>OW204024.1:15005000-17505000 GCA_934048045.1 Polygonum aviculare
CTAAAACTAAAGGCTATCTATACATACTCCAAAAAATACAACTTGACACGGGCCAAAACCCGATCTAGTCACCCAAACCGCGGACGCGCTTTGCCTGCCTTGCCCAAGTTTCCAATGCCGAGCCTCAAGATTCATTACGCGTTCAGGAGCCCCGAGATGCGGCCACGTCATCCTCACTTTGCCCGCGTCTTCAACGCAATGAATCGAGACTCAAAACTCTGGCATACATCCCAAGATGCGGTCGCGTCATAAGCATCCTGCCCGCGCCTTGAGCACTGGTCGTGTTAGGATTCAAGTCAAACTTCAGAAGCTGTTTTGACACACTTCAAGTTTGAGTTTAGATTCAGGAGTATAAAGACGAATTGGAGCTCTTCAAGTTAGCTTTCTAATGGCACCAAATACACCTCCATAAGATCATTGTAGCTCCCAAAAGAAGCATTGGAAGATAAGTGTGTCGAAACAACAATTGTAATACATAGTCCGGACCCAAGTGTTCTTTTTCATCACCTCTTGGGCAAATCTCATGGCTTGGTTCCCTTCTTGCCTCCTCCAATGCTTTGGCTTCACCTCCTCTACACTTGTTGTTTTCACATCTACAATAAAAAACCACACCAAAGTGTTGATATCCGAATCTATCTAACAAACTAACAAAACTAAAAACACTAAACCAAAAACCATGAAAATTCTAACTAAACATGCCCTAAAACACTACCTAACATGTGTCTATCAACATTCTTTGGCTTATTCACTTCCAATTCAAGGATTAAGTTGTCCCTATGCCATAACCACAACACGACAGACAAACTAGGATCATACATAAGCTTATTCAATTTGGGTTTTTACATAAAGTTGGATGGAAGCCTAGAAACAAGCTGAACTCCCACACCCTTCTGAATACAAAAGCTCAATCTATGAAAAATAAAAGTACCACTTTTAACATTGTTAGAGTGGCTAATAGCGAGAGACTTAATACGCGCGAGCGTGTCTAAAGCCTCCTCCTCGAATTCCCCAAATAAAAGTACCACTTTTAACTAGGATGCAAAATCACCATGCTGCTAACACCAATAACATAACAACCATATATTTTGCTAAACCACCATAGAATACTCTTATAAACAAAATGCTTATTTGTTCTTACAATTATCAGATTTGCCTTGTGCTTTCCTTTTTCTTTCTTAAGACTAGAATTGACAGCCTTGATAAACACTTTGGATGCACTACCATTCAAGGCCTCAAAGGCCATGGTAGAGGTTTCATTGATATGCATTCTTTAGTATTTGTTAACTCTTATATTTTAGGGCTTTAGTGAGTGTGTTTAGGTAAGAGTTTGAGCGTTATTGTAATATGAAGACCGAAGACACATGATTTGAAGATACGAGAGTTTTCCGGGCTAAGTTTCAAGAGAAGTTGGTCATTGTCCAAGATCCACACGTGCGGTGTCCGAGCCGTGGTCGCGGTGAAGAAGAGGTGACGACGATCCATTCACGAGAAGGCCACAGGTGCGCCCGCCGCCTTGGCCGCAGCCACGGTAGAAGCCTACTTGAGGAACCCGAATGCGATCCACCGAGGGCGCGGTGCCTCTACCGCGGACGCGGTGGTGTCCGGATTCGAGCCGAGCGAGATTTTTCTATCTTGTTTCCTTTTCTATCTTTTGCCTCTTTCCTTGTATATCTCAGGGAGCCTGTTCCTTGGGTCTATATAAGGAAGAGTCTGCCTTAAGATTTAGGTATCTTGACATTCATCAACATTATTGGGTACAAATCGTACTATCAATCAAGTAGTACAAATAAAATTTCTATCACCAAAAAATACAAATACAATTTCTCCTTAGAAAATAAATGCTAAAAAATAAGAAATAATTTTTCTGAAGAATATACCATACCCTTTTACCTTATTTAAGTATAAGAAATATAGGATACATTTTTTCATTGCATGTTCTCTAAGCTACTCTAATATGTACGTAGTCACTTATATTTATACTTGTCAAAAGCTTACTCAAACTAAAATCCAACCTGATCCGATCCGAAATTTGGACTTTGAACCAGGAAAACCCGAGATCTAATTTCAATCCAAAAAATTCATTGGGTTGGCCCAATTTGTTATATTTCATAATATATATATAATTTATGGGTCCGGATCCGGTAGGAATGATTATTATGGTAGGAAATATGAATGAATCATAGCCATTGGATGAGGAGAGTTCAAGCGCTCAAGAAAAAAGAGGGGAAAAAACGGCACGGGCGTATTTTTCGGAAAACGGCACGGGCGTCCTGACTTTGTGCAACTCTATGGCCAATTTGTGCAACCGTATTTGTGCAACTCTATGGCCGATTTGTGCAGCCATATTTGTTCAACTCTATTGCTTATTTGTGCAACTCTATGATCAATTTTGCATTCATGTCATATTTTAAAGCAGTCGAAGTTTGTATAGTTTGTTTCGCTTTGGCAATTTGTGCAACTCTATTGCCAATTTGTTCAACTCTATGGTCAATTTGTTCATCAATATTTGTTCAACTCAATGGTCAAATTTGTTCAACTCAATGGTCAAATTTGTACAACTCTATGGTCATTTTGTTCATTAATATTCGTTCAACTCTATTGCCAATGTGTGTGAATTCTATGGTCAATTTGATCATCAATATTTGTGCAACTCAATGGTCAAATTTGTGCAACTCAATGGTCAAATTTGTGCAACTCAATGGTCAAATTTGTTCAACTCTATGGTGAATTTGTTCATTCATATTTGTTCAACTCTATTGGCAATGTGTTGAATTCTATGGTCAATTTGTTCATCAATATTTATGCAACTCAATGGTCAAATTTGTGCAACTCAATAGTCAATTTGTTCATTCATATTTGTTCAACTATATTGCCAATGTGTTGAATTCTATGGTCAATTTGTTCATTAATATTTGTGCAACTCAATGGTCAAATTTGTGCAACTCAATGGTCAAATTTGTGCAACTCAATGGTCAAGTTTGTACAACTCTGTGGTCAATTTGTTCATTCATATATGTTCAACTCTACTGCCAATGTGTTGAATTCTATGGTCAATTTGTTCATCAATATTTGTGAAACTCAATGGTCAAATTTGTGCAACTCAATGGTCAAATTTGTGCAACTTAATGGTCAAGTTTGTAGAACTCTGTGGTCAATTTGTTCATTCATATTTGTTCAACTCTATTGTCAATGTGTTGAATTCTATGGTCAATGTGTTCATCAATATTTGTGCAACTTAATGGTCAAATTTGTGCAACTCAATGGTCAAATTTGTGCAACTCAATGGTCAAGTTTGTACAACTCTGTGGTCAATTTGTTCATTCATATTTGTTCAACTCTATTGCCAATGTGTGTGAATTCTATGGTCAATTTGATCATCAATATTTGTGCAACTCAATGGTCAAATTTGTGCAACTCAATGGTCAAATTTGTTCAACTCTATGGTGAATTTGTTCATTCATATCTGTTCAACTCTATTGCCAATGTGTTGAATTCTATGGTCAATTTGTTCATCAATATTTGTGCAACTCAATGGTCAAATTTGTGCAACTCAATGGTCAATTTGTTCATTCATATTTTTTCAACTCTATTGCCAATGTGTTGAATTCTATGGTCAATTTGTTCATCAATATTTGTGTAACTCAATGGTCAAATTTGTGCAACTCAATGGTCAAATTTGTGCAACTCAATGGTCAAGTTTGTACAACTCTGTGGTCAATTTGTTCATTCATATTTGTTCAACTCTATTGCCAATGTGTTGAATTATATGGTCAATTTGTTCATTAATATTTGTGCAACTCAATGGTCAAATTTGTGCAACTCAATGATCAAATTTGTGCAACTCAATGGTCAAGTTTGTACAACTCTATGGTCAATTTGTTCAACTCTATTGCCAATGTGTTGAATTCTATGGTCAATTTATTCATCAATATTTGTGCAACTCAATGGTCAAATTCGTTCACCTCAATGGTCAAATTTGTACAACTCTATGGTCAATTTGACAAACGAGTAACCTAAAAACGCCAATGAAGAATACAACTTTTTGCTAACCTAATAAACAAGCCTACTTGAATCCACGCTTGCAGTGCATCACAAAAGTCAACATGAAATTGAAAACTACTACTAAATTGAACAAAAGAAGAGCCATATTTGCACCACGCTTGCAGTGCTCCCACTTACAGCAACACAAAGAGGGCCACACAACAGCCAACAACACAACAATTATCCTCTGTTCTACGTATTTGATAAGATATTACATAGTAGCATAAATTGGATGAAAGGTCAACTTTTCCATTTACATAGGTGCATTAGGAAATTAAATAACCAACCACTTAGCTAACAAGATACTACAAGTAATTAGTTGACTAATAAAACAGTTGCTCTAAGACAATTTAGCCAAATGACACTGAAACAAATGATAAAAAGAGATAAGTTACTCAATCACTCATCATACATTAGTAAAAATGAAAGAAAGATTGATAAGAATGGAGGAATTGAAAAGGCGAGGCTTCGACAGACATACGTGAGGAGGAGGCGCGGCGAGATCGACAGGGCGAGAAGCCGAGGAACTGATCCTGGAGAGAATGCAGACAACGGAGGAGCTCGCCTTCCCGAATCCGAACAAGCTCACCCTCTCGCAAACGAAGGAGCTAGGCAATAGAGAAAGAGAGAGATGCAGAGCAAAGGGACGAACTCGAGCGAGAGTCCTTCCGGATCTGACCTTGAGCACCATATCTGACCTTGAGCTTGACAGTCGGCGGGGTACGCCGCCTCGGCCTACGGATCTGACCTTGAGCATCAGGAGTCCTTCCGAATCTGATGTGAACGACTCCGGCGGCCATCTCTTTTGGCCGGTTCCGAGGCCTAATGCAGTCCGGATGGATGCGGATTCGACCAAGCAGGCTCAAGCGAACACCGCCGCCTCGGTCAGATCCGGCCACAAGGAGCTCGGATCTTGGCTCCGGTTTAGTGAGGGACCGATCTCCATGCGAATCTCGTCGTTTCGAGGACGGCGAACATGAACTCGTGGGAATCCAGATCTGACATCGACGCCGACGGAGAGGCCTCGGCCTACTTCGGCAGCGCTGCCGCTCGGGAGATCGGTCCGCCGCCCTTTCCGGCAAACTCGGGGTCGGAGATCAACTTTATTTTCCCAGCCTGAACAACCGTATACAGAAGAAGCTAGGGCAATAAACGCGTCATTTGCGAGTTGTGACGGGATCCATGAGATGAGCGCAGAGGACGGAAGCCGGCGACGGAACCACGGCGGAGGCGTCGCCGAGGAGACGGAAGCTCAGGGAGGGCAGGGGGAGCGAACGGAAGAGGCGGTGGGGAGTTCGCACCTGTTCATGGACAGAAGGGATGATTCCACGCGATTTTGTCGGTGGAAAGTTTTAGGCGGAAATGCTCAAACGCGTAATGGAATGGGGTATTTCTGACCGTAGGATGGGAATAATCCAAGGGTACGGGATCATTCTTATTTCTCACCACAAGACTCCTTCCTATATGAGTCTAAATTATAGTGTATTTTCATTAAAATATATTAAATAATATTTTTCTATTATATTTTACTCCCTCCGTCCCTATTTGTTTGTCCAGTATTCTATTTCGGGCGTCCCCTTTTGTTTGTCCACTTTCCATTTATATTCACCCTTTTACACTCATTATTCCACCCTCTTACATACTTTATTTATTTTCACCCCAATCAATCACATCTTTTACCCATACTATTCATCTCTCTCACCTACTTTATACTACTCCCTCCGTCCCATAATGTTTGTCCACTTTCTTAATCCGTCGTCCCAAAATGTTTGTCCACTTTCCTTTTATATCAATAATTTTCTTCCAATCTTACCCCTATCCAATCTCTAAATTTACACCCATTATCCAACTTTTCCACCTACTTTATCTCTTTTCAACTTTTTTCCCCTACAAACTTACAAAAATACCCCTATTCAATCATATTTTCTACCCACTTTTTCATTTCCCAATACTACTTTATACCTTGCATTAAAAACCGTAAAAAGCGTCCTTTTGGACGAACATTATGGGACGGAGGGAGTATTATTTAGGTATAATATTAATTATATAACTGTAAATTGACACCCTTAACCCACTAGTTAATCCAAACCCATTCGATAACCCATCAGGATCCCACCCAGCTTGACTTGTGATCCGATTGACTCAAACCCACAACCTGAATTCAAAACGATCCAATCCAAATCAGTCCGTTCCAACCCATTTGACCTGATCCATTTGACAATTCCACTGGTGTTTCAATGAATGGCCAACTTCATAAATTTTGGATGGATAGTGATCGGTCCGGGATCGGAGGGTCTCACAATTTAAATTTATAAAACCGAACCTCAAATTGTAGTAAAGAGGTAGGGTGTCGAACACACGGGAGTTCGTGCGTCGAGAGTACCCGAAAAGACTAAAAAGAGGAGAAAATAAAGACAAAACGAAGGAAAACAAAAGAGATCTCCTCGGACCGACACAAGGTCACTTCGGTCCGAGGTAGGATCGAGGTCGAGATGGTCGGGACCGACGTGGTGCAAGTCGGGCCCGATGTACTGGGTATCTCGGTCTTGAACAATTAGTAGATCGGTCTTGGGTTTTTGGGTTCCTCCCCCAACTAGACTTGGATATTCTCCCTCAATTCAACCAATAAGTGTTTGATTCTAGTGAGATCGAGGTTGTTCGCCTCAAATCCCTCCAATCTACACCTCGACCCAAGGGAGCTTTCGCGTCACCTTCGATGCTAGAGACTTGTGATGGGATCGAGACCACTTTCGCTTACTCTTACCAAACACAAGCCCTAGATCCCTTGCTTTCACAAGAGAATTGAAGCTCAATGTAGAGAGGATTCACAAATCAAGCACTCAAGGCTATGGAATTGGAGTTTTCTACCCAAATCTAGCTAGGGGATTCCCCCATAGCCCAAGACTATGGAATCTACTCCATATGGTAAGAGAAAAGCATAATCAAAAGGGAAATCAAGCAAAACTCAATCATCAACATCCAATCAAACTCCAATTGCATTCAAATCCAAAGTGTCTACAAAATCCAAGTCTCAATTCTACTAGATCAAAGCAAAACAAAGTTCAAAACTCACAATTCCTCCTCTCTTCTCCAACGATCTCTCCTTCTCTTCCTTCTCTTCTCTTCTCCTTGCTCTCCAAGTCTTCCTTGAGCCTTTGAGAGTGAATTTGGGTTGGTGTTGTGTGTGCCACTTGTCCCCCTCCCCCTTTCTCTCTAATTGATCACTAATCACCTCCTTTTAACCTTCTCCTTGGATTGGGGACCAAGGAATCCCAATTTAGAAAGGGGCAAATGTTGAAAGTTGCTAAAAATATGCCTTGGGGAACAATCCAATCCTATGCCGACTTGGACCGACACGGAACGACCTCGGGCCCGACGTTGGGAACGTCGGTCCGGTTCACTGGGTGCTCGATCTCGGGCCCGACTTGATGTATCTCGGTCCAGGGCCTCGATCCTCGTCTTCTTCCTTGGTTTCCTTTGGTTCCACTTCATTCTTAGCTTGGCTCTTGTACTCCTTGACTTGGCTCCTTCATTAGCTCCTCGAAATTGTCCTCATTCTTGCCATATTACCTACAAAAACAAACAAACTCGCATAGTTTCCGACTCTTGAAGAAAACCGGGAACTAGGCTAAAAAGGAAACAAAACTAACAAAGAAGAGAATGAAAAACACATATTCACAAGGGAAATTAACTACTAAAACACCTCCAAAATGAGAGACATCAGATAGTTCTAGCCCAATTGAGGGCCTCCATAATCATAAATATGCCCATGTTTTGGGTGCACATATCCTTTTCACGCTTTTTGTATTTTACTCCCTCCGTCCCTAAAAGATTGTCCAAAATGACGGTTTTTGCGGTTATTAAGAAAATGTTAAAAGTATGTGAAAAGTTGGTGGGAAAGAGTGAAAAAGTGATAAAGTTGATGAGAATATTGGGTATGGGGGTAATATATGAGATTAGATAGGGGTAGTTGTGTATTTTTGTAGAGAAAAAGTGATAAAGTTGGTGAGAAAGTTGGATAATGGAGTAATATAAGAGAATGAATGAGAGTAATATTGGAAGAAAAGTATGATATAAATGAAAAGATTCTAAAGATGGACAAACAAAAGGGGACTGGTCAAACATTTAGGGACGGAGGGAGTATAATTTTTCCTCACACCTACTGTTAAATGTTGTGTATCTTTTAATTAAAATTGTACCTGCCTACTATTATTCTCTATAGACTAGTATTAGAGTTATCCCATGTGGCTTGAAATAGTGGCTATGTGATGTCATATTGAGAGGGATTTGACGTCTGCCCAACCCATCGAATAACAATGAGAGAGTAGGTTTCATATTATGACATCTCGAATACAAGAGAATTCTAAGAGACAAATGATATGGAATTGCATTATTTGAATCAGCATCAAAAAAAAAAAAAAAAAGGAGTGTAAATCGTTATCTTCTAGAAAAAAAAAATTGCCAAGATCTTTCATATGTTAAGAGTGATCATCCAGCACACTAATAGGAATAAGTCAATGTTTATTATAAAGATATTTATAATTAATACTTTCGTATAGCTTGCTACAAGTAGTGATCATACAAAGGCTATGTGGATAGAAGTAATGAAAAGTTAATTCTTGCACATGGAGGTTAGAGGTTAGTTAATTTTGTTTGTTGCTAATTTAAAGGTGGGACTATATGTTCATTATGCTCAAAGGACCGTGGGGGTTAGAGCAAACATAAATATGTAAATTAAGTAGAAGGCAAATTTGGATTTATGTATCATGCATGAATTGTCTAGTCTAGACCATATTTTGATACTTTTGGTGCATTTGTGTTGTGGAAGTTTGATTCGGTTGTTGAAATGTTATGTAGTTTTTTTTAATAAAAAGGGGTAATTTTATTCACAATAACGGGACTTACAAAGATGCGGTAGTAAAACCTAACAATTTTCCGGGCTTTTGATACCCAGATTTTCAAAAACCTTTCTAGACTCTCTATTCTTACGTCTCCATCTAGCGATGATGCAATTTCTAACAAGATTAATGCTAATTAATGCTAGTACTATTATCCTCCTTTATTTTTTCATCTTTGAAAACCATCTTGTTTCTAGCCATCCAAACATAGTATAAGCAACCATGCAGTGTCTAAGATGTAGTTTTGTTGGTCTACAGTTTGAATTAGAGCTATGCAATCGGAGCAGACCTTGGACATGGACAATATTGGGAAATTATGGTTCGTTTCAGGACCGAGTATACTATGGTCCAGATCACGACTCTGGATCCAGTGTAACAAATGTCTACGTGTTATATGAGAAGCAATTACAACCGTAGATTTAATGCGAAAGAAGTCTCCTTTTTTTAATAACACGGATATATAATTGTCGTTTTATGACATATACCTCAGTTTTGGTCATCCTCTGTTTCACGCATCCTCCTTGTTCAAGCAGATATCATGATGGTTTTCGATCCTACAACTTCACGCCTCCTTCTTGTTCAAGCATATATCATGATGGTTTTCGATCCTACAGTTTCACGCCTCCTCCTTGTTCAAGAAGATATCATGATGGTTTTCGATCCTACAGCTTCACACCTCCTCCTTGTTCGAGCCTCACTTCTTGACGATTTGGGTTATATTGAAAAGCTTAGTGGCAAAAAGTACATTGGGTTATATACTGAGTGATCCTACAGCTTCACGCCTCCTAATTTATATATGTTATTCATTTTATTGTGGTTATATATATAACATAAAATTTTAGTTATAAGTGTCAAAGTTTTCCTACCTAACTTTGTCATAAAGTAGACGGTACATAATAAAAATATTATTGATAAATGAGTATTAGTTAATTAAATTTTAAGGTCATTCTCAATCTATTGAGTTTCTCAAATAAATTGTGTCCCTTTTCAATTCGTTTTGCGTCCTTGGCTACATGTGATAACATGTAAATGATATTGAAATTGAGTGTTTGTAAATTTCTAGGTCATTATCATACTGAAAAGTTAGTAAGAATGAGTTTGGCTTACTGTTACTACTTACTACTGAGTTTTTCAATTTGTACACAAGCAACTTATTTTACATGTGGAAAAGGTGAAAGTACTAGGTCAATATGTTCTTTTAGAAGATTATCTTTAGATTAATAGTTTGAAAACCAAGTTATAATTAAAATTTACAATCCAAGAACAAACGGATAATATAAAATCATAGGGATTTAGCTCTCCAATCAAGAGGAAGTATGATATTCTGCTCTTCTATATATTCCCCAACTTGTAACCATGTAGTTAAATTATAATAATAGTTTTCCCACAAATATTCATACAAGTGGACATTCTAGTTTGAGTCATATACTGTTTGAATTTCAATCCAAGCATTATAATATGGTGGTTGAAAACTGCTTGAATAATACTCCCTCCGTTTCAAAATACATGACCATTTGGACATTGCAACATCAAGTCCATTGATTGGTCGATCAAGAAGTGCTATTAAGAATTGCATGTATTGTGTAGCTAATAATATAAGAACCTTGGAGTATGTAATACATAGAAGAAAGTCTCGGATAATAGCAATCAACAAAGATTATTTAAATAGATTTTATAAGCATTTGGATTGGTATTACCATAAAGTTGAATTGTGTAGTCAAAAGAAGAGCCAAAGCTTTAGCAAGAATCACACCTCTTGTTTGAGTGACAGATACATGAGACACATATATAGGTATCTTAGACAAGGCGGCACCCAACTCGTTGGAGTTGTTAGACCACGGATAAATTTTAGAGTCAAATGAAAGTCGCATTTTGGAATAGTAGAGGGATATGTAGGAGATCGTTTTGACCAGAAATTGACTCGTTCTGTAAAATTGAGCGTATCCAGATATTAGCAATTGCAGAAACTAAAACAGATAAATTACCAAGTGATCAAACATGGAGACGTGCAGGATTCGATAATATTGTGTGGTCCCCTGCTGAAGGAAGGGCAGGTGGTATTTGTGTGTTGTGGAAAGAACACCAATTTAACAGTGAATATGTAGAAATCTTGGTACACAAGCCTAGGTACATTATATTGAAATATGTAAACCACCTCACAGGATATTCTTTGGCGTTGTGTTTTGTATATGCACCCCCGAATGAAAACAAAAAGGATGAATTCTGGTGTGAATTTTCAAATTGTCTTAATGACACTCACCTCCCTGTTATTGTGTTAGGTGACCTGAACGAAATCCAAGATTACACAGATAAAAAGGGTGGTAATGCCCCTACGGCTTCTAGGTTTGAACGTATAAGAAAATTTAAAGACAATTGCGATTTGCGAGACATACCAACAACCGGAAATAAGTTGACATGGAGAAAGAACAAGACAGAGGTTGATAATATATATGAAAAATTGGACAAAGTTCTTGTAAGTGAGAACATTCTTCAGTGGTTTCCGGATATCCGAACGCATAATCATGCATTTACATCATCTGATCACTGTAAAATTTCGATAGAACTTATGAATGGGCACTTAATTAAGGCGGCGCCATTTAAGATGGAGAAAATGTGGTTAATGAGAAAAGACTACCGGAATGTAGTAAAGCAAGCATGGAGGGCGAATTTTCAAGGGTCCTTCATGTTCCAGCTCATGAAAAAAACTCGGATTTTAAAAGAACATACAAAACAATGGAAGCGAAGGACTTTTGGAAACACATTTGAACAACTTAAGGAAATTGAAGACACTCTTCTTGATCTGCAAAAGCAAATAGTTGTATCCCCGCAACCAGATCTTATCCAAAAACAATTTCGTTTTCTCAAGAAAAAAGAATGCATTCTTCAGTTTCACAAAACTTATTGGAAACAAAGGGCAAAGACGAAGCATGTTAAATTGTCTGACTCGAACTCAGGATATTTTCACAAGATAGCTACAGGAAGGCGCAACCATAAGACCATAAAGAGTATCACCGCAAGTGATGGAACTCAAATAATGGGTGAAGAAAACATCTGTCGAGAAATCAGAAATGAATTTCGGAAAAGATATACTAAGGAACAGATTAATAATTCAACTCTTAAACAATATCTCTCCCTCATAGATAACGAGATAACAACTGAAGACAATGTGCAACTAACCAAGCAGGTAACTAATGAAGAGATAAAGAATGCAGTCTTTCAAATTGGTTCGGATAAGTCCCCAGGACCGGATGGCATGACAACGGAGTTTTATAAAAAATACTAGGATATTGTTGGCCCAACTGTAATCAAGGCAATTAAAGGGTTCTTCCATTCTGGAAAATTGTTGAAGCAAAGTAACCACACACTTATTTCACTTCTCCCGAAAAATGACAACCCTTCGACAACAAACGAATATCGCCCCATTAGCTTGTGCACAACGATCTATAAAACAATAGCAAAAATTTTGACAGAAAGGCTAAAAAGGGTAATGCCTAAGATCATTCACCCACTGCAAGGAGCATTTGTAGCAGGACGAGCAATACATGACAATGTTCTCATTGCGCATGAAATCTTTCATTCGTTTAGAGGAAGCCAGGCAAAAGATGGTTGGATGGCGGTTAAACTAGATATGGAAAAAGCATACGATAGGGTTGACTGGTCTTTTTTATTCCAGGTGCTTATGAAATTCGGCTTTGATGGGAAATTTGTAGAATGGATCCGCTAGTGCTTATGCACGGTATCTTTCTCAGTTCTGGTTAACAGTGGACCCACTATCCCATTTAACCCAGAACGAGGGATTAGACAAGGCGACCCGTTATCACCCTATCTCTTCGTAATTGGCGCAGAAATTTTGGCAAGAAAGCTACAAAAGGTGAGCGAAAACCCGAAACCTCTAATTGGTTTTCCAGTATCAAGAGGGGGGACGAGGATTCCGTTCTTGGCCTTTGCGGATGACATAATTATATTTGCAAAAGGGACCCACAGTGCATGTAGTCTGATGAAAAACATTATTGAGGATTATTGTGCAGCTTCAGGTCAAAAGGTAAATTACCACAAGTCGGCTTTTCACACTTCTAAAAAGGTGGGAAATCAGCAGAAACAGAGTATTAAACTGGCGTTAGGAATTAACACAATGACAAATTTAGAAAAGTATCTCGGATGCCCGATCATTAATGGCAAAGTAAACAAAGAAATATTTCATTCTACAATAGGAAATGCTCAACGACAACTATCAAAATGGAAAGCCAGTAATTTATCTCAGGAAGGACGGTCGGTCCTAATAAGATCAACTCTGGCTACAAAGCCAAACTACTTGATGCAAAGTTTTATGTTGCCTAAGGATGTGCACGATGAAATTGATGTGATCAATAGAACATTTTTTTGGAATAAAGATAGACAATATAAACCCCTAGTAGGATGGGACAAAATATGCAAATCAAAGGCATATGGCGGATTAGGGATAAGAAAAGCGGCAGATATGAACAAGGCATTACAGATGAAACTATTGTGGAAAATTCTCACAAAGCATGACAATGTCTGGGTCAAAGTGGTAAAAGAAAAATATTTACGAAGGAACACACTTGCAGAATATAGGAGTAAACCTAACACATCATGGCAATGGAAAAATTTGATTAAACTTAAGCCGGAATTTGAGAAAGGTCTTCGGTGGCAAATAGGAAATGGAAAGTCAGTAAATTTCTGGACTGACAACTGGGTAATGCAAGATCCGTTGGAGAAGTTTGTAAACAGAAGTGCTATAGAGAATGTTACCATTAAAGTGGAACAGTTTATTT
Source organism: Polygonum aviculare (assembly GCA_934048045.1). Taxonomy (NCBI): domain Eukaryota; kingdom Viridiplantae; phylum Streptophyta; class Magnoliopsida; order Caryophyllales; family Polygonaceae; genus Polygonum; species Polygonum aviculare. Next base: position 15,018,733 of record OW204024.1, read on the forward strand.
CAACGACAAGAGAATGGAAAATAGATGAATTGAGAAGAACGATTCCCACAGATATAGTAGAAAAAGTATTATTGATACCTATTCCACGTAATGAAATAGAAGACAAGCTTATATGGGCACCAAGCAGAAATGGATGGTTTTCAACAGCGTCAGCAATGAGTCTAGTTACGAAGGAGGAGGCGATGAATCCGAGTCCAAATGACTGGATCTGGAAGCTTGACATCTACCCTAAAGTGCAAAATTTCTTATGGAAAATTGATATGAATGGACTACCAACCAAACAAAGGCTTTACGAGAAACATGTCGCAATCCCGCAAGGATGTCCCATGTGTAATGGAACCCACGAGGACTCGATACACTTAATGATTAGTTGTCCGTACACGCTAGGGGTGATAAAAAGCATAAATGTAGATACCGAGCGAGTAATTAGGGCATACGTCCCCCCATATCAAAACCCGAGGAATGTTCTAAGCGATATTAAAAGAAGATTAGGAAAGACAGAGCTCATTGAACTTGCGGTAATTTGGTGGAGCATATGGCATCAACGAAACAAGATGGTCTTCCAAACAACGCCTAATGATTTAATTCAAGACCTAAACTTATATATTCGAGCACAACTGAGGCAATGGGAACAAGCCAAGAGGTGGCAAGAGGATGAAGAAAAGGAACAAGATAGGATGGGTCGACGACAGTCAACGACACGACAAAAATTAAGACACTGGAAAAAACCAAAACCCGAGTTTGCCAAACTAAACTTTGATGGCTCTAAGATAAGTAATGGAAACGCGTCGGGTGGATCGATTATTAGAGATATGGATAGAAACCCCATAATTGGAACTGTAAGAATTTTTGGCAAAGTATCGGTTTTGATGGCTGAAACTCTAGCATTACGGGATGGAATACTAAAGGCCAAACAAAGTAATATTCGAAGAATTGAAATTGAAGGGGACAATGTAACAGTTATCAAAGCTGTTAAAGGTCTGATCAATTGCCCAGGGGAAATTGAAAGGATTGTAGCTGATATTCTCGTATCCTTGCACGGATTCGAGTCAGTTCAAATTTCACATGAGAGTAGGCAATACAATGCTGTGGCCGATAAAATTGCGAGTCTGGGCCACAGTCACTCATGGGAAGAAATTCAGAACCACCACGAGCTTCTAGCTCTCATCCACTCGGATGCTCTAGGTTTTCCGCCTTGAGGGGATCCCTAATCCTCACCGGTTCAAAAAAAAAAAAAAAGCGTTATTCCTATATTGCCCCTATCAAATGTAGAGTTAATTATTTGTTTAGAGAAATATGAAAAAGTGTAATGATTATGATGAAGATAATTATTAGGGGTATAGATGGAAAGTGATGGAAAAAAATGTGAATGGTCAAGTATTATGAAACAAGCAAAAGTTGCTATATGGTCATGTATTTTGAAACGGAGGGAGTAAAATATTAAAAGCAATGACATTTCTAGAGAGAGTATCATCATCAGCGAATCACCGAATGAGATCTGTTGGTTTTGAGGGCAATTTTCAAAGCTTAATTATTAAATAATTAATTAATTAATTGTTGAGGCTGAAGTCATTAGATGCTTAAATGGTGATCAATTGATCATAGAGACATATATTTAAATGCTAGATTCCATAAGTCAAATAAATCATGCTTCCCAAATTATGAGGTCCTTATCTTGTACGTACTTTTCATATTTGATTGACTTGAAGATGCTCAATCTAAAATATGCCCTGAAAACCTGATGATGATTTCTCATTCTTGTGTTCAAATTCAGGAGATCACGTCTGCATATATTTTATGAAATAATGAATTCTTTAATTCAAAGTTAAAGGTCATATGGTTTAACTCCGCCGGCAGAAAATTTATATTGTGTATTGTTAATTTATACGTACACATTAATTATACATTTAGATAAAGTGGGGAAGATTTCAATTTAAGCATGTTTTCATATCAGAATTCGAGGATCTGCAACATATCGAATCCGGTTGCCAACGAGTGGCGTAACAGAATCAACATAGTGGTCGATCATTTAGCTTCTTTAGCTTTCAATCTTGAACTTGGTTGTCGTATATTGTTTGCTCCGTCGGAGGAGATTTTTTTCTTTCGTTTGCTAATAGGATTATCTTCCGCTTGATGACTATTTAGCCCATTTTGCTTATTTAATAAAATGCTCATTCCAAAAGAGTGACGCCTCTCCTTCAAGCTAAAAACAAAAAAATACAGAATCAACAACGGTAGGTATTGCATTCTCGAGACATATATTCAATACAAACAACCTCGAAAGATGGTAGATACACAAGAATGTGAACGATTAACATTCCTATGGTCGTTGACATGATTGGCTACTCGTAAATGTTAATAATTGTTACATTATTGCCTTTCGATCCAAATCTTTTTAACCTTTTGTTCTTAAGTGCACAAACAAGGCCATACAAGGGAATAACTTTTGCCTAGATCGATCAACGTCTATAGTTGGTTTGAGACGACATCCACCTAAATAATTTGGCCTAAATAATATTGCAAATTACGGGATGTGTTGTGATATTTCCGTGATATTTCCATTTCCTCGATTGGAACCAGCCTGCCTAATAACTCACCAAGCTATCTATACTCTACACCCCAACCAAATAATGCAACCACTACTGTTTGTTTTTTTGGCTATAAAGTTATACCTAGAAATCTAAAATCAATCACATGGAATTTGTTAATTTTTTGCATCTAAAATTAACAAGCAAGAATTGTTGATATTTGTCAAACTATTTGAGAAAAAACTTCACCAATAGCTTTAATCATGCATACCTTAAATATTGTTAAATTAAGATTCAGTAGTTAGGGTTAAGTTCTCTCTATTGTCAAGACCACTAGTGCTAGCTCTATATTATAAGTTTCATAATGTAATATATATTCTAACAAAATACAGTATAGATTATTAAAGTCTTATGGGCCAATATTAATTAAAAATAAGGTGTTGTTTGTACATACGAATTAGCTAGGTTCAATATATGATAAATTCAGTAACACTTTATCCTAATCAATTGATAATGTAAAAAGTAACGCCAAGGATTTAGGTACTAAACAAACTTTCTCATAATTCTCGACGTTGAATGTATAATCTTTCACATTATCATCTATACCTATAGGGACATGCATGAGAATACCAATGAGCCTTGATAATAGAGTTATAGACCTATTCAAGTTGATGGACAAATTAATTAATTTCCATTAATTTGGCAAATTTGTGTTGGCCCAGCAGCTAATTATCCACATCCACATGAACCTCACCCACAAAGGTCAAATCTCTCTCTCTCTCTCTTTTGATGATTAAGATTCCTAGCTAAACTTCTAGTGGCCCCACACTTCTTGGATTCTAAAGAAACTATATATCCCTTTTTTTTTCCTTTTGTTTTTTCTTTATATGTGGGCTCCATTTCTTTTGTCAATTTCTTCCTCCTCTTACAAATCACTATATATACACATGATCGACATCTCAATATATACCTTAGTTTTATAAGCTTCAGGTTAACTAGCTATATTTTGGTTTCAAAAACACAATTTCAAACCCAACTACATCTCTTCCTTGTTGTTAATTAAGTAAGGTCCTATAGATAAGATGGAGGAGTCTATGATCTCAACAACCAACTACATGAGCAAAGTTGTGTGCTCTTCTTCTGAGCATGATGATGACGATGAGAGTGGTTGGACTTTCTACCTCGATGATTTCAAGGCCGCCTACCCTTGTGGCAGCGAAGAAGAAAACGACTCCTTGTTAATTTCTGGGTCCATGGCCTCCGAGGCCGCTTCTTCGGCGGCTTCTAGTGCCAAGAGGCGCAAAACAAGAGCTGTTTTTGTGGATCATGATCTCGAGGACACGGCTAGCTCACCTGATCACACTCCAAAGGTTTGAACAAACAATTAATTAATTACTTCTCTATTGCATATATAAGACATCATTATTTATAATCTAGCTTGTTATTCTCTCGTTTCTAAATTTTCCTTTTTTTGTTGGTAAATCACAACAGGCAAATGATTTCAACCAGTTGTTGATGAACACCAGGGAGATGATTGGTTCAAAAGGCGTTTTCCAGGTAAACACACACACACAAAAAAAAAAAATCAATAATATTATCTTAATTAGGGTTCTCTATTCTCCAAGGGTAGATATATTATATACTATTATGTAATACAAGTGTAATATATATGGCAAGGAAAAGTTCTTATTTTTTGGGTTTTGATTTTTCGGACAGGAGCACAATTTGTTCCAGAGATTGAACAACAAGCAGCCAAACGATGGTGTTTGCATTGGCATTTCTCAGGTGAACTATCTACAAGAATCTGACTACAACAAAGTTTACATACTACATGCATGCCTAAGTTATTGACTTAAGGTAAACCGACTTTTAACTTACACCTCTAATTAATACTTATGTAAATTATTTTATTTTATTTTGTAGGGTAAAGAAAATAGGTCTGATGAGAAGAATGCTGAGGAAATTCAACTTGTGGGGAAAGAAAGCTACTATACAGAGCTGAGGAGGAAGGGGCTTTGCCTAGTTCCTGTGTCAATCATATTCAACTGTGTCTAGCTAGCTCTTATTTAGTCACAAACTATAAGTGCTCCCTTTTCTCAGTTTATAGTCTCATCATTAGTTGTACGTATATTATCATCATCAGAACACTCCAAAGAGAGAGTGTTTATCCTCATGCATGTGTATATTGTAATTGAATGTCCCTAGCTATTAGGAGTCTATAATCAGGCCGGTTTAAAAATGTAAATGTTAATACAGATATTAGTACGTACGTACGTAGTACATCTTAATTCATCATATATATGTGCTTGGCCATTTAGGTCATGCGCAATTGTAAAGGAGTAGCATGCATGCATGGACTGATCGATTGTATTCATAACAATCTCCTTCAACTCCTCTCTTGAATGAATATCGGCAAAGTGCAGCGCGTCGAAAGGAAAGGAAAAATTACCCTAACAAAGACAATTGCATACAAGAACATATGCTTATAAATATCGCGTGGCCCTTCCAACCCTATACGGTTGGAATATGATCGGTCAATCACGTTGTAGTGGAGTATATAAAAGGGGAGTATATATAGCGTGTAGAAGTTTAGATTTGGGTTGATATAGTGTTTTGAAAAACGCTAGGTGCCCCCTATACGAAGAGATTTGCCTATACGGTTGCCTGAGTGGTCCAGAGTCCAGACAAACACTTAAACAATATCTAGACAAGTTAAAAGGCTAGTAATGGATGATCATGTAAATAGCTAGTCCTTACTAGCCAATTTTGTAACCTTAGCTTAATACAATTAACATTTTTTTCTAAAAAAAAAGAGGCTAGTGGATAGATAGCACCTAGTGTCTAATGCCTAGACGGAATATAGAAGCTAGGGATTTTTAGAAAATGATGCATGCCACTGGTGATCGAAACTTATGTTGGGTATATTTTTGTATGAAAATCTAATACTATCTATGACTAAAAAAGTTATTCAACGGGTGGCAAATTACATTATTCTATACAAACAAAGATATTAGATAAATTTACAAGGACTAACTTGTTAATTTACTCCGAATTTACTAATCACCCGTTATATTTGCATGCCTAAATGAATCTCTACTTGTTTTTAAACGTGCAGAACTTAATATGATCAACTCTGGGTAAATTGAAAGGTTGACTTGTTTGAGGTCAAATTGCATGGTGTTTAATTAGGAGCTTATGACAATGGCATGCATGATCTCCCCAATCCCAATTGTTGTAACCAATTACATCGGAAGAGATACGCTAAAGATATGCAAGTACACATTTCAAATAATAAAAACTACATGAAAAATATGTTGTTATATAGTATATATAATAATTAAAATCAAATACTAGAAAATCTTCTTGATAGATGAGTTTGCTACTGTGCTTGGAGGGAGTCTAAGTTGTGAGCCAAGAAAAGTCACCATGGGATCATAGTTTTACGAGGTTTATCTCTTCCAAGAAATGCCAATGTTTTTGGACAAAAATAAAACAAAAAAAAAAGAAGTGTAGTGCTCAAATCGGTTCAGTATAATTTTCACATTTTCTTCGCCCATAAGGAAATGCTAAAGATATCCTCTCTTGTTTTATAGTAAAAATTAGGTGGGGGGTAACAATCAACCCCGATTTTATCTTCAAGTAGACTCTGACAGCTAGTTGTTTTATTGATAGCTAGCATCTATAGGATTCAAAATTACGCATAAAGAATAATTGAAACCGAAGCTACAACTTTCCTGCATGAATCACTCGCGGGGTTAGCTCAGGGAGTGACTAAACAAGGCGCCAAGTCTCGAAGCGAGTTTCGCAGACTTGAAGTCGTCTCGAAGCTGAATGAATCTGCATTGTGAGCCAAACATAAGCTTGAAATGACACACCTTTGGAGCAGATTTATAACAAGAGCTTCTTCTCCTTCCAAAATGACAAGTCTAATTATGCTAAGAAGGGAGGATGTTTAAGCATGTTTTGTACCTCTGAGCGTCTTTCCGAATGCTTGGGGTTCCCTCGAACAAAGAGGAGAGACTTTCAGGAGCAACAATGAAGACATTTGCCATGCTGAGAGCCGGAAAAGATAAGATTATCAGTTCAATGTAGAATCATGAGTTCATGACAAGTAGTGACTCAAAGCTACTAACGGAACAATCATGCGCTTGCTACTCACATTGCCAACACTTCAAACTTCTCATCGACAGATGGAGCGCTGAAGGTGTGAACAAAGTCCTCGTACTCAGTGATATCACGCTTCAACCTCAGGCCTCCACTGCCAAATAGTATAAAGACGGGAGCTCAGAAGCGAATTTGTGCAGTTCAAACAGCCAAAAGATGAGAACTAGGCGGGATTCATTGGAGGACACAAATGATCCAATGGAAGCCGTGTGTAAAGTACAATGAGAAAGTATACCTGGGATTAAATGTGAACTTCTCCCAGTGGTTAAGAAGCAACTTATGCAAACGGTTTCCCTGAAACAACAGTTCAAGCTGGTTAAAAGGCTGTGTTTACCAGTAAGATACTATCTCAATTATAAAGGTAGGATAGAACCTTAACGAACACATTCACAGTTGAAAATATTGGATCATATAATGTTAGCAACTAACACTCCTTTAGTTGCTTGTGATGGTAAGATTGTATAGGAGGGTTTGCCAATTTATCATCTGTCCTTGTGTGTTTTTTTCATTATTTTGGGCCAGAAAAGTTATCCTCCTCTGGTAAATCTTTCGATTTATTTATGTTGAATGCACTTTGCTCCGATATATAACACTAGCAGAAATCACATTTCAGTGCAGTATGTTATTAAGGTAGAAAAGCAGTAGATAATACTGTATGTGGCAACTGAAATTCTTGGGTCGGCTTCTTTTTAAAAAAGTACGAGTCCAAAAAAGTACTGAGTCCAAAAGGCCTGAATCTATAAAAAAAATATGACTTTTTTGTGTGTAGTTTCTTTCATATTTTACCCCAAGGACCCAATAGGATGTATTACCATTCACTCCTTACGAGAGTTGACACATATTATGAGGTTTTTCATCCTTGATTTACATGCTTTGTAGATGCAGGATGGTTGCTTTGCCAAGGTGAACAAAATTTATCAGATTTCATTCAAACTTGTATGCATATAGAAATCACATTTAAATTCTAAAGCAGAGAGTGGTAGTTCTAAGGATAAGTCTCCTTACCAATTCCGTAAGGAAAGACTGCTTATTAAGGCCTTCTAAAGCAGTAAATGCAGACTCGAGCACACGGGAAAGGTATTCCACAACTCTGTTCAAGGAATATGAATTGAACAAATTAGTAATTTGAGTAAATTGCTACACGCACAGGCGCAGAAAAGGCTACCAGTACCCAGAATGATGAAAGGATAATATTTGTTGAGATAAGTGAATTTTATTAAATCTATAAAAATTAAAAACAATGAGTGTCATAATTTAGGAAATATAGAGTTAAAGAACCTTAACACACTCAATATTCTAATATTAAATTTATAATTGTATAATAAGCTTCATACAAAGTATGAATGTTTGGTTCTTCTAACGATATTAAATAGATAAGCAAAGCATACTTAATGCAGGCAGTTGTTGGTCTATGGTCAATAACAAGTCCATCATCTGCTGTACAGTAATCACTCTGCTTCTGCTCAGCGGTCAGCAATCTCTCGGCCTGTTTAACATTTCTATTAACTCTTAACAAGCATAAATAATTGATATCAAAAGAAGAGATTCAAATCAGTGATAAACAGGGGAAGTAGAAGACATATCCAAATACCGTATTAAAACTAAAAATCATGTACTCAAGTAAATTTGCTAGTGATAGAATGGAATTCTCAAATGAAGTTAGCAAAAGAGGCTCCGATTAAGTTCTCAAGGTGTAGTCTGCAACAAACCTCTGCCATAACTGTATCAATGCACTGTTTTAGTCCTTTATAAGCGGCAGACTCCGGACGAGACAGTGCCGTTGTCATTTCTTCACAAGATGAGGCATGTGCACCATCCACATGCAGTAAAAGCCGAGAGATGCTGTTTGCAAAATACTGTAAAGCAATAGATGGTTATGAGTACTACACACAAGATGAATAAAGGGTAAAACTATTTGCAGCATCTGCCTGTCTTTACTCTGCACGTACTTGCTGTACTATAGCCACACTGCTAGCACAACGCTGAACAGCCACCATGAAAGCTTTGAAACTGCTTTCTCCTGCTTTGGCTGCATCTGCTGCCTACATTTATATTACCAAATAAATCTCCTTAAATGATCATGGGACCTCAAACAGGATGAATTCTGTGTGTTTGTGTATAGATTAGGAGAGTCAACAAGTAATTACAGCAGTAGCTGCAGCAGCAGCCACTCTTCTGCTAACACTGGTGCCTAGCATGTATCTTTCCCTCAAAGCAGCAGCTTCTGTTAAACCATCTCTAGCTCGTTCTAGCCCCTCAGTTAGGTACTGGCTTACCTGCATATTGGTGAATTTGTGATCAAGCCGAGGAATATATCCATAAAAAATGAAGTCGAGGAATCTTCAATGCTGAATGACTTACTTCATCAAGGAGGCAAGTGAAAACAGCTTTTACATTGGATGCAAGAATAGCAGGCTGTAAAAAGAAACAGTAATTATAAACATGACTTGTTTTTTCCAAGCTTCAAGCAATCCTAATGAAAATCTATGTAAAACATCACACATGACTGCAGGAAGATAGTGTTTGAGAAAACCCTGTAGTATCTAGATCGATCACCTAAGTGAATCTGACATCAGAAGAATGAAAACAAAATAACACCGGCAATTCTTTATTGTAGCAGTCAAATTTCATAAACTTAAAACTCCAAAAATGCACCCAAGGTACTCTATTTCAATGGGAAACTCATGCTTCATTGGGCTCCTGTTTTTTGCATCTCTACACTTCAGCAGGTCGAGCACACCTTCCCATCTCCCAATAAGAAAAAAGGAAAGGAAATAACCAATTTATTGTGTTATCAGATAAGAGAGATCATCCTTCTATCTGGCTTTATGCATAAACCAATTATTTTGATTATTATTGTTACATGTTATTTAAAAAGGACTTTGTAGTTTCTAACATAGAGCATGTGACCTGAGGAGAAAGCAATGTGCATCTGGATATTGCCTCCTCGTTCCATCGCACAAACTCAGTAACTACAGCAACAGATATCTGCAGGTTAGAGGAAGCAACATGAGCTCCTTTTGATCGTCCAATAGTCCCACTCCCAGATACCTCGGGCTTGCATTCAGCACGCAATTCTTCCAGCTGAATAACAACAACGAACATTGCGTAAGATATCTTGCCTGAAAATAATGCTACTAATAAGAAGTCAGTGCAAATGACCTTAGCATTATATAACTGTGTAAGCAAGGCGTGTTCATATTCAGGATACTCCTCTTTATGGGTAGAAAACAGAGATTCTGCTAGACCTGCGACAACCACATAGAATCTTTGTTAAAAGAGACTGCTCACAATGCAGCAACTACACAGTTTCTTCTATGCAAAAACAAAGGATTCTGGGAATCCAGACCTTAGGTTGTTCACAAGAAGAGACTAATAAGGACTCAATCCATATTACAAGGAACATGCCAAGTAGAAAAGATAAAGTCAGATAGAAGCAGATAAACTAAGAAATCAAACTTTTGACACGAAACCAAATCGGATGAAGTTATTCATTTGTACCTAAGAAACGCTCAAGTGAATTTGTGAGAATAAAACCTAGATCTAAAGACTCTCAGAAGAAGAAAAAGTCTCCCATAACAGAATGATTAGGCTGTGAAAGATATTTTTTATTTAGGCCAAATCTGGCTATTTATAGTCTGTTACAAGACTTGACCAGAAGTCAACAAGCAAGTGCTTATATAAAGCACGCTACAAACAAACATCAGCAGATAAAAAACACAAAAAGACAAAAGAGGTAAGAGCAACACACAAAAAGAAACACAATTACAACAGAGATATATAGACAAACTACAAACAGAAGAAAACGAGTTCTTGCAGAAACAAGTTCAAGATGCTTATAAATCCTCAAGTGGCAGATACATCCTTGATGGACGTGTTCGTAGGAATCATATGATATCAATATTCCACATCCAATATTACATAGACACAAGTGAACAGCACAAAACTAAAATCTTTTTAGCAAGAGAGAGTTCAATAACTAATGTGTAGACAAGGTATTTACCCTCAACATCCAAATCACCACAACCCACAGCATGAAGGTCTTTAGCGAGTTCCTGAGTCTTCTCATAAGCAACTGCCAGCATTCTGAGGTACTGTTGCCAAGATGAAGTAAAGAAGAGTGGCTGAGCTAGAGTAAAGTAACTAGAAAGCCTATATAATATGGTAGGAAAGTTAACAAACTAACTAATAAAAGTCCGCCTTCTTCCTTTGGACCAGGATTAGAAAGGGATGGCTTCTGTAAGAGTTTATCAAGAACTGCTGTAACTCTTTGCTCAAGAACCCTCTGCAATAACGCACATAGATATTACGCAACACCTCGTTTGATAAGTATTAGAATCAGATTAGGTACAATAACGTCCTTAAAACAAAAGGATTGAATCCCACAGCATTACTTGTACAAGGATCGACATAACCTCCTTTGGAGAAGGGAACACAGCTGTTATTGTAGAAGATTCTTTCTTCACAGTATCTGCCATATACACCAAGCATGCTGACATAAGAATCAAGCATATATACTTTTTCCCTATTTTGGTGAGGTTTATAGTCCACAGCTCAACCCAGAAAAGCTGGATACACCCATAAATAGCAGGTAACTAAACCTGAATGATCCTAATTCTCATCTAAATGGCCATCATATGAAATTTCTGAATATCTAGGATATGTCTTCCACAGATTGTCCTTTGCAAGGATCTTATCAAATTTGAAATTTTAACACAAGAAACCCACATCACCCTGCTTGTTATGAACAAAATTTATTCTGACCTGTGATTTCTTTGTACAATGAAGAAAGACCACTTGCAACTTCACTAGGAATAACTTGTGAGTCCTGATCACCAAGAACTAATCTAGTGTCTGCGTTCATTATCTCAACATCAATAAACATTGGACGTGTTGCCACATAATGTTGCATGGCACTGGTGCCCCTGTTAAACTGTCTTGTACAACACAAACAAATAGATATAAAAAACGGTTTATGAGAATCATTGTACAATGCCTAAAAATTATGGGAATACAGTGATTACAATGAACTATGAGATTAAGATTCAGCAGTTGTAACAGTTGGATAAGTGGCATCATCATATTTTTTAAGTTAAAAGATGAAAACCACCTTCTCAGGTGAAAAGTAACTGTAATTTACACATCTGGAGAAATTACAAACTGGCAACAATTATGATCATTGACAATTATGATCATTGACATTTCTCAAAGAAGATAAATAACACAGCAAGTACTTGCAAGTCTTGCATACAAAGGAGAACAAACTTTTCTAATCTTTGAACTAAGTATCTTCATGATTTTATAGGTATAGAAACATAAAAAAATAGCTTTGAAGGCAATAAAACATTGAAGCTAAATGCTTATCAAAGTATTAGGGAGCAAGTCATCAAAACTTATGCAAATTATATTAAAATCTCAATTAGAATTTTGAAAAACTTGGAGTCTATGTATCAAAACCACAGAAACACATAATTATGCAGTCAAATATGATAACCAGGCAGATAAGAGTGATCATCACTCTTTGCTGTTAAATTGCAGAAACACATAATTATGCAAGTCGCACCAAAGAAAATATAACATCCAATCTTCCCTCAGAAAGCAAAAACGTGCCTAAAGGTCGAACTTCATGCAAAATGCCTCAAAAGATTTTTATGACCAGTCAAATAAACATCTATCTTAAAAAGGAATTATCTCAATAGAGATTACCTGCGATAATATCTTAGCACATTTCCCCATGGTAGAAAGTTCCCTTTTTGTTGAGGCATTATCAAACTTAGACAACAATCTATTCTCCAATTCTGTAGCAAAGAACCAGAATAAAACATTCATATTCAGTATTTCAAAAAGGAAATAGGAACATGGTGTTTTGAAAAGCAACAAATAACTGAAGTACTCTCTTTCTTGAAACTGAATTCCAACTTTTAGACATATAGGCACATGATGTTACTCTGTTTTGAGTGGGAAGACATTAAGATGTGATTGATTATTGAAACTACACTTCCTCTTCTTCTTTTTTTATTCTTTCCCAAATTAGTTATTTGTAACCACCAAAGAAACTGGATACATCCTACTTGTCCTCTGTAATTTAGTAACCCAGAAAAATAAATTTCTGATATGGTGTTCCTCATTGTTTGTATTAAATCCTAACCCACCATTGCAGTACTCCTGAAGATTAGCAACTGCGATTTCTAATCCTTTGCTAGCAGTAACATTTCCTCTATCAGTCGCAACTTCTATGCCTTTTCTCCCGACATCATCCTCAGCAAATATTCCTGCAATCAACAACAAGGCCAGCAAAAGAGGTCAATGATACAAGTGTTCGGCCAGATTGCTGCACAATTTCAGATGTATTCAAAGCTATAGTGATTAGAAAGCCATCTCTTCAGCTGAAAGGCTACATATGGGAATGACCAGAGAATGAGCACCAGCAAGTCAGCTAGTTTGGTAAAAGTAATAAGGATTTTTATTTGATATGGAGAACGAACAGAAGTAAGCAAGAGACATGATGATTGAGTGTCGATGAGAGCTGTACAAAATCCTGTTCAGACCAAAGTAGCTGGTCCAAAACCAGATTTATCTAGTCTATAAAACATTACCAGATTTTTTTTTCCAATATTCACTGTACTAAATTTGATTTTATTGTATTATCCATATAGGATTCTGTTTGCATATATGTACATGCATGTAGCTTGATTTACTTTAGTCTAAGGCTTAATTTGGGTTTAAAAAATTAGATACATTACATGTATAGTAGTATGATGTTGTTACATCACACATCCCACAGCAATAAGGGCGGAAATATCTTTGAAAATTAGAAAACTCGAAAACAAAAAATAAGGCTTTGTCTGTATTTCTTTCCAATATTATGAAGGATTGTAGTTGGGTCAGAACTGATTGTGTTTTGTTCCCGTGTAAGAGTTACAAAGCATTCATACCCGTCATTATATCAGCCATATAGTTATCCTGTTCCGTCAAAAGGGGAGAAGAGCCATTAGTCATTTACTATGTCTTGCTCTAGATAATAATATAGAAAAGGTTGAACAACTCACAAAACATGTTTTACCATTCTTGATACAGAAAATACCACTATGATGACAGCCACTAATAATCTTCCAAGGAAAACGAGATCTTTAATAGCGCAAAATTGAACTAAATAAAGCAACAAACCACCACCAGAAAGCAGTCTGCAACATCTATAACATCTTACTCAGTTTTTGTGCAATCGAAGCAGCCTCAGCAACACGGTTATCATCAGAAAACAATGGTGACAATTCCATTAGGTCCCCAAGACTGCTATTGAACTCCATCAAATACTGCACATTTTCAACATCAGATGATCTGATGCCGGTAATAAGCAATAGGTCACTTAAGTTCCGGAAGGAATACCTTTATTAGATCAGTTGTCTGGCTAGCAGTTTGTCGTTGGGTATCAGCACTCTGAGGATTTAAATAAATGTCAGAATATGACAAGTTTAATTTGGTAATTATCTTTAATCTTACATGGTACGTAACGAATTCTATAAGGATTCGAGCTACTGCATCCATTCTTACATAAGATGTAGACAGTTGAAAGTTTCAGTAATTTAAAAAAAAGAGCAAACTATTACTTGTAGATGATCTCCAATCTTTGCTGCAGTCTGTCCAACACTTGAAATACGGGTATCCAGTCTGGAAAAACTATCAAATAAACCATCTAAGCCCTTTTCCAACTGAAATGATATATATATAAGAAGCATTAGAAATTATTGTCTCCAAAACCAAGCTTACTGAAAACCTTTCTACTTGTACAACTGTCTTAACTACAACAATGGCCCTGACAAAAGGAATCTTGTTTGATGGAACTCCAAAAGCAAGAAGCAAAAGCTTATCCCAAGTTATTTTTGAATTATGTTCATGTGGCATATGCTCGAATCACAAGAAAGTAGGAGGATGTAACAAGAATATTCTATTTCTAGTAGACAATTATATACACAAATATTAGCTTAAGCATTGGAACTATGGCAAGTCCCAATCGAAAGAAAGGCTAATTCACATACAGAAAACTCTCCAACCAACCAATTACAATGTATGCGTATTTGGCATGACAAACATGATCAAAGTCTAACCTCACCCAATGTCGAACGATGCTTCGAGTCTTGTTTTGAAACCTCCATTTTGAGATTGTTAAGTCCTGCATCGATCTTCATTCACAAATGTGGCAGAAAGGGAAGCAGTGAGAAGAAAGATTAAGAAGCAAACGTTATTATCTGATGGATTACACTAAAAACACCATTACCTGTTGCCGGAGATCAGTTAACTCCTTAGAAGAATCCTGGAACAGTGATAGCAGAGCATCAAGTTCAGGAAACAATGGAATCAAAAGACCTTGTGGTGTCACATCAGTAACACCAATGTTACCGTGGCCACCGTGACCACCATGACCGTGACCACCATGACCATCAGATTCCTCCTTAGCTTCCTCTTTAAAAGATGGTAGCAATTCATTTACCAAATTCCCAAATAATTCATCAAATGAAAAATCCCCCTGCAGATAGCCACTATGAGTTTGACAAACCTAATAGGAACACAATGACTAATGACATTATTCATTAACGAATCTTTTGAGATAATGCAATATCATGAAACAGAAGCTTTTGTGATTGTAAGTTTACCTTAAAATGATCAATGTTGAGCCTTCCTTTGGACATTTTATCACCTTTACGAGTTGTGATGACACCTCAATCCCTCTACAACACCTTCCTTTATATCTTCTGTGGCGTAATAAAGCGTAGTTATGAAAAGCAAAAAAGGCGTACATTTGCACAAAATCAACAGGAAAGGAAAACTCAAACAGCATCTGATTGAAGCTCTCAAACTCGAAATTATGGCTCCTCCTCCGCTATAGCATATATAACAAAATCATTTCGCTTAACATTCGCTTCGCAACTCAAAATTGTAGAACTGGAAATTACAAGCGCAAACTGGAAATTCGCAAGAGGTAAGTAGAGAAAAGTATGCCTAGTTACGCTCAGCGATTCCGAAACTGCTAGAGCGCAAGGAAAAGGAGGGGAAGTTCAGACTGAAGCCATGAACATCTGACAACGATATCGCCCTCGAAATGGCTACGTTTACCTGTGCGCGTATTGTGAAACGGAACTACAGAGGCTTGGTAGATTCCAGACGTAATTCAACGAAAAGACTGATTCGAGTCGGTTATGGCGAGCGAGAGAGCGAAAACCAGTTGTTGGCTGAAGATTTGATCAAACCTCCCTGAGCTTCTCAGGCCGAATTACCCGTTCGCAGAATTCCTGAAAAGGAAAAACAAGGTTTTAAAGATTTGAAAACAAAAATCGAATAAAATATTAAAATTGGCAATTCTGTCGTAAACATGTTTTTCGTTGGGGGGATGATAGGTTTACCCCAAGGGTAGCCTGTTACATAGTCAGTCAAAATTTGCCATATCATCTGCTGATTGTACATATATTTATTTATTGAAAAATTAAAATTTTTATGGTCTTCATAACTACCCTTAATTAAAGCCTCAATCTTTTCTTTCCTAAAAAATTCTATCATCTTCCATTCTTCAAGGATTCAAACGTATTTATCAATTTTTTTTTGGAATCTTAGAATAGTACAAGACTACAAAGGGTGTAGTACAAGGTTACCCAATTTTAAACTTTAGACATGTGTCTTATATAGAACCTTTTTGATATCAAATTAAATAATTAATTAGTAGACTTAAACGATACAAATTTTAAAAAATTTTAAATTCTCAAATTTATGTTTAAAACAACTATATATGGTCTTTCGAGCCTTCTGATGAAATTTAGAAACTACTATTCGATCTTCAAGTGAAATTATAAATTCATCAAAAAATAAAAGTTAAATCATAATGTAATTTCATATTAATTTTCATAGGATGTTAATCCGATTAGAAATTTTGAAAAAGTTATGATTTGTAATTTTCATATTATATTACATTTTAGATTTGAAAAATATATTCTATTATCCCTTGATATATGCATGGCAATCTAGAGTTGACAAAACCTGACCCGAACCGATCGATTGAAAATTGTAGGGTTGAAACCCGACCCGAATAGTAGTGAGTAAAGGAAAAAACCGAATCTGATTAACTCGGAACCGATTGGGTTGAAATCCAAACCCGATTCTTTATATGTGTAAACCAAATATATTTTCTTTTATATATTGTAATATATTCTATTGAAAAAACTTAAAAATAATATTTCATTATTTAATAATATTTAATCATAATATTTTCTTAGTAATCATTAAAAGTCAAATACTTGACTTGTTAAGCCGACCCGAACCTTCACATGTACATGCAATTTGTGCATCTAGTAATACATATTTATATATCTAATTACGAATTTGTTCACATGTACATGGAATTTGTGCATTAATATTGTACATCTTAATTTTAAATACTATGGATGGGGTATTAGTTTAACTTATGAGTTATTTTTTATTTTACTTTTTTTTCTCTATGCTTTTATTTTGTTTTTGTTTTTGTAATTTTTATTTTACTATTTTATTTTTGAACAAATGAAATGATAATATTATTGCTTTTCTCATTTTTTTTTTGTAAATTAGTTGTATAATATTTGATCGCATCAATATGTTAATATTTAGTCTAACTATAATGTTTCACTAAATCCTTTTATTAATCGGTAATATGGTATGTGCATCTATAATGTGGATTTGCGCATCTAGTAATATGGACTTGTTGATATTAGCCGCACCAACAACCTTGAATGAACTCACCTATACATGCAATTTGTGCATATAGAGGAAACAAATTATCAATACATGTGAACAAATTGGACATTTAAATGAACAGTTTGAAAAATACAGGAATACTTCGAACAATACGTTAAAATACGGGAATAATTTAAAAAACGAAAATTTCACGTGGTACCCTCCAGTTTAAGACAATTTTGCATGGTACCCAATTAGCTTAACATTTTCACGTGGTGCCCCTCATATTTAAACAAACTTTGCCCCATGCCCTCTTGAAAGTAAAAATTTGTTTTTCATTTGTTTTTGTTTTTGTTTTTGGATAAAAACATAAAATTTGGAATAAAATAATGATATGTCTTCACTCTTTCTTATCAACTTTTTTCTAATGATAATTTTGTTTCTTTGTTATCATTTTGTGAATTGAAAGTTTTTTTTGTTTATATTTTTGGATAAAAACATAAATTTTGGTTTTAAAGTAATGATTACTTTTCACTCTTTCTTATCAATTCTTAATTCTCAAAATTTTGGTTTAAAAATAATGATAACTTTCACTCTTTTTTGATATAAAGTAATGATAATTTAATATTTAATATTTTTATTTTTGGATAAACACATAAATTCTAGTTTTAACATAATGATAAAAAAACATAATGATAAACTTTTTGTTTTCACTCTTTCTTATCAACTCTTCTCTTCAAAATTTTGGTTTTAAAAAAATGATAAAAACATAATGATAACTTTTCACTCTTTTTTTGTTATAAAAAAACAATAATTTTTTTTTGTTTTTGTTTTTGGATAAAAACATAAATTTTGGCTTTAAAATAATGATAACGTTTAACTCTTCTTTATTTAAAATAATGATAGTTTTAGTTATTTTTTTGTTTTTGGATAGAAACCTAATTATTTATATGTTTTTATCCAAAACAAAAACAAAATCTAATTTCCATTGACAAGGTGGGCATGGGGCAAAATGTTTTTAAATGTGAAGGGCACCACACAAAAGTTCAAAACTGGCTGAGTACCATGTGAAATTGCCTTAAACTAGAGGGTACCACGTGAAATTTCCGTTTAAAAAATACAGGAATAATTCGTTTGTGCCATTTTCCCCCTTTAAATGATGTTTAATTTGGAGCGTTAATTTATTTTGAAGTGACATATAATGCATTCTCCCTTCTCACCTGTAACTATAAGTCTTATTCCACATGAGTCTTTCTCAAAATTATATATGTTATTTCTAATTTATATTATGTAAATGGTTGAAATTTTACAAAAAAAAAATAGAGTTTGTAATTATGAATGAAATTTAAATCATTTTGTGATATTATAATACATTGAACGATGGAACTGAAATTAAAACTATGATATTGATTACAAAAAACATATATAATTTTACAAGTAGCCTATGTAGATGAAACATTACTCTTTGACTAAACGTTAACATATTGATGGGATTGAATATTATACAATTAGTCTACAAAAAAAAAAGATGAGAAAAGCAATAATATTATCATGTAGTTCATTCAAAAATAAAACTGATAAAATCACAATTACAAAAAAAAAACAAAATAAAAACATAGACAAAAAAAAGTAAGATAAAAAATAACTCATAAGCTAAACTAATACCCCAGCCATAGTATTTAAAATTAAGATATACAGTATTAGTACTTAATAAATGGGTGGAGTCTAGGTAAAGTAAATTAATTAACAAAATACATAAGGCTACTTTCCAAAACAGGAGAATAAATTAACCAAAAAAACTAGCAAAATAATACTCCTGTTACGTTAGCATTGTCTTGCCAACTCATCAAAAATTAATGCCATATCATGTGACACATCATAAGGGTAGTCTACCCTTAGGGTATCTTAAACATTTTCCTTTAAAATATTGTTCAAGAGTAGCTTAAATATAATTGAGTAGGTATTTTAGATAAATGAAAACATCTGATCAAAAGGATATACTTATGTGAGATCATTTGTATTTAGAAAATTCAAATTTTGCTGGGATATTTATTATTTAAGAGAGACAATTTAGTTGCTGTAGAGATATAGATATTCTTTTTAGACAAAATATTTACCATTCTCTATGTTATATTATTGGAAAATTTTGTCTAATACACCTAGAGGTGTCAAACAGGTCGGGTTGGGTGGATTCGGGTTCGGTCTTTTCGGGTTCGGGTTGAGTGCGGGTCCGGGTCAATCTGGTTGCAGGTTAAGTTGAGTCGGGTCTTGACAAGTTATCGTGCGGTTTCGGGTCGACCTAACAGGTCAAGAATTTGAATTTTTAATGATTATTAATAATAATATTATGATTAATTAAAAATAGAATATTATTTTTAATAGATTTTTATAATAATATTTTATTTATAATAGGTTTTATGATAAAATATATTATAACATTTACGATATAATATATTTATTCTACATATATATATAATATATCGGGTCGGTCGGGTCGGTCTCGGGTTTCAACCGAATCAGGTTCGGTTTTTTTCTTTGCTTGTTACTATTCGGGTCGGGTTTCAACCCAAAAATTTTCGGTCAGTTCGGGTTGATTTTTCGGGTCGAGTCAGGTTTTGACAACTCTAAATACACCTGAGCTCTTGACTTTATTTCTGTATATAGGCTCGGTAAAAGTTTTATTTCTGTATATAGGCTCGGTAAAAGTTTTATTTCTGTATATAGGCTCAGTAAAATTTTATTCTCGTAGATAGGTTGTATGTGAAGGTTTGGGATAAAGAGGCTATATTATATAGCGTTTATTTATACAAAAAAGGTTGTATGAAACATCGTGTTTCTTTTTTATTCCATCACGATGTGTACGTGGTATATATATGATTTTTGTGTGATTCTTGACATATTGACAAAAGTTAAAACAAACTATATTTCTACTCAAAAATTAAATACTTTCTCTGCACAATAAAAAATAAAAATACAAATACAAATTTTTGTAGAAGATAAAGTAAAAATATGGGCATGTATTAGAACTTTTTTTCCGGGATATCATAAAACTGTTTCCCTTTCTTTATAATAAAATATATTATAATATTTAATATAGTTGGTGGTTTCCTGATGTGATCATGTCCCGGCCCACAAAGGGCGCGCCCGAGCTAGAGAGGGTCGGCGCCGAGTGCCCCGCACAAGCGGCCTTCGACGCCGGTGCCTCGTTTTGGCACTGTGTCCGCGACGCCGGTGCCTCCTGTGGGCGTGCGCGCCTAAGGGTGGGAGCGGGCGTTGGGCCTTCATCTAAGACAAGCCTCGGGCTTTCAAGGCAAGCTATTCAAGAGGTCCAGTCCACAAGCTACAAGTGCAAGACACGACGGGCTCGTCCACAACAACGAAAGCAAAGCTCGGGCCCAAGCCCATTCATTCACCTCCTTTCTCCACAAGCCCACGCCACCAACTCCACCTCCTCAAGCTTCCTTGGCGGCCAAGAATGAGCCATGAAGGGCGGCTGACTTCCGCGCCAAGCAACCGCCATCAATGAACCGCCTTGGAGCCGAAGTCGCTAGCTTAATATTTCCTCATTTTTGCCCTATAAATAAAGAGGGAATGTAATTTTATTTACAATGTTGTTGTCTTGAATCTTGAACCTTAACTTGAGACTTTTATCCTAGTTTTTAGGTTTTGGGCTGTCCCGGCTTGTGGGACTCAAGCCGTAGGGCTCTCGTGAGACTCGAGAGCCGGGCGGCAGGCTACGGTTTGTGTGACTCGAGCCATGGCCTTGCCGTTCCTATTTTTCTATCAAACCCCGGCCTTCGGGTAACCAAGGGCTCGGAGGGTGGCTTGGCTCATGAGACTCGAGCCTCGCCTCACCCTCCTTAGGCGTCCAAGCTCGGTTCATACCGAGTGAGTTCGCCTACCTATCCTTAGGGATGTTCGGGTTGTTAGGGTTCGGTTCCGCACCCTTTGTATCCCTTGGTCGTTTTCCCTCGGTGAGTTGACCGAATGGGGGAATCCGACTACTTATCCAATATAAATAAAATACCACAAAAAGAGTTTATCCCACATGAAATCCCACACGACCGAAAGTGTCATTTTTTCGTTCAAATTCGCGAGTTTAAGCAAGGCTCACGTCCAAGTCGTTATCACGAAGCAACTCGAATCCGCTCGAGCCAGAATCGAGTCCGATCCTAAGGCGAATCACATCATTTCCGCATCGGTGCACGGGAAGAACCCTCAAGGCCGGTGAAAATCAGCCCCATTGCTTCGAGCGAATTCTCGAGCCGCTGACCGGCCTGGCCTATGGTGTATAAACGTCGTTGATTCAGATCTTGGCAAAGTTGCCTAGTTTGACTGATCTGAGGTCGTCGATTGTGCCCTTGGCGCCACCCATGAGGGTTCCAATGAGGTAAACGGAGCCGACATAGTAGAGGAGGTTTTTGGTAAAGGATTGGCCGTTTTCGGCGGTGACTTCCTCTGGGACGAGAAGCTCAAAGAATGTAGGGAGATTGAAGAGGCAATGGGATTCCTCCATGTTTGTTTTCTAGGGTTTTGGTATAGAGAGACTGTGGAAGAGTTCGTTGGCCTTGCGAGTTGCACTAAAGGTTTAAAGATAGAGGGATGGAAAGGACTCGATTGATGGAGGTGGCTGAAGTGGCGGAGCATGGGGGCAAGAAATCACTTAAGATGTGGAGCAATTTCTCCTACACGTTTTTATGCTCTTTTAGATTTTCTACTTACTTTCTAAATAAAAAAAAATAAAACCATGAATTCCTTAAAAAAATAGATTCGTGATTTAAGGTTTAGGTTTATTGGTGCCATCGTTTTAAAACGAAGATATTTTTGCTATTACAAACCCTTTTATGGGCATGGGTTGCTAAAAACACTAGGTACCCATATTTTTATTTTATCCTCTACAAAAAATTGTATATGTATGAATATATATATATATATATATTATTCTACATAGAATGTATGTAAATTTTGAGTAGCAATATAGCTTGTTTTAACTTTTGTCAATATGACAAGTTTCACACACAAAAGAAACATGCACTTGGTGGGTTGGAATAAACAAAAACATGTTTTTTCATACATCCCCATTTGTAATATAAACGCTATACAATATAGCGTCTTTGTCCCAAACCGCCACATAGAACTTGTCTACGGAAATAAACAAAAACCGGAGCCTATATACAACAATGAAACTTTTTCCGAGCCTATTTTGGAAAAAAATAAATAAGAAAACCTCTATATTACCATTCTAAAGCTATCATCTATATACAATGTTGATTTCCATCAACTCTTACATCAATTTGCCATTTCTGAACTCTTTACGACTTTCGGTTTCACCCATCTAAAAAGATGGAAAATTGACCGAAAATAATCTCAAGTATCGACTTTCAAACAAAAATAATCCCAAGTTTAAAAATCACCGCCAACGAACCGAACTATTACAATATTAAACAAAAACGATTTATCGGTGACTTCTCCGTTAAAGTTGATGACGTGGCAAACGGAATTCTGACATGGCAAATTAATATATAATACTTTTATTTTTTTAATGCCATGTCACTAAAATTACAAAGAAATTAATTGCCACATCATTAACATGTTAGATTAGCCTATTGCCTTTAATTAAAAATCAAAAAGAAGTCTGTTGAATCAACGAACAAAGTTGAAAGTTCACGCAGGAAGACAAATTGCTCTGTAGGATGAACAACCCCATGAAGACGATGGTTTCCGGCAGGTCGACGGAGACGACGAGTGAATTTCCGGACCGATCTTCTTCTTAGAGGCCTTGGAGGCGGAGCAGAAGACAGGGACGATTTTCATGGCGGAGGAATTTAGGGTTGCGGCGGTGGTGACGAAATTGGACCCAAGGAACGAGCTTTGTTGACGGGGAAGGGTTCTGGTGTAGGGCATTGGGCAATTCGATGGTGGGGGTGATGTCGGAGGAGGAGGAGACGGAGGCGGAGGCGACGTAGTCTTCGATTTCCGGCTTGAGATGCGATTAGGGCTGAATGAGGGGATCTGGATGGGATTCCAATTAGGATTGGATTTGATCGGTCACGGGGAATTGGGCGGCGGCCGGGCTATGCTGGTGGAGTTGACTGCGGCGGAGGTTGTCCCGCCGGTGGATGTGATCGGTCGGGCTTTGGAGATGACGAAGGAAACTGAATCCACGGATACAAATTGCTTTGCAATTGGCTTTTTATTTATTTTAGTGACATGGCATAAAAGAAATAAAAGTGTTACATATTAATTTGCCGCGTCATATTTCCGTTTGCCACGCCATCAAATTTAATACCGATAAATCGTTTTCGTTTAATATTGTAATAGTTCGGTTCGTTGGCGGTGATTTTTAAACTTGGGATTATTTTTGTTTGAAAGTCGATACTTGAGATTATTTTCGGTCAATTTTTAGTCAATCATTTAGTCAACTTTCCATGGTTTTTTAAAAATTGAACATCACAATCCTTATACTCTATTATCATTGTGAGTATTGTATCTTGTACGTGCTCGTGGACTATTAGAAAAAGATTACTACTAACTTTCCTTATTGTTTCTAGCCAAATCATTATACCGCTTTTTTTATTTGACGAGATGTTTCTCTGTCATTAACAATTTGATTAAAAAAAGAATAAAAAAAAATAGTAATTGTCTAAAAATATATATTTTTTAATTTGGGGAAAATGAGAAGGGAGATAGAAAATGGAGAAGAAAGGGTGGAAAAGAGGGATTAGAGCAAAAATCCACCTCCATTTTTTCATCAATTGTTTTGATAGGTGGAAATAGAAATCACCCACCACCACACTACTTCAATGGGAAAAAAATACAAAAAATATGAGAAAAATTATGAATGAGTAGTGTTCAACACAAAAAAAAATTGTTCTTGGTTTAAAATTCATCCATGGTCCATTTTGTTGAGATTGATTGTATTTCTACTTCCGCATCAACAATTAATGGGGTCGCCTTGATCTTTTCTAGCTCCTGCTTCGAAGGTCTTATTGAAAGATCTTTGATTTTGGAATTGAGATAGCTTTTGCGTTGTTAGGTTTTTTGGTGGCAATATTGTATTTCTAAGTTTTTTGGGTTTTGGACAGAACTTTTTTGGTGCCACCATGATGTTGTGGTATAGTCCAGGGGAGCCTGCAGACTCATATTATGCCGTTAGGCCTGAATGCACCGATGTTCCTAAAAGCACTTTCAAGATCAAGGTATTTATATATTATGGGTCTTTCAAATTTTAGTATGTGTAATTTCTTACTTTAATATGTGTGCATAATGTTTTCTCATACTTGTTGTTATAGGCTGGAAAAACATTGAGTGTAAGAAGGTGGAAGGCAACATTTTCACCTGAAGGCTATCTTGATTTAAGCAAGATCCTTGGTAGGATTCAACGTGGGGTAAGTTTGATTTTCGATGGAGCAAAATCTCCCATTCATGCTCATAGTGGTTTAAAATATTTCTTGCGATTTACAGGGAAAATATATTCTTTGAACAAGTGAACTTTTTTTGCCTACCTCTACATCAATTTTGTATTGCATCAACTTTGTGATCTGCACCCTTTCTTAATAAGAGAAACTTTTAGCTAGTCTTGTATTAATTTTTATTTACCTCTAAATGATTAAATCTCTCTCTCTTTGTCCTTTGTTAACCTCGTGCTTATATCATAGTATTAATAGAATTTATACTTCTTTCTTGATAACATCGATAGGGGAGCGAGTAAACTTCATATACATGTTTTTTTTCAGGGGATCCATCCGGACATCAGAGGCGAAGTCTGGGAATTTCTTCTAGGATGTTATGACCCGCATAGTACATACGAGGAGCGTCAAGAAATAAGAGAATCTAGAAGGTTCTTATCTTATGTCTTGTATGTGTTTAGACTACGGTACAATTGAGCTGTTGATATGGTTTTTAAATCTTATAGGGTTCAATACGCTCGGTGGAAAGAGGTTTGCACTCAAATGTTTCCCCTTATAGGAAGTGGTAAATATGTAACAGCACCGGTAATCACTGAAAGTGGTGATCCAACGAATGATCCCTTGGTACTACAAGAACTAGGCGTTGGAGGAGAACTCGTGGACCAAGATCCATCTGGCGTGACTTCTGCGCATATAGCAGGAATGGAGAAAGAAACAGATAAGAAAATAATCAACTGGAAGCTTCTGCTACATCAAATAGGTATGTCTATTTTGCTAATGCCTGACTTATGCATCCTCATGAATGCTCCATCACATAATCAAAACTTATCACTTACAAAGATCCTTCAAAGAGAACTTTAAAGTTAAGTTGGTTTTGTCCGAATGGACCTATATAAGGAATGGCTAAATACTACTTATTCAAATTTGTATCATTTGCTATATTTTTTTGTTCTTTAATAATTACTAATTCATGATGAAACTTTCCATGTTCTTGAAAATGCATGCTACCTTGTTCTAAATCGTGATATAAAGTGTTATCTTCTAAATTGCTTTATAGGCATATATTCTTTGACATTTTAAAATTGTATAATGTCTTTGGTAGGTCTTGATGTTCGTCGGACTGATAGGACTTTGGTCTTTTATGAGAAACAAGATAATCTATCCAAACTTTGGGATATCTTATCAGTTTATGCTTGGGCAGATGATGATACTGGCTATTGTCAAGGTACGTACTATTTGAACCAACATTGTATATTTATTGATAAAAACTAATGATGATCTTTCATTTAATGTGTGAATAATGTTTTTTTTAGTGTTTAAATACGGTAAAATTAAATTTATCCAAGTCTTAAACTATAGTAGTGCTTGCTTTTAATATTGACTTGGTGAGAATTAAATAAATGCAGGTATGAGTGATATTTGCTCACCCATGATAATTCTCCTTGAAAACGAAGCAGATGCTTTTTGGTGCTTTGAGCGCTTGATGCGCAAATTGGTATATTTTTTTTTAGTTATTCAATACGTGGGTTTTTATTTTATAGATGTGGAACCTTCATTCAGTATTTAATCTTCTTATGTTTTGATACATGAAATTTTGAAGCGAGGAAATTTCAGATGTACTGGAGGCATGGTTGGGGTAGAGTCTCAGCTTACAAATTTAGCATCAGTTACTCAAGTTATTGACCCTAAACTTCATGCCCATTTAGGTAAATCATAGTAGATTATTGTTTTTTCGTTGGATTTTAGAAATTTATGTTCCTCTTTGAAATGATTTCGTTTGGCCTTATACAATTGCTAACTTTGAAGCATATACAATGATTTTAGAATGATAGAATATACTATGTAAGCTAAAGGGGACTATATATCCATTTTAACATTGAGAAAATTATATATGTTTTTACAATTAATTTTATTGTGGTACCTTGGAGTATATAACACACTCTTTTTTTTTCCTAGAAACTTGAATAAAGATGTTGATTCGTTTGTTTCTTATATATCTTTAGAAGAAATAGTAAATAGATTTTAAAAAATTACTAAAAATGAATGAAATGAAGAAAATGTATTCTTGCAATTAGAAATAATTAGAGAAAAGAGATTACTACTTCATAAGCTCTAAAGATTACATCTTACAATTTAGATGAATCATTTAACTTTGCAGAGTGGCATAACAATGTCTGGTATCACTTGAGCCAATTGTAAGTATTAGTCTGATTTTGAAGAAATAAGTCCACAAATATTCGTGGAGAATCATATATAACTCTGCCATGTTGATTCTATTTCAACAATAAACTAATTGAAACATTCTTTTGAATTGATATATCTTGATCACTAATTGAAATTCTTTTTTCTTGGAGAGTAGAAACATTGGGTGGTGGCGATTATCTATTTGCTATACGGATGCTTATGGTTTTATTTCGTCGAGAATTCTCATTTGTGGACTCTATATACCTTTGGGAGGTATGCAATTAAATTAGTGTATTTGTTTGAAATGTGTGACGAGATCCGACTCATGTTACCTTATCATGCATTTTGATTCTTGAATAGCAAAGTAATGTACGTGTTAGAGGCCGCCGTATCTTACTTACTTTTGGCTTCTTTTGTTTTGAAATCGTTTTAGATGATGTGGGCATTGGAATATGATCCTGACCTCTTCTGGATGTATGAGGAGTCCGCTAATTCACCAAATGAGAAGGCTGAGCAAGCTATTAGACGAGCAAAATCGATGCGCCAATATGGGAAATTCGAGAGGGACAATATGAAGAATGGTGCTAAAGAAGGTCCTCTTCCGATGTCTGTCTTCCTTGTTGCTAGTGTTCTCAAAGAGAAGGGCCCACAACTCCTCACACAAGCTCGTGGCATTGACGATGTTGTAAGGGTATGTACAATCATATAAGAAATTGATATTTAATCATTTCAGTAGAATATTCAATAACCCAAACATCCAATTATAATAAATTTTTCTCAAAAGTTTTAAACGAGTTATATTCATTTCAGTACTTCTAAGCATTTTTAAAAAGATTCCTTAAGGCAGTACTCCACATTAGATTAAGTTGCAATAATTTAGGCATAGGATTGGAATCAAGAGTCAAGATTATAAGGAATTCATTTGGAACAAGATAGATGATTGTGTATATTTGTGTTGAGAATTGAGCAACCATTCAAGGCATTTTGAGAATCACATTCATAGTTTAAAAGAAATACAAAATAAGAATTAGCCATGATTTTGAGTTTTGAAATCTACTATTGATTCCCCATAAGTTCCAACCACACCACCTAAAAGAATATATCCATTAATTGACATTTGATTAACAATGTACTTTTATCAAACTTTCTATTTGATACAAGGGGTAATGCTCTTCTTTTTATGGTATCCTAGATATTGAATGAAACTACTGGAAGCTTAGATGCCAAGAAAGCGTGTATGGGTGCAATGAAGCTTCACAAGAAATATCTAAAAAAGGTACATTATTCATTCTAACTAAGAAAGGTGAAAACTTCATTAGTTATGGCATGTTGATGTGGATCATTTTGTTTTATCTAAGACTAGCCATTTTTTGTTTTGGGGATTGCAGGCCAAGCAAACATAAGCTCAGAAATATGATGTAATGTATAAAAAGGAAAATAACATATTATAGGGCAAAGGATAAAATATTGTGAGCTTTCTACACGAAGAAATAGATACTAAACAAAACAAGTTAGAGACATTTTTCAAGGCTTTATGTATATAGTGGAAAAAGAAAACAAAAATATGAGAACAAGAACGAAAATATGACATGAGTGTAAAGTACTGATGTACCATGCTGCAATTCTGAGATTTGTTGTTGTAAAAAAAAGGTTAAGGATCAATGATAAAATTGAAAGACGGTGCTTGTGATTAATGTGCAAGAAACCACCCGTTATTTGATCTATTTTACAAGAATTCCCTGTTGTATAGAAATATATATTCAATCACTGCATACTTACAATCTTTAACAATCAACCACCCCCGAGCCATTTTTTTTGAAAATCCGTGAACTTATGTGCAATCACTTCATCTACTGTTTAATATAAATTTCTTTTTTGTATTTTCTATAACTCCAATTAAGTACACAATATAAATTAATTTTTATATATTTACAAAATCAAGCTATCTACTTATTAAAGAATCATTTTTTTACCAAATATTATATTATTGTTTTGAATTTCTAATAAATAAAATTATCTACCCAATAGTATATTGTTTTACTTTGTATTTTTAATAAATTGAACTATCTACTTAGTAAATCTAAATATATACCCAATATAAATTTATTTTTTAAATTCTTAATGAATATAACTATCTACACAACATAAATTGATTTTTTATTTTTTAATAAACTAATTTTCTATGTTCATTTTTAAAAAAAAATTGAATGATAATTATATTTTCAAGTGTATTTTTTCCATTTATGTAACAATTTAATATTTTAGTCAAAACAGTTTTCCTTTAAAAAAATTCGTATAAATTGAGAAGACAACCTGTCCATTTTATTTTCATTTTTTTATGTGGAAAAATTAATTCTTATATATATTCCATACAAAAAAAATTATACAAAGCAATTAGATATGCATGTATAACCCGACTAATTATATAATAATTCCTATAAAAATACAATCCATTCAAGACCTTAACTACATGTACACTTCATTATATGTGAAAATTATAATAATATGATTTGTAACGTAATAAAATGTATGTATACATTTATAATCTGAAACTTAATTAAATGCGCAACATCAATTTGTCAGATGTATGACACCTTTTGTTGAATAATTTCGTCTTGTACACGTTCACGGTCGACACTCGCATTCGACGTCGTTTGGTTTAAATCTATCGGTATCGACGATGGTGTCTGAAAGCGACTCTTAAAACCTCCAAACTACTACACCATCCATTAGATTTTGTTTTTGAATTATTTTTCTTTGGCTCTATTTTCTGACGAAATCACTCCCCTCACCACTTTTGTTTTTCAAAGTAGTTTTTGGTTGAAAAGTAATGTTTTGGGTGAAATTTTTGTGTTGGTTAACATAAAGGTAGAAATGTGATATGTTTGTTACAAAAAGTAAAATATAACTTTAGAGGAAAAAATTATTTGAGACAAAAGTAAACAAGACCCAAAAATTTTCGTCCCCTCAAATGTAGAACTAAAAATTTGTTAACCTGTTAGGTTTACTCCCCTTGTAAGTAGGGGTGACAAATTCTCACCCGATCCGAACTAACCAACTGAATTATCCAATCCGAGAACATATTAAGATCCGAAAAACAATTATAAAATGAAATCTGAAACCGAACTCAATCCAACCAAATCTAACCCAGAGGTATAAACAACCCGTTTAAGAATGACCCGAACCAGATTACATCCGAAAAGTTCATCCTTTGTCAAACCAAAACCCAAATAAACCGATCTAAATATAACTTACTCGAGTTACATATGAAATATGAAACTATCCGAACTCAATTATACCCGATATCCGAATGAACCGGAACCCGATCATACCCGACAATTATATATAATACCCAAAACAATAAGAACATAACATAAAATAAATATATAGTATGAATTATTTTTGTACCCATTAAATTATTTTTACATCACGATTCTTTAATAAGGATCAAAAGAGGGCTTAAAACATATACAGACACCCAAATTTATTCATTTTGGTCATTTGGACACATGACCTTTGAAACAGGCCTATGGAGCATCCCAACTTGTCAAAACCTACCTATTAAACACCCCAACTTGTCAAAAACCTATCTATTAAACATCTCGTCCCTAACGTGGAATTGCGCATGTGATGTACACTTGATTTGGGAGTGTTTTCATTAAAAGTCAGATATTTTTAAGGTTACATGTATAAAGCAATTTGCCCATCAATGTAGTATAGTGACGGGTTTAGTTGACAACTAATTAAACGTTGAGGCCTTATTTGGCATTACGTGACCTTTTTTCCCGTAATCATGTTCACGTAATAACACATGCGTATTATGGCACTCTGTGATCAGGGACGAGGTGTTTAATAAGTAGACTTTGACAAGTTGAGGTGCTCAATATGTCCGTTTCAAAAGTTAGGTGTCCAAATGACCAAAATGGCCAAGTTCAGGTGTCTGTATATGTTTTAAGCCATCAAAAGAGATAGATAAACATAAATAACATATGACACTTTAAGAATGTATATGATCTGAAGAATGTATAAGAGCTAGATATACTAATATCATTATATTGATATATGCTTACTGATGTTGTACGATTGAAAAATAGAAAAAACACATTATGTAAAATATGGTTAAATCAAAATTAGATTGATCCGCTATTCCAACTATCAAAACCTAATTATATTAAGATCCAATTAAATCAAACTTTGATTTAATAAAAACCAATTCAAGTGAAACCGATTTAGCCGAAACCGATTCAACCGAAAACTGATTCAATCGAAACTTGAAAAAGCCGACTTAACCCGAAACCGATTCAACTGAAATCTAAATTAAATTGACCGATTTTAACCCAATAACCCGAGTTATCCGACAATGTGAGTATCCGACCCGATCCAACCCGAGCTGAATGTACCCCATTATCCGTTCGTATCGGTCATTGTTCACATCCGAATAATCCAAAACCGATTTATCTGACTAAAAACCGAATTGCCACCTCCAGTGTTAACTAGTAGTGTATTTATACAAAAACAAGTGCTCACAAATGTTGCTTCCCCAGGCCAAACAAAATGTGTAAATCTCGTTAAAGGTTATGCATGGCCACTTTTATCTTCCCAAGAGTGCCATCTTTTTTACCTTCTCGAGATTTGTTATCTGACTTCGTTTTATTATAATTAATGAAAACCATTAGTCACCATAATGGCATAATCGATGATATGTGTTTTCGGTCTCCACAACTAATGATAAAACCAGGCGTCCCGACATTCTAACTGAGATGCTTGGCATTGCCTAAAAAACTTTACACGCATAATATCATCTCGTTCAAAGACCAAATTGGAGATTTTGACTATCATTATAACCAAACTTCACCCACTTTTCCCCAATTTAATACAACAATTTTTATTTGTCTCTTTACTTTGATGACCGAAAAATGGGTCAACTGCTCTAAGAAGAAACAGATGATCTCGTGATTTCTACCTCAGGAACAACTAATTTTAAGGTTGCTAATTGTAGTTGGGATTCAAACATCAACTAACCAACCTATGAGGGATAAATCAGGAATGTAGCTAATTGTTACTTGTTAGTTACTTATTCAGTTTGAAAGTGAAATTGTTGTAAACATGTTTTTGGTTGGTGTAAACGTCTTTGGTTAGCTCTAATGATCTCCTAGAAAGGGGATGGATGACACTGAAATGAAAAATCTCTATCTATCCCCTGAAATGTCTTCTCTGACAATCCTCGTCTTCATCTTCATCATCGTCATCTTCCTCAACCATTCTGCAAACTCAACACCAACAACAAGCCCCCAGTTCCCTTGCAAGCCTCCCCACCACAACTCCTACCCATTATGCAACTCCTCTGCACCCACCCCCTCTAGATCGCAATCTCTGCTCTCCCTCCTGACCCTCCGGGACAAAAACTCGGCCCTCTCGACCACCTTCTCAAGCGTCCTCCGCCTCTGAATCCCCTCTTACGAGTGGTGGTCCGAGTCCCTTAAAAAATCACTATAAATTGAGAAGACAACATGCCCTTTTTGTTTTCATTTATTTATGTGGAAAGTTTCATTCTTATCTATATTCCATACAAAAACAATTATACAAAGCAATTATATATGCATGTAAAACCGGACTAATTATTTAATAATTCTTACAAAAGTACAATCCATTCAAGACCTTAACTAGATGTACGCTTCATTATATATGAAAATTATATTAATATGATTTGTAACGTAATGAAATGTAAATACAAATTTATAAAATGAAACTTACTTAAACACGCAATATCAAGTTGTCAGATGTATGACACCATTAGTTGAATAGGAATTTCTTCTTGTACACGTTCACGGTCGACGGTCACATTCGACGTCTTTTAGTTTAAATCTATCAGTACTGACGGTGGTGTTTGAGAGCGACTCTTAAAACCTCTGAACTACTACGCCAACCATTAGGCATTTTGTTTTTGAATTATTTCTCTTTGGCTCTATTTTCTTACGAAATCACTCCTAGACCTAGGTCCGGTTAACTGAACCGCCGGTTTCGGTTCTAAATCGGCGGTTAAGGTTTGGGTTTAGGTTTACCTTGGAGGATCCGGTTAGCCGGTTCCGGTCCAATTCCGGGTTTGACCGGTTTCGGTGCCAATTCCGATTTTTTTCCCCAAGAGCCTGCGGGCGTGGTCACAATATCACAACCGTGGTTTTCATCCAGAGAAGACTGATCATTCTCCTGGATGAAAACCATGAGCGCGGATACATTACTATGCACGCGGTTTTCATACAAGAGGATGATCAATCTTCTCTAGATGAGAACCGTGGGCTCGGTTTGTGAGTCCACGACCGCAGTTCCCACTTGGATGAAAACCACAATCGCGGTATTGAGGCCGCACATGTGTCTCCTTTGTCATTTGACTTATTTCCGATTTTTGTTCATTCTATCACTTAAAACAAAACGTGTTTGGAAAGTTAAAGGGCTTGAACTTAATATTAAGTCGCCTACGTATCCTCATGGGGTTTTAGAGGAAACAAAGCCCACGCAGTTGTCTTACCTTTTAGTTTGAAAGCCCACTTACTGCCTAAGACGACCCTTCGGTTTTGGAGCTGGTAGTACGAGCGGTGTCGTCATCACATAAGCCTTCAAAGGAAGAGTCTGTTGTGGAAGTCAATTGTTGTCTAACTTCCTCCCGTTTCCAATCGGCTACACATACTTGAGCTTCTAATATTTTGGGTTTCATGCTAGTTCTCTTCGGGTTGAGAATGTATCCACCTTGACTAAAAGTTAGTTTCACCGCAACCGTTGAGGCGGGAATGACAAGAAGTTGAGTCGCAATTCTTGAAAGTGTTGAGAAGTTCTTCTTTTGTCGTCTCCAAAAATCTAAAATATCGAAACCATCTTCAGGATACTCAAAAGTAGTTGTTAAATAGAGCTCAAACTCCGCACTCGAGCTTGAATGCCTTAGTCTCTTGGTTTAGTTTCGTAAGAAGCTAGTTCCTCTCTCCAAACCCCTACCAATACGACCAAATACTCCACCGGAGGATGAAGAGGTTGGAGGTAATGATGAGGAAGATGACGATGAACCTCCTCTCCAATCATACTCTTTGTATAAATCCTCAATCTAAGCTCTAACTTTAATCATCATTTCTGCAATACTAATATCACAGTCATATTCATGCAAGTGTAATTCCAAAGACTCATAATAATCTCCCAATAAAGTTTCCAAACGACAAATTCTACTTCTAGGATCAAAAACGCAAGCAACAAGATAGATTTCGGGAATAAATTTGTAATAGCTCAACCATTTCAACTTCATAGCATCAATAGCGCAAGTCAATTCGTGGATTTGACGCCCCACATAGAAAGCACACGCAACATTCACGGCTTCTGCACAAAATAGATGAGAGCAAGGTTGATAAACATGACTAAAAGTTAAAGTTGCATCTTGAAAAAAATTTAAAACTTCCAAGATTTTGTAAGAAAAAAACCAACACTCTACAATACTATGAGAGTTTGGAAGATATTGAGGAACAAAAGAAGATAAAACATCCTTATCTAGCATGCATGCATGAATCAATTCGTATGTGGAGTTCCAACGATGACAAACATCCTTTGAAAAAATCCTAGGATGAACATTGTTGCTCGTACAAAATCTTCTCCATGAATCGGTTAGTCGGTTGTTATCCCACATACTTTTAATAACATTTCTAAGAGGCTCAATATATAAAAGATCCATAGCATTTTACACACACCGGTTTAAAATATGGCAAGCACATCGTATATGAAAATCTTTCGTTCCAAGATATGGTTGACAAACCAACTCTCAGATAGAAGCGGTGTTGTTAAATGCATTGTCAAATGAACTGAAAAAACTCTATGAAGCAATCTATATTCTTCCAAAACAGTACGAATAATGTTACTAATTTCTATGGCGGTATGGTCAATGTCGAATATTCTAAAACCCATAACTCGTTTTTGCATAGTGAAATGATCATTAATAAAATGGCATGTAAGACCCATGTATGCATGCAATCCATAATAATCACTCCAAATATCACTACAAATAGACACTTTAACATCATTTTCACTAAAATTTTTAACCAACGCAAATTTACTTTTTTTTTTATATGCTTTGAGCACTTTACTTCTAAGTTCTAATTGATTTCTAGTAGTCTTTATATAAGCGGGTTGCACAAGAGTAGACATCCATTCATTAAAAACCGCTTTATCGGAAAATTGAAATGATAAATGATCAACGCATACGGTTTCGGCAAGACCATACATATTAGCATTATGATCGTAAGTAGATAAACTAGGAGTATGAGAAGAAGAAGTTGCAAACCCGGCGAGTTGCGTTTGCCCTCGCATCATTCCCATCTTGTCGGGATGATGCTTCTCCAAATGTGTCTTCATTGTAGCATAGCCTCCTCCAAGTTTCCATTGATATTTCTTGTCACAATAGTTACAATAAATAAAACATTTCTTTGTAGGTTGATCCATCTTGCCTTTTCGAAAATGTTTTGTAAAAACTTCGGAAGCAAGCTCTCGAGTGGTAGAGGATTGTTGTGGTGCTTGAGATGATTTCCCATCTCCCACATTTCCTTGTCTTGGAATGGGAGGGGGCATCATCGTTGGGGGCATCATCGTATGTTGCATACTAGCCTCGTTAACATTTTAAGCATCACTCTATTGTGAGCAAAAAATGTGATCATATAATCCATCCATTTTGTAGCAAAAAATGTAATCAAGAAGACTAAGTATAATGAATCAAGAATTACAAGATTTAAAGACAAGTACGTAATATAAAACCGAAATCCAACACAAAGCTTGTAAATTGTAAACTTAGAGAGATTAATTTCAGAATGAGAGTATGAGACATAGAGAGTTAGAGAGAGATGGTGTGGATTGAACTTGGAGAGTAATGATGTATTTATAGGAGTAAAAAAAGTTTAACCATGGAAAACTACTCAAACTAGTCGTTGGAGAAACCGCCATCTTTTTAGAGGAAATAATTGTTTGAGACAAAACTGAACAAGACCCAAAATTTTCCCTCCCCTCGAATCTCAAGCTAAAACTTGTTACAAAAAAAAGTGCTCACAAGTGTGCTTCCCTGGGCTAGACAAAATGTGTAAATTGGGTCAAAGGTTGTGCATGACCATTTTTTTCTTTCCAACACTGCCATCTTTATTACCTTCTTGAGATTTGTTACATGACTTCGTTTTATTTTAATTAAAAACGAACCACTGGTCACCATAATCGACGATATGTTTTTTCGGTCTCCACGAACGACGATAAAACCATGGCGTCCCGACCATCTGACCGGGACGCTTGGCATTGCCCAGAGAAATTTACACACATAATATCATCTCCTTCAAAGACCAAATTGGAGATTTTGACTATTTTTTTTTTTATACAGGAAAGACATTAGGCTAGTTCTACAAGCGAGAAACTATCATATAGCATCCAAAAGGATGAGGTCCCTAAGTACCGGATCGGAACTGAGCGAGCAAGATGGCACACGACAGAACGAAGCAGCGATGTGGTCTGCAACCGAGTTGACTTCCCTGAAGACATGCCGGATCCCCCAACTCTAAAACTTGCCAAGCAGCAGCTGGACGTCCTCCCGAATTAGCTCCACTTCCCAAGGACAACTCCAATCTCCCAACACTTCATTAACCACCTGCAGGTTGTCACCTTCAATCACCAGACGGGGAATGTCACACCGGATGGCTTCTAGAATCCCCTGCCGAAGCGCAAACGCTTCGGAAAACACCACGGAACGCAGTCCGAGAAAACCACCAACAGAATTGACGGCACCATCAAAGTTTAGTTTGAAGAAGTTACAAGGGGGTTTAACCCATCTAACATTCCTTCTTTTGTTGGCTTGGGCTACAGATCTGGAGCCCTCAACTTTATCACCATTGCCTGATTGTTTCGAAAGCACAGCTCTCTTCCAATCAGCCATCTGCTTGGATGCAAGTTCCATTGTTTCTTTGGGATTCAAATGGGGTTGGCTATTCCCATTAAAAATGTTTTTGTTCCTGAGAAACCATGTACACCACCAGAGGTTGAACACAGATTCTATTTGAGTTGTATTAAGTCTAGCTCTCATTGCATTGACAAAGTCCAAAGGGTAGCGATTTTGAGCATCTAGTTGTCCCACCACACGATCAATTGTGGGATTAAGCACGAAAAGTGCTTGGCGTGCATGAATGCATTCTATAAATAGGTGAAATGCATCTTCATTCATTGAAGAGCAGAACCCACATCCTTGCGGCACTGCAATATGATTAGCAGCTAGTCCGGAGATTTTGACTATGATTATAACCAAACTTCACCCACTTTTCCCCAATTTAATACAGTAGTTTGTATTTCTCTTTACTTTGATGACCGAAAAATGGGGCAACCGCGAAAGAGATGATGGCGTGAGTTCTAAGGAACAACTAATTTTGATTTTTGAGGTTGCTAATTGTAGCTGGGATTCAAACATCAACTAACCAACCCATGGGGGTTAAATCATGAATGTAGCTACTAGCTAACTGTTACTCCACTTGTTAGTTACTTGCTCAGTTTGAAAGTGCAATTTTTAGGTCGAATTGAAAGTGCAATTGCTGTAAACATGTTTTTGGTTGGTGTAAACATCTTTGGTTAGCTCGGATGAGCCTCTACAAAGGGGAAATGAAAAAGCTCCATCTATCTCCTGAAATGTCTTCTCTGACGAGCCTCCTCTTCATCTCCATCATCCTCATCTCCCTCACCCATTCTGCAAATTCAACAACAACAAGCCCTGAGTTCCCGTGCAAGCCTCCCCACCACAACTCGTACCCATTCTGCAACTCCTCCCTACCCAGCCCCTCCAGATGTTCATCCCTGCTCTCCCACCTCACCCTCCGGGACAAAATCTCGGCCCTCTCGACCACCTTCTCGGGCGTCCCCCGCCTCGGAATCCCGCCCTACGAGTGGTGGTCGGAGTCCCTCCACGGAATCGCCCCCAACGGCCCCGGCGTCTCCTTCACCAATGGCCCCATCCCCTCCGCCACCATGTTCCCCCAAACCCTCCTCTCCTCGGCCTCCTTCAACCGCTCCCTCTGGTCACGAATCGCCTCCTCCGTCGCCCTCGAGGCCCGCGCCATGTACAACTCCGCCCAGGCCGGCCTCACCTTCTGGGCTCCTGTCGTCAACGTTTTCAGGGATCCCAGATGGGGCAGGGGCCAGGAGACCCCTGGCGAGGATCCCTTGTTGGTCTCCACCTTCGGCGCTCACTTCGTCAACGGCTTTCAGTCTAGTGCGAGCGATGGCCAGCTCATGTTGTCCGCCTGCTGCAAGCATTTCAATGCTTATGATTTGGAGAGTTGGGGTAATTTCAGCCGATACTCTTTCGACGCTAAGGTGAGGAGTTTCCCTGCTGACTCGAGTTTCATAATTATGAACCAAAATCGGAAATTGAACAACCACAAACCAGCTACCAAATGGGGTTAAATCGTAATGATGGCAGGTTACGAAGCAGGATTTGGAGGACACTTACGATCCCCCGTTCAAGAGCTGTATCCAACAAGGTAAAGCCAGCTGCTTGATGTGCTCATACAACAGTGTCAATGGGATCCCTGCCTGTGCTAGCAGGGATCTCCTGCACAAAGCCCGCCATGAATGGGGTTTCAATGGGTAACAACTTTCAATGTGGTTTGTAAAATTGAGGCCTTATTCTCTGTCTAGATTATTTCATGTGCTCGGCTTTGCCCCGTCCTGAGCAGGTATATTACCTCAGATTGTGATGCAGTGGCAACAATATTTGAATATCATAACTACACCAAGACTCCTGAAGATGCAGTTGCTTTAGCTCTCAAAGCAGGTTTTATCCAATTTTTGTTTTCTTATGGTTACCACAAAAGATTAATTTGTATGAGACTATGAGTTATGTAAATTTTGGATTATGGTTGACAGGGGTGGATGTAAATTGTGGTACCTACCTGCTACGCCATACTGCGGCTGCTATTGACCAAGGAAAAGTGAGCGAGGAGGATGTTGATCGAGCTCTTCTGAATCTCTTTTCTGTTCTGATGCGCCTAGGGCTTTTTGATGGGAACCCTTTGGAGGGGAAGTTTGGGAAATTCGGCCCCCGAGATGTCTGCACAGAAGAGCACAAAAAACTGGCACTTGAAGCGGCAAGGCAAGGAATTGTGCTTCTTAAGAATGGCAAGAATTTCTTGCCATTTAGCAAGCATGATCTCTCTTCAGTTGCAGTGATTGGCCCCGGTGCAAATGATTCTAGCCAATTGGGTGGAACATATTCAGGTTTCTCGAATAATTTACATTTCCAAATCAAACCTAAAAACTAGAAACTCCAAGCAAACCCTTAAGTGCAAAATCTAAGCAGAGAGTGTTTGATCTGTGCAGGAGTTCCATGTGATCCCACAACTTACGTCGCAGGAATGCAAATGTATGCTCAAAAGACTGTTTATGTCTCGGGTTGCCAAAATGTAACCTGTGCTTCTGCTTCTGGTTTTGATGAAGCTGTTGCTGCAGCCAGAGACGTAGACCGAGTGATCATGATTGTTGGAATAGACTTGTCCCAGGAAACGGAAGACAAGGATCGAGTCAGTCTTCTTCTGCCTGGTAAACAGATGGATCTTGTCAACTCTGTAGCTGCTGTCTCTAAACATCCTTTAGTTTTGGTTGTTACGGGTGGTGGACCACTTGACGTCTCGTTTGCTAAAGAAAATCCTAAAATTGCAAGCATTCTATGGGTTGGGTACCCTGGTGAGGCCGGTGGAAGAGCTCTTGCAGAAATTCTCTTTGGAGAACACAACCCAGGTGATGGTTACTAATGAACTAAAAAATTTCCAAATCATTCAACAACTGTTTTTTTTTTCTTTTTTGGAAAATGGCTGATTTCTCCAGTTTTTAAAAACAGGTGGGAAGCTGCCTGTGACTTGGTATCCTGAGGCTTTCACCAAGACACCCATGAATGACATGAACATGAGACCTGACCCGTCTCGTGGATATCCAGGGCGAACATACCGTTTTTACTCCGGGGAAAGTGTTTACGAATTTGGGCATGGGTTGAGCTACTCATATTACCAGTACAAGCTCCTCTCAGCTCCAGAAAGAGTAAACTTGCATACAAAGGGTCTATTAATCAGCAAAATCACTCATCAAATTCCTGAGTTAGATTTTGTTGAGGTTGATGAGCTCTTATCTTGTGATTCGTTGAAATTCAGCATTGATATATCAGTGACAAATTCTGGGAAGATCGATGGAAGCCATGCTGTGCTTCTCTTCTCAAAAGCATTAAAAGCCATTGAAATGGAAGGCGGACCACTGAAGCAGCTCGTTGGGTTCAGCCGAGTCCATGTAACAGCAAACGGGTCAGCAAAGGTGCGTATTCCAGTAGATCCTTGTAAGCATCTGAGCTTTTCGAATAAGAACGGGAGAAGGGTATTACCGCTGGGACATCATACCTTGATGGCAAATGATTTGGAGCATTCAATTTTCCTGTTTGTTGAAGGTTAGTACATATGTTTGTTATGTTTCATGTACATGCATCCGTTTTTTGCCCCTTACTCTTGTTACCGTGGCCCTTTGTTTTGTAATTGTAAATGCATTATTGCTACAGCTGGTCCCGTTTTTGCTGAGGAAAGTTTGCCTTATTTTCAGTACTGGACAATTGTGTAATTTGTACTCATGTATACAATATGCTTGTATATTCTTGTTTGGTTTGATATTCACAACTGAAAAGGATGGAAATTCACCAATAAATTAGGGCCAGCAACACTTGATTTGAATAGTACTGGGCCTTAACTCTTTTGTTTTCTTTTTCTTGATAGACTATCATCGGGTGATACGTTCGCTACCTCATGCATCACAGAAGAGATAAATCACGGAATATGAGCATGGCAAGTGGGGAAAAAGACATGTGATTAGATAGGCATGATGATCTTGCTCAAAAGGTCTCTCAATTTACACCAGACGTTGTGATATATGTAATCATAAAGAGAAAAAAAATCAAGAAGTTGAAAGATGACATTTCCATCGTACTATCAACATAGTGGTCTGATGGTGAAAGCAACAAGTGATTCATAACAGGGCCAAAAACAGACAGAGTGCATAACGATCACATAATCTCTATCCCAAATCTCTTGAAATCTTCTAAGCCTAAGGCTTTCAAATTTTACAAAGCGCTATGACAAGGGACTTGAAAACATGACAGAATCTCCAACAGCATATGGCAAAATACTCATTTATTTGGTTTTTTCCAGTACACCATCCTAGCTTAAAACAAACAGCTTAAGCGTCTGCGGTCTCACCGGACTCGGCTGCAGCCAACACGAGCTCTGGGTGAGCCGTTCCAACAAGAGTCCCATCGATTGCGTTTGGCAGCCCCAATGCCTTCAAGGCCAAATGCCCTGCCTTCTGCCCAGAGATCATCATTGCCCCGAAAGTCGGACCCTGTAAATTGCACACAACAGAAAATCAGTCTTCCAATCACTTAGGCTGTTCGTGAACTGGTTATATCGAAATCTAAGGAAAGAAAGACTACGAGTTTTACCATTCTGGGTGCCCCATCGATCTCGGCAACTTCCATCCCAGTAACAATCATGCCCGGAACAACCTCGCGGGTGAGCCTAACAATGGCGTCCTCAGCGGTGTTCATGTCTAGGGCTTTCATCCCAGGGACGGTGTCGATCATCCCAATGCTCCTGAGCCTCTTGACACCAGTGGCTCCAAACGGGCCGTCATGGCCACAGGAGCTGACCACAACCTTGGCCTCCATCACATTGGGGTCCATGCAAGATTGTGTGTCGTGGTTCAGGGAGACGAGGGCCCAGTTGGTGACGACGCCACCGACCCTGTTGTTCTTCACGATCAGGTCCTCGGCTGCCACTGCGTTGAAGAGCTTGACGTTGGGGCGAGCCAGAAGCTTCGACATGATGGTCGATGTGAAGAGGGCGGCGTGCTTGATCACCACGTAGTGCTCCTGCTCGTCGTACTCCAAACCCAGCTCGTCCAGGAATCTAGATACGGAAATAGTGACAACATCAATTGTATTGCCAATTTCAGGAGCGATCGTGGTTTACCAAATCAATACATGGATCACTAAAATTCACCATTTAACAAATTCCAATTTAGTCCTTCTGACAAATGCTAAATATGTTCAACACCGCCTTGATTGGAAAAAAAAAAAACTGATACATGGACCATTAAATGCGAACAAACAGGTGAATGAATCATCGGGGTCAGTCATCTGTATCTAACTTCATGATTCATTGTTGCAAAAGATTTAGATAAAAAAACTTTAATTAAAGAGATTTCCATAATAAACCATCCTCATGTTTTTCTACCATGTTTGAGTAGATCGAACCCATTAGCAAAGCACTTCTTTTTTTGATACAAAATCGAATATTATCTATTTTCAGTTAAATGTCCATTTTTAATTTTTTTATCGTGTTTTTATATCCTCAAAAATAGTAGTTTCGTACAGATTGCATTTGTTTGGGGTTTAAACCGCAATTTCCAAGGAATTAAAGCCCACGGAATATAATAACTAAAAATATACAGAAAGGAGAGGGAAATAAAGAATTCATACCTGTGAGCGGGCTTGCGGACGATCATGGCGGAAAAGAGCTGGCCGCCGAGCCAAGCGCCGCCGCCGGGGCTAACGGACTGCTCGATGATGGCGACCTGAACGTCGGGGTTCTTGCTGATCTCGTAGGCGGCGGTGAGGCCGGCGGATCCGGCGCCGACGACGATGACGTCGGTGTCGGCGTAGGTGATCATGTCGGTCATGTAGCGGCGGGTCATCTCCCTGGAGACGATGGACTCCTTGATCGGCTCGAAGGTGAACTTGTTCAGGTCGTACGCCGGCGGAGCCGCCGACATCGACACGATCGGCGCGTTCTGCGAGGCCGGGGAAGATCTCGCCGGCTGGAGGTGCCTCGGCGCCATCGGCTTCCCGTAGAAGGCCGATTGGCGGCCGGCCACGGTGGCGGGGTTGTAGGCGGTGGAGATCGACGCCATTGCTTAGGGTTTTTTGGAGATTGGAGGGGGAAGGGGGTTTGTGGATTGGGGAAGGGGAAGGCTTAGGGATTTTATAGAGGGGAAGAGAGTGAGGAGAGTGGTGGTGGTGGGAGGAAAAATATCTGCTGAGGTGTGGGGTGACACGTGGCAGGGGATAAAAAATGAAAGGTCTAGAAGGTGTGGGTTCGATGTTCGGACAGGAATTTTAAGGGAGCTTGATTAAATAATTATTTAATTAATTTCATTGCATCTCCGAGGGGGAAAGTCGATATAGTCCAACTTTCATTTGGCCAAGTAGAAGGGTGTGTTATCTCGACCATAAGGCTTGGTACTTTTACCTTCGTAACTAGAGGAGGTTTGGGTTGGGGTTGCTCCAAAGAGTCGTCCCTAAACATAGGGTGTGAGACTGAGTCCTGAGTAGTGGAAAACATTAAGCAACACATAATCAAGTGATACTAGGCTTCTTGAGGATACTCCAACACTTTGAGACTG
Source organism: Polygonum aviculare (assembly GCA_934048045.1). Lineage (NCBI taxonomy): Eukaryota > Viridiplantae > Streptophyta > Magnoliopsida > Caryophyllales > Polygonaceae > Polygonum > Polygonum aviculare. The sequence continues at coordinate 15,062,192 of OW204024.1, forward strand.
CAAGGGTCTTTGACATCATGAATTCATGACTAGTACGTGCAAGACTCTCTATCTTTTCCGATAGTCTCCTTCAAAAGTTGGACCTCAAACTCTCCCTTAAGCTCGAAATCCTCTAACTAACCATATCGATGCCCCTTCATTTTCCCAGTGAACCACCCTCTTGAAAACACGCTTCTTCGAACAGAGTATGTCGTGGATTCTATGCACTACAAACGCAACCCTTGTTAGAAAAAGAGGTCAATACCCTACCGAAAATGCAATACAAAGAAAACAATTACAATCTACGTTGCATTAACCTTAGAAAACCTATTGGAGATATCTCCCTACCAAGGATTGTAAGTTCATCAAAGAAAAAACTTTTACCTTAGTTCTTGTTGATGACTTTTGGCTACAAAATTAGAGGAATTTGAGCGCTCTTCGCTTGAAGATCATAACGACCACTTCTCATCATGATTATCCAATCAAAAAATAACATGTCTATGATAGTGAATTTCACACCTCAAGCGCTCCTCGCTTGAAGAACATAACGACCACTCCTCATCTTTTTGATGTAGACTAAAAAATCCACATTGTTGGGAGAGGTAGCCAGATAGATTTGTAAGATAGAAATAAATTATTGGATTAGAGGGGGACATTGGTCACCTTGACCGTTGTAAGAGAGGAGGATGCACTTAGGCTTCACTTCGATGACCCTATTACTCGAAGTTGTGCCAAGAGAATGATGTCGCTCTTTTTAGTTGGGTTTTTGTAGGTTGATTGTTAGTTAGATTGAGTCATTTCTAGATGTTTTGTGTCTTTTTGTATTGATTTTGGTAATCTTTTGAGATCGGAATCTATGCATGTGTTGTTTTTTTTTTGTAAGTTTTGAAGCGTTGAGGGTAGGGATGTCAATGGGGCGGGTTCGGGTCGGGAGATACCCTCCTCGTCCCCATACCCATCTAAAAAACTATTCCCCATACCCATGCCCATAATAAAATTTGTATCCATATTTGTACCCGTCGGTACCCATCCCTATCGGGTCATCCCCATATCCATTTAATTTTCCCCATTTAAAATCATCATGGATTTCCCTGCATAATTTGTACACGATTTTAAATCAAAAATTATATAAATTGTACACCAATTCACGATCTAACTTATATAACCAGTAACAAAACTTCCAGCAACAAATAAAACAAAATAATATTTCAAATTAACTAGTAATACATGACAATTAACTAATAAAAATAGACAAAATAACATTAATTGCAAATCGAATAAGGCAAAATTAAAGAACTAATAAAAATAGTCAATTCCCACGCGGTCCCCCGGCGGGGATTCCCCACGTGGTCCCCCGGCGGGGATTCCCCACGGGGCTCCCCGGTGGGGTCGGGTCGGGTCGGGGAATGGCGTGGGGACATCTATCCCCATACCCGTACCCATACCCATGCGGGTATCTAATTCGCCTCCCATTTCATCCCCATCCCCACTAGAATTCCCCCGTCTCCATCCCCATGACGGGGATTCCCCACGGGGAATGGGGAATCCCCGCCCCATTGACATCCCTAGTTGAGGGGGAGCTTAGAGTCTTATATAGGTCTTTGTGGGTGAGCTAGTGAGGAGGCTAAAGTGGAGCAAGTGGAGGTTTAAAAGAGTGTTAAGGTGAGTCGAGGTGTGGAGTTTTTCGAAAGTGGTGTCTATATATGGTGTTTTGAGGAGTGCCCAAGGTGTTCTAGAGTAAAATAGTTCAAGTTTCAAGAGGTGTTCCAAGTGTTGAGGGATGTCAAGTGTTGAAGAGTTCAAGAGCTCAAGTAAGAAAGATGGAAGAAGAATCATCAATGTAGCTCTGGCGGTTGCAAGGAATGGTCGCCCAAGAATGATTGGGACGATGGGATCTTCTGACATCTCCATCACTATGACATCATTAGGAACAAAGAACTTGCTGACTTGGATGGGAAAGTCATCGACAATACCGGTTGGCTTCACACAAGAGTTGTCCACCATATAGAGCCTCATGTTCACCGGAAACCAAAAGACCCATGTTGGTCTTGGACAATATAGAAATGGGAAGAAGACTAGCACTTACACCAAGGTCGCACAAAGCTTTGAAGCAATGAGCAGATGGTAATAACAAACTTACCCGGATTGCCATGTTTCTCCGGGAGCTCTAGAGATCGCACCTCATCAGTCAATTCGGACATCGATTGCTTTCTTGACAAGATCTCCTTAAGGAATTTGGTGTAGGCGAGCATCTCATTCAAGGCTTCGGCGAAGGTGATGGTGATGTTGAGCCCTTGAAGAACCTGCACAAAGCATTTGAACTTGCCTTTGGTGGCATCCTTGCTCTTCTTGGATGGGAAAGGAAGCACCGTCGTTGTTGATGTAGAAGAAACACATGTAGGAACGCCAAGAAGAGGGTTGGTCACGACTTTGGGAGGGTCGGTCATGACCTCTCGGCAAAATGACCCCGTAACTTCGGCCGAAAACCACCCGTATGATAGGCCATATTACGCTAAAACGATCCTTCGAATTTTTGTCTTGGTTGCCTTCTTTCCATCTATTGGAAAAACGATCCTTCGAATTTTTATATAGGAAGGGAGATCTTGAGTTTATTATATGTAATAAATGCACCTTGTACACAACTTTATAATGTTTATATAGGTAAAATTGCAATAATCAGTAAATGGAGGACACCTCCCAAGTTTATAGTATATAGAGATAGATATAATGTTATATATAGATATAGAATTGGGGAAACATTTTTACTTAAAAAGTAAACGTATAAAACTGCTACTTTAGAGATTGGTATAGGTAAGATTTCAATAATCATTGGCTAAGAAATAATACCAAGCAAACGCAATGGCATTCAAGCCAACTACCGTAGTTATGAGTACCATAATTGCCCCAAGCGAGAGGCCCCAGTAAACATCGTACTCTCCACGGATTTGGAGATCCACACTGGAATCTAGGCGACATTGAATGCATGATGTGGTGGAGGAAGACGAAGATGAAAGGTCATGTGGTGGAAGCGCATCTCTGTTGCATCTGCCCATGTCTGGTGATACAGCGTCTACCTCAATAGGATCTATATCTGAAGGGTCTCCAAACTTCAGGCCCGTACCAATCGGGCGAGAGGAGGCAAGTGGAAGTGCAAATAGTAAGAAGAGAAGCATGATCCTTATTTTAATCATTGCAGCATTAAAATAATTTTCCACAGTCAAACTATGAAACAAGAAGGTGGATGAACAAATATGTTGTCTTTGTCTTGATTTCCTTCTTTCCATCTATTGGATGAACGATCCTTCAAATTTCCCCCAACAACTGATAAAGTCAGGTCGTGGTTTGGCAACAGGCGGAAAAGGGCGTGCAGGAGGCACAAAGCGTGGATGCGCTTTGCCAGGCCTGGTCGCGCCTTGTCTGCCGAGAACAAATGCTCGAGATGCGGGCTAGAGCGCCCGGGCCGCGCCTGGGCCGCGTCCGTGTCTTGGGCCTTGTATGCGAGATTCGTTTGGGAGATATTGTTTCATAGGAAAAAAGATATATTTTAGCTCTAGTTTTTCTATTTATACTTAACTTGATTATTGTAATTGTGTGTTACCAAAAACATTGAGTGAAAATCTTGAAAAACGAGATTGAGATGTTAGGCTTAGAAAGATCTTGATCATGGTAGATCAGTGTCCTTGTAACCCTTGAGTCCTCTAATCTAGTGGAGAATCCCTGACTTGATAGTGCCCCTACACATAGTCCTTGTGACAAACTAGATGAACAAATTCGTTGTATTTGTCTTGGTTGCTTTTCTTTCCATCTATTGCAAGAGCAATCCTTCGATTTTTTCCCCAACTCGAAACATCTTTTATAGTTCCCACACAACCTTATCCATATTTCCCACACAAGAAGAGTTGGTCATGCAAAGATATGAATGGACTAGGTGGTGGATTTCAGTTATGCTAGCTATGTGGCACAAGAACAATCAAATTGAAGAAGGAATGAAGGGTGCAAATACACTAATTTTCAAACATATCCAAGACTAAGGGTCCCATCACTAGCGGTCCCATTGGGATTTAAAATAAGATTTTATTTAAAGATTTTATATTTTAAGCACAAATTTGATTACTCTACCTCTACATTTTGTTTCTTCGTTGATTTAGTCATTTTACGAGCAAAGAATTTGACTTTTCATTTTTGGTACCGATTAGATTGAAATTCGTAATCAGTAACTTTGTTACTTTTGGATTATAAAATGACATAATTCTCATATGTCTATATATTAAATTTTTTTATACATAAATAAAAATTGAGGAATTTAAATTAAATTGCATAAACTAAATTATATAAATTAATCAATAATTTAAAAACAAAATTTGAATTAATATAGTAAATTATTAAAAAAGTATAGAGAATATTTAATATGATAAAAAAGAAAACAAAATTATCTTGTGTATCTTTTATTATTTTGTAAAAAATTAAATAAATAAGAAGTGTATAAATATAAAATAAAATATTAATGAGTCATTATTTTAATAAGAATCATATTTTGTTTTTCTAAAACATAATCAGTATATAATGGTACAGATATATCCAGGGTAAATATATTATCTAATCTTTTTATCAATACTTTTATTGGATTTCAATAAGACATGATAGAAAAAAATAATATTATATTTTTATAAAAAAAAGATATGGCGTGAATATATTGGTAGAGTTTTCTACTATTGATAATTTTAGAAAATATTAAAAAATAATTACGAAAAAATACTTAGTAATAATATACTATTTAACTAATTGGGTAAAAAAGTTATTTGTAAATAAAATAAAAAATAATATAAAATTTTATATGATATTTAGTTAAATGGTTAAATTATTATGATCATGATTTATAGGTTGTGACGAAAAAATACTTTTTTAAATAAAAGGTTTATGGTAAATCTATATGATATTTAGTTAAATGGGTAAAATATTACGAACTTACTCGAAAGCTCGGGGGTATAACTCGGAATAAGTTTTTATCGAGGGCACCATCCGGAAAAGCACAAAATTCGGGGGCACCAACCGGAATTTCCCTTAATTAAATGTGTATAATGATAAGATAGAGATTTATATATTTGGATAGAATTATTAATTAAACAACACAAATTCTAAGTAGAACTAATATTTTAATTAAGTATATATAAGATTATTATAAAATCAAGACTTAATAAGATAGATTTTTTATAAAAAAAGGAGTGATGTGACGCAATATGGTGGCAGAATTTACTTCCGCTTTAGTATATAGTAATAGATAGATAGATAGATTATAGTAGATAAATAGAATATTGTGACGGGTACAACTTAGCAAATAACAAACGTCAAGGAATCTATAATACAATAAAATAGGAAAATTTAGGGCAATAAATGCCCATCATTTTATACATATAACAATATTTTCATGATATTACAACTTCAGCCTATTAAAGCCCAATTTTTCATTCACTCTTTAACAATAGAAACAACCGTGATTAATTGATGAAAATTAAAACCAATTAATGGGCAATGACCCTACCGTTTTTGTATCACACCCTACCGTTTTTGGCCCATCAGTTACAACCATTACTGTTTTTGGGCAAGACCAAGTGTGCTTGAATGACCCATCAGTTTTTTTTTTGATGAAATGAATGACCTATCAGTTACAAACACTTGAATGACACATCAGTTACAAACGCTCTCTAAAAATAATTTAAAACACTCTCTAAAAACACTGGTTCCAAGACCCGGCTTTTGCCCATCCCTCCACCAAACCCACCCCCCAGCCCCGAGAGGTCGCCGCCTTCGTGCTCTACGTGCTCTACCACCCGAAGGCCGAAGTACCCAACCTTCTCCGTCATCTCCGTCCGGGTCTCCTCCTTCAACCTCTCCACCCACGCCGACATTGCCTCCGGAGCCGCCTTCTCCCGCCTAAGTTCGAAACTCGACTTCACTTTCTCCGCCAAGAACCCCAACTCCAAGATCTCCTTCCTATACGACCCCTTCGCCGTCGCCGTCGACTCCTCCGGCGGGATCTAGGTCGGCAACGCGACCATCCCGGCCTTCACGCACGCTCCCAGCAACACCACCATCCTCCGAGGCTCCGTCGTCGGAGATTCCACCCGAGATCTCGATTCCGTTACCGTCAGCGCCCTCAAATCAGATGTCACCAAGAAGAACGGATTCCCGCTCACCGTCCAGATCGACACGCAGGTGGAGGTCAAGATGGGGAAATTGAGCAGCAAGAAAGTCGGGATTCGAGTCCTCTGCGACGGGATCCGTGGATTTCCGCCAAGTTCAAGACCAGGTGAAATCTGAAACTAGGTGAAATTGCGCCGGGATTGAGTTTTTTGCTATTCTGCTCGCGTTTTTGTATTGCCGTTTGAGTTAGATGTTGATTTGATGCTGATCTGGCAACTGGAGCAATGGAGAAGATGAGTTAGGAAGAAGGAATCCCAATGCCAATGCCAACTCCAATGTGTGGAGTGGAGAGAGCCAGGCAGCAACCATGGATGGGCCCCTCACTGAAGCGTTGAGATGGTCCACTGGATCTTCTCCGACCACTGTTCTCGGCCAAATACCACGATCGTCGGCAACAACTGCCGAGCTTAAACTTCTTGACCATCGCGATTTCTTGAAAGCATGGGATGGAGTATCATCGTTGCAGGTTGGGTTTCTTTTATAATTTTGCAAATTCCCAAGATTTACAAGAAAAAAGTGATAGATTTAAGAAACTACTCTTCTAAAAAAATGCGCAGTTTGTTTTTCCAGTGACATGGACCTTTGGACGCGAGGTAACATTGGAACAACTGGCTGTGTGGTGGAGTGAGAAGCCTGCGAAATTGGCTGGCCAACGCCTCAAGGTAAAAAAATTTCGTACACTTCATTTCACCATAGGAATGTTAAGATAGGAAAGATTATCATTGATCAAATGACGAAATAACATCTGTTTTTGGGCAACCTGCAAATCTATTACTGTTATGCAATTATTTGTTGCGAATTAAGAACAGGAAAGGTGTGAATCTATTAATTTGAATTTACATCGATCGAATTTGTGTGTTGTTTGGTCATTTTTCAGAGAAAAATGTTTTTTGCAAAAGCTTGATTGTCCATTTGTACTACTCCGATGGATATTTGAACATAGCAGATTAGAATTGTGTCTTATCTGTTGATTTCCACCCTTCATTTATGAAATTTGACCAGCTTTTGCTTGATTGCCCATTGGTATGTTAATTATTCTTTTTACCTTAGCTGAGTATGTTTCCATTTAACTGGGAAATAGAAACCCTAGAATCTATATTTTTCTTTCCTTTTTATTTCATCAGGATCGTGCCAAGGAGTTGTGCACAATAAACATTAATTCATAATTAACTTTAGAATTGTGTATTTGGACTCTGGATTGAGTATGTCATGTAGAATCGTGCCAAGGACTTTTGCATAGTCAACACGGGATTCATTGCTGGTTTTAGGATTGTGTATCTTGGATTGTTGATTCAGTATTTCATCTTGCATCATGCTACGGAATTTAGTGAAGTAAACACTGGATTACTTGCTAACTTGATTGTGGCTTTGGGCTGTTGATTGTGTAGTAAATAGTGGATTCATTGCTAACTTTAGGATTAGGTATTTGGATTCTGGATGTATGACAAGCAGAACCTAAAAGGCTAAAACTATTGTATGTTATTGCATTGAATTGTTGCTCTTTCTGTACAGCTTGAATTGTTGGACTGTTGATTTTCACTTTTTAACTGTTATTCTTTTCATGCATCTGCCAGAATAAGGGAGATTTTGGAGAATGTGGGGTTAGCACAAGAGAGTTTACCATCCAATGCTGTTTATTCAGCAAAAGCTCTTGCAAGTGTCGCAAACCACCTAAATATAAGAAACACAGAGCTAAGCAGGTGGGATTTCTACAGACTGAATGTTATGATTTTTTTGATTTGTCTTTTGGGTTTAGGGTACTTTAATTTCTTTAGGATTTGGAGCTTTTGTTAAGATAACTACATTCTCAGTTATCAAGTGGTCTTTTTTTTGACGTTTGTGCATCTTTGAGTAGATGGATAGCTTATGCATTTTCACTTTATGTGTGCAGGATCCTGTCTTGGAACTTGAGTTTCAGGGAGTGAAGAAGCAATTTACCATGCTTCAGGTGATTTTCTGCTGTGTTTATCGATTCTTGCTAGCTTACAGAAAGAGTATTTCTTAACGTGGTTGTCCCTCACGCATGCAGAGTTGGCCTGTACGTACTCCAAGACCAGTGGCGTCAAAACTTGCTGCTGATACACCCCTTCTTACTGGCGAGGTTGGTAACATACAGCTGATCACATTGTTCGTTGTCATATGTATTTGAATAATACTTTAATGACTGAATTGTCAGCTTGGCTTCGCACGGGCTACATAATTTCAATGATATAACATGTTTGAGTTGCATAGGTCAGTAGTTTTTTGCATTAGCCCAGCATTCATGAGCGTTGCGGATGATGCAAGTTAAATTCAAACTTTTTTTGCAGCTCTTATGAGAAAATTACTCGAATACAAATATAATACTCCCTCCGTTTCAGTAAACATGTCGTTTTAGCCATTTGCACATATATTAATGAAGCTATTAAATGTACTATTATACCCCTAATTATTACCTCACTTTTTTACTTTATTGAAAACAACTACTAATAAACTGCTAATGATTATAAGGGTAAATCTGTAAAGTAAACGCCCAAAAATGTAAAACGACATGTATTTTGAAACAAGATTTTAGAGCTAAAACGACATGTTTATTGAAACGGAGGGAGTACAAATCAGATTTTGAACAATTGATTTGAGTAATGCTACTGTGCTAATGTACTGAGTTACATTGGTTTTGTTTTTCCCGGGCTAGCCAAGCTTTTTAGCCATGCAATCTCACAGCATCATGCAATAAGCCTTTAAGTTATGATGGCCCCTTGGGTTTTCTGAAACAGGTTGCTGCACTTGATAGCCAAGCTGTCCCAGATGATGATGGATGGTCCTTATTTTATTCAAGTTCAACTGATATGGTTGTTCAGGTTGTTTGCAGAGTGCATTATTTTAGAGTCGTTAATGTGCACTGGTTATAGCTTTAAAGCCAATTATTTAAACATCCTACAAGGATTGTGTTTTTTACTTTTTTTTTTTTTTTATCTTTTTAAGGTTGATGACAAGAAAGCTGTTGGACTTATACAAAATCTTTTTGATGCATCCACGACCTCTTCAGGCCAGATTCCAGAGGCTTCATTTTCTGATCTATGATAAGTATCTGCAAAGCTTTGACAAGTATGCTTCTTCTTTTTTTGTCCTTTTTGTTCCCCATTTGAGTCCTTTCTTTACCTCAAATTAAGACCTCAGCGATTGATAAATGAAAGTTTTCAATTTATCTTCTCAATCATGTTTCTAATCTACAATGCACTTGGACATTCCCAAGACAATACAATGGGTCTGGAGAACCGTGCAAAGGTAGGACTTTCTGTGCAATTCTATAATCTTTATTCTCTTTCCCTATGTCTTTTCCTAATATGTTGTTTTTTGGTTTCTGTTTGAAGCTTGAGGCTCGATTGAGGAATCTTGAAGGCAGAGAATTGGGTCGCTCAGCTGGATCAACCAAGGGTAAACCTAATATTGAGGTGTATGACAAGGATCGCAAGAAGAGCTCTGCTGGATTGATCACCAGATCACCAGCTAAGATACCGAATTTTGATTTTTATTTGCCCAAAAAAAATGGAGAAAATATTTAAAAAATCCATTTGGGTTAGTGGATTTATTATCGTAGCACGATCCCGCTTTGGTATAAACTAAGTAGAAATCCAAATTCCATTATTTTATTATTTGGATTATTTATTGGTAGGATTTATTCACAATTCCTATGTTTAGATTTTAGTTAATTATCATTATTCTAGAGTAAATATTTAGCATGTATTTTGTTAAATTTATACGGATTTTAAGCATAGGAATATTTCCAATTAAATATTATCTTTTGCGACTAAATTAAATTTATTAACTTAAATAATTTATACGGATTTTAGTTAATACCAGTTATTATCATTAGACCAAAAATAATTCAACTGCAAAAATTGTAAAAGCATAGCCAAACTATTAACATTAACATGTTCCCTAAAAAATAAAACATGAACAATTTTTCGACTAAATTTTGGATGATTGGTATTATTGTACGTTCGTTATATATATATAAGTTATAGATATACTTCAAGTAGATTTAGGTTTTAAGAAAAAACAATCAAAAATAAGATCATATTTGACTATATTTCGAAAGTTCTCTTAGTTATATTTATGTAGGTTTTCAAATTATATTAGTTTATACTTTTATTGAAACCTTATATTTCTATAGTAGTTTTTCGATAATTTATTATCTTTTTTATCTTATTCGAAAATCGTCAAATTTACACTGGCCCAAGTTGGGACCAGAGAAGAATATTAACTAACCGTGTTTATTAATTTATGGAAATTTTACTATAATATCATAAGATGATGAAACTCCTTAATCTAACTTCTACTATGCATATATTATATATGGATGAAAATGCTGTAAACAATTAGGTCATTAAAACATGATCATATTTTTATGATACACACGATCAATATTTTGGATTTCTTTCTGAAGCAACAATCATTTTGCTGTAAACAAAGCCCGTGCATCGCACGGGCACTGACCCTAGTTTCATATATCTATTACTATATACTAAAGCGGAAGCAAATTCTGCTACCATATTGCGCCACATCACCCCCCTTATTTAAAAATCTATCTTAATAAATCTTGATTTTATCATAATCTTATACATACTTAATTAAGATATTAGTTCTATCTTATAATTTGAGTTGTTTATTTAATAATTCTATCCATATTTAAAATCTTTATCTTATCATTATACACATTTAATTAATACTTATCTCTATCATAAACTTTATTTAAAAAAAATTTCTTTTGTCATGTTTAAATCATAATCATAATATTTTACTCATTTAATTAAATATCATATTAACTATAGTTTATTTTTCGTAATTTTTATTATGGTAATTTTTTAAATCATCAATGGTAGCAAATTCTACCACTATATATGAGAAAAAATATTCATTATATTAAAATAATATAATAAATACATTTTAAACTATCATATCATATTAAAATATCAATAAAAAAATTCGATGTTATATTTACCATATATATCGCTAATATTACATATTGATTACGCTTTAGAAAAAAAAGATAGATTTCTTAATTCAGATAATGATTCATTAATATTTTTATTAAGTATTTAATTATTAGTTATTTAATTATTTTTTCAAAAAACAATAACATATATACGAGATAATTTGGTTTTCAAATTATCTTATTAAATATCATCTATATCTTTAATATTATAATGTATTAATCTGAGTCTTTATTTAAATTTATTGACTTTTATTATATAAGTTAGTTTACGCAATTTAATTTAAATAACAAAAGATTTGTATCAATTTTTAATAAAATGTGATAATGCATCTTATCTTATGTCATTCTTCCTCAATTATTTAAATATATGTTTATGTATGTATAAAAATTAATATATAAATAAAATTTATTTTTATATATATATATATTATGATATACAAAAATTATGTCATTTTATAATCCGAAAAATAAACATCGTTTTAAATTAAAGTATGCATATGATAATATTTGTAATTGTTATAGTAAACTCATACATATTTTAATAAATAAATACACAACATCTCCGTACAAGGTACGGGTCATCTGCTAGTTTCAGAACAAAATGTGATGTATTTTAAACGTGATATGATTTGCATAATAAATTTTTTAAAATATAAACTTATCGATGATCGTAAAAAAGATATCTACTACGAACTCATCAGATATATTGATCTCTCATTATTCTTATGGATTAGGCAAATTTTAACCTACAAATCAATATATATTATAAAATTTTATTATGATAAAATTATTTAAGGAAAATAAAATTAAAGATAGATAGTATGACTTTAAAGATAAATTTGAGAATTAGATAATTTAGAAAAATAAAAGATATAAAGTTTTTTCTATCTATTTGAGTTGAAAAAAAAAATTAAAATCATGTGGGGCCAGAATCAATGTGGTGGCTCGAACACAGTCGGCTTTTACAATATACTAGTTGTACCCATCGTGCCCTGCACGACTCTTGTTTTTGTAATTTTTTTGAATATATCATAAATAGAATTGTAGTGTGAAAACGTATAATAAAAAAATTGACATAATTTAAATTTATCGAATATGAGAAGTCTTTAATTGTTATATAATCGATTAAGAATATATTGCTATGCAAATTATGCACTTATATTTTATAGTCAATAATATACATTATTTTGCAAATTATATTTACTTATATTTTAGTATGCTAATCACCAACTTGATATAATCAAATTAAATATGTAGTTGTTTTGTTCATAATATTTAAATAAATTTTTGCCTCTATACGCGTGAATAAACCAAAAAAATATCTTATTAATACATAGTATATTTTCAACATCAAGATATTCGATCAATTATAGAAAAATCTAAATTAAAATTTGAAAAGTTAATTCTTATCTAATGTGACGAAAATATAAAATATATTTTATATTTAAAAACTTAAAAACCACGTTAGACGATCAAGATAATTAGATAATATTTTTATCTAATCTTAAAAACCGCCTTTCAAGATAAAAATATATTGTTTACATTAAAAAATAAAATATATTTCACCACAATTAATTTTTACTGAAGTCATAGAAATTATATATTATTGTTTACGTATTGTATTGTACCGTGATACTTGTTTTTTTGAGTCCTATTGTAATACTATGAGTACCTTATAACGTAGAAGAAATCAACCAATGGTATATGTGAACACATATTGAGTATCTTTTATAAAAGAAAGTTGAAGATAAAATTATGTAAGGAATACAAAATTAAAGATAGATAATATGACTTTAAAGATAAAGTTGAAAATTAGATAATTAAGGAAAATAAAAAGATATAGGGTTGTTATTATCTATTTGAGTTGAAAAAAAAATTAAAGTCGTGGAGACTCGAAATTCTCCGACTTTAATATATAGTATAGAATAGAATAGATAGATAGATAAAATATTGATGATTGCCCAAAAAATAAAGTAATTTGATAATAAAATGTCCTAGTTGCACAAATTTAGGTAATTTAAATTCTTTCTAATGCTGAGAAGTTAAAAATCAGTGGGGCTGAAAGGCCTTTGCTAAGTTTGTTTACCTTTTACAAATGGTAAAAAAAACAAAAAAATATAATTAAACCCCATATCTCTCTTCTCACCAAAAACACGAAGCTTCCTCACTTCCCTTGGGCCCCTCCGCCGGTCTTTCTCAGCCCCCGTCGGCCTCTCTCAGCCCTCTTCCGACCTCGCTTCGCGCCGTCGGCCTCGTTCCGCCCCCGTCAGCCTCGTTCCGCCCCCGTCGGCCTAGATCTGCCCTCCGCCGGCCTAGATCTGCCCCCTTCGGCCTCCCGTCGGTCTCGCTCCACCTCCCTCGGCCTAGATCCGCCCTCCGCCGGCCTCGCTTTGCGTCACCACCAGTATCGCCGTCGCTGTCGGCCTCGCTATGCGTCACCACCACCATCGCCTCGCTTTGCGTCACGGGAGATATGGGGTTCAATTATATATATATATATTTTTCTTACAGTTATCGCCACGTCAGCAGCGAGCACAATTATCGCCCGTTTTGGCGAGATGTATAGCAAAGTCCGGGGCTGAAATATCTGGATTTGAGAGACACCAGCGCAGCTAGGAGCTGTCCCCATCGAAGAAGATAAATCGGTGGCACAAATGGAAAAGCAACCCCTTGCATTTGATGTTCAAAGTCAATCAGGTGAAACCGAATCTGGAGAAGAAGAGGAGATCACCCTTTTGTTGGAAGATGGACAAGAATCCTCCGTTACTCGAGCTCGAATCCCAGATACTGCACATCAGATCAGCAGTGGTTCGTTTTCTTTCCGTCTTGACTCCTTTCGCTTTGTGTTGCCGTCAAAACCCCGGAATGGTGTAGCACTTGAGCATAATATTGTATGTGAAACCCTCTCGATCTAGGGAATCAATTGGGCACCAAATCTCATGGCTTTGGCTGTTGCTTATTGAGTTTTACTTGACATTTGCTGGGGGGTTTGTAGATTCCTGGTTACAAGTAGGTTTTGTTCTGACAACTGGCGTCAACAGTGCCTACATTCTTGGGTATTCAGCCACGATCATGGTCCCTCTCGGCTGGGTGGGCGGAGTCCTCTCTTGCATTGCCGCCACGGCGGTATCTCTCTACGCCAGCTGTCTTGTTGCCAAGCTTCATGAGTATGGTGGGATGAGGCATATCAGATATAGGGATCTTGCAGGTTTTGTATATGGTGAGAATACTCATTTACAGTTTCACACTTCCTAAAGATTTATCCTCACTAGGGGCAGTTCTTCAGTCTACATTTACGCTGGTTGAATGTAGTTGACAGCCGGTGGGAAAATTTATGCTTGAAACACCATTTGAGGGCAGAACAGCTCCATTTTCATATGTGGTGACTCATTGGTTGACGTTTTTTTTTGATTGCTGGGAGCATATCTTTTTTTCTTCTGTTTGGCAGGCAAAAGAGCTTATTCTTTGACATGGGTGTTGCAGTATATCAATCTCTTTATGATCAATGCTGGATTTATTATTTTGGCCGGTTCATCTCTCAAGGTTTGTTAGAAATTTGCTCATACCCAGTGTGATATGACTGATGTAATGTTTTTTACGTTCTAAAAATTAGATTTCAAGGTGATTTCAAGTTTCAACATCTTCATGAATTTACTCAAGTAGTAAATGGCAGATTTATAATCTATTGGCTACTAATATTTGCTTACACATTTTATGCAGGCATTTTATGCCTCGTTAAGTGATGATGGTGCTTTGAAGCTCCCCTACTGTATTGGGGTTGCTGGATTTGTTTGTACACTATTTGCTATTGGGATACCCAATTTGTCTGCTTTAGGGGTTTGGCTTGGAGTTTCAACATTCTTGACCCTAGTTTACACCGTCGTCGCCTTTGTTCTTACACTTAATGATGGTAAATATCTTTTTAAATTCTTGTTTTTAGAAAATTCTATTTTCTTATTTAAATATGAACACTCTATGCTACTTGTGATAAGGACAGGGTTGATATGCAAGTTGTAAATCCCTTAATATGCTCTACATTGATCATATTATTTAGTTTGTGACAGAAATGGATATTGTATATTAGGTATTAAGGCATCAGCCAGAGATTATAGTGTTCCAGGTACAACAATGAGCAATTTTTTTACCAGTATAGGAGCCATTGTCACCTCAGTCTTTGCACTGAATACAGGAATGCTTCCTGAGATACAGGTAAAAAAATATCATTAATCGATTATAAGCCCTGTTCATAATTGACTTGTTTTATTCTAGTACAGATAGTCGTGTTGATGGAATTTGGATTGAGGCAAATGAAAGTAAGCATTAGATTTTGGTTAATGGTACGATAGAACAGAAAAGCTCAGCTACTGTCCCCCTACAAGAGGAACACTCTAGCCTCAGGAAAAAAAAAAACTAAATTGAAACCAATATTTGCTGATTCCTACTCACAACAAGCTTCCTATATACAGTAATTGAGTACAGCTGGTTAATGGAGAGTAGTTTAGTTGCTGTATTAAGTTTAATCTATTAATTGGCTACTTGGTTGGTATGTGTGATTGAATTCACTGGGATCTGCTCGATTTTTTCTTCCTTCGAGAATGCAATTAGCACATGATTAAGGTAACAGTCACATTTGTTATGTCATATGTTTTTGTTTTACTAAGTGGTTTCATAGTTACTTAGAGCCCTTGTTTGTCAGTAATAATGAATTTTCCATAATGTCCATGACTAGAAATTTAGGACAGTTGTTACCTGATTATATGAATAATTTGTTTCATTTACCGTTGGGATATTGAGGTTTGGGAAAATTGCACATGTAGATGAATGATACGGACTATTTGACAGCAGAAACAATTTCACGCTAAGGGGTCGTTTGGTATTTGATAAGGAAAGGAAAGGGTTAAGCTTATGTATCTAGTCAAGTTTTATATTATGGTTCATTGATCACAATGGTAACCATTATGAAATTACCCTTCCTTCCTCAGTTTTTATGTACAATTTAAGATAATTCTCCATAGTTCTCTAACATGAGATAACCCTATCACCTATTCTCCTCTAACCATTATCCCCTTCCTTCACTTTTCATACAAAAAGGAGAGGATTACTACCATTTTACAAATAATTTTTTTTCCTTTTCCTTTCCTTTCATAGTTATTATATTAAACGGGTGGTAAGACTTTAACTTTTGGGAAGGGGAAAAAAAATTAGAGCATTTTACTTTTCTTATAGAATCTTCACTTGTAACAGGCAACAATTAGGCAGCCCGTTGTTGGAAACATGCTCAAAGCTCTCTACTTCCAGTTCACCATTGGAGGTGCTCCCATATATGCCATAACTTTTGTGGGATATTGGGCGTATGGCTCTTCAACACCAACCTATCTGCTGAGCAGCGCTTCTGGTCCGGCTTGGTTGAAATCCTTGGCAAATATCTCTGCTTTTCTGCAAACTGTCATTTCTTTCCATGTATGAATCCTTTTCCTTACTCCTGTGGTCTTGTTCTACTCCATCTTGCCTGATACAATACAAAACAGAAGGAAATATATAGCAGCACTTTTTATTTTATTTTTATTTTTTTTTGCAAATAGTAGGTAGCCAGGTAGAACTCTGATTTTCCTTTATTGCCTTCTTTTTGGTAATTACGTGATTTAATGCTTATTATAACTGACCGTAGACATCGCTTTCCTCGTTTCTAAGTTATGGTGAAATTTGCTATATGGAAAGGGAAAAATAACTAGCTTTAACTGGCATGTGAAGTAAGGAATAGCTGAATATAAGTAGTCAGATAAATGCTAAAAATGAACTTTGAGGCACATGCATTTTGATATCTTTATTTGTTGGCTGTGCAGATATTTGCGAGCCCAATGTATGAATACATGGACACGAAATTCGGTGCCAAGGGAAAAAGCTCAAACATCATAAAGGACTTGATGTTCAGAACCATTCTAAGAGGAGGATACCTTGCTTTTACCACATTCATCTCAGCCCTCATGCCTTTCCTTGGTGACTTCATGAGCCTCACTGGGGCCATTAGCACGATCCCTCTCACCTTCATACTTGCAAACCACATGTACTTGTTAGCAAAGAGTGACGAGCTGACTCCTCTGAAAAAGCTATGGCATTGGCTTAATGTATACTTGTTTGGTTTCTTGTCTCTGGCTGCTGCTGCTTCTGCCCTAAGACTTGTTCTTGATGATGTCAAAACTTATCATTTCTTTGCCGATGTATGACGGGAGGAATTGTGTGGATACTTGTACAGCTCCATCTGAGTCTGACGACAACCAAACATTGTGACCATCAAGAAGTGATTCAAGGCCTGAGACCGAGTCCTTTTTTAAGGTCACAAGCATTCAAGTTAGGGTCATGAAGAATCACAGTTGTTACAAGGTATTGTCAAGTGTACATTGGAAGATAAAGGTTCTTGGCCAAGAAAAGATACATACATATGTTGCGTTTTAATACCTCCTACAAGGGTTGCTTGCGTTTAAGAGACATTTTTGAATCTATGTTTATTGGCGCGATATTTTTTTTGTTCATTTTTATAAGTTATATTCATGGCTTGTTTGAGTGTATTTCCACACTTGAATATGGATGCTCGAAACTAGAAGTTCGGAATCCTTTTGTTTCGCCTTCTGGTTAGAAATAGATAAGGTAATTTTCTTCAACCCAGAATAGAGGAAATGTGTCTTTCGTATGAATCAATTTCCTTGTGTTCCTCCTGATATGCAGAAATATGGAGGAGAAGCACCAATCTACTAATGTTGATGGACTATGGTGTCTCTACTTCAATTGAAGGTCCTTCTAAATGCACTTCAATTGCCAAAAAGTTTGCATCTGTTTTATGGGGTCATATATATGACCGAAGTGGGCAGTAGAAACGGATTATTTGTTCCAATACTACTGTAAGAAAGAAGTTTTTAACCTCCACTGAAAGTTGCATATCACATTTACATGGACATTCAGTGGTGGGTCAAGTAGTGTCCGAACAAATGATCAGCTTTCTTTGAGGAAGCCTAAGTATTTTTGGCAATATTCGTGCATCTTCATATGTGTTTAACGTATCTAGTATACTTCCATGATTCCATCTGGTATTGTTGACTAACTTTGGCTTTAAGAATTTGATGGGTGTTATTGCCCATTTGCTCCTGAATTTAACCTTTATTTGTACTCGAAGCTGATAGAGTGCACGATAAGCTGTAAAATAGAGGAGCTTTTCTCTTGTTTTTCTGTTTTTACAAAGTCAATGTAATATAAATAGAAATCGCTGAGCTGTAACACATTTAATTCAATGAAAAAATCTTTTCCCGAATTCTTCTCTTTTTACTTCTCTTTTTACTTCTCTTCTATCATGGTATCAGTTGGTTTTTCCTGGAGTTTTCAATCATGAATTTCCGCTTGATTTCACTCCCATGGATTCCATAAATCCTCTTTACCTTCATCCCTTAGACCATCCAGGTCTTGTCCTGGTTTCTATTCCCTTTGATGGCTCCAATTTTGGAGAATTGCGTCGTCGTTCGATGCATCGAGCTCTTTCTGCCAAGAACAAATGGAGCATCGTCACAAGAACAATTCCAAAACCGACGGTCGGCTCCACCGATCTTCCAATTTGGGAACGAGTCAATGATATGATCGTTTCATGGATGATCAATTGCATTTCGCCGGAGATTCATGATCTGTCACATATACAGATCTCGCTAAAGATGTGTGGGACACTCTTGCAACTCGATTTGGCCAAAGTGATGGCACGCATTTCTTCTCTCTGAAGAGAGATCTGATGAATCTTGCTCAAGGATCTGACTCCATTCAGACTTATTTCACTAAATTGAAAGCGTTGTTTGATGAGATTGATAGTGCTCGTGATTTGCCAGCTTGTTCCTGTGGAGTAGCAACCAAAATCTCATAATATGAAGACAAACAGAAGCTATTTCACTTCCTGATGGGACTGAACGATGAGTACCTTCTCACTCGAGGAGGAATTCTCATGATGAAGCCACTTCCATCACTTAATTCCGCTTATTCGATCCTTTTCCAAGAACAGAAGCAGCGATCAAATTAAGATCTCTTCCCAACAATGGAGAATTCATCTTCACTGCACATTAAAGCTCAGTTCACAGGAGAGAAGAAGCCAAATTCCAATTCAGAGGAGCGCTACTATACGAATTGCAAGAAAACAAATCATAATGTTGACAATTGTTTCATCATCATCGGTTTCTTCATGATGATCAGTATATGCAACTATTGTTTTCTCAACGTTCGTAACAGTTCATAAAAGCTCAGCCTATAAGATTAACGAATTATATGGTGTATAAAGTAATACAATGCCTATAATATGTATTGCTCAAATGATGAACCACATGATGAGTCAAGCAACTGTATCTATAGCGAACCATGTAACTCTTTATTACTGTCTGTACAGGGTCCGAATCGGCTTTAATCATCTTGAAACTATAGAAGCTAAGCTTTTGTGTAAACACGTTGTACTTTATTAATGGAGAGATGAACTGCTTATATAGCAGAGTTTACAATTGTACGTTACAACTTACAAAGAGAGATATCAGGAGAGAAATAAGTAAACCTAAACAAGAATATCTAGATTAGTAAAATAATAAATAAATACTAATTGACTTGTTCAACTCCTGAATACTCGCTAATACGCCCCCTCAAGCGAGACAACCGAAGGGAAAGTCCAAGCTTGGCAATGAGTTCCTCAAACCGAGACTTAAGCAAAGGCTTTGTGAGAATATCAGCAAGTTGATCCTTTGTAGAGACATAAGAGACTCGCATCTTCTTGTTTTGAACTTGCTCACGAATGAAGTGGAACGCCAATGCTATGTGTTTCATTCTGCTGTGAAAGACCGGATTGGAGCTAAGGCTCAGGGCTCCCTGATTGTCGCAGTACAACGTTGGAGTATATGGCACTTGAAGACCCAACTCAGCAAACACCGACATTACCCATAGAAGTTCACAAGCTGCTTCAGCTAATGCTTTATACTCTGCCTCGGTCGATGATCTTGCAATAGATTTTTGTTTCCGAGAAGACCATGAAATAGGTGTACTGCCGATGTAGATTATATATCCAGTGGTGGAGACATAATCATCTTTGTCACCGGCCCAATCAGCGTCGGAATAGCCATGCAGTTGAAATGGTGAAGAGGCAGATATAAAAATCCCTAGATCTTGAGTCCCAGAGATGTACCTTAGGAGTCGTTTTAAGGCTGCCCAATGGACTGTGGTAGGTTGCTGCATATATTGGGATAGTTTATTAACTGCATACGCCACATCTGGTCTTGTAAGAGCCAAGTATTGCAGACTGCCGATTAGTACTCTGTAATCTGTCGGTGTAGGCAGAATGTCTCCAGCATGACGTTGTAGGTGAGTAGTAGTGGATAGAGGAGTAGAGACAGCCTTGCAATCAGACATCCCAGCTTTAATCAAGATATCCTGGATGTACTTTCTTTGTGAGAGAAACAAGCCACCTTCAAGTGGTAACACCTCGACCCCAAGAAAATATGATAGAGTTCCAAGGTCTTTGAGAGAAAATCTGGATGCAAGGCCAAGGATCAATGCATCAACAAACTTCTGACAACTGCCCGTGACGATAATATCGTCTACATACACAAGCAGGAAGACACAGATAGAGGCCTTATTGAAGATGAAGAGGGATGCATCTGCAACAGAATTTTGAAACCCAAGAGACAGCAAGTGTTGTTTCAGTTCATTGTACCAGGCTCTAGGCGCCTGCTTGAGCCCATAGATTGCCTTTTGTAATTTACAGACATGATGAGGATACTGCTTGTCTACGAACCCCGGTGGCTGCTCCATATATACCTCTTCATACAACGTCCCTTGGAGAAACGCGTTATTAATATCCAATTGCCGCAAGGACCATCCCTTTGTCACAGCAAGGGTGAGAACAATACGAACAGTGACGGGTTTAACTACGGGACTGAAAGTCTCGTGATAGTCCCATCCCGGTCGTTGGAGGAACCCCTTCGCTACAAGCCGCGCCTTGTATTTATCAATCGAACCATCAGTCTTGAACTTTATTCTGAAAACCCACTTGCATCCAACGAGGTTGGCTGCATCAGATGGATCGACCAAGGTCCAAGTACGGTTGGAGCATAAGGCATCATACTCCTTTTGCATCGCAGATCTCCATTCTGGGTCCTTAAGGGCTTGGGTGATTGTTTTGGGTTCTGTGGTTGGTGAAAGGGTAGAGAGAAGGTTGAATTTTGGTTTGGGTTTGAAGATGTTATTTTTGGAACGGGTAATGATCTCTCGTTGAACAGGTGGATTTTGTACTGGATTAGGGTTTGAAGCAGAGGAGGTAGAAGAAGAATTGTGAGAGGACGTAGAGTTGTGAGTAGGAGTGGAATTAATTATGGGCTGGACTTGGTCAATGTGGGGCCTAGTGGAGGAAGAGGGGGTTTGACTAGGATTAGAGCTGGCGGAAATATGAGGAGGGTGGGCCCGATTTGTGGAAGAAGTGGATGGAAGCACGTGGGAGTGGTTGTTAGGAATGGGTGACGTGGGAGAGGTTGGAGATATATTCCTAATAGGAGAGGATATGTCAACTGGGTGAGATTGAGTAGAAACGGCCGGATTTTGTGGAAGGAAGGTTGACTGAATATTTTGATTTGGTAAATGGGGAGAGGACGTAGCAGCCGTAGTTGGTGGACGGTTAGGCAAATTTTGTGGGATTGGGTACTGATCCGAATTTGACGAAACAATTGAACCCCATGTACCGTCAAGATTTGGATCAGGGTTAAGATGTAGTTTGGTGAATGGGTACTCATGCTCAACGAAGGTAACATGTCTTGAGGTATAGACTCTGTTGGTTTTTGGGTCTAGACACTGATAGGCACTTTGGGTTGAGGAGTATCCAATAAAAACACAAGGGATGGATTTGGGTTGGAGCTTATGATCGTTGTAGGGACGAATCCATGGAAAACACAAACACCCAAAACATTTTAATTTTAAAAAATCCGGTTCTTGCTTGAGCAATTTGAAATAAGGCGATTGATTTTCCAAAACTGGAGTGGGAAACCTATTAATCAAATAGACTGTAGTGATAAAGGCATACGGCCAGAATTTAAGAGGAACGCCTGAGTACTGTAACAAAGCCAGACCACTTTCTACAATGTGACGGTGTCGCCGTTCAGCTAGACCGTTGTGCTCGGGTGTATGCGGAGGAGTGGTTAAATGAGTAATTCCATTAGTGGCCAAAAAGGATTTGAGGGCAATGAACTCGCCCCCATTATCACTATATAATGTTTGAATTTTGGTTTTAAAATAATTTTCAACAAGGCTTTTGTATGTTTCAAACACTGACTTAGTATCGGATTTTCGTTTCAATGGGTAAAGCCACATATAACGAGTAAAATGATCAATAAAGACAACATAGTATTTGAATCCATCTTGAGATATAATTGGAGAAGACCAAACATCTGAGTAAATAACTTGAAGTGGAAATGCGGATACAATAGTTGACTTATAAAAAGGCAATTTGTGACTCTTATGCATTTGACAGGAAACACAATCCTGTAACTGAAACGAAAACCCTAGACTAAGTTTATTCTTGAGAAATTGAAAAGTTGCTGAAGATGGATGGCCAAATTTGTGATGAAGAACGGCTGGGTGCATGACACTAGCGGTGTGGACTTGGGGTGTCGACGGAGGCCATAGGTAGACTCCATCAACACAACGCCCTCTAAGTACTGTTGTGCCCAGATGATCCTTCATAGAAAAAGAGTTGTGTGAGAAAACAATCGTAGAGTTTGTATCTTTACAAAACTTAGAAACTGATAAAACATTTTTAGACATTTTTGGGACATAAAGAACATTGGAGAGTTTAAAATCAGTGTGGGAAGAATGTAAAGAAAGAGAACCGGTTTTAGAGATTTGTAAACCTGATCCGTCACCTACGAACAGCTGATCGGGGCCAGGATACGGGTAGTGGATGGCAAGATTGGAGAGATCATTCGTAACATGGTGAGTTGCCCCGCTGTCAACGAGCCATTGGTTGGAAGACATGGGGCCGGCTGCTACGTTTGCCTGTGGTTGGGGGGGTTGGTTTACCGGAAAACGGGCCGAATCAGGAAGAGGTAGGTCTGGGTATTTCTTGCGGAATTCAGAACAGTGGCTAAGAACATGTCCAATGGCTTTACACCATTGGCATCTTCCTCGGAAAGGACGTGGAGCATGTGGAGGATTAGGGTGTGGTGTGGTGTGCGGAGGTGGTGGTGGGGGAGGGGCATGTGGGCGATATTGTGGCTGGTGGTTGGTCCAAGGTTGGTGTGGTGCGGACTGATTTGGAGTCTGCCATTGCGTTGGAGCATTGGATGCCTTTTTACCTTTTGCCGACTTAGCCTGAGCCGTGAGAGCCGTTGCCGGAGCACCGTTCGGAGAAGCATCGAGTTTCAAGGCAAGTTCCTTGACGATAAGTTTCTCATGGAGCTCTTCGAAAGAAATCGGTGTATCACGGTTGTGAACTCCATCGATCACCGATTGATATGAGTCGTCAAGACCTTGAAGGATGTAATCTGTAAAGTCCTCTTGCGAAAGAGGAGCCTCAAGGGAGGCTAACACATCAACAGCAGCTTTCATGTTTTGCATGAACTCCGATATGGGCAGAGAGCCCTTCTTCATGTGGCGGATCTTCATCTTGACTTGTTGTTTGTGGCCTCTGGAGGCCGTTGCATAGGTTTGTTTTAACAAATCCCACACCGCCTTGGAAGATTTAGCCTGAGTTACCATCGTAGCCACCGAAGGTGAGAGAGATCCAACGAGGGCACTGTGGAGAAGCTTGTCTTGCCTGGACCATGTGAGGTACTTTGGATCGACGATAGTAGCGTTCTCCTGCGCCGTAGTTTCTTTGGATGGTGCTGGGTGAGTTCCATCAAGAAACTTATACAGGTCATAACCTTCAAGGGTCATTTGTACTTGGATTTTCCAAGTGAGATAGTTTGTAGGGGTAAGCTTTTGAATGTTTGGAAAGTGAACAATAACAAAAGGCTCGTCTTTGATGTGGGGATTGGGTAGGGTGACAGCATAATCTCCTGCCATTTTTGAAGGAAAAGGAAAAACTGAGTTTTGGATGGCCTAGGATCGGATGATAACTGATACCATATAGAAGCTAAGCTTTTGTGTAAACACGTTGTACTTTATTAATGGAGAGATGAACTGCTTATATAGCAGAGTTTACAATTGTACGTTACAACTTACAAAGAGAGATATCAGGAGAGAAATAAGTAAACCTAAACAAGAATATCTAGATTAGTAAAATAATAAAGAAATACTAATTGACTTGTTCAACTCCTGAATACTCGCTAATAGAAACAAGGGCTTATTAATTATCTATATTTATCTCTTTCTTTTTCTAATTTCTATCTTTTTCAACTATTTGTTTAGACATTCTTTTTTGTAAATCAAAATTATAATTAAATTTTCAATCTTATTAGTCACTCTGAATTTGTTTTTATAGTATTTTTATAATTATATATTCGTCATATTTCTCTCCTCAATCACCTTTTTGATTTCTATCGTCGTATAAAAATCTTATTAATTATAAAAACATATATGTTCATAAAATATTTCATTTGAGATTTCATATCGTGTCACATATATTTTTAAATTAATCAAACACATTTTGAAATAATATGATTGTGTTTTATCAATACTTTTTATTTAATTTATATTATGTAAAATTATATCTAAGTTTATTCTTAACATCAAATCACGATATTGGATTAACAAACTATTGTAACGACTTTGGATTAAAAAACGATATCAATAACTAATTTTAAATAATATTATTATATATTCCTTTATTAATTTAATAATACATCAAAAATTATTATTTATCGTGTCCCATAAAGAATACGGGCAATAATCTAGTAAATAGTAAAAGTGTGTGATGTATAACATCTCCTAAATAATTTGATATGATTTTACGTTATCAAACTACCACCAATCCTTTGTAGTATTTGGAATTTGTTTAAAATTCTAGTACGGATTATAAAATTACTTAATATTTTTAATATTTTAATATTTAAAATAATTATGCTATTTTTCTAGTATTATTATTATTATCATTGTTTTTCTACTGTACACGATTATCTTTTTATATCTTTTGTACCCATATAGCATAGCTTGGGCTCCAAGTACTTCCCATATCTATTCTATAAATACATATCAAATCAAAGGGTACAAAATGCTCACGTACGTTACAATTCTCACACGTTTTTCTGATCTTCTCAACCGGTGCTAACTAAAAATTTCTTAGACATGGCTTCGCATTTCTTTACTCAGGTATGCCAAACTTTTCATGGTTTAAATTCAAGCCCTATTGATTTGGAGCCTTGTAAGAAATCTGACTTGTTGCCCCTTTTCTTGCTCTGGTTAATTTGACAGGGAAACAACAGCGACACCGAAGAAGAGGAGAGTGACTACTATGATGAAGATGGAGTCGAGGATCTCGGTGATCCATCTTCTGCACGCGACGGAAGCCAATATCTTCGAGACAATGCTAGTGATGATGGTGATGATCGGTATGGCTCTGATGGCGAAAAACGTGTTGTCATATCCGTCAAAGAGAAGCGTTTTGAAGAGATGGCCGCCATTGTCGAGCAACTGAAGAATGCGAAAAAGATCAACGATTGGGTTAGCCTGCAAGAGAACTTTGAGAAGCTGAACAAACAGCTTGAGAAGGTGATGAGGGTCACAGGGTCGGACAAGGCGCCTGCGCTCTACATAAAGGCTCTGGTGATGTTGGAGGACTTTGTTATCGAAGCTTTCGCGAATACGGGTCAGATCAAGAAGATGAGCAGTAGCAATGCCAAGGCCTTGAATTCCATGAAGCAGAGGCTGAAGAAGAATAATAAGCTGTATGAGGAGTTGATCATAAAGTGCAGGGAAACTCCTGATCAGGGTGAGGATGTGGATGTCGAGACGGATGAAGATGAGGAGTCTGATGTCGAGGAGGAGCCATCGGATATGCCAGCTGAATCAGGATCTGATGACAACAGTAACGCCAATGATTCGGCCGACAATTGGCAAAAGAAGATGACCAAGAAAGATCGCGTCTTTGACAAGCAATTCGCAAAGGACCCGAGTGAGATCACATGGGAAAAAGTGGATAAGAAGTTCAAGGAGATCAGGGCCGCGCGCGGTAAGAAGGGGACCGGCAGAGTTGAGTTAGTTGAGCAGTTGACCTTCTTGACAAAGGTGGCTAAGACCCCTGCTCAGAAGCTAGAAATCCTTTTCGGCATGGTGTCTGCCCAATTCGACATCAGTGCTGGTCTGAGTGGGCACATGCCGATTCCTGTGTGGAAGAAGTGTGTTCAAAACATGCTTTCTATCTTAGATATCCTCAATCAGTATTCGAATATTGTGGTGGACGAGATTGCGCCTGACGAGAACGAGTCTCAGAAGGGTCCGGACCACAAGGGGGAGTTCCATGTGTGGGGAAACTTGGTAGCATTCCTGGAGAAGATAGATGTTGAGTTTTTCAAGAGCTTGCAATGCATTCATCCCCACACTCGCGAGTATGTGCAAAGGCTTAAAGACGAACCTATGTTCCAGGTCCTTGCTCAGAATGCACAAGAGTATTTGGAAATATCTGGCAGCTTAAAGGCTGCTTCGAAAGTAGCCCTTAGACGCGTCGAACTGATATACTACAAGCCTCAGAAAGTGTATGATGCCGTGAGGAAATTGGCTGAACAGGCTGGTGATGTGGGTGATGCTGAAGGTGAAGAGTTCAAACATGTTCATGGTCCAGCCGCGTTCATTTCGGTTCCTGAAATCGTTGCCAGAAAGCCCGCGTTCCCTGATAGCAGCCGAGACTTGATGGATACCCTTGTATCTCTCATATACAGACATGGGGACGAGCGCACCAAGGCTCGCGCAATGCTATGCGACATCTATCATCATGCCCTGATGGGCGAGTTCTCTACTGCTCGCGACTTGCTGTTGATGAGCCATTTGCAGGACAATGTGCAACAGATGGATGTATCCACACAAATACTATTCAACAGGGCTATGTCACAACTTGGTCTATCTGCTTTTAGGAATGGGCTCTTTTTTGAAGCACACAATTGCCTTGCTGAACTGTATTCAGCTGGAAGGGTGAGAGAGCTACTTGCACAAGGTTTCTCCAATAACCGGTATCAAGACAAGTCTCCTGAACAGGTATAATATTTTGTCCACATCTTTCTGCTTCATTTAAGTAATTGGATTGGAATGATGAGCTTGAAAATTGCATTCTTACTGATTCTATTTTGCAATCCAACAGGAGAGATTGGAAAGGAGACGTCAGATGCCATACCACATGCACATCAACCTTGAACTACTAGAAGCCGTACACTTGACGTGCGCTATGCTACTAGAAGTCCCCAACATGGCTGCAAACGCACTCGACTCCAAGCACCGTGTCATCAGCAAGGCTTTCAGAAGACTACTCGATTTCGTGAGCGAGAGGCAAACGCTAACCGGGCCTCCTGAGAGTGTCAGAGACCATGCCGTCGCCTCAGCAAGAGCACTTAGCCAAGGAGACTTCCAAAAATCGTTCGACATCATCACTGCTCTCCGAGTCTGGAAGCTTCTGAGGAACAAAGATGAAGTGTTCGCGATGCTCAAGTCCAAGATCAAAGAAGAGGCTCTTCGCACCTATTTGTTTGCGTATTCATCGTCCTACCACTCTCTGAGCTTGGACCAGCTCTCAAAGATGTTTGACCTTCCAGAGTCCAGGACTCACAGCATTGTTAGTAAGATGATGATCAAAGGCGAGCTCCACGCGAGCTGGGATCAGCCCACAAAGTGCATTGTCTTTCATGAGGTCAAGCATACGAGGCTTCAGGCCTTGGCGTTTCAGCTAACCGAGAGGATGTCGTTCCTTGCTGAAACAAACGAAAGAGCGTTTGAGGCGAGGATAGGTGGTGGAAGTATGGATTTGGAGGCAGCCGGACATGAGAATAGCTCGTACGGGAGACAGAAGAATACAGGAGGATCAGGTTATGGTGGTTGTAGGCCTGTGACACCTGGAGAAGGAGGGTATAATAGGGACCGAGGCCAGGGAAGAGCGAGAGGCGGGCATGGGAGAAGCTCATTGGGAAGAGAAGGGCGTATGGATTCGTCTTCTCGGATGGTCAGCCTCAAGCAGAGCCGTTGATTAGTGGAGACCTTGAGCGCAATCAGA
Source organism: Polygonum aviculare (assembly GCA_934048045.1). Classification (NCBI taxonomy): domain Eukaryota; kingdom Viridiplantae; phylum Streptophyta; class Magnoliopsida; order Caryophyllales; family Polygonaceae; genus Polygonum; species Polygonum aviculare. Next base: position 15,090,538 of record OW204024.1, read on the forward strand.
TCAGTACTTTTGGTAGAGGTTAGACTAGAATTCTTGTTGCTGAGTTTTTTTTGTATTGTTGTTTTTTGGCGGTTAAATTGTCTTGTGACATACTTGTTGCAGTATTTTGTGCTTTTGCTGTTCTGTCTAAACTGAATTAAAAGTTGGGTCGTCTAATTTTAACATTTGATAAAAGATGTGTGCATTCTGGGCGTTTCATGAGACATCTGAATGTAGTGGGCATGTGGCCTGTTTTAAGGTTGCTTCTTAATGTGCTCCAAAGTGGCAACAACGGTACGGTTAATGTGTCTGGTTTAGATTAATGTAGAAGCTGCTCTGCATATAGCTAGTTAGGTGAAAAGATAGCATTGGAACTAGGTGAACTGTTGATGAAGTACACTTGCAGCTTCACCAAACACATCTCTGATTTATTATTATTGCTTTGTGGTCAGGATTTGGTTGATAATGATATTTGAGCTGATAAGTATTTGTACTGCTATGATCCTTAAAATGGCCTCATATAGTTTCCACACCTTGGTTATTGATCAATCAATATTTCAGGCCTAAGAAAATTAATTTTCTAATTAAACACAATTTTGGATCTCAATTTAAAAGTATATCTATTTTGATGGGGCCTAAACAAGGACATTGTTTGTTTCTAGTTCCAAGTTCCAAGCAATTCAGGCAGGCCTTGACCGTTCCATTTGTTATTAATTGTGTTTCATGAACAAAGTCTTGATTTCAGAGAGTAATTATGTAGTCATTTACATGCTCTACATAATACTGTAGTATTAACAAGGAGGGATCATATTTTCTTGCTCAGTTACTTATGTTTCTATATATAATTGCATGTTCTGTTCTGTTGTGTTTAGTTGTGCTTGTGTGTTTATGCATCAGGGTTTTTGTTTCATAGGTATTCTTCCGAAAATGAACAGACTGAAAGGGCTTTCCTCCAACCAAGCCTGGTTTATGTATGTTGTCTTGCAACAATCCAATTCTTTTGATTGCAGAATCACTTCACTTTTGAACAACCCGAAAATCGCCTTGATCGTTTTCCGTCATGTGAATGGAACACTTACACCACAACTCTTCATATTAGCTTAATCAAAACACACACACGTTTTAGTTTGAAATTCAAGAGGGTACACAATGTCAAAGTAGGTCATTCAAGGCCATCATTTCCGTTTTGGTGCAAGGAAAAACAAAAAACAAATCATATATTCAACAATGAAAGAAGAAAGTCACTTTCACAATCAGAGCAACTGTAAACATCAATTGCTCCAACCAAACTATACAATCTATACATGTATTGTATCAGTCTACATTACATTACATTGTGTCTTTCCTGTTTTATTACTGTACGTTGAGTTTGTTCTCTTTCCTTGAGCCTTCGCCCTTACACGTTTTGGACTCAAAGGAAACCAATACCAACCACAAATAGCTCCCTTTCATCTGTTCTTTATTATATACATTAAAAAAAGACACATAAAAGGATATTGTTACTTAACCCCTCATGTTTTTCATATAATTTGATTCAACAAAGTGTTCTTTTATTTGAGTTATGAGTGACATAGTAATGAAAGACAATATGTAAAAGCAAATCATACAAGTTTTATGAGTAGTATCCGAATTCAGAGAACAAATAAAATACAAATTTTCTCTCTTTAATAATGTACGGTGATCAAATCAACGAAGATCCAAATCAATGTTATAATTTCAGGTGTATTTTTTTTTTATCTATTTATGTATACACTTAAAAATACAAGACATTGAATATTTCAAATATAATAAATGGCCTGCATGTTAAGCAATACAAACGGTAGGTAAATGACAACAACTTCAAACTATAAGCTTTTCTCCCTCCAACCTCCTTCTTAACATCCTTCCCTTTCCCACTTCTTACCTTTACAATGCAGAACAAAGTCTAGCTAGAAAGAAAGATTGGCACTTTCCTGGTTAATTCGAGGGACTTGTCATTTCGGGTTCGAGTCATTTCAGGCATACGTCGACAATGCAACTTCATATATCTCCGAGCTTAAGGCAAGTGACCGTGCTACCGGGCAAAGGCGTGAGGGAGTTCATAAAGGTGAAGGTTGGGGCCAGGAAGGTGTCGTATAGGATGCTCTTGTACTCCCTTCTCCTCTTTACGTTTTTGATCCGCTTCGTGTTTGTTATGACCGCTGTCGACACCATTGATGGACAATCCCAGTGCTCCTCCTTAGGTACCTACATTTTGTTTTCTCTTGAATTGGAACTTTATACATGTGAATAGATTTTTCATAGTATGTGAAAAAGTTACAATCTTTTTATTAATAGGAGGGAAAGTTACAAAAAAAACCATGTTTTTGGTCATTAACATGTGTTGTTCTGAAGTATTGAAGCTTTATGATGGCAGGTTGTCTTGGGAAAAGACTAGTTGGAAACACTCAACAAAATGTAACATTTTTGTTCTTCTGATGTAAATTCAGTTTCTTATTAATCATATTTTAGGCTGGTTTAATTAAATTAAACACTGATACCATTAGAACTCTTCTCATGTTTTGATTGATGATGTATAAAACAGGTGCCTGAAGTGATCTACCAAGTCTTTGAGGATCCAAACAATCCTGAAGATGAGACCGAACCGGGCTCGGATCAGCCCCAGTCTTTAGAGGACTTTGTGGTTCAAATGAAGCTTGACAAGCCAGATGCTAGAACTTTTGCTCTCAAGCTCAAAACCATGGTAAGTAAATTAGCTAAACAGTTACCGATTAACCTTCTAAAGAAAAAGGGGAAACATTGACATCCGCCGTAATTTACTGTGATAAACTCAACTGTTAAATTTTCCACGAACAACTATAGAATTGTTGATTCATGGGTCTAAGGCTTAATCATACAAACATTAAGCTTACTTTGCGTAAACCCACCCCTTTAAAGAAAAGCTCCTGTTTAACAACTTATTTAGCCATATTATAAATGGTTATAAAGCACCGTGTTTAGACAATTTTTAATTACGTTTGATGGATGAGTAATTTTAACGTCACAAACTTTTCTAGAATAGCTTTTTAAAAGGTGATAACAGGCATGATTTTTGAGTCTTGAATTCATTAAAAAAACTTGAATATGAGGTGTTTAAATACGAAATGTCATTGTAAAGGTCATATAGCAATCTAAATTAAGCATGGTGTGATGTACTTTTCCATGATCAACCTACAAAGCTGAAAACCTTCCCGCCCTTTTTCAGGTGAATTTCCTGGAGCAGAGAACAAGAAGAGCCAAGATCCAAGAGTACCTATACCGCCACGTGGCATCGAGCAGCATACCGAAACAACTCCACTGCCTCACCCTCCGCCTAGCCTACGAGCACACAACAAACGCAGCAGCTCGGTTCCAGCTACCCGACCCAGAACTCGTCCCTTTCTTAGTCGACAACTCGTTGTACCACTTTGTTCTGGCATCAGACAACATTCTTGCAGCCTCGGTTGTGGCGGCTTCTTTGGTCCAAAACTCGCGCCACCCCGAAAAGATTGTGCTTCATATCATTACCGAGGAGAAGACGTACTCGCCTATGCAAGCTTGGTTCTCCTTGCATCCCTTGACACCCGCTATTATCGAGGTGAAGGCTTTGCATCATTTCGACTGGTTCTCAAAGGGGAAAGTGCCGGTTTTGGAGGCTATGGAGAAAGATCAGAAGGCTAGAGCGCAGTTTCGTGGTGGGCAATCGGCGATTGTTGCTAATAGTACCGAGATGCCGAATGTGATTGCAGCTAAGCTGCAGGCTCTTAGCCCCAAGTACAATTCTTTGATGAATCACATAAGGATTCATCTACCAGAGGTATCTTTAATTTTCATACATATGACAATTGCTCCAAAAGTTATTCATATCTTTGCTAATGTATGGTTTATCTTTAATTTGGTGTATGTGTAGTTGTTCCCAAGCCTGAAGAAAGTAGTGTTTCTTGATGATGATATTGTGGTTCAGACTGATTTGTTGCGACTTTGGGACATCGAAATGAATGGGAAGGTTAATGGAGCAGTGGAGACTTGCAGGGGAGAAGATAAGTTTGTGATGTCTAAGAAATTGAAGAACTACTTGAACTTCTCCCACCCCTTGATAGCTAACAACTTCCATCCGGATGAATGTGCTTGGGCTTATGGCATGAATGTGTTTGATCTCGACGCCTGGAGGAAGACAAACATAAGCGCCACTTACCATCATTGGATTCAACAAGTAAGCTTCAAACATACATGATAACATACAAGAGCTCGATCATTATCTAGTTCCACAACCTCTTTAATTAGGTGGTGATCTAGCTAAGAATATTGTTGAAATGGTGACATGTTTGATCTTGTTTCAGAACATAAAATCAGACCTTAGCTTGTGGCAACTGGGGACGCTACCACCAGGACTGATCGCGTTCCATGGACACGTGCAAATCATCGATCCGTTCTGGCACATGCTTGGTCTCGGCTACCAGGAGAACACGAGCTTATCAGACGCCGAGAGCGCAGGAGTCGTCCACTTCAATGGCAGGGCAAAGCCATGGCTTGAGATTGCGTTCCCACAACTCAAACCCTTATGGGCTAAGTATGTCAACTTCTCGGACCGGTTCATCAAGAGTTGCAACATCAGAGAAGCTTGAAAGGATAAAGTTTGAGAAGGAAGAATCCGATTCGCCACACGTCAGAGCACGGGCGAGTTCCCTTGGAGACTAGTGTAACAGAAAGTCACAAGAATCAGAATTTTGTTGGCAGAATGAAGGAGAAATGAAAGCTACTTTGCTAGAGATTTTGTTGTGAGCTTGGCATCACCGGATAAAGCTTCATTTCTTGATTTTCTGCCCACACTTTGATTCGTTCTTGTTTCCCTATACTTTGAGATCTTGTATGGTTTATTTTGTGAAGAATACAGTATTTGTAATTAGTAAAACGCACATATTTACAGATTCGCGATCAAGTGAGAACAGCTCATACGGTGTAAAATGCGAACACCTTATGGCCGTTAGATCTGGGCAAATCAACGGACTGATTTTAACACGCAGCTCCCCCTTGCTTTTAACTGGGAAGGGCATTTTCGTCTTTTTGCCCTGCTTTACTGTTCATCGATCTCCCCCTTGTTTCTCTACGCTCGCACAGAGCGTTTGTTTTGGCGAATTGTTCATTGATCTCTTCGGCTCTCTTCTCCAACAAAATTCGATTGTTTTTCAATTGTATTTTCGTCCTTTGGCTCTTGTTCAATTGCTTCTATGGATATAGGTAACGATTTATGATTTTTGAAAGTGAGAATTTATGCTTTGCTAGTTTTAGGTTTTCCTTGAGCAAGATAACTGAGAACTTGTGAATTTGGCATAAGATTGGGTGTATGATTGGTGTTTACATGATTTGATTGCATTAGAAAGTGATTTTGAAGTTTTCGATTGACCCTAGAAGCTGATTATGTACGTTTTGCCCGATTGCCTACCATGTGTTCGACAAAATGCCTCAACCAACGTGCTTAAATTTACATGAACCGTTCAATGGATTCCAATGAACCTTTACTTGAAAGTTTATGAACCATATCGATAATCTTTGTGAACCAAAAGAATACCCGTATTTGCCCATTTGTAGTGTGTTTTCATGTTGTTTCACTCATAGCTTTTACGTTTCTTTTGTAGGTTGTTCATCAAATTCCGGCCATCCTAACATTTCTCATTCGGATGGTGATGCTAGTACCGATGGACTTTCATTGAATGACAATGATGCAAGTACACAAGTTTTTATATTGGATTGAAAAATCACACTTACTAGCTCAATCTGTTTAAGTAGCCTTCTCGATACCAATTGCACAGCTTCTTTTAAGCCTACCATGTAGTCAATTTTTTCCCAAGTGTTTACACACTTTTCGCGTTTTGTCATACATGAACCAAGTGATTCATATTCATGAACCATCGCGTAGAAGATAATGAACCATCGCGTAGAACATAATGAACCATCGCGTTTTGAGGATTAAGCTGTCTTATATGCAGTTTCATATTAAATGAACCGAATGACTAAAGTTCATGAACCGACAAGGTGAACCCAATGAACCAAACACCTGTCGTTTATGAACCGCGATTGATATGAACTTCATGAAAAGTTGAACGCACCTTTCGCACGATAATGATAACGATGAGCACGATAACGATGCCTACATTCTTCACTTATCACAAGATTGTTCTTATTTCATTACTACTTGTACGGTTGAATATAAACTTCAAACAATGTTTTGATATGTGTGTTTGAGGATTCAATTATCTTCTATGCACTTTAACATTAAATGAATTGTATAATTACACGACATGAACCTACAAGTGGAACACAATGAACCAAATTCTTTTATGTTACACAATTTACGCATTTCATATATGAACCGAGTGATTCAAATTCATGAACCATTACATCGAATTCAATGAACCAAATAATTATACTTCATGAACTTAAAAACAATGAACCTATAAGTGGAACACAATGAACCTCTAAGTGGAATACAATGAACCTTTTTGGTCAAAATCAACTTATTTACAAGTTTGCCACCGTTTTTTCCGTTTTCCTTATATCCTCCTTTAATCTCTACCGTCAGATCCGAAAGATCTAACGGTAGAGACTGTTTCTCATTTTACACTATAAGGGTTGTTCTTACCAGAACCAAACTCCATATTTACAAACCTATTGTGAATTTATGGTTCTATGGTCGAAATATCTTTTAAGGCAAGATGAAATGATATTAGGAATGTCTTTGGTTGAAATTGGGTAGGCAAGTCTTATGATCACATGTAAGATCCAATGATCCATACTAGCCATAGAAAGATCAGACAAGAAGTTGATGATCAAGTTCCAAAAACTCGTTTGAAAAAACTCCCTTTCCACTCACATGATTTGGGAGTTTCTTGGTAATGGGCCTTTTAGGCCCATTAAATGAGTAAACATGCAGCCCATAAATTATGAAATTTAAGACCCCAAGATTTGAAGCAGAAGCGTTGAAGTCATCAAATTTTTCCGTTGCTCAAACCAAATGCCTGACACCTCGCAACAAATCGCTTTCTTTCGCTCCCAATTCGATCAGAGAAGGTTTTTCCTCTCTGAATCTTCCACCGTTTTGATCCAACCGCGATCTGAGCAATTCCTCGATTTCATGTTTTCTGCTATTACAATGTAAGTGCCGTTTTCTTCTGCAAACAGGTTCGACGATGCAACCCTAGGCATCCTGGAATCGGTTCTGATGTCTAGGGACGTGAAATCGTTAATCGAATTGCAAACAAGTTTGAAAGATTTTCTGCGATCGGAATCCGTCGGAGCTATTCGCGAAATCTCAGAGAAACCTATCGGCCACAAGCTCTCGGTTATTCAGTTTCTAGTTCGCGCTTTCGCTGCCATAGATGACGTTGAGGTGCAATACTCGAACAAATCTCCAGTTTTTCCTTTCTGAAATTGGCGATTCTGTCATTCAATTTGCACTCCTTGGTTCTATTGCGTGATGAAACGATCGCGTCTTCTTGTGTGAAATTTTCTGCTTTTAGAGCTGCTTGGCTTTGAGATACGAGGCTTTGGTTGCTCGTGAATCGGTTTCTTCTGTCCATCAAAATTGGCGAGTTGCAACTGGTGAATGGTTGAAATTTGCTGAAGACTGCTCTGAATGTGGCTTCTACACCGTAGCTGGAAAGGTGCTTTCTCTTTAGTTAGGATTTGATCAATACATCATGTGCTTCATGTGTTTTAGCATATCTCTAAGTCTTGTGAGGCTGAAAGAGTGAAAGTAGCTTCATGACCGTGCAATGGATATAGATAAGCCTCAGAGGCAATAACTGATAATAGTATAGGTTTTTTCACTTAAGAGGGAAAACAAAGAGTGCTCAATTTGTGGTTCTTCAAATTTCTGGATAGTTTAGATTGGTGTTTGGCTTTTTTTTTCTCTTGTTTATTGCTACTCTGTTGACATTTAGTTAATCATAGAACTAAGGAATGCTAATCGATAGTGACATTACCGTTCACTCCTGTATTTGTTTTGGTTGAATTACTTGTGTAGTTCTGTAAAAGCATGTTAGCGAAATCTGTTTGTTCATTTTTTGGTATTTGCATTTGTTGAATGTTCATCAATCGTCAATTGCTTGTCTTTTGATACGCAATGTAATTGATACATGCTCTAAAAGGTTTTGTTTATCTGTACTACAGGCTTGTGAACGGGCTTCAATGAGCCACCAGAATCTGAACGATCTGGAGGCTATAGAGAAAATTGAGAGGCTTAGACTTTTACTCATGTCATCATCTTCAAGACATCCTGGTACATCCAACATGTGAACTAAACTTTCCAGCTTGTATGTACGAGCAATAGTATAATTGTTCGTATAGGGTTGCTAGGTTGGCTTTTGAAACAGTTGTCACGTGTAGTTGGTCTGAAGTTCAAAGTTTGGCTGTTGCTTATAGGACACAAACATTGTTGTAGGATATAATAATATTTTGCAAATTGTATGTTCACCGGTTTCCTGTTTCTTTGCCTTGGTCTGGCCATATCTGTACTGGAAGTTGGCTGATAATCTCCAAACTGCAGCTGCTTTTGGCCTTTGATATCGAGTCACCAGGCTTGCTGGTGTTTATAGCCTTTTGCTGTTTTTCTTCGCTATTTAAATATCTCCTTCGGAAAATTATTGGTACAAATTTTGGTCATACTATTGAAAATTATTGGATCTTGCTCTTATCATCTGCTTTTGGTCATACTCCTGAACCATCATTAAAGTGTTGTTTGCTTGCAATTGTATCAGTTCAAATGCAGGCATCAGAGTACATGAAACAGAAGAGCAGAAGAAGTGTTGAGCGGTCATCATTAAAAAGACAGACATGTCATTCAGCAAGTACATCATTTAGGGAAGGAATCAAGAAGCGGAATATGTGCAATTTAAAACATCACCAGAGCATCAAGAAAGTTGATCAATAACTACTGTTTTAAAAAGTTCAGTTAAGTGTCCATCTGTTCTTTTTGCCTCGTGCTGGATACCTGTAGGCTGTATGGTATTCAAAAAATGATGTCAGGTTACAAGGTAGCCATAGTGGCCACAAGGTGCAAATGTTCAAGGATGTACCTGATAAGTTTAGGCTCGAATGTTTCTTAGGCCAGGTAGCTCTGGGCAAGGTTTAAAAGGGATAAGTCCAAAAGACTTGTCAGGTTCAGTGTTATTCCATATCACTTTCAGTCAAACTGTATCTTGTCACAATTCTATTGGCTAGCTTTCTGCTTATACCTTTCGAATCAGGAGTGTATATATGTTTTCGCTGAGGGTTTGTTAGTCTACTTGCAATTAAACAGGCAGCCTCTCATAGGTGACATCATAATAACTTTAAACCACCTTTCTGCTTATTTTCTTAGAAGTTGTCTGATCACAGCTCAGCTCAGGAGAGAATAAACTTGAAAGCAGAAGAAACATGAACCAATTTTTGTGCAGATTTTGAAACTGATCAAGCCAGAAGAAACTTGTACTATGTTAGCTGATCCCCACTCTTAAGCACATGGATTGTTGTACATTGAGATGTGCCTTTATTGCATGTAATGTGGCCATATGTATCCAGAGGACCAGAGCTATACTCATGTTATAGTAAGTTCGAAATGCCTTGTCTAAGATTTTGTTCAAAGAAGGCCTTAAATCAGGAGACAGCAAGTTGTCAAGAAGACAATTGACAATAAATTGGACAGGAGGATAACAGATAATTACAATTTCTATACGTAAGTTTGGAGTATGTTTTTTGCGCATGCAAAATTGGTTTGTACCTCCTACTGATAGCCAACTCAATCATACACATGTATTAATATGTGAAAACAACATACAACAGTATTTATCAATTGTGGTTAGATGGATATGTTCAAGTCCTATACTCATCACTCATTTTTTGTCTTTCAATGGATTGTATTCAATGCTCATTGGAAAGAGACGTTGCATAACGGCTATTAATCATACACATCTTCGTACCACTTAACAAAGGAAACACAAGATTGAGAAAGAAACTCCAATGGATTCAAGCACCAACACCGCCGGGAACCGCCGCCACCTAGTGGCAATGCCGTATCCGGGTAGAGGCCACATAAACCCAATGCTCAACCTCTGCAATCTACTGGCCTCCAAATCCCCGAATCTCCTCATCACGATCGTCGTCACCGAGGAATGGCACGGCTTCCTCACTGATGGCACCGATCCTCAGCCGCCGCAGCCGCCCAACTTGAGGTTCGGAGTCATCCCACAGGTGGTCCCATCGGAGATTGGCCGAGGCAAGGACTTCCCCAGCTTCCTGGAAGCAACCCTCACCAAGCTGGAGGCTCCGTTCGAGCAGCTCCTGGACCGGCTCGACCCGCCACCCACCGCCATTGTCTATGACTCCTACATGTTCTGGGCGGTGGGCGTGGGCAACCGCCGCAGCCTTCCGGTGGCCGCTTTCTGCACAGTTTCAGCCTCCATGTTCACCATTTTAAGCCACTTCGACCTCCTCATTCAGAACGGGCATTTCCCGCTCCAAATCTCAGGTACGCCGGCCATCTCAAATTTTCAAAACTTGTAATTCTTGTGATACAGAGGACAGTGCCCTCAAGGTGTTTGTGAAAATGCCAGAACGAGGACACGAGGTAGTGGACTACATCCCGGGCCTGCCGGCGACGGCGATCCGCGATCTGCCGACGTTCTTCGACGGGGACGGCAGGAAAGTCCTCCACAGAGTGATGGAGTCAATCTCGGCGATCCAGAACACGGACTTCCTCCTGGTGACGTCGTTCCCGGAGCTCGAAGGAGCCGCCATTAGAGCTCTGAAATCGAGATTCTCCGCAACCACAACCGTCCTCCCAATCGGCGCCATGATCCCCTATTTCGAGCCTGAACCCGATCCCGAACACCACGATTACCTGCGGTGGCTAGACCTTCAGCCGACTGGATCCGTTCTGTACGTGTCGATGGGGAGCTTCCTGTCGACGTCGGCTGGGCAGATGGAGGAGATCGTGGCCGGAGTCGTAAGCAGCGGGGTCCGGTACCTGTGGGTGACACGTGGCGAGGACTCACGGTTGAAGGAAATCGGTGGTGGGGATGAGAGAGGGTTCTTGGTGAGGTGGTGTGACCAGCTGAGGGTGCTGAGACACCGGGCCGTGGGCGGGTTCTTGTCGCATTGCGGGTGGAACTCGGTGTCGGAGGCGGCGTTCGCCGGAGTGCCGGTGATGACGTGTCCGATATTCTGGGACCAGGTGGTGAACGGGAAGACGGTGGTGGAGGAGTGGAAGATGGGGAGGAGGGTTGGAAAAGCGGTCACCAGGGAGGAGGTTTGTGGGATGGTCAGGGAGTTTATGGATGGCGATGGGCGGAGGAGGATGGTGGAGGCGGCGAAGGGTGTCAGTCGGGCCTGCCGGAGAGCGGTGGCGCCTGGTGGCTCTTTGGCCTCCAATCTTGATGCCTTTCTTAGTCGGATTTCGATGTGAATTTCCTTGTTGTAGTTTTAGCTTAATTGTAAGGAAAAAATGATTTGGATTAATATCAAGTATCAACCTCCTACCAATAATAATCTCAAACTTTTAATACTTTTAATATTGCGTTGAGCAACCCGAACTATACTAATATAAATCAAAAACGATACCGAAAAGTTTTCCAGTATAAATTCCGGCGGATTTAATGACATGACAGTTGAAAAGCTGACGTGGCGAGTCATCCTTATTTTCATGCTCCACATCACACCTGCCACGTCATTAAAATTGCCATGTCAACATTCACTAAAAAAATTTAAAAATAAATGAGATATAATTAAACATTTTATTAATGATGATATACAAAGGCAAATTAGAACATGCGATTGAGAAAAAAAACGGAAATTTTACGTGGTAACCCTGTGATTAAGGCAACTTCACGTGGTACCCACTCATTTATACTATTTCACGTGGTAACCCTGTAGTTTTGACAAATTTTGTCAAATAACCCTACCATTATTTTATGGTTAAAGCTTTAATTTTTATTTAAAATTAGCAATTTTAAATTCTTGTTTATTACTACAATTGGTGGATTTGGTTTAATTAATTATTATACTTGTTTTTAATATAGAAATTTCTTAGGTAGAATCATTTGTTGTCAATGTTTGAAAAACCTAGTCTAGGTAAAGATAAAAATAATCATTTAGAATATATTAATGTAGATTTTGAATCAAGCTAATGAATAATTTTTAGAAGTGAATCCATGAAATTTGAGGTTGGAATAATATTAATCAAGTTGAACAAGTTTAAGTTAGAAGAAGCTCTATGTCACATATAATGAAAGTAGATATACATTTATGAATTTAAAGAATTCTTACTTCATCACCCATTAGCTTGTTATTAGCCTTTTAAATTTATAGAATTAAGACAGTGTAGAAAAAGATATTATAATTGCAATAAGGTAGTTATTCTATATAATTATGTCAATTGAATATAAAATAAAAAAAATCATAATATACATATATGGATAATATAATTGTCATATAGTTTAGTAATAATAACACAACCTATCTACTAATTCTTGCAAATATGAAATTTCTAAAAGAATATTTTTAAAAAACAATTTTTTCTCAAAAAAGAAAAAGGAAAAAAAGAACCAATTTAACATTCTACACTACGGAGTATAAAGTAATGGCAGGGTTATTTGGCAAAATTTGTCAAAACTACAGGGTTACCACGTGAAATAGTGTAATTGAGTGGGTACCACATGAAATTGCCTTAACCACAGGGTTACTAGGTGAAATTTCCGAAAAAAAAACGAGCTAGTGAAAAAGAAAATTAACTAGTGAAAAAGAAATTTAGAAGAACAAAAATACGAACGGTTCGTCAAAGAGTAGAAGAGGGTTGCGCAAGTCTCCGCCAGTCGCCGATAGGGCATGCCTGCGATTTCGACGAAGGGCCACGCCGGTCGCCGATAGGGCACGCCTGCGATTTCGACGGAGGGCTTCGACCCACTGGACTCCCCAGCAAATCAGCCTGTAAACTTCATGCCAATTGCAGTAGAAACAACACCCACTATGGAACCAGTAGAAACAACACTATGCTATTATCCGTTGCTATAGTGATTGTAGTTGTGGAGAAGGTTTGGATAAACAATTGATGATACACTTGTTCTAATTGCAGGTCCCCTGGATATGCCATGCTTCCACAAGCTCCTGGCCAGTCTCCCGACTCTACAACCAGAGATTTTGGTGAAGGACAGGTTTCAGAAAAGGCAGCTCCGGCAACTTCAGGCAACTAATAAGCAGGACGAGGCTTCTCCGGCGTCATTCTTTACTTCATCGTGTTCACCAGCGTCCTTATGCATTGAATCGAGAACATCCTTAACCTGAAAGCACATGCTCTCAAGAACAGCCTAACCTGAAAGCACATGCTCTCAAGAACAGCCCTTGCAATGTGTGACTTGTTAGTGAACCGAGTAATCCCAATGCAAACACTCTGGAGTAGAAATCGAGCACCTCTTCTCCGCGCATTCAAACTAGGTTGCGAGCGTGCTAGCCCTCTCTGTGTGGTTTAGAAGAAACTTTTTCCCTTTCGTGGGTGGCCTATTGACGACTGGCGTGCGGCCCCGGCCCTATCGGCGACTCGCGTGGTACCCTATCGGCGACTGGCGTGGTGCCCTATCGGCGACAGGCGTGCGGCCCTCGGCGACTGGAGTGCGGCCCCCACTCAAGGAACGACGACGGCGTACGACTAGCGTGCGGCCCTCTTCTATTGTTCGAGTCGCTCGACACCAGTTCGTGGTTTGTGTTCTTCATCCAGGTTTTAGTTTTCTTTTTAATTTGTGTTTTACATTAATTTTTAATGATAATAGATTGACATGGAAATTTTAATGACAGGTGTGACGTGGAGCATGAAAATAAGGATGGCTCACCACGTCATCTTTCCGACTGCATTGTCATTAAACCCGCCGGAATTTATACCGAAAAACCTTTTGGTATCGTTTTTGGTTAATATTAGCATAGTTCGGATTACTAAAGACAATATTAAAAGATGAGATTATTAGTGGTAGAAGGTTGATACTTGGGATTATTCCAAGTCATTTTTCCTAATTGTAATAGTATAACTAACTTAATTGTAGCTAGTATAACTACCGATAGTTTGTACGGATTTTGTTAAATAAAAAATAAAAAGTAATCAATAATGTTCAAAGAAATTATATCAAATAATGTAAGAGTATTTTAAATATATATGTGTTGAAATAAAACTAAGAGAAAGTTGATATTAGTTGATTCAAATTTGAAATTTGTTAAAAATGTAAAAACTAATGAAAAGAAAAGAGGTATGAGTTATTATAGAATAATGCCATGTAATATTTTTGACTTCCGAAAACTTATCTACATATAATCTTTATAGTTTGATAAGGAAAGGTGAATTTCGTAAAAAATATTATAAGAAAGATTTATTATTATCTATATTATAAAAGATTATTCTTTATGGTAAATTTTTATACATTAAAATTTTTATATCAAAGCTTTACATTTCAAGAAACTAAATAGGAAAAAAAGATTTGTGTACTTGTATAAAAATGCAATATTTTTAACATTAATTAATTATCTACATATTATTAAGGATATATGGATTTGGTTGAAATATATAAGGAAGCTTTCTTAGCATCCAAAATTCTAAATATTGCAATTTCTATACCATAGGTGCCCATATGATGTGTAAAACAATATGTTACATGGTATAAGAAGATTACAACATGTGAAAAAATATGAGGTGGCATAACATAGAAGCGACATGTATGAAAAGTTGAGATGGCGCAATATGGTGGCTTCAAAGCATACGGCTTATATATATATATGTACATAGATTACCTTTACACATATTCTTATCTTTGAGCACCAAACTAACAAATATCCCTCAATAAGAAAGGGATTTGTAGTCTATTTGGGATTGGAGGCTAAAGGAATGGCGCTGACAACGACTCGCAACACAAGATTTATGATGGTGGTTTTAATGGTTGTGCTAAGCATGTTATGGACGTAACATCAACAAATGAGGGGGTTGCTGTAGCGGAGCCATTAAGGTTGCACAAACAAAACAACAAGAAGGTTTCACAACAAGAACACAATCTCTTGGAGCAAGAACGACTCCAAAAATGAGCGCTCAAACTCAGGAAAGCGTCATGACAGGCTGAAAGACAAGCCAAAATAGATGCTCGGATCGATGATTTGATTGAGTTCCTACTTTTCCTATTGCTAATGGTATCGATGATCTTATTCTTCTTTTTCCTCATCCTTTTTATAGGGTACATTGTGACTCGAGTCACAAACCTTATACTACCAGTTCGGAACAAGAAACAGAATTAACAACTTTTTTGTTTCTTAGGTCTATTTACTCGAACGAATTCTTTTGTTTCCTTGGATTCATTCTTTAGCTTTCATGATTCTTTAGTTTTACATAACATCTTTGCAAAAACAGTACAAGTTCTTCATCAGGGTTCTAGCTATCTCAACTAGAAGAAGAGTATTAAATTTGAATGGTGTTGGTTTTTATTGCTCTCTATCTGATTCCATTTACATTTTTTTGTTACGTTTAGTTGTATCTACAAGAATAATGTATATAGATAGGATCAATGTTCAAATGGGCATTCGAGAAGAAGCAAGAAGCCAAAACATGAAAAGAGATGAAGGGTAGATCATAACCCACCTTAAGAAGGCGAGCATGACTTTCTTCGTCGGATTTCGATGTGAGGAATTTTGTTGTGCTACTATGCTTATGTTTATGTGTGTGTTTGTTGTAATTTTAGCTTAATTGTAATAGTGTTAAAGCAAATATTTAAATGGCCCATCTAGACAATTTATTTGGTCTTAATTTTTTTTTTGTAAAGTTCCTACAAGAAATCATGGGTTTGGCCTTTAGGCTGTGTTCGGTTGCACCAATTCTAGGAGTAGGATATATAGTTGGAAGTGGACTAAATTTATAAATTTAAGTATTCATAATAACGAGCTGATTATAACTAGAACAAGTATAAATTTACCAAAAAGGATATATAACTATAATTAATACATTTATTGTTAATTGATATTTAAGAGTTTATAAAAAATATTAACATTTCCATCTCTATCTCTGGTGTCTTCTAACTCTTGAAACCACCCAACCTCCTCAAATTGGCTTTCTATAGAGGCATCCTCCGCCATCATAGTCTCCAGATCGAGCTCTCTCAAGCCCACATCGACTCTGCCGACGCCTCCATTGTCGCCTTCACCTCTAGACCGGGTTCTCATGAGCCACCGTCGACTCCGTTGACATCTCCTCCGCCACCATCACCTCCAAATCGAGCTGTCTTCGACACCTCATCTGCCTTGTTGGTGAGTTTGGTGGAGGTTGATGGGTGCATCAATGGAGGTTCATAGCCTGTGAGTTGCAATAATTTTAATAGAGGGGTAAAATTGGATTGTAACCCCTCAAGCTTTTAAAAAGCTGAAGGGTAGGAGCTTCAAAACTGAGACAACTTTCAGCTTTATCAACCTTTTTCAAGTAGGAGGTAAAAAATTTACCGAACACGTTTCAAGTAGATAGACCAAAAAAATAAGTTACGGTCAGCTATTACAAGTTGTTAACGAACGGACCCTTAACCTATTATAGATAGGGATGCACACCGCGAGGGTGGATAATGTATTCCCCATTCCCACCCTCTATTAGTTCTCCTCATCCTTGCCCCATCCCCATTTAATCCCCGAAGCGAAGCGGAGAATACTCACCAGGTTTGGTTATGTCAACTTAGTCTAATTTATTATTTTTTTACTAAAGAGGTCTTATTTACTTTTAACATTCCTCAACATTGTTACTAAAGAGGTCTTATTTACTTTTATCTATTCTCGTTAATTCAGTTTTGATTGAACTAACCAGTTTGTTGCATGTTTTGCTGGTTTGTTGCTAGCGAAACACCTCGTTAGCCACCCACAACTACCACCTTGGAACAACCACCTTCTATCACAAAAAAAAGATTCCACTTTTAATGTAGTTTCACCCATGAGTTATTTGAAGGAAATAAAGAGCAAACAAGCTAAAGAGTGAAGAAATACAATCAGTTCTATTTCTCCTCCTAATTCCAAACTGTTTTCTTCAAACACTATTCCAACCACTCTTATTCAGCACATACCTATCGCATCTCATCTCAATCACTCCCAACACTATTCCAACCACTCTGATCACTCCACTCATACCTCTCTTTGACTAAAACAAAGTCACCCTCTCCCCTACAAGCAAAGAAGGCACGCCCCTTCTCAACTTCTATCCTCTTATTTGGAAAAGGCGTTGGCTGATTCCACCCATTGCAGGGTGCTGGGCGCACCCGATGGGACTAGGGGAATCTGGCTCCGCAGACCGGAGGTGTAGAAGGGCGTGGTGTTCCGGCTTGGGAAGCCGGAACTACTCCACAAAGACACGCCCTGGGACAAGGAAAGAAGCGGAGACAAGGAAAGAAGAGGAGGCGGGGGTTCCGGCTTGGGGAACCGAAGCGCCTCACCAAAAATGAAATCCAAATGGTGTTCGTATTGAAATGAAATCCAAATGCAGATGTGAGAAACAATTCAAGCACCAATTTTCGTTTAGAGTTAATTCATTCTTAGGTTTTTACCTCACCACCAACCCTTGTGTTCTAACAAATTTTTTTTTATGTGTATTTTTTATTTCTACCAAACTTATCCTAAAAAATGCCCAAAATACCATATTGGTATTAAAAAGTAATATATTTGGACATTTAAGTATTAAAAAATATCTTTTGGTTCAGTATTAAAAAAGTAAAAAATTGGACATTTGGGTATTAAAAAAACGAAAATGGGTCATTTAAGTATTTTTTGATTAAAAATTTGAATTTTATTTAATGGAGTTGTTAATATTAATTTTTTTTTTCATTACATATTTAATGGTCATTTAAGTATTGGACATTTGCCCAAAATACCATGTTGAAATAAATTGTTTTTCTTTCCAAGTAGTTAATATTAAATTTTTATTAAAACTTTAACTTAAAATTTTTCAAATGGAGTTGTTAGACACATATTATTAATTAAAAATTAAAAATGTATTAAATAAATATCTATTCAATTTTTTTTATTCTTATAGAACTTATAAACTATAAGTCTTTTAAAATGAATAACATCAAAGATTTAACCTATCATAACATCTTTTAGTTAATATGCTAGTATTTTTTGCAAGTAAATTTGATTATTTTCATAGAATTGTACTAAAATGGCAATGGGCACCCGATGGGACAGAGGGTTTCCGCCGACTCAGCAGAATTATTGTTAGCTAGCGTAATTAGTGGTCTACAATTAGACTTTGTGCGTATATATATATATATATATATATATATATATATATATATTAGCTAGTGAGTTGGTGGTAGTTAATTTGTATAAGTGTAGTAGGTCTTTTGTGTCATATTTAGCTAGTGTACTCACCAAAAAAAATCTATTACTATATATTAAAGCGGAAGCAAATTCTGCCACCACATTGCGCCACATCACCCTCTTATTTAAAAATCTATCTTATTAAATCCAGATTTTGTCATAATATTATTCATATTTAATTAAGATATTAGTTCTATCTTAGAATTTGAGTTGTTTAATTAATAATTTTATCCAAATATAAAAATATCTATCGTATCATTGTACACATTTAATCATAATACTTTACCCACTTAATTAAATATCGTATTAACTTTAAATAATTTTTCGTAATTTTATCATTGTAATTTTTTAAATCATCAATGGTATCAAATTCTACCACTATATTTAAAACAAATATTCATTCTAATAAAATAATATATTAAATACATTTTTACTATTGTATCATATAAAAAATATCAATAAAAAAGTATGTTATATTTACCATATATATCGCTAATATTGCATATTAATTACGCTTTTGGAAAGATTTCTTAATTAATAAGTTGTTAACATTTTCATTACATATTTACATATTTATATATTTATTATTTAATTATTTTTTCAAAAAACAATAATACATATGCGAGATAATTTGGTTTTCTATTTAACTTATTAAATATTATCTATATCTTCAATATTATAATATATTAATCAAAATTTTGATTTAAACGTATTGATTTTAGTATATAAGTTGGTTTACATAATTTAATTATATGCCAAAAGATTTGTATCTATCGTTAATAAAATGTGATAATGCATCTTATCTTATGTCAATCTTCCTCAATTATTTAAATATATACATTTATGTATGTATAAAAAGTAGCTATACAAATAAAGATTATTTATATACATGATGATGTACAAGAATTATTTCATTTTACATATAGAAAATGCCAAAAAAGAACGCGCTTCTTTCTTTTCAAGTTTGCTGCTTGCAACCCTAGCGAATGCCCAGCCGCCGCCAGAAGCCGTTCCCGTTTCCGACTGGATTCCTACTATCAAGAGAGGCGTCGAATGCCTCGCAGAGTCTACACGGCCCGTGGAAACCCATTACCAGCAACTCCAACAAGTATCGCTGGCGGATCTAGCCGTTTCGTTGCACTTCCAAAGGTCCCGGAGAAGGCAAGTCCCAATCCGTAATACAACAAAATCGATTGACGGCGTCGAACGCTCATGGCGGGCTCCGTCGATATGGCGGCTCATCATCCTTACATTGGGGGCGACGGTCCAAAGTCACGTGGCTGCAGATCCAGTGTCGGGTTCATTCAACCCGGATCCCGGTTGGAGCGGTAGTGACGCTACGGGGGTCGAAGACTAAGTCGATCCAACCATCCGTATCGATGGGTTGAATTCAAATCAAAGAGATGGCGCCTCAACTCCCCGAGGGTGGTTCGTCTGGAGGTCCCGAGCCCGGCGGTCTCGAAACTGCTGTGTTAGACTTCCTGATAAAATCTTCCATGGACGAGACGGGTTCAACTAGGCCGGCTTCCGCTCCCTACTGGAAGCTGCATTTCTTCCAAGGTTTTCCTTTTCTTCCACGAAGGAAGGAATTCATCCATGACGGAAGCTGCAATTCATCCAAGGTCGCCTTCCGACTTCCGCACACTACTTCCGCTCTCTCCTGGTTTGTGCCTTTGAATAAATGTTTAAAAATTAACTTGTGTACTGATAATACGAACTTGCATATTTGTGTTGGTATCTCTGATGTCCACTTGAATTTATGCATGTTCTGTATTTGGAGCTTTCATACCCCATTGATTAGCAGCATCACCAATGATCTAATTAGGCTTAACAAAGCCATGAGAATTGAAATGCTTCTGGGAGCATATAAATATCAGGCTCCTTCTGGAGGCTGCTTTTTGTGGAGTGGATTAAGCATAATTAACCCGGTTGCCAAATCAAAATGGCAAATAATAAGGTATGTTATTCTTCAACTTGGCAAAAAGCAAGTTTGTAATCACATTGAGTGGGGCATCATGATGGCCTATAATTTGTTGAATATGTCTATTGTAAGTATATGAGCTGCTCGTTGAATGTGACTGCTCAGTTGTATAAAAACCATGGATTAGATCAATCCGACTTGGAGTCTAGTTCTGATTTCACCGCTAGGCTCTGTTATGCTGTGATTATGTGCATTGGTAATTTTATTGCTATTGCATGTATGATGTGCCTTGATAGGGCTTGTATGACTAATAGATTTAGCAATTTTGTGGTTTCTTTCTCTTGGACCACGGATCACTACATGAGCAAAGGTCGCCTTGGCGACTTTGGGAAAACTCAGCAAAATAAAATGAGGATTGTTATTTATCATGAACCACATTACGGGATTACAAACCCAATCAAAAACTCAAATGGGAGGTTTTACACAACCTCTAACGGGTATACACCCAACTCAAAAAGTTTACACGATGTCAGGCATCAACGGCAGCTCACAAATGGTTCTAGCAAATTGAATAAAGGCAATTGGAGTTGGCACCGGAATTTCCACCAACAAAAATTGAAAATGGGGGACTTGGGTTGCCCTGAGTATAACAAATTTGTCCAATTAAAAATGGTCGGGTACTTTACAGTACATGTTTATATCCTACACTCACTAATACTTATTCTTGTATCAAGCTCTAAACATATTCGTCTGGACTCATCCAAAAACCAGCAAATATGGTTTCAAATCCAATGGCAAACAATGCACAAAACACAAAAAAAAAACAAATGGTCAAAAACCCATACAAAAAGGGTTGTATATGAAGATATGCTCATGGAATTGTCGCGGATTGAAAAAACCTAACAGATGGACAGAAATCAACGCACTTTGCAAAACGGAACAATTTCAATTAATAGCGTTATTGGAGATTAAATGCCAACAACTCCCACCCCTTCAAAAATGGACCTCGGCTGGTTTTGACGCTTTCGAGTTTATCCCCTCAACGGGTATGTCGGGCGGTCTGTTGATCGTCTGGAAAAATCATCAATTGCTGAATGAATCAGTCACAACTATCCATAAAGATGAGCGGTTCATAGCCTTGAAATATGTGAACTTAGAAAATCATCAGGAGATTATGATCATCTTTGCATATGCTCCCCCAAGGGCACAAGATAAAGATGCTTTTTGGGAGAAGCTCAAGGGCTTCGTAACCCAACTTACTACACCTTACATTGTAATGGGAGACCTTAATGAGATCCAAAGTCCAAACGAAAAACGTGGCGGGGTCATTCCTTCTACATCAAGATTTGATCGATTACTAAATTTTAAAAGTGATTGCAACCTGATAGACATTCCATCATTCGGAAACCTTTTCACATGGAGACGCTCTAAAGAACTAGACAACAATACATTAGAAAAACTTGATCGTGTTTTGGTTAGCGACCAAGTTCTACAATGGTTCCCAGCTATGTCTACCAAGAATCATAGCTTCTCTTCTTCAGACCATTGCCCAATTTCCCTAGATATTCCTACTGGAGAACCTGTCAAAGCTCGTCCGTTCAAATTCGAAGCAATGTGGACAACTCGGAATGACTTCCAAAACATTTTCAAACAAGCATGGAGGTATAACCCTCAAGGATCGCATATGTTCAAACTCGTTAAAAAAACCCAATTGCTCAAAACAAGAGCCAAGATGTGGAATAGAACTACGTTTGGAAATATTTTTGAGCAATTTAAAAAGGTCAATGAAGACCTACTACATGTTCAAAAACAGATTATTGAGAACAACAACCACTCCCTCATTCAGAAGAATAATAGACTCTCTAGAAAAAGGGAATGCCTGATCCAGTTCCAATATACATACTGGAAGCAAAGAGGTAAAAACAACCATATTCAGCTCAACGACAGAAATACTAAATATTTCCATCGTATTGCAAGCGGGAGAAGAAATAGGACCAACATTCGAGAGATCACCACCAATGAAGGTACTTTCATAACTGGACTGGGTAATATCAAGCGTGAAATCCAGAAAGACTTTCAGGCCAGATTCCAAGGCATTGACATTAATAAAAATAAAATGCTTGAACTCACTCATAATTGGAACTCGGAGCTGTCTGTGGAAGATAATTCAGCTTTGACGAAACCGGTCACAAACGCTGAGATTAAAACAACGATGTTTAGTATAGAGGAGGATAAATCCCCTGGCCCAGACGGTATGACGGCCTGTTTCTATAAGAAGTACTGGCACATCGTTGGCCCGGATGTCACTAAAGCAGTGAAGAGTTTCTTTCACTCGGGCAAACTGCTTAAACAAATTAACCATACATTCATAACACTCCTCCCAAAATGTGAAAACCCATCTTCAACGAACCATTACAGGCCTATCAGCCTCTGTAATACAATATACAAAGTCATATCAAAAATCATAACCGCCAGACTGAAAAAAGTTATGGGTAAGATTATACACCCTATGCAATCCGCGTTTATAGAGAATAGAAGTATTCATGACAACACTCTGATAGCCCATGAAATCCTACACTCGTTCAGGAAGAAAAAAGGAATTGGTGGTTGGGTTGCGATCAAACTTGACATGGAGAAAGCCTACGATCGCGTCAGTTGGGATTTCCTCAACCACGTCTTAAAGACACTAGGATTCCATTCAAAATTCGTTGGGTGGATCAGAGAGTGTGTGGAAACTGTATCATTCTCTGTGTTAGTCAACAACGGCCCAACAGACCAGTTCAAACCAGCTAAAGGTCTCCGCCAAGGCGATCCCTTATCTCCATACTTGTTTGTCCTAGCAGCTGAGGTGTTGGCAAGACAATTACAACAGGCAAGTCTGAATCCAAAAAGCGGAATTGGTATCCAAATCTCTAGAGGAGGTACTAAGATCCCCTTCCTAGCTTACGCTGATGATATAATTATTTTTGCCAAAGCAACACACCAAGCATGTCAAAATACTAGAAACATTATCGATGACTATTGCAAAGCGTCAGGCCAGAAAGTTAACTTTCACAAATCGGCATTCCAAACAACCAGAAACATAACAAACCATACCAAAAACCAAATCAAACAAACATT
Organism: Polygonum aviculare; assembly: GCA_934048045.1. Taxonomy (NCBI): domain Eukaryota; kingdom Viridiplantae; phylum Streptophyta; class Magnoliopsida; order Caryophyllales; family Polygonaceae; genus Polygonum; species Polygonum aviculare. The sequence goes on from OW204024.1 coordinate 15,113,897, forward strand.
GCACATTACTAGTACAACTGCACTGGATAAACACTTGGGGTGCCCTCTTATTAATGAACGGGTCACCAAAAATACTTTCAACGCATTACCATCCAGGACAAGAGACCACCTCGCCAAATGGAAAGCGAATACCCTATCACAAGAAGGAAGGAATACTCTAATCAAGGCTAACCTTTCAGCTCAACCAAACTATCTAATGCAATCATTCTACCTCCCAAAAGCTACCCACGATGAGCTAGATAAAATCAACCGGAACTTCTTCTGGAATAAACAAAGTGGATATAAACCACTCATTAGTTGGAATTCTATCTGTAGACCTACAAACCATGGCGGACTTGGGATTGCTAAAACTGAAGATATGAACCAAGCACTACAGATGAAGTTGTTGTGGAAACTTATTGCAGATCCGGAAAATCTGTGGGTCAAAATCGTCAACGAAAAATACCTAAAATCCTCTAACCTTTGGAACTATAAAAAACAGTGTAATACATCATGGCAATGATCTAAACTAATGAGCCTGCGGGAAGGTTTTCTGACAGGACTTTCATGGCAAGTAGGCGATGGAAAAACTATACGTTTCTGGAAAGACAACTGGATAACCGAGGGGGTGCTTAAGCCCACATCTAATAATCTGCCCATATGGGATGAGGACGAAACTGTTAGCAACTATATAAAGGATGATAAAACTTGGGACATTGAGAAGCTGAGACGTGTCCTCAAACCCGATGAGGTGGACGAAGTCTGTAAAGTTGTATTACCTCTTAATGATATCACCGATAGGCTATACTGGCGACCAAGTAGGAATGGCTGGTTCTCCACGAATGCTACCATGAAATGGATTCAGGATAAGAAATGCAGTCCCACAATCGATCTTGATTGGATATGGAAACTTAACATTCCCCCTAAACAAAAGAATTTCCTATGGAAAATGTGCCGAAACGGGTTGCCCACTAAGTCAAGGCTCGCACTAAATCACATTGCGGTCCCTCAAGGATGCACGTTCTGTAACAACACTAATGAAGATGCCTTTCACCTTTTTCTAGAATGTAACCACATAAACCAAGCGTATGATCTCCTTGACCAGGACCTTAAACGAAAACTAAGTAGTATCGTTTATGATGGCTGTCACCCTATTAAGTACATGGACAAAGTCAGAGATAAAATCTCTAAGCCCCAATTTGAGACCGTCGTTAACCTTTGGTGGAGTACATGGTTCCTCAGGAACAAGAGTGTTTTCGACCAAAGCAACAATGGCCAAACAAGCCCATCAACAACAGTGGAATTTGCAATGAAACAAATTAATGATTGGATTAGTTCGATGGCGTCAAAAAACAAGGAATTGAAAAACCGGAGTGGTACAACTCCTAAAAGACGGAAAAGATCCGGATGGACAGCACCATCTACAAACTTTTGTAAACTCAATTTTGACGGTGCATTTAACTCTGATGGTTTCTCGTCTTTTGGTTTTATCATCAGGAACTCGGAGGGGGTCCCCGTCGCGCTGGATGGTGGGTTTCTTGCCCGTCGTTCTGTGGTGTTTGCTGAAGCCTATGGGCTTCGGCAGGGGATTTTGGAGGCCATTCGCCTTGGCATTCCCCGTCTGCTTATTGAAGGTGACAACCTGCAAGTCGTTAATGCAGTGTTGGGTGATTGGAGTTGTCCGTGGGAGGTGGAGATTATGCGTGCGGACATTCAGTTCCTGCTGGGTCAGTTTCAGAGTTGGGGCATCAGGCACATATTTAGGGAAGCCAACTCAGTTGCTGATTTTATTGCAGACTCGTTTCGCCGTGTGCCATCGACTACTTTGGGTTCTGATCCGGTCCTTCGGGACCTCATCCGCAAGGATGCTATAGGATAGTTTTCTATGTAAAGCTAGCCTAATCTCTTTCCTGTATCAAAAAAAAAATAAGCGTTGTTTTAAAACAAAGTATACATATGATAATATTTGTAATTGGTATAGTAAATTTATATACACAAAGCAATAAATAAATAAATAACACCGACGTACAAGGTATGGGTCATCTGCTAGTAGTTAGCTATTGTAAGTCATGGGTTCATTTTGGGTACAAATATTCACTAGTGAGTTCTAGTTAGTTAGCTACCACATTAATTAATTAGTGTTACGTTGGGTTGATTCGGGTTTGGTTTGGGCGTTAAGTCCATTAATTCGAGTTGGAGCGTTTCAATAATTTTAGTATTCTTATTATCGTATTCAGGAGCTCGTGGTGATTTTCGTTGAGTTCTCTTATTAGCTTTGTCATCAACAAAGTTATAACTATTTTTGTTCGGGAGTTTATATAGTTTTATCGATATTTATGCAAATTAAGAATTATTAGAAGAATTGGTAATTCATTAGTTTAGTAATGATTGCAATCTAGTGTTTAGGTAAACAAACAATTTGATATTTAAGTAAAACGGGCAATTTGGGTATCTTGAAATCAAAATAAAAATAACATTAAACGTACATGGAATTCAAATATGAAATTACAATACGTTAAATCCAAGGTAGAGGAAGTTCAAATTTGAAATGAAACAAAATAAAGAAACGTACGTAAGTACTTTCAAGTTGCAAACACATTATATAATAAAACGTACATCACATTCAATCTAAAAGTAACTAGGACCTTGACTTGAATCTCCAGGTTGATACTCGGAACTAAAGTACGTACTATGTCGGTGTGGCTCTTGAGTCCATTGACTTGATTCTCCCAAACTATGATAACTACTATGACGATGCGGTTGTAACGGGACTTGGTCTTGTGATGAAGATGGTCGGAACTGTGAGGTTTTGTGATGAGATGACGCCCATTGTGGCACTTGAGAAGGAGGTCACATCTGTGTTGGTACTTGAGGAGTAGGCAGAATGGGATTGTGAGTTAATGCATCATAAACGTGTGTCCACATAGGTTTGACCTCTGGATACCGATCAAAGACCCCCATGTTTTCCATTACGTACTCCCTAACGTAGTTGACACTCTGTAAGATTAAAATAAAAAGAAAAAAAATGTAAGATTGTAAATTATTAACATGTAATAAGAAATGCTACAATAATTCATCGTATAAGTAAAACATAAACTCTAGTCACGTACCATAGCATGGTTTCGGCTTGCTCGCGGATTCATAGGGGGTCACTGGTTCGGCCTAAATCGGTTATCATTAGATGTTCTAAGCACTTTAATGTGGGAACGTGGTTCGAACCACTCCATGTATCCTGAAGCCACTTCCCATCCTCTAGCAGTTCGGGGTAAGTTTAAAATATTGTGCTCAATGTGTTGAGAGTGGGTAGCCCAGTTGTAGTGACATTGATCATACGTAAGAACATATTTGTGTACGCTCGGTCCCCTTTTAGCCTTTAGAGGCTTAATGGGACTACGTGTATTTGCTGTACAAACCCGTATTGTTGAGTGACCCTCCAGGGCATGTATGCCTCTTGAATGTCTTTGTACTGGATCACACCATGATACAAGGAGTAACGATAGTTCCCATCGAAATCAGGTGATGGATGATATGGCATCCAACTGACCTATCAATAAAATTACGAACAAATTCATGTCACATAAAAATAAGTGTACAAAAATATAACATTATACTTTGGTCATAAGTACCCGATCAACGGGATAATGGTCCAGAGTTCTCCGAAGCAACTTCAATCTACTATCGAATTGTGTATGTGACTGGGTAGGTGGTGCTCGCCAAGTTCCTTGGACCCGTGCCGCATATACGGGGTCTTGGTGGCAAATGAAATCTGAGTTCATTTCACCTCTGAAATCAATAAAGTATAGCCAGATCCAATTCTAAAACACAAGATATATGTTAGTACGGTATGAGTTATTATGGATGATTGGTAAAGGAAAAGTAGTGAATACTCACATATAGCAAACCGAGACATCTGGACACACCCTTTGTTTCAGCACGAGTTGCCTTCCCCATTTGCCTATATAAATGCGCGAGGGTCCAAACACCCCAAGCATACTTCCTGACTCCAGTCCAATCGAAGGCTAGGCAAACCAATTGTTCATCGACCCTTGTTGTTGACTTGTCCGTAAGAAGAGTTAAGCCAACCAAAAGACCCACCACGGTGGCAGAGATAGCGGTGGGGTTGACTTGTTGAAATTCGTAGCCAGTCAACCATTGTTTCATTACGGCATAAGGTATTTCTTGGTGGCGAATGTGCTCCTCCTTATCATCAATGTCGACGTTGTACAATTGAGAGAAGAGTTCTGTCGCAGCATCATGTGAAACCTCCTGTATTGCTTCTATACCATCAATGGGAATCCCAAGAATGAAACTGACGTCATGAAGCGTGATTGTCACCCCCCCCCCACGGGAAATGAAAATTGTTGGTTTCTGGATACCATCTATCTAAGAAGGCATAGATAAGGTGGTGATCTGCAGCAGCGAGCGGGACATCCGAAAGATGTAACAAACCCGACTCAAGAGCCATGTTGTACCAAACTGTATGTTGGTTTTGTCTAAGAAATCTCGGTAAATCTCTTAGGTGTCCCCCTCTATTGTGGAGCATAGTGTGTTTCTCGTGCTAAGAATTTAAAAGAACATTATTAAAAAGTAGTAGAGATATTATTCACAAAATTGTAAAAAAAACTAATATAGATTCAATTTATGACAATGTTATGATACTTACATCTGGATGACCCCATAGCAACTTGGCATAGTGTCCTTCATAATCCACGAGTAAATCGTTGATATACGGACCTCCCGTATCATTATCTTCATCGTCGGCTCCGTTGCCACCACCGCCTCCATCCCCGCCTCCGTCACCACCGCTTCCACCCCCGCCTCCATCACCACCGCTTCCACCCCCATCGTCGCCATCCAATTCATTACTATCATCATCATCCCCGTGACCGACTTCCTCCTCATAGTCGTCATCACGGATTGGGTGGGACGAACCCGATCCGTACATTTGTACATGAGAAGGTTCTTCATCCGCATCCATTTGTTCATCTTCACTATCATTTTGTATGGGGGTTGAAATATGCGGTAGATGGATTGGTTGGGCATTCCTTTTGTCTTGCAAAACTCCCCTTCTTTCAACCGATCGAGATTCACCGGTTTGTTTCTTGTACGGTTTTGGACTAATCTTATCCTACAAAATTTAAAATTGATTTAATAAAAATAATTAGAAGTACACCAAAAAAAAATATTTAGAAGTACAACAAAAAAAATATTTTAGAAGTACAAAAAAAATGATTTAATAAAAATATTTAGAAGTACAAAAAAAATATTTAGAAGTACTACAAAAAAGAATCTAAGAATATTTAGAAGTACAACAAAAAAAATTCTAGAATTTTCAAATTGATTTAATAAAATTTTAGAATTACATCTATCCGCAAATGAAAGGTTCATTTGAACGGTTCATTTTTAAATATTCTAGAATTACATCTATTTGAACGGTCCATTTGAACGAGAAGATGTTAGACAGATTCATGTTATGATAGAACTTACTCTAAACGAGTGATATTATGATAATTAGTTTGGTAAGAGTTTTGTTTGCCTTTTTTTGTGGCTATATGTTGTTTTTCCATTTTCTATACCACTAGTAATGTATCAACTCTTTTCATCAAAAAAAAGTAATGTATCAACTCCTATCAACAAGGATATATATGTCAAATTTTCAAAAGGGTCGATTTCAAAGTTGTCGAATAAATATAAAAACCGATCATACACATTATCCAAGCTTTAAATTGTAGTTGATCATCATCTCATCATATAGAATGCTCTACGACAAGTACTAATAAGGAATGAGAAAAGACAAACTAATTAATAATGTAATATAGATCAGGAATCCAATCACATGGCTGGAACTTCAAGCAATTTAATTCCTTTACATCAAACATGAACTTGAGACCCCTTTTTTTTTTTTTCTACTTTTGACAAGTATTTCTTTCTAGCTATGCTCATTTTAATCATGCATTTTATATGAACGGTTCATTTTTTCTAAGGTCCATTTTTTATATGGGCCACTTTAATCTCTTTATTTTTTGGGGGGAAAAGGCAATAAACCACCCTTTATTTCTCAGTATTTGCATTAAACCACCCTTAATAAAATAGTTTGCATTAAACCACCCGTAATTCTAAACCATTTGCAACTAACCACCCCTTTTAAAATTCTGTTAACAATTTCCAGTTAAAGATCAATGTGACAGCAACTTAATAAGATCATTGAAATAATTTGCTTGACAAAGATCAATGTGACAACAACTTAATAAGGCAATAGGTAAAGAGAAATAGAGGAGATGTTCATGAGATGAATCTCCATTAGAAAGAAAGCAAATGAGGGTTAAATTTTCCTTCTCATTTCATTGATTCTTTAAGGGAGATTACAAGCTTGTTTTGTATGCATTTGAAGACAAAAACAAGCACCCACTAACGACACGGTCCGGATCCTCTGTCCCCAGTTTTGTGTCCCCTCCATATGTCCCCAAATTTTGATTGGGCCATGTGGAATTTTTTTCCAAATCAACATCCTTGTTCTTCTTTTTATTTAACAAATTTAACCCTTAATTTCCCTTTCCCATTTAACAAATGGGTCAGATTGGCGTCCCTCACCCTCGCCGTTAATTTCCCCAAGTTTTGCTCGATCGCTGAACGTTTCGCCGTCCCTCACCCTCGCCGTCCCTTACCCTCGCCCTCGCTCGACCTCGCAGTCTCTGCCGTCCCTCACCCTCTCCCTCACCCTCGAGCGCCTCTCCCTCGCTCGACCTCGCAGTCTCTACCGTCGCCTCCTCCGTCGGCCTCGTCTCGTCTACCTCTAGTGCGACTCCCTCGACTCCACCAAATCCCTCGTCCCCAAATATTGTTGGCACCCTGTTGATAATCTTGTCTCCTTCCTCAACAATGCAAAGGGAGCCACTTTTGGTGATGTAAGTATTCAATATTCAGTATTCAGTATTTATTTATTTCTAATGTCCAATTTCCTAAATTCTCTTCTCTTTATAACATGTCATATTCCTATGCTCAGGCTGTGAAGAAGATAGGTTTAGTGGGTCTCTTTACTCGTGGTCTTCCTCTTCGTATTGTCATGATCGGTACTTTGACTGGAGCACAGTGGGGTATCTATGATACGTTCAAGGTTTTTGTGGGGCTGTAAGTTTCTTTGCTTTCACATTTCGCATTTCTTATACAACACCTAGTATATTTACGTTATTCAGATACACTCATTGGCTCATTGGTATGTAAGAAATTATGCTTTGACTATGATTCCACAACCACTCTGTTTATGCAAAGTAAGTCATGCTTCTTTTGATGTCAAAAATGACAACCTCTGTTGCTCAAACTAATTCATAGTATTAAGCTCTTTTTTTTAATGTTCTTAGCTGATTGTTAGTAGAATAAAGTTGTTGCCGAGTTCACTTCCTTGCCCAAATTTAATGCATTTTTGGCTGGAGCAACACCATCTCTTGCTCCTAAAAACACCTAAGCATCACATGATTATTTAATGACTTGGTTCATCATTGTGTGATGTTGTATGTTTCAGAGTATTATGTTGTGTAACTGGTGCATCTGAATTCTTGTTGCAGATGGGTACATTCAGCTGTATTTTTAATGGACATAGTGTCTGAGAAGGGGAATGTGATTCAACATCAGTGAAATCTTGGCTCTCAAATTCATTCCTCTAGGGCTAACTCGTCCTCAAAAAATTACTCAGCAATTTGATCCTTGACTTTTGATCACGAGGACAAGCAACTTTGATTCTTTGCCACCCAAACCAGAGGCATTGTTGAATCTCAAAGGCTCAAATGGACTTCTGTCTAATCACTGGAAGAGTAAGGGAACGCCGAGATCAAGGAGGCTACAGGTGTTCCGGGATATAACTCCAGCTGCTGTAGATAGATGATATATAAAGTTACATTGTCTTTGATATGAGCTGTATAGACTATAGTCACGTTTGCTGAATGCTTGATGGATCAATTGAACAAAGATTTTTTGCTCCATTGAGTTGTAATTGGAATTTGATTCCAGAATAGTTTTGTAAGATTTTTGGGAAATAGAATCCTGCTTATCATTAAATGTTGCAGCAAAATAATTCATTACTCAGTATTTGACTCCACAAATGATCAGCTGCAACTCCACTAATGAGTCGGCAACCATCAACTATAAAACAATACAGATTAACTACAAATAGCAACATTTTCAAACATCTTCATAAAATTAGATCAGCAACATTAGATTCTTGTTTTGACAACAACCATCAACTATAGCCAGCAACCATAATTTAGCAGCAACTATTATCATAAAAAAATACAGATCAATAAGAACAACTAGCAGACATAATTAGATAGCAACATTTGGCATAAAAAAATGCAGATCAGCAGCAACACTGAGCATCAAGCAAGTCACATCTCGTTGTTTTGGAGGAGTCGAGCATATGCTTGCAAGTCTTCACACTAGAGTCAACACACAAAGACTAAGGTTAGAAACACTTGTACATATTATAGAAAAAGATGTCAAAATATTAGAAAGTCACAACCTGTGGTGATTGAAGCAAGGAGAGTAAAGAAACAGGTTGAGTGGGGACCTCCAATTCATTAACCTATATATTATCATGAATAAGAAATCAACTTGATATGAATTCACTAATTATGATGAACTAAAGTCAAACAAGATATATATAATAAAGTAATATGATATACCTGTATAGCATAACTACCAAATTTATCACACCCGACGTGATTTCGTGAAGAGGATTGAATGTGATAAGGTCGCAACACATGCTAGGTGTTTGGGATGATGAGCACTATCATAGTAAACAATTAGTAGTATTGTACAGATCCAAAAAATTAGTATTATTGTAAATCAATTGTGTAAAAAAAATTGTTTAACAAGTATAAATACATGATTAAAATAATTTGTATACATGTGTTGAATGCATAAGGTGAGAACTAGTAGGAACTTGCTCTACTTGATTACAAACAGAGGGTTGCGCTCCATCATCTGGCTGCTTTGTTTTTTTCTTTTTTGCTCTTTTAGATTGGCTAGCCTTTTGAAGAGCACTCTTAATCCTTTTACTTGATTGATGTCCAGGCTTTGGCTTCAACTTCAAGTTGTTTACTGTATTCATCTTTTCACCACCACACACATCCATGTTCTGACTTTTACTATTTTCTGGCATATGACAACCCTGAGGACTGATTTCTGCATGCTTTCTAGCTATACTTGAATCAACTTCTTTGTGCAAATTAACAAGAGCAACTTTGACAATGGCATAAGCTTCATCAGATTCCACAGCTTTTGTTACCAAGCTTGTAGATAAATGGCATAGCTCTCTATAACGATTTGCCATCACTACTTTAGGATCTAAGCCAATTGAACTCTCATTGTGAACAACTACATTTCCCTTTTTAGCATCTTTCGTCCACCTCTTCAAAATGTACTTCTCTGGAACTTTGATAATGCCTCGGTTAGAAAATATCTTCAATATATGACTACACAGCATACCTCCAAACTCAAATTTTCTACAACTGCAAGATATAACCTCTTCTTTAGCATTATATGAGACGATATACTTAGAGGGCTTCTTGACATGCTTGACAATATATTCTACTTCTCCATTCTGATCACAACAAGATGTCTCAATAACACTGTCAAAAGCTTTAGATAATTCAGCTTGAAATGATAAAAACACCTCTGGTGTATATACACTAGCAGCATGTTTCAAGAGTTTTGTCGGTAAAGATAGCACCACCCTACTTTGATTAGCTTTGAAATCTGCCACCATCTCGTCATATCGGCGATCATCAAGTAACCTCTGAAAATGTTCAAAAAATCGTGGCAGCTGATGTTTAGGAGTAATATGATGCTTGAGGACCTTATTCATGCTTTCACTCTGTTGTGTGGAAAGCGTTTCTGCACAAAAAACATCTCGTCCATAGACCAAAGCCCATTTTTCCTTGATATCAAACATCCTCTTCAACCAATCATTTTCTTGCAAATTATACTTGAACAACATCGTATTCCAGGCATTTAAAAACTCTTCTTCACAATCATGATCATATACACAACTATTCAAATCTGTTGAAAAATCTTTATACTGCTCAAACACACTACTCAAATGAGTGGCCACATTTTGAAAGATATGCCATATGCATAATCGATGATAAGTTTCAGGCCATTGATAGGCAAGTGCCTTCGACATTGCAGCATCTTGATCGGTAATCATCGTCCTTGGTGGTTTTCCACCCATAGCCTTCACAAATGAGTCGAACAACCATATAAACGAATCTGCCGTCTCGTCGTACAGCAACGCAACACCAAAAATAACAGTTTGTTTATGATGATTCACACCAACAAATAATGCAATAGGTCGGCCATCTTTATGCTTTCGATATGTAGTGTCAAAGCTTACAACATCCCCAAAAGCATTATAATCTGCCATCATCTTAGCATCAGCCCAAAAAATATTTGTGATCAGAGCATCTTCATCCACCTGAATAGCGTAAAAAAAGTTAGGGTCCTCTAGTTGCATTTTTTGCAAGTAACCTAAAGCATTTCCCGTCTCTCCTGGCTGCATTTTTCTTGTACGTTTACTTCGCAAGTAGTTTTTGTAATCTACTTGAACAAACCCAAGATGTTCACGACCTCCTGCTTGCTTAGCCATGAGCTCAAATGCATTTCTAGGAGCAATGCCTGATTTGTCTGCCATATCTACTGCTACTGATTGAGGCATTGTCATCTTTCAATGTGATCGACACATATGGACCTTACTCGGACTTGCCAAGTTATGGGTATGCTCTGAAACAAATTTGACGACATGGTACTTGGTTGCATTACGACTACTAATTTGCATCATAGCCTTGCAATCAAATCTCGTCTCCGGTCGATGGGATTTAGACATCATCTCTTTTATCTTCCCCTCTTTTACCCTCACATGAACATACAAATTGTCTGTCCAAAAGTTTTCCGTTCCTGCTATGCGATTTGCTTTTTCGAATAGAAAAGCCGACTTTCTTTGCATAAGCATTGTAAAATGCATAAGCTACATCCTCAGATTCAAACTCCATGCCCACAACCGGTATTGCTGCCTTAGATATATTGACATGAATGGGTTTTTTTCTTTCATCATCCTCAAAACCCAATCTTCTACAGGCTTAGACATCTTGCATTGTGTCACCCATTACCTTAAAATTTTGAAACGACAAAAGCAATCAAATTACTATTACCTATACATACATATATATATATATATGCTTATTACAGATCAAAGGACAAAAGCAATCAAATTACTTGGTGATCTGCACTTGCTTCATGGTGGTCGGCGTTGTAAGCATCTATATCAACAACGGCGTCGACTTGAAGAGACGAATGAACAAGTGGGTTGCTATGGACGTAAACATCATCATCGGTGTGAAGAGACGAGTGAACGTCTGAGTTGCCATTGTCAGCCATCTTTCTTCAAAGAGAAACGATACAACTTCTCTGTACGCAGTTTTGGGTCGTGTACAGAGCAAAAAGGGTTAAGGTCTTAGTTTAATTAGGGCTAAATTTGTTAAATGAAAAGAAGAAAAAGAATGCTGATTTGGAAAAAATTTCCACGTTGACCAATCAAAATTTGGGGACATATGGAGGGGAAACAAAACTGGGGACAGAGGATCCGGACCGCTAACGACATACACAAGTTTTATGGTCATACATATATTTCTAACATTATCGATCGACCGATCGAGATTTTCCTTTGTCGATCGATCGATCGATCGAGATATCCAATGTCGACGCGATCGAGGATGTTGATAAATTGGGGATCCGGTTATGAGGCAGAGACGTTGGTTTGTGGATGTATGGGGTTTTAGTGAAGCTGTTGAGCCCTGGGCACATGAGCTTGCTTATTCCATAGATCTATGGAAGGATCAAGTCCGCTACTTCAGTGAGGAGGTAGCTTACTTGTTCAGTAATGAAATGTTGAAGTTTGATCCGCAAAAAAAAGAGTTTAGATCATGACAACAGTTGTTGGAATCATGCATGGCCAACCATTTACTTTCTTTAATCGGTTTGTTTTTTTTCTCATCTGACCCACAATTGTTACGGTACAAAGGAACCTCAGAAGCTTGAACGACAACAGTTAGAATAGCTACCATAAATAATACTCCGTATTAGCTAAATACGTAAATCCCTACTAAAAAAAGGACGGGTCGAGCCGGGTCTATTTAACGGGAAATTAACAGAAGTTTTACAGGGGTGGTAAGTTGCAAACGGTTTAGGATTACGGGTGGTTTAATGCAAACTATTTTATTAAGGGTGGTTTAATGCAAATACTGAGAAATAAAGGGTGGTTTATTGCCTTTTTCCCTTCTTTTTTTTGTATGGAACAAATCCACAAATACAAATGTTCTAGAATTACAACCAATAGAGATTATGTGCATGCATAAGAACATCTAGCTATGTCCATTTTTTTGAGTTATTTTACCTTCAAATTATGACATGTACCGAGCCATTTCCGAACGTACACTTGTTTAAACTTTAATCATGGAGCTACATTGCCAATTTCTTGATAAATGCATCTATGATTGATATTTTAGCTTTAACAGAACATGATATAACACTAATTAATCACTATAAACAAGGGGCTTTAAAGCTTAAACAACTATTGTGGTTATTTTTAGTGACAAACATGACTAAAGGTTGTAATGAAACACAATGCCTGTAATTACTAAATTAAAATGTCTTTTATCAGTAATTAAGTCTTTATAAACCTCGAATTTATTCATGATGAATGACTACTTAATTAAATAAAATGTTTATGAAAAAGACATAATTAAAACTTACTATGAATGCGCCCACTTTTTTTTCCCTAAATAGCTCTTCTTCGGTGCCATCAGATTGAATTTCACTCTATATTCAAAAGCCCCTCACTCTTCGTTTGAGAAACCAAAAAAAATGCATGAAATGAAGAACATACTCTCAAATTGAAATTGGAGGTCCGATAGATGTTGATATAGTGAAGGAAGGATGGTAGCACTCAAGTAATGATGAAGTGAAGTCCATCATTTGTAGTCATGATGAGTACGAAGAAATTAGAAAATATTCCTTTCATGATGAAGTGTAGCTAGGAACAAAGAAATTAGAAAGTATTCCTTTCATGATGAAGTGTAGCTAGGAACAAAAGTGAAGTGATGTCTATGAATTGGAGGGTAATGTCACGGGTATTTTACATTGGATGTTAATCGGTGGAAGTGGCATGGGTTCCCTTTCAGGCATGTCTCTATAAATAGGGGCTTTCATTATAAGTCTATCAAATTTTTTTTGAAAGTTTAGTCGCTTGACTATATTTATATAAAGACCATATTTCGATATTCCAAATTTTAATGAAAGCTAGTTGTTTCATGTATGCTCTTTAAGTTCGGGCTGTCCAACGGTCCGGGTCGCCCGTAACCCGGACCGACCCGACCCGTAATTTACGGGTCGGGTCGAAATTTCTGAGAATACGGGTTACGGGCGGGTTACGGGTCGACCCATAAACCCGTAATTTTTTTTTAAAAATTTTTATATTAGAGTTTTAGCCTTTAGGGTTTGCTGTAACCGTGTTGAATGTTGAATTGTGCGCCGCTCTCATCTTCGCTCTTCAATCTCACCTTCTCACCGACCTCACCCGCTCACCTACTCGATCGGCGCCGCTCTCCATCTCCGTCGGCGGGCTACTTCGACGTCCCCCCAACGGCGGTCTGACCCCGAGTCCTAACTTCCCGACCCCTACTCGAGTCCCGACCGAGAGTTCGCTCGAATCCCGACCGAGATATCCTGTGCTCGCCGGCGACGCTCATCGCTCGGCGACGGTCGCAGGCTCTCGCTCGAGTCCCAACCCCGATGTCCTATGCTTGCCAGCGACGCTCTTCGCTCGCCATCGCTCGGTGACCCCCGACGTTCCTGACGCTCATGGTTCCCTCTCCCGTTTTCGCAATTCTTTTTCGTCGGCGGCCTGGCAGTTGATTGCCTTTCCAGATTTGGAGTCCGGCGACCTTGCTCGACGCCATCCTGTTGCAAGTCGAGGTCGAGCACAAATGCCTCTCAATTGCAGCACCAAGAACGCAGAAACACAAGCAATCACCCGTTTGACCAGGTCAAACGGGTCAAATGGGTCGACCCGAGACCCGACCCGTGAAACCCGTAACTGATCGGTCCGGGATCGGAGGTCTCACAATTTAAATTTATAAAACCGAACCTCAAGATTGTAGTAAAGAGGTAGGGTGTCGAACACACGGGAGTTCGTGTGTCGAGTGTACCCGGAAAATACTAAAAAGGGATGAAAGAAAGGCAAAACAAAGGAAAAGCAAAGGGAGATCACCTCGGACCGACACGAGTCACTTCGGTCCGAGGGTGGATCGAGATCGAAAAGCACGGGACCGACGTGGTACAAGTCGGGCCCGATGACTGGGTACTTCGATTTGGCAAAAATGGTAGATCGGTCTTGGGTTTTTGGGTTCCACCTCTAACTAGACTTGGATATTCTTCCTCAATTCAACCAATAAGAGCTTGATCTTAGTGAGATCGAGGTTGATCACCCCTAATCTCTCCAATCTACACTTCGACCCGAGGGAGCTTTCACTCTCCTTCGATGTTAGGTCTAGTGATTGGGTTCGAGATTGCTTTCGCTTTGCTCTTACCAATCACAAGCCCTAAGCCCCTTGTTTTCACAAGAGAATTGAAGCTTAGTGTAGAGATGATTCACAAATCAAGCACTCAAGGCTATGGAATTGGGGTTTTCTACCCAAATCTAGCTAAGGGATTCCCCCATAGCCCAAGACTATGAAATCTACTCCATCAAGTAAGAGAAAAACGAAATCAAAAGGGAAATCAAGCTAATCTCAATCATCATCATCAAACCAAACTCCAATTTCATTCAAATTCAAAAGGTTCTACAAAATCCAAGTTCAATTCTACTAGATCAAAGCAAAACAAAGTACAAAACTCACAAATCCTCCTCTCTTCTCCCACGATCTCCTCTTCTCTTCCTTCCTCCTTCTTCTCCTTGCCCTCCAAGTCTTCCTTGAGCCTTGAGAGAGAGTGATTTGGTTGTGGTCTCTCCAAAACCTCCACACACACACACCACTCACCTACCTCCCTAATCACCTCTATTTATAGCCTCTTAAGGATTGGGGACCAAGGAATCCCAATTTAGAAAGGGGCAAATGTGGAAAGTTGCTAAAAATATGCCTTGGGGAACAATTCTCACAATCGCCGACTTGAACCGACACGGGTGGACATCGGGCCCGACGTTGCTCAACCTCGGTCTTGGCTCCAGTCACTCGATCTCGGGCCCGATGTGGTGGACTTCGATCCTGGGCCTCGATCCTTGCTTTCTTCCTTGGTTTCCTTTGGTTCTACTTCATTCTTGGCTTGGCTCTTGCACTCCTTGACTTGGCTCCTTTCTTAGCTCCTCGAAATGGTCCTCAATCTTGCCATTTTACCTACAAAAACACACAAACTCGCATAGTCTCCGACTCTTGAAGAAAACCGGGAACTAAGCTAAAAAGGGAACGAAACTAACAAAGAAAGGAACAAAAGACACATATTTACAAGGGAAATTAACTACTAAAACACCTCCAAAATTAGAGACATCAGAATACCCCATACTTAAACTTGCTTGTCCTCAAGCAATAACAATGTAAGCAAGACCGAAACACAATCTTCAAGTAAAGCCTCATATGAAAAACCAAGTAAGCACAAGTGATAGACATTCTAGCAAGATTACGTCATCACACATGATCAAGTGTTCAAGGAAACAAAGTCTAATGCAACAAAGCCTCACTTTAAGGATATGGAAATGTGTATCACTCATCATGTGTTTAGGTTTCAAAATGAACACTCAAACTCAAAAATCATGCAAGTAAAGACTTTACAATTGAAGCTAATATCACCAATTCCTCCACCTAGAGATGCCTATTACAATGCACACAAAGAATATGAACTTGGCTCAATGGAGGTCCTCAAAGAGGTTCCATTCGGCCGGGTTGTAATGGGGCTTTTGGTAATTCTCAAGGTGGGAATCACTTTGGTCTTGTGGTGCTTACAATGGGGATTGAACTTTCTAGTCTCTCACCAAACTCACCAAATTATTCCACTTTCACTTCACACTCCCAAAAGACTTTGATTTTTCTTTCTTTTCTCAACTTTCAACCCACTTTTCACTAAACATTCCACTTCATCTTTACACTACACTTTTTGTTGGATTTTTCTCACTTTTTCCACTAGGATCGACTTGCACTAAACTCGGGCCCGATGTGCACTTTAACTCGGTCGGAACCCTTTTCTACTCACTTAAGCACTTTGCTTTCAATCCACTACTTTTCCAACTTTCTTTCTTCTTTTCTTCACAACAAAGATGCACTACCCACTTGGTTTATAACACCATTTCTTGCCCTTCACCAAAGAGAATCTCAACTCTCCAAATATTCTTCCAAAACCTCTCACTAAAGTCCAATCCCACAAGGGTCAAGTCATATAGGCTAGGAATCATATTTTTTTGAGGAGTTTCAAACAAAGGTCTAAGGCTAAAACGGGGCTACAAACAACGGTTTATCTTCAAGGTAGGATATGGAACATTTTGTGACTAAATGAAATAAAGTTCAAATCAATGTGACAATGCATAGAACAAATCTCATATTGGTCTTGGAAAATAGATAAACACCTCAATAGCAAGTTTTACTAAGCATGCATGAGCTAATTCACACAAGAAAATGAGGGATATGCAATATCGAACAAACATCCCTAAAATGGCCAAAAATAATCTCACAAGGTTCACTCTAGCTTAGTTGCATCAAAACTCATCCAAGAACTCATGTGCTCAATAAAAACATGCAAGATATCACATCACATCAAAAACAACATCCATTTAGAGGCTAAACTATCCAAAAATATGCAAAGGAATTTACATGCTCATATCATCATTAGCCTTCATATGGACATCTAAGATGGGAATTCCTAGTCCAAAACAAAATCTTTTTGACATTTTTCACTCAATTTTTCACATTTTTATGCATTTTTCGAAAAATTGTCTCAAGCAAAAACAAACTCAAACAAACTCATCCATACATGCCATAAAATCAATCATCATCCTCATCATGCCACAATCCAAAAGAAACATCCCTTAAACAAGAAACAAACAACCTACACATGGAACTAATGAGCTACAAACCCACCCCATACTTAAAATTTTGATGTCCCCATCAAAACTCAAAAGTAAAGAGAAGAGTAAAGAAGACTCACAATTCCTTATTTGCAAATGGCTCGATGAGGCTTAGTTGGCTAAGAGTAGAGCCCAAGAGGCTCTCACTTCTTCGCTCGGGTCGATCTTATCATAAAACTTTTTCACTCGATGACCATTTACTTGAAAAGTCCTTCCATCATCACCCATCAAGTCTACCGCTCCTTGAGAATGTATGCGATGTACTACAAACGGTCCACTCCATCTCGTCCGAAGCTTGCCCGGGAAGAACCGAAGTCGTGCATTAAAGAGGAGCACCTTGTCTCCAACTTTGTAAGTTTTCGGGACCAACTTCCTATCATGCCATCTCTTTGTCTTCTCCTTATACACCTTGGCGTTTTCATAAGCTTTCAAACGCAACTCTCCCAACTCGTGAAGATCGAGGAACCTCTTCTCTCCGGCCAAATTCACATCCCAATTCATCTCTTTGAGAGCCCATTTGGATTTGTGCTCCAATTCCACCGGAAGATGGCATGCCTTGCCATACACCAAGTTGAATGGTGTAGTCCCAAGAGGCGTCTTGAAGGCGGTCCTATAAGCCCATAGTGCATCATCAAGCTTAGATGACCAATCTTTCCTTGATTTAGACACCGTCTTCTCCAAAATTGCCTTGATTTGACGGTTTGAGACTTCCACTAGACCACTTGTTTGAGGATGGTAAGGGGTGGCAACTCGGTGAGACACCCCATACTTGATCAATACATTCTCGAAGCATCTCTCAATGAAATGAGGACCACCATCACTAATGAGAACTCTTGGCACACCGAATCTAGAGAAGATATTGCTCTTCAAGAATTTCATCACCACTCTTGCATCATTGGTCCTTGTTGGAATGGCCTCCACCCATTTAGAGACATAATCAACGGCCACCAAGATGTACTTGTACGGGCCCGACGTCGGGAAAGGTCCCATGAAGTCGATCCCCCATACATCAAAGAGCTCTACCTCTAGAATTCCGGTTTGCAGAGTCTCATGTCTCCTTGACAAATTCCCCTCTCTTTGGCACTCCTCACATCTCTTCACAAACTCATGAACATCTTTGAACATGGTTGGCCAATAGAACCCACAATGAAGGATTTTGGCCGTGGTTTTGGAACTCTTGGCATGTCCTCCGGTTGGCAAAGAATGACAATGGTGAATGACACTTTCAACCTCCTCACTTGGAATGCATCGTCTATAGATTCTATCGCCACCCTCCTTGTATAGGTATGGATCATCCCAATAATATTGCCTAGCATCATGTAGGAATTTCTTCCTAGCCGAGTAAGACAAATTTGGTGGGATCACTCCCCCTACAACAAAGTTAGCAAAATCCGCAAACCAAGGAGCAACCCTTCGTTTTGTGGATTCAATAGATAATAGACAAGTAGGAGATGAAGATCTAATCGACTTAGGATGAGAAGGAATTGAAACCGAGTGAAGGATCTTACTTGTTTCCATGGACCGACATTTCAAGGTATTGAGCCCGACATGTGTAGACATTGATCGAGTCAAACAAGCACAAATTCCGTCTAGGACCGATGTTGCAGGCCTCGGGCCCGAGGTACTGGGTACCTCGGTCCGACATGCCACACTTCGGGCCCGACTCTCTGGGTTGGTCGATCCATTCATTTGTTCCTTCTTGCTACTCATTAGGCCTTCATCCGCCCTCATGTCATCTATCTCCACACCATCTCCCATCTCCTTCATGTACTCCATGGGCAACCGGGATAGATGATCGGCCACCAAATTCTCCGAGCCCACTTTATCCTTGATCTCATGGTCAAATTCTTGAAGAAGAAGCATCCATCTCAAAAGCCTTGGTTTTGCATCTTTCTTCTTCATGAGATACTTGATTGCCGCATGATCCATATAGACCACCACCTTAGACCCCACAAGATATGACCGGAATTTCTCAAATGCAAATACCACCGCTAGGAATTCCTTTTCCGTAGTTGTGTATTTACATTGAGTTTCGTTTAAGGTTTTACTTGCATAGTAGATGGCATGCAACTTTCCCTCCTTCCTTTGCCCAAGAACGGCTCCCACGGCAAAATCACTTGCATCACACATTACTTCGAAAGGGAGACTCCAATCGGGTGACGCCATGATGGGTGCCGAAACCAAAGCATCTCTTAACCTACAAAAAGCACTCATGCAATCCTCGGAAAATTCGAAGGGAACATCCTTCATCAAGAGGTTAGACAATGGTTTTGAGATTTTAGAGAAATCTTTGATGAAACGTCTATAAAAACCCGCATGACCTAAGAAACTCCTAACATCACGCACACAAGTAGGTGGAGGAAGTTTTTCAATTATCTCAATTTTGGCCCTATCCACTTCTATTCCTCTACTAGAAATGAGATGTCCTAGGACTATTCCTTCCTTAACCATGAAATGACATTTTTCCCAATTAAGCACGAGGTTAGTCTCCTCACATCTAGTCAACACTCTATCCAAATTAGCCAGGCAAGCATCAAAAGAGGAACCATAGACCGAAAAATCATCCATGAATACTTCAACTATTTCCTCTACCATGTCGGAAAAGATAGACATCATGCACCTTTGAAATGTTGTCGGGGCATTACACAAACCGAAAGGCATACGTCTATAGGCAAACGTTCCATAGGGACATGTAAAAGTTGTTTTCTCTTGATCATCGGGATGAATAGGAATTTGCCAAAACCCACTATACCCATCAAGGTAGCAAAAGTATTCATGTTGAGCTAATCTTTCAAGGACTTGGTCAATAAATGGAAGGGGAAAATGATCTTTACGAGTTCCACTATTTAATTTTCGGTAATCAATGCACATGCGCCATTTTGTAGTGGTTCTTGTAGGAATCATTTCTCCTTTCTCATTTTGCACTACGGTCAATCCACCTTTCTTAGGAACTACATGCACGGGACTAACATATTTGCTATCCGAGATTGGGAAAATGATTCCCGCATCCAACATCCTAAGTATCTCACTTTTAACCACTTCTTTCATATTAGGATTCAATCTTCTTTGTGGTTCAATAGTGGGTTTATGATTGTCCTCCATGTAGATCCTATGCATGCAAATTGATGGTGAGATTCCCTTAAGTTCCTCTAATGAATACCCCAAGGCCCCCCTATGCTTTCTTAAGACCGCTAACAACTTGGATTCTTCCTCATTACTCAAATTAGCATTCACAATTACGGGCAATGTAGAGTTAGGGCCAAGGAAGGCATACCTCAAGTCCTTTGGAAGCTCCTTGAGCACATGTGAAGGTTCCGGTGGTGCTTGAGTTTCCTCCGTTTCGGTTTTGAACACTTCTAAGTAAGTCATCCCGCTCTCTACCTTCTCGTCCTCTTCTTGGTGAACAATCACCCCTTCATTCTTCACTTCAACTCCATAAGGCGGGGGAATGGCTTTCAACTCTAGCTTTTTCGTGCTTGGTTTGTTGGCTATAGCTTCCCATTGCACACCATTTGGAAGAAATTGAACCATCTTGGCTTCTCTATGCAAAGCTTCCCTTGAGGTTGGCTTGAAAGAGAAATCAAGCTCTACTCCTCCAAATTCGAGAGACAAGTGGCCTTTCTTCACATCTATGATAGCTCCAACCGTAGCTAAGAATGGTCTCCCCAAGATGATAGGCTCACCCGGAACTTCTAGCATATCTACCACAACGAAGTCCGTTGGTACATAGTGCCCCTCTATACACAATGGATAATCCTCCACCACTCCAATTGGCTCAATTGAAGTTCCGTCGGCTATGGTCAATCTCATATTTACCGGAGCAATGAGTCCCATGGCGGTTGACTTCCATATAGTGTATGGTATAACACTTGTACTTGCTCCGAGGTCGCACAATGCTTGGAATTTCCTTGGTCCGATACCCACGGTGATGGCAAATCTCCCGGGATCACCAAGTTTTTGAGGTAACTCCAATATCTTCACCTCGTCTTGCATCTCGACAATTGACCTTTTCTTGCTCTAGATTTCTCTCAAAATTTTTGCATAAGATGGCATCTCACTTAGAGCATCGGTGAAAGGAATGGTGATGTTCAAGCCTTGCAAAAGTTTCAAGAACCGCTTGAACTTGCCCTCAACAATCTCCTTGGGCTTCCTCATAGGATAGGGAAGAGTAATGCCACCTTGCTTCTTGCTTGGTTCAACCTCCTCAACTCGATCTTGGCTTCTCCCCATATTTTCAGCTTGGATCGACTTTGGTTCAACGTCGGGACCGACGTCAAGTACCTCGGTCCTGGGGCAGGGGACCTCTTGGAACATCGGGCCAACTTCAGGGCAAGTCGGGCCCGAGTTGCTGGGTAACTCGGTCCGAGTTGCTGGCTCCTCTTCCTCCTCTGGATCGATGTTGTGGTAAATCGGGCCCGAGTTGCTTGGAACCTCGGTCCGACTCTCTTCTCTTGGTTTTGGCTCGTGTGGCTCGGGCAAACTTCGTCCACTTCTCAATCCTATGGCTCAAACTTCATTTTGTTGTTGTGGGGCACGGGGATTCTCCTCGGGTCGGCCCGGGAGTCTCCCTTCCTCTCTTGGAAGTTGATTCGCCATGTGAACAAATTGGTTGTCCACTTGCCTTCTCCACACACCAAACTCTTTGAATTGGACACCCATTTCATCAACTCTTCTCTCAACGTTGGTGAATTGATTCTTCAAGTCCTTGAACTCGCCTCTCATCTCTTGTGCCCATTGTGGAGTTTGCTCATAAAATCCCGGAGGTCGGTATGGTGGTTGTTGGGCTCTTGGCTCGTTTTGGTTGAAGTTGTTGTTGTAGCCACTTGCTTGCCCTTGATTCCACCTTCCTCCATTGTTGTTGAAGTTGGTTCTCCCTCCGAAATTTCTTTGGACATAATGAGCCTCCTCAATTTGTTCCGCCAATCGGACTTGGCGCTCATTTGGGCAATCTTGTGCTCCATGCTTCAAGGAACCACACTCTTCACATGCTCTTGTGGTTTGTTGGGCATAACTCATCTTCCTTCTCATTTTGTTCAATTCATCCTCCAAGAATTGGATCTTCACATCTTTATCTACCTCCTCAACTTTGGGATCGTAGAGCTTCTTCGGGCCTTCTCCATGGACTCTAGCTTCCTTGCTCACATTGCTCGCCCCGTACATCGCCTCATAATCCGAGAGTTTGTCCAACAACTCCCACGCTTGCTCCGGTGGCAAGTCGATGAATCCACAATCGGTATGGAGGTTCAATTTATCCTTCGTGGCGGTGTTGATCCCTTGGAAAAAGATGTCTTGTAGGACATAAGGTTGTTGGCCATGTGTCGGACACGCTCTCAACATCTCTTTGAACCGATCCCACGCCTCGAAAAGTGGCTCATGAGCTCCTTGTTGGAAACTAGCAATCTTCCGTCTAAGCTCCGTCGTCTTGGTGGGCGGGAAAAACTTCATCAAGAACGCTTCATTTAGGGCCCTCCATGATGTGATGGATCGAGGTGCTTGACTCTCCAACCAATGCAAAGCCTTGCCTCCCAAAGACCACTTGAAGGCTTTGAGTAGCACGTACTCAAGTGTCTCATCATCCGTGGAAATGGTCTCGCAAAGGTCCTTGAATTGCTTGACATGCTCGATCGGACACTCGTTCGGCCTCCCTTGGAATTGCTCTCTCTTGATAAGTGAGATAAATTGAGTTTTTATCTCAAAATTCCTCGACACCTCCGGCAAGACGATGGCCGGCTCCGGGACCTTCAACTCCGGATGCATGTATTGTCTAGCATTCCGGGGTTGAGTGTTGATTTGGGCCTCCAACCTTATCCTTTGCTCCCTCTCTCTACGGGCCTCGGCATCTCGGTTTGCCATCTCAATTTGCATTCGAGCCATTTCGGCTCTCATCCTCTCGAACTCCTCATCTCGGGCTTGGTCCGCCATCCTCTTCTTCTTGCGGGCTTACCTTAGAATACTCTCCGGATCACACACAAAGTCGAGCTCAAGGGTTCCTCGAACGGAACTAGCTCGCATGCACCTACAACCAAAAACACAAACAAAAACCAAATCAAAACAAACAAGGGGTTTGGGCTAGTCCCTCACCCAAATCACTACCAAAATGAAAGACTTAACTAAGATGGGTACCTCGAACAAGTAGAACTCCCCGGCAACGGCGCCAAAATTCTGATCGGTCCGGGATCGGAGGTCTCACAATTTAAATTTATAAAACCGAACCTCAAGATTGTAGTAAAGAGGTAGGGTGTCGAACACACGGGAGTTCGTGTGTCGAGTGTACCCGGAAAATACTAAAAAGGGATGAAAGAAAGGCAAAACAAAGGAAAAGCAAAGGGAGATCACCTCGGACCGACACGAGTCACTTCGGTCCGAGGGTGGATCGAGATCGAAAAGCACGGGACCGACGTGGTACAAGTCGGGCCCGATGACTAGGTACTTCGATTTGGCAAAAATGGTAGATCGGTCTTGGGTTTTTGGGTTCCACCTCTAACTAGACTTGGATATTCTTCCTCAATTCAACCAATAAGAGCTTGATCTTAGTGAGATCGAGGTTGATCACCCCTAATCTCTCCAATCTACACTTCGACCCGAGGGAGCTTTCACTCTCCTTCGATGTTAGGTCTAGTGATTGGGTTCGAGATTGCTTTCGCTTTGCTCTTACCAATCACAAGCCCTAAGCCCCTTGTTTTCACAAGAGAATTGAAGCTTAGTGTAGAGATGATTCACAAATCAAGCACTCAAGGCTATGGAATTGGGGTTTTCTACCCAAATCTAGCTAGGGGATTCCCCCATAGCCCAAGACTATGGAATCTACTCCATCAAGTAAGAGAAAAACGAAATCAAAAGGGAAATCAAGCTAATCTCAATCATCATCATCAAACCAAACTCCAATTTCATTCAAATTCAAAAGGTTCTACAAAATCCAAGTTCAATTCTACTAGATCAAAGCAAAACAAAGTACAAAACTCACAAATCCTCCTCTCTTCTCCCACGATCTCCTCTTCTCTTCCTTCCTCCTTCTTCTCCTTGCCCTCCAAGTCTTCCTTGAGCCTTGAGAGAGAGTGATTTGGTTGTGGTCTCTCCAAAACCTCCACACACACACACCACTCACCTACCTCCCTAATCACCTCTATTTATAGCCTCTTAAGGATTGGGGACCAAGGAATCCCAATTTAGAAAGGGGCAAATGTGGAAAGTTGCTAAAAATATGCCTTGGGGAACAATTCTCACAATCGCCGACTTGGACCGACACGGGTGGACATCGGGCCCGACGTTGCTCAACCTCGGTCCTGGCTCCAGTCACTCGATCTCGGGCCCGATGTGGTGGACTTCGATCCTGGGCCTCGATCCTTGCTTTCTTCCTTGGTTTCCTTTGGTTCTACTTCATTCTTGGCTTGGCTCTTGCACTCCTTGACTTGGCTCCTTTCTTAGCTCCTCGAAATGGTCCTCAATCTTGCCATTTTACCTACAAAAACACACAAACTCGCATAGTCTCCGACTCTTGAAGAAAACCGGGAACTAAGCTAAAAAGGGAACGAAACTAACAAAGAAAGGAACAAAAGACACATATTTACAAGGGAAATTAACTACTAAAACACCTCCAAAATGAGAGACATCAGTAACCCGTAAACCGGGTTACGGGTCGGGTCTCGGGTCGAAATATTTCAACTTACGGGTGGTCGGGTCGACCCGTTGGACAGCCCTACTTTAAGTTGTGTTCACGAGCATGCTCTTTAAATTGATTTAATAAAAATATTTAGAAGTACAACAAAAAAATATTTAGAAGTACAACGGCAAAAAATATTTAGAAGTACAAAAAAAATGATGTAATAAAAATATTTAGAAGTACAAAAAAAATATTTAGAAGTACAACAAAAAAAATTCTAAGAGTATCTAGAAGTAAAACAAAAAAAATTCTAGAATTTAAAAATTGATTTAAAAAAATTCTAAAATTACATCTATCCACAAATATATAAATATTCTAGCTATGTCCATTTTAATCATGTATACTATATGAACGGTTCTTTTTTCTAAGTCCATTTTTTCTATGGTCCACTTTAAAGCAGATGCAATATATATACATGTATATCTTTACGGGAATATAAATGGGATTCATGCAACAAAGTGGATGTACATGCAAATGCTGAAATTACTCATGATGTCTCTCATTTTGGTAGTGTTTTAAGTGTGTTTTCCTTGGTAGTTTTAGTTCTTTTTCCTTCTTTTCTTGTGTGTTTAGTCCCTTTTTAGCTTAGTTCCCGCATTTCTATGAGATTCGGAGACTATGCGCGTTTTGTGTGTTTTATAGGAATTTCGGAGCAAGAATCATGGAGATTGGAGCATGGAATCATGGAGGAATTCAAGGATGGAAAAGGAGCCAAAATGGAGCTAACAATGCATGGAAAGAAGCCTCAAGTGAAGACGAAGAGAATGGCGAAAGAATCGAGTCAATCGGAGCTAAAACGAGAGAGAACGGAGCGAAACAAGCTGAAATTTGCCTTAGGACCGAGGTACCCAGCATGTCGGGCCCGAGGTACTATGTTGGCCCGAGGTGGTGGACCGAGGTGTGCATGTCGGGCCCGAGGTCGCTGGAACGTATGCCCTTGGACCGAGGTTGAAGCAAGTCGGGCCCGAGGTTCCTCCGTGTCGATCCATGTCGGTCGTGGCTCCGGATTCCTTTCTTTTTGGGATTTTCTTGTTAATTCCCATAATTATATTTGCTTCCTTGGAGGTCAAGGAGTCTAGAAGCCTTGGGGATCAAGGAGTTCTAGAAGCCTTGGAGGTCAAGGACTTGCCTTGAAGCCCAAGGAGTTTAGAGGGGTAATCTAGTCTTTGTAATAAGGGGAATAATCTCTATTTAAACCCTTGTAATCTCTCATTCTAGGGGAAGAACTTTGGAGGGTGAGTAGAGAGGGACGTTTGAGAGTAGAAGAAAGAAGGGGGTGGACTCTTCTCCAAGGGAGGGAAAGAACCCAAGATCTAGAGGAGGATTTGGGTGAATTCCTTTCCTTGGAGAGGAAAGAAACCCTTAGGCTTGGAGCGGGAGTAGAGATTGTAAGAATTCCTCGTCTTAGTTTAATTCAAGTTTGCTTTGGCTTTGATTTTGAGTTTGTGTTGTTGATTGTGGATTTGACTTGCATGAATCATGATTTATCTTTGGTCTTTGATGATTGCTAGCTTGAATTCCATGATTAGTGAGTAGATAGCTTGATCTTAGGGTAGGGGGCGAAAACCCCAACTCAATTGCATGTGCTTGAACTAATTTCATGACTTGAATGCCTTGATCCATGTCTATTTACCTTATGAGCAAGATCCTTTGTTTGAAGCTTAGGAAAGTCGGTTCGAAGGGATGAAGAGATTGATCCCACGGTCGAATAGGAGTAGATAGAGAGTCGTTTGGCTTGAATGAATGCGAGAGCCTAGTTCCATGAGATTAATGGCATGATTTGATTGGAATTGTTGATCTATGTCTAAGGTGAAAGCCTCTAGTTCATTTATCTATATGAGAGCATGTGAAGTTGATGTTGGCATGAACCCCTAGCCCTAGGATCTCCTCAGCCTAGCTTGTTTCTTCCCTTTCGTATTGATTGTTGAGTCGTGCCCGAGTCCCCTAGCCTCGAGCCCGACTTTGTTTGTGCCTAGCTACCTCGGTCCCGAGATTGACAACCTCGGTCCCGAGTTGCTTCGTGTCTTCTCTCCCCATTGTGTTTGTGTTAGACAAATCGACCGTTCAAACGCGCATGAAATAATTCCCTGTGATCGACCTCGACCACCGTACTACAACGGGGTCGTGATACAAATATTTTTTGTTGATTGACCCGGGGCCCTATCCTTAGAATTGGTATAGCACATCGGGCCTGTCATCAACTCATATCTGGCTTCCTCCCCCTTCTCAGTCTGCCGACCCTCAAGCACTCAAGGTAATTAACTAACTACTTATTCACGTATGTTTTTTTTATGCATGTTGGAATACAGTTATTGTAGGAGTTTCTTGTTGTAGTTGCTGTAACATCCCCGACCAAACTGCATACGTCATAGTGCATTCATTGCATACGCATAGCATATTTGCATAACACATGCTAAAATTTTTAAAAGTATTACTCGTTTTCAAATTAAAGTTATTTATGTTTTAAAAGTTTTTAAAGATAAAGTTAATGAATTAAAGTTTCTGGGTAAGTTTTGCAATAAAGGAAATTTAAGGGGTGGAAATTATAGTTTTTCAAAAGTTTTATCAATTGCCGACGTTGAAGTTTTTTTTTTTTTGATAGAAGAGCTACTAGCTCATACAAGCAAACATTAGGCTACCATATTATTACAAGGCCAGCCTAAATCATCACAACGGATGATCTTAAAAAAATGAAACAGCCCGGGTTGTTGACTCAACAACCCTTTAAGCTGGATTACAGATAAAGAAGGAAAAAGGTGAATGGAGGTAGAAAGAGTAGACAAAGCGTTATTAAGACTAGTAAGATTAACTTGACGCTTGGCAAGAAAATCGGCTGCTGGATTGCACTCCCTGAAACAATGTAAAAAAACAACATGAGGAAGATGCGAAAGAAGGTTTCTGATGTCGTTTATAATAGATATAATTTCCCAAGGGATTTTCCAAAGACGCTTCAAAGAATTGATAACTGTTAAGTTATCACCTTCAATAATTAGTTTAGTGCAAGAGGCAATATTTATATTTTGAAGGGCTACAAGTAGAGCAGAAGCTTCTGATTGAACAACTGATAGGTTTGAAAGTTCCGACCTGCCACATTTCAGAATATGGCCATGTTCATTTCTAAGGATATATCCGGCATAGGAATTTCCATTTCCATGTTTAGAAGCGTCAAAGTTTAATTTTATAAAATGTTTGGGAGGTTTCTTCCAAACCCCTTGTATTTTCCTTAAAGGTCTTTTATTAGTTTTGTCTGGATTTTTTCGTTGAGCACTATCCCATTCAAGGGATTGTGAAAAGGCAAGATCTGAGGGGAGTTTAGCCGGGTTAATTCTGGAAGGATCAAATAGTTTTGCATTTCTATGAGCCCATAAAAAACACCAAAGAAAGCAGAGAGGGATATTATTTGAATTTTGTTTTAGGGTGTTCTGGATATTAAGTACA
Source organism: Polygonum aviculare (assembly GCA_934048045.1). Taxonomy (NCBI): domain Eukaryota; kingdom Viridiplantae; phylum Streptophyta; class Magnoliopsida; order Caryophyllales; family Polygonaceae; genus Polygonum; species Polygonum aviculare. The sequence goes on from OW204024.1 coordinate 15,142,132, forward strand.
AAGGATTGAGATGTGGTTAGATGAAAGGAGTACTTTAAAAGATTCCCTAATCGAGCAATCATTGATTGGGTAAAAGGGCATTCAAAGAAAAAATGATTTAGATTTTCATCTGCTAAATCGCAAAGAGAGCAACGGTTCGGGACACAGTTGACAAATCTGTTAAGCCTGTCAGTAGTAGGAAGACAATCAGCACAGGCTTTCCAGAAAAATGTTATGAATTTTAGGGGGGAGTTTAGTTTTCCAGATCCAAGAGATGTCATCTCTAGGAGTCGAGTTAGGTGTTGCAATTAAAGTTGAGGCTGTCCGGACCGAAAAGCAACCGTCATTAGCCGGCAACCATAAAAGACGATCCACAGTAGAGGTAACTGGAATTCTGATTTGGGAGATAATATCTACAATTTGTGGTGGCAGGATCTGATTTAGTGCATTTATGTCCCAGGAACAATTAGGTAGAATAAAAGTTGAAACTTTAAGATTCATATCAATATTGTCAAAGAACGAGATAAGTTCAGTGTTGGGGACCCAAGGGTCATACCAGAATTTAATGGAGGTTCCATTACCCACCAGCCAACGAACCCCGGGAGAGAATTGGTCTCGAAGGTTTAAAAGACGGCCAAACTGCCAAGAACAGTTCTTTTTTTGATAGTGGAAAAGTGATTGACTATGAAGGTATTTTTCAGATACAATCTTAACCCAAATGTTATCTGGTTGAGCAACAAGTTTCCATAAAAGTTTCATCTGAAGCGCAAGGTTTATATTAAGAGCAGATTTTAGACCTAATCCACCATCGGCTTTTGGAGAGCAAATTTTCTCCCAACTCAAAAGAGGGTGATGATTAGGATTGAATTTGTTCCAAAAAAAGGATCTTGCAACTTTGTCAATTTGGTTTAAAGTTCCTTGCGGGAGTAAGAAGCTTTGCATAAGATAGTTGACTTTGCTTAATAAGCATGATTGGATAAGGACAACCCTCCCTGCTTGAGAGATGGAGTTAGCCTTCCATTGAGATAATTGTTTTTGCAGATTGGTAACTGTGTTATTAAACATACTATTTTGTACTCTACCTTTTAAGATAGGAATTCCAAGATATTTTTCCATTGAGGATGTAACCTGGATATTAAGGATACTTGCAAGAGAGGCAGAAGAGTCCCTCGAGATATTAGCAGAAGTTTGAAAGGAACTTTTATGGTAGTTTATTGAAAGACCGGAAAGTCGGGTAAAGTTATCAAGAAATTGTTTAATGTAATGGACATTTTCAGAGTTTGCTTGAGCAAAAATAATGGTATCATCAGCAAAGCTGAGGAAGGGAATTATGGTACCATTTTTAACAAGTTGGATGCCAACATGTTTAGTAGAAGATGAGGCCTCATTTTGAAGGGTCCTAGAAAGGAATTCCATAGCCAGAACAAAAATGAAAGGTGCCATTGGGTCTCCTTGACGAATCCCACATTGGGGAGAGAATTCAGAGCCCGGTTCATTGTTAACTAGAACTGAAGAAGAGGAAGTCGAAATACATGTCATGACTAAGTGGATCCATTTTGGATGGAAACCGAACTTAGTCAATATTAGTCGGATAAAATCCCAGTTTAGTTTGTCATATGCTTTTTCAAGATCCAGCTTAATTGCCATCCAGCCAAGACGACCTTTTTTCTTTTTGTGAAATGAATGAAAAATTTCATGGGCTATAAGAATATTATCTTGGATAAGTCTACCTTTTACAAAGGCACTTTGAAGAGGGTGAACTATGTTTGGCAATATGTTGGTAATACGGTTCGAAAGTAATTTAGTGATAACTTTATAAATAGTATTGCATAAGCTTATCGAACGATAATGGTTGATAGTTTGTGGTGTGTCTATTTTAGGAATTAGAGCAATAAACGTTTTATTCATCGATCGCAACATAAGTCCTGAGTGAAAGAAAGCGTTTACTGCAAGGATAAGTGATGAGCCAACTGTAGGCCAGAATTCTTGAAAAAACTCAGCCGTGAAGCCGTCGGGACCTGGCGTTTTATTAAGCGCGAGGTCAAAAACCGACATTTTAATTTCTACTGGAGTTGGTGATTTTGCAAGTAGTATGTTGTCTTGTGTGGAAACCATTGTCGGGATGATATCTAAATCACCCGGGTTTTGGGCACATGCTGAATTGATTTGGAACCTCTTAGTTAATTCTTCAGTATTTTTTTGTGAGATAGAGTCATGATCTGAGATATTTATTCCTTCAGCAGACTGAAAGGAAAAAATATTCTGCTTGAATCGTTTAATTTTAGAGTTAGTTTGAAAGTATTTTGTGTTCTTATCCACATTCTGGAGGTGCGTTATTTTAGCTCTTTGTTGCCAAAACTTGTGGTTTCAATTAGAGCATTATATTTATTTAGATGTTGTTGTAATTTGAATAAAATCTGTGAGTTTGACGGGTCTCGAAGCAAGCTTGATTGGAGATCCTGCAATTGTTGTTCCGAAATTTTCAGCTGTTCAAAATTATTATTAATGTGTCTTTTAGCCCAATTTTTGGAGTATTTCTTAAGTAATTGCATTTTCTGAGTAATTTTAAACATAAATGATCCATTCATTTTGTATCGCCAAACTTTCTTGACAAGTTCTGAGAACTCCGGTTTCGAGATCCAGGCATTCTCAAAACGGAAAGGGTATTTAAAGTAATTTTTCTTTTTGTCCAGATTGAAACTAATTAGGCAGTGATCTGATGTGGTAAAGGGATGATGGTGCGTCTGTATATGTGGAAACATTGTTAATAAAGATTGATGTATTAATATTCGATCTAAACGTTCAAATGTGTTATGGTCTGAATTAATGCTTTTACACCATGTGAAAGGGAAGCCAGTAGTTGTAGTATTGAGCACACCTAAAGTATTTTGAATAGTCAGAAGACGATTAAATCTGTTAGGAGTTGGGGGAATCCCACCCATTTTGTCATAAGGACAGTCAATTTCATTGAGATCTCCTATAAGGATGAACGGGCAGTTGAGAGAATTAAGCATAACAGTGAATGATTCCCAAAATATAGTTTTATCTTCCTCGCGGGAAGGAGCGTAAATGAATGCTAATATTAACGGTTTGAGAGCGTCATTATTTTTAATAATAATATAGTTGGTTGATTGCAGTAGTAGAGTAAATTTTCGAGTGAAGTCATTTTTTAGAATGAATAGTGCAATCCCCCTTTTGATCCAACAGAGGGAGAGAAAATACACTAATGAAATCCAGTTTTATTAATAATCGAGTCTGTAGGCTGAATTGTTGATTTAGTCTCCACAAGACATAAAAAGTCAATTTTGTTTAGTTTTCGTAGGAAGGCAATTTCATCCCAGAAATTAGGCCTCCTAATTCCCCTCACGTTCCAATAGGCAACAGTCATAATATTTTTCGCTTTGAGTAACGTTCAAAAAAATATTTAAAAAGATAGCTGTAGAATTTAGAACTGATTGGTGAATTTATATCTAACAATGAAGCAAGCATTGTAAGTTCAGTAAGGTGTTGAACACCACAGACGTGGTAGCAAGCAGTAAAGATAAAGAATTTACCACTTGACCAAAATCTGTGTTGAAAACAGACACCAAAAACAGTAGCAAAGTTCATACAGTTCTGAATTAATACAAGAGTTGGGATCTGTACCAATTTTAGCAAAAGAGATTTACATAATACAGACAAACTGCAAAAAGTCCTGACAACGTTTATGTGATGAATAACAACACAAAAGTACTCTTGAAATTGTTTACAATTCAAATGCGATACATAAGTTGATCTTTTGATATGATTTAGCAAAATCTTTTTGAATGACATTTCAGAGACTCCAACAGAAGAGCTGGTGAAGAGCCTGACAATCAAACAAAGAGAAATGCTGAGAGGGCATAACATGGTAAATTTAACAAACAAGTACACATAAGGAGTTATTCTAAGTTGAGCTAAACCTGCAAGACAGAACATGAACTGAAAGGTCTTAGAGTTCTGAATTGGAACATGAACTGAAATTTGTACAGGTCTTATAACTATTATGGTAAATCTGGTTGTAGTGTGAAATCTGCAAACTTGAGTACGAAACAGGTTGTAAATTGTGAACTTAATAACCAGAATATGATGAAGAAATTGATGACTCTTTTTGATGCAGGTTTGGTGACTAGAGCTAGTTAAGCTTAAATTGGTAATTGAAATGGGAAAATGATTTTGATCATGACAGTTTTTAATCTGTAAATGGTCAAATGCAGAATTGGTTATGTAATTGGTAGGATAAATTGGGAGTTGCCAGTTTACTAGAGGTCTCAGAGAGCATTTCTGGAAACCCAAAAATACCCAGTTTTCATCATTTGACTTAGTCTGTAATTGTTGGGAAAATAATAGCAAAGCTTCAACCTCAAGTGAATGAAGGAGCCTAAACCAGAACTGACCCCAAACAACTACATACTGGCAAAGGAAGCAAGTGGCCCAAACAATTAGGTAACTTTCAAACAGCAAATGATACAACACCTCAACCCTAGGACAACAGCAAGACTGTCCAACAGGGAGCTCTTGAACCATTAGGATCATCATACTTTGCAAAGTTTGCATATTCAGGACAAGTCTTAGTTTGAAATGATAAGAGTTACATAACCAAGTTTCAGATGAGGTTTCAGCCCTCTCAGGCAAGTGTTTTGGATCCAAGATGTCAAGACAGTTGTTATGCAAAGTTTCAATCACCCTCAACCCTCCTTCCCACAAGCCCTCGACTTTGCTAAGATGTTGAGAAGCATCAAAACAAAGGAAGTCAGGTAGGAGAGGAAAGAAGAGGATGATAAGTTTCATTGAGCAGTAAAAGTGGAAGATATTACCATTGATGGAGCAGGAAGTAGAGGGAGGCCAGGTTACAGGGAGAGAGCATAACAATCACAGGGAGGAAACCGAATCCAGCAAAGCCAAATTCCAACAAAAGAGTCCACAACCTGCAACAAGCAAACACAACACACCCACAGAGACCAAGGCCAAACAAAGCAGCAAGAAATCCAAAAAACAGACAAACTAAAGGAGATCTCGCAAGAAGCTTTAAGATAAATAAAATTACAGGGAAAACACAGGAGAGCAAATAAGTTACGAAGAGGGCTTTCAAAACAAGTTAAACGCAGAAACAGGCAACAAAAAGCAAAGATCGGATCAAGTCTAAGAAGGATAGAGAAGCAAAACCAAGGCAAAACATGATCCAAACCTAAAACAGGCAGACAGTACGTAATCCAAGGGAACATAGAGCAAGAACAATAGGAAGAAGATAAGGCAACAATCCTTACAAGGGAAGCACCAAATCACAGGATCGAAGAACAAGTAAAATAGGAAGTATATAATGAGAATAGCAAGCCAGGCAAACATACATCGGCTATAGATCTGAAAAGAAAACAGGTATAGGATATAGAGAGGTTTTGGGAGGAAGCGGATTACCTTTTGATGATAAACCCAGATTGGAAAAGCCTTCAGAGGAGCCCAGGACCGCAACAACAAAGCGAAGCAGCAACAAGAGCTTTCCAGCCGGCGAGCAACACCGAAACCAACCACCGCTGCCACCAGAAGCAACACCAGGCAACCAAAACAGCCAGGGTCCACACCGACCAAACAAAGGAGGGGATTGGCACCATAGCAAGGGAGGGAGTAGATTAAAGACGTTGAAGTTGTAATTGGATATATATATATATGTATATATATATATATATATATTCAAGAACACACGTTGAAGTTGTGATACGTGTTAGTGCATGCCTATATCAGCTTCGTTTGAAAGAAAGAAAGAAAGGAGAACGGGGCGAAAGAAGAAGAAGCACCCAGCTAGCTCCATGAATTCGATTTGATCCATCAGTTTGGTTGTTCAATTTTATTTGTTTTCGAAGAAGAAGAGTTTCCAACTTGGTAAGGTTATTTAGTACTTGGTAAGGTTTATTTGCCTGAAATTTGAGGTCTAAAAGAACCCATAAGAATGAGTTTTGAATTTGCTTAATCAATAGCCACCAAGTATAATTCCAAGATCATAGTAAATAAATAGATGATTTAAATTACATAACTAAAACACAAAGAAAATTTTATTATTATAACTCTTAGCTCGCTAATCATCAACCTAACAACTTCTTAATAAAAAAATCAACAATCCTTATATGAAATTCCATATCATAACTGATTTTTCATACCCTTAATTTAGAATTCGAGTCCTATACAAGTTGGAAATTCAATCTCCACAATCCTTATGATTGTATAATTGAGCGGTGTCAAAGATATAAGTAATTAAATTTACATATCATGTACAACATATACAATTATAAAAGTTATATTGACATCTATAGTATCTATCGTATCACATGTACGTATATGGTTAGTAACATACACATAATTTGGAATTAATATAGAAATAATTAATTATGCATATATAATATTGCATGTAAAATTATAGAAAAAATTGACTTACATGTAACGATATATGGATCGATGGATATATTTGGACAGATAAGTTGATATATACCACACATCATAATTTTTAATAATCTATTTTTATTCTGATTCTAATTCACATATTTTCTATCTTGATTTTTTTAAAAGAGGACATAGATGACATGTGTATAATTTTTAAGTTGCTAACATTTGAATTATGAAGTTCATAATACTTATAATAATTCATAAATCACTTTATTTAAGAATGTTAATACATAATATTAAAAGTTAAAACTCATTACTGTGCACTTATTCTTTCTATTTTTAACTTAATTTATCTTTTTGTTGCTGTAAAAAAATAAGTTGGAATTATATTTTTTGATAATTGAACTTTATCATTTTAATTAACTAATTAGTTATCATAATTGATATCCAACTAATTGTTTCTTGATGTTGTTTGTGATGAAGTTCAACTTTCCAACCAGTTGTCTATAAGGAAGTGCATCTGGAAGTGGGTTCCCTTTCAACACACTATTGTTCACTACCCAATCCATGTAGACCTCTACAAATACAGGCTTTCATTGTTTGTTGTTTACCTCTCCCTTAAGCATGTCAGGGTATCTATCTTATAATTTCTTTAATCTGCCCGATGAATCGGGTAATGAAGCTCCAAATCCAAATGTTTTTTACCAACCGGGGGCAGAATATCAATTCTATACATCAGACCAACAAAACCATCAATACAACTTTGGGGAAGGAGAACAAACCTCATATGAATCTAATCGTCACAGTAGTTACCATGCTGAAGGCTACTCATTGTGCGAGGATAACGTTCATAGCCATCGAGAAGCACACCGACATAGCACGTACTATAGTTCTAACTGGAGGGAAGACTACTCATTGGGCGAAGATAACGTTCATAGTCATCCAGAAGCACATCGACACAGCATGTACAATAGTTCTAGCTGGAGGGAAGAAGAACAATACCGTCAAGGTCCGCCGGAATTCACTCACTCTCTTCATCCAGTGGGCCAAACACATACTCAATATGAATCACAAGAAACAGTACGTATATATATATTACTTCATTGAATGAACCGTTCATCCATATTCCACAAAAAATTTACTTCAATTTGTATTTATATGGACATTATACCATGATATTATCATTATTTCGTATTACCACAATAAGATATCTTTATGTCTTTATAGCAGTATATGGATCAATAATGCATTGTAATGGTAAAAATACGTCAATTTAGTTTTGCCTATTTCAAAAAATAATTACTAAAGAAAATTTTGACATGTAAAAAATTAGGGAAAAAATAACATATCAAAAATTAGATAAAAATAAAATAATTATTTCAACGTTTGTTAGTATTTGTATCCATGTAAAATATCCACCTAAGATCCTCCCTTTTATATACGTGAGACATTCCATGTAGATGAAGTACATTAGTTAGCTAGATTTGCTAAAATTATAAGTATTACTTTTTTCATTTTGAATTACATGGCAAAAATTACATTTTTGTATAAATCTTGACAGGTTCACGATGACTACACACGTTACTTCATAAGCGACGACGAGTGGGCTACTCGTCAGTCTATGATTGATTGGGCACGTGGTGTAGCGAAAGCTTTGAATATTGTATTACCTATAGACCATTCATGGGACAATTAGGTTAAATTGGCTTGCGAGAAACATGGGCCGTTCAAGGAAAGGAAGAAGTTGATTCCAGGAAAAGTCCGTAAGACAGACCCCACCTTTGTATCAAAGAAGTGTGAATACCCGTTCGTACTTATGGGGATCAAGCAAGCCACTGGTTTCTGGAAGTTACAGGTTGTATGTGGTAAGCACAACCACGACGTTGCCAAAACGTTATTGGGCCACGCATATGCTGGGCGAATGACAGTTGAGATGAAGAAGGATGTGAGGACGTTGACCTTGACATACGCAGCTCCTAAGAAGATATGGGCATTCCTACAGTTATAATATCCAGGAACAACTGTGACTAGGAAACAAATATACAATTACCGCACAGAAATATGGAAAAAGGATGTCGGAGAGCGTACGGTAACACAAACGACTCTAACTTTCTTAGTTGAAAATGGTTACTATGTGGCGGAAAGAAGGGTCGAAGACACAGACGAGGTGCAAGATTTGTTCTCTGCTCATCCAGATTCACGACATCTATTGGCAATGTTTCCATATGTTCTTATCATGGACACCACATACAAGACAAATGCATATGATTTGGGTTATAACTACGTATATTTTCACATCAATTTATCTTTTTAAAATATATTGTCATTCTAAAGTACATGCTATATTACTATGTTGCAGCTACAAAATGCCTCTTTTTGAGATAGTGGGGTTCACTTGCACGGGTCATACTTTCAACATTCCGTTCGCGTTCATGGCGCGAGAGAACACAACCCATTACGAATGGGTGTTATCTCATCGGGGTTGGCTCCACACTCAATCAAGTACAAGACCATTAGTTGTTGTGACCAACCGTGAGTTGGCCTTGATTAAAGCTTTGTCAATAAAATTTCCCGATGCCCATCATTTATTGTGTTGGGTCCACATCAAGAATAATTGTAAGGCATATGCTTTGGGCTTGGGTTTGTCACAAGCAGCTGTGACGGCTTTTTCCCAACAATGTATCGGCGTTTTTTTACTCAAGATCGGTGGAAAGCTACCACCAACGCCTTGAAAGAATCAGGAATTCATGGAAGTCGGGCTTATATACGTATCTTCGGGAAACATGGCTCGACCCTTACAAGCAATGCATTGTCAGGGCATGGACTGATCAACACCTCCACTTACTCACAACATCTACTAATAGGTATCTACTATTTTTTCAGGTGAAATAACCATGACTAATGCGTATTTACTCATATGAAATTGTTAATCCTTTTTGTTCTTCTTAATTATTAGGGTTGAGTCTGCGCACTCGGTGTTGAAAGATTGGTTGAAAACTTCTGTTGCTGGGTTCCCGTACGTGGTAAACAGGATTCATGGTATGCTCCAAGACTAGATATTCCATGTTCGGGGTTTTTTGGAAAAGAATAGGATAACCATCCCCACTAAATTGATCAAAGAGAAGGGTCTGTTACAAATTGTGTTCGGTTTGCTCCGCTATAAAGTGTCAAGGAAATGTTGGGATATATTGTTTAATCATGTGAAGCTCATATACGATCCTGAGAGATTATATGATTCAACAACTTGCAAAGACCATTACTGGAGAACTAGTCGAGGCCTTCTATGTCCTCATGATGTTGAACGGGCTATAAACACACGCACTCCAATTCAGCCTGAATCTATTCACGTATTTTGGAGGACCTTGTCATGGGAGGTCGTTCTAGAGGAGCCTTTGTCAGTCTGTTGGATCGTAAGTCGTTAATGAAGGCGTCCTTAACTGGGTTAAGGACGTCCTTTAGTGCAGCGGAAAATAGACTTAACAGGAAACAAGATAAGAGAATAGACACGAGTATTTATAGAGGAACCCCACTAAGACCAACTAGTCTTATGGGTAAACCTCTACCTCCGTTGGAGGATTTTCAATAGCCGTCCCTTATCTTATTGAGAGTGAGTCCTTACAACTTAGGCGAGTCGTTACACTTCTCTGAGCTAAGCGTCCGTCCTTAGTCTCACTAGTAACACTCCTTTCAACCTAACAAGTAACCTAACACTCTTAGCTATAAGGAAGCTATCACTCACGTCTCTCACGGTTCGTTGTGAGAGACAAACTACAACTCTAATTGATTTGTGGTTTGTTTTGGATTTGATGTGGTTGGACTTTCTTTCTCTTGCTTCAAGCTCACTTGATCTTCCTGATCTTCGTTCGTGTTCTTGAATGCTTCGGGAGAGCTTGAGAGAAAGTCTTCAAAGTCCACCCACGCTATGCATACCCTTGGGAGGGTATTTATAGCGAAAGTGGTTCTTGTCCTCTAGCGTCCTCTGAGACTTGGCAGGATCCTTGGGCTTTGATCAACGGTGCGATGAGCCTCTTGAGGAAGTCAACTCTGTTGACGCTTGGGAAGCCTCCGCGTGGGCAGGGGACCATCGCTGGGAAAGCGACGTCTTTGGCATTGTCTACACGTGCCCAGACAAAGGAAACTTCCTTCTGAGGACTAAGGCCGGACGATGATGTAATCATGTTAGGGCGGCCTTGATTTGAATTTGAACCTCGTCCGTATTTTGGCGCGCGTCCCTTCTTGATGAGGACGCCGTCCTATCTTCGCAGGAACTTCGCCAATTACATTCAGCTTTGGAGGTTCTGATGACGTGCGTCCCTACAGCTTAGGGACTGCCGTTCACTTGTTGTCCTTTTCGCTCATGTGCGTCCACTAGACTTACCTGAGATCAACACTTGGACAACTTATCAAATACTTTTGAGTTTGTCATTATCAAAACAAGGGACGATCATTATTGGTTTAAATATTAATGACTGTCGTCCTTAATATCGTCCCAACAATTTCCCCTTTTTTGATGATGACAAACTCTTTCAAATAATGCGCACAGAAGTAAAGCTTTTAGCATGAGAAACTACACTTGATTTGTTTTTCAGCTTAGGTTGACATGCAACACATTCTTTTAAGTGCGTTCTAATTTATTCCTAACTAGCGTGTTTTGGACTTGGCCGAAATTCCCCCTAAACACATGCTTTCTATGACAACTTGAAGACAATCGCATCTCTGCAAAACTATACTTCCCCCTTTTGGCATCATCGAAAAGGAGAACAAGTCGAAAAGCATGCAAGCACAAAGTCATAACTAAAGTAAAGAACGCTTAGACAAAATGAAGCACAAATGTAGTGAATGGCATTCAGAATGAGAAAAGAGTACGTTCATTACAGACATTCACAAATGGTGTTCAAAACGGGGACAGCGTCCCATTTTCTTAACAAAAACTCAAGAAATGATAAATTTGTTTCAGGGTTAGAGAAGGGGGAGGTGATCATTTGCGTGGACGCTTGCCAAGGGCCTTGAGGTGTTGCTCCTGAAGATGGTTGTTCTGTGCAAGGAGCTCGTTGTTGCGCTCAAGAAGTTCTGTGTGGACGTGAAGGGTGTCGTGAACCTGTTGAATCAGATCTATCATCATGCACTGGTTTTCGATCATCATGCCCATCAGAGACTTTGTAGAGTGCTTCTCGGCCTCATCAGGGACGCTCATACCATCGAGCTCGTCCTCTTCATCAGCAGCGTCCTCAGCTGGCGTCCCAACTACTTGAACATTTTCAGCTTCGGGATCGCCTTCCCCAGTTTCAGCAACAGCAACAGCTTGAGCTCTCCTCTCAACTTTGGCTTTCCGCTCAGCCTCTTTCCGTTCCTTTTCCATTTGGCGCTTGACGGACGGGAGGGGCTCATCACACTTGAGTTTTCCAACTGGAGGGAGTGTGATTTGCCTGACGTCCCAATGAATGCCAAAGGAACGCTCTTGTTTAGGAGCATAGAGTCCTTGCTGCTTCAGAATTTGCTTGACCAGGCCGGGGAAGGGAAGAGAGTGCCTGCCTCCTGTGCACTTGCCCATATGTTCCAAGATTACCCGGGGCAGGTTTATCGGCTTGCATTCCAAGAAGGCGTCCAAGAGAATGCTATCAGTGATTTGAACAATGGACTTCTTCTCTTGGCGGGGGACGACCATGCGCACAATAAAGTGGTGCGCAAGGACGCCCGTCTTGGTGAGGCAATGAGCGACTCTGTCCTTAGCAGCTGGCTGTCTCCCATTGAATATTCTGTTGAGGATTTCGTCCTGGGAGAAGCGGGCAAAGTTCTTGCAGGGTAGATCATGCAGCGAATCCGGAGGAGAAGGACGCAGGCCTAGCATTTTGCGGACGGTGCCCTCAGCAACGGAATACTCGTCCCCATCTATTTCAAAAGTCCCCTGAGGCTTCCCGTTTACTTCTGTGATTTCGAACTTGGAGTAGAAACGGAGAACCTCATCAGGGTCAACATCAGCGGCCTCAGCGCCCAAGTGCGTCCATCCCTGGAACTCCAGAAGGTCCAAGAACTCTTGGCGCTGGTTCTCTGCCAGAAACTGGGCTGTGAAGAGAAGCGGTGAGAGGATTTTCTTGAAGCGTTTCTGCTTGGAGCCATTGCTCACGATCACTTCATCACCCGCGTCTTCTTCATCTCCATCTCCTTCCTCGTCCTCAGGTTCATCATCCTGGGGAGGGGCGTCCTCTTCATCGGAGGCTTCGTTCCTTTGTTCTTGGAACTCAACCATTGCCGTGTCTTCAGCAGTGGACACCTGTTCAGTGGGAGGCGCGTCCACCGCTGGAGTCCTTGCCAAGGACTCTGTAGGGACGGTTGGAGGAGGCGTCCCTTTAACTTGAGCAGCTTCCTCGACGGCCGGAGCAGGCGGAGGAGGAGGAGTTGAAGCTCTAGGAGGAGAGGGAGTAGGAGTGCGGATCTTAGCTTTAGTAAGGGGAGCGGATGAAGTGCTGGGCGGAACCACTGAGATTGGCTTCACCTTGAGCGGAGCAGAGGGAGGAGGCGGCAGCGTAGCAGGGGTTGCGTCCTTGGCCTGGACCTGAGGAGCGTCCTCTACCCTTGGAGGAGGTGGAGGGAGTTGACGAAGGTCCTGCATACTCGCTTGGATCGCCTTCTCAACGGCTTCCTTTTCTGCTAGCTCTTGCTCTTGGCGCGCCTTCTCCTCTTTTTCCAGTTGAATTTCGGAGAGGCGAATGGCGGCCATTTCTTCATCTGTGACGCCCTCAAGTTGAGCAAAGGACTTGAGGCGTCGCTTTGGGGCGGGAGGAGGGGAGGACGGGACTGGCTTTGGTTGAAAGGAGGAAGGGCCTTTAATTTGAAGCGATTTGGACGGAGGGGGAGAGGAAGGCCTTTTGCGTTTCTGGGAAGGGACGGAGCCCGCAGGAGCCACAACATACTCCATTATTTCCGGGAGTAGTTTGGCGAGCTCGTCCACGGTTCCACCAAAGGAATCAGAAATGATTCCTGGCCCCATGAACGGTGGGTTGGTGTGATTGGTTTCTTTGAGGCGGGGTTGGACGTAGGTGACCATGAAGTAGTGGAGGAGTCTTTGGATTTTGGGAGGATGTTCATGAGTGGACGCCCTCAGACAGATGTTGGCGAGCGTCCTTGGCTCTTTTTCAAGCCAGTCCTCAATGAGAGGGTCAAGGGGAGGACGGCGTTTGGGTTGGAACGGAAGTTTAAAAACGGCGCCTTTACCGGCGTTCCCTTGGTCTGGCTCAGGCTCGGGTTTGAAGGGCTTCTCCAGAAATGAGAACCTCTTCTGCTGGGACTTGGATTGAGAGCGGGGTTGTTGTCGTTGTGGTGGAGGTTGGGAGCGAAGGGGCTGGGGAGGGGTGTTGGAGTGGCGGCGTTGGGTGGACTGGGATGAAGAATGGTGGCGAGGGGGTTCTTGGCGGCCAGAGGGTCTGCCTCTGGACTCCATTAAGGACCGACCTTTCACCGGAGGAGATTTTAAGGAGGAGGGGTTTTTCGCCGCCGACGATGGTGAGGGGTTTTTTGAAGCTCTTGTGGAGGCCATTTTTTAGATGGTTTAAATAGAGGAGGATTAGGGTTTAGAGAGATATTTTGGGATGCGTTTGAAGATTGTGAAGATCTTTGAGAGATTTCTATAAGTGTGCAAACAACAGATGAGCGAAGAAAGGTTTTCGGAATGCACAGGTGGGTATTTATAGGAAGAAGACGAAGTTGGACGGTCAGGGGTAACAGGGTCTTTACACTCGGCTTCCTCCACCCGCCTTCCCACACGCGGCTTTCTTCTTTACTAAGAAACACAGCTGTTGAGCATTGTTCGCGCGTATCCCGAGATCTTCGCTGAAGCTTCTCGAAGACGGTTCATCTTCCCAAACTCAAACATTCAAACTTCTCACAATTGCAAAGGACTCCAAGCTGGCGTCCTATCAACACAACGCTACACACCACTGAGTTGAACCACGGCGTCCCAGACACTGTTCTCAACCTCTGAACTTAGAACTCTGTACGGACAACTCTCAGCACTTAACATTCGTCCCTTTGATCACTTAGAACCATTTTTGAAAATCAAGCAAGTACGTCCCGTAAAGATAAAACAAAGAACGCTCATAGGACGCGTTTGCAAGATTCTCGGCCTGGGTAAGCTTAGAGTTCCCATCATTTCGGCTTGTAATGAGGGTAGGATGATCAGGGATACTCTTGAGATGAAAAGCGAAATGAATACCATTCAAAAACACAAGTGAAAACACATATCTTAGACTAGCGTCCTTTAAAGATGACTTTAAATGCATGACACACTTTAAGACAAGATCTCAACAAAACATAGCCAATCATAGAGGGAATAATAGAACGGGACTTGATCATTTAAAAGTTATCATCCCCAAGAGCAACCGGAGGTGCTCGAAGGGACGTCTATCAAGTGCTTTTGTGAAAATATCGGCCACTTGGTCCTCAGTCCTAACATGATCCACTCTAATTAATCCAAGTTCAACATTATCACGAAGAAAGTGATGTCTTATATGAATATGCTTCGTCCTAGAATGATGAACAGGATTTTTGGCAATACTTATAGCGCTAGTGTTATCACACAAGATAGGGACTGTGTTGAGGAACGTACCATAATCTTCAAGTTGGTACTTGATCCATAGGACTTGCGAGCAGCACGAAGCAGCAGCAACGTACTCAGCTTCTGCGGTTGAGAGTGCCACGGAGTTTTGCTTTTTGGATCCCCAAGATACAAGGCACGAGCCCAGGAATTGAGCCATTCCTGAGGTGCTCTTCATATCCACCACATGGCCAGCGTAATCTGCGTCAGAGTACGCTACCAGGTTTAGGGACGTCTTTCTGGGATACCATAGGCATAGGTCATCCCGTCCTTTGAGGTATCTGAAGATTCTCTTCACTTCTTGCATGTGGGACTCCTTTGGATTTGCTTGGAAGCGAGCACATAAGCACACAGCGAACATGATGTCGGGACGACTTGCCGTTAGGTATAGCAAGGATCCTATCATTCCTCTGTAGAGCTTTTGATCTACACTCTTGCCTTCTTCATCAGCATAAAGGCGAGTGTTGGGGGAGATGGGAGTATCAATGGGTTTCGATGAGTTCAACCCATATTTCTCGAGCATTTCACGGATGTATTTTTGTTGATGAATGCGCGTCCCATCTTTAAGCTGAGTGATTTGGAGTCCCAAGAAGAAGTTGAGTTCTCCTATGAGGAACATCTCAAACTCACTACTCATCAAGTTCTTGAATTCCTCTACAAGTTTCATGTTAGTGCTTCCAAAGACTATGTCATCGACATAGACTTGGACAATCAAGACATCTTTAAGGACTTTCTTTAAGAAGAGTGTTTTATCAATGTTACCTCGTGTGTACCCGTTGGACAAGAGGAATGACGCAAACCTATCGTACCATGCACGAGGGGCTTGCTTGAGTCCATAGAGTGCCTTGTCCAAGAAGTACACATGATCAGGGTGATCAGCGTCCTCAAATCCTGGTGGTTGAGCGACGTACACTTCTTCTTTGAGCTTGCCGTTGAGGAAGGCTGTTTTGACATCCATTTGAAAAAGCTTGAATCCTTTGTGAGCGGCATAGGCGATAAGGAGGCGAATGGCTTCAATTCTGGCAACAGGAGCGAAGGTCTCATCATAGTCGATTCCTTCCTCTTGTCTATAGCCTTGAGCCACGAGCCTTGCTTTATTTCTTGATACACGACCACTCTCATCAAGCTTGTTCCTGTAGACCCACCTCGTCCCTATTATGTTTTTGTTTCTTGGACGAGGGACGAGGGTCCAAACCTTGTTCCTTTCAAACTGATTAAGTTCTTCTTGCATGGCTTGAATCCAATCAGCGTCCTGAAGTGCCTCCTTTATGTTCTTAGGTTCAATTAAGGACACAAAGGCGTTGAAGGCATAGAACGCTATGTTGGCATAATGTGATTGATTCACAGCTGATCTTGTTTGAACTCCTTTTGACATGTCTGAGATGATTTGATCTGTTGAATGAAGTCTTGAAAGAATGGATCCCTTATGACTATCATCCTTTGCAGGAGTACATCTAGGGTCCGTCCAGTCAGATTCATCGGAGTCAAACCCGTCGTCTTCATTGAAAGGCTCAGAGTGTTCCCCCTCAGGTTGAGCGTCCACTTCTTGACGCTGTTCACCTTGAAGACTTGATTCAGCACCATCAAGTTGAACTGGAGATTCACCTTGAGAGGGAACCTCCTGAACAACACTGGGAACATCTACCGAGACTTCTTCATGGTTTGAAGTAGCGTCCTTAGGAACATAGTATTTTCCAGAGGACCCAAAATCAACTTCATCGTCGGAGTCGTCTTGCTGTTGTGAACATGAGCGTTCTTTCCCATTTGATTTTTCTTTGTGAGAGGAACTTTCTTTGAACACAACATGAATACTCTCCTCAAGCTTTAGAGTCCTTTTGTTGAAAACTCTATATGCTTTGCTGGTGAGGGAGTACCCAAGGAATATGGCTTCGTCACTCCTTGCATCAAACTTGCCAAGTCTTTCTTTATCATTGTTGTGAACAAAGCACTTGCATCCAAATACTCTGAGATAGTCGATGCGAGGCTTCCTTCCATTCAACAATTCATAGGACGTCTTCTTCAGCAAAGGACGGATCATGGCTCGATTGATAATGTAGCAAGCTGTAGCAATAGCTTCCGCCCAGAAGTACTTGGGGACGCTATTAGCTAAAAGCATAGTCCTCGCCATATCCTCAAGCGTCCTATTCTTTCTTTCCACAACGCCATTTTGTTGAGGAGTCCTTGGAGCTGAGAAGTTGTGAGAGACTCCATGTTGATCAAGTAGGCCACGAACTCTGAGTTTTGAAACTCCGTCCCATGATCTGATCTTATGGATTTGAGAGGCGTCTCAAGCGCAACTTCCACTTGTTTGATGAAGACTTTGAATGCGTTGAAGCAATCTGTTTTTGAAGCTAAGAAAAGAACCCAGGTGAATCGAGAATAATCATCTACAAGAACGTAAATGTACCTCTTTCCACCATAGCTCAGCGTCTTCATTGGTCCACAAAGATCCATATGGAGAAGTTCCAAAGGTTTCTTTGTGCTGACCTCGTTCTTTGACTTAAAGGACGTTCTTGTTTGCTTCCCCTTGATACAGGCTTCGCACTGTTCAATATTTTCAGGATCAATTTGGGGAAGGCCTTTCACAAGATTTCTTTGATGTAGCTTAAGGATTGTGCTTGGTCCGGCATGGCCAAGTCGGCGATACCAGAGGTCAGCGTCCTCCTTTGACACAGATTGGCACAACTCAGATTTTGGCTTGAACTCCTGGTTGAAGATGTAGACATTGTTCTTTCGGACTCCTTTGAGAACGACTTTGTTTGATTTCTTGTTGATAACAAGGCATTCCTTTGAGTCAAATGTGACTAGGTTTTCACCTTGATCACACATTTGAGAGATGCTTAGAAGGTTGAAGCCAAGTCCTTCAACAAGGCTAACGTTTGTTGTTTTGATGGACGGGTTGAGAATAGCAGTTCCCGTCCCTTTGATCTTTCCTTTGCCTTTGTTGCCAAACGAGACAGTTCCTCCCGTGGCACTACTTTGGATAGAAGTGAGACGGATCTGGCTTCCTGTCATATGATTTGAGGCGCCACTATCAATGATCCATGGGCGTCCCCTCACTTCCACCTGCCAAGACAGAGTTAGTGTTTGGCGACCCAGGCAAGGTGTTCCTTACCTGGTTCGTTACAGAAATAGAACTCTGGTTCTGACATATAGTCACTTATATTCACGTCATTTGAAATAGCATGCTTTCGGAAAGAACTCTTAGAACGTCTAGGACGTCTAGGATTTGCCTTAGGGATGGACTTGTTATTTTCAATGTTAGTCCTAACAGCTTTGCCACTTTCAATGTCGTTCTTCAGTTTCAAGCATTCAAATTTAAAGTGATCTCCTTGTCCACAATACCAACACGTCCTGTAGTAAGTACCAAGGTAGTACTTTTTGTTAGGACGTTGGATTTTGTTCTTTTTCATCTTTTGAGGGTCACAGACTTTTGAACTTTCCCCCTTTGCAATTTTCTTATAGATCCTATGACTGGTGGAGTTAGTGTAGTAGTCCTTTTGACCTTTCTCTCCACTTTCTAGGACTCTAATTCTTTCAAGGAGATTCTTGGTCTTTTCCTTTTCCAATTCAAGTTCTGAAGTTTTGCTTGCCTCAAAGTCGCTAGGGAGGGAGTTCCTGGAGTCAGACTCATAGCCTAGTCCTCTCTTGGCTGGGACAAACACTATTGGTCTAACTTCCTCAACTACAGGACTCTTTCCTAACACTTTTGCTTCTTCCCTAAGCTTGGCGTTCTCTAGTTTAAGGCACATCACTTCAGTTTTCAGAGACTTAGTTTCTTCACGTGAGGACTCTAGTTGCAAAGACACTGTAGCACAGTTCTCACATTCAACCAGAATATTATCATTTTCAAGTTCAAGTTCATCCATTCTATGTTGCATGATCACACTTTCTTCCATGATTTTGCCAATGAGTTTAATAAGTTTGGACTTAGAGCAATTTTCTAAAGAAGTCATCATGGATTCACGAGTTACCTCTTGTTCCCTTTCCGGAGCGTCCTCTTCAAGAACTGAGGTGTCCTCCACAGCCATGTACGCCACTTGTTCATTATCTGAGGCGTCCTCGATGGCTATGTACGCCGCCGGTCCTTCAGGTTCTTCATCATCCGAACTCACATTATCCCATGCGGCGTCGCACGCTCCCAAGAGGGCCTTCATCTTCATTTCTTTTAAGTTTAGTCCCGTAGTACACTTTTTGGCAAAGTGTCCTTTCATGTTACACTTGTAGCAAGTAAGTTCCTTCATTTCTGCCTCTGTATACTTGGGACTCTCCTTTTTGTAAGGCATCTTGTATTTCTTGAAATCTCTGGTCCTTTTACCCCATAAGCGGGCAACCTTGTGTAGAAGGGCAAGCTCTTCCTCTTCTTCGAGCTGTTCCTTAGTTTTGCTTTCCTTTTCTCTTAGAGCTTGTGCACGCATCCTTTCACGATTCTCATTTTTGTTTGCTTCCACCATTAAAGCAAGTTCTCTTTGGTGACGCAGATGCTCAGCGTACTTTGGAGTTGATGACATCAAGGCGAGATCTGTCTGAGGGTTCCTAGCTAATTCAGCCATATCAGCTTCCCTTCTTGCTTCATAGCCTCTCAGCTTCCCATAGATCTCTTCCATATCCAGGGTCTTGTTAGCTGTATTCTCCTTGAACGTAGTCCTATCAAAATTCCATTTCCCTGTAAGACCATCAATGACTACTCCAACTCTGTTCCTCATTGAGATTTCAGCTTCTGGGATGCCCAAGTTTCGCATCTTGGTCACAAGGGCTTCAAAGCGGTATGAGTAGTCCTTGACAGTTTCATTAGGAAGCATTCTGAAGGCATAGAACTCTCGTTTGATCTCAAGCTTAACGTCTTCCTTCATCTCCGCCGTACCCACATGGTACTTCTCAAGAGCTTCCCATTGTAGTTTGGCCGTTGCCAAATTGCTAACTCGGGTGGCGTCCCTCTCGCAAAGGGACGCTTGAAGGAAGCATATTGCCTTAGTGTATGTTTCCAAAAGCTTGAACTCGTCAGGACCCCACTCGTCCTCTTTATCTTTCTTGTCATCAGGGACGACAAGGTCACCTTTCATGATCACTCTCCAGCATTGATAATTCTGACTTCTGCAAAAGTTCTCGAAGCGGATCTTCCAGCGGTTGAAGTTGCCGTCCGTCAGGCGAGGAGGCTTCACAAAAGAGATTCCAATAGGTTCCATGTCCATCTTGTACCTGCAACTCAACAAAATCTAGAGTGCCTGCTCTGATACGAATTGTTGGATCGTAAGTCGTTAATGAAGGCGTCCTTAACTGGGTTAAGGACGTCTTTTAGTGCAGCGGAAAATAGACTTAACAGGAAACAAGATAAGAGAATAGACACGAGTATTTATAGAGGAACCCCACTAAGACCAACTAGTCTTATGGGTAAACCTCTACCTCCGTTGGAGGATTTTCAATAGCCGTCCCTTATCTGATTGAGAGTGAGTCCTTACAACTTAGGCGAGTCGTTACACTTCTCTGAGCTAAGAGTCCGTCCTTAGTCTCACTAGTAACACTCCTTTCAACCTAACAAGTAACCTTACACTCTTAGCTATAAGGAAGCTATCACTCACGTCTCTCACGGTTCGTTGTGAGAGACAAACTACAACTCTAATTGATTTGTGGTTTGTTTTGGATTTGATGTGGTTGGACTTTCTTTCTCTTGCTTCAAGCTCACTTGATCTTCCTGATCTTCGTTCGTGTTCTTGAATGCTTCGGGAGAGCTTGAGAGAAAGTCTTCAAAGTCCACCCACGCTATGCATACCCTTGGGAGGGTATTTATAGCGAAAGTGGTTCTTGTCCTCTAGCGTCCTCTGAGACTTGGCAGGATCCTTGGGCTTTGATCAACGGTGCGATGAGCCTCTTGAGGAAGTCAACTCTGTTGACGCTTGGGAAGCCTCCGCGTGGGCAGGGGACCATCGCTGGGAAAGCGACGTCTTTGGCATTGTCTACACGTGCCCAGACAAAGGAAACTTCCTTTTGAGGACTAAGGCCGGACGATGATGTAATCATGTTAGGGCGGCCTTGATTTGAATTTGAACCTCGTCCGTATTTTGGCGCGCGTCCCTTCTTGATGAGGACGCCGTCCTATCTTCGCAGGAAGTTCGCCAATTACATTCAGCTTTGGAGGTTCTGATGACGTGCGTCCCTACAGCTTAGGGACTGCCGTTCACTTGTTGTCCTTTTCGCTCATGTGCGTCCACTGGACTTACCTGAGATCAACACTTGGACAACTTATCAAATACTTTTGAGTTTGTCATTATCAAAACAAGGGACGATCATTATTGGTTTAAATATTAATGACTGTCGTCCTTAATATCGTCCCAACACAGTCCCTGATGATGTAGGTAAGGAAGTTTATAATGCCATGGTCGGAGAGCTCAATGCTGGCACAATGAGCCATGATGTTGTCCACCACCTTATGACAACATACGTTAATCAAAGGAGGCCTGAAGAGTCAACATCAAAACCGCCACCCGGCTCTATTCCCAAAGGTAGACCCAAAAGAGATTCAAATATTCAACCAAGGAACAAGACATGGTTGGAGCATATGGGAGAAAAGACAAAGAGTTCGGTGTCATCTAAGAAGAATAGGGCGAAGGACAAAGCTAAGTAGAAACCAAAGGAGAGTGCATAGGAAAATAAGAGGGAGAAGGTGGTTCACGAAGTAGACCGGTCCGCACAACATTTATTTGTGATGGACGTGGATTTCGGGGTATATAATATCGATGCTTTCATGGTAGATTATATCGCGATGACCAAGTCTGTTTCTTCAAACGGAAATTGCGGATATCGAGCATTGGCGGAGTTGACAGGTACTTCACAAGAAGATTGGATTCAATTGCGTTTAGACATCTCGACAGACTTAACAGAGAACACAACTCTGTATGCACGTATTTTCAGGGGTAATCCCCACGAGATTTATAAGCTCATCGAGAAGTAAGCTTTTACGCAACCCCTTGCCCGTCCAGTTATTGGATGGAGGTGTCAATGTGCGGCTTGGCATTTGCTACCCGATTCCAAGTCGCACTTGTGGTTTTCACCAAGGCTGCCCCCCACACTTGCCTACCTATGATTGCACCCTCTCTCAATCACAATCATGTTTTCGGAATTGCCCTCGTGGGCAATGAAAACCACTTCGTATCGGTATGTAACTTATTCTTCTATTTTTACAAAGTTCATATATTCAATGATATAAAAGTACAATATAATTTTTCAATATTAGGTATGGTTGAAATCCAACTCTCCAATGCCTCCCCCAACTGGCATGTGGAGGAACCACCATGATGTAAGTGTGGATGGACGGGACTCAATTTTTGAAGAAAGAATTGCTTTTTGGAATCGATATCGGGTGCAATATGGACTCAAGACCACGACCAACATGTAAGTCATTAGTATTTTCTCTTGTTTTTCTATTACTTTATTTCGACACCTTAAATAAGACCTACGGAAATGTGATACAATGTTTTCACATTTTAATTCTACTCGCTTTGTATGTTGTAATTTGATATTTTCAAGTTAATGAAATCCCTATTATCTATTTCAATGGAATAAAAACTACTTCTTTCGCACAACTAATTAAGCTCTTACATATATATTTATTCATTTTGTTTAGTCAAATGTGTTCTTACAGTATATTATTTGTAATTATTATATGCGTAATTATTGTTGTATGTTATTTCTATTTTGAATTTAAGATATCTAAATTGTTCATTTCTCTAAAATTCTAAAGTGTTTGTTTTACCTAAATACGAAAATACAAGAATTCATAATCTAATTAACTATTAGTTCATTTGATAATTTTGTTTCCATAATCTAATTAAACCGGCTTTTCTAATGTACTTTTTTTGTTTAGAAAGGGGGCTAAGATCCCACAATTATATTAGATATTAATTTCAAAGCTCATAACAATAATAAGCTTTATTCGGAGAGAGGAGGGGGACAAATTTGCTAATAACTGAATTAGTTGACTAATAAATTTGGTCATAAATTAAGAGCTAATCTAAATAATTAATTAGACCCATCCCAATCCAATTTAGGCCATATTTTTTTGTATGCTTAAAATCCGAGAACTCAACGAAAACCACCATGAGCTCCTGAATACGATAATAAGAATACTAAAATTATTGAAACGCTCTTACTCGAGTTAATGGACTTAACACCCAAACCGACCCCGAATCAACCCAACTTAACACTAACGTACTAACCCGACTAAAATTGGGTATCTTAATTAATTAATGTGGTAGCTAACTAACTAGAACTCACTAGTGAATACTTGAACCCAAAACAAACTCATGACTTACACTAGCCAACTATGATGCACAAGTCCAACTACACCTATACAAACTACCACCAATTCACTTACTTAAACCCTTCATTAATATAATATACGCACATAAACACACCGCTATAAACACAATTGTATATACGCACTTAAACACACCGCTATAAACACAATTACTCCTTTTTACGAGTTAGGAAAGGATATTCTACCCCGCCTTCTATAGCTCGGTGCTCCACTATTATTAACTATAGGTGTCAAATGGGTCGGGTGGATTCAGGTTCGGTCTTTTCGGGGCGGGTTCGGGTTGAGTGCGGGTTCGGGTCAATCGGGTTACAGGTCAAGCCGGGTCGGTTCTTGAAAGGTTATTGTACGGGTTCGGGTCGACCTAACAGGTTAAGAATTTTAATTTTTAAGGATTAATAAAATAATATTATGATTAAATAATAATATTGAATAATAAAATATTATTTTTAGTTGATTTTTATAATAATATTTTTGTTTATAATAGGTTTTATGATAAAATATATTATGATATTTATAAGAAAATATATTCATTTTACATATATATAAAATATCGGGTTGGTCGGGTCGGTTTCGGGTTTCAACCCAATCGGGTTCAGGTAAATCGGGTTTTTTTTTTCTTTGCTCGCTGCTATTCAGGTCGGGTTTCAATCCTAAAAATTTCGGTCGGTTCGGGTCAGGTTTTTATCGCTCTATTTTTTTTAGGATAAGTTTGGGAGAAATAAAAAATACACATAAAAAAAAATTGTTAGAACACAAGGGTTGGTGGTGAGGTAACAACCTGAGAATGAATTAACTCTAAACGAAAATTGGTGCTTGAATTGTTTCTCACATCTGCATTTGGATTTCATTTCAATACGAACACCATTTGGATTTCATTTTTGGTGAGGAGCTCCGGTTCCCCAAGCCGGAACCCCCGCCTCCTCTTCTTTCCTTGTCTCCGCTTCCTTCCTTGTCCTTGGGCGTGTCTTTGCGGAGCAGTTCCGGCTTCCCAAGCCGGAACACCACGCCCTTCTACACCTCCGGTCTGCGGAGCCGGATTCCCCCAGTCCCATCGGGTGCGTCCAGCACCGTGCAACGGCTGGAATCAACATTGCCCTTGGAAAATCAAAAAAGGACCAAGAGTTCTTTAAAAAAAAAAAAGCTTTGAAATAAAAAAATGAAGAGAGAAAAAGGGAATTCACTTTTATAAAACTTAATATTAAAAAAGAGAGCTTTCTTTAAGAGAATTTTCACAACATGGTGTTGATTTCATCTTGCTTTGCCTTGTGGGTAGAGGTGTCAAACAGGTCGGGTCGGGTGAATTCAGGTTTGGTCTTTCGGGTTCGGGTCAATCGAGTTACAGGTCAAGCCGGGTCGTGTCTTGACAGGTTATCGTGCGGGTTAGGATTGACCTAGTAAGTCAAGAATTTGAATTTTTAATGATGATTAAAATAATATTATGATTAAATAATACTATTTAATAATAAATATTATTATTAAATATCAACGTGGCAGGTAGCGAGACATCTTGTTGACGGTGTTTGTTTTTTACTTTTTTGTTTTATTTCTGTGTTTTTTTATTTTCCTTTCTTTTGTAAAGTTGGTTGTTCCTCGACTCTTGAGTTTTCTCGGGCGCATTTCATCTAGGTCTGGAGTGCCCCCATCTTAACCCCCTAGACCCTGCTCTCACGGGATTCACTGGGTAGTTGTTTTTGTATTTAATAATAAAATATTATTTTTAATAGATTTTTATAATAATATTTTATTTATAATTGGTTTTACGATATAATATATTATAATATTTACAATATAATCCATTTATTCTACATATATATAATATATCGGGTCATTCAACCAAAAAAAAAATATATCGGGTCGGTCTCGGGTTTCAACCCAATCGAGTTCGGGTTAATCGGGTTCGGTCTTTTTCTTTGCTCGTTACTATTCGGGTCGGGTTTCAACCCAAAAATTTTCGGTCGGTTCGGGTCGGGTCAGGTTTTAACAACTCTATTTCTGAGTGTCCATCTCGTTAAGATTGGTGTTCATAGATGTCCACAAGCCTCTTTCTTGTGTTTGCAAGGCCTCGTTCTTTATGGTTTAAAATCGTACAAGATTGGTTGATGAATCATTCAATCTGGCTCTTATTTATCTAAGACATGAGTTTTTTCGTTGTTTTTATTGGTTGATTTCTATCCCCTTTTATTTTGTACCTTTTATTTTTTTGCGCCTGGCTTTTGTTGTTGTATCTCCCTTGTTGAATCAATACTCTAATCAAGTTTCTCCTTGTTTGAGTTGCTGTCGAAGATCGGGTTAAATCAATATCAAGTATAGTATCCGTGCCCCTGCATGAGATTTTTTTTATCAGGAAAGAAATTTAATATATATTGAGACTTAAAAATTAATATAGTGATTTGATCGAATTAGTTAAAACTATTATAAAATTATATTTATAATTATTTAGAAATTAAAATTGGGTAATATTGGATAAAGTTTTTTAGCATCTGTAAATTTACAATTGGACAAAAAATTAATTAATTAATATTGAATAGTATAATATTTTTGATTAATATTATAGAATATAAGAGAAAAAAGATAAAAAAGATAATGGGAGGAGGAGTGAATAGATTTTTTTCTAAAAGGTGATGGGTAGTTATTACTCTTATTTTTTTATATAAAAAACTAAAAAACCTATATTAATTTGAGGGTGTATACGACTCATTATTGCTTTGTAGTCTTCCAGATTATACATAGAAAGTTATATTTTAATATCTCAAATCGGGGTATAAACTTTATTTTTTGATTTTTTTAAAAACTTTTGAGCGGTTACCCCCTTCAATTTATCCAATTCCTCTTTTTTTTGGGTGCCATGAACGAAGAGGTTTATGGTTACAAATTCTGGCAACATTCTACATTATTGTGTGGGCAATCGCAGAATCGTTGTCTTTGCCCTCGGCTGCTCCTCCAATTTCAACTTTACCGTTGCTATTGCCTGAATTTTAGAAATCTCCAAGCACAACTTTAAAAAACATTGATTCGAAAGAGCAAGCATGGTGAATCAACAATTGGCTCCCCTTCTACACGCCCGTTCGCGTCCTTGTGATAATCATAATTCCTTTTAGAATCTTTGATGAATTATGCATTTGGATCATTCTCTTACGGTCGAAGTTCATGATTCCGTAATGCCCTTGGGATGTTTCTTCCTCCTCGTTGGGGTTTCACAATCTCTTATGCACAAGGCAAATTTGGGTTGATGAAACCCAAATTTGATGTTTTAGGGCAAGAAACGTGATCCAAGTAGGTTGAACCTTGCATCAACTTTTACCAATCCAGCTGCCCTAGGGTTTCGGTGAAAAAAAGGGTTTCCTGGGGCAGTGTACATGTGTTTTCTGTTGATGAGAAATGAAAACAATTGCTGGCTTGCTGATTTATGGGGATGACCAACAGATTGGGGGTTTTCGTTGTACTTGTTCATCTTCTTTTCACTTTTCTAGTAGCTAGTTTGGGAGCAAAGGCAATGGACAACCTGAGGACCCCACTTAGATCAGCTTCGGTAGACAGAGCTCAAAACTTGGTAAGAGAACAATCCTTTTCTCTTCTGTAATCGACCTCATATGGCTTAACTTTTGCTTGCTCTGACAATGTTGTTTGTATCATTGAAGATGAAGAGCATCATAGCAAACTATTATGCATGTTGTGTTGGGCATTAGTTTTCTTTCTCAGTGCTGTAGATATGGAATGTTTCTGCTGTCTATTTTGTTCTAGCTATGCTAATGTTCCAATTTTACTTCCAATTGCTTAATCATGAGATAATCGAATTTACTTGCTTGTCTATAGGTTTTATAGGATATATATATGATGTTATATGTACCTTTGAGTTGTGTTCTATGCATTGTTGTGGGTAACCTACATAATTGCATGCTTGCACTTACTATTGAATTTCATTTTCTTTTATGTTGTTATGTCTCTCAATTCTTATGGACATTTGCTGCATGCCTAGAATAGTAGAATCTGCTTATTGAATAGATTAGAATATAACAATTGCTCATTAAGGGTGAGAATTAAGAAGCTGATACCAAAACAAATCATGAAGAAATGATATCAGTGCAGACTTATTGGGAACACTGCCTACTAGAATTGGACATTTAAGTGAGCAATATATCCATTCATTAGGTGTAGAGATTGTTATTGTCTTCATAACACATGGACTTGATGTATCAAAACTGATGGATGATGGTGATAGCTATGCATTTTCAGGCAGAGCTTATATTGGCCAGCTGCATGCTCGAAATGCCTAACTTAAAGGAAGCATATCTAGATATTGACATCTTTGGAATTTCTGGCACCAACTTTGTAGACGGAGACAACTTTCAGAAACTCCTGAGTATTTTGCCTCAGCAGATAACATCTGAACTTTTTGAGTGTTTAAAGGAAAGGGTTTTGGTTTCCCATTTCTCTGGATATGATGAAAGCTCACCACAATGGTTTGTTAATCTCATGAGATCTCTTGTCTCCGGACAATACAGCCATGCACATTTGAGAAGGTATCTTGCCTGGGCTTCAGAAGATCCTTCTCAAGAGATGGCCCAATCACCAGCTGCTGGAACTTCTAGATTTTTACGTTCTGGTTTGAATGTTGATGAAGCTGTAGTGCGTAGCAATTTAGAAGAAAAATCCAACACACAGGATCACACCAATGCAAATATTATTATTGCTGTTGTTGCAACAGCTACTGTTACATTCATCTTTACCCTTGTGTTTATCTTTTGTTGCGGTAAATATTTTGGGATCAGTTTTGGCAATGGCTATAAGGATGAGAGTCCCCTTCTTGGCGTGCAAATGAGCAACTATTCTGATGGTACATTTACTACTTCACCTTTCTGTTTTGCTAATGTTAGTTACAGTACCTAGTGTATCCTTATTTCTTTTCGAAACTTCATTATTTGCAGGTTCGTCTAGTTCTACTGATTTCAATGGTTCGTACCATAATATGAGTTTCCAGTCTAATGATAGTAACTTTAGTAACAATGAAGTGGTTGTATCCTTAGAAGGAAATGTGGAACCAGATGTTTTGAATGCTTCAACAGATAGAGCTAGCACCTTATCAACTGATTTCTCAAATCTAGATGCTACATTACCATTATCTATAAAATTGCCTTCTATTCGGAAACCTCCGCTCCCTGAGAGAAAACAATCTCTTCATCCTGAACAGCATTCTACCTTTAGAAGATGGTCTCTGTATAAGATTAGACCTCTGCCTGCCTTGCCTACTTCTGCACCACCTGCTATTTCTTCTTTGACACCGCCACCCCTACCATCACCTCCTTTAAGCAAACCACCTTCTCAAGGAGATGGACCACCTGGTCCACCTTCTCAAGGAGGTGGACCTGGTCCACCTCCACCACCACCACCTATTGCCATTGGAACTAAGCCTGGTGTTTGCCCACCTCCTGTGCCAAAGTTTGGTGGTCCATCAGGCTCAGAAAAAAAGGGTGATACTAACACTTCTAAAACAAAACTCAAGCCATTTTTTTGGGATAAGGTTCTTGCCAGCCCTGGCCATAAAATGGTCTGGGATCAACTTAAGTCAGGGTCCTTTCAGTGAGTGACTTTTAAACTATTATGATTAATCTTACTGTCTGACAAGTGTTTAGTAGTTTGTAAAGTTTAGTCTGTTGTAAATTGCAGAGTTAGTGAAGAGGTGATAGGGTCACTATTTGGGTATATTCCACCTGATAAAAGCAAGCATGACCAGCAGAAAGCGTCTTCTTCACACGATCAACCTCAGCTCATTGAAATCATTGATGCAAAAAAAGCACATAATTTATCCATACTCATGCGGGCCTTGAATGTGGCAACAGAAGAAGTCTGTGATGCTCTTGAGCAAGGTGAACTCTCCCTATGAACATAATGGAGATCGAAGATGACAATTGCCATTGCTTACTCTAAATTATAGATCAATGGAGTACCTTATCCCCAGCTTTCGAATGCTTTTACTTTAATATCAACTATCCAATGGACATATGCTGATTTTTGAAAGTCAAGTCATTTTTTCTTAATATATTCGCTTAAACTTTCAGGGGCTTACAATGATTCACATTTTACTTGATAATTGCCATACCCGTTTCAGTTTGTCCCATACACTTACATGAAGTACATTAGTGAATGATATAGTTATTATAATTTACTTCCTAAATGTATATTTCGGCTTCATTTTGCATTAGTAGATATTTTTTACAATCTGTTGTTCAGTATCTGAACTGTTCCTTCCATCTGTATATTTGCTTAGGACATGAGCTTCCTCCGGAACTACTTGAGACTCTTCTGAAGATGGCTCCAACAAGTGAAGAGGAACTGAAATTGAGA
The DNA here is from genome assembly GCA_934048045.1 of Polygonum aviculare. Taxonomy (NCBI): domain Eukaryota; kingdom Viridiplantae; phylum Streptophyta; class Magnoliopsida; order Caryophyllales; family Polygonaceae; genus Polygonum; species Polygonum aviculare. The sequence goes on from OW204024.1 coordinate 15,171,750, forward strand.
TTATTCAACGGGGAGCTTTCTCAACTTCGTCCCGCTGAGCAGTTTTTGAAAGCTTTGGTGAAGATTCCATTTGCCTACAGGCGAATGGAAGTGCTGCTTTTCATGTGTATTCTCAAAGAAGAAGTTGCGACTATCAGAGAATCCTTCATAACTCTGGAGGTGAGATTATCTATAATTTTTGGAATGAACATGTTTTCCAAATTATTGAAGGCTGATGCTATTATCTACAGGTCATCTAGCATTAAGATCTGAAGAAGTGCTATAACTGATTATCATTAATCTTCAAATCAGACATTTTAGTAGAGTAAATAGGCAGGAGCCGAATCTGCTCCCGATATGATATTTGGGCTTGCAAGCCCTATTGTTTCACTATTGAACTGAAGAAGTTCTTGATACAGTAATCAGCTACGAAGCTGTCAAGTCATTCAGTAACCAATTTTTTTTTTTTATAAATTTGAATCCTTATATGAATTCCTTATTATATATGTCGTAATCTGTCATTTGTGAAGCAAAAAAATATTTATAGGAATGGTCTCTCTGGAAAATGGATTTTTACTGTATAACATTGAGCAAGCTGAGTTAAATAAAATCAAGCTATTTTTTCTATACTTAATCTCATGTTATGTTTCTGTATGATTTGACAGGCTGCTTGCAACGAACTCACAAACAGTCGCCTTTTTCTCAAGCTTCTAGAAGCCGTATTGAAAACTGGAAACCGCATGAATGATGGAACGTTTCGTGGTGGTGCTGACGCATTCAAGCTGGACACTCTACTGAAATTGTCTGATGTGAAGGCGGTAGATGGAAAAGCAACTCTCCTCCACTTTGTTGTCACTGAAATTATCAAGTCTGAGGGTATACGAGCTTCACGTGGCGCCATTGTCAATTCAGATAATCCCCACGACATCATTGATCGTGATAATGAAGAGCAAATGCGAGCGCTCGGTCTCCAGGTTGTTTCAGGCTTAACTGGGCAGATGGAGCATGTCAAGAAAGCAGCTGTGTTGGATAGCGACTTTCTATCAGCATCAGTTTCCAAACTAGGAAGCTCAATGGCCAAAACCCGGAACTTTTTGAACAGAGAAATGAAGGACACTGATGGGAATAGTAGGTTTTACCTGGTGTTGAATTGCTTCGTCGAGGAGTTTGGTGATGTGGTTACGTCGTTGGTTGAAGAGGAGAAGAGGATTTGGGAATTGATCAAGAACACAGCCGATTACTTTCATGGTAAACCTGGGAAGGAGGAAGGATTAAGGCTGTTTAGTGTAGTGAGGGATTTTCTGGTCATGCTGGACAAGGCGTGCGGACAAGTACAAGAGAAGTTCAAGAAGTCTAGTAGTAGTAATCATACCCAAATCCATAAGAAAGATGCTCCTTTAAGTCAAGAAACACAGTCATTGAATGAGAGTTCTTCTGAACCTCCTCAGCATCAAGAAATTAAATCCTTCCAGCAACTCTTCCGAGCAATTACAGATAGGCGGGTGCGTGACGAATCCAGTTCAGATGATGAGGCTGATTAGGGGTTGTGGTTTGGATGGTCATTATTCATTTTTTGGATTGGATGATTCGCAATGGATTCTAATTGGATCATTCTTGCTTTCTTTCATCCCTCGAGGTTCGGTTATGGGAAGAATGCTTGGATCGGATTACCGGGCAATGATTGCAAACACATTGAGCTTGTAGCCGAGTCCACGGCTCGTTGTAGGAGAAACTTGAGAGGATAGAAATGACCGAAAGGCCGGGGCTTCAACTGAGCATGATTCGGTCTGGTAGTCAGGCAACGCAGGAATCAGCATGGGTACGTCGGAGGATTCCTCACCTGTGCCGAGTTCCATTTGTGTTTGTGGGTATCTTGTAATAAACCATGTGTTTGGTTTTAAATAAAAACGAGAGGTTTATCAAGGTTCATTGAGGTTTCAAAACTTGCAATACAATATAGAAGATAGTTTCTAAAATAATAACATCCAGACTTCAAACAGTGATGGAAAAGTTAATATATCCGATGCAATTAGCCTTTGTTGAGAAACGAAGTATTTACGATAACACCTTGATAGCTCATGAAAGTTTCCATTCTTTTCGCAATAAAAAAGGTCGGGGGTTGGTTAGCCATCAAACTTGATAAGGAGAAAGGTTATGATTAGCTAAGTTGGGAATTTCTATTCCACTTCTTGGAAAATTTTGGATTTGATACAAAATTCATTAATTGGATCCGTGAATGTGTAGAAATAGTCACGTTCTCTGTACTCGTAAATAATGGCCCCACAACCCAATTTAGGTCATATAAAGGGCTATGTCACGGAGACCTCCTATCCCAATACGTGTTTGTCATTGCAGTCGAGGTGCTTGTAAGGCAACTTCAAGGTGCATGTTCAAACCTCAAAAGCGGATTACGCATTCAAATTACTAGAACCAAAATTCTGTTCTTAGCATATGCGGACGATATTATTATCTTCGCAAGCCTAATAACCAGACTTGCCAAAATATCAAAAATATAGTATACGATTGTTGTCAGATCTCAAGACAAAAAGTAAATCTTCACAAATTTACGTTCCAAGTCACAAAAATATAAATAACGCATCAAAAAACCAAATTAAACAAATATTACACATGACAAACACCACGTCATAGGATAAGTACCTGGGCTGCCTCATAATTAATGAAAGAGTGATGAACTTTCAACTCCCTTTCGAATAGAACGAGGGAGCAATTATCTAAATGGAAAGCCAATTCACTATCCCAAGAAGGGTGAAAGACTCTTATGTCTTATCAAAGCAAATCTGTTAGCACAACCAAACTACCTTATGCAATTATTTTTCCTTTCCAAATCCATCCACAAAGAGCTAGACAAAATCAATAAAAAGTTATTCTAGAACAAGGAAAATGGCTATTGCGTCAAATGGACAAAGCCTAAACAAAACACAATAAAACTCAATTTGGTGGAGCGGTTAGTTCCGAGGGTACTAGCTTTGTAGGTTTTATTCTCAGGGATTGTCGGGGTGCTCTCGTGCATTCAGATGGTGCTTTTTTGGATGTTGATCCGTTTTGATTTTTGAAGTTTTTATACTTCGGCTAGGGATTCTTGAGGCTTTCGAGCAAGGTGTTCCCCATTTGGTTATTGAAGGTGACAACTTGCAGCTTGTTAAAGCTATGTAGGTGATTGAAGTTGTCTGTGGAAAGTGGAGTTTCTCCATACCCAAATTTAGTCTTTGCTAGGCTATTTTCAGAGTTGGAGCATTACCCAATTTTTTAGGGAGCCAATTCTGCTGTGGACTACATTGCTTGCTCGTTTCGTTGTGTTTCCTCTTTTTCGATTGACTTCGACTCAGTCTTCTGGGACCTCATCCATAAAGATGCTCTAGGATAGTCCTCTTACTTTGTACTAGGTTAGCCTAATTCCTTTTTTTATAAAAAAACTTGTTATAGCTCAATCGGAGCCCAATATAATAAGAGTTATAGCCACCAACGAGGTTGGACTCAAGGTTGGGGCTTGAGACAGGTTTAGGCTCAATAGCAGCAATTAATGATGTGTTAAAGTCCTCTAATGTGTTTGAATTCACATAGTAGTTGTTTTTGAAGGTAGGAAGTTGCGGATTTATGACTAGATAGTGTATAAGCCTAGCTAGTGGATACAATCAATACCAACCTAAAAAATAGTTGGTATATAAGGAGTAATAAACTATTCTAACATACTTGTAAATTTGGATTTTTTATCATTAAATGAAAATCATTCCATTATTTCTAATGTTTTCACATTATATTAAATTATTGCTATGTTAATTAATTATTCCTATAATGTTCACTCTAATATCTTTTATCCATTTCAACCAATTAAAACATATCTTTTATCCATTATTAATATATTATATGGATATATTATTGTTAGTGCACAAAAATTCACCTTTAATACACTAATTGATTGCTCCCTTCTTCACTTTTCACTCCAACTTCTTCAATAACCTAGAGCCTGCAAAGAATGGACAAAGGGGGTGGAGACCCCCCTAATCCACATCTGATGCCTAAGTCAGAAGAGCAGTTGTTCGAGTCGAGCGTCGAGGGTAAAGGACAAGAATTGTTAGAAAGCTAGAGAATTCAAGATATGCTCCATACATGGCGAAGACATGTATTTGTAATAGAAGAGAGAGGGTAGGAGGAGAAAAATTCAATCCACAAGCGATATCTTGTTACCCAATTCAAACGAGAATTCTATCTTTACGAGAAGACATTACCTTCCATCATAATGCTTAACAATTATATTTAATTTTAATAAAAAAATACTTAAAGATAAAAGCTTAATAAATAAAAATACCTTTTATGGCGGAAGATATAAAAATTATTTTTTGGGATTAATTTACCCGCTCACAATGTCCCACCTTGAATTTTAGGTTGAGTCTATGATGAACGGGTATTGTAGGTGTAACTCGTAGTGGCCATGCAGATTAGGTCGCTTGGGTCCCTAACGTGTGTGTGTGCATGCGTTGGCGTTCTACATACGCACATACGTAGAATCTGTTAGTGCGATGAACTAACGTTGCGCTCAAGGTTTTTTTTTATGCAATACTCTAACTACTACATAAAACAGACCTTTTTAATAAAAATAAAGGTGAGTGCCATGATCCTATAGGTTGAACTTATAATAAAAGCCTAAATGCCTCATTAAAAAAACAGGACGAAAAAAGAGTGTCCTATCTACATACTTTCCTAATTCCGAGTCCCTTGCACATAGGGGAACATATACCCATGACCACGCCCGTGTAGACAGTGGTCATGATTCTTCTCTTGAGAGTGACCGGCTCTCAGCTCCGATTCGCGCTTGCAGAGCAATGGACTGTGCGTGCGGTCTCTTGAGCCGCAGCCGCGGCTTGATGGATTACGGTCGTGGTTTTTCCCAAGAAACGGGGTCTCACCGACTAAACCCGACTCGTGGTCACAGTTACGCCTCTGGTCATTATCGCATGGCTCGTCCTCGTGTTTGTATATTGCCGAGATCGTTTGGACGATTTCAATCTGTCTATTTCTTGTCTCTTCGCGATCTTTGTGCTTGTATTTTTCAAGGTACTCGCGCAAGTATCCCTTTCGAACAAGCTTTGAAGGAACTTCATATATGACTTACATCTACAGTCGTGTGCTCCTAGACTCTGTGGTACAAGCAATATTTCCGGCTCTGGGCGTCATCTTTGGTGCATTCACTTTTTGGGGGAGAGTGAAAGTAGCTCTCATTCTTGATGCATGGTAGGATTTTGTAGATTGAAACGTGGGATCATTCTTGATTGAGCTATTAGATATATAGCGTTTCACAAATTTTTTGGCGAGTTGATCCCATGTTCGGATTGAGCTTGACTTCAAGATTTAAAACCACTTGAGCAAACCTTAGAGAGACTACTAGTAAACATCTTGCACATCATCCCTTCTTTGAACACCTATAGAACCATCTAGTGAGAGAAAGCGACTATGTGGCTTACGGGTCCGAATGTGCATCGTAGAGATCAAATGTAGGTGAAGAGAACTTTTTTGGGGGCTTGGCTTGCTGAATGTCTCTACGGAATGGTGTCGATGTCACCATCGCCAATTTGTGTTATGCCTGCTCTTGAGCCGATTGCAAGGCTCCTCTTTGCGATCTTAAGAGATCAAGTAATCTTCCTTCAATGTAGTCAAAAGCTCGGTCTTTTCTTTCACACTTCTCCTTATTTTTGTTTCGGCACGAACCATGTTGTCTCTTCTTCTTATTGCCCCGATCATAAGTTGACTTAGGGTGTTCCGAAGGATTGCAACGATCATGTTCGTATGATTTCTCACGCCAATTGCTTTGGCCACGGTCGCAGGCTGACTCACCTCGCTTGCGGTTGTGGTGACCACACTCGTAGAGATATCCATTATCGTTGGAGTTTGGCGAGTCATCCGAGGGTGGTTCACTAGACCGAGGGTGATCCGCGACTCAAGTCCTCTTGTGCGTGGCGACTCGTGATCTTTATCTTCTTTCCAACCCCTAGGTGCTTAGCGATCACTATTGTAATCAATTTGCATCTCTTCTAGCTTGTCAAAGCTGATTGATTAAGGGTCGTTATAATTGTCAGCGAATTCAATGACACTAGTGAGCTGCTAAGTATATCTGTCGCCTTGTTGCCTCTAAGAGTGGAGGTTAGAATATGGACAACTTCATCGTCTTGCTCATCCTCGGCGATGGTTGATGCCCCATTCCCGTCGTTCAGGCCAACATGATTCGATTGGCCCCCTCGTATTGCAAATTAGGGTTTTTGCGATTGGGTATTTCCACATGCTTAGAAATATGCAAACTCGTTTGGATGCGCGGTTGCGCTTCAAGACGTCTCACGTTTCTAAGGCCTTTAGTTCATCTTGGCCTCGACGATGCGTATTGTGGAATCCCATACTCGATCAAACTCAGTTGCTTCAGACCATATGGTACTATGAATCTCGATTCCGTCACCTAACTTAAGTCCTCGTTGGTGTGTGCGATGAATAGACGCGCTCACGAGGGGGAGTCATGGTTTGAGTTGGATCCGGGTAAGGCGCCTTGCTCGGTTTGCGATGTGCTCAGATCTCCCAATCGAATATCGAGATCAACATGCATCGGAATTCCTCCCTCTGAGTGAATATCGAAGTTTGCTCGATCGTCCTCCAAACTGCGCTCACAGTCAATGGACCTGTGCTCGCGGTTCTGGTCGCATCTATACATACAACGCTTGCATTTCTGGTCGCTTCGGGATTCACGCGATTACCTCGGGGTCATTGAAGACCGCTTCTTGGTTCTCGATAGATTCCAACACCATAATAGTGGATCGAATGTTCTTCCTACAGACGGCGTCAATTGAAAGTACACAAAACTTTGCCTTTAATGCACTAATTGATTGCTCCCTTCTTCACCTTCCGCTCCAACATCTTCAATAACCTAGAACATGTAGAACAACGGACAAAGGGGGTGGGGACCCCCTAATCCACCTCCGATGCCTAAGTCAGAAGAGTGGTTGTTTGAGCCGAGTGTGAAGGGTAAAAGACAAGAATCACTAGAAAGCTAGAGAATTCAAGATATGCTCCATACATGGCGAACATGTATTTATATTGGAAGAGAGAGGGTAAGGGGAGGTAAAATTATATCCCCAAGTGATATCTTGCTACCCAATCCAAACGAGAATTCTATCTTTACGATAAGATGGAACCTTCCATAATAATGCTTAACCACCATATTTAATTCTAATAATAAATTACTTAAAGAATAAAAGCATAATAAATAACATACCTTTATGGCTGAAGATAAAGAAAATATTTATGGCGGTTAATTTACCCGTTCACAATTATGTTAAAACTTTCATAATTTGTGGAGCAGATATATGATAGTATCTAACCATTTCTTGTTTAATTTTTAATGTTTTTAAAAGAATTTCTTGTTTAATTATTAGCATGCTAATACTATATACTATATATTATGCTATTACTAGTTTAGCCTGTCGTACAATGTATGATCATGTCTCAAACATTAAATTTTATTTATAAATAAATTATAATATGGAATTAATGTACGTTTAGTTTCACTTGCTAATAAAGTGCACCCTAATCTATTTGTTCTGATTTGGGTCTTTTGGACCTCATTCGTAAGGATGCTCTATGATAGAGTCTTTTATGATGTATAAGGCCTAACCTAATTCCTTTCCTTATCAAAATAAAAAAGTGCACCCTAATTATTTTTAGTACTATTATCAAATTAATTATTTTTCATATAACTTTTGATCGTAGTATACTTAATGGTTTATAAATTTTACCTAATATTACTAATTGATTTGTCGCATAAACCTAGCTAACATAGTGTATTTTGCATATGAAAACAACAATCCTAGATAGTAGATAATGGACTTTAAGGAATTTAAGGACTTTAAGGGTTTGGGCAGGCAGAGAAAGGTGTGCAGTAGGACGCAACCGAAAATCAGATGGTGGCGTCTTTCGGAAGAAAATGGTCAGAATTTGAAAGAGAAGATTTTCGAGGAGGGCGACGCTAAAGGGACATGGAAAGAAAAGAGTGATGCTAACGAGATGTGGGGTAAGATGGTAGAGTGTATCCGTAGAGCAGCTTGTGGAGTGTTGGGCATGTCGAGAGGCGGTTCTGGGCACAAGAGGTCAGTCTCGTGGTGGAGCGAAGAGGTGCAGGAGAAGGTAAAGAGCAAGCAGTTGGCTTTCAGAGCGTGGATGAGGAGTAGTGTCTCGGACAGAGAGGCGAGATCGGCAGAGTACACAACAGCGAAGAAGGAAGCGAAGAAGGCAATGACGATTGCAAAAGAGAAAGCGTTTGAGAGCATCTATAAGGCTCTCGACGAAAAAGGTGGAGAGCGAGTTTTGTATAGGTTCGCGAGAGAGAGAGAGAGAGATAGGATGAGCTCGGATTTAGGCAAGGTTCGTTGCATCAAGGATGAAGATGGAAACGTGCTAGTAGATGATTCAGATATCAGACAGTGGTGGGAGAGGTACTTTCGCGGTCTTCTAAACGAGGGTTGTGAGTCGTCAGAGGGGCACCGAGGTGTAGGGAGCCAGGATGGTGGTCTTCCCCTCCGTCGGTTTTCTAGGGAAGAAGTAAGTGAAGTAATCCGCAGGATGGGCAGAAAAAGGGCAGTGGGTCGAGATGAGATCCCAGTTGAGATTTGGAAGTGTTTGGGCATGAGGGGCATTGATTGGCTAGTGACGCTTTTCAACGTCATCTTCAAGACGGGATGATAGGCTACTAGACCAATACCGCAAGTGTACGGGTCGCGTAGTATCAAGGTGTCGATCTTTAGGACTTTAGTAGAGTTGGTGAATCGACAATCAAAGTAGCTAGGCTAATATGAGGCAATTAAGGATGGAAGAAACTTAAACTAATAAACTAGCAAACAAAGAGAGCAAGCAACAAGATGATGCAAATATGAATAAGGGAAAAAGCAATCCTAGAGGCTAACAGGTTCGGAGTTAAGGTGTCCTTTCTTTACTAGCTTCACACTATGGATCTAAGCAACACTTTGAAAGCATACAAGAATCTAGATCAAATCATGATTTGGAGGCATCTACCTAGAATCATTGTCTAATTCTATCGAATCAAACAAATCGTACCTAAAATATAATAATCATCCACTTTCGTGGCTTGATCCAAGACTAGGCCCTTTAGGCTCAATATGTAACACCCTGTCTTTCTGACTAGGCGTTACTCGGTAGTAGACCTCACGAGGCACTACCAAGCTGGTTCGACAACAGACATTCGGATCTTGCAACGCGGGCACGGCGAGAAAACATGGAAAACATCCAACTTGTATTTCAATGAAATAACAATTAAAATTTAAAACAAGTTAACATGTACTAATCCCCAAGAACAAATCCAAATTCAAATACTCAAATTTCACAACTTATCCTAAAAGACAAACATCTACAAGTTCACTAAATACAATCCCAAGTCAAATAATAATAGAAACGAGCAATAATAATAATAACACCCAACCCCAACACTATGACACGCGCTACTACTCCGTACCACCATTGCGCCGAGGCTCGGTCACGGGATCCTGATTACCTGGAATGAAAAATAGTTCCCCGAGGGGTCAGATCCTATCCTAACAAGTCAGAATCAACATGGAAGTTACAAGACGTTTCAAAACCGTTTTACTAAGGTCAGCAAACAAGTCCGCAATCACACACATATCTCTAGTCCAGTCCTAGGTCCAGTTAGTCAATCAATTCCACACAAAACACGCAATCAGAGGCTTCTACCTATGGTATGGGCACTGCATCAACACCACATATCTTACTCTACCTATGCCGCAGCTCTGCATCAACACTGCAAGCGACAACCGTCCATCCCATCACAACCATGCACAATAAACCATCCATCCTCATTCCAACCGTCCATACCATCACAACCATCCACACAATCAGCCTCCACTGGAGCGCTGCCCAACATAGAGAAAACAACGACGAAAATATGCGTATATAGATAACAACTTTCAAAAACAGGTTTCCAAAATCATTTACACATAGCATACATATCAAAACATTTTAAAAGATCGATCGGGACTAGTTCCCAAAACCAATCTCATAACTACCACGCAACCCTAACAGGCTAGAACAAGACTGAGCAAGTCGAAAATCGACTTACCTGAGAGATGAAGAAATTTCACTCCGAACGGGAAAGGCCAATAGCACAGAAAGATCAATCTCCTAAAACGATAATTAATATTATTATACGCATTAAGACGATTATTATTGTCTAAAGAATTTAAATACCCAAATTGACCCAAACCGAACCCCCTCAACCTTAATCCACCTCTTACTTAATTACCACCCCCTCAACCTTACATGATCAAAGACTATTGATGTATATTTAATCAATTTATTGATTTATGCCAGCAATCCCCACTCCGGCTTCTCAAGCTGCTAGCTTGATTATATAAACAAATGCTACCCGATCAACAGCATCTCTCACACCAATTCCAATCTTTACTTTGAAGTCGATCACCACCTCCGCTCCGATCGAGCACGCCGACCAAAGAGCCAACGTTCTACGCTACTGCAGCCCAACTCAAAGAATCCCCATCTAGCCATCACCACAACTCCTAACCCGACTAGGACCCTTCGCTCGACCATCTACCAACCCGACCACGACGGAGGTCGAACCATACAGCCACACCCACAACGATAGACGACGACGACGATAGCCGAACCCCTCTCGCGCCCTCCCTGGCCCACACGATCGACCCTGGCTACCTACCACCCGCGGAGGACCGACGTCTATTCGGTCGCCACCGACTATGCCGGGCTCGCCCTTGCGCTGAGCCCAACCCCCGACTCCCGCTTAACCGCTAGAACCCATCATTCGACCCGTACCCACAGCCTGAAGTCGACAATAAGACATGGGCGGGAAGTACTTACCGACAGAACCCGCACTCCGGTCGCCCGCAGTAGGAAGCAACGTCTTGAAGAAGAAAGAACGCGAAGGAGCTCTCTGACGGCACACGATGGAGAAAGAACAAGAAGCGTGCTTGGCCGCTTCCAATATATATAGTTTAGGTTTACTTAAGTTTTAATTAGTTTTAGTTTATTTTTATCTTTAATTCAATCCTTGCGGATTAGTTAACAAGTATCTTTTACCCGATTTAATTAGCTTGGAGCTTAGTTAATAAATATCTTCATATAGCCATTCCTATTTTTTCTTATGGAAAAGAGCTAATTCATTAAACCCACCACCAAGGTAACTTGCGGGTTAAGGAACGAGATTGGATATTACACAATAGGGGCTCAATCGGTTCAAGCTCTCGTCCACCGTCGTGGCTTGAGTGAACTCGTCTAACTCAACCCTCTATCGGTAGGTCAACCTCTCAAGAGTTCCCAAATCAATTCTCATTTCTAAGGGAAATCAATCAATCAATCCTATGGTTCAAGCTAAAGAGGAGGTCTTTCAACACAAGTCCCTAACCTATCTCCCTATTGACAACCTAACCTCTCGGTTCTAATCATCAACAAGTCTCAAATCACAATCAATTTGGCATTAGGCACATAGGATTGACACAAACCACAATTCAAATCTCAATTCAAGCAAGCATTCAAAGCACTACCTAGAACCCATAGGGTTTTCCCCAAACCCTAGGATTTGGGAATTTAGCTAAACATAAACAAAGGAAATGAAGACGAGAGAAGGAAATCCATACCAAACTTCATTCAATTGATTGAAAAGAGGGAAGAATCTCCAACACTTTCTCCGATTCTTCACAAGACACTAAAGTTCTAAAATGGGAAAAAGTCCCCAAAAGGGGGAAAGAAGATCCTACTCCAAAGAGAGGAAGACGGCTATTTAAACAACCCTAAAAGGAAACAAGGCTAAAACGGGAAAATGGGGCGCGACGGCGTGACCCGGGATCCAACTCGGTCCGTGACCCGGCCGGGTCCGACTCTGGAGGGCCAAACGCACACATACGCGAAGAAAAGCCCCGACCCCGGCCACGACCCTGGCCATGACCCGGCCGGGTCGGGGCCTGATTTTTGCGCCTTGGTCATGATTTGGCAAGGGAGCCCGACCCCGGCCATGACCCTGGCCGTGACCTGGCCGGGTCGGGGGCTGTGGCCCCGGGTTTGGTTCCGTTGCTCGTCTTTTCGGCTCTCGTCTTGCTCGGTCTTTGGTTTGCTTCTTGTGGCGTCTTTTCGGGGCTCTCCTTGACTCCGTCTTCGAGCTAATGTCATATTCTTAAGCTCCTTTTGATCTCCCATCACCAAAACTCTTCCATTTTCACCTGAAAACGCACAAACAAGACGTAGAGTCCGAACGAAGGCACTAAACCGAAAACAACTAAAATACTAACTTAAAAGAGAGAAAAGCGAACCGAAACCAAATGAAACATGACCTAATATGCACTCTAAGCATGAGCTAGATGCAAGCCATCACGGGCAAGATGCCGGAAGAGTGGAGACTCAGTAAGCTAATCCCGTTATACAAGAACAAGGGGGACATTCAACATTGTAACAACTATAGGGGTATAAAACTCCTAAGTCATACAATGAAAGTGTGGGAGAAGGCAATTGAGATGAGATTGAGGCAGTTGGTGCAAGTGTCAGAAAACCAATTCGGTTTTATGCCAAGTCGATCGTCTATAGAGGCTATTCATCTGTTGAGGAGGCTGATAGAGGCCCATAGGGAAAGAAAGAAAAATTTGCATATGGTGTTCATCGACCTGGAGAAAGTCTATGACAGGGTACCGAGAGAGTTGATTTGGGATTGTCTGGAAGCCAAAGAGGTCCCGGGTTCTGTTATCAGAATCATCCGTGATATGTAGGAGCAGTCAAGGACGAGTGTTAGCACGCCAGGAGGGGACACAGATTTCTTTGAAGTGGGGATGGGTCTCCATCAGGGTTCAGCTCTAAGCCCATTCTTGTTCATGCTAGTGTTGGACGTGTTGACTAGGGACATCCAAGGAGAGGTTCCAAGGTACATGTTGTTCGCAGATGACGTCGCTTTGGTGGAGGATTCTAGAGAGGGGGCGAGCTGTAAACTGGAAGTGTGGAGGGAGAGGCTAGAAGGCAAAGGGTTTACATTGAGCAGGTCTAAGACGGAATATGTGGAGTTCCTTTTCAGCCAGGAGGTTGAGCTTAGAAGTGAGGTGTAGTTAGGCGATGATGTCATTGCGAAAAAGGATTCCTTCAAATATTTGGCTTCTATTTTGCAGTCCGACGGGAGTATTGATGAAGATGTTAAGTCGCGCATTCAGAGGGGTTGGCAGAAGTGGAGGGCGGCTTCAGGGGTTCTGTGCGACAAGAAGGTTCCTCTTAAACTCAAGGGAAAGTTCTACAGGTCTGTCATAAGACCGGCAATACTCTATGACGCAGAATGTTGGCCGACACAAAGGCTCAGGAGAAGAAACTTGCGGTCGTAGAGATGAGGATGCTTAGATGGATGTGTGGGCACACGAGGATGGATAAGATTAAAAATGAAGAGATCAGGGGCAAGCTCGGAGTGGCTAGCATTGGAGATTAGCTGATAAAATCGAGGTTGCGTTGGTTTGGCCATGTTCAGAGGCGGAGCCCTGATGCCACGGTCACAAGGTGCGAGCGTTTGAATTTAGGGGCTTGCCGGAGAGACAGAGGGCGTCCGAAGAAGCGCCGGATGGACAACATAAAGCAGGATTTCACCTTGATAGGGATTTCAGAGGGTCTGGCTCAGTGTAGAGAGTTGTGGAGGGATAAGATCAGGGTGTTAGATTAGATATCTAGTCTTTTTTTCGTCTTTTCGGTATGGTTGTTAAGTTGTTTGTTTCCCTTTTCTTTTTCCTTTTGGATTATATTGGGCACATTTCATCTAGGTCTGAAATCCTGACCCCCCAGATCCTGCCTTGGCGGGATTATTCTGGGTGAATGTTGTTGTTGTTGTGTATATAAATTATAATTTTGTATTCAAAATCATTTATTCCATGTAGACAAATATAAATGTTTTATTAAATGAAGGGTTTGTAGTTGATTTGCTTCAATATATCTATGAATGTTAAACTCTTAAAGGGTCAATACAAATACTTTTTAATTAGAATGACTATACTATCTTAATAAATTAAATAGATATAAATGTACATTGATATTATCTTGATCTTATTTTGATAGATTTTAGATATTATTATGATATTAGTATGTAGGAATTAGATAAAGATATTTGATTTTCTTATGGTTTAGCTACTAAGGATCGAGAATTGTTAAAATATATTTGATTTACAATTAATATGATATGAAGTGGGGCCAAAATTGACGTGGAAGCTCCAAACGGCAGTATTGTAATATATAATATAGATTTTTATGCTATTTAATTCTTCATATTGTATGCTCTATAATATCATCTTTTCACCATTATTTAAATACCATATATATTATGTAATCTACGTACCATGGATCTTATGTTATATTGTACTTCAATAAATACATTATGTGCATACTAATGACATAAAATCATTAAAATAAAAAATCAACTATTACTTCTAAACATTGGTAATAACTGAACATAAAAAGACACAACATTAGACACAAAAATGACCAAATTGATGTTAACCTATTGACTGGGACAACATCGGGTGATATCATTAAGGGTGTGAAGATTAAAATAAAGGGTGAAAGTTATAATATTTAGAGAAAGTTATACTTCAAAACTAATTCATGGTTATTTGTAAAAATAAAAAAATTGATATAATGATCCATAATAATATTGATAAATCTGTGTAATATGTAGAGGTTGATTCACATGGAAAGCCTCCTTAAGATATAAACTGTAAACAATTAAGAACCATTGGATTAAAGAAATGGAGGACTGAGATTTGATGGGGAGACAAAATATGAGAATTTGGTATTAAATAGACACGATGTAGGCAAAACTAAGGTCACAAGAGGAATATATGTACCGAAAGTAATTAGATGTGGGGGAAAGATAGCAAACGCCGCATTTTCCTCAGATTAGCCTACTCAAATGTTCTTTGTGTTCTTTATGATTGTTCACATATTTATCTATCATGTTCACATATTTGAATAATATGTTCAAGTATTTCATGCATTTGTTCACAAATAAAGATGGTAATGTTTCAGACTAAGCATGGTCATATATATATATATATATATATATATATATATATATGTCTTATTTGTTCACGTATTTTACTGAAATGTTCATATATTTGTTTCCTCTGTTCAAAAATGATGATTCTCTCTTCTTTTTTCTTTTTTTAGATGTTTGATGAATATTAATTGATCATCATATATGATTTTTTTATTTTCTACATGAAGAAATTGAACAAAACGGTGACAACGAGAGTTCAAGGAAAGAAACCGAATAAAATATAGTATATATAAATAAATTGAACAAAACAGTGACAATGAAAGTTCAGGGGAAGAAATCGATCCTTCACCAACCTGAAAAAAGGAAATTGGAAGCGAGGGAGGAGGTTCAGGAGACAAAGACAAACGTTATTAAGAGGAGGATGGAGAAAAAGCTGATTAAGAGGAGAAATCAAAAACTAAGAGGATACATTGTGCACTGGCAAAAAGTACCTAAAGGTGAATTTCACAAAACTTCCAAACCTATAAAATTGTTCGTAGATTTAAGCATAGGATGAAAAACTGTTCTATCAATGAAGAAACAATTTTTCATGTTTTGTTCATACATTTAGTTTATGTACTCACATATTTGATAAGATTATTCACATATTAATCTATTCAAGTACAATATGTGAACTGTCATATATCTAAAAGCTATTAATTCACTTCAATATAAGGATATGGTCAATGTGTAACATATACACATTGTCCTTCCAAACACTGACTTAATACATCAGGATACCCTAATACTTGAACATTTTTTCCAAACAGACTCCTTTACGTAAAAATATTCTATCAGACTTCTCTACTAATATGAATTTCTTCTAATGAACCCCTCATCCTTAATCATTCGTTACATAAAACAATCAAACACTGACTTGACTCTAATAACTGATTACTAATCATTATATTATCCATTTTTATACTACATATGACTAAATTAGCTATATAAACTACGTATTATAACATAATATATCAACTATGATGGTTTATTTTCTATCTCGTTGTCGTAATTGTGACTAACAAAGTCTAATGTGACTTAAAATTGGATAACATGACAGTTACTCATCAATTATGGGAGCCAAGTCAGCATGTGTTTGTTTCATGTGAGGAAAGATTAGTGATGGAGGGTTTAATAGAATAAATTTAACTGAGTAGAATGGTATATATATAGTAGAACATTTTTAAGTAGAGGGGTCTGTTTGTAAAAGACGTACAAGTATAAGGGGTCTATTGATGTATTAAGCACCCAATGATTAGTAATGTATGAAATACTGTCTTAAACACATTTTGTATTGTGTTCACATATTTTAGAATTATGCTCACGTATTTTATATGTATATTCACATGTGAAATAGTTGTGTTCAAGTATTTTAGATGTACGTTCACATTTTTAGATATATCGTCAAATTATTTTTTTTCAAATCCATGCACACATATATGTAAACATTCGAATTTGCAAAATCGTAAAGCATGATCTCTCTCTCTCTCTCTCTCTCTCTCTAGAGAGAGAGAGAGAGAGAGAGAGAGGTAGGTTCTATAGAGAACAAGCTTCTATAGAGAACAAGAGAACAAATCTCATCTCATCCGATGATGAGATTTGTAATGGATGGTGAGATATTAGTCCACAATATCCAAAAATAAGAAAATCACAAAAAATCTAAAGTAGGAGAAATTTTCTCCATCAGCTACTAATTGTAACTACCATAAATACAATTCTGTAAAATTAGAATTTACACTACATTATAGATCCAGAAGAGACGCTCCCAAAAATCGTCGGCCTCCATTACAGCCTCCACCACTTCGCCGACCACCACGTTGCCGGCCACCATAACTATAACCACTTCGCCGGCCACCAGTGATTCGCTCTATTTTGTATAGGATAACTCTTGTATTTTGAGATGATTTAGAGAGTGTTTAGGTTAGTTTTGAGCATTATTGTAATATGAAGACCGAAGACACAAGTTATGAAGAATCAAGAGTTAAAGAGCTTAAAGACGAAGATTCGCCATTGCATGGATATCGCGGTCGCGTTGTCTATGACGCGGGCGCGGTGGCGTGAAGAGACGAACCATGAAGACCTATGAAGGCCGCGGTCGCGCTGTCTATGGCGCGGTCGCGGTAGAAGCCGACTCAACGAGTTGACCAAGGAAGACCGCCGCGGGCGCGGTGGTGACGCCGCGGTCGCGGTGCGGCCGACTTTCACGCGGACGAAATTCTATCGTTTCTATCTTGTTTCCTTCCTTATCTTTCGGTTTCCTTTCTTATCTAGTCCGAAAAGGTTGATCTTTGGGGCTATTTAAGGGGAACCTTTCTAGGTTTTAGAGGAATTCAACTTACTTGTCAATCAATATAATTGTTCTTTCAATAGAGTTTAGAGTTTTCTTTGAAATGGAGAACTAACTCTCCTCTTGAGTTTATTCAATCAAGGAAGCTTTATTATGAAGTTGTGAAATTCCCCGAACTCGCGGCGCCTGATCTCCAGCAACAACAGCTCGCTGTTCAATTCCCCGAACTCGGGGAGGGTGTGAAGTTCGAATTGAAGTCTGGCCTCATCCACCACTTGCCCAAATTTCACGGGTTGAACGGTGAGGACCCAAACAAGCACCTCACTGAAGTCCACGCGGTGTGCGTGAGTATGAAGCCCACTGATGTGACGGAGGATCAAATCAAGCTCCGGGCTTTTCCCTTCTCTCTTCAGGACACCGCCAAGGACTGGCGCCAAGTACTTCCCCACTTCCAAACAAACATCTATTAAGAAGCAGCTCAGCAGTTTGGAGCAAGGGGAAGACGAGAACCTCTATGACTCTTATGAGCGCTACAAGAGGCTCATCGCGAGTTGTTCCTACCATGGCTACCAGGCCAAGGATCTTATTTGCTACATCATCGAGGGACTCTGCGACAATGACAAGAGGCTCGTGAATGCATCTTGTGGGGGTAGTTACGAGAACTTAACCCCCACTGCAGCTTTTCAGAAAGTTGAAATCTTGGCGGAACAAGCCCGCAATCAGAGGTCCAGGACCAATGTGAGGTCCGTTAGTGTGGTGAATGAGTCCTTGAATGCTGAAGTAAGGGAGCTCAAGGATCTTATAAAGCAGCTGCTCACGAAGAAGACGGCTCAGCAAGTCAATGCCTGCGGTCTTTGCTATGATGCGAGCCACCACACGGATCAGTGCCCTACTATTCAGGAGACCGAGGAGTCGGTCAATGCTATCGGCAATTATGGTGCGCCCCGGCCCCGGAATGATCCTTACTCTAATACATACAATCCGGGGTGGGCGAATCATCCTAACCTAAAGTGGAGCAATCAGCAGCAAGAAGACCCACCACAACAGCAGCAGCAGTATGCTCCTCAGGGCCAGCAACAACAATTTCGTTCCAACAACTATGCCCCGAGAGCGCCTGCTCCGTCTCAGAATGATGCTATTACCGCCCTCTTGACGGAGAACCAAGAGACGAGAGCTGCTGTAAAGAATCTTGAGACTCAGCTGAGCCAGCTTGCCACCATGATCAATAGGCTCGAGTCTAAGGATTACGGGAAACTTCCCTCTCAACCGCTTAATCACAAGGAGAATGTGAGTGCCATGAATTTGAGGAGCGGTAGAGTATTGGCGAGTCGGGAATCACCCGCTCGTGATGATCCGCGACCGCGTTCCCCTGGCCGCGACCGCGCCGGGGCAGCAGAACGTGAAGACCAAGTCTCTGTTGGAATTCCGCGCCCGCGCTCTCCCCTCCGCGCCCGCGAAAATCCAACAGAGGACTCGGACTTTGAAAGGCGAGAGGCGCCGCGACCGCAGAGCCCGGACCGCGCCCGCGGTAAGGAGGCCGAACGAAACTTTGAGGCGTTGCTCGATTATGCTTTCAAGAACTATTCGCCCCCTCGCCCGAGCACTCCTAGACGAGACCGCACCCCAACAACAGAGGAGGACGATGGCTATGTGGCTCAACCCCTTCCACCATTAAATTCTTTCAAGCCCTCTCCTCCATTCCCCGATGCTCTCAAGGACACAAGGAAGCCGGCGCATGACAAGGAACTCTTCGAGACCTTCGCCAATTGTCGGGTAAATGTTCCTCTCATCAATCTCATCCAAAGTGTCCCTCGTTTTGCTAAGTTTATGAAAGAGCTATGCACCATAAAAAGAAAGAATAGGACTAGTCCTAAGATTGAAAAGGTAGCTATAGTTGAAAAAACGCAGGATAGCAAAATTGAGACTTGTAATTCCCTACTCCAAAAGCAACTACCTAAAAAATGCTCAGACCCAGGAAGATTCACCGTCCCTGTCACTATTGGAGAAACTAAAATTGAGCGTTCTATGCTAGATTTAGGTGCCTCCATTAATGTTCTTCCAGCTTGCATGTATGATAGGTTAGGCCTTGGTCCTTTAAAGGAGTCCGATATTGTTATTGAGTTGGTTGACCATTCTAATGTGCGCCCGAAAGGGTTAGTTGAGGATGTTCTAGTGCAGGTGCAGGGTTTGATCTTTCTTGCAGATTTTTATGTGATGGAGATAGGCGAAGGGCGGTACGACCCGGTTCTCTTACTAGGTCGCCCATTCATGAAAACCGCCAATACGGTCATCGACGTTGCCAATGGATCTCTTTCCATATCTCATGGTGGCAACAAGGTCCGAATTGATGTTGATGAGGACCCATATTGATCGTATCCACGTCGAGCCAACGACGTTAAACAAAAGCGCTGCTTGGGAGGCAACCCAAGGATTAGATAGATTGTTTTTCCATTCCTAGCTTAGGATTTGCTTGTTTTTCTAGCTAACATGCAGGTACTAGGTCCGAAAGGACACGCCTGGCGTGATACCGCGCCCGCGCCACCTTGGCCGCGCCCGCGGTGGATCGTCAGTGCGCCCCGACGAACAAGTACTAGCCCGTGCTCGCGGCAACCATACTGCGTCTCGGTTTTAGCTCGTTTTTTATTATGAAAAAAAAGGGGGACTCATTGGTCCCATTCTACCTCTATATTTTCCATCTATCCACCTATACCCATTCTATTCATCTTCTATCTTTCCATCTTCTTTTCATTCACCTTTGTACTTTCCATTCTTTGGCTATGTGTAACGCCTAAGTAAGGGGGAGCTTTGTTTCCCTGGGATTTCATCTCTACGGCTCGAGTTCCAGCATTCATCTATCTCTCGAGAGACGAGCCAAGATACGATGGTCACTTACACATACGTTTTTCGAGACGAAGTCAAATTATGCCTCTTCACAAGACCCGCGCCCGCGCCGCCTTGGCCGCTCCCGCGGTAACCACCCGAGGACGACTTCGCTATCTGCCGAGAAGCCGCGCCCGTGCCCCTTATGCCGCACCTGCGGTTTGCCCGCCGATTGGAAATACGAAGTTTTTCATTCTACCATCTATGAAGAGTTCTTCCATTCCACCTCTCTTCATCGTTTGTGAGTCTTCTGATATACCTTCTTCCTTGCTTCTATTCTTTCTCTTTGCTTCATTGAGGACAATGAAGGATTTAAGTATGGGGGAAGGAGTACTCGCATTCGCTTATCCTAGTTAGAATAGTTAGAGATTTGCTTCAGATTTTTTATTTTCTTCTTTTCATGGAGCACTTGCACCATACTTTTTGCATAATAAAGAAAGAAAGAAAAAGAAAAAGATAGAAAAAGCCATAAAAAGTGCAAAAAGGCATATTAAATCCTGGGATGAGTCGAAAACCCGAAAGGGCGGCTCAGGTAATAAGCAGGTAACCCGGACCAACATTAGGTTGGGGTAATATGAGGTTTATGAGTGATGTGAGTATTTATGAGCACACCTATTGAAAAATAAAAAGAGCGGTTAGGTGAAAACCCGAAAGGGCGCCTAAGTAGAATTGAGCGGTAAAATTTGAGTGTTTTAGGATCATTCTTGCTTGGGGACTTTGGGGCTTACATGTTAGATTTTGGTAGATCCTAGGTTGCTCTTTCATGTTTTTAGAGCTTGAGTGATATATCATGTTGTGAGGTGTGTGTTTGAGCTTCATTGTTTTATGCTCATGATTTCTCTATTTTTTGGGTTCGGGTTGTGAGCTGAGTGTTTTTATCTTCCCTTGTATTTCCTGAGATCTTAGATGTGCTACCTTGTTATATTTGTTTTGAGCTTACTCGAGGACGAGCAAGATCTAAGTATGGGGGAATTTGATTCGCTCTATTTTGTATAGGATAACTCTTGTATTTTGAGATGATTTAGAGAGTGTTTAGGTTAGTTTTGAGCATTATTGTAATATGAAGACCGAAGACACAAGTTATGAAGAATCAAGAGTTAAAGAGCTTAAAGACGAAGATTCGCCATTGCATGGATATCGCGGTCGCGTTGTCTATGACGCGGGCGCGGTGGCGTGAAGAGACGAACCATGAAGACCTATGAAGGCCGCGGTCGCGCTGTCTGTGGCGCGGTCGCGGTAAAAGCCGACTCAGCGAGTTGACCAAGGAAGACCGCCGCGGGCGCGGTGGTGACCCCGCGGTCGCGGTGCGGCCGACTTTCACGCGGACGAAATTCTATCGTTTCTATCTTGTTTCCTTCCTTATCTTTCGGTTTCCTTTCTTATCTAGTCTGAAAAGGTTGATCTTTGGTGCTATTTAAGGGGAACCTTTCTAGGTTTTAGAGGAATTCAACTTACTTGTCAATCAATTGTTCTTTCAATAAAGTTTAGAGTTTTCTTTGTAATGGAGAACTAACTCTCCTCTTGAGTTTATTCAATCAAGGAAGCTTTATTATGAAGTTGTGAAATTCTGGTAACCTCTTTATCCCTAGGTCTTTATTGATACTCTTGTGCTTCATCCCATGATCTATGTTTGATTTTATGAGCCTGATCAACTTGTTTGATTGACTTAGATCTATTGTTTGATTTAGGATTGGTTGTTGTCTATGCATCTTTCCTATCTCTCGAAAGAACTCTATTCTAGGACCGTGGACTAGTTTAGGGAAGAGTATTCAATGGTTTAATTGTGCATGAGACTCGTAGCTTGATTGCATGATTTGATTTCCTAATATCCCTGTGCTCTATGCTAACTCTAGGTTAAGCGTCCTTGCCTAGGGTTATAGAATTGCTTGGACCGTGGACTTGCGATTGCTAATGATTGGGATTGGAATTGACCTAGGCATATAAAGAGGTGGATGAATTCATGATCAACGGATTAATAAAGTGGAACTGATTGGATAAACTCTACTTGATAACCTTTGATTGAAACCAACTTTCAAAACCCCCCTTTTTGATTACTTGCATGAAAACCATAAAATCTGAAGAAAAAACTGATTCCTTTGGGTTCGACCCCTTGCTTGCCTACTATACTGTTGTTTGCATGTTTGGGATTTATTTTTAATAAGAGAACAACGACTTTGCCTGAGTCAACCAGCATCCTCCATTGCGCAGGAAAACCCCCGGCCACAAGAGTCTCTCCATTGCGCAAAATCGAGGGAGAGGATCGCCGGCCACCAGAGTCTCTCGTCGGCGTCCACCACTTGGTTTCGCCGGTCATCTCCTTGTCACTGTCGGACTAAAAGAATTTGCTGCAACCACCACGGACCACCACGTCGGTCACCTCCTAGATGCCCAATATTAATCGTATAAATATGGCATCAGGTAATTTTTGTATATAACTTTTGCATCATGTATATGTCTTAAATTTATGTGTAAATTGTTTAGGTGACCTATCCCTACAGATCAAGATGTATATAGGTACATTAATATTGTATATGATAACCTTAGGAGTGTACATACGAAATTTGATGTGGCTGGATTGTTTAGGTGACATATCCCTACAGATCAAAATGTATATGTACATTAATAATGTATATGACAACCATAGGAGTGTATATACGAAATTTTATGTGACTGATTGTTTATGTGACCCATCCCTACATGTCAAGATGTATACATGTACATTAATAATGTATATGACAACCTTATAAGTGTATATACGAAATTTGACGTGGCTGGATTGTTTAGGTGACCCATGACGCCGGTCGTCGGAACCACCAATTCGCTGGAAGGCCCCGTCGGAAACACCACATTGAACCACCACGTCGCAAATGCCATCACTAGCACCACGTTGTCAATTATTGTATATATGTATAGTAATATTGTATATGACAATCCGAGGAATGTACATACGAAATTTGTTGTGGCTGAATTGTTTATGTAACCTATTTCTATAAATCAAAGTTTTATATATGTACAGTACTATTGTATATGACAACCTAAGGAATGTGTATACGAATTTTCTTGTGGCTGTATTGTTTATGTGACCTAATCTACATATCAAGATGTATACATGTACAGTAATATTGTATATCACAACCTAAGGAATGTATATACGAAATTGTTGTGATTGGATTATTTATGTGACTTATTCCTACAGAATAAGATATATATATATATATATGTATGTATGTATGTATAGTATATTGTATATTACAACCAGAGGAATGTATATACAAAATTTATTGTGCTGGTTACTAATTACATTATTGTATATGACATATTCCTACAGAATAAGATGTATACATGCATAGTTTATAGTATATGACAACCCGAGGAATCAATATACAAAATTTGTTGGGCGTTACCGGGGCGGGGGTCAGTCCGGGCAGTAGCTTCGAGTCGGGAAGGGGTCGTCGGCTTGGTTGTGCAAGGGGATGGCGATCGAGTCAAGTGTTGGGGGGTCGGGCCTGAGTAGTGGTCGCCGGTTGTCACCAGATCTGGGGGGAGGGTTGCATCGGAAGTTAGAGGGGGTAGTTGTGGTGGCGCTGCTAGTGTCTGGGTTGTCGGAGTCACGTCAGGCGGGAATGGTCGGCGATGGGGTTCGGATTTATAGAGGGTGAGCGAGTGAGAGGAGGCGGAGAGTGGTGTAGTCGGGGTTAGAGCAGCGGCTGGGTGGCCTCAAGTGTGGTCGGCGTGCGAGTGTTGTCGGGGTTGTCGAAGAAGAGAGAGTTTCGTATTTGGTAACTAACCCACTATGTACAAAAATTTATTTTTCCTATTTTGATAATTTTTAAAAATCAAACAAAATCTTGTTAGTTGCTATATTAATTCTACGTACAAAAATCAGAATAATGATCCATTATTTCAATCTAATCTCCACCATTGAAATTCTTTTAATCTAATGGTCTATAATTGTTCTCTTCTCTATTATATAGGTGTTCTCAATTGAACTTTAATCTATGTCTATGTAAAACTATAAAAGGACAAGTTGGACTTTAGTGAAAACAAATGCTGCTTTGATGAACATAGCAAGTAGAGATTGAGAAAAAAGGAAGATTAGTAAATTTCTAATACATTCAAGTCCATGTATTATATGACGCATAAATAAGTTTAAATATGTGAAACAGTTTATGATGTTTGTTTCCATGTGGACGTTTTTTCTTTGGGTGTTCACATATTTGATGAGGTTGTTCACGTATTTTATTTTGTGGTTCACATCTTGGTAAAGATTATAGTTTATGATGTCTCAAATTCTTCTTCCATCTAGCGTTGAAATAGTTCCTTATGCGCCTTACACACATACTAATACAATTCTCTATGCTTGTCGCTTGATTGCTATAGACAATAAGATTCCTAGCCTTCCAAGTGAAGTATAAAACAACACAGTGGTAGTGATCCGAGGTGTTGAACTCGACCGATTTCCTTCCTTTAACTGATCAGTTCAATTAACCCAGTCCTCAATATATTTACTTCTTCTTCCCGGTTTTTCCCATCTCTGAACACCGGATAGAACTCTTGAAGGTGTAAGTGCATTTAAACCACAGGTGGTTAGCGGTTTCTTGCTTATGGTCGTCACAAAGCATACATTGGTCGTTCTGTGCAAGACCCCAACACTTCAGGTTTGCCTTAATATGGATGCCACCATTGATAATCTTCAAAGCAATGAAAGTTACCCTAGGAGTATTTAATTTGTTCCACACCAGATCAGCCCATTGAACACGTTGTCCCTTCTCCCTTAGGTTATCATACAAAGCTTTCCAGTCAAATCTCCCAAATCTAGAGAACATTACACACGGCATTGCATTACCATGAAGAGATGCAACCAATTCTTCTCTGAGCTTGAGCACTGTTTTCTAGATCGCGCTAGAAGAACTTTTGCATCCGATTTCCCAAAAACTCTACCCCCTGATGTGCGTTTTTAAATCCATTTATGCCAAATGGAATCAGAATCTGCTAGAAAACTGGTTGTGTTTTGATGGTTCCAAACAGGTTACCGAGTAGGAGTTGATGTCATTGACCTGAATTTGCTGGAAAATCTGTGTGTGTTTTGATGGTTCAAAAAAGGTTTCCGACCAGGAGTCACTGACCTGACCAATGCCATGGTTAGGTCACTGACTTCAAAAAAAGTCATGTGAAGTCACCGACTTGTATTCTAGTAAAGAAAAACGTGCAGAAATTCTATAAAAGGCGATGCCGCATTTTTTTATTAAGGGAACTCTGAAGATGCTCCATAAGTATTTATTAAGGTAAGTTGGAGTGTGCAAAAAAGGAAAATCATCTAGAGATAATTGAAGATATCAAGGATGATTTTATTATGTCTTAAGGAAATATTTTAGGAATATATTGTACCGAATATGTACAATTCATTCCTTGTGCAAATGGTATGAATTGTACATCAATCTTCTTAGTTCTCTATAAATAATTTCGTGGGCTTATTGTTAGAACTAAGGAGCAAGAGAGAAAATTTGTATTCAAGAGTGTTGGGCGAGCCTTGAACGTGGGATTCGTTCATGGTGTATATGTGAAGAACTTGGGATTCGTTCTTGTTGGTTGAGTGTGAGAGGAGTTGTATTGAGTGAGGGTTGAGTACTTAGGCAGAGTGTTTGCAAGAGACTATGGGATTCACTTCTTGAAACAAGAGATCTTTGTAAGCCCGAGAAATCAATATAACGAGTCGAAGTGCTCTTCTAAGTCATTTGGAGTAGGATCTTGAAAGACAAGTGGTTTTTCTCCTTGCAAGCACGTTGGTTACAAGGATTTTCCACTATATATGAATCATTGTGTCAATCTGGTTTTTCGAAATCTTGCTTGTGTGTTTTTTATTCCGTTGCGTAAATACAAGTTGTTGACTCTGGTCGACGACATCGTAGGTGTCGACGACTTCAAGTATTAATCGATCCTACAGAATCAGATATTGCATCATGAATCAACTCTGCAACATTGGATTTGTTCCAAGCGGCCATTTCGTTAAGACGAAAGCCACCTTCGTCCTTGGGCCTGCACACTCTTTTCCACACAATCGGCGCCTTGCATACAGATCTACTTCCGCTCCTCAGAAAGTTTCTAAGAACTTTATTGACTTCAGAGATAATGGTCTTGGGAAGGAGGAAGATCTTGCTCCAGTATTGAATCAATCCATAAAAGATATTGGTGGCCTTGGCCAACACATTGTGTGTATGAATTTGAAAGAAGGACAACACATTCTTTAAAATTGTGCAAACTCGAAAGTTTTACATATATGTGTGTATGAATTTGAAAGCATTAATTTGAACAGGCATCTAAAAATGTGAATGTACGTCTAAAATACGTGAACACAACTATTTCACATATGAACATACGTATAAAATACGTGAACATAATTCTAAAATATGTTAACATCTTACTCAAATATGTGTAACCCAATGTCCTTTTTTCAATTAACAAGTTAAGAACCATCAATTAACAACAAAGACTATGTAGGTATGTACAAATTAGCATTGGGTTACACAAGGAAAATCAAATAAAACTCGATGTCTTGCTATTCATTTCTCTAGGTTGAACAAAAAGAAAGTGATCTATAAGTCCAAACATATACCGATTAACAACATTGCACAAAATTTAAAATCCACTAGTTCTTATAATCTTAGGCACTAGGGATCTCAATCTTAATATCAATGAGTGTAAGCCTCTTAAAGTTCATTTGACACGTTTCCATGTTAGGAGCATCAACAAGTGCCTACAATAAAGATGTTTCCTAGTAAGGAAAATCCAAGTCAAACAAGTGGAATAAAATGAGATATCGAGATAAATAACTCTTATTTTGATGGTATGTTCACGTTAAACTGATGTATGTTTACATATAAACAGAGAATGTACATAAAAATTCAAACTCAGAACAAATAATGCTCATCACTCGTGACTGTCATCGAGCATGTTAAGAAAGCAAACATTAAGTCATTATTGCCCCTTCGCGTTCAACCATTCAACACGGCATATTGAACAAGCATACACCAAAAAATGACCAATATATAATCCTAAGAGTTTACACCAACTAAATATTCATAATTTGATGATATAACTATCGAGAATGAACTTTAGGTATTGAATAATTATAGTTGGAAATTCATAATAATCTTTTGCTAATACACATTATCTACATGAACTCCATTGAACATACATTTTGATGGTATATATGTTCACGTTAAAATGGTGTATGCTCACATATAAACAAACAATTTTGATAAAATGTCAAATTCAGAACAATAATGTTCATCACTTAAGACTTTCATCGAACATGTTATGTGCATAACTTATGAGATCAAAAACAACATACAAATCTCAATTAATTTTCAAAATAACATAGTGTCTAATTAAAATACCATATCAACACCACTCTATGATCAATATCATTGCACAAATTGTCATATTTAAGCAAAATGTGAGGAGAGTAGATTCAAACATTCAGAAAGAGAACGAAAAGATAGGAAGTTGAAAATAGAGCAAAACTTCAAAATTGAAAAGAGAAAGTTGGAATTACAAACCTATAGATTAAGACATAAGCAGAGATTGAATGAGAAATGAAACAACAAGCTCAAATCAAAGAGAGGGAGATTTCAATCAAAACCTAGCAAAGGCATGGTTAAGCATGAAACAAGTATGGGGGTGGGGGGTTAGAAGGGGAAACTGACAAATATACCCAGTGGCGGACCTAGAATTTCACCGAGTGGGGGCTAAATATATAAAATACAGAATTTTTTGAGGAAGGCCATGGGAATAGCTAGAGTTGTTAATCGGGTGGGTTTGAATGGGTTCGAGCCCGATCGTTTTGGGGTTCAGATCAATCCAAATTTGATTAAAGTCTTAATATTTTGACAATCGAGTTAAACAATTTCATGTCAGGTTTTTCTTTAATCGGGTACAATTCAGTTTTTAAGTCAATTTTGGTTGAATTATTTAGATTTTGGGTTGACTCGGAATTCTATTCTGGCCATATTTTGAATCATGATGTTTTCCCTAATTTAATTAACTTTAACACTAAATATTTAGTGTAATTAAATTTAAATTCAAAATTATAAATATAACAAATATTCGTTATTATTATGTAAAGTAAAATATTTATATAAGCACATTTACATATATTTAATGTATCTAAACTATTTTATCAAATGATATTGTATTTCTTTACAAGTACATACAACTATATGAGATAATTTAATGTAAATTTGATCATTGAATTCAAGGTTACGAATTTTTTTGAGGTCGGGTGATTTTGAATTAGGAGACTTTGTTTTTTTTCGAATAATATCAGGTCAGGTAAATTTGGATTTTCAGATAATTTTGCATTGGATAATTTCAAACATCTATTTATATTGGACTAATACATTAAGATATAATTAATTATGGATTAATTTCGAATTTAGACCAATGATTAACACATACATATATTTAAGGAATAATGATTCGAAATAATTTCAAGTATCAACTTTCAACCAAAAATAATCCCAAGTTTGATAATCATCACCAACGATCCGAACTATCACGAAATTAACCAAAAACAATTCGAAACCTTTTTTCGACGAGTTTTCCGGTGAAATCGATGATGTAGGGATCGAAAATATGGCATAACAATATAATATTTTACAATTGGATGAATATATTTTCGATCGCCGTATCATCGATTCCACCAGAAAATGATTCCAAATCGTTTTTGGTTAATATTGTGATAGTTTGGATCGTTGGTGATGATTTTCAAACTTGAGATTATTTTTGGTTGAGAATTGATACTTGGGATTATTTTGAGTCATTTTTCATATATTTAATAAAATATTTTTACAAAAATAAAAAAGAGGTCTATGTGAGATACTAACCATTAGTCTTCCTCATGTAACAACTCACAATGATTTACACTTTATAGGTTAAAGACCATTTTCATATGATCCAATGCCTAAAAAGTTGACTTTGGATCGTATGAAACACACTCCTGAGGGAAGATCTTGGCCATCCAATATGGAGAAATGGACGGCCCAGATCACAAGGAAAGAAAAATCCATGCGGTGACATAATCGTTAATAAGTGGAAGTTTTCAACGGTGCACTACAAGGGAAAAAGTGCATTTGTAGCCCGGAAAAGTGCACTGGTAACCTTGAAAAAGTGCACTGGTAACGAGTGTTGCAAAAGTGCATCCATAACTCTCAAAAGTGAACTGGTATCTCGATTTTGGCTCGTAATCTCCAACTTACGAGTGCACCTTTTCGACTTAGCCGTGCGCTTTTTCATAGACAAAACTTTTGCTTATTTACGATTATGCCACCGCTTGGCTTTTCTCTCCTTTGCACTTGGCCGCCCATTCCTCCGAATGACCAAGATTTTCCCTCATTTAACACCTTAGGAGTGTCTTTCATGTGATTATAAGTTCGTAACCAAATCTATGTCATCAAATATCACATTTATTTATCGAACATAAAAATCAATATATATTATATAAGCCAACCGTTTTTGAGCCACCACGTTGATTTTGGCCCTACCGCATATTGGATAAATAAATAGTTTTGTTTATGTTATCTCAATTAATCTAATAAAATTTCTTATGATCAACTTATGTAAAAGATATAATAATTTTTCTTTTGATTTTTGTAAGATATTCTATATTTTTCAATATAGCACTTTGTAACACCCCTATTTCGTACTCTGGGTATTACTGCCAGTGACCTCGGTTTTCCCCATCCAAAGTCACCCAAGGCTCGTTATTCACAAAGAAACATAATCGCAACGGGGAATTCATCGTAAATATGGAAGAGTGCGGAATTTAGAATGTTATTACAAGTAGTTGTTTGCTCAAAAGATTATCACACTTCTAGTGTTATACAAAACAGTAGTTCATAATAGTAAATAATACGAAAGCGTTCCAAAAGTGATTCTTCTAGTCCCTCCATGATCAAGCTACGACTTCGTCTTCAACCTTCGATGACCTTGTCTTTATTCCCTGATATTTCCATAAAAGCAAGAAATACCAGCCGACCAATGTCGGGAAAGAAAGAAAGTGGTATTAGTCTAACGCGAGACTAAGCAAGTGGTAGAACGTGACTTGGTTCTAAAAAAGAAAGGTTAAATAATTGGAATTTTATTGGCGATGAGAATCGGGATATTTTTAGGAGAACGATATAAGGATTTAAGTGGAGAGGCATATAATACTTTATCTGGAAAGGTAAGAATACGATTTTCGAGGCTTATGAAAGAAAAGGATATATTGTTGGGAACTTTATTAATTCACATCAAATTTTGAGAAGCCTCCGTCGACTCAAGTCGGGAGCTAGAATGGTTTTCCAAAACGTACTCACCATCCTCGTTCATTAATTATTTGTGCATAGGGCACTTATATTTCATTAATGACAAAACAGTGCATTCAGTTATCGATTTTTAGATGTAGCAACCCAAAACGGGTCAAGGGCCACATCAGAAAAGGACGGAGTCCTTAACACCTAGCTAGGGTGTTATCACCCCCCTACGCTTGTAGAGCAGGCAGAGTCATGACCCAGTATTAGGGTATAGGTACATCCTAATACGTTTTTGAGAGGTGTTTCAGAGGCGAGCTCTCACCCCTAATGACTATCCTAGTCCTTAGCAAAGTCTCAACAAGACATATAAACACATAAAGGCCGCAATCAATCGGTCCTAAATCCAAGTACTAGCGTAGTACAGGAATAATAACAATATGAACGGTGAGGTCATTATCTCTAACAATAATAATCCTAGGTTCGTTTTTAAGCAAACAAGGTGTTCCCAACAAATATATGGACGTTAAACGGAATAGAAGAAAATTCACGTTTAATCGTAAAGAGCAAGAGAACCATCCACTTGCCTTTGATTTTCGAGATTTGAGGTTTTACGGAATTGATTCACGAGCTTACGACGACCCAAATACTTGACCTAAGTTAAGCGTCATTTTCATAATGAGCGAACACGAAATAAATTAGTATATAATTTATTTCTAACTTTAAAAGTCCCTTAAATCATTTTTCTTCGCTATAATAATTAGTGAGAGTTATACAAATTATTTTCTTTTAATAATTTATATGTAGCAAGGTTCATAACCTAACCCATCAATTGTACTTGTCTTAAGAAATAATTGAAATATTTTTATTAGGGTGATAACTTTGTTGAGATCATACTAATAGCAAGATTATGAATAGCTAAATTGACACTTAATACAAGTTGTGATCGGGCTCATGCGTTTTAATACATACGTATATATATTTTTTTTTTTTGATTGAAACATACGTATATATATTATCTTTACTTAACTGCGCTTTTGAGGTCAACATTGAAAAAGTTTCATGCATGCAACTTCAAATTTCGTGATTTAATTAAGTAATCATCACTTTAATGATCATGATGAGTATTCGAATAGCCTTATATCAAGTGGTCAAATGGTTGGCATTTTGGTGGGCTTTATACGTGCATTCGTTTAGTAATAAAAGGCCTTTAATCTTGTTAACTAGTTATGGCCCAAATTAATCAACCTAATTGATGATGATTGGCCCAACAACAAAGCAGATCAAACTAAAAAAAGGCTGCTCACCCTCTTCAGCAGCAGCGAACGACACAGGCGACGTACGACCGACAACGACGGCAGCGGCGGACAACGACGACAACTCCGGCAAGGCGGTCGGTGGTAGTGGAGCGGGCTGGTGGTGCGGCGTTCCGACAATGCTCCGGCGAGGGCTCGCGTAAAGATTTTGGGGATTTTCAAGATTGGACCGGGAAGGTTTCGATCGGAACGGACGGCATCTTTTGGGTTCTCTTTTGGAGGCTTAAGGACTGGCTTAAGTGAGATTTGGAGTGAAGGTGTGAGGCCTTGGATTACTGAGGTTAAAGAGTGGCAATTGCCAATTGGATTTGGTTTTATTGATGGATAAAAGTCTGATTTCTCGCCCCCTGTCTATGGAAGAAATTGTGCCCAAATTGTCAATGGAGCTAGATGAACTAGGCTGAAATGGTAGGGGAGTACATAGCTCGTTGCAGAAGGAGATCACCGGCGAAATCCCGTGGTTTCCGTGTGACCGTTCGTACCCTCTGACACCGCCGAATTTGACTTGGGTTGAAGAGGGAGTCTTGAGAGGCAATGAGTACTATAGGTCGTACCATCTAGTACCCAAGCTCAAATCCAACAATTTCCCTTTTTTTTTTGTTTTTTTTTTTTTCTTTGCAGAGGATGAGATGGGCTAGGCCAAGACATTAGAGATGGGCCGAGCCCCTTTTTATTTGGGTTGGGTTAAATTCTAGTTTATTATGATTATTTATTTATTTTATGGGTAATTGAGTATGCCTTATGGTTAGAAAATGACTAGTTGTTATTTAGTTAAATTTTCTTACAAAGATTTATATTAATTTAACCTCTTTATATAAATCTAAAATTTTCACGATTTATTCGTAATAAGTTGGCTCATATCTCATTATAATAATAATAATATAATATATATTATTATTTGTATATATACTTATTTTTATTTTACCAAAAGTTGCGGATATTACAATAGTACCCCCTTAAAAATTGGTTTCGTCCTCGAAACCAGGAAAGTCTAGGGTACGATGCAACAGGGAACGACTACAAATCGCATGATCTTGCTTACAACGAGAACTCAAACTAGTACCCCCTTAAAGAACATCCG
This sequence comes from Polygonum aviculare, assembly GCA_934048045.1. Classification (NCBI taxonomy): domain Eukaryota; kingdom Viridiplantae; phylum Streptophyta; class Magnoliopsida; order Caryophyllales; family Polygonaceae; genus Polygonum; species Polygonum aviculare. The sequence continues at coordinate 15,204,685 of OW204024.1, forward strand.
GTTCTTTAGGTGTACTTACAACAACTCTGGAAAATGCTCCTGCATCCTTTGCTCGGTTTCCCATGTTTCCCAAGTGGTCTCCTCGCCACCATTTTTCGACCACAGAACCCTAACTAATGGTACTACCTTGTTGCGAAGCTTCTTTACTCGCCGTTCTAGAATCTTCACAGGTTTCTCCTCGTACGTGCCATTTGGCTGAATCTCCACGTCATCATAGTTAAGCACGTGAGATTCATCAGGCACATACTGTCTCAGAAGAGACACATGGAAGACGTTGTGAACTGGGTGTGCTGATGGAGGCAGTGCGAGACGATAGGCTAGCTTGCCTATTCTTTCTAGTATCTCAAAAGGACCCACGTAACGAGGATTAAGTTTCCCTCGTTTTCCAAATCTGAACACACCCTTGGAAGGAGATACTTTCACGAAAACCTTGTCGCCTACCGCGAATTCCACCTCTCGTCGCTTCAGGTCAGCATACGACTTCTGTCGACTTTGAGCAGTCAACATCCTCTGGCGGATCAAAGCGACATCTACAGCAGTCCTCTCGACTAGCTCAGGTCCCAACAAGACCTTATCAGCACTGTCATCCCAGCAAATCGGCGAACGACACTTGCGTCCATATAGAGCTTCAAAAGGAGCCATCTTAATGGTAGAGTGCCAGCTGTTGTTGTAGGTGAACTCTATCAAGCTCAGGCTGACATCCCAACTCGTCGTGCGATCTAGCACACAGGCTCGAAGCATGTCCTCAAGGGTTTGAATTGTTCTTTCAGACTGCCCATCAGTCTGAGGATGAAATGCGGTACTGAACTTCAACTGGGTACCCATTGCCTTATGGAGTTCCTCCCAAAATCGGGATGTAAACCGACCATCTCGATCAGAGACGATGGTCTTTGGGGTACCATGGAGGCGGACAATCTCATGAATGAAAACCTCGGCCAACTTCTGAACTCCCCACGTCATCTTGATTGCTATGAAATGGGCGCTCTTGGTGAGTCGGTCGACAACCACCCAAATAGCGTCCTTCTGTCCTTGAGTCTTAGGCAATCCTGTAACGAAGTCCATTGCGATATCTTCCCACTTCCATTCAGGAACTGGTAGGGATTGCAATTTTCCTCCCGGCCTTCTATGCTCAATCTTCACCTTTTGGCAGACAAGACATCTCAGAATAAAATTTGCCACCTCTTGTTTCATGTTCGGCCACCAAAAGTTCTTGCGTAAGTCTTTGTACATTTTACTTGCCCCTGGGTGGACGGAGTAGGCCGATGAATGTGCTTCCTGCAATATGGTCCTTCGAAGCTCATCCACGGCAGGTACACAGATGCGATCTCTGAACCACAGTGATCCATCATCCTGAAGGATGAATCCCGGTGCCTTACCCTCCTGCACTTCACTGCTAATCTTGATTAACATGACATCGTCTGCTTGTTTCTCTTTAATCTGATCGAGTAGTGTGGGTCGGATCTGCAGAGTGTTCAGACCACCTTGTTGTCTTCCGAACCAAACCTCTATCCCTTCTTGTATCAACTCCTCCTGTAGCTTTGGTTGAGCAGTCAACATCGAAATTAAGCCTTCTTGAGCCGTTTTACGACTTAAGGCATCTGCCACCACGTTGGCCTTCCCTGGGTGATAGAGTAACTCGATGTCGTAGTCCTTAATCAGCTCTAACCATCTCCTCTGCCTCATATTCAACTCTTTTTGTGTGAACACATACTTTAAGCTCTTGTGGTCGGTGAAGATCTGACACTTCACACCATATAGGTAGTGTCGCCAGATTTTCAAAGCAAAGACCACAGCTGCTAGCTCTAAGTCATGCGTAGGGTAGTTGACTTCGTAGGTCTTGAGTTGACGAGATGCATAGGCAATGACCTTTCCATTCTGCATCAACACGCATCCGAGACCTTGCTTAGAGGCATCACTGTACACTACATACCCCTCGTGTCCATCTGGCAGTGTCAGAATTGGGGCACTAGTTAAACGTCTCTTAAGTTCTTGGAAGCTCTCTTCACACTTGTCATCCCACACAAATTTCGTGTGAACTTTTCGGAGTAACTTGGTCATTGGTAGAGAGATTTTAGAAAATCCCTCTACGAATCTACGATAGTACCCAGCAAGTCCAAGGAAACTACGTACTTCCTTGACATTTTTCGGTTGCTTCCAATCAGAGACTACCTTAATCTTCTGGGGGTCTACCATCACTCCTTCTTGGTTGATTACGTGGCCTAGGAATGCCACCTCTTTCAACCAAAGCTCACACTTTGACAACTTAGCATACAACTGATTCTCTCGCAGGATTTGTAGAGTGATCCTTAGATGCTCTTCATGCTCGACTTCACTGGCAGAGTAGATCAGGATGTCATCGATGAAAACCACCACGAACTTATCGAGGTAGTTGTGAAAACAACGGTGCATCAGATCCATGAACACTGCGGGTGCATTTGTTAGTCCGAACGGCATCACCACGAACTCATAGTGGCCATAACGGGTACGGAAAGCAGTCTTCGGGATGTCCTCCTCACGAATCCGAAGCTGGTGATATCCTGACCTCAAGTCGATCTTGGAGAACACCTTGGCACCACGCAACTGATCCAGTAGATCATCTATCCTCGGCAAAGGGTACTTGTTCTTGATAGTGACCTTATTCAGTTCCCGATAATCGATGCACAGGCGAAAGGTCCCATCCTTCTTCTTTACAAACAACACAGGTGCTCCCCATGGTGAAGCACTAGGTCTAATGAAACCTTTCTCCAACAACTCTTCTAACTGGCTTTTGAGCTCCTTCATCTCGATCGGTGCCATTCTGTACGGCGCCTTCGAGATGGGTGCAGTTCCGGGCTCTAGATCAATCGTGAATTGCAAATCACGCTGGGGTGGTAACCCTGGAAGTTCCTCGGGAAACACATCCGGAAATTCTCTAGCCACTGGGATCTCCTGAACACTGACAACTTTCTTTTCCACTGACTCCAAATAGCACAAATATCCTACATTCCCTTGTCGGAGCAGTTTTACAGCTTTCATGGCGTTGATCAATTTCCCGTTCTCTTCTTCGCGCCTCCCCTTGAACTTGCACACGTGCTTACCTCCTGAATTAATGGTCACTGTCCGCTCCTTAAAATCTATTACAGCTTCATGACGAAGTAACCAGTCCATCCCTAAGATAATGTCGTACGGAGCCATGGGAATGCATATCAAGTCGGAGCTAAACTTCCGACCTTGAATGCTTATAGGGAAGTTACTAAGCTGCTTTGTTCCTACAATCTTTTCTCCATTTGGAAGATTCACCACAAAGGGTTCACAGATGTCACGACATTCTAAGCCTATCAGTTCTACACAGCTTTCAGAAATGAAGGAATGTGTTGCACCAGAATCAAATAACAAGAAAGCAGTAGTCGAACGGACATATAATGTACCTTGGCAGACTGGTGCATTCGGCTCATCACTGCGACGCATCTCGTAGAGACGTTGTCCTTGTCCTTGGGAAGTCGCAGGTGCTTTTCCCTTGTTCTGAGCGGTGGACTGTAGAGACGTCGACCCTCCTGACTTACTCGGAACTCGGTTACTCTGAGCCATTGACGCACTTCTGGTCTGACCTGACCTGTCCTTGCCTTGCGGGCAGTAGAGGCGTATATGCCCCTCCTTTCCGCAGGTGAAACACTTCTTCTGACTCTTGGTGCAGTATCTGTTGATGTGACCCTGCTCTCCACAGTTAAAGCAGGTTAGTGGACCCCTACGTTGTCCTGACCCATGAGAGAGATTCGTCGAAGCTGAACTCGGCTTGCTTTTCTTTGACCAACTCGACCTTTGAGGTGACGCAGGCCTCTTGAACCCACTGTAACCCTGAGACCTTAAACCTCCATTCTTCTTCTTATCAGCCTCCTTCAAGGACTTTTCCAGGCGATAGGCAGCATCAACGTACTGCTCTAGGGTCAGAAATTCCCGTTGCTCCATCCAAGGCCTTAATGTGGGGTCCATCCACTTGTGAAAGCGACGGATCCTTTGAGCCTCAGTGGAGACTTCAGGTCCAGCATACTGCAACAACTGATTAAACTTGGTGACCCTCTCCAGCACTGACAAGCCCTCGACTTTGGGGTAGAGAAGCTCTTCTTGTTTCTCGTCCCTCATGGATTCAGAAAAGAATCGGGACATCATTTTATCCTTGAACATGTCCCAGCTCAACATCGGGTGTTCAGATAGGCGAGAGTTCTCCCACCATTCACTAGCACCATCTCTCAGCTGTAGGGCCGCGATGTGCACTCTTTCAGCTTCGGTGCATCTGACATTCCGCAACAGCCTCTCGATGTGCGTGAACCAGTAGGAGATTCTAGCTGGATCTCCAAGGCCATTGTAGGTTTCTGGCTTCAGCGAGGCGAAGGTTTTGAGCGCCTTCGAATAGTTTGACCCGTCATCCTGGGCATAAAAGTCATCTTCTCTTCGGCCCACGGGCGGGTTCATTCTGTTAGCATTGGGTTGAGGTACAGCGGGAGGCGGGATGGCCGCCTGTATCATCTGCTGAAACAAATTTTTGAGAACTTCTAAGGTTGCAGGATCCAACGTTGTTGTTGGAGGTGGATCCCGGCCTCGATTGCCGCCAGACCCTCCGGCCCTAGACTCGAACTCCTCTTCTTCTTCATGATCGGGCAAGATCGGGGCATCTCGGTTTGTTCCACGAGTGTTAACCATCTAAACAAGTGAGCCGCAATTGAATTGGATTCGTTAATACTTAAGGCAAGATTACACAAAAGAAGATTATACATTCATAGTGCCATCAAGGCTAAATAAACAACATAGTTTGTTCGGAAGAAGGTATAAATACAACAACATACGAGTCATAATAACATACTGCTGCCGACTCGACCCATCGAGTGGTACAAAATAGGGTCGAGTTTTTCCTACTTCGAGGAAAACTACAAAGGTACAATACTGGCTACTACGAAGTCCGTACAAAAGGGAATGTCATGATACTACTCATAGCAAAGACGAGGAACCAAGATGGAGCTACTGAGGTGGGTGACAATACATATCGAGGAACCCGGTGTCAAAGAGGGTGTGCCGGAGAGTCTGACCAAAGTGCTCAACTACCATGTCTGCCTGCCATCGCTGTCTGTTGATCCAATCAACTCGACTCTGAGCATCTTGGGCCTCAGCCTTAAGCTGGTTGAGTCTGGCCTGCTCCCCTCCTATCATTGCGTGCCACACCTTTTTGTCGTCGTGGAGTACGCCGAATTTGGGCGTGATGATTTGGGGGGAAATGGGTCCCATCTGAGCTCGCGCGGTCCAGGTGGCTGCCGTAGGGACCCAATGAGAGGGACCCTCAGCTGGCGGCGGTGGAGGTGGAGGTGGAGGTGGCGGGTAGGCGGAAGAGCCTGGCATATAACCCCACGGGGGGACCCCTGGCCACTCCTGCTCGGTCCATACCTGGTCGGGTACAAGTGGTGGCCCATAGGAATCCTGGAAGCTAGGTTCCCTAAGCTGATGACCTCCTGAAAAGTCATACTAGCCCGGGTATGGCGTCGGAGGTGAAGGCGGTTCTTGCTTCGGAATCAGTAGAGGCGGGTGCCCCTGAGCAGGCTCCTCAACTGGAGGCATCTCCTCCTCTGGACCCTCCTCGGGATCCTCCTCATCGGGATCCTCCTCCTCGGGATCCTCCTCCTCCTCCGGATCCTCCTCGGGATCCTCCTCCTCCTCCTCGGGATCCACAGCGGCCTCCTCTCCTGCGGGCTCGCCCTCGTACAGATCATCTAGGTACAAGTCCGGAGCCTCCAATGTTGGGTCCTTTGGCCAGTTGGCCAACAACTCCTCATTCTCCTCATACTCCTGCCTCGCATTCGCGATGATGCGAGTAATGCTCCTCGTAAATACCACCATCTTCCTATTAGACAAAGAGAGAAGGGGTTAGTACTAGCGATTTGCAATTCCGTATGCAAAAGAATAAAAAAAAAAAAAAACAGTCAAAGAGAAGAAATCCTTAAGGTCTAACACTCGAGAAAGTTTGAAACGACTAGTTCTTGAATTCTGTTACAAGAACCCGTCCGAAAGGAAACAAAGGAACGACTAGGAAACCTCGCTCTGATACCATAACTGTAACACCCCTATTTCGTACTCTGGATATTACTGCCAGTGACCTCGGTTTTCCCCATCCAAAGTCACCCAAGGCTCGTTATTCACAAAGAAACATAATCGCAACGGGGAATTCATCGTAAATATGGAAGAGTGCGGAATTTAGAATGTTATTACAAGTAGTTGTTTGCTCAAAAGATTATCACACTTCTAGTGTTATACAAAACAGTAGTTCATAATAGTAAATAATACGAAAGCGTTCCAAAAGTGATTCTTCTAGTCCCTCCATGATCAAGCTACGACTTCGTCTTCAACCTTCGATGACCTTGTCTTTATTCCCTGATATTTCCATAAAAGCAAGAAATACCAGCCGACCAATGTCGGGAAAGAAAGAAAGTGGTATTAGTCTAACGCGAGACTAAGCAAGTGGTAGAACGTGACTTGGTTCTAAAAAAGAAAGGTTAAATAATTGGAATTTTATTGGCGATGAGAATCGGGATATTTTTAGGAGAACGATATAAGGATTTAAGTGGAGAGGCATATAATACTTTATCTGGAAAGGTAAGAATACGATTTTCGAGGCTTATGAAAGAAAAGGATATATTGTTGGGAACTTTATTAATTCACATCAAATTTTGAGAAGCCTCCGTCGACTCAAGTCGGGAGCTAGAATGGTTTTCCAAAACGTACTCACCATCCTCGTTCATTAATTATTTGTGCATAGGGCACTTATATTTCATTAATGACAAAACAGTGCATTCAGTTATCGATTTTTAGATGTAGCAACCCAAAACGGGTCAAGGGCCACATCAGAAAAGGACGGAGTCCTTAACACCTAGCTAGGGTGTTATCACCCCTCTACGCTTGTAGAGCAGGCAGAGTCATGACCCAGTATTAGGGTATAGGTACATCCTAATACGTTTTTGAGAGGTGTTTCAGAGGCGAGCTCTCACCCCTAATGACTATCCTAGTCCTTAGCAAAGTCTCAACAAGACATATAAACACATAAAGGCCGCAATCAATCGGTCCTAAATCCAAGTACTAGCGTAGTACAGGAATAATAACAATATGAACGGTGAGGTCATTATCTCTAACAATAATAATCCTAGGTTCGTTTTTAAGCAAACAAGGTGTTCCCAACAAATATATGGACGTTAAACGGAATAGAAGAAAATTCACGTTTAATCGTAAAGAGCAAGAGAACCATCCACTTGCCTTTGATTTTCGAGATTTGAGGTTTTACGGAATTGATTCACGAGCTTACGACGACCCAAATACTTGACCTAAGTTAAGCGTCATTTTCATAATGAGCGAACACGAAATAAATTAGTATATAATTTATTTCTAACTTTAAAAGTCCCTTAAATCATTTTTCTTCGCTATAATAATTAGTGAGAGTTATACAAATTATTTTCTTTTAATAATTTATATGTAGCAAGGTTCATAACCTAACCCATCAATTGTACTTGTCTTAAGAAATAATTGAAATATTTTTATTAGGGTGATAACTTTGTTGAGATCATACTAATAGCAAGATTATGAATAGCTAAATTGACACTTAATACAAGTTGTGATCGGGCTCATGCGTTTTAATACATACGTATATATATTTTTTTTTTTTGATTGAAACATACGTATATATATTATCTTTACTTAACTGCGCTTTTGAGGTCAACATTGAAAAAGTTTCATGCATGCAACTTCAAATTTCGTGATTTAATTAAGTAATCATCACTTTAATGATCATGATGAGTATTCGAATAGCCTTATATCAAGTGGTCAAATGGTTGGCATTTTGGTGGGCTTTATACGTGCATTCGTTTAGTAATAAAAGGCCTTTAATCTTGTTAACTAGCTATGGCCCAAATTAATCAACCTAATTGATGATGATTGGCCCAACAACAAAGCAGATCAAACTAAAAAAAGGCTGCTCACCCTCTTCAGCAGCAGCGAACGACACAGGCGACGTACGACCGACAACGACGGCAGCGGCGGACAACGACGACAACTCCGGCAAGGCGGTCGGTGGTAGTGGAGCGGGCTGGTGGTGCGGCGTTCCGACAATGCTCCGGCGAGGGCTCGCGTAAAGATTTTGGGGATTTTCAAGATTGGACCGGGAAGGTTTCGATCGGAACGGACGGCATCTTTTGGGTTCTCTTTTGGAGGCTTAAGGACTGGCTTAAGTGAGATTTGGAGTGAAGGTGTGAGGCCTTGGATTACTGAGGTTAAAGAGTGGCAATTGCCAATTGGATTTGGTTTTATTGATGGATAAAAGTCTGATTTCTCGCCCCCTGTCTATGGAAGAAATTGTGCCCAAATTGTCAATGGAGCTAGATGAACTAGGCTGAAATGGTAGGGGAGTACATAGCTCGTTGCAGAAGGAGATCACCGGCGAAATCCCGTGGTTTCCGTGTGACCGTTCGTACCCTCTGACACCGCCGAATTTGACTTGGGTTGAAGAGGGAGTCTTGAGAGGCAATGAGTACTATAGGTCGTACCATCTAGTACCCAAGCTCAAATCCAACAATTTCCCTTTTTTTTTTGTTTTTTTTTTTTTCTTTGCAGAGGATGAGATGGGCTAGGCCAAGACATTAGAGATGGGCCGAGCCCCTTTTTATTTGGGTTGGGTTAAATTCTAGTTTATTATGATTATTTATTTATTTTATGGGTAATTGAGTATGCCTTATGGTTAGAAAATGACTAGTTGTTATTTAGTTAAATTTTCTTACAAAGATTTATATTAATTTAACCTCTTTATATAAATCTAAAATTTTCACGATTTATTCGTAATAAGTTGGCTCATATCTCATTATAATAATAATAATATAATATATATCATTATTTGTATATATACTTATTTTTATTTTACCAAAAGTTGCGGATATTACACACTTACCTTTTTAACATTGATTCTATCCCCACATGAACATAAAACTAATTTTGTCTCTTAATTATTTGATTTAGTGAAATAAATTTATCATTTTTAAGGGTAAGTTATTTTATCAACTACTATTTTTTTACCTATTATGTTTGTTTTGTTTTTGTAGCTTGATAACAAACTTGAGTTTTTAGCCTATTGAATTTATTCTTATCTATTATAATTTTTTTTTGTCAATTATTAGTTATTAAAGAGTTGTAGGAAACGTCTTTCCCATACCAATTAAGAAAAACCTTTGAATATTGGATTCAAATTATATCCTTAATACAAATATATTTTCCGTTTTCCTACATTGTCTATTAAATTATGATAAAATTTATTAATTCATCAATTAATGAAACATTGTAAATGGTTATTTTAATATTTAAAATTTATGATACTTGTTATTGATATATGATTAATAAAATTGTAAGTAAAATATTAATTTATATTCTTATAATCCGATTTTATAAAAACTAGCAAATGATCGTACTTTGTATAGGAGAGCTATTTATTTATTGATTAATTAATTTGCATATGAATTTATAATAACAATTACAAATATTATAATATGCCTCATTTGTTTTAAAATGATATTTATCTTTCGGAGTATAAAATGACATAACTCTTGTATGTCATCAAATATTTATATAAAAATAAAATTTATTTATATATTAACTTTATATACATACATATGCATTTATTTAAATATTCAAGGAAGAATGTCATAAGATAAAATGCATTATCACATTTTATTAAAATTGGTAAAAACTTGTTTTGGCATTTGAATTAAATTGTGTAAACTAACTTATATAATAAAATCAATAATTTTAAATAAAAAACTCGGATTAATATAGTATTATATTAAAGATATAGATAATATTTAATAAGATAACATTGAAAACAAAATTTTATTATATGTTCTGAAAAACTAATTAAATAAGAAATATTTAATACAAATATTATTGACTAATTATCTTAATTAAGAAATTTATCTTTTATATCTAAAGCATTATCAATATATAATATTAGATATATATTTATTCTGAACATAACTTCTATTCTTTTTATTGAGATTTTAATATAATATGATAGTAAAATATCTTTTTAATATATTATTTTAACAAGATTTATATTCGGCATAAATATTGTGATAGAATTTACTACCATTGTTGATTTAAAAAAAACCACCAAAATAAAATTATGAAAATTAAATTATAGTTAATATGCTATTTAATTGAATGGGTAAAATAATAAGATTATGATTTATACTTTATGACTAAATAAAAATACATTTTGTAATTAAATTTTTATAATAGATCTATGTATTCATTAAATGGGTATAATGACAAGATTGAGATTTATATATTTGGATAGAATTATTAATTAAACAACTCAAATTATAAGATAAAACTAATATTTTAATTAAGTACGCCTAACTAAGATTAGGATAAAATCAAGATCTAATAAGATGGCTTTTTAAATAAGGGAGATGATCCATGATGTGGCGCACTATGGCTGCAAAATTTGCTTCTGCTTTATATGAATTTCAAAAGAAATATCATTCTTTTTAGAAGAAAAGAAACATGTTTATACAAGAAAATTTATATTATATTTTCCATATAAATATTTCATTATAATTTTTATATATTTAAATGTAACAGTCGTACATCCCACGATACAATAGGTTGAGATAGTATAGAATAAAAAAGGACGTTCAAAGCTTAAACATTCATTCACGAGCCAGTGCCACTATGTTATATTTCCCCCCTTTTACTCAAAGAACATTTAACCCCAAAAGCTCTTGGGCAGACCAACTACACAGTACACACACAAATAGCATGCATTTTGCAGACTAGGAATATGTGTAAATAAGGGAAAACAAGCTTTCCGTAGACAAAAGGCGGGCCTTAAGAATTACACCTAAAGATCCAAGAAGAATAAAGGGAGGTGGGAAGTGAGGAGAGAAGGGATGAAAAAGTATGCAAGTAGGAAGCTTAGAATCAAAGTTAAACAAACAGATGACCATTTTAGAAGAAAATAAAACTCTCTGCTGTGCCAAACCCATGAATCATGGTGTTGAAACCAAAGGACAGTGGTGGAAACATGACAGCAGCTGTGGACAAGGAAACTAAATATTCTCTGCTGTGCAAAATTCAGCAAGGTTTAATTACATGAACGGAATTGAAGGTGGAGCCAGAAATTGTGTATGTAGTAATGTACATGCTAATGGTGCCTTCAAAGCTGCCCCTGCATAATAGCGCCTGGTCTCTCAACTCCATGTTTCCAGGGGCCTGCATTGGCTTAAAACGTAAGCCTCCGCTGAAGCTAACGCGACGACTAAGTAACATAAATGGCTTCCAGGTCTCGTGTTGTGGGCAGCCTGTTGTGCCAAACCAGGTTCGATCAATTTTCTTAAACATTGACGGTTAATTGATTACTTGTCAATATGTACTAGAGAGATGTATGTAATAATATATGCAGGGTGGTGGCGATGATGAAGGTGAAGGCGATGGCGATGTGACGGCAATCCTGCTGGGAGATGGATCAGACTCGGAGGGCAGGGGCGGGGGCGGAGGCCTTTGGCCACTGACCAAGAGAAGATCGGCGGCTGCGCTACCAATGGCGGCCAACTACCGCCTGATCGACGTTGTCGTGAGCAACTGCATCCACAGCAACATCACCAGCATCTTGGCTCTCACGCAGTACAACTCCACCTCTCTCAACGCGCACCTCAATCGGGCCTACTCGGCGTTTCTCCAGGTGATTGCCGCGTACCAGAGCCCCGAGCACAGGGCCTGCAGCGGCTGGTTCCAGGGGGACGCTGACGCCGTCCGCAGGTGCCTTGCTCTGCTCGACCACCACGCCACTCACTTGCTCATTCTTCCGGCTCACAATCTCTATAAGATGGACTACACCCGCCTTATTCAGACCCACCGGAGAAGCAAAGCCGACATCACCATTTCGTGTGTCAAGCCCACACAGCACGGTAAGGACAGGGGATTCGGCTGCCTCACTGTCGATTCGCAAAGCATGGATGTTCTCGGTGTCACCCACAACAACAACACACCAGGCCCAGGCCCGGACACGGGCATGGATCTTACGAGCATGGGGGTTTATGTGATCAGCAAACCAGTTCTGGCTAGGCTTCTGAGGGATTGCTTTCCCTTTGCCAACGACTTCAGACGTCAAGTCATACCGGGTGCCATTTCCTTGGGAATGAAGGTCAGCCTGGCTACCTAGTATTCCTTCATCTCACCAACATTGTCTAATTAAGAAACGCGGGCACAGGTTAAAGCCTACGTCTTCCAAGGCTACTGGGATAGCATGGACAGCATCAGCGCGCTCTACCAGGCGGGCATGGCAATGACAAAACAGGATCAAACTACAGGATACAAGTGTGTACCAGTGCTATATACATTCAAATTAACTAGCTTTTCTTGCATTGAATTAAGTGTGGCTATTGGGTGCAGCTTCTATGATAGAGAATACCCTGTTTATACATTGCCCCATTGTTGCCCTCCAAGCGAAATCGCCGGTTCATTGATCACCAACAGTGTTATTGGAGGTGGCTGCCTCCTAAACGTAAGCAGCATTATCAGTCACACCAGTTTCCAAGTTATTACGTACGAGCTAATAATAACGATGCCCAACATCTTGTTTCTCCGTCAAAACAGCAAGGCTGTAGGATCAATGGCTCAATAATTGGTATGAGGACGCGAATTGGATGCGGAGCTGTAGTTGAGGATTCAATCATAATGGGTTCCGACACATATCAAGTAATTGTGACGTCTATCTATATTAAGATTGCTTGAAAACAGGCAGGAGTTGCCGAGTTGCTATCCTACATGCATCTGAAGATTTTTTGATTGGTTTCTGACAGGAGTTTATTGGCACAAGCAATAAGGAAGGCAATGTCTGCATTGGTATAGGGGACGGCTCTCTCCTCAGGAAAGCAATAGTGGACAAAAATGCTAGAATCGGGAAAAGGGTCATGGTACGTAATAAAACCCCTGATTCAATTCAATCAAAATCTCACTTTTTTCTCATCATTAGTAGTATGCATAACAACTCATGGAATCTCCATTCGGTTGTCAGATTATTAACAAAGATAATGTGCAAGAAGGAAGCAGGAAAGATGACAACTATGCAGTTGTTGATGGCATCGTAGTCGTAATGAGGAACGCAATTATACCCGATGGAACCATCCTTTAGCTACCACCTTACAAGATGTTGTTGGGCCTCATGTAATCCTGCCCATGGAAAGCTCCAAAGCCCCATTAAAGCGTCAGTTGAAGTTGATACTAGCAGAGTGCTAATGCGTAAGATCATGAGCAGATTTGTTGGGACCGTTGAGGATTGGCCGAGTCACGCGAAATCTCGATCCGTGTCTTGAAGGCACGAGTGGAAGTAAGGCATGTCCGGATATCACGAAAGGAAATCGTTAAGATAAGAGTTATGTGGATGTATTTGTATAGATTTGTTTCTATGTTTGTAGATCTATCTATTCTTACGCACTTATCAATTGAGACACTCGTTTTGTAAGCAATTCGAAAGTTCGATCTAAAAGTGATAACCTTCTGATCTTTGTTAGAGAGTCGATCATGGCCTCCACTCAAGACCTTAAGGTGTAGACTCACTTTCATCCCTAAATAATTTGTCGCCCACCGTGCGGCCCTGATAGATAATTCTAGCAATCACCACCTCAGTCGCACGAACCAATTCATGGACTCCAACACAACCCCCTCTCTGGTCCAGCACGAGTGGGATGAATCCCCTCGTGTAGAAGGAATGCCGTCCAGTACACACCAGGAAGAGACAATGGAGTACACACAACCTGATAAGTCTACCCATAACTTCCTCGAAAGGTTTAATCACGATAAGCTATCCATCCTTCACTGCGACGTCATGACCGCTATAGAAGCCTTCCACCAAGGACTCTTGAGAGACATCGGAGATTATCAAACACCCATATGACAAATGTCCGAAGACATCCAAGCCAAGGTGTTGGCTCAAGTATGGTTCCTTTCATCTTATGTGCTTACTAAGAATAGTAAGGCAATGCTCTGCAGAGGTTGTTGTTCCCTCACTTTGTTCCCTCACATCCAGTGGCGGATCCAGAACTGGTTCAATGGGGGGAGCGGACTTTAGGCTAGTGGGTCAGCAGTCAGCCGGCCGTCAGCGTCTCGCTCAGTCGTGATTGCAGACTCGGAATTGCCATGGCAGCTCGTCGAATTCGGTTGCTCTCTCGTGAAAACCCCAAATTAGTTCAGTGGCTGCTGAGCTAAATTTTTTTTTAAAAAAAAAATTCATGCGCATTCTTGCTTATGTAAGAGATTGGAAGAGATTTATATAGAGCTTTGAAAGGATTTTCATCTTAAAAGTTATACGTATTCTACGTTCTCAACGTTATGTTCATATGATCAAGTAGGTTGGTCTCAATGAAATATGATAAGCAGGCCTAATGGCCCGAAATAAGGCCCATTAACCCTTTTTTGCCCAAATTTTTTTAAAAAAAAAACAACAAAGCAGCCAGCTTTTTTTGTTCTGAAAACTGAAAACGGCGTCGTTCGTTATAGGGTTCAACGGTTCAAGCCCTTGTCTTCTTTCTTCTACCTCTCGTTATAGGATCCGCCGCAGTCAAGCCCGACGCCGACGGCCGTTCCTCCAGCTCCGGCGCTTGCGTTCACGGTTCCTCCCATTCCCGCCCCGACCCCGGCGCCCAATCCCGCCCCATCCCGCCCCGCTCTCGTCGCTCCGGCCGCCCGCTCCTCGGTACTTTGCAGTGGCGCTCCGGCGCGATGGGGGGCGGCCGCCCCCCTCCGCCCCCCTGGATCCGCCGCTGCTCACATCAGTATTCATTATTTCTTGGCTATTTTTCCTTCAATCAAAACACTTGAACACAAGGTAAAATGATAATGAGTTTGTCATTGTCAAAACAAGAGAATATCGACCTTGTTTTCATGGTAACAGTGAAACTATACTCCTTAGTCCTAATGTCATTGTGTCAATCAAATGTTGTCCTTGCTCTCCTGTTAACAGTGTCCATGTTCCCTCAGAAACTCGGATACAATGGCTATCCAACAACCCTAAAATTCATTTGGCCGGATCGTTAATTTCTTTTGAGAATCAATGCTTAGTACGTATGTTTATTTTTCTCTTGAACGCCAATTTTCATAGGAAATCCATTTCCATCTAGTTAAAGTGATTGCATTAAAAAAACAATCTCATAGAATAATAAGGATTAAATCCTATACACTATAAGTACAAAGATGTATGTTTTTAAAGCACAATCTCAAAGATATCAACCATTAATCCATAAGAGCGTTCCGACTGTAACATACATGTCCTTGCAAAAGACATCCGAATTGGCTAATTAGTCAATGGAAGTAAATGAAGAAATTAAACACAAATGTTCGTTTATATGGAGCGGATCTCATCCACCAGAGAATAACTTTTTTAACAAAATTGATGTACCAATTAAAATCATACTAATAAATTTGAAACACCATCCCTATAAATACGTACTACTATAAGAACATTTCACGGACAATACCAAAAATCCAAATCCAAACAATAAGTTACAAATGGAAGTCCCAGCATTAGTCTTTGCAACAACAATGGCTACCATATTACTATCTCAACACCTCCTCCTCGCATCCGCACATCCACCATCAGCCTACCAATTTGTGAGTTGCCTTACCAACAACCAATTTGCAAACCCATCATCAAACCCGATCTCAAAAGTCACATTTACCCCTCAAAACGCAACGTTTCACTCCACACTCCAAGCCTACATCCAAAACAGCCGCTTCAACCGTTCCACCACGCCTAAGCCGGTGGCCATCGTCGCCCCCACCAACTACTCCCACGTGCAGGCCGTCGTGTTTTGCTCCAAGATCTCGGGGATCCAACTCAGGATCCGGAGCGGGGCCGGGCCACGACCATGAGGGCTTGTCGTACGTGTCGCGCGACCCGTTTGCGATCCTAGACATGTTCAATCTTAGAGATGTGCGAGTCGACGTGGAGAACGAGGCGGCCTGGGTCCAAGCTGGGGCTATACTCGGCGAGCTTTACTACAACGTCGCGAATAAGAGCAACAACACCTTGGCCTTCCCTGCCGGAGTTTGCTATACTCTTGGTGCCGGAGGCCATATTAGCGGCGGCGGCTATGGTAACTTGCTCAGGAAGTATGGATTGTCCGTTGACAACGTTCTTGATGCGTTGGTACGTACGTACGTGTAATAACTAATAACCAATTCATTGTTAATATATGCACATATAATCTTGATTAATTTGGACATGTGTGTGTGACCTTTAATTTGCTAGTTTGTATCTCAAAACCTCCTTCTAATGGCCGTATTCAATTTCATTAATAGTGTGTACTCGACCAAAAGAAAATCTTAACCATCAATTTTCATCCAAAAAGGAATATTTATATAGATAGACCCAGATCAACTTAAGAGGAAAACATCCATTATCCTTAATTAACTTTGATCATCTTTTCTCATATCAAATCATCAATTTTTATTAATTCAAAATTTAAGTGAACATGCCAGGCTAGTCTTGATAAAAAAAAACATGCCAGGCTAGCTCATTTTGCAAGTGATCGAAACATAATATCTACATATCTACAAATGAGATCATTTAATAATTTTAGTACAATCGATCATACGTACATATGTTTAATTTGCAGGTGGTAGATGCCAAGGGCAGAATACTGAACCGAGAAACAATGGGAGAGGACTTGTTCTGGGCCATCCGAGGAGGCGGTGCGGCCAGCTTCGGGGTGGTTCTGGCATGGAAGCTGCGCCTAGTGCGGGTCCCACAGACGGTGACAGTGTTCGGGGTCACAAGGACGCTGGAGGAAGGCGCCACCGACATCGTCGACCAATGGCAACACGTGGCCCACAATTTGGACCCCAACCTTTTCATTAGGGCACAACCACAGGTCTCAATAAACAATACCGGTACCGTTGGAGTTTCCTTCTTTGCACTCTATCTTGGAGGCGCCCAACAACTATTGAGTTTGGTCAATGGAACTTTTCCTTTGTTGGGTTTGAAGTCCAAGGATTGTGTTGAGATGACTTGGGCTCAATCTGTTTTGTTTTGGTTTAGAGGTTCTCCTAAAGGTAATTAAAGTGCCAATCTCTAATTACATAGGTGCCCATTTTGTTCTACTTTATGTAGCTCGTATTGATTTGATATGTACACTCAACACATACGTTTATAGGTACTCCGGTTGAGGAAATGTTGAAAAGATCATCGGAACGCAACTACTACCACAAGAACAAATCAGACTATGTCAAGACACCCATTCCGAAAGAGGGATTGGAGGCGATTTGGAAGAAGATGATCGAGATAGGTCCAAATGTGCTCGTGCAGTTCAATCCTTACGGCGGAAGAATGAGCGAGATTGCGGAAGATGCTACTCCATTCCCTCATAGAGCAGGCAACATCTTCAAGATGCAATACATTTCGTCTTGGAACGATGAAAGCCTTGAGTCAGAGATCAAGTACATCAACGCGGCACGCGAGCTCTATGACACATTCGCGCCCTATGTATCGAAGAACCCGAGAGAGTCGTTCTTGAACTATAGGGATATTGATGTTGGGACCAATGCAAATGGGCAATTAGGGTTTGCTTCTGAGTACTTCAAAGGGAATGTGGAGAGGTTGCTGAAGGTTAAGGCTGAGGTTGATCCTGAAAATTTGTTTAGGTATGAACAGAGCATTCCACTGAAGTGATATAAACCCATTAATTTGAATCATCATATGAATAATATCGATCGATATATATAGCTTGCTAATACAAGGAATAAAAAAAAATGATTATTTACATAATACATATAATTTCATGCTTTTTTGTTATCATGGATTAGGTAGGTTCAAGTGAAACTTTTTTATAGTGTAACTATGTCGATAGTTTTAGTATTCTTATTCTTATATATGAGATCCTTGATAATCTGATCTTGCTTGACCATGTTAGATGAGGATGCATGCCTAAATGTTAGTCATTCAGACACTTGATTCACCTATCCAAAAATGTGAACGATTCGAATGTTAAAAGAATGCATATGATATCAACAATTATCATCTGAGACTTCCATGGCTAGGTTTTAAAACTTCGACCTTCATAAACCACGAAACCTCGTCTTATATATCCCTCATTAGAAAATCTAACACCAGCATGAGTAAAAAGGAGCTTAAAGTTGAGCCTTGATGAAGACCCACTTCAACATTAAAGTACTATGTATCCCTACGCGGAGAGGTCCTCGACCGCTCATCCAAGTCCTAGCGATCTTGGTAAATGAACTAGATACTTCTTTGGCGGCTAAACCTTCCTAAATTAAGTTTCTTAGGACTCTCATATGCTTTCTCCAAATCGACGAACAACATATGCAGGTGATTAGCTCCATAACAGATCTCACTGTCACAAGACTGAATTGATTCTTTTTTTTTTTTTTGAAGTTAAACGGTTAATTTTATTAAAAAGGACTAGTTACAAAAATGCTAGACTAATGCTAGCTAGTTACATGTTCACCACTCTCAACTCTTTCTAGAAATTTTCTAAGATCCTTGGACCTCCTCTTCCATCTAGCATTACAGCTATTCCTTATATATGTGCCTTTGGCAAATCAAAACACATTCATCTACGTCTATAGATTCCTGATTAAACAGCTTCAAGTTCCTGGATTTCCATATGAAATAAGCAACAGTGCTTATGCAGTGATTCCAGAGACTGTATTTGAAGGAGGTGCTACCACTCAGATTATGGATTTGTGCGATCCAGTCATCCATGTTCTTGCATCTTCTACCAAGTTTAGCCCAGTACAAGACTCTAGCAAGGACACGTTTTGAGTAGATGCACTCAAACCATAAGTGATCCTTGGTTTTCAAGATGGAATTGTCACACAAAATGCAGCTGCCTTCATCAATCATTCCCCAATCCAGTAGCTTCGCTCTAGTTGCCATCCCATTGCATATGATCTTCCATGTAATGAAGGCCACCCTGTGAGTATTTAGTTTGTTCCAAACACCTTCAGCCCAGCATGTAACCACTCCCCTATTGCGGTTGCTGTCATAAAGCGCCTTGCCATCAAAACGGCCAAGTCTTGAGTTGAGAACCATAATGTTGTCATCCTCATTAAGAGACTCCTTGATCTCATCTCTCATGTGTAAAACTGATTTCCATAACGCACTAGAGGAAGATTTGCAATCCACATCCCAGATGCACTGGCTATGAGTGTAGTTGGTAGATACCCAGTGGCTCCAGATAGTGTCAGAACTAACACAAGCATCATAAAGCAGTTCTGAAACATTGACCTTGTTCCAAGCTGAGATATCCTTAATGCCTAGACCTCCCTCACACTTTGGTCTACAAACTTTCTTCCACGCAATTGGAGCCCTGGAACCATTGCTTCCACCACTCCAGAGAAAATTCCTCATGATCTTGTTAAGCTCATTTATGACAGCTTTGGGTAGGAGAAAGATTTTAGTCCATTATTGAATAACACCATGGAAAATAGCTTTTATGATTTCAAGTCTTCCAGCATAGGAAAGGTGTCTAGCTGCCCAGGAGTTGGCTTTGTTTCTAATCTTGCAAGTGAGCTCCACAAAATCTTTACACTGAGCCCTTGAACTGCACAGGGGAACAACTAAGTATTTAACAGGCAACTGTCCAATGCTCATACCAAGATTGTGACTGATTTCCTCCTCAATGTACCTGTTAACTCCTGCACAGAACACTTTGGACTTTGTCAAATCCATTTCCAGCCTAGAACAAGCACCAAATTCATCCAGGATCTCCTTAATTGCTTTGACAGATTCCTCACTTCCATGTGAAAATATAAACAAGTCATCTGCAAAACAAATATTGATGATTCTGGCCTTCTTGCATCCAGGGTGGTATCTGAACTGGCTGGTTTCATCACAGTTTCTTAGAGCACGTGTAAGATAGTCCATAATCAAGACAAACAAGTAAGGAGCCATAGGATCACCCTGTCTTAATCCTCTTTTAGCTTTGAAATGCCCACAATGTTCCTGGCCAATCTTTATAGTAAACTGACAACTGGTAATGCACTCTTTGATCCAATTAACCATGACAGGATGAATATTAAGTTCAAGCAGCAGGCTGAATAAGAACTCCCAGTTAACAGTATCATAAGCCTTCCTAAGGTCAATTTTGAGAGCATACCTGGGGCTAATATATTTCCTTGCATAGCTCTTCACAACATCTTGACAAACTGCAATGTTGTGGCGGATGCTTCTGCCTTTAATGAAAGCTCCTTGATTCCTATCAACAATTTTAGGCAGGATGTCTTGGAATCTTGAAACAATCATCTTGGAGATCACTTTGTATAAGACATTGCAGCAAGAGATAGGGCGAAAATCATTCATTGAGCTGGCATTATCTGACTTGGGAATAAGACTGAATTGATTCTTTCCCACTTTTACAAGCCTCCTCGTCCTCACATAGTTGTCTTCTCCCACACTTTCATTGTGTGGTTAAAGAGTTTTATATGCCTATAGTTGTTGTATTAATTATTATGTACAAGTCTCCCTTGGTCTTATATACCGGGATCAACTTACTTCATCTCGCATCTTAGTGGATCTAAAGTTGATGTTAATTAGAGTTTATGGCCACTCTAAGCTTTTCACCTCTAAACATTTTTAAACTTCGATTGGGATCTTATTTGTTCCTATTGGTCTTTTGTAATTTTTGTTACTCATATTCTAAATCACCTCCTTTACTTCATCTCTCGAGAAGTGCAAGTAGAAGTAGCATAGTTCTTGCCTATCTAAATCTTGATCAAACTCCACGAACTCATCAAATTGATTTAAAAGGCCATAGAAAGACATCTCCCAACATTGTCCGATCCGACCATCATCTTGTAAGACGCACCCCTCCTCGCTCTTAATACACTTTACCTTCTCTAAATCCAAACTCTCCTTTTCCCTCACCATTGCCATCCTATATAGAATTTGCTCTCCACCCTTTTCATACAAGGCCCTTTACAGTCCCTCATAAACTTTCTCATCAGCTAATGCCACCACTCTCTTGTGTTCCTTTTTCCTTGCCTTATACTCGATCAACTTCACCTCCCTGTCTGACTCGCTACATCTTAACCAAGATTTCTATAAAATCCGCTTGCTCATAACCTTCTCTTAGACCCTATTATTCCACAAAGACGTTGCCCTCCTACAACCAACTTTCCCTCTCGACATACCAAGGACCCCACAAGTATAATGTCCGGTCTCGTTTTAGTGTCAGTATTATTTCTTGATCAGGAAAATATGAGTTTACTTATTCATGGTTAATTAGTTTTGCCTTTTTGGTCACAAAAATAACTAAATTTTATATAATGTGGGTATTATCTTAACTCTCTCATTAAATAAATTAAAAGAAAAAAATAAATATATATATATAAAAGAATTATGTACGTGTATTTGGATATGTATTTTTTTTTTGAATAGGTAAGGATTCAGAATACCAAATAGGATTGGTAATCCGAGAGGCCGTAACAAGACGACAGCCGAAGACGGCTAGAAGAATTAAAAGGCGAGCAAGAATAGCTAAGAAGAAAATACAAATCTCTGAAAAGCTAGAGCTAAGGCGCGTATGGGAACGGGGTGAGTAAAACACTATAAGCATAGTGCCACGGACAGCAGGTCAACCCATCATGGGCGTGCGAAATGGACAGCTGATGTTCTCTTCATCTAGATGAAGAATCTTCAGAAGTCTCCGAGCACAAAAGACCTAGCCAAGACAACTCGGTCCAATGCCAAACACAACTCCAACTCATCAGAAATTTATACACAAGAAAATTTGAGCCATCCTGCAAGCAAAGTCAAGAAAAACCTGCACCGCAAGCAAAAGAATGCTTGCATTGCAAGTATTGTTAAAAAAAGAGACAAACTTGGATCAAGTTGCATTACAAGTATTTTTCATTAATTTATTGCTTGGGATCTAGTTGTTCATAAGCTTTTTTCAAGAGTAAATTGTTCCATACAATATTGTTCAAGAGGAGATTATCTTTATTGTCTCAA
Organism: Polygonum aviculare; assembly: GCA_934048045.1. NCBI lineage: Eukaryota > Viridiplantae > Streptophyta > Magnoliopsida > Caryophyllales > Polygonaceae > Polygonum > Polygonum aviculare. The sequence continues at coordinate 15,226,706 of OW204024.1, forward strand.
AGGACACAACCCATAAGACCTTCTTCCGAACATAATCATAAGACAAAATCTAAAACTATTAAATTTATTGTTGTTAGCTAAGTGACCATACATATTTTTTTAGAACCCTATGGTCACTATAATGTAACCTTTCACATGAGTGTTGCTACCTGAGAACTATTCATCAACACTTGAATCAAAAAGAGATTAACCTTTCATATGAGTGTTGGTACCTGAGCAATATTCATCAACACTTGAATCAAAAAGAGATGGGCTTCAACATTTATAACAGTTTCATTGGAAGCAAAGTTAGTCTTAGTAAATCCACTTGAAGCTCATCATCTCGAGCAACAGTAGAATTAGTCTTGGTCTTATTCAAATGAGCACCACCATTATCGGTCTCCTCGACCATGGTGGAGTTCAGTTCATGTTGTTCAAAAGGTTTAGGTTCAGAGGATTGTTCAACTGTACGGTTCATAACAACCCATAGTACAATCACAAATATCATCACAAGGTTCAAATGAGATGCATCGCTATTTTTGGTTTCTCAACCATAGTGGGTAGATTTTTCAGTGGTTTTGTTTGTTCGGAATTGATCGGGTTCAAAGGATGGTTTTTTTAAGAGGCAAAGATCCTTTATGAAATATTTATACCTTTCTGATCAAAGCTCCATGAAGAGGAATGCAGATGTGAGTTCTTTCGCTGCCGGCAGGGTCTCGCCAGAAGGAAGGTTCTCGTAGCACCCCCTAGTTGTCATTCTAGAGCCCACCAAGAAAAGCCCCTTTCAGTGTCTCCATTTCACTATAAACTCATGATTGTTAAACTTAGGGTTAAGAGATGTCCCAAATAAGGCCTCAAAAAACCCAACACAAGGAGAAATTAGCCATGAAGAAATGATGATAAGGTAGAATCTTCTTCCAATTTCACACAATTTCTGATCCAATCGGGGCTTTGGGGTAAGGGTTTCATGGTGAGAAAGGGGGTATGAAGAGGTGAGAAAGGGGCGGGTAAGAACGGGTTCGGGGTTTAAAGAGAGAGAAACTGTGTATTTGGATATGTATGAAGTGGAAGTGGATTTGTACGAAGAGGATATATATGAGGAGGAGTAGCCTATCAACAAAGGTTGGAAGCATAACCATGAAATGTTCAATCCATTTATATATAAGGGGGTTTTCATTTTTTTGGAGTCCACTTCGTTTGTCCATCGTTGGTTTTGGGGTCGGGGTTTTTGGATCAGAGGAGGTGAGTGAAGAGGATCGGGGTGGTCGTAGTTGGGTCACGGGTCACCGGTTGGCATCGGATTTGGCAAGGGTGAGCAGATGCGGGATTGGTGAAGCAAGCCGAGGAGGCCAGCGGTCTGGCGGGCGTCATCAAGGGAGGGATCGGAAACCCCAGATCTGAGTCGGGCCGGCGTTGTGGTTCGGGGCTGAAGTTCGGTCGAAAAGGGAGATGGGGCAACGAGAAGGGAGATGGGTGGCTTGGCGAGGTTGAAAGAGCGAAGGGGCTGGAGTTCACGGGTCGCTGGTTAGCACCGGGTCTGGCAAGGAGGGGGTGGCATCAAGAGGCTAGCGGAGCTAAGGTGGTGGTTCTACGGGTGTCGTGGGTGGGCCGAGAGTTGATCGGAGAGGGTGGCCGGGTAGGGGGTCGGAGCGTGGCCAAGTTCAGGGTCGTGAATCTAGCGGTCGGGTTGGGCAAGTCGGGTGTCGGTGTCATGGGGGTGAAACGGGGATGTCGATCGGGATAGAAATTGGGCAGAGTAGTAGGTAGGAAAAGGCATAGACTTTTTGCACACAAGGCTTTTGACTATTTGCACCACGCCGTTTAACGGCGACGCCGTTTAAAGGCATCCAATATAATAATAACAATAATAATAATATTTGAGTCTGGAAATTGCAATGTCACCACCGAGTGCCATCGGACAGCGTGGCCGGACGCCGTTAGGAGGCGTGGCCGGACGCCGTGAGGAGGCGCCGTGAGGAGGCGCCGCCGGACGTCGTGGAAAGGCATCGGGTCTTAGTTTTGTATATATATTGAATAGAATATAAAATATCACATTTGTTTATTAACACAATTGGTAAGTGTCCTTACTTGTGTACAATGAGGTTCATGGTTCGAATCTCACTAGCTACACATGCAAATGCAATTGAGATGATTTGAACCTTCAACATAGGAGATCCTTTAAAAGAAGTGAGTAATTGCTAACTGAGCTAAATAGACTTTATGTATTAAGGGGTTTCTGGTACAAATATATTCTAAACCTAGATGCCTTTAATGGTGCCTTTCACCGGCGTCCGTCCACGCCGGCCAACGGCGTCCGGTGACGCAAGCAAATTTTTTGTACCTTTATTTTCCTACAATTTAGTTAATATAATAAATGGACGCTTTTAAATGGCGATGCCTTTGAATGACGTGGTGCAAAAAGTCAAAAAACAGTGTGCAAAAAGCCGGGGTTTAGGAAAAGGAGATGGGTGAGCTGGAGGCAAGTCAGAGATAGAAGAAAGACGCCTTACCCTACAAACGCTCTGTCAATCTCACCCAACAAGGGTTCGTCGATCCTGGCTCCCTCACTTGTTGCAAGGGTCCGTCAACCGAACCGCTACAAGCTCATAAAATGGCTTGCCTCCCTCTACCCTTTCGTTCCTCAACCCGATACAAATCTTAACACCCTTTGGCCTCTGCCGATGGTGAGCGTCAATTCCGGCTTCCAAACCCCACATCAAAACTCCGGATCTGATGAAAACTCAAAAAACCCTCAACAATATAAGCATGAGTCAAGGTAGGCTCCCATGGTTTCGGAGGCCGGCGGCTCCCTGGTCGGGTCTCCAGTCCTGCACCGAAAGCAAAAGCCATGGTGGTTGTGGTCCTCACTCTCACTCTCCAGCTGGCCAAAACACTCTTAGATGACAAAAACCCTCGCACTATTCCTCGCCCAAACAATTGAGTTATTTAAGCTAAGACAAGAAGATTTTCTAGCCTAACAACCTTACCTTACGAGTTACGCCCCACCTCAATTTGCACACCATGCTTAAGAAGATTTTCTAACGAAACAACTGAGTTATTTAAGCTAAGATAAGTTTTTTAAAAAAAAATTGTTGTATATGTTCTAGTATCCTGATGTAACTAATAAACATTGCAATTTTCTACCCTCGTCTCATTTTTAAACACAATATATATTATTTACAAACTTTCATATTCATTAGGAAATATTTTATCTAAAAACTATCATATTTATTAGGAAATAATCTAAATCAAGTTATTACAATTTTATAGGCGTATGCATGTGCGATGTGCCAATGTATTACATCATGTTAACTAGTTGAATGCCCGTACCATGTATGGGATGGCGATGATAATATTATCATTTTTTTCGAAATATGTAAACTAACACTATATACTTTTTTATTTTATTTATAAATAAAATAGAAAAACCAGACCTCAATTATTGTAAGACTATTTTTTGGATTTTAATTTTCTATATAATATAATTACTTATAATTAACTAAAATATTTTTCTAAAATAGTTTGGTATATAACTAAGTAAGTAAGTCTGTTATATATTGTATTAGGGTAGAAATTAATTACCAATACTTTTAATTTTTCTTTTAAATACTATTATGTAATCATATATAAAACACTTTATAATCATAAAAATTATATTATTTTCACACAAGGTTAATTATTAGTTTTCTATAAAAAGCAAATTTTAAAATATTACATGTCGGAAAATTATCTTCACATTCACATAAGATTAATCATCGATTTATTTTAAAATTGACCTTAAAAAATCAAATCTAAAATAATCTATTATTATTTTGATTTGAGCACAATGATCAATAATTATTGATTTTGATTGTTTTTTATCAAATACATTAAGTTGAGATTATGGATATTAGTCATTTGTTGATTTTGTTTTGAAATATTAAGTTGTTTGTTGAATTTACGTATATAAGATTATTTATTAAACTAATTTACCTTATAGAAAGTGGGGGAGGAAGTGGATATATATATAGAGTTGAAGTTATAAAGATAGTTGTCATGGAGTTTTTATTATAATTTTTTAATGAAGTTTACTAAAACAATTTTATATTAAGAGACGATAATGTGGCACAATTTTTTGTGAAGACTTAAGTTCTACTTTATACTGTATTAGGGTAGATTAGGGTAGATAATGCATCGACTTATTGGCATGAGGTCTCATGGTATATCACGAGGTATCTTAGGAAATTAAAAACATAGTTTTTGTCAAATGAAAAGTGAATATTAAACGTCTACAATATTAGCTCAATACATGCTTGTACTTAATTAGCAAGTTATAAAACAATACTCCATATCTATACTACACTTAAACCTCTATAAATTAATAGGATCGAGACCGGAGTAATTTATTATTTTATAGAGATAATAATTCATCGATGAATTAATAATTTTTAATTTATAGAGATTTTAGCGATATAAATATTTTCAATTAAATAATATCAAGTATTGTCATTGAACCAAAAATAATGCCAGCTACAAAAATCATAAAAGTATATCCAAACTATTAACATATTAAATAAAAATAAAATATGGACAATTTCCGACCAAATTTTGGATGATTGGTATTATTGTACATTTTTTATACAGTAATTATTAATTTATGTTTTTATTGGGACCTTACATTTTTATAGTGGTTTTTTGAAATTTATTATCTTATTATCTTATCGAATTGCACCAAATTTTACACTAGCCCAAGTCGGGACCGAAGAAAAATATTAATTTACCATTTTTATTAATTTATCAGGTATTAGTTTATGGAGGTCCTATTGTATATATTAAAGTTGTGTCCTTTCGAGCCTCTACTTTATACTAAATTAATTATAAATGAGCTATATTGTAATAGTTCTATATCCATATTGATTTATCCATAAGAAAATCAAATATCTTTATCTAATTACTACATACTAATATCAAAATAATATCTATAATCTATCAAAATAGTATATATATATATATATAATCGATCAAGATAATATCAACATTTATATCTATATAATTTATCAAGATAGTATGGTCATTCTTATTAAAAACATTATATTTATTGACTCATAAAGAATTATAAATATTCATACCTTATTGAAGCAAATCAAGTATAAATTATTTATTGAATAAAAAATATTATATTTATACCGTGGAACAAATGATTGTAAGCACAAACTCGTGATTTATATACATACTAAGAAAATACTTATTATTCATTCTCTAGGATTGCTATGTTTTCATATGCAAAGTACATTTTCTAGGATTGTTATGTTTTCATGTGCAAAGTACATTCTCTAGGATTGCTATGTTTTCATATGCAAAGTACAATATATTAGGTAGGTTTATGTGACAAATCAAATCGTAATATTGAGATAAATATATAAATAAAAAAAATATACTATGATCAATATTTATTTGGCATAAAATGCTAAATTAAATTAAATTAATTTAAATATAAAAAAATACTAAAAATAATTAAGGTGTATTTTATTAGTAAGTTAAATTAAACGTGTATAAATTTCATATTATAGTGTATTTAAAAATAATTTTAATATTTGAGTCGTACATTGTACGAGTAGTTACCGTAAATCTCCCAACCAAAACATCTATTAGTATCCTCCGTTAATCAGCAAGTTGCAAAATCATATTAGCAACACCAAACATTTTCTTTGAACCATATTAATTTTGTGACTCACTGTTATGTTGGGGTGTGATTGTCGGAGTACCAATTTTTTTAGATGTTAATAATATTATAATTGTGTTATCAACCATTTTAAATTTTTATGTGTACATTTAATAATATTATTCTAGGTTTTAGTAAGTTTTTATTAGTCTCACCATGTTAATATAAGTTATTTTTTATAAAAAAAGTTTGAAATGAACCTTAAGAAAATTATTATAGGTTAATTTGTCCCGCCACATGGCACAAATATATTAAAATAATATGCTCAATTTTTAATTAAATTACATAAATTTACTTATAAATTTATCTATACATAATTAAAAGTGTCTAGAATTATTGACATTGATTAAACTAAAATATCATCATGAATATAACAATAATAGTATGTTAATAAAAACATGTTCTTCTCTATAACTATTTTGGCTAGTATCCTTAAATATTACAGTACCAATAAACAAGTTATTAAATTCTTAAATAAGATATTTAAACAAAGTAAGACCTATCAAATCAAGTATTATCAAATAGACCAGACAACCACTAATATTGGGGCAAGCGCCACTTATTGATTTATGCAAATACAGTATAGTATATTACTCCGTAGGTAGGTTTATGTGTAAGAAAAAACTATCAAAATATTACCTTATCCAATAAGGTGAATTTTATAAATACTTAATTTTAATGATTTAGAAAAATTACCTTATCCAATAAGATTTATTAGGTAAAAATATTATATATTTATTTGGAGAGTTTAGACTTTGGATTATATACAAAAATATCTTTATATATTTTATAAATTACTTTAAAAAAATCTTTGTTTAATAAATAGACTTCATAGATAAAAATATTTTTCTTACCAATGTCTTAGCAAATTTATTAGGATTGTCCGTACCGCGTATGGAGGTTAAACTACACTAGTTAGATTGTGATGGAGAGTATAACCAATGGCGAATATATAAACTTAGGTTGCATTCCGCAAGTGCCACTTATTGACTTATGTTGTTACTTATAAGCACTCTTTGCTTATTTTATTGCTTATAAGCACACAAAAAAAACAGCATCTCCCATACTTACTCAAAATAAACACTTATGTTATAATTATTGCTCATATTGTAAGCAACTTATAATACTGAACACTATAAGTGAAATTATAAGCATAAATGCTTATACTTATTTTGTAATTATTGTTCATATTGTAAGCAACTTACAATACTGAACACTATAAGTGATATTATAAGCATAAATGCTTATAAGTCTATAAGTGATTTACCCAACGTACCCTTAGTCATAGACTCATAGCAGTTGGATAATGTTGAGGCTAAACATACAGAGAAAGATGATGAGAATTAATAGCTCGTTATCAAAAATGTTAATATACAATCCCTCAAAAAGAACTTTAATATACAGAAGGCGTCAATCTCTCCTACTATTAAACTTACGGTAATGTCAGCAATGAACAAGGAAAGTCCAAATTCACGTACTAGTACGGTGGCAAAACCCAAGCCTTGCTTGGATTTTGATTCCTCGAGCATGTTGCACATTTTGGAGTTTGACCTTCTTTACCGTGCTTACAACAAGGATGGGGCGCCCACAATAGGGCATCACCAAAACAATGAACAAAAGGAAAATCTACACACCAAGTTACAGACGAAACCCAAAGAAGAAACACAATGAAAACAACCATATCACAGCAATATCCTAAACCTATATTTAACAATGAGATCAGCCAAATTTACAATCAAACAAACATATATTTTCACCCATTTTTTACTCAAAACCCAGGTTCACTATCAACCATGCTTTCAGTGTCCATAGACTCCACTCTTCTATGCTCACTGATCGGAGTTCTTACTTCCGACATGCACATGCTATCCATAGAATCTCTCCTGCACTCGCTCAAGGGCGTATGAGCCTCCACGTCAATGGACACTTCTTCAGGCGTAGCAGATAGTGGCCTCTTATGACGTTGCCTTCTGAGCTTTGATTTCAGTATCCTTGTGAGGACTTGGACTATGTCCCTCATTGAAGGTCTCTTTTTAGAAGACCGACTTATACACTTGTATGCGAGTGCTGCTACTTCATTCAGCTCCCGTATTTCAAATTCACCCTTGAGACCGGAATCGGCTATTTCTTCCCACCCAGTTCCTCCATCAGTGTTCATTGCAGCCTATGGATCAATTTTGAGAGTTAGAAGGAAAAGAAATCAAGAAGACACGTGATTGGAAAATGGTGGTCCAAGAAAAGTTGTTTAGCCCAAAACAGTCACTATTTAAAAAACGAGGAATCCTATTGGATTGAATTTGATGACAGCCTATTTTAATGAAAGATCTGTAACTAAGTACTGAAGAAGTGAGATATTCACCAGTTCCACATATTCCATGAGGCCCTGTTGGGGATTCCTTCCAGCAAGGAGTTCGAACAGCAGAACTCCGTAACTATAGACATCACTTTTCTTTGTGAAGGTCCTAGTTGATATATACTCAGGATCCAAATAGCCAAATGTTCCTCTTAAATTGCTTGCATGCCCTGAAAGCATTTCTTCTCTTGATAGCCCAAAATCAGCCACCTGATTCCAGCATACATGACTTTTTAGTTTTCATACCCACAGAATATGATAAATGTGACATCTATGTTCTACAAGATTTTAGTACTGGGATTGACACAACACAACCAAGCTTATTGCACATCATATATAGGCTTGAGTTTCTCCTATACATCATATTAGTAGAACAAAATTGGAGTGCCAGCTGAGGAGACGTACTCTTGCTTTCATTGACTGATCCAACAAGATGTTGGATGATTTGATATCACGGTGAATTACTGGAGGGACTGCCTGAAACAAAAATGAGATTTTTTATCCTGCGGGATTCAAGTAGGAGCGCTAGACAAACTGGTAAATGAATGGTGATACAAGATAACATACCCCGTCATGGAGATATTCCAAGCCTCTAGCAACATCAAGTGCTATATACACCCTTAGATCCCAGCCCAAAGGATCCTTATTTTCACCTAAAAATTCGACCATTAAAAAAAAGAGATTACTAGGCATTTCAAATGAGTATCTGATGAAAGTTGAACATGCATGTTTATTATGACAATACATTTTGAGCTATTTCCAATCAAAATTACCTTCAACACCAATACTATGATTGTCAAGAACATTTTGTTACTAACATAATCAAATGGACTAAGATCTGAAAGCTTCAGCATCTCCATTTGAAGTGAGAAAGGATCAACATATTAAAAAGATGATACTAATAAGGCTAGAGGTGGTAGCTGGATCTCAACACAGATTGGGTCAAATATGGATGAAGGTCTATTCGACTGATAACTAAATAAAGCATGCAATGGGATGGATCTGTATTAACTTCTACCTATTCATAGAACTTAACATTTCAGTTTTGGCCAGACAAACTATTCTAATAGACCAGACAACCACTAATATTGGGGCCAGTTGTAGGTGTGGCCACCACCAACCAGAGGGGACCAATTTCATTGATAAGGAGGAGGATGGGGTTGATTATTGCCCTTCTAATAGCTCGGGTTCTAGCCCACCCAGGCCAACTATACACTTTTATAAGCGCAGTACACTAGTACTGACTCTGTGTTTATACTGGCAACTAATAGCTAACTCTATATAGTACATAACTACATTTCCACTACGTTCTAACTTGTTAATAAAATTAAATACTCCACTTCATAGTACGTAGCCAGATTTCTTTCCATGTTGATTGATACTAGCACTTTATAATAACCTTTGCATTATTGAACTGTATACCAATTCATTCAATCACTCAGTCACCTATTTTTCATGTCTTGACAAAATTGTTTGGATTTTCTACAAGGATTTTGAAGCAATACATAGAAATGGAATAGGTTACAAAACAAAAATTCAAGAACCAAAAAAGAACAAATAGTCAATAGATCATCATCTTGGTGTCAGGCTAACTACAAAATGTGCTTAAAAATCTTTTGCAGTTAGCCTTTTACCACAACATAAACATAGTAGTCAATATCTGCATATAGCACTAACATAAGTGGTTTGGAAACTCAAGCGGCTAGGACTTGAAGGAAACATATGAAAATGACATCACAAGTGTCATTATTTGAATCTGATAGATGGAAACTATCATAATAGGATCTATCTGTGTCCATCCTCAAAATGGATGTGAGAGATTCTATATCATTAAAACAACCATTTTCTAGAAACCAAAACACTAATCACAATGTAACTAATCTAGATAGGAATTGATTCTTCACATATTGTTCATCATGGTATAAATCAAGCAAGGAGGGCTCATAAACAGCTTACCATACAAATGGGAAGCTAAACTTCCATTGCTCATGTACACATATATCAGCATAGTCTTCCCTTTCTCTGCACAATACCCAACCAAATTCAAAAGATTCCGATGATGTAATCTCCCCAGTAACTTAACCTGAAAACATGGATGAGAAAAAAACAATCCCATTAACATAAACTGATTAGATAAAAAGTTTAAGACACAGAAGCGTGATATTTAGAGGGTAATACAAACGGGACATAGAAAATGTATGTACAGAAGTGCTGACCTCCATTTCAAATTCCCTCTCCCCTTGCTTAGAGTCAGTTGCCAGCACCTTCACTGCAACAGTCTCACCCGTTGGCATCTGAGCTTTATAAACAGGACCAAATGCACCTTGACCTATCAATGTTGTGAAGTTCTGAGTTGCTTTCTGCAAGTCCCTGCAAGAGTAATGCAACTCTATTTTTCATATACAGGCAAATCAGATTTACAGACAAAAAACATATACACAAGAACAAAACAAAGCATGTTCATGCCAATTGGGGAGTAAAAAACATTTTAACCATGTTCACTTACTTTTTACTGTATTTATTAACAGATGCAGCACAACTCTAACATGATAAAAATGATCGCTGGTAGGATATGGATATGCCAAATAAAAACTGGAAGGGAACAGAGAATTGTCAAAATGCTCAATTCAATGGGAAATGTAATAAATATAAGCGGAACTTTCATGTAAAGTAGAGTTAAGATTGAGGAGAAGCCATTATTGTTTCCATCATTACCTAACCCACAAAACTACCCCAACAACCATTTTGACTGCAGTATCTGTTAAAAATCATGGCAGTACCAACCAGCTCCTTTTTTTCCTAAATCTACCTTAAATACTTAATATATACTAAGAACCATTTATAAGAAGAAATTCAGAATAACATACTTGTAGCAATACTCAGGTATCCCGGATCTGTCAATAACACTACTCTTCCTGAATCCATCGAACCACACGGACCTGCTGTTCTTATCAGCAAGTCTGGGGGATTCAGGACCAATGGTTGAATCTGAAAGAATTGTACATGTATCTACATCATTAGTACGAATTGGTAGAGTTGCTGCCCTCCTTGAGCTGCTGTTCTGTATCCGCAAGCGCTTCCGTTGATATCTGAAGCAGAACAGGCCAAAAATTGCCAGAAGAAGTCCAATAACAACTCCAATGGAGATCCCAATTATCAGCCCTGAAGACCCTTCCATTTCTTCCGGAACCCTATGCTAGTTGTAATGAAGCATCCAATCCATTGGCATAACTGGAATATGAAAGAATCCATGTAATTGATCTATATTTGAAATGCCTAATAGCTAATTCAGCAGCATTTACAAGTAGAAGGTGCATGATGGAATTAATAGTCATTATTACTCATAGATGAACTATATCCAATTGAATAAGGTCTTGCATCTATAGATAAAAGCAGCAAGTCACAGGATAACAATCAATGATAAATTTCCTTCCACCTTCTAGATTAGGACCGATAAAACATAGACTTAATCCTCAACTGGTAATGACTCTGGTAGAAAGAAATAAATTTCATGGCGGACGGCCATAATTACAAAAAAAATAGACAGCTTTCTCACTGGATCTACTGTTACTCTTCTTAAACAGGAGTGCAAATTTCGGCTATAGCAACACCGAATGCGTATTAAGCAGATTAGACAAACTCCAACAGAGATGAGAAGGAGATTACCAGAGACGATTAAGAGCGAATCGAGAAAACAACCACGAAATTGAACGCAGAAAAACACCAAGCAGGAGAAGATAAAAGGAAAACAAAATCATTCACATCCACAAATCGAAAAGAGGAGTTCCTTCTCTAGACGAAAACCGCTTTGGCAAGATCGAAGAGTATAAATCGATGTGAGAAGAAGAATTTCGCTTGCTTCAAATCAAAGAGACGGAGAGAAGAATTTTACATTTTCCCGTGGAGGCAGTAAACCGAGATACGATCTAATTTTGCGGATTCGAGTGCAAGGCTGGTGTTGGATTAGCAAGATGCAGAGACTTCAATCGAACAGCAGAGCCGAATCCTGTGAGCAGAAATGCAAGCGGATGAATGGAAGCATTGCGAATTGGAAGGTCGCTTTTTCAGTTGTTTTGGGTTTAAAGGAACAGAAGCCGTCGTTGCTTACGACTACGGGAGTAAAATAATTAGCGAATGGTAACCCCGCCATCGGTAGCAGTTTCGTAGCACATGAATTTTGGTGGACGATTTTACCCTTGTTCAATGTACCATTTTGCCCTTGGCAAAACAAGGATCGTCACTTTCTGCCTGGTGCACGCTGTGAATGTCAAAAGAAACGTTTCTGTTGGATCGCATCGTAGGGGATGATAGGATCGGATCGTAAAATCGAATCGTTATAATCGTAAGATCCTACCTTATAACTAAAAAAATGTATGATAACCTAATATATTGTATATTTTCTTATATATAAAGTCTGAAATTTTCTAAACATTATTAATTTGATGAGTGAAAATATTTTAAGATGAATGGGGTTAATAATTTAGAATAATGCTCAAGTAAAACACTCTCTTAGAGTGTAATATGCGATTTAATGAGGGCCTTTGGATCAACTTAATTAAACGGGTGAGATTAATCAAAAAGAGGGTGTATTAGTGGGTTTGGGTGGAGAAGCACTAGATTATTACTAGAATCCTGCTAGGAAGTTGCAATCCCGTTTTTTTGGGTAAAAAAATATCTTGCTCTATATTTTAGCCTTCTTTCCTTCTAAATGAGTAAATATTTTTCAATCACTTTTTTCTCTTTCCTCGTGGAATCCTCCCATCTTCATCATCGCAGATGCGACTAGCCTCCATCCTCCATCGAAGCAACCTTCTTCAACATAGATGAATTCCTTTGATTAAAGCATTCTTGGTAAGATTACTTTACTCCTCTGCTATTTTTGTTGATTTTTTTGCATTATAAACCTAGACGAATTTGGATTTTGGATTTTAGGGTTTTGAATTTGATTTTTCAGTTCACGAACATCGATTTGCTTGTGTATTTGTGTGAAATTGATTTAATTTTGGTTGTTCTTGAACTTCAAATGGGTTTTAAGTGAGATTTGTCAAATTTTTTGTATAGATCAATGGCGAACTCTCCAAATGACAAGATTCACAAGAAGAGGAAGGTCGAAAGAGGTACATTTCGTTCGTTCTATGCATTTTTGTCTGAATTTTTATAATGTGAATAAGTATTGTGGATTGTGTGAAAATTTTATCTATTTAACTAGCAAAAGAATGATAATACAACAATGATGACATAGTTTTTCAAATCGATTGTGCATCTTGTTCTTCTATGGTTGTAATATTAGATGCAACTTGAAAGAGATCGTTGTGAAGTTGTATATGGTTTGTCTCCTCGAATCTTCTTCAACTATTTACACAAACTTATTCATTACAAGATAAAATGAGTGATCTGCATTTCATTTTCATGTATGTCTGTTGTGTTTTTTAACATATTGATAACAATTTTTCAATAACATATATAAATTGTTTTGTATATTTCATGTTCCACAATAATATTTTTCAATGACTATAAGACAAGTTTTTCACACATGATATATAATGGTTTATATATCTCTTTGAATCTTTTTCAAATATTTACACGGACTAATTCATTACAAGATGAAAAACATGCTTTTTCATTTATGTTTCATGTGTGTCTACTATATTTTTCTACATTTTGATAACAATTTGTCAAATAATGGATATAAACTTTCTGTTTTTTCATGTTGTATAAGTTCAAATATGTAATGGTTTCTCGCTTTGAATCTTTTTCAAGTATTTACACGAACTTATTCATTACAAGATGAAAAGGTGATTTTTCATTTCTGTTTCATATGTGTCTAATGAGTTTTTCTACATATTGATAACAATTTTTTAAATGATGGATATGAATTGTTAAGTATTTTTCATGTTGTACAACAATGTTTTTCAATGAATATAAGACAACTTTTTCAGATATTAGTTTCAAGTATGTAATGGTTTCTCGCTTTGAAGCTTTTTCAACTATTTACACGAGCTTTTTCAATTATTTACATGAGGCGTCTTATTATGCATAAATTGTTATTCATTTATGTGTGTTTTGTTATGCAGTTCTTCAACAATGGCGACGAGGTACATATGGATGAATTTTGAAGACATTGATAATGTTTTTTATAGCAGTGTACATTGTAAAAAATAGATGTACTTATTCAAATCGAATGTAGTATTTATTCGAGATGTAACAATCGTTATTTTTGTTTCAATGTATTACATTTACATATTCAAGGTTCATATAAGATTCTTATTTTTGTTGCATCCATCTAATTATTCAACCTATAACGAATTGATTTTCACTGTAAAACAAGTAATTATTACACCTAAATAAAGTAAACTGTAAAACATGTTGAACAATATCATTATTCAAATTATCATACAGAGTTTTTCGAACGTTGACTCGTAGATATTCCATTATTCCATGATTTTCTAGTGACTTTTTATTTTTACGTAAAATTATTTATTTTTCTAAGGATCTTCGATCTCATCTTTATCAATTCCTAAAATTTAGCAACTTCCTATTTTAAAAAATGCAACCAAATATTTTCAGCTCAATCATTTCCATAAAAGATTTCCCCTCCCGATTTTCTCTCCAATCAAATCCTATAAAACACGTTTTTTACCTTAATAGGAGCCACGTAGAAATAATCAAATCCTCCCCTAAAATTAATCCTATTGTGTACCCTCAAATCTCACCATCTATTTAGGTTGATCTAACGGTTCCCCTCATACCTCATGTTGTACCCTAATAACTATCTCACCCGAGCGTTCCTCTAAAAATTTAATGAAAAAGAGACATAAACTTTGAGCTTAGTAATAAAATATAAATAAAATAGTGATTGTTTGGGATCGCAAGAATCGTTTGTAGGATCGTTAGAGTCGTGTGTAAAATCAAAATTAAATTAGAAATTTATGTTAAGGCTCCATTCGGTTCGGGGCTTAATGGAGCTAAAATGGGTTTTTTAAGCCCAAAAATGGTATTCGATAAAACGGGCTGAAATGGTAGCTTAAGTGGGCCCATGTAGCTTAATGACGCTAAGAAAAGCCCAAATTTTGCATGCTCCTAGCTATGAGGAGCTTACAAGATCTGAACACGGGTTTGAGGGCACAAATTACACCCCGATACCCTCGAGGCCATTCTCCTTCTTCGCAACCCTCGCCTCCTATTTCTGCAACCTTCGTTCTCCAGACCTCTCTCTCTGCGACCTTCGTTCGCCTGAATCTCTCTCTCTACGACCAGATTTTGAAAACCACATCGGCGGCTTGGCAGAGAAGGCGAATCCGGCGGCGAAATTTGTGAGATCGAATTCGATGAGGCACTCGTTGATGGTTAGCGAATATGAGGGCTCCGGGCTCGAGGAAGGGGTATAGGATCGGCTGGTATGGGAGTAGTAGCCAATTAGGGCAGCTAGTGAAATGGTCGGCGTTGGGGAAGTCCGTCGACGGAGAGATCGCCGGGACGAGCTTTGACGTTGTTCTGGTGGCAATTCTTGTAAATTAAGGTCGGGGAATTAGGTTGTGATTAGTTAATTTTGAGGTTGGGGATTTGGTTTTCAAAATCTGGTCAATTTTTTAGGCACGTGAGACCCAATTCACCGGCATTTCAAGGGTGGAAACTTTGTCTACTTTGAAGTCCTTTTTGGTCTTTTACCTAGATATATAAGCCCTTTATGGTCATTTTACAAATCAATCTATTTTCCTCAGCTCGTTTTACCGAACACTTGTATGAACATCAGCTAGTGAATTCAGTTTCAGCTTTTGTTATAATTCAGCTATTTTTTTCAGTTTCAGCTACTTTTTTCAGTTAGGAGTTCAGTTTCAGCTAGTCTATCTGAACGGCTCCTAAATCATTTAAGATCCTATTTTAATAAGATCCTACTTAGGATCGTGGATCGATTTATAACTTTTGGGTCGTAGAATTGTTGGAATCGTAGGATCGAGTCGGGCAACTGATAACATTGGAACTTCTATCGCAATCAATCGATATCTACTGTAATCTTCTCTCATCTTCATCGTAACTATATACTAAAGAAGAGGTTATAAATAATATTTAACACGACATGTGCCTATTTCTTATTTGACGACATCATCCATCTTTGTTAAAATAATCTAATTGGTTAAATTTTGATTATAGGTCCACTTGCATATAAATATGAAAGAATATATAGTGAAATTATATTTATCGGTTTTATTAAATATTTAATTAATTAATCTTACTATATACAAAATTGGACATTAAAATAATAATATAAAACAGCATATGTCAACTCCAAATAAATATACAACTAAATTAATAGTATTATATTAAAGATATAATAAACCATAGCTATTTCATTAAATAAATTTTATTGGCTTGACTTATTTATTATTGGTTAAATTTTTTATTGTAGATTCTACATATATAGAAAATATATATATGTATATGTATGTATGATTTAGATTTTCCAAAATAGCTGTAAAATAATAATAGTTATTATAAAATAAATGAAAAAATGCATGCGCTTCGTGAAGCGCGGCTCTTCATGAAGAGTCATGAAGAGTCGGTCCCGCGCTTTATGAAGCGCGTATCTTCATGGAGAGTCAATTTATCTATGCGCGGAGGATTTTTTCCGTGTGTGTATAGATTTGTTGATTTTTTGAGGTAAATAACGACATTATAGTAGATGTAAATATGCTACTTGCTTAGCCTTCGTTTGGCAGTGACGGTAGTGTCTAGTGGGAGACGCTCCCGCTTGCTAAATTTCTACACCCTTGGGGGTACTAGAGTATGGAAATAGGACTCAAAACTCTACTGCTAGCAGGAGACTCTAGAATTGTCCACTGGTTCCAAACGGACACTTAGTCTTGAATTGCTAAGGATTTTTTTTTGTCATAGAAAAATTATAAATGAATCGGGTCCTTATGTGAATAAATAACTCTTCAAAAAATATTTTCCCTTCTAGAGCGAGAGGAAACAGAAAGATTCGAGAAAGAACTGAATCGGAACTGAATTCTCGTCGCCGCCATGGATGATCCTCTTCCTCCTTCAAGGGCTATCATGTTATCCCAGCCAAATTGAATACCGAGGAGGACGAAAGAGGACTGCTAGTTCCTCTTCCTTCTTCAGTTCTTTGTAAACCCTAATTTTTATAAATCGTTGATTTGATCTTTATCGGCGTCTTCCCTTCTCTTTTTTCACAAAGTTCATTGTTCCAACTCCACCTGCCCATGTCCCACCATATGTTGGAGATCCGGAGAAAGAGCCCACTGATGAGGTCCGGGAAAAGCTTGGTTATTGTCAACTCAACACTGCTGACGAAGAAGGTATATATACAACGCTCATGATAACAATCCCTGAATTTGTTGCTATTGTTGTTGTTGGCATTGTTTTAGTTGAGATTGTAGTAGACCCAGGACTCAATTTATTTAGTGCACTTGTTCGCGAATGCTTGTTGTTGCAACATATTTGCACGTTTGACAAATCCTTTTCCAAACATAAATTTTTCTGACCTGAGCGTTGTTTTTAATATATCTAAATGTTGTTATATTGAATTGTATCCAATTATGAAAACTACTCGATCCTTTTGATCAAAATTATGATATGACACCCTCCTCCTCTTCTTGTTTAAAATACATGGAAACATTTGGTTGCTTAGGTAAGGAGATAATTGTTTAGATAAGGAGATATTTGTTTAGGTAAAAATATAAGGAGATAAGTAGATTAGGAGGTGCACATACGGCCACTGACTTGAGCAAGGATTCAACATCTGTCTATAAACTACAAACGTCTAATGCATTCAATGCTCATCAGTTTATGTGTATGTAGAAAGTTCAATTTGGTCTACCTTGAATATTATTTAGATGATCTGCTTTCTATATAAATGTTTGTGTGCAATAGGAACACCACCCTTGAGACTACTGGTGCACGTTTAAGAATTGGAATAGGCTAGACAAAGTCTATGATAACATTGTATACCTCAAGCATGGATCAACCGGGTCACTAACTCATCATAATGGAACTAATGGGTTGTTACACCACCACTCATCGTAATGGAATTAATGTATGGTGACATCAAGATTTCAATGAACGAAGTGGCCAACAACTTTTTTGCACTCTAAACGTCTAAACTGAATTGGATGGTATGGAAGTCATCAATAGTGTATGAAATGAAATACATAAAAAGCAGATCATGTAAATAATATTCAAGGTAGACCACATTGAACTTATATATACAGATAAAATGATGAGCATTGAATGCATCAGACGTCTATACTTTATAGACAAAAGTTGATTCCTTGCTCAAGAGAGTGGTCGTATGTGTACCTCCTAATCTACTTACCTAAACAACTATCTCCTTACCTAAACAACTAGATGTTGCCATATATTCTAAACATGAAGAGGAGGAGGGTGCCACATGGTCAATGCTTCATACATGTTTAAAATCCCAACTCAGAGTTATTTCCAGATGGCGGGGAAAGCTACACCTCCATTCATATACACCCTGCAGACACACTTTGACCACTAGGGGAAACAACACACGGATTCTGGGTGAGAATCATCCAGTTCTTCATCATTATCCTCAACTGCGTACAAATTATGACCAAAGTCGGACATCTGATACTTCCCAACAAGAGAAAGTTGAGATGGTATCTTTATACATGAAGGTGAAGCAAGAACGGGAGTTTAAGGAGATTTTAACAAACCTTGTTCACAAAAACATGTTTCTTATGCCACACAATATCTTCATGTAATTGTAGAACGCTAACATGCTAATAAATGGCATCATAATTCTAACATAAACCCATCAATTTACCAATAAGGGTTATTATAAGTGAACATCATATGTCCAACTAGCAGCAATTTCATATAAGCATTATATATATTATATAGAGATCAAAATGCAGAGTTCATCATATCCATGACAAAGGACTACAAAAACATCAATTGTATTCTCAAAGTTGCTCACTATATATCCATCACAAATGCAAGCATAAATGGACCATTCTCTACTACAATAATCAAAGTGTCAACACAATTGTATCATAAAACCAATAGAAACAAACTATTCAACAAAACAATACCACAACTAAGAAAGAAAAAGGACCATAATTTCTAAGCAAACATCAAGACCCCGGGCATTTCTTAGACTTTTTTCCTTCTTGTCGATGTAGTAGTTTCTCTAGACTTTTCCTTCCTTGATGAGTGTAGACTTTACACTATGTGCCTCACTTCAACCAAAAGTTTGATTGAATAATTAACACAATCAACAGTTTCAACCAAAAGTTTAGATTAAATAATACTAGAATGAAACTTTATACTAAAACTTATTGAGTAAAAAGGTTCAGAAGTTAAGTGGTTTGAGTATCATCTAACTCAAAGAAAAACTTATCAACTTTAAAAAATCTTTAATTTGTTGAATAATATGCTGAAATTGATTGAGTTGTAATGGCTGACACATCATTTCCCTCTTCTAACCTTCACATGCATATATTGATAAAAGGTTTATGAAATGAAAACTAGACATTAGTTAATGTCAACAAACGGAAAAAAAAATCTTTAAGCACAAAGTATGGAACTGTAAATTCACATAGTTGCACCATCACTAGAATACAAAGAGAATGCATAGAATAGAATATAATGTACGCATGTGCAAACACACAATACCTGACAAGGGAAACTAGTTACTTTCTTCAAATGAAATGTGAAGGCTTGTGGATCCATACCCTTAGTTCCATAACAAGTAGCCCTAAAGCTACCCATTATGGTCCTATCCTTAAAATTGTATAGAAAGATAGTCATCTCCACTCTTACTTTCATTACAACAATCCAATGTCTTTCTCGAAGTCCTGCAAGAAAAGAATTTCAAAAACGGAATCAAGTAAGAAAATTGAAGACCAAGAGCGACAAACGAAATTGCACCTTCGTGAGCAAACAATGCAACAATGAAGTAGATTTTTTTGACACTGGAGTGAAATTTTTTGAGGGAGCGCAGGATGGAATAAAATAAGGGATGTGAGTGAGGGTGGGACTCTTAAAATACCTCAGGAGAATGTTTTGATAGAAGAAACATAACCTCGTAATGAGTTTTTTTTTATAAGATTTATATTATTTATAAATTAATATGTTATAATCTATACTACTATAGGTATATTCTTTCCATTTTGAAAATTAACAGAGAAAACAAATTAAAAAACGAAATTGAACCTAACCAAAAAAAAATAGACAAACTCAGATTCGGATCACTCTCCATACACGTTTTTTAGAAGAAAAAATCAATATTTTTTTTGGTCGAAAAAAATCAATTTTTTTTAGTAGAACAAAGACATGCTTTAATAAAATAACGATTAATAGTATTTTACAAAAGAAGGATGGTAGGATTTTGGTTGTGGATGATAGTATTTTGGGTGAGGGTGAAAGAATGAATCTTGCCCATAAAGTAAAACTCAAACAATCTTCGAGTAGGAACGTAGGAGCCCGACTTGTGATTAACCTTAGCTTTGAAAATCATAATTTCGAACATTTATTCTTTTAAAATATAATATTTTTATAAAAAATATAAATACAAAATTATTTTTCAATTTTAGTATCTAATTTCATTTATTCTTTTATAAAGAAAAAATAGTCATTTTGGGAATTTATGTAATATTTTTAGGCATTTCTACAATATTTTTGGGTATTTTTTACAAATCGCAAAAAACGATATATTTACAAAGTAATTATCAAATAGGGGCACGGGGTACTAGTTTCCCAACAACTAGTACAAATCCCGTAACATGTACGGTAATGTAACTATAATTATAACTTTATTGATCTGAGATCGAGTTTTGACATATACAAGCTTGATTTTTACTCGATAATGTCCCAAATATATGGAAATCGTATTTGATCAAATACTAGTCGTCATTTTGATATAACATAGGATTAAGCTTAATAAAATTCCAAGCCAGAGTCAAATTAAATTCTTCTCTACTTTTGAAGGCTAGCTACTTTTAGTTTCGGCTGGGGTTGAGGTGAAATCTAAGATACAAACTATTATTTGTCTCCTCTTTTGCATTATTTATTAATTAATTATACACTTCACAAGTCACCACCTTAAGTGTAAGATAAGATTGATGCTTTTTTGAGGTTTCCACGAGTACTTTGAGTACTCCAAATGATTAGGGAAAAAGGCATGTGATTCCATGTGCTTTCAACTGGTGGAATCTTCTTCATCAATGACCATCCATCCTCTACTAGTAGTATCTTACATCTTTACCCATTACAAGTTTTCTCAGTAGGATATGGATGAATTGGATCTGATTAATCTTAAGAGTCCAATTTGGACCCATTACATATGTATTAGGGTCAAATGGGTAATCTGGACTGGCCTCAAACTTTCGGATGGACTCAACACTCGGCCCATATACGTCTTAAAGAGCTACCGTTACGGAGTTACAGTGTGTGTATAATTTATGACCAAAAAAACAGTGTTTATGATTTAAGAGGTTCTTTTTGCTATACTAGTTGACGAACGCGTGCGTGTGTATAAGCTTGGAAATTTTGTTGTTGTCATTAAAGGTATATGTAACATAGGGGTGTCAATTGGGTGGGTCGGGTCGAGTTCTAGTCAGGTTATTTTAGTTCGAGTCAATTCGGATTCCGATTAAATTCGGATATTTTAATAATCGGATTGGATCGGGTTGAACAATTTCAGGTCGGATGTACACTTAATCGGGTAAAGTTTGATTTTTGGGTCAATTTCGATCGGGTTATTCAGGTTTTGGCTCCACTAAATTTCTGATCAGGTTATTGTGGGCTTTTTAGTGAGATTTAGTGTCCCTTCACACGTGGACGGGCCCCACCTCCAAACGAAAGATGAATTTCCGTTCCAGAATGAAAAGAAAAAACAAATCCACAACTTTTCCAGTTCTAGACCACCCTTCCTTCCCGTTTCCGCCTTTGCTCGCCTTCGCTCTCGTACAGGCCGCCTTCGTTGACTCGTCGCCCTCGTACTGGCAACCGTTTTCACCCTCATACCGACCGCCGTTTTCGCCCTCTTACCGGCTGGCCTTCGCCCTCGCTCTGCCTTCGTTCCACCATCGCTTTCGGACGATGGATATGGGAGTTCATTAGGTACGAAATGGAAAGTGTAGATCTTTCTTCCCAACCCTCCCAAAAGTAAAGAAAGTGTTTAAACAGGCTCTTGGATTCCATCTGTACTCCTCCAAGTTCATCTAAAAAACTTGAGTAAACTCCCTTCTCTCCGTTTTGGTCAATTGGGTATCCAAATCCAATCCAGTATCTTTGCGGGTTTAGTGGTTTGGTGGTAGTATAGTGGCCTTTTTTATTCAATTTTGGGGAAGTAATTTATACAGAGAAAGAAGCTGTTGCACCCTTATTGGCAAGGGGGGCCCTTGTCCTTTGTCATCCAAATTTCTCAATTCCAGTCACCATTAAAATTGAAAATGGGATCCACTCTTTTTCTTTCTCCCCAATTTCAAAAGAAATTTGTGTTAATTGAAAATTCAGGTGCAGAAATTGACATGTTGTTGGGGAAATCAGCGGGTAACCTAGTCAGGGGTTGAAAGCGCCCAACACGCTCGTCAACAGCGGTCGTCGGGAGGTGGCCAGCTGGCAGCAGGGGGTGACCGTCGGACACGGTCAACAGGGGCCGGTCGTCCGGTGCGGTGGGCGGCGGCGGTATTTGGGAGTGGCCAGCAGGAGGTGGTCGTCGGGGGGCGGCCGGGGGTGTTTGTAATCGTTCGGCACGATCGTCAGCTGCGGTTGTCGGGAGGTGGCCAACAGGTGCGACCGTCAAAAGAGGCCGGTCGTCGGCGGTGGTCGTCAGGGGCGGCAATCAAAGGCCAGGCGTCAGGGGCGGCAGCAAAGGGCGGTCGACGTCAAAGGCGGTCGTCGGGGGCGAGCATCAGGAGGCGGAGACCTAGCCAGATTTGGGAAATTTTCAAAAAGGAAATACAGGGAAAGTAAAATAATTACGAAATGGTGGATCCCATCATAAGAGAGCGTTATTGTTTTCAGAGAGCCTTAAGAGAGCGGTATTGTTTTCAGAGAGCCACACGTAGCATTGGGCCTGGTTTTTTTAATATTTTAAATTTGGACGGTTAGATAGTGTTGATTTTAAACGGCTGGATGGAAGATACTGTTCCTAAGGGAGTTTAGGTACATTTATGAGCTTTTTGATTTGATGAAGGGTGTACGGTGAAAAGAATAGGTTAGTGGATTATTGGATTGTATCTCGAGTGGAACGATTATGAAAAACAAACATTGAGGATTTTTTTCACCATGGGGTGAAAGTGAATTTTTTGGTGTATAGTCATTTTATATGTCTTGATAAATGTAAAAAATAAAGAGTGCATACATCTTAAGAGTTTTAAAATATAATTTTGAAGGAGAATATAATTTTAAGAAACAGGTGAAACAAAACCTAAGTCAGGTTTTGATAAAACTCAACTGGCATGTCTTTCTTTTATAATGCATTTTTTATACTTTACGATATATTTTTACTTATCATATATTCACAAATATTTGTATTCCATATGCGATTCAAAACCATTGTTGGATCTATATGTGTTAGAATACAGATGTTGATCATTCGAAGGGATCAACGAACTAGGCAACGAAAATTAAACAAACAAGTAACAGACAATAACACGAGCAATTCCAAATCAAATTTGCAATTCCTATTAATCAAGTGTGAACTTACAAACGCAGATCTTAGTCCCTAGGTGTACACAATCCCTAATCGCCAGACTTTGATCTCTTAGTGTCGAACACCCCTTGTAACTCGACAATACAAACTCGACCTACACCTTTAATCTTCGTACACAACTAGATTAAAGTCTCCGTGTGTTCTCCTAGATCGCACAGGGCTCTCTAAACCTTTCTAAGCTCGTTGGTTTTAACCTAATACATCAACCTCTATATATACTAAAAGCTAGGGCAAAATCCTATCTTCTAATATAAAATAAAGATTAATTAAAAATAAATCTTATCTTAAGAAATAGAATATTTCCAAGATAAAATCTATCCTAATGAGAAGATATCTTGTCCTCCTTAAGATTTTATCTTCTCTCCATAATCGTCAACAAACGTGTCATTCCAAATAAGGAAAGATCCCTCCTTGGTGCCCACGCGTTGATCTAGCTTTCCATATATAGTCTCGGGCCTTTGCGTTGATCCCGTGGTGATACTATTAGGAATCAACGAGCTCTTCAACTATTTTCTTGATCCCGTGGTTGTTCATGTCGGTTGATCCTGCTTTTGTTTCTTGCTCAATTAAGCCTAATTGATCCTAAAACACTTAACAAACACATTAAATACTCCCTCCGTCCCATTGAGTTTGTCTCATAGGACAATTTTTGAGGTTATTAAGGAAGTGATAAAGTAGGTATTGGGATATGGGAAAATTGGTAAAAGTTAAAGTTGAATGGGGTAGTTTTGTAATTTTATATGTGTAAAAAGTTAAAAGGGGATAAAGTAGAAGGAAAAGTTGGATTTTGGGTGTAAAAAGTGAGTTTGAATAAGGGTAATATTGTAAGAAATTGTTGATATAAAAGGAAAGAGGACAAACTTAAGGGGACGCCTAAAATGGAAACGAGACAAACTCAATGGGACGGAGGGAGTACTTCACAAGTGTTCAATCATCATCAAAACTAATTGAGATCGTTATTGGAATCAATCACCGTCTCAACAACCGTAACTTCCAACGTCTAATCAAACAATCCAAATTAAAGCTCTATAGAATCTAGTTGCTTTATTTTAAGCGCACTAGTTCATGCAAGATGAGGGTGAATGGATCAGCTAGAACCTAGAAGTTATGAAGGCAAAGGCAAAATGGAGAGAGAAAAAGATTCCAAACCATGCACACATGCAAAAGGCAAGTAGATAAGAGGAGCAAACGATAAAATAGTAGCTAGTGTTCTTTAAAATAGTAACAAAGTAGTGTGTTCTCATCTTTATTTGTGTAAGTGAGGGGGGAAAAAATGCAAAACGCTGTATAATGCAATGGATATCGTATCGATATGGCCTTTCCACATTACTCCACTAAAATAGCTAAAGGTACGCTGTTCTCCATGTAATTCTACATGCATCTCACTTTCACAATA
This sequence comes from Polygonum aviculare, assembly GCA_934048045.1. Classification (NCBI taxonomy): domain Eukaryota; kingdom Viridiplantae; phylum Streptophyta; class Magnoliopsida; order Caryophyllales; family Polygonaceae; genus Polygonum; species Polygonum aviculare. The sequence continues at coordinate 15,251,841 of OW204024.1, forward strand.
TCACTTGGAAGTTGTCGGGCGCATCAATGCACTTTATACTACAATGCATGCGAGATTATTCTGTTACGCACGTATCCAAATATACTTATATATACGTACATAGCGTCAACATTACATTAGACTTCCAAGGAAAAACATCTCATTTTTAATTTGTAGTTCCATCAATAGAACGCTGGACATCGCTATTGTACCTGGTATACAAGACACAATTAGATTCGGATGGTTTTTGGGTCGGCGGCTATGTGCACAACATTGGACATCATCCGGTTCCTAAAACCGAGCTCTAGGGTATCTTGAATGTGTTGAAACTTGCCTGTAATAAAAGGCTTCAAGAATGATTGATTTGAATCGGACTTGAATGTTATGTGTAAGGCCTTAGGACTTCGAAACGTTATCTCATGTTAATATGAGTACTTTCAAGGAGGTCATCCATTCTGGTATCACTCTCGTCCTAGCACGTTTCACTTAATACGGAGTAGTTTTTTTCACCTCTCAAACCATGAAAAGAAAGAGCTCTTGTTAGCATGGAAAATTAACTCAATCCTTCATAAATTATCGGGGTGTTATATTATGTTGGTGGTCAATTGATCTTATTGATCAAGACTCTTCGCTTGTCGTCATCTCTTTTCTTTTCTTTTGTTGGTCGTCATGTGTTAGCTTTTAATTAATTTGTGTTGTTACTCGGCTATCTCCCACTAAATAAGCACTTTATTCGATAAAAAAAACTAAATAAACACTTTACTTTATCTCGTTCTCAATAAATTTGTGTTTCGGCTATCCCCCTGGATCATGGACCTCCTGACCAATCCCACGATCCTGCCGGTCTCCAGCAGTCGAAGCATAGTGGTGTCGAACCACCGGACGGGACCGTTCCTACTGCCGATGCCGTGGTTAGTCAACAAGATGAAGCTAGAGTTGCTTCCGATGGAAACCGAGACCGAGCCAATCTTGTGCAAGGTCTCGATGCCCGCTCGTCTCAGTAATGCTATCCAGCGTTTGACGCTGGTAGCTCAAGGTGTCAGTGTGGATAGACTCCATCCGATGTACCCTTTGGTCTCTTTTATTAATCAATCAATGGTTGATATGAATAACTTCAAATTCTTAATCTGGAACGTCCGCGGTGCGGGGGCCACCACTTTTTTTGTCGCAATCCGAGACTTGATCCGCCTGCATGACCCTACGGTTCTTGCTGTGATCGAGCCTCGTATTAGTGGAGTAAGAGCAGATCAGGTCTGTCGTCAGCTAGGCTTCGACGGGGTTATTAGAGTGGAAGCCGAAAGTTTCTCTGGTGGTATCTGGTTGTTATGGAGAACTTTGGAAGTCACAGTTATTCCCCTCTCTTTGCACTTTCAACATATTACAGTTGAGGTAGTGCGGCGTGGGGAGGAGCCGTGGATCTTATCAGCAGTTTACGCCTCTCCGGACACTTCTGATCGGGTTAGCTTGTGGCGTTCGCTTGAGACTTTTGCAAGACGAAATCAGCGAGCTTGGGCTCTTGCAGGGGACTTCAATGCTACGTTGTATGATCATGAGCGCACTTATTCTTCACAGGGCTCTAATCAAGCTTCTCTGAATTTTTGTGAGCAGACCAACAAGCTGGATCTCATAGATTTGGGCTTTAACGGAAACCCCTTCACTTGGTCGACAGGTCGCTCTCGAGATACCTATAAAGCGGCTCGGCTAGACAGAGGTTTTTGTAATGAGACTTGGCGGTTGCGGTTCCCTGAGGCCTGCATTCGTCATCTCTTTGCTCCTTCATCGGATCACCTCCCGCTGTTACTTCAATCTGAGTTGCCGCCGGCTCAGGCGATGGGACCTCGTCCCTTTCGGTTCCAAGCAGCGTGGATGTCTCATGAAAATTTCCAACCGTTTATTCAGGAAAATTGGTCGACTTCGACTCCAGCTCCGAGCTCCCTGGCTTCGCTGTCCGAGGCGCTTTCTTGCTGGAACCGGCAGGTCTTCGGCAATATCTTTCTCCGGAAACGGAAATTGTTAGCTCGGCTTGAAGGGGCCAAGCGCAAACTCAGCTATCGTCCATCTGCGTTTCTCATTCAACTTGAGCAGACTTTACGTCAAGAACTAGAGGAGGTCCTCAACTAGGAACAAGCTTTGTGGTTTCAAAAATCGCGGGCCTCGTTTCTTATTGATGGTGATCGCAATACCCGCTACTATCATCTTTCTACTGTCATTCGCCGCAGGGCAAATCGCATCTCGTCACTTCAAGATGCTACAGGACAGTGGATTCATGATGAAACTCAAATATAGCAGACGGTGCTCAACTTTTTTGCTAATCTGTATTCTCTTGAGGGTGCGGATCTCAGTCCTAAGTGTCAGGTTCCAGGTGTTAACTTCCCGGCTCTTGATGATACTGCTTTTGCTGACCTCTCTAGGCCCTTCACGACAGAGGAGGTGTGGGAGGCAGTTCGTATGATGGGACCGTTCAAAGCTCCGGGTCCGGATGGTTTTCCGGCGGTCTTCTATCAGAAAAATTGGCACTTAATAGGTGATCAGGTCTCGCATTCGGTTCTTGAGCTGTTGAATGAGGGGACTCTCCCAGCGGGTGTGGGCGATGCTTTGATGATCTTGATTCCGAAAATTGCCCATCCCACTACAACTGCCCAATTCCGCCCCATCTCGCTGCTCAATGTGCTCTTCAAAATGGCAACAAAGGCTATAGTTAACCGTCTCAAGCCTATTCTATCGTCTTTGATCTCTCCGGCGCAGGCAAGCTTTATCCCGGGCCGGCAAATCATTGATAATGTGGTTATTGTGCAGGAAGTCCTCCACTCCATGGCTTCTCTTAGATCCTCCACCCGTTGTATGGTGCTAAAAATCGATCTAGCCAAGGCCTATGATAGGATCAAATGGGGCTTTCTCCGAGTAATGCTCGGGGCTGCTGGCCTTCCCGCTAATCTGATTGACACCATCATGAGATGTCAAACGCAGGGGCGCATGGAGTTGCTTTGGAATGGGTCCAAGAGTGGTTCGTTCCAACCTAGTCGAGGAATCCGTCAAGGAGACCCTCTTTCGCCCTATCTCTTTGTTCTTTGCATGGAATTTTTATTTCATATTATTTAGGAAGAGGTGCGGTCTGGCAGGTGGAATCCTATCTGGGAGGGTGGGGTTTGTCTCTCACATCTCTTCTTTGCGGATGATCTGGTTCTTTTCGGGGAGGCTACAGTTTCGCAGGCTCAGCTTATCAAGCGATGTCTTGAGAAATTCTGTGATTTTTCAGGGGAAAGAGTGAACTTTGATAAGAGCAGCGTTCTCTTCTCCTCTCGGGTTCATAGTTCGGTCAAGCAGGATATTAGTCATTGCCTTGGCATTCCGATTTCTGAAGACTTCGGGAATTATCTTGGAGTCCCGACGGCTTGTGGCCGAATGACATCATCCCGGTATTCCTTTCTCCTAGATCGAATGAAAAATAGACTTACGGGTTGGCAAGCTCGGACGCTATCCATGGCTGGTCGTGTGACGCTCGCCAAATCGGTTCTGTCTTCTCTCCCGGTTTATATTATGCAATCTTCTATGATCCCGAGATCGATTTGCGATAGCATGGATCAGCTGGTGCGTAATTTTATTTGGGGGTCGACTCCGGATGCTAGGAAAATTCATCTCTTAGCATGGGATAAGCTGATTTTGCCGAAGTGTGGTGGAGGTCTTGGCATACGTGATATGCGTTCCTAAAATGCGGCTTTGTTAGCTAAATTGGGATGGTGTGTTCTGCAAGAACCAGACTCTCTTTGGAGCAGGGTAGTTCGGGGTAAATATTGTGGGGTGAGACTCGATGTTGACATCTTCCAGCAGAAGCCACGCTCATCGGGCTTATGGAAGGGTTTGGTTCACGGTGGTAGGCTGCTGAGTAAGGGGCTTGGAATGGCGGTTGGGAACGGTGAAGCCACCTTCTTCTGGGAGCATTCCTGGCTGAGTTCTACGCCTTTGAGCGAAGTTGCGTTGTCCCCACTGTCTTTGGAAGATTTAGGAGCAACAGTGGCTGATTATTGGACCGGGTCGGATTGGGATTGGGAGTCGCTTACACCCCTGCTTCCCACTACCATTATTCAGCGCTTGAAATCGGTCTCTCTTGTGAGCAATGGTGATGTGGCTGACCGCTTCTTCTGGCATCCCAACATTTTGGGGCTCTTCTCAACAGGATCGGCCTTCCGGATATTGCAAGCTGAGGTAGAGATAGACACCCACCAGGTATGGCCTCTTATTTGGAAGGTGGACGCTCAGCAAAGGGCCCGGCATTTCCTTTTCTTGGTCGCCCATGAAGTGGTTTTGTGCAATTTGGTTCGCTTCAATCGGCACCTGGCTTCTTCTAGCAATTGCCCGCGCTGCCAGCAACCCGAATCGCTGCTCCATCTGCTACGTGACTACCCCCGTATCAGCTTGATCTGGCAGGCTTTGGCTGGAAATTCACTTCAAACTACTTTCTTTTTGCAAGCTAACATCAAGGACTGGATTAGAGAAAACATTCGTGCTCAAGATGAGTGGAGTAACCTCTTCACTACTATGATTTGGTACACATGGAAGACTAGAAATCAACTTGTTTTTGAAGGCAAGGATGCCACTCTTGGACTTTCCCATAGGGTTGTTTCTATTGCTCAAGCTTATAAAGCATCCAAGCTTCAGTTATCAATAAGCATCTCTTCACCTTCCACTGCTACGGGCCACAGTTCTCCGATCACTACTTGGGAGCCGCCCCCATCGGGTTGGTTTCAACTCTGCATCGACGCCATCTCCAAAGTGAACCCCGGGCCGGCAGGTGGTGGTGGAGTTGTGCGTAATGATCAGGGCTCGTTCATGGACGCGTTCATTTTCAAGTGTGGGGAGTGTGATGCGCTGCGAGCTGAGCTCCTAGCAATCGACCATGCCCTTCGTTATGTTTTGGAACGACCTTCCCAGTGTTATACCATTTGGTCCGATTCTCTAACGGCTTGCAACCTGATACAGGCCTCTCCCACGCAGCCCCACCGGGATTTCCACTTGATTTCCCGTTGCCACGACACTCTCCAAACCCACAAGTCTCGCGTGTCGCTGATGTTCGTCCGTCGTACTGCCAATCGATGTGCTGATTTATTAGCAAATTTGTCTTTAAATTTTGATGTTTCCTTTATGTTGTTACCTTATCTTCCTGAACAATGCATCTCCTCTCTTGAGGATGACTATGTAGCTCATCATGAGCATATTTCAGTTTAATAAAATTTTCGCAGGGGCCTAGCCCCGTTTTCTGATAAAAAAAAAATAGTGTGTTACTGCTATTTAATCCATCTTAATTACCAGGTCTAGCTTAAATTATAAAAAATGACGTTAAAACTTAATGAAAAACGTACATAACGTGTTTATGATCTTGAAATGAATATTAATGCGAGAATAGCTATAGATTTGCAATAATTTAGAGGTTGGGAGTTGGAAGTTGATAGAGCTTATCATTATAATATCATGCCTAATAATATGAGAATCTGAGCCACCATGACGCATCCGAATAAATGAGATTAGTCTTTCATTAAGACCAAATTAAACATGGTTTTATGTTTATATGTATATATTTATATAAGAAGGTGGAAGTTGGTTTGAGACTTTGAGGAATCCACGCGCAGTTGCCTGATTTGAAGTGCGAATCAAAGCGCGTTGAACTTCCACGTCAAGTCAAAGCGTCAAACATTTTGTGGAGGAAATATCCAGCTGGCATTCGACTGGACCACCAACGTGTCACCTCTTCACTAATTAGTTTCACGTTCCTGTCACGTGATCGTCACGCTTTTCCACCGCGTCCTCCGTACACACATACACCTTCCTAACTGTGTCAGGGCGCTCTGGCCATCCTGTCAAAAAAATGTTTCCGAGAGTTAAGAGGATTTTAAGAGAAGATTTTTTTGGTAGTCTTTACTCTTTAGATTTCATTGCTCAGGTTTTACTCCCTCAGTTAACAAATAGTTGTAGTTTTAGTCTTATTGAATTGTTAAGAAATACTAGCAAGTGTGGCCCGTCCGATGGACGGGCAATTTCCATGAATTTTGTTAATTTTAGGAAATCGAGCTTGTGCATACACTTGAAACATTTATATTATGAGGATTTTTAATTTAATGAATATTTTCATAAATATGATACAATAAAACTCTTAATTGAACAAACTATGTATAATTCGAATTCTCATCAATAAACATAACTTATCTTGTTAATACTGTATATTGCTGGACCTTTTTGATAAATTTTCTTAAAAGAATATTCCTATGTGTATAAAATTAAAAAAATGAATATATAAACAAAAAATATTTTAACAATATAAAAATTTAATGTTTGGAACTAATATTGAAAGTCAACAAATTACTAACTAAATCTAAAAAAAAAAGGTCTATGAAGTTCAAAACATTGACCTCATGGTAATTTCTACTCAAAAGGTCTATGAACGGATTACTAAACCATATGTTCGAATAATATTTGATTGTGAATGAACCTATAAAAAATTCCAAAAACCAATAAGTACATTACTAACTTTTCGTCAATGAAGTACATTACTAACTTGATTAATACTGAAAAGTCTACATACAAAAACCAATAAGTATATTACTGAATTCCACCAAACACAAACATAAAATCCATCTTCAACCATTCACTATTTGGAACTAATACAAAAGAGCTGAATATTTCAAAATCCTTTTGCTGAGACTTGTATTGCCATGGAACTAAAATTTAATCAAACTTGACTTACTTTTTTTTCAAGGCTATGTATCCGTTCAACTCTTTAATCTGCATAAATGATTATCGAGCATTAGTTTCTCAGGCCAATGTCAGCAACAGAAAACCAATCATTACATGGATCAACAAATGGTAATAGAAAGAAAGAGAAGCACCATAGACTGTTTTTTCTCATTTAACATTTTATGCATGTTTGGATCATTCCTACTCTCCAAATCCTTCACTTCTCTATCAAACTCTTTGATAAGCTTGGACGAAAACAAATTAAGAGGGTTATATCAGTTTCACGAACTCGTTTCGTACATGCTTATTAAACCTTTGAGATCAACGGGAGACAATCTGACTCAAACACGACATGAGAGATAGCAAGATCAACGAACACTCGAACTGCCCATAAAAGACCTTCAGCTTTGGCCAACTCTACATACTCGATCTGCTGGATACTCTTTGAACCAAAGATTACAACTTCACCCAAGCAATCTCTAGGCACAAAACCAATCCTGCAAGGGCCGTCCACCTTGACAGAAGCATCAATATTGACCTTTATGTGTCCCTCAAGGGGCTTCTGCCATGAAGTTCCAAAAAAAAACAATTGATGGCAAAACATCTAAGGGGTGTGAAGTTCGAAGGCCAACAAAGAATGTATTCTTGAATCCCCCCCTAGATTTAACTCCTTTATTTGAGTTGGTGTTGTACTATAACAGTTGCAGGCCTGAACTTGGTACAACCCAAGTTGATATCTAAGCAGCAACCTTTGTGTGGTGATGATGCCCGTTTCGTGAGCCTTGGTTCCCTGAATAACCTCTATCAACCCGGCTCATTTGTCGGTGGAAACCATTACTTCTTGACCTGCTGTACTCACTGCTAGCCAGTTTGCCTCCTCGTCCATAGCTACTACGGCCCCCGACACGCCCCTTTGATGATGACTCGGGTTGGTAGTTGCCCCTGCCTCTACCCCTCACTGTTTAGAAGAAAGAGCAAATTATTATAAAAATAATGCATAAGTGGAGAAGGAAAGAACGATAGATATAAGAAAGAAAACTTTGACAGTATCAAAGCATAATACAGTAGCGACAAATGTAACAGAAACTATTAATGAAATAAATGATGCCAACTAATCCAACTGCAAACAAAACCTTTATCCTAATATCAAAAAGGTAAATAATATAAGAGTAGGATTCCACAAGTTTTGAGCACTAAAACTATGACAGCTCATCAAAAACTATGACAATATTATCAAAGAATGTGTTTTCGCTCAGGAATGGCCTTTCAACGAGTTAGTACTGTTATTTGATAGTGAAGCTTGCTTTGATGCCCTGAAAAATATTTGGATATCTTACATTTAATGGTGCCCCTTATCTTGCAATATAATTGTAAATATTATACTTAATGTTACAACTTCATTTGGCAGTTTACACGTTTCTTACTATGTGCAGCAGATTCGTTTTTATCCTTGACTTATGATTCTAATTGGAATAACCATGGTAGCCCGCATTTCTCCACATTCTTCTCTTTAACTTTGATTCTCTTTACTATGGAACTTATTCTTGACAATTTTCTTGAAAAGAATTTACACTAAAAAAAAATAATGGCACAGTGTTTTGCCTGATCAAAAGAAGGCCCAACAAAGTGTGACATTGGTGGTCTTTCAAGGAAGCTGAATCCACGAGGAGATGGCATGTCCAACAATCATATCATGTGAGATAAAAATTGATACAATATATTATTTCTCATTATTTCAATTACTTCACTGACTGCATAAAAATACAAGTAGTAACATGACTTCTAAAAAGTACTGAACTGCTATAAGTTTTTTAGAAGAAAAGGATGAATTGCAAACCATTTATAGTCGAAGAGACCTCTCTCAACATGTCTGAATCCTTGGCATGCTCACCTGAATCCTCAACACGCTCATCTGCATCCTCCACAAAATAAAGCAAGCAAAATAGGAAATTTCAGCTTCTAATGTTAAACAAAAAAGATTTCAATTGGAGATTTCAGCAAAATATATATGACCTTTGATTTGGGAGTTGAATTAAACATCATGCTCAACGTAACGTTAAGCTCAAAATCATCAAAACTAACAGCTTCGGTTGCAATTGCATAAAAAAGAAACCTACGCTGGAGTTCTATGTCTTGGAAATGGGACATTGAGCCGTCTTCTTCAGGATCAAATAAACAAATAGAGCAAAACTGCAACATAGAAGAACTCTCTGTCTTGTAGACATTCCATCGAACACCTTGTCTACAATCTCCAAACCCAAAACAAACAAACCCCAAGCCCCAATCCTTTATGGACGATCACAGTAGGGGCGGTGACAAACTCGCGACAGCGGCCGAAGATGGTCTGGTACTTCTGCTTCATCCTTCGGAATCGCGCTCTTCCCACCTAAAAACCAAACAGATTTTCAGACCACAGGCAAATCCCTAACCCCCAAAATTGAAAATAAGAAATTCAACATTGGCCTCAGGCGAAATCAATGCGTGAAGAAAGCTTACTCCCGCTCTGGCCGGTGATGAAATTGACATGGTTACCGAATTCGATTTCCATGTTCACCGGACGAAACAATCGATTTCCATTTCATTGCCTTATATATAGCGCCAGTAGAATTGGACGATCACAGTAGAAGTAGATTGAAGGGGTTATGAAGTACATGGCTTTAACTGCGTGGAATGCCACTCGACGAATGGAAACCGCCGAACAGACCCTGCTGTACTAATAACGGTGGGAGGTCAAGGATTTGAAGGATTTAAACGCTATTGATTTAGGGTAAATTCTCATAACGCATGGATGGGCAGAGGTTTTTGGGTGAATTAAAAGGGTTTGGAAGAAAGAGATTTAGGGGTGAATTAACAACATTTAAGTTTTATGGATGTGTTGCATTTTTAAAATTGTAAAGATTTGTCATTTTAGATATTTTAGCATACTTTTTGCTATATTATTCTTACTAATTAGAAATAATTATTTATATCAATAATAGAAAATAAAAGATTTTTAAAAGATTGAGGGTATATAGGCCAAATCATTTGATTTCTTAATTGTTAAGACAATACCTAAAACGATATATTTTTCTTAACGGAGAGAGTATATAATACTAGCTTAAATCTTGTACGGAACCGTTTACTGCAAATATGTGTTATTACTAGCTTAAAGTATAGGGGTTGCATCTGTAAATAAAACGCTTACGATATATTGTAAAATGTCAAAAGTACATAATAAAATATCAAAAATATACTCTTAAATTTGAATGCACATTTGACACTATAATACACCTTTAATCTGAATCGGTGTAGATTGAATGTATTCAATGGGCAATTGTGCACTTTGTATAACTTTTATGCTACACATAATTAAACACCTAATCATTGGCTATGATACGTCTATCAATGTAGTTAAAAGGTCCATCTTATTTTCGATTGCGTCAAATCCGACTTAATATGTATTATACTGTAGTAATTGGTAGAATGTACATCAAAAAATAAAAAATTTGAAATCGATGCACAATGTGTGCATCAAACATTATTGCGTAGATAACTAGTTTTGATGCACTTATAGATGGAACTAGTATCAGTCCCATGCCTTGAAGGCATGATTTGAATTAACTAAAAACTTGCTTAAATTTTATATAAAGTTATTTAAAAGAATAGTTTGATATAAAATCTTGTATTATTATATATAATTTGTTTCTTTTTGGATTTATTTTAATGATACATCATTTATGTTATAATACATTCTATTAATCGAACAAAGATTTGCAATATTATACTTTTGTCGTATAAGGACTGAATACTTATATTTATAAATAAGTATCTTTGTTATATAATTAATATTTTTAATTTTTAGTTATTTTGGGGAAAAAATCAAATAAAAATCAAATGTATATATATAATTTATTTATATTTCATACGTATATCATCTACGGTACTACTCCTAATATTATTCTATGCATAGATTTGGATAGATTTTTTGTTAAGAAAATAATTAATATGGAAATCAATAGATAAGAAGAAATCTAATGTTGGGTCTATAATGAAATTTCAACCAATTAAACAAAATGAATTGTTTTAATAAAGATGGGTGATGCGGTCCAATGAGAAGGTGACACGTGTCGTGCTTAATATTATTTATAACCTCCGCTTTAGTATATAGTTATGATGATGATTGACGCAAAAAGTGTCCTATTATGTATATGCATCAAAACTAATCATATGTGCATCAAAATAACCAGAAAGTACATCTTATTTTGGATATGTATCGAAATTGACTAAATGTACATTAAAAACTCACTTACTATTATATTTATTAACATAAACAAAGTTAAAAAGAAATAAAAGAAAGTTCAAAACTGATGTACAAACACTTATTTTGATGCACAATTGTGTTTGTTTTGATTCTATCTTACGCAAAATTAATTTTGTGTATTTCCCCGAAAAATATGTTTTTTTAAATACGAAGATAGGGCAATAAAAATATGTATCTTCTGTTTAAATTTCTTTCATCGAATGTTTAATATATATGTGACATCGATCGGTGTTAAATAGATTCATTCCTATTTTAGAGTGAGCACCTGTTCTCACATGATATTTCTCTAAAATATGATAGAATCATCAATAGAAAAAATTTAAATATAATAAATAACTCACTAATATTTTTCTAAAATAAGCTTCTTACCTAAGAGTATTGTAGGATTAGGCCTATATATACACAGATTCATCATTGCACCACTTTATAGTTCGATCCACGTTTACCCTTTGCTTAAACTCTGTTTTCGCTCTTAAGCTACACCTTTGAAATTTCTCATGGACAAACCACTTCAACAGTCAACTTTTTAATATTACCCCACAATTATGCAAGCGAAACTCTCTTTTCTTCTCTCAGGATATATGAATTTTAAGAGTTTGTGTGCTAACCTAACACTTTTGAACATTATATTAAGAATCTCTGATTTATTGCAATTTTATTTCCTATTTGACTAAAAGAATTATATGTCACAAAGCTCACAACCTTTCTAAAATCAAACAAAATTATGGACTACATAAAAAACATAGGAAATATTAGAAAAATACCATTGTAGGTTATTCTATATGCACAAAAACTATGTTACTGTATTTTGATTTGGAAAAAAATACAAAAATAAAGTATAGGTTAATTGAATATAATGAAAACATACTTGAACTCCAAAAATTAAGATGGATAGGAAATTTCTATATTTAAAATTAGGGTGCACCAATTAAATAATTAATTTCTTTTATATAGGCACACTTATTAACAATTCGTATTGTCAATTCCTCTACGTTCATTCCTCAAAATTCATTATCATTTTGAATCTATGCGTCCACTCTAGACCACTCACACAAAATCCTTATCTTTGTTGACTTATACTATTAGTTATATAAATAAGAATATGTCTTCAAACATCCATGTCCAACAATGAAGGATCCAAAGGTCCGAAAAAAAAGATACTATCCAAAAGTTATCAATTCGACACTTCCAAATAGTGTCCTCAATCAAAAATAAAATAAAATAAAATAAAATAGACAAGGATATTATAGGGATATCAACTCTTTTTTTGGTAAGAAGCGAGGGTCTATTCTACTTGTTTAATTAAAATAGAGAAATTACATATGCTCATTCGTTCACTTATCAATTTAAATAGGAGATCCGTTATACCTATTTCTAATTGGAATAGAAATTCTAGCTAGGAAACTACAACAAACTAGTATAACTACGAAATAAACTGCAGGTTTTGGGCTGTCAAGAAATGGAATGAGGATCCCCTTTCTATCATTTGCAGATGACATAATAATATTTGCTAAAGCAGCCCAAAATGCTTGCATAACAGTAACGAAAATTATTGATGAATATTGTGCGATATCAGGACAAAAAGTTAATTATAATAAATCTGTTTTCCAAACGTCAAAGTTGGTAACAAGCCAACAAAAGCGAGCCATTCAACAAACCCTCAACATAGCAACAATGACCAATCTAGAAAATTACTTAGAATGTCCTATTATTAATGGAAAAGTAAACAAACAAACTTTTGAGGAAACGATAGGAAGAACAAGAAACCAACTAGCCAAATGGAAAGCGAACTCCTTGTCACAAGAAGGACAATCAATTCTCATTAGATCAAATCTTGCAACAAAACCAAATTACCTAATGCAAAGTTTCATGCTTCCGACAAGCGTTCATGAAGAACTTGATCAAATTAATAGATGGTTCTTCTGGAACAAGGACCAACACCATAAACCACTCAAAGGATGGGACAAAATTTGCTGACCAAAAGCTCAAGGAGGGCTTGATATCCGTAAAGCCGAACATATGAATAAAGCACTTCAAATGAAACTTTTATGGAAAATAATGTTCGAACCTGATAATATTTGGGTCCAAATTATAAAAGAAAAATACTTGAAGGGAGATAACTTGCTGGAATATAGAATCAAGGTCAAATCATCGTGGCAATGGCACAACCTAATGAAACTGCGTAATAGATTTGAAGAGGGATTAATATGGCAGGTTGGTAACGGTCAGACTATACGTTTCTGGACTGATCACTGGATTTTGAATGACCCCTTATGTAAGTACACCACAAACCAATCATCAATTAACAAAGAACAGAAAGTCGAAGACTTCATATCAAGTAACAAAACATGGAAAAAATTCGAGTTAACAAGAATACTACCAACAAATATAGTAGAGATGATTACAACAACCCCTATTCCAGATAATGAAATCCATGATAGATTATACTAGGCCCCTAGTAGAAATGGTTGGTTTTCAACATCTTCTGTGATAGCTCACATAACAAAAATGACCTCGCACCAAATAAATGATAATTAACCGGTGGATATGGAAGCTAGATATTATCCCAAAGGTAAAAAACTTTCTGTGGAAAATGATTAACAATGGATTACCAACCAAATGCCGACTATGTGACAAGCAAATCTCGGTTCCTGGAGGTTGCATGCTATGTACTTGTACATATGAAGACACAAGGCATCTATTCTTTAATTGTGCTCATACGAAAGAAATTACAAGACAAATCAATAGAAAAACGATGCAGATAATTCAGCAAATAAGCGCAAACTCACAAAACTTGATATCAATCATTGAGGATGTACGACAAAGATTAACAACCGAGGAGTTCATAAAACTGGCCACCATTTGATGGGCAATATGGCATCAACGCAACAAATTAGTGTTTCAACAAGATCCAGCTCAGCTAATCCCGGATTTAGCACAATATACAAAAACAAAAATTCACAATTGGGCACAAGCAAAACAATGGAACGAAGATGAAGACTTTCACAAGAATAAAAACACACAACCTCACAGAAGACAAAAACAAAAAAAGAATTGGAAAAAACCAAGCAATGGATTATTTTACAAGATTAATGTGGATGGATCAAGATTTGCAAACGACATGGCGACATCTTGCTCTATAATAAGGAGACCCCAAGCATAAGTTATTGATATAGCAACAACCAAATACCAAAAAGCCTCAGCCTTAAAATCGGAAGCACTAGCTTTTCGAGATGGCATTCGACGAGCCATACAACTCAGAATAAAGAAAATTGAGATTGAATGTGATTATGTGACAACCTAACAGTGGTCAAAGCAGTTCAAAATAGGGGACCATGTCCCTCGTAAATAAAAATATTGAGATCTAACATAATGGTATTCCTGCAAAACTTCGAAATAGTTAAATCTCGTGTGGGTAGATGTTGTAATACTATGGCCGATCTGATTGCAAAAATGGGTCATAATCTCCCAAGCTCTACCATTTCATCTCAAACAGAAGTTTTAGTTCTCATCCGAAAGGATGCCCTAAGGCGCCCTCCGTAAGGAGCGGCCCCCTAATCATTACCTTGTCAAAAAAAAAATCAATGAAGGAAATCAGACCATCAGGGGGTAACACGGATTTTCTAATCCCTTCACATGGTCCATCTTCATGGTCCATTTCATCTAATTGGTCAACATCACTTTTTAAAATAAAATAAAGTAAAATAAAAAATTTATTGCTTAATTTTAAGATGACTTCAACCAATTAAAAAAAAGGACCATGAAGAAGGACCATAAAGGGATCAGAAGATCTTCATTGATCATGGGGATAACAATTGTTTTTTAAGGGAAAAATACATCTACGGCCCCTCGTACTTGTCAAAATTGTGCAAACGGCCCCCTCTACTTCGAAATGTTCTATTGAACGCCTGTATTTGTATATCCCTATTCCATTGAGCACCTGCTATCCTCTGTGGCATATCGCGTGTAACTCACTCTCCCTCTTGCGAGTAAAATCTTACAAATTTGATGAGTTGGATTTTAGGAAAAGATGACTTGAATTTTTTTTTGAAGAAAAAGATGATTTGGATTTTATTAACAAACGAACATACGAATTTGATGGCTTGAAGCAGTAACAAATTAGAAAGAAAAAAAAATATTGTTAGGGTTTTTCGGTTTTGGTTCGATCTTGTGAATTTTATAAAAAATAAAATAAAATAAAATTCATCTTCATCAAAGCTCGTAACGCCACCGCCTGGCTCGTCGTGGCCGGATTCGTGCTCTTCTTCCCGAATTACTCGACGTTTATGGCGAAGCCGGGGTTTTACATCGAGAATTTGTTCGTTCGGGAGTGTTATCGTCGGGGAGAGGGATGGGGAAGATGGTGGTGAACCAGGCGGTTGCGTTAGGGTTTGGGAGGGTCGATCTTGTGAACGCCTGACTCGTGCCCGAGGTCACCGGGGCCGCCAGAGCCTGCTCGTCGTAGCCGTACACCGTCAATGACGACTTTGGCTCGAGGTCGGCGAGGGAGATGTTGCAGAGGGCGAGGGAGTGCTTGGAGATGATCGAGATGACCTGGAAGGCCGGAGTCGTGGCTGAGTCGGGGCTCGGTGAGGGCTAGACGCGGCCGGGTGGATCTTGACAGAGAGGAAGGAAGGACAAGAAGGCGAGAGCTGAGTGAGTTGCTCCGGCTTGTTGCAGTTTTTGGGGTTTGAGGTCCGGGCGGGTGGTGGCAGAGACGTCGAGGAGTTGGTCGGAGTGGTGGTAGGTGGTGGAGAAAGAGATCAGAGAAAAGAAAGCCTGAAGAGGAGGAGAACACCATTAATTTTATCTTTTTATTCATATTGTGATGTGCAGGTTTTTGTTAATAGATTTTTAATTTATATGAAATAAATTTTAAAAATAAATATACGTGGCAATGACATGAATAAGTTGTACATTATGTGGCGCATTACGTGGAGCTGATATGGAAATTAATCAAAAGCGTGAGGTGCACAGAGGATAGGAGGTGCTCCATAGAATATGGTTCTACAACTCTACAAGTATAGGTGTTCAATAGAACATTTGCAAGTAAGGGGAGCCGTTTACACAATTTTGACAAGTATGAGAGGCCGAACATGTATTTTGCCCTTTTTAAGTGTAGTTTGGCCGTTTGGGTTGATAGGCATGCCGGCATGGGCGTGACTGTGAAGTGCATTAGTGGGCAACATAAAATAACCGGATCAAATTGCAGTTGCATTGTGTCATAACAATAGTATGATCTCATAAAATAAGAATACCGCCATTAGTACACCGTAAATAAAATACTACTCCAGTATATATATTAAGTATAAAGCAAACATATAAAAATGTCTAAAAATAAATTGTAAAGGCCTAGAGGAAAGTTCTACCTACTGCCATAGACCTCCCCACCGTGTGTGGTCGGCGGGGACACTTCCGTCAACTCAGCCTTCGCCGTTACCGTCTGTTCTCGGTCACGACCTTCTCAAAATCAACCCCTCAACAATTTCAGCCTTCTTTTCTTATCCTCTCTCCCTATATAAATCAACGCCCATCATTTACCCTACTCGTTCGGCTCTCCAAATCTACTACTCCTTCGCGCATCTCTCTCTCTATAATTGACGGGGTCAACTCTGCGTAATCCCCGGGTTTGTTGACTCTTGTAGATTTCCGCACCAGAGTTAGACCACCACTCCGTCGTCCCCTTTCAGGTAAACATTTTTTTTTTTTTTTTAAAGCTCATTTAGTATGTTTCTCCCTTTCCAATCAAGATTGAGAACAGAAAGGGAAATAATTAGGCTTTGATTTAGGGTTTTGCAATTTCAGTCTAGGGTTTGTTTTTTAGGGCGCCGAGGAAATCATTTGAGATTGGTAGATGCATCGAATTTTAATAGACGGTGAGGGTTTTTCGGCATCTGGGTTTGTCTCTGATTTGTATTTTGTTTCCTAATTTGTGTTTTTGCAGAATTTTCTTTCTTTCCATTTTGATGGTTGCTAGCTTAGCTTACCAAGAATGCTCATGAAGAACTTGATACTATCATCTTTTGGGTTCTGCAGGTTGATTGGTCTTGGTTGAAATTCTTGCTCCGTTCTTGCTTTTGTATCAAATCCTATTTTAATTTTGAAGGGAAATTTTCAGCTTTGATATTCTCGTCTACTTTGGCAACTGATTGGAGGAAATTTTCTCTAATCCCTAAATTTCTGTTAAAAAGTTGGAAACGTTTCGCTTGTGACATTGTATTGGGAAGTAGGGGAAATGCAATTTGATTTCTCCTGGTCAACTAATTTGATTTTGGATTTGACCATTTGGGTTTTGGTTCATACCTTGAACTTACATGTGGCTTCTGTATTTCCCTTTCCATTACCTTTTTGCCTACTTTTGAAATAAAGATGTCTTAATCAAAGTTTACCCATACATTTATTGAGTCCCTTGGTCGGCAGGGAGTTTCAACTGTAAGGTATGAAATCAAAAATTTGGTGAGCATTTCTTTCTAACACACCTCCATACATAGAGGATTTCTCGTGATGAGAGAGCTTTTGCCTTTGAATCCCCGCCTTCCATACATATGATTTTCAAGTCTTTTCTTCAACAACCTGTTTCCTTTGTTGGTTCATTTTCAATCTTCCATTTTGGTGTGCTGAAGAATCAATACAGATAGATATCCATCTGGTGGAACTGTCTAGCTTCTAATGGAGGTTGATTGTTTGATTAATCATGGGGCGTTTAGTCTTTATACTGCATAAAGTAATTCAATATGATGTTTGGTTGTCAGCCTGATGTTGTTTGTGTGAGTTTTCCATGCTTTACTCTTCTTACCTGCACATGAATATCGGTTTTTGTTATCTTGGCATGATTTCATTCTCTGTGCTGTCTTGCTGAATGACCTCAAACGTGAAGAGAACTTTACCGAATATTGTCATGATTTATTAATATTATTGCTGTGGGATTTTCACAAAATCAATTCATGTATGTCTTTCAATCATCACAGGTCAATCGATCCAGTTTCTTCTCTCGACCTTCATAAAAGGTACAATTGTATTACGTGGGAAACAGCAACATAGTTTGTTGTAGGGTAGCCGATGTTGTAGCTGTATCATGGACTCTCACGAGTTTCATAGATTCAGTGTAACAAGTGCAGGCATACCATACACCTCGTCTCAATTGACCCCTCCAGCTGCTCCAGAGACGCTGAAATTCAGTACAGGAAACTCTCCTACCTCACCTTTCTCTATACCTGCTGACTGTGATCCTGCAACAACTCAAAGTGATAGCCTGGATCAACACGGCTCTACAGATATTCGATCACGGCTGAGCCCTTCTTGCAGCTCATCTGCTGATACGAGGAATTACTATTACCGATCAAGCCCTGCTTCTTCGGATAGTGGCATAAGGGAAAGTTCCCCGGCCTCATCTGGTGGGGTCTATGTCTTGCACAACTCGAATGGAGGCCAGAGTATTAGGCACGCCTTGATGGAACTTGAGGCTGCTCTTATGGGGCCTGATAATGAAGACAGTGAAGTAAATGCACCTGCTTCTTCAATGAACAAAACCAGGATAGAAAACATCCCCGGTCAAATATCAAGGATTTTGAGTCCAGATTCAAGGCAGTCAAATATGAGTTTAAGTCCTGGCCGCTTTTCTCCTTCTTCAGTGGAGTATGATGAATCCACAAAAGAAAGAATGTTTGATGATAGTCCTTCTGGGAATCTGAAGCAACTTCTGGTCGACTGTGCAAGAGCGATATCTGAAAACAGGCTGGATGATTTCGAGAAACTGGTTGAAAAAGCAAGAGGTGCTGTCTCTATCTCAGGTGACCCGATTCAGCGGCTCGGCGCATACATGGTTGAAGGTCTTGTAGCGAGAAGACAGTCTTCGGGTAGGAACATTTACCGAGCACTCCGCTGTAAAGAGCCCTTAGGGAAAGACTTGCTCTCGTACATGCACCTCCTCTACGAGATCTGCCCGTATTTAAAATTCGGTTACATGGCAGCGAACGGAGCCATTGCTGAAGCCTGCAGGAATGAGACTCGTATACACATCGTAGACTTCCAGATAGCTCAAGGCGCGCAATGGATGACCCTTTTGCAAGCGCTTGCTGCTAGGCCCAACGGGCCCCCATTAGTTCGAATCACTGGGATCGACGACCCTGTCTCAAAGTTTGCTCGTGGGGATAGCTTGGAGTTGGTTGGGAAGCGTTTGGCTTTAATTTCTGAGAAGTTCAACATTCATGTGGAGTTTCATCCTGTGCCTGTCTTTGCCCCGGATTTGACCCTGGAAATGCTTGAGCTTAGACCTGGGGAGGCATTAGCTGTGAATTTCCCTCTTCATCTTCACCACACTCCAGACGAGAGCGTTGATGTAGAGAACCCGAGAGACGGGCTTTTAAGGATGATAAAGTCGTTAAATCCCAAGGTGACGACTTTGATCGAGCAAGAAGCCAACATAAATACGACGCCATTCTTGACGAGGTTTATTGAGAGTCTTGACTACTATTCAGCTATGTTCGAGTCGATTGATGGCACGATGGATAGGGACCGAAAGGAGAGGATTAATGTGGAACAACACTGCCTTGCAAAGGAGATTGTTAACATCATTGCTTGTGAAGGGAAGGAGAGAGAGGAGAGGCATGAGCTGCTTGGCAAGTGGAAGTCAAGGTTCATGATGGCGGGTTTTAGGCCCTATCCGCTTAGCTCGTACGTGAACTCGGTTATCAAAGGGCTGCTGAAGTGTTACTCAGAGCATTACACCCTGGTGGAGAAGGACGAGGCGATGCTTTTGGGCTGGAAGAATAGGATGCTGGTTTCGGCTTCGGCTTGGCATTGATCGTGTGCGGGACGACAATGTAAAGGTATCTGGGATGATGAAACAGTGTTTGCTTAGTTTGTAGTGAATGATAGTACCATTTCCTTTGTCGTTTAATTAGCTTGTAGTTGGGGAGTTATGTTCCTTCTTCTGACCTGTGACCAAGTACTGTTTCTAGTTTGCTCTCAAAAGTAATAAAGTTTTTGAATGCTGAAATGCTCACGTTGTTGATGATCTATAAGAAGATTTGGGTCGTTTGCAGGCTTCCGATAAGTTGGCTTTGGGTTGGGTTGTTTCGAGTTTGGGTTATGGATCTGATGGGTCAATTTCTACCCTAAAATTGTTGATTCGGCCGGGTTTGAGAGACAAATTTAGACCTTTTGCGTTTGAGGTTTTTTTTAGTTCAGTGAGCTGACTGGAGGGAATATGTTTTGGCCTTGAATTTGATGCATTTCAGTATTTCACTCTACGAAGATACCAAAAATAGGACACAAAAAAGGGGGCTACAAGATCTTGTCTATCAAAAACACTCCCACAAGATACGGCCCTTTATGTATCTAATTGGACTCCCATTAGATAAGGCCCTCTATGTATCCCGTTTATCTAGCTAATCAGCTAAATCTAACATGATTGTCAAAACCAGGGCTCGGTAAAAACCGTAATGATTAAATCGAACCGTTAAACCTAAAACTGATTTAAAACTAGTAGTAGTCCCGTGCCTTGAAGGCACGAATTTAATTTAACAGTTTAACAGTTCCGTAACTAGTAGTAGTCCCGTGCCTTGAAGGCACGAATTTAATTTAATTTAAAACTTAGTTTCAATCTATTATAAATATTTAAAACCACTAAGAAATAAAGCCCTCTCGCTCTCAAAAAAAAAAGCCCTCTCATTGCGCCACGTAGGATTTCGCCACATGGCACTCCTATATTAGGCCACCTCGGATTTGTACACGTGTCATTTTCTTAATAAGCCACCTCATAAATATTTATCTTTCTAATTAAGCCACCTCATGTACACTTTGTCCACCTAATATACAAGTCACCTCATTTTCTTAATTTTTTCTTTTTTTTCTTTTGTAGTTTTAGGGTTGTTTGACAAATCTTTTAGTCAAATTATTTGTTTTAATTTAATCAAATCCTACCAAGTTTATCCCCTTTTGATCCTATCCATTTTTTGCAAATTACGTAATCAAGTTTAATTATACTTCCCTAAAAAAAAAGTTTAATTATACTAAAATTAGTTTATATAGTATTATATAGATTAGGATAGAGAATAGTAATTTTTCCTCAATATTATAAGCTAAAGCAATTAAACGTTATTAAAAAAATTAGGTAAAATCAATCTCATTATTTTACTATGTTGGTAGATTTTAAAATTTGTAATGTTATTTTCTCAATTGTTAATTAGCTTAAGATTTTTAAATTTGATTTGGAAATTTACATGCAAATCAAAAAAAAAATTTAAAGTCAACGTACAAACCAAATCATTTATATACATAAGTGCTGTTCTTCGCACTAAAAATTAGACTACTTCACACTTTTGTAAAAAAATTCCTATAATACCCATGCCTTAACTTGTTACCTTTTTCAAACTTTGAAGATCAGCCATCTTATATATTTTTGGATAGACTCACCAATTCACAAGTTTTTTTTGTGGAATCAAACAATTAATTCAAAGATACGTACCAATTCAAAGGAACAAAAATATAGAAAATTATATACCATATTAATTTTTTAATTATTTATATGGTTTATCATTTTAATCCTTGAATTTTCTTTGTCATTATCCAATTGGTTCTAACTTGATACACATCTTAATTTCTTGTCAATATATACTGATATGCATAGATTGTCAATAGCAAGTTAATAATATTATTTTTATTTATTTAATAGAAAATATAATTAAATATAATTTTGGCCCAAATGCCTATATGGTTTATCATTTTAATCCTTGAATTTTCTTTGTCATTATCCAATTGGTTCTAACTTGATACACATCTTAATTTCTTGTCAATATATGCTGATATGCATAGATTGTCAATAGCAAGTTAATAATATTATTTTTATTTATTTAATAGAAAATATAATTAAATATAATTTTGGCCCAAATGCCCAATATTGAACGAAAAATTTGCAGCCATCAACTGAGCCACTACTAGCATTAATGGTATAAAATGATCCGATACACAAACTGTTGAAATGCAATTTAAGTTAGGTTAGAAGAATTTGAAGATATTAAAATTTTTGGGGAGTTTTTTTCATAGAGGAAGAAAGAATCAATTATTCAAGACATACATGATTAGATAAGAAAGAATGAGAATTCTTAAAATTTGAGAATAATGGCAGAATTATTATTTTTGTTTGAAGTAAGGCTATTATTGTAATTTAAGGATGTGAAGTTTATAATTTTGTGTGAAGTTTAGCGTCTTCCTTTATATATATACTTTCCCAAGTTCAATTATACTAAATGTTATTTGGGTTTGGAAATTTAATCGTATCTACATATCTAATCTAATCTAATCCTACCAAGTTTACCACAAATCTTTGTTTTTTCAATAGTTTTTTTTTGTAAAGTTTTGATATGCAAATTTCAATATTGATCTTTTGCATAATAAAGAATTATCTTTGAAATTCAAACAAATTTTGTGAAGCGTATTTTTTCTACATCTTTGAAAATTTTAATTGATTACCCAAATCAATTAGTAAATCTTCTCAACTAACTTTCGGAAAGGTAGGATTTGTTTCTATCAACAAAAATTAGGAAACCTATAGAATTTGAGAGTACTCAAATATAATTTCCGCAAAAATAATATATCTTCGTGCTATAAAAATAGCAATATCTTCTTGCTATGGTAAGTTGGTAACTTTTTCTTGGTAGAAATGGTAAGTTGGTAACTACTTCAATACATATCTAAACATTTTAATAATATGGGTCCGGATCCGGTAGGAATGATTATTATGGTAGGAAATAGGAATGAATTTCGGCCGTTGATCACGCGGGAGAAAAACAGCCCAGTTTACACACGGGCATATTATTCGCGTATAATACGCGTATAATTCGCGTTTTATACGCGTTTTATACGGGATCAAAATATTTCACGCGGCTTCTCTGATTCTCGACAATCTCTATCCCACACTTGCCGGCTTCCATCAGCCTCACCGTCGCTGGCCTCCGTCGACTTCGCCGGCGCCGTCTTCCTCTGTTCTCCTACCCTCTATGATACTCCCTCACCCTCTCGTTCTCTCTCCATTGTTGTCGGCTTCTAGCTTCGTCCTCACCGTCGTGGCCTTCATCATCGTCAACATCACCATCGTCGGCTCCGTCGTCAGCGCCGTTACCGGCCTCCATCGTCGGCTCCGTCGTCAGCGCCGTCACCAGCCTCCATCGTCGGCCTTCGTCGTTCTTAGCGCCACTGCGGTCTAGTTCTGATTTCTGAAATTGAAATTTGGTAAAGACATCTCTAGATCTGAAATTGGGGGTTTTAATTGGGGATTTCTAGATAGATCTGAAATTAGGTTCTAATTAGGGATTTCTAGATTATAGATATGAAATTGGAGGTTCTACAGTGAAAGCTCTAGATAGGTTTTTTTTATACAAATCTATTCGTTTCCTTTCTGCTCCTTTTGTGCAACCCAATGGTCAAGTTTGTACAACTCTATGGTCAATTTGTTCATGCATATTTGTTCAACTCTAATTCTATGGTCAATTTGTTCATCAAATTTGTGCAACTCAATGGTCAAATTTGTGCAACTCAATGGTCAAATTTGTGCAACTCTGTGGTCACTTTATTCATTCATATTTGTTCAACTCTATTGCCAATGTGTTGAATTCTATGGTCAACTTGTTCGTCAATATTTGTGCAACTCAATGGTCAAATTTGTGCAACTCAATGGTCAAATTTGTGCAACTCAATGGTCAAATTTGTGCAACTCTGTGGTCACTTTATTCATTCATATTTGTTCAACTCTATTTCCAATGTGTTGAATTCTATGGTCAACTTGTTCGTCAATATTTGTGCAACTCAATGGTCAAATTTGTGCAACTCAATGGTCACGTTTGTGCAACTCAATGGTCACGTTTGTGCAACTCAATGGTCACGTTTGTGCAACTCAATGGTCAATTTGTTCATTCATATTTACTATGACCACTCATTTTGAAGGTCTTGACGGGAACTACTGTGCCTATTCTCCACACGGACCTACAGAATGAGCCATGACGAGCCCAGATGCATGGAAAGCTCCAAAACGAGACCTAACTACGCGGTTTGGGACACTCAAACGCGGTTTTGAAGGCTTAAACGGATTTTTTTGCGAGAACCCCCAACACACAGGCCCTTTGGGCCTGCCTATAGCCCCGTCTCGAAGAGACCTTCGAAACGACATAAAATACGCCCCGTTCCGATAACCGAGCACAAAGTTACGCCCCTTTTCTCCCCGGACTCCTCGACGCCTGACTGCTTACCCCCAGATTCTGGTCTAATGCCGGCCCGGAAACCGCGAACTCAAGACTCCACCTCGTGGCTTATGTCGAGACCTTCGAAACGACTGCTCACACGCCTCAAACGGATCACCGAGCCAAAAGTTATTGCATTTCACTTCCAATTTGGCAGTAACACACAAGAACATAGCTAAATCGGAACCGCTTTACACTACTAGAGTGAACTAGATCGAGGATTGTGCAATTACGATCGAGGATTGTGCAATCACATTTGAGGATTGTGCAATCACGATCGAGGATTGTGCAATCACGATCGTCGATTGTGCAATCACGATCGTCGATTGTGCAATCACGATCGTCGATTGTGCAATCACGATCGTCGATTGTGCAATCACGATCGTCGATTGTGCAATTACGATTGTTCATCAATATTTGTACAGCTTAATGGTCAAATTTGTGCAACTCAATGGTCACGTTTGTGCAACTCAATGGTTCAATTTGTTCGTCAATATTTGTGTAACTCAATGGTCAAATTTGTGCAACTCAATGGTCACGTTTGTGCAACTCTGTGGTCAATTTGTTCATTCATATTTGTGTTGAATTCTATGGTCAATTTGTTCGTCAATATTTGTGCAACTCAATGGTCCAGTTTGTGCAGCTCAATGGTCACGTTTGTGCAACTCTATGGTCAATTTGTTCATTCATATTTGTGTTGAATTCTATGGTCAATTTGTTCGTCAATATTTGTGCAACTCAATGGTCCAGTTTGTGCAACTCAATGGTCACGTTTGTGCAACTCTATGGTCAATTTGTTCATTCATATTTGTGTTGAATTCTATGGTCAATTTGTTCGTCAATATTTGTGCAACTCAATGGTCAAAGTTTGTGCAACTCAATGGTCACGTTTGTGCAACTCTATGGTCAATTTGTTCATTCATATTTGTGTTGAATTCTATGGTCAATTTGTTCTTCAGTATTTGTGCAACTCAATGGTCAAAGTTGTGCAACTCAATGGTCAATTTTGTGCAACTCAACGGTCAATTTGTTCAAATTGGTTCACATGACCTTAACAAATCTATTCAGAATCACCTTCAATTTTTGTAAACATTATTAGCTTGAACACATAAGATGCACAACATACATAGAGAATTGCATATATAGCTAAAATGAAAGTCTCAGCTTTGAGTGTCCAATTTCAGTTGTGAATCATTCTATGTACTTCACTAATCAAAATAACAGAGTATCTTTTCAAAACATCACCAGCCTCAGCACAACTCCATTCCTTATACACACGTCGTACCAAACCTATTAGCTATGTCTATGTGTAACATCAATTATATTTCATCCAATTTAGGTTAGACTTCCTGATGTTTGCAGGTTCAAGAACAGAAGAATCCTTATCCTAATCCATAACATCCAACTACCATAACCAATTTACAGATTTCACTGATGAGGAAAACCTAATTGGGAGTATTTTCAGTTAACTCACAGAATCGGGACTGATGACGAGGGACGGAGGCACAAAGAGAAGCTTCTCCCCCTTCCTGATGTTCTTGAGAGCGACGAGCCCTCTCTGCCCAACCTCCACTCGATCAATTGCCATCTTTTGCTCAGGAAGCCTAGACTTCGTCAACCATCTCTACAACGACTCGGCGTTCTCCAACGAATCGATTTCGCATCCCCATGGGATCGACTGCGGGATTCCGACGGGAGAGGGCGGGGTCGGAGGCGAGTCCGAGCGCGCAGAAGAGGCGACCGCGTTGTTGTTGAAGGGAGGAGGAATTGAAGGCGGCGTCGGAGATCCAAACATCGTAGATCGGGAGGAAATCGGGAGCTGAGGGTTGCTGCTTAGCGGCGGCGGAGTAGTGGAAACGGCGAGCTGGAGGAGACGAGTTGAAGACGCCGTCGTCGTCTTCGGAGGCAGAGGCGGACGAATTGGAGGTGGAAAGAATTCGATCGAGCGAGTCGTGGAAGGAATCCTCCTCTTCCTCAACTTCTTCGACAACTTCTTGATCTTGTTCTTCTTCTTCGTCGGCGTCGGTTGAGGTTCTTCTACGATTTCGGGATCAATTCGGTGTATTCTTCAGATGAGACGAGTTTCGCTCCAAATTTGGAAGAAGAACCACAACAACCTCCCGCCGCTACAATCGACGAAGAAATCGAGATCAAGGAGGTTCCGGTGGACGATTTCGCGGAGATTAAAGAGGAGGATTCGGAGGAGAGGATGAGGAGTGGAGGAAGAAGGCGGCGGAGGGGGGGAGGGGAGTCGGAGAAGAGGATGAGGAGGACGGAGGCCGAGAGAGCGATAAAGAGGAGGACGAGAAAAGTGGCGTGGCATCACATTAACCGTATTTTTTATAGCAAATTGACGGTAGAGATCTAGGGCTGAGATCTATTCCTATTTCTCACACTAAAGCATGTTCCTACATGACTCTTTCTCTAATAATATATTTTTTATAATTTACATTTCACAAATGTGCCATATTTCTTTGAAAAAAAACTAGCTTTCGGTTAATATCTTATTTTTCTTTCCAATTATTTGTTATTGTTTCGATTACTTTTTTTTCCAATCCATACCAAACACTAATCTTATCTTAGGTCAAATAATTATTATCTTGATCAGTTAATTATCTATTGATGATATGATTTTAAATTTATTGGTTAAATAACTATATCAAATATGGTAAAACATTTGATGGATTAACTCAAGTAACTTTTTTTGGAGTACTTTTTTGTTCAGGATTTGATAAAAATTTATAACCTAGACCTATCCATACTTTAATTTAACAGAGTATTAGGGAAATATAAATGATTGATTTTTGTTACGTGAATTATGCTAGATATTTCGAAATTTCCTCAATTCTGATATACTGTATTATAATCAAATAAAATCTTGGACATTGTTAATATTCCTAATTTAACTCCTAGAATCCTTCTTTTTCTAAAAATAGCCTTTTATATTTAATTACATTTATATATTGGATAAACATGTTTTTTTGTCAAAATCAATCAATAAAAGATACGGAGTACTATAGTATTCACATATAAATATTTTTTTCTTATTTCTTTTTTTCATGATCCATATCCTTTAATTTCTACCCCATATCTTTAGGGTTTTGTTATTCATATCTTTAAAGTTTACAATCAGTATCTAAAGTTTCCTCCAAAACTAATTTAAGGAATAATTAATCATAACCAAGATATCTAAACAAATTAATATATTACTTTTAAAAATTAAAACGGTTTTTCTATTGTGTGCCCTTAGGGCACACAATAAGCATGCTAAAAACAGAAACTAAAACCCTAAAAAAGAAATAGTGAACCCATCACAAAAAAGTTTAAAGAACAAATAATCCAATTAATGGTTTATTCAATAATTTTGTAAACTTTTAAAATTTTGGGTTGAATTTAATTTGTAGGACGTGTCATATATTCAATAATCCAATTAATGTAATTTTGTAAAATTTTAAAAATATCGAATTAATAGTTTTGTTGAATTTGTAGGACGTATAATTTTGTAAACGATTTTGAAGGATGAAAAAATAAGTAAGTTTTATTTACTAAATTGTTCAATAACTAGAATATGTTTTATATTTCTATAATCTAACATTTTGATGTGCTAAAATTTTCATTATAGGTTTCCACTTATTAATATCTTATTTATAATAACTATAATTTTAAAATGTGAAACATGAGTCATTGTCGTGCATGACACGACGGGTACACCTAGTTTTATATAAAGTTATACAAAAGAATAGGTTGTATAAAATCTTGTATTATTTTATGAGGTTGACTCACATACAAATAGTCCTTAAGATAAAAACTACAAATAAATACTAACCGTTAGATTCCCGAATCTAACGGTTGAGATTAATTTATAGAGGCAGATGTGAGATTTGAGTTTTACAATGGGAAGGTGGCTTTTTTGTAGTTATGGAGAGCTTTAAGGGCAAAATTGAAAAAAACGCAAAACAAAGCCTGAGAAACACAATACGAAGGGGAAAGGGAAGGGCGATTGGCGATTGGCGACATCGGGCAAGGGCAATTCGCGATTCACACCATTGAAAAGCTTCTGCTGTTTGCCAGGAATCTTCGACTAAGCTAAAACGCCATGGGGAAGAAAATCAATCGGAGGAAGCAATCGGAAGAAGCCATAGAATCGATCGGTGAAGGTAATCGCTGGTTTCTAGGGTTTCGTATATGCTTCCGATTTGTGGTTCTCTATGCTTCCGTTTGCCATGAATTCTTCGCGATTATTGGCTCTTCTGATGTTATTGTTGTCGTCCTTTCGATTAGTTCGAAGCTGTGGTCATTGTCGAGTCGTGTTTTAGTCAATTGGAAACCACATAGGTTTAATCCGAAGTAGTTGAATGTGGACTCGGCTTTGGGCGTCCAGAGTAAATCCGAAGTCTCATGTGCTGTCAACTTGTGTATTATTTTGGGTTAAGCAGGCAAATCCTGAGATTGGAAACTCTTTCTTCTTGTTCTTACAAATCGATCTAGGTTTTGTGCTTGTTGTTGGGTTCGACCTAAGGTTTAGGGTACTTGAGTAGCTAACAATCGTCTGCAGCATTATAGACCCCTGCAACAGAGCATAACAAGTGAGTAAATAAACTCCTCAAGTTTGGCCTTATAGTCACCAAATCAAATAGTGTTTAAGGTTTACAATGAAAAAGAAGTAACGATAACTTACTACTGCCACAACACCATCATATGAATTAAGCTCTTGGTTTCCCATGGTTTCCATTGTATCAAATGCGTGTCCTGCCCTCTCTGTCATAATGACCTGAATGATGATTGGCCAACGGAAATGATAAGAAACTAGACCGCAGAGATCTTTTCCTCCCTAGTGCTAGCAACAGTGCATATTATTAGAACGCTCTTTAGAAGATAATTGCTCATTACCAAGGATTAGATAGAACAAGGGATAAATTAAGCCTAGTTAAGGATGTCAAGTTTACAACAATAGATTGTCACACCCCCAACCTAAGTTGCCATTGCATACATACATACAGAGAGCATAGAACTACAACAACAAAACAATTTGATCGGAACATTTGAATTTTGATATCTGCTTCTTTGATGCTATATTGCTGTCCAAATTTGTCTTTTCGTGGGCGTTCTGTTTGTACTGGCAATTTGAATCTGCTGCACTTTTATTTTAGTTATATGCACATATTCTCTGGTTTTCTTTTTTTGGTGAGCTGATCAAACCAAAGAGGCTTTCTTTCAGCAAATCTATATCATGCAACTGCCTCTTTGCATAATTTGTGGATTATTTTTCTTTTCATTCTCCTTGACTTTGACATTCCCATATGACATTCCCATATGACATTCCCATTCCTATGATTCTGTAGCCTGCTCCATTCTCTGGCCTCTTCAATATCTGTTCATTGTTTCAGTCAGTTAATAACATACACTAGCTTAAGAAAAATCTAAAGAAGTACATATAGAGAGCTTTTTACTGCAGGAAATAAAGATCATACCGTGCTGTAGGATAGGGAAGTCAGTTCGGGCAGCGGTTTCGGGCTGGGTCTTGGGTGGCCATCGAGAGAGAGGGTGAGTGGTGGTTGGCCTGCCGTCGGGGAGGTGAGCGAGCGTGAGGGAGGCAGGCGAGAAAGGGGCTGAGAGCGAGATCGAGCGGGTGGTGAGTGAGAGCGAGCGAGATCGTCGACCCATTAGTTCTCGTTTTCGCAAATAAATTAGACAGGATTGCATGCTGAGTGACGCTTGCTGTAGTATGTGTTTGCTGCAGATCATCTGGAATCTTATGACACATTTTTTTTGCATTTTATTTTTGGATAACGAGGCAGACTTGTCGCTTGGAAAGCAGGGGGCGAGTTTGAAGAGGAATCCGAGATTCGGTGTGGAGCTTGATGGCCTTCACTGTTTTGAGATTGTTCTTCCGTTTTAAGGCTTTCTTTCTGTATGATACAATAGAGCTAAATTCTAGATGATTCGTTTGTGTTGATAATGATATGGATCATGTTAAGATTATATCGATTGATTGATTTTTGGATTGTAATGAATGTTTGTATGAATTCTTTATAAAAAAAAATTGTTTGTGTTTATAGATGAATTGTCTCTTCTCTGTACTATTTCTTCTACTCCTTCTTTCTTTTCAAATTGACTTCTCTCTCCTAAACTGTATGGATTTTAGTTTACAATATAATTTGGAGCATTGCAAAAAGACTACATCGTTTGCTTTGATTTGCATGCTGTGTTTGTCACACCAAGACTTGGTGATGAGCATGTTGAGTATCTATGCTAGAAAACCATAGTCACTATCATTAATATTTACAGTGGTTAAGCACAGTCTTTTGTGGTTCAAGAATAATTATCGATACTGATATACGATCACCCCATTAAAATTTCCAGGCTGTCAATATGTTGGATGTATTGACTATTTCCAGGCTGTCAATATGTTGGATGTATTGAATGGGAATGTTAGCTAGCTTGTAGTATTAGTTAGTGGATAGTGGATGTTAAATTATATTATCAATGATGATAGTGGATTTCTTGTGTATTTCTTCAAATAATAGAGATTTCTGTATGTTCAAAACACAGTCAGTTATGATGTTGAATTTATCTACGTTCACATATTTATCTATCATGTTCACGTATTTGAATACCATGTTCACATATTTTATGCATTTGTTAACAAATAAATTGGTAATGTTTCAGATGGAAGCATGTTCACATATATGTCTTATTTGTTCATGTGTTTTACTAAGATGTTCACATATTTGTTTCCTGTGTTCAAAAAAGATGATTCTCTATTTTCATTTATTATATGCTCTTTCTTTTATGTACAGAGGGGGAAGCTAGCAATCCTACATCTAGAAAAAGAAAGCAAGGGGAGATTGATAAAGGAGACACGTCAAAGCCTAAAAGGGTGCACCGCACATTGGCAACAAAGCACCCTAAATTGATGCTCAGAAACCTCCCAAAGTTGTTTGTGGAGACAGTTACGGACTTGAGTGCAGAAAAAAAACAGTGGATAAAGAGTATGGGGTTTGGTCCTCTTCTTGAATTCAACATCACACATGTACCCCCATACATGGCCTTTTATGTGCTGGATCATTTTGATGAAGTCAGCTGTGAGTTAAAGGTCGAGAATGGCAAGAGTATACACATTACAGAGGATGATGTGTACCTTGTCTTAGGGTTGCCAAAAGGCCCCAAACCAGTCCAAACTCAAAAAGATACGAAAAACAAGGTTGTTTTAGAAGAGTGGAAACAAATGATGAAGAAAAGTAAGGCTGAGAGTAAGGATGACAGCATCAGGCCAGCTGAAATCGCGGCTCAGATGAAGATTTGTGAAGAAGAGATTTGGTTCAGAAGGAGCTTTGTGGCCTTTTTCATCTCCATGTTTGTTGAAAGCTTGCAAAGAGGGTCCATTAGATAGGATCTGTTCATTGATGATGTGAGCAGTGTTTAAGAGATGAATTGGTGTGGCTTTCTACTACAGAGCCTCATTCAAACGAAGCTAGAGTGGAAGAATAAAAGGGAGGGATTCTTCAAAGGCCCTATCTTGTTTCTGACGGTAATATGTGAAATATAATATCTATCTCCCTTTCAAATATAAGTTCAATCAAATACAGTATTTTAACTATACAATGGTCTTTGTTATGTGTTTTTGCAGCTGTTTTATGTCCACAAAGTGAAGATTCTGGGCGAGAAGACTCAAACAATCTTCCCAGTCTTCAAACAATGGGATGATGAAAAGCTAAGGCAAAGACAGAAAGATGAGGACAAGCACTCAACATCCTTTGGACATGGGCATGTTGTAGAGAAGCCCATAGACGTCACCATCACAACGGCAAAAGAACAAATGCCAAATGTTGAGGTATGAAAATAGTACATGTTTGAAATGCATGTGTCGTTCTTGTATTTGAGTATGACGTTCATGTACATGAGTACTATGTTCACGGATCATGTGCACATATTTGAAATGCATGTTCACATATTTTATATATATGTTCACATATTTTAGCATGTTGTTCACATATTTTATTTGCATATTGATTGAAAAAACAAACAGGACTGGGCAAAACAGGATTGGGTAAATGATCTAAAAGAGAAATCACAAAATATTGCACTTGCAATAAGGGAGATGCAAAAAACACTAACAAGAATCCCAAAGGAGCTCCACTTCGATAGGGATATAGTAAAGCAATTGGAGGATTGCTTTATTGATATGAACAACGCTGTTGGGATAAGAGACGTGGTTGAAGAAATATTTGCTAACTCAAAGAAAAAAATCAGTGAGTTAGAAAGAAAAGGCAAAGGTAAAATTCTCAATTCCTTGTTCACGTTTTTTACTGATTTGTTCACATATTTCATAGACCCGTTCACAAATAATGATTACATGTTTTTCTTTGCCTATTGAAGGAAACGCTAGCGAAGTCCAAGAGGAGAACAGAGGTGTAGATAACAACGATGATGAGCTTGAAACTGATGAAAGTGAAGATGAAGGTAAAATTGAATAGCCCTTAATAATCAAACTAATGTATTTGTTTTAAGTAGTTCACATATTTGAACTGTATGTTCACATATTTGACCGATATGTTCACATATTTCATAGATCTGTTCACAAATACTGATTATATTTTTTTCTATGCCTATTGAAGGATTTCAAGGTAATGCTAGTGGGGACAGAGATGAGGGCGAGGAAGAAGGCAATGGTACAGCTGTGAGTGATGATGAAGGTAAAAATACATAAGAAAGTTTAAAAACTCGTTACGTACTTCACTCATTATTTCATAGCTTGTGCAGATCTTAATGATTTCATTGAAGTGTTCATAAAAATTGATTTCTTTTTCTCTTAAAATGTCTCCATTGAAGGTCATGCAAGAACGGATGACAAAGACAACCCAAAAAATGGAGCAGATCTTAATGAAGAACAGCCACAAAAGGAAGAGGAAAAGGAAAAAGATGCTGATATTGATGGGATGATACAAGAGGTTGTTGAGTGTGTAAAAGAAACTCATGAGGCTGGAAGGAAAGAAGGCGAATGAGGAGATAATGACATGAATGAACAAATGGAGAGTGTGGAGGAAACCGAGGCTCCTATGAACGTCCAAGCTGAAATACAAGCGAATGTGGAGGAAGCAGTTGCAAACAATGCTCCTATGAACGTCCAAGCTCAAATACAAGAGAATGTGGAGGAAGAAGGAGATGAACTAAATTCTGATAATGAGATGGATGAGGAAACCGAATCAGATGAAGACGTTGAAAAGATCAATGCGAAAAAGGTTAGTGTGTTCTGTTCACATATTATAATTTTGTTGAAAACAATTCAAGCTTGTGTTCACGTATTCTAAGCCCCAGTTCACATATTTTATGCCTCTGTTCACATATTTTATGCCTCTGTTCATATATTTCATGCACGTGTTCACATGCTGTGTTCATATATTTCATGTGTCTATGTTCACATATTTTACGTCTCTGTTCACATATTCTGTGCCTCTGTTCACATATTTCATGCCTATGTTCACATGCTCTGTTCATGTATTTCACAAATTTTGTTGAAAACAATTCAACTCTATGTTCAAATCTTCCATGTATGTGTTCACATCTTTCATGCCTGTATTCACATATTTTATGCCTGTGTTCATATATTTCATGCACGTGTTCACATGCTATGTTCGCATAATTCAAGTCTGTGTTCATATATTTCAAGTCTGTGTTCACGTATTCTAAGACTCTGTTCACATATTTCTTGTTTATGTTCACATGCTCAGTTCATGTATTTTGTGGTTGCAGAAAAAGGACAAGAAGACTATTCCAAGAGAATTGGATAGATAAAAAAAGGTATGGGAAAAAAGGACCAAAAGGCTTGCCGAAGCAAAGAAGAGCCCGTACTACAAGAGATCGGTCACGGTACATGCCAAATGGACGGAAGAAGAAACTTGTTCATGGGCATATCTACATACTGATCTTGGAATTGATGAGTAAGCCTACGTTTATGATTTTCTATATCTTATTAAAGTGTCCATTTCAGAGTTGAATAACCTTACAAAGAAATTACAATATTGTTTGCAGGATGATGGGCGTTCTTTTCAGAAACTTCAGATTTCAAGTTCACAAGCAGGAATTTCAAAGTATAGACGGACATGTCGTTCCAAAAGTGATTGATGCTTGCAGTTATGTGCTAAATGATGAGGAGCATGCAAAAAGTACTAGCAAGCCTCTGAGGTTGATGGGATATGTGATTCGAAGTGTAAGTATTTGATTGCTAAAGATATTCCTCTGTTCACGCATTTTATGCCTCTATTCACGCTTTTTATGCCTGTGTTCACATATTTCATGCCTCTGTTCACATATTTCATGCCTCTGTTCATATATTTTCTGTGTCTGTGTTCAGATATTTTACGTCTCTGTTCACATATTCTATGACTCTGTTCACATATTTCATGCCTATGTTCACATGCTCTGTTCATGTATTTCACAAATTTTGTTGAAAACAATTCAAGTATGTGTTCACATCTTTCAAATATGTGTTCACATATTTCATGCCTGTGTTCACATATTTCTTGCACGTGTTCACATGCTCTGTTCGCATAATTCAGGTCTGTGTTCACATAAATTCAAGTCTGTGTTCAGATATTTCATGTCTGTGTTCACTTATTCTAAGCCTCTATTCATATATTTCATGTTTATATTCACATGTTAAGGATCTAATTCGTTTTAATTTAAATGTAGATTCTAATCCCAGTGTTATTGGAGAATGGCCATTACATTCTCATATCCTTTAACTTGAAGAACCCAGGGATAGAAATCATTGATTTCTTAGGGCATGACAAAGGGGAAGAGCTGTATGAGAGAGTGATCCAAGTAGTGGTAAGAATTGAACTCATATATAAGTTGTTCATTTATATTATACATATGTTCATATATTTTAACACTTTGTTCATGTTTTTTACGCCCTTTCAGAGAAAGCTTGTTGAACACTACTTGGAAACGATATCGTTGCATGTCAAGAAGAGGAAGATTTCAAATGTCAATGTAAAGCCCAAGATTGTAAATGTTCCATGGACGGAGACAAGGAGGCAAGCAACCGGCATATGTACAATGAGGGCTATGGAGCTATACATGGGAGCACATCTTAAGCAGTGGGAGACTGAGATAACGAGCAATAATGCAGCTGGTTCTCTGAAGAAATTGAGGGTGAAATACTTGAGCGCTATCCTACACTCTGAGGTGAACGAGTTGAGGAGCAGCGTGGTAAAAACCTTGGAGCATTACAAAAAAGGACGCAAAATTATGAGGCCGCTCGTCCATGGATAGACATTAGCACTATATACTTTGATGATGTATTTTGACTTACGTTTTGGATACTATTTGTTGACATTAGAATGATATTTCGGACAGGTTCATCAATCTAAATGTGTTTTCTGCATGTTTACTTCTTTTCATAGTATGTTCACATATTTTATGCATATGTTCACTTATTTCGTGTCGGTGTTCACACCTTAGAAAAAATGTTAGTCCTTGGGAAAAACGTTTCAAATTGAAAATGGTAGATGCTTTAATGAATCTCAATGCACAACTCTGGAAAAATCATTTCAATTGTAAGTTAATTGAAACTCTACACACGAGAATGTACTAATTCAACTACGTATTTGCACATATCACACACCTTCCACCAATTTTCTCTGTATCATGGGGTAGTTTATTCACATGCTGAGAATGAGTGGCAATCACAGATTCACAAGCACTATCTGATTTGAGATCGAGTTGCAAAATTCCACTTGAATCGCAACGTTCAGTTGGATATGCATTGGCCAAGTTGCCACCCACCTTTCACTTTTAATTTGAATACTCCTATATGTATTTCGGACAGGTTCATCAATCTAACGTGCTTTCTGCATGTTCACGTCTTTTCATAGTATGTTCACATATTTTATGCATATGTTCACTTATTTCATGTCGGCGTTCACACCTTAGAAAAAATGTGAGTCCTTGAGAAAAACGGTTCATATTGAAACGTTTTTTTTTTTCCGTTCACGCTTTTTCATAGGATGTTCACATATGTGATGTATATGTTCACGTAGTTCATGTTTCCGTTCACACCTTAGAAAAAAGATGAGTCCCTTGGGAAAAAAGATGAGTGCACAAACGGTTAGTTCATATTGAAAACGGTTTTTTAAGTTCTCAAAACAACACAATATTA
This sequence comes from Polygonum aviculare, assembly GCA_934048045.1. Classification (NCBI taxonomy): domain Eukaryota; kingdom Viridiplantae; phylum Streptophyta; class Magnoliopsida; order Caryophyllales; family Polygonaceae; genus Polygonum; species Polygonum aviculare. The sequence continues at coordinate 15,288,244 of OW204024.1, forward strand.
ACGTACTCAAGCCTAAAAAGAGTTGACCCATAGAGTTGCAAGTATCATAACACAAGAAGATCCAAAAACTTTGGTAGCTCAATCATAAGAAAGAGGGAAAACAAATAGCTATAAAAATCAAACTCTAGGGCATGTACGAGCATTGTGGTTGGTGAGTTGCTTGCATTTTCCACAACGCCTTTTCTCCCTTGAACCCATTGAAGATTCCTTTCCCGACTTAATGCGCTTCGGTGGTCTCCCCTTATTCTTAGCATCCTCCGGGGGGAATATGGTGATCTCAGAAGGTACACCGATACCAGCCAAGGACTCGGCGCTCTTCAAGTTTGACGCTGCACGATTGGTATCCAAATCACTGCAGCTTGCGAGTGATGCCTTATGCTCCTTGATTAGAGTTGAAAACTGTTTCAACCGATCAATGTCGTCTTCCACCATAGCCACACAACAATAGAAATCTGATATCAACTCGCTTAGAGTCATTCCCTTTTCTTCCATTGCAGCACATTGCTCGACAACATGGCCATCAAGGTTGAAGACTGGGGAAATCGTAGCATTCTTGGTCCATCGTGCCAGAATATACTTGCTTGCAATCCTATCCATACCACTATTCCTGATAACAAAGATCATGTGACAACATGGTAGGCCCACTCGCTGAAACATTCTGCAACTACAGATTACCTCGTCCTCAGCTTGTTTGTGATGTACAGTGACTCCAGCACGATCACCCTCTTGAACGATGTACTCTGTAATTCCATTAGCAGAAGACATGCCAAGAATACAGCAACAATAGCATCCTAAGCATATCTGAACCTGCACCTCTTTGAACACAAATAAGGTATATACCTCAGAAGCATGCTTTTCTATCTCAAGGGGGGTTTTCAAGTCAGGTTGCATTGTCTCAGATTCATGATTAAACTTTGCTTGGGTTTGGCGTTGTTTCTCAAGAGCACTATCAAAATGCATCAGCAACTCTGCAAGACGGAAGAATCGATCTGTAAAGCTGCCGTAGTAGCTATTCACTGACTCAGAGATGGAAGTAGTTCTCACTAGCCCACCAAACATAATATCCCTGAAATAAGCTGGGATCCAGAGAGAGCGGAGAGCAAACATGTCATCAAACCACCTTCGAGTTTCAACAGGATACCGTTCAAACAAGGCCGCCCACTTATCCTCAAACTCTACTGGCTCCAAAGAATGACTCCAAACAATAGCGTTTAACTGCATTCTGAACTCAGCTGAAACCCCGGGATCAACATGGGAAGGAAACTTCAACTTGCCAGGCACTTTACTCATGATATGCCACATGCAGAGACGGTGGCGAGTCATTGGAAACACAGTCTCAATTGCAGACTTCATTGCGCCGTCTTGGTCAGTCACGAGTATCTTCGGATCATGGCCCATTGCTTGCTTGAATTTTTCAAGTAACCAGATATAGGACGCCGTATCCTCTTTATGAACAAGCCCAGCACCAAATGTCACACACTTCTTATGGTGGTCGAGGCCGGTGAATGGAGCAAAAACCAAGTTGTACCTGAGGATGCGTTCATATAAAATACGTTTATGTTCATATACAAAAGCCTTATGTTCACAAATGATAACAACAGTTTCTTAGAGAATTTAGTAAAAAAAACTGTCATGTTCACGTTTTTTATTTGGTTGTTCATATATGTTATCAGAATGTTCACATATTCCATGGTAAAGACATGAAACTTGTAAAAAGGCATTTTAATAACAGAGAAGCATGCATCTAACACATTTTTAGATATACGTTCACATATGTTAGTGCATTGTTCACGTATTTTACATATATGTTCACATATGATGTAGTTTTGTTCACGTGATTTAAAAGTCTGTTGAGATTAATGCTTTCGAATTCCTACACACATTTGCAAAAAGCTATGCGAATTTGCACAATTATAAAGCATCATCTCTCTATCTCTCTCTATGTGTATATAAATATAAAATGACAAGTTGGGTTTTAGTGAAAACAAATGCAGCTTCGCTGCATTTGTGAGATAATTCGATTGAGATAGCAAGTAGAGATAGAGATTATAGAATTACCTGTTGCTCCCATATGTTGCATCAAAAGACACAACCTCACCAAAAAAAGTGAAATTCTTCCGAGCTATGGGGTCACACCAGAACACACGTGACAAGCGGCCAGCTGAATCAACGTCATAATCAAAACAGAACACAGGGGAGAGCTCCTTTTTCTTGGATATGTGGTTTATGAACATCTGAGCATCAGAGTCATTTATATGAGCCAGCATATCTCGATGGTGGTTTTTGAAATCCACAACAGAAGCTCCAACGTTTGAATAGCCACCCACAACCTCCTTATAAAAACGATGAGCTGATGAAGGGCCTATATTAGCCTGTGCACAGTCAAGAACAAATTTTTTGTGCCCAACATTGAGATTTCTCCTTGTCTTCATAAACTGCCGATGACTTTCTATGACCAGCTTATGAGTGTGGCGTTCTTCAAAATCAAAAACAGAATACCCAGCATTCCCAACAAACTTTAGAGTAAACTTGGCAATGCAACCGACTCTGTTAGAAGACCTTGTGCGCTGACCCGTGTTTTTACTTCCATCTTTGAATCCTTCCCTATTGCAAACTACATACTTCATCAAAGGAAACTTCCCTGTGGAGTCATAACGAGTTGAGCCCATACGCGTGTCAAACCCACATGCAAATGCATAGTCCTTGTAAAATTTAACCCCTTCGTCCAGTGTGGTGAATGTCATGCCAACAGTTGGTTTCAAATCATCTGGGCAAACAGGTCGGAAATATGTAGACCCGCCTTGAGAAAAGCAAACTTCATAATAATCGTTGAGGTCTGGATTCTGGACCATCGTGTCATCAATGCTGTTGATGCTACTGGAATGAGACATCTTAGCCCACAAAGTAGTAGAACCTGCAAGGAAAAGAAAAAGTGGAATAAAAATCAAGATAAGATAAAGCATATTTTACGTTCACGTGAAATGGAGGTATGTTCACATCTAAATGGTTCATGTTCACGTTAAAGCAGACAACGTTCATAATGAGTCAAACTAAAATCATAGATAGACGCATACTTTTACGTTCACGTGAAATGGAGGTATGTTCACATCTAAATGGTTCATGTTCACGTTAAAGCATAGAACGTTCACGTGTGGTTCACAATTGCGCATAGTGACCATGATTGAAGCACACGCTCCTCGCCCAAGCAATGTCATCAAACTTGGTAAATGTCATGAATAACTCGGAAAGGGTATAACATCATCAAAACACAATGTCGTAAACAATTGTGCCAACCCTTGTAAGCTAATGCAATAGTCATTAGATCTCAGTTATGTATTGTAAACTCATTGGTAAAGCTCAGCTCACACAAATTCTTGACTCCTTCCTATTCAATCTACACCCTGATCTCCAAACTTTTAGTGCTCACAACTCTCTATTCCAAGTTAGTGCTCACATCTCTCTATTCCAACTCTTCATTCAATCATTCTAATATTCAGTAAAAAATCAGCAATGCAGTTGTGTGTTGCTAGACCCAAATTGATTAGTTCTCAAGCTTATGGAATTCCCTAGTGTGATCCCAGCATATCATCAAAAATTCATCACAAACGCTCAAATGAGGACAACCTCCTCACAAAGTTCAGCTGAGCAACAAAGCCAGCAAAGTCGCCATCTCTGAACGAAAACGTTCAAACGAAGCCAGCATATCATCAACGAAGCTAGCAAATTTCAATCAAGTTCAAACTAAAATTCAGAGGAACCCTAGATCATCAAGCATTCAGAGGAACCCTAGATTCGCAAGTGCAAACACAAAACGTTCGAATCAATTGCATTCTCGTGTTCTCAATTGAAGGCAAAAACCCTAGATCCACCCACCCCAAGGTGACGGCGGCCGAACAGAAATTGAAGGTGGCAGGTGGAGTACTATGCGATGGCGTCGGACGAGACGGTGGAATGCCCCCGTGTCACGATGAAGACGGTGGAATGGCGTCGGAGGCGAGCTTGAAGAACTCGCGATGGCGTCCACAGAGTCACGATGAAGACGCAGATGAAATGTGAAAAGGGGCAAAATTACCAAATTGCCCCCGTGTCATTTAAGTTTAAATGAAAAGGAGCTTCTAATCAGGGCCGTTGATGTGCGTAATCGGACGATCCAGAATAATCCGCAGTTTTTAGGATAAGCTGGATTTTCATTTGAACCGATGCCTTATTTAATTTAATTTGTTTCTTATAGGATATATCTTAATGATATAGTATTTCCGCTATAGTATATTCTTTTAATCCAACAAAGATTTGTTGGATTATAATTTTTGTATAATGATTGAGTACTCCTAAGGTTTGTAGGATTTATTTTAATGTTTATGGATTATAATTTTAATTATATATTTAATTGAAATTGACATATGCCTTTTTATATTATTATTTTAATCTCCAATTTAGTATATAGTAAGATTAATTAATTACATATTTAAGAAAAACTTATAGGTACAGTTTCAATGATATATATTTTTTCATATTTTACAATACATGTGAGGTCTACAATAAAAAATACGCAAATAAATTATTTTAGTAAAGATAAGTGATGTAATCCAATGTGAAGTTGACACGTGTTGTAACAATTATAATATTTAATCTCCGATTTAGTATATAGTTATGATGATACGATGCTGATTGATATAACTAAAAACTTATTTTAAATATGATATAATGTTATTCAAAAGAATAGTTTGATATAAGATCTTTTGTTGTTTTTAATTTTCTTATGGGATTTATTTTAATGATATATTATTTATGTTATAATATATTCTTTTAGTCGAACAATGATTTGTAGAATTAATATTTTTGTATAAGGATTAAATTTTAATAAAAAATTTATGTGCCTTTATGTAATAATAGATTTGGGTAATTTACATGGATAAATTATGCGCGTAATTCATGTTCTTGAAAGATGAAAACATATGAACCAAAATCATATAAAATCTTAGTCCACGTAAATAAAAAAACATAAATAATATCTAGTATAAAATGGCCCAAAATCTCTTGATAATTGCTAGATTTGGATAATTGCATACGTTGTAGAAATTAAGGAATAATTGCTTTATTTCAAGCAATATATTAGATAGATTTTTTTTTAAATATTTGGCTAGATATGCGTACTACTCTTAATAGATTTGGATAAATTGCTTTATTTCAAGTAATAAATTTGGATAAATTACCATCATGAATTACTATCAAGGAAAAGAATCTCTTAATAATTGCTTTAGCATACGGTAGTTTATTTTATTTTTTAATTAATTAAAATGAGAATTAGTAGATAAGAAGAAATCTAATATGGGGTCTACAATGAAATTTTAACCAATCAAACAAATTGAATTGTTTTAATGAAGATAAGTGATGTGGTTCAATGAGGAGATGACACATGTCGGGCTAAATATTATTTATAACCTCCGCTTCAGTATATAGTTATGATTGTTATACATATTTTTGTATGGTTAACCAATATCTAGACCATTTATTATATGAAAATGAGATAAATTTAATAGATGAGGTTACTCCTCACCACAAGGATTTGTCCTCACCATAAGACTAGTCTTCCCCTGAACAAAAATCAGATGTAGGTTCCGACGAGGAGAGGCATGTGTTAAGAACAACCCATAACAGTGAGGAGTAACCTCATCCATTGGAATTAAGTCCTTACCATGTAATGAATTATCCATACTATTATTTAAAATTACTCCATCCGTTTCAAAATACATAACCATTTGGATACTACACATATTAAGAAAAAAACGGTATTCCCATATTACCCCTATCAAATGTAGAGTTAATTATTAGGGGTATAAATGGAAAGAGATGGGAAAAAATATGAAATGGACAAGTATTATGACCTCTTCAAGTTCTTGGATGACTCTCATCCTCCACCGTTGAAGAAGATCCCGATTGACTTGGTGTCCAAGTCAAATCCAACCTTTCTTTCATGGAAACCTAAAAAATGGTTGCTTTTTGGATTAGTCCTTGGAACGCTTCTCGATTGTCTACACTGTAGTGACTCGTGCCAAGATGGCCAATGAGGTGTGGGACAACTCAAACAAACCTATGTGACCGCCTCTCGTGGTCACATTCAACAAATCAAGTACACGCTAAACAATACCGAGAAAGGTGCGTGTACTATCTTCGAGTATATGCACTCCGTGAACGAGTCAGTTGACCTCTTGGCCACCCTTGGTTTCTCTCTTTCCGTGGAGGACTTTACCGAATGCATACTTCAATGCCTTGATGATTCCGATCAACCTATCATTGATGGGGTCAATATGACAGACACAATCATCTCTTTCGATGACTTATATGAGAAACTCATTGTGTAGGAGTTGAGGCTCAAGAAGGCAGCAAAGACGGATGACTCAATCACAACACTCATGACTCAATTCAAGGCTGCTAAGACTAAAGATAACTCCTCAAATTCTCAACCTACTTGGCAACAATATAATCCTCCTCTACTAACACACCTTCTCCACAAAAGCAACAACCTTGTCCTTCTACATACTTGTTGAAGGGTTTCTTGAACAAATAAATTTGTAGTCAAGACCCCGCTGCGTATAGCGAAGTCAGGATCGTCCACGGGAGTGAGAATAGTGCTAAGAATAGTCGAACAACTACGAAAAGCAAAGGAAACACAAGCAGAGCAACTCAGGATCGACCTGAGGAGGGTCGATCTCGACCCTTGGAGGTTCGGTCCTGAGAGCAAAACAAGCACGAACGCACACAAAACTCTAGCAAGGGTTCGAGCACGACTTAGGGAGTCGGGATCAAAGCAAAGACACGGATTTCAATCAATATAAAAGGCAAATCCTAGGATTAGGGCTACCACAACAACAACCATACATGCTTTCGACAAGAATTCACAACTATCATGCAATCTAGATCATAGAAAAGTTAACTTTCGCAAACAATTCAAGCCATTCAATCAACTTTCGCAAATTAAACAACTTTCTATCTATCCTTCAACCTAGGAATATCAACTTTCGCAAATAATCCTATTAGATCTAATCAAGCAACTAACTTTTCACTTTCGCTATAGTTAATCACAAGACATGCCTCAACTTTCATCAAGGAATAAGTACAAGATAGATAAACATGATCATCAAGCATTCAAGTCATGAATTCAAGTTTTAAACATGCATGATTGTGTTGGGTTTTCACCCAACCCTAGATATTAAGAGGACTACTCACACATAGCAAAGAGAGACAAGGAAGAAGAAGAAGAAGACATGATCAAAAACCAAACTAAAATTCAAATTAAACAAAGGACAAATCTTACACAAAGTCTCAAACTTGTTCTCCAAGTCTTCCTCCTAGCTCTCCAAGTCTTGATTGATTGATTGATTATAAAAACTAAAGGTTCAACCTCCTTTTATAGAAGAAAAGGAGTCCTAATCGAACTAGGAAACACAAAGAAACAACCTTCCTTAAATACAAAATAGGAAACCCAACAATAATTCCGGAATAGGTGATGGTCGGTCGCTAGGCTCGACCCAAATAGGGTCGATCTCGACCCACCTCAGGGTCGATCCTGAGAGTCAATTTCCTTGGTCTTCAAGCTTTACCACTTAGCTCGTGCTCGACCCCTTCATGGCTCGATCCTGGGGTCAATTTCTTCACTTTTCCTCTTAATTTTGCTCCTCTTAGCTCTTCTCTTTAGCTTGTTCACTTGAGATCTTCCTCCTAGCTTGTCCATCCTCTCTTAGCATTGCTCCAAACTCTTCTTCGAGCTTCAAAATACCTACAAAATGACACAAATATGCGTAGTTTCCGAATCTCAAGGAAATACAAAAACTCATGCAAAAAGACTCAAAAACACAAGACTCAAGCACAAAACACCACTAAATCTAACCTATCTAGACCCTAAAAATGTACCTAAAACGCGGACATCAAAACACCCCATACTTAGACTTGCTTGTCCTCAAGCAATAATCATGCAAATCAAGACCAATAACACAATCTTCAAGCATAGCCTTTGTCAAAACATTTTAAAACACAAGTGAAAAAGTAGACAAGTAACTTTAACGTCATCACATATGTTTAAATCTCAAGCTAGGCAACCACAATCCAACCTCACAAGGGAATATAAATGTGTTTCTCTCAACTCTCGTGTGTTTAGGCTTAACAAATTAACTCTCATCTCAATCTTTATGCAACATCTACTTTATCATTGAGACTTATATCACCAATCTCTCTACCTAGAGAAGTCAAAACACATCAATCTTCATAAGAACTTAGGCTCAATGAAATCTTCATAGAAGACTCCATTCGGCCGGGTTGTAATGGGGTTCGGTAATAACATAAGGTAGGGAGTTCTTTGGCCATGTGGTGCTAAATCCGGGAATCAAACTCCTACATACAACACTTCAAACCAAAACAACTCTCCTCTTCTCTTTTCAAACACATAACCAAACTCTTCATCAATGACACTCATACCCATCAATATCTAACCCAAACTCCCATAATACAACTTAGAAATACTAGGAATTCTTGGCTTTGCACTTATAATATTTTTCCTTCCTTCTTTTCTTCTTTCTTTTTTTTTTCCAGCTCGAGCCTGCAGGGGGTCGTGACCGACCCTCATATGGTCGGTCCTGAGACTGTTTTTTTTGGTTTTAGGTCGAGATCGAGCCATAAGGGGGTCGATCCTGAGGCTTTTGTGCTCGAGCTTCTTTACTTCTCTTTTCTTTTCTCATCAATTTTTTCAACAATGTGCCTTCCAAGCCAAGAATCCTATTACATTACACTTCATTAAGTTGTTTTCTACCCTTTTAACAATGTCACCACTTTCAAATTCAACACAAATGTCACTCAACAAAACTTATTCCCAACACATCTAAGTTCAATTCCCGGGATAGGGTCAAGCTAATATGGGCTAGGGATAATTTTTGTGGAGCTTCAATCAAAAGGCTAAGGCTAGAACGGGGTTTCAATCAAGGATAATTCAAGGTAGGCATGGAATAATATGGGCTAAAAATATAAGTTCTTAATCACAATCAACATGCATGAACAATCTCATAACGGCTTCAAGAAATAGATAACCATATCAACAACAGGAGACATATGCATAAAGAGAGCAAAATCACACAAACAAAGAAGAGGGAATTAATGATGTTCTCCCTATAAGGCCAAAATTCCTCACTAGGTAAAGTTTTTGTTGGATTGCAATTACTTTCACTCAAAACACATATGCTCAATTTCATCACAAGTCTTATTCACAATCAAGAGCAATTTCTCAAAAACATGGGCTACACTATCCAATTATGCCAAAGGAATTACATGATAAGCATGAAAATTAATTTTCATCATAGGACATCTAAGATGGAGCATTTTTCTATCCTAAAACAAAACATACAAATATTTTTTTTTTCGACATTTTTCAATTTTTTTGGATTTTTGACATTTTCTCAATTTTGTTTTGAATTTCTCAAGATTTTTCTTAACAAGCAAACTACCAATCAAACAAAGCAAGCAAAGACTCAATTATATACAACATGTGAGATTTCTTCTTCCCCACCCCATACTTAAATCATGCAATGTCCCCATTCATGAAAACATATGAAAAAGTAAAGAGAAAAGAAGAAGAAAACTCACAATGAACCCTTGAAGCTTGGAAAGGAGGTGGACATAGAAGACATAGTGTGCTGGCACGACCCTCTTAGGGTCGAGCACGACCCTAATAGGGTCGATCCTGAGAGGTGAGTGAGGGGGAGGCAGAGCAAGGGGGGGTCATGACCGACCCTATGAGGGTCGGTCCTGAGGGCTCATGTACCTCGTGTGAAGTCATCTTTTCCCGTCCTTTTTGAGCCCGCATTTGAAGCTTAGCACCCTGCAAAAATCCCAGAAAGATCCTATCCAAACAAATTTATCCTATTCTAATCTAAGAAAGGTTAGAAAAATCAAATCTACAAAATAAAACAAAGAATCTAATCTAAAGAGCGGGTTGCCTCCCGTAAGCGCTTGTTTAACGTCGTTAGCTTGACGAGAAATTCCTTAGCTCAATCCCTATGATCGGACATCGTCAAGGCTCTAAGTAACCTGTCAAACTCTTGTGAAGACACCTCATGAAAGCATATGTAGCATATTGATAAATTGAAAACAATTGATATAGTTTTCAAAGAACGTTTCAACTTATCAAAAGAACAAGAATAACTTTCGTGAGAAGGGTTAGAATAGAACCAATTGAGTGGGTGTGGTGGCGCCTCACAATACTCGGCAAAGGGATCATTGTAGGTCCATAGCTCCTTGCGTCCTATCTTGAAAGGAAAATGATAGAATTTGTAGGCACCTTCAAGCCTAGGGACCAAGATTGACTTAGGAAAGTCGAAAGGCCCCACGGTGACGATCTTCATCTCTTCATGCTTTGCCCACTCTTTGCTAGCATCCGGGGTCAATGAAGGTCCAAACCCGACCACATTTTCTTTACTTTCCTCCAAGAGTGGGTTTGGTTTCAACATTGGTAGCAAAGACCCCGTCCATTCTTCATCCTCTTGGGCATTAACCTCCTCAGTTTCGCCTTCTCCTAGCAAGAGACTCTCATCCTCAACTTGGGTCTTGACTTTGTTTTTCTCGGCCTCATCTAGCAAGAAATTCTCTTCCGGATCATCCTCCAAATTCTTCATTTCCTCTTCACGGTTCTCTTTCAAAGCATTATCGAAGCGGATCTCTACTTTCTCTTCACCACTAGAATATGATAAGAGTCCCTTCTTAACATCTATGATAGCTCCGGTCGTGATGAGGAATGATTGGCTTAGAATGAGTGGAGGGCTTGACTCGGATAGAGGCTCAATATGCACAAAGGAAGGTTCCTTAGCCGTCTTGGATGGTAAAGGAAGCACCTTTGTTGTCAAAGAAGAGGAAACGGATGTAGGAATACCGAGAAGAGGGTCGGTCACGACCTGAGGATGGTCGGAGACGACCTCCTCTATAGTGGGGAGGGGATCGGTGTCGACCATGTGGGGGTCGGACACGACCACCCTTGGGCTGCTTTGGTACTCTTCATCCGCCGTCTTCTTGCTCGTATCTTGCTCCGGCAACTTCTTTCCGCTCCATGGGTGAACTGCGGCAATGTGGCCTCTCGGGTTCTCATCGGGTTGGCTCGGTAATTGCCCTTGAGGTCGTGGGATTTGAGCCTTGAGATCACCATGTTTGGAGTCGTCATCCTTTCTCCATGAGTCAAAGTCTCCCAATATTGTATTCAGGTGCGTGGCAAGCTTGGTTCTCACTCCTTGTATGAGTCTTTCTTGTAGCCCTTGCACCCATGATGGCGGCTCCTCATAGGTAGAAGGTTCATAATTACCCCAGTCGGGATAATCATCACACCTCCAATGGGGATCCCAAGCATAATTGGCCTCTTCAAATTGACTTGCATAAGTATGCCGTGGTTCATAATAACCCCAGTTATGGTAGGCTTGGGCTTCCCATTCTCTTTGACTTGCATAAGCCTCGGCTTCTCTTTTTCTTTGGAGGGCTAGCACTTGAAGTTCAAGATCGGCCAACTTTCTTTCAAGGTCCTCAAAGGTCTCCATGGCTGCATCTAACCTAAAAATCAAAAACAACAAAAAAAAATCAAAAACAAACAAAGGGTTTGGGCTAGTCCCTCACCCAAATATCAACTAAACTAGGCACTATTGCACACTCCCCGGGAACGGCGCCAATTTGTTGAAGGGTTTCTTGAACAAATAAATTTGTAGTCAAGACCCCGCTGCGTATAGCGAAGTCAGGATCGTCCACGGGAGTGAGAATAGTGCTAAGAATAGTCGATCAACTACGAAAAACAAAGGAAACACAAGCAGAGCAACTCAGGATCGACCTGAGGAGGGTCGATCTCGACCCTTGGAGGGTCGGTCCTGAGAGCAAAACAAGCACGAACACACACAAAACTCTAGCAAGGGTTCGAGCACGACTTAGGGAGTCGGGATCAAAGGAAAGACACGGATTTCAATCAATATAAAAGGCAAATCCTAGGATTAGGGCTACCACAACAACAACCATACATGCTTTCGACAAGAATTCACAACTATCATGCAATCTAGATCATAGAAAAGTTAACTTTCTCAAACAATTCAAGCCATTCAATCAACTTTCGCAAATTAAACAACTTTCTATCTATCCTTCAATCTAGGAATATCAACTTTCGCAAATAATCCTATTAGATCTAATCAAGCAACTAACTTTTCACTTTCGCTATAGTTAATCACAAGACATGCCTCAACTTTCATCAAGGAATAAGTACAAGATAGATAAACATGATCATCAAGCATTCAAGTCATGAATTCAAGTTTTAAACATGCATGATTGTGTTGGGTTTTCACCCAACCCTAGATATTAAGAGGACTACTCACACATAGCAAAGAGAGACAAGGAAGAAGAAGAAGAAGACATGATCAAAAACCAAACTAAAATTCAAATTAAACAAAGGACAAATCTTACACAAAGTCTCAAACTTGTTCTCCAAGTCTTCCTCCTAGCTCTCCAAGTCTTGATTGATTGATTGATTATAAAAACTAAAGGTTCAACCTCCTTTTATAGAAGAAAAGGAGTCCTAATCTAACTAGGAAACACAAAGAAACAACCTTCCTTAAATACAAATTAGGAAACCCAACAATAATTCCGGAATAGGTGAAGGTCGGTCGCTAGGCTCGACCCAAATAGGGTCGATCTCGACCCACCTCAGGGTCGATCCTGAGAGTCAACTTCCTTGGTCTTCAAGCTTTACCACTTAGCTCGTGCTCGACCCCTTCATGGCTCGATCCTGGGGTCAATTTCTTCACTTTTCCTCTTGATTTTGCTCCTCTTAGCTCTTCTCTTTAGCTTGTTCACTTGAGATCTTCCTCCTAGCTTGTCCATCCCCTCTTAGCATTGCTCCAAACTCTTCTTCGAGCTTCAAAATACCTTCAAAATGACACAAATATGCGTAGTTTCCGAATCTCAAGGAAATACGAAAACTCATGCAAAAAGACTCAAAAACACAAGACTCAAGCACAAAACACCACTAAATCTAACCTATCTAGACCCTAAAAATCTACCTAAAATGCGGATATCAAAACTCCTCGTCCCATAAACCCTAGTGCTCCGGCTCCAAACAATTACCAACATAGACCTTTTAAAGGATGGCGCCAATGGTACAAGGCTATTAGTCACGTCCTATCTCAATGTGTTGAACTCAAAGATATATATAACACCTAACCTACCCCTTTCAGACTCAAATTGTTTTACTGCCTACAATGACCCTGCACCAGTAACCCTTGCCTTAAACTACCCCACCCCAAATCAGTGGCTAATAGATAGTAGTGCCTCACACCATGTTTCTAATGACCTTACAAACTTGGCTCAACATTATCCCTATGATTGCGGATGTTTATCTGTTCAAAACCGAACCGAAAACCGAACATCGGAAATATACGAACCGAAAACCAAACCGAATTACCGCGGTTCGGTTTCGGTTTTATTCGGTTTGGTTTGGCTTTGAACCGAATAAACCGATTGAGTAATATATGGTTATTTTTATAGAAGGTAAACCAGAAATTCAATTAATACCCGAACCAAACAAAAGCAAACAAAACTGAAAACCGAATAAAACCGAACAAAACCGTCGGAGATTGGGAGAGAGTCAAATGATTCAAAGACAAAATCAGATTGGGGAATAATTTGGGTAGTTTCAATATTGAATAGTTTTATTTTAATTTGGGTATCTTAAGTATTGAATAATTTTATTTTACTATTTTGTAAATATAGAATTAGTTCGGTTTAACGGAACTGAACGGTAATCCAAACCGAAAACCGAACTAGGATAAAACATAAACCGAAAACCAAACCGAACATGCTCGGTTCGGTTTGGTTTGGTTTTCGGTTTTGTTCTGTTTAACCGAACCGATGAACACCCCTAATTATGATGGTCCCGACGAGTTGATTGTTGGAAATGGCTCCAACTTATCCATCATTAATTCATATGCGCTATTTCATACGTTGTAACTAGGACTTTTTAGCACTTTATTATAGAGTTTTAGGCTAGTTTAGGGGATTTTCATGCATCCAAAAGCCTACTAGAGTGAAAATTATAAAGATTAGTACGTTCCGTAGAAGACCGCGCTCGCGGTAAAGCTATAGAGACCAAAAGAACGTTACTGGAGAAGGCCGCGACAACGGTAGAAGCATCGAGAACATTTGCGATATTATGTTGACCCCCGACCGCGGGTCGAGTCTGTCAAGAGATTTCGCCGATTCGGCTTTTTTCTATCTTTTCTTTTATTTTATTCTTTTTGGATTATTGTTTTTTCAAGACTATTTATTAGGTTTTAGCTTAGAGTTTTTCATAACTCATTCACCCAATGATTAATTTTCTTTCTTTTTATTATAGACTTTTTAGTTTTAGATCTAGATTTCTCTTTTACGGAGAACTAACTCTTATAGCTTTTGTTCAATGGTGAAGCTTTGGTGTATGAATTTATGAGTTTTTGGTAATTGATTTCTATCCTTTGGTTAATATTAATTCTCTTGTGCTTCATTATTCATGAATGTTGATTGATTTTTCTTGCCTGACCAACTTGTTGAATTGATTGATTTTTTATTGTTGGTTTTGGGTTTGGACCGTGGACAGACTTGTTTTATGAAAGCAAATTGATTTTTTAGGACAGTGGACTAGGGAGTTAAAGAAGAGATTTAATTATATGTTTCTGAAATTGACTCGTAGCTTGATTGTTTTTGCATGTATCCTGCATATCCTTGTTTGCATTACTAGTATTGATTTGAGCATCCTCTATCAGTATTAAGATTTGCCTGGTTCGTGGACATGCGATTAAATAAAACTAGGATAGTAATTAACCATAGGACTAAAATGAATCAATGGATGAATTTGTAATCGAATGATTGTTTCAAAGTGGATCTTTTGAATAAATGTGTTTTCCTAATTGATTGATTTGATTTGATTTGATTTGTTATTAGTTTCTTAGTCTAGTTTAGTTTAGTTTAGTGTAAAATCTCTCTTTAATCCCCCCTTTACCTTTAGTTGATAGAAATATTAATACTAGAAGCCACAAGTTTTTTTGGGTACGACCCTGACTTACTCGCTATACTAGCTTGTACTTAATTATCTTTGATTTTGGCATAACGACCTAGGACGAGTCAATAATGAAGATTTTTTTTTCTTCAAACAAATAAACATAAGTTTTCTCTTTCTACTGTGTTACACATTCCATCTATTTCTCAAAACATTCTTTTGGTCAATTCACCAAACAAACTGATCTTTGTATTTTGCTTTTGTCTAATTGCTTTCTTGTGAAGGGTATCAACATGGAAAACAATTCTTGAAGGTCCTTATATTGTTGGAGTTAACCTATAGCCACGGTCTTCCCCATTAATGTACTCAGCTTAACTTCAACTCACCGGTCTTCTTCATCACAAGCTGGGGCATCCTTCGTTGAAAGTCTTTAAATTTCTTTCTAAGAAATTTAATCTAGCAATATTTCATTTTACGTAGTCAGATTGCATGTCTTGTCGAACCAATAAGATCCACAAGCTCCCCTTTGGTGTGTCTTCAATTGTTTCAACGTTTCCTTTAGAGATTGTCTAATTGGATTTTTGGTCATCTCCAACTTTATCAATTGATGTTTTTCGTTACTATGCTCTCTTTTTTTACCACATTACTCGATATACGTAGTTATTTCCTCTTAACAGGAAGTCGGATGTCAAACATACGTTTACTAACTTTAAGGCCCTCGTTGAAAATTTCTTTAAAACTGATGTCGTGCTTTTTAGTTGATTTTCTAGGTAGTTTTCTAGCTTGTTTTGCATGCTTTCCTTTCGTGTTTGTGTGTTTTGCATAAGGTTTCGACTCTCTTTCGAGGGTTGGAGTCGTTTGTGTGTTGTTTCGTGTTGTGTAGGTATTTGGAGCCTTTTGGAGAAGTTTTTCATGCATTTTCGGAGCTTTCTAGGAACCGTTAGTTTTCAAGAGTCAAGTCGTCAAAGAACCAAGATCCAATGTTGCAGCCAAGGGAGCCTCAAAAGAGTGCCAAATTCTCAAGAAAATCAAGGAGCAAAAAGGCAGAAACGTCGAGCAAAAGTCCGACCAATTGGAGCAAGAGCAACACAACGCAAGAAGAAAATCTCACTTCCTGCTGAAGGTCGGCGCCGACCACCATATGGTCGGCTGCGACCCCTCTCAGCATCCGAAAAAAATCCGTGCTGCGCAAGTAACGCTTTTGGGCGGGATTTTCGAAACCCGAAAAAGGCAGGCGGCTGTGCAGACTTGTGGCAGACTTGTGACAGGGGAGGAAGCTTCCTTCTCTTACTTTTGTGGGCTGCTACAAAACCCCCATTTTGTCCCCCTTTCTAGTTAGCTTTTCTTCTTGGAAAAGGCTCAAGGGTGAAGGGGGAGAGAGAGGAGAGAGTTGGCTGGGTAGGAGGAA
Organism: Polygonum aviculare; assembly: GCA_934048045.1. Taxonomy (NCBI): domain Eukaryota; kingdom Viridiplantae; phylum Streptophyta; class Magnoliopsida; order Caryophyllales; family Polygonaceae; genus Polygonum; species Polygonum aviculare. The sequence goes on from OW204024.1 coordinate 15,304,686, forward strand.
GAAGAAGTTGACTGTGAGAAGAAGAAAGTGACGGTGGAGAAGAAGAGTTCGAGTGTGAGAGAGAGATCGCTTGTAAGGAGAGATAGTGAAGAAGAAAGCTTGGCTTAGTTGTGTTCTAGGAAGAAGAAGACAATGGTGTGGAGAAACCTTGTGGGTTGCTAAAGTGTGTAAGTTTGGATCTCTTCGATTTATTGAAGTTGCTTGTTTGTGATGATGATTCTCTCTTCTCTTTTTTTGTTGTTTGTGAGTTTAATTATGTGTGAGTAGTTAGCTTGCTAGGGTTGGGGTGAAACCCACCATGAAAGTGCATTCATGACCTTGATGTTTGGATCCATGCTTAACTTGAAATCTCTGCCTATAAATCCCTCTTGTGTGCTTAAAACCCTTGACGAAGTGGGGAATGTTCTTGTTTGCAACCTAATTGAAGGGTTTTGTTGTGAATGTGGACTATCCGGGTTGAGATGAAAGTCGAAACCCTTAGAAAGACAAGTTGGATTGCATGTTAACACCTTCATGGAAGTGGAGGCTCTTGATGTGTTCTTTTGTGGCGGAAGTCACCCATGAGATTTTGAGTTGAGTTGGTCCTTTATCATTGTTTGAATGCATGCTCGTGTTGTGGTGAATCCCCACCCCTAGTTGTTTTTCCTTGATTTTACAAAGCAAATCTTCGTGCCCAGATAGGTCGGCCGCGACCAGTTGCAGGTCGGCTGCGACCACCTCTGTAGTTGTTTTCTGTGTGTTGTGAAGTTCTGTTGTAGGTCGGCCGAGACCCCCCCCCCCAGGGTCGGCTTCGACCTCTTCCCGAGACTTGTTGCTTGCGTTTGTTTGCTTGTTTTGCTTTGCTTTCGTAGTTTGATTGCTAGACTATAGATCTACTAACTCCCGTGGACGATCCTGACTTCGCGCTATACTCAGCGGGGTCTTGACAAATTTATTTGTTAAGGTAAAACCCTCCCAACAAATTGGCGCAGTTGCCGGGGAGTTAGTTTAGTTTCCAAGTCTAGCTTTCTTTTGGGTGAGGGACTAGCCCGAACCCCTATTTTGTTACTAATCCGTTTCTCTAGTGCTTTGTACGCAGGTGTATGCCCTCTAGCTCACAAAGGGTAATTGACCATTTCCCCTTTGATCCCGAAATAGAGAGAACCCTTCGTTGAAGGCTAAGAGAACGAAAAGCAATGGCCGACGCTGGGGCTCTTGCTCATCAAATGGCTGAACTTCGCGCTCATATGGAGCAAATGCAAATGGAGCGAGATGCTCAAGCCGCAGCTGCGCGGCAAGAAAGAGAGGAGGCCGCCCACCTTCGAGAACAACTTGATGCTATTCCGAGGAACGCTAAGCAATACATGCATCCCGAGCTTAGGGTTCCCGAGTCCGCTATTGTGCTCCCGGTGATTGAGCGCGCTTTTGAGATCAAGTCCCACTTCATCACTCTCATCAAAAGGTCTCAATATGAAGGCAAGCCCACCGAATGCCCCATGGAGCACATCAAGAACTTCACCGATCTTTGTGACACCATCGCCGCCGATGGCGTCTCACTTGAGTATGTTCTCCTCAAGGCGTTCAAGTGGTCTTTATGTGGGAAGGCTCTTCATTGGCTCGAAAGTTTGCCCGCTAGATCCATCACTACATGGAAAGCTTTGCACGACTTGTTCATGACGAAGTTCTTTCCACCGGCCAAAACCACCGAGCTAAGGAAGCGCATCACCTCCTACCATCAACTTTTCAACGAGACATTTGTTGAAACTTGGGAGAGATTTAAGGAGCTTCTTTGGCAATGTCCAACCCATGGACAACCTCCTTATGTTCTCTAAGAAATATTCTTTCAAGGGATCAATGCCGCAATGAAAGACCGCATCAACCTCTCAACAAATTGCGGTTTTATTGAGATGAATCCCGATGAGGCATGGGATCTCATGGACAAACTCACCAATTATGATGCCATGTATGGGACCCAACAAGCCGTCCGGATCCAACCAAAGAAGCTCTATGATCCCAATAGTGAGCCAATTGATCAAGATGTGAAGTTTCAATTTATGCAAGATGAGATCAACAAGCTCAAGAAGCAAGTGAGCTACTTCAAGTCCGCCGGCCCACCTTGTCAAGAGTGCGGTTCTCAATCTCACACCGCCACCTTATACTAATGTGGAACAAGTCAGGGCCGCCGAGGCTTATGCGGAGGCGAACTATATGAGAGGACCCTACCGAGGCCAAAACAATGTTTATGCGGGGAGGAACAACAACTATCCTCAATGGAATAACCATGGCCAAGGTCAAGGTTATCCACCTCCCCCGCAAGAACAAAGGGCCCCTCCTTATAGACCTCCCGGTTACCAAGCGGAGCCATCATGGGTTCAAGAGTTGCAAGAAGGATTGATGCAAGGGGTGAGGACCGAGCTCACCACTCAGTTGAAGGGTGTCCATACGAGGTTGGGAGATCTTGACAAATGGAGAAAAATTGTTGACTCCCAACTTGGTGATCTCGCGGCTCAAATCCCACGACCTCAAGGGCGCTTACCGGGCCACCCCGATGAGAACCCAAGAGGCCATATTGCCGCCGTTCACCTAAGAAGCGGGAAGAAGTTGCCGGACCGAGTTATAAGCGAAGGGACGGCTAACAAAGAGGACGAAACCCCTCTGGAACGGGTCATGGCCGACCCCTTAATGGTCTCCACCGACCCTGTCCCTGCTGCAGAGGAGGTCGCAGCCGACCACCCCTAGGTCGCTGCCGACCCTCCTCAGAGAATCCCGATGACTGTCCCCTTGCCTCCGACAACGAAGGTACTTCCCTACCCATCCAAAAAGGCTAACGATTTCACGGAGGGAAAGTTTAAACGCTTTGTAAAGGTTCTCCAAGGCCTCAACATCACCATTCCCTTTGCCGAAGCGTTGAACGAGATGCCCGCCTACACCAAATTTCTCAAGGAGATCTTGTCCAAAAAACGGTCAATGTCCGAATTCACAAATGAAGTGCGGTCTATTGAGCTCCCGGAAAAACTTGGTGATCCGGGTAAGTTTGCTATTACCATTGGCATAGGTGCTCACCGATTCAAAGCTTTATGTGATCTTGGTGCAAGTGCTAGCCTTCTCCCTCTTTTTATATGGTCCAAGACCAACATGGGTCCTTTGGTCCCGGTAAACATGAGGCTTTATATGGCGGATGGCTCTTGTGTGCAACCCACCGGCATTGTGGATGACTTTCCTATTCAAGTCGGCAAGTTCTTTGTGCCCAACGACTTTATTGTGATGGAAATGCCGGAAGATCCCGTCGTCCCAATCATTCTTGGACGACCATTCCTTTCCACCGCCGGTGCGGTTATTGATGTGAAGAAAGGTCTCCTCACTTTTGAAATTGGAGAAGAGGTGGTAGAGTTCCGATTCAACCCTACCATGAAGGAGACCGGTGAGGTTATGGAGGTCAAGGCGTTGCTCGGAGAGTACATGAGTGAAGATGACGAAGAAGAAGCGGACCTCCCCTGTCGTAGGTCGCAACCGACCACCCCTAGGTCGTCCGCGACCCCCGACAGGATCTCGCCATCATGCTTGATTGAAGATGAAGATGGTGAAGCAAAGGAGTTTCTGAAGGTGGATGAAGACGACAACATCATTACACCACCACCGCCTACTCCGGAGCTTAAGACTCTCCCCGAGTCTTTGAGGTATGAGTTTCTTGGCCCAAATTCCACTTTTCCGGTAATTGTCAATGCAAATCTAAATGCGGAAGAAGTTGGAAAGTTGCTTGATGTTCTTAGGACTCATAGGAGAGCCATTGGGTACTCGTTTGAAGACTTGAGTGGACTTTCACCTTCCTTGTGCATGCATCGGATTTTTCTTGAGGAAGGTCATAGACCGACCATTAAGCATCAACGGCGACTCAATCCAAACATGAAGGATGTGGTGAAGAAGGAGATTTTGAGGATGCTTGATGCGGCAATCATACTCCCGATTTCGGATAGCAAGTGGGTGAGCCCGGTTCATGTGGTGCCCAAGAAGAGTGGTCTCACCGTAGTGGAGAATGAGAAGGGCGAATTGATTTCTACTAGGACTACTACTAGTTGGCGCATGTGCATTGATTATAGGAAACTCAATAGTGCCACTAGGAAGGATCATTTTCCTTTGACCTTTATTGACCAAGTGCTAGAGAGATTAGCTCTTCATGACTACTTTTGTTATCTCGATGGCTATAATGGTTTTTGGCAGGTTCCGATACACCCGGATGACCAAGAGAACACGACTTTCACGTGTCCTTATGGGACGTTTGCCTATAGGAGAATGCCCTTCGGGCTGTGCAATGCACCCGCCACCTTCCAAAGGTGTATGATGGCCATTTTCTCCGACATGATTGAGCACATTGTGGAGGTGTTCATGGATGACTTCTCGGTGTACGGTACCACTTTTGACTCTTGTCTTGCTAATCTTGCTAGAGTTCTCAAAAGATGTGAAGAAACCAACCTAGTGCTAAATTGGGAAAAATGTCACTTTATGGTTCGAGAAGGGATTGTCTTCGGTCATGTGGAGTCTAAGAGGGGAATTGAAGTGGATCAAGCTAAAATTGAATTGATTGAAAAATTGCCACCCCCTGGTTCCGTAAAAGGAATTAGAAGCTTTCTAGGACATGCCGGGTTTTATAGGAGGTTCATTCAAGATTTCTCGAAAATTTCCAAGCCATTGACTACACCGACCACGCGGCTGTCCGTTACCTCATGGACAAGAAGGATGCTAAAGCGCGCTTTCTCCGGTGGATGCTCCTCCTCCAAGAGTTTGATCTAGAGATACGAGACAAGAAAGGAGCGGAAAACCTTGTGGCGGATCACCTTTCAAGGCTACCAATCGAGCACATCACAGAGTCCGGAACCATGGTCCCCATCAACGAATCCCGCCCGGACGAAACTCTTCTAAGCTGCAAAGTGTCGCGAGGAGGAAGCTCCTGGAGCAGGTCGGCTGCGACCCCCTTATGGTCGGCTGCGACCTCCTCTGCCCCTTCTCCGGTTCTTGTTGATGATGGTCGAGATGGTTCGCAAGCGGCCCCGGTCGAGGTCGCCCAAGGTCACATCTTCTACCTCTCTTGCGTACTTCATAATCCTCCTTCCCCCTCTCCCATTTTGCACTCAATAGATGCTATTAAGGGGGTGAAAGCCCCATGGTTTGCGGATTTTGCCAATTATGTTGTAGGTGGCATTGTTCCGGATGGATTGACTTCCCAAGCTAAGAAGAAATTCCTTCACGACGTCAAGCGCTACTATTGGGATGGCCCTTACTTGTTCAAGCAAGGAAGTGATCACATCTTTAGACGTTGTGTGCCGGATGAAGAGATAGAGAGAGTCATTCGTCATTGCCACACTCTTCCGGCGGGAGGCCATGCTAAAGGATTCAAAACCACCGTAAAGATTCTTCAAAGTGGATTTTATTGGCCTACTATCTTCAAGGATGTGCAAGCTTATGTGACCGCTTGCGGTGAATGCCAAAGAGCGGGAAACATCACATGGAGGAATTAAAACCCGCTCACCGGAATCTTGGAGGTAGAACTCTTTGATGTTTGGGGTATAGACTTCATGAGGCCCTTCCCCTCTTCGGGTCCCTATAAGTATATACTCGTGGCGGTTGACTATGTTTCCAAGTGGGTTGAAGCCGTAGCCACAAGAACAAATGATGCACGAGTGGTGGCTAAGTTCATGAAGACCAACATCTTCCCCCGCTTTGGTGTCCCCCGAGTTCTCATTAGTGACGGTGGTTCACATTTTATTGAGAGGAGCTTTGAATCTCTTTTGACCAAGTATGGGGTGTCTCACAAGGTGGCCACACCTTATCATCCTCAAACTAGTGGTCAAGTGGAGGTTTCTAACCGGAAAATCAAGAGCATTCTTGAAAAGACGGTGTCCCGCTCAAGAAAAGATTGGTCCTCCAAGCTTGATGATGCTTTGTGGGCATACCGCACCGCCTACAAGACGCCGCTCCGCACCACTCCTTTCAATCTAGTGTATGGCAAGTCGTGTCACTTGCCCGTTGAGCTTGAACATAAGGCTTTATGGGCTCTCAAGGAGCTCAACATGGACCTCGACGCGGCCGGAGCAAAAAGATTCATGGACTTGCAAGAATTGGAGGAATTGAGGCTTAAGGCGTATGAGAACTCAAGGATCTACAAGGAGAAAACAAAGAGGTGGCATGATAAAAAGCTCGTGCCCAAAAACATCAAGGAAGGTGACCGAGTACTTCTCTTCAATTCTAGGCTTCGCCTCTTTCCCGGGAAATTGAGAACCCGATGGAGTGGACCGTTCACGGTTCATCGTTTGTACTCTCACGGGGAGGCCGGCCTCATAGACGACAATGGAGGAGTTTTCAAGGTCAATGGCCACCGGTTGAAGAAGTACTGTGAGAAGGTGGACCCCAATGAGGAAATCCGAGCCACTTGGGCTCTCACCACCGTCACCTAGCTAAGGTACCCCACGTCTAGCTCAAAGACGTTAAAGAAAGCACTTTTCGGGAGGCAACCCGTTCTTTCCCTTTCCTTAGACTAGGTAGATAGTTTGCTTTGCATTTCCATAAGTATTTTGTAGGGACCCGAGGCTTTGGTCGGGTGCAAAAGGATGGAGACGAACGAACGAAATGTTGGGAAGTTCTCTGGACATGGTCGGCGCCGACCACCAGCAGGTCGCGGCCGACCCCCTTTGGCGAAAGGTAGAAATTGTGTAAAAATTTCGGGAAATTACAAGTAAGCCCCTGAACTTTTTCTTTACAATTTTTATCTCTTCCCCACCCCTTTTCACTCCTTCAACCACGACCTAATAGCCCCTTCACGACCTCCCCCATTGTTGAACTCCCCCAAGTTCCCCTTCATCCCTCTTGCTCCATAGCCACTAGATCTACCTCCTTTCTTCCAAATTCCACCAAAATCCTTCCTAATCTTCCTCCCTCTACTCAAATCCACCACAAAATCCCAGAAATTTCGACCCACCCATACCCAAAACCCACGACCCCGACCTCTCACAACCTCGGCTTCGACCCTTATTTTGCTTGCATTCATCTTGTTTAACACTCTTCTTGTATGTTCCTCTACTCCCTTCCTCTTATATTCAAGTTTACTTGGGTAATTTTGAGGGTTTAGTTAGAAATCTAGATTTGGGTGTTCTTGAGCTTGAATGTTGAAATTTGGGTTGTATGTGCTTAGATCTACATGTTTGGTTGAGGATTCTTGAGTTTTGGCATGATTTCTTGCTTGATCTATGATTGTTTGGGTGATTTTGGGTCATTAGAATTTCTCTAGGATTTTTGGTAGCCATTAGAGAGGCTTAATGCTGAATATTCGAATGTGGAGTAGCTGCTGCAGGTCGGCGCCGACCACCCTTTGGTCGCCGGCGACCACCACCCGAATTTGAAAGATTGTCGATGCTTATTTTGGCGCGTACTTGTGTATGTGCGAGCTTCCATGGGTCGTCCCCGACCCCGGATGCCTCGTGATCTCTTTGAAAACATGCTATTTGAGTTGTCCTTACCATGATTTGATTGATTAAACCATGAGTCTTTCCCACTTCTTGCCTATTTTTTATGACTATGCATGCTTAGTTGAGAACTTCCATATGAAATTGAAAGTGTGTGTTTCTAGCAAGTATGGGGTGACCCTTTGGCAATTGAGTGCTTGTCTCTTGTGTGGTGTTTGTGTTGTTTGAGTTGGAGATTACCTTGGAAGTTTCTTGTTGGTTTTGTAGGAAAATGGGATCATCTTCAAGGGCGACCAAGAAACAAAAGAAGGGCAAGAATGTGGCGGTGATGGATGACGTGGTGATTCGAGACGAAGAGCAAATGCGACTCTATGAGAAAATGATGGCGGAAACGGTGAAGACTCGGTCCTACTATCGAGAGTCGCACGTGAACCTCCATGTGCACTCGGCGGTGGCGGAGGCATTCCGTTTGCTTGGAGCCGATAGACTCATTGATGACCCCGTCCCGAGGCACTACCCGGCGCTCACTTGTGAGTTCGCCGCCACCCACACCATCTCGGGGCCACACCAAGCGGACTTTGGCAAGACTAAGATCGAATTTCAAATTGGCGGGAAGAAGCACACAACCACTATTACCAAGCTCAACAAGATGCTAGGCCTCCCTACACCATCGGGAACCTACGCCGTGAAGGACTTCCCCGTCCAACGGATGTGGTCTTACCTCGCCGGAAAAGGAGAAACCACGAGCAACCCACTTGCTCGGGACATTGCTAGCCCGGTCTTCAAGGTGATCTTGCGCATTCTCGGCGCCGCTATTTGGTGCAAGTACGAGCTCTCTCGCCCCACCTTGCGAGAGCTCGCGTGCTTGTCCTCCATCCTCTTCACCAATGCTCCAACAATCAACTTTGCCTATGAGTTCGTCCACAACATCATCAACCAACGAAAGAACCCGAAATTTACCATGTGTGGTTGGTTGGTGGTCCTCCTTGCCCAAGCCCTCAAGGTCGATCTTGCCCGCTACAACTCCAAGCCCGTGACCCACATGGATGTCCGGTACTACTTAAATACCAAGGTGGTTGAGTGGAGTGATGAGATCGGCTACTTCAACAACTTCACCGCTCCCACCGGCGTCACTCACAAAGTGCGCCTCAATGATGAAAATTGTGAGTTGTTCTACCTTCCTAATTGGTATGAAGCTTGGGCACCCTCGGAAACGCCCTCTCCCTACGCCCAACTTCTCTCGGATGATGAGCATACAAGACAACAGCCGAGTCGGTTCCCGAGAGATGGTTCAACCACTCGCACAAGGCAAAAGCGAGCAAGAAGAGACTCCCTGGAGGGGGTCGGCGCCGACCAGTCTAAGGTCGGCCCCGACCACTTCCAACAAGGTGGTTTTTCGCAAGATAGGGTCGGCTTCGGGCAACAAGGGGTCGGCGGCGAGGCAGGGCAGAGAGACGGTGATCCAATGGACTACACGATGGGTCCCCAACCCGGGATGTTCCCGTACACCTCCAATCCTTCGGGATTCGAGTGGTCCGGTGGTCCTCAATTCGAGCCTCAAGGTGGCGAGTCTAGCTCTCAAGTTCCTCCAACCATGGACATGCTCAACGCCAAGATGGACGCCCTCGGCATTCAACAAAACTTCTTGTATTCCAAAATCCAACACTACCACGACCAAACATTGACCCGTTTCCAAGATGCAACTCGAGGCTTCGACAACTTCCGGCATGAGTACAATGAAGACCGCCAAAACCAATTTGCCTACAATGCTTGGCTTGCTCAAAAGATGTTCCCGGATTCTCCATTCCCACAACCTCCCCAAAGATGAGTCTTCTCCAAACGCTCCAAGTCCAAGTATGTATCTCTTTTCCCTCTCTTTACTTTTTAATCAATGGGGACATTGATGTTTTAAGTATGGGGTGGTTTGGGAGATACTACTTGTTTGTGTCATGTGTTTCCATGTTTGTGTGTGTCTTTGCATGTGTGTGTTTGCATGATTGAGTCTTTTTGTTTCGACTTTTATGATGAAAAATACCCTTGCTAAGATGTCCTAGGATAGTGATTATGAGCATCATCATGTAATTCCTTATAATTTGCTTTGAAAGATTGCCTACCGTGACTTTGATTTTCGAATTTTGAGCATATAATGAACATTGAGCATGCATGATTCTAAGTGAAAAGCAATCCAACAATTTGAACCTAAGTGAGAAATCTTTTGGCCACAAAGGAATGTATGTTTTATTCCTTGGTTTTTCATGTGTGATTTTTACTCTTCCAAATGCATTTATCACTTGACAATGGCATGTTTATTTGAAATTTGAAACCAATGGAGATGCATTCATTACTTGTTAGATCAAATGATATTGAACTTATTTTCATTATCCTTTTCTCTCCTTTTCATCCTACCTATGCATGATCCCCTGATTTGAAGTCCCTTGTTTGAGCCTAAAGCCTTATTTCTAGCTCCACAAAAGTATCCTAGCCATTATAAGCTTGACCCCATTGATCCGGGAATTAGGACTTAGAGTGGGTGGTGATGTTGATGTGGATGAGGGGTGAAAATGAAGAGATGATGGAGGTGGAAGTGGAAGGAGTTGTCTTGAGAGAAGAAAAAGAACCGAGAAAACTGAAGTGTTGGCTAATAGTGCACAAATGTAGTGGTCGCGTTCTCTGTCGTGGGTCTCGGCCGACCACCTAGTGGTTGCGGCCGACCCCCACCAGGCCCTTCGAAAAAAAAAATCAAAAAGAGAGGTTGTGTGAATAAGTGCAAGAGCCGAAGCTTCTTCATAAGAAGAAAGACAAAGGGATAGGTGAAGTGATGTGTTCCTTGAAAGATTATGAGTTTGGTGTTTGGAGGAAGAAAGAAGAGTTGGTTGAGTGTAGTTGAGTTTTGAAGTCTAGGAGTCTATGTTCCGAGATTCATTAGCACCACGAGACCAAACTATTCCACACCCTTTGAATTACCGAGCCCCGTTGCAACCCGGCCGAATGAAACTTCCTTGAAGTCTTCATTGAGCCACTTAAGTTCTCTTGATGGTTTAGCTTGTTTTGATTTCTTCGGTGGAGAATTTCGGATATAATTTCCATTGTCTATGTGTTGGGACGCTATCAAGAACGCTTGCGTACTTGTTAGTGTTCCACACAACCGTCCCTTAGTTTTGATATGACAAACTCACTTTGATTCTAATAAAGTTGTCCAAGTGTTCAGGAACGCCAGTGACCAAAAGGATAACAAGTGTGTATGGGCATCCCACAAGCTTACGGACGCTAGCTAACAGGAAGTAAGGACCAACCAGAGACTACTTGAGCAAGGACGGAGTCCCAAGCAAGTAGGAACGCAAGAAAGGAGTCCTTACTCACTAGCCGACAGGATGACATCACACGACAATGTTTCATCATCCAAGGACACGTGGAGACCGATCCTGTAGCGGAGTCCAACACTACGTGGCGGACGATCCTGTTACAGAGTCCATCAACACGTGGCGGCCGATCCTGTAGCGGAGTTCATCATACACAGCTGGATACAGGAAGCTTCCTCATCACCGCCCTACTACGTGGAGGAAGATCCTGTAGCCACGTCCACGAAGGGCATGATCGTCCCAGAGAAAAGACGCCCTTCCCCAAGTCCTATAAATAGCCCCAAGGCATTTATTGTGACTTCAACGCTTTCAGGAATATTCAGAGAGAATCACGGGAAAGCGACTCACTCAAGAACACGAAGAACTAACTCAAGAACTCAAGAACAGTGCTTAGACCTGAGTTAGATCGAGTGAGACTTGTAAACAAATCACAAAACAAGTTTGTAACCAAAAGAGAAAGAGAGAGTTCTGCGAAGTACTGCAGAACGTATGAATAGAGTCCTTTAGCAGATTGAACCACCTTAAGTTGTAGGCTTAAAGGAGTTCCTTACAAGTGAAGTTAGGGAAAAGCTAAGTGTCAGAGAACTGTAAGAACTCGCCAGTACAACTGTAAGAACGGTTAATATAAAGGAAAGAACTATTCAAAAATCCTCCAAGGAGGTAGAGGTTTACACTCAAGGACTACTTGGTCTTGAGTGGTTCCTCTATAATTCATTGCGTTCATTACTTACCTGTTTAGTACTATTTCCGCTGCATTACTCAAGGCCGCTCCTACACCTCGTAGGAACGCCTAACCACAAGACGCCTTTACCTAAGGTAAGGCCGTCCCTCAGTACTAACGATCCAACACTATGAGGTATTGCATTTGGAATTGAGATTGAGTGCTCATTGACACATCCTAAGCACTTGAAAATGAGTGAAACACATTGCATTTGTGAGGTTGGATTGTTATTGCTTGGAATTTACACATGTATGCTATGATATTGAAGTTGTGTTGCTCATTGTTCTACTTGCGCTTATTTTTCCTTAAAGGCATTCTTTGAGCTTGTTATTTGGTCTTGATGCATGTGAGTGATTGCTTGAGGACAAGCAAGTCTAAGTATGGGGTATTTTGATGTCGTGCTTTTTAGTTCATTTTCTAGGTAGTTTTCTAGCTTGTTTTGCATGCTTTCCTTTCGTGTTTGTGTGTTTTGCATAAGATTTCGACTCTCTTTCGAGGGTTGGAGTCGTTTGTGTGTTGTTTCGTGTTGTGTAGGTATTTGGAGCCTTTTGGAGACGTTTTTCATGCATTTTCGGAGCTTTCTAGGAACCGTTAGTTTTCAAGAGTCAAGTCGTCAAAGAACCAAGATCCAATGTTGCAGCCAAGGGAGCCTCAAAAGAGTGCCAAATTCTCAAGAAAATCAAGGAGCAAAAAGGCAGAAACGTCGAGCAAAAGTCCGACCAATTGGAGCAAGAGCAACACAACGCAAGAAGAAAATCTCACTTCCTGCTGAAGGTCGGCGCCGACCACCATATGGTCGGCTGCGACCCCTCTCAACATCCGAAAAAAATCCGTGCTGCGCAAGTAACGCTTTTGGGGGGGATTTTCGAAACCCGAAAAAGGCAGGCGGCTGTGCAGACTTGTGGCAGGGGAGGAAGCTTCCTTCTCTTACTTTTGTGGGCTGCTACAAAACCCCCATTTTGTCCCCCTTTCTAGTTAGCTTTTCTTCTTGTAAAAGGCTCAAGGGTGAAGGGGGAGAGAGAGGAGAGAGTTGGCTGGGTAGGAGGAAGAAGAAGTTGACTGTGAGAAGAAGAAAGTGACGGTGGAGAAGAAGAGTTCGAGTGTGAGAGAGAGATCGCTTGTAAGGAGAGATAGTGAAGAAGAAAGCTTGGCTTAGTTGTGTTCTAGGAAGAAGAAGACAATGGTGTGGAGAAACCTTGTGGGTTGCTAAAGTGTGTAAGTTTGGATCTCTTCGATTTATTGAAGTTGCTTGTTTGTGATGATGATTCTCTCTTCTCTTTTGTTGTTGTTTGTGAGTTTAATTATGTGTGAGTAGTTAGCTTGCTACGGTTGGGGTGAAACCCACCATGAAAGTGCATTCATGACCTTGATGTTTGGATCCATTCTTAACTTGAAATATCTGCCTATAAATCCCTCTTGTGTGCTTAAAACCCTTGACGAAGTGGGGAATGTTCTTGTTTGCAACCTAATTGAAGGGTTTTGTTGTGAATGTGGACTATCCGGGTTGAGATGAAAGTCGAAACCCTTAGAAAGACAAGTTGGATTGCATGTTAACACCTTCATGGAAGTGGAGGCTCTTGATGTGTTCTTTTGTGGCGGAAGTCACCCATGAGATTTTGAGTTGAGTTGGTCCTTTATCATTGTTTGAATGCATGCTCGTGTTGTGGTGAATCCCCACCCCTAGTTGTTTTTCCTTGATTTTACAAAGCAAATCTTCGTGCCCAGATAGGTCGGCCGCGACCAGTTGCAGGTCGGCTGCGACCACCTCTGTAGTTGTTTTCTGTGTGTTGTGAAGTTCTGCTGTAGGTCGGCCGAGACCCCCCCCCCCCCCAGGGTCGGCTTTGACCTCTTCCCGAGACTTGTTGCTTGCGTTTGTTTGCTTGTTTTGCTTTGCTTTGCTTTTGCTTTGCTTTCGTAGTTTGATTGCTAGACTATAGATCTACTAACTCCCGTGGACGATCCTGACTTCGCTATACTCAGCGGGGTCTTGACAAATTTATTTGTTAAGGTAAAACCCTCCCAACAAAAACCAGAATGTAAACATAGACATGTAGTGGTGGTAAGTACATTGCATCAAAAATTTTCCTTGCTCTTCATTTCATATCTCACTTTACTTCTCGAACCCACACTCTCGAACATAATGGAATCTCAGAATGTAAATATAGACATGTAGTCGAAACTCGCTGGTCTCTTTTAACTCACTAGGGTGTCTCCTTACCCTATTGGCCATATGCTTTTAAAAATGATGTTTACTTAATCAATCGCCTACCATCTAAATCACTTAAATGCAATTCACCATTCTTCAATCTAAATCACTAAAGAGTTTTGGTTGCGAATGCTTCCCTTGGTTAAGACCTTATAATATGAACAAATTTGACCCTAAAGTGCATACTATTGTCTTTCTTGGCCATAATCTCACCCAAAGTGCATGCTATTATCTTTAACCAACAACAACGCGCAATTTTGTGTCTTGCCATGTCCACTTCATTGACACCGAATTCTCTCTTAAGAAAACAAACGCTACACCAAACCTAGCCGAGCCGCAAGGAGGGGAATGAGGTTCAATTTCCCTTTCTTTGGCTCCAAAGCCTAGCCTTGTAACTCCTTCTTTCAACCACATTAGGCAACAAGAAGATGAATGGGGTTCAATTTCCTCTTTTTGAGCCAATGAGCCCTCAAACTCACCCTTGCCTTCCTTGCCGTGTAAAACCTCAAACACCTCTCGACCAAACCCTAATTTGGTCCATCAGCCAAATATTACCAAGCCTGTTAAAAGAATGAACCTCCTTGCCCAAGCTCAACCCTCCATTGAGCCAAAAACTATAATCTAAGCCCTCAACAATCCTGATTGAAGAGTTGTTATGGAAGTTGAATCTGAGGCTCTTCGTTGTCATGACACTTGAAATTTGGTACCACCTACACCTTCTCAAAATCTTGTAGGGTGTAAGTGGATGTATAGAGTCAAATATCACCCGAATGGCACTCTTGATCGCTACAAAGCTCGCTTAGTCACCAAAGGCTCTCATCAAAGAGAAGGTTGGGACTACTCGGAGACCTTTAGTCCCATTTTCAAGTCTGTTACTGTTTGCATTATTCTCACCATTGTCGTAGCTCAAGGCTGGCCACTTAGGCAACTCAACGTTATCAATGATTTCCTTCAAGTCTCGTTGTATGAAGTAGTGTTTATGCATCAACCTCCCAGCTTCATTGACAAAATGAAACAAGATCATGTGTGAAAGCTAAACAAGACAATCTATAGGTTGAAACATGTCCCTAAGGCTTGGCACAACAAGCTTAAAATACACCTTATTCAGGTAGGGTTTGGTAACTCCGGATCTAACACATCTCTCTTCATATATCAACATCATGGATTCATGTTGTTCTTTCTTGTATACATGGATGGCTAATTACTCAAAACTTGATCTATTAATTAATTTATGTTAAATATAGTAGGCTTATTTGGTGCTAACTGGAAATAAACTTGGTCAAATGCACTATTGTGGTTTTGCATAGAATTTTACGAGCAAGTGGGTCATTTTTTTTACTCATTTGGGTGCATTGCTATTTAAAGTAATTTGAATCAAGTGAACTTAGTTTATACTAATGAAAAGAGATAAATAAGTATCGAGTAAAAGTATTTAGGTGGTCATTGGCCTGCACGCTCATTCTGGCGAGGAAGGTTTCAAGAATTAAATGGCAGTAGATCCCTAGTAATTGGGTTTTGTTGGATACTAGCTAGTTGGTAATTGTGCTTCGTTCGATACTAACTAGTTGGTAATTGTGTTTGGTTAGATTAGGTCGGTTGTGCACGCATTGCTAAAAACACTTATGTGGAGATAACCAAGTCGTTTGTCAAGCCTTCGGGTTTTGGTGATACTTGTTATGTCAGTTTTCGTGTCTGTAAACCCGACTCAAATTTGTGTTCGTCTCCCTTTCATTTATATGTATATATAAGAACTTATTACCACTGTAGTAAACCATATTGATGAATATAGAGAACAATGATATGATATATGATTAAATTAATAGATTAGAAATTTTCATTGTTTTGACTAAGTTCGTTTTTTGAGTCTCGTTGAGAGAAGTACAACCAACCGTTCTAATTGATTCCTACGTTGTCGTCAACTTTGTAATTCTGTATCTATTGAGTTGCCATTCCTTTTCTAGTACCAGAACTTACAGGATGATGAGGATGTTAGGTTCTCGACATGTGTGAGTCCATCAATCCAATCTCGTAGTTTGTTGCACTCCATTCCAAGCAAGTGGATGGTTACTACATACTTTATATATAATAAATGAGATCTGCATCCGTTTAATATTTCGTATTCGTTGAGAACTTGTTGCATTTTAAAGGGGTGATATAAATTAAATCAAGTTGGTAAAGAATTAATGACCATCATGTTGCTGTTGTTATTATCTCATGATGTTACTATAATAGTTATTGTTGTTATTATTGTGGTTACTGATATGAGCTATGACATATTACTATGTTTTGATCGAACTGATTTAGGCGCGTAGTTATGTGACGTTGTGTTTGACTACATCGTATAAGGTATTGTATGTACTAGGATAGCATTAGGGACAGAAGTTGTCCACTTGATATATTGTCTCTTAAAAAATAATGATACTGATATGTTTCATTAATTGAGGTCTTAGTGTTTAGTGTCATGACTCTGCTCTTCTCTTGATTTGGAGGGAGCATTCGTGCTTTGCAGATGTTAAGCCTGTAGAAGTATGAAGTTCTATAGAGTGTTCAAGTTGGAGCCATCAAGAAAAGGCACGGAACCTGAGCACTTGCAAAGTGGAATTCATACGGAGGCATTGACGGACATCCCGGTTTTCATTCTTTGCTTTATTTTTGGTTCGGTTTAGGTTTTATTGTAATAAATGGCAATTGGGTTTTCCTAGACCGGTCATATAAGTTGACTACTTTCTCTCTTTTCTAGGTTAACAATTACAGACTCTTTGTATCTGAGTTTTGTGCCCGATGGGCTAGTTACAGCTTTTGCCTGAGTATTGCTTGTGATCAGTTCTCTTGCTTCTACTCAACCGATCTTAATCCTAACGAGACTAGATTTCATCATGGTATCAGAGCGTAAGGAATTTTAGTCTCGTTCTTTCGATCGGGTTTTGAGGATTTCGCACTTTGGTGCGTTGGTGTTCGATCGCTTTGTGTGATCTGCTTTCCAGGCTTCAAGATGACGAAGGATGATGGATCATCCAATTAAGCCGCTATCTCGACGGCGAACATGACGGACCCTCTTCAACTAGCGAACTCGGACTTCCCGGGGATGTCGCTCACGAACACGCCCTTCAACGGGAGTAATTTCATGGCGTTGAGCCGACAGGTGGAACGAGCCCTGATGTCGAAAATGAAATTGGGATTTGTTGATGGAACAGAGAAGCGTCCTGAAGCGGGTTCTACCGATTTGGGCAGGTGGAGACGGTGTGACTCCATGGTTGCCTGTTGGATATTGAACTCGATGACAACCGAGATGTCGAACGGGTTTATTTACACCGATTCTGCAAGGGCTCTGTGGCTCGAGATCTGCGAGCGCTATAGGCAAAACAATGGGCCGCTCATATTTCAGATCCGGCAGGAATTGGCTCAAATTTCTCAAGGTAACATGAATGTTACTCAATATTATTGCGGGCTTAAGAAATGTTGGGATCAATTATCTACTTTGCAAGCCTTGCCCGTCTGTAGTTGTGGTGTGATGGCAAAGTGCAAGTGTAAGATTGCAGCTATAGTGCTTGAACAGGACAATCAAACCAAGGTGATGCAGTTTCTAATGGGCTTGAATTCAAATTATGACGCCACCAAAACATATGTGGTGTCTATGGATCCCCTGCCCCCGATTGCGAGAGCTTTCAACATCGTTTCAACAGTTGAAGCACAAAGGAATGCGAACTCTAGTGCAGGTGGTAGTGTGGAGAGCTCAGCCTTTATGGCAGGACAGAAAAATGCTTCTAGGGATTTTGATGCAGGGCGCAATGGTACAGCTGAAAGTGGTCGTGGTAATGGCATTTACGGCGGTGAGAAAAGAGACTATAATAAGTCTAAAGGACATGGCAAACGAGTTTGCTATCACTGCAGGGAAGAGGGTCATATTAAGGACAACTGCTTCGAGCTTATCGGTTATCCGGACTGGTATAAGGGGAAGAAGGCAAGGAGAGGCCCGAAAGTTGCAGCCAATGTGGAGAGTGAAAGCTACACAGGGAATGACACTCCACTTGAAGGCAGCAATGGTAGTGAGCAGAGAGGAGTGGATCAATATCAACTTGCTAGTGCTATGTCCAACCTTACAAACGTTTGTCAGGAAATGATGAGAGCTCTGAGGTCTGAAAAGGCTCTAAACGTTGAAACAAAAGGGGGTGCAACGAGCAGCTCTAGAGGAAGCTATGGAAATGCAAGCAAGTCAGGAAAGGGGAACATCCATTTTGCAGGTATTTCTGTTCCCGTTTTGAGTTCTGCACAAAATGATATTAGTGACTGGATTGTTGATAGCGGGGCTTCTGATCATATGACCTCTTATTTTGAATTGTTATTGATGCCGAGGGAAGTTGAATATCCTGTTCATATAGTTCTTCCAGATGGAACTTCTAAAACAGTACAAATCATAGGTGATGTGAGATTAAATGAGAAACTGGTTTTAAAGGATGTTCTGTATGTGCCAGATTTCAGATATAACTTGATGTCAGTGAGTAAGATAGTTGATTCCGGAAACTTGATTGCACTTTTTCATAAGGATACCTGTATGTTGCAGGACCATATGAGTAAAGAGTGCGTGGCTATAGGACAAGGAAGTGGAGGCTTGTTCAGGATTAAAGGGCAGCATGGAAGAAGAGAAGACTTAGTTCCAGTTTTGAATAATTCCTTTAACACTGCTAAACGATATAGTTGCTCAACTGTTGGAAGTTGTGATTTCAGTTTGCTTCATAAGAGGCTCGGCCATGTTTCTGTTTCTAAGATATTACACTTGTCAGTTTGCAAAGATCATATGCAAGACAATTTTCTTTGTGAAATATGTTCTATGGCTAAATTCCACAAGTTACCTTCTTATCCTAGTGCATCTTATTCTGCAAATTGTTTTGATTTATTGCATATTGATTTGTGGGGTCCCTATAGAGTTAGGGCATTGAATGGAGAAACTTACTTCCTGACAGTAGTTGATGATCATAGTAGGGCAACGTGGACATACTTGTTGCAAGGAAAGCAACAAGTTCATGAGGTTTTGGATGCTTTTGTGAGATATGTGAAGACACAGTTTGAGGTTACTCCTAAGGCAATGAGAACAGATAATGGATCTGAGTTCGTCAATCAGGAATGCGGCAGAATGTTGAGAGAACATGGCATTGTTCATCAGAGAACGATGGTGTATCGGCCTGAACAGAATGGGAGAGTTGAAAGAAAGCATCGACACCTCTTGTATACAGCTAGGGCAATGAGATTGCAGGCTGGTTTGCCACAGAAATTTTGGGGTGAGTGTGTTTTGGCTGCAACATATGTGATTAATAAAATGCCTTCCTCGGTCCTAAATTGGAAGATGCCCTATGAAGTGTTATTTGGAAAACATCCAAGTTATGAGAACATGAGAGTGATGGGATGCTTGTGTTTTGTCTACAATGCTCCCAAACCAGCAGACAAGATGGCAGCCAGAGGTAAGAAATGTGTGTTTTTGGGGTATCCTCCTAATAGTAAAGGGTACAAGGTATTTGATTTGGAAGAGAATAAGTTATTTCTCAGCAAGGATGTTCAATTTTATGAAGATAATTTTCCATTCTTAGAGTTGAATACTGGCTCGAAAGAATCTTCTGGTGCTAAGGTTGATCTTTGTGATCCCTTACACCATTTTGTGGCAGACGAGGATGATGTCGTGCTGCAGGGAACTGACAGGAATGAGAGATTGCGAATAGAGTTCACAGATGACTCTAGAGAAGGTGATGAAGTACAGCCAGTGATCACTTCTTCACCTATTACTGCTCCACCAGTGCAGAGAAGGTCTCAAAGAGTCAGTAAAGCACCTTTATGGCAGAATGATTACGTTGTTAATGCTGCAGAAACAGGATATTTTGCGTCTTTGGCCAATGTTCATGCAGTTAAGGAGCCACAAAATTTTGGTGAAACATTAGGAAGCCAGGAATGGCAAGAAGCAATGAATGAAGAGCTAGAGGCTCTAGAAAAGAATGGAACTTGGAGTCTAACAACGTTACCTCCGGGTAAGCAAGCCATCAAATTCAAGTGGGTGTACAAGGTGAAATTTAATCCAAACGGAGAGATAGAGAGGTATAAGGCTCGTTTGGTTGTGAAAGGCTTCAGCCAAAAATTGGGGAAAGACTATCGCCACACTTTTTCTCCAGTGGCAAAGGTGCCGACTGTAAGGATGTTAATCGCGTTGGCGACCGCAAAGGATTGGAGTTTACATCAATTGGATGTAAACAACGCATTCCTTCATGGGCACTTAGACGATGAGATTTATATGGAACTTCCAGAGGGGTATGCCAAGGGTGTCCCAGGTCAGGTTTGCAAGCTTGAAAGGTCGCTCTACGGTTTAAAACAAGCCTCTCGGAAATGGAACCTAGAGCTGACTTCTTTTTTGGTTTCTATTGGATACAGACAGTCACGATCTGACTATTCTCTCTTTTTGAAGAGTGAAGGTTCATCTTTTACAGCTATGTTGGTTTACGTTGATGATATTTTAATCACCGGAAACGATGGTGAAGAAGTACAATTCATAAAAGATGCTTTACATCAGCAGTTTACTATCAAAAATCTGGGAGAAGCAAGGTACTTTCGGGGTATGGAATTGTACAGAGATGAGAAGGGAACAGTTTTGAGCCAACAAAAATACATCCGTGACATACTAGAGGATTGTCACATGAAAAATAGCAAGCCAGCGAGGTTTCCACTTCCTACTAGTTTGAAACTTCGATTGGATGAAGGGGAATTACTAGTTGATGCAGAAAAATACAAGCGCCTTGTAGGCCGATTGTTATACCTCTCTTTGACTCGGCCTGATCTTTCTTATTGTGTTCAACATCTTAGCCAATTTGTTTCCCAACCGAGGGTCCCTCATTGGCACGCTCTACAGCATGTTCTGCGATACTTGAATGGAACTTCACAACTTGGATTATTTTATCCTGTTCAGACATCATTGAAGCTGACGGCGTTCTCCGACGCTGATTGGGGTTCTTGCTTGATTAATCGTCGCTCGTTGTCTGGTTATTGTCTATTCTTAGGCCATGCTTTGGTGTCATGGAAAAGCAAGAAACAAACCACTGTATCACGATCATCTGCTGAGGCAGAGTACCGGAGTATGGCATCCACGACAGCAGAGATCATATGGGCTGGCTACTTGTTAGGGGATCTCCAAGTGGATGTGCAACAACCAATTACTTTGTTTTGTGATAATAGGGTTGCTCAGCAACTGGCTGCCAACCCTTGCTTCCATGAAAGGACTAAACACGTTGATCCTGATTGTCATTTCATTCGAGAACGTGTTCAGTCCGGTTTTATTCAGACTCCTTATATTCCTTCGAAGTTGCAACTGGCCGACATCATGACAAAGGCACTCAATGAAAACCAGCACCGCTTCCTTTCTTGCAAGTTGGGTCTGATATCTGCTCCAACTTGAGGAGGGGATGTAGAAGTATGAAGTTCTATAGAGTGTTCAAGTTGGAGCCATCAAGAAAAGGTGTGGAACCTGAGCGCTTGCAAAGTGGAATTCATACGGAGGCATTGACGGACATCCCGGTTTTCATTCTTTGCTTTATTTTTGGTTCGGTTCAGGTTTTATTGTAATAAATGGCAATTGGGTTTTCCTAGACCGGTCATATAAGTTGACTGCTTTCTCTCTTTTCTAGGTTAACAATTACAGACTCTTTGTATCTGAGTTTTGTTTCGATGGGCTAGTTACAGCTTTTGCCTGAGTATTGCTTGTGATCAGTTCTCTTGCTTCTACTCAACCGATCTTAATCCTAACGAGACTAGATTTCATCAAAACCTTCCGTTTTCTACGCTGAAGATTCGATCAGTCGTTACTTCCCTTCGATGTGGGCTGTACTCGGCACCATTTGTGCTTTGCACTTGTTAAAGCTTGCGTTTTCTACACTTGGGATTCGATCATGGAGTCGTTACTTCCCTCTGATCCTGGTCGTACTCGGCACCATTTGTGCTTTGCACTTGTTAAACCTTGTGTTTTCTACGATGTGGATTCGATTATGGAGTCGTTACTTCCCTCTAGTCTCGACCATACTTAGAACCTTAACAGCTATGAACTTGTGTGTTATATTCCAACTCATAAAAAATAAGTGTGTTAGGTACACTATTGAACCAGTTAGGACGCTTCGTCACTCCTACTCCATTATGGTTTAGTTGTGAGGAACTTTTTTAAATCGTATGTACTTATGAATGGCTCCTAAGAATTTTCTCATGTCTCCTTGATAAGAACCACATATGGTGCTAGTCAATTGTCATGATAAATTAGGCGCTTTGCACCCTGAAAAATTAGGCATTATGCGTCCCTATAACTTTAGGCACTTCGTGTCCCGTTCGAATGTGACACTTTGTGCCTAGTAGGTTAAAGATAATGTTGCTATAATTGAGTTGATCATGGATCATGATCGTCATCACACTATTATCCTATGGACATTCGTACTCTAGCGTATTTCATGAAGCAAATTGCTTTAAGCTCATATTCCATCAACAAACTGAACATAGGTTCTTTGTATCTCGTCTTCCTTTTTCGAAACATTTTGCTTGAAACATTAAGATAGGGACTTGGAATCGGTTCGAAGAAGAACCTATCCACATGATATCATTTCTTAACAAGTCACGTACCCCGTGAGAAATAGTAGTCATAGTACAACTAGCTCTCTCCTAATATCATGACGTGAATATGATTCCAAATATGTGTTACGAGAACGGACATGACACAGCAAGTTGCTAGTATAACGTGCTCACACAGGGGTCTGAAAGAGGGAATTGATTGATAATGATTTTGCCAGGTTCTAAGGGGCTACTCTTCTTTTTTGTATTCTTCAATGCATGAGGGGCATTTTTATAATATTATAGGGTACATTGATTCTTTCGAGTGAGTCTCTTGTAAGTGTCGAAATCAAGAACAGTGAAGTCTCGTGACTGAGTCTCTTTACGAGTGTCAAAATCGAGACTAGTAGAGTATTCGACGGAGTCTCTGTTGAGCGTTGAATAAAGATCAATGATTACTCGACGGGGTCTTTGTTGAGCATCGAGTAAAAATGAATGATTAATCGAATAAGTCTCTTTATGAGTGTCAAAATTGAGAATGATGAAGCATTCAACATAGTTTTTGTTGAGTGTCGAAATTGAGAATGATGAAGCATTTCACTAAGTCTCTAATGAGTGTTGAATGAAAGCGTGTAGTTGGTTGAATGAGTCGCTACGAGGATTAAGAATATCACTTAGTGAATAGTTGGTGACAAGTTTGTGAGGTGTTCGTAATTTTGAAATCCTTGGATCATGCGTGGATCATCCAACATTGGGTAACCTCTTCAATCTGTAATCATGAAAGTCATTATTGAACCTTAGGTCAGGTTGCTTTGGTAGAGTGAGCGACCCTTAATCAATCATATTAGGATTGATTGTAAAACTCTTTGTAGTCAAAGGAAGGGAGGCCTTTCAACGTTGAGTCCTTAGATTGATCTTTAGAGGTTATTCCCAAGATAGAATATCTCGAGGATGTCCAGTAAAATTGAGATTCCAACTTTAGTCGAACATTGATACATGTGTCACTGATCGGGCATTATTTGGGGTTCGGTGCTCGGGTATTTCATTCCTTCAGAACCAATCTTCCTCCCCACCTGCTAGTCTATTTCTAGACTAACCCTTCTAATTTCCTTTCTTTTGCATGTTATTGTGGTGTGTTTCATCTTCTTGGTGATACGTCAGTTTTCCAAGGAGCCGAAGTGCTAAATTGGAGTTCTAAAGAGCGAAAGAACCCGTTGGTCCTATTGAAGAACGGAGATGAGCTAAGGCAAAGTTGTAGACTCTCTTGGAAGTGAAACACCTTTTGGTTCTATTCAAGTTGTGAACCTGATCGGTCCGGATCGGAGGGTCTCAAAATTTACAATTTATAACCGAACCTAGTTGTAGCACAAGGTAGGGTGTCGAACACTCGGGAGTTCGTTCGTTGAGTGCACCAAAAAGACTTGCAAAGGGGAAAAAAGGCTAAAAACAAGGAAAATCAATGGAAACCACTCGGGACCGACATGGTCACTTCGGCCCGAGATGGATCGACGAACAAATGAACGGGACCGACACAGATGTAAGTCGGGCCCGAGGTCTGGGTATGTCGAGCTTAGCAAAAATGGAGAGATAGGTCTTGGGTTTTTGGGTTCCTTCTCTAGTAGATGTGGGTTATTCCACCCCAATTCAGCCAATAAGTGTTGATCCTCGTGAGATAGAGGTTGTCCGCCTCGGCCCCGCCACTTCTACACATCGACCCTAGGGAATTTTACCTCCCTTTCGATGCAAGGTCAAGTGATAGGCAAAAGATCGCTTCCGTTCACTCTTGCCAACCACAAGCCCTTGATCCCTTGCTTCCACAAGAGATTGTAGCTCTATGTAGAGTGGGTTCCTAGATCAATCCTTTAAGGATATGGAATTGGGGGTTCAAACCCAAACCTAGCTAGAGGTCTCCCCCATCGCCTAAGACCAATGGAATCTACTCTATAAGGCTAGAGTAACAAGCAATCAAATAACAAAGCAAACAAATCTCAATCATCCAAATCATGGCAAAGCCAAATTTCATTCAAATCAAAGGGAAATCACAAGATCCAAATCCAAATCCACAAATTGCAAATCGAAACAAAGACAAACTCACAATTTCACCCTAAATCTACTCCTTCTCCACCGATTTTCCTCTCCTTCTCCTCTCCTTTCCTTCTCCTTGCTCTCCAAGTCTTCCTTGAGCCTTTGAAAGTGATTAGTGGGGTGTAATGAGTCATAATCCTCTAATTGTCTTCTCTCCTTTTAATTAGGTGCCAAGAATACCCAAAAATGGAAGAGGGGCAAAAGTGGTAGATCACATTTGTATGCCTTGATGCCCAATCCACAATTCTGCCGACTTGGAGCGACTTATGTGTACCTTGGGCCCGATGTGCTGGCACCTCGGTCCGCTGTCCTGGAGTCGATCTCGGGCCCGAGTTGCTGGGCAACTCGGTCCTGGCCTCGGTCCACTCTTCTTCTTGGCTTTTCTTGAGCTCCTATTCATTGATCGCTCAGCTCTTCCGCTCCTTTGTGCTCGTGCCTTGCTCCTCCTTTGAGTCTCCTTTCAAAACCTCCTCAAAACACGCCAATTTACCTACAAAATGCAACAAATTCGCATAGTCTCCGAATCTCATAGAAAACCGGAATCTAAGCTAAAACACCACCAAAACACCACCAAAATGAGAGACATCAGAATACCCCATACTTAAACTTGCTTGTCCTCAAGCAATAACAATATAAGCAAGACCGAAGCATAATCTTCAAGTAAAGCCTCATATGAAAACACAATCTAGCACGAGTGATAGATATTCAAGCAAGATTACGTCATCACACATGATCAAGTGTTCATAGAAATAGAGTCAAATGCAACCAAGCCTCACTTTAGGGATATGAAAATGTGTATCACTCATCATGTGTTTAGGTATAGCAATGAACACTCTAGCTCAAAAATCATGCAAGTAAAGACTTTACTATTGAAGCTAATATCACTAATTCCTCCACCTAGAGATGCCTATTACAATGCACACAAAGAATATGAACTTGGCTCAATGGAGGTCCTCAAAAGAGGTTCCATTCGGCCGGGTTGTAATGGGGCTTTTGGTAATTCTCAAGGTGGGAATCATTTTGGTTCTGTGGTGCTTACAATGGGGATTGAACTTCCTAATCTCTCACCAACTTCACCAAAATTCCACAATCAACTTTTCACTCATCCAAAAGACTTAACATTTTCTTTTCTCAACCCACAACTTCACTTAGCATTCCACTTCATCTTTGCACTTAGCTTTTTGTTGGATTTTTCACACTTTTGCACTGGACCGACTTGCACACTAACTCGGGCCCGAGGTCACTTGTAACTCGGTCGGACCCATTTGTTTTCACCTAAACTCTTTTCTTTCAATCCACTTCTTTTTCCAACATTTTCTTTCTTTCCTTTCTTTATGCTCAACAAAGATGCACTACCCACTTGATTCATAACACCATTCTTTGCCCTTCACCAAAGAGAATCTCAACTCTCCAAATACACTCCCAACCTCTCTCACTAAAGTCCAATCCCATAAGGGTCAAGTCATATAGGCTAGGAATCATATTTTTGAGGATTTTCAAGCAAAGGTCTAGGCTAGAACGGGGCTACAAACAACGGTTTAACTTCAAGGTAGGATATGGAACATTTTGTGACTCGAAAAATAAAGTTCAAATCAATGTGACAATGCTTAGAACAATTCTCATGACGGTCTTGGAACATAGATAAACACCTCAATAGCAAGTTTTACTAAGCATGCATGAGCTAATCATACAAGAAACATGAGGGATATGCAATAATGAACAAACATCCCTAAAATGGCCAAAAATCAATCTCACAAGGGTCGCTCATACTTAGTTGCATAAAAACTCATCCTTGAACTCACATGCTCAATAAAACAAGCAAGATATCATTATCACATCAAAAGCAACATCATTTTAGAGGCTAAACCATCCAAAAATATGCAAAGGAATTTACATGCTCACATCATTATTAGCCTTCATTTGGACATCTAAGATGGGAATTCCTAGTCCAAAATCAAAATCTTTTTGACATTTTCAACCAAAATTTTCAAATTTTTATGGATTGTTTTGCAAAAATTTTCTTAAAACAAAACAAAATCATCCATTCAAACCAAATCAAACACAATCATCATTCATGAAACATACCATACCACTATCCAAAAGCAAACATCCCAAAACAAACTAGGAAGCAAACACATGAAACTAATGCATGAAACTATGAGCAACTAACCCCACCCCATACTTAGAATTTTGATGTCCTCATCAAAACAAAGAAACCAAAACTCAAAAATAAAAGAGAAGAGTTAGAAAAGCTCACAATTTCTTATTCTTGATTGGCTTGTCTAGATTTAGTCCGAAGGGCGCCCACGGCGACTTCTTCTGTGGAGCCTTGCTTGTCTTTCCCGCTCATACACTTGTGTTTGGTAGGGGTCTTGGTTTGGTGGTTGGAGTTAAGGCGTGGGGCGCGTCCACGGATCCTCTCGGGAGGGATAATTCCCGACCATCCAATCGTTGAAGCTCTCTTGGACTTACCACCTATGATCCTCCACCGTCCTAAGATCGTCCACCTCACGCCTAGTGTAGGCGAGGTTCCGGTTCATCTCCTCTTGTTGAGCTTGGAATGCTTCTTGTTGTTGAAAGATTTATTGTTGTTGTTGAAACATGAGTTGTTGTTGAAGGTTGACTTGGTGGGTCTCTTGTAGCATGCTTTCTTGTTGGAGTTGAAGGTGAGCCATTTGGTTGGCTAGAAACGACATGTCCACCGCTTGTTGTGGCTCGGGAAAGACCATGCCGGGCCCATACCATTGGGCGTATCCTTCGTACCCTCCATAATGCGGTTGCTCTTGCCTAGCTCGGCTCCCTTCACCACGCTCAAAATGACTCGGGACCAACTCGGGAGGAAAGGCATCGGACCGACGTTGTTGGAAGTCGGGCCCGAGGTACCCTGCATCTCGGTCCAGTAGAGTGGGAGCTTGATCTCTTGTGTGGAGGTTGGCTAGCATACCTTGGAAACCTTCATCTTCTTCCGGAGGCGTGTCAACATCCATTGCCTCTCTTTTAGCAAACTCAAAGTTGTTGGGCTCGTCTTCGGAATCCGGAGAAGGTTGGGGAGTGGTAAAGCGAATGTGTTGAGCTCGACGTCGAAACTCCCTTGTCCCTTCCGGTTCACCATATGGGCTCTCCTTCCCAGCCCAAACTTGAAACCAATTGTAGTAGCTTGCAAGGTCAAAGAGTTTAGGCCCCAAAGGAATTGCCACCTTGTCAAAGTTTGAATGAGGCGCTAGATGGGTGGTGAGGTCGGTGATGACTTTTTCTTTGATGATGTTTGCCTTTTTGAAGTACTTGAGATTCATGTACTCCACTCCATTCGGTGCCGGCGTGTACTTGGAGAGATCAACCTCGAGACGACTAGCCAAGCGAGCTATCATCCCACCGAAGTAAATCCACGAGGAGCTTTGGAAGTCTCTAACCATTTTGACCCACTCCCAAGTGATGTTCAATGGCTTGTCGGCTTGGAATAGCATCTCATAGAGCAACATAGCTTCTTCCTTCATGGGTTTACTTAGCTCGTGGCGCGCAAAGATGGCGCACCCTAAGACACGGATCATAACCCGGAAGAGAGGACTAACAATCTCATTTGTAGAAGCTCCTTTCCTCATCTCATTCCTCCCCGCTACATGCCTCCATAGGTATTTCACCTTCTCATTGTCCACGCCGGCTTCCTCCCTTGGAAAAGGAAACCCGAGATAGGTCGCCAAGTTCCGAAGAGAAATCTCTTGTGTCTCATTGCCCAATTGGAAGGTGATGATGCCGTCATTGTCCTCCACGCCTTCATAGGTGCAATTGAACGTGGCCATGAACTCCGATGTCAAGGCGGGATAGTGTGGGTTGTCCCACCTCAACATCGCATCAAGGCCTATGTAAGAGTAGCACTGGGGGAGAGCTACATCCATCCCCATCTTCCTTATAGACTCCCAATCTAGCCACCTTGTGTGGTGGGCTAACTCCATGTACCGAGCATAGCTCTCGGCTACATCATCATCATCATCAAATCTCACATCATCCATCTTTGGTGCTTTCTTTGACTTCTTTGACTTCTTCGACTTCTTAGAGGGCCTTTCCATGTGAGAAGAAGATGCACGGGTTTCCATAGTACCTACACACACTCAAAGCGAAAGACTACAAGATAAGATCCATACAACCTCAACAATATCACACATATCTACAACTCACAACCTAACACACATTGATACCCCATACTTAGCCTCTAGACACTTAACTCACAAAATCCAACATGTATGAATAAAGGATCACAAAACATTGGTCAAGCTAATAGATATATCATGATGATCAAGCTATAACCAACAATCAAACTCATGAATCCTAATGTCAACACAAGAGAAAGAATATTAGAACAAGGATCGATACACTCTAGACGTCGGGCCCGAGGTGCTCTACCTCGGTCCGAAGTCATAGACCGACTCTCTATGTCGGGCCCGAGGTACCTGGGTATCTCGGTCCCCTTTTAAGCTCGTCTTCTCAAACATTCTCCCCCAAAGTCAATCTATCATGCACTTAAAATCCAATTTCAACCATCTATCATCACTAATCGAAGTTCTAAGGGGATTCAATCATGCATACTCAACAAATTAAGAGCAATTTACCTATTCATGCAAATCCACCATTGATGCTCAAGCTCCAATCTCAATCAAACATGGCAATACTCAATTCAAGCAACATAAGCACATGATTCTCAAAGAAATAGATAGGAATCGAATTTCACATACCAAAATTGAAGAGACTAAGACTTCCTAGCAACCAATCTACTTAGAACCCAAATCTCTCCACTTAGGTTAAGAGGAGGGGTGAAGAACAATGGAAATCTTTGAGATTTTCTCTTTGGATTTGATGTTGGGGAAGGTTTGTGGTGTTGGATCGAGATGGTAGTGGGCAAGTAGGGGTGGATCGAGTGTGATGGAGGAGGGGGGCCGATTTTGATGTTGGTGAGAGAGATGGGTATTTTTGGTGTGGTGGTTATGATGGAGATGGTAGGTAGGTAAGGGAAAGAGGATTAAATAGGAAAGGGACAAATTCTAGGTCAGAGGGGCAAAATTGGAATCTTCCACAACTCTTGACCAAAGTTGACCAAGTTGTTGGACCGAGTTACCTAAGTCGGGCCCGAGTTACTGGGCACCTCGACCCGGTTTGGTCCGATCACCGAAAATTACTCCATCTATGCTACCTTTTTTCCCATGAATCCATTTATCATTTTCACCATTACCTCTACTCAATCATGAAGCACAAATAACACCACTAATCCACAAAAATGCATGCTAGGGAGAGATTAGAGAAAGTCTAAGCTAAACTAGGAACATCAAACTAAAATTACGAAAATAAACCTACTAAGCTCAGGTTGCCTCCCGAGAAGCGCTCTTTTAAAGTCATAAGCTTGACTTCTAATCTCAACCTCATGGTGGATGGAAGATGGTGAATTGATCACCATAGTCATGCCCATTGCCATTGTCTTCATAGCCATAGAACCACCACTTGTGGTTGATGTAGCTAGGCATGGCCCTCCAATTCTCTTTCACCTTTCTCCTCCAAAGCATAAGTTTGCACCTCTTGAATTGCCTCTTCTTGGTCCTTCTTCCCTACATCAAAAACTTCCAAAGAGTTTCTAGGAGATTCAATAACATTATAGATCACATCATCTTTCAAATCACTTAAGCATATGTAACTATCTCCTAAATCCTGTTTTAAATCACTCAAGAAAATATAAGAATCTCCAGCATCAAAACGATATGAGTAAGGATATTCTTCTTTGCTCCTTGGACCATCATTGCTCCTTAACACTTCTTGATGCTCAAATTGATCCACTAACTCTCTCTCTTGAACTTGGGCATTGATCCTTTCATTGCTCCTTAAAGGTGCCTCTTCTCTTGTGGCTTCCACTTCCTCTCTTTTCCTCTTGGCACTCTCTTCTAACTTCACAATTGCCAAGGCATCCGGCTCATTCAAAGCCTTGATGAAGTGAAACTCAACCTTGTCTTCCCCGATCTCAAACGACACCTTTCCATTCTTCACATCGAACTTCGCTCCCGCCGTTGCTAAGAACGGTCTCCCTAGAATGATAGGAACCAAAGGATCTTCCTTCATATCTAGAATCACAAAGTCGTCGGGAACGAAATACTTTCCCACTCGAACCGGGACATCATCCAAAATTCCCGTAGCTTGGGTAGTAGAGCCATCGGCCATTGTGAGAGACATGTCAACCGGCTCAATCTCACCAAGGTTAGCCCTCTTCCAAATATTCATAGGCATAACCGACACGCTTGCTCCTAAGTCACATAGAGCTTGGAAACTTTGAGACCCTACGCCCACGGTAATTGCAAATCTCCCCGGGTCTCCCAATTTTTGAGGTAACTCCAATATCTTCACCTCATCTTGCATTTCCACTATTGACCTCTTTTTGCTCAAAATTTCTCTCAAGAACTTAGCATAAGAAGACATCTCATTCAAAGCATCGGTGAATGGGATCGTTATGTTCAACCCTTGCAAAAGCTTCAAGAATCTCTTGAACTTGCCCTCTACAACATCCTTGGGCTTCTTTAACGGGTAAGGAAGAGTTGTGCCACCTTGATTCTTGTTAGGATCAACCTCCTTGGACCGGATTGGCTCACTCACATCTTTCTCTGCTCGGACCGACATAGGCTCCACGTCAGGCCAGATGTCCTTGTCCTTGGTCTAGGGGCAAAGCAATGACTAGGGTGTCGGACCGACATCAGGGTAAGTCGGGCCCGATACCTTCTCTTCCTCGGTACTAGGCAGGGGACCTCCTCTAGCTTCTAGCTCGATGTCTTGGCACGTCGGGCCCGAGTTGTTGGGTAACTCGGTCCGACTCTCCTCTCTTGGTCTTGACGCATGTGGCTCGGGTAGATTTCAACCACTCCTCAACCCAATAGCTCGGACTTCATTTTGTGGGGCACGGGGATTCTCCTCGGGTCGGCCCGGGAGTCGCCCATCTTCTCTAGGAAGTCGAGTAAAAAGTTCAGCAAATTGGTTGTCCACTTGCCTTCTCCATACACCAAATTCTTTGAATTCGCTTCTCATCTCTTGCGCCCATTGTTGGGTTTGTTGATCATAAAACCCCGGAGGTCGGTATAATGGTGGTTGGGCCCTTGGCTCATTTTGGTTGTAGTTGTTGTTGTAGCCATTGGATTGGCCTTGATTCCACCGGCCATTACCTCCATTTCCTCCATTGTTGAAGTTGTTTCTCCCTTCAAAATTCCTTTGAACAAAATGTGCCTCCTTGATTTGCTCGGCCAAGCGAACTTGGCTCTCGTTAGGACACTCTTGTGCAACATGTTTAAGAGATCCACACTCCTCGCAAGCTCGAGTGGTTTGCTTGAAGTGGTTCACTTGTCTCCTCAACTTGGTCACCTCACTCTCTAGGAATTGGAGTCTCACATCTTTGTCAATCTCCTCACTCTTCGGATCATAGAGCTTCCTTGTACCATCACCTTGGACTCTTGCCTCCTTGTTTGCTTGGCTCACCCCGTACATGGCTTCGTAGTCGGAGATTTTATCAAGTAACTCCCAAGCTTGCTCCGGGGTCAAGTCTATAAATCCACAATCGGTGTGGAGATTTAGCTAATTGTCCTTGGTGGCGGGGTTGATTCCTTGGAAAAAGATGTCTTGGAGAACATATGGTTGTTGCCCATGGGTTGGACATTGGCGCAACATCTCCTTGAATCGATCCCAAGCCTCAAAGAGTGGCTCGTTTGATCCTTGTTGGAAACTTGCTATCTTTCTCCGAAGCTCCGTTGTTTTTGTTGGTGGGAAGAACTTCATCAAGAACGCCTCGTTGAGATCCAGCCATGTTGTGATCGACCTAGGGGCTTGGCTCTCGAGCCAATGTGCCGCCTTGCCCCCAAGCGACCATTTGAAAGCCTTGAGTAGCACATACTCTAACGTCTCTTCATCCGTCGAGATAGTCTCACACATATCCTTGAATCGCTTCACATGCTCAATTGGACACTCTTGAGGTCGTCCCTCGAATTGGTCCCTCTTGATAAGTGATATGAATTGAGTCTTGATCTCGAAGTTCTTTGAAACCTCCGGTAAGACAATGGCCGGCTCGGGAACCTTCAACTCCGGATGCATGTATTGGCATGCATTCCGGGGTTGAGCATTAAGTTGAGCCTCTAGCCTCATCCTTTGCTCACGCTCTCTCCTTGTCTCGGCGTCCCGGTTTTCTATCTCAAGTTGCATTCGAGCCATGTCGGCCCTCATTCTAGCAACCTCATCATCATGTTGTGCTTGGTTCTCCATTCTCTTCTTCTTTCGGGCCTCTTTGATTATGCTCTCTGGATCACTCACTAGCTCAAACTCAAGTGTTCCTGGAGTGGAGCGAGCTTGCATAAACCTATAAGAAAAGACACAAACAAAACCAAATCAAAACTAACAAGGGGTTTGGGCTATTCCCTCACCCAAATCACTACAAAATCAAAGACTCAACAAAAGAGGTACCTCAAGCAATAAGAACTCCCCTGCAACGGCGCCAAAATTCTGATCGGTCCGGATCGGAGGGTCTCAAAATTTACAATTTATAACCGAACCTAGTTGTAGCACAAGGTAGGGTGTCGAACACTCGGGAGTTCGTTCGTTGAGTGCACCGAAAAGACTTGCAGAGGGAAAAAAAAGGCTAAAAACAAGGAAAATTAAAGGAAACCACTCGGGACCGACATGGTCACTTCGGCCCGAGATGGATCGACGAAGAAATGAACGGGACTGACATAGTTGTAAGTCGGGCCCGAGGTCTGGGTATGTCGAGCTTAGCAAAAATGGAGAGATAG
Organism: Polygonum aviculare; assembly: GCA_934048045.1. NCBI lineage: Eukaryota > Viridiplantae > Streptophyta > Magnoliopsida > Caryophyllales > Polygonaceae > Polygonum > Polygonum aviculare. The sequence goes on from OW204024.1 coordinate 15,337,847, forward strand.
GTCTTGGGTTTTTGGGTTCCTTCTCTAGTAGATGTGGGTTATTCCACCCCAATTCAGCCAATAAGTGTTGATCCTCGTGAGATCGAGGTTGTCCGCCTCGGCCCCGCCACTTCTACACATCGACCCTAGGGAATTTTACCTCCCTTTCGATGCAAGGTCAAGTGATAGGCAAAAGATCGCTTTCGTTCACTCTTGCCAATCACAAGCCCTTGATCCCTTGCTTCCACAAGAGATTGTAGCTCTATGTAGAGTGGGTTCCTAGATCAATCACTTAAGGCTATGGAATTGGGGGTTCAAACCCAAACCTAGCTAGAGGTTTCCCCCATAGCCCAAGACCAATGGAATCTACTCCATAAGGCTAGAGTAACAAGCAATCAAATAACAAAGCAAACAAATCTCAATCATCCAAATCATGGCAAAGCCAAATTTCATTCAAATCAAAGGGAAATCACAAGATCCAAATCCAAATCCACAAATTGAAAATCAAAACTAAGACAAACTCACAATTTCACCCTAGATCTACTCCTTCTCCACCGATTTTCCTCTCCTTCTCCTCTCCTTTCCTTCTCCTTGCTCTCCAAGTCTTCCTTGAGCCTTTGAGAGTGATTAGTGGGGTGTAATGAGTCATAATCCTCTAATTGTCTTCTCTCCTTTTAATTAGGGGCCAAGAATACCCAAAAATGGAAGAGGGGCAAAAGTGGTAGATCACATTTGTATGCCTTGATGCCCAATCCACAATTCCGCCGACTTGGACCGACTTATATGTACCTCGGGCCCGATGTGCTGGCACCTCGGTCAGATGTCCTGGAGTCGATCTCGGGCCCGAGTTGCTGGGCAACTCGGTCCTGGCCTCGGTCTACTCTTCTTCTTGGCTTTTCTTAAGCTCCTCTTCATTGATCGCTCGGCTCTTCCGCTCCTTTGTGCTCGTGCCTTGCTCCTCCTTTGAGTCTCCTTTCAAAACCTCTCAAAACATGCCAATTTACCTACAAAATGCAACAAATTCGCATAGTCTCCGAATCTGATAGAAAATCGGAATCTAAGCTAAAAAGGAACAAAACTCACACGAAAAAGAACAAACGACACATATTTACAAGGGAATTTAACCACTAAAACACCACCAAAATGAGAGACATCAGAATACCCCATACTTAAACTTGCTTGTCCTCAAGCAATAACAATATAAGCAAGACCGAATATTATAATTGTGCATACAACTATTCAAGTTCAGACTACGTCTCTCTTTAATCTTCAAGCTTCGGTTGCAACGTCTTTTATTCATGTTTTGAATGCACTTTGTAAAGGCCTGGTTAGTCTCGGGCTGGTTAAATCCGGGATTACTGGCGGTAATACTCTTATAGAATTGGGGGTGTTACACAACTTTTACCCTAGATAGAGATGTTCGAGCAAAAATAATATAGATCTAGCAATAACCTAATAACAACAAATCCTAGATTATCCAGCTAGAAGTTATTGAAATAAGTAAATAAAATTCAACGAAGAGAATAGATTAGATCCATGTAATAGATAAAGAATTAGAAATCTTACAACTTAATCAAAACGAACGCTTCAATTGTGTGTCTAAGCAAAAGGGCTTAGTTCTCCACATAATTCTTCAATAAGAACAAATTTTCCAAAACTCATACCAGGTCTAAAACAAACTCTAATCATCCTTAAATACTAGAAAGTAAATAGGTCAAAATATAAAAACAACCAAAATTCAGAAAAGGTTTAAGATAAAATTTTAGACGATTTGGCTCGAACACTGGCAGCGGACGCCTCCTGATGGCCAGTGGTCACCTTCAGTCAATACTCGCAAATTCTTCTCCTCTTTCGCTCCAAAACTCTCTTCAAAGCTCTTCCTCTTCAATGCTCCAAAACTCAACTAGAGAGGCCTAATATATATGCTTAAAAAACCCGGCTATATACACAACATAATTATATATATTAGTTATAACTAGAGGTGTCAAATGGGAGCATGCCTTTTATTTAGTAGGTAACATCGACGAAGCTACCGCGAAAGCTATAAACTTAGAAATGGGGGTGGATTCGAATCGGGTTGAGTCCGGGTTCGGGTTGAGTCCGGGTTCGGGTCAATCAGGTTACAGGTCAAATCGGGTCGGGCCTTGACAAGTTATTGTGCGGGTTCGGGTCGACCTAACAGGTCAAGAATTTGAAATTTTAATGATTATTAAAATAATATTATTTAATAATAAAATATTATGTTTAATAGATTTTTATAATAATATTTTTTATAATAGGTTTTATGATAAAATATATTATAATATTTATAATAAAATATATTTAATCTACATATATATAAAATATCGGGTCGGTTAGGTCGGTTTCGGGTTTCAACCCAATCGGGTTCAAGTTAATCTGGTTCGGTTTTTTTCTTTGCTCGCTACTATTCGGGTCGGATTTGAACCCAAAATGTTTCGGTCGGTTCGGGTCAAGTTTTGACAACTCTAGTTATAACACATTATATGCATGATTTAATACGTTATATACATGATTATAAAGGTTATATGAATGATCTTTTATTGTTTGCATACATGAATACACAATCAGTAAAATATCATGCATATGACATTTACGTACGTAATTTTCAACTTCCTATAATTACAAGATTTTTTAAATCTTCTTTGTCTATAATTCTAAAATTAAATCTGGTCCATTTATTCATTTTAGAACCAATGCTCTATATTTATCCACAACATATCATTATAATAGTTGTTTTATCAGAATTTCTACCAAAAACAAAAGTTGTTTTATCATAACCTACTTCTCTGAATATATTTTGAGTCTTTCGCTTATATTTTGGCAACTACCTCATTAACTTATACTCCCTCCGTTTTAAAATAGTTGTCTGTTGAGGTCCGAAAACACCGAGAGTAGTATAACGCGATGAGAGCACGGGATTTGAATTCAACCGAGTCAACAGACGAAGAGATGGAAAGTATTTGGTCGCTAGTAGTGTTTAACGCGATGCGGGTAGTGTGAAGCTATGTTTTTGTATTAGCTGTGAGATTACAACAGTAGACAGAGATTCTCTATCGCGTTTGGGTGTATCGGGTTACAACAATGATCTTAGCTCGAAATCTAGTGTATGTGATTTGCGAGAATTTCGATCCCCGTTTTGGTGCACAGAGCTCGCTATTTATAGTCGAGGTTTGGACCGAGATCGAGCGAGATGTCGATGTGGGACGAATGCCGCCCAGGTACGTGTCGCTCTTTGGTTGGCTCTCGGAGCAGTGGCCGCAGGGCTGGCCAATCAAACGCCAGGATGGGACGTTGCCGCCCACCGCTCGCTTGATGGGACGCTGCCGCCCATCCACTTGCGTGGATGGGACGGCCTCCTCCAGCCGCTATGAGAGATCTTTGCGCTGATCCTTCGCAGCCGCGATAGCGGCAAACGCGATGAGAGATCTTTGCGCCGGTCTTTCGCACAGGAGAGGATCCTTGCGGTACACGCAATGACGACACGACCGTGGTCCAAGCCACCGATATGCCCATGCTTGGTAATATTTTGTTTTGGTAGGGTGGCCTTACCGCGTTGACGGTTCCTTGTATCAACACAACCCCATGGACTAGGCCTCGATGCCCTTTTGAGGACCGGTCCAAATAGCATTTAGGACCGGAGACGCGGTTCTAGGAACGCGCTAATGCTTTAGAGATGTACGGGCAAACGGGGGCGGCTGGACGAAGAGTATGGCAAGGGAGATTGTTTGGGCCGTGGAATTTCGTGGGCCGTCCGCCAGTCGAGGCCCATTACTCCGTGGCCCGCTGAATTTTGAACAAAAGGTGGTTTCTGCCCCTCGTCTTCCTCATTCCCTCCACGCAACTCTCAAACGCCATTTTCGCTCCCAAGGACGCTCTCGCCCTCCGCCGTCTGCAATTGTTTGGACAACCGTCACAACCGCCTCCGCACCGCACCTCTCGCCATTCCGGTATGCTCTCCTTCTTCTCCTTTCCTTTCTTTTCTTCTCTTTCTTCTGCTTCGTTGGTTCCTTTCGGGGGTGCCCTAAGTTCAGCGGTGACACCACCGTTGGGCGTCGGCGGCTTTTGGGGTGGTTTCTCCCGAGAACCCGCCCTACCGGTGGTCTCGGCCCCTTTTTCTTGTGGGTTTAGGGCGGCGGGGTGCGATGGAAAGCTCCTGCCCCAGCCATGATTCGGGTGGGACGTTACCGCCCGCAGGCGTCTACGCCACGACTGGCTGGTTCGAGCGGCGGAGGAGAGGAAAAACTCCGCCGGGGAGGCCAAGCGTCGTGGGAGGCGAAGCTTCACGCCTGTGGGAGATCGAAGATGACGCGCTTATCACGACGTCCCATCCCATCAGCGTCCTGTCGTCTCGGCCTACCCCTGGAGATGCGTGTCGAGAACGGCAGAATGTTCCCCTGACACAGCGCGGGTGCCCCCAGGCCTTCTGTTTTGACAAGGCTTGTCGCCCTATTGCGATATGACACCTGCCCGTGCTTGGGGTACCGCGCTCCTTGTCTTTATTTGCTTTCTACATTTGTTGTTCATGAGCACTATCGTTTACTGTGTATTTATCGCGCTATATGCTTCTCCATGATTGTTTCTTCCCATGCATATTATTTCTCTTTTCCTTCCTCCAGGAGCCTCTTTGCTTCCGTGCCCTGGATTTGGGGTTTTCCAGCGACTCCTGCCCTTCAGGCGTGAATCGCGGTGATAGGATAGCGAACTGGGACGAATTCTACGCCCCTGACCCCTCGCTTGAGTACCGGGAGATGTCCGCGAGTGATTCCCAAAACAACTTCCGCGAGCCCGCTGGTTTGAGCAAGAGCGACCCTACCACAGTATCCGCCGCCCGCACACGGAGTGCTTTGTCATCGCGATCAATGGCCCGGTGTGCGCCCTATGACCCCCATGACGAGGCTGGCGACGAGGCATCCACCTCCGGGACCGCGAGAAGCTTTCCCTCGCGGTACCTGACGCGGATCAAGGCAGAGGTTCCCCGCTTCCGACAAACCAGGCCCGAGCGTCTAGTAGAGTACGAAAACCCGACGACGCTGGAGAAAGGCAGCGCCTCCATCCTGACCCTCGAAGAACTGGATGTTATCGCGTCGGGATACCCTAGCCAGCCGGGGTGGAACTCCTGTTGCCTCTCGACGGGGGAAACAGCTTTGCCGTCTACGAAGCGGGTGTTGTGGTTTACACGGCGAGCCTCGTCCCGGGCTTCCGGGCCCCTTTGCCGCGCTACGTCTCCGATTTTTTGTTTAATGACGAGCTTGCCCCGGCCTCGATGGCGCCCAACTGCTGGAGCGTCATTGCGGCCTATCACATGCGGTGTCTAGAGCTGAGGCACCCTCCCTCCGTGGGGCATATGCAACAGATTCTCACGGTTAAATCGGACAGCAGGGGCATCGTGAACTTTAGCTTCACGCACTGTAACCTTTTGATTACTCCCTCCAACGTTGGCCCGTGGTGGAAGGAGAAATGGTTTATTGTGCATGATTTCTCGGGCGACAACCTGCTTTGCCCCATAGTCCTTGACCGCTTCCGCCCCCACATACGCAAACGCGGCGCGTCAAAACAGGACGCCGCGACGAAGAAGGCCTTCGCGGCGCCTTTCAAAAGGGAGCAGAGTATAAGGATAACACAAGAACGTCTCGAGCGCGCGGGGCTTAGCCTGAGGCCGGCACCACCCCGGGAGGACGAGGTATCCTCATCGGCCACCGCGTCTCCGGTGCCCGAGGGCGAGGGTATTCCTGTTTTTCTTGAGACTTGGCCTCATTTCAATGAATGCTTTATCAGTACCTTGAACGCGTTAAATCTGATCGTTGGTGGCTTGTTTTGTAGGTATGGATGTGATCGCAGCCCTCGTCTCGGGTAAGTCAGCCCCGACCGACTCCGGAGCCCCCTCAACCGCACAGACCGTGGGCAAGAAAAATCAGACCGCGAAGGGCGTCTACGATCGCAAAGGGAAGGGCAACACCGCGGAGCCTAAGGACAAACGCGCGGCGGGCGCCCTAAAGCGTAGGACCGCGGAGGATGCCGTCCGCGCGGAGGGGTTGGCGACGAAGAGGGGTGAGCTGGACGTGGCCTTGGTCGAGGAGCCGCCCCTTGAGACCTCGAAGGGCCCTGCTCAGATAGTGACGGGTGTTGGCAGCCGCCGTCACTAGTCGCGACGGGCCGAGGTGGAGGGGTTTGCTTACCCTGGGCCGAGCTATGGCACCTTCAAGGATGGCCAATATGAGTATGACGCGGAGAGGGAATGGTTCTAGACCCTCACCGCGGCTGAGATCAAGGGAGAATGCATGAAGTATGGCCATATGGTGCGTGACCTCTTTGCTTGTTTTGTGACCCATCATCGTTTGTTTTCTTTTATCTTTGTTTTGACGCTGTTTTTGACTCACAGGTCAACGCGTGGGTGCACTATCTCCCCGATCGCGTGTGCGAAGAGGAGGCCAGAACGGACGAGGCGATCAAGGCCAAGGAGGCTGTCGAGGTGACCCTCGGGGAGTTGTGCACGCAAGCGGCGAGAGACGCGGACGAGCTCAAGGCGGTCAAGGCCCAACTTGCAGCGACCAAGAAAGAGGTGGCGGGGCTCAAAGCGTCGACCGGGGAGTTGCGACAGCAGCTGGAGGAGACCAACTCCCAGCTGCAGAACGCGATACCGCAGTTCCTTGAGTCGGAGGAGTATATGGCCCGTCGCATCTCTGACGCGAAGACTGTCCATGCCCTCAGCACTGTAACGGGGGTTCTTCAGGCGTGTGAAAGGTACAAAGTAAAGTACTTCACCCCTGACTTCAACCGTAACATGGGGGCAGTCTGGGAGGACGGGATGGCGAAGCCCCCGCCTGGCGTTGAGGTAGACGATGCGGGGGGTGCCGACGCCTCCAACGTCAATCCGGAACTCCCTGCCTCCGATTGCGACAAAGAGAAAACTCCTGAGGACCTTACCGCCTCCGCGACTGTGCCTGTTGTTCATGACGCCTGAATCCCTCCACCGTTTATCAAGATATCTTCCTTTTATTATTTCTTGTGTTTGAACTGATGTTTCACTCGGCCCTCGGGGCCTAAATACTGCTTGTTGCCGCGTTGCGGCTGTAATTATACTCTTTCTTGACGCGATCTACGCGTTTGAACTATTTTTGCCGCCATGCGGCCTTTTAATTATGGAATGTTTGTTTTTTTCTGCTCTTAAAATTCGCGAAAACTCGCCGTAACCAACCCCATGCCAAGCTGGGTGCTAGGACCGCGCTTGACACTAGGTTTGTACAAATGGACTTCACGAAAACTCGCCGTGCCCAACCCCATGCCAAGCTAGGTGCTAGGAACGCGCTTGACACTAGGTTTGTACAAATGGACTACGCGAAAACTCGCCGTGCCCAACCCCATGCCAAGGTAAGTGCTAGGACCGCGCTTGATACTAGGTTAAAACAAATAATCGTGGAGTTTTGACGTTTTAAGACTTCCTGCGACTGCGAGGGGTGGTACCCAACTCGAGCACGCCTAAGCGCATTGCGCGCGTTAGCGGACAACCCCAAGCGAGGACGGCAACTTGGGTTTCCCTAACGACAGTGGATTTTTTGATGTTTTAAGGCTTTATGCGACTACGAGGGGTGGAACCCAACTCGAGCGCGCCTAAGCGCATCGCGCGCGTTAGCGGACAACCCCAAGCGAGGACGGCAACTTGGGTTTCCCTAACGACAGTAGATTTTTTGATGTTTTAAGGCTTTATGCGACTGCGAGGGGTGGAACCCAACTCGAGCGTGCCTACGCGCATCGCGCGTGTTAGCGGACAACCCCCAAGCGAGGACGGCAACTTGGGTTTCCCTAACGACAATAGATTTTTTGATGTTTTAAAGCTTTATCCAACTGCGAGGGGTGGAACCCAACTCGAGCGCGCCTACGCGCATCACGCGCGTTAGCGGACAACCCCAAGCGAGGACGGCAACTTGGCGGCTTTCCGTAACGACAAATTCATTATTTGGACAGCGTAGGGTAGTTGTCTCGTTTTATTCATATGATAAACAGTAGAATAGAGACATTACAAGTGACAACAACCGCGGTGGCAAACCTAGTTATTACACATAGTACTTCTTGAGGCGTGCCTCATTCCATGTCTTTGCTAAAGTCTGTCTTGACAGCGGATCCGTTAATTTAAAGGCCCCTGGTACGACCTCCTTTGAAAGGAGGTATGGTCCTTCCCACTTCGCGTCAAGCTTGCCCCCCTCGGTCCTTTGGAGGGCTAGATCGCCCTCCTTGAGGCCGCGTGGCTTGATTCTCTTGTTGTAGTACGCCGCGGTCCTTCTCTTGTACTCGACGGAGCACAGCTCCGCCGCCTGTCGGCGCTCATCGCGAAGGTACATTTCCACCTTGAGAGCCTCATCGTTGGTGAACTGGTCGTACCCCGCGACTCGCTCCGTGGGCAGCATGGACTCGACGGGCACGACGGCATCACTGCCGTAAGCCATCGCGAAAGGTGTTTCTCCCGTTGCCCTACGCGGCATGGTGCGGTTTGTCCATAAAACAAGTGGCAAAAGCTCGGCCCACCGGCCCTGAACGCCATCCAGCCTGCGTCGGAGGTCGTCGAGTATCCTCGCGTTGACATTTTCCACCAGTCCATTGGACTGAGGGTGTGCAACCGAAGAGAACCTCAACTCGATGCTCAAACTTGCGCAAAAGTCTCGCGTCTCTTCGCTGTCGAACTGGGGGCCGTGATCTGTCATTATCGCGATTGGGACGCAGAAACGACAAACCACATTCTTCCAGAGAAAGCCGCAAACCTTCGCGCTTGTGATTCGGGCCATGGCCTCGGCCTCCACCCACTTGGTGTAGTAATCGACCAGGACCAGGATGAACTGTACCTGCCCGGCGGCTTTAGGGAAAGGACCAAGGATGTCCATGCCCCACATCGCGAACGGATAGGCCGGCTGGATGCAGCGCAGCTCTCGTGCCGGAGCGTGCTGGATGTTTTCGTAGCGCTGGCACTTGTCACACTTCTACACGTACGCCGCCGCATCGCGGCGCAGGGTAGGCCAGTAGATCCCCATCCGGACTATTTTGTGGACAAGAATCCGCCAGCCCGGATGGCCTCCACATATGCCCTCATGCACTTCCTCGAGGACTTCGAAGACGGTTGCCTCGTCTACGATGCAGTACTGCGCCGCCTTGAGCTTCAGTTTGCGCGCGGTTATGGCGTCGTCTTGTGGTAACTCCCCAGTTTGGATATATCGGACTATGGGAGCCATCCATCCCTCCGTGGCCAATGCGAACACTGCCTGAGTGACACCGCATTGCATCTTCCTCTCGATCACGACCTTATTGCCAGCCTTGGGCGGGAGGGCCGAACCCATTCTGGCCAGCGCGTCGGCCTTAGCATTTGCCGCACGCGGTATGGACTCAATGGCAAAAGTCTCGAGGCAGGCAATGAACGCCTTGACCTTGGCACGATATTGAGGTAGAAAACCTGTGGTACACTCGTACTGGCCACCGACCTGTCGTGCGACAAGCTCAGAATCCGTGAACACCCTTATCCTTCGTGCACCCACCAGCAGGGCCATCTCAATTCCCGCGATCACCGCCTCGTATTTGGCTTCGTTGTTGGTAGCCTCGAAGCCGAAGTTGAGGGCATGTTTAGACGCGTAGGAGGGTCCCTCAAGGACCACCCCCGCACCCGACCCCAGGTCGCAATGCGAGCCGTCAACGAAGACCCTCCACTCGTCTGGGCTTTCGTCTATGGTGGGGAAGGTGACCTCCACCACAAAGTCGGCAAGGGTCTGCGCCTTGATCGCGGTCCGCGAGTAGTACGAGATGTCAAATTCCGACAACTCGACCGCCCACTTGGTCATTCTTCTTGACAACGCGGGTTGATGCAGGATCTGGCGCAGAGGGAGGTCTGAGAGGACCTGGATGGGGTGCGCTTGGAAGTAGGGGCGCAACTTTCTTGCCGCCACCACAACGGCCAGAGACATCTTCTCCGCGGGTGAGTATCGTTGTTCCGCCGGCTGGAGCACCCTGCTGATGAAGTACACCGGCTAACTGAAATCACGGGTGAGGACCGCGCTGACAGTATGTTGGCTCACGGCAATGTACAACTGTAGATCCTCCCCCGGGATGGGCGGGGAGAGTGTTGGAAGATTGGCGAGGTAGAGCTTTAGAGCCAGGAACGCGCTCTCCATCTCCTCCATCTAGGTGAAGGTGGTGGTGCTCTTTAGACAAGAGAAGAAAGGGAGAGCGCGGTCTGACAACCTGAAGCAAAAACGCCCCAGATAATTTACCGCACCAGCCAGTCGCTGGACCTCGTTGCGCGAAGCCGGTGAGCGCAGATCCAACACCGCGGCAACCTTGGCGGGATTGACGTCTATGCCCCTCGCGCTGATCATGAAACCGAGGAATTTCCCCGATTTTACCCCGAAGACGCACTTCTTCGGGTTTAGACACATCCGGTGGGCGCGCAGGGTTTGGAATACCTCAGCCAGATCAGCCAGGTGCTCCTGCGCGCTGTGGCTCTTGACCACAATGTCGTCGATGTAAGCCGAGACGCTGCGCTTCAACTGTCTCCGGAAGACATGGTCCACCAGGTGCTGGAAAGTGGCCCCCGCATTTTTCAAGCCGAAAGGCATCACCCTGTAACAGAAAGTCCCGCGTTGAGTGATGAACGCGGTGGACTCCTGATCCAGAGGATCCATGGCTATCTGATTGTAGCCGGAATATGCGTCGAGGAAGCTCAGCGCGCTGTGACCGGCGGTGGAGTCGACCAGATCATCAATGGAAGGCAGGGGGTAGCTGTCCTTGGGACAGGCTTTGTTGAGGTCCTTGAAGTCGACACACATGCGCCACTTCCCGTTGGACTTCTTCACCAGCACGACATTGGAGAGCCAAGTAGGATATTTGACCTCTCGAATGAAGTTGGCGCCCTGCAGCTTCTCAACCTCCTCATTTGCCGCGCTGGCGCGTTCCTCGTTGGTCTTCCGGCGCCTTTGACAGACGGGCCTAGACCCCGGGCTCACTCGGAGTGAATGGAGCGCCACCTCGGGAGGGACGCCCTTCAGGTCCATCGCCGTCCACGCGAACACGTCGCGAGAACGGGCCAGGAGACTTTGTAGGCTTTCGGCGTCCACTCCGGTCATGTAGTCCCCAACAAACAATTTCTCGGTTACGTCGGGGAAAGGGGCGATGGCGACCTTATAAAAGTCACCGAGGGGCTCGCGCTCACGCTCCTGCCGCACATCCAACTCCGCGCTGGCCCCTCCCGCGATAGTGTACGCGGGTGGCCGAGCGCGGGTTGATGCCTCATAGCACTTTCGTGCCTCAATTTGTTGGCCATGGGCGACACCCACCCGGTCCTCAACGGGAAACTTTAAGACCAGGTGATAGATGGGCGCGACGGCCTGGAACTTCATCAATGAAGTCCGTCCCATGATCGCGTTGTAAATGGAAGGGAGCTGGACGATAGTGAACTCGATTGGCTCAGTCCGGCGGGCGTCCTTACCGTCCCCTAGGGTCATGTCCAGAGTGACCAACCCTGCGACATCGACCTCGTTACCGGAAAAGCAAGTGAGCTTCCCGGCGTAAGGCAGGAGCATGGCAGGTGAAATGCCGAGCTGCGCGAACGTGTCATAGTATAGGATGTACACCGACGCTCCTGTGTCCACCATGATCCTCTTGACTATCTTGGTGGCGATGACCGCGTGCACAACCAGAGGATCTGTGTGCGGAGTGATGAGTTCGCGGGAATCGCCGGGTGGGAAGGTGATGTCGGCATGAGGGATTCCTGCCGCGCCCAAACTGTTGATGGCGCCACCGGAGGTCGAAGCGCGAGCATAACGCTTCCTCTCCCCGCCGCTAGACCCCGCGAGGGTGGATCCCCCCGCGATGGTATTGACCCTTCCCCTCATTGGTGCGGCGGCAGCCAAGGTGTTGGCTTGAGCCGGCTGACCGCCGTCGTTGCATGGCCCGAGCTCCGTGGTATTAGCCCCGGTGTATGGGTCGTTGTTGTTTGGCCCATTTCCGCCACGGTTGTTGCGCGGCCCGCGGTACCCCTGGTACCCGCGGCCGCGTCGGCCTCCACCACGGTTGTGACCCCCGTGCTGCCCACCCTGAGGCTTCGTTGGTGTGGTGGACACGGTGAGGGCCTCCGGGGTGGTTTTGGCTTTGCCCTTCCCGCGATCCTGCGCGGGCTTTCCCGCCGCGTCCTCGGCGAAGACGCGCTTGGTGACCGCGTCGCAAGCGTCCTCGTATGTGTGAAGGATCTTCCCGCACATTTTGACCTTGAAGGTCCCATTGAAGCGGTGCCTGCTTAGTTTGAGGAACTCCCCACGGACGGCGCCAATGTTGAGGTCCGAAAACACCGAGAGTAGTATAACGCGATGAAAGCACGGGATTTGAATTCAACCGAGTCAACAGACGAACAGATGGAAAGTATTTGGTCGCTAGTAGTGTTTAACGCGATGCGGGTAGTGTGAAGGATGTTTTGGTATTAGATGTGAGATTACAACAGTAGACAGAGATTCTCTATCGCGTTTGGGTGTATCGGGTTACAACAATGATCTTAGCTCGAAATCTAGTGTATGTGATTCGCGAGAATTTCGATCCCCGTTTTGGTGCGCAGAGCTCGTTATTTATAGTCGAGGTTTGGACCGAGATCGAGCGAGATGTCGATGTGGGACGAATGCCGCCCAGGTACGTGTCGCTCTTTGGGTGGCTCTCGGAGTGGTGGCCGCGGGGCTGGCCAATCAAAGGCCAGGATGGGACGTTGCCGCCCACCGCTCGCTTGATGGGACGCTGCCGCCCATCCACTTGCGTGGATGGGACGCTGCCGCCCACCCACTTGCGTGGATGGGACGGCCTCCTCCAGCCGCGATGAGAGATCTTTGCGCTGATCCTTCGCAGCCGCGATAGCGGCAAACGCGATGAGAGATCTTTACGCCGGTCTTTCGCACAGGAGAGGATCCTTGCGGTACACGCGATGACGACACGACCGTGGTCCAAGCCATCGATATGCCCATGCTTGGTAATATTTTGTTTTGGTAGGGTGGCCTTACCGCGGTCACGGTTCCTGGTATCAACATTGTCCATTTGAGTATTTCACACATATTAAGAAGAAATAATAAAATTTCTATATTATCCCTATAAATGTCGAGTTAACAAATATAAAATGTAAAATGTACGCGTATTGTGAAATAAGAAAAAACTGGCATATGCCTTCGGACATTTAGTCAAACGGTTGAGCCTCCAAGGGTAGTATTCAAATGTCACCGGTTCGACTCTCATGGGCAGCGCCCTCAACAAAAAAAAAAAAAAAAAACTGGCATATAGACACCTATTTGGAAAGAGATAAGTAACATTAATTTATGAAAGAGGGACGAGCATTATGAAATATGATAAAGTTGGCATATATTTTGCGGTGCTACATAGACGAGCTATCTGTTCATTCACAACCACGTATCCAGAACAATCGTTTTCTGGTAGGAGCATGCAAGATTCTTTTTAATACCGCCTTTAATTTATTTAGCTCGAGTCTCCTTCATGGCAATCTACTGCCGGATCTGTCAATTACAATGGCGTTTTCAAGCAAAATTGATCACGAGATGAAGTGCCGGATGCAAACTTAATATAATGATCGATCAAGTACATGGTGTAACGTACGTCGATTACTTGAGCCTCTTGAAACTAAGTAATTATTCATGGCTTTATTTATTTGCATGTGAATGTATATATCCTAGCTAATTAATTAGACCTGTACCGAAGTACTAAGCATTTTAACCACATATTCCTTGACCGTTGCATTAACATGAGTATACCCATCAGATTCCTTGTAAAGAACCTCGATCACACGGCACAAGTTCAACAGCCTCATGAGCAACGCCCTAGCAACCGGCGTCGGCCTCATCAGCCCTTCGTTTACGTCCTTCCACGCGTTCTCGACCTTCATTCTCAACGTGTTTTGTGCTTCAATCTCCGAAACTCCATTCTCCCTTGAGAAACACTCGACAGCCGATGGAGTGTGCCCTCTTTCTCGCTCAAACTACGTGAACAAACGAGCCACGGATTAGGGTCAATATAACAAGTTTGTAAACTTAGCCTATTTTCGGCTTTGTTTAGGGTTTTTAATTACTAACCTCATGTGACACTATGTCGTCCCTGAGCCTACAAATCAACGCCGACGCCCGGCTGATCTTAGGTCCCCCGAGAATCCATTCGAATGCTTCTTCATTCGCAACGTCATTTTCCATCCCAACAAATGATGCAACCGCGAGCATGGGATACGCAGATGTGATCAATGCAACTCTCATGTACTCTTCCATTGTAGGAAGCTCATCTCTATCAAGCCATTTTGTTTCTTCATGGTAGGCTCGGATTATGCCCTTCATCTTTTCAATCAAAGACATACATAGAAGTAAAACACCTATGCAACTAAGCTAGCTAGCTAGATAGCATAGGATCATATGCTAAGAATTAATTGCTCTAGCTACCTCAAGCTTCAATGCTTACCGCTTCTTTAGCGCATTGTACTCCAAACAATGGCTTGCCTTGGCGGATCATCTCCTTCTCCATGTTGTTATAAACATCTAACAATGCTTGATAGTAGACCTTCATGTACTCAGGGAGATCAAAAGTGGCACTCTTGTCCCACCTAATTATCAATTAAGAGATTTAATGTAATTCAAGGACGTACATAAATGAAATCATATAACATACAAAGCTTAATCACGGGAATTAAAAAATAAGAAAGAAGCCTAAACTTGTATATTGCTTTGGTGAAGAGCTTTAGTTCCTCCTTTGTACCATAAGCATCATAAATGTCATCAACAATTGACGTCATTGCAATCACTTGTGTGAGAAACCTTCTAGCTAGTGCATATTTTGGCTCAAAATAGACTCCTACTATCCAAAAATAACACTCCACTAGTCTGTCTCTCGCAAATGGTAGCTTGCTTGCGAAATCTAGATCCTTCCACCACCTGGGAAATCAAAATTAACATTGAAATCTTAAGTCCTAACACAGGATGAATGCAATAATATGTTCGCAAACAACAACGCAAACCAATAAATTAAATATTCAATTAAGAAGATGATTCGCGCTCACTTACTTTGATAGGATGCTTAGTTCTTGTTGATGCAACTTTTGTACTATGTTGAAGTCTAACATGGCAAACTCAAGAAGAGTTTCATTGTGATCGTCGTCTTCTTTGTAGATTGAGAAGTAGCACACTGAACCTAGTCTCGGCAAGCCTTTGTGGACAGGGTGATTAAGAGCATGAACAACTCGGTTCTTGTTCATTGAGTTAAGATCAAGAAGCATAGATTTGAGAGTAGTTTCAGTGAAGCTATGAGCAAAATCTAGGATTGTTTCGCCATGTACCCGAAGTTGTGTAGCTTCGTAAAGGCTAAGAACACCATTTACATCTTCTTTCAATGAATCTTTGAACACACCCTTGTTGTTATCCATGAAGTTTCTAAATATATCTGCACATATATAGCCGGTGTTTTGACTTTTCACCATATATATCTTTATAAGGAAATCGCGCGATAATAATAATGAAGCTAAATGTTGTTACCAAACTTGTGAAAGATATAATGTACTAATAATTGTTAGTTACCACTTGTGACGTTGTAACCGTGCTCCCGAAGCAAGCGAAACCTTAGAGCCACTGAATTAAGATCCTCTTCATCGTCGACATGATTCTGAGTCTGGCCATGGAAACAAGCAAACACGCGAGCCAATTCCTGCTCAATCTCTTCTTCGAAATGATATGCAATGCCTAAACGTTGGATTGCATCAATCAAGCTCAACTTTGCGCGACAATTTGTGATGTTTAATGTGTCATTAACACTCAGCATCTCTTCAACTTCTCTTCTCAAAGCTTGTGCCTTTTCCCTCCACCTAGCAAGAGTCTAAAATGGAAAACAAGAAAACAATCAACATATACAAGCGTTATTCATGTTAGTAGTAGTACGTACTTACGAGTAAATAAAGCATTAAAACGTGTACCGTTTCGTCAGACAAGTACGATGTGAAGCTATCTCCCCATATGCTAGGATGAAACTTAGCGGTTCGACGCACAACGGGTGAATCCAGGATTAGAGTTGAGGCTGGCAACGATGACTCCATGGCTAGTTCTCTTCAAGGTTATAAAGCAAAGAAAGGAATTTGTTGTGCTTTGTGTACTTTTTACCTTTCATTTATAGCACTACATAAGTACATATAGCGCTTAGTGTGATAAGTACTTTGACCGCACATGTATCACGAGGCCGGCTCTTCTTCTTTTTTTTTCGTTAAAGAATTGTACAATTTATATTAATTTTGTACCAAAATTTGTACTCATTATCTATACTATATATTAAAGCCGGAGAATTTTGAGCCTCCACGTTAATTCTGGCCCCACTTTATTAACAATTTTATATGTTTTATTTTTCCTAATTATCTAATCTTTAACTTTATCTTTTTTCTTACCCATCAAATATCTATCATTAAAGGCATATTATTTATCCTTAAGATTTCTTTAATTATCTAATCTTTAATTTTATCTTTTTCTTACTCATCTAATATCTATCTTTGAAATAATATTATCTATCTTTAAATTTCTTTCTATAAAAGATACAAATTAATTAAATTAACTTTTCAATTTCCATTTTAATCTATTTATATATAAGAATTAATATATAGTATAGATTATATATAGTAGATACACAAATTAATGAAAAAAAGATCATTACCCGTACATGGTACGGGTCTTCAACTAGTAATATTAAAATAAGAAGATTTCTAGAAAATATAATAAGGATTTACCTTACTCAATTTAATTACCGCTTATTATTTGAATAAAAGAAATAAGATTTTTTTTGTTGTAGGAGAGGTGGTAGTCTCCATACCCTCAAGGGGCGTTCTATTAATCATGAGAAAAGCGGGCTAAGTAGTACGCAAGCGGGGGATAACCCGACCCCAAACATCATCATGCAACAAAGATAAAGCACCCTCGGGAGGGTCAACCATTACATGAGAGCCAATGTTAGAAAAACAACCTAAGACACACTAAAAAGTCGGAACAAATTGGACATACTGATAAACAAATTGCATACGTGCCTCAAACATGTACTATTGTTTTGTGTCTTTTCAAAAAAATACGCGAAAAAATTCGGGAACAATTCAATTGTGCCTTTTTTTTTAAATTATCTATTACTATATACTAAAGCGGAAGCAAATTCTGCCACCATATTGCGCCACATCACCCCCCTTATTTAAAAATCTTTTTACTTTACTTTACTTTACTTTATACCCAGTGGAGTTCCCCTTCCGGGGAATCTGGGGGGTCAAGATGGGGGCACCCCTGGCTTACGCAAAGGAGGTGCGCCCGAAAGACCCAAAGAAAAGAAAAGAATACTAAAACTCAGTTATGTGCCAATCATAACTGAATTTAGTTAAAATGCATCAAAATTGATGTAGGGGTCATATCCAACTCAAAGGCACTATAACAGCCAAAGAGAATGAGGATTAGGCCCCATATTTAATAATTCTATCCATATTTAAAAATCTATCTTACTAAATCTTGATTTTATCATAATCTTATACATACTTAATTAAGATATTAGTTCTATCTTATAATTTGTGTTGTTTATTTAATAATTCTATCCATATTTAAAATCTCTATCTTATCATTATACACATTTAATTAATACATATATCTATCAAAAACTTTATTTAGAAAAAATTTCTTTTGTCATGTATAAATCATAATCTTAATACTTTACCCATTTAATTAAATATCATATTAACTATAGTTTATTTTTCGTAATTTTATTATGGTAATTTTTTAAATCATCAATGGTAGCAAATTCTAGCACTATATATGAGAAACAATATTCATTATATTAAAAATATATATTAAATACATTTTTTTACTATCATATCATATTAAAATATCAATAAAAAAAAACTAGATGTTATATTTACCATATATATCGCTAATATTACATATTGATTACGCTTTATAAAAAAAGATAGATTTCTTAATTAAGATAATGATTCATTAACATTTTTATTAAATATTTAATTATTTAATTATTTAATTATTTAATTATTTTTCAAAAAACAATAACATATATATGAGATAATTTGGTTTTGAAATTATCTTATTAAATATCATCTATATCTTTAATATTGTAATATATTAATTTGAGTTTATATTTAAACTTATTGATTTTTATTATATGTTAGTTTACGCAATTTAATTTAAATAACAAAATATTTGTATCAATTTTTAATAAAATGTGATAATGCATCTTATCTTATGTCATTCTTCCTCAGTTATTTAAATATTTGTTTATGTATGTATAAAAAGTAATATATAAATAAAATTTATTTATATATATATATATATATTATGATATACAAAAATTATGTCATTTTATAATCCGAAAAATAAACATCATTTTAAATTAAAGTATGCATATGATAATATTTGTAATTGTTACAGTAAATTCATACATAAATTAATAAATAAATATACAACATCCCCGTACAAGGTACGGGTCATCTGTTAGTTATCTTTAAATTGAAAGTCTAATCTGGAACGTCAATTTATTTTGAAAAAGACTAAAAAAGTATTCTTATTTCTTATCGTAACGTATATTTTTAGTCTTTCTCATTAAAATTTTAGGCCCCTAGAATTGACGGATGCTTGTACCCGTCCTTGTCTTTGGCTTTAAACCGAGCATGAGGCGGTTAGTAGCAAAGAACAACAGTCCCACACGAAAAGAATTATTATGCTTAATTGTTATTGCTCCGATAAATTGACAACATATTTTCGCACAGAAAGAGAGGTCCAAAATTAAGGAGTGGGAAGAAGGTACAAGCAGAATCCCAGCTCGATCACAAAAAAAAATCGAGTGGAGAACCATTCCTATTTATTTTTTCATCCAAGTTTACGCAATGATAATTTCAGAATTATTGTGGTTTATGTTGCGTTGGTCCCAGTGAAGACATCCTAAAACTACACGTACATGAGTAATAAGGGTGTTCATAACCGGATATCTGATCCATTTAAACTAATCAGATTGAATATCCGGTATAAAAAATTCTCTAAAATGATATTTGAATCCGGCCCGGATTAACCCGGATATCTAATCCGATTAGCTTGGAACGGATTGGATAATCCGATCGGATATCCATTTATCTATTACACTTAAAACTGAATTGAGCATGTCCATTTACAAGACCCAAGTTACAATTATACATCTATCTATCTATATTGTTCCACATCACCCCTTTATTTAAAAATCTATCTTATTAAATCTTGATTTTATCATAATCATATACATGCTTAATTAAGATATTAGTTCTATCTTAGAATTTGAGTTTTTTAATTAATAATTCTATCCAAATATATAAATCTATATCTTATCATTATACACACATTTAATTAATAGATAGATGATAGATCTATCATAAACCTTTTATTTAAATTTTTTTTCGTCATAATCTACAAATCATAATCATAATATTTTACCCATTTAATTAAATATCATATTAACTATGAATTATTATTCGTAATTTTATTATGGTGTTTTAAAAAATAATCAATCGTAGCAAATTCTACCACTATATTTAAGACAAATGTTCATTATATAAAAATAATATATTAAATACATTTTTACTATCATATCACATTAAAATATCAATAAAAAAAAGTATATGTTATATATACCATATATATCACTAATATTTCATACTGACTACGGTTTAGATAAAAAAAAGATAGATTTCTTAATTAAGATAATAATTCGTTAACATTTTCATTACATATTTATATTTTTATTATTTTAATTAAGAAATCTATCTTTTTTTTATCTAAACCGTAGTCAGTATGAAATATTAGTGATATATATGGTATATATAACATCTACTTTTTTTTTATTGATATTTTAATGTGATATGATAACAATTACATGTTTTTTTTCACAAAAAAAAACATGTATACGAGATAATTTGGTTTTTTGTTTAACTTCTTAAATATTATCTATATCTTTAGCATTGCAATATCTTAATCCAAGTTTTTGTTTAAACTTATTGATTTTATTATATAAGTTAGTTTATGTAATTTAATTTAAATGACAAAAGATTTGTATCAATTGTTAATAAAACGTGATAGTGCATTTTATCTTAGTTCATTCTTCCACAATTATTTAAATATATGTTTATGTATGCCTAAAAAGTAAATATATAAATAAAGTTTAATTATTTATATGATGATGTACAAGAATTATGTCATTTTATAATTCAAAAAATTAGCGTCATTTTAAAACAAAGTATACATATGATAATAATACATGTAATTGTTATCGTACATTCACACGCAAATCAATAAATAAATAAATAACACTCCCGTACAAGGTACGGGTCATCTGCTAATACAAACTAAAGAGATACATGAGTGTGGTATGGTAGCATATTAGAGTCGAACTTTTGACATTTAGATATACTTGGGAAGAAAAATATACTAAATCAATTAGGTTACTCCAAAATTGTGTATTATTTCAAACAATACCATATAAGTAATGGGTCCGGATCCATTAGGAATGGGTCTTAGGGTAGGAAATAGGAATAAGCAAGAGTCGTTGGATGAGGAGAGATCAATTTCTCAAGAAAAAAAAAGGAAAAAAATGGCACGGGCGAATTTTTCCCGTATTTTTTGGAAAACACGGATACAGCGCGCGTCCAAAGTTTGTTCAACTCTATGGCCGATTTGTTCAACTGTATGGTCAATTTGTTCATCCATATTTGTTTAACTCTATTGCCCATTTGTTCAACTCTATGGTCAATTTGTGCATTCATGTCATATTTTATAGCAATCAAAGTTCGTATAATTTGTTTCGCTTTGACAATGTGTTCACATTTATGGTTAATTTGTTCATCAATATTTGTTCAACTCTATTGTCAATTTGTTCAACTCTATTGTCATTTTGTTTATCAATATTTGTTCAACTCTATTACCAATTTGTTCAGCTCTATGGTCAATTTGTTCATCCATATTTGTTCAACTCTATTACCAATTTGTTCAACTCTATGGTCAGTTTGTTCATTCATATTTGTTCAACTCTATTACCAATTTGTTCAACTCTATTGTCGATTTGTTCAACTCAATGATCAATTTGTTCATCAATATTTGTTCAACTCTATGGTCAATTTGTTCATCCATATTTGTTCAACTCTATTGCCAATTTTGTTCAACTCAATGGTCAATTTGTTTAACTCTATGGTCAATTTGTTCATCAATATGTGTTCAACTCTATTGTTAATTCATTCAACTCTATAATCAGTTTGTTTATCCATATTTATTCAGCTCTATTGCCAATTTGTTCAACTTTATGGTCAATTTGTTCATCCATATTTGTTCAGCTCTATTGCCAATTTGTTCAACTCTATGGTCAATTTGTTCATCCATAGTTGTTCAACTCTATTGTCAATTTGTTCAACTCTATGGTCAATTTGTTCACTCATATTTGTTCAACTCTGTTATCAATTTATTCATCCATATTTTGGCATGACCCTCCCTTTCTCCCCCCAAAAGCAAAACACAAGAAGAAGATCGAATATTTGATTGCTAATGTAAATCAAGAATCAAGGGGCCAATAAACCAATCAGTCACAGAGCAATCACGAATCCAATATTGACATTTTGACATACACATAGATCGGCAGTTGGGGATCTAAAAAATCATATAGTTTTCACCACTCTAAAAACGTACAAGAACAACCCACAAAAATCAAGGAGGCCTTTTGCTGATCGTTGCCCATGAAGATGAGATAATAAGCTTGAGTTTGTCCTTTGATCATAAAATCTGCTTCAGCTCTATCACTCCACACCTTCAACCTTTTCACAACAATCTACAACTTTAGCTCTATGGTGTTACACAACATTGAGTAAGGGATTTCAATAGAAACCTAAAAGAAAGCCAAAGGTAGAATTTTACTAATTTGAAGTCTAACTCTTAATCCTATTTGAATTACTACAAGTAGTTTGTACTTATTTGTGCGTGAAACAAGATACTAGCTAGCCAATTTTGACTTCTTATCCTTAAGACAAAAGAGATTGATATTAAGCATGAAAGAATATATGAACTCGAATACGGTTTCCCTTGGAAACTTGAGACTTCTTCTGCTTGCTCAACAACATCTTCTTATCCAAATTATATCAACAACTACGAACTCTAATCAAATAGAGCAGGACCGAATTTGAAGCAAAAACAAAAAAAAAAACTCAGATCCGGAACTGTGATCTACCTCCGGCCGATCCGATTCCTCGATCCGGCGACCAACTCGATCGCATCTTTCTCCTCCCGGTTCTCCTTCTCCATCACCAGATCCTTCCCTCTCTGCTCTCGCAGCGACGGCCCCACCTTCATCATCGTCTCAAACTCTAGATTGTCGCCTTCTCCGACTCCTCTCATCTCGGACTCTCTCAATACGACCGATTCTCCAACGATTCGTTCATCGCCGTTGAATTACAGATCTACAAAGAGCCGCCTGATTGGCCACTTTTGGAAGACGAGATCGTGGTTGAGAGGAAGGCAAACAACTTGGATCTCCCGTTCACGCTCCAGATCTTGAAACGGATGAAGAAGCATAGCGAATTGGACGAGGGAGGAGGAGGACTCTATGAATCGGCGTACTGCTCGATCGAAAAGGCGTTCTCGCCCAGTCGCCCATGGTGTTCATCATCCAGAGCTTGATAGCTACACTGTACAGATGCGAGAGTTTCTTTTTTTGGTTGAAACAGATGCAAGAGTCTCTGTGGACCTGTAAAACCCATATTAACCGTACGATGATCTATAATCTAACGAGTGAGAATTATTCCTATTTCTCACCCTAAGATATGTTCCTGTTGGAGTCTTTCTCATAAGTAATATATATTGGATATCTGTTGGACAAAATATTCATTTCATATCTGGTCCGCTACTCCGATAAATTTTAATAGATTGGACGGGATTCGGATAATTATCCATTGGCCTCGGATAAATTCGGATCAGATCAACCAGATCGTCGTACTGGATCAACCGGATCTGATTTTTCTTTTGTCGCTAAAGGTAAACCATAGGCTCCCTTCTAAAGTAGGATTAGCCTAGATCATCTTTATGGGTGACTATACTAAACTCCTTCAGGAGAGAAAATATATCAGAACTTCGGGTTTTCTTGGGATAATTGAGTCGCACTTCTAGAGTAGCGGTTGATGAGGAAAAAATCAAGAATTGCCTTTCTTGGCCAAAAACTCTAAGGCCTGGTTGCATTCACAAAAATAGTGGAATATCTGACTTCTGCAAGTCTTCAGAGGGTGTGATTGACGTCTTGAATAATAGATGATATTTCTCAGGGACCTTCCAAACGTGTTTTAGGCTATTGATAACCGTGAGGTTATCAGCTTCAATAACAATTCTATCTAGGTGGAGGTTGGCCGCTTGCCGTATGACTTCTAGAAGAGAAAGACCCTCAGCTTCGAGGGCAGTATGGACACGACATGGTTGCTTATACTGAGAGAGGCTTCCACCATCTACTTGACGGATCACATACGATATGCGATAAATTCCATCTAGCTTTGTAGAGGTGTCAAATTTTAATTTTGTCCATCCAGATTGTGGCTTAAGCTAAAAGAGAGGTTTAAGCTTAGAGGTCTTGGTCTTTCTCCTAGGAGTGTCTATAGTCATTTTCCAAGTGGAATACGTCTTGAAAATTATGTTGCCTAGAGAGACTGGATCCATTCTAGGCGTTCTACAAAAGACCATAGAGTTTCAGGAGATCCAAACCTACCACCATAAGAAACAAAGGAGATCAAAATGTTGAGTTCCCATTCGGGTTTGTTGGAGGTTGGTTGCAAAGTCATTCTAAAAGATAAGAGGGATCGACACATGAAATTTCTGTTGTATTTCCTGAAGAATAGACGTGTTAAAGGGGCAATGGAAGAAGAGGTGATTAGAATCTTCTTCCGCATTGTCACAAAGACTACCCTGTGGTACGTAATGCGGATTTAGTCTCTCGGTAGTCGGCAGTCCTTCAGAGCAAACTTTCCAAAAAAAGGATTTAATGTTTGGTGGGATCTTGAGGTGCCAGATCTAAGAACTAGCAAATTTTTGTTGATGGTTCAGAAGAATTGTGGCTGACTTAACCAAGAAATCTCCATCTTTGGTCGGGGTCCAGACAATCCGGTCTACGGTTTCTGAGATCAGGATACAAATGTCACAAATTTGATCTACTATATTTCTTGGGACAATCAGAAGCAGTTTGTCGGTGTCTCATTGTTTTGTAGGAGTAGTTGAACACCCCCTAATGAGTACATCTCAACTCGATCACAAAACTACATATACATCCTATTTATTTTTTCATCCAAGTTCATGCAATTATAGTTTTAATATTATTGTGGATTTTGTTGCATTAGACTATATAAGCGTTTTCTACATAAACATATATTTAAATGATAGGGGGAGAATGACATAAGATTCATTATCAAATTTCATTAAAAATGACGCAAATCTTTTGACATTTAAATTAAATTGCATAAACTAATATATATAACTAAATCAATAAATTGAAATAAAAACTCGAATTAAGATAGTATTATATTAAAAAATATAGAGAATACTAAATAAAGATAAAAATAAAACGAAATCATCTTGTAAATGTTATTAAGTTGTGAAAAAATTATATAAGAAGTATATAAATATCAAATAAATATATTAATGAGTCATTATCTTAATTAAAAAATCTATCTTGTATCTAAAGCATAATCACTATGTAATGTTACAGCGTCATTTTGGGTAAACATATCATATAACCTTTTTATTAATATTTTCTTGGGATTTCAATGTAATATGATAGTAAAAATATGATACATTATTTTAAAAAAAAGAAAGATGGGACAAAAGTATAGTTACTCATGGGTCCGGTTTGGTTCGAATCGGCAAAAATCACCCGTTCCAGGAACCGAACCAGAACCTAGACTGAACAAGCGGTTTCGGTCATCCACCGATTCCGGTTTCGGTTTGGGGGCTCCTGGAACCGGTGAATTGATAATTTGGTCTGATTTTTAACCGTTGATTCCAAACCAGCGATTTGCCTATTTTTGTTTTAAATAAGCGATTCGTGGCCGCAGTTAGGTGAACTAGGATCACAGACTTGTTTTTTATAAATATATTGGCTAGAATTGGAATCAAGCCGGAATCGAAATCGGCTTGGAACCCGAAAAAACCGGAACTAAACCCATGACTAAATATAGTGGTAGAATTTGCTACAACTCATGATTTACACAAATCTTATAATAAAGTTATTAAAAAAAATAACATAATTATTATACTATCCAATAAATGGACAAAATGATAAGATTATGATCTATACATTATGAATTTATGACTAAAACAAATAACAAAATACTTTTAAAAAAATATAAAATTTTGGATAGATCTATATATTAATTAAATGAGTACATTGATATGGTTGAGATTTATACATTATGATAGAATTATTAATTAAACAACTCAAATATTAAGATAAAACTAATATACTAATTAAATATGTTTAAAATTAAGATTATTTATTGTGATAAAATTAAGATTTAATATGGTAGTTTTTTAATAAGGTGATGATATGACACAATCTTGTGTCATAATTTGGTTCCACTTTAGTATATAGTAATGGATACATTGATTGTAGATAGAGTTGTCATTACCTAACTTGGCCCGAAAAACCGTCCAATACTGTCCTAAAATTAGTGGGTTGAAACCCGTAAAAGTAGGGTGGCCCAAACAATCAACGATCCGTAATCCGACTTGGTCCGATCCGTAATTTGTGGATCGGATGACGGATGGTGTTTTTCTTGAATTTCGGATTGCGGATCGAATACGGACCAATCCAGAGGATTACGAATCGATCCGTAAGCTTTTAATAATAATTTTTTAAATATGTTTTTTGAGAAGTTTTTAGCAAATCTTAAGAGAGGTTGGGAAATTTATGTGGAGTGGACAATTAGACGTGGTTTTGAATGGTTTGTGGACCATTTTAGATTGAAAATCTTTTAACTTAAGCTTGAAATCTATTAAGTCTTTGTTATTTCCAATCTTTTGAATATAAATTGTCACATGAGTTATAAATTATTGGATCAAACAGATTAAATAGATCCGAAAATTATTAAGTGTTATTCCTAATTCTTACATTTTTCCAAGATGAAATTAAACTTGCGCCGCGTACTCGTGTTTCCTCTTTGTATTTATTTTTGACCAAGACATTCATTTACTAGAAAGTTGTAGAAGTTTTGCTCAAAAAAAAAAAAAAAAGAAGTTGTAGAAGTTCATAAAATCCACGTGCAAAAAATGGAATATATCTTGTAGCGCATGAGAGGTTGAGAAATTTCAATTGTTTAATTTGATGTATGGAATCTTGTAGCTCACTAATAGTATTCGTGTTTCCTAATACTCCGTAGGCAAGATAAGATAGGAAATGTGAGATGCACAACCAGTTCTGTATTTCGTGGTTTAAACTTACGGAGTAGTTTTTTCAAAGAGTATAGTATTTTGTTTCCATCTACTGTACTACTAAACTTGCCCCCACTCAATATTTATTTACGGAGTACTAGGTAGTGGCCATTTTTATACAAGGAATCTACCTGTGAGATTGACAATTTTCAATTGTTTAATTTGACGTATTAAATTTTGTGGTTTAAATGACGTAGCTTTTTCAAATAACTATATTTTGTTTCCTTCTACTACTTTTTAGTTTAAATTTAAACTTGCCACACAAAATATTATCCATGTATTATTGTAAACTATGTGTAACCTATTCGTATGTGCAACATTGTTTATAAAGTGTTTATGGAACTTTAGCAAATAGATTGACAAATGTAAGCATTCCTCGTCATTATTAATCCATTGCGGTGAATTTTTGATTAAAGTGGTCTAATTCGTGAGAATATATTATTGAGGAGATGCTAATTGCAAAATGACTACTTCGTTTGAGTTTGTTTTGCTCCTTCATTTACTATAAACGTTCACAAATGATCTTTGTCAAGCATAAATATCTATCTATCTATTATTATTACTATATGTTAAAGTAGAAGCAAATTTCATCACTATATTACGTCACATCACCCCTTTTATTAATATAACATATTGTCTTTAAAAAATTTATCCTCTACTGAATTTGAATAATTATCTTTCTATAGCATGTAAATTTATTGAGAAAAAGGCATAAAACCACCCTTTATTTACACTTGTATGCACAAAACCACCCTTTCTAATTTTTTTTTTTGCACAAAACCACCCACTATTGGTATTTGCTTGCATAAAACCACCCATTATAAAAAAGTTTGCATAAAACCACATGTAATCACAAATGTTTGCGAATAACCAGCCACATATTGTATTCCTAATTACTCTTAATTAAAGTAAATATAGAGCAAAATCAAAATGTCCTTATTTTTTATAATACTTTTCGTTATTTGTGGTGTACTCTTATTCAAACAAAAAAGAACAATTATGGACCACTTTACTTATATCAATAATTTTAAGTTCAAAAGAAAAATATTAAAGTAACACATATTAATATGATTACATTTATATTAAATTATTCAATAAAAAACATAAGCCTCGTTAATCGAACAACTAATGTGTCAATTGAATATTTGAAAACAGAATAGGTTAATATTTGTGAATTAGACAATAGATTTGAATTTTTTGTATTATTACTTTTTGTTGGATATGGAATCAATTACAAAAAGATTAAAATCAATTACCAATCATTAACTATATAATTTAGGGATTTTTATTGATAATAGGTCTTATCATTATCTTTATCAATTTTTATGAAGTGCTCAAATAAATTTGGCAAAAACATTAATGACTAATTCAATAAAGTATGATTTTTGGTGGTTAATTCCAAATAATCATAGATGAGGGGTGGTTTTGTGCAACTAATTAGTAACATTGGGTGGTTTTGTGCAAGAATATTTATAAGGGGGTGGTTTTGTGTAACTAATTTTTAATAAAGGGTATTTTTTGTAAAACTGTTTATAAAAGGTGGTTTTGCGGAAAATAAGTGAAAATAAAGAGTGGTTTTATCTAAACCGATTAACAACATGTACCTAGGAAAATCCCGTAGACATAGGAACTGGGGGCCAGGATGGGGACATTCCAGATAAATTGATTTTAGATAAAAGATAGATTTGTTAAACCGATTATTTAAATAATGTTTCACAATATAATATCATATATACAAGATAAATTGGTTTTACTTTTTATTTTATTAAATATTCTCCATAATGTTAATATAATAATATATTAATCCGAGTTTTTATCTAATTTTTTTATATATTTATATAATTTAGTTTATGCAATTTAATTTAAATTCTAAATGATTTGTATCCATTTTTAACATAAATTTAATAATGCATCTTATCCTATACCACTCTTCCTCCATCATTTAAACATATGTTCATGTATGTATAAAGGTTAATATACAAATAAAATATACTTTTATATAAAATTTTGATGATATACGAGTATTATGTTATTTTATAATCTAAAAGATAAGCATTGTTTTAAAACAAAGTAGACATGTAGTAGTAACACCCCGTACAAGGTGCGGGTCGTGTACTAGTATTATACTTTTAAACCTGGAGTAGTTATGACAGTTTTGTCCTTCACATTTTAAAAACCACTTACCATATTTTTAATAAGAGACTTTTAAATTAATTTTCTATCCATTTATGTTTAATGGATTATATAATTAGATATTTATTTGATAGTTTCTATCTTAATTTTCTAAATAAAATATACATGTGATATCTCACGTAATATTGATTTTCTGAACCCAAATATTTATCAAGTTGAAAGAAGATATACCTAACAAATATATATGGTTCGAATAAATAGTTTTAATTTGTTCATACGTATAAGGAGAGCATGTAATAATATTTGATATCCTTTACTAAATTGTTCATATTTTTTTAACTACAAATTGTGAAATTACAAAAACTTTATTACTAAGAGTTTTTCAAATAATCCTAAAGCAGTTAAGGGTAATTTTATCATTAAGATTTTATAAATCATCCATCCTAATTTTAATAACTGATTTTATACAAAATTTCAATCCATTTATACGTAATATATTTAATAGATCACAAGTGGATATTTACCTTATACTTTTTTATTTGGATTTTCTAAATAAAATATATATGTGAAGATCTCTTATCATATTGTTGTACGTTGTACCTTACTATATTATCTTGCATTAAAAATAAAACTTATTATCTTGCATTTAAAAAACTTTATTTGGAAGTAATATATTACAATTAATTACTTATATTCTTATTTTCGTAAAGAAGATAACTATAAAATTTATATATTATAAAGAAATATTCTAAAAATATTAGATTTATAGTCTTATCTTATAACTGAAAATAAATAAAAAGTAACATTAACATAAAGTAAAAATTAAAACATTTAATTATGTCATTAATATAGACTTGGGTCCGGTTCCGGAACCGCCCACATTTCATGGAACCGGAATAGGAACCGATCCTTGGCTGGTTTTCTTGTTTCAGTTCAGGTTTCGAGCCGGTTTCACCTGGTCCAGGTTCTAGTTCCGAAACCGGCCAAAAGTTGAAAAATTAAGAAACTGTTTTTTATTTTATTTTTTAAAAAATAAATTTCATTAAATTCAAATAGATTTATCCTCTTTTGACCTATAAATTTGGTTCCAGTTATTATATATAAACATTTAGAGCTGGATTTGCATTTTTTATAACTTTGGTATCATTTATATATACTTTTTGTAGAAAAGAGGAGAAATCAAGGGTATGGCCCGGTTTTGAACCGCCGATTCCAAACCTCTGGTTTTTCCGAACCAGATGAAACTGTCGGCTCCCCGGTTCTAGGGAAAGGGAAACCGAAACCGAAACCTTCCTTGGAACCGGAACCAATTTTGGCCGGTTTTGAAACTTCGGTTATATGGTTGTAACGGAACCGGACCCAAGTCTACATTAAAAGAAATGTAATACTGAAACATCACTTTTATCGTGATATATTTCCTGTTATTGATGTCCAAACTTAGGAGCTAAATTGTTAATTTGGTGAGTCTATTATGGAGCTCTTAACACTTAAGAATGCTTTGGATCTCAAATGTGGATACAAATCATTCAATACTTATAGCCTATGTATGCTAGTTGAGAAGTATTATCCATTTGACTACTTTTATTAAGATAGATACCAATTAAGATTATTTGAGATAGATAAAATATCTAGAATTGCAAATCAATGTCATCAATTTTAAAACTATGTCAAAGACTAGTAAAGAGTATCATCAGCAGATGACCAATTTTTGGTCATCATGTAGAAAACACAATAAAAAATTAATAAAAGGAAAAAAAAAGGGAGGAAGGCCGATTATGGGTATAACCAAAATTGAAGTTGGTCTTTCAAAATCAAGTGGATGTGTACACCTCCCATGTAAAGAGTAATTTGCTTTTAAAATGAGAAAAAAAGAAATTAATAAAATATTATGATGACCAAAAATGATAATCTACCATTAAATATGCTCTAAGCATGTATTATAACTATTGATAGATTTTTTTTTGGAATATCTTTACAATAGATTAAATTAGCTTGACTGTTAGATCCTAGGGATGTAAACGCAGTGAAAGAACATTAACTTTCATCCAAAACCTTAGCCTATTTCCATAGGTATCATCTTAATTCCCATAGGCAGCTATGGATGTAACAATGTCCATTTCCAAGAAGCCAGTTCTTCCTGGCTTCGTTACTGCAGTTCACCTTCCATGTGCAACGACTACAACTGAGGCTTCATTTGAATGTGAACATTATTGTACGTATTTTTAACGTTCTTACACAATATCTTGTCTCGCTCGATATTTTCGTCCATATGATGAGTTCTTATAATTTCTTACTTTCCCCTATCTCTCAAAATCACTGAAATACGGAAAATGGAAATAAATCCATTTTACAACAACGAGCTCGCATTATATAGGTGTTTTCACTTGATATCCGTCCACCCCTACTAGTAGTTCAGATATGCTTAGACATCATGTACATGTAATTCAGCTTATGATTGGTTCAACCTACCTACTAATCTATAATAATGTTACACCAAGCCTAGGACCATTAAAAAAAAATCAATTTTGCCTAAGAGCTTCAACCATTGCTTGCAACAAAAATACCTGAAAGAGAAGGAGAAAGCAAATTAGGAATGGCCCATTGAGGTAAGAAAAATCTATGGCAACAAACTTAAAGATAGCTATTAATATGAAATGTTCATCTTCAATCCATATTCTAGTCAGAGTTGCATTTGGAACAATTCACAACTAGTAAGAGATGTTCTATAGCCTAGTTCTTGTGAATTGTTGCACAAGAGTCATGCTCCATATTTGTACATCCAACGAGAGCATGAATCAGCTAAACGAGGTCTACAGTCACTTGGCATAAAATGCTGTAGAGGATTCAGGATACTACTTTTCTAGAAGAAGAA
Organism: Polygonum aviculare; assembly: GCA_934048045.1. Lineage (NCBI taxonomy): Eukaryota > Viridiplantae > Streptophyta > Magnoliopsida > Caryophyllales > Polygonaceae > Polygonum > Polygonum aviculare. The sequence goes on from OW204024.1 coordinate 15,369,338, forward strand.
AATCCACTATAAAATGCTGTTGGATAATAATTGGATTCCCTAGCAGATGATTAATATCCTACAGACCAGCACAGCTTCGTATTACCTGACTAGAATGAATCTTGAACAGAGACGTTATCTATTTGAATCCAAGTTAACAGGGTACAGGCCGGAAAACACCTTTGATCTTGTCATAGAACCATCTGCAACACCATAGAGTCGCACTGTCAGCAACTCATTTGCCTTTGTTCAATATATGTCAAGTACACATTGATGCACAAAATAAATACGGACGTTACACTAAAACATTGTTTCTGAGAAATTTTTCATGCTACCCGTATTTTGTACATTCATATATAGAGGACAAGTAAATTGTCATTTAAGAATTAACTATATGCTATGAAAAATTTTGTGAGCCCTTTTGATCCTACTTCCATATTAATGCTAAATACAACTCTATCCCATTTGCTGAAAGATTACTAAAATGTCCCTAAAATATTTTGACATTAAAGGAAATCCCCACGTACAGTTCTCCTGACAATAAATACTTTCATCGTGGAACCCCTACAAACAAACATTACATACAAGAGACGATGCTCTTTCCCCACTCAGAAAATGGAAACAGGAGTAAGACTTCTTCAAGTGAAGTCAAATTATTAATTATAAAATTGATACTATACCTGCAAGAAAAGACAGGCTGGCCTCCATTACTTAGTTGATCACGTCTTTGATCTGTTTCTCCAAATTTCTTGGCAGGAAGAATGACACATGGTCCTTCAATCAATCCAGCCTTCAGAGTACTCTCATCATTTGACTCATAAACCTAATCACACCAACCATAATTGTAACTATCAGCTATTGGAGAAGAACTCTTGCCTATCAGTAAGTTCCAGAACAAGACATCACCTCATTTCCTTCAGGAGCAGAAGGGTGTCCAACGGTTGCAGGCAAGTCCCCAGGATAGTAACACCGGTTGGCAGCAACCCACCTTGACCCAATTTCGCTATCTTCCCACATGGCCTGGATCACAAATATAATGAGGTGTCAAACATCGATCTACCTACGTAATGAAAGCATACTGAATTCTCATATAATGTGCAAGACAATGATAACCATCAACCCACTATTATCCATCAGGTGCAAGGTCGAGGTGGGTACCATGAATGCAACTACTTGGACATTATCTACAAGAACTACACGGTTAACATGCTACTACTTACTCCAAATATATGCATACAATTTGTAATAATATATATAAATATATTTACACAAAGTTCAAGCTCAACATTTCTACCTACTATGAAACCCCACTACATATAGGAGCCTCTTAAACAATCAGCGAATGGCACATCACTTCTCGGATAGAACGATAGGATCAGTGGCATACTAGCACTTCTGATATTAACCAAACTTTAGGGTCAATCTACTGAGAAAAAAAACCTAGGACCAACTTCATCCTTTCTTCTACTGAGAAAGCAGCAACTCACAGAATCACAGAAGCATTTGATAGCTGAACCCATTGAAGGTACACTATCTCACCAAAAACATTGGATTTTTTAGCTATTCCACTGACAATCAAAAAAACATGTGTGTGTTTTTTATAGTAGTAAAAATTATTGAAAATTGCTTTATTGTGCATTGCTAACTTCTACACTGAGCAGTTTTATAGAATACTTGAGCAGTTTTATACAGTACACTATCCCAGATACACAAAAGAAAAAACTTGCCTGAAGTTTCCAAGGTATCTGCCTCCCATCACTAGATTGAATAAGTGCAAAATCCTGCAATCTATATACTACACCGTTGATCTGGCAACACTGGTAGAACTTTTTGTCCTGCATAACTTCATGTACATCACCAATCCAATAAACATGAGGCATGCCCTCTGAATCCTTTGCAGTATCCTGCAAGTCAGTATTAGCTCCTTCTGTCTCAGTCTGCTTTTTTTGTCCTGCATCTTCATCACCTTGTTTGGAATTGCATGTTGGATTGGAGTTATCAGTTTTTGTCCCATTAGATTTCTCTGAATGATTATCAAATTGGCTACTGTCCTTGTTATGTTCTGATGAAACTCCAGCAATATTAGCTTCAGAGCCATGAGCAATGCTATGACTGCTTGATGGATAAACATCTTTAGATGCATCAAAACCTGAAGAAGATGCAGAAGTACAATGCTTTGCTTCTTCTTTGAGTTTAACTTCACGAAGAGATGCTTCAGGCCTAAGAGCATGCTGGGCAGGGCCAGTTTCCAATGGCCCAGCACATGATGAGACACGTGATGCTTCCACAAGTGCTGGGTTCTTATCTGGACCAGTTTCAGAAGTAGGAATCTCTTCTTTCTTTACAGCTGCTGAAAGTGCACTTCCATGTGACTTATTTGTCTGCACAGTTTTAGCCTCAGGTGATACATCCACAAGACCTCCCTGAAGTCCAATTCTTTCAGCAGGCTCCCCCTCTCCCACGATCTTTTGCTGGCAGGATTTTTGCTCTTGAGTTTCAACTCTCCTCTCAGGAAGAGACTGAAATCCACCACTACTAGAAGCGACATTGGTAGCAACCAAATTTCTTGTTACACGTCCATATTTTGGAGGAAATGGCTTGCCACCACTAATTGTCATGCACCTAGGACAATACCATTCACCTTTGGGAACAAACTTCTGATTGGTTGGCTGAAGACATTTCGAATGAAAACCTTTCTCACAAGCATCACAAACAAAGATATTGTCAACTTCCTTAACGGCCAACTTGCACATTTGGCATGTTACAATTTTACTCATATAGTCCTTAGAAGGAGGGGACCAAATAGGGGGGTCTGCAGACTTGGGATGCAACCGCTTTTGAACTATTTTTGATATTTCAAGATGTTGAGTAGCATTAACAAACTGTGTTCCCTGGATGGGATGATGCAGACTAGGCAGGGTTCCAGGTACGGTCTGAGTAAAGCTTAGTCTTTGAACACTTGTAGCCTGAGAATTTAGGGGTGGCACACGTAAGTTTGAGTTTCCTTCAGCTGTAACTGATGAATAGTGTGCCGGCTTAGTGTTTGTACTCATGTTACTTGACGGGATAGACCGAGGTTGCGAAGTTGCTGTAGTCTTCACAGTAAATCCAGCTGAAGAGGGAACCAGAAATAATTAGCCTTACACAGTCTGTTGAATATACATAATAGAGAAGGAAGAATAACGACAAAGGAAAACTGTAGTAAATGAGTGTAGAAAATTAGATCTTCACAAGCATAGATAAGGACTCGAGTACTATAAGAAATTACAAAGCGGTGCGGAGTATGAAGATGAAAAGTTGATGAGTTGATCAAAACTATAAATAAGACCCCTCCTTCTCAACTCCTTTTTCCAATTTTGAATTCCAGTCATCATCAACTTAGAATCAGGTAGCTCAAATTGTAAAAAGAAAAAAATTTGGAAAGGGAATAAAAGATTAAGCACATCTCCAGCATAGCATTTTACTAGCAAAAAAAAATCATAACTTTGGTTTTGGCTCTGATAGATGACCAAATTAAATAGTTTTTAATGGAATGGCCAATCAAACACCAATTAAGTATAGTATGGGGAATTACATTTGCAGAAACATTGTTGGTATTCTGTTCAAACCATGCTTTTAGTAATATCCCTGGCAAATTACACAAAGCTTTAAATTGAGACATTCAGTCCCTTTTAATTGAACCCAGAAATAATACAAAGGATGCTGGCATTTTATAGCATTTCTGAAATCAGAAAAGCAAAGTTTTGCCAGATTTCATCTACATTTGACGGCTTGAAAATTAGAGTAGAGAATCTGTAGCGTTGACTAGTTTGCTGGTTCAGTCAATCATAAAGCAGCGTAACAATAGCAAGCTAATCGAGTTATGTACATAAAAAAGGCAATACGATTCAGAATAACAGCAAAGGTATGTTCTTACTTAGAACATGTGGTCTAGGTCACAAAAAAAGAGTCAATAAGATTCAGAATAACCACAAAGATATGATCTTACTTGGAACATGTGGCGCCTGAGAAAGTCTATTAACCCTTCCACCAGATAAAGAGTCCCCTCCCAAGTTGCTATTAGGTAGTCCAGTAGAAACTACAGGTGCTCTCACCTGAGTACTAGGTGGATGAAAATACAATGTTGTAGAAGAAGCTGAAGACACATGACCTGTTGGTGAAATGTGATGGAAAGTTCCAGGAGAGGCTTGCATATGACTTGCTTTATCGGAAGAAAATGGACGTACTGCCGCTGGTGTTCCACGATTCTCAACGCCTGCTTCAGCCCTTTGAGCTGAATCAACAGCAGCTTGAGCAGCAAAAGATTTTAATTCTACCATCTAGAAATAGATCAAAATTAGACAAGCACATGGATATTTTATTTCATATAACAAACGATACTAGAGAAGTACATAGAGAAGCAGCTGATGTGTCATCTTCAAACCACAAAAACTGCCACCCAACTTACACAGTATCAACGCCAATGTACTCACGCTGTCTGATATAAAATATGTGAAAATTGACACAAAACGTGGTGCCTTCACATGAGCAATGATTATTTGCAAACAGTCACAAAGTTTACCAGGGATACACTCAGTAAGGAAAAACTACTCAGTTTCATATATTCCAATACAAATTTCTGGCACAAACTCAAGCAGGTGAGCAACTAACTTTCACCAGAGAAGGTTTCATTAGCAGAAACTGTCCTACATAGTGACTGAAATGTACTATGTAAAATAACAAATCATGGGAACAAGCGTTCATAATTCTTTAGAGTTCTATATGTCAACTATCACCACAAAAAATTTCATGATCTATAGGGCTCTAAAACGAATAAACAAGAACAAATTCCATTAATCACATATTCGAAGACGCATTGAATGCAGAGAGCAAAAGAACCGCCGCAAAATTTCAAGGTTAAAACAAATTGACCAAAAATTTTCGCACAGTGTAAACCCTACAAAACCTAACCTTTCTTTTAGACGACTCCATCTTCTCCACAATGGAGAGCTTGGGCGGACGAAAGCCTGACCTCTGCTCCTTCACTCTGTTAAGCCCCAAATCATCAATAATGGCAGCAAACGCCTCCTTGGGGAGAATATCCTTGGGTGCCAGATCCTCACATATAGTGACAGCAATGTCTCTCGCCTCCGCCATCATCGCCTTTTCCGACTCAGTCGGACTCCTCCCTCCTCTCATAGCTCCCATGGCCGACAAAACCAACACAATCTCCGCAATCCGCCTGATCTCGGCCTCGTTCGCTCCTCCATTCTTCATCCTCTTCCTCGGAGCCCCAACATCACCGTCCTCCGCCGCCGCCGCCGTCCTCTTCTCACAAGGATTCGCCAGCTCGGCGGGGGCCGGATCCATCAGTAGACAAAGCGATTGAATCAAGAAAACGGTAATTAGACGGAGGGATTGAGTACAGAGAGGCAGCAAGGTAGGGAGAAGTCAAAGGCCTGCCATTACAGTGAGGGAGAGAGAGCAAGAGGAAAACCCTAGCGGGAGGAAGAAGACAGAGGGGGATTTGAATATATGAAAATTTTGGGACGTTTAAAGGTTTTGGCGGGTAATTGGGGAGGGAAAAGATGATAAGTGAGGTACGAATTGGTGAATGAGGTTTGTGGTTGATGAGATCGCGCGACTCTGTTACCGTGAAACGCCGAGAAGAGTAGAGAAAAGGGGGGGACGAGATAGAAATAGAATGCGGTTTCTAAACCGGTTTTCTTTTCTTTCTTATTTTCTACCTTCTGCGTTTCGGTTTCCATTTCCTTTTTTATTCGATGGAAATCTGGAAACGGGTAATAAGATTTGGGCCGGATCGTCCCATTTAGCCTGGCCCATTATTATTTCCCGGATGTGGGCTTAATCTTGACAATTATAAAAAAAAAAGTTCATTAAATAGTCTAGGGGACGTGCAATGCAATTATGCAAAGTAAGACCAACGATCACATCAAAGTAAAAGATGTAAATTTAGTGATCGACCTTGAATTCAATCTCTAAAGTGGTTGTTGTACATAAATGAAATGTATACGATCAACGGACAACAAGTTCAATTTCACCTCAAGAAAAAGTGTTGTGATCGAGGAATAAGAAACCAAACAAGTAGAACCCACAAAGAGAACATTCACTATAATGTTCACGTTGTTGACAGTAGCTTCAAGCCTATGAAGGAACACTGATTTGCGTCTCTTTCTTATGAAACTAAACTACGGCATAAAAGGCTTGGACCTCTAGTTGATCCATAGCCATATCAACAAAAGCTTGGTGGAAGGGTTTTTAAAGCACCAACTTGAAAATGATGGGATGCGCAAAGCACACGGTAAAACATTGAACAAACAGAGAGGAGGGTCAGGATTGTGTTCAGGCAGCCTTTACAAACTGGTAAACCATTGAAACAAATGTCAATAAAACAGCCATTTGAAAAAAAGAAAGATCCTGTCACACCAAACCTATAACAAAAAGGCCATTCACTCTTGCTAGCCTATATACATACTGCACGAACTTGGTCTGGAAAGAGCAAGACCATCAACAATCAGATTTTTTTACCTCCTATTCATATTATATGTGCTTAGCTCAAATGGGAGATTAGTCTTGTTCAAAGTTACACATATTTACACTGCACCATGTATCAAAACACGCCATAAACTGGCACGGTTTCAGCTGCATTCGCGGACCTGAATGATGAGAAACCCAAAGAACACTGCTTCAAAACATGAATGGAGTTGGAGAGAAAGCTGGGATAATCATTGGTACATGATCACGCCTGTCCGAAGAAAACCAATAAAGCTTGAAATCAGAACAGCAAAAGATAATCACACCATGATAATTACTATTCTGTTTCTGGTTTCAGGTATAGAGAACATCCAGACTGAGTCTGAACGAGGAGGATTCAACATCAGTAAGAAACTAAAAACTCTTAAATTGACATTGTCATCTAACTAACAATGAAAAATGAGCGAAACAGTCAACATCCCCACCTACCAAAACCTTGAGATAAAATAATGGAAGAAAGCTTATAATACACAATAACAGGGGGCCTAGTACTAAATGCTCCGCGAAGAAACAGTCTCAGTATTAATACTAAATTCATAGACACGTCGTGTGATGATAAATGTTATGAATAGCTGGAAAGGATTAGTAACTACTTCACAATTTTTAAGCATACACGTAATCAATCAATAATTAGGATAGGATAATAGGAACTGAGGTCATTTTTCCACCCTTTTCCTGATGGATTGATGAAATTGACAGTAGCTTAGTCCGAAAAAAAAAAGGCAGTTGACTATCTAGACTCCAAATAAACTAGAGGAAGGCATTTCATTTTATAAATCAACGTTGGCTTTTGAAAAGAGAAAATAGACATCAGATTCCTGGTTATGAATCAGCATCTTCCTGAATATACAAGGTCCTGCTTCCATGGGGTAATCATGTACGTCCTATCACTCAAACAGTCAAAGTGACAGGGCAAAATAACTTTGAACCAAAAGGAAAAACAGTGCATAACAACCGGGAACTGTATTAAACATTCACCAGGAGAGTGATGAAACTTTAACCTGAGTTCCTTGTTGACTGACCTGACCTCCAATCTGGTTATCACTTACACTCAGAATATGCAAATGGCAATAAGGCAAGGTGTAAGTCACAAAAACTTGACCTCAGTTTCTAATTTCTCATGACAATTTCTCCGTAGAGAAAACACAATATTAAAGCTTGGGGAATGTGAGATTTCTCTTATGCATACTCATTGGCTTAAGTTTTTTGGGTAGAAAGGTGGACCCGACCTTATATACAAAGTGGTTAAATTTAACCGACACGTCACCCAGTTCTCTCGGTCCACCGGAATTGCACACGAGAGGCTCAAGTAAAAGCAAGGAATTACAGACCGATATAGCAAGATCCGATCGAACTTTTTTTCGAATCTATAGCAGTAATTTGCAATTCTACGGCTAGCAAACAGATGGATCTACAGGTCAAACTCATATAAACACGAAAGTCAACTCGGAAACAATGTCTCAACGCACCACAATCGCATGGAAGAAAAGTGACAGCAAATAGAGAGAGGGAGAGGGGCAACGAAAAAGCTCACCGGTGGGTATAGCTGCGCGGCGTGGAGGACGGGACGCAAGGCCTGGTGGCGGCGCTCCTCCGCTCGCTGGCGGCACGAGTAAACAGCGGCGGCGGGGGCTTGGGCTTGGGTTTGGGCGGCGCCACCGCATTGTCCTCGGAGATGGCGTGGAGCGAAGGCTTCCAATCGGCGGCGCCCGGCCGGGAGAGGGAGCGACTCCGGCGGCGGCGGAGGAGGAGGCCGGATGCCTCCGGCGGAGAAGGCGGCGAACGGGAGTGGTCGGGCGCCGAGTTGGAGGATTCGTCGGGGGTGCCGTAGCAGCTCACGCATTCGAGCAGGAATTTCATCCTGTAGAGTGGGGTTTCTTCGTCAGCCAGATCAATTTATAGGCCGCGCAGCGCAGGGAGGATGTGAGTTTTGAAAAGTCTTTGTTTGTTTCTGCTACTACTGGCCGTCTTGGCTTTCCATTCCAAACAGAGTTTGAGAAGACCTTGTCGTTATCCCTTCCCTCTTTTCAAATGATCCCCACTTCTCTATTTTATTACCACAATGTCCTATGCTAGATAATGCTTCGGTTCCGTTCGGTAACACCAAAGTTGAACGGAGCTGGAGCTTTTGGTGATAAACTGGAACTGAATTAACTAGATGGGATTGAAATTTCATTTACGAGCTGGGGTCGATAAATTGTGTTCGGTAGACTGAGCTGGGTAGAAAATTGAAAGATGCAAAATTACCAAAAGGACATCAACTAAGCACATGTAATGACAATTATACCCTCACATTATATTACATTTTGGCACAAATTTGGACCCACGTGGTAGGCACGTGATTGCCTCCATGGGTGAAAACCCCATTACAACATCGTGAGGTAGCAGATATGTGGTGTGGCTGAGTGCTTCGCCATCCAAGCCCCTCTCTCGTTCTCGGCGATTCCGTTTCCCAGTGTGCCCTCCGACCCGACCTCTTTGAATCCTTTAACGGTAAGGGCTTCTTCCTAGTACGCTATGAGGTCCGGTACGACTGGGCGGTTTCGAGGCGAAATCGTGACCTAATTTGCGTGGTACGTGTAGGTCGATAGACGGCAAACCCAGCAGTGGTGGCCTGCGACCTTGTGATTGATGACGACGGAGGGCTTGTTACAGTCGGTTAACCCAGTAGGCCGGTACGCACTCTTGAGACACCATTAGTAATATCCTTCTCCATTTATAAAACAAAAACAACTATGTTATTTATAACACTTAAATGCATCATATATGCAATCATCAGGTAAAGGATGTTTTTCACATACACATTTTTGGTGAATTTCATAAAGTGAACAGCTTGATTGTGGATTCAAAAACCTTGTGATGAATGAAAGCATGATGGTTAACATGAGCTTGTTGTGACTTAAAAGCATGGCTGTAGGATTACAGGACAAACCAGGAGGTGTAAGGGAATTGCTTGTTGGAAAAGATGATGAGCTTCTTCAGATTGAAACTAGGTTAGAATTGTTTCAAGGACTGATTTTGCAGAAGTCTGTATTCAGGTAATCAAAAAATGTTCTCTACATCCTAAAAACTGGTATCTTGTTTACTTTCTCATTATTATCACAACTTTGTATACATAAAGCTAAGGCAATGAGAAAGGGTGAGAAGGCAGAGTCATTAGGATGCTGTGAATTCACTAAAGAAATTGTTGGCAATCCTATACTGTTTTCCTATCCTACAAAGAAATTGTTCTTATGCATAATCTTGTATAAAACATCACCTTAAACAGGCACTCAAGTATCTTGAATTCAACCATTCTTTTACCAACGAGGAGAAGAGCCAAGCCAATTTGTTAGAAGCATAATGCAGATTACAAGATTACAAACCAGAGATGATACAGATCTTCTCAAAAATGGTGAAGGATGCAACAAGCAGAAACTGGAAGACAATGGTGTTTGCAAAGACATGATACATATAATTGCAATTGGTAGTGGGAACCTGGAGATTGGAGGTTACGTGTATGGACGATGACGACTTCTACAAACCCTAGCATCACAAAGACAAGACATTAGGAACACATGAATGTAGTATAGCACCAACAAAAATTCGACGCCGGATTTTACCTGTTCCAAGACGCCTGAGACGATAACTCTCGAACCAGGAATAGTAGTCGCCGCTCGCCCAACCTTGTTCCACCTCACCAAAACCCTAACCACCAACGCAAACAATTCTCAACAGGGATGAACGCAAACAATTCTCAACATGGACGAACGCAAACAATTCTCAACAGGGACGAACGCAAACAAATCTCAACAGGGACAAGAAATCTTCAAAATTCTTTAAGAGTTTTTTCAAACAAGGGAGAGAACAAGGATACATACCCAGATCTGTTTGACCGGCCGCCTCCGTTCAACGCTCGTCGCTGTTCACCCCGAGAATTCAAAGTATTTTGCGAACATGAACCACCAACGCCGAATCCGGTAAAAGAAGGACGGAATCAAGTCATGGAAGGGGGAGAAGGGAAGAAGAAAGGAGAGATCCATACCTTTGCACTGTTGATCGCCGTCAATCGCCTCCCTCAAACTCTCGCCTTCAATCGCCTCTCAACTTCTCGCCCTCGAAAAATATGTTCCAAACCTTAGAGGGGTATCGGGGGGAAATTTGTGAATTTTCGAAGCTGGATCCACGAGAAGCTCCTCAGAGGAGCTTGGGAAATGAGGGCTGGATCCGGATTTTTCCAGCCGCAGCCAGCTCCGGAGGCCATCGCACAAGCTTCGCCCCGAACGCGCTTTTGGGAGCTTGAGAAATGGCGACCAGCCGCGGTCAGCTCCCAAAAGCTTCAAACGAACGGAGCCTTAGATTTGATTTTGGGTCCACTGGTAGACTGATAACGGTATTTTAGTCGCCTTTAATACCTATCAAAGTAAACCTAACAACCCAACTAACGTAGTAGGGAAGTAAGGGTCGATCCCACAGAGAATCAGGTTTTCAATGTTTATTGTTATGCTACTCAGAGTTAGAAAAGGGGGTTTTGTGAAATTGTTCTACTAACTAATAAATTGAACATGCAAAACTAAGATCGATTTATCAAATATGAGAGAAGTATGCTCAACTAGTTAACATCCATTGTGAACTTGATTATCAAAATTCTCTTTTTACCTTGACCAATCTATTGCGGAATGCTAATAACCCAACTTCATGGAATTATTAATCCTACTTCAATTCTAGTTATTAGCCCGACCGGTACTAACAACCCTAATTATCAAATAACCCAAGAGACCTCCTAGATTCAATTTGACAACAACATTAAGATCCAAGCATCAGTAGAAACATTCATTCAGAGCAACCAGACATCCAAATAACATGTGATTGAATTCTCTTCTCTAACCAATTAGTCCTACCAGTCCTAGATTGATTAAAGGTTCTACTTATGATCTAATTAACACCGACCGGTAATTAGAAAGATCTAGTTGTAATTCATCATAGAAATCATATTAGGTGATCAAGCTAATAAAACCCTAGACTGAAATTAATCAATTAAGCATAGAGAAAACAATCTAGTCAAGGGAAATGAAGAACAATCAAATCTCACAATAATACTTCGTTCACAACTTCAATTAACTAGTTAAGCAAAAAGAGTTTAGTTGTTCAAAGATATTGAAAAGCTTACAATTCTTCCAAAGGATTCTTGTTCTTCTCAAGCTTCAACAATAATCCTCAAAGTCAAGAGTTAAGAGAATATAAACCTAGAAACTAATATCCAAAAATATATCTAAGAAGTTTCTAAAAATACTATCCAAAACAAGTTTCAGCCCAAAAGCCCAAGCCCATACAAAAATATAAATCTTCGCTGACGCGGGCAAAAGCGCGGGCATACGCCTGGAAACGCGGGCGCGCTTTTGAAGATCATCCCGAGTTTTTACGCCTGGAGCTCAGGCGCTGAAGCGCGGCCTGGGACACTGAAGCGCGGGCGCGCTTTGGCTGACCTGCCCGCATTTCTGAAGCTGTACCAACGATACTCTCGATCACTTCGGGAACTTGAATTCTTCTTTAGCTTCCATCCATGCATACTCCTTTGACACCTTCAAGCTCACTTCCAAGTCCACCATCACCATGATCTGGTACTCGATCACAAATATCTGCAAATATCAACCAAACGAGTGTAGATTCCGAAACTTCCAACACTAAAGCTAAGCTACGAAATAAAGGAAAATCTACCTAAAAATGCATGAAAAACTAATCAAAACATGTCCTAAATACTACAACCTATATGCTCTATCATAGACATAATACATTGATGTGAATGAAAAGCGATTCTTATATTCCTAATTCAACTTGTTCATGTTAATCTCATCAATACTACCACGTATGCTTTCATCTTAATTGAATGTTAACTAATCATATCGTCTCTTTTATTTGCATAATTAGTGTTGGTATGGACAAGAACTATGACACGAGTTTTGGTTATACTATCACTCTTAACAAGGTTGTTGCTCTCTTTCTCAAATCCTCAAACAATCTTTCAGTATTTAAGTTCATTTGGAGGTTTTGGTGGTTCAATTTATATCAATGAAGACCCATTGGAAAGCTAAGAGATAGAGCTACAACTTTCATGCTATACACTTTTACCAATACAATCAAAAAGTTTCCTAAAAAAGGTGTTCATTCTAGAAGTACAATTCTGAAGGATGAAGATCTCAATATTGTTGAGTAAATTGCATTCAAGTCTCGTAGCTCTTCAACTTTGTTGTCATCTTTCAAATTATTTTGGTCTTCAAAGATTGATAGATAATGAATTCCAAGACACCAGCCTTCTAGTTGGGTATTAAAGATCTTTCAATTTATTTTGATCTTCAAAGATCGATGAAATAATGAAATCTAAGAAACTCGCCTTCTAGCTAGTTGGGTAATAAAGAGAAGTCCTTTCGTGTTTTGAGTTGTATGATCGTGTTTTGAACTATGTCCATGTTGTTCTTTCATTATAGATAAGATGTTTAGGATCATTGTTAAATATGTCCACTTTTGAGAGAAAAAACTTGTTGGGGGAAGCTCCTGAGATATTTGGGAGTGATTTCCTTGTTTGGCATGTGATATCAAAATATGTTTGATGGGTTGTATATGAAAGGAGTCTTCATTTCATATAGGTGCACTATATCCAATGAGATTTGAACCCTCTTCGAATTCAAGGCTCATATTAATCTATTAATTGTTATCCAAGGTTTGTAATAAAGCATGAACTTTTCTAATATTGCCATTTTCGATTATAATGCCTACGGTCCAAATAGGTTCGAATTTTTTACTCAAACTATAGATAAATAAATGTTGTTAATACGAAAAAATAATTATTACAATAACATAAATCAATGAGTAATATGATTAGAATTATATAAGAATCAATATTGGCAATAAGAAAAAATAATAGTTACAATAAAATATATTTTGGTTTATCACAATTTAAAATAATAAAATTTAATGAACTCTAATTCCCTATGAGTTGGTGCAACTTCTTATCAATCTTGTTGCTTGTCCTTAGCTTGCATGTGTGATCACAATCTTGCACACAGTTGTTAAACAACGTCTCCTCGGTAGAATCTATTACAAATCACAAATATGATTATCAAGCGTAATGTTTATATAATTTCAATCAATAAGCATTTAATTTTTAAAATGGCAAAACACTTAACACACTATCTTAAATAAAATCAAATGATGACAATAGTGGTAATGAAAAAGTACCTATGGCTTTATTTTGTGTAATGTTGACAGCAATGGAGCAATTTGAAAGGGCACAACCTGCGGTGCATGAAGAATATTCATCTATTTCACTAACGTTGAGAGGGAATTTTTTCCCGCAATCGATAAAACAAGGTACAAGGCAAAATGGATTTCCTCCGCATTTTAGCCCGCAAAATATCGAACATTTTGCAATTCCAAATAAACTTGCACTTGAAGGAACAAAAATCACTGAAAGAACAAATAGATTGACTAAAATTGTCTTCATTTTAACTTTCTTATTTGCTAAAATCTCTTTTGTTTTGAAAGTGTTGGAAGTTTTTTGTGTTAGAATTATTTACGTAAAGAAGCATTACATATATATAATATTGTGATGTTGAAACATTAATAGTAAAAATATTGTTATTCGATTGTACAAATGAGTAAATTTTAGAGTATTTCTTTGTTTGGAAGTATTGGATTTCACGTTAGTTTTAAATGGTAGTAGTTGATTTTTTATTTTATTATTTGGGTTGGGTGCATTTAAATGATGATATAATTGGACATTAGCTTAGATGCTTATAAATGTTTGTTTCTTTTTATCTTTTGATTTGGTTTATATGAGTATTGTACTAGTGAAATAATTTAAGAAGTTCTAAATCTTAATGACCATTCTTATTAATTCCAAATCAAAACATTTTGGGTTACAAATACGAGAATTTATTTTTTATTGTTCTAGAATTTATGACTTTTCTTGTAAGTATGATCGTGATTTCTCGTACTACGCACGAAATATCTTTTATTTTTTCTATTTGGATTATCATTTATATAATTTATAGACAATATTTCCAAACATTCTTAATGTTTTGATTCAATAGTTTTTTTTTTTGCATGAATATTGATTTTTAATGTTATAAGTTTATAATGTTTCTATCATTTTAACGAATATTATTATATAACAGATATAACATCTTTTATAAATTAAGAAAAATATGAAGATTTTTAATTTTTTTCAGTCATCAATGAAGAATTCTAATTTAATTTATGCATCATGTTTTTAGGTTTCAATTATTAACTAACAAATTTAGTCTAGAAATTGCCGTCCTACATGGATGTATATGTATATAAATGACATTTCTCCTATTTGTTTTATACTTGCATTGTTATTAATCAGTTCTAAATTCGTCATCTAATTTATAATGTTGATCAAATATAAAAAGTATCATGATTAGAGATTAATAGTATCTAACATACATGTTTGAAATACCGTAGGGACCTATAATAAAAAAATCTTATTATAATATTACATTATAATAATAATATAATTAAAAATATTAAAAATGAATATAGATAGTCAATGTATCTTTTTAATACATTTACAGTGATAGATCAAAAAATTTCATTCTAAATTAGCCTTACTTTGTTATTGGTACATTAATTTTCGATCATTTTAAGACATTAATTAAGATTTCCTATAGTGGGAAAAAGAATCAAAAAATCTGTTTGAAGGAGAGTTGAACACCTAACATATGGATTAATGAAGACAATAAAAAATTGCTACTATAGAGGTTTAAACCCTAAACCTTTGGGTTTTAAAAGAAAGGAATTACCACTATGCTATTGGTGTCATTTTGATTTTGATTGCATTTTGTTTAATTGCATAGAGAAGATTGCAATCTATTTGTATATATATAAAATTCGTAAAGATTAGAGCCACCACGTTGCGCCACGTCAGATTTTTCCACATGTCGCTCCGAGGATGTGCCACGTAGGATTTTGCCACGTGTCAACCTATCGTTGCACCATGTCACAATTTTTTACTTTTTTTTAATTTTGTATTAATCCACCTCATATTCATTATCCATGTCATATAAAAAAATTCCAAATAGGCTTTTTGTTAAGACACACCATATCTCAAAATGAGATTTTCTTTAATCATAAATAGACATAATTAAATTTCCTTTGGAAAATCTATTTATTTTGAGTAATCATATATCACATAATCATAATTAAGTATTTTATTGATTTATTCAAAATAAAACTTTAACCAACTCTTATGCATTAAAATTTTACAATTATAAACTTCTATCAAATATTGTATGTTCAACGCATTTAAAAAAAATTGAAGTTGACTGAAAATCGTTTCTTAAAATGATATAATCAAGATTATATACATTTGAAATTTTTTGGTTTGACTAACGCGTCATTTGTAATTGTAACCAACTTTCAAAATTGGAAAAATAATTATACATTTCATTAAAAAACTACTATATATATAAACCGTAAGCTTTGGAGCCACCATATTGCGCCACCTCAACTTTGTCCTACGTGTCGTAAATATATTACGGCATTACGCCACCTCAAATTTTGTCACATGGCATATTATCCTTACTCCTTATAAATTTATGACCGGTAACAATTTTGAAAGTTGTTACGTCACCTCAAATAGAAATAGTCATGATATATTATGCCACCTCAAATTTTTTCCACCTCGATCACAATCCACATGGCAACTTCATCTTATTCATCTTCCACCTCATTCTTTTAAAATTTCAATTTATGACCGATAACAATTTATCATAACTATTTCTATTTTTTATTGTAAATATTAAGATAGGATCAACTCTATTTATGTAACCAAATCATTAACTTTCAATTGTAATATTAAATGATTTTTAAATATCCAATCATAAATTATGTCTATTTACAATTTACACTAAAATCAAGGTTAACCTTTTTGTATTTGGTTCAAGTATAGATTATTTTTAAATTTCCAATTAATGATTTTTCATTATGACATTTTTGCAAAATATCTTCAATTTTCAATTCCAATTTTTTTGATAATTTACATACAACAAGCCACTTTACCTAGCTAAATATTTTAAAACCAAATGTTAAATTTCCTAATCTTTTATCGTTAAACAAATGAGTTGTAAGGTGAAATCTTTTATTTTTGTAAGTAGAGAGAGAAAGTTGTTGGTTGGTTATTCAACCTGAGTGCTCTACACAGATCTGAGGTCAGAAATGCTAGCACCGATCCGTCCACCTTCCTCGCTAAGACCGCATTGGAATCCCCAACGTTTACGACTCGAAGGGCCCGTTGATTATCGAGATATCCCACCAGACATGAGGAACTTGATGTTGCAAGGGTGGGATTCCTCCCCCATTCCCGAGTTACATGCTTGGTGAAACCTATTCCCAGTGACGGACACAGGGGGGTCCTGCCGCCTCCGGCGATTTTGGGCCGGACTCCGCCAACGCCTGAAGGTAGGCATCGGGGTCGACATCGGTGGTCTGTAGGGACTGATTCTGCGCTAGCTGCTCTAACCTTGGCTCGAGCTCCGCCTGTTTCTCCACAAACAAGGGTAGAGAGTTTTTTTTTCTTGTGCACTTAGCCATGTGCTCAAGTGCAATTCGAAGGAGGTTGATGGGACAACGGTTGAGAAATGTGTGGAGCAAAATGCAGTCCCCGATTTGTACAATGCTTTTCTTCTCTTGCCGCGTGGCCCCCTTCCGTCGGGTATTATTAGTATATACGTGTAATTTTAGATTAAATATTAACCTATTTTAAATTAACTAGTATTAAAATATCATGAAAATGAACTAGTCTAGATGGTTTATTGTTTAATTTTGTTTTCATCCCACCAAGGTTCAATTCCCCACAACGTCATATTACTTTTTTATTCACAATGAATGTATTCTTCTCTAATTTTTTCCTATAAAGTAATCATTTTTTTTTGCATATCCATATATAATCTATATTTTTTTGATAAATAAGTGGCTAATTTTTGATATTTAAGGTATTAAGTGATTAAATTTTTCGGCTATCCTTAATTCGATTGAATCTCCTATACAAGTTCTGCCCCCCCTCCCCCTTTAAATTCGTTCTGCGTCTATCACTGCCTATTCCACTTTTTGAAAAGAAAGATCTACAAGCCACAATGGGACAACCCTGTTCTCTATACAAAAATATGAAGAAGCCTTAAATAGA
This sequence comes from Polygonum aviculare, assembly GCA_934048045.1. NCBI lineage: Eukaryota > Viridiplantae > Streptophyta > Magnoliopsida > Caryophyllales > Polygonaceae > Polygonum > Polygonum aviculare. The sequence goes on from OW204024.1 coordinate 15,387,033, forward strand.
GGAATGAATTAAGTACTACATGGCAATGAGAAAATGCCATATAGCAAGAAAAAACTACAAGAGGCCATATTTGCACACATGACATAACCTACCAACAACTTTCTCTTTCCACTTACAACTTATTTTACAGGCCACAAGGGAAATCTTTTATTTTAGTAATTGAAAAAATCAATATCATAACTCATCACTAGGCCTATCAAAACCTGACCCGACCCGTAAACCCGACCCGACCCGACCCGAAAAATGGCAAAACCAACTATACTGTATCTTACACTACTACTCCGGCGAACGGGGGGCGGCCGCCCACCCACGCCCCCTGGATCCGCCGCTGTGTATATACGTACTCTTATAATACTTTTATTAATATATGTATATACCACTACTAAACGCCATTTAGAGGAACAAGAGTCCATCAGTACTAAATTATTAATGAGACTCGGACTAAAGATGGAGGATTGATTGTCTCATGTGTGTGTATAAGTTTCCCATTTCTACTCTATTGTCTCATATGATTGAATGTGGTTAAAAGGCAGTTGGCTATTTCTCAATTGGTGTGCTTGATTATTTCATACTTTTCTTAATAGTAATCCACATATGTGGGTCTTCGACTAGTTATGAATAATTAGTAGGTATATTCATTCTGCTAAAAGGCGACTGCTTAAAGTTAGCTTGAAAAAAAGGTTATAAGACTAACGTCTGCTTCCCATATTTTATGGCTAATAAGATCCAAGGCAAGTCCCTTTCTCAACAGAGTAAAACTAATCTCATAGCACTAATTTTCACCCATACTCTTTCACCTTTGGCACCACCACACACTGTTGTTGACTGTTAAGGAGAACAGCCACAAGATGGCACCAGTATGGACAAAATTACATGTATGTATCAAACACACCTAATATACTAAAATAAGAAAGCTGAGGGAAACTGTTTTATATGCCACAACATACAACTTTGCTTTGATTCCGAGCCAGAGCATGTCATTTGAAGCCAGCAACAGGACAAACGGAGAGTAATAACATATGTGCCATCTAGCTTCTTCACATTATTTCCAAGTGATGAAAGTCGCCTGTTTTATGTTCTAAGATCTATTCTACAGCATTTCAAGGTTCAAGTGGCACTAGAGCCAGATGACTTGATCAAGCCATAACAATACAAGAGCACCTAATAGTCCAATAATTTTAAGTTCCTTTTGTAGCAGGAACACAATGAATGGTATAGCCGGACTTTGTTGATACGTTAAGAGTTTGCAATCAGAATGTAGAACTCACTATCAAGAGCTCCTGCCAAATGAAGGATTTCCATAGTTCTGATGTGCTCCAGGTGGTGGTCTTGGTTTTGCGTATTCTGCAAATATTACCCAACCATCTAGAAACTGCAATTCACACAAGGCACAAATAGTTAATCAACCTCTACAATATTTGACATGGTAGGTAGCATCTCAAAAGCATAAAAGTCAGAAGCATCATCCATTCATCATATATTAATATGGGGTTCATTCATGGCTTAAGTGCTAGACTTAGGGGTGTGTCTGCTTGTTAATAAAGCCTATTTTATATGCCCCTTGCAATTAATAAAGCCTATTAACTAGTTGTATAAAACCACACACACCCTAGTTATTTTCTACATTTTTTTAACTTGAACTTCTTTTTCATCTTCTTTGTCAACTTGAACTAACTATTAAACTCAATCTACAACCTGAGAGCTCATACAAGCAACACACCCTAAATTCTGTTTTGAGTATGGAACAAGGGATCCTGTTCCTGAACTGATTATGGCAAGTGCTAACCAACGAGGATTGCAAGATACACCAGCAAACCCTAACCAGGGATAAAATGTTAACTCACTTTTCCATCCATGCCTTCAATACCCGCAGCTGCACCTTCCACAGTTGAATATGTAACAAAACCAAAACCTTTTGAGTACCCTGACACGCGATCAGTCACCACTTTTGCTGCAAATAAATAGCACATCAGCCACTTGCTCATATTAAAATTTTAAGTGATGCTCAAGAAACATATTCATGTCAACCAAGTTACCATGGACTACTTCACCAAACGTTGCAAAGGCATCACGCAGTCCATCTGTAGTTGTACGCTTGCTAAGCCCTGACAAAATGAGCATAACCTTAAGATAAAAGAAAACACTTCATATCCACAGGACTGGTGTTTGATACGACAGATCAATCTATGTTACAATACAAAGAGAACAAATATGGAAATGGCATGGACATGTCTTAACTGTGCTAAATGACCGCTATGTATTTTCATATTTTAGTTAAACCAAACTAATTCTCTCACTAAATGACAAAGGCTCAAAAGCAAATCATATGCTTGACATCATGACCTCACAGTTTTGTGTTACATAGATCTTTGCGATTTTCCTTTGGTGTCCAAACTCCATATAGAACTATTAATACTCCTACAGGCTGCAACCTAACTAGACTCATTCATTTAGGCCACTTTTTGACACTCCAGGATTTGCTGAAGTACCATGGAGATCATGACTACAAACAGGCTGCAACCTAACCTGACTTAGATACAACTCCTTGAAGACCACTACCATAGAACTCCTGACACAAGAACTCTAATGCAAGCAACACTCCCCCAGTATTTTTAGACTTATTAGACTCACCAACTTTCAACTTCTGATAATCTGCAGATCTTTATACTTCGAAGAACAGAAAAAGAAAAGCAAAGTCCTTCAATGATCATTGTTCCCATTATTCCATCAATGCCTTCAAAGAGGCAAACCCAGAAAAAAGAAAATGTGACTTTATTCCTTGTTATGGGCGAGGATGACCATAAGGAACCCAAATTATGAAATATGGCAAGAACAAAGGTCATTAGTTTCACGAATAGATTCTACCTACCCAAAGGTCATTAGAATATACATATATGGAGGTTAATGAGTTCATATAAAGTTAGTAAACTGATCAATCTAATTACATTATCATTAACTACTGTGTGCTGAATGCAAACATCATATTATTGATTTTCTAGCAAAATTTATAGTGAACGGGACTAGATAATTGATACCAACGAAATGAAGATGAAAAGGAAAAATATTGGAAACCAAGTCTAGATGAAAGACGACTAAGAATACTACTAGTACTAGGCTAGAGAATGATGAGTATGACAAGCAGGAAAACTACTGTCACCAAACTGAAACTGAAACACCTGATTGTTCATCCAATCACCGAGACCTCAACTTTTGAAGCCAAAACCAGGCTTGTTTGGAAAGGTTTCCATTTTCATTTCTCATTATGTAAGCTTAAAACCATTTTCTACAAATAGATTTTCTGGTTCTATAGTCTAAGATAGTTTTGATGACTGAAATTATGGCTACAGAAATAATGAATTTGCAACAACAATGGCATGAAGTACAAAAATCTATAATCTCAAGCCTGAACTAAAAAGCACAACAGTATCAAACAAACATTTTTTAGCATTCACAGCAGAGTAGTATTAAGACAATACTTGAAGTATTACAAACGGATCAATAAGCACATCCCTGACTCTGCCCTAATGTATTGATCAATTCACAGCAAAACTGAGCTGATTCATGTGCTTCAAACATTCAATCCGAAATGCCTAATTCCAAATTAATATTCATGATTCAAAAACAATGGAAATTGGAACAAAAAGGAGCACATGAAACAAGGAGAAGAAAAGAAAAGAGTGGAGGTAGATAGAAAGAGAGGGTGCCTGAAACGAAGAGGTTAGGAGAAGGCTCGGCCTTGGGAGGAGACGGTGTCGGTTGGGAAGCCATTGAAGGGGTGAAAGCAGAAGTCGAGAGCAATTGCATAAGACGGCCAGGTATCGCCGGCGCCGTACGCATCGGAGGCGGTCTCATAGCCACAGACCTGGCTGCTGTCCTGAGCGGAGTGAGCGCCATGGGAAGGAGAGTGGCTGACTGGGTGAAGAGAAATGGTGGGTTTTGGGAAGGGTGTAGAAATGCCCAGACAAGTAGACAACAACATCATCGGTACTTTGGTTCGGGGGTTTGGGTCTGTTTTGGGTTTTGGTCAACTTTAAATTTGGGTTCGGAAATTTCTGGTGCCCTCCAGGTTTAGCCAATTTCGCCTGGTACCCAACGAGATTTTAAATTTCGCATGGTAACCCTCACAATTAGAATTGTTTCGCCTCATACCCATTATGTTAAGTTTTAATCAATTAACGTTAAATTTTAATCAATTAACGTTTTAATCATATCTGAATAAAGTTTAAATTTGATAAAATTATATTGTATTGATATTTAATTAAATTGAATTTTTTAGAATTTCTCAAGTTTAAAATTTGAATTTATATTTTATTGATATTTAATTAAATATCAATACAACATAATTTGATAAAATTATATTGTATTGATTTTTAATTATATTGCATTGATTTTTAATTAAATTTGAATTTTCTAACGAGAAAATTTGGTAAGTAGGCAATTTGGGGAGATTTGTAGAGCGGGTAGGCTACCTTGAAAATTTATGTGCTAACTAGTCGTTTTTCCAAAAATACCCCTGGTCAAAAAAAAAAATTACACGCGTGCCACCGCGTCCCACCTGAAATCCTGTCATCGGAAATCCTGTCATCCAAAAATCCTGTCATCGAAAGATTGAAAACAACTTGTCACCATGCATAAAAACTTGTCATCGCTCATAAAAACTTGTCATTGCGTAGAAAACTTGTCATCCCTTCTATAAACTTGTCATAGCGTAGACAAACTTGTCATCGCGCAGAAAACTTGTCATCGCTTATAAAAAAAATCTTGTCATAGCGCACAAAAAACTTGTCATAGCGTACAAAAAACTTGTCGTCACGTACAAAAACGTGTCGTTGCGTACAAAAACTTGTCATTACTCAACTTGTCGTCACATACAAAAAAACCTATCATCACGTACAAAACTTGTCACCACCCTAACTTGTCATCACGTATGCAACTTGTCATCCGAATTTATTAGTATGCCTATGTGGGATTTGAACCCACATTATTGTGCGTTAAGCACGTTGCTCTACCCATTTGAGCTAATAGGCCCTAATTAAAAATAATAATAACCATCTCCAACCAATGAAAATGACTTCCACTAGATAAAAGAAAACTCCAATAAGAGAGCAAAGTTCAACCTATAGGCATATCAAATTAACAATGGAAACCATTGGCAACATAGTTACATATGTAAATAAAGACATTTAGAAGCTCAACAATTTTAAGTATGGACCGATCAAACACAAAATAAATAAATAAAAAGTCAGAGTTTGGACTTACATTCATTTAGGCAATATCACAAACACATGGTGCACAGACATGAAGTTGTCATTATTCCCAACTTGAATCACTCCTCTAGATAAAGGCATAAAGCATCAGATGGACTCTGTGATGATTCCTCAAACTGGATTTGCATACTATCACCACCAACTAGTAAACTAATACGAAGATCTACATAATAAACATAAAACACCTTCCAATCCTCAATTATACACATGAACACTACAACCTCCACCACTGTTATGCAATTCTCATCAGCACTCCTAATTAATTCACATCAGTCTAAAATCAACAATTTACATGGATTTCAGCAGAAACATTGCATCTACACTATTACGCAATCCTCATCAGCTCATCTAAATCAAGTTTTATTAGCCTAAAATCAATAAACTAACGGATTTCAACACTTTATAAACACAAAGAACTTCACAACACTTAACAATACATCTCAACATTGAAAATCTCCAACAATGTTAAGCAAATTCGTCAAAATCACTGATTCCAACAGAGAAATTACCTGTATATCTCCCTAACTCCTGGCGAACTTCAAGGTCTGAAGAGCCAGATCTCGAGTAGGAGACAGAATCAAAGCCCTAACACCAGACTGTGGAACGTGCTGCATAAGCTTCTCGAACATCGGAATCAAGAAGGCGGCGGTTTTACCGGAGCCGGTCCGGGCCATGGCGACGACATCGGCGCTGGCGAGGATGAGAGGCATCGTCTTCCTTTGAATAGGAGTCGGAACTTTGTAGCCCTTGCGTTTGACGGCGCGGAAGACATTGGAGCTTAACCCTAGCGACGGCGTACAAGTAGCGAAGTGAGCCGAAGGAATTGGAAGAGGAGACGCTTTCAACCAGATCCCGAACTCGCCAAATCCCGAACTCGCCGTCATCGCTTATGGAGGAAGGGGACGCTGGATCGGAGAAGGAGGTCGAGGTGGAAGTGGTGATCGGAGGAGGACGCCAGATCCCAAACTCCCTTTCAGATCTAGGTTTTTTTTTTCAGATCAGAAATTGAGAGAGAGAGAGAGGAAGGGAGAGAAAAAAATGGGAGGAGAGAGAAAATGTAAGGTAATAAGGGCTTATACCGACTAGTTAGTGACTTATTTTTAAAAGGAGTCTAGTTACTCCCTAAATGTACAAAAACAGGCTCCACCAACCCCTTCCCTCTTTTCTAACTATGTAGTATTTTGAATTAGATAATAAAACTATAACATAGTTTACAGGGTCCGGATCCGATAGGAATGATTATTATGGTAGGAAATAGGAATGAATCATAGTCATTGGATGAGGAGAGATCAAGGGCTCAAGAAAAAAAAAGGAAAAAAACGGCACGGGCGTATTTTTCGGAAAACGGCACGGACGTCCAGATTTGTGCAACCGTATGGCCTATTTGTGCAACCGTATTTGTGCAACTCTATGGCCGATTTGTGCAACTCTATGGCCGATTTGTGCAACCATATTTGTGCAACTCTATTGCTTATTTGTGCAACTCTATGATCAATTTTGCATTCATGTCATATTTTATAGCAGTCGAAGTTCGTATAGTTTGTTTCGCTTTGGCAATTTGTGCAAGTCTATTGCCAATGTGTTGAATTCTATGGTCAATTTATTCATCAATATTTGTGCAACTCAATGGTGAAATTTGTGCAACTCAATGGTCAAGTTTGTGCAACTCAATGGTCAAGTTTGTGCAACTCAATGGTCAATTTGTTCATTCATATTTGTTCAACTCTATTGCCAATGTGTTGAATTCTATGGTCAATTTGTTCATCAATATTTGTGCAACTCAATGGTCAAATTTGTGCAACTCAATGGTCAAGTTTGTGCAACTCAATGGTCAATTTGTTCATTCATATTTGTTCAACTCTATTGCCAATGTGTTGAATTCTATGGTCAATTTGTTCATCAATATTTGTGCATCTCAATGGTCAAATTTGTGCAACTCAATGGTCAAATTTGTGCAACTCAATGGTCAAATTTGTGCAACTCAATAATCAAATTTGTGCAACTCTAAGGTCAATTTATAAAGGTAATCATTCCTATTCCTATCCAAGTTGAGAACCACAGCCAGATTTTCCAAAATGTTTTTCGGCTAGTTAAAATTGCATCATTATGGCCATTCCTTTCTTCTTACTTCTATTTACAAGTGATAAGAAGAAAAAATATTTGGCATATTAATTGTGAGTTTGCCTACCATGACCATAGAATTCTACAGTACATAATATCCAAAGCATAGCATCAGCAAATAAAAGAAACTAGAAGTCATTACCCGTGCTACGCACGGGTTTAAAAATTATTTTTAAGTTTTATTAATCAATTTTAATTGAAAGGTCTGTTAAATATAACTTTAAATGATAATTCAGGTCATTTTTTTTAAGCATAACTTTAAATTAAAAAATGATCAAAGTTTAAATCATAACTCAAAGATCATAACTCTAAAAAACATATTTTAATTCCTTTTATTTATCAACTATCAATGAGATAAAAACAATTAATCTTCAGTTACTTAGTTTCATGACATATTGATGAACATTTTGAAATCTATGTTAACAATTTGGAATGACCCGTGAAATAAATATTAAATACCTTTTGTTCACTAACATTGAGAATTTTCATTCTTTATTAAGTAAGAATAAATTCATTTCTCAACTTTATCCGGGCAATGGTTTCTAAAAGTCTACATCATATGTTTATTTACATATATATATATATCTATATATATTAAAAATATTATTATTTAATAATACACATTAAAAATTATTATTCTTAAATGTTGTACAATTGTTATTCTGTGACAATACGTACACGATATACCTGTAACTTTGATAAAGTATATTTTTTTTGGTAGAATTTGATGAAGTATAATTAGCAATCACTAAATCTTAAAACAAAATTGAGATCCTATACCCTGGACAATAGTTCAGGTTTATTGATATACCTGTGTCAATCCAAAATAAAGATCGAATTAAAAAAGGTTAATTATAAAAATATAAAGGCCGATAATCGCCAAAAAAAAAGTAAATATAAAAATGAACGGAGATGAAGAGGTTTTGTTTTAATGATTTCATAGAAGTATTTGATTTTATAAAAATACACAAAAATGTTGCTAGAGAGGTTTGAACCCCAAACCATCGGGTTATTAAAGGAAGGGTTTACCGCTATGCCATTGTGATTGATTTGATTATGATTGCATATTGTTAAATTATATAGGGAAGATTGCAATAAAAGTTAATGGAGCAATAAATGAGGACACCGCTTAACTTTTATATATATATAGATAGCCAAGAAGAAACCTAAGCTTTCAAATTACTAAACCCATGTAGTCGAAATTCAGTAGAAAACAAACATCCCTAGACCCTCTCCCAACGGAGGCAGAAGACATGATGGTCTAAATTGCTAACAATTTCCTTATCTATAAGCAGCCCACCAGTAATAAGACACTAGCAGTGTTTGTACACCTACATAATAACGAACACATATACCCAGTGCCACCTTATATATCAATTTTGGCATCAAAAGTTATTGCTCACATTTGATAAATCCCTGTCTTTCCCCTTGAGAAGCAGAATCCTTTTCTTTCCAGCCTCAGCACTTCCTGCATTGAAACACAAAGCATTCATCCAGAAATACACATTAGCACCCATCGAATTCTTTTCTTAGATATAAAATTGAGCTAATGAATGACATTCATAATCTTGTACTTACCAGTTTCACCTGCGGAAACTTCATCAGCAAATGAGCCTCCTGAAAGAGTTGTTTTATCAAAACATCTTTGATGCTCTCTTTTGGATATGAATGAATCAAATGACTTTTCTTTGCCTTTTGATGCTGTTGTGGCATAGGAATTGATGACCTGGCCAAGGACGAGCGTCATAATCAGCTGCGCTCATACAATGAGAAGGATTAAGAACAACAACTAGAGGCTTCAAAATCATTCAGCCAAGGGCAAATATCTTCACTGAGATCAATCAGCAGAGGATCGTCAGGGATCGGGAGCAGTCGACACACATCATCATTCAGATTTGTTACAGGAATCAACGCTCCAGAGAACATGATTCCAAGCTCAATTGAGCCTAACGAAAGCGAGTACCACTCCGGATCCGCCCCTTCCAGGCTCATCGACGCCGTTCGACTCTGGATCTGAGCAGTCGACACATCCGAGGCCAGTTCCGGGAGCCCCGACCAATCGGAGAAATCCTCCGGCCAGTTATCCTTCGCGATGTCCCTCACACCGTAGAGGTTCTCGCAGTCGAGGCCGTGGTCCTGGAGCAGCTTCTCGGCGTCGCTCTCGATCCCGACGCCGGCGAACTTGTCTCTCCCAAACTCAATCTCTGTTCAATTCAACCAGTTCACACACACAAATTGATCAAATCAGCAATGGAAAACCTAGCTTTTCGCAATTCGAAATCTCAGACTCGAAATCGGTTCAATTGAGATTGCGATTGAGGTGTACCTTTCTGCGCATAGTGAGATCGAACGATTCCTCATGAGCGAAGCCGCTCGCAGATCGTAGATCGCAGATCGAGATCGAGATCGAGCCTTCTCCGGAGAAAGATTGGTGGAGGACAAGATCGGATCTCGTTTTGCAGATTTTGGGAAAATGCGGATTAGGGAGGAAGAGGGCGGACGGGGCGGGAGATCTAGAGTGCTGAGGATGATGATGAAGACTGAGGAGGCTCGGGCTGAATTTCTTCGCATAGCGCTTATCGGGATTTTTTTGTTAGCAAAATAACAGCACAATCTAACGGACGAGATTCGTTCCTACTTCCTACCGTAAGACTCATTCTTACGTGAGTCTTTCTCTAGTTTACATACGTATGCTTCTCTCCATTAATTGTTAATCAACCAAAAAAATAGATTTTTTTTTGAAATTGTATAAAATGTTTTAAATTTGTTTTATTTTTATAAATATAACAAATTAGGCTTCAATTAATTGAGAAATTCTAAAAAGTTCAATTTAATTATATATAAATACAATATAATTTTATCAAATTTAAACTTTATTCAACTTCCGTGCAGGACACGGGGTTTATACTAGTTCAGCTAAGGATGGTAATTCAAATTTAACGTTAATTGATAAAAACTTAACATAATGGGTATGAGGTGAAACAATTCTAATTGTGAGGGTTACCATGCGAAATTTAAAATCTCGTTGGGTACCAGGTGAAATTGGCTAAACCTGGAGGGCACCAGGTGAAATTTCCGATTTGGGTTTGGGTCTGTTTTGGGTTTTGCTTTGGGTCAACTTTACGTACCGGTTCTCCTATGCAATGTTATCAGAATCCCGACTCGATCCTACGATTCTAACGATTATATGATCCAAAAGTCATAAATCGATCCACGATCCTAAGTAGGATCTTATTAAACGAGGATCTTAAATGATTTAAGATAAAATTCTAATTGGATTTTGATTTTACACACGACTCTAACGATCCTACAACGATTCTAACGATCCTACAAGCGATTCTTGCGATCCCAAACAATCACAATTATATTTATATTTTATTACTAAGCTCAAAGTTTATGTCTCTTTTCCATTAAATTATTAACCCGATTCATCTTAAAATATTTTTACTCATCAAATTAATTATGTTTATAAAATTTTAGAGTTTATATATAAGAAAATATACAATATATTAGATTATTGTATATTTTTTAGTTAAAATGTAGGATCTTACGATCCGATTCTACGATCCGAGCCTGCTACCCCCTTCCGATCCGATCCAAGGATCCCGATCCTGACAACTATGCTCCTATGTAAGGTTCGTGTTTAATGGATTGGTTCTCGAGTCGTGCGTTTTTGCTAATAACGATGGATAATGTTCTTCTGACTTTATAATGCAATTGATAAAACTGAATGCTTGATTTCATTTAATGATTAGGTTTCGGCCTCTTTTCTGATAAAAAAAGAAGAAAGAAATCAGAAATGTTATCCAAAGCTAAGATAAAACTACTACTCCCTCCGTTTCAAAATACATGGCCATTTGGACACTTTTTCATGTTTCATAATACTTGTCTATTTCACATTTTTTCCCATCTTTTTCCATTTATACCCCTAATAATTATCTTTATCATAATCATTACAATTTTTCATATTTCTCTAAACAAATGATTAACTCTACATTTGATAGGGGTAATATAGGAATAACATTTTTTTCTTAATATAAATGGTCATGTATTTTGAAAGAGAGGGAGTAATAAATAATCATATTATTAGCACGTGGCAGTGTCGTCATCAAATCTCTCTCCCTCTCCCGAGAAAAACTCAACCATTTCTTGGCTCTTTTAACTACTAAGAATACGGACCCGATTTCGTTCTCATCCCATTTCAATTTCAAACCCTCCCTCCTATCTCCAATTCAATCCGACTTCAACTTCTCCCGGTCGAAAAATCCAACGAATCGATGGGCGGCGGAGGCGCGATGAGGGCGGCGGTCAAGGCGGCCGGGATCGGCCTTCAGAACACCGGCATCCGCGGACTGCCGGAGAATTTCTCAATCCGGAGGGCGATCCGTCCGCAGGCGTCGGCGACGGCCGTCGAAGACTCCGGCAGGCTTGAGGCGGCGGCTTCCGGCCAGGCGAATCCGGCGGTCGCTTGGGAGCTCGACGACTGGGATTTCGCAGGCTCCGATGTGGACGAGAAGCCGAGGCTGGTCTTCGGCCCCGCTCCTTCTCTCGAGGAGACCAGGGAGGCCACTTCTCAACTCGCCGACGCTCTTGATCTGTACGTATCCATTTCCTTTGTTTTTGGATGATTTGATGAACGCTCGCTTTGCTTGATTGTCCGTCATTTGTGTTTTCAAAGATCAAAGCCGTATATATGATTTCCCTATTTTTGTAGTTTTCCTGCAAATCGAAACCTTGGGCCTGACTAAAGATTTGTGGCCTTCTAGTTATGTCTAGTTGTTTTTACATGATTCATTCACAAGAAAATTTGATCCGATCCGATGCGCTCATTCGCAAATATATTCCGCTTATATGGTAATATGATATATGATATAAATGGATAGGGTTGTGTATTGCTCTGTTCCTTATTACGTACTGTATTTTGGTTGGAGAGTATGAAATTGTTGATACTTGTTAGCAATCACAAAGTGTTGCAATCTCTGAAACTGGAGGTGTGTTTTGCCTATCAATGAGAAATGCCGCTTAGGCGAATGATGCCTTACATAGCCGTTTATTGAAAATCAGACTGTTGAAATATCTTACGGAATACTAGCTGTCAATTGCATTTCCAGGATGTACTTCTCTCCGAAAAATTCTGGTGGGAGCTCTGATTCTGTTTCCGAAATCGACGAGCATAGCGTGGTGTCGGAATCCAAGACTCCACATGCAGATACCAACAACTGCGCTTTCGATCAGAATTACATCGTTTCGCCAGCGCCAAATCATGCCTTACAAGCATTCAGTTTCCTTAGAGAAAATCCAGCTGCTCAGGTTTCTCTTCTCATCAACTCCCTCAATACAAAACAGAACAACATTTGAAGGTGTACAAATTTATCATTTGCTTGCGCTAGACCGATTGTTATCTAGCTGTGGAAGTTCCATATGCATTCATGGAGATGATCACTGATTCTCATTCCGTATCAACACATTTTGAAACTTTCCATTCTTTGCTTTAAACCTGTTAATTCATTTGTCAAGATTGTATATGCTTTTATCTTTTTTTTTGTATCGATGCTGTTGTCATTGAACTTTATCAAATTCAATACTTTCCTCAGGCTGTTGTTGCTTCAATTGCTGCTGACCCAAACGTCTGGAACGCTGTTCGGCAAAACGATGCCCTCAAACAATATCTGCAAAATGAGAAAAAATGTAAGAATTGTCTTGACCATTTTCATGATATTAGTTCCATGGTTCTCAAAGGAATAAATTTCTATATGAAGATGTTATTATGCTAGTTCAAAATACCCTTGTTTTCTTCACACGTTTGATACATCATAGTGTTGGATGGTGTTTGTATTTTTTTGCTTGTTTACAACACGAGCTTATGACTCGTCTAATTGCAGCTCTGGAAGACGAGGACCATGAAGGGCCGCATAACACCTCTGCAGACTTTGGTAATGCAGTGAACTTATTCGCTGAGTTTGCCGAGAATGTGAAGGTCGCGGTTGTCGGCTGGGTGAACAACATGTCGTCTTTCTTCCATGAGTTGTTTGCAGAGACAGATGCCAACACCTCATCTGGACCGAGTAGTTGGTCTCCCAGTTCGAATTCGGTCTTTGGAACCCTATTTGCTTTGGCATCAATGGTGATCATGTTGGTAGTATTGAAGCGAGGTTAGGCTCACTTGAGAATTCGTCGAAGCTGCTTATGACACCCTGTTTGATCAAATAAACGCAATTTTCTTATGCAAAAACATCCATGAACATCTTAGGGGAATGTATGAAATAAAATACTAGTTATGCTAAGTATTGTTTGGTGAAGATTTCTGGACTTTAGTAGTTTGTGGTTTGGGTTTGTTAAAATGGAACAGTTATGATGTGTAGTCTCAAAAGTGGATTGTAGTTATTCCTTACGAAGGAACTCTCTTTTCTTCGCCGGAAAAATGAATTCTCAATCACCGTGACCCCCATTCGGATAGGGGGAAGGAGAAGCACAGATCTCCTATAATTCCACCTCCAAAAGATCCCCGTAAGGAATGCACTAATTGATTAATAATCAAAAAAGATATATTAAATAAAAGGTATAAAATAGGATCCTATAAAAATAATAGGTTAAGATAATGAGATTTGAAACCAAGACCTTTTTAATAAAGGTATAATAGAATTCACTAGACCAACTTGTCATTAATAACGTTTTAAACACTCTTTTATATATACTACGTTTTAAAAAATTTGGCCCCTAAAAATTATGGGCCCGAGGCATGCGCCCACTCTACCGCACCCCTCGGGCCGGCCCTGCTCACACACTACTCCATCACCCAGGCAATCATTGAATCAAACTCCACTTCTGTGGTACGGTGAACCTTTTCGTTGGCTCTCTTCCAACGACCCATCCAGACTACGCGTTGATGGCCCACTGCCGCTCGCTAATTCATGATTCGAATTGGAAGGTGATAGTTCAATTTTCTCCAACATCCACAAATAAAGCTGTCGACCTGTTGGCGAATTTCTCCCTAGATTTAGATAGTGATTTTCATGTTTTTGAGGATGCTCCTCATTTTCTTCTTAATGTTTTTTTTAAGGCTAAATAGCTGAAAACCACCCCTATAATATGCCATATTCTCAGTAACCACCCCTTTAATGCGAAATTCCTGAAAACCACCCCTTTAACGAGCTCCGTTACCAACTCACCACCCATCGTGCCCCTGCCGTCAAAAACCGTTAACAATATCTGACGTGGATGGGTTTTTTTGTGTTTTTTGCCAGATTTGCTTATGTGGCATACACATGTTTTTTTTTGTTAAGGTGGCATTTTTTTGGTTAAGGTGGCATTTCACTCAATCACCAAATTAGGTCAAAATTGGCATAAATTGGTCAAAATTGACACCACCCAAATTAGGTCAAAATTACCCATTTCATTACCCCTCTCTCTCCTCCGCCAACCCTCTCTCTCTCTCAATCTCTCAATCCCCCCATCCCAGCAACCAGCACCATGGTTGAGGCGGTGGCGATGAAGGACGAGTGGCTCCTGGCTGCCATGGCAGACGATAAGATGGTGGCGGAGCTGCTCCTCCGCCTCAAGGAATCAGATCCGCACCCCTCCGCCTTCGCCAGGCAGGCTGTGGCCGCGTTGCTCGCCTCACTCCCGCCCTTCGACTGGGGCACGTGACACCCGCTTTCCAAGGCGGTCGCCGCTGTCTCGGCCTCGGCCGGCAAGAAAGATTGCGAGAGGACAGGACACAACCCCACCACTCCACTCTCCTGGAACGCCTGCGGCGTCGGGAGGGAGGAGCCTCCCCTAGCGACGGCTTCGAGGATTCCAGCCACCCCTCTTGCCTTTCTGCTACTTCCTGGCCTCTCATCACAGCCGCTCACTCGTTCTTTTCTGCCTTTCTCGGCCGCCTCCTCCTCCACGCCTCCACCAACGGCGCCGCTGACGTCGCCCTCAACACCACCAATGGCTTGTATTTTGCCCCAATTTTGCACAGTGAATTTTGACCGAATTTTTCCCCCAATTTTGACCTAATTTGGTTAAATTGAATGAAATGGGTATTTTGAAGGAATGTGGGTAAATGAATGATCTAGGTGGAGCTTAGGTGGCCACCAATTGTATGCCACATAGGAAAAGCTAGCAAAAAACACAAAAAAAACAAGCCACGTCAGATATTTCTAACGGCTTCGGACGGAAAGGTGACGAGGGGTGGTGATTCTTTAACGGAGCTGGTTAAAGGGGTGGTTCTCAGGAATATCGCTTTAAAGGGGTGGTTACTGGGAATGTAGCATATTATAGGGGTGGTTTTCAGCTATTTAGCCTTTTTTTAATGAATTGATTGAATAAATTCTGGGCTATGGCCTTCTTCTTGACGGAAAAGAAAAAAGTGGATTATATTGTAGTTGAATACTTGAATTAGTGGAAGCTTGAATTAGTTCTATAGATCTTAAGTGAACCCTTCAATATTGGTTATGTTGAGGTCCGAAAACACCGAAAGGATTATAACGCGATGAGAGCAATGGATTTAATTTCAACCGATTCAATAGACGAAGAGATGTGTTTGGCCGCTAAGAGTGTTTAACGTGACGAGGGTAGTATAAAGGGTGTTTTTGTATTAGCTGTGAGATTGCAAGTGTAGATAGAGATTCTCTATCGCGTTTGAGTGTATCGGGTTACAACAATGATCTTTAGCTCGAGACTTAATGTGTATGATTCGCGAGGCTTTCGATCTCTGTTCTGGTGTACAGAGCTCGCTATTTATAGCCGAAGTCTGGGCTGAGGTTTGATCGAGATGTCGATGTGGGACGAGTGCCGCCCAGGTATGTGTCGCTCTCTGGTTAGTTCTTGGAGCGGTGGCCGCGAGATCGGCCAATGGGAGACTAGGATGGGACGTTGCCGCCCACCACTCGTCTGGATGGGACGTTGCCGCCCACCCACTTGCATGGATGGGACGGCCTCCTTTCTTCGCGGTCACCGCTCGTCTGGATGGGTCTTTTGCCTTTTGAGGGATTCTGCCTTGGAGGGGATCGCTGTTTTGGGTTTTGGGTTTTGACGCCGTTTGAGATACTGATCGCGATGGCCGCAGAGATTTGGGTGTTGACGCCGTTTGAGAAGTTTACACTTAGCAATGTTTTGTTTTTGTGGGAGTGGTGAGACCGCGTTGACGGTTCCTGGTATCAACAGGTTAAGACTTATATAAGAGTGTAAACCGAAAAAACTCCGGATTGAACTTCCAATAAAACAAAATTAAACCTAGATAGAACTCATAAATCTCTTGTATGTTTAAACGTGCTACAGTAAATAAAAAGAATGGATTACAAAAAAGTAAATAAAAAGCATTCGATGCAAACCAAAAAAACAACTTTTTAATAAAAGGAACTAAAACCCTAAATAGAAACTAATAAATCTTCGGAAATTTTGCGTGGTACCCTCCAGTTTAAGACAATTTCGTGTAGTACCCAACTAGTTTTAAATTTTCATGTGGTACCCCTCACAAGTAAACGAATTTTGCCCCATGCCCTCTTGCATGTAAAATTTTGTTTTTTATTTGTTTTTGAATAAAATCATAAATTTTGGTTTTAAAATATTGATAAGTTTTCACTCTTTCATATTAATCATTATGTTAATTAAAGGCAAAATACATATGGAGGCCCCCGTACTTGTACAAAATGTGCAAACGGGCCCCCGTACTTTTTTTTGTTCTATTGAGCACCTGTACTTATCCAATTTTGTTCTATTGAGCACTTTGTCCCAATTAGTGTCCGCGTGCATTTTACGCGCTCTATTTAATTGCCATGTAATGATCATGTAACACGATTTTTGCCATTTAATGTCTACGTAATGCAAATTCAAGCCACATAACACTGTGTAATGCCACGAAATACCATAAAACATCAAAATTAATTTTGTTTTAATTTTTTGTTTACGGTGTTTCGTGGCATTATAAAGTGTTACATGACTTGAATTTGCATTATGTGGACATTAAATGGCAAAAATCGTGTTACATGATCATTACATGACAATTAAACAGAGCGCGTAAAATGCACACGAACACTAATTGGGACACAAGTGCTTAATAGAACAAAATTGGATAAGTACAGGTGCTCAATAGAACAAAATTGGATAAGTACAGGTGCTCAATAGAACAAAAAAAAGTACAGGGGCCAGTTTGCACATTTTGTAGAAGTACGAGGGCCTCCGTATGTATTTTGCCGTTAATTAAAAGTCTAATTTTTTTTGGATAAAACCATAAATTTTGGTTTTAAAATAATGATTAATTTTCACTCTTTCTTATCAACTCTTTACTTCAAAATTTTGGTTTTAAAATAATGATTACTTTTCACTCTTTCTTATCAACTCTTTTCTTCAAAATTTTGATTTTAAAATAATGATAAAAACATAGTAATAACTTTTCACTCTTTTTTGTTTTAAAATAAAATTATTTTATTTTTTTTGTTTTTTTTTTGGAATAAAAAGTAATATTTGATTTTAAAATAATGATGAAAACATAATGATAAGTTTTCACTCTTTTTTGTTTTAAAATAATGATAGTTTTATTTTGTGTTTTTGTTTTTGGATAAAAACATAAACAAAAAAGCAAAATTTAACTTCATTTAACAAGGTGGGTATGAGGAAAATTTTGTTTAAATGTTGATCGGTCCGGGATCGGAGGGTCTCAAAATCTAAATTTATAAACCGAACCTCACTTGTAGTAAAGAGGTAGGGTGTCGAACACACGGGAGTTCGTGCGTTGAGAGTACCCGAAAGACTAAAAAGAGATAAAAGAAAGGCAAAACGAGGAAAAACAAGAGAAATCACCTCGGACCGACACAGGTCACTTCGGTCCGAGGGTGGATCGAGGTTGATTGGCCGGGACCGACTTCACACAACGTCGGGCCCGATGACTGGGGAACTCGGTCTTGCACAAATAGTAGATCGGTCTTGGGTTTTTTGGTTTCTTCCCTAACTAGACTTGGGTAATTCCACCCTAATTCAGCCAATAAGTGTTGATCCTCGTGAGATCGAGGTTGCTAGCCTTCGATCCCTCCACTCTACACTTCGACCCAAGGGAGTTTTCACTCACCTTCGATGTTAGGTCTAGTGATGGGTTAGAGATCACTTTCGCTTACTCTTACCAATCACAAGCCCTATGTCCCTTGTTTCCACAAGAGAATTGAAGCTCAGTGTAGAAAGGATTCATAGATCAAGCACTCAAAGGCTATGGAATTGGGGTTTCCTACCCAATCCTAGCTAGGGGTTTCCCCCATAGCCCAAGACTATGGAATCTACTCCATCAAGTAAGAGTAAAAAGCAATCAAATGGAAAAGCAAGCAAATCTCAATCATCAAACTCAAATTCAACTCAAATAGCATTCAAATCTAAAGGTTCACAATATCCAAATCCAAATTCTACTAAAACCAAAGCTAAACAAGTACAAACTCACTAGAACTCTCTCTAGCTCCACCGATTTCCTCCTCTTCTCCTCTCCTTTCTTCTCCTTGCTCTCCAAGTCTTCCTTTGAGCCTTTGAGAGTGATTTTGTGTGGGATCTCTTCCCCCCCCCTCTTTTCAATGATCTCTAATCTCTCTCTAATTATACTTTTCTCTTGATTGGGGACCAAGGAATTCCAAGTTAGAAGAAGGGCAAAATTGGAAGATCACAACATTTGTGCCTTGGAGCCTAATCTTCTCAATTGCCGACTCGGACCGACACGCTGGGTACCTCGGGCCCGACGTTGGGAACGTCGGTCCTGTGCTCTGGTTGCTCGAACTCGGGCCCAATGTGGTGGTACTCGATCCTGGGCCTCGGTCCTTCTTCACTTCTTGGTTTTCCTTTGGTTCCTCTTCATTCTTGCATGGCTCTTCCGTTCCTTGACTCCCTTGCTTAGCTCCTCCTTAGATGCTCCTCCAAAATGTCCTCAAATGAGCCATTTCACCTACAAATCATAACAAACTCGCATAGTTTCCGAATCTTAAAGAAAACCGGGAACTAAGCTAAAAAGGAACGAAACTAACAAGGAAAGGAATGAAAAACACATATTTACAAGGGAAATTAACTACTAAAACACCACCAAAATGAGAGACATCAGAATACCCCATACTTAAACTTGCTTGTCCTCAAGCAATAATAATGTAAACAAGACCGAAGCACAATCTTCAAGTAAAGCCTCATATGAAAAACACAAATAAGCGCAAGTGATAGACATTCTAGCAAGATTACATCATCACACATGATCAAGTGTTCAAGGAATTAAGTCTAATGCAACCAAGCCTCACTTTAGGTATGTAGAAATGTGTATCACTCATCATGTGTTTAGGCTTAACAATGAACACTCAAACTCAACAATCATGCAAGTAAAGGCTTTACTATTGAAGCTAATATCACCAATTCCTCCACCTAGAGATGCCTATTACAATGCACACAAAGAATATGAACTTGGCTCAATGGAGGTCCTCAAAGAGGTTCCATTCAACCGGGTTGTAATGGGGCTTTTGGTGTTTCTCAAGGTGGGAATCATTTTGGTCTTGTGGTGCTTACAATGGGGATTGAACTTTCTAGTCTCTCACCAACTTCACCAAATTATTCCACTTTCAACTTTCACTCTCATCCAAAAGACTTTGATTTTTCTCCTTCTTTCAACCCACTTTTCACTATACATTCCACTTCATCTTTGCACTATACTTTTTTTTGGATTTTTCACACGTTTTCCACTAGGATCGACTTGCAAACTAACTCGGGCCCGATGTGCACTTTAACTCGGTCGGTGCCCTTTTATTACACTTAAGCACTTTGCTTTCAATCCACTACTTTTTTCCAACTTTTCTTTCCTTTCTTCACAACAAAGATGCACTACCCACTTGATTCATAACACCATTTTTCGCCCTTCACCAAAGAGAATCTCAACTCTCCAAATATTCTTCCAAACCTCTCACTAAAGTCCAATCCCATAAGGGTCAAGTCATATAGGCTAGGAATCATATTTTTGAGGAGTTTCAAACAAAGGTCTAAGGCTAAAACGGGGCTACAAACAACGGTTTATCTTCAAGGTAGGATATGGAACATTTTGTGACTAAATGAAATAAAGTTCAAATCAATGCGACAATGCATAGAACAAATCTCATATAGGTCTTGGAAAATAGATAAACACCTCAATAGCAAGTTTTACTTAGCATGCATGAGCTAATCTCACAAGAAAATGAGGGATATGCAATATCGAACAAACATCCCTAAAATGGCCAAAAATAATCTCACAAGGGTCACTCTAGCTTAGTTGCATCAAAACTTATCCAAGAACTCATGTGCTCAATAAAAACATGCAAGATATCATATCACATCAAAAACAACATCCATTTAGAGGCTAAACTATCCAAAAATATGCAAAGGACTTTACATGCTCACATCATCATTAGCCTTCATATGGACATCTAAGATGGGAATTCCTAGTCCAAAACAAAATCTTTTTGACTTTTTCAAATCATTTTCGAATTTTTAGGGATTTTTCGAAAATTTTCTCAAACAAAGCAAACAAACTCATCCATTCATGCCATAAAATTCAATCATCATTCAACATCTCATCATGCCATTATCCAAATGAAACATCCCTTAAACAAAACAAGAGCAAACATGAAACTACACATGGAACTATGAGCTACTAACCCACCCCATACTTAAAATTTTGATGTCCTCATCAAAAGAAATCAAAACTCAAAAGTAAAGAGAAGAGTAAAGAGAGCTCACAATGCTTTATTCTTGCATGGCATGTTGAGGCTTAGTTCTAGGGGTGGCCACGGCGTTGTCTCCTTTGGAGCCGTGCTTGCCGCTCTCGCTCATACACTTGATCGTGGAAAGGGTCTTGACTTGGCGGTTGACTTTGTGGGGCGGGACGCATCCATTGATCTTCACGGGAAGAGAAGTTCCCGGTCATCCACTCATTGAAACTCTCTTGGACGCTCCATCTTTGGTCCTCGGCCGCCCTCAAGTCATCCACATCACGTCTCATGTAGGCTATGTTGCGGTTCACCTCATCAAGTTGAGCTTGGAAGTCTTCTTGGTGGTGGAAAAATTGTTGTTGTTGGAAGTTGAGGTTTTGTTGTTGAAGGTTGATTTGGTGTGCCTCTTGAAGCATGCTTGATTGTTGAAGTTGGAGATGCGCCATTTGGTTAGCCAAGAAGTTCATGTCCACCGATTGTTGAGGCTCGGGGAACACCATTCCGGGCCCATACCATTGGGCGTACCCTTCATACCCTCCATAGCTCGGTGGTGCTTATTGTGCTCCACTTCCCTCACCCCTCTCAAATCGGCTCGGGACCGGATCGGGCAAAAAGACATCGGACCGACGTTGATGAACATCGGGCCCGACATGAGTTGCACCTCGGTCCAGTAATGTTGGTGTGTGGTCGGTGAGCAAATTGTGGTAACCACCATCTTCTTCTTCTTCTCCATCTCTAGACAAGTCCACGTCCATGTCATCTCTTCTCACGAACTCATATTGGTTGGGCTCCTCTTCTTCGGTGTCCGGGGAAGCTTGAGGAGTAGTGAAACGAATGTGTTGTGCTTGTCTCCTACACTCAAGTGTCCCCTCCGGCTCTCCATAAGGGTTCACATTTCCCGCCCATACTTGAAACCAATTGTAGTAGCTTGTGAGGTCGAAGAGTCGAGGCCCCAAAGGAACGTGCACCTTGCCAAAGTTGGAGTGAGGCGTAAGTTGATCCATGAAGCCGGGAACAACTTTCTCCTTGATGATATTGGCTTTCTTGAAGTATTTGAGATCCATAAACTCCACGCCATTCGGAGCCGGCGTATACAAGGACAAATCAACCTCAAGACGATGGGCCAAGCGGGCAATCATACCTCCAAAGTAAATCCATGAGGAACTTTGGAAGTCCCTCACCATCTTCACCCATTCCCACGTGAGGTTAATTGGCTTCTCATTCTCGAACAACATCTCATAGAGTAGCATTGCTTCCTCCTTCATTGGCTTGCTCAACTCGTGCCTAGAAAAGATGGAACAACCCAAGGCTCGGATCATGACGCGGAAGAGTGGATTTGCTATCTCATTTGTTGATACGCCCTTCCTCATCTCACTTCTTCCGGCTACAAACTTCCAAAGATAGTCCACCTTCTCATTATCAACATAGGCCTCCTCTCTCGGAAAAGGAAATCCAAGGTAAGTAGCCAAATTCCGGAGAGAGAGCTCTTGCAACTCGTTGCCCATTTGGAAAGAGATCATGCTCTCACTCTCGACTCCTTCATATGTGCACTTGAATGTCGCCATAAACTCGGACGTCAAGGCGGGATAATGAGTGTTGTTGCACCTTAGCAAGACATTGAGCCTAATGTGAGTATAGCACCGAGTAAGAGCCTCATCCATGCTCATCTTTTGAATAGACTCCCAATCTAACCACCGAGTGTGGTGAGATAGACCCATGAGTCGCTCATACTCTCTAGCCACATCATCATCTTCGAAACGCACATCGTCCATCCTTTGGACCCTTTTGGACGACTTCTTGGACTTTCTTGCTGCTTTCTCCATCCTTGAAGAAGATACTCGGGTAGTCATGGTACCTACATACAATCAAAGCAAAGAACTCCAAGATAAAATCTATACAATCACAACAAGAGCACAAGCTTCCATCACAAACAACTCATCATGCAAGGAAATGACCCCATACTTACTCTTAAGACACTCAATCCACAAAATTCAATCATGCATGAACAAAGAATTACATATCAATGGTCAAGCCACAAGACATATCATGATAAACATACCATAACCAACAATCAAGCTCATGAATTCCTAAGTTCACACAAGAGAAAATCGAAAAGCATAGGACCGACCAACAAAGGACATCGGGTCCGAGGTTCTCAACCTCGGTCCGAGTCTTGGACCGACATGCAACATCGGTCCCGAGGTTCTGGGCACCTCGGGCCGACTCTAATCCGACTTCTCTACCTAGTTTCACCCATAAAACACTCTATCATGCTCCTAAAACTCAAAATCAACCATTTCTCATCATCAATCGAAGTTCTAAGTAGGTGTTAGCAACAATTAAGCACAAATTTCACAATGCATGCAAATCACCATGGATGCTCAAGGTCTAAGCTCACTCAATCATGGCAAATCTCAAATCTAGCAATGAAAGCATGAAATTCACAAGGAATCAAGTAGAGATTGAGATTCACATACCAAATATTGAAGAATCAAAGACATCTAGCAATCAATTTCTTAGAACCCAAATTTCTCTTCTAGATCTAGAAGAGGGATGAAGAACTATGGGATTTTGTTAGGATTGTTGGCCTTTGGAACAATGTTTGAGGATGCTAGGGGTATGGATCGAGATTTGTGGTGAGATTTGCTTGAGGTTCGAGTATGGTGGAGATGATGGATCGAATTGGGAGTTTTTTTGAAGGGGACTTGGTATTTTGGGAAGGTGGTTATGAGGGTGATGGGTGTTAGGTATGGGAAAGAAGGCTTAAATGGGGTAGAAGACAAAGTTAGGTCAGAAGGGTATAATAGGAATTTCCACAAATCAAGACCAAGGTTTGACCGGCCAAAGAGGACCGACGTTGGGGACCTCGGGCCCGAGGTACTGGGTACCTCGGTCCTACCCGGTTTGGCTTCCTAAAAATCCTTTGGCTTGGCTAGTCTCTTCCCACAAGTCCTTTTATTATTGTCACCAATACCACACATGATCATGAAGCTCACATAACACACAATTCCACAAAACACATGCTAAAGAAGAGGTTAGAAAGAATCTAAGCTAAGGCAAAGAAAAACAAACTAGAAACTACGAAAATGAACCTACTAAACTCGGGTTGCCTCCCGAGGAGCGCTTCTTTTAAGTCACTAGCTTGACTTCTAACCTCTACCCTTCAAGGAGGGTGAAAAATGGTGAATTGATCCTCCTTGTCATATGTATCTCCATTCTCTTCATAGCCAAAGTGCCACCATTTGTGTTTGATGAAAGTGTGGCATCCTACATCTCCTTTGTCCTCCAAAGTGTAGGTTGGTATCTCTTGCCTCTTCTCAACTTGCTCTTTATCACCTATACCACAAAAATCTAAAGAATTTCTAGAGGACTCAATGACATTGTAACTCAAGTCTTCTTGCAAATCACTCAAATAAAGGTAATCATCCTCTAGATCTTCCTTCAAATCACTTAAACAAATGTAAGAGTCTCCCACATCAAAAGGATATAGATTAGGATACTCTTCATGGGTTGGTGGGCTATCTCCATCTCTTGGCTCTTCATGGACTTGAACATTGACCATGTCATGTTCTCCCAATGGTGCTTCTTCTTCTTTTGTGGATTCCAACTCCTCTTTCTTGCGCTTGGCACTTTCTTCTAGCTTCAAGATCGCCAACGCATCCGGTTCATTAAGGGCCTTATTGAAATGGAACTCCACTTTTTCCTCGCCAATCTCGAAAGTCACTTTCCCATTCCTCACATCGAACTTGGCACCCGCCGTAGCTAGAAACGGCCTTCCGAGAATAATGGGCACCATCGGATCTTCTTTCATGTCAAGGATCACAAAGTCGTCGGGTACAAAATATCTCCCAACTCGAACCGGGACGTCATCTAGAATTCCGGTGGCCTTTGTTGATGAACCATCGGCCATAGTAAGAATCATATCAACCGGTTCCATATCTCCGAGGTTAGCCCTTCTCCATATGCTCATGGGCATAACCGATATGCTTGCTCCTAAATCACAAAGAGCCTTGAAATTTTGGGATCCAATCCCCACGGTGATGGCAAATCTTCCGGGATCACCTAGCTTTTGAGGTAGCTCCAAGATCTTCACCTCATCTTGCATCTCTACAATTGACCTCTTCTTGCTCAAAATTTCCTTCAAGAACTTTGCATAGGATGGCATCTCACTTAGAGCATCGGTGAATGGAATGGTGATGTTGAAGCCTTGCAAAAGCTTCAAGAACCGCTTGAACATGCCCTCAACAATCTCCTTAGGCTTCTTCAAAGGATATGGAAGAGTTGTGACACCTTGCTTCTTGCTTGAATCAACCTCCTTAGACCGATCTTGACTTCTCTCCACATTTTCAGCTTGGATCGACGTTGGAATGGCCTCGGGACCGACTTCAGGAACCTCGGTCCTGGGGTAGGGAGCTTCTGGGTACATCGGGCCGACTATAGGGCATGTCGGGCCCGAGTTTCGCTCAACCTCGGTCCAACTCAAGGGACCTCCTCCATCCACTGGATCGACGTCTGGGCTCGTCGGGCCCGAGGTGTTGGGAACCTCGGTCCGACCTTCTTCTCTTGTTCTTGGAACTTGTGGCTCGGGCAAACTCCGTCCACTCCTTAATCCTATGGCTCGAACTTCGTTTTGTTGTTGTTGGGCACGGGGATTCTCCTCGGGTCGGCCCGGGAGTCTCCCTTCTTCTCTTGGAAGTTGATTCGCCATGTGAACAAATTGGTTGTCCACTTGCCTTCTCCAAACACCAAACTCTTTGAATTGGGCACCCATTTCATCAACTCTTCTCTCAACGTTGGTGAATTGATTCTTCAAGTCCTTGAACTCGCCTCTCATCTCTTGTGCCCATTGTGGAGTTTGCTCATAGAAACCCGGAGGCCGGTATGGTGGTGGTTGGGCCCTTTGCTCGTTTTGGTTGAAGTTGTTGTTGTAGCCACTAGCTTGGCCTTGGTTCCACCTTCCTCTGTTATTGAAATTGGCTCTCCCTCCGAAATTCCTTTGAACATAATGAGCCTCCTCAATTTGCTCGGCCAATCGAACTTGGCGCTCATTCGGGCACTCTTGGGCTCCATGCTTCAAAGAACCACACTCTTCACAAGCTCTTGTGTTTTGTTGGAGATGACCCATCTTCCTCCTCATCTTGTTCAACTCATCCTCCAAGAATTGGATCTTCACATCTTTATCCACCTCTTCACTTTTTGGATCGCAGAGCCTCTTCGGACCGTCTCCATGGACTCTCACTTCCTTGTTCACTTGATTGACTCCATACATGGCCTCGTAATCGGAGAGCTTGTCTAGCAACTCCCACGCTTGATCTGGAGGCAAGTCAATGAACCCACAATCGGTATGAAGGTTCAATTTATCCTTGGTGGCGGGGTTGATTCCTTGGAAGAAAATGTCTTGAAGGACATAAGATTGTTGCCCATGCGTTGGACACGCCCTTAACATCTCTTTGAACCGGTCCCATGCCTCGAAGAGTGGCTCGTGAGCTCCTTGTTGAAAGCTTGCTATCTTCCTTCTTAGCTCCGTCGTCTTGGTGGGCGGGAAGAACTTCATCAAGAATGAGTCATTGAGAGCCCTCCATGATGTGATAGAACGAGGTGCTTGACTCTCCAACCAATGCAAAGCTTTGCCTCCCAAAGACCACTTAAAGGCTTTGAGTAGCACGTACTCAAGTGTCTCATCGTCCGTCGAGATGGTCTCACATAGGTCCTTGAATTGCTTCACATGCTCGATCGGGCACTCATTCGGTCTCCCTTGGAAATGCTCTCTCTTGATGAGTGAGATAAATTGAGTTTTGATCTCAAAATTCTTTGACACCTCCGGCAAGACTATGACCGGTTCCGGCACCTTCAACTCCGGATGCATGTATTGTCTAGCATTCCGGGGTTGAGTGTTGATTTGAGCCTCCAATCTCATCCTTTGCTCACGCTCTCTCCTAGCCTCGGCATCTCGGTTTGCCATTTCAAGTTGCATTCGAGCCATGTCGGCTCTCATCCTTTCAACCTCCTCATCACGGGCTTGGTCCGCCATCCTCTTCTTCTTTCGGGCTTGCTTTAGAATACTCTCCAGGTCACACACAAAGTCGAGCTCAAGTGTTCCTCGGACGGAACGAGCTCGCATGCACCTACAACCAAAGACACAAACAAAACCGAATCAAAACAAACAAGGGGTTTGGGCTAGTCCCTCACCCAAATCACTACCAAATCAAAGACTCAACAAAAGATGGGTACCTCAAACAAGTATAACTCCCCGGCAACGGCGCCAAAATTCTGATGGGTTCCGGGATCGGAGGGTCTCAAAATCTGAATTTATAAACCGAACCTCACTTGTAGTAAAGAGGTAGGGTGTCGAAAACACGGGAGTTCGTGCGTTGAGAGTACCCGAAAGACTAAAAAGATATAAAAGAAAGGCAAAACGAGGAAAAACAAGAGAAATCACCTCAGACCGACACAGGTCACTTCGGTCCGAGGGTGGATCGAGGTTGATTGGCCGGGACCGACTTCACACAACGTTGGGCCCGATGATTGGGGAACTCGGTCTTGCACAAATAGTAGATCGGTCTTGGGTTTTTGGGTTTCTTCCCTAACTAGACTTGGGTATTCCACCCTAATTCAGCCAATAAGTGTTGATCCTCGTGAGATCGAGGTTGCTAGCCTTCGATCCCTCCACTCTACACTTCGACCCAAGGGAGTTTTCACTCACCTTCGATGTTAGGTCTAGTGATGGGTTAGAGATCACTTTCGCTTACTCTTACCAATCAGAAGCCATATGTCCCTTGTTTCCTCAAGAGAATTGAAGCTCAGTGTAGAGAGGATTCATAGATCAAGCACTCAAAGGCTATGGAATTGGGGTTTCCTACCCAATCCTAGCTAGGGGTTTCCCCCATAGCCCAAGACTATGGAATCTACTCCATCAAGTAAGAGTAAAAAGCAATCAAATGGAAAAGCAAGCAAATCTCAATCATCAAACTCAAATTCAACTCAAATAGCATTCAAATCTAAAGGTTCACAATATCCAAATCCAAATTCTACTAAAACCAAAGCTAAACAAGTACAAACTCACTAGAACTCTCTCTAGCTCCACCGATTTCCTCCTCTTCTCCTCTCCTTTCTTCTCCTTGCTCTCCAAGTCTTCCTTTGAGCCTTTGAGAGTGATTTTGTGTGGGATCTCTTCCCCCCCCCCCTCTTTTCAATGATCTCTAATCTCTCTCTAATTATACTTTTCTCTTGATTGGGGACCAAGGAATTCCAAGTTAGAAGAAGGGCAAAATTGGAAGATCACAACATTTGTGCCTTGGAGCCTAATCTTCTCAATTGCCGACTCGGACCGACACGCTGGGTACCTCGGGCCCGACGTTGGGAACGTCGGTCCTATGCTCTGGTTGCTCGAACTCGGGCCCGATGTGGTGGTACTCGATCCTGGGCCTCGGTCCTTCTTCACTTCTTGGTTTTCCTTTGGTTCCTCTTCATTCTTGCATGGCTCTTCCGTTCCTTGACTCCCTTGCTTAGCTCCTCCTTAGATGCTCCTCCAAAATGTCCTCAAATGAGCCATTTCACCTACAAATCATAACAAACTCGCATAGTTTCCAAATCTTAAAGAAAACCGGGAACTAAGCTAAAAAGGAACGAAACTAACAAGGAAAGGAATGAAAAACACATATTTACAAGGGAAATTAACTACTAAAACACCACCAAAATGAGAGACATCAAATGTGAGGGGCACCACGTGAAAATTTAAAACTGATTGGGTACTGTTGGATCGTAAGTCTGTTAGAATGGGCGTCCTTAACTGGGTTAAGGGCGTCCTTAAGTGCAGCGGAAAATAGACTTAACAGGAAACGAGATAAGATAATGAACACGAGTATTTATAGAGAAACCCCACTAAGACCAACTAGTCTTATGGGTAAACCTCTACCTCCGCTTGGAGGATTTTCAATAGCCGTCCTTATCTTATTAAGAGAGAGTCCTTACAACTTAGGCGAGTCGTTACATTTCACTGAGCTAAGCGTCCGTCCTTAGTCTCACTAGTAACACTCCTTTTTGCCTAACAAGTAACCTAACACTCTTAGCTATAAGGAAGCTATCACTCACGTCTCTCACGGTTCGTTGTGAGAGGCAAACTACAACTCTAACTGATTTGTGGTTTGTTTTGGATTTGATGTGGTTGGACTTTCTTTCTCTTGCTTCAAGCTCACTTGATCTTCTTGATCTTCGTTCTTGTACTTGAATGCTTCGGGAGAGCTTGAGAGAAAGTCTTCAAAGTCCACACCGCTATGCATACCCCTTGGAGGGTATTTATAGCGGAAGTGGTTCTTGTCCTCTAGCGTCCTTTGAGACTTGGCAGGATCCTTGATCTTTGATCAACGGTGCGATGTGCGTCCTGAGAAGGTCAACTCTGTTGACGCTTGTGAAGCCTCCGCGTGGATAGGGGACCATTGCTGGGAAAGCTACATCTTTGGAATTGTCTACACGTGCCCAGACAAGGGAAGCTTTCTTCTGAGGACTACGGCCGTATTTTGGTGCGGCCTTGATTTGAATTTGAACTTCGTCCGTATTTTGGTGCGCGTCCTTTCTTGATGAGGACTTCGTCCCATCTGCGTAGGGACTTCGCCAATTACGTTCAGCTTTGGAAGTTCCGATGGAGTGCGTCCCTCCAGAGTTAGGGACTCTCGTTCAGTTGTTGTCCTTTTCGCTCATGTGTGTCCACTAGACTTACCTGAGATCAACACTTGGACAACTTATCAAATACCTTTGAGTTTGTCATTATCAAAACTAGGGACAATCATTATTGGTTAGATATTAATGACTGGCGTCCTTAATTTCGTCCCAACAGGTACCATACGAAATTGTCTTAAACTGGAGGGTACCACGTGAAATTTCCGATAAATCTTTCTTGTGCATGAGTTTTTTCAAAAAATGTTAATGAAAGAACTTAGTTATAGATTTTGTTAATTATTAATTTGAATAAGAACAAATTAGATAAAGCGTCACTGTACGGGGAGCAATTTATCCGCTTGGCTAGCAAATGTTTTATTTGCAAAGGTAGCATACAAAAAAAAAACAAATTTGCAGTAGATATCTACGGGGGCCGTCCCAATCCAAATCCCGACTACGCCGATCTCTCAACTTGCGAAGGTGTACGGCCTGGTTACCGGCCAGACCTTCACCGGAGTCTTCGTCCAGTCGGCGTCGACGGCCGTCGTCTCGATCGCTTCTCGTGGCCGGATTCGCAGATCCAGAGCCTCTGGCTACAACCGACTCCAACCGGCTCGCGATCAGAGCTACGAAGCCGTCTTGGAACCTCGGCTCGTGGTTCTCTTTGAAGAAGACGAACAAGTCTCCTCTCCCTAAGGTCTAGATCATCGCCGATCTGGATGAGGAGTCGGATCTGATCGATGAGGAGAGTCTCCTTACGGAGGAGGACCTGGCGAAGCCGGCGCCGGTGGCCGACGATTGCGAGGTCGGGAAGACGAAGAAGGCTCTCAATAACAATTCCTGCAAATTGCTTGCCTGATCGTAGATGTAGAGCCCTCGGATGACGATGGAGATACAACTTCCTCTCCCTCTTTGTACTCATGGTGTGCGGGGCTCGGAGGGCGATCTCTGAGCATCAACAAATCGGCACCGACGACGGCTTCTATGAACGAGAGAGATGTCGGCGCCGGAAGATCGGACGAAGACGAGGACGCTATTGACCTCATGAAGTTCAAGTGAGATGGATTTGGGGCTTTTGATTCATATAAACCCTAGTTGTTGTGGTAAGCTAAATTCCTGCTCGGTTTCTCTTTGTTTGGAATGATTTGAGCTTATTAGATTCTCTTCACTTGAAATTACAGTTAAAATTTCTAGCAATTGAGGTGAAAATTTGTAGATGAATGTTTGTGGCTAGACTTCAAGACAAATTTTTATGTACTAATTAAGTGTCATAACTAATTAATCGATACAAGTGACAATATTTAAATATGTATTTATGAAGAGTCATCACTCAATTCGGTGAATATTGTCACTTGTGATGACAATTTAGTATCTTTTGGTAATATGATAATGTCACTGATATTTTATTTTAATGACAATTGTGTTGATATTGTCACTTGTAAAATACAACAAATTGTACATTTGACATATATTGTCACTTTGTGATAATAATTTGGAGTTGTGTGCATAAGTCTTGTTTTAGATATACTTATTCGGTGTGATTACTATAATCTTCTAGTTAATTGTTGAATATTGTCATTTGTGATGACCATTGAGTGTGTGAATAAGTGCTGAATATTGTCACTTGTGTTGACAATTAGGTGTGAATATTGTCACTTGTGTCGATAATTAGCTGTGAATATTGTCACTTGTGTTGACAATTAGCTGTAAATATTGTCACTTGTGTTGATAAATAGCTGTGGATATTGTCACTTGTGTTGACAATTAGCTGTGAATATTGTCACTTGTGTTGACAATTAGCTGTGAATATTGTCACTTGCGTTGACAATTAGCTGTGAATATTGTCACTTGCGTTGACAATTAGGTGTGAATATTGTCACTTGTGGTGACAATTAGGTGTGAATATTGTCACTTGTGGTGACAATTAGGTGTGAATATTGTCACTTGTGGTGACAATTAATATGAATATTGTCACTAGTGGTGACAATTAGGTGTGAATATTGTCATTTGTGTTGACAATTAGGTGTGAATATTGTTATTTGTGTTGACAATTAGGTGTGAATATTGTCACTTTTGTTGACAATTAATATGAATATTGTCGCTAGTGGTGACAATTAGGTGTGAATATTGTCACTTTGAGGTGACAATTGATGACAGTCAACACCGGTCAACGGCCGGTCAACACCGGTCAACAGTCGGTCAACGCCGGTGAACGTTCGGTCAACACCGGTCAACGGTCGGTCAACTGGTGGAGAGAGGGGTTATGCTATGTGTGCAAATTTGACATATTGTGGTATTTTCATGCTAAATGGCATTTTCCAAATGCCATATAGCCAAATCCTTCTTTGAATAATAGGTAGGCCATTGGATATTAAATTAAATAATTAATTAGTTTATATTGGAGCATAGCTGTCAAAACCTGACCCGACCCGAAAAATCGACCCGAACCGGCCGAAAACTTTTGGGTTGAAACCCGACCCGGATAGTAGCGAGCAAAGAAAAAAAAGCGAACCCGATTAACCCGAACCCGGTTGGGTTGAAACCCGAGACCGACCCGACCGACCCGATATATTATATATATGTAGAATAAATATATTATATTGTAAATAATATAATATATTTTATTATAAAACCTATTATAAATAAAATATTATTATAAAAATCTATTAAAATTAATATTTTATTATTTAATATTATCATTTAATCATATTATTATTTTAATAATCATTAAAAAAAATTATATTGTTGACCTGTTAGGTCGACCTAAACCCGCACGATAACCTGTCAAGACCCAACCCGATTTGACCTGTAACCCGATTGATCCGAACCCGCACTCAACCCGAACCCAGATCCACCCGACCCGACCCGTTTGACACCTCTATACTTAGAGTATTATGTAAACTAGGATAGTTTCTCATGCAATGCGGCCACGTGGGACAAATCTAATTCGTCGTACTTTTTGCTATACAAATATTCTATATTATCTTTTCTAAATAATAAATTTGGTGTGGATTGAGATCAATTGAATACATTTTTTTTCGTGTAACATCTATATAAAGTTTGAAACAAAAGATATTGAATCGCAACATACTATACATCAGGAAACGATTTGGTAAAAATACTTAAATACAGGATTCTCTCCGTTTCAAAATAGTTGTCCATGTGACAAATTTTTCTTGTTTCATAATATTTTTTCATTTCACACTTTTTTTACTATCTCTTTCTATTTATATCCCTAATAGTTATCTCTATCATAATCATTATACTTTTCCATGTTTCTTTACACTAATAATTAACTCCACTTGAGCAAAAAAAAAAAGTAACTCTACGTTTGTAGGGATAATATAGGAAAAACGATTTTTTTTAAATATGTGTGAAATGCACAAATGATTAACTATTTTGAAACAGGGGGACGAGGGAGTATATTTTTTGGTGGAAAAAATAGCATAATTTGATAACATAATGGATAGGTATTAAGTATGTTATCATCAAATTTCCTTATTTATTTTTAAAGTTGTTTCTTTTATTTATAATTTTATACTTGTTGGGTGGACATGAAAGAATCATGTGTTATAGTAGTAGTAATAATAATAACATTAATTATACTAACAATAACAATAATAATAATATTATTAATAATAATAGTTGGTTTTCTTATTTTATAATTTCCCTTTATATGCAGTTTTTATTATTTCTTCTTTTGGTAGAAAAGAATAGTTCGGTTTATATTAATACTTTGATTTATATTGATTTACACATGTAAATTATGGAAAAAATACTTACAAAAGGCATATGACATGGCAATATATTTATAAGGTGTAAATTATGAGAATTACGGAGAGATTGACATGTGGTAAAATTAATATAGGAGTGCCATGTGGACTAGTCCTATGTGGTGCAATGTGGAGTGCTTCATTCTAATAAGATAACAACATAATATATCACCATATCTAACAAAATCACGTGAAACACCCGTGTAACAGAAATTGGAAAGTTCTAGCGCAAAATTCTCTCCCACAATGTTCTTAAATTGATATTTCACTTAATTACAATTTCTATTATAAATTGATAACGATGATCATAAATCAAATTATAAAGAGTAAAAAAGTACAATGTTTTAGCGATTGCTAAATTGATAACCTCTATTAGATTAAGATATCAAAAACTATTTTTAGATATTTTGGTACTAGAATATTAATATGAAAAAATTATAGGTGTGGTTAATTTGAGAAGAGAATGATTCTCTAAGAGAGAAATAAGAATGAATTTCAATGACTAGTTACACTTAGATGTGTTGGTCCATGCACGACTCCCGGGTAAAATGTTTTTTAAACTAATTATACATTATATTACATGTGAAAAAGGTTAATACACTAGACATAGACATGTACAATCATGTTACGTGCAAATGCAAGCTCATGGTAAGTAAAAATACACGATCATCTTATTTGAAAAACACATAGTCATTTGTCAATTACATACTAATACGAAAAAAATTACACACAATGCGATATAGAGTATATACATTCATATTAATTGAAAATGCACAATCATGTTATTTGAAAATACACAATTAAGTCAAGTGAAAATACACCGTTATTTCATAACATTGTACACACTTATTACACCCTCACATGAAAAAATCACATACAATGCAAATTTGAGCATGCAAATTCATATTAATCTCAAATGCACAATCATGTGAAAAGACACGATCAAGTTAAATGAAAATACATAGTCATTCTCGTCACATTTTGCACACTCATTATATATTCATATGAAAAATCACACACAGTGCAATATAGAGCATGCACATTCTTATTAATAAAAAATACATAGTCAAGTTATTTGAAAAGCCATAGTCAAGTTAAGTGAAAATACATAGTCATTCTCGCTACATTTTGCACACTCGTTACACACTTATATGAAAAATCACATACATTGCGATTAAAAACATGTACATTCATAATAATCGGATATTCACAATCATGTTATTTGAAAAGGCACAATCAAGCTAAGCGAATGCATCCGCAAAAGTAAAAAAATTAATATAAGTTTAGCTTTTCATGTAATGAGATCAAGCGAACGAGATTTATTCTCGTTTATCTCCTTAGATATCATTATCACATCCCAAAAATAAAATTAATATAACTTAATATAAGTTTTAATGGTTGAATGTTAGGTCTAGACCTGTCAAAAGTTGAGCCGACCCGCAAACCTGACACGACCCGACCCAACCCAAATTTTTTGGGTTTAAACCTGAAAATTTAGACCCGTGCCCGGTGTCAACCCGACCCGATTGAAACCCGAACCCGTTGGGTCGAAGCCAATTTATTATAGTTCATAATATTTTACAGTATATAAAATTTATTTTGAAAATTATGCTTTATTTTATTATTAAAAGTATTATTTTATTATTTAAATTTATTAATTGAATAATATTTTATTTAAATTTTGATAAAGATGGATACTCATGACCCGTTGGGTTAATCCGACCCGACGCAAAAATCCGCATCGACCTGGCCCGATTAACTCGTGACCTGTTACCGATCCGAACCCATTACAACCCGAACCCGAGATGACCCAACCCGATTGACAGGCCTAGTTAGGTCCAATTATTATGATTGTCGGTTCATGAACGATTGATGATTTGATTTTTCAATTTTTAATTAAATAACGACATTATAGTAGATGTGAATATGCTACTTGCTTAGTCCTAACCTGAATTATTAAGGATTTTGTTTTTTGTCATAAAAAAATTATAAATAAATCGGGTCCTTCTGTGAATAAATAACTCTTCAAAAAATATTTTCCCTCCTAAAGCGAGAGGAAACAGAAAGCTTCGAGTAAAAACCGAAACAGAAATGAACTTTGGTCGCTGGCATGGACGATCCTCTTCCTCCTCCTCCTCCAGGTACGGAGGATGACTTCTTCAAGGGCTGTCATGTTATCTTTGCCAAACCGAATACTGAGAAGAACAAGAAGAGAAAGAGGGCTAATTCTGGTTCATCTCCCTTCTTCAGTTCTTTGTAACCCCTAATTTTCGTAAATCGTCGATTTGATTTTTGATCGGCGTCTTGCCTTCTCTTTTTTCTCAGAGTACGTTGTTCCAACTCCACCCTCTAATGTCCCACCACACCCTGGGGATGTTATTTTGGAGAAAGATCCCACTAATGAGGGAAAGGAAAAGCTTGGTTCGTCTTCCCTGTTCAGTTCTTTGTAAACCCTAATATTCGTAAATCGTTGATTTGATATTTGATCGGCGTCTTCCCTTCTCTTTTTTCACAATATCCCACGACATGCTGGAGATCCGGAGAAAGAGCCCACTGTTGAGGGACAGGAAAAGATCTGGAGAAATCTAACCTACATATAAAGTTGGAATATTTTGTCATTAATTGCCCCCACTTCAATTCATTCATTTATGTTATTGTATATATACTATAATGCTATTATATATTATTTATCATATCTATTTATCTATATCTAAAGTTGTATTTTTTTGCAATAAAAGCCTTAATTGAATTTCCTTTAATTAAATTGTATTATATTCAATCTAATATGATATTGTTAGTATTAGATTATTCTATAATAATAATAAGTATTATTATTATTGTTATATTATACTATATATTATATCAATAAATTATTTCAGCTTATATTGTTATTATTTAATATTATATGTTATTACTTTATAATATATACAATATTATTTATCTTATTAAATTCATTTCCAATTAAAGTGGTATTATTAATTATATTGTCATTATTAATTGTATTATGTTACTCTTATTGATAAATACGTACATATATATATATATATATATATATATTAACTATTATCTTATTGAATAAATTTTTTATTATATAATGCGGCATACAAACTGAAAGATTTTATTACTTATTTTATAATCATTCATTTTCTTATTATAAGTTTAGACTATATATGTTATTGACTTATATTATATCTTTGTGCATAATAAAATGTATTTTATGGCAATTAATTCCATCATAATGATTTAGATCTCACTTTTTCTTATTAAAAGTGAAATATTATATCATAAAAAAATTATAACATTATTTACATATTTATTTATTAAGTTAGTTTTTTAATTTCCAATGTCAATATTATAACTAAAAACTTAGATTACGGTTATTGTTTGAATATAAAAAAAAACAATTGAAATCATAAATATAAACAACAATCATACAATCTATACTATATATTAAAGCCGGAGAATTTCGAGACTCCACGTTAATTCTGGCCCCACTCTATTTAAGAAAATAAAATTCAGAAAAATAATTTTATAGTCTTCTTATTCTTAATAATTGTCTATCCTCTATCTCTTTTTTTTCTCTAATTTTTATCTTTTCAACTTAATTTCTATCTTTTTTTTTAGTATTATTCTCGAGCCCCCCTCACAAATTGAGCTCATAATTGGAAGTTTTGCAATGGTTCGTAGATGGTTCTTCTAGGTTATTGAAGTGAAATTTGTGATGTTGTAGTTTTTTTTACCTTTTCTTCCCTCTTTCCTTTATTGATGGTGTTTTAAAATTTAACTGAAACCTTGGTTCAAAATTGTTATCATTGATAAAGAACATTAGGCTCCTAAGTTGTAAAAAGGTTTGCTTTAACCTTCAACTTTAACTCCTCCATATTAGAAAAAATCCAATTTTGCATACACAGGCTTTCAGCCATTTGTTCAGGCTTTTATTGGGTGAAAAAATATGTATAAAAAATATATAAACAAACTTTGTGCCATAATTTTCATTAGTAAATCATATTGATCTATAACTCTATTATCATTAAATACATTATAACTTTATAAGATCTAAAAAATATTAATTTTATTTTAAAAAATTTATTACATATTAATTCTATAAAGTTTATGTAAATAAGTCATAATTAACTCAATTTTTTATTTCTATTATCATATAAAAATCTTATTAATTATAAATATATTTACATATGTTGATAAATATTTCAATTGAGATATCATATCATATCACATATGAATTTTGTAATTAATCAAATATATTTTGGAATAAAATGATAAGTAGTAGTATTTTGTCTATGATTTTTATTCAAGTCATTTCATATAAAATTTAAATTTAAATTTATTCTTAACATTAAATCACGATTTTGGATCGACAAAACATTGTAACAATTTCGGATAAAAAATATGATGTGAATATCTAATTCATGTTAATAATATTATGCATTCCTTTATTAATTGAATAATCCATCAACAAATTATTATCGATCGTGTCCCGTACAGGGTACGGGCAATAATCTAGTTGTATTAAAAACACTGAATAACCATCCCGAACAACGTCGTGAGTAGATGTCTAGTTATAACTTAGTATTTAAACATGGTCATTTTGAACTTAGTTTGCTCCATTTTAACTATTAAATGCACTAATGAAAACAACACAATTTATGAACATGAAAATTCATGCTAATAATCTTGACTTTTGAGAACACTTCAAAAACCATTACTCTCTAATCGTTTAAATCATTGTGATATAAGATTAGTTATGATTTTCAATGAAACTAAGTAAAAAGTACAAGATTGTGTGTATGTATTTAATATATGTAATAAGTGCACCTTGTACACAACTTTATAATGTTTATAATGTATATATAGGTAATATTGCAATAATCACTAAATGGAGCATTTATGGAGGACACCTCCCAAGTTTATAGGATCTTGTGACAATAGAGTTGTAAACTAACTCTACCCATAGAGTTGGAGCATTTTGAGCCATTGATTTAATTGAATGGCTAAGATTTGATGAATTACAATTTTTAAAAACGAAATAAATTAACATGATAAATAAGGAAACAAACTAATTGAATGGTTATTCTCTTCATTTCCACCTTAGAGTTGCTTCATCTTCTGAGTAAGTATATCAATTTGAGCTCTCAACTGAGTGTTTTCATCAATCTCATACACCCCGACATGTCTCTTGGCACTAGAAGTAGCCCGAACATCGGAATAGTTATGAGAGTGGAAAGCGGTCTTTTCAATTAACTCCCAAGCGGCATCTTCCTGAAGATTAGAGAGACCACCTCCGGATGAGGCGTCTAAAAGCAACCTTGTAGAGCAATCAATAACATTATAGAACACATCAAGGAGTGCAATCTTAGATTGTCCATGATGAGGACACAACACAAGTAACTCCTTGAATCTCTCCAAAGCTTCAAAGAAAGACTCTCCATCCTTCATCTTGAAGTTGCAAATTTGTTGCCTCATTTAAGAAGTCTTCTTTAGTGGAAAATATTTGTGCAAGAAGGCGGAAGCTAACTCATCCCAAGTTGAGATGGAGTTTTGAGGAAGAGTCTTCAACCATGTCTTGGCCTTGTCCCTTAGAGAGAATCAGAAGGCTCTCATCCTTAGAGCATCTTGAGAGACATCATGAATCTTGACGGTATCCATCAACTCTAGAAAAGTGGTAAGGTGTTGATGAGGATTTTCGGGTGGAAGGCCCCCAAACTAATTTTGATGAACCGTGATGATCAAGGAAGGCTTCAACTCAAAGTTACGGGTTCGTACCTCAGGATAGACAACACTAGACACTGGCCATGTTGAGCGGGCCTCATGTAATCGGTTAGAGTTTGAGGACGTTACTCATTGACTTGAGCTGCTTGGTTCTGAGTCAACTGAGCAATCTGAGCATTAGTGGCGACCAACTGATTCTAAAGAGCCACAAAAGCATTTTGCAAAAGCTTGAGCTTGTTGGACTACGTCCCCCATGTCTAATGATACACGTTGTTCATGAAGTTTCCTACGAAAAGTACGCTCAATTTCAGGATCAAAATCAACAAATGGTGGAGCATTCAGGGCTCTTCACATACACAACTAAACGACTTGAAATCACAAACAAAATGAAACAAATCAAAAAACAAAAAAGACCTAGTCTACCGGTTGTAGAAAACCACCAATACTAACAATAGTTCCCGACATCAGTGCCAAATACTTAATAGGCTCTAACTTGCACCGCAAGTATATACGGTTTCGGTTGTAGTAATAACAAGGTGTCGAACTCAGGGACTATGTAGTAGATATCGTTGAAAACAACTTGTAGATAGGCCTAAAAAGAGCAAAAATGGAGTGATGGATAGAATTGAAACTAACAGCTAACAATCAAGAAAGAGCAAGTAAAAAGATGATGTAAAGTCAATGAAGAAAAGCAATCCTAAAGCTAGGGTACTAACACAAATATTCTAGGAAAACAATGATAGCATTCATGACTTTGATTAGGCTTTGGTTTGGGGCAATTTCCTAATATCTATGTCAAATCCTTGTGGGAGTAAACATATGTACCTAGAATGCGATCTAGCATCCACTCTCGTGGCATGTAAACCCGTGACTAGGCCCTTTGGGCACTATAGGGCTTGGGATTGGTTCAAACCCCCATCCACTATCCTGGCTTGAGTGATCAATCCAACTCAAAACCTCTATTGGCAAGTGCTCCTCTCAAGAGCATTCCAAATCAATTTTCATCTCAAGGAACTCTCAAGCATCTTTCCTAGTTTTCTAGTGGGAAGATGGTCTTTCAACTCCAATCCCACACCTAAACCCCTAATCAACATTTTCACCTTTCGGTCTCAAAGATCAATAGGACTCAAATTCACAATCAAATTTGGCATTAAACACCTAGGATTGAATCAAACCTCAACCTAATCTCTACTCATGCAAGCAAATCAATCTCTACCTAGAAATCATTGGTTTTCCCTCAAACCCTAGGATGTGGGGCTCTAGCTAAGCATGGAAAACAAAGGAAATGAAGAATCCAAGAGAAGATTCATACCAAACTTCATTAATTAATTGAAAAGAGGCAAGAATCTCAATCACTTTCTCCAATTTTCCTCCACATTAAAAGAGTGTTTTGGGGAATGACAAAAGGTTCTAAAGGAGGTGAAAAGCTCCCCATTCAAGAACATAAGGGTTTTTTTTTTATAGATCCCCAAAAGAGAAAAGACCTAGAAGTGAACATGAGCAGCGCCGCCGAGCTACCCGGGCTGATACCCGGCCGGGTAATCACGTGGATCTTTGCAAAAGGGTAGAATGTTGGAGCATGGTTTTACTCGGGCGTGTACCCGACCGGGTACGCTTCCGGACACTCATGAGCTGGGCGAGCTGCTTGGGCATGGGGCACGACCCGGGCTACTACACGGCCGGGTAGCCTTCTACATGTGAGGCCATGGCTTGCTTTCTTGGCTCCTTTGGCTTGGGTCTTGGCTCGGCTTTTGGCTTGCTTCTTTTGGCGTCTCCTTGGGTGATTTGACAACGCTCCTTTTGTAACACCCTGAAAGTTTATATGGAATAGAGGTGCTCCCCATGCCAACAAGAGCTCTTCCTTTTCATGGTTCGAGAGGTCAAAAAAACTATGAAGCTAAGCGTGCTAGGACGAGAGTAGTCTCAGGATGGGTGACCTCTTGGGAAGTCTCTCAGGTTGGCATGGGATAGCGCTTCCAAGGCCTCGGGCCTTACAAAATGGTATCAAAGCCGACTCTAGGTTACGAGTTGGCTTGGCCGGAGGGTAGTCACTCGACCCAGGGGGCGGTCCTTGGGCCTTGACGAGATCGTCAAGTGCTTAAGTGGGGGAGATTGTAATACCCCGAAAGTTTATAAGGAATAGAGGTGCTCCCCATGCCAACAAGAGCTCTTCCTTTTCATGGTTCGAGAGGTCAAAAGAACTATGAAGTTAAGCGTGCTAAGACGAGAGTAGTCTCACGATGGGTGACCTCCTGGGAAGTCCCTCGGGTTGGCATGGGATAGCGCTTCCAAGGCCTCGGGCCTTACACCTTCATGGCTCATGGCTCTTGAACTCCTCTTCATCTCCTCATCACCGAAATCTCCTCAATTTTCACCGAAATGCACATAAACAAGGCGTAGATTTTGAACAACACCACTAAACCAAAAACAACCAAAATCTATCATAAACTAGAGGAAAGCAAAGCAAAACACAATTAAACATGATCTAAGATGCAATCTAGGCATGCACTAAATGCAAGTCATCAAATTCAACAAGTGAGTTGCATGTGGGTGCTTCAATCTTAAATCGATTAATGAAACAAAAGGGAGTTTAAATTTCCATGGATCAAAGTGAAATCGCCAAAAGTAATTAGGACATAAAGTGATTTGAGGTAGTAGAAGGCATTATCGCTGACATGCGTGAAAACTCGGTCAAGGTCACCAAAACACGATCAAGTTCATATTACCCGGACCAAGTTTTGGCCTATTGTGAAAACTCTATCGAAGTTTGCAAAACTCGGTCAAGGTTTTGTGTCCTTGCCCAAGTTTTGGAATGTGTTGGAAACTTGGTTTGGGTTCTAAAAGCTCGGTTGAGGAGTGTTACTTGGTCCGAGTTTATACTATTTTACAAATACAAGTTGGTCGGATTTCTAAACTCTTCTTGGACCCAATTCTTCCTCTTTTGTATTATATTCTGACTCCTCTTTTGAACCTTCTTCTTCACCCTTCTTCACAGCTAGACCTCAACTTTCACTTCTAACTCTTGAATCTTCAACTTCTTCTTCCTTAAATATGGACACTTGATTTGCTTGGATTCCATCTCTTTTCGTTTCTCCAAAACAACCTAAAATCATATAAATATGCAAGTAAATTCCTATTTCACAAAGAAACTAACAAAATTAACTAAAATGGTGCAAACTAACATATCTAAAGAGACAAAAAAAAAAAAAAAACCTATAACTACTACCTAAATGCATGCTACTAGCTAGGTTCCCATTTATATGTAATAGTAAGTATTTTTATATTTTATTATAACTAAATAAAGATCACCTAATTTACCTTTGTTTGTGATGCCTATGTGATACCCACCATGATACCCTTACTATTCATGCTATAAGGATCAAAATAAATAACTTTTTATTTAATCTCGATCATTAAGGTAACCGGATTAAATGGCCAACAATCCGATTCACATTGTTTTTTTTCAGGGAAAACTGCATTTAACAACCCCTTATTTCACACTTAGCATTTAACCATCCCTTATATGTTTTTCTACACTTGACTACCCCTTATTTATAAAATATTGCATTTAACCACCCTTTAATTTTATTCTACACTTAAACTCTTCTTATTTATAAATAATTGCACTTAACTAGCTATTTTTCATATTAAAAATATCATTCCCTCTATTACATGTTCGGCTTGGTTTGTCGAGTTCAACACAGGTTTATACATCGATCTTAATGTTAAATATATTATTATACAATTACGAATGATATACTCCTTTTATAAAACAATCTTTCGGGTAACCCATTGGATCTTGAGCTTCAAGTTTATTCAATCAATGATCGAGTTGATTGAGTCGAGTCTCTATTTCATTCATTGATTTTTTGGATCAGGTCTCAACACAACAAACTTCTAACGAGAGGGGTCAGATCAAGTTTGTAGGGGTTTAGAAGAACCAGCTATACGGTTAGATATAGGAGTGTTAGGATTCGAAACTATTTTTTTTAGTTGGGAGATACAATTTGAGAACCCACTATGCGACTTCAGAGGAGTTTTACGATCCAAAACTAATTTTTCATGTGGGAGATACTATATGAGCTTAATAACTCTTTTAATTTCTATAAAATAAAAATTAAAACTAAGGGCGAAAACATCATTTATTTTTGAGAAAATACCAATTTTGTCAAATGTGTGGTTAAATACAATAATGTATAAAGAAGATGTGATTAAGTTTAGAAAAAATATTAAAGAGTGGTTAAATGCAAGAATTTGAAAATAAGGATGTAAATTTGAATGGCAACAATTAAATTGAATAAAATACACTAATAATTATGTTACTGTTAATAAAGTCCTCAAAGATACATTCAGAATTAAAATGTGAAAGCATTTCTATATTCTCTATCCCTTAAGTGAGACAGCTAAGTTTAAAATTCTCCATATTGTGCATATGTATTTGGACAACAAAAGAGTCTACTTTAGTGCTTATTGATATTGTTGATATTGATTTTTTTTGATACATGAAAGAATTAGAATAGCTACTGAAGACCAAGATAGCTATCCTAGGGCATCCTTGCGGATGAGGTCTAGAAGGACCGGATCAGTGTCGAGCAGGCGAGATGATACACCACGGAAGGAGACAACAATAAAATCAGCAACTGATCGAGTTAGCTTCACGGAAGATGTGTCTGATCCCCCAACTCTGAAACTGCCCAAACAACTTCTGGATATCCGTGCGCATAATCTTTATCCCCCAAGGGCAACTCCAGTCACCCAACACAGCATGAACGACTTGCAAATTGTTGCCTTCAATGAGCAGGCGGGGATACCAAGATGAAATGGCAGTAAGAATCCCTTGATGAAACGCAAAGGCTTTAGAAAGAATAACCAAATGGTGCCCAAGGTAGCCCCCATCCAGAGAAATAGTAGTGCCTCTATCATTCCTAATAACAAAACCAAAAGAGGCAGAGCCATTGGAATTAACGGCACCATCGAAGTTGAGTTTGAAGAAGTTTTCCTGGGGTTTGTTCCACTTGGTATTCCCCCTTCTTTGTAGCATAGTGGTTTTGTATCCCACTCTATCTTCCGCCGGAGAATAATTCGCTCTCTTCCAATCCGAAAATTGTTTTGAGAAAAATTCCATAACCGTCTCCGGAGTGGCCTGCGCCAAATTAATCTCACCGAAAATTCCATACTGTTGATATTGATTGAATTCAATCAATAGGAGATTAAGTTTAGAAAAGAATATAAAGGGCGGTTAAATACAACAACTTTAAAATAAGGGGTGATTAAATACAATTTTCTCATTTTTTAATACTAAATGTTCTTACATTATCCATTCTATGATTATTTATCAATTATATGGGAATTTAATAAGAGGAGATTTGTCGTTTGAATTAAATTGGATAATTCAAGTTGATTGATGCATCACAGTAGGGCTGTGAATTCGGATCGATCCGATCCGAATCCGCGG
Source organism: Polygonum aviculare (assembly GCA_934048045.1). Classification (NCBI taxonomy): domain Eukaryota; kingdom Viridiplantae; phylum Streptophyta; class Magnoliopsida; order Caryophyllales; family Polygonaceae; genus Polygonum; species Polygonum aviculare. Next base: position 15,431,710 of record OW204024.1, read on the forward strand.
ATATCCAAAATATTTTTTGCCTCAAATCATGATCCGTATCCGATCTATTTTTAGTCGGATATCTGAGAAAATATACCCGTTCGGATCGGATATCCGATGGCGGATATCCCAGATATCCGAAAAGATCCATTTTAATTAAACTTGCTTAAATTAATAAACTACAAATTATATTTACATAAATATTTTTAAATATATACATATGTATTTTTTAAATATATACATATGTATTTTTTAATTATATACATATATAATTTTTGGTAAAAACATGTATTTATTTACATATATATTTTTAAATATATATATTAATATATATTTAATATATACGGATATTTTCGGATATCCATTTATCTGAAACTCCGATCCGTATCCGATCCAAATATCCTGAAAAAATAGCGGATCGGATCGGATACGGATCGATTTTAATCAGATTAATTTGGATACGGATAAAAACGGATCGAATCAGCGGATATCTCGAATCAGATCGTCGGATCGGATATCAAATTCACAGCCCTACATCACGGCACGCTGTTGTTTTGAGATCGAAATTAATTTGGAATTGAAAAATGCTCCGAATCCCTTTTATTTCCCAGCAAAAACCGATCCCAATTGTCACATATACGTACATATGACCTAAGAGTTACGCAAGTAGTCGACAAATGTAATAAACTAAACGCAAAAATAACAAATCCTAACAAGGGTATTAATAAGAGTGATGTGGACTGATAAAATATGTGTATATATAAAACACAACTTAATTGACCCGGCTTAATCACCAATTAAAACTTGATTGACCCGGCATAAGTGTGTAATCCATATCGTCATTAAAGCTGGAAAATCCACCTACCACGTTTAGAGATTGCTATACGAAGGAATATACCACATCGGGAAAAACGCAGGGAGAGCTGTGGGAGTATTGGGACCAAAAGGAAGGCCAAGTACATCAGAACTAGAAGTTTCTGAACAAACTAAAGTGGAGGTAGCCAAAAGAGCCTACAACATCAGTGAAATTTTTAAAAAGGAAAAGTAATTACATCACCATTAAAATTTTGGACAAATCACATCAACAACTTAAACTTTGATTAGGTGGTTGAAGAAAATATAGTGATATTCATAGTTTGAATGTTATATGGAATAGATGTTTGAGTCAACTACCTAAAACCACCCGTAAAATAGGTCATATTCCACTTAACCACCTGGAATATGCCTAATAATTTTTAACCACCCGTAAAAAACCCTCCATTAGCAAATCGCCACCCCTGAAACCTTTTCGTCAAAAACATCCGTTAAATCATAGAAGATTACCCTTTTGCCCCTTCCATTGTCTTCTCCAAATGATCATTAAGCCTTCCATGGACGCTTACGCCGCCGACAATGGCACATTCCTCGCCTCCTAAGGCCCACAAGCTCAAATTGCCCGATTGGACCTCCCAATTGCGCCATTTCATCTCCCAAAACCCTAGCCTCCCCGTCGTCGACCATCCAAGCTCGATCCAACCGCTCAACAACTGAACCCCAGCCCTTTTCCGCCTTAGTCCCAGATCTGGAACCGAACCCCAGCCCTAGGCTCGATCCCGACGACAACCAGCCCGCCCGACCGTCAACCTTCTCTACTCGATCCTCCGCTCCCGCCTCTGCAGCCCGACGCCGGCGACTTCGCACGGCTCTTCCACCGCCGACCAAAACCCCCACCGAACTCCGGTCCGCTCCCTTTTCCGCCTCAGTCCCAGATCTGGAACCGAACCCCAGCCCGCCCGACCGCCGACCTTCACTGCTCGCTCCTCCGCTCCCGCCTCTGCAACTTGACGCCAGCAACTTCGTACAACTCTTCCACCGTCGGCGACTTCGAGACTCCTTGGGTTAGCGATCGAGAGGAATCTCTACGGAAGGTGGTGGTCACTGGTTGACCGGCGGAAGAAAGAAAAGAAGAAGGGAAAAGCAAAGTGAGGGCTCGGGGGTAAAAGGGTAATCTTCTATGATTTGACGGAAAGGTTTCAGGGGTGGCGATTTGCTAACGGATAGTCTTTTACGGGTGGTTAAAAATTATTAGGCATATTTCGGGTGGTTAAGTGGAATCTAACCTATTTTACAGGTGGTTTTAGGTAGTTGACTCTAGATGTTTTACGTGAATATAGACAAACAAAAATGACATTTAGAGTCTATTTTAAAAGGTGAAAAGTGTATTTCTAAACGCATTTTTGATACTTTATTATAAAATTTTAATCTAGACAGTAGGATAAAGTGCACTAATGATCAATAATTCATCTCACATTACGTGTAATTTTTATGTTATGTATGCTTTAACCTTGTGGCACTAATTTATTTATGGGTGCCTATTCTATTTGACTTCTATACAAATTTGAGTTTTATTTTGTTGGATGTGTATATTTTCATGCCAATATTTTCCCCGCTTGAATTGTCGAATCTGCATATTAGGCTACGAATCGCAACAATTCAAATTCATTTGGGAATAATTTATTGATGGTTGTTATATAATTTGTATTCCAACTTTAACTAAATGAACTGAGTTTGCATCTAAATTGATTTTAAAGTGAACAAAATGCTACCTAATTTTAAAAGTATTCAGGCCTTGTGCACAAATGAAAACCTCTAATCTTGAACCAAAATTGACTCCGAAGGTGCTTAGATATCTACTGTATGATGGAAGCAACTTTTGTCACACGAGGTGTTCAAGTTCAAGATGAAGGGGCCAGAGGCAGGATTCAGGAGGCGGGAGGTCAAACGGTCAAATGATGATAAGCGTGACCGCATCATCACATCATTCTTCCTCCTCCCACAGCTCCCAGTACGACGTCGTTTTCTACTTAGTTGACATCCGTGTTAAACCCAACACGTAATTGTATGTAACCCACTAATCCGTCATTCGTTAGCACTCTAATCATCCAATTAAACTCTGCATCTGACCCCCTCATACCCTCCTATAAATACCCCTCCTTTGCTCCTCCAAACACATCAGCGATCAAGACCGAGAGAGATAAAACTCGAACAAGTTTCCAATTTCAACCAGTCGATTTCAATGGCCACCAAAGTCTATATCGTGTAAGCTCACTCTTCTTCTTCATTGTTGCTTATGGCGGATTGAAATTCATCTTATTACTCTCTTCAATTTTGCTCGGTTTGGATGCTTTCGGCCTCTCATGATCACAATCGTTGACTTTTACATTCACAAGCTTTCTCCTCTTGATCAATTTCGTCATTTAGGTTAAGATTCTGCCTCCGATCGATCCCCAATTATCGGAAGTTCATTGTCTGTTTACGCGATTGGTGCTCGTTTGCGTTTGAATTACGCCTGTATCTGCACTGTTTTGCTAGTTTCCTGATTTGATTTCATACACTAAGTTTGGAAATGCTTAGTAGTTATTGACTCTGAACCTGCCACTAGCATTGCCATTGCAAATTTCTGGTGGTTTATGTAACTTCACTGAGTGTAAACTATCAATTACTTGTTTGACAGATCCAACCTAACCTAGACAAAAATGAATTTCAAAATGATAACTTCTAGAACTTTGAAGTCTGTACTATTGATCCTTCCTTGTAGCACTTTTGATCTAGGTCAAGAATTAGATCTCAAAGTATGTAGAAAGAGGTATCAAGAAAGTTTGAGGTAGGAAAAGCATTGATTTATCTGAACTTGTTAGTGCTAAAGCCGATCAAGTGCGTCGAATCTGTTAATGATAGGGTCTGATGATGTTACCTTCTTCCACCAAATGCTGTCATGTTACCTTTTCAGAAGCTTCCACTGGCCACACTTGACCCACAAACTAATTTGTAGTACACGAAAGGCTTATTTTATCTTTGATTGGTGATGCCATATTAACTATATGCAATATGTGATGGTTGAGTGTAAAGCAGGAACTACTAAGCCATGTGACATAATAAAGGTAAAATCAAATGAATAGTAACATAAACCATTTGTTGCAGGTACTATTCCATGTACGGACATGTTGACAAATTAGCACAAGAGATAAAGAAAGGAGCTGAATCTGTGGAAGGAGTGGAGGCCAAACTGTGGCAGGTATACATTAGTTACTTTCTGCAAGTGCCTTCTTCTTCTCCGGGAAATAATGGACAATGGCTCAGTAGCGTATCACTTGTCATTCTTGGAGGTTGCTATCCTCATTTAAGGTCCTAGTGTGAGAGTTCTTTATGATTTCACCTTGGTATTTGTATAGGTTCCAGAGACACTGCCATCCGAAGTGCTTACTAAGATGAGTGCACCCCCTAAGAACGATGTTCCCACTATTACAGCTGATGAGCTTCAACATGCCGATGGGTTTGTTTTTGGATTTCCCACAAGATTCGGTATGATGGCAGCACAATTCAAGGCGTTTTTGGATTCAACTGGAGGCCTATGGAGAACCCAGTCACTTGCAGGCAAGCCAGCCGGAATCTTCATTTCCACCGGCTCTCAGAATGGTGGACAAGAAACCACCGCGTAAGTTCTTGCATTGCCTTCAGTAAATATCTCTGTTGTTTTCCTGTCTTACATTCCTGCACACCATACATCACTAGCATCGAAAGAACAAGATTATAACTTGTGGCGTGCATTTGTTTGCAGTCTGACTGCCATAACTCAGTTGGCTCACCACGGAATGATCTTTGTCCCAATCGGCTACACATTTGGCGCCGGAATGTTTGAGATGGAGAAAGTGAAGGGAGGAAGCCCTTACGGAGCTGGCACATTTGCAGGAGACGGCTCCAGACAGCCTACCGAGCTTGAGCTGGGAATCGCTTTCCACCAAGGTCAGGTTCTTGCAACAACCGCAAAGAAGCTAAAAGGATCTGCTGCTTGATCACCATTCCTTGCAGATTTACACGTGCTTTGTCAACCGGTTCGCGGACACTTTCTTATTATACTTGCATATGTTTCATTCGTTGCGTATTGTTCAGCTCGTTTTTTCTATCCCTTGTTGGGTTTTGTGTGATATATAGCTTCTGAAGATTGGTGTAAGATTCATGTTGATTGTTCATTAGCGGAAATGACGGATGTGTGTCATTTGATCCGTAAAATTAGGAATGTAACTCGTGAACGTGACCTTGTTTATCAGGGTGTACGTAATAAAACATGTTGAATTGTCAAGTTATACAGTAGCTGAATTGAAAAGTATTTGCATTTTACAGAGTCTCTCTTGGGTTGGATCTTGTGCAGTGTATTGAGCTGAGATGGGCTCTGCATTTTTTGAGAAACTCATTGAGAAGAAGCCCAATTGGATTTTTGGTAAGAACTTGAAATCTAAAGTGCAATTTTAATTGATCGTAGTTGTTATGATAGAGGATATAGTAGTGATAATAATCATAATACAGTATGAAACATCTCTGTACATGGGGATAATTAATTATGGGAGCAAGCTCCACGTAGGGCAGATTTTTACAAGGGATTGGAAAGGATTAATTACAAGTTTCTGAGCAACATATACAACTTATTCATGTACAAGTTCATAGCAACTCATGATCATGCACAAATCACACAAGACAGCAAAATAGACACACACAAACTAAGTCTGTACAAATTAGAGAAAGCAACAGAAGAGTGAAACCTACCATGGCCATTAGACAGACTTGTGTATTCTAGTATTTGGGTCTGTCTCGGCTGGCAGGATTCTCCCTGTTTGTGTTTGCAGGGTCCTGGTTCTTGCGATAACTCCTTTCTATTTGGGTGGCTTTGTATACAATCTTGTCTACTCTGCCCTTGATATCAGGGACATTGTAGTTCTGCACCATATACATCCCCCAAACAGCTCCTAGTGAGAATATGAATCCTACCCTTGTGAGACCCATTTGTCGTATTTCCACTATACTATATATGGAGAAAACCAAGATATGTATATATGTAGATAACAAAAACTGCCAGATTGTTTAGATTGAGGTTTAGAATACGGACAAGGCATTATTTATAAAAAGAGAGTGGGAGAGAGACACACACACACGCAGAAAGGGTTTGTTGACTTTGTTGGTTTAATTGGTTTCTTAATTTGCAAGTCTCAATTGGATTGACAATTCCTTGGATAGACGAAGTAAGCCCATTACCCCTCACCCAAGTCTTCATGCTCCATACCATTACCGCTATCTGAAGTCTTCATATGCATGTTAATTATTTACCTAGCTAGGTAGAACTGTATAAATGTAGTTTGACCAACGGTCACGAAACAGACCACCCGAACGACAACCAAAACAACATCTTTAACCCAGTGTCTTGCTCTCCGATGACATTATACACCTATCCTAGATCACCTTGGGCCCGCGGTTATGCCATTCTCCTATGTGTTGTTCTTTTAGGTTGGTTTTTCATGTCAGTTTGTTCGACTAGTGATTTTCATATAGTGCTCTTCGTTTACCATCTTTATCTGATATTTTGATTGTTTTCCTCATAAAAAGGGGGAAAAGATACACAAGAGTGGTTGAACCAAGGCTCGAACTTGAGACCTTATGAGGTTCAACCGTTGAGCTGATGCACCAAACGCATTTTAGTGTCCATAATAGGATATTTAGGTCTATGATCTAAAAACTATTAGTCTAAATTAAAGAATACAATGCAAAATATTTGAATTTTTGACAAGTAAAGGAAGTAATAGTGTACATTGCTTTTGAATACATCAACGTCCAAAACTATGGGCGGGCTCTTTCAAATCCTTCTTTTTTGGTAGAATGCTGTGTTGAATTCCTCTTTCTTACAAGGTATTGAGTGTGCAGCCATTTTTTAATAAGAAATGATGCAACCATTGAATTTTTTAACTCAACCAAAAAGAAAAATATAATACGCACTATAGTATACCTTTCAGGGCTTCAATAGGGTCATCATGTACTTATTTTTGAAGAGCAAAACAGATTACTTGTTTTTGCAACTTTCATCTAAAGTAAGCCTCTCTAAGAACCGATTCTATGTTTAAACAAGTTTCATTGATCATGAACTATTTTCTTGGAACTAATTTTATATACTTTGAGATTATTGTTTGTCAATGACTCAATGCTCATGTACGTGTGCCTTCATTTAAAGGGTATAATAACTTGTTTTCTTCATGGACAAAAACAGAAAAGAACAAGAACAAGTACTTGCATTTTGGAAAGGGGATGAGCCAGTTGTGCACAAACTTATCGAGCAATGGCAGCCACTTATCTCATTCTATGGTCCTAAGAGGTTCTGAATTATGAACAGAGCCACTTAAGCCTACTTGTCCCAAACCTGTCTGAAATTGTAGGAATAAGGGTGACCACATTTTGTAAGCCGACTAGTAAATGACCAGGCCACCATTATGCAATATATATGCCAAACAAGTTATCATAACTAAGCACATTCTAGCTATTACAACAAAAAATGGCCATGGTGGGCAAACCAGCAGCCGTGTTCTTCTTCCTCCTCCTGAGCACACTGTTCTTCGCAAGCGTCTTCTCTCACGGTCACGGGGTTCCATGCCCACCACCGCCTTCATGGGGCCACCATGGCGGCAGCCCTAAGTGCCCGAAAGACACCCTTAAATTCGGGGTGTGCGGGAGCTGGCTCGGTTTGGTTAAGGAGGTGGTCGGCACAAAGCCGAGCCCGGAGTGTTGCACCCTGGTCAAAGGCCTCGCTGACCTCGAAGCCGCGGTCTGCCTTTGCACGGCGATCAAGGCTGATGTGCTCGGCGTGGTTAAGGTTAAAGTGCCCGTCGCCGTTAGCCTCCTCCTCAATGGATGTGGGAAGAAGATCCCAGATGGCTTTGTGTGCAAATAGGCCGTGTCCTTTGTTGAATTGTCGACTTGTCGTGTGTGTACTTTGAATAAAAGTATTGTGAGCTATGTGTTAGTTTTTTTATTTTATGGTTTGTATCTTTTCAAAATTGCTCCTCTTCAGTTAACATCTCAATTGTTCATAAGATTTCACGTACAAGTAGACCTGTCAAAAGCTGACCCGACCCGTAAACCCGACCCGACCCGACCCAAAATTTCTAGGGTTTCAACCCGAAAATTTGAACCCGAAACCCAGTTTCAACCCGAACCCGATAAACCCGAAAATTTAGGGTTAGGGTCAGGGTCAAACCCGCTGGGTCAAGAAATCTATAAGGCGAAAAACTTATTTTAGAATACACTCTATTATAATGAAATGACGGATTGACGGGTAATTGTGCACCCAAAGGTTTTAATTATATTACAATATATAAAATTTATTTTGTAAAATTATGATAAATTTTATTGTTAAAATATTTAAAAATAATATTTTGTTATTGTATTTTATTATTTAAATAATATTTTATTTAAATTTTAGTCAAAAAATTGATACTCTTTGACCCGTTGGGTTGACCCGACCCGACCCGAAAACCCGAAACGACCCGACCCAGTTTGACCCGTAACCCGATTGACCCGAACCCGAACCCAAAACGACCCGACCCGAACCCGCCCGACCCGACCCGATTGACAGGTCTACGTACAAGAGCTTGACCATATTAAGCCACTAAGTATCCCTTTTTTTATACTCCGTATTAGTGAGAATAAATTTTTTATTTTAGTTGAACCAATTTATCTATACTACCTATAACATAAAACGGAGACAATGTCTTCACAAAAATTTGCGCCACGTGTCATTTCAATAATAAAATAACTAGTCGGGTCCTCCTTTATACAAATTAGTTAGTTAGAATCTCGTATAATCTTATCCCGTAAAAATTGATTAAAATTTACCAAAAATTATAAATTATCCTAAAAATTATAAATCATCACTTACCAAGAATTAGTTATAATCTTCCCACAAATAATACTATTTAATAAAACGTGATATTTATCAAAAAATAACTTTTAAACAAATCCAACTTATTTATATTATGAGTTGATTTACTATTGGTAAAAACACTAATCATAATACGAAGATAAATATATGATCCTATAATTTTAACATGATCAGTGACATTACATATTCATATTAAATTGGATTTATAATCACATTACCCGTACATGGTACGGGGGTTAAACTAGTTAGTCTTAATTTCAGCCGTCACCCCGTGCCGACAAGGATGCTAGTTGAGCTAATTAATTCATATGTTTCATTAACCCCCAAATGTAGAGATAAACATCGATTTATTAAAATTTTATGTAATGCAGTATATATAAACCGGGCTGGGGAGAGAGGGGTCCCCCCCTCAGCTCCGCCTATGGTTTGAACTTTGAAGTGAAAGCAGGATTTGAGAAATGAAGGATTCTATCATTAATTTTATCATGTTGACGCATCACATAGATACAATTCAATAATAATAGCATATAACAATGGAAGAAGTAGAGAAAACTGGTTAATGCCAAACCCATAGAAGTGTTAGGGCATGAATATTGGAGGTATTAATGTGGGGTTAAGCCAAAGTTCATGCCAAAAAAAAAAAGAAAAGTAAATTAATTACTTTGAACTCCAAACTTGGGTTCCAAGAATATGAACTCCCTTGATGAGAGATCGAGGAAGATTCACTGGATGAGTTGGAGCAGGATGTGTAGGCCGAAGTGTCAGGGTGGCTTAGGGTTCCGGGATATGACAGATTTTAACCTTGCGATGCTTGCCCGGCAAGGCTGGCGGCTGATTATGGATCCAAACTCGCTAATATCCAGGATTTTTAAGGCCAGGTACTTCCCTCGTTCGACTTTTTTGGAGGCCAGGTTAGGCTATAACCCGAGCTGCTATTGGAGAAGTATCTTTAATGCTTGGGCTGTTATTGTGGAGGGAAGCTTTTGGCAGGTAGGGAATGGGGAAAGCATTAAGGTGTGGGATGATCGGTGGGTTCCTCGGCCTTCGTCTTTCAAACTGCTTGGGAATTTTACGGGAGGCGGGAGGGACTAGAGAGTGGTTGATCTGATTGATTGGGATAATAGGCGGTGGAAGGAGGATGTGGTTCGTGCTCTTACTGTTCCGTTGGATGCTGAGCTGGTGTTGGGTTTACACTTGGTCAACCCTTGTGTTCAAGATCGGATTGTGTGGTACTACTCGGAGGATGGGTACTATTCGGTGAAATCGGCGTGTCGTATGTTAATGCAGAACAAGAAGTTGAGGGCTGAGATAGGGGAGCAAGCAGACAGTTCCAGGGTGGCCTCGGTGTGGAAGAGTATTTGGAAGCTTGAGGTGGCTCCTCGGGTTCGGTCTTTTGTTTGGAGGGTGTGTAGTGAGATCTTGCCTTGCCTTAGCAACTTGTGCAGGCATAAGGTTTATGAGAATGTGAAAGATTGTGTCTTTTATTAAGAAAGGAAACATCCCTTATATACACAAAGTTGTAGAAGCAATAAATAGCAAGCTGGCAAAATATCTTATAACTGAAGACACCTCACCTTACATAATATAAAGAAACTACTAAGACAATAATAACATCCTAACATTCCCCCTCAACCTTGGCGCCACTTGGACAAGCCGATCCTGGAGAGAAGCGAGTCGAAGCGAGGCCGATGAAGAGGCTTGGTAAGGAGGTCAGCAAGCTGGTCAGCCGTTGGAACAAAAGAGACCCGAAGATGACCACGAGTAACATGCTCACGCACGAAGTGATAAGCCAAAGCTATATGCTTCATACGCGAGTGAAAGACGGGATTGGCACTGAGATAAGGGGCACCAAGGTTGTCGCAAAAGATAACCGGTTGTTGCGGAAGCTGAACACCAAGCTCACGAAGAAGAGAAGTGGTCCACACAAGCTCGGAAGTAGTTTCAGCCAAGGCTTTGTACTCAGCCTCCGTAGAGGACCGAGCAACCGACTTTTGTTTGCGAGAGCTCCAAGAGATCGGGGTGCTCCCTAAATAGACAATATAAATATAACCTGTGGTTGAGACGTAATCATCTTTGTCGCCAGCCCAATCCGCATCGGAGAAGGCATGAAGCTGCATGGTAGACTTGGAAGAGATGGAGATGCCAAGCTGAATCGTGCCAGCTAGGTACCGAAGAAGACGCTTGAGGGCAATCCAATGATCACTTGTCGGAGCTTGCATATACTGCGAAAGCTTGTTGACACTAAAAGCGATGTCAAGCCGAGTGATACACAAGTATTGCAAACTCCCAACAAGAGCACGGTACTCAGTGGGCGACGGAATAGGAGCGCCACCATGTTTAGTAAGAGCCACCGAGGCCGAAAGTGGAGTAGAGACCGGTTTTGTACCGTCCATCCCGGCCTTATGAAGGAGGTCGAGGATGTACTTCCGTTGACTAAGAAAAATACCGTCGGATGTGGGCAACCCTTCAACACCAAGAAAATAGGTTAGAGCACCAAGATCCTTAAGCGAAAAACGAAGACCAAGATCACGAACCAGTTTGGTAATAACGGTTGTGTCGTTGCCGGTGAGGGTAATATCATCAACGTAGACCAAGAGAAACAACACACAAGAGCCACGCCGGTATATGAAGAGAGAGGTGTCGGCGAGAGAATTGGTGAAGCCAAGTCGGAGAAGATGTTGCCGGAGCTCATTATACCACGCCCGGGGTGCTTGTTTAAGGCCGTAGATGGCCTTGTTGAGCTTGCACACATGGTGCGGAAAGGCTCGGTCAGCAAACCCGGGAGGTTGAACCACGTAAACGTCTTCATGCAAGGAACCTTGAAGGAACGCATTGTTGACGTCAAGTTGTTGAATGAACCACCCTTGAGTAACGGCCATAGTAAGGACCACACGAACCGTGACCGGTTTCACAACCGGGTTGAAGGTGTCATGGTAGTCAAACCCAGGACGTTGATGGAACCCTTTGGCAACCAAACGAGCCTTGTATTGCTCAATGGAGCCATCGGGCTTGTACTTGATTCGGAAGACCCACTTGCAACCTACAAGATTATGATGAGAAGTAGCGGGAACCAAGGTCCACGTATTGTTAGCACAAAGCGCATCAAACTCGGTTTGCATGGCAAGACGCCACTCGGGACTTTTGAGGGCTTGGGTAATATTTTGAGGTTCTTTGGGAGAGGCAAGTTGAGTGTGAAGGTTAAGGCGATGGATTGGTTTTACGATGTTGTTACGGGATCGAGTGAACATGTGGTGTTGGGGAGGAGGGGGCTGATGGAGGGACGGGAACCGGTGAGGGTGAGTGGTGAGGAGAGGGAACGTCGACAGTGGGCACGGGACACACGGGTGGCATGGACGACAAAGGAGAAGGTGTGGTGTGAGACTCATGCAAGGCAAGCAAGGGTGGAGGATGGCGAGATAAGGAAGATTCGGGTGAAGAAGCCGGCTGAGGGGCAAGAGAAGGATGAGGCGGGTTAAGGAGAGGCAGCGGAGAAGAGGTGGGGGTGAGATGAATGGAGTTGGTCGGACTAGCATCAAGATCCGAGGCAATTGAACCCCATGCCTCATCAAAAGAGCTAGCTTGGGCATTTTGTGGAGGGAATGAATGTGACACCAAAGGAATAGAGATTGAACCCCACTCTACCCCTTCGGACACCTCATTCGGTTGTGGTGATGAATGAGTAGCAAAGGGAAACTCGATTTCAACAAAACGTACGTGACGAGATGTATAGAGCCGGTTAGTAGTAAGATCAAGGCAAAGGTAGGCACTTTGAGTACTCGAGTAGCCAACAAACACACAAGGTGTCGATCGGTTGTCAAGTTTATGCGAGGTGTATGGGCGAAGCCAAGGATAGCACAAGCAACCAAAACTTCTCAATTTCAAGTAGTTAGGCTCGTTCTTGGTTAAAACAAAGTAAGGACATTGGTTGTGTAAAACTTTTGTAGGCAATCTATTAATCAAGTCAACCGCCGTTATCAAGGCATGAGGCCAATGTGTGAGAGGCATTTTCGCAAAATTAAGCAAAGACAAACCCGTCTCCACAATATGACGGTGACGTCGCTCGGACATACCATTGTGTTCCGGTGTATGCGGTGGGGACGTGAGATGGGTGATCCCATGGTCACCAAGAAACGACCGAAGGGCCACATACTCACCACCGTTATCGGAATAGAGAGTTTTGATTTTTGTGTTAAAATAGTTTTCGGTGAGATTTTTGAATTTGACAAACATAGCAAAAGTGTCGGACTTCTTCTTAAGTGGATAGATCCAAGTATACCGAGAGTAGTGATCCACAAAAATAACATAATATTTGAAGTTATCATAAGACAAAACCGGCGAGGTCCATACATCCGAAAACACAACCTCTAAAGGAAAACAAGAGGTGATAGTTGATTCCTTAAATGGAAGTTTATGACTCTTGCTTATTTGACAAGAAGAGCAATGCAAATGTTGAAAATAAACTCCTAAACCAAGCTGTTTTTGAAGAAACTCCATTGTAGCGGAAGAAGGATGACCAAACTTGTGATGAAGAACGCCCGCATGATGAAGGTTAACGGTATAGGCTGTCGGAGAGCGACTTGGCCACACGTAAACTCCATCAACGCATGGTCCCTCAAGGATTGTTTTGCCCGTTGAAAGTGCCTTCACACAAAAACGATCTTGTAAGAAAAGAATTCCAAAATGATTTTGAGCACAAAATTTTGAAACGGAAATGATATTCTTAGACATTTTCGGCACACACAAGACATTAGCAAGTTTAAAACCACAATTGGAGCCAACTAATGAAAGAGAGCCGGTATGGGAAATGTGCAAACCTGAGCCATCACCCACATAGAGCTCGTCCGGACCCGGGTAAGGGTAGTGAAGGGCAAGCTGTTGTAGGTCGTTTGTGACGTGGTGTGACGCCCCACTATCGACGATCCAAGGCTGCGAAGGGTGGGCGGCAGCGGCTACATTGGCTTGAGCCGGGAAGCGGGTGGTGGAAGGGAGACGGACATTCGGGTATTCTTTTTGGAAGGTCGAGCATTGGGAGATGACGTGACCAACTTGGCGACAAAATTGGCAACGTCCCTTGAAAGGTTTGGGTTGGTTCGGTTGAGTAGGGGCTTGGTTCGGGTAGGAGGGATTAAGACGAGGGTAGGGTTGTTGGTTTTGTGGAGGCCGAAAGTAGGGTGGTGGAGTAGGCCAGGACGTTTGTGGGGGTGCAGAAGAGGGTGGCGTTTGCCAATACATAGGAGAAGGAGGCACTTTGTTTTTCTTATGAAATTTGGTCTGAGCATTAAGGGCCGTGGCCGGAGCCTCGGTATGGTTGATCTCAGCTTTGATATTGATCTCATGAATAAGCAATTTCTCATGGAGTTCCTCAAACGAGATTGGAGTATCTCGCATATTAACACCATCAACAACAGATTTGTAAGCATCATCAAGACCCCGAAGTATATAATCAGTAAGATCTTCGGAATTTACCGGGGCTTGAAGAGAGGCAAGCATGTCAGCCGACGCCTTGGCGGAGTTCATGTACTCAGCAATCGTCATCGAGCCCTTCTTGAGGTTTTGGAGCCGAGACTTGACTTGCTTTTTGTGACCACGAGAAGCCGTGGCATAGGTGGTGCGTAGGGCGTCCCAAAGCTCTTGTGAAGTCTTGGTTTGCGTAACCAGGCTTGCAACCGGAGAGGTGAGCGAGCCAAGTAGCGCCCCAAAGAGAATTTGATCTTGTCGTTCCGAAGTGAGGAAGGCCGGATTGGCGACTTGGAGGGCGTTGGCGCCCGCAACGGTCTTGGCCGGCATGGTGTGAGATCCGTCAAGAAACTTGAACAAACCGAAACCTCTAAGAGTAGCCTCGATCTGGCTCTTCCATTGAAGATAATTTGTGGGAGACAACCGAATGATGCTGCCAAATTGAACAACAACAAAGGGATGCTCGGCTTGATGAGGATTGGGTAGGGTGAGGGCAGATTCAGCCATGAAGAACTGAAGAAGAACGGGTGGCGCCGGTGATGGTGTATGGCTGGAGTAGGGTTACGTAATTGGAGGCCTAGGAAAGGAAAAGGCTGATACCATATGAGAATGTGAAAGATTGTGTCTTTTATTAAGAAAGGAAACATCCCTTATATACACAAAGTTGTAGAAGCAATAAATAGCAAGCTGGCAAGATATCTTATAACTGAAGACACCTCATCTTACATAATATAAAGAAACTACTAAGACAATAATAACATCCTAACAAGGTTAGGGTCGAGCCTTGGTGTAGTAAGTGTGGACGAGAGGAGACTGTTTTCCACGCCCTATGTGACTGTACTCTTCCTAGGAAAGTTTGGTCGTTCTTCCCGAATTTGCTTGAGATAGGACGGTCATCGGCCTCTTTCTTAGATTGGTACAGCCAGATTGCTCAACTCTCTCCGGAAGATAAGAGTTTGTGGGCGTATCTCTGTTGGAATTTGTGGCGGGCAAGAAACGGCTTTGTGTCCTCTAGGGAGTTTGTGGAGGCTCAAGGTTTGGTTGATGAGTGCATTTCTATGGTTGAAGAGTTTAGATTGTCTGCTGCTAATGATGGTCAAAGAGCAGCAATTCAGCCTCAGGTGGTTCGGTGGGAGCGTCCTCCTGCAGGTTGGGTGAAAATCAACGTTGATGCAGCGGTGAAAGACAAGGAATGCGGTATAAGAGTCATTGGTCGTGATGAGGAGGGAGTTGTGGTGTTTGCTAGCGCTCGGAGGATACAAAATGGCTCAAGTGTTGCGGAGGCAGAGGCGGAAGCTGCTAGGTGAGGCGTTGATATTGGGATGGAGTTTGGGTTGAGAAGAGTCATTGTGGAGTCGGATGCTCTGTCGGTGGTGCATAGGGCGAGGGAGGCTAAGATTCCTGCTACTTCTTTTGGCTCAGTTCTTGCAGTTACGCTGGAGCGGAGCTTGGCATTTGATGATTGTGAGTGGCGTTATGTGCGGAGGCAAGCGAACGGTGCGGCCCATTGGCTTGAGTAGATGGAAATTTGTTGATTCTGTTTTCTTATCTTGCAATTTTTCTTTTCCACGAGTTTTATGATGTATTGGATCTTGACTCTGTTTCTTCTTAATATATAAGTATTTTGGCTGTCAAAAAAAAAAGAATATGAACTCCCCTTTATGGGGTTCATGTCACTTGCTTAGTCCCACCACATTTACACAATTATAGAATAGAGAGAAAAAAAGGGAAATTCATTTAAACGAGTACCAATAAATGAGTTCTATGTGGCAATTTCAAATCAATTTTACCATGTATATGTAATTTGTCTATATAATCAAGTTTTAATCAAAAAAAATAAAATAAATTATACTATACAATTCATAATTTTATTTTATCTACCTATAGACACTAAATTTGTATATGTTTTAATTATTTTTAAAATAAAATTATAACTTGAGTTTGATTAGGGTAAACAACCAGACCTTTAACCACTTTTTAAATTAACCCAAGTTTTTTAAACTATAAAAAGTTAATGAAAATTAATAATATTTTTATATATCTTAATTTGCACAAATTCGACATATCTTTTATTTATCTTTAACTACAAATAGTTTTTGGGTTTAGTATATGTATGTAAACCAAATTAGTAATAATTGTATATATAAAAATAAGTAGTTGTTTGAATTGAGAAAAGTAAAAAGTGGGTTTCATAGAATTCATGGAGTTCGTTGATATTCAAATGAATGAGTGAAATAAAATTAGGGAATGAGAGAATGATGTGGATGAGAGAGAAATAGTTAAATGTAAGGGTTTGTAAGGTTCATTGATATTCATGGCCTAAGGAATCGGTTTAGGAATGAGCTAAACCCATAAAAGTGTTTCTTTTGGCCTTAGGGTTGGGTATGAGTGATTCTCATTCCCGTAAAATACACATGATTCCATACTCTACTAAAACCCAAGGTATGAGCCATTCCTATTCCAACTCGTTACCCCATTCCAATTTCAATCCCATTCTTGGCATTGTACCAAACAGGGCATGCAGACTGGGGACTAGAGGTTGCTCAATACACCAAGGCAATCCCCAGCTTTGCAGACTCGAGGTATTGCTTTTTGTAAGACTAGATTTGGACACTAAAACATGTAATTCCTTATCTCTTAAGCCTCGAAAAGTCAGATTATAAGTTATAACAAGTAATTCACTGAATATATTTGATCCAAGCAAATACTGATATGGGCTTTCTATTGTGTGACTAAGCAGCCAAAATTAGTAACCAAATTATCCTATAATATTCTCTCTCTAGTCACTAATTAATTATCCATGGTAATTAACTTCCATATTAACCTTTTCTCTTGAATTAATTATTTTCTTCATATATTTTGTTTTCATATCTTCCAATTGAATAGTTCACGCTAATACCAAATCAACGATTTACTCATCTTCTTCCCGTTGGAACTCCCATCTTCATGACTTGTTCAAGGGTTTTGACATTACACAAAAATAGGCATGTGATACACCTATTTGAATAGCTTTTGATAGTGAAGTTATAATTTGTTCACTACTTTGTTTGATACTACATGGATGATGCTATTCAATCTCCTCCGACTTCAACAATAAAGTCGCCCAAAGACAAAGCAAGCAATAGGTGCATGTTGATTTTGCAAGAGGAAGGGCCACAAAATCGCTACTTGTCCTCAGAAGGAGAACATTGCTTCTACAGATAACACATCAACAATTGCACGAAAGAAGAAAAAGGACACCCATGAATTTGAAAGTTTAAATCCAATTTATTCTGTAAAGTTTTGAGATGTCATTTCCAACATGTGTTTTCCTTCTTGTTATTGAAGTGTAGTTTTGTATTTGTCTGACAAACTGTTTTGTCCTTGTCTCGTACATAAAGAGGAAGTTCAAAATACATAATCTAATAACAAGATGCAGTTTCCTTTTGTCTTCCAACCTTGATTCAAGTTCAATACTGTAGAAACCTTTTTTTTATAACCAAATTCAATGGAAGTCTTGATTAGAAGAGGATGGCCAAATGAGAATTGAAAGATACGGTCAAATATTTGAATAGGAAAATACGGAAAAATCTTTGCATAATCTACAAAAAAGTATATAGAGAAATTAATTCATTCAAGAGAAAAGGTTAATATGGAAGTTATCATGGATAATTAATCAGTGATTGGAGAGAGAATATTACATGGATTTGAGATTTGATTTGGTTACTAATTTTTGGTTGCTTTGGGCACACAATAGAAAATCCGATAGTGATATACTTCCAAAAATAAAAGGTTTTTTTCTAATTAAAAGGGATGGATAAAGAAAGAAAAAATAATAAAGAAAAAAAGTGATTTTGAATGCTTAAGAAACACAAATAAGAGGTTTTCTCTATATTTGGGGTTTCTTTTGTTTTTATAATTGAGAAAGAAAACTAATGGATTAATGGAATGTGTGAGTTGAATTTTACTAGTATAGACTCTTTTGTTTTTATATTTGGGGTTTCTTCTGGCTATGAGAGGAATTGGAGTGCATTTGAACATGTAAATAATCCTAACTAGTTATCTTAGTTCATATATATTTTTCCCAACTCTAAATTGCTTAAGAGTTATTTTATAAATTGAGGTTGTTTATGTTGTTAGGTCCATACAAAGAAGATAAATCGTTTGCATCAAAAAAAAATGAATGATTTGGTGTTTGTAATGTGTAATTTAAGATTGAAAAGTAAACAAAAACAAAGGGTGCAGTGGAGATGCAAAATCAATCATTTGGTGAAATGCCCTCGGACGATGAATGGATCACAGAAGTAGAAGAAACTCATGTTCCCACGAATGAGAATTAGTTAAATGTTCTTGATACAACTTCTCATGAAGAAGATGAGGTCGTTGATGAATTGAGATGTAAGTTAGTTTGACTTAAAGTAAAGTTATATCATTTATTTGTCATGTGTACTAATGATGGAAAAGAAGAGGGGGAGAGATGAATATAAGGGAAAAGAGGGACATGGAAGAATCCAAGTTGTCTTCCTTCTTAAATTTCAAGATGATGTCTATCAAACGCCTTTTCATGAGGATACAATCAAACTTCAAGATGACGTCTATCTTAAACTTAATAAGGAAATAGTCTTTCTTCGCCACTAAGAATCGACGCATGGATAACTAAGACAAATGAAAGGATTTCATAATTTAATACCGCGGTAAAAACATGGTTAACCGAGATTACTTCAAAGCTAAGTAAATTTGGCACGTCAAGGAATATCAAATATCAAAATACATTCAGTATATTCTCATGTAAATATAGTTTCAGTAGTACGAGACTTCCCGAGATTACTTAATGGCTAAGAAACCCGGTCACGAATTTCAAAAAACCGAAAGAAGTCATAGTATTCCTAAATATTACAGTGTGACAGTAAAAAAAATTGTGCAATCTCCGAAGAAAAAGTCAATTATCATAATTCAGCATTTCAAACCTTGAAAAATATGGATAACTAATAGAAACGGGGAATACAACAAGTGTTGAACATAACAACAATGACAAACATAGAAAAGTACCTAGGTTGTCCAATTATCAACGGGCGTGTGAATCGAGAAACATTTACAAAAATAATAGAAAAATCTAAAACTCAATTATCCAAATGGAAAGCAAATGCATTATTACACGGAGGAGCCACACTCATCCAATCAAACCTCGCCGCTAAACCCAACTACATCATGTGGAGCTTTTTGCTCCCTACATACATACACAATACGTTAGACTAGATTATTCAATGTTTCCTTTGGCATAAGGACCCAAACTACAAACCCCTGATAGGGTGGGGTAAAACTTGAAAATCGAATCTCATGGGGGACTAGGTATTAAAAAACCCGAACATATGAACAAAGCTTTTCAAATGAAATTGTTATGGAAACCTCATTGTAGAACCCTCTAATAATTGGGTCAACCTTATGAATGAAAAGTATTTGAAGAATGAATTCCTCCTTTCATTCAAGAAAAAGTCAAACACCTCTTGGTAGTAGAGCAAGCTAATGAGCTTACCTCCGCAATTTGAAGGACTAATTTGGCAAGTGAGAGATGGAAAAAATAATAAGTTCTGGACCGATAAATGGGATCTTAATAAACCACTCTTCAACTATGCAATAGACCAAGATCGATGCGATAAACATATGAGTGTAAGTGAATTCATCAATTAACTCGGATAAACAATGGATAGCCCACAAATTAGCGACTCTCCTCCCACCGAACATTGTCGATTGTGTGAAAGAAACACCTGTCCCAATATCAACAGTTCGAGACAAAGTATACTGGGGCCCGAGCAAAAATGGATGGTTCTCAACATCGTCAATGGTAGAGCTAACAAGTAAAATCAATGCATTTAATCCAAGCACCAACAAATGGATTTGGAAATTAGATACATTTTCCAAAGTATGGAAAATTGATAAAAAAAAAAACGGTCTTCCGACAAAATAAAGATTAAGAGAACAACACATATCAATCCCTCCAAGCTATTTGATGTGTCATAACATGGTTGAAGACACAATTCACTTGATCATTGATTGTCCCCATACTAAACAAACTCGACATAAAATTAATCCAAACACCGCAAGCCTAATCGATACGATAGATACAATCAATAAGAACCCCTCAAGTATCTTAGCTGAGTTACAAAAAATTTTAGGAGAGATACAATTTTCTGAACTAACTGTGAGTTGGGGATGCATATGGCAATAGAGAAACAGATTAGCCTTTCGAAAAGGACCAAATAGCTTTATACATGACCTAGATAAGTATATCCAATCCCAAATACATTTATGGACCAAGTTTAAAGTGTGGACTGAGGACGAGGAGGAAAACGAAAATAGGGTAAAAACCTTAGGTTGAGTATCGGTTCAAAATTGACCCGAACCGACAAAAACCGAACCGAATCGAAAACCGATTTTGGGAGTATGTTGAACGAACCAAAATACGTCGGTTCAATCCGGTTCAGTTTCGGTTAAAGTCGGTTCGGTTTAGGTTAAAACCGAAAAACCCAAATCATTCACGATTGAGAAGGGGAGATCGGGAGGGCGAGGGCTGGGAAGGTCGACTATGGCGGAGGAGTTCAAGGCAGCCTATAGAGGCGTAGAGGAGAGGAGCCATTCGAGGACCGAGGAGGCAGAGACTGAGGAGGTGGAGGACTCCTTACATTTTCAAAAAAAATGTTAATGTTTGAAAAATACAATTCGTTTTTGTTAATGAGGAATTAGTATCTCGTGCCCCTGATTGATAATCACTTTGCAAATATGACCTTGTTTTTTTCGATTTGCAAAAATGCATAAAAGTATTGCAGTAATGCCTAAAAATATTACATGAATACCCAAAATGACTAACTTTGTCAAATATAAGAAAAAACAATTTTTTTAAAAAATTGATTTTTTTATTAATATATTTTCTGAAAAATAATATATTTTAACAAACTTTTTTTTATCCCAATTTGAAAATATATATATATATATATATATATAATGATTTTATATATATTTTAATGTTAAAGCAAGATTTTGAAGATTATCATGTATCCATTTTGAAAATTAAAAGATAAAATAAAAGTAAATCGAAATCTTACAATAAAGGAAAACAATATTCCCGATTTTTTAACAGGAAACAATTATAGTATTTTACAGAATGTTGACAGGATATTTATTATGGATGACAAATTTTCTTGTTAGGTTGATATGATGAAGCTCATTCATAGTGCATAACTCAAACAATCCTCTGAAACCTGTGATGAACCCTAGCTTCGAAAATCATACATGTAGACCTGTCAAAAGCTGACCCGACCCGACCTGAAATTTCTGGGTTCCAACCCGAAAATTTGAACCTGAAACCCAGTTTGAACCCGAACCCGGTAAACCCGAAAGTTTCTGGGTTAGGGTTGGGTCAAACCCGTTGGGTCAAGAAATCTATAAGGCGGAAAACTTATTTTAGAATACACTCTAATATAATGAAAATACAGATTGACAGGTAATTGTGCACCCAAAGGTTTTAATTATATTACAATATATAAAATTTATTTTAGAAAATTATGATATATTTTATTATTAAAATATTAAAAAATAATATTTTGTTATTATATTTTATTATTTAAATAATATTTTATATAAATTTTGGTCAAAAAATTTATACTCTTGACCCGTTGGGTTGACCCGACCCGACCCGAAACCCGAAACGACCCGACCTAGTTTGACCCGTAACTCGATTGACCCGAACCCGAACTCGACCCGAACCTAGAACGACCCGAACCGAACCCGCCCGACCCGATTGACAGGTCTACATACATGTATATATGGAAACGACAATAATAACGATACATATGTATATACGTTTCTCAATATTATTGGATAAAAATCTTAACCATATCTTCCACAATATCTCATTGTTTCTAAAAAATCTTAAATTTTCAAGATTATTTTCTTATTTTATTTAATTTGTTTTTGAAAATTTCAATTACGTATTTAGAAATAAATTTAAGTGGGCAGAAGACATATACAGACCCTTATACTTGAATGTTTTTTTCCTATCAACCCCCGTACTTAAAATTGTTCAACTAAACCCCTATACTTCGTTAAATTTGTTCTATCAAACACTTTATTGTGCTGTGTTTTACACTCGTGCTGATGTGGCAAAATCAATTGCCACATAGCTGCCACATAAGCAATTTTAATTTAAAAACAAAAAACAAAAAATCCAACAGGGCACACATTGCATAATTGAAAAAACAAAAAAAATAAAAATAAAGTAGGAACCTCCCTTGGCTCTGAGAGGCTCGGCTCTATCCCCACCTCCCTCGGTTTCTAGATCTGAGCGGCTCGGCTCCATCCCCACCTCCCTCGCCCGCTTCCCGGCGTCCTCCTTTAGTGGGAACCTCCAGCTCTGCGGCCCCCTCTCCCCGCCTGTGCCGCCTCCTTCTTCCCCCCGCCAACCCCCTCCCCTTTCTCCTCCTCCGCCGAACACACCCGCAAGAAGCTCTCCAGCGACGCCATTGTTGTGGCCGCCGTCGTCGCCTTCCTCCTCCTCCTCCTCCTCTGCCTCGTCCTCGGCTCCTCTCTGAATTCAAATAAATCCTTCCCGTCGCCTTCCTTCCGACTTGGCCACCAACTCATCGCCATCGCCCTCGTTGCGGTTTCCGTCTTCGCTCGCCATCGTCACCGCCAATGCCGTTTTCGCTCCGCCCTCCAGATCCGTCGCGATTCCCCCTATTAATCGTCGTCGTCGCCTGCCTCGTCCTCGTTGCGGTTTTCGTCTTCGCTCACCACCGCCACCACCA
This sequence comes from Polygonum aviculare, assembly GCA_934048045.1. NCBI lineage: Eukaryota > Viridiplantae > Streptophyta > Magnoliopsida > Caryophyllales > Polygonaceae > Polygonum > Polygonum aviculare. Next base: position 15,454,663 of record OW204024.1, read on the forward strand.
CCGCCAATGCCAACACCGTCTTCGCTCCGCCCTCCAGATCCGTCGCGATTCCTTCGTTGGTGGCTCTAATGCAATCCGACTTCAACCGGCAAAAAATTGGGGTTCTCCAATTGGGGCTCTAACGAGAAAATTAAGGCTCTTGCCGAACCCCCAATCGCTCCACTCCGATTTGAAGTCGGCGACCTTAGGGCTCTTGATGTATGTTTCTTCTAGGCAGAATAATACGACTTCAACCTTGTTTTTTTTTATTATTCTATCATTTGCCATGTCAGCAAACGAAACCGATATACTCGCATCACAGATGACTTCAAACACGCGCTTGTCCACGTCTGTCATTTGTGTTCAATAGGCAAAAATAGGGGTAGTACAGGTAGGGTTGTTCATCGGTTCAAAACCGAACTGAACCGCAGAAAACCGAACCGAACCGAAAACCGAAATATACGAGCCGAAAACCAAACCGATCTACCGCGATTCGGTTCGGTTCGGTTTCGGTTTTATTCAGTTTGGTTCGGTTTTGAACCGAATAAACCGATTGATTAAAATGTAGTTTGTTTTTGAGAAGGTAAACCAAAATCCAAATAATACCCGAACCAAACAAAACCGAATGTACAAACAAAACCAAATAAAACTAATTAAAAACCTATTTTTATATTTTCTATATTGAATAATATAATATTTTAAATTTAATTTTTTTATATAAAATTAGTTCGGTTTTAACCGAACCGAAAACCAAACCGATCCAAACCGAAAACCAAACTAAGATAAAACATAAACCGAAAACCGAACCGAACAAGCTCGGTTTGGTTTGGTTCGGTTTGGTTTTCGGTTTTCTTCGGTTTAACCGAACCAATGAACAAGCCTAAGTACAGGGGTCTAATTGCACATTTTTAAGTATGGGGGGCTGATAGGAAAAAACGTTTAAGTATAGGAGTCTATATATGTATTCTGCCAATTTAAGTGAAAGATGAGAAAAATCAATATTTTTTTAGAAGAAAGAAGACAGTTTATTAACTAGAAAAACAATGATAGTATTTTACAAAAGGTTGACAGGATCGTTATTGTCGATGATAGGTTTTCAAGTTAGGGTGACAGGATGAATCTTACCCATAACGCATAACTCAAACAATCCTGGAAAACCCTAGCTTCAAAAATCTTACATATATATAGAAATGACGATAATAGCGATACACATGCTTATATCTTTCACAATATTATTGGATAAAAATCTTAATCACATCTTCCACAATATCTTATTTTTTCCATAAAATCTTATTTTTTTTCAAAATCTTTTCTTATTTTCTATTTTATTTTTATTTTTCAATTTTTCAATTTTATATATAAAAATAATTGTTATAATTTATGGTTGAATATTTTTAACATAATTAAAATGATGTTTTAATAAATTTCTATTTTAAAAACACACAAAATAATATAAATTGTATTGTAAAAATGCTCAAAAGAGCATACTTTGCTAATTTATCATGTTTTTGCAAACATTTTTATTGGAAGGGCATAGACCTGTCAAAAGCTGACCCGACCTGTAAACTCGGTCCAAAATTTCTGGGTTTCAACCCGAAATTTGAACCCGAAACCCAGGTTGAACCCGAACCCGGTAAGCCCGAAAATTTTTGGGTTAGGGTCGGGTCAAACCCGTTGGGTCAAGAAATTTATAAGACGGAAAACTTATTTTAGAATACACTCTAATATAATGAAATGACAGATTGACGGATAATTTTGCACCCAAAGGTTTTAATTATATTACAATATATAAAATTTATTTTAGAAAATTATGATATATTTATTATTAAAATATTTAAAAATAATATTTTGTTATTATATTTTATTATTTAAATTTTGGTCAAAAAAATTGATACACTTAACACGTTGGGTTGATCCGACCCGACCCGAAAACCCGAAGCGACCCGACTCAGTTTGACCTGAACCCGAACCCGGAACGACCCGGCCCGAACCCGCCCGACCCGACCCGATTGACAGGTCTAGAAGGGCACGATGACAAATTTGCCTTTGTTAATTTGTGGAGACGAACAAAAACGAATCGTAGCGTGTACACAGAAGCCACCCCTATCGTTTGTGGTGGCTCATGTGTTCCCCCACTTGAACCCGCAACTGCGCTCCTCTCTACCACAGCCTCCTCCTGCCGGCCGCCATTGCCAACGATTTCCATGCCTGCTTCTTCCATCCTCTCTATCCCCTAATTTTCCATTCACAAATCCATTCGACGGTTTGATCTGCACGGGCACGGCCAAGAATTACCCCAATTCAGCTGAATAATCACTACTACTACTACTACGCAATCCGATTTTTTGAATTAGGGTTTCATGTGGGAGTGTCAGAGCCATCTCCTAACATGATTGCAAGCCACGGGTGAAGAATACAACCATTACAGGCTGTGAGAAATGGTAACGGGATCGGATTCTGAGTCGAATGGATGGATCAGTCCAAGAGGGGTGGTGATCAAGGCCGTACTCTTGATTGGGGGATCTCTTCTCCTCAAACGACTTACCAAGTCCACCACCCGTTGGGATCATGCTCGTCTTGTGGCTCAATCCCTTACTGGCGAGAAGAATACTAAAGAGCAAGCAGCTAAAGACCCTAGCAATTACTTCAATCTCAGGTAGTGATGCAATCCGTTTCGTTTATTTGCTGGTGGCATTGAAATGAATGTGTGGGAATAGGGATAGAAGTAGTTTATGCCGCCTTATCTTAGGGTTAAATATCCGTGAATATTTTGACACCTCAATCAAATATGTGAGGGCTCACTTATCATTCAACTTTTGAAGTAACATAAATATGCAGTTCATTCCCCTGCCTACCCATGAATCCATCTAGGTTAGGGAAGCCTTGACGTGTTTTTCTTCTTGTAGATTTGATATTATTGGTTAGATGTGAACTGTTAGTGTGTAGTAACCATATGCTGCCTTTGCACAGTCATACTTGAAGTTTAATGAGTCCACTATAATTAATGCTGTGAAAGTTTGGTACTACAAATCCTCTTTGTTCCCCAGTAGTCTCTGCAGCCTAAACTTCTTAGTATTGGATTACCTGTACGTGTTTTAGGTATGTCCAAGTACAAAAGCACGAGCTTTGACACTGTCTTTGATGAACCCTTTCTGCGAGGATTGTGCTAGTTAAACTCGATGATGCTGTAGACGATATGCTAGTTCATTCATATATTTGAAGTCTCTTTTCATGATCCCATTATGATCACGTTCTTCCCTTCTATCAAGAACTGAATCCTTGAAGCACGATGGAGGACAGTTTCTTGATGATTTTCCTTTTGATATGATCTAGAGTTTCTGTCACTCTTTTGGTTTGCTTGTTTATACCACCTCTTTATTGCAGGATGATTTCATGCCCTGCAGCAGAGATGGTTGATGGCTCTAAAGTGCTTTATTATGAACAAGTATGCCCAATTACCCAGTGCAATTGTTTTTTTGTTTCTCAATTCAAACTCATATAATCTCAAAGAAATCTTTGTTTGCTGTCAGGCGTTCTGGAGAACACCTCAGAAACCATTTAGGCAGGTATGCACTGAATAAGATCTTGGCTCTATCTTCTGTGTTCAAAGAGTTACTTGCACATAAAGTTCTACATGATCATGGATAAGTTTCTCCGTTTGTTGTGTTTGCCTTTGTCTGCACCTCCAAAATTATCCTGCAAAGTATTCCATGGTTATGGTTTCATTACAACAGCTTTATTTTATCGCAGAGATTCTTTATGGTGAAGCCTTGCCCAAAGGAGATGAACTGTGATGTCAAGGTCGGTCAATATGCTTTATTTAGACTCATTCTCTCTGCTCTTCTTAGTCACTCATATTGATTCTTCAGTCTATTGAAACAAATTGTAGTATTTTTGTGGTTCTGAACATTGAAGCCAATCACTTACTATAACATCCTCCTTAAATAGTATTTTCGTTGGAGTACAGATTGTGTAATACAAGTAAACACCATCTTATCCTTGCATTTTGTTCTCAAATCGTAATTGGATTTTTATGTATTTTTAGTCTGAATTCTTAAAAGGCCATTTAATTTTAATTTTTAATATAATCCTACAAACTATCCTTAAATCTTAAAAGGCCAATATTCTGAGTACACCAGAAAGTTAAATTTTTTATAGGTAATGATTAGTCCTGAATCTAGTTACGGTTAATTTCTGTTACCACACAAATTGAGGAGCATGAAAATTAGACTTGGTGGGAAACATTCTTTTACTTGGTGAACTAATGTCTCCTTGTTCTGGAGATTTGTCATTTTTCACCGACTGCTGCTCTTTGTTTGCAGCTTAGTACCTATGCCATCAGAGACATGGAGGAGTATAGGAACTTCTGTGATCGCCCAAAAGATCAACGTCCTCCTCCTGATGAAGTAATTGGGGTGAGTTTGCATGTTTTGTATATCTTAATTACAATATGATTGCTTGAACAACTCAGACTTCCTAACTTGTATTTACAAAAAACGATGTTTGTCATCCTCATGTGCTTTTCATTTTCCTTAAGGTGGCAACTAGGGCCTTGCTATAGTTGATGAGTAAAAGTACTTTTTTTGAAAAAGTAGTGCTTTATTATTTAGAAGGTGGTTAAAAAGTTGAGTGTTTGCACAAATTTCAAGGAGAAAAAAGACTAATTTTTTTGTAAAAAGTACTTTCATCAAGAAAGTGAAGCAAGCCCTAGATCATTTTGCATTGGGCTGTGGTCCTTGTTGCTGTTGTTGTTGTTGAGTTACTTAAGTAGTATTATCTAGTTTAAGGGGTTGTCATTTTACACTTATGCCACATGTTGGTCATTGAACCACATCATCCTCATTCAAAACAGATTTATATCCCTGCATATTTACTGCCTCCATATATCCGTATCATTCTCATATCTCCCTGACCAACTAGTATGGTTTATGGGTGACTGAACTAAGCAAAGCATAGCTTTTACTGTTCAACGCATTGAATGCTGTATTTTCATTATTTAAGTGGGGTGGAATTCTGTGACAACATAGATGTTTCGTATGTAGTTTTGAGTACTGCAGAAATGGACGGCCTCCTTTTTCCTTTGATTTGTGTTTTTGTTGTCCGAGAGAAGTCTTATATTCAAGAACATTATTTCAGCTAGTCTGAACTTCATTAGTGAATATTTTCATTTTTCATACAAATGAGAAAGAGGGTATCTATCAAAAACAAGTTTCAGACGATATGCTTTTGTCCAATCTAAATGGATGCTGGAGTATCCTCTTAGAAATTTGGAATCTTGTGTCATAATCTGTTTTTTTCGATCAAGTTGTGTCATAATCTGTTAATTTGCAGTTTACATTAGCAAGTATCTCGCCTGGGTTTCTGCTTGGAATCAGTTCCTCATTTGATTATACAATGTGCACTTGTACAGGACATTGCAGAGCATCTGACTACTGTTAACCTTAGACGTTGTGATCGAGGGAAAAAATGCCTGTATGAGGGCTCAACTCCCCCTGGAGGGTTCCCCAATTCATGGGTATATTCCTCTTACTGACCAGCATTTGCTACTGACATTTCACCTTTTTAAGCTGGGAAATGGAATTTCGTGGAACTTAACTGTGTTCGCAACTTGTCCTGACCTGAGAATTAATCATTCCACCTCTGTGACAGAATGGTGCAGCGTATCATACGTCTGAGGTGTCCGTCTTGAAGAACAATGTGATACATGCCTGGGATAGGGGATATGATGACGATGGAAATCAAGTAAGTTACCCGTTTTCCTAGTGATGGAAAGCTTGGGCATTTTATACAGAAAAGATTCTTTCCCTATTCACATATCGAAACTGTTCAGAGTGGTTAAAACAGGGGGAGTTGTGACTGAGAACCTTGTGTGGTTGCATCAGGTATGGGGAGCAAAAGAAGGTCCATACGAGTTCAAGCCTGCTGCAGCATCCAGTTTTGACGAGATGAATTCGCCCTTAAACTTGTCTCCCTTGCTTGCCTTTCAGAAAAAGATAGATGGTCACTTTGTTTTGCAGGATAAGTTGCCGTAGTTTGGTCACAAGTGATGTACAAAGTTGATGCATATAGTTTTATTAGTATCTTCTTGGACCCTTTTATAATTGGCATTTTGTGATGTACAGCAACTGGCCTTCACTTGCCTAGATGGAGTAGTTTGTAAGCAGTTGCTTAATATGCATCAGTCACTGTTTCTTAGCAGCAGATGAATGCATGATTAGAACATCACAACAGGGCAAGTCGTTTCTCCAATGTTTTTCTCCAAATAATATTTTGTTGAATTCGTTAAAAAGTTACAATAAAGTTACCATCGGATTTATCAGGCGCAATGAGAAGGCTACTATAATATGGCTCAAAATTTGTCATTTGTAAGTACAAAAACTAGTTTATAATGAGAAACACTAATTATTACTTTAAATAACTCTCCACATCCTTTTTGATCTAGTTTTCTAACTTTAACGTAATTTATTAAAATTAACTGCTAGTTTTTAACCGAATGACAAACACAACACAACCCTTAGCTTGTCCAGTTTTAAGTCTCCGAAATTAGATAGGCTCAAAAAAGAATTATACGAAAAATAAAAACATTCCAACGATGGAGATGCGGGGGATCGAACCCCGTGCCTCTCGCATGCAAAGCGAGCGCTCTACCATTTGAGCTACATCCCCGTGCGACTGTAAAGTTCCAAACAACTTAGTTAGTCTAAACAATAGAACTCATCATCATAATTTCATTAAAGATACCATTAAAACATGCAAATTAAATTATTAAACTGTACAATAGCAGATACTTGGCTTTTATTTTTTTAAATGCATCGACATGGGTTTGTTCAGATCAAAACATTTTGACTCGAGAACATCACTTTCATATGGGGTTCATTATTATAAGGAAAAATAAATTCAAATAATCTCAAGTATCAATTTTCAACCAAAAATAATCTCAAGTTTAAAAATCATCCCCAATGATACGGACTATCACGAAATTAACCAAAAACGATATAGAAGCCTTTTTCAACAAGTTTTCTGGTGTAATCGATGATGCGGAGATCGAAAATTGGATATAACAACTTGATATTTTACACTTGATTGATGTATTTTTTATCTGAATATCATCGATTTCACTGGAAAGCTTATCAGAAAATGATTTTAAATCTTTTTTGGTTAATGTTGTGATAGTTCATATCATTGGTGATGATTTTCAAACTTAGAGTTATTTTTGGTTGAAAGTTGATACTTTAGATTATTTTTACTCAATTTTCCTTATTATAATTATCATATATGTTTTTAACCAACTAGTTTAAACTTATTTGGCCAACACTACAAAAGACAAATAAATTATTTTAATTAGCATAATATAACCTAAACTTAATTAACAAAAAAGGTTCGACCAAAAAAAAATTAACAAATAAGGTTGGGGTGTTGGACCCCTTTTACAATCTCTAGTTCTCAATCGTCAACTTATCTCTTCTTCTTTTTTTGTTATAAAATACTAATAACTTATATTAAACCTACTTGTTGATTTGACCTAGAACATCATCACAGAACGTCCCAATTGCATGATCTCTATATATGAAGGATCGTAGAAGAGGCAACCATAGTTAACCTTTGCATTTTAAGCCTAAGAAATTGTGTCAACAGAAAGAGAATTATTTAATTTGATATTGTGTCAACAGAATGTCACATATCTTTCGTCGTACTATCAAAAAGAGTTTTCCCGACATGCTCTCAAATAACCATATGTCAACATTTTCCCCTCAAATAACCCATGTTTATGTTGTTAGAAAATTGATCCGTATTAAGGCCAAGATCCGATCATATCAAGATATTAAGAATTTTTAATCACATACCTGAATCCATAGTAGCGATCAAACTTGTTACAGAATCTCAATTGAAAGCTAGCTAATGATAGTCATAGGTATGCTAGTCTTCCTCAGCCAATCTCTAGGGTCTGCCTTTACTTTGATGGGAAGAATATCGTAGAAAACCTATTGAATGAAATTGGCATATTGGGGATTATAACCTAGTTATCTATTTATTTCCCCCAATAGAGTCTCATTAAACCTACTAGGCCAAATCTGATATCTACCCATTGGGCCCATACAATTTGGTAGAAGTCCTAGAGTTTCACCTTCATTAAATCACTTAAATTAAACCCATTATTTATTTAGCCTTATGATATAATTGTATAAAATATGTAAGCCCACAATATATAAGATTACATAATCTTTCAATCTCCCACTTGGGCTACATATGACCAAAAACAATTATATTAACCAAAATTCTTTACGTGTACACGTCTTGGCTAAACTTGCAGAGTTCTCCTTTATATCAATCTAGTCCATCTCGTATAACAATGTGATATCAGAGCGGCATTTGTTACACAATATCATATCTAAACCTTTCGTGTTCACCACGTTAGTATATTCAAAGACATAAATCAAGTATGGACGAGTGGCATGCAGATTACATGTACATGTCTATTTCCAACTAGTCCTACTTTATTTGGAGGCCAACCCAAAACTTCATAAACAAGTTCAAAAATATATTATCATAAAATCATTACATCCTTACTATGCATAAACTTAACTTAGAATATCCATAGCTAACTTTGGGTTACGATGTTTTGGCCGGAGGGCGGTCACTCGACCTAGGGGGCAGTCCTTGGGCCTTGACGAGGTCGTCAAATGCTTAAGTGGGGGAGATTGTAACACCCCGATAATTTATAAGGAATTGAGGTGCTCCCCATGCCAATAAGAGCTCTTCCTTTTTATGGTTCAAGGGGTCAAAAGAACTATAAAGTTAAGCGTGCTATGACGAGAGTAGTACCAAGATGGGTGACATACTGAGAACTCTTTCGGGTTGGCATGGGATAGCCCTTTTAGAGCCTCGGGTCGTTTTGCTGCTTTCTAGTGATCCAGTCCAGGGTTTCTGCCCATAAGTCCCACCATAAATGTTATATCGGGAAGAGTACAAACTTGAGCATACATCAGACTTCCTATCGCGGAGGAATAATGAGTCTTTTGCATCACCTTGATTTCAAGGTCTGTTTTGGGGCATTGTTTGAGACTAAACCGGTCTCCCTTAGTTATAGGTGTATTTGTTGATGCACAACCTTTCATACCAAATATGTTTAATACCTTTTCGATATAGCTCTTTTGTGACAACCCACGAATACCTTGAGAGCAATCTCGCAGTATCTGTATACTTAAAGCAAAAGAGGCGTCGCCAAAATCCTTCATCTCAATTTTTTTAGTGAGAAAACTCTTGGTTTTGTGCAATAAGCCTATATCGTTACAAGCTAGTAGTATGTCATCGACATATAACACTAAGAAAATGAATTTGCTTCACCTGTATTTGTGATATGCACGATATTCAACTTTATTTACCTCAAATCCAAATGAGATAATCACTTTATGAAGTTTATGATTCCACTATCTAGAATCTTCTTTAAGACCATAGATGGATTTCTTTAGCTTGCACATTATAGATTTCGAATCTTTGAACTCTAAATGTTCTGGTTGCACCATATAAATTGTTTCATCAATATCTCCATTAAGAAACGTCGTCTTAACATCCATCTAATGTAGCTCTAAATCTAAATGAGCTACAAGTGCCATTATTTTTTGAAAGAATCCTTTGATGAGACTTGAGAAAAAGTTTCCTTAAAGTCAATACCTTCTTTCTAAGTGAATCCTTTTGCGGCTAGACAAGCCTTATATCTTTCGATGTTGTCTTTAGAATTCCTTTTGGTTTTAAATATCCATTTGCAACCAATGAGTTTCACACTCATTGGCAACTCGATAAGATCTCAAACATCATTTTCCTTCATGGATTTCATCTCATCTTACATAACATTGATCCAATTTAGAGAATTAGAACTTTGAAGAGCCTCGTGAAGATTGATTGGATCATCTTCTACAATTCTAGCAGAATCTTTCCTGTTCCATAAGGTATGCGAAATATTCATCTGGAATCACGCCCATAGGACCCTCTTGTTATACAAGATACACAATGTAATCATCCAGAATTGCGTATCTTCTCTCTCTATTAGACCTCCTTAATGACATTTCTTGAGGTTGTTGAACTTTCTCAATGGGAGGAACTTCATTGTTGTCCAAAACTAGAATTGCTTCTTGAGAAATGCCAAGATTTCCTTGATCATTTTCAATAACAACATTAGGTAGAGAAATAAGTTCCTCTTCTATAGGGTCAACTTCATCAAAAGTGACGTTCAATTCGTTAATTCTTTTCCCCCAAATTCTACATCCTCAAGAATTTGTTAATGACATTTTCCATCTCAAAGAAGGAGCAGGTAGGATAATAGAAAAGTAGAGAAAACGCTCCCTTCTGCCTCCTTCCCCCCCCCCACCCACGTAATATGTACTGTAGCAAAAAACACCGAATCCCTAGCCCCAATCTAGAACAAAATCTGGGTTGTTCTTCTATGCAATCCTTTGTGTAATCAAGAGTTATGATCAACAACAAATGAGAAACACCCTGGAAAAACAGCCTCGCTTCCCCTTCAAGAAGAACAGTACCAAGCCCCCCCCCCCCCCAAAAAACAGAACCCTAGAAATCGACCACGGCTGATCTTCGGCCGAATCTTGAACGTGCTCCTTGCTAAAATCGCTGGTGGTGTCCGACAAAGGACCTTGAAGGTTGGAATTAGCAAACCGAAGCCCCAAATTCCGGAGTATACACTCAAAATCGCAGATGGCAAGGGGCTATCTCAGACAAAATTGGCACTGGACCTGAGGAGGGAGGCTAGTGGCGGTCTTCTTCTCTCTGTAGTAAGCAAATACATGCACAAGAATGTTGGGATATACATCAAAGAGCCGGGAACAAATGAGGGATTAGGATTGGTGAGTTTCATCTATTGCTGGGTCATGTTCACGAGGGGACTGTTGAAGATGATTCGTCAAAGGGATGCTCAGCGGTTTCCCTGGATTACAACAACCCATAAAGAAGAATGGAGAGGTCTCTCGCCTCTCCTAAGGACTCTCTACACAGAGCGAGGCGCCGACATCAACACCAGGTTACTCCCTACCTTGTTCCTCAAGTTGAATCTAAATTTCTTTGAGTCTCTGTGTGTGTATGGTATGGCTGTCTACAAGTATGCTTATGATGATAGAATTTTTAGTTACGTCTCACCTTCCATTCCTTTGTTGAACCTTCAATTTCCTGCTATTACTTGTTGGAATTTTTGTGATCTGCCTGCTATGGAGAAAAAGCGTAAAACCTTTCAGAATGTACTTTGTTCTAAAGAACAATCCTCTACAGAAACTTCTAAAGAACAATCATCTACCAAGGCCAATGTGGCCTTAAAGGGTAGTAATTTGAACATGCTTGCTGAAGCTGGCTCTTTAGGAACAAAAAAAGATAAAGGAAAATTGAAGCCCAAAATTGACATGACTGCATTCTTTGGTACGGTACCTAGATTTGAAGAGAACATTGAGAATCTAAAGGACACCAGCTCATACATTGGGCAAAGGACATGGCGCATAAGAGTAGGTTGTGTGTCTAGGTTGCATTATCTTTGTAAGCCTTTATATAAATGTGCAGGTTGTTTTCAGAACCATAAAATCAGGTGTTGGAGTTGTACAAGTCAATGTTGTGCTTACATATTCATATTCTTGGTGATGATTCATAAAGCTGATGTGTTAGTGGAGTATGAAAGGTTGTATTGGAAAGTTAGAATTGAAAATATTGAATTCAGGTTATGTGTATTCCAGTCTATGGAAAAACATTATGTGATTCTTGTATATATCAAGGGTACAAGTAGAATGGATAATGTGACTGAAACTAAAATTAGGATTGCTTATTTTATATATCGGTTCATGAGTTGTTATATGACTGAAACTAAAATTAGGATTGCTTATTTCATCAGTAGGCAAGCTAATTATGCCTAAGGAAAGGAGGATGCTACCCAAGTGTAGAGATATTCATGAAAGGCACATGGGTTCCAAGAGAGGCAGTGATGATGATGCTAGTGCAAGAAGAGACTTAGTGAAGAAAGATGGAAAGAATCTTAAGAAGCAAATTTGAGAACTTTTACTCATGGAAAAAGTAACTGGGGTATGTTATTCAAATTACCAATATATTTGCATCGTTGAAGGCCACCTACGTTATTGGAATGTAGAGTTATGTAATGAAGTTATAAGCTTAAGAATGCTCTCAAAATTCTGTTTAAAGACGAACGTAGCCTCTTATGCACTTTTTTTTACCACTAGTATAGGAAACAAATGTCTCTACATTATGTCAGCTCAGATTCTGGCAACTGTGTTTTGTGCTAAGTATAGCATAAAAATTCACCAGGAGAATGTTCATCAATTGAATTGGCTGACCAAGGTCATGAGTGATGGTCAGTGGAATAATTCGCTTGCTCATAGAAGGAATTGGATTATGTTTAGCTGTCACTATTCTATGCTAAATAAATGTTTAATCTCTTTGATACATGGCCATATAAGTTATAGAAAATTATATAAAGAAATAATTCTAATTTATGTTAAGTGGGCAATAAGAACAAGGCGTGTAGAGCACTGGTGTTTAATGAGCACTGATGTAATTTTTTGGTGCAATAAGTGTGCGTTGACTATGGAAAATGAAATTATACACAGGTTACATGTACTCATTCTAATAGCTATGGAAAATGTAATTATGTATAGAGGGATGGTTTGACAAATAAGACAAGGCGACACTCAGCTTTGGGGAGCTGTAAGATCACGAATAAAAATTAGGGATAAATGAAAGTTGCGCTCTGCAATAGCAGAGGGATAGGTAGGAGATCGTTTTGGCCAGAAATTGATTCGTTTTGTAAAATCGAGCGTATTCAGATATTAGCAATTGTAGAAACTAAAACAGACAAGTTACCTAGTGATCAAACATGGAGACGTGCAGGATTTGATAATATTGTGTGGTCCCCTGCAGATGGAAGGGCAGGGGGTATGTGTGTAATGTGGAAAGAACACCAATTCAATAGCGAATGTGTTGATCTCTTAGTTCATAAGCCTAGGTACATTATTCTAAAATATGTAAACCACCTCACAGGCTACTCTTTGGCACTGTGTTTTGTATATGCACCCCCGAATGAAAACCAAAAGGATGAATTCTGGCGTGAATTCTCCAAATGTCTTAATGACACTCATCTCCCTGTCATTGTCCTAGGTGACTTGAATGAAATCCAAGAACAAGCCGATAAAAAAGGAGGAAACGTTTTGATGGCTAATAGGTTTGACCGATTAAGAAACTTCAAAGATGATTGTGATTTGCGAGACATTCCTACTACAGGAAACAAATTTACGTGGAGAAAGAACAAGACAGAAGTCGACAACATATACGAAAAACTAGACAGAGTACTTGTAAGTGAGAACATTCTTCAATGGTTTCCGAATGTCCAAACACATAATCATGCCTTTACATCATCTGACCATTGTAAAATTTCGATAGAACTTATGAATGGCCACTTGTCTATGGCGGCCCGTTTAAGATGGAGAAAATGTGGTTAATGAGGAAAGATTACCGAAATGTAGTGAAGCAAGCGTGGAGGGTGACTTTTCAAGGATCGTTTATGTTCCACCTAATGAAAAAAACTCGGATACTAAAAGAACACACAAAACAATGGAAACGCAGAACATTTGGAAATACTTTTGAGCAACTCAAGGAAATAGAGGATACTCTGCTTGATCTGCAGAAGCAAATAATTGAATCCCCACAACCAGCTCTTATCCAAAAGCAATTCCGTTTCCTCAAGAAAAAAGATTGTATTCTACAGTTTCACAAAACATATTGGAAATAGAGGGCAAAGACAAAACATGTCAAGTTGTCTAACTCTAACTCAGGGTATTTTCACAAGATAGCTACAGGAAGGCGCAACCATAAAATTATAAGAACGATCGTCACAAGTGATGGAACACAAATTATGGGTGAAGAAAACATTTGTCGAGAAATTAGGAATGATTTTCATAAACGCTACATTAAGGAACAAATAAACAATTCAGTACTCGAGCAATACCTCACTCTCATAGATAATGAAATATCAGCTGAAGACAATGTGCAGCTCACGAAACAGGTAACTAATGAAGAAATAAAAGCGGGAGTTTTTCAGATTGTTTCGGATAAGTCCCCAGGACCGGATGGCATGACAGCAGAATTCTACAAGAAATACTGGGACATTGTGGGCCCAACTGTAATCAAGGCAGTCAAAGGTTTTTTCATTCTGGAAAAATATTGAAACAAAGTAACCACACTTTTATATCACTTCTCCCGAAAAAAGACAACCCTTCGACAACAAACGATTTTCGCCCCATTACCCTGTGCACGACGATTTATAAAACAATTGCAAAAATATTGACAGAGAGATTAAAAAGGGTAATGCCTAAGATCATTCACCCTTTGCAAGGAGCGTTTGTAGCAAGACGAGCAATACAGGACGATGTTCTCATTGCGCATGAAATTCTTATCTCCTTTAGAGGAAGCCAAGCAAAAGATGGATGGATGGCCGTTAAACTAGATATGGAAAAAGCGTATGATAGGGTGGATTGGTCTTATTTATTCCAAGTACTTGTGAGGTTCAGGTTTGATGAAAAATTTGTTGAGTGGATTTGTCAGTGTGTATGTACAGTATCATTCTCAGTTCTAGTCAATAGTGGACCTACTGTCCCTTTTACTTCCAAGCGAGGGATTAGACAAGACGACCCGCTGTCGCCATATCTTTTTGTAATTGGTGCAGAAATTCTGGCGAGAAAGCTACAAAAGGCGAGTGAAAACCCGAAACCACTAATTGGATTCCCATTATCAAGAGGAGGGACGAGGATACCGTTCTTAGCATTTGTAGATGACATTATAATATTTACGAAAGGAACCCAAAATGCATGTAGCTTGATGAAAAACATTGTTGAGGAATATTGTGTTGCCACAGGACAAAAGGTGAACTACCACAAATCGGCATTTCACACCTCAAAGAAGGTAGGGAGTCAACAGAAACAGAGTATCAAACAAGCGTTAGGAATCAACACAATGACGAATTTGGAAAAGTACCTTGGATGTCCGATCATAAATGGCAGAGTGAACAAGGAAATGTTCCATGGTACAATAGAAAATGCACATTGGCAACTATCAAAATGGAAAGCCAATACACTATATCAGGAAGGTAGGTCGGTTCTAATAAGATCAAACTTGGCCACAAAGCCGAATTACCTAATGCAAAGCTTTATGTTGCCTAAATATGTGCATGACGAAATTGATGCGATTAACAGAACTTTCTTCTGGAATAAGGATAGACAACATAATCCCCTGATAGGATGGGACAGAATATGTAAACCGAAGACATATGGCGGCTTAGGAATAAGGAAAGCTGTGGATATGAACAAGGCACTACAAATGAAGTTGTTGTGAAAAATACTGACAGAGCATGATAATGTCTGGGTTAAGGTTGTGAAAGAGAAATATCTAAGAGGGAACACGTTGGCAGAATATAGGAGTAAACCTAACACATCATGGCAGTGGAAACAGTTGATCAAACTCAAAGCGGAATTTGAAAAAGGACTTAGGTGGCAAATAGGAAATGGAAAGTCAGTAAATTTCTGGACAGATAATTGGGCAATGCAAGAACCATTGGAAAAGTTTGTAAACATAAGAAATATAGAGAACATTACTGTTAAGGTGGAAGAATTTATTTCAACGACCAAAGAATGGGAAATAGAGGAACTGCGCAAAATTATACCTACAGATTTAGTAGAAAAAATAATGTTGATACCTATACCGCGGAATGAGATAGAGGACAAGCTTATATGGGCACCGAGTAGAAACGGATGGTTCTCAACGGCGTCAGCAGTGAGTTTTATTACGAAGGAGGATGCGGTGAATCCGAGTCCACACACGCTGAGTGTGATAAAAAGCATAAATGCAAATACCGAGCGAGCAATTAGGAGGTACGTATCCCCACATCAAAACCCGAGGAGTGTTCTAAACGACATTAAAAGACAACTAGGGCAGTAGGAATTTATTGAGCTTGCAGTGATATAGTGGAGCATATGGCATCAACGGAATAAGATGGTCTTTCAAACAACACCTCATGACTTAATACAAGACCTTAGCCTACATATTCGTACTCAATTGAGGCAATGGGAACAAACCAAAAGGTGGCAAGAGGATGAAGAAAGGGCACAAGAGAATATGCTTCGAAGACGACAAACCACACGACAAAAATTGAGTCACTGGAAAAAGTCAAAGACAAATTATGTAAAACTATTTTTGATGGCTCTAAAATAAGTAATGGAAATGCTTCGGGTGGATCAATTATTAGGGACACAGATGGGAACCCAATAACTGGAACCGTAAGAACATTCGGCAAAGTGTCAGTCCTTATGGCTGAAGCCCTTGCATTGTGGGATGGAATATTAAAGGCCAAACAAAGTAATGTCCGAAGAATTGAAATAGAAGGGGATAATATAACGATAATCAAAGTTGTCAAAGGTCAAATCAATTGTCCATGGGAAATTGATAGGATAATCACAGACATTCTCGTATCCCTACACGGATTCGAGTCAGTCCGAGTTTCACATGAGAGTAGGCAATGCAATACTGTGGCCGATAAAATTGCGAGTCTGGGCCATAGTCACTCATTGGAAACAATTTGGAACCACCACGAGCTTCTAGCTCTCATCCGTAAGGATGCCCTAGGCTTTCCGCCTTAAGTCGGAATCCAAATTCTCACCAATTCAAAAAAAATAGTGCTAAGATCAGTCGAAAAGCTCCGAAAAACAAAGGAAGCGCAACCAAACCGAGTCAAGATCGACCTGAGGAGGGTCGATCACGACCCTATGGGGGTCGGTCCTGAGAGTAAACACGAACAAAACACACATGAAACACAAGCAAGAGCTCGAACACGATGGAGGGAGTCGGAATCAAGGCAAAGACATGAGTTTTAAGCAATGTAAAAGGCAAATTCCAGGGCTAGGGCTACCACAACAACAACCATACATGTTTTCAACAAGAATTCACAACTATCATGCAATCTAGATCATAGAAAAGTTCATTTTCGCAAAAAATTCAAGCTTATTCAATCTGTAATAACCCTCTCTTTTCGTAAGGGTAAAAAGGTATTTTTACATTTTTTTATCGAAAATATTAATAATAAGTTGTTATTAATATTTACTAAAAATAGTAACCCTTGTTAATAATATAAATCGTGTTGGAATTAATGGTTAAATGAATTTTAAGAATAATGTTATGGTAGCATAAGTCTTAAGATTATAAAATCAACTTAACAACTATTTGAATTATTATAAGCTTTATTATATTAAAATGTACAAAATTTTGTTCATATATATTTAAGAAAATTCTTGTGTGATAAATTATAATATAAGTTTTGTCATAGTGAAGTGTCAATTCTATAAATAATTATGTCATAAGGACATAATTGCAACTTTTCGAAAATGTTGGACTATTTGGGTAAAACCCAACATCTTCTTCTCCAACTCAACCCAATTTAAAACCCGATTTTTCAATCCATGATATCTCCTTCAATTCGCCATGGAAATGGATGCCGTCGGTGGCATTGGATTCTCCTCTCCGAGAAATTCAATACCCCTCAATTAGTTGGATGAATTCATTAGCCAATTAACCATGATTTCGGGTGTAGTTATCGGTTAGGGTTAATGGCATTAATTCGAATTGGATAAATTTTCACCAGTTGATGGCATTCTGAAGAGGATTGGATAAGAGGGAGTGATGTGGTGAATGAAGAAGAGCTCCACGTCAGTGGAATTGGAGATAAGATCGAGTAAATTCGATCGGATTGAATCGAATTGAAGACGGGGTGTTTAATGCTCGTAATAGTCGAATCTTCGCGAAATTATGCCAAATCGAGCCTCTAATCGCAACTATAAATTGGAGATTTGTCCATCCTTCAATAGCACATCCTCAAACCTCCCAAGAATCGTCCGAAACCGCTCCGAATTGCGTCGGAAATCTCCGAAAACGCTGCTGTCCTCTGCTTGCGACAAGCCGACTTCGACGACCTCGTTCTCCCTCGTCCGACCAGGAAACGCCGAACCTCCGCCACCATCATCTTCGTCTCGTTTTCTAGTTTCCAGATCTGCAGCCTCCTCGTCGAACCGCGGCCGGAATCTTCCCAGAAATCTCCGTGAAGTAAGAACTGTCGCCTCTGTTTTTCCGGGAAATAGCTGCTCGTTTTGGGTGTATTTGTTGGTGAACCCGACTGGTGGGTCGGGCCCGACCCGGCCCGACCGACCTGGGTTCGGTTTTGGGTTTTTAAAAAAACAAATTAATTAATTTAATTGATTAAATAAACTGAACTATTAAAATTAAAGTAATGTTATAATAAAATTTTAAGTAATCTATTATGGAGATTAATAAGCATATATAGTTATAGATTTTCTATATGATAAAAATGAATTAATTTCATTATTACTTTTATTAAAAGACTATATTATGAGGAATTATAAAATTTGAGAATGATGGTTATAATTTCTAAGGTAATACTTATAAATCATGCTTAGAAAATGATGATGAAATTTATATAGTATAATGACCATATAATATTCATATATGTCAATGATTCTTAGTAATAAAATGAGAAGTGGAGATTATATAAGATTTTACTAAGAAACTTTATCAATAAAATGGTTGAATGAAAAATTATAAATACAAATGGGTTATTATTAAATTAGAGTCATGAAGGATATGAACTCTAAATTTCCTTTCTTCAAAATAAATTATTAAAGGTTATTTTGAATTATTCTCTTTCCGGTATCATTCGATTAACGAAGATTCGAGCCATCGTCGTTAACCTTTCTCAACCATAGTCAATCGTCATATCCGAGGCAAGTGGTTTGGCTCAGTTTTAGCATGTTCGTTTTAATTCGTTTGTTGGGAACTAATTGTGTGAAATTAAAATGAACTAGGTTGTTGTTTTATTTCCTAGTATTAACGACATTGTTATTATTCGCATAGTTGTTATTATTGTTAGGCTACGCTAGTATGGACTTAGGTTCGATCTGTGTTGGCCTTGTATGTGGCCTTGCTTGTTTGTTAGCCTCGTAGTGGCTTGTTATGGACTTAGGATAAAAATAGGGGTCGAGCCTTCGGTCCTCAGAACATCTCTCTATAACTGCATTAGGATGACCCTATACCCTAATGCTGGTCATGACCATGTCTCCTCAATTGGGTGTGAGGGACGTTGCACCTAGCTAGTGCGTTCTCCAAATCCGCGGAAATCGTTCTTCGTTGTATCTCGACTAGTGTCGATAAAGAAGTAAAAATTATTAACGTGAAGTGTGAAGTTTTGAAACTAATAAGATAAGTGCTAGTGCACGTAATTAATGAACCAGGATGGTTAATACAACTTGGAAAACCATTCTTGCTCCCGGCTAATGACGGTCCTCTTTCCAATCTGAATTCGCATATGCGGTGAGGTTGGTTGTGGATCCCGACATATCAATCAAGCTTCTAAGGAACCATACTCGTGTGGTGTCCTAATTCTTTTCGTTGCATCTCATCGTTTTCCTAGTCCGTGGGAAGTACTTGGGTTGCTAGATCATCGACCGACTTTTATTCGGAGTTCGATGTTAGTGACTAGGTATCACCACAAAAGAACCATTTTCAAAACCCCATTTGCTTAGTCTGTCACAAGACCAACCCGACCACATTCTTTCCTTTGCATGATTCGGCTGGTGTCAACCGTATTTCTCGTCACGGCACATCAGGCGATCATATTCTTCAGGTCGAAAGAAGTAAAGTTGGAGAAGAGTTGAGCTGCGGTTGGACCTTTTTCAAGATAGTTTATAAAGTTAATTCCATTTTCAATTTGAAGAAAAATGAATTAGGATTTTCATTTCCTAGACGATGTATAAGTGCAAGTATGAACGTCTTTATGTAATTCAAATTTTCTAATCTTCCGCTGTAAGATTTCAAACTCTTTTTAGAGAATTTTAATTGAAAAAAAAAATTATTGTACCTTGTTTTTCCTTTTACTCTTTAATATTATTATTTTAATTGTTCGGATCAAGCCTAGGGTGGCTTCGGACTTCAAATCCAAGGTCACTGGCATGTAATATTCCTGGTTTAAAATTGGGGTGTTACACAATCAACTTTCGTAAATCAAACAACTTCTTATCTATCCTTTAACCTAGGAATATCAACTTTCGCAAATAATCCTATTAGATGTAATCAAACAACTAACTTTTCACTTTCGCTATAGTCAATTACAAGACATGTCTCAACTTTCATCAAGGAATAAGCATAAGATAGATAGATATGATCATCATACATTCAAGTCATGAATTCAAGTTTTAGACATGCATGATTGTGTTGGGTTTTCACCCAACCCTAGAACTTAAGAAGACTACTCACACATAGCAAGAAGAAACAAGGAAGAAGAAGAAGACATGATCAAAACCAAACTAAAATTCAAATTAAACAAAGGACAAATTTTACAAAAGTCTCAAACTTGTTCTCCAAGTCACCTCCCTAGCTCTCCTAATCATGAATGATGAATGAATCCTCTAAAACTAAAGGGTTCAACCTCCTTTTTTAGAAGAAAATGAGTCATAATCTAACTAGGAAACATAAATAAACAACCTTCCTAAATTACAAAGATAGAATATCTCGCAAGATTTCGGAACAAAGGGAAGTCGGCGCCCAGGATCGACCAAAATGGGTCGAGATCGACCCTCATAGGGTCGATCCTGAGATTTCCTTCATAGTTCTTCATCTTGGCATGACCCAAATAGGGTCGAGATCGACCCCTTTAGGGTCAGTCCTGAGAGTTAACATTCAATTTCTTCTCACTTCTTCACTTGGCTCATGCACGACCCCTACTTGGCTCGAACATGGGGTCGATTTCTTCACTTCTCTTGTTGATTTTGCCCTTCTTGGCTCATCCACTTCAAATCTTCCTCCTAATTTAGTAGAAAATGAAATCAAGAAGAAAGCTAACCTGAAGAGATTTCTTCTCTTTACACAAAATTCTACAAGTTTGCCACCAAATAATAAGAAGGATGAGGGCTAGGGTTGCACTTATGCTAAATAGTGAAGTTGTAATTTCAAATTATTGAAATATTAGACATGAGAGAGTGAAAAATGTGACATTTGTTCATAAATGTTTACATTTAACTATTTTGTGTTTTCTTTTTCACTAAATAGTGGACTGTTGTAAATGACTACAAAAAATAATTAAATGTTGATTGTCTCAATTTCATTTAGTAATTAATGACAATCTTGATTACTTGAACCGTGATAAATTGCATCCTTAATGTGCTATGCTAGATCAAGTGCATTAAGACATGAACTCCAATTCATTGTTTGGCATTAAGAATTGGGACATTAACCGGTTTTTTTTTATTAAAAAAAAAAGATTGTGAAGACATAATATAATGTTAATGCATCTCCAATACAAAGAAAATGATCAATGTATTTAACTAGCAATTTATATTGCCACATTAACATTATATTATGTCATCACAATCTTTTTTTTTAATAAAAAAATACGGTTAATGTCCCAATCCTTAGTGCCAAACAATGAATTGGAGTTCATGTCTTAATGCACTTGATCTAGCATAGCACATTAAGGATGCAATTTATCACGGTTCAAGTAATCAAGATTGTCATTAATTACTAAATTAAATTGAGACAATCAACATTTACTTATTTTTTTACAGTCATTTACAACAGTCCACTATTTAGTGAAAAAGAAAACACAAAATAATTAAATGTAAACATTTATGAACAAATGTCACATTTTTCACTCTTTCATCTCTAACATTTCAATAATTTGAAATTACAACTTCACTATTTAGCATAAGTGCAACCCTAAAGCCCCCATCCTTCTTATTCTTTGGTGGAAAACTTGTAAAATTTTGTGTAAAGAGAAGAAGTCTCTTCAGGTTAGCTTTCTTCTTGATTTCATTTTCTACTAAATTTCTTGCTACTATCTCAGTTCTAATGTTGTGTTAGTTTATTCATACATTTTTTTAATCAAACGTTTCATACAAAAATCCTGGATAATTTTCCCCGAAAGAGATTTTTTCAAAGTATAATCTACAAGTAATCAGCAAAGAAAACTAATTTCGAGTCGGAGGTTTTACCAAGAAAATTTTGATTTCATGAACTTTTTCTCAATCGTTTTTATTTCTCAGATTTGTGGTGAGAAATAGAATTGTGCATGTATTGTTTGAGGGGTTCCATACCTTAGGCCATCTCTAATGGGTGAGAGTTGAGACTCATCTGAGTCTCTAATTAATTAAATATTTCTTTTATCTATTTTGCTGAAGGACTTTCACTCTTGGTCCCATTGTAGATGGGCTCACATCAATTCAATTTTATATATTTTGTTTTTCACTTTTATGTTTGGTGAGGGGCTCCTTGGAAGTCCCATTTGTAGATGCTTGGTTGGTTTATCTTTTTTTTTTTGACTTTATCCAATCAATTTAGAATAATTTAGTCCAACTTTTCATCCATCTCATTGTTTTTCAAATTTTTTTCTTATAATAACTAGATTTTGATTTTTTTCCACAATATATTATGGGATTTATTACTAATAATATACGTCTCTTTGTGTTCTTTTCTTATTTCTTTAGTGAGTTCTCTTAGTTCTTGTTTGATTGAATTTAATGGAGGTCTAAAAGCCCGAAAGTAGGTGTTGAAAATCACAAAAATAAAACAAAGGTCTACTATATGTTGATTTGTAACATTTGTTAATGCTTTGTTATTATTTCTTTTATGTGTACAATTTCAACAATAATACATATTTTCTCGTTAATATTAGGGAGAAAGAGTCATGTAAGAAAGACTTTTATGGTGAGAAATAGGAATGAATATCCACCGTAGGATCTAAAGGATCTAATGGCTGAGATTGTATCAATTTCTTCCAACAAAAACCTTTCTTCGCGCAGCCAAAATCCCAATTTCTTCTAACCTCTCGGAAAACATGGCTCCTTCTAACCTCCTGCTCCTTGCTCCCCGGAAAACCACCGGAAAACCTTCTAATACCAACAGACCTCTTGAAGGCGCCGATTTCCGCCGGATTGCTAAGCAAGGGAGGACGAGCAAGGCCGAGAAGAATATCCAGACGGAGGCACGCAGATCGTTGCATCAAGCTCAGCAGGCGATCAGAGGATGAGTTCGGCGATCGATTAAGCGTGGTAGGATTTCCATCCGGCTAATCCGAGTCCGAAGAAGAAGAAGAATCCTCCAATTACACCAGAGAAGGCGAGAGCGATTCGCGAGAAGAAACGGATCGACATTGCCAAGAAAGCCCTAGATTATTCCGGATTGGGAGGGAGAGGTGGCTCCGAAGGTCGGTCCCGTAGATCTGAGCAGAATTGAGAGGATGGAGACCGGATCTAGCTTCGGATGGCTGTTAATGGCGGAGATGGCTTCGGATCTGGCTCCTCCTCATCCTCACTCTCCTCCCGCTCCCGCTCGCCGCCTTCGCCTTCATTCTCCAATGGCGAGCGGCGGCGCTACCGAAGTAGGCCGAGGCCACTCCGTCGGCGTCGATGTCGGAGGGACAGAGAATCAGGACGGGACGACGTAACTCGGGAGAAAGAATTCTTCACCGGCATCGCCATATCTCTTCTCTGGCTCGTCAAAGCCTGCAAATCGGTCTCCGTAATCGATCGGTTAGAACTTGCTCTTCTCAATTCAATTTTGTTTCCTATTTTTTTATACGTCAATTGTGGTTCCTGTTTCTAAATTGATGAAGATCCGAAAATTCACTTGTTTTGTGGACCGAAACCAGATCCAAATTCTCGCTTGTTTTGCGCCGATCGCGCCTGGTTGAGGATTTCCGGTCGCCGGTGGGGTTTGTTCGGATAGGATCAGATCCAATTTGAATTGAGAAAGAGTTTTTCTCTTGAATTGCAATTTATATGACCTAATTAGGGCTCAGTTTGGCCATAGAAGTTTTAGCTGAATCGGAATTCTGCATGATTTTGAAAGGTTTAGTGTTAGCTTCTGAAAACATATGGTACCTGATTTTGCAGCTATGAATTGTGGATATCTTAATGTTAATCAAAGTACATGTCTCCTGTTAATTATGTGAATGTTGTTGTTGAAATATGTTAGTATGTGGATTGGAATTTGTTTTGATTTCAACTTCGTGTTTGGTACTTTTCTTGGCTGGATTTGGAAAAAATGGATGCTGATTGTGAATTGTGATTGGATTTGTTGTGTGTTTTCAGCTCTGATGTGCAAGAAGCCCACGGCGGCCAGAACTTCATGATGTGCAAGAAGCCCCAACCGGCGACTCTGGCGGAGGAGACAAATGCTTCTCCGGCGAGCTTTGTGAAGAAGGGAAGCGGAAGCTGGAAGGCATGAATCAACAAGTCCTTCAAGGTCGCCTCTCACTGAGACACAAGTTTTCCGAGTCCCTTCGAAACAAAATTCTTCCAATTTGTTGATTGTTTGATTTTTGGCTGATGAGCTTGATCAGGTTTAGTAATTGCGCACTACCGCCTTAATCAAGTTTAGCTTTGGATGGTGATTGTATTAGTAGCAAATGAGATGGACAGGTTGTGTGATTTTAATTTTGTAAATTTAGAAAGTTGCAGTTAGTGTAAAGTTTCGTCAATGTTAAATCTCACATGAATCCACTTTCCTTTGGAGTCAATGTTGTAATTGCATAATCGACGATCGTAATTGCACAATCCTCGATTGTAATTGCACAATCCTCGATCGTAATTGCACAATCCACGATCGTAATTACATAATCCACGATCGTAATTGCACAATCCACGATCGTAATTGCACAATCCACGATCGTAATTGCACAATCCACGATCGTAATTGCACAATCCTCGAACGTAATTGCACAATCCACGATCTAGTTCACTCTAGTAGTGTAAATGCAATAACTTTTGGCTCGGTGATCCGTTTGAGGCGTGTGAGCAGTCGTTTCGAAGGTCTCGACGTAAGCCACGAGGTGGAGTCTTGGGTTGGTGGTTTCCGTTCCGGAAGGCGCTCGTAATCTGGGGAGAAGTAGATGGGCGTCGGGGAGTCCGACGAGAAAAGAGGCGTAACTTGGCGCTCGGTTATCGGAACGGGGCGTATTTTATGTCGTTTCAAAGGTCTCTTCGAGAGGGGGCTATAGGCAGGTCTGCAGGGCCAATGTGTTGGGGGGCCTCCCAAAAAAACGCGTTTGAGTCTCCAAAACCGCGTTTGAGTGTCCCAAACCGCATAGTTAGGTCCCATTTCGGAGCTTTCCATGCATTTGGGCTCGTCATGGCTCATTCTGTAGGTCCGTGTGGCGAATAGGCATAGTAGTTCCCGTCAAGACCTTCAAAATGAGTGGTCATAGTAATATGACTTTTGTTCAATTAAGACATGGATTTTGACTCCTTCCAATGAATGTTGCTCCACGCAAACAAATTGACTATAGAGTTGTACAAATTTGACCATTGAGTTGCACAAATTTGACCATTGAGTTGCACAAATTTGACCATTGAGTTGCACAAATATTGATGAACAAATTGACCATAGAATTTAACACATTGGCAATAGAGTTGAAAAAATACGAATGAACAAATTGACCATAGAGTTGTACAAATTTGATCATTGAGTTGCACAAATAGAATTCAACACATTTGGCAATAGAGTTGAAGAACAAATTGAGTTGCACAAATTTGACCATTTGAGTTGCACAAATTTGACCATTGAGTTGCACAAACGTGACCATTGAGTTGCACAAATAGAATTCAAACATTGGCGATTGAGTTGAAGAACAAATCCATTGAGTTGCACAAACGTGACCATTGAGTTGCACAAACGAATTCAACACATTGGCAATAGAGTTGAAGAACAAATTGACCACTGAGTTGCACAAACGTGACCATTGAGTTGCACAAACGTGACCATTGAGTTGCACAAACGAAAAAAAATATAAAAAAAAATCGGAAAAAAACAAAAAAAAACGAGAAAAAAACGAAAACGAAAATTAACGTGACCATTGAGTTGCACAAACGTGACCATTGAGTTGCACAAATGAATTCAACACATTGGCAATAGAGTTGAAGAACAAATTGACCACTGAGTTGCACAAACGTGACCATTGAGTTGCACAAACGTGACCATTGAGTTGCACAAACGAAAAAAAAATCAAAAAAAATCGGAAAAAACAAAAAAAAGGGAAAAAAAACGAAAACGGAAAAAAACGGAAAAAACGTGTATAATTCGCGTATTATACGCGAATTATTCGCGTATTAAAAACGCGTATAAAACGCGAATAATACGCGAATAATACACGAATTATACGCGTATTATACGCCCGTGTGGCTTGTTGGGCTGTTTTCCCTCCGCGTGATGGACGGCCGAGATTCATTCCTATTTCCTACCATAATAATCATTTCTACCGGATCCGGACCCAATATTAGGAATCAATTTGATCAAAATCTTGACCACTTGAGCCCGAAATAAGATGGGTTATTGGTACTAGTTATAGGGAAATATTGGGAGGTCTTACGTTTGATCCTTCTAAGGTCGGGATTGTTTGATAACCCGAACATAAAAGAGTTGTAATTTGGTACCCATCCCATATCATGATGACGTGAAATGATGTCCTAAAGGTGGCTGTTTAGGGCAATCTGTTCCCTCTATCCATCTTCTTCTGTTCTTCTGCCCCCATTCTTCTCGTCTCATTTTTGTGCCTCTCTCTGATTCACTCTTCTCTTCTCTCGGTCTTTTCCGCCACCTCAGATCGAAGCTCATCCGTAAGTATCTCGCCATCTCGGTCGAGTCCGATTTTGATTTTGATTCTGAGTCGCTCTTGCCTCCATTCTTCTCCCCCCACAGATTTTGTAATTTGTATTTCAGTTTTTTCTCAGTCTGATGCTTGGCTGGTGGTTCAAATTGGGCATTTTAGCCTCTTTTGCTCACTGTAAAGCTGTTTTCTTGTTCGAGTTCGTGATCTTCATCCACTTTGTTGCTCGTTTTTCAGTACCTAAAATCATTGCATTGTTCATTTAGGATCCCTGGAAAATGTCGGAGCCTTCCAAGGTTATTCATGTACGAAATGTTGGGCAAGAAATATCTGAGGTGAGAATCACCAATTCCTCTTCCATCACAAAATCACCCATTTCCCATGTTTTTGTTATTGTTATTTTTTCCTGCATGTCTCAGGATTTTGCTCTTCTTTTGAGTTTGAGAAGAAATACGTGAATTGGTCTAATTGGGTGATATGGGTCTTAATGAGTTCATGCATAGGCATAGCATACAACTTGAGTTCATTCCTAATTGGTACATGCCTTTTCCAGAATGACTTGCATCAGCTATTCCAGCCTTTTGGAGTTGTTGCTAAACTCGTTATGTTGCGTGCCAAGAATCAGGTCTGATTCCCATTCAATCTGAAGTAGAATGTTCTATTAATTGTATTTATTTCCTTAGGCACTTATAATATTAGGGTGCTCTATTTCATGTCTTCCAACTTTTCAGGCTTTAGTTCAAATGCAAGATATCACTCAAGCTGCCAGTGCACTGCAATTCTACTCAACTTCTCAGCCAAACATACGGTAGATGGTTACGAGACTGCTGTAAAAAATAATGCTCTGTCTGTCTTATTTTTCTTTGAATTCTTTTATTAGTACCTTGAGTTTTGTGCTAGATCCTCTATGCCATCTGACCGATCTTCTGAACGTATAACTGGTGCTTTTGGTTTGATCTGTCTGAATTTGTGTTGATGAATACTTTCATTTTGTTTCTTTTTGTAAGTTGAAGCTGATGACTGATTGGATTAGAACAAAGAAAGTAAGATGGGACAGGAAAAGGAATGCACTTTCAGTACGAGTTTCTAGAGAGATTTGAAAGATTATAAGGAATTTGCAATCACTATAAAGTTGCTTTGTTGTTTTTTGGCTGCAGCTAATTTCTGATGATTGTTTTATGTAACTACTAAAAGATGCCAAAGAGATGAAATTCCTTTTTTGCTATTCCGGCTTTAATCTTTTGCTTTTATACGACAAATTTTTTGCACAATGCGCGCCTGTTGTTACTTGTGTTTGACTGTGTTTGTTGATGTAATTTTTGAAGTATTCTTCACTATTGTATTTGTAGGGGAAGGAATGTTTATGTTCAGTTCTCATCACATCAGGAGTTAACAACCATGGATCAGAATGCACATGCTCGTGAAGATGAGGTGCGTATCTCTCCTTTTCATTCTATAAAAGCTTCCGGAGATACTGTCCCCAATTCTTGGCTGGTTGTAATTTTTGTAGCATCTAGAATGCCACGTTGCTCCAATATTATGACATGTTACTTAAGTCCTTTTTTCTAATAGAAACAACTTTGACAATTTCTATATATAGGATATACATTTAAAACGAACTTTGGAAACCATTTCAAATACGGAGAGATAGAGATCATGTTGTGCTTGAGTAAATGAAATGCGTTTGTAAACATTGGATACAAAAGGTGGGGGAAAAAGATTTTTCTTCATTCTTTTATTCTTCAAAAGTATTTCCATGTCTTTTGTTTGCACAACTATATCTTATCAACTTTACAAACAGTATCTTTCCATCCAAGTCAAGATATCGTCCTCTTAAGGAGCTACACTCATCAAAAGCTAACACAAATGACCCATGTAACATTATTGAAAATATCTTTCTATGTTTTGTACTCAACCTTCTTAGGACATAATTATAGCAATTCATAATACTCCTAAAAAATATAGTACATGTGATAACAACATAATTAGATCACATGCTAATCAGTTCAAATTATTGATTAGTAAAATAAGCTCTGGATAAGAGTCTAGGAGTGGGGAAAAGAACATGTAGAAAGGGAAGAAGAACTATTAAGTAGATAGCAGTAGATATGGAGAAGTTGTGGATAAAAGAGAAACAATCTCCTGCAAGAGGATAATCCCCAGGTCAGCCCATGGCCAACTCATAAAACTAATAATTTTTGGAGGATTCGTGCTCAAGACAATTAAAAGGATTAGCCCCTATTTGTAGGAATCTTGACCATAAGTTTGATATTTGCAGATCAAGTAAGTGATGTACATTTTTCACCTTCTACATTTGATTGAAGTACTACTTGTAGAACAATTAAGTGATGAGTATTACATCTTCTACATTTATTCTACTGTCCTTAGTTCCTTTACAGTGATGATGTTTGATCAGAAATGCTATCCTAATAATTCGCATGATTTACAGACAGATTAAAAAAAAAAACCTGATTCTTCTTTTTGAGTTTGTTATTCTGCATCAATAATATTATCTTTTTCTGCATCTATGTTGATATGGAAGATTAATTGTTGGTTGCTCAGCATTGTTCAGTGTTTGTTGGTTGCATTGGTTGCTATTTTTCGTTCAGATCTTTTGCATGCAATTTGTATTCATGTTAAATGGTTTTATGTCGTTAATTTTTTAGTATCTTCCTTTTCTTCTTCACTCTATATTTTCTTCTCTATTTATTCTCTTCTTTCTCTCTTCACTTCTTTTCTTTCTCTCTCTCTATGCTGGTCTGCTCTGGAACACACTCTGGATTCACAGCCTAACCGAATTCTCTTAGTTACAATTCATCAAATGCTATATCGAATAGACGTGGATGTGCTGCACCAAGTTTTTTCTACTCATGGAATGGTGGAGAAGATCGTCACATTTCAGAAGTCAGCTGGTCAGCTTCTTCAAGTTATCAGTTTTTTCTCCATTCTGGAATTGTGAACTTCTAAAATTTGTGATCATTGAGACGACATAAAAATTTGTTAACATTACTTTAATGAGACTGCACCCCTTGCAATGATTTTTCTGCTTTATTTCTTTTCTTTCCACCTTGTTGTCCCCTGCGTTGTTCTAGTGTGTCTTCTGTCCTTTATTGGATGAAAGGAGTGCTTTATATTGAATGGATGAAGTTCAATAGATGATCCTTTTCACCAAATCATTTTGATTTCTTACAGGTTTCCAAGCCCTAATCCAGTATAATTTACTACATAGTGCTGTTACTGCAAGAAATTCACTCCAGGTTTTATATTAATCTATATACCAATTACTTGTATTTAGGCTGGGAAAAAGGTTTAAGCATAATTTTTTTTTCAGGGACGTAATATTTATGATGGTTGCTGTCAGCTTGATATTCAGTTCTCTAAGTATGTTGAAAAACTCTTTTTTTTCCAAATTATTTGCTCTTAATAATAAACATCTTTCCCTCATGGAGTAATTTTTTTTCCGGGCTTATGTAGTCTCGATGAGTTGCAAGTAAATCATAACAGTGAGCGGACAAGGTAGTTTGAGATCTTACCTTCTGTTTATCTAAAGTCATGATGGTTTTGTCCTTGGAAACTTTTCGGTAATTTTGCTTCATTTGATTTTTACCTGATCAGGGATTTTACTAATCCATCTCTTCCAGCAGAACCAAGAGGCAGGCCTTCTCAGGTATTGTGCTTCATGTCATACAAATAAAAATTGAAATGAGGATAAGTTTATCCTTTTTTATTATATATGAAGATTGTTTTTGTAAATACTTTTATTGGTGCTACAGTCAGGATATGTAGATGCTGCAAATATGTATGCAATGCAAGCCGCTGGTGCTTCTGCAGGTGCATGTCTGGCTTAAGATTGTATTGATTTTCAAACTGTATTGTTTCTCCAACTGACACTGATCTATTTCCTCCATTTTTTTCCAGGGGCGTTTTCACAGGTGATGCATCTTGGATCTGTACTGAAGTTTGATGAGTTATTATGTTTTCTTTTTATGTTTGTGATATTTCTTTCTTCCATATGTGTACTTTTATGCTGTGTGTGCTTGTTTATCATTCATGGTGTATCTTTTAAGTGAATTTGCTTTGTTGATGATGATAATTCTTAGATAGAAGCTTTTATATTATTTTGCTATTATAAATCATTAACTTCATATTAGATAGGCATCAAGATGGGTACCTTGAATAATTTTATTACTTAATCTAGCATTGCATATTCATGATGCTTTGTTTGCAAAATTCATAGATTTGTGCTATTTGTGTACCCATGTTGCATAAATAACAATATTCTGGAATACTGATCCGATATCCTTGGTGTTTTGATAATCTCGTATTGAGGTTATTGCCTTATGCTAAATCTGTAGCTGAATTTTAAGGATCCTGGTTTTATTTTTGATGATAGAATTGGTGAGTTTATGATAAAGAAGTTAGATCTATATCTAGTGAACTTATGGATTATATTTGTTAGCAAGTTTGTCTTTGAAGGAGAGGCTTTTTCCCACATGATCTTTTCTGTTGGAACTTTAATAAGTGAGTGTCTGCATTTTACAGTGAGAATGGAACTCTTAAATAGGAAGAAGTGCTGACAAGCTCTTGTTGAATTTTAGTGGCATAATTGCAAAACCGGGCCACAGCATGAATGTTGAAAACTTGCTTTGTGCATTTGCCTTTGGGCTTTTCCATTTGATAATTATTGCTTCAAGTAGCTTAGATTAGAGATTTAAGATTAAGAAGCAAATGTGATGCTTGCCTTGCATTGAGGCCTGAGCTACTGAAGTTTAAAGCTAGTTGTTGTTGCAGTGCTCCGGCAAGTAGTATCTAATTTTGGTAGCATAGGCAAACAGCTAGTACATTCCTTTTTCAACATCCTTCATGACTGAACATGGAGTTGTAAGTACTAAGTAATGCTCATGCACACTTGGAACAGGTATTAAATGGGAATTTGAAGTAGACATGCTTCCTTTCTCACCTTCTGTGCTGATATTCGTATTTAATATTGTATTAACTTAAATTATGCAAGCAGGTTTGATTGGATTTGGGTGTTCTTAATGTGCGCATGTGGTTTCTTCAGTCCGTCCCTTTAACATTTTGCATTACCAGAACTTGACTATGTCCTCTTTCTTTCAGATGGCAAATCAAGCGGCTATTGCAGCTGCCTTTGAAGGGGGTTTACCACCTGGAATAACTGGAATGAATGACAGGTGCACAGTCCTTGCATCTAATTTGAACTCCGATGTAAGTCCTCATGTAAACTGTCGATGAGTTTCTCCATCAGTCTATATCCTATTACCATTATTTGGTGCTCATGTTTCCTTCCTCTTTGTGCCAATGCAGAGAATTGACGAGGATAAACTGTTCAATTTGTTCTCTTTATATGGCAACATAATAAGAATCAAATTCCTCCGCAACAAACCTGATCATGCCCTCGTGCAGATGGGTGATGGATTCCAAGCTGAATTGGCTGTGCACTTTTTGAAGGTATTTCATCAAAATCACGACTTGTTAAAACCTTGTCTTACTTCTTCCCTTTTGAATTTTTTGCATTTTGAAAACCTTTCATCAAAATATTTCCCATATTCCAGAGTTTGGAATCCTTAAATTCAAATGCAATAAACGAAACGTTATATCTAAACTATAATGAGCTAAGTATATTGACATTGATTAAGGTGGTAGGAATCATTGCTTGACTTGTGCTGTACTAATAATAGCTTATAGTTTAGTATAGAATTCATAGCAAAGTTGGGTAATGAATGGTTGCTTCTAAACTCTGGGTGGATGTGTGTAGTGCATAGTGTATACTGTTTTCATTTATGAAATAAACAGAGTATTACTAACTTGATTCAAATTGGCTACTAATGCAGGGCGCGTTGATTTTTGGAAAGCAATTGGACGCCAATTTTTCAAAATTCCCGAGCATCACAGCCGGCCCTGAAACCCACGAATACTCAAACTCGAATCTGAACCGCTTCAACCGAAATGCTGCCAAGAACTACCGCTACTGCTGCTCCCCGAAAAAGGTGATTCACCTGTCTACCCTCCCCCACGACATCACTGAGGAAGAGATTGTGAGCCATCTAGAAGAACACGGCTCCATCATGGGTACTAAGCTGTTTGAGACGAATGGGAAGAAGCAAGCCCTCATCTCGTTTGAAACCGAGGAGCAGGCGACCGAAGCTCTCGTGTGCAAGCACGCCACCTCTCTAGGCGGGTCTGTCATTCGTATCTCGTTCTCTCAGTCTCAATCAATTTAAATAACCAGAGTGCGTGGATTTGTATTTGGGAGAGAATAATTGGCACTCTTATATCTATCGTGTTGTCTGTATCGGTAAGCAGGGAAAACGTAGCGGTATTGTGAGGTTTGTCTCTGTATATTCATGTAGGTTCTGGGTTGTGTAATTTCCATTCTTATTGTTGTACCAAGTTGCCACCTTCATTTTCAGTATTGTCATTGCACAATGTTTCATGTTTCACTTGCACTTTGGTTTTTCACCTTTTTGTGCCTCGTTCCTTGCTCTATCTGTAAGAAGAAAGAACTCATATTGCTTTGGTTCAGACTGGTCTGTCATTTGTGCAAAATTTGTAGATTCATGCTTATCTACAGTAGTTTCTTCTTTTGTCGGCAGTGGTAGAAATTGCATGATGTGGGTCTGAGGCGTTTATGATAACAAAGAGAATAAACTAATATTTGTTTAATTTTACGGCTATGCTTGCAAAGAAGTAAAAAAAACGGACAAAAAAGTTGATATCAACGACAAGCGAATACTCCCTCCGTTTCAAAAAACATGGCTTTTTAGACAATTTAGTTTGTTTTAAAATACATGACCATGGCTTTTTCTTTTTGATAAACACCATGCATGACTTTTACAAGGATAATTTAGGTAATACAGTATAAAAATTTCTTAATATGCGTGAATTTTCTAAAAGACCATGCATTTTGAAAACGGAGGGAGTATCCTTTTTCCTTAATCTTCCAATTCATGCATGAATGTGAAAAAACGTACCGTACCTCGATGATTCTTTTTTGTCATTTTCTATTGCGTTTAAAGCCATCCACAAGTTTTCTTTTTATCAATTAAAGACGATTATGGTCACAAGCAAGCACGGTATCACATGAGAAATGGACATGTGGTCATTAGATTGATTATTCTTTTCCCATTGTCTGAATGCTAATTTTACATAAAAAAATAGAAGTGGAGCCGTACTTGCTTGTGTAAAATTTCTCTAGAATATAAAAAATCCCTAAAATTCTTTTTCCTTAAACTCCAACGGCTTCTTTATTATGCTGATTAACTATACCTAAAAAGTGTATGTATATTACTATATGTTAAAATATATAATTTTACATACAATATTCTCTCAAGGATATGTGGAGAAGTTAACTTTATATTTAAATAATACTAACTACGTTTGTACTTACGAAAAATAGTGATAAAACAAGTATAGGTTCTCATGCCTCGAAGGCACAATTTTAAGTATTTTAATTTTTATATAAATGTATTCTGAAAAAACAGATAGATACTAAATCTTGTATTATTTTTTTAAATTTGTTTCTGAAGAATTTTGGTGGAACGGCAGATACGCGGATCTAAGTATGGCTTTAGTTATTTTTGGGTCAAATTAGGCAAATGGCATACTAATATTATATATAAACCTATTTTAAGATCCCAACTTCCCTTCTTCCCTTCCACCGCCTCCGACTCTCTCAGATCTGAAAGTCGAACTCGATTTCTCCACCGACAATGCCATCCTCTGCTCCTCCAATCCTCCCGATCCCCGTCCGTCCACCACGACCGCCGTCGCATCCTCGTGTACGCTCTCAAACTCAATTTCTCCGCCTAATTCCGCCTCCATTCCCTCTCCGCTTCTCATTCTGTCGCTCATCTCCTCCTCCGGCTTTCTCTCGACGATGATTGCGGAGGCATTCGAGGCCGAGGAGAAGGCCGTTTTTGATGTCGTCGGAGATCTTACCGGCGTCTCTGCTCAGGAGCTCTTCCTCTGGTTCCCGGTCAAGGAGATCCGAGTCGACGTTTCGAGCTCCGGCCTGATTTACAGATGTCGGCGTCGTCTTCAAGCTTTAGAGGCTGCAATTACGGAGGGAGAGTCGGAGATGCACAATCGTTGATGATACTTCGCCGGAATTTGAGCTCAAGGCAACTTCAAGCCCCCTAAGCACCGAGATCCTTCTTCGAACGTCGTCGTCGTCATCTCGAAACCCTAACTTATGGTTTCGAAGCTGCAATCTCTTGGACGAGACTCGATGACAAATCGCTAGATGAAGAAGGATCCATCGGTAGAAGAAGATCCAAAAGGAGCGATGTTGATATACTGTAGTTCTTCAAGTAGACGTCAACAGGTTTGTCAATTTTTCTGACCTCGACCACTTTTTTGGATTTACGGAGTAATTTTTGGGTGCATGTTTTTGTGTTAGGTTGGATGTATCAGTTGCTTTCGATTTTAGGATTTCTAGCAGAATTAGACTTGTTCCAAGACTTCAAATGTATCAGTTGTCTTTTGGTGAGTCGGTGAGAATTGAAAATTTATTTCTCGTTGCTTTTGATCTAATTGGATGTGCTTGCTAGCTGTTTCTAATACCACATGCAAGAGATGCGCATGAAATAATGCAGGTGAATAGTTCCATCTGATTTTAGGTGAAAAGTTGCACCTGATTTGGATTTCAATTAATCCTAATGCAATATGTAGTTGTTGTATCATATAAACCACCGATTGATTTGGTTTTCAAGCTTGTTTATCTTCTTTCAGTAAATCTTCTTTTTTAATTTGCTTGTGATTTGTATGCATATTTAAGCCTCTACATTACCAGTGAATACGAGCTAATGTTTCTTTGGTCTGATTTAATTTACATCAGATTAGTTAGTGGTATGTTTTCTTGATCCAGTAATTTTAATTTTGTAGGGGTCACGTTTGCTTTCAATTTACCTAGTGTAATGTCCATTAATCATGTGTTGGATGGGTTTCTTTGACTTATTGATAATTAATTGTCATTTGTAATGACAGAATAATCTTCTAATGAATTGTTGAATATTTGTCACTTGTGATGACAATTAGGTGCGAATATTGTCACTTGTTATGACAATTGTGTGAATAATTGCTGAATATTGTCAATTGGGGTGACAATTAGGTGTGAATATTGTCACTTGTGATGACAATTGTGTGAATAATTGCTAAATATTGTCAATTGGGGTGATAATTAGGTGTGAATATTGTCACTTGTGATGATAATTAGGTGTGAATAATTGCTGAATTTGTCACTTGTGATGACAATTAGGTGTGAATATTGTCAATTGTGGTGACAATTAGGTGTGAATATTATCACTTGTGAAGACAATTAGGTGTGAATATTGTCACTTGTGTTGACAATTAATTAGGTGTGAATATTGTCACTTGCATTGACAATTAGGTGTAAATATTGTCACTTTGTTGACAATTAGGTGTGAATATTGTCACTTGTGGTGACAATTAGGTGCGAATATTGTCATTTGTGTTGACAATTAGGTGTGAATATTGTCACTTTTGTTGACAATTAATATGAATATTGTCACTAGTGGTGACAATTAGGTGTGAATATTGTCACTTTGTGGTGGCAATTAGGTGTGAATATTGTCACTTTGTGGTGACAATTAGGTGTGACTGATAGAGCATATAGGTTGTAGTATTTAGGACATGTTTTGATTAGTTTTTCATGCATTTTTAGGTAGATTTTTCTTTATTTCGTAGTTTAGCTTTAGTGTTGGAAGTTTCGGAATCTACACTCGTTTGGTTGATATTTGCAGATATGAGTGATCGAGTGCCGGAATCATGGTGATGGTGGACTTGGGAATGAGCTTGAAGATACCAAAGGAGTGTGCAAGGACGAAGGCTAAGGAAGAAATCAAGTGCCCGAAGTCGTTGGAAGTCTCGTTCTACATGATCAGAAACGCGGGATGGTGACACGAAAGCGCGCCCGCGCTTCAGGGTTCCAGGCCGCGCTTCGACATCTGAGGATCTGGCGTGAAAACGCGGGAAGGCAAGCCAAAGCGCGCCCGCGCTTCAAGGTCTGGCCGCGTTTCTCCTCGCGTCACCAAAGAGTGATATTTTTGTACGGGCTTGGGCTTTTGGGCTGAAACTCGTTTTGGATATTATTTTTAGAAACCTCTTAGATATATTTTTGGATATTAGTTTTTAGGTTTATATTCTCATAACTCTTGACTTTGAGGATTATTGTTAGAGCTTGAGAAGAACAAGAATCCTTTGGAAGAATTGTAAGCTTTTCAATGTCTTTGAACAACTAAACCTCTTTTGCTTAACTAGTTAATTGAAATTGTGAATTAAGTATTATTGTGAGATTTGATTGTTCTTAATTTCCCTTGACTAGATTGTTTTCTCTATGCTTGATTGAATAAGTTTGATTTAGGGTTTTGTTAGTCTGGCCATCTAATTGAATCTCTAGGTTGAATTACAACTAGATCTTTCTAATTACCGGTAGGTGTTAATTAGATCATAAGTAGAACCTTTAATCAATCTAGGACTGGTAGGACTAGTTGATTAGAGAAGAGAATTCATTCGCATGTTATTTTGATGTCTGGTTGCTCTGAATGCATGTTTCTATTAAAACTTGAATCTTAATGTTGTTGTCAAGTTGAATATAGGAGGTCTCTTAGGTTATTTGATAATTAGGGTTGTTAGTACCGGTCGGGCTAATAACTAGAATTGAAGTAGGATTAATAATTCCATGAAGTTGGGTTATTAGCATTCCGCAATAGATTAGTCAAGGTAAAAAGAGAATTTTGATAATCAATGATCAATAATCAAGTTCGCAATGGATATTAACTGGTTAAGCATACTTCTCTCATATTTGATATCTCAATCTAAATTTTGCATGTTTAGTTTTGATAGTTGTTAGAATCACATTCAAAAACCCCCATTTTCTAACTCTGAGTGGCGTAACAATAAACACTGAAAACCTGAGTCTTTGTGGGATCGACCCTTACTTCCCTAATACATTCCTGGTAGGTAGTTGGTTTATTTTGATCGGTATTAGGGCGACTAAAATACCCTTATCAAATTGGCGCCGTTGCCGGGGACTCGGTTGTTTTCTGGTGTCTATTGTTTTGTTACTCTGGTGTGGACCTAGCTTATGGTCCACACCCGTGCTACTAACTCTTCGCCTTGTTTGTTTGATTCAGATATTGACAGGAGTTTATTTAGGTTGAGGAAGGAGATTCGCAATTCCTTTCACGAGCTGCCTTTTGCTTCTGACTCTGAGTCTGACGAGATGGGTGACGGTAATCTGAATGATGTGGCACAAACTTTGAGGCAGCTGACTGCACCGGATCTGACCCAACAACCGTTGGCGGTGCAATTCCCTGAGCTGGCCGACGGAGTCAATTTTGAGCTGAAGTCTGGGTTGATCCACCTTCTTCCCAAGTTTCATGGGTTGAGTGGAGAAGACCCTAATAAGCACCTAAGTGAGTTTCATGCAGTCTGTTCAAGCATGAAGCCTAGAGAGGTTACTGAGGATCAGATCAAGCTGAGGGCTTTTCATTTTTCGCTCAAGGATTCAGCCAATGCCTGGTTCTATTATTTGGCACCTGGGAGTATTGGCACTTGGCAGAAGATGAAGAAAGTGTTCTTAGATAAATATTTCCCAGCTACAAGGTCTAACAACATCAAGAAGAGCATCAACAATATTGAGCAGAAATCTGATGAGACCTTGTATGAGTATTATGAGCGGTTCAAGAGGTTGATTGCTAGCTGTCCCTATCATGGCTATTCTGATCAGGATCTCATCTTGTATCTCTTTGGAGGTCTTTTGGACGATGAGAGGAGGATGGTTAATGCTGCTTGTGGGGGTTACATCCTCAATAAGACTCCCGCAGGAGCATTCCAACTATTTGATGAGCTATCTGAAGGTTCAAGGCAATTCCACAAATCTGATAGATCAGTCTCTTCTGCAGTCGCTCATTCATCATTGCATGAAGAAGTTGCAGAGCTGAAAAATATGGTGAAGCAGCTGACGATGTCTGGTGGACGACAGCATGTTCGAGCATGTGGGATCTGCTATGATGTTATGCACCCCACAGATGCTTGTCCTACACTC
Source organism: Polygonum aviculare (assembly GCA_934048045.1). Taxonomy (NCBI): domain Eukaryota; kingdom Viridiplantae; phylum Streptophyta; class Magnoliopsida; order Caryophyllales; family Polygonaceae; genus Polygonum; species Polygonum aviculare. The sequence continues at coordinate 15,493,443 of OW204024.1, forward strand.
CAGGAACCGCAGGCTGAAGTTAATGCGGTGGGTAGCTATGGTCCACCGAGACAAAAGTATGATCCGTACTCAAACACTTACAATTCAAGATGGAGAGATCACTCTAATTTGAAGTACGGTAATCAGCCACAGTTTAATTCTCAAGGCGGTTCACAAGCTCCAGCACCTGCTCAAGGATCTTCCTCCACAGATGAGATGATTCGGTCTCTTGCCTAGAGTATGATGATAATGCAACAGTCTATGGGCACATTCCAACAATCTATGGGCGTATTCCAACAAGAGACCAAGTCGAGCATCCACAATCTTGAATCTCAAGTTAGCCAACTGGCTACTGTTGTGAACCGATTGGAAGCTCGGGATTCCAACAAACTCCCTTCTCAAACCGGAGCTCAATCCGAAACAACAGTTCAAGGCCATTACGCTGAAGAGTGGCAAGGTGCTCGAGGGTCCTTCAGAAAGAGTGCTGCATCCAAGAGAAGAGGAGGAGGAAGAAGAGGAAGAGAACTCTCTATCAGGCGATCAGGTGCGAGAACTCGGCCAAACCCACAAAGACGTGACTGCGTCCCATGGCCCCCAGGCCGCGTCTTCGTCCTTCGGCGAGAAATCTTCCAAGCTTCCACCGATATATGCTAAGCCACCCCCACCGTTTCCCGAGGCGTTGAAGAGGACTCGTCCACTCAAGCATGACAAGGAATTGTTTGAGACCTTCAACGAATGCGAGGTAAATGTCCCATTGCTTACATTGATTAAATCTATTCCTCGTTATGCTAAATTTCTTAAGGATTTGTGTACGGTCAAGAGGAATAAGAACAATAAAGGGACTAGAAACAAGGAAAAAGAGGTTGAGCATGTGTCCTTAATGACTCAAACAACACTTCCAAAAAAATGTGATGATCCGGGCATGTTTTCAATCCCGTGCTCCATTGGTGGCACCACTATTAATCATGCCATGCTAGATCTAGGTGCATCAATTCATGTGATACCATCTTGTGTCTATGATTCACTCGGGATTGGTCCTCTCAAAAAGTCCTCCACTATCATTGAACTAGCGGATCACTCTAATATTAGTCCGAAAGGATTGGTTGAAGATGTCTTAGTGCAGGTAGATGGACTTGTTTTTCCAGCTGATTTTTATGTGCTTGAGATGGACATTGGCAACCGGGAGCCTTACATTATTTTGGGAAGGCCATTTATGAAGACCACCAATGCCATAGTCAATGTTGGGAAGGGCAAACTAACCATGGAGTTCGATGGGAAGGAGGTCGATAACTATGTGGAAGGAATCTCTTGAGATTAGCACCGGACCGTCGAGCTAATGACGTTAACCAAGCGCTTCTTGGGAGGCAACCCAAGCTTTAGGATAGTTGTTTTTGATTTTAGTGGTAGATTAGTATTAGTATAGGGTAGCTTTGTTTTGTTGTTTTTCCTTTGTTGTGTGTTTTCAGCCCGGCGTACAGGTCCAAAAGCGCGGGGAAGGGCCCCGAAAAACGCGCCCGCATTTCAGTGCCCCAGACCGCGTTCCGCCTCCTGAAACTCAACTCCAAAAACGCGGGATCGATCGCCAAAGCGCGCCCGCGTTTTCCAACCCCATACCGCATTTCGCCTCCTGAAACTCAGGTCCAAAAGCGCGGGCAAGTAGGCGAAAACGCGCCCGCGTTCTCGTACCTACCCACGCTTCAGTTCGATCACAACAAGGATTAAAACGCGGCCGGCCCTTTTCTCCTCACACTTTCTCACCAAACACTCGGCCGAACTCGCCTTTCTTCGTACAAGAACGCCATCCCCTCCATTGTTGAGCACTCCAAGCCCCAAACAACATCAAATCAATTGATTCTTCTCCCAAATCCACTCCTCTTCATCAATCATCAAGTAATCTCTTCTCTACTCTTCTCTTTTCCTTGATTAATTTGTGATTTTTGAGCTTGAAATTCTAGACCTAGGTTTTTCCTAATTTCTCTAGATTTATCAATTTCAACTCAAATTTGCATGATTAATTGCTACTTGTTAGTTCCTTTGCATGATTCTAGCATGATTCCTTGATTTCCTTGCTTGTTCTTGTGAAATTTGGATTGTGATTGATTTTGCCTAAAACTAACCTAGGTAGTGGGGGAAGAGAGTGTTTGAGAGTATTATTTGCTTAATTGTTGGATTATTGTTGGATTGTTGTGAGATTGTCCTTGCCGGGACAATCAAATTTGCTTGTGGTGTTGTTTTGTTGATTTGTGGTGCAAGAACAGGTACAGAATGCCTCCTCGTCCAACAACCCGTAGAGGCTCTTCTAAAACTTCGTCTTCTCGTGCCCATCCACAGTCCTCTCATCCCAGTTCATCTTCTGCTCGCCCCCGGGCTCATCTCTCTCCTCCTACGGTTGTAGGGGAAGTAACCCCATCTGATTTTGGGTTCAGTTTGAGCGACCCTGTGCACTTTGAGCGATTCAGGCTCCTCCATAAACGACCAATACATGCTCCTCGGTACTTGGATTGGGATTTTCTGACAGAATTGGGGTTGAAGGATGAGTTTAGGAAATGTGAGAATGACCAGCACTTGAGAGATTTTCTCCGGCTACAGCAGCCTGCGTACAAGGGTCTTATTTTGGAGTTTCTGAGCACTTTGGACACACATATTCTTTCCGGGGCAAATTCCAAAGTGGGGGAGTGCACCTTCCAGCTTGGGGGAGTAGGAAGGAGAATCGCGCTAAATGAGGTCAATGCAGCATTTGGTTTCTCTAATTCTGGTGAGCATGTGGAGAGATGGGAAAGCCAAGCTTATTGGCTCGGTGATTCTCAGTGGCAGAGTATGACAGGCAAGGAAGAGTACAAGGCCTCTAGAGCAAAAGCGTCTTCTCTTACACACCCTGTACTCCATGTGCTGCAGCGCTATTATGCTCTTTCTATTACAGGAAGGGGAGAAGGAGAGGGTAATGCACCAAGGAAAGATGTGATGCTCTTGGCTGTGTTCTTAGAGAGGAGGAGGGTGAACTATGGTGCGGTCCTTATGAACAATCTGGCTCACATCAGCAGGAAGGGTACAGGACCGATCACTATTGGAGCCCTTGTCACTGTTTTGGCTCTGTATTACCAGCTGGATTTGACTCGGTTTGGCGGGAAGATTGAGCCTGCACCGATGGACTTCGCTTTCTTCAACAAGATGGGTGCCTTGCATTTCCACTATGGTCACTATTACTGGACGATTGGAGACACCAAGAGGGTGATGCAGCTTCCGGATGCGCAGAGAGTTGTCTTAGCAATCGGACGAGATCATGCTGCTACTTGGATGATCACTCCTCGGGATGGTGATCTCCCGCTTGAGGCAATTGAGAGCCATCGGGGCAAGAGGCGTCGGGTTCAAAGGACTGTTGAGGAGTCTGAGGATGAGGCTACCGCTGATGATGATTCTGAGGGTGATGAGGATTTTATTGCTGAGGAGGAGCTCGAGCCCGAGCTTGGTGATCAGGATGAGGATGCTGTTGCGGAGGGTGTTCAGGGTGTTGGTGGTTATCCTCAGGGCCAGTTTGACCAGTTGGTGAGCATGATGGGAGGGCTCACCACACAGATGACTCAGTTCAGGGCTCATGTGGATCAGAGATTTGATTATCAGGAGCAGAGGATGGACCACTACCGGCAGTACCACGACGAGCAGCTTCATCAGCTTCACACTCGCATGGATGGTTGGACTCAGGAGGGTGGATTCCCAGCGTATCAGTATTATCCATATCCGGGCTACCCACAGCAGTTCCCACCACCACCACCACCGGAGTAGATCCCACTTCCGTCCTATCTGGATGACTCGGTTAGTATTTTCGTCTTCTTTTCTTTTATTTTACATTGGGACAATGTAAAGTTTAAGCTTGGGGGAGGGGATTATTGGTTGAGTCATCTCATCTTTGCATTCATATAGTTGCATTTGCATGTTTAAATTATAGTTTTGCATCGATTAAAATTGAAAAAATCACAAAAATATTGCATTCTAGGATCCAAATTTCCCTACTTGACCATTTGTCTCTCTAAGTTAAGAGTATTATCTAACTCATGACTAGCTTGTTGGTTGAAGTTTCCTTGGATTGAAGCATGATTCTTAAGTTATTAATCTTGATTATAGGATTGAGCATGCATAGGAAGTTTAAATTTTGAATTGTTTATGAAGTTCTAGACATATATGCCTTGTGAGATTATTTCGAGCCTTTTATTGCATATTTGCATATTTTTCTTGAGTGTATCGCTTTGATTGCTAGCTCTAGAACTTGCGTTTAGATATCTTTTTCAAGGCTACATTACATGATTTGAATGCATGACATTAAAATGATTGAGGCATTTTTATTAGCTCATTATATCCTTATCTACCTTATACATGATCCTTTGTTTGATAGCCCACTTGTTGAACCTATTAGCCTTATTTTGTAACTCCACAAAATTTTTCCTAGCCTATATAAGCTTGACCCTTTCCGGGAATTAGGATTTAGCTAGGGTGTTTTTGTGTAGTTGGAGATGATTCTTGGGTGAGTTGGTTGAAGAAAGGATTTGTGTTGAGTTGAAAGAAAGAAAAAAGAGATAAGGAGTTGAAAAAAATGATGCAAAGAAAAAAAAAGTGTTTGATTGAGGTAAATTAAAATGTGAAATCAAGTTGAAAAGCCTCAAGTGAGTTGAAAAAAGAAGAAGAATGAGCAAAAGTGTAGAAACAAAAGTGATGGAGAAAAGGTGAATCAAGTTGGTGAACATATGAAGAGAAGTGGTTAAAATTTGGGTAGTTAGCTAGTTCTAGTTCCCGGATTTAGCACCACAAGACCAAATAATTCCCTACCTACTTGTGTATACCTTGGCCCCATTACAACCCTTTGAAAAGTCCTCATGATTTTTGTTGTGTGTTTGATCATTCGTAGTGGAGATTTAGAACACTGATGCAAGCCTATGGTAGTCTAGTTTTCAAAGTTGATTTTGAGTGAAACACATCCCTTAAACACTTGAGTGAGAGTGCAAAACACATTACCTTGGTGAGGTCTAGAATGAATGAATGGTTTGATTTTGAAAGCTTCTCATACATGTGTGCAATGATGTCTTGGTCAAGGTTTAGCTTTTTGATGAAATGTGGATTGACATTGAGATGGATGCTTTAACTTGCTAATTGTGGTGTGATCTCGATTTTATTTCTTGCTTGAGGACAAGCAAGGTTCAAGCTTGGGGGAATTTGATAGAGCATATAGGTTGTAGTATTTAGGACATGTTTTGATTAGTTTTTCATGCATTTTAGGTAGATTTTCCTTTATTTCGTAGTTTAGCTTTAGTGTTGGAAGTTTCGGAATCTACACTCGTTTGGTTGATATTTGCAGATATGAGTGATCGAGTGCCGGAATCATGGTGATGGTGGACTTGGGAATGAGCTTGAAGATACCAAAGGAGTGTGCAAGGACGAAGGCTAAGGAGGAAATCAAGTGCCCGAAGTCGTTGGAAGTCTCGTTCTACATGATCAGAAACGCGGGATGGTGACACGAAAGCGCGCCCGCGCTTCAACATCTGAGGATCTGGCGTGAAAACGCGGGAAGGCAAGCCAAAGCGCGCCCGCGCTTCAAGGTCTGGCCGCGTTTCTCCTCGCGTCACCAAAGAGTGATATTTTTGTACGGGCTTGGGCTTTTGGGCTGAAACTTGTTTTGGATATTATTTTTAGAAACCTCTTAGATATATTTTTGGATATTAGTTTCTAGGTTTATATTCTCATAACTCTTGACTTTGAGGATTATTGTAAGAGCTTGAGAAGAACAAGAATCCTTTGGAAGAATTGTAAGCTTTTTAATGTCTTTGAACAACTAAACCTCTTTTGCTTAACTAGTTAATTGAAATTGTGAATTAAGTATTATTGTGAGATTTGATTGTTCTTAATTTCCCTTGACTAGATTGTTTTCTCTATGCTTGATTGAATAAGTTTGATTTAGGGTTTTGTTAGTCTGGCCATCTAATTGAATCTCTAGGTTGAATTACAACTAGATCTTTCTAATTACCGGTAGGTGTTAATTAGATCATAAGTAGAACCTTTAATCAATCTAGGACTGGTAGGACTAGTTGATTAGAGAAGAAAATTCATTCGCATGTTATTTCGATGTCTGGTTGCTCTTAATGCATGTTTCTATTGATACTTGAATCTTAATGCTGTTGTCAAGTTGAATCTAGGAGGTCTCTTAGGTTATTTGATAATTAGGGTTGTTAGTACCGGTCGGGCTAATAACTAGAATTGAAGTAGGATTAATAATTCCATGAAGTTGGGTTATTAGCATTCCGCAATTCATTAGTCAAGGTAAAAAGAGAATTTTGATAATCAATGATCAATAATCAAGTTCGCAATGGATATTAACTGGTTAAGCATACTTCTCTCATATTTGATATCTCAATCTAAATTTTGCATGTTTAGTTTTGATAGTTGTTAGAATCACATTCAAAAACCCCCCTTTTCTAACTCTGAGTGGCGTAACAATAAACACTGAAAACCTGAGTCTTTGTGGGATCGACCCTTACTTCCCTACTACATTCCTGGTAGGTAGTTTGGTTTATTTTGATCGGTATTAGGGCGACTAAAATACCCTTATCAGTGACAAAGTGACAATTAGGTGTGAATATTGTCACTTTGTGGTGACAATTGACGCCGGTCAACGCCGGTCAACGGTCGGTTAACGGTCGGTCAACGGTATGGCATTTTCCAAATGCCATATAGCCAAATCATTCTTTGTTTCTTATAAGATTTGTAGGCGGGCATGATTCCGACATCAATTAGTTAGCATATCTTATTTATTTCCTTATCTTATTTATTATGCTTATCCATGTTTATTTTGCTTTATTCTTTATTAGAGTAGTTACTCTAGATTAGGATAATATTTATGGAGGAAGATCTTATCCTTAGATGGGATAAGATATCGGTTGACTTGGGGAGCAAGCTATCCGCCCTAACCCTAGCAGGCTCGACCGGCCCTAGGGGCGCGCCCCCTTCTCCTGTCCCCTTCCTCTATAAATACACATGTATTCGCCATGTGCCTGGTAAGTTCTAAGCTATCGCTCTGCCTGACGCCTTTAATTGACATTGCACTTATTGACTTAAGCATCGGAGATGGATTAGGGGTCGCTCGCCCCTAGGTCCATTATTTTGCAGGTCATTGAAGACGAAGAGGCGCGTAGAGGAGGAGATCATTGAAGAGGGAGTTGAAACCTGTACACCGTCATATTTTGTGTACTAACAAGATTTATTTTAATTATATATTCTATTTCTTTATCCATACAAATATTTGTAGGATTATAATTATAGCATAAGGATTGGATGATTATTTCGTCAAAAAGTTTCTTTATTTTATAATTTTTTTTTATCATAAAGTTATCTTTAAAGAACTTAAATCTAAATCAAATGTATATAAATAGTTTTTGTATATGTGGAATCTATAATATAATTTTAACCAATAAAAAATAAGTCAAATAAATTTCAACCAATCAAATTGAGTTTATAAAATGATGATATGGTTCAATTATATTTTTTAAAATATATAATTTTTGATTTAACTATATACTTACTTAGAGTTGATATGTGTTGTTTTATATTATTATTTTAAACTTTAATTTAGTATAGTAAGATTAATAAATTATATCTGTAAGAAAACTTGATACATAGAATTTCACTAAATTTATATATATATATATATATATATATATGTATCCTATATTATTTTTTAAACTCCATTTCTACTTATGATGATGATTTTTTTAGTAAAGGGTGCGATATAATGACATAATTTGCATTAGCGTAATAGATTTGGGCTTATCCGTTCGTAGAAAGAAACATGGGAAAAAGTTGGAATGAACTGAAAAGTTGTTGACTAGACCTCGTTACTTTACAATAGGAAAAATGCAATGTGCTATGCATTAGAATTTAGAATAGAATAGAAGGAATCAAAAGTGGGAATTTGGGTGAGATGTCCACGTGTGAGATTTTTGACCACGATATTCACATTATTATCACCTTAATAAGTAACCTTACAGAATCAAGCAATGCATCATTTATGTACTTAATTATTAACGTTATCGTTTAGACCAAAAGCTATCTTAATCTTTATCATCTCTTCTCACAAGTATGGTTTATCCGGCCCCCTCAATCTTCTTTCACATTCTCAAATTAACGCGAGTCACATCTATCACTTTTATTCAAAGCATACAATAAATGAAATGAATGTGATTATGATTACTGTGTTAAACAGGGGAAAATCTCATGGTCAACAATTTTTTAATGCAAACACCATAACCGTAAAAGGCAAAGCAAGCCCTTATTTGCGATATCAACCACCCACTATCAAACAAAATTGACAAACTTTCAAGTGGGTTTACCTCATAATCAGCAAGTACTTAAGATGATATGAGTTAGATTTTCATCCACTATAAGTACTAAAGAAATGAGTTAGATTTTCATCCACTAGAAATGGACCCATAGGGTAACCGGTAACGATATATTTACGCGCTGTGTTACGGTATAATTCAAAGTTAACAACTACTGTATTATCATATTACTATCATACTTTCTAAAAGTAGTATTTTTATAGTGAATTCATAGACATGCATTATAAACTATCTTTCTATAAGTTGTCCTAAGAATATATTATTATTATACGAGTCTTTTATTTAAAAACTGAATCCTAAAAGAACATAATAACTTGGTATTTTGTTTGAAATATTTTCGATCGTCATATTAACGATTTCACCGGAAAATACGTCATAAAAGACTTCTTAATCGTTTTTAGTTAATTTTATGATAGTTCGTATCGTTGGTGATTATTTTCAAATTTGAGATTATATTTGGTTGAAATTTGATACTTAAGATTATTTTAAGTAATTTTTGAAAAAAAAAGAAGATGAAGAAATTCTTCAAATTTTGTCTTATTCGTAATTGGTTGTCCAGTAGGCCTAATATGTAACTTGATCTATGCCCTAGTAGTAAAGATACTGATGAATCGAATTTATCCCAAACACCAAATTGTGTTCAGAAATCAATATATTTAGCAGCAAGTGGAGAAATGGATTGCGGTTTTGCTTATAAGAAAACAAAAATAAAAGCAAAAAAAGAAGAAGAAGAAGAAAGGTGATTGCACGTGCCATCCACCCTCCGGAGTTCGGTCGGTTAAATCTAGCTAATTCACAGGGCCCACCATCCACCACCGATTAATTTGGGCTTACGAAGCCCAAATTCACAGTAGAATCTCATGAAACACATTTTATTTAGCATGTTAATTAAAAATTAAAGAGAAATTTTATCTTGCATCCCTAAAATATCTAGATTTTCTTAATGCTGTCCAAAGTTATTTCGGATGATTTACTTAAACATTTGGAAATTTTACTCCATAATCTTGATTTTTAGAAAATGTGTCTCATATCCTAGAGGACCTAGAAGATTGTTATGTTGGACTAAAGGAAGTTGACTCAAGAATAAGCAGTATATTTTATATCCATGAGGTTTGGGGTTGAACTGGAATGGATGTAAAAAATATTCCTTTAAAAGAGTCACCTATCAAAACCAAATGCACAACCCAAATCGTGTTGGACGTAGTCAAAGACGAATCTTTGGGGAATCTATATTGACCCTTGTGTCTCTCTCTTCACTTTCACCCATTAATTTGTGATATATGTCTCCAACTATTCAGTATCTTGATTTATTTTCATTGTAATTTCTTAATCAAACACACAATATGACAATTTATATTTGTAAAGCTAAATTAACTAATTCCTACAATTATTTTGGTCTATAGGTTGAATCTACTATTGCCTATATTTTTCATCTTATTGATTGGCTTGCCATCTCTCTCCCATAGATTACTATTATCCAAATAATCAAAACTTATAATACAATCCAAATTAATAAACTTCAATACTTTGAGTAAGTAAATTTGAAGATATTTGATATGAGAGAATATATGGTGAAATATATGTATATTGAAAAGTAGGAGAGAGGACATATAAGAGGATTTCTTTGATTCTAGGTTAAACTAGTATCAGTCCCATGCCTTAAAGGTACGATTTTGATAAGTAAAACTTAATTTTAAATTTTATATGATTTTATTGAAAAGAAAATTTATTTTTAGAAAAATAATTAATGTGCAATATTATGTAGAATTTTTGGTATAAAATTCAAATTTCCTGGAAAATTCTATTTTTAGAAAACGTGTAAATATTTTAACGAGAACATTAACTAAAAATGGAAATTAGTAGATAAGAATATCTTTAAGAACATTAACGTCTAGTAGATAAGAATATTAGTGAATAAGAATATCTTTAAAACATTTTTGCGATTTTTTTTGGTATAAACGTAGAAGTAATATTTTTTGTAAAAAAATTAAGATTGAATTGAAATACACAATTAAATCATGGTAAAAGGCATCAATTGAGTTAGTAAGTTTTGAAATCATAAAATCAAAACTAAAGATAAAAAACACAAAAACTAAGACTCATTACCAAAAACTATTTTTTTTAATGATTGGATTTTTAATGAAAATGTAAAAGTTTTTTAAATGAAGATATGTTTTGTTTATACTTTTTTATTATAATATCTTCTTAATGTAGAGTTCTAAAACCACATATTATCATAAATAAATATCTTGTATGTTTTATTATGAAGAATAATTAAAATGGAAATTAGTAGATAAGAAGATTTATAGAAAAATTATATAAAAAATTTTAGGTTCAAGTTTTTTAGAAAAAAATAAAATGGAAGTAAGTAGATATGAAAATCTCAATATGGGGTCTATAATGATTTTTCAATCAATTAAAAATTTTAATAAAAATGAGTGATGTGGTCTAATAAAGAGTTGACACGTATCGTGCTAATTATTATTTTTAACCTCTTCTTTATTATATAGTTACGGTCGAAGAAAGGAGAATGAAAGGAGGATAAATTTATAAATATACTCAAAGATGATGTGGATGAGTGAGAATATTGTGTGTTAAATAGAGAAAGAGAGAGAAAATTCAGAAAGAATGTAGTCACCCCTCCATTGCTCATGCTCTCATAGGTTGTTCTTTAAATTTGTGTTTTGTAGGTTTTTTGTTTATAAAAATTCTTTGTATTTTATTTATTTAAATGAAAAAAAAACTGAAGTCATTTTTAGAGAAGTGTATATCCTTTTTTTAAAACTCTTATTACTTTTGTATTTTTAAAATAAAATAAAATCTATTGTGTTTTATTAATTTAGTATATGAAAATACCTATAGCCAATCGAATATTCAATTCTGTTATGCATGAAGCAATATACAATTTAAAATAAAGTAAATTTTTACAAATTAAATAAAAAATATTTAAGTTTATAATGTTTCATTTTGTTTTAGAAAGATCAACTACTATTTTATAAGTATATGTCAATCATGACTTTTGTTAAAATTTGACGAAAATGGGTACATGGGCAATGGGCAACCAAAAATGAAGCAAATAGGCTACAAGGAAAAAAAATGAGCCCCCATAGGCTTTTTTCCAATTTTGCCCCTACCTTTTTTTTTAAATTTACAAGATGACGTTATCAATGGCATATGATGACGTCAGCACCCCTCACCAATATCAGCGTTGACCGGCGTTGACCAGTCGTTGACCGGCGTTGACCGCCTTGTCATTAATGATGGCAAGTAACTTGTCATCAGATGACACGTTACTTGTCATCAGTCCACGTACAAAAACTTGTCCTTTCGTCACTTCACGTACTCAACTTGTCATCAGATGACAAGTTGAGGTAAAACCCATCATTCACGCAAAAAACTTGTCATCGGTGATGACCAGTTACGAAATTGACCTATGTGGGATTTGAACCCACATTATTGTGCATCAAGCACATTGCTCTACCATTTGAGCTAATAGGCCATAATTATAAGTACTATATATACAAATCTAACATACCCAAACCCATAAAATCATCCCAAAAACATTATAACAGACCTGTCATCCAAAAAACAACTTGTCATCACCAAAACACATTAAAAACAGGCTTGTCATCGCCAGAACCCATGGAAACAGACTTGTCATCACCCAGAACCATAAAAACAACTTGTCATCACCCAGAACCTTAAAACACACTTGTCATCAGTCAGATCCGTAGAACACACTTAAATTGCTCAAAACTCATAAAAAATCACTTGTCATCACCCTAAATCATAAAATCGCCCCTAAAACCCTAAAATGGACTTGTCATCCAAAAAACCCACAAGCTCAAAACCCTTATACCCACAACAAAACTTGTCATCACTTAAATCCGAAACACAAACTTGTCATCCAAAAAATCCAAAAACATACCTAAACCCATAAAATCATCCGAAAAACCTTAAAACAACCCTGTCATCACCCTCAGAACCGTAAAACAACTTGTCATCACCAAAATACATTAAAAACGGACTTGTCATCGCCAAAACCCATAAAAACGAACTTGTCATCACCCAGAACCATATAAAACAACTTGTCATCACCTAGAACCTTAAAACGCACTTGTCATCAGTCAGATCCGTAGAACAAACTTAAATTGCTCAAGACTCATAAAAAATAACTTGTCATCACCCCCAAACATAAAATCGTCTCAAAAACCCTAAAATCAACTTGTCATCCGAAAAACCCACAAACTCAAAAACCCTAAACCCACACAAAACTTGTCATCACTTAAATCCGAAAAACAAACTTGTCATCGAAAAACTCAAAAAACCTCAAAATCCAAAAACCCAAAAACCCAACCGGTTGGATCCGGCTCGTACGACCCTAGATCCGGCCAGATCCGGCTCGTACGAGCCCAGATCCGGCTAGATCCCGCTCATACGAGCCCGGATCCGGCTAGATCCCGCTCGTACGAGCCCGGATCCGGCTAGATCCAGCTCGTATGAGCCCGGATCCGGCTCATACGAGCCCGGATCCGGCTCGTACGAGCCCGGATCCGGATAGATCCGGCTCGTACGAGCCCGGATCCGGATAGATCCGGCTCGTACGATCCCGGATCCGGCTAGATCCGGCTCATACGAGCCCAAATCCGGGAGAGAGGGAGGAGAGGGAGAGAAGGAGAGGGCGACAAACCTAAAATTGACGGCGGGCGGTGGCGGAGACGGCGGGCGGAGACGGCGTTGGCGGCTGGCGGAGACGGCGTTGGCGGCTGGCGGCGGGTGGTGGCGGTGGTCGGAGAAATTGGAAGAGGAAGAAGAAAGAAAATGGAGAGGAGAGGGAGGAAGAGATGGAGAGGGAGAAGGAGAGAGGGGAGAGAGGAGAGAGGAAGGAAAGAGAAAAAATGAGGGGAAGGAGAGAGAAAAGGGAGAGAGGTAGGGTTTTTATATTGTGGGAATAGCCTACTTACTTCATTTTTTTTAACCGAGCCTAATATTCACAAAATCACCCCCAAAACACCCTCCTCACCCCAATCCCTCTTAAAATTTTGATTAGTAACTTTCCCAAAAATACTATTTAAGTAGGTTTTTCTTTTACTTTTCATACTCAATGGTATGAATTTTTTTAATCTTTACATTTATTATCTTTTTTAAAGTTAGAATTATATTTTATGGTGTGATTTAGTATAAAATCATCTCTACTTCTTTTTATTGTAAGTAGAGCAGTCAAAACCTGAACCGATCCGATAAATCGACCCAAACCGACAGAAATTTTTTGGGTTGAAGCCCGACCCGAATAGTAGCGAGCAAAGAAAAAAACCGAACCTGATTAACCCGAACCCGATTGGGTTGAAACCCGAGACCGATCCGACTGACCCGATTGATTTTATATATGTAGAATAAATATATGATATTGTAAATATTAAAATATATCTTATCATAAAACCTATTATAAATAAAATATTATTATAAAAATATATTAAACATAATATTTTATTATTAAATATTTTTATTTAATCATAATATTATTTTAATAATTATTAAAAATTCAAATTCTTGACCTGTTAGGTCGACTGGAACCCGCTTGATAACCTGTCAAGACCCGACCCGGCTTGACCTGTAACCCGATTGACCCAAACCCGAAAAGACCAAACCCGAATCCACTCGCCCCGATGGCCCGACCTGTTTGACACCTCTAATTGTAAGTAAGTAAAACATAAATAATATGTTTTAACAAAAGGAATATCAAAAGTAATTAAAAATTGAAAAAAATTCAAGAAGGAGCATTGGGCAAACATTTATTTAAAAACATCAAGGTATAAAGAGAACTTTTGAAAAGTTTCAAAGATACAATGCGAAATAACTTTATTTCAAGACATCATTCGAAAAAGTAAAAAACTTAAGGATATTATATGAAATTTACTAAAATTAAATGAAAGGAATTGTGGATCGTTCTTAGTAGTCAAGAGTTTAAAGTCTAATGATAATTAAAGTTGTGCAGAATAAAGGAACATGTCCCTGAGAAATAGAAATGTTGAGATCCGATATAATGGTTTCTCTACTTAACTTTGATTATGTCAAAATCTCCCATGTGGGTAGATGCTGTAACACTATGGCCAATCTGATTGCAAAAATGGGTGATAGTCTCTCGAGCACTACCATCTCAACACTTCCAAAACTTCGTGTTCTCATCCGAAAGGATGCTTTAGGGCGTCCCCTCGTAGCGGGACCCCTAATCATTACCTTATAAAAAAAAAGAGTCTAAAGGCGTCTTGAGGGAGCGTCCTAATGTATCGGAATAAAAACTTAAGCAGGTAAAGGAAGACAGAATAAGATAAGAACGCAAGTGATTTATAGAGGAACCCCATAAAGACCAAGTAGTTCTTATAGGTAAACCTCTACCTCCATGGAGGATTTTCGAATAGCTTTTTCTTAACTTATATATGAGAGAGTCCTTACAGATACAAGCGAGTTCCACACTTTTCTGAACTATAGTGTCCGTCCCTAAAGTTCACTAGTGTAACTCCTTTCAGCTTAACCTATAACCTAACTCTCATAACATAAGAAAGCTAAACAAGCACGTCCCTCACAGTCCTTCGTGAGGCACAGGTAGTTCTTTGTTACAAACACTTTCTTTTGGTTTCGTGAACTTCTCTAACGATCTAAACACCAGTTTGTCACTGCTCTTCAGTGTTCTTGGTGTTCTTAGTGATTAGTCGCTTTCGCTCTGAATGTGTCGGAGAAGTCACATCATAATAAATACCTGTGGGGTATTTATAGTGATTGGGAAGGTCACTTTCTTGTGACCCATTTGCCCTCAGGAGTCCCTTGCAACAGAATCCGCTTCCACGTGTCCCTATTTATGATGGACGAAACTTCATGGCAATTTTCACAGTTCCTTGCTACAGGATCTACTTCCACGTGGTTCAGTACTGGTGAACAGGATCGGCCTCTACGTGTCCTCTATGATCAAGGAAGCTTCTTGGGGAATTTCGGCTTGTCTAGTGATGTCATCATGTTGATAGTCTGTTATGGACTCTGGTAGTTTAGCTCGTGTTCCTACTCATTGGGGACTACGCGTCCTCGTCTCGTAGAAACACATTCTTGTCCATTCTTCTAAGTGTTAGCGTCCCTACTCCTTAGGGCATGCTTTACACTTGTTGTCCTTTTAGCGTGACAAGCATCCCTGTAAGTTCTTGAGATAAAGCTTGGACAACTATTAGATCAAAGTTGAGTTTGTCATTATCAAAACTCTAGGGACGATTGTTATAGATATGATGCTAAGTACTTAGAGTCCTTAACATCGTCCCAACAATTATTAATAGTCATTATTTCGTTAGTAATTAAACCCTTAATAAAAACACTAAGAGCTTAGCCTTAAAGCCTTATGAGAGTCGAATTGGTGACCTTTAGACACTACCCTTAAATGCTTAACTACTTGAATCGATGTACAAAGGCTCCAAAAGCATTCAAAACGACCATTTTTCACGCCTTGTCAAAAGATATAGATTTGTATCTAGATCTTTCAATCAAGCCGGTTTAAATGGACTTAGGTTGTGTTGGGTCAATTGGAACGAAAAATGACCCAAATCGAATTCAACCGAATCAACCCAATTGATAGGTTTGTTTAGATGTAATAAGATATCAAGATGTTTTCTTGTGGGTATCTAAGGTATTGTTGCGTGATATAAAATATGCTAGACAACTACTCAATTGACGACTTCTTCCCTACAACAGTGCGAGCAACTTGCTGCATGACTTAGGGGCCCCGCAATGGAATGAACAAGCAAATATGCGCATTTCCGCACCCTCCTTCATAAACACTAGAATTGGACTAACAAAAGCACGGGATAATACTATGTCAAAATATCTCAAGCAAACACCATGTTAGCGTGGTCCCCTCACCGCAAGAAGGGGAAAGACTCAGGCTTACGCGCAACAGGCCATCTTGAGTAAGCTACTCTGAGTAAATTCGTTTACTCGTCCTAGCAACATCCTTTTTCGGTCCGCTAGCCTCCCTAACTTCTTTGGCACTCTTCAGTTCCCATTTGAAGTGTTCCAAAACGGACGGGCATATAACGTTGTCCCCACAGTTGTCGTGCACTAGGAACCACTTCTCCTTTTAGTCGCCCAAATGTGATGGTGTGAATTGGAGGTTAGTATATGGGAGGCTTAAGTTCATGTAGCCCGATGGACCCTCCTTGGCTTGTAGAATTTATCTCATATGGTCCATCGTGGGTTTATGTGCCAGTTTCAAAAATCCTAATAGTGTATGCTACAAAATAGCTCTTTAAGAGTTTGGGGTCATTTACACCCCCAAATGCCATAGGTAGTAAACGATGTGGTCAAGAAGGAGTCAGAGTCTGAACGCCATATTTGTTGTATAGACAACAAGGCTTCCGTCATAATATTCTAAGTTGTTGCCTCCATCCTTAGGCAACAATAGATCGACCCTAATGGGCCAAAGATATTCTATCATGAGGCTTAGCTTGGTCGAATAACTTTTCGTGACAAGAAAATCTTTTTCCTTCTCTGGTTGCGCACAATTTGGACCCTCTAAGCTACGAGCACCCTTGGAACATAATCCCAAAGGCGGTGAAGGCTGAAGCTATACGCCATATCCAAGGTGGACTATGCCTTAGAGTGTCCATGCAAAGCCGGTCGTGCGAACTCGATTGTTGAGGCATCTGTGGGCATACATGTGTCCTCGTGTTATCCGATTGGACTCACTACTAGCATCAAACGATGGGGAAATTCTAGCTAACATAACACCACATGAGGCCTCATTGAGGTCAAACTCGTAGAAGCTATCCCAATCTCAAATAACAAACTTAATGCTACTCTAGAAAGGCAAGTGTGACATATACCGTGCAAACTAGGGCATTGAATGAGAAAGACACCTAAAGAAAAAGACAGGCATTTAGGAATGCATAAACCACGCGAAGAAGAAAGGACTCAAGGGTGAAAGACCACATGAAAAGAAAAGCAGCGCCGGCTAGAACAAACTAAAAAGGTGAATTCGTATGTTAGAGTAAGAGTGACACATGGCACAAAAGAGAAGAAAAGCGGATGACCCTTTGAATGGGAAAACCATTGCCATATGCTATTTGACTCGGCTAAAGTCGTCATGCCAAGATCAAAGATAAATAACCCAAACTACAAACTTGTATAGCATGCAAGTAAGGGGTCGAACCCAAGAGAACTATGGCTTCTAGTATCAATATATCTATCAACTAAAGAAAGGGGGGAAATCAAAAGAGATATCTAATTTAATCTAAACTAAGAATCAAATAACAAACAAATAAACAAATAGATAAGAAGCAGGTTCATTCAAAAGATCCACTCTGAAATAATCTCTCAATCATAGATTCATCCATTGATTTCATTTACACCTATGGTTAATTCCTATCCTGATCCTTAACAATTTGCAAGTCCACGGTCCAAGCATTTCTATAACCTTAGGCAAGGATGCTCAACCTAGAATTAGCATAGAGAACCAGGATATGCAGGAAATAGTATCAGACAATCAAGCTACGAGTCAATTGTAAGATAAAACAATCAATTCTCTTCTTAATCCTAGTTGCATAGACAACATGTCTAGGTTAAGTTGTTTTCACAGACGGTCCAAACCCAATCCAATGTAGAACATCAAGCAATTCAATAGGTTCATGACTCCTAAAGAAACACTTAATATTCATATAACGAAGCGCAAGGGAATCAATATTAACCAAAGGATAGAAATCAATTACCAAAACCTCACGAGTTCATACATCAGAGCATCTCCCTTGAACAAACCCAAGGAGACTAGCTCTCCAAAATACAAACGAAACAAAGATTTAATTGAATCTACACTAAGATATGAAATTGGATACCTAAAACCTAAGGCATGCTCCTCCTTATATAGACCCAAGGAACATGCTCCCCTAATCTAATTAGGAAAGGAGAAAAGATAAAAAAAGGAAAGAGGAAAGATAAGAAAAGGAAAGAAAATAGATTTCTCGTCCGCTCCTGATCAGGCATTACTGCGGCCGCATCGTCCCCACCGCGCCCGCGCTTTCGCGACAGAAAAGAACAAGTCGTTTCGGGCAACCACCGCGGGCGCGGATCCTCCACCGCGGTCGCGGAAATTGGACAGAATCACTGGTGTCACTTCGGGGGCAGTTCTGACCCTCTTCGGCTTGGAATCTGACTTTTGTGTAAAAACATGAATTGAAGCTCTTCGAGTTATCTTTCCAATGGCACAAGAATCAGCTCAATCCGACCACTGTATCTCAAGATATATCCTTTGCAAGCAAGTAGTGTCACATAGACAACTCAAAACACCTTAAAAACTCTTGAAACTTGAATCCTTGTTTCTTCGGCCTAGATATCACAATTACGCACAACTCTAACCTAAACACAATCAATATAGCCCTAAAATACAAGAGTTAAACCATACAAACTAGGGCGAATCACTATGTCTGGGCATCGGGGCACACATACTTCAAAACCCCAATGCATGTGATATATATGGTGTATTTCCTATGTTGTAATTAAGACTTCTTAGCATTTT
This sequence comes from Polygonum aviculare, assembly GCA_934048045.1. Lineage (NCBI taxonomy): Eukaryota > Viridiplantae > Streptophyta > Magnoliopsida > Caryophyllales > Polygonaceae > Polygonum > Polygonum aviculare. The sequence continues at coordinate 15,512,346 of OW204024.1, forward strand.
CTTGTGAGAGTTATACGCTAGATTAACGGATTTTCATGAAGACATCTCAAAGCCTACAAAAATGATGATTTCAAGAAAACTTACTAGAGAAGAGCCGCGACCATGAAAGAGATACAAAGACCAACAAACCGTTATGGGAAAAGGCCGCGACCACAGTAGAACCTATGGAGAAAATATTAGAGAGATTTGAGACCTATGGAAAACTTCCCTAGATGTTATCCTTACGTTGAAGCTTTGTTTTTTAAGTCTAGGAGGTTTCTATTTAATTTCGGACCCTTTGGTTGGTATTATTTATCTTGTGCTCAATTATCTATCAATGTTGATTGATTTATCTCAACTTGATCACCTAACCGGAATTGATTGTGTTCTATTGCTAGATCTAGGTTTTCTCGTAGCAAAACTTGATCTTTGTAGGAACTTGATATTCTAGGACTCAGACTAGATTCATTAAAAAGAGAAATAATTGTATTTTTTTTATAATTAGCTCATTGTGATTTTAATTGCATGTATCCTAATTATTCTTGTTCTTCATGCTCATGTTGTTTTGATCATTTCGTTCAATATTAAGAATTGCTTCGCTCATAGGTTTCCGATTGTTTATGAAAAACATTGGAATTAACCATAGGAAGAAAATAAACTTATTGAAAAATCAATGACCGAACAGACCTATCAAAGTGGATTTGTGTGGGTAGACTTGCTTCTCAAGTATTGAATTAAATCCTAGATAGTTTGTTTTCTTGCGTATGTCTTTTATTCGTAGTTTTAGTTGAAACCCCAAAACCCCCTATTACCTTGCAGCTAATTAAGTATTAATTCTAAAAGCCTAGATTTCTTTGAGTTTGACCTTTACTTACTTGCTATACTTAGCTAGTAATTTAGGTTTAGTATTGATTTGACAATAACGAATTTAGCCCGGTGAACACGCATGCCGCAAGGCGCATTTGCGGGGAGGTGAAGCCGTCACTAAGCGACATTTCGCTTACCTAAGGGGCAACGGGCAGAAAAAAGGCGGTGAACCACCGTCGAAGACGATTCATCTCCTTCAAAAATCAAAGCCTAGAGAAAGAGACGACAAACAGGATATGAACTGTCACGAAAGAGCCGTGTCTTGCGAATGATGAGGCTAAGTGACAGAAATGGAAAGCACCAAGATCCGGTTAGTCATGTGGTTTGCACATCCACGTTTTCCTTCGACGCCGCAAATATAGAAGAAGGAACCTAGAAAATGCCGGAAGGCGGCCGAAATCTAAAAACTCAAAAAACCTGAGTAAAGGTAAGAAGAGACATACCTAAGCATTCTATTATTGAAACATGGGTTGGGAATGACAAGTGGCAACACCAAGGGTAAACCATGGTGTTCAGGAAGGCAAAAGATTTTCCTGAAGAGAACAGGAGGAAGGCGGAGGTAGAATGACAAGATCCGGACGTTCAATGCCTCTTATAGAAGCTTGTAGATTGGGCCTTCCAAATAACTCCACATCACACCTTCGCCCAAGCCCAAAGCATTCCCTCAACATAAAGCAACATCTTAAAGGGCTAGGTGTTGGACCATGGTTTCATTGTGATGATGCCCCGGTCCATGGGGTTGTGCTGGTGCACTATATAACAATTCGCTAGACGACAACTCAAATGACAAATTTTTCCCTTTAACAGTGCGAGTTGCACACTGTATGATGTAGGGGTAGACTGAGTGTTGGACGATACCCGAGCCATATCACCTGAGCCATTTCTGTTGGCAATATAGGAGTAGATAATTCATTCTAAATCCTCTTATTAGGCCGAAAAAGGTAGATTTCATGAGCATATAAGAAAGTATGTGTTGAAGTTTGATGACACACAACATACCTAGGATGAGAGAGATTTTCATCTCATCCATCTATGTGGGGATGTTGAAGGGTTATTCTTGAACAAATAAATTTGCATTCAAGACCCCACTGAGTATAGCAAAGTCAAGATCGTCCACGGGAGTTAGTAGAATCTATAATCTAGCAATCAAAACTATGAAAACAAAGCAAAACAATCAAAAGACACATACTCAGAAATAAGTCGGACCCGACCTGAGGTAGGTCGTCCACGACCACGACTATCACACAATCACGCACACACCACAAGGACAGAGGGGTCGGCCACGACCTAAGGGGGGTTGGCCACGACCTATAACTGGGCATGAAAAAAGAATTCGAAATTCAATGGGAAAAAGATCTAGGACCAAGGATCTACCACAACATAATCATACATGCTTCCAACAAGAATTCACAACCATTATTTAATCTAGATCATAGAAGAGTAAACTTTCATAAACAACTCAAGTCATTCAATTAACTTTCGCAAATTAAACAACTTCCTATCTATGAGGACTATTGACTTCTACATGTTGCCAACAATTTGCAAATTGTTCGACATAACAATTTGCAAAAAAAATAAATCTTAGACTTCTACATGTTGCCATCAAGCTCTACGAGGACTATTGACTCGGCCTAGATCGTTATGCCAAAATGAAAAATAATTGATCCCTAGTTACAAGCTTAGTACGTATCAATGGGTTATCAACTCAAATCAATGGGTTATCAAGAATTTCGAACTAACTAATCAAAACACAAGAGAGCAAGTGAACACTTTATCAGAGTCAATCAATGATCAAAAGGTTCGTTTGATCATTGATTCTTCACACAATTCCTTTTATTCCAAGGGCTAATTCCGAGAGAAAATTATAAAAAATCATCCGTTAAATACCCAATATTACTAATAACCACCCCTTATTGACGACTTTACTTTAAACCACCCACAAATTGAAAATCGTTAACAAATAGCCACCCAAATCACTGTTCCGTCAAAAATTCCGTTAACTCGTGTGTTTTTACCGTTTTGCCCTCAACTGTTCATCTGTCTTCTTCCTCAACCCATTTTGACCAACTTTCACCACAAACCAACTTTTAAGTGGAATGAGCATATCTAGCTCCTCTATGATGCACATGCACAAGTCTTTTTCAAAGTCATCGTATCACTATGGTGAAATGTTGGCACGTCAACTCTAATACCATATGTAAAATTTTCATAGTACTTAATTATCCCACATGTAAAGTATACCATTAGAACTCAACTTAATTAATATTAACTTGGAGAAAAAAACAAAATAGTCGATCGAATTGGAAACCCAAAATCAAAGCAATTATATATATAGAGAATGTGAACTCGATTGTACGTAGTGGCAAAAATGAAAAGGGGGAAACGAGAAGGCTCTGGTCAGGGGCGGAGTCAGGATAGTAGTATTGAGGGGGCCGACTGTATTGAGGGGGCCGACTATATTAGTTAAACATAGTAAATTTATAACTTATACTATGTAAATGAATAAAAATTGGTTTACAAATGTTCAATCTTCAAATATGCATAACTTTTTGTTTATATATCGGATTAAGGCTTATAATATATCAAATCGAAGCCCCGAAAGAGAGGAGCAATATAAGGTAAAAACATTTGGGTTGGGGGGGCCATGGCCCCCACCGGCCCCAATGTAGCTCCGCCCCTGGCTCTGGTTGGTTGTCTTACATGTTACGATATGAATCTTAGATATTACTTACCCATGTCACGCGCTCTGTCTTTTCATCCAATTTGGTTTTACTCTCTAAAGGTACCGAATCGATATATAAAAAGCCGGTACAAGTCTAGGTTCCGAGAACTAATTAAAAATATCCCCTGATCCCCCAACTATTTGTCTATTGCTTTGACGGCTACCCAACTCAATCTCTTCGTACTTGAAAAACCATCACATCCCCAAATCCATCCATCATCTCTAGATCGAGTTCGATCGAGCTAGAAACACACCCCAAACCCTCAAACAACACAACCCACGCAAAGGTGAAGATTATATAATTTCCTTTCTAAACACTTCTAATAAAATTAAGCGCTTACATGTGCTTATCATTATTATTACATAAGGTGGCGAACTCCGGTGATAATTACGTCACTTTTCCCGCCACCGGCGATGGCAGCTCTGCCGGCGGAGAGGAGCACCGCCCGCCGGAATCAGCCCCGGCCGCCGAGGAGCTGCCTTTCTCCGGCGGCGCCGCCTCCAACCAGGAGTTGTCCGCCATGGTCACCGTCTTGACCCAGGTGGTTTCCGGTCAAGGCGGCCGCGACAGAGGCTGGTCGGGCGCCGAGACGCCGCCGCAGCCTCCTGGCGGTGCACCGCTGCCTGGCCAAAAGAGAAGCCGTGATCAGCTTTTGCTTCAACACCGGCAGCATCAGCTCGGGGCTGGACCGGGTTCTTCCCGGTTCGGTATTAATTACCCCGGTTCAGCATCTTCTTTTGATGACCCCTTCTCTGGTCAGTATATTATTAATAGTGTTATTGATCGATCTTGGATAGTTTAGTTACTTTTTAAGCAATTTAATTATGATATATTTGGGAAGTCCGTTTTGATCACTAACGGATGACGGTATTATTGTTTACTCGATAAGAATGGGGGTTGGGGATTTGGATAAATTCATTCAAATGGTCGACGCCATCAGTATTGAACTGTAGCGAATGAAAGTCTCTGTTCTTATCATATCGATTTGTGTGAAACCTATATTACTATTATCATTATTATATGCGTTTTCAATATTATTATTTATTGAGTTGATGGTATAATTTCGTGTCAAACATGATCGAGTGATTTACGAGTACGTACCCCATGGTTTTTGACGTGTGAGACTAATATTGCATGTGTGACATCAACCTAATTCAAATCCATCAAACACTGCCCCGTAAATCTTGTAAACCAACAACTTTATACCATATAATTATTACTACTTATTTAGAGAGCTCATGTTGGTTTTCGCTACATATGCACGTTCTTCATGTCACTAGGGAGTCGGGAACCAAGCACAATGGCCACGCCCACTCAAGGGCACCCACCCACCCTGCCACCGCCGATGCTGCCACCGACCGACGTGGCAGCGGAGGCGTCCGAGGAAGCCGGGGGAGAGAGGAAGCGACGGTATAGAGGAGTCCGACAGCGTCCGTGGGGGAAATGGGCTGCGGAGATCCGAGACCCGCACAAGGCCGCTAGGGTTTGGCTCGGAACGTTCGACACGGCCGAGTCCGCGGCTAGGGCCTACGACGAGGCCGCCCTCCGGTTCCGAGGCAGCCGGGCCAAGCTCAACTTCCCGGAGGAGGCCCACATACAGCCACATCCGCAAGCCAGGGCTCGCGCCCCGCCCACCTCCACCGGCCCCATCTCGATTCTTCCTCAGCAGCCGCTGCCCTCCACCTCAGCGTTTCTCGTGCCAGCGCAGCCGCCAGCTGGCGCGACAACGCCTGCTCCTACTCCTTATCATCATCATCATCAACAACAGCTACAACAACAGCTAGAGCTAGACGTGATGAGAGACTATTGGGAGTACTCTCGGCTCCTGCAGAGCACCGCAGGGGATCCTGTCTCACTTCACCACCTTACGCCGCCGAACGTGTGGCCTTTGACGTCGTCTTCTTCGTCGTCGGTCTGGGGGTGTCCACAGCCACCTGATCCGGACCCGGGTCAGGGCGACGGGTCCGATTTCAATACGACGTCGTCATCCTGGATGGATTCCTCTCCTTTCCCGCCATCTTCGTAGGGCAACTAAACTAGGTTTGTTTAGAGTGTGTCCCGAGATTTTAGAATTCGAGCGTTACTTGAGTTTCTTCTTGATCGAGGGACCATTTCTTTGTTAGTTTCGTTTTCTTAGGGACAAAACAATTTCTAAAATTTCTGCATACACTACACTGTTGGGTTCTAGTATATTGTGATTATTATACAGACGACGGAGGGGAAAAACAGAGGACTTGAATAAGAACAGGACAAAAAATGAGTTGACGCTCCTGCTCAAAGTTTTGTCAGCCCAAAGATTTGATGTTAACGTTTTCATCCAAGGAATATTTTTTTTGATCAATATTTGGAACAGAATGTATACCTTTTCTACATTTTTTTAATTTTCGTTTAACATGGAGAAAACGTGCTACTACCCCTAAATCTCCCTAATACCAGTGCTCAAATCGTTTAGTCGGTAAGTAAATATTCTCATTTGTAAGAGAATAAATATTCCTTAATTAAATTGACAAATAGATACTCATTTATAAGAAAATAAATTATTTCTAAAAAGAAAAGGTACGTATTCTCGTGGGAGTTATATAAATTCATATAACAAATATTCCGTAATTAAATTGACAAATACAATACTTGCCTTCCTCCTTTTTCCACTTTGGTGGTACTATAAAACTATGAACTATAAAACAGGAATCTATCATTCCGCCCATTTTATCAGCCAAATATATAAAGGATAAATCTTCTACCTATATGCCTGATCCCTTGCATATGTTCCTTTCAAAGTATACTTTGTACTTAAAATAGACACTTTTCATACAGGCTGTAGACTACAGTACAAGGTTTAGATTATATTGTTTCCAACTTTTATTGAATTAACATATGGTCTAAGGGCGTAAGATAATTTTCTTAAGATAGAAAATTTTGCTATTCTTATTTATTTATAGATATATATTTTTTTGTGATGAATTTCCCTTTTTTTTACCTATTGCCCTTAGTACATACTTTACAAAACCCGTTTACTTAATATTTAAGAGTTCATGTTAAAACTCAGCTCGACTTTAAAAATCGGCTCAAATTGACCGAGAATTTTCGAATTTAAAACGCCACCTGAATCAAGTGGTCGAAGAATCAACCACCCATTTGTCCTGAACCTAATACCCAAAACCCATTGGTCTGACCCAACTTATGATGTTGGTAGAATAAATAAAATTTACTTCGACCAAAAAAAAGAATAAATAAAATTTACTTTGAATATTAATATATTAATTATAACAAATTTTAAAAATAATATTTTGTTTTAATCATGACATATTTTATTTGATATATTAAATTCGATATTTTTAACCCACTGGAGTTACTCATACGTACCTATACAATGACCAACCATGACCTGACCTATAGCCCGATATATTGACTGAACCTAACTAAGTCGGCATGCTTGACATGTCTAGCCCTGATATAGTAGAAAGAGAAACTATCTCTATTATAAAAGTGTGCTACTTAGCATAACTTCAATAAATTAACTCAAAAAGTATCATATAGAATTTATATTATATAGGATGTTTGATTATCAGGTCTTAGTAATGGGTGAATTTTATTTATTTACAAATAAAATATAAAAAATATATCATTTGTGAACACATGGGAATCTTAATAAACTAACTTTACAATTTATTTATAAAAATATAATGCATTAGAATTTTGGAATATATCTTAAAAAATATTTATTGACTATCATAGTTGAAGTTAGACCTCTTAAAAACTTACTCTACCTGACCAACCCGGAAATTTTGGAGTTTCGATCAACATGGAAATTTGAACCTGAAACTCAACTAAAAAGTTTTGGGTTAGAGTCGGGTCAAGCCTGGTGGGTGATGTCTCTTATTTTGGTGGTGTTTTAGTAGTTAACTAGCAGATGACCCGCACCTTGTACGGGGTGTTATTTATTTATTGCTTTTTTGTATGAATTTACTATAACAATTACGAATTTTATCATATGCATACTTTGTAATAGAACGACGCTTATTCTTTGGATTATAAAATAACATATTTCATATATATCATCATGTATATATAAATAAATTATATATATATATATTTACATTTTATACATAGATAAACATATATTTAAATAATTGAGGAAGAATGAAATAAAATAAGATGCATTATTACATTTTATTAACAACTAATACAAATCCTTTACGTAAACTAACTTATATAATAAAATAAATAAGTTTAAATGAAATTCGAATTAATATGTTATATATTAAATATATAGATAATATTTAATAAGTTAAATAGAAAACCAAATTATCTCATATATATGTTATTGCTTTCCAAAAAATAATTAAATAATAAATATATAAATATGTAATGAAAATGTGAACGAATTATTATCTTAATTAAGAAATCTATCATTTTTTTCTAAGGTGTAATCAATATGCAATATTAGTAATATATATGTTAAATATAACATCTACTTTTTTATTGATAATTTAATATACTGGTAGAATTTGCTACCATTGATTTTAAAAAATACCATAATAAGATTACGAAAAATAAGATAAAAATAATAAGACATTTAATTAAAAGCGTAAAATATTATAATTATGATTCATAGATGGTGAATAAAAAAATAATTTTTTAAATAAAAGGTTTATGATATATCTATGTTTTAATTAAATGTGTATAATGATAAGATAGATATTTATATATGTGGATAGAATTACTAATCAAACAACACAAATTCTAATATAGAATTAACATTATAATTAAGTATAATAAGATTTAATAAGATAGATTTTTACAAACAGGGGTAAAATAGTTAATTGATTAGCAAAAAATATGTAAAAATAATACAAATATGTAATTGATTGTGTAGAAATTCTAACCTCTTCATCTATAAAAATTGTCTCTTTCGACGATATTTCATTATTAGTATTAACAACGTTCCACATCTTCAGAGACGGCCCAAAATTGTATATTTTTTGTTCCTTTAATCGTTAAGCTCATGAAAAGAGTGAATCTCCATAGTAGCCTACAACAATAATAAGATTTAAAATACAAACAAAACTAAATCATATATAAATCATGATGAAAAAATATATACCTTTTATTGGCAAAGTTATCTCAAAAAAAATTGGGAACTAATGGTATAGAGAAACGTAAATTAATTGTAGAAGAATGAGTGGATGAGAGGTGTATTTATAGGAAAGAAATTCTAGATAGGTAAGGATTAGGAGAATGTTTAATAAAGATATAATTAACATATATCTTAGCTAAAAGATAAGATTTCCATGCTAATTGTACCCGTACATAAAGATATACCTTTAATTTTTCATGTACGTGTACATGTTTTTTTTTGGTTGAATCCATGTACGTACAATCGTACATTAAGATATACTATAACTTAGCAATATATATATACATTGTGACAAAAACCTACTGCTTAATAGATAATTTTGGAGGGGTTACGTACATGCTTTTTTGGAGGGGTTAATGTATGTTTTACATAATTTTTTCAGTTTAATAGATAACAAAAGATAAACTTTTCAAGTAGAGAGTAGAAAGATAAATTTTCCAATTTAATAGATGACAAAAGATTATTTTTTGGAAAAGATAAAAATTGTACATAATAATTGTAAATTTCCCAAATGAATAGATGACAAAAGAATTTAAATAAAAAAAATTAATGGGGAAGACAATTAAAGAGGTTGGCGACGTCGGGCCCGAGGTGTGTCCGTGTCGGTCCATGTCGGCAAAATGAAGATTGGACTCCAATGCACATAATTGTGATCTACCACTTTTGCCCTTCTTCTATTTTTGGAAGTCTTTGGTCCCTAATTAAAAGGGGAAGACAATTAAAGAAAAAAAGGGAGGGGCTAATACACACATCTAATCACTCTCAAAGGTTCAAGGAAGACTTGGAGAGCAAAGAGGAGGAAGGAAGAGGAGAAGAAGAGGAGAAGAAGAGAGAAATCGGTGGAGTTCTAGGAGGAATTAGTGAGTTTGAACTTGTTTTGTTTTGCACTTAGTGGATTTGAGATTTGGATCTTGTGAATTCCTTTGATTTGAATGCAATTTGAGTTGGATTTGAGTTTGATGATTGGGATTTGTTTGCTTTGCTATTTGATTGCTTTTTAGGACCGATCAGTGGGTCACAAAACATATAAGGCAGGGCAACTTATATTAGAATGCACTCTAATATATATAATGAAATGACAGATTGTCCGGCAATTGAACACCCAATTCTTAACAAGTCCAAAGCCTAAACCAACTTTCAGCAAAAAAAAAACAACCTAAATCGGACAACTTATCACTTTCTCCAACCTCTCCATCTTCCTTGCCCCAGGTTGTAGGCAGTTTTAGACCTTGGAGAACAGCCACGACGAGAAAATCACCTTTGTTAGTATCTTGGAGGAAGAAAGCGAATAAATCTTTTCTAAAGTCTGGTTATCATGGATAAAGAAGGAAATCATTATACACAATTTATATAGGATATATATAATTTCTCGCTTTCAAACGGGAATTGGCTTGGAAATTAGGCATTTATAGAACTATCGTTAGATTAGAGAGCCAAAGTTTGTATCATCATATGGCAGCTGCACAATTTGCATTGCTATAACATCTGAATGTGCATTCTGAATATGCATAGTATACAAATGAAACTATCCATCATTTCTTATCAATATGATTTATCATTCTTTCTTATTTATATGAATATTAAAGGCCATAAAATTTGATAATTTATCAGTAAAGGGGAGCACATATTACCAATAAAGAAGCGCACTAATTTTATGTCTTGTTATCGGGAAGGAAAAACTTGATATAATTATATGCTTTATTATCATAAAGTTAACCCATTTGTTTACGAAACTCATTTATTCAAAGAAGACCAACTATTTCTTATAATCTATTTGTTCCTCAAAATTCTTGCCCAAACCTTCATTTTTTTTTTTACATTTTATACAATTTAATAGAGATTTTTTTTTCAAAATGATGTTATTGATTTGTTGATAAACTCCAACCCACAATAACCCGACCCAGTTTGACCCATGACCCAATTGACCCAAACCCGTTTGACCCGACCCGGCCCATTCGACAAGTGTAATTGAAGTGGTTGAATTTTATTTATTTGGAAATGAAAAAAAAAATTATATTATTGAATACCCATGAAAATCTTAATAAATTATCATAAATAATTATTTGAATAAATATTATATGGGAAGTAGACCACTCAAGTAGGTTGGTTCGGTCGAATTTGAGTTTGGATGGAGTGCGTGTCAGGTCAAGTTAGGTCGGTTATGGAACGTTCTCTTGTAGGTTCAGGGTTGTGAATGGGACAAGAATTTCAATTTTTATGATTATTAAAATACTATTCTAATTAAATACTAATATTGGGTTCGGGTTTCAACTCAATCGTATTGGGATAAATTGCTTTCGAGTTTCAACCGAATCGCATGCAGATTAATCAGGTTTGGTTTTTGGTTTTGGCCAAAAGTTCGGGTTTCAACCCTAAAATTTCATGTTGGGTTGGGTCAGATTTTTGGGTTTGATTGAGTTTTGACTACTTTAATGAGAAGTGACAACTCTAATGAGAAGTAATTTTAAAAAATAATCTTTCCTTACCACGTTTAAGCCGGTTGAAATTTATTTATTGATACATGATTACAAAATATGTCACTAAATATAAATTAGGATCTCAATCAATTAGCTTTACTAATTATTTCAATAAATATTATATCATTATTTATCTTAAAAAACAATCTCTAATTCCCATAATTGAATGGACACTTATTTACCTGTAGATAAAATACAAAAAGATATAGTGTAAATTACAAAGTTCACTTATTTGGGAAAAAATTTATTTAAAATAATTCATAAAATATAATAAATATTTATGTATATGATCCAAAATCTAAAATCTCAAAAAGATATAGTATAAATTCACTACGCACATTGGTAAGAAAACAATTATGTCTACAAAGTTCACTTATTTGGGCAAATATTTGTTTAAAATAATTCATAAAATATAATAAAGATATTTATGTATATGATCCAAAGTCTAAACTCTCAAAGTATTTATATATATATATATATGTGTGTGTGAGAGATTTTGAACTAATCAATTTTATTAAATAAGGTCAAATCTTTGAAATCATTTTAAATTCACCGGCTTTAATAAATTATAATTATCATCATAATAATATATTACTATTTGATCCCATCAAATATATATGTAATTTGGTAATATTCTATGTGATAGATCTCATAACTTTGTTTTAAGATATTATTTACAAATTTCATAACTTATTTATGGATATTATTTAACCACGATAGCTAAAATAGCTCAAAAAATCATGTTTTCATTAAATTAAAATTATTTTTATTTTTACAAGATCATATTTTAGCTTCACTAATTTACTAATTCTAGTTGAGAAAAGTCGACAAATTAATTTATTATCTTAATTGTTTGTTTGAAAAGATAGAATATATATTTAAATTTAGTGGATAAGAAATTATAATATTACAATTGACGTCATGCTTTTTAGTTAGTTTTTATAGGTTGTTTTCTAGTTAGTTTGGGTATTTTCTAGATACTTTGTTTTGTTTTGCATATGGTTTCGACTCTCTTTCGAGAGTTGGAGTCATTTTGTGCTTGTTTGTTGTTTTGTAGGCTTTGGAGAGTTGTGGAGGAGATATCTCGGACTTTTTCATACTTTTTAGGAGGTGTTTTGGAGTGAACTTGTGGCGGTATTGGCTAGTGAGGAGAAGAAGTGAAGTTTTGGAGGTTACACTTGTTTCAAGAAGAAGTTTGCAAGATGAAGATGTCTTAGAAGGAGCTTAAGGATGTCTAAGAAGACCAAGAACAATCAAGGAAGAAACGTCAAAGAAAGGCCGAATGTTGGAACAAGTTTAGAGCAAAGAAGTGAAGAGATCAAGAGTTGGTTGGGTCGTTACCAACCCACTCTGGGTCAGTACCTAGCTTCCTCTGGGGCCGATGAAAATTACTTGTGTCCTAAGTTAGCCTTTAAAAAGATGTTTTATTTATGGGTATTTTAAGATAGATTTTTGTTTCCTTTTGAGAACATCATTATCTAGAGGAGATTGAACTCTTATTCTAGGATTATTCCAAGCTCGTGGACAAGTTTGAGAGAGTTTTGGAAGATTGTTTTGGAGATTTCTAAGTTTGTTCTTTTAATTGAAGATTGCTTTGTTTTCAATCATGTTTTCTCTTTTCTCTTTGTTTGATGAATGCGTGACGAGTTGAGTAGTCTTCTTTTCTAGGATTGGGGTGAAACCCATCATGGTTGTGCATGTTAAAGCATGAACATTTGATCAAAACCCAACCTTCAATCTCAATCCTTTATCCCTCTTGTGTGGTCTTAATTCCCTGATGAAAGTTGAGGCATGTTCATACTTATGATTGAATTGTGAATTCGGATAATTATTTGGGTTTGAAGCGAAAGTTAAAACCTTTAGATAACAAGTAGGATTGCAAGTTTCTATCTTTATGAAAGTTGAGATATGTGCTTGTTGATTTGTGGTGAAAGTCATTCATGAGGTTATTGGTTGGTTGATCTTTGATTCGTCTTTGCATGCATAACTTTGTTGCGGTGGATCCTTTGTCCTAGATCTCTTTTACATTGATTTTCAAGGTTTTCGTAGCAGCCCAGTAGGTCGTTACCGACCCCCTTAGGTCGGTACCATGCAGTTCAGTTTCCTAGATTTTATGTGTGTTTGTGTGTTGTGTTGCAGGTCGTTAACGACCCTGACAAGGTTGGTAACGAGCCATTGCCTTAGTGTGTTTTTGTGTGTTTTTTCTTTGTTTTTTTAGGATTGATTGCTAGATTAAGATTCTTTTAATTCCCATAGATGAACCTGATTTCACTATACTCAAAAGGGTCTTGATCTATAAATTTATTTGCTTGTTAGGATCAAGGTATACCCTCTCAACAATAATACATGTAAACATTAAGTGGTCGAGTGATAAAGTTGTTGAACCGAGAGAAGGTTCAAATTAATGCATTGCGCCTGTGAGGCCCAAGACCCTAGAAAGGCCCGAGATGGGTGCATTGGTGTTTGATGTGAGGCCCGAGACCCTAGAAAGGTTATCCCATGCCAACCCGAGTATTTTCCAAGAGATCATCCATACTGGTACTACTCTCACCCTAACATGCTCAACTTTATAATTCTTTTGAACTCTCGAACCATGAAAAGGAAGAGTTCTTGTTGGCATGAGGATTATCTCAATCCCTTATAAATTATCAGGGTGTTATAGTCAAGACTAGGGCAATCAAAACTTGACATGACCTGAGAAACCCACCCGACCTGTCCAACACCGAACCTGACCCAACACCCGATAAACAGGGGAAAATGCATAAACCCAAGAGTTTCTAACCCGAACCAGTTTGATCCAAACCCAAAATCAACCTGAACCCGAAATTAACCCATAACGGGATTATATATATCCGAATTTACTAGCCCGATATTACCGAATATCTGAAGTAACCTGACATGAATTATCCAAAAATCCGAACTTAACTGACCTGTTATCAACCAAAAAACCGAACTCTCCTGAGTCAAGAGCAGTTGACCCGAAATAACTCGTAATCTGATTAAATTTCCACGAACTATCTCATATATACTTGTAAAAAAGCACAATATCATTTAATAAAGTAGTTTAGATACATTAAATATATATCTACACTCAAATACATATTTTATTAAAAAAATGAAAAATAATGATTTTAATTATAATAATAATTTTGAATTTAAGTGGTACATTAAGTATTTAGTGTTAAAGGTAGCGATTAAGAAAAAAAATCATCATTCAATATATGATAAAATCGAAATCCGACTTACCCGAAATTTAGTTTAACCGAAAACCGAATAAATCGTCCGAACTTGACACGGAAATCAAACTTTACCCGACTATTTGAATCCTTGATCCGAAATGGTCCAATATTATTTGACCCGATTATTAAAATATTAGAATTTAATTAACCCAAACCCGATATGAGTCGATCCGAACTCGACCGGACCGACCCGATTGACACCCTTAGTCGAGCCGAGTACTTAAGTGGACTAAAAATATGGGTGAGATGGTGTGTTTTTTAACCATGTCTTATCTAGCTTTTTCACACCTAGAGTCCGTTTGGCATCCAACAGTGGAAATGAAGACGAACCTAGTCCAATTATGTTTCACTATACATTAATTGAAAAAAAAAATTCAATTTGAAACTTTGAAATTTGTGTGTTTAGTAAAGGGAGGAAGATAATGATTGAGGTGAGTTGCTACCCCACTCTTATATTAGGCAAGGGCTGAGTCAGAATACAAATATTGTGGGGGCCGACTATCTTACTTAAACATAGTATATTTACAATTTAAAATTTATTAATACGATCATACATATTAGTTATTGTATTATAAAGAATATTTAACAATCTTAACTCTATTTATCTCCAAATAGTTTTCTAAAACCTATTGTATTGTAAATAAAAAAGGTTTTTTTGATGTTAGTTAGGACTTAGACCATAATTATTATCGTATCTAATATGAAGGCAAATATGCCACCATTCATTCATCATCTCTATATATAGCATCTTTAAGCTAACATATTTTATTGAAAAGATTTGCCTTCATATTATGAATGTATGAATTTTTTAAGAATTCATTTAGCTTCAAAAAATGATGTTTGTAACGACTCCGTTAAATCTTAAGCATACTAAATTCATTATTCTTAAATCTTTACGACTAAAAATTAAATGTCAAACCAAAGTTTTCGATCCAATAAGCGATATATATGATTTAATATATAAAAACTGTAACATATTATTTAAAAACTCTTGAGTTATAGTATGAATGTATGAATTTTTTTAAAATATAATAGTATCTATACTAAGTAAATGACTTAAAACTGGTTTATAAATGTTCACTTTTCAAATGTTTATAACTTTTTGTTTAGATATTGGATTAAGGAATATAATATACCAAATCGAAGCCCAAGAAGAGAGGAATAATATAAGTATAAACAATTTGGATTGGGGGGCCATGACCCCCACCCAGCCCCAACGTAGTCCGCCCTTGAGATTAGGGAAATAATTTGAGTGCCACAAAAGGATTTGCAGTTGTTTTATATGAAAATTGAGATGACTTATCATGTATCATGATGATAATATTGACTAAATTTGTTTTCATTCCATTTACGTGGAAAAAATGTTTATACCGAAGAGGCAGTAGTTTTTTCAATCGTTTCTTTTTGCCCCTCTCCCTCACTTTTCCCTAACTTCTTGACCCGACTAATCATTATTTGACCTTACATCAAGTGATCTCTTCTTTTTACTTTCTACAAGCCCCTTCCCATTATTACCCTCCCCCCTCACCGGCTCACCCAACTCCAACCCAGCACTTTTCCCATTGGAAATATCGAAATGTCTTTTGGTGCATGGAACACATAATTAAGAAATCCCTGAATATGGTAACTCTAAGTTACTTGTATAATCAAACTTCTTAAAGTGTATTGAAAGAATTGTCATCCAAAGAGAGATCGGTTGGTATGTGTCTGCAAATCATAGGACATGCAATAAGGTTGGAGTGGGATGCCCAATTTAATTAATTAAGCAATCAAATAGAGACATAAGCCAAAGAGAAACCCCTACCCATGCTGCCTAAGCCTAAAGACTAGTGGTTTTCAGTTCTAATACAAAACATATCGTTAGTTATTATTTATACGTGTACATTCATTAAAGATAGCAATATCTTGCTGTGTGTTGTAAGGTTATATCCTCAGAGATGACCCCTACCAAACCCACAAATTATGATGTCTTATGTCAATGAATCATTAAATACATCCCCTAATTTGACATGTACACATGCCTAACCCCACATTAGTACGTGGACAAAGACTTTGAAAGTTGAAAATCACTTTGATCCTCATATTACAAATTAAATATAGATCATAACAATAGCCACAAGATTCAAGGCATCGTTTGGTTTCAAAGACTATAGAATAATAATGATATATATACAGTTTATTTTCATTTCATTAATTTGCTATTTAACTCTTTTTTTTTTTTATGTTAGACATAGATTTTTCAATTAGGAATTAAAAAGCTGAAAACTAACCTTACCATTATTAATAGTGAATTCTTTTCGGTACCCTTGTAGTTTTGACAATTCCTTTTGGTGTCCTAGAAAAAACGTTATTCCTTTTGGTACCCTTATGGTTTTTACATTTTTCTTTTCATAGTCAAAACTCTATTTAAACCCATTTTTCATCCAAAAAAAATTTCATTGAAAATTTAAATAAAAATGAATTACTTTTGCTTGTAAAATATACAATTTGTAGACTATATAATATACAATTGGATGACAATTTTCAACAACCTTAAGTTTTTGGGATTAGTTTAGACCATTCTCAATTTAATAAACCATAAAAAATACTACTAAGCAAATTCACAAATCCCAAAACTTAACATATTCTTGGACTATTCTCAATATATTTTTGATAACGTGTATATGTGAGATTAATAAATTACAAATCCCAAAACTCATTAGTTTTAAATATTCAAAGCTCACAAGTTAATTTTTTGATGGAAAATATTTTTATTTAAATTTTAAATATTAAAATATTTTCAAAGCAAATCCGTTTTTATTTAAATTTTAAATGAAAAGTATTCTTTTGGATGAAAAATGGGTTTAAATAGAGTTTTGGTTGGAGAAAGGAAAATGTAGAAACCATAGGGTTACCAAAAAGAATAACTTTTTCCCTAGGAAGAAAATACAAAAATAGGTAGATCAAATACCAAAAAGAATTGTCAAAACCACAAGGGTACCAAAATGAATTTCCCTTATTAATATAGTCAACAAAGTGGGACAAAGTCCTTGGGACACGAGATCATAGTAGCGGACATTTTAGTCTCATTGGAATGGTTTAAGACTATATGATTAAATCATGTGGGAAGAGACTGTAAGATTGTGGCCGATAAACTTGTAAAAAATGGGTCATAGCCTCCCTGTGGATGTTATGATCGAAGAATCACCCAGAACTCTTTGTTCTCGTCCACAAGGACCTCTTGGTCGTCCCACTTAAAAAGGGGATGGTCTAGTTTTTACCTCTTCAAAAAGATTTGAGTCGATTTAGTTGGACTTTGGTATGACTCTTTAGGGTTTAGATTATCAGTAAATCAAGTAGTATAGTAGTTTATCGCTCTGGTTCGGGTTAATGAACATGTAATAACATCATTTTTTGTTTTTTTACAAATATTTTGAATATTTAACATCAATATTAATACAAATAAATATTAATGAACGTTAGAATTTACATGTTATGGAGTCATACCAAAGTGGACATTATATTGACCTTACAAAGTTTCAACACAATGAAGGAAGTTGAACTTTAATTTCAATCACATGCTCATTTAATACCAAAAGCAAACAGGATACATTTTTGCAAAATAACCAATGTCATAGAGCTTCAAGAGGTTGACATATAAGGAGTAGCTAATCAACAATATTATTTAAATTATTCCAACTAACTATCCTTCAAACTACTCTGAAACAGGAACAAATCCCAATGTCTCAATTACTCTCAAATTCACGCCTTTCAAAATTCTGGTTTGACCACTGTCTCCCCAATTACCCCCCCCCCTCCCAACTATTTTGCATTTCCCAATAATCTCATTCATCACAAGTACCAAAGCCAACAATGAGAAAAGTGTGATTTCTTGGCGATGCCACCCCATCAGCTTGTAGAGCTGGTCGATCTTTAAAAATACAATCCATACGATGCATCTGAAATGCCCTATCTACATGAATCTGGCCCACGATTAGCTCATTCCTCACAACGTCCTCCATCACCTGAATCGTACGAATACGTTTCCACTTAGAGCAAAGATAAGGCGGACTCACCTACAAAATAATTACAGAATATTTAGCATGAAAAGTTAAGTGAAATAGAAAAATAAATAACAAAATGCAAGTCGAACCCTTATTCTGGCTTAAATGTTTTTTTGACAAGTCTATCACCAACATAGTTAAGAGGATATTCTGACTCCATTGTTATCTCCCTTCCATCTAGATATTTGAGGTATCTTGTCTTGACATTCACAATGGAGTATCCATCCATATGTCGGAGGGATAATTCTTCATCCATCAAGAGGTTGAGATATAATGAGTAGCTAATCAACAATATTATTTAAATTCCTTCAACTAACTATCCCTCAAACTACTCTAAAATAGGAACAAATGCCGATGTCTCAATTCCTCTCAAATTCACGCCTTTCAAAATTCTTAAACGCTAGTCTAACCAATTTTATATTTATATTTTAAATAAAAACGAATTTAACGTAAATCAGAGATGGAAACAATTGTATTTTCACAAGTAATTGACCCATTCCTCACAACATCCTCCATCGCCTTAAATTCTTAAACGCTTCATCTGCATGAATCTGACCAACAATTGGCCCATTCCTCACAGCATCCTCCATCGCCTGAATCTCACGAATGCGCTTCCACTTACAACAAAGATAAGGTGGTTTCACCTATAAAATAATTACATAATATTTAATATGAAAAGTTAAGTGAAACAGATAAATATATAGCAAAATGCTAGTCTAACCAATTTTGGCTTGAAATCATTTTGAAGGAGTCTATCACCATCATAGACAAGAGGATATGCTGACTCCATTGCTATCTTCGTTCCATCCAAATATCTGAAGTATCTTGTCTTAGATGCTCCATTTTCAAAATTTATTAAAGCGCACACAGAGGAGTATATCAGACAATGGTCAGCATGGCCCTGATTTTCTACAGGGGGGTCAACACCTCTGAGAAGCCAGCTAACATGATTCATATCCAAGGCCGTCCAATGGTTTGTGGGGGCTTTGTGCAAATTTTTTACAAAAGTACAAAATTGAGTAAATTTTTGCTCAATTGAATGTCATCATTAGTATATTTATTGAATCATAAAGTTTTATTATTGGTGAGTAATATAGTCGTTGGAATTTTTTCTCAAGATAACTTGCAAAAAATGGAAATAAATATGTACTGGATTGTACAAATAAAATGAGTAACTTTTTTCAAAATAAGTATAGACTATTACAAGTTTATTTAGATAGAATTTAATTATATATGGTTCAATTCCAACTTGGAGGATAACTGGAGGCCGGAGGGCGCATATTGGTTGATAAATCTTAAAAATTAGATAGAAGATAGTATTTAATTATATACTTATTATTGATTGATAAATCATATAGTGAAAATGTAAACATCTATAAAATTTACTTGTATTAGTAATTTAATTAAAAGGTTGAAATTAATTAATTTATTGATTTACATGTTTTAATGAAAATAAGATCTTACAATGATAAGTGTGATATGTATAAATTGAAGTCCAACCATCCAAGAGCCTATGTTACAAGAAAGGAAAAAAAATTTTATTCATGGGAATCGAACTCCCACTAAACCTCTTATACATTTAATAAACTTCAAAACCATCTGTTCTAACTAGTCAACAATCATATATGTGCTATACTTTTAAATATATACATTATTAAAAATTTGGGGCCCTTAAAATATGGCGGCCTTGTTCCATTGGTCTCTTTGCACAACCCAATGGACGGGTCTGATCAGCGGTTTACCAAATCGAGAGTATCGACCAAATGGAGACGTTGGCCATTGTCTTGAGTAGCAAGGCATCTTTTGAACACAATTGAACTCGATTGGGAGGAATCGAGCGACCGGAATCCGTGATCGGCCGCCCTAAACTGAGCAGTCGAATGGGACGAATCGATCATGGAAGACGCCATCCTAAGATGAGCAATCAGAACCTTGAGCAAGGTTGTAGAGAGCCGCAAACCGCGTGTTCGAATCACCATTCGAATCGAAGTCCTAGATCAGTGACAAGAAGCCCTAGATTGAACGGAGAAACGAAGAAGATTGAATGGAGAAGAAGCTCTACAACGGAAAAAATTACTCTAAACGCGTGTGGAGGAACAATTGCTATTTAATTTAAGAGATTAATTACTCCATTATACTTGAATAGGCACGTGCGAAGCACGCGAGTAAGTTGCTCTTTTAATCACTAATCTGAATTGTTAACATAAAATTTTGGCGTCTATTGTAATTATTGCTTACAAAGTATGTGGATTAGATAGTATTTAATTATATATGGTTCAATTCCAACTTGAAGAAAAACTGAAAATAAATCTCAAAAATATATTTTTAAAATCTCATAAATCATATAGTGAAAATGTAGACATTGGTTGATAAATCTCCAAAATTAGATAGAAGATAGTATTTAATTATATATTTATTATTGATTGATAAATCATATAGTGAAAATGTAGACATTTATAAAATTTACATGTATTAGTAATCCAATTAAAAAGTTGAAATTAATTAATTTATTGATTTACATTTTTTTAATGGAAATAAGATCTTACAATGATAAGTGTGATACGTATAAATTGAAGTCCAACCATCCAAGAGCCTATGTTACAAGAAGGGAAAAAATTACTATTCATGGGAATCGAACTTCCACTAAATCTCTTATACATTTAATAAACTCCAAAACCATCTGTTCTAACTATATATATGCTATACTTTTAAGAATCACGCTCTAGAGAGGCATGTAATTGTGGTACTTCCAACTACAAAATACTGTACGTTGGATTTAAGATGATCTACGGTCTATAATAAGTGAGATTAAGGTGTACTATTGCACCACAAATGGAAAACACGGGATAATATCCATAAAATCCCGTTTGAATTTTTTTTACCCATTTTTGAAAAAATCCCTTGATTTTCTCCACCTTCTCGGCTTCCCTTTTTCGTTTCAATACTAAATATTCCCTTTTTTTTTATCTCATTCCATACCGAAAGACTACCCTCGTTCTCTCTCTGCGATTTTCGCTCCGAAGAAATCCTCGCCGGTGCTCTTTGAAAATCGTCTCTCGTCGCTCGCGGCGCTCTCTGAAAATCAAGCGGTGGAACTCGCCGTAGCATACCACCGATTGATTTCGGTGTGAGGTTGGAAGACTGCGAGTCTTTAGGTTTTCATCAAAATCGGTAGCAAAACCCACAGATTTCAGGCAAGTAACCACTTGCATTGTGTTCGTTCATGTCGATTCATGTTGTTTTGATGATTTTAACTCGAAATTTCGAAGTAAGTAGGAGATTTGGTGTAGTATTTCGAAATAGGGTTTTGGTTTTCGGATTCCCAATTTTGATAGAGTAAACTTGTTATTGAACTGATATTTAGGGTTGCTGTTTCTTTGATTAATCATCCTTGAATGTAGGTAAACCCTAGTTGTTTTGAGCCCAATGGTAGAGCTCTTTGAATTATACTAAACCATAGTTTTTGAATAATTTAGGTAAACGAGATGCATAATATAATGTTTTACAGTATGTGAAATACATGTTTTCGTATGATAATAATTACATGAAATTTTTTGAATAATTACTCGCAACGAATTGAAAACGTTCACAAATATATTTGAGTTGAAAAAGTAATGTCAAATAGCTGAAAAAGTAGTGTTATATAATTGAATAATAACAATCATGTTACTTTACAAGAAAAAGTAACGTTGAAGAGTTGAAAAAGTAGTGTTGTAAAGTTGAATAATAACAATCATGTTACTTGACAAGAAAATTAATATTGAATAGTTGAAAAAGTAATGTTCTATAGTTGAATAATAACAATCATGTTAATTGACATGAAAAATTCATTTTGAATAGTTGAAAAAATAAGTTTCATGTGTTTAATCCATGTAGATACCATTCGATTATAGTAATAGTTTGTTGTTTCTATGAAAGAAACTGATGTGGCGTTTGAAAACAAATGAATTCATTGTGGAAAACGATATGTGAGTATTTAAATAAACTTAGGTTGACATTGGCTCATTGTTGAAAATGTAATGTTCTCGATTTGAAAAATACATTGTTGTGTTTTTAACGTAGGTTTAACAGGTGGTTAAATTGTTTTTTATTGTGCAGTTGGAACCAACAAATGGGACGAGTTTGCTTTTACGAGACCAAGTTTATTTTTATTTTTTTCGTATTCATGTAATTTTTCAAAACGTTATATTGAGTTTTTCAAGGAGACTAAGAATGAGGGACCATGATGAGTCGGACGATGATGTCGATCTTTTTGATCTTGGCCATGAGCAGAGTGAAGATAACGATAGCTCAAGCTCAACTGAGGAAGATGATGAAGAACTGGAAAATACGTATGACAAATACGTAGCACTAGATGTATTGAAAAATTTGCTTTTAGTATATCAAGTGATAGAGCATATAGGTTATAGTATTTAGGACATGTTTTGATTAGTTTTTCATGCATTTTTAGGTAGATTTTCCTTTGTTTCGTAGTTTAGCTGTAGCATTGGAAGTTTCGGAATCTACACTCGTTTGGTTGATATTTGCAGATATGAGTGATCGAGTGCCGGATCATGGTGATGGTGGACATGAAGGTGAGCTTGAAGGTGCCTAAAGAGTGTGCAAGGATGAAGGCCAAGGAAGAGATCAAGTGCCCAAAGTGTTAGAGAGATTCGAGCTTCAAGTCTAGAAACGCGGGCAAGGCTGTCAAAACGCGCCCGCGCTTCAAAGGATTAGGCCGCGCTTCAGCGTCCGAGTTTCTGGTGTCAAAGCGCGGGGTGGTATGTCGAAGCGCGACCGCGCTTTGGTGCATGAACGCGCTTCTGCCCGTGTCCGCGGAAAGTGACGTTTTTGTTTTGGGCTTGGATTTTTGGGCTGAAACTTGTTTTAGTTGTTATTTTTAGAAACCTCTTTAGATATATTTTTGGATATTAGTTTCTAGGTTTATATTCTCATAACTCTTGACTTGGAGAATCATCATCATCATTGTTGAAGCTTGAGAAGAACAAGAAACCTCTTTGGAGAATTGTAAGCCTTTCAATGTCTTTGAACAACTAAACCACTTTTGCTTAACTAGTTAATTGAAGTTTTGAATTAAGTATTATTGTGAGATTTGATTGTTCTTAATTTGCCTTGACTAGATTGTTTTCTCTATGCTTGATTGAAGAAGTTTGATTTAGGGTTTTGTTAGATTGGCCATCTAATTGAATCTCTAGGTTGAATTACAACTAGATCTTTCTAATTACCGGTCGGTGTTAATTAGATCAATAGTAGAACCTTTAATCAATCTAGGACTGGTAGGACTAGTTGATTAGAGAAGAGAATTCAATTGCATGTTATTTGGATGTCTGGTTGCTCTGAATGCATGTTTCTATTGATGCTTGGATCTTAATGTTGTTGTCAAATTGAATCTAGGAGGTCTCTTAGGTTATTTGATAATTAGGGTTGTTAGTACCGGTCGGGCTAATAGCTAGAATTGAAGTAGGATTAATAATTCCATGAAGTTGGGTTATTAGCTTTCCGCAATAGATTGGTCAAGGTAAAAAGAGAATTTTGATAATCAATGATCAATAATCGAATTCGCAATGGATAATTAACTGGTTAAGCATACCATTCTCATATTTGATAAATCATCTTAGCTTTGCATGTTCAATTCATTAGTTGATAGGAAAACATTAAAAAACCCCCGTTTTTACATTCATCTGAGTATCCAAGTTAAATACATAAAAACACAAGTCTCTGTGGGATCGACCCTTACTTCCCTACTACATTCCTAGTAGGTAGTTTGGATTATTTTGATAGGTATTAAGGCGACTAAAATACCGTCTATCAAATTGGCGCCGTTGCCGGGGACTTCGTCGTCTTTGTGTATTTAATTTGTTTACTTTGTCTGGTATGAACCTGTCATATGGTTCATACCCGTGCTACTAACTCTTCACCCTTGTTGTTTGATTCAGATATTGACAGGACTTTATTCAGGTTGAGGAAGGAGATTCGCAATTCCTTTCACGAGCTGCCTTTTGATTCTGAATCTGAGTCTGACGGGATGGGTGACGGTAATCTGGATGCTGTGGCACAGACTTTGAGGCAGCTGACTGCACCGGATCTGACCCAACAACCGTTGGCGGTGCAATTCCCTGAGCTGTCCGATGGAGTCAATTTTGAGCTGAAGTCGGGGTTGATCCACCTTCTTCCCAAGTTTCATGGGTTGAGTGGAGAAGAACCTAATAAGCACCTAAGTGAGTTTCATGCAGTCTGCTCAAGCATGAAGCCTAGAGAGGTTACTGAGGATCAGATCAAGCTGAGGGCTTTTCCTTTCTCGCTCAAGGATTCAGCCAATGACTGGTTCTATTATTTGGCACCTGGGAGTATTGACACCTGGCACAAGATGAAGAAAGCATTCTTGGAGAAATACTTCCCAGCTACGAGGTCTAATAGCATCAAGAAGAGCATCAGTAATATCGAGCAGGCATCTGATGAGACCTTGTACGAGTATTATGAGCGATTCAAGAGGTTGATTGCTAGCTGTCCTTATCATGGCTATTCTGACGAGGATCTCATCTTGTATCTCTTTGGAGGTCTTCTGGATGATGAGAGGAGAATGGTTAATGCTGCTTGTGGGGGTTACATCCTTAATAAGACTCCCGCAGGAGCATTCCAACTATTTGATGAGCTATCTGAAGGTTCGCGGCAATTCAACAAGTCTACCAGATCAGTGAATTCTGCAGTTACTCAGTCATCATTGCATGAGGAAGTTTCAGAGCTGAAGAATATGGTGAAGCAGCTCACAATGTCTGGTGGAAAACAGCAGGTAAAGGCATGTGGAATCTGCTTAGATGTTATGCACCCAACAGATGCTTGCCCTACACTCCAGGAGCCGCAAGCTGAAGTTAATGCAATGGGTGGATATGGTCCACAAAAGCAGAGATATGATCCCTTCTCTAATACTTACAATCCTGGATGGAGGGATCACCCTAGCCTTCGATATGGAAATTCCAATCAGCAGCAGCAGTACAATCAACAAGGTGGTCAACCTGCTTACAGGCCTCCTTTCAATCCGAAGCCTCAAGCACCTGTTTCAAACTCGATGTCCACCGAGGACATGATTCGGGCCCTTGCTCAGAGTGTGACTACGATACTAGGATCTATGACCCAATTTCAGCAAGAGACCAAGTCAAGTGTCCAAAATTTGGAGAAGCAAGTGAGCCAAATTGCTAATGCTGTAAGCAAGTTGGAGGCCAAGGATTCTGGTAAACTGCCGTCTCAAACCGAGCTCAACCCGAGGCAAAATGTGAATGCCATAACTTTACGATGTGGTAAAGTGCTTGAAGATGCCCCGGGAAAAGCTCCTCATGCCACACAAGAAGAGAAGCCCGTGGAAGAAGAGGACGCAGGAGAGAAATCTTATTCGGGTGTACAGGTACGAAAACTCGGGCAGACCACTGAGAACGCGCCCGCGTTTTCAGACCCCAACCCGCGCTTTGCCGCCAGAGGCGAATCTTCAGAAACGCGGGCAGATGCACCCCGAAGCGCGCCCGCGCTTTCCGGTGCTACCCCGCGCTTTGCCACCCGAGCTACAGGTCCCGAAACGCGGGCAATGACGGGCGAAAGCGCGCCCGAGTTCTCGAGCCATCCCGCGTTTCCGATCGCAGAGGCGAGTTCTCCCACGTCTTCTCCCGAGTCTTCACCGACACCTCATATTTCACTTCCACCTTTTCCAGAGGCTCTCAAACGGACCCGAAAGCTTGAGAATGACAAGGAGCTCTTCGAGACATTTAGCAAGTGCGAGGTCAACATCCCGCTCCTCAAACTCATCAAAAGTATTCCTCGCTATGCTAAGTTCTTGAAGGAGCTTTGCACTATCAAGAGAACTCAAAAGCTAAAGGGACAATAGAAGGTCAAAGTGAGTGAACACATCTCAGTTGTGTTTCAAAGGCGTATGCCCAAGAAATGCGGAGATCCAGGTATGTTCACTATCCCATGTGTGATTGGTGAAACAAAAATTGATAAGGCCATGCTAGATTTGGGTGCTTCCATCAATGTTATCCCTTATTCTCTGTACAAATCTCTTGAGCTTGGACCTTTGCATGATACTAGAGTTGTGATCCAATTAGCTGATAGATCTAATGTGTATCCTAAGGGTATAGTTGAAGATGTGCTTGTTATGGTTGATAAGTTGATTTTCCCTGCTGATTTCTATGTGCTAGATATGGAACATGATAAGCATGCCTCACCTATTCTTTTGGGTAGACCTTTCTTGAAGACAGCTAACACTAGGATTGATGTTTGTAGTGGATCTCTCACCATGGAATTTGATGGGGAAAGGGTAGAGTATAATATCTATGATGCTATGAAATACCCTGCTGATGTGAACTCTTTGTGTGCAATTGATGTGATTGAACCTCTTGTTCAAGAAAACTTTAATGTGAATGGCATGCATGAATTGCAATCTGCTCTTGAAAATTCTTTGGTGAACAACATGCTGGATTTTGAGCTTAATGCTAACCTGCAGGAAATTGTGGCTGAGTTGAACACTCACTATGAGCGTCCACTCTTACCACCGGGCTCCAAGCCCATGCTACTAACTTTGCCAAGCGAGCAGCTTGTTCCTTCTGTTGTGCAGGCCCCAGTGATAGAGTTGAAGCAACTTCCGGATCATCTTAAATATGCCTTCCTAGGTGATGGAGAGACCTTACCGGTGATCATTTCTAACAAACTCACGAAGGATCAAGAACACCGGTTGATTGAGGTTTTGAGGGAGCATAAGACCGCCATAGGATGGACTATTGCAGACATCAAAGGAATTATCCCCTCTACATGTATGCATAGAATCTTATTGGAGGAAGAAGCAAAGCCCTCAAGACAACCTCAAAGGAGGTTGAATCCTCCAATGATGGAGGTGGTGAAAAAGGAGGTTCTCAAACTTCTCCAAGCAGGCATGATATACCCCATCTCTGACAGTCAGTGGGTGAGTCCTACCCAAGTTGTTCCCAAGAAGGGCGGTATTACAGTCAAGGAGAACGAGCAAGGTGAATTGATTCCCACCAGGACCCAAACTGGATGGCGTGTATGCATCGATTACCGCAAGCTCAATGCGGTTACTCGGAAGGATCACTTCCCCTTGCCCTTCATTGATCAAATGCTTGAGCGACTTGCTGGTCGCCCTTTCTATTGCTTTTTGGATGGATATTCCGGATATTTCCAAATAGCCATTGCACCCGAAGATCAAGAGAAGACGACGTTCACCTGTCCGTTTGGTACTTTCGCCTACCGAAGGATGCCATTTGGGTTGTGCAACGCGCCTGCCACTTTCCAAAGGTGTATGGTTAGTATCTTTTCCGAATACATAGAGCATTTCATTGAGGTTTTCATGGATGATTTCACCGTACATGGGGATGACTTTGATTCTTGTCTAAATCACTTGACACTTGTGCTTAAAAGATGTAAGGATACTAATCTTGTTCTAAATTCTGAAAAATGTCACTTCATGGTTGAACAAGGAATAGTATTAGGTCATATAGTGTCCGCTAGGGGTATTGAGGTCGATAAGGCAAAGATTGAAGTAATTCAGTCCTTGCCTTATCCTACTAATGTCCGCGAAGTGCGTTCTTTTCTTGGCCATGCAGGTTTCTATCGCAGGTTCATTAAAGACTTTTCAAAGACAGCTTCACCTCTATGTGATTTGCTCAAGAAGGAGACAGCCTTTGATTTTGGTGATGGGTGCAAGAAAGCTTTTGATGAGTTGAAATTGCGTCTCACCACCGCCCCTATTATCCAAGCCCCAGATTGGTCTATACCCTTTGAGATCATGTGTGATGCAAGTGACTACGCAGTGGGGGCGGTATTGGGGCAAAAGGTTGGGAAGGCGTCTCATGTGATCCACTATGCATCCATGACTTTGAATGAGGCACAGAGGAACTACTACACCACCGAGAAGGAGTTATTGGCGGTGGTGTTTGCTTTGGAGAAATTTCGGTCTTACTTGCTAGGGACCAAGGTGATTGTCTACACCGATCATGCAGCCCTTCGTTACTTGTTGACGAAGAAGGAAGCTAAGCCCCGATTGATACGATGGATCTTGTTGTTGAGTGAGTTCAACATAGAGATCAAGGACAAGAAGGGGGCTGAGAATGTGGTAGCGGATCACCTTAGTCGCTTGACATGTGAAGGGGAGAGCGATCTACAAGTTTCACCTATTCGAGAAGAGTTCCCGGATGATACCTTGTTCGCAGTGCGTGTTGTTCAGCCTTGGTATGCAGATTTGGTGAATTTTCTCGCTGCGGGTGAGCTTCCATCGGTTTTGACCAAAGCCCAAAGAGACAAGCTTAAGAGTGAAGCAAGGTACTATGTGTGGGATGATCCATATCTTTGGAAGCATTGCGCAGATCAGGTCATTCGTAGATGTCTTCCCGAGAATGAGGTAACCTCTGTCTTGACCTTTTGTCATTCATATGCTTGTGGGGGGCATTTTAGCGCTAGAAAGACTGCTAGGAAGGTGTTGGATGCAGGATTTTATTGGCCTACCATCTTTCGGGATGCAAACGCCTTTTGTAAATCTTGTGACCGATGCCAACGAGTCGGGACTATATCCCAGAAAGATGAGATGTCCCAATCTCCCATGATTTTTTGTGAAGTTTTTGATGTTTGGGGCATTGATTTCATGGGACCTTTTCCTAACTCTTTTGGGAACCATTATATTTTGTTAGCGGTGGACTACGTTTCCAAGTGGGTGGAAGCGAAGGCCACCCGTACTGATGATTCCCGAGTTGTGGCAGATTTCTTGAAGACTCACATCTTTAACAGATTTGGGATCCCTAGAGCTTTGATTAGTGATAAAGGAACTCATTTTTGTAACAAGACGGTGAGTGCACTTTTGAGGAAGTACCATGTCACACACCGAGTCTCTACAGCGTACCACCCCCAAACAAATGGTCAAGCCGAGGTGTCCAACCGAGAGGTCAAATCCATTCTTGAGAAGACGGTGTCACCAAACCGGAAGGATTGGAGTATCCGGTTAGATGATGCACTTTGGGCCTATAGGACAGCTTACAAAACACCGATTGGAATGTCTCCTTTTCGGTTGGTGTTTGGTAAGGCATGTCACCTTCCAGTGGAGATCCAACACAAAGCATATTGGGCAGTAAAGCATTGTAGCATGAAATTGGATGAGGCTGGTGCATTAAGGAAGCTACAGTTGCAGGAGCTAGAGGAGCTAAGGATGGAAGCCTATGACAACTCCGCCATCTACAAAGAAAAGACCAAAGCTTGGCATGACAAACATATTTGGCGCAAGCACTTCAAAGTTGGAGACAAAGTTTTGTTATATCAATCTCGTCTTAAGCTTTTTCCAGGAAAACTAAGGTCGAGATGGACGGGACCATTCGTTGTGGCGCACACATATCCACATGGAGCGGTTGACGTCTACGATAGTACTACTCACTCCACCTTCAAAGTGAATGGCCAGAGATTGAAGCCTTTTTTCGATGGGTTTAGCAATGCTATACTTGACGAAACGGCTTTACAAGAACCCGAGCCAGCAACATGAGCAGCGGACCGTCAAGCTAACGACGTTAACTAAGCGCTTCTTGGGAGGCAACCCAAGCTTTAGGATAGTTGTTTTTGATTTTTAATGGTAGATTAGTTTTAGTATAGGGTAGTTTTGTGTTGTTGTTTTTTTTTCCTTTGTTTAGTGTGTTTCAGCCCGGCGTACAGGTCCGAAAACGCGGGGTCGATCCCCAGAAACGCGGCCGCGTTTCAGCGCCCCGAGCCGCGTTTTGGCTCCAGAGCCTCAGCTCCAGAAACGCGGGGCCGTAAGGTGAAAACGCGCCCGCGTTTCCGAAGACCAAGCCGCGCTTTGCCACCCGAGACTCATCTTCAGAAGCGCGGGCAGGAAGTTGAAAGCGCGGCCGCGTTCTCGAACCAAACCGCGCTTCCGTTCTCTCACAGCACGAGTTAAAACGCGGCCGGCCCTCTCTTGTTCATTCTTCAACAGCACAAACTCGAGCCTCCTTCATACGCACTCACCCCTCCCACCATTGTTGAGCACGAACTCCCTCTAAACAACACCAAATCAAGTGATTCTTCTCACAAATCCACTCTTCTTCATTAATCATCAAGTAATCTCTTCTCTACTCTTCTTTTTTTTGATTAATTTGTGATTTTTGAGCTTGAAGTTCTAGACCTAGGTTTTGCCTAAATTTTCTAGATTTGTCGATTTCAACTCAAATTTGCATGATTAATTGCTATTTGTTAGTTCCTTTGCATGATTCTAGCATGATTCATTGATTTCCTTGCTTGTTTTTGTGGAATTTGGATTGTGATTGATTTTTGCCTAAACTAACCTAGGTAGTGGGGGAAGAGAGTGTTTGAGGGTATTATTTGTTTGATTGTTGGCTTGTTGTTGGATTGCTGTGGGATTGTCCTTGCCGGGACAATCAATTTGCTTGTGGTGTTGTTTTTGTGATTTGTGGTGCAGGAACAGGTACAGAATGCCTCCTCGTCCAACAACTCGTAGAGGCTCTTCTAAAGCTTCGTCTTCTCGTGCCCCGCCACAGTCTTCTCGGCCCAGCTCATCTTCTGCTCGCCCCCAGGTCCATCTCACTCCGCCTACGGTTGTAGGGGAAGTGACCCCATCTCAGTTCGGGTTCAGTTTGAGCGACCCTGTGCACTTTGCTCGATTCAGGCTCCTCCGTTCATGACCCATACATGCCCCTCGGTACTTGGATTGGGATTTTCTGACAGTATTGGGATTGAGGGATGAGCTTAGGAAGTGTGAGAATGGCCAGCACTTGAGAGCTTTTCTACACCTACAGCAGCCTGCGTACAAGGGTCTGGTTTTGGAGTTCCTGAGCACTCTAGAGACACACATCCTTTCCGGGGCAAATTCCAGAGTAGGGGAGTGCACATTCCAGCTTAGGGGTGTGGGAAGGAGAATTGCACTGGATGAGCTCAATGCAGCATTTGGTTTCTCCAGTCCTGGTGAGGATGCGGAGAGATGGGAAAGCCAAGCTTATTGGCTCGGTGATTCGCAGTGGAGAAATATGACGGGAAAGGCAGAATACAAGGCCTCTAGAGCGAAGGCTGCCTCTATTACCCATCCTGTGCTCCGGATACTACAAC
The DNA here is from genome assembly GCA_934048045.1 of Polygonum aviculare. Taxonomy (NCBI): domain Eukaryota; kingdom Viridiplantae; phylum Streptophyta; class Magnoliopsida; order Caryophyllales; family Polygonaceae; genus Polygonum; species Polygonum aviculare. Next base: position 15,543,909 of record OW204024.1, read on the forward strand.
GTTATTATGCTCTGTCCATTACAGGAAGGGGAGAAGGAGAGGGTAATGCCCCAAGGAAAGATGTGATGCTCTTGGCTGCATTCTTAGAGAAGAGGAAGGTGAACTATGGTGCAATTCTTATGAACAATCTGGCACACATCAGCAGGAAGGGTACAGGGCCTATGACTATCGGAGCCCTTGTCACTGTTTTGGCTCTGCATTACCAGCTTGATTTGACTCGGGTTAGCGGGAGGATTGAGCCCGTACCGATGGACTTTGCCTTCTTCAACAAGATGGGTGTCCTGCATTTGCACTTTGGTCACTATTTCTGGAGGATTGGAGGTACCAGGAGGGTGATGCAGCTCCCTGATATGCAGAGAGTTGCCATAGAGACTGGACGAGATGGTGCCGATACTTGGATGATTATTCCTCGAGAGGGTGATCTCCCGCTTGAGGCTGTTGAGAGTCATCGGGGAAAGAGGCGGCGCATTCAGAGGAATGTTGAGGAGTTTGAGGATGAGGCTACAGCAGACGATTCTGAGGGTGATGAGGATTTCATAGCTGAGGAGGAGCTCGAGCCGGAGGATGCTGATGAGGATGTAGATGTTCAGGGTGTTGGTGGTTATCCTCAGGGTCAGTTTGATCAGTTGGTGAGCATGATGGGAGGGCTCACTACACAGATGACTCAGTTCCAGGCTCACGTGGATCAGAGATTTGATTATCAAGAGCAGAGGATGGATCACTACAGGCAGTACCACGACGAGCAGCTTCATCAGCTTCACACTCGTATGGATGGTTGGACTCAGGAGGGTGGATTCCCAGCGTATCAGTATTATGCATACCCAGGCTACCCACAACAGTTCCCACCACCACCACCACCGGAGTAGATCCCACTTCCGTCCTATTTGGATGACTCGGTTAGTATTTTCGTCTTCTTTTCTTCTATTTTACATTGGGACAATGTAAAGTTTAAGCTTGGGGGAGGGGATTATTGGTTGAATCATCTCATTCTTGCATTCATATAGTTGCATTTGCATGTTTAAATTATAGTTTTGCATCGATTAAAATTGAAAAAGAAAAAAAATGAAAAATCATTCTAAAATCACAAAAAAATTGAAAAATTGAAAAATCACAAAAATATTGCATGTTAGGAACCAAATTTCCCTACTTGACCATTTGTCTCTCTAAGTTAAGAGTATTATCTAACCCATGACTAACTTGTTGGTTGAAGTTTCCTTGGATTGAAGCATGATTCTTAAGTTATTAATCTTGATTATAGGATTGAGCATGCATAAGAAGTTGAAATTTTGAATTGTTTATGAAGTTCTAGACATATATGCCTTGCGAGATTATTTTGAGCCTTTATTGCATATTTGCATCTTTTCTTGAGTGTATCACTTTGATTGCTAGCTCTAGAACTTGCGTTTAGATATCTTTTTCAAGGCTACATTACATGCTTTGAATGCATGACATTAAAATGATTGAGGCATTTTCATTAGCTCATATTATCCTTATCTACCTTATACATGATTCCTTTGTTTGATAACCCCTATTTTTGAGCCTATTAGCCTTATTTTGTAGCTCCACAAAAGTAATTCCTAGCCTTGATAAGCTTGACCCATCCGGGAATTAGGATTTAGCTAGAGTTGTTCTTTGTGGTACTATGGGGATGGTTTCAAAAAAAAAAAGAAAAGGAAGAGTGTTGTGTTGAAAGAAAGAAAAAAGATAAGGAGTTGAAAAAGAAAGAAAAGATGTCTCTTATAAAAAGAAAACAAAGAAGAAAGAAAAAATGTGAGAAAATGGATGAAGTGTTGAAAGAAAAGTGATGAGAAAGAGGTGAATAAGTGGTGGAATTATGAAGTTGATAGTGGTTTTTTGTAATTTGGGTTTTTGCTAGCACTAGTTCCCGGATTTTAGCACCACAAGACCAAATATTTCCCTACCTACTTGTGTATACCTTGGCCCCATTACAACCCTTAAAAAGTCCTCATGATTTCTGTTGTGTGTTTAATCATTCGTAGTGGAGATTTAGAACACTGATGCAAGCCTATGGTAGTCTAGCTTTCAAAGTTGATGTTGAGTGAAACACATCCCTTAAACACTTGAGTGAAGAGTGCAAAACACATTGCCTTGGTGAGGTCTAGAATGGATGAATGATTTGATTTTGAAAGCTTCTCATACATGTGTGCAATGATGTCTTGGTCATGGTTTAGCTTATTTGTTGAAGTGTGGATTGATATTGAGATGGATGCTTGGCTTGCTAGTTGTGGTGTGACTTTGATTTTATTTCTTGCTTGAGGACAAGCAAGGTTCAAGCTTGGGGGAATTTGATAGAGCATATAGGTTATAGTATTTAGGACATGTTTTGATTAGTTTTTCATGCATTTTTAGGTAGATTTTCCTTTGTTTCGTAGTTTAGCTGTAGCATTGGAAGTTTCGGAATCTACACTCGTTTGGTTGATATTTGCAGATATGAGTGATCGAGTGCCGGATCATGGTGATGGTGGACATGAAGGTGAGCTTGAAGGTGCCTAAAGAGTGTGCAAGGATGAAGGCCAAGGAAGAGATCAAGTGCCCAAAGTGTTAGAGAGATTCGAGCTTCAAGTCTAGAAACGCGGGCAAGGCTGTCAAAACGCGCCCGCGCTTCAAAGGATTAGGCCGCGCTTCAGCGTCCGAGTTTCTGGTGTCAAAGCGCGGGGTGGTATGTCGAAGCGCGACCGCGCTTTGGTGCATGACCGCGCTTCTGCCAGTGTCCGCGGAAAGTGACGTTTTTGTTTTGGGCTTGGATTTTTGGGCTGAAACTTGTTTTAGTTGTTATTTTTAGAAACCTCTTTAGATATATTTTTGGATATTAGTTTCTAGGTTTATATTCTCATAACTCTTGACTTGGAGAATCATCATCATCATTGTTGAAGCTTGAGAAGAACAAGAAACCTCTTTGGAGAGTTGTAAGCCTTTCAATGTCTTTGAACAACTAAACCTCTTTTGCTTAACTAGTTAATTGAAGTTGTGAATTAAGTATTATTGTGAGATTTGATTGTTCTTAATTTGCCTTGACTAGATTGTTTTCTCTATGCTTGATTGAAGAAGTTTGATTTAGGGTTTTGTTAGATTGACCATCTAATTGAATCTCTAGGTTGAATTACAACTAGATCTTTCTAATTACCGGTCGGTGTTAATTAGATCAATAGTAGAACCTTTAATCAATCTAGGACTGGTAGGACTAGTTGATTAGAGAAGAGAATTCAATTGCATGTTATTTGGATGTCTGGTTGCTCTGAATGCATGTTTCTATTGATGCTTGGATCTTAATGCTGTTGTCAAATTGAATCTAGGAGGTCTCTTAGGTTATTTGATAATTAGGGTTGTTAGTACCGGTCGGGCTAATAGCTAGAATTGAAGTAGGATTAATAATTCCATGAAGTTGGGTTATTAGCTTTCCGCAATAGATTGGTCAAGGTAAAAAGAGAATTTTGATAATCAATGATCAATAATCGAATTCGCAATGGATAATTAACTGGTTAAGCATACCTTTCTCATATTTGATAAATCATCTTAGCTTTGCATGTTCAATTCATTAGTTGATAGGAAAACATTCAAAAACCCCCGTTTTTACATTCATCTGAGTATCCAAGTTAAATACATAAAAACACAAGTCTCTGTGGGATCGACCCTTACTTCCTTACTACATTCCAATGGACGGGCCTGCTCAAGCTGTCACTGCAAGTGGTCTCCTCGTCCTCCGCGTTCTCGACACTCGCCAGTGCCTCCTCAAGCCTCTCAGCCTCATTGCCTCACCACTCCTCGCCCGAATTTCAGTATGTCAAAATTGAATATTGCTTTAATTGACTGTGATTTTGTCTTTGCTAGGTAGTAGTAGGAAAGAAGGAAGCATCATCAACAGATTCAATCTGATTTTGTCTCTGTTTTTGTTGGATTGTTTCGTAATCTTTATCTTGCTACCTCTGCACCTCTTTGCTTTAATAACTTTCCGTTCATAATATCTTAGTAGGATTGATTGCTACATTAGTTCAATTTCACGTCTTCAAGTGTGAACGAAATTGCAGTTGAACTTGTTACTTGTCAATTTTGCCAAAGCTTTGTTCAATTTCATGCTAAATTTGTCTCAAGGATAGGCCTTACTTTTAGGTTTATTACGGTTCCTCACTAAAATTCGCAGAAACCGAACCGAATTCAAAAAAGTTTTTACCCTGCGGGTAGGCTGAACAAAACCAAAGAACCCAAGTATCCCAGCCCTAGTGCAAGTCACAAACAGCATTGATGACAGGCCCAAAGTACTCTACCAACCTAAGGATAGGGCCCCGGGTCAATCAACAAATAAATTTGTATCACGACCCCGTTGTAGTACGGTGGTCGAGGTCGATCACAGGGAATTATTTCATGCGTGTTTGAACGGTTGATTGTCTAACACAAATGCAAGGGAAAGAAAGCACACGAAGCAACTCGGGACCGAGGTTGTCAATCTCGGGACCGAGGTAGCTAGGCACAAACAAAGTTGGGCTCGAGGCTAGGGTCTCGGGCACGACGCAACAATTAATAAAAGGGAATAAACAAGCTAGGCTAAGGGGATCCTAGGGCTAGGGGTTCATGCCAACATCAACTTCACATGCTATCATATAGATCAATGAACTAGAGGCTTAAGCTTTGAACATAGATCATCAAATCCAATCAAATCATGCTATTAATCTCATGGAACGGCTTTCACACATTCAAGCCAATCGACTTTCCACTTCCGCTTCGAGTCGATCGACTCTCTATCTACTCCTATTCGACCGCGGGATCAAGAGGCTTTCTCTTCATCCCTTCGAACCAACTTTCCTAGGTTGTCAATCTAAGAATCTTGCTCATAAGGTAAATAGACATGGATCAAGGCAATCAAGTCATGAAATTGGTTCAAGCACATGCAATTGAGTTGGGGTTTTCGCCCCCTACCCTAAGATCAAGCTAACTACTCGCTAATCATGGAATTCAAGCTAGCAATCATCACAGACCATAGGCAAATCATGATTCATGCAAGTCAAATCCATAATCTACAAACACAAAATCTAAGCTAAAGAAAACTTGAATTAAACAAAGGAAGAATTCTTACAATCTCTACTCCCGCTCCAAGCCTAAGGGTTTCTTTCCTCTCCAAGGAAAGGAATTCATCCAAATCCTCCTCTAGATCTTAGGTTCTTTCCCTCCCTTGGAGAAGAGTCCACCCCCTTCTTCCTTCTACTCTCTCAAACCTCACTCTCAATTTACTCCCAAAGTGTATGTGATCCTCCTAATGAGAGATTACAAGGCTTTAAATAGAGATTTTCCCCCTATTACAAAGACTAGATTACCCTTCTAAACTCCTTGGGCTCCAAGGCTTGTCCTTGACCTCCAAGGCTTCTAAAACTCCTTGATCTCCAAGGCTTCTAGACTCCTTGACCTCCAAGAAAGCAAATATGGTTTTTGGAATTAACAAGAAAATCCCAAAAATAAAGGAATCCGGAGCCACGACCGACATGGATCGACACGGAGAACCTCGGGCCCGACTTGCTTCAACCTCGGTCCAATGGCATGTCTTTCATGAACCTTGGGCCCGAATTGCCACACCTCGGACCACCACCTCGGGCCACCATGGTACCTCGGGCCCGACATGCTGGGTACCTCGGGTCTAAGGCAAATTTCAGCTTGTTTTGCCCCGTTCTCTCTCGTTTTAGCTCCGATTGACTCGATTCTTTCGCCATTCTCTTCGTCTTCACTTGAGGCTTCTTTCCATGCATTATTAGCTCCATTTTGGCTCCTTTTTCATCCTTGAATTCCTCCATGATTCCATGCTCCAATCTCCATGAGTTTTTGCCAAAAACACTTACAAAACACACGAAACGTGCATAGTCTCCGAATCTCATAGAAAATCGGAATCTAAGCTAAAAAGGGACAAAACACACAAGAAAGGGGACTAAAGACACATATTTACATAGGAAAATCACCTATAAAACACTACCAAATTGAGAGACATCAGAATACCCCATACTTAAACTTGCTTGTCCTCAAGCAATAACTTGGATTCAAACCTCAGCATGATCTTCAAGTAAAGCACTAAGTCAAAACCATTTTCAAGCACGTATGAATCCAAAGATAAGCAATAAAACGTCATCATATGTGTATGCATGCTTCAAGTATGAAATGCTACCACCTAGCCTCACTTTAGGGAAATGTAATCAAAACACAACTCTCAAGTGTGTATGGCTTAATGCACAAAAGTGATGCATCTCTCCACTCATGCCTTGTGCAAAGTATACTTTTATCATTGAAGATAATATTACCAATCTCTCTACCTAGAGATGTCAAAACAATACCAATACAAGATGAACTTAGGCTCAATGGAGATCCTCATAGAGAATTCCATTCGGCCGGGTTGTAATGGGGCTTTTGGTGTTTCATAAGGGAAGGATTTGTCATAGAGAATTTCGTTCATTAATTGTTGTGCATAGTGCACTTATCTTTCATTAATGACAAACCAGTGCATTCAGTTATCGATTTTTAGATGCAGCAACCCAAAACGGGTCAAGGGCCACATCAAAGAAACACCTAGCTAGGGTGTTGTCACCTCTCTACGCTTGTAGAGCAGGCAAAGTCATGACCTAGTATTAGAGTATAGGTACATCCTAATACATCTTTTTAAGAGGTGTAGCAGAGACGAGTCTCTCACCCCTGATCCCTATTCTAGTCCATAACAAAGTCTCGAAAAGAGACTTGAAACAATCAGAGGCCATAATCATCGGTTCTACGTCCATGGACTAGCGCAGTGCAATAAGATAAATAAAAATGGGGTCATTATTTCTAAACAGTAATTAACCCTATGTTCATTTTATTTAGCAAACAAGGTGTTCCCAACAATTATATGGATATTAAACGGAATGGAAGGAAATTCACGTTTAATCATAAAGAGCAAGAGAATCATCCACTTGCACATGTGGAGGATATTCTAGGATAAGAGGAAAAATGGTATCACTTGCACATGTTATAGCGTTGATCTTTATTTTTAATTTTTCATTCTTTTGTGGTACTATACTTTTCATTGCTATTTTTACTTCTCACAAAGTAGAACTTGGGACTTCAGATTTTTCACGAGCTCAAGTATGGAAGAGAGCTCGAGCACAAAAAGATGGCAATTTTGATCCAAAAGTGAAGGAGGTGGTTGATAGAATGGTAAATTTGATATACCTTCCTAATGTCCTCGTTAGCTAGCCAAGATCATTTTCTTGCTTCTAACATGTGAGCTTTTGTTATTTTTAGGATATTTTGTCTGAACAAGCATCGTTAGGTGAGATTGAAATATCTGGGCGAAAGGATATATTATCGTTGGCATTGGAGAAAGAAGAACATCATGGACGCGTTCGAGGAGTTGGTCAATATGTCACTATGACAGATTACTATGGACGTAAATCTCGTGGTTCCTCTACACCGGACGATGCTGTTGCTCGTACTGTAAAAGAAAGTGAGGAGAGGATGGGAGACAAAATGAAGCAAATGCAACAACAAAATACAGATGCTCAAGCACAAATTCAAGAAATGCAAGGATTTATTGTGACACTACTTCAAAAAATGAATAAAGAGATGCCTCATTTGTCATTATCAATCCCTCAGTTTGGACAACAAATGCCTACTACTCCGGTTGACCTGCCTTATGTTCCACCATGTACTCCAATTAGCCCAGATCAGGTAATGTCTTCTTTTTGCCTTAGTTTTAGACATTGTTGAAGACTATCTAATTTCTTCCCCTCTTTAACTTAAGGGCTCGTTGAAATCCACTAAGGAATCACAAACTGAGCTGGTGAAGGAAAGAGTTGGGATCAATGAGTCTAATACTCATATAGCATCAAAACCAATGAGTCCAATTATTGAGCCTTCTTCAACTCCATCATTAAATATGCTTGACTCCTTAAATGAGGTAATTATCTAGCATTTATGAGCTTCAAATTCTACACTTGATTATGAGTTGTAATTTTTGGGTTCAGTTATGAATTGTTCTTTATGTTTAGGGTAAGATGGATTTTTGCATATTTAAAAGAGCTGTAATTTCTGGGTCATGTACACTACATGTTTCTAGTGTTTTTTTTCCCTTTTTTTTATTTGTTTCACTCTTTTTCTTGTGCAAGTATTATACATATTGCATTTTGTTGTATATGTATAGGATTTTGTGTCGTGCACTTTGTTTTGGCCAAACATGGGATAACAAGTGGCGATCGGTAGTGTTTGTTGTTCAAACTCTAGTGTTGGTGTTCGATTACACAATCGTGCATTGGATCCTGGATGCTTTAAAGTTCAAGTTATCACCCCTATACAAGGAAAGGGAGAAGTAGAGCTTCCACGACCTACTGATGAAGCTCGTACCGTTTTTGAAGCTGTCGGTGGGTTTGTAGCATGGCCAATTGAATTTGTCTCAACAAATACGGTATATAAAATTGATATAATTCACTGCATAAATTCATATATTTTTTTCATAATCAGTTTGTGTTTTTCTTATAGGTCAAAGTATCGGATAAAGCCCGAAAGACAACACAAAAATCAAACTTAAATGTTGTGACTAATGAGTCTATCATCCATCTTTCGCCCGGAATAGAAATGGTTGAGTCATACACCAAGAGAATGCCAAACTTTATTTGGTACCATCGTGCAATGGATAATACAGTTTGCAATGTCAAGTTGTCTGATGAAATCTTGGGGTATGAACACACGATTAGTGTTGGTAAAATCAAATCACAACAGTTGTTGGGGCAAAATAAAATCACAACAGTTCACATGTCAATATATATCAAGTAAATTGATTCAAAAAATATGTATTACTTGTTTCTTTATTTTTACAAAATACTAAGTCAATTTTATTTTGTTTGTAGATACTTGTGGGACAAATATTGTCCGACGACCATGCATCACATGTATGGATTTCTCTGTCCTTCAAGTGTGTCCCCTGGAGGATCTTGTAAGTTATTGACTGATCGACAACAATATATTGCTAAATCAATAAGGGGAAACATTGAAATGAAGATGATATTAGCACCATACAACATTGGGTAACACTCTAATAATACCTTTTGTATTATATATATTTTCAATATTCATATATATACATATATAAGAGGCATATTGCAATCATACATGAGCGAGGTATATATGTGCAGATCGCATTGGATATTACTAGCTATTAATGTCAAAGATGATACTGTCTACTATCTTGATCCACGTCGAGGAGAGATTTCTTCAGATGTCCAGATCTTTTTTGATACGTAAGTTGTATATTTCTTAACATCATTTTCTTAGTATTTTATGGTATTATTTATTGAACAAATCTATAAAATGAATTGGATGGACAGGAGCTTAAAGATCTATTGGGCTGGTACAGGTCGCAAGAAATCTCATAAACAAACACGGTGGATCACGATAAAAGCAAAGATACTATCTAGCATAGGTCTTTTTACTAATATATGCTTCTTTATCTACTTATGTGTTTGTATTTTTTTATAGTGTCCTCGTCAATGTAACACCCCGTCTTTTTGACAAGGCGTTACTCGGTAGTAGATCTCACGAGGCACTACCAAGCTGGTTCGACAACGGAGATTCGGATCTTGCAACGCGGGCACGGCGAGAAAACATAAAAAACATCCAACTTGTATTTGAATAAAATAACAAATAAAAGTTTAAACAAGTTAACATGCCCTAATCCCCCAGAACAAATCCACACTCAAATACAAAAATTCCAAAACTCACCTTAAAAGTCAAACATCTGCAATTTCACTTAGTATAAACCAAAGTCAAATAGTAATAAAATTGGCAAAAATAATAATAATAACACCCAACACTATGACACGCGCGTTACTGCCCCGCTCCACCATTTCGCTGAGGCTCGGCCATGGGATCCTGAATACCTGGAATGAAAAATAATTCCCCGAGGGGTCAGATCTTATCCTATCAAGTCAGAATCACATGTGAGTTACAAGACGTTTCAAAACCGTTTTTCTAAGGTCAGCAAACAAGTCCGCAATCACACACATATCTCTAGTCCAGTCCTAGGTCCAGTTAGTCAATCAGATATCATCACATACGACTCGCAATCAGAAACTCTACCTACAATATGCAGCACTGCCCCTATAACACTACATACCATCACACTACGTAGGCTATGCGGCACTGCCCCTATAACACCGCATGCCATGACAACGGCGTATCGATCCCACGCCGGACTCAGAGACGGGCCATCTCGTAAACCATCCATCCTCGATCCGACCGTCCATCTCATCACAACCATCCATCTCAACACAACCATCCACAATAAGCCTCCACTGGAGCGATGCCCAACATAGAGAAAACGACGACGAAAACACGCACATATAATAACTTTCAAAACCAGTTTCCAAAATCTATTTACACACAGCACACATATCAAAACATTTTAAAAGATCGATCGGGACTAGTTCCCAAAACCAATCCTATAACTACCACGCAACCCTAACAGGCTAGAACAGTACTGAGCAAGTCGAAAATCGACTTACCTGAGAGGCGAAGGAATTTTTCCGTGAACAAGGAAGGCCAAGAACCCGGAAAGATTAATCTCCTAAAACGATAATTGAAATCAAATAAATGCGACTAGGACGATTATCATAAATTAGGAGGAATGAAGAATTATAAAAGCCTAGAATATTCCCGACTCGAACCCGACGAAACCCGAATACCCAAACCGACGCCAACCAGTCCAATCGACATAACTGCTAAAGAACAACTAGCTAGAGCACTAATCTATACTATATATTAAAGCCGGAGAATTTCGAGCCTCCACGTTTATTCTGGCCCCACTTGATTAACAATTTTATATGTTTTATTTTTCCTAATTATCTAATCTTTTATTTTATCTTTTTTCTTACCCATCAAATATCTATCTTTAAATTATCTTTAAAATTTCCTTAATTATCTAACCTTTAATTTTATCCTTTTTCTTACTTATCTAATATCTATCTTTGAAACAATATTATCTATCTTTAAAATTTCCTTCTATAAAAGGTACATATTAATTAACTTAACTTTTCAATTCCCATTTTAATCTATTTATATATAAGAATTAATATATAGTATAGATTATAGTAGATATACAAATTAACGAAAAAAATGATCATTACCCGTACATGGTATGGGTCTTCAGCTAGTTAAATACTAACTAGCCTAACTAATCACTAGCTAGCCTAACTAATTACTAACATCCGAGACTTGCACCATCTACCCACACCCACCAATTTCAACCTTTTTAATTAACTTCTCTAAAGCGGGCCCACCCTCCTATTTTCACCTTCAACCTTCGCCCAAATCTCCAAACACCAGATCCGAACTTTGCAATCTGACCACTGCCAAACCCGCCGGACCAAACCTTCCCCTTCCTCTCGATTTCTCCCTCTCACTAGCGCTCACTCCCACTCGACCTTCCCGACCTCACCGGAATGCGGCCACCCCGGACAACACAACCCTGACACCCAACAACCGACACTGGCCCGACCACAACCCCGATGCCCAAACCTCGACCGGCTCCTAGAACAGAGAAGAACAAGAACGGAGCGAAACCGATGCTTACCGGCGACGAGAACACCTGCTCGATTCAATCGGAGTTACACCGCCGGAAGTTGAAGACGTGGCCAACGGGGACGAATTTTCGGTGTTCTGATATAAGCAGGGGTTTATGAGAACGAAAACAATTACGGAAAAGGATGTGGTACCGCTTGGTTTGCACCGAGAGAAACGGAAACTGTTACAGGGTATATAAGCTAGATTAGAACCACCCCCAAAAGCTAGCCAATAGGGGTGGGGAACATCCCACTTATATACCACACATTGGAGGTCATGACTTTGCAATGTGGGAAATCCCCCCATAAGGATTTCCTATAACAAAGCACCCCCGCTGAGTGCCGATGTGACGTCGGCACGGTTACAGGGATCCAGGCACCAGGGTCCGCACCAGGTGCCCTGGCCACGGTGGGCCCTTAATCCGCCGGGGTCGGTCCGCACTAGGTGTCGACTACCCACCACCCATGTAACTACCACCGAGACGTAAGCCCGACGTTCCGACGGGTACCTCCACCGGAAACTGGCTTCCTTGCCTCTTACGTTCCAACGAAGGTACCACACGACCCCTACCGATGCGCACTCAGGGTACAACGGAAGGTATCGTGTCGGAAGGCCGGTCCCAGCTCTGATACCTTTGTTACAAGGTATATAAGCTAGAGAAGATTCACCCCCAAAAGCTAGCCAATAGGGGTGGGGAACATCCCACTTATATACCACACATTGGAGGTCATGACTTTCTAATGTGGGAAATCCCCCCATAAGGATTTCCTATAACAGAAACCGACGAGGAACTCACCAAAGTTTAGTAAGGAGTCGGACGCGAAGAGAACGATGGTGGACTGCAATGGCAGGGTGTTCGATCAAAGTTGAAAGGGAGAAGACGGGGCTTCGACTTTGCATGAGGAATTGAAAATACGATGACCGCACATACGGTTTTGGCGTACATAAATAGGGTAGGGTTTGAATAATTAATTCATCCACCACATATTTATTTACAAATAATGGTGTAAGTGGATTTGCTTAACTAGTTAATTTCGGACATTGGATCAGGGAACGAAACGGGCTTTGGGTCAAGGAACGAAACGGAACCCGGATTGGATAACCCCAACATTACAGTCAAGCCAAAAAAGATGATTGTGGGTATTATGTGCTACGATTCATGCGGGAGATCGTTGATCAACGATACACAAATCACATCCCCGAAGAGGTATTGATTCTATGATACGTATACATAGTATAATTTTTAAGTTACTACTTCAATGGCTCGATCGAAGTTTATGTATGTGGATCATATGTTGTGGTTGTTGTAGGTGGGTAAAATTACCCTATTAATTAAGGATAATATCTTCGCCAACCAGGTAAGTATATCTAATAAATATCTTTATTAGCCTATTAAATCGTGGTAGTTATCCAGTAGTTGGAAGATTCTATCCTATTTAAGAAGATAGAATTATTGATTGGGCTCCAAGGATTTAACCCTAGCCCTCTCTCTCCACTATAAATACATGGCTTGGCTATGTAGAAAGGATGTACACAAACTACCCTAGAGGGGCTGATCATCGCTTGTGGTCGCCCTACCCTGCGCCTCTCTCTCTACTGTTACCCTCGCGAATACTCTACTGACTTAGGCATCGAAGGTGGATTGGGGGTTCCCACCCCCTTTGTCCATTGTTTTGCAGGTCTAGGTCATTGACGGAGGCTTGGAGAAGAATGTCATTGAAGAAGGAATTGAGACTTGTACACCGACATATTTCGTGTACTAACATTTGGCGCCGTCCGTGGGGAACAACAATCGATCCATAATTATGGTGCTGTAATCGACCCCAAACAACGAGGATACGACCTTGGTTGACCCTGGGGCAATCGCGCCGGGCGAGTCGCGCGATTCGCTTTCGGCAGCCCTAGAGCCGCGACCGCGGATTAACAACCCGCGACCGCGGATCACCACCCGCAACCGTGGCTCCGTCGCCCGCGACCGCGGGTCGAGGCCAAAGCGTGCGATCTCCGAAATTCGCTCGGAGAACGAATCCCAACGCGCGTTGAACCCGATACTCGCTCGGGATGATAGACCGCATCGCGATCCGGGCAAGACGCCTTGCTTGGATCCGACTCAATCCGTGACGTAATCCCCCTCGCAAGTGCGTCTGTTCATCGCACAGACCTATGGGGACTCGAGTCAGGCAACGGAATCGCGAGTCATAACATTGCGAGGTCTGAATCAACTAATCAAGTACGGGATTCGGCGGTGCGCCTCGCTAAATTGAACCTTGGATTGTCGATCCAAGAGGTTGCCCTAATGAAAAATCATTGTTGATTATCGATCCAATGAAAACCCTAGGTTGGGGGCAACCCTAATCACAATCGCGTGTACGTAACGCAGGGATATACGTATGAGCATACGTATAAGCATACGGAACCGATCGCTGGAGCCTGGGGCGGGCGAGCGGTCGGTCCGATCCGTTACCCCGACCGAGCCGGGTCACGCCGTCGAGCCGCTGCTGGCGCGCCATATGGGTCCTCGCGCAAGGACCGACAGTAGTCGCCAAAGATGCGGGTGTTCGTACGGAGACTGGGCGACACGCGGGCCCAGGTCTGTGGGCCGCGGGCGCGGTTTCCCCTCAGAATCCTCCGCCTATTTCCTGCACATGAGCCGCGGGCGCGGGCCGGGAATCCGCGGTCGCGGATTGGCCGCCGGGGGTAGCCGTCGACGAAACCCTAAACGATTGGACAATTGGACCTGCGGGCGCGGTCCAGGGTCCCGCGAGCGCGGGCCCACATACTAACGAACTCGGCGCGAGTTCGGAAGAGGGTTTCGGGATTGGACACCTGGACACGGTCCAGGGTCCCACGAGCGTGGGCCCACGTCGTAACGAACTCGGCGCGAGTTCGGAAGAGGGTTTCGGGATCGGACACCTGGACCTGCGGGCGCGGTCCAGGGTCCCGCAAGCGCGGGCCCACGTCGTAATGAACTTGGCGCGAGTTCGGAAGAGGGTCTCGGGTTCGGAGCCGATCCCACCGCACAAGTCTTCGCTCGTCGCCAAGAGCGAGCTGCACTATAACCGCGAGCGCGGTGGCAGACGCGGGCAAGGTGGCGAGGAAAGAGGAACTCGCGAGCACAGATCCGCGAAGAATCGCAGTCTGGGGCAGAACCGCGGGCGCGGTTTCGCTCTAGAGAACAAAACCTCTGTTCGGGAGTCAAACCGCGACCGCGGGCCCATCACCCGCGACCACGGGTCAGCGATTGACAAGGTTACCGTTTGTGCTTCCGACTCACTTTTCGGGAGCTACGCTTATCGGATTTGGACGATCCACATATCGCCGAAAAGAGGAGGAGATAAGCTACAAACTATCTTCAGAAGTCGAAGCGAGAATCCTAATCGAAGTCAGTCGAAACTGGGCACGAATAGCGCAGTCCAGGAATCGAGCCAAAGGGTTGGAAGATCAATCAATGTCCTTGACCGTTGCGCAAATCATCAAGACACCACTTTGAGATTTGGTAAGACCATTGACCTGCGCTTCCAATCTTGAATTCGTGTTGGACCACGAACGTCTGCGCGGACGTTAGAGTGGTCAGGAGCAAGGCCCCTTCATTGGGGCAAAGCGGCGACTGCGGTGCGCGGAGCCGCGACCGCACCCCTCAATCCGTGAGCACGGAATTGCAGCAGGAGCAATGCGAGACAAAAATGATAAATCGTTACCGCGGCCCATGCAGGCATGATCGCGGTATCACTATTGCGCACTCTTCGTGAGGCCCTCGTGTGGATATTGAGTTGTTTGAAAACCTTCGCTTTTTTGTGCTCTTTCGTTTTCTTAAACAAAATCCTGGCCAGGAAACTTTTTGTTTTATTCATCGCTTTGTTTTCTTGAAATCTCAACAAGTGACGCGCTCAAGGGTAAACGCAACGTTAGTTCATCACACTAACGGAATCCTCGTATGCTAGCTACGTAGGAGGATTCCCGCGTATTCACTCGCGGTGGTTCCCGTGATGTTCCATAGAGGTGGTTCCCGTGTATTCGCTCACGGCGGTAGTTCCCGCGTATTCGCTCGCTGTGGTTCCCGCGTATTCGCTCGCGGTGGTACCCGTGATGTTCCATCACGGCAGTTCCCGTGTATTCGCTCACGGCGGTTGTTCCCGTGTATTCGCTCGCGGTGGTTCCCGCGTATTCGCTCGCGGTGGTACCCGTGATGTTCCATCACGGCGGTTCCCGTCTATTCGCTCACGGCGGTTGTTCCCGCGTATTCGCTCGCGGTGGTATCCGTGATATTCCATCATGGCGGTTCCCGTGTATTCGCTCACGGCGTGTGTTCCCGTCGCTCGCGGTGGTTCTCGTGTATTCGCTTACGATGTTACCCGTGATAGTGCGTCACGGTGGTTCCCGTGTATTCACTCACGGCGTTTGTTCCCGTCGCTCGCGGTGGTTCTCGTGTATTCGCTCACGACGTTACCCGTGATAGTTCGTCACGGCGGTTCCCGTGTATTCGCTCACGGCGGTTGTTCCCGTGACATTTGCTCACGGACTATGGCTGGCCACCATAGAGTTCCCGTGATACTCGCTCACGGATGTTCCCGTGATACTCGCTCACCGACCGCGATATTCGCTCGCGGAGCCCCCATGATATGCGCTCATGGGGGGGGGGGGGACCGTGATATTCGCTCACGGGGGTTCTCATAACACTCGCTCATGAACGTGCAAACGTGCCCGTCTCCTAATCAACATAAGTCACTCCAAGTCAATCCTAGAGTACCTACGTCTTAGTTACGCAACTAAGACGCAGGTGGGGCATTTGTAGGTGGGTAAAATTACCTTATTAATTAAGGATAATATCTTCGCCAACCAGGTAAGTATATCTAATAAATATCTTTATTAGTCTATTAAATCCTGGTAGTTATCCAGTAGTTGGAAGATTCTATCCTATTTAAGAAGATAGAATTATTGATTGGGCTCCAAGGAACTAACCCTAACCCTCTCTCTCCACTATAAATACATGACTTGGCTATGTAGAAAGGATATACACAAACTACCCTAGAGGGGCTGATCATCGCTTGTGGTCGCCCTACCCTGCGCCCCTCTCTCTCTACTGTTACCCTCGCGAATACTCTACTGGCTTAGGCATCGGAGGTGGATTGGGGGTCCCCGCCCCCTTTGTCCATTGTTTTGCAGGTGTAGGTCATTGAAGGAGGCTTGGAGAAGAATGTCATTAAAGAAGGAATTGAGACTTGTACACCGACATATTTCGTGTACTAACAGCTGTTATCCATACCTCTTTAGTTAGCCTTTTGCTTGCTCAGTACTTGTATGATTGATTTCTTAATTGAGATGAAAGCTTTTGTAGTCAAATAAAATGTCAATTTGATATGCTTCTAAGTGTGTTGTGTAGGATGATATGATCAAGATATCATCAACAAGTTTACTAATTATATTTCATTTTGTTTTTGTATTACAGTATTACACAAAATAAGAAGCATATACCCAAGAAGAAATTGATCAGATTCGGGTGGAGTGGCTTGAATTCTTTAGTGAAATTACTGACAATTAGGTAAAAGGCTTGTCTTTCACTATCAATCTACAATGATATTTTGCAATTGTTAATGCATGAAAAGTTCACATGCTTTCTCTTCTATACAGGCCATGATAGCTCATCGGGTTTGATCAAGTTTCATCTACCGAGTTCCTGTCAATTCCAATAGACTTAACTAGGTTTTTCTAACTATATAGCTAGAGACACTTTCTCATTAAACCATAGTATTGTTATACTTTTGTTTCGGTTACTTAAATGATTTAAACTTATGTATTCTAAATTATGAACTTGGTCAAATCTATATATATTTTATTTTGGTGTCTATGACCTAGTGTTTGCTTTGATATGAAATTCTTAATATTCAATATGGGTGAAAAGTATTGGAAACAAGTTACTGGTAATCATACAGGTTGGTAGGAATCAAATACATATAGCAATACGGCAAGGAAAAATAAAAGATTTTATTTTATTTTGTTTTTATCACGGTTTTCTGGTATCCGAGATAATAAAAACTATTATTCGCGCGCAAATATTCACATTTATCACGGTTTATGACCGGGATAAAAAGCAAGATAATACGCGGGAAATTTTTAATATTCAATTATCACGGGTCAACACCGTGATAAACCCTTCACAGAGGGCGCGCCGACTCACATTTCATCCCGGTTTGTAGGCATATTATCACAGTTCGCTAACCGTGATAATTGGTGGTCAAAACCGTGATAAATACCTTCACAGAGGGCGTGCCAACTCACATTTCATCCCGGTTTTTATTCATATTATCACGGTTAGCGAACTGTGATAATTGATCACCAATTATCACGGTTCCGTAACCTTTGAGCTTTTATCTCGGAACTTATTATCCCGGTTAAAAACCGTGATAAATGATGAAACGGAACCGTGATAAAACAGTGTTTTTGTACTAGTGAAAGTATGATATGGCAAGTGCACTTATTATGTTTAAAAACAATTGCCTTGTCATATAATACAATCGCGTCACTAAAATTATAAAAGAGAAGATCTACTTGAAAACTAAAATAAAAATAAAACAATATCTTAAACTCAAATAACTTTATACAAAAACTATTAAAAAGAACAGAAAACTATTGACAGAGAAATGTACACGAGGAAAAAATGAAAGCAGGAAGAAGCATAGATGTTGACTGCGACACCAAGGAGGGAGACCGGCAACGAGGAGGATCAGGAGACCAAGTGTGGCACAACAACAACGGGCACGAGTAGGGTTTTTTATATGAATTGCAAATTTTGGGGTTTTTGGTTGGGGCTCCTGAATCATTTTACTAATTCGATGTGTGAAATCTGACATTGACTTTTATTATTTCAAGGTCTGACTGTGTGATTGTGGTCTTCATTTTATTAATTTTCATCTATAAGGGGTTGGAACAACCTGCTGAATTGTTCATCTTCTTTGTTCATTAATGGAGGTCTTTTTCTTTTGAATTCATTTTATATTAATTTTATTCGAGTTTTAGATATGTTTTGTTTCAAATTAGTTCTCGATCAAATTTTCTTTATTATAATTTATGTGACAAGGCAAAAAAGAATAAAAAATTGAGGGTACTTGTCATGTTATATTTCCAGTGGACACGACATCATAAGTGCATTCGCTACATCATACTTTCAGTGGACACATCATCCAACACCTTAGAAATTTGATCGGAAAGTGATTTCATATCGTTTTTGGTTAATATTAAAGTATTTTAGATTGCTAAAGATAATTTTAAAACGTGAGATTGTTTTGGTTTGAGGGTTGATACTTGAGAATCTAATTGAGAAAAGAGGCCTTGACTCATTAATAAGTGTACACGCTGATTCACAAGAAAAGTCCAATCTGATAGTTGATATATTATGTTTACTAACCATGGGGTAAAACAAATTTTCTGAAGTAGAGGTTCTATCTTCGAAATTAGAGAAAGAGATTCGAATACATGATATTATTTTTACCAACCATGGGATACAAGGAGAGATAGGGAATCAATATCTCAGACTTTACAAGTAGTAATATTGATAAGGTGAAAACCTTTAGCATAAGATTAATATTGTCATAATATGAAAGAAGATTAAAGTTGTTTACCATGTATCTAACAAAAACTTAATAGAATTTTCATTTATAAGAATCTATTTTACTCCTTTTAAGAAGGGATCTTTTATATTTAATACTCGTCCAGATTGCCTGGAAGTATTCATTTTATAATAAGGAAATAAGTATTGGTGAAAGTTTCCCTCTCCTTTTCCTATAGTGTATATGAAAAGTGAAACCCATCGTCGATAACTTTTCGGTGATCTTCTCTGACAAGTGGAGTGTGTCAAAAGTAAGGGACCTTAAAGCCAAAGCTAAAACAGTTACGTTTTTGGAATCAACAAACACTTTACTATTAGACCATGGAAATAGTAGATCAACTTCTAATCATGATCGAAGGAAAGAGATCGCAAACGCATGTATAAAGTCAGAGTTTGACCTCTCAAAAGCTGACTCGACCCGAATCAGACCTAACCCACCCCTAGATTCTAAGGTTTAAACCCAAAAGTGTAACACCCCGTCTTTCTGACAAGGCGTTACTCGGTATTAGACCTCACGAGGCGCTACCAAGCTGGTTCGACAACAGAACATTAGGATCTTGCAACGCGGGCACGGCGAGAAAACATTGAAAATATCCAACTCGTATTACGAATAAAAACTTTTACAAAACATTTCATGATTCCAACCCAATACATGACTAATAAATACGAACTTTCCCCAAACCCATGCACATCAACTAGCAACTTACTATATAAGACCATACAAGATAATTCACCTAACAATAGTTAAAATAACAATAACCCTTCTCAAAACCCAAACCATCTAATGACACACATCGCCGCTTCACGTCATCAATCCGCCAAGTCCCTACACGAATCCCTGAATACTTGGAATGAAAAATAGTTCCCCGAGGGGTCAGCTACTACTCTACCAAGCTAGACTAAGCATAGCAACCATAGGACGTTTCAAAACAATTTTATTCTAAGGTCAACAAACAAAAGTCCACAATCACACACGCATAACTCTAAGTCCAGTCCTAGGTCCAATTAGTCACACATATTTAATTCACTAACACAATCAAAATCACAAGTCTCTTGCACACACACATGCATCATTCTTCTTTCACACACGACCATCTCCACGCAACGTCATTCATCCCTTCACTTCCATTGTAACACCCTCTACCTACTACGAGAGTATTACCGCCAGTAATCTCGGATTTACCTAATCCAAAACTACTCAGGCTTTTAAAACGAAATTACCACGATCATGGAAACGCAAGCCGCTGCTTTTACGAGCATATAAAGGATGATTAACTCAGAACGCGACGGCGGAAAAGGAATATATACAGACCAGTGCCTCGAAGAGGACTTTTAAAGGAAGACGATCTAGACTATTACAGTCATCCAAAAGAAAATTTGCACAGACCAGGCTGTTGATTATCTTTGTCTTCTGACAAGTTAGTCGATTAGCTCAACTTCATGAAATCCTGCTAGCCGCACCCGGTTCGTGAAAAGAAAAAGAAGAAAATGGACGTGTTAGTCTATGAAAGACTAAGAAAGTGGAACGTAGCTAAGGTTCACAACGTTATAACCCAAAAATTGGTATCGAACTTCATCAGTAGCACCTCTTCCTAAAAGAGACGATAATATAGATAATCTCAACGACAGAATGTCGATGAGCGGCCTTAGGAAGACATACGAGAATTGGTTGGGATTATTTATTCACATCAATACACTGAAAGAAATCCACTGAGCAATCAGCTCAAACTCATCAACCTAGTATTTTAATAATGTGCATAACGCACTTATCTTGAATTACTTTCAAACCAAAGCATTCAGTTTGACAGCTTTTAATCAACTCGGCCATCCATTGCCGAGGTCACAAGGATATTGGATCCTTGATCAATTTTCCGAGCGCGTAGCGCTAATGCACTTAGCTAGAGTGCGTCACCCCTCAAGGACAGAGTAGGTAGAGTCATGACTCGAGTACCAAGGTATAGGGACATCCTGGTACAATCTTTTAAAGAGATGTTATCAGACGCCCACGCCCCATCCCTGAAACTACCCTAATAACTATTCTAATCCATAACAATGTCTCAAACGAGACATATTTACACACAAGGTCTCACATAGCGGACCTAAAATCCAGTTCTATCGCAATACTAAAAATAACAACAAGGTCATTAATTCTAACAACCTAGTTCTTTTTCTTTGCACATAAATCAATCCCAACAAATTTGATCACATGGAAGTAGGTATCTCGTTTAACGGAACTAGAGGAAGAGAAACGTCCACTTGCCTTAACGTTTGAAGAGCTATTGGAAACGGGAAAGTCGATGCCCAATCCTTACAAGCCTCTAAGCCACGGGATGGCACGGATACCGAGATGTCACCGAGGTTCGAAACTCGAAACAAAGCCTTGCACGAAAACCGAGACGAGTCGAGGCACACAAATCGAGGCAACTCCGGTCACCTTCAAATTACCGAAGAAGGTCGGGTATGGAATTCTTGGCTTAATTGGAGTTCACTGGTGGTGCAGGGGTAACTGGTCCTCCAGCGAAATTCCGGCAGAACTCCGGCGAGTCTCCGACGAGTCCGATTTTTCTAGAAAAATTCCCATCAATGAATTCGAACGGGTTTTCACAAAATCGATTGAAGATCCACGTATATCAACTCATCAACTACCTCAAGAATTAATTTGGAGCATTTCCAAGCTCAAATCATGGCCCAATCAACTGAGTTTCCAAGTCGCCGGAAACCGAACAAACTGCGCAACCAACTTCAACAATTAATCCGACCCATTTACGTTGCGATTTTGGGAGAACTTATAACATGAATCTTGAAGAGGACTCCTTAACTTAAACTCAGGAAGTGATTTCGTAATTTGCTAGCAAGGAACGAGAGAGATATGATTTAATTACCGAGACTGATCGGAGTTTCTGTTTCCAAGCAGGTCCGCGACCTTCAACGGTAAAGTTACCCCCCTTTAAGCTGGTTTCTTGCCAAACTCACAACACGAACCTTGAAGAGGATCCTTCAATCTAAATCTGGAGTCTTGTTTCATGAATTTTGAGTGAGAAACGAGGGAGATATGAATTTTTGAACGTGACAGTCCAAACAGAGGTAGAACAGAGCACGAGATAACCGGAAGTACTTGGAGACGACTTGAGGACGACGAAGCTGATGTCGAACACCAGTGGGAGATAGCCCGTAGCTCAGCAAAATAATCAAAGCGAAAGCAGAGGTTTGCCTTGATGAAGAAGGAGGGAGCTACGTAAAAGAGAGGTTTGCAAGGAAAACAAAAGATAGCTGTCAACTTATAGATAAGGAGTATTTCAACTTAATCTCAAGGTGATAGAGATAAGAAGGAGACCAAGGGGCAAAAGAAACGTAGGGGGAAAGGAAAGAGGACAGGAAAAAACTTTAGAAAAATGAAGAAAACGCTCCCTTTGCAACCCCCTCCCTGCGAACCCCTTGATGAACAGTACACACACAGAAAAATCGGAAACCCTAGCCCCAAAAATCTCGCAAGAATCAACCTGATCTTGTGCGTCTTTCTCTCAAATGGAACTCACCAAGTCTCCAAAGTTGGCTTCTGGCCACAAATCGGAAGTTCTAGATCCAAAATCCCCAATTTCGCTCGGGATGTCAAAGGCAAGAAGCGGCATCGTCCGACAAGCGCCGCTTCTCTGAGCCGAATCTCTTCTTTGAGAAGCCGATTCAAGCATCAGCGTGGCCTCTCTTGCCTGGAGCCAAGGTTGATTCGAAAGCTAGGGCTTCTTCGATTCCATCACTGTTTGCAACTTTTCTTCCTTAAAATTCTGGGGGCAAGCTCTTCTATCAGAGGGAAGCAAATCTCAAGGCTGCTTTTCCGTGTTGAAGAAATCTGGGGGGGGTGTTGTACCCCTCTCTGGTGCGGCTATGACAGGCCCCGAAATCCGTCAAACCCAAGGTCGTCTCTTTCCTTCTCTATGCTTAAGAATCTTAAATTACAACTGTGTACGCATGCTGGTCTGGAATGCATAATAAATTGCTTTGCAGAACCTCTCATTGCATTCTATACATTGCCCTTTTACTATCCGTGCATAATCATTGTAACCAAAGTACATACTTGCATCTGCATCTATTTCGAGTACAAAACCAAGATCTTCACTCCAAGGGAACCTCAAGACCTCATGGAGAAAGACAAACGTTCATATAAAAAGGTTGTCTGTACTGATACCTCCATTCATAAAGACCAAGCCTCTAAAGAAACTCTTAAAGACAATGAAGAAAAATACACTACCAGGGTCATTGTGGCCTTTAAGGGTAGTTCTTCCACAAGGCCTTCTGAGGCCAACTCTCTTGGTACAAAGAAAGTGAAAGACAAAGCCAAAGCAAAAATTGATATGGTTATTTTCCTTGGCAAATTGTCAGGTGTCAAGGAAAAATTAAACCATTTAGAAGAAACCTCCCTATATGCTATTGTTCTTGGTGCTAGTCTCCTTTATTTCTTATATGCAACTTACTGTCAAGGTTTCCTTAAGCTTAAATCCAATTGTACTATGTTGCAGTATGCTGATTTTGGGGTGATGATTACACCATCTTTCTCCCTTGTGAGGGGTGGTGTATTCATGACTAAAAATAAGATAACTCTGATAGTTATGAACTCTAATTTTCTTCTTAAGCTAGTGACAATGGAAAAAATCAGAAACTTTTGTTATGTTGTCTGCTTGACTAAAACATTTATCTCTAGTATCCTATGTGGCCTCCAGAGTTTATGTGCTGATAAAATGCATTCTGTAAACTGCTCTCTGATGCACAAATCCGCCATGTATAATGTTCATGAATTTACTACTTTGGTGCCCCCTATCTTGCTGTTTTTTTTACCTACCACTATAAATGGATGCACAGTGATAATATATGATCTATATGACTTGAATGAACCCTTCAACACAAGATGGATTAAGACATCATACGTATTGGCTCCTAATTCTAGAAATAAGCAAGCAGACTGTTTAAATGACCGAAAATTCTATGTGACACATATGATCAGGAAAATTGTTCACTGCCCTAAGGAACTGTATGAACTCGGTTGCGTATTGTACATGATGGTGGTGCAGGCTCAGCCGCAGCTTGTATTCAAGACCCCCAGCTGGACAGGAAGCCAATATACACGACCTCAGAAACAAGCGAACAGAGCAAGAGACCAAGCTTATTACAACAAAGGACGACTACCTCAAAGTGCCCAATTTTGTAAATCTTGTTTGAAAACATTGTACTATAGTAAAGATGTTCTGATGTACTATGATAGCAAATGTACAATATTAACGATAGCTAAACACAGTTGTCGGCTTTGTAAACCAAAGACATTGGACTGTTTAACCCAGTATGTAATAAATCAGTTGAATTGCTCATACTATTGTAATGTCCGCTCATCTAGCATTGTTATACGTATTGATAATAGAAAAGCCAGAATTAGCATACTTAAGCAACAATATCAATATAGTAAGGATAAGTTGTCGTTAAAAAGAGACATACTTGCATCTAAGTTCATAGGAACTTCCGAAACACTCTCTCCTAATGTTATCAAATGAAAATTGCCTTCTGGAATAGTAGGGGTATCGGTAGGAAATCATTCTGGCCCGAAATAGATTCCTTTTGTAAAATTGAACGAATTCAAATCATGGCCGTAGCAGAAACCAAAACAGACCAATCTCCAAGTGATCAAACTTGGAGAAGGGCAGGGTTCGACAATTTGATCTGGTCTCCGGCTTCCGGTAGAGCTGGAGGCATTATGGTAATGTGGAAAGAGCACCAAATGCATAATGAATGCATATCGCTCCTCCTACAACAACCCCGATATATAGTACTTAAATATATACATCAAATCACTAAGTATACTATAGCCATTTGTCTCTTGTATGCCCCTCCTAAAGAAAATGAGAAAGAACAATTTTGGAACGAACTTGCACAAACTATGAAAAATTTCAACCTCCCACTAATCATATTAGGTGACCTAAATGAAATTCTTCAACCAAATGACAAACAAGGTGGTAACCACCCCGACAATAGTAGATTTAATCGGTTGACAAAGTTCATGGATGAGTGTAATTTATCAGATCTTCCAACAATAGGAAATTTATTCACCTGGAGGAAAAACAAGACGGAAATAAATAACACTTACGAAAAATTGGACAGGACTTTAGTAACTGATAACATTCTCCAATGGTTCCCGAATGTGCGAACATATAACCATGCCTTTACCACCTCAGATCATTGTAAAATATCAATTGAACTAACGAATGGACATATTGACAAAGCGCTTCCGTTTAAACTGGAAAAAATGTGGATGCAACGACGCGACTTTCGAAATGTAGTCAAGCAAGCGTGGAGAGTCGAATTTCAAGGATCGTATATGTTTCAACTCATGAAAAAAACTCAACTTTTTAAGAGATTAACTAAGGATTGGAAAAAGAGAACACTTGGAAACACATTTGAACAACTTAGACAAACTGAGGATACTCTTTTAGAGTTACAAAAGCAGATCATTCATTCACCGCAACCTGCAATCATTCAGAAACAATTACGCCTAATAAAGAAGAAAGAAAGTATTTTGAATTTCCATAAAACCTATCGGAAACAACGTGCTAAAACGAAGCACATCCGACTATCGGATTCAAATTCAGCATATTTCCATAAAATTGCTACTGGTAGGAGAAATCGGAAAGCAATTAAAACCTTAATCTCAAGCAACGGCACGTACATAGTGGGTGATGAAAACATACACAATGAGATAAAAGAAGACTTTAGAAAGCGATATACCAAAGAACCTGTGAACAAAGTTCTTTCTAAGGAATATCTTAAACTAATAGACCGAGAAATCTCAACCGAAGATAATATGCAACTTACGAAACCTATCTCGAATGAAGAAATAAAGAAAGCAGTTATGCAAATCGGATCAGATAAGTCACCGGGGCCTGATGGAATGCCTGCAGAATTTTATAAAAAATATTGGGACCTGGTGGGACCATCAGTAATTAAAGCGATTAAAAGTTTTTTCCATTCTGGGAAAATTTTGAGACAAACCAACCATACGTTCATTTCGCTCCTTCCAAAAAAAGAGAATCCTTCGACAACAAATCATTATAGACCCATAAGCTTATGTTCCACCATCTATAAAATCATAGCAAAAATTCTGACAGATCGTTTGAAACGAGTAATGCACAAGATTATCCACCCTCTCCAAGGGGCGTTTGTAGCTGGAAGAGCAATACAAGACAATGTGCTCATTGCCCATGAGGTTTTTCATTCCTTTAGGGCTAGTCAAGCTAAGACAGGATGGCTAGCCGTCAAACTTGATATGGAAAAAGCATATGATCGAGTAGATTGGAGCTATATATTTGACATATTAGAACAATTCGGCTTTGATAGTAAATTTGTTAATTGGATACGCGAATGCGTTTGTACAGTGTCTTTCTCCGTATTAGTAAACAGTGGACCTACGGACCCTTTCATAGCACAACGAGGTATTAGACAAGGTGATCCGCTATCACCATATTTATTCGTAATTAGCGCCGAAATCCTGGCTAGGAAACTTCAAGTAGAATGTGATCTCTCAAGAAATGTTATTGGATTTCCGATCTCTAGAGGTGGGTCCAAAATTCCATTTCTTGCTTTTGCAGATGACATTATTATCTTTTCAAAAGCCACCCACCATGCTTGTAGCAATATTAAGAAAATAATTGATGAATATTGTGCAATATCTGGACAAAAAGTGAACTATCACAAATCCGCTTTTCATACATCGAAAAAAGTAACTAGTCACCAGAAACAACAAATCCAGCAAATTTTGGGAATTTCCACGATGACAAACCTTGAAAAATATTTAGGTTGTCCGATTGTCAATGGGAGAGTCAATAAAGATACATTTCAGGAAACCGTCGGAAACGCCAAAAAACAGTTGGCCAAATGGAAGGCAAATTCCCTTTCCCAAGAAGGTAGAACCGTTCTGATACGTTCAAATTTAGCAACAAAACCAAACTATATCATGCAAAGTTTCATGCTTCCAAAAGATATTCATGATGAAATTGATGCCACCAATCGGATGTTTTTTTGGAACAAAGACAGACAACATAAACCCCTAATCGGGTGGGATAGAATATGCAAACCGAAATATTATGGAGGACTGGGACTAAGGAAAGCTGAAGATATGAATAAAGCGCTACAGATGAAACTCCACTGGAAAATAATAACAGAACCTTCAAACCCATGGGTTAAAGTGGTCACGGAAAAGTATCTGAGAGGAAAAACACTAATGGAATACAAAGTCAAAGCAAATACATCTTGGCAATGGAAACGCTTATTAAAACTAAGAAAGGAATTCGGGAAAGGGATAATCTGGCAAATTGGAAATGGCAAAACTGTAAATTTTTGCAAGGACAATTGGATCATGCAAGAACCACTAAAGAATTACGCATTGAGCCCAGATATGATCAACGATCAAACAACTGTCGATCAATTCATCAATAATGATCACTGTTGGAAAATCAATGACTTGCAACAGATTCTTCCGTCGCAGATGGTAGAGCGGATTAAGTCAGTTCCAATACCCAATAATGAATTAGAGGACCGCTTCTTCTGGGCTCCAAGTAAGAACGGTTGGTTCTCAACAGAAACGGCAGTTAAGTTAATCGGTAATCACGAATCATTAAGTCCGAACCCCAATAACTGGATATGGAAAATGGATACCTTCCCAAAGGTTAAAAATTTTCTTTGGAAAGTGGAAATGAATGGATTACCCACGAAAGTTAGACTACAACAGAAACATATACATACCCCTGCCGGATGCCTTATGTGCAATAGTTTAGAGGAAGACGCAACCCATCTGCTAATAGAATGTCCTCATACTCTTAATCTAATACAACGAATAAACAACACAACAGCCCACAAAATTAGGCATTATGACCCTACTAATAAAACCCCCCGGAACATCCTTCATGAGCTCAATCAAAAGTTAAATGCAAAAGATTTTACCGAATTAGTTGTTAGCTGGTGGAGCATATGGCATCAGCGTAACAAACTAGCCTTTCAACAATCGCCGAATGATCTCATTCCGGACCTTGTGTCATACGTAAAGATCCATCTTCAACAATGGGAAGATAGCAAGAGAAGGGAAGAAGAAGAGGATGCGTATAATGGATCGCCCCACATACCCATAGCCACAAGGAAGAAAAGACCGAAGAAATGGGAAAGGCCCAAACGAGGATTTAGTAAACTCAATTTTGATGGTTCGAGACTCCAAAATGGAGATGCAACGGGCGGAATAATCTTAAGGGACTATGAAGGCGAGACTATTGCGATTTCTGCTATCAAATATGGGACAATATCAGTTCTTCAGGCTGAAGCAATGGCCCTTCGCGATGGAATCCTGGCAGCAAAAGAAAAGCACATAACTAAGTTAGAAATTGAGGGTGATAACGAAACTGTCATCAAGGTTCTACAAGGCCATCGGACTTGTCCTTGGGAAATCGAGAGAATTATATCGGATTCTCTCATCCTTTTGCGAGATTTTGAGACGGTCCAATTCTCTCACGTGGGTCGTCTGATCAACACTGTGGCCGATAAAATCGCTAAAATGGGCCATAGTTTTTCGAATGATACACTTTGGAACCAACCAGAACTTCTTGTTCTCATCCGCAAGGAAGCTCTAGGACGACCTCCCTGAACGGAGGCCCTCCTAATTCTCACCTTTTCAAAAAAAAAAAAACGTAGGGGGAAAGGAAAACCATATAAAACAAAACAAAACGGGACGGAGGGAAAAGTTATCGGGTATTTATTCGACCCAAAATATACCCAAAAAATTACTTAGGGAAATTTAGTTTTAACTAATTGGCTCGGAAAATTCTGGACTATTACATCCATGCCCGTACTCACACAAACACATTCCTACACTCACTGTCCTAGTGAAGATACAACCCTTCTTCATCATTGTACGTCTGCCTGTCGATGCAACCCTTCTTCATCATTGCACCCGGCCTTTCCTTAACCACGAGAACACTTACAAGCAACACACATACTCAATAAAGCATAGTAGAACACAATCGAAATACCTGTAATCAAATTCAAACTTTATAAAACTCATTTCACACAAAGCACACATTAAAAACATTTCAAAAGATCGATCGGGACTAATTCCCAAAACCAATCCTACAATCACAGTGCAAAACCTAACAAGTTAGAATAGAACCGAGCAAGTCGAAAATCGACTTACCTCGAAAGTGAATGGGTTCTCTACGAGGAGGAGTATCAAAGATCCGAACTGAAACGATCTCTAGCACGATAAAACAATATTAGAATGATTGAAGCGCTCTTTAACGAATTGATAGACCTAACACCCAAAACGAACCCGACACGACTTAACGCGGACGAGCTTGAGCAATTAATTTCCTAACCCATAACTAAATTCCTTACGAACACAATCCTGTATTCTAACCCATAACCTCCAAATTACACTTTTCTTTTATAGCTTTGAGAGCCCCACTCCCTTTCCTTCATCCCTCTCAGTGGGCCCCTCCCCCACGCCTTTTCTCCATCTTCAAATCTTCCCTGTGTACAGATCTGGACTTCGACCCCGTCCACACCTCGCTCGACTTTCACCACCTCCGAGCCAACCTCCGGCCACCCTCTCTCGCTCACCTTTTCCCGATCGTCACTACCGCCGAACCCATACTCGGTTCCTCCGAGTTCTCCCTCTCGTCCTACCACGCTCGCTAACCGCAACCCGGCCCCCACGTTGACTTACTTCTCTGTCCGACCTTCGGATCCGAGGCCTCCGAAGCCACCGGATGCCGCCACACTCGGCTACCCGACAGCCTACCCGACCTTGGCTTCCTCTGGCCACCTTGCTCCCGACTTCCTGCCCCAACAACGATAACTTCAAACTCACCGACCCTCCTCTCCGACACCCACTCCCGCTCCAGCGACGAGCCACCAACCCAAGCCCACTCGCCGGCCCCTTTCCGACGCGACCCAGCCCCGACGACCCTAACTCATCCTACCCGACTCAGATCTGTATGTACAACCCCACGAAGACCCAAGAACAAGAAGAAGGAAGAGAAGCTCACTGGAATTTGGCGTCGGGGACGAACTCTGCTCTTTTGCTCTCGGAAATTGAAGGGAATTGGCTCAGGAATTAGGATGACGGCTTTCCACGTATAACACCAATTCTTCCGAGGGTTTATATAAAAAGGGTTTGATTTTACTAAATCGTGGGTTAAGGAAATCCTATCATAACTAACCAACTATGGAGTACATAGTATTAGATAAGGATCAAACGGGATTGGTTACGATTTGTATAACCATGGATATATATATATACTTGCCATCTTCTAAGCTCCTTAATAATGGTTTAACCATATTCCCCAAGAATGACTTGTGGGCGAATTTTCGTGAACCACCCACTTGAGTACCAAGACTCGGAATTCGGACAAAAACGAGATCGGAACAAATCTGGATATTACATACAATCCCCCTTAAGAAAAGTTTCGTCCCGAAACTTATTCGAAAGACGAACGAAAACTAGCAGAAATTTGAAAACGGAATCGACCCGAAACCCGAGTTCTCACAACCTCTCCTCCTTATGGAGGTTCGTCCTCGAACCTAAATCTAAACATCACACACACATGAATGAAGCAAAACTCGAAAACTATGAAAGTCAATCAACATCCAACAAGGTCAACAAATGGAACTCAAATCAACATCTCAGTGCAATCAACCAAAACGAATCCTGAAATCTAGCTAAAAGAAAGCCAATGTGCTACTCATTAGCCCTAGCTGCTGAAAGTCGAAGCACTCTCAAGTTAAATCCTCTGAAGGAGCATGGGCTTCCTGCTCGTCCCGACCCCTCATCTCGAATACTCGAGGTGGAGCAGCTCCCGAGTTACTACCTCCCACACTCCGGCCCATTCCCTGACCAGATGCATGATACGACTGTGGCGGTGGTTGACGGACTCCCTCATTCCTTGGACCCGACACCGCACCTTGCGAAGGTCCACCGGCTCTACAAAACCTCTGCACATGCCCAGTCTTTCCACATGAAAAGCACTCCCTTACTAGTCTTGGACATCGGTTCTTGAGAGGTTCAATGCTACCACAGTTGTGACACTGTCTCTTGCTTTCAACAACCCGGCTTTGCGATACTTGGTCCTGGCGACCCTGTACTTGAAACCCTGATCCACTCTGTTGAATCTGATCAGCCACTCGTTGCCTCTTTGCTCCCCCTGACTGCACATCTCCCACCCCAGGTGCAATATTGGCTGACGAGTACGCCAAGGCAGCCTGTTGAACATCCATCAAAGTCTCGTGCCGAAATCCAGCGACATAGGCTCGAAGATTAGGTTGCAACCGCTTCAGAAAGGTTGCGATCCGCAGCTCCTCTGTGGGGCAAGCATCGGGTATTGTTGCTAACCCATGCTGAAACTTAGTGATAGCCTCAGCCATAGTGATGTTCTCGGGCCCAACATCCCGAAAAGCAGCCTCTTTAGCAACCCTGAGGGCTCGGGGATTATAAAAATCCCGAATCTTCTTCTTGAACTCCTTGAAGGTCATCCCATTCTGGCGATAGACGCTCCACCAGTTGAATGCATCCACCTTCAAGGAGGTATGCGCCAAAGACACCTGCCACTCTTCCGGCGCTCCGATCGCCTCCAGCGCAAAGGTTACTTGCCTGAGCCACTACTCCACATCCTCCTTCTCCTCGCCCTTGAAGTCCGGCGGCTTCATCTTATTATACTCCGCGAGCCATTTGTCAGGCTGGGGGCCGCGGAGTTCCTTCCTAGGCTCCTCAACGGTCTGGGCAGACCTCGCACCTCTAGAGCCTGATGCCCCTGCCCCAGACATTTGTTGCACTACTGCCATGCTCTGCTCTGGCGGGACTCCTACCCGCTCCAAGAATGCCACCGAGTCGGCTCGAATAGCCGCAACCATCTCAGGGGTCATGTTCAACGGCGGTGCTGCAGATGCACCCCGGACTCCACCCCCAGCTCCTGCGTTAGCCCCTACAGCAGGGGGTCCTCCGCCTACAACAGAAATCTCCACGTCGGGCTGGTCATTCCCTACCGGCCCAGCACTCTCAGCAACTTCCTCCTGAGGAGGAGCACCTCCTTGACCAGCAACTCGGCCTCTACCCCGACCTCGGCCTCCACCTCTACCCCTACCCCTACCTTCAGCATCAACAACACGAGTTTGTGGGGCCATCTATAATCGGAAATCCACAGTTAGAAACTACAACGAGCTTGAATCGACAATTAACTTACTAACTACGTGAGATCCTTCGGCTGATGGTGGTGGAAGCGCGATGTGTCACCTACCCTTCCTAAATGCAAAATGACTACCCAACGAAAACATTTGAAAACCAGCCGGTTTTAGTTCAAGCTGGACCTCGTGTACACTCGTTGGTCAGTTCCATGTGCCCTTGTTGTCAACCTGGCTCTGATACCAATTTGTAACACCCCGTCTTTCTGACAAGGCGTTACTCGGTAGTAGACCTCACGAGGCGCTACCAAGTTGGTTCGACAACAGAACATTAGGATCTTGCAACGCGGGCACGGCGAGAAAACATTGAAAACATCCAACTCGTATTACGAATAAAAACTTTTACAAAATA
This sequence comes from Polygonum aviculare, assembly GCA_934048045.1. Classification (NCBI taxonomy): domain Eukaryota; kingdom Viridiplantae; phylum Streptophyta; class Magnoliopsida; order Caryophyllales; family Polygonaceae; genus Polygonum; species Polygonum aviculare. The sequence continues at coordinate 15,576,698 of OW204024.1, forward strand.
TTTCATGATTCCAACCCAATACAAGACTAATAAATACGAACTTTCCCCAAACCCATGCACATCAACTAGCAACTTACTATATAAGACCATACAAGATAATTCACTTAACATTAATTAAAATAACAATAACCCTTCTCAAAACCCAAACCATCTAATGACACACATCGCCGCTTCACATCATCAATCCGCCAAGTCCCTACACGAATCCCTGAATACCTGGAATGAAAAATAGTTCCCTGAGGGGTCAGCTGCTACTCTACCAAGCTAGACTAAGCACAGCAACCATAGGACGTTTCAAAACAATTTTATTCTAAGGTCAACAAACAAAAAGTCCTAGGTCCTAGGTCCAGTTAGTCACACATATTTAATTCACTAACACAATCAAAATCACAAGTCTCTTGCACACACATTCACACACATGCACCATCCTTCTTTCACACACGACCATCTCCACGCAACGTCATTCATCCCTTCACTTCCATGCCCATACTCACACAAACACATTCCTACACTCACTGTCCTAGTGAGGCGGAGCTGCAACCCTTCATCTACATTGCACTCCTGACCGATAATGCAACACTTCACCCTCCATTGCACCTGGTCTGACGATACACCCCTTCTTCATCATTGTACGTCTGCTTGTCGATGCAACCCTTCTTCATCATTGCACCCGGCCTTTCCTTAACCACGAGAACACTTACAAGCAACACACATACTCAATAAAGCATAGTAGAACACAATCGAAATACCTGTAATCAAATTCAAACTTTATAAAACTCATTTCACACAAAGCACACATTAAAAACATTTCAAAAGATCGATCGGGACTAGTTCCCAAAACCAATCCTACAATCACACTACAAAACCTAACAAGTTAGAATAGAACCGAGCAAGTCGAAAATCGACTTACCTCGAAAGTGAATGGGTTCTCTACGAGGAGGAGTATCAAAGATCCGAACTGAAACGATCTCTAGCACGATAAAATAATATTAGAATGATTGAAGCGCTCTTTAACGAATTGACAGACCTAACACCCAAAACGAACCCGACACGACTTAACGCGGACGAGCTTGAGCAATTAATTTCCTAACCCATAATTAAATTCCTTACGAACACAATCCTATATTCTAACCCATAACCTCCAAATTACACTTTTCTTTTATAGCTTTGAGAGCCCCACTCCCTTTCCTTCATCCCTCTCAGTGGGCCCCTCCCCCACGCCTTTTCTCCATCTTCAAATCTTCCCTGTGTACAGATCTGGACTTCGACCCCGTCCACACCTCGCTCGACTTTCACCACCTCCGAGCCAACCTCCGGCCACCCTCTCTCGCTCACCTTTTCCCGATCGTCACTACCGCCGAACCCATACTCGGTTCCTCCGAGTTCTCCCTCTCGTCCTACCACGCTCGCTAACCGCAACCCGGCCCCCACGTCGACTTACTTCTCTGTCCGACCTTCGGATCCGAGGCCTCCGACGCCACCGGACGCCGCCACACTCGGCTACCCGACAGCCTACCCGACCTTGGCTTCCTCTGGCCACCTTGCTCCCGACTTCCAGCCCCAACAACGATAACTTCAAACTCACCGACCCTCCTCTCCGACACCCACTCCCGCTCCAGCGACGAGCCACCAACCCAAGCCCACTCGCCGGACCCTTTCCGACGCGACCCAGCCCCGACGACCCTAACTACTCCTACCCGACTCCGCTCTGTATGTACAACCCCACGAAGACCCAAGAACAAGAAGAAGGAAGAGAAGCTCACCGGAATTTGGCGTCGGGGACGAGCTCTGCTCTTTTGCTCTCGGAAATTGAAGGGAATTGGCTCATGAATTAGGATGACGGCTTTCCACGTATAACACCAATTCTTCCGAGGGTTTATATAAAAAGGGTTTGATTTTACTAAATCGTGGGTTAAGGAAATCCTATCATAACTAACCAACTATGGAGTACGTAGTATTAGATAAGGATCAAACGGGATTGGTTATGATTTGTATAACCATGGATATATATACACTTGCCATCTTCTAAGCTCCTTAATAATGGTTTGACCATATTCCCCAAGGTTGACTTGTGGGCGAATTTTCGTGAACCACCCACTTGAGTACCAAGACTCGGAATTCGGACAAAAACGAGATCGGGACAAATCTGGATATTACAAAAAGTTTGACCCCAACACCTAGTTTAAACGAACCAGAAAAACTAAAAAATTTTGGGTTAGGGTCAGGTAAAACCTGACGGGTCATAAAGTTTATAAGGTGAAGAACTTATTTTAGAATGTACTTGAATATAATGAAATGACAAACTAGCGGGTAATTGAGAACCAAATTCTAAAATTGGCCCAAAGCCGAATTTCTACAAAAGAATAAAATCCTAAATCAGAACACTTTTCCTCTTTTTCCAACATATTCATCTTCCTTGCTCTAATCTGTAGGCAATTTTAGAGCGTGGAGAACATTCACGGTGGAAAACTCACCTTTTGTAGTATCTCGTAGGAAGAAAGCAAATAAGATTAATAATATACGATTTTCCCCTACAACCATACCATCTTGTACCATAAGATTAATAATATATGCAATGCATCCCTGATAGGGAATATATGTGTTAGTCAAAAACATGTTTTATTTGGTTTATATGCATTTTTAGCTAAGTTTTTCCATGTTTTGTAGTTCGGTTTGGTTTGTGCAAAATTCGGAATCTACACTCTTTTATTCTTTAATAGGATTTTGAAGAGGATTGAGTGTCGAGAGGTGGACAATGGTGGGAAGCTAAGAAAAGGAGCATGAAATGGAAGAAAAGAAAAAGTAAAAACAAGGGAGAAACTTGAGTGAAGTTAAAGACATTCAGACACAAAGGCTTGTGAATCCATAGCACAGCCGCAACTTAAGAGGTCAAACCTTGCAATGAGGACATGAAGCTAAGGACAAAGACGTGGTTTAGGAGGTTGAAAGCACGACCACGCTTTTTTAGGACTAAATCGTGTAACGACCCATGTCAGCATAAGCTTGAGCGGAGATATTTTGCTATGTTTTGGATGAGATTTTATATTTTAGGATGTTTTAAGATTTATAATTTAAGTACATCTTGGATGATATAATTTTGAATGATTATCATTAACTTAGAGTAGAATCGTTGGTGGAGAACTTGGAGAAAACCCTTATTGGAAGGGTAAACTTGAACAAATAAATTTGTATTCATGACCCCGTTGAGTATAGCTAAGTCAGGATCGTCCACGGTAATTAGTAGAATTTAAAATCTAGCAATGTATCCTAACAAATCAATCAAAAAGAACACAAAAAGACAAGCCCAGAATAGGTCGGACACGACCACGACTTCACCTTCTCTAGCACACAAACGCAGAAAACAAAGGAGGTCGGATACAACTCTAGGGAGGTCGGTTCCTACCTTGGCTGGGTACGAAAATTGGTTCAAAATTCAATGGGAAAGAGATCTAGGACCAAGAATTCACCACAACACAATTATGCATGCAAATTTCAATCAATGATCAACCAACCAATAATCTCAAAGGTGACTTTCGCCACAAATTAACAAGTCAAAATCTCAGCTTTCATAAAGATACCAACTTGCAATCCTACTTCTTATCTAAGGTTTTAACATTCGCTTCAAACCCAAGTAATTATTGAAATTCACAATTTAATCTTTCAATTCAATTACAAACAAGAACATGCATCAACTTTCATCAAGGAATTAAGCACAACAAGATGGATAAAAAGATAGATATTAAAAGGTTAAGTTTTGATCAAAGATTCAAGTTTTAACATGCATAACCATGTTGGGTTTCACCCCAACCATAGAAAAAGGAGACTACTCACACTTTATCATGCATTCAATCATCAAAGAAGAAGAGAAAACATGATTCAAACAAACAACTTGAATTAAAAAGAGAATCCAACTTACAATACCTTAAGCAAATCCACAAACTTCTCCTAACAATCTTCCAAGTCTCTCTCCAATTGTCTTCGAGCTTGGATAATGAAGCATAATCATATAAAAGGCACCATAAGGCCCTTTATATAGAGGTAGATATGTTCTTAAAAGGAAATTACAATCTATCTTGGAAACCCATAAATAAAACACCCAAAAAATTAATTACTTAGGCCGCAAGTTTCTTCCTTCTGCCAGCTCAGGGGAGGTCGGATACGACCTAAGGTAGGTCGGTTCCTACCACCAGCTGACTTAGTTTTGTTCTTGTTTTATCTCGAAACTTGGTCCAAAACTTGGCTATTCTTCGGTGTTTCTTCTTTGATGTTTCTTGGTCCTTTTAGACTTCTTGTAACTACTTCTTAAGACACTTGGACTTGCAAATCCTTCCTTGAACTCTTAGCAAACTCCACAAATCTCCACTTCACTTGACATTCAAAAACCGCTACAAACCACCACAAACACCACCTCCTAGAATACATGGAAAAACCTAGAAAACTCCTCTTCAACACCCCAAATACCTACAAAACACAAAAACAACTCCAACTCTCGAAAGAGAGTTGAAACCATATGCAAACCCACAATAATCTACTAGAAAAGACACAAACAACCTAGAAAACAACCACTAAAAACCAACTAAAAAGCATGACATCAACCCTAAACTTGTAAGTTGATTTCCATGGATTTCTCTAATTAACCTAATCCAATACTAATACAAAAAAAAAGGAAAATCCAAGTTCAAGAAGATTGTCAATTTAATTTCCCAACTAAGGATGCATATACTATGTGTCATTGCTCCAAACAATTAGATTGGTTAGTAAACCCTCTTTTTATAATTCATTCAGCCAAATACAACAAGAATGTGGAACCAAAATTTTAAATCATGTCGCACAAACATAACATGTAGACAAATAATGGGAAAAACGGAAAAAACAAGAAACAATCTTTACAACGACAATTCACCGAGAAGAAGCAAGACAATCTTTATAGTACCAACTAAAGGATACGATTGGAGCCCATTCCAACAAAAGGAGATCGAGCTAACTTCTTGTTACGAGCATTTGTCACAAAGTAGATTTGAGAGAGTTACCATCCCATTACGAGGGCTTATCACAAAGTAGATTTGACTACTTGAAAATAAACCCACTAACTAGCAAACTACTATTTGCATGACTCTGATCAACAATTGATCCATTCCTCATAGCCTCTTCCATCGCCTCAAGCCCACAAACCTGCTTCTACTTTTTGTTTACCTTTTAACGCAAAGTTCTCAATTCCTCTAAATTTTGTGCCTTTAAATGTAACACCCCTATTTTGAAACCATGGGTATTACATGCCAGTGACCTCGGATTTTCCCATCCAAAGTCACCCAAGGCGATAGGTAACACAACTCGATTCATAAAAATGAAATGTTGAACTTAAATTACATCAAAAGTGATCAACGTTTGATACATGACTAGAAATCAATGATCAATGATACAAAGTATCAATGTTTGAGTGAAGAAGACATATAAATCATTTTGCAGCGGAAATATAATGACTGCTAAAAGATTCTTCACAAAAACAAAATAGGAAACTCCAAAATATCTAAAATAACTTGAAACCTCTTGAAAATCTTCCTTTCTTCAGATGCTCGAGTCTTCGTCTTTGGTCTTTGGCAAACCTGTCTTTATTCTATGATATTTCCATAAAAGCAAGAAGTACCAGTCTTCCAATGTCGGGAAGAAAAGAAAGTGGTATTAGTCTAACGCGAGACTAAGCAAGTGGTTGAATGTGACTAGGTTCTTAAAAGGCTAAGTATGTCGACATCAAAATCCAAAGGGAACTGAGCGATACTCGACCATCAGGTTCTTTTGAGGTGAGAGTGTGATATAATTTAGAGGATGATGCTTGATACGAATACAACTCAGATAAAAGGAACGAATCCGAATGGAGGTGGATAACGAGCTTTCTTGTGAGAATAGGAATCACAAGGAGGTGATTCCTAGGAGCGAAAGACGATTAAGAATTCTTTTGTTGGGAACTTATTAATGCACATCAAGATTTACAACAAAAAATAATTCAATTTCAACAATACACTTTACTTTAACGGTTTCCGGATGTGGCAACTCATAAGAGTCAAGGGCCACACCCAACACATCCTTCATTCATTAATCGTTGAGCATAGCGCACTTATCTTTCATTAATGACCAAACAGTGCATTCAGTTATCGATTTTTAGATGCAGCAACCCAGGATGGGTCAAGGGCCACATCGGAGAAGGATAGAGTCCTTAACACCTAGCTAGGGTGTTGTCACCTATCTACGCTTGTAGAACAGGAAGAGTCATGACCCGGTATTAGAGTATAGGTACATCCTAATACAACTTCTTAAGAGGTGTAGCAGAGACGAGTCTCTCACCCCTAATCCCTATTCTAGTCCATAACAAAGTCTCGAAAGGAGACTTGAAACAATCAGAGGCCGCAATCATCGGTCCTAAGTCCATGGACTAGCGCAGTGCAATAATATAAATAACGATGGGGTCATTATCTCTACACAGAAAATAACCCTATGTTTATTTTATTTAGCAAAAAAGGTGTTCCCAACAATTATATGGATATTAAACGGAATGGAAGGAAATTCACGTTTAATCGTAAAGAGCAAGAGAACCATCCACTTGCCTTTGATTTCCGAGAGTTAAGTCTTTACGAAGACGGAATCTGTGAACGAGCTCTCCTAGAAGCTTGACCAAATCCGAGGCACGGGAATGATAACGAAATAAATTAATATTTAATTTATTTCTTGATTTGGGAACTCCTCGAATTATTATCCTTGTATAAAAAATTGTGAGGCTAGTATAAGTTATTATCCTTTAATAATTTATGGCTCCAACCTTTCAACTTATTAAAATGTTAGAACGAGTTAGGATTTTTGTAAAGTCATGGTTTACGAATATTCCTTGTAAATTTCATTTATGAAAATGCTCCTCACGGGGTTGAATAAGTAGCCAATTAAAATTCATTAATTCATTACAAAATAATATGTTAGCATTATAAGCCCTGATTAAGAAATGGTTCAAGTATATTTTATAAGGAGGTTAAATTAATGACATGGGTTAAAAATAATACCCTTAATCAAACTCATCAATTCTATTACCTTATAAAAATAATGATTCAAATTTTAGAAGCCCACAAATTATGTGAGCATGATTATATTATATTAATGGGTATTGCTTTTAGATTTATTTAACACCACTCCTTGGTATAAAAATACCATTAGGTCCATTTAATCATGATCCTTCTAATTAATTAAACTAAATGGGCTTTTAATGACTAAGTAGTGGGCCTAAAACAAATTAGGAGAAAGGCCGAACGTAACCCTTTGTGTTTCACGCCAATCTGGAGGCTCCTCCTTGCCTCTTTCTTTTCACGTATCAGCAGCTACAACGACCACAGGCAGCAGCCCGACGCCGGCAACGAGCGGAGATCCGACGCGGCTCCGGTAGGCGGTCGACGGCGAATGGGCGACTGGTGGTGCGGCGGCGAGGAGTGGGCAGCGGCCGGCAGGAGTTCCCTCGACCGGAAAAAAATAGAAAATCCGACCGGAGGTTTGAACGGAGGTTTTGGGGTCAAATTTGGGGGTTAAAGACTGAATTTCTCGGACATGATTTGCTAAGGGTAAGGGCTGAATTTTCAGGCTGATTTTGGTGGTTCAAGGGCTGAATTTTTTTGTTCCCGGTGAAAAACCATGGACAGCCCCTTTGATTTATACAAAATTCTTGTCAAATTGGTCAAAGGAGCTAGATTTGATCAGGGTAAATGGGTAGAGAAAGTCAGATTTTTGAGAGGCAATTCGCGTGAAAACCGGATGGCCGCTCGTACAATTCGACTTGACCAGCTCGGATTTGACTATGGCGTGTATGAATGGATAACGCAGGCGGGTTTTCCGTTTTGTAAATCGGTGAAAGGAGCTATTTGGGTTTAAATAAAATACATTTCCTTTATGTAATGAGAAGCTCTTGTAGTCCGGTTGGTAACGGGAAGGAAGGACTCAGAGGTTCGAATTTGGGTGGCTACATTCCTTCATTATCTTTTTATTACATACATTAGGTGTTGGGCCGGCTTGAGTTGGATTTCGGGCCCAACGAAGACTAAACTCGACCTCTTCATCGAGTTATACAATATTAATAATTAACTCCAACTCGATTAATTTTGATTAATTAATCTTCTTAAATTACATTTTTTATTTATCCACTTTACAATAACTAGACTTGTAAATTATTTATAAGTGAACATAATTATTTTTATTTTTAGATTATAAACTTCTATTTTATATTATATTTTAATAACTACTATTACTTCTTAGAAGTTTCTGTTTATAGTTAAGAAAAAAATTCTTAAGAATACAGTTTTATACTTCCAATAAAATATACACTATATAATATAATATTTTATATATAAAAAAAAATAGCGGTTATTACATTAAAATTTTGGCTCGACCATGGTCCACTCATCGAACTCCTCAACTATTTTGAATTTCCTAGTAGTATCCCCCATCACACGTATGAAAACTCATGATAAGAAACGTATGATTTCTTCACAGTTCCACCCCTCAGCTTGTGCAACTGGCGAATCTTTAAAAATAAACTTTTCAAGAGTTGCTTGAACACAACCCCAGACGAGCGAGAACACAATTTTCGCCCCCAATTCAAGATTTGTAAGCTCAATTGCCATACCCTTCCCTATTTTGACAGATTAGGGTTTCAAATTCCGAGTTTTTTGAATTTGAGTTCTTACTCTATGCTGAAAGTAATAATTCTTATTTTATGAGAGAGGAGTGCTCTTAGTTCTTAGTCTATGCTGAAGTTTAGCATGCTTTGGAACTATCTATGGATGGCCAATGTGAATAACAATAGTACACATAGACCTGGGTCCGGTTAACTGAACCGCCGATTTAGGTTTGGGTTTAAGGCAAACCTAAACCTAAACCTTGGAGGTTCTGATCCAGTTTCGGTTTTGACCGGTTTCGATGTTGGTTCCGGTTCCGGTTTTTTATATCTTTTTTTGTTTTCATGAGAGCCCGCAGACGCTACCCATATTCCACGACCGCGGTTTTCATTCAGAAAGAAACTACGGTCGCGACTTAGGCAACCGCGCCCGCGGTTTGGACGGTTCACGGTCATAAAAACTAAACTAAACAATTTATTTTTTTCAAAAATTTGTAAACCGCTGGTTTTTATCCGGTTACGGTTCTAGTTTGAACCGGCCAGTTTGAACCGCCGGCTCACCGGTTTGGGTTAACACCGAACATTAACCTAAACCTAGCCAGGCCGGTTTGACGGTTTAGGTTCCGGTCCGGTTTCGGTTTTGACTCGTTTTGACCAGTCCGGTTCGCCGGTTCAAACCGAACCGGACCCAGCTCTAAGTACACATGGCTATATACTATGATTTTGTGTTGTTAACATTGGCTAAGAAATTTGAATATGCTTGTTTGCACATGGCTATTACGCATATTAAAAGTACCTAGTTGTACCCGTCGTGCCATGCACGACTTGTATTTTAAAATTTATTTTTGGATATAGAACAAATAAAATATTAATATGAAATATTTAATAAAATTTTTAACATAATTTGGTTTCATTTAATATTAAAAGTTTTTAATTGTTATATGATTGATTGAGAATATGTTATTATACAAATCACATACTTATATTTTATAGTCAATAAAATACATTATTATGCAATTTATATTTACTTATATTTTAGTATGCAAAGCACCAACTTGATCTACCCAAATTAAATGTAGTTATTTTAATCATAATCTTTAATGAATAATATTTTGCCTCTATATGCATGAATAGACCCAAAAAAATATCTTATTAAAATATAATATAAAATCGTATATTTAATAACTTAATTATAAGATTAAATGTTACGTACTTTTAAATACAAACAACATAACTACATGCAAAATAACTACAAAATATAATATATGATAACCTGAATTATCTCGTATACATATGATATATTATAATACTAACAACATAGATAATATAAGTTAAATAGAAAACCAAATTATCTTGTATATTTATGATATTTTTCTGAAAAAATAATTAAATAATAAGTATATAAAAATGTAATGAAAATGTGAGCGAATTGTTATCTTAATTATGAAATCTATCTTTTTTTTTCTAAAGTGTAATCAATATGCAATATTAGTGATATATATGTTAAATATAACATATATTTTTTATTGATATTTTAATATGATATGATAGTAAAAATGTATTTAATATATTATTTTAATAGAATAAATATTTGTCTTAAATATAGTGGTAGAACTAGCAGATGACCCGTACCTTGTACGGGGGTGCTATTTTTTTTTATCTATTTCTCTGTGTATGAATTTACTATAACAATTACGAATATTATCATATGTATACTTTGTTTTAAAACAACGCTTATTTTTTGGAGTATAAAATGACATAATTCTTTTACATCATCATATATATAATTAAATTTTATTTATATAGTTACTTTTTACACATACATAAATATATATTTAAATAATTGAGGAAGAATGACATAATATAAGATGCATTATCACATTTTATTAACAATTGATACACATCTTTTTGGCATTTAATTAAATTATGTAAACTAACTTATATAATAAAATCAATAAGTGTAAAGAAAAACTCGGATTAATATATTATAATATTAAAGATATAGAAAAATGATATAAGATATATAAACTAAAAATAATAATTTACTATATGTTTTAGTATAAACTCTTTGTACGGGTACACAAAGTAAATAAATAAGTGCACCTTATTTATTGTTTTATTAGTACAAATAAATAAATATTTTAGTATACTTATTTATATACTTATTTTATACGACCCGCTTAATTAATCTTTAAAATACTCTTTTAGCTAGCTATATGATTATGTTCAATTAAGTTTATATATAGTAGGTTTTTCAATTTTGATACGTGAATAATTTCCTTGCGACTTTGTGAATAGTTTTAGTAAAGTACTAGCAGATGACCCGTACCTTATACGGGGTGTTATTTATTTATTTATTTATTGTTATGTGTATGAATTTACTATAACAATTACAAATATTAACATATGTATACTTTGTTCTATGATAGATCTATGTATTAATTAAACTAGCAGATGACCCGTACCTTGTACGGGGGTGTTATTTATTTATTTTTATTGCTTTGTGTTTGTGTATTAATTTACTTTAACAATTACAAATATTATCATACGTATACTTTGTTTTAAAACGTTGCTTATTTTTTGGAGTATAAAATGACATAATTCTTGTATATCATCATATATATAAATAAATTTTATTTATATAGTTACTTTTATACATACATAAATATATATTTAAATAATTGAGGAAGAATGACATAAGATAAGATGCATTATCACATTTTATTAACAATTGATACAAATCTTTTGGTATTTAATTAAATTATGTAAACTAACTTTTATAATAAAATCAATAAGTTTAAATAAAAACTCGGATTTAATATATTATAATATTAAAGATATAGATAATGTTTAATAAGTTATAGAAAACCAAATTACCTCGTATATATGTTATTTTTTTTGAAAAAATAATTAAATACTAAATATATAAATATGTAATGAAAATGTTAAGGAATTATTATCTTAATTAAGAAATTGATCTTTTTTTCATAAAGCGTAATCACTATGAAATATTAGCGATATATATAGTAAATATAACATCCACTTTTTTATTGATATTTTTATATGATGCAATAGTAAAAATGTATTTAATATATTATTTTAATAGAATGAATATTTGTCTGAAATATAGTGATGAAATTTTCTACCATTGATGATTTTTAAAAAATACCATAATAAAAATACGAAAAATAATATAAAGTCAATATGATATTTAATTAAATGGGTAAAGTATTATGATTATGATTTATATATTATGACGAAAAAAATATTTTTTGAAATAAAAGGTTGATGATAAATCTATGTATTAATTAAATGTGTACAATGATAAGATAGAAATTTATAAATTTTGGATAGAATTATTAATTAAACAAATCAAATTCTAAGATAGAATTAATATCCTAATTAAGTATGTATAGATTATGATAAAATCAAAATGTAATAAGATAGATTTTTAAATAAGAGGGTGATGTGGCGCAATATGGTGGCGGAATTTGCTTCCGCTTTAGTATATATTAATAGATAGATAGATGTGTATAATGATAAGATAGAGATTTATATATTTGGATAGAGTTAAACAACTACACAAGTTCTAATATAGAACTAATATTTTAATTAATCTATCTATACTACTCTTAAAATTGTCCCCAATATCATGTTAAATAAATGCAGCTGCCTTCAATTTCCTCTCCCATGTTTGCTTTCTTTAGTTTCTTCTGTATTTTTTCCACTCCAAAATTGATTCATCATGTTAAATAAATGCAGCTGCCTTCAATTTCCTCTCCCATGTTTGCTTTCTTTAGTTTCTTCTGTATTTTTTCCACTCCAAAATTGATTCATTGATGATCTGAGTCAGTCGTGAGGCCTCATGAAGAGGCGTTACTGAGCCCCCTCAGTTCACAAATTGTATTGTTTTCAACTCAAACCCTCCCTCTCAAATATTTCCAATTTTCCCACTCCTCTCTCAAATTCCTCAACAATGGTGATTCTCTCCGACGACGAAGCACAACAACACAGTGGAAGAACTTCACGGCGTCGCTAGATCCTTCCAATCCTCTCAAGTTTCTCGAATCGGCCAACGGAAAGTCGCTCTGCAACAACGGCGGCGAGACTCGGATCGTCGCCGTACCCTGTCGGTCTCCGCCCTAACCGCTCACCTCTCCCAAGCCTTCTCGCCGGCCGATCCTTCTGCCTGAAATACCAGCTTCCAAACCACGACCTCGACTCCCTCGAGGAGCGCGAGGATCGACGAGGGGGAGAAGAGGTCGTCGGATGCCAACTCCAGAGCCGAGGGACAAGGGGATAGCGAGGGCAAGTGTGGAGGAGCGCTCGATTCGGGATTAAACGGCTCGGAATTGATTGTTCAGGAGACGAATTCGTCAGCTGGACATTCCAATTCGTTCAGGTGATTGCTGAGTTCAGCAGCTTATGGCTTCCTACTGCATTGTTGAATTTCTCATCTTGGATGTGCAGGTATGGAAACTGGCACTAATTTTCCTCCCATCTCAGTCCAATATCTATATGCGATTTGGGATTGTGTTTTATCTAGCTTTGGTGTCCGTATGTGCGCTCCCAACTAATGTATGGACGGTAAGTTGCTAAGGAATTTCTACCTTTTTTCCTTTCAGTAGTTTACTTTAAATGGTGTTGTGCTGATGTGTTTGCTGGACATTAAGTGCTAAATTGCTGCTGCAACTGTATACTTCTGAAGGCAAAGCAAATGAATATGATCAGTTGTACTTTTTGTAATCCTGATTTTGTGCATGATTTGGTTACCTAGAGGATTCTGTAGGATTTTGATCAGCTTGTCTGAGATTCAGCTAATGTTAAATAGTACACTCAAAATGGTGGGAATTTTGCATGTAATTTTTCAATTGATGTTTTGTCTGGGTCCTTAGTTACAGACTCAAATCTTGTGTATATTAACAGGAAATTTATCAATATTACTATGGCATCTATCCAAGTATATATGTGAGGCATCAAAATAATCCTAAACGTTAGCCTGAAATTCAAGTTCTTATGATTTGCAGTGTTTGCACTTGCAAAGCTCATGAATGTCAAAGAAGATAATGGACAGCTCTTTGCAATCGCCAGGTATTCAGCTGCTCAGAAACTCAATTCTGCAATAATACAGTGCACCCATAGATAACCTTGTTTCTATTTTTCAAGTCTTAATTCGAAATGGTTGTTATTGTGCACTGATTTTTCACTCTGAGTTGACTCTGTAAAGGGTTTATTACTCATTTTATGTAACGTTATCTAGGTTAACTCGAGTCTTGTCTAACTTATGTATGTTTCTAACTTTCTATATCAACACAGGCAAGGCTCTGGTAGTGCTTGTCGTAGTCTGTTCGGTGGGTTTGTCAAGTGGGAAATGGGAAAAGTAAGTATCATTTCTTCGGATGCTTTTATTTTTAATTATCTTTGCAGTAAACTAACTTAATTTATTAATGTGAAGAACGTCGATGGAAGTGATAGCAAGGCCGTGCAGCTTGCAGATGAAAATCACTGGGATGATCTTGTGATTTTAATTGCAGTGGTATGTTTTCTTAATTGAATGGGAATCCCTAAGCTTCCATTGATTAATTGCGGAATTGACTGTTAGCTGTTAGGACCATTAAACCTTTGATTATGTATTCTTAATGCAAGTTAAAACCTCAGTTGGTAGATAAACTGTTTTTACCTTAATCAAAATATGTTAAGTGATCCCAGGTGATGTTTTCTGACTTGGGTCAGATTGTCATCTTTTGAAGGAATTGATCTCATACTTGTTGAAATTTCCAGTGCTTGTAGTTTAAAATGTTGAACATTTCTGATATTAGGTAAGTTCGAGGCAGAAAGAAACAAGCAGTACATCTGGGATGCGTGATAGTGTGGAAACAAGTTTGCTTCTAAAGCATAGAGCAGAGGTAAAATTTCACTTCCAACTCTTTTCCTTACCAAATTTTGTTACCTCGTGTATCATTTACCTGTTTATGCCACACTTATTTGTCTAATGTTACAGCACATTGTGCCTAAACGTATTAATCAAATGGAAGAAGCCATCAAAAATCGGGATTTTCCTGGTTTTGTTAATCTGGCTTGTGCTGACAGCAATCAGTTCCATGCTGTCTGTCTGGATATTTATCCACCAATATTCTACATGACTGATACATCCCATAGGCAAGTGCTTTATCCCCTTCATAGTACTATTATCTAGCCATGTAGTAAAATTAATGTTGGAACCTTCAAGAATATTCTCTTACTGAGGTTGGAATACCAGGATTATAAGCTTTGTAGAGAAGTGGAACCGTGCTGAAGGAACACCTCAGGTTTGTTCTGACTTCTGCGATCTCTATTCTTAACAGTACATTTCTCTTTGCCATCTCTATTGTCACAAATGAAATATGCATTGCCTTCACATACTATCTGTAGATACTCTCAAATTAACTGAAAATGCAAAACCACCAAATCAACCTGAGGTACCTGGACCACCAAATCAATTGATGCGAGTCTCATTGATCTCTGGAATTTCGAATTTCCCACTTGATGGAGGAGCGCACGAGCTCAGACGCTTTCGTTTTATTTTTTTGGTTTTCAAGCTTCGATCTTTATCGTGATCGTCTATAATTTTATGTTTTTTACATTACGCAAATGAGGTTTCCCGTGATTTGCGGTCCGTTTCACGATTAACCTAGGTCAGCCATTGATTATGAGTTTCCCTGTTTGACAGTTCACGCTGAAATGAATTTCTCTTCTTCCGTAGGATGGCTTTGTAATTTTGGGGCTGGTAGAGCTCAACTGCTGGAATTCAGTATTTAGCTTCGTCTTTCGTGTATAAAAATGGGTACAAGGTTATCAAGGGTTCCTCCAAGAAGCTCTCAGTTTAAGAAGATCGGTTTGAATGTTGATCTTAATGTGCCTGCTCTTGAGAACCATGGTGAGTGGATTCTATTTGTCCTCCCAGGCCAGCTGTGGTACCGGATGAAAGAAGGGTACAACCACATGGACTCCATTTAATCAATCATCAAGGAATTGAGGCCGGTTCAGATCAATGAATAAAGGTTGGTTTGCTAATGCTTATTGGATGTTTCCTTGTGTTTTTGTATTGTTTGTGTTCATATATTCTCTATTCCTATTCCAATTTTGAGTTGCTTGCTTTGTAGGGCCGATATCCTCTACATTTGGTAAATTTCCATCTCTCCTGAATTTGACATTGATTTTGTCGTGTTTTGCTTACTGTAACATACAAAGATTTGCTTATTCAGTTACACCTAAAGCAAAGGATCAGCTAAGAAAAAGCAAAGGATCAGCTAAGAATTAACATAAGCACGTCAGTAGTGAGTAGTGGAATTGCCAACATTTCTGCAGACGGTATCTTAGATGTTTACACATTGTCTGTTTGCTTGCATCCCACTTGTTTACCACATTGACGTGCTCATTTTGGTTTCAATGTCATTAACAACAGACATCTTCTCATTGTTGAGCTATTGAACTAATTTGTTGTGGATCCAACGGGCTCCAACAACTTTTATTGGCCACAAGACCCAGATCTTGCATATCGTGGAGGGGGGAGCATGAGTGCCGGGGTGGTGAACGAGAATAGCGAGGAGGAGGGTGTCTTCTGTCATAAGCACGCCCCATGCAACGGGTAAATAATACTATAATTTAGCCAGATAAGTTCCAGTTCCTTATAAAATCTATTCAAACAAGGTTTATAAGGATTATATTGAAAGCTGCATCAGTATACTATATGAATGCATCAGTTGCAGTGACTAAACATTTCAATTCTTCAACGAATTCCTGTATATTGGACCTCAACAGGGAGTGTGATTGATCAAGGAGAGGCTCATGACTACTACTTCCAGAGGTTCCTTGAAGATAATCCTGTTTTCAGGTTCTTCACTGGATCCTTAAACTTGGTTGTAATCACATGTTCTTCTGGGTCATGGGAGACACTGATTTCTTCCTTGTAACAATCCTTCTTTCCCTCATTTCTAATCCAATTTCCTAAAATCTATAACAAGTCGCTTAAATCCTGAATTTATTTATATCTATTTTACAGAGGAGTCCGGGTCAAGTGGCGGACTGGAGAAGCGGAGCTGGTGAATGGCACAAGTCGACAAGTCGACATAGATGCAGATATTATTTTCAATTTTCAAGCGAGAGCACTCACATATATGATTCTAGAAGGATCACAGTTCAGTTTTGATGGATCCTGCATCACAAGTAAGCACAATTGACATTTAATATTTTTGCATATATGGTTCATAGTTCATACATGATAAACCAAACAAAGAACCGTTTTTGTTTTTGCATGAGATGGGAGTAATCTTGCCTACAATCCCTAATGCCAATATGAACTCTCAAGTGTTTGAGAGTTTATCTTAGTTTCAGACAATCTATAGTTACGTACTTGGTGACATGGTTTTGATAGTCAAGTAGTAACTGTCTTTATCTTAGTTTTGTAGTGTAATCTCATATTCTTAGTTACTTACTTTCACAGGGATGTATATGAAGAACACTTCTCCCATGTCTTCAGGAAGCATAAGTAATCAGGGAACTCCATTGCAGGTCAGACAATCTATAAATTTGTTGAATATCAGTATTCAAGCGTGATACATTCAGTTTTAAAATTGTAAATAAAGAGTTCCTTATGGTTATTGCTATGTGGATGCTTCTTCCTACACAATTGCTTACCTGTTGATGTTTTCATAGTCCATTAGTGGCAAAATGGATCCATTTAATTCTACATCCTAAGATTCCTTGATCATTGGCCCTCCTCTGTTGTCATATATGCTGCACTTTTGTGTTCTTGGCCTCTCTTGCAATGCACTTATGACCATCAAAGCATTTGAAAATATAATACATAATCTTTTCTGAAACTGTAACATAGGTTAATCTGTATTTTTAACTGTTTTTATTATTATTCATCATGATGTATACTATACTTGCTTGAACCATGAAAGGGTGGAATATGGGGATGGAGAGTGAGAAAAAGGAGAGTGGGGGCATCCTCAAAGGGTATGGGTGAAGGGTTAGCTGGACTCAGGGGTGGGAGGGTGAGGGAGAGAGAAATATTTTGGCGCAAATTTGTTCATGGTTTTTGTGTTGGGTAGTGAATCAAGTGAATGATAAGTAACTTAACGGTGTCTTTGACTTCTTTCCAAGAAACGGTCGTTGGAACTTCAACAACAAGGTTATTTTTCTCAAAAATTTTGGAAGCTTCTTTATGTTGCTGTGTCTCACATCTGTAATTATGTTTTGTAGAGACTTGTGGATCCTACCAAGATAGATCGCTGGGCTATTGTCAACTTTTCTGCCCGTTGTGATCCGAAGAGTATCATCCGGGACTTGATTAAAGTTGGTAACATGAAGGGAGTTGTAAGTGAATGTTGTATTGTATTTAGTTTTATCTTCTTTTGCGTTATTTTGCTATTGATTAACAGCTGATGTGTACCTATAGTATCTGTCAGAAAATTGCTGACCCATTTCCTGAGGTGTTTGACGAGAATTCACAATTCCGAAGAGCTCCACCAGTGGCTGGAGTCGAGAAAATGCTTGAGCAAATACAATCCAAGCTCCCTGGAGCTCCTCAGTTTCATTTGTGTATGCTGCCTGAAAGGAAGAATTGTGATATTTATGGTAAAATCTTTGCCCTTCTTCATATCTGACCAATATATCTCATCAATCCATAAGTTTTTATATGTCTCTCCTACTTTTCAGGGCCTTGGAAAAAGAGATGCCTCTCTGATTTAGGCGTTGTGACTCAGTGCATGGCTCCAACAAGGGTCAACGATCAGTATCTGACAAATTTGCTTATGAAAATCAATGCAAAGGTAACAAGATATTTTTTGATTTTATAGTTCTTGCCTCTAGACACTATATCTTAGCCTTTGATCGCCCTTCTGTACAACTTGGGGGCCTTAATTCCATGCTAGCTATTGAGCGTACGCCAGCCATGCCTCTGGTTTCAAAGGTTCCCAACACTGAATCTCCAAGGCGCTCTGATGTTCCTTCTATCGCAGCGGTAAAATTGGTTTGCTATTCTGTGTGCATTAAAGTATTAGCTTGTTGTGCTCATCTCCTGGTGAAATCAAGTTTGTTTAATTGTGACTTGTAGGTTGTGAGCTCAAGAGCATGGCCATCAATTTCCCATTACAGGGCATGTGTGAGGACGCAGTCCTCCAAGGTGGAAATGATTAAAAATTTGTTCAAACGTGTGTCTGACACTAAGGATGAGGAGATAATAAGGTGAGATTTCTACATTGAGTATTGCAATTAATTTTGTCAGGATTTGTGAATCCATCCTGTAGATTGCAATTACTATCATTATGTGAGGCAATATTATTTTTTCATTATTGTGTCATTGCCGTTGATTTTAGGGAGCTTTTGATTGATTTTTACACGAGTTCTGGAAAGAGGAAGCCTGACCAGATCATCATATTCATGTGTGACAATTTTTACCAGCAGTTAATTTCTCTTTCATGCTGAAGAGGTGGATTCAGAAAAGGAAGGAAGTTGTGAATGAAGGAAGGAAGAGTTCAAAGAAGTCAGAGACCAAGAATGAAAAGACTAAATTGAAAAACAAGGGAAGTGTGGTTGTTCTAGAAAAGAATGGGTTAGATGGAAGGAATTGTTTGAAGAAGCCAGAGGCTAAGGACGAAAAGGCTAAATTGAAAAACAAGGGGAAAGAAGTGGACTTGGAGAATGAGGATAATGTCACAGGAACACCACAATCTACAGCTGATGAGTCTGCACTCTTGTTTTTCAAGTGTTCTTGGTTGGTAGTGAAGGCACTAGAGTTATGTGATGAAGAACAGAGGAAGTTGTTGCATGTGAGTGACTTGTGGCATCAATTTTCTTCTACTTACATCATATTTCATGACATAACTGATCATTATACTTGATTTTTTTCAGGACAACTATGGAAAACAAGACCAGATATGTGTTACTAGAGTGAAAGAGCTCTATAACAGCTTAATCTTCAGGTTTGCTCCTTTTTCTCCATGGATTTTCTCCTCCTTTTCTTTCATTGTTTGGATTGCTGTCTTAGACTTTGAGCTTAATTTATAACAGGCGGTATTCGAGGAATACGAGAGCAAGAGTTACGAGAGGCAGAATTAAAATCTACAAGGGGCAGTTCTGAGATTTACAAGAGGCAAAAGTAAAATCTGCACTCCATTGTCTGTCAGTACAAATTTGCTGTTAATGTGTAATAATTAGTATTGTCTTGAGGGTAAAAAGTATCCCATCAAGCCCAATGTTTGTCATAAAATATTTGTGATGTGAGTTCTGTATGCCCTTGGATTCTGTAAGATATTTTGAGGGTGATTAGTCTAAGGACCAAACTGATACATTAGAGGATAAACGCCAAGATTACAATCTCCTTGGGTGTCACATTGGCAAAAAGAACCTGTTATGGAAAAAAAAAACATGAGGATTTCTCCAATAAAGATACTTAATGAATACCAAATCTAAGCTTATGGGTCTTGATCAAAGAAAAAATCTAAGCTTAGGGGTTCTTTGTGTTTAATTAAGTACCTTAATGGCCTTTCTAAGGAACTCATTTTCCTTCTTCAGATCTTGGATTTCCATTTGCTGTTGTATATTGTAAGCCTGATATAACACCACAAAAAGTGAGCTACAATAGTGAACAAATTTTCCAGTGCCCTTTCATTTGGTTTGTGGTTGAATTTCATGAAATTCTTACAAGTAAATCTAAAGTGGGTAAACTATGTAATAAACCTTGGACTATATAAGAACCGGGCATAGGTTAGAAAGACTGATAAGAAAATAGAATATCCACTAGACTGGAAAACCCGAGTCAGCGAAACTAACCAGTTTCCTGGCTCTGGACCGGGCCGCTGATTCTCGATTCTTGATTTTCCGACGCTATCGTTTCTCGGCCACCTCAGCGCCACCACGAGAGCCGCCTTTGACCGCCTTTTCTCCGACGTCGGAACACCCCTTTGACCCACTGGCTCCGAAGGCCAAATCCAAAGCTGGGTTTTTGGGCAAAGGATTGGTCTTTTTCTCCATTGAGCCCCACTATTAAACCGGCAAAACTCTGGTGGCTATTTGTAAGGTTGATCATCTTTTTTAAAAGTAAAAGGAATTTCAATTCTACAAGAAGTTTGTGAGTGAGGAAATGCATGGGGGTGTGAATTTGACCGTGGGAATGCCTGATTGAGGTTTAGCTTTGTGTCAGTGGAAGAGGACAAAGAGTAACTGAAATCTTGTCCAACTGCCTAATTAACCACATTTGTTTTTGCAAGGGTTTTGTTTTTATTTGGATTTTTTGATATGAAAGCACACCTTGAGTAATTAGGTACCATGTTAGTATGTACTCCCTCCGTCCCATTTTGTTTGTCCTCTTTCCTTTTCCATCGTCCCAAAATGTTTGTCCTCTTTCCATTTATATCATTAATTTCTTACAATATTACCCCTATTCAATCTCACTTTTTACACCCAAAATCCAACTTTTCCTTCTACTTTATCACTTTTCCACTTTTTACACTTATAAAATTACAAAACTACCCTCATTTAATTTCAACCTTTACCCACTTTCTCATCTCCCAATACCACTTTATCACTTCCTTAATAACCACAAAATATGTCCTTTAGGACAAACAAAATGGGACGCAGAGAGTATGATACATATTAATCGGTCTGTCTCAATTTCTACACTCTATTTCAAGTAATTATCTACGATATTTCATATATAACATGTTTTCAATAAATTTCTTATGCTTAGCATGTGTATAGCTTTGCCTAACTATTCCTGAACATTGACGTGCTTATGCACCTATTATTTTGATGATTTATAATATATCGTGACATTTTTAAAAATGAATTGTGGGTTAATCAATTTTCCAAAATGAAATTAAAAAAATTGTGGGGAGCTTCCGGATGAGGAGTTTGGTGCTCTTTTGGTACTTCCTCGACTCCCTGGCGATCTTGGTGGTCTGCTGCTTCCTCTGCGCCTTTCCTCCGGCACACTTCCTCGCGGTCTGCCCATCTTTTGAGTTAGAAAGAGGCTGGGAGAACTTCAATAGAGGAGTAATGCCAGAGGAAGTTGATTGCGATGGTTGAGATTTGGTTGAGGAGATTTTTTTTTTATATAAATTTGGTGGAGGAGATTGTGATTATATTAATAATAAATATTTTATTTGTGAATTTGCATAAATGACCCAAAAAATATTTATACAAATGGAAAACTTATACCGAAAAAAAATATTTGCATACATCCTTATTTAGGCTAAATGGCAAGATATGTTCTTTTGGGCATTTTTACAATAAAATTTATGTACATTCATTTTCTTTTAAATTTGAAAACGCAAATAAAAAAAATTGATTTTCATGAAAACCTGTAATATAACAGTTTCCTAACTAAGTTTACAAAAAATTATTGTACTAAATAGAACATAATGACATGTAAATTGGTATTAATATGAATTAAAGTTTTTTATTCATGATTATAAGAATTTGAAAAATTGACTTTAGTTAATCAAATTTATTAAACTTTCCATACACTTAATTTGGACCTAAGACTAAGGCTTATAATCGGATTTATTAATTTAGTATTTTTATATTTTTTATATATTAACATTAAAATTTTAAAATATTTTACAGAAAAACTAATAAAAAAAATTGTATGTTTTCTTTACCCTTTGGCTTGTCCATCGGATGAGATATGTATATCATGTACCATGACATTATTAAAAAGTTCTACCGTAATATTTTTCTGGCGTGTTTTCCCTCGTCCATCGGACGGGGCAAGTATTCTAGTTATTTATAAGATTATGATAAAATCAAAATTTAATAAGATAGATTTTTTAAAAAGGGAGTGATGTGACACAATATGATGGCAAAATTTGCTTCCGCTTTAGTATATAGTGTAATAAATAGATAGATAGACAATAGATATTGATTGATTTCCTTATTAAATTCTGTCTGCCGTTGCCATCCCTGTCTTTCATTCCCGCATATAGCCTTGATCCAGAGCCGGAGTCCTTTATTACGCAGGCTTCACCCTTCGACCTCGTTCGACTCCAACTTCAAGGCTCGAGTTTTCTCCATTTCAGTGTGTCGGTTAGGGGTAAGGATTTCTTCCTTCGTTTGATCCTAGTTCGTTTGATTTAGGGTTAGGGTTTCTATGGTTGCAACTTCAATTTTGGCTCAGTTTCAGTGTGCATAATGTGATTTTGCGCCTAATCTCTCTGCATTTCACATGGAATTACACACATATGTATGCTCATCTCTTAGGCTTTCGTCCCCAAATTGATTGCGACCATTCATCCGTTTGCTGAAATTCCATGTTTTAGGATGATTAATTTTGATCAGCTTTTTGCTTCAACGTAAATGGGACTTCTGTAAATTGGGACTTAATACACTAGTCAGTCTTACCTTTAAGATTATGTGATCCCCTTAGTTAGATTATGTGATCTCCTTAAGTGAAGAATCATATAGATTGGAGCTTGAATTTCTCCTTATTATTTTTTTATTATAAGCTGCTATGAATTTCTTAATCTCTCGTCCACTTTTCCATCTCTGATTTACTTGTGAAAATACAATTGATCAATTAAATAATTGATCTTATGTTTGTGCGTGCCCCTTCTAAATTATGTTCTGATCTCCAATACAGCTGATTATAAACAAGTGTTCCAAAGCCTCATCAGGTGGAAATGGACGGCCAAGGCAAAAAACGCAAGCACGACCTCAGGAAAAACAAGCAGCCCCCATTACCTAATTACCCTATGCTGGAAAGGGTTACATTGCCTAGTCTTCGTATGCGTTTCTGCTCTTTGCTATTTTTTGAGATAATTTTTGGTTCAATCTCCTTATCCTTCTTTTGTTCGTTGATCGAGCTATGCATGGGTCTGGGATGGAAAAAAGGAAAGCTATAGATAGTAGGACCAAGGCGCTTGTGATTTGATCTTGAAATTGATCTCTCTTGTTGGTAAAAGCATATATATATATATATATGTAGGATACTATAAGGCATACATGTTTTGTGCAGACTCAAGTGCTAAGGAATTCAAAATCAACCTCACAATCAGAGACTTGGAATCAGATACTATGGCAGTGTGGGCCCTATACGATAAATGGTGCCTCCATTACAGCATGCATAGGACCGCTGAGGAGATGAGCCAGAGGTTTAACATGTTCAAGAAGAACGCTATTCACGTTTGTAAAATGAACAAAAGGGACTCCTCTTGCCAGTTTTACCTTTCCTCCTCTTGTGACGAAAAAGATTTGTTCGGTCGGTTGTCTATCTTGTTCTCCCCTCTGTTAGTTGGTTTCTGAATAATTTTTATTAATTTCATATTCTTCCTTATGTTTCTGCCATGATGATTATATGTATATTGATCTAGCTACCAATTTTTTATCCAGACCTGTCTGGTTATGAAGAACTGCCCCTCAAACCCACACAACAGGACTTGGAGTCGGAGGAGGCAGTGTGGGACCTGTACTATAGATGGTGCCTCTATAACCGGATACTCAGGAGTCAGGACCCCCAATGAGATGAAGCTGAGGCTCAAAATCTTCAAGATGAATGTATTTATTGCTGTTACAATGAACCAAAAGGATCCCTCTTCCTGCTTTTACCTGTCAGAATGGTGTGACAAAATACAGCTGTGCGGTTAGTCATCTTTCTTGTTTTGCCTTCTTTCTTTGGCTCTGAGATAGATAATTTTTGTCTGTTTGGATTCCTCTTCTTTTTTATGTTCGTTATGATGCATTTGTTGATTTGGCTATGTCTGGGATTGGGATGCCGCGAACCATTTTGGGAATAAATGATTGAAATTGTGAAGTGTGGCTTAGAGCTTTTTCTTTGTTAACCAGTTATATTGTTTTCAAAATTTTCCAATATCAGTCCATCACTGCAGCAACCAACTAGGTTATATTTGAAAGAAAAGTTCATATTGTAGAATTGGCCAGGACATAGAATTTAAAAGAGGCTTGTCTCTTAGGAATGATTTTCAATATTGAAATTCATAATTGTTTATGCTTTTATTG
Organism: Polygonum aviculare; assembly: GCA_934048045.1. Lineage (NCBI taxonomy): Eukaryota > Viridiplantae > Streptophyta > Magnoliopsida > Caryophyllales > Polygonaceae > Polygonum > Polygonum aviculare. Next base: position 15,601,341 of record OW204024.1, read on the forward strand.
TTAATAGAATAGGATCTTAAGTAACCATATGGATATTATATAGCTGCCATCTTTTACTCAGACTCGTCTGTTGTTGAAGAAGAAATGTGGCTCACACCTACAAAGAAGGACTTAGAATCAGAGGAGGATTTGATGGACCTATACCATAGATGGTGCCAACTTCACAATATAGACAGGACACCTGCGGAGATGCAGCTGGGGATTAGAAACTTCAGGAAGAGTGCAACTCAAGCCTTTGCAATGAGCCAAAAGGACCCCACTGTCCAGTTTTGCCTGACCAAGTGGTGCGACGGAACAGATCATCACCCCAGTCAGTTTTCTATCTTGCTCTCCCTGCTTCTGTTAGTCGCTTTTGAGATGTTTATTTGTTTAATTTCATATAGTGGCCTAGGGTGAGATTGGTGTGCCTAAGCAGTGTAAGTCATACCCCAAAAACAAAGTACTTATACTTATCAATCCCTCTCAAAGAGGGATGTGGGAGGTCAAGATATATGCACTCTTACCCTGAGAAACTAAAGAGTATTGTTTGGGATTAGGGAGAGTCGATCTATTGACTAGAGTAACCTGACAATTTTTAAAGATGCTGATTGATTTTATTTCCATTCTATGCAGTTCCTGAAGTGAAATGCATACCCACAGAGAGGGACTTAAAATCAGGCAATGCCTTGTTGGGCTTATACCTTAGATATTGTCGTTCTTGTATGATCTACCGGACACCCGAGCAGGTATTGCAGAGGTTCAACACTTTCAAGAAGAGTGTGAAGCACGTTTTTGAAATGAACAAAAGGAATCCTCCTTGCCTGTATGAATTATCTCGCTATTGCGACGAAACAAATTCACTCGGTCAGTCATCTCTATCTTAAGTGCTCTCCCCTCTTCTTTGTTTGATTTGTGATTTGCGTGCTTTTGAGATGTACTTTAGCTTTTGTTTGATTTCTTCTTCATTCATATATATATATATGTGTGTGAGAGCGTGCCAATATATAATGTGTTTAATTAGTTTTGGTAACTGCCCTTTTAGAAACATGATTAAGTAAAATTGGCCAGTATAAGTTAGGATCTTTAGGAAAACATATAGATGGATATGTGGATATTAAAAATGAAGCCTGCTTAAATGATGTTGATCTTTACATGTGCGTGCAGACCGGGCTGCTCAGAGTGTTGTTATGAGACCCACATTTATGGACTTGGCATCAGACGGTACAGTGATGGATCTGTACCAGAGGTGGTGTCGAAACCGAAACTTAAGCAGGACCCCTGAGGAGATGCATTCCAAGCTACCCATTTTCAAGGAGACGGCACAAAGGGTCTTTGATCGGAGCATGGAGAATCCAGGCACGAGCTGCTTGAATTTTGGCAGTGACGAACCATTTGAGTTACCTGGCTTCTGTACTGACACTAGTGATGAGGAGGGTTATTTTGATTAGTGTTAACTTTGGCTTCAGTTTCTTATAGTCGTGTTCAATTAGGTGGATTCATCATCGCCAATTCTGTTTGTAGCTGAAATTGATACTGCACCACAGATCTTGCATCCTCATCGTTGTCAATTTCTAGAGAATTCAAATAGTTTATATACTTTATTTGAAAAATTGTTATCGATGAAAAACACAATAGACATACATGAAATTAACATAAATGAAAATGCTCATTTCATCTCCTAATGAAAAAGTTCGTGTAAATAGTTGAGAAAGATTCAACACAATTCAAGCCAGATCCGTACTTATTCGTGAACCCATTTCTACTACTTCGTTCTACAACTACTACCAACACCGACATGATAATCATCGAGTTTGAAGAACACAATGTATTCACTTTGAGCAATTTAACAAAATGATGAATCTAACGCTATCATCATCACAACTCATTCAAGCACTCAAAAGTTTCTATAATCATACATGATAAAATCAAATATGTAATTAACAAAATTCTGGATTAGGGTCGGGCGAATTTTTCGGGTTTTTAGGGTCGTCTAAATTGGGTTTCGGGTTCAAGTTTTCGGGTTTAAACCTTGGAATTTGGGGTTGATCGAGTCAGATTTACGGATCAAGTCATCTTTTGACAGGTCTAACCCTGACTTTATAACTGTTTTAGAAGTCGAACCCCTATTTCCATCGTCTAATAGTAAAGTGTTCGCTGATTCCACAAATGTAACTGCTTTAGCTTTGGCTTTATGATCCCTTATATTCGACACACTCCACTTGTCAGAGAAGATCACCGAAAAGTTATCGGCGATTAGTTTCACTTTTCATACACTAAAGGAAAAGGAGGGGGAAACTTTCACCAATACTTATTTCTATATCATAAAAAGAATATTTCTAGGCAATCTGAACGAGTATTAAATATAAAAGATCCCTTCTCAAAAGGAGTAAAATGGATTCTTAGAAATGAAATTCTATTAAGTTTTGACTGGATACATGGTAGATAACTTTAATCTTCTTTCATATTATGACAATATTAATCTTATGCTAAAGGTTTCCACCTTTGTAGTATTACTATTTGTAAAGTCTGAGACATTGATGTCCTATCTCTAGTTCTACCCCATGGTTGGTGAAGATAATATCATCTATTCAAATCTCTTTCACTATCTCGAAGATAGAACCTCTACTTTGGAAATTTTGTTTTACCCCATGGTTAGTAAACATAATATCAACTATCACATTGGACTTTTCTTGTAAATCAACGTCTACCCTTATTAATGAGTCAAGGCCTCCTTTCTCAATTAGATTCTCAAGTATCTAACTTTCAAACCAAAATAATCTCACGTTTTAAAATTACCTTTAGCAATCTGAACTATTGTAATATTAACCAAAAGCGATAGGAAATCATTTTTTGATCATATTTTCGGGGGGTTGGATGATGTGTCCACTGAAAGTATGATGTGGCAAGTTCACTTGTTATGTTTAAAAACAATTGCCTTGCCATATAATACAATTGTGTCACTAAAATTATATCAGAAAAAATCTACTTGAAAACTAAAATAAAAATAAAGCATATCTTAAACTCAAATAACATTATACAAAAACTATTAAAAAGAAAAAAATATTGACAAAGAAATGTACACGAGGAAAAAACAAAAGGGGGAAGAAGCATAGATGTTGACTGCGACACCAAGGAGGGAGACCGGCAACTAGGAGAATCAGGAGGCCAAGGGTGGCACAACAACAACGGGCATGAGTAGGGTTTTAGATTTGAATTGCAAATTTTGGGGTTTTTGGTTGGGGCTCCTGAATCATTTTGCAAATTGGATGTGTGAAATTTGAAATTGACTTTTATCATTTCAAGGTCTGACTGTGTGATTGTGGTATTCATTTTGTTGCTTTTCATCCATAAGGGGTTTGAACAACTTGACGAATTGTTCATCTTCTTTATATTCATTAATGGAGGTTCTTTTTCTTTTGAATTAGTTTTATATTAATTTTATTCGAGTTTTAGCTATATTTTGTTTCAAATTAGTTCTCGACCTTTATTATAATTTATGTGACAAGGAAAAAAAATTAAAAAATTGAATGTATTTGTCATGTCATATTTCCGGTGGACACGACATCAAACCCACTGGAAATTTGACCAGAAAATGATATTGCATTGTTTTTGGTAAATATTGCCATACTTTGGATTGCTAAATTTATTTTTGAAACTTGGGATTATTTTGTGTTGAAAATTGATATTATTTTTGATCATTTTTCCTAGATTAAATAGATAATTAAATGTATGCCTTCACTGTAGGATGTAGAAGATGAGAATTAAAACCATATCTTTACACTTAGATTTTTGTAATAGTATTAGTAGTAATGATTTAGATTGAATTAGGATAGTCACAAGTAGCTCATTGAAATAATTAAAAGAAGATAGATATTAGTAGCACATGGGTTCATATCAATATGCGTACGACATTTTCTTGCTTTAGCATACGTATCTACAGCACGAGTAAAATACGAGCCTTGACGGTTCTAAACTACCTAGTCTTATTTAAGGTCTATCGACATGTGCAAGTGTTTCAGAATCATTCATCAATTTTAATGGTATAAACTATAGTTAAACTACTCGGATTTTTACATCAACAATGTTTTCACAAACGATTGTTTAAGAAATATATCAAAATGACTAGATAAAATATATTTTAACTTAATTTCAAAGAATCATGTTCAAAAACTCAACACAAAAGAGGGGCATGAATCATGATACTTCCACCATTAGGAAAAAAAATGGATTTCGAAGTTGAACATCTCATCTTTCTACATGTCTAACCAAATTAATAAAACAAGACAAGACACCAAGAGTAAAGAATATAAAGCTTAACGCTTTTTGGAGACACCGACTGTCTTCCCTCTACGTCCAGTTGTCTTTGTGTGCTGTCCACGAACACGAAGACCCCAGTAGTGCCTCAGACCACGGTGTTTCCTGAGAATTGTCATGTTTCAATCAACCAAACATTTCAAATGGAAAAACTAGGAAACCATAACAGCTTCACATGAAACTTAAATTTATCTAAATTGTACACTATATTAAGAAATCAAGGTTCAAATGCTTGCATACATAACTTTTCAGCATCCAATGACAAATGCTTGAAGTCAAGTAAGAAATACCTGATTTTCTTCAGGCGTTCAAGATCATCTCTAAGCTTCATATCCAAAGCATTGGAAACCACCTGAGAGTATCTGCCATCCTTGTAATCCTTCTTCCTGTTCAAAAACCAGTCTGGGATTTTGAACTGACGAGGATTAGCTACAATTGTCATGAGATTGTCAATCTCAATATTTGATAGCTCACCAGCCCTGAAATAAAATCATGGAATTGTATCAAACTTATTTCAGCATACAAAGTAACATTTGCAGAATTCTTGTTTAAGAAAAATATCGCAAAACAAGATAGACTAATTACAAAGACGGCGGTATATATTTTTACTAGTTTATTAACTTCAATTTGTAATTGATTAGACAACAGAAGGGTAACAGTGTGAGATAGAATAAGTAGACAACAAGCACTTTGAGCAAATTATCTGTGGATCCATCTCCATGGTTGTCTGGCCACTGCTGAGTTAACAGCTGTTTCTCTATGCAAATTTTGTAGAAGGCCACATTATATGTTAATGAAGGCCTAAGATACAAGTGCAGTCACAAACAGAATGTATCCTCATTTTATACAGACATGAACTATGCAGACTCTTTTTTACATCTTTAATAAACTTAATTGAGCACAAATAAAAATGTGAGATGGAATTAGTAGACAAGAAGCACATTGAGCAAATCATCTGTGAATCCATATCTATGGTTGTCTGGCCACTGCTGAGTACACAGCTGTTTCTCTATGCAACTTTAGTAGAAAGCTGGACTATCTAAAATAGCAAAGCCCATGATGAAGTGCAATAGACAAGAAGTTAAATTCTAGCATAGTCATAATATAACTGGCCAGCAATACTATAATGGTGTGATGCTCGTAATTATTGAGCATGCAACTTCATTTAGAATCTGCACAATAAAAAGTACCATTTGCAACTCGTCATACTTCCACTAAGTTATTTAGTTTATATCCTCTCGTATGCTACAAGATAACTAGGATGTGGGATGTAATTAGTAGACAAGAAGCACGATTAGCAACTCATCTGTGGATCCATCCCCATGGTTGTCTGGCCACTGCTGAGTTAACAGCTATTTCTCTATGCACCCTTCAGTACAAAGCCACACTATGTGATAACGGAGCCTATAATACAAGGTGCAATCCCTTACTTGCAAGTAGATGGTTCTACACCAACCAAGTAACCAGTCAGTAAGGGTATGAACAGTGGTAATACAGTCAAAATACAACTCAGCTCAGAGTCTACCACTGCAGAACCACTTATATTCTTCTATAAACTATCAAGCCCTGTTTTATTTACTGCATTAAATAGTGTAATATAAACATGTGAGATGGAATTAGTAGACAAGAAGCACTGAGAGCAACTCATTTGTGGATAAATCTCCATGGTTGTCTGGCCACTGCTGAGTTAACAGCTGTTTCTATATGCACTTTTAGTGGAAGGCCATGTTATGTCATAACAAAAGCCTAAAACATCCAAAAGTGCAATAACCAAGATAGCTACCGTCATGTACAATTCACCAAGCAATCTAAAAGCTAGGGATTTACCTATGTTATCTGTCCAAACAAACTTTATTGCTTCAGAATGATATCTATGCTATCAGGATATCTTATATATTGCTTCTATCCTATAAATATATATATATATATATGCTATAAAATGTGAGAGGGAATTAGTAGACAAGAAGCACTTTGAGCAACTCATCTGTGGATCCATCCCCATGGTTGTCTGGCCACTGCTGAATTAACAGCGATTTCTCAATGCACGTTTAGGTTTCAGGCCACACTATAAGCTAATGAAGCCTATGAAACAAGTGCAATTAGCATTGACAATAAATTCCCCCAACAATGAATGATCTTCTCGTCCATAAGTATTGGTTTTGACGGAAAATGATTGACAATCAGAAAAATATAATAACTACAAAACATTGAAATCTTGAACATTAAAACGCTGAAATGATTGCACTAACAAAATATTGGCTACTCCGGAAACAGATGGATCAATGTATATCAGAAAGAATGCAGAATAGCAGAGAAAAGATGCAGTATCAAATTAAAATAGAAACAAACCTTCTGTTCATGTCGACATCAGCTTTCTTGCAGACGAGGTTGGAGAAACGACGACCAATACCTTTAATGGAAGTTAGAGCAAACATTATCTTCTGCTTGCCATCGACATTTGTGTTCAGCACACGAAGAATGTGCTGGAAATCTTCGTTCGCAACCAGAGACTGTGAAACACAAAACCATTTCAGACTTAATTTAAATCCAAACGGATGACGAAACAGAGACTCGATGAAGCTTTAAGAAATAGAGCGAAAGGAAGCAATGGCGGAACTACGTACGTACCATTTTTGGTTTCTGGCGCCGGCGAGTGAAGAGGAAGGGAGAAAGAGAGGCGACTGTAGAGAGGGCGGGGAAGTCTGTGAAACAAATTACTAGGGTTTTTGACAACTTCGCAGTGTGATCTGCTTATTAATAGGCGTGTAGGGCACAAGCGCACTGTTTCTGGACTGGGCTTTCTAAAGGATTTTGGGCCATTTGTTTTTTTCTATACAGCCCGAATCTTGGCCTAGGCCCAATCCCCACTATGCCACCGTCTCCCATTTAAGTTCTAGGGCTGTCCAATGGGTCGACCCGACCCGACCCGTAAGTCAAAATGTTCCGACCCGAGACCCGGTTTACGGGTTTTAAGGGTCGGGTCTCGGGTTGACCCGTTGACCTGGTCAAACGAGTCAAAACGGGCTCAAAACAGGTCTGAGATTGCTTTTTTCAGCGGGGCCAAGAGTCGGGCTCAGGCCGCCGACGACCGGAGTGAAGAGCGGCGCCGATGTGGGAGCACAGGATTCGAACGAAACACAGGACTCGCCACTCGGGGTTAGATCTGGGAGAAGACGGAGCAGGCGTCGGGCTCGGGGGAGGAGGGGAGGCGGTCGAAGAGGGTGGAGGGCTCGCAGAGGTCGAGAGGAGGAGCGGCCGCGGGACAAACTAGGGCTCAGGCCGCCGCCGTCCCGGGATGTTGAAGTTGGCCGCGGCCGGAGGCCCGGAGATGGAGAGCAGCGACGCCAGCGAGAGGTGAGATCTGAGAAGCAGAGAAGGTGAGGTTGAACGATGGAGAAGGTGAGTCGAGAGATGCGGCCTACGGGTTTGTGTTTAACACTCCCAACCCTAATCTACACATATCTACACATACGGCTAGCTTCTCTTTTCAGCCGTTTATTTTACTGTACTGTTTTACTACCAACAGTATTTTTTTTAATCCCGACCGCTGACTCCTTCTACCGACATATTACCCCTGCTTTTACGCGTTATGAGCTCCATCCACACCCACATCTGATTGCTTCTCTCTGTCTCCTTCGTTTCAATCGAATCTGGATCCATTTCCGGACCCTCCGCCAAGCTTCCGTTAGGTTCGGTTGACGCCGGTCACCGGATCTGGTTCCGTTGCCGCGCTCCGCCAGTGACCGCCAGGCTTCCGTTAGGTTCGGTTGACGCCGGTGACCTTCGTCGCTTCTTCTGGTTGGTACTCCTTCTTCTCGTTCGTCTCAATTCGTTTCGATCGATCGGATTTTATGGGATCAATTTGGGGATTGATTAGGGTTTGGGGATTATTGTGGATCTGGAATCTTTCTCACCAAATTAAAACTATTATCCAATTTGATCTATACTTGGTTTCGCCTTCGTTAGGTGCTTCTTCAATTGAGTTTTGGAGTTGTTGCTTTGATTGTACCAATTGCTTTGATTGTTTGGCCTTCGTCAGGAGCTTCATCAATTGAGTTTGGAGTTGTTGCTTTGATTGTACCAATAGTCATTTGGATTCTAGGTTCCCAATTCCTTTTCCCTGCGTATCCTTTTTTGAGCTCTATCTTGTCAACTTTCGTAGTGGATTTCGTTTTCTTACTTGTTTACATAATATGCGTTTCGTTCTGCCTCTCCTCGGTTGTATACCGCATTTTTTTCCCTATAATGATTCTCCATTGATGATGATCTTTCATGTATTTTTGTCTGATTTCGGATTTCGGTTTGGAAACCTAGATTACAAGGGATTTCGGATTTCAGATTCCGTTAGGTTCTGTTTTTTGTACAGACATCCTTATTTAATCATCAATTGTTTGTTTCGAACATTTTGAGTTGCTTTGTAGTTCCCGGGTGTTACGATTCCTGATTTTGGGGTTTAATTTGGGGATTGATTAGGGTTTGTCCTCAACGCAGACGACCTCGCTGTCCATTCCAATTCCGTCTCCTTCACTCCACAATCCGCAATCGGCTTCGCAGGTAACAGAGAAGCATTTATTTTCAATTTGGTTCTATAGCTCAGATGATCAGTTTTTATTCAATTTTCTAGGAATTGAGAGCCATTGGTGTTGGATGCTTCATCTTTGCTTTTCATCCCGGATAACGTTAGCATTCTCTTTCTTCTGCTCGCCTGCTATTCTGTTTTCTGGATCGGACTCCCAAGCTTAGGCTTCCATTGTCCCTTTGCAAAACAAAGGTATGTCTTTTTCCTCCTATTTCGGTGGTAAATTGGTCCCCGTCGTTGTTAGAACAAACTTACGTATCCAGGGAAATTTACCAATTTCTATATAAAAATGTTTTTGGGAGTGCAATGTGAAATATGTATGTATTCCTCTTTTTAGTTATTCGTAAACTGTAGAAGAGAAGCAACAGAAAGTCTCTGAAGGTAAAACTGTACTGGAGGAGGCTGAAATATCAGTAATTGCTACATTTTTTTTAATATATAAACCTTTTACTATGAGGCTTGTTGTGTCAACATATGACCTCTTTTTCTTATCCTTGACAGATTCGCAAAACGGACTTGGACCCGAGCAAAATGGACTTGGAATATATAAGCCCAGCTCTAATCGTACTTCTGTCATACTTTGTAAATTCCATTTGAGCATTTGGGAAAATAGTGCTCGATCTGACCTTCAAAATGTACAGTTTTCCTTGATGGAGCTCACCTTCATCTTTTATACTACATAAAGTGATAAAACTCGATTTATGCACCTTAATCATGTATTTTTTTTTTTTTGAAAAGGTAAGGATTAGGAGGACCTCCCTAAGGAGGTCGTCCTAGAGCATCCCGACGGATGAGAGTGGTGAACTCTGAGTGATTCAAAATGTGATGGGTAGGGAGATTGTGGCCCAACTTAGCAATTTTATCAGTCACAGAATTGAGATCCCTACTAACATGCAACACACGGAAAGACTCAAACGTCTGGGACATAGTCAAGACGTCTGAGATCAGCATGTCAATTTCCCAAGGGGACTGACAAGTTCCTTGGGCCGCTCTGATGATTGTTAGGTTGTCACCCTCTATTACGATTTTTTTAAACCCTCTTTGTTTTGCTGCTACAATTCCTTCTCTAAGGGCTCGGGCTTCAGTTTGTAAAACTGAACTAGACCGAGATCTGTTTGTACCAATACCCATGACATCACCATTGTGATCACGAATTATAAAGCCTGTAGACGCAGAGTTGTTTTGCAAGACTGATTCGTCAAAGTTGATTTTGACCCATCCTTGTTCTGGTTTATCCCAATATTTTGATTTTTGTTTCCTTCTTCTTTTGTTTTTTCCTTTATTTTCTTTTTCCTCCTCGTCCTCGGTCCACACTCTGGTCTTGGTCCATAAATGAATTTGGGATTGGATATACTTATCCAGCTCATGGATATAGCTATTTGGTTCTTTTTGAAAAACTAATTTGTTTCTTTGTTGCCAAATGCACCACCAGCTCACAGCTAGTTCAGTAAAGTGTTTTTCTCCTAGCATTTGCTGTAATTCAGCTAAGATACTCGATGGGTTCCTATTGGTTGTATCTATCGTATCGATTAGGTTTGCAGTGTTTGGATTAACTTTGTGTAGAGTTTGTTTGGTATGGGGGCAATCAATCATCAGGTGAACTGTGTCTTCACACATGTTGTTACACATCAGACAACCTGGGGGGTTGATATGTGTTGTTCTCTTAACCGTGCGTTCATCTGTTTGTACCAGGGGGTGGTGGCGCAGTTGGCTAGCGCGTAGGTCTCATAGCTTAATCATGTATTTATACATAATCAAAGAATTGTACAAATATCATAATAACCAAATTTAAATCTAAACACTGCCCCGTGCAACGCACGGGGCCCATTCCTAGTACTAGTAAAAGCCCCTCTATGTCTCTAAAAAAATATAAAAAAAATATATTACGGGTTTACGGGTCGACCCGTAACCCGGCGGGTCGACCCGTAATCTCAGGATTTTTTAACCCGAGACCCGTCCCGTAAATTACGGGTCGGGTCGGTCCGGGTTACGGGCGACCCGAACCGTTGGACAGCCCTACATTTAACCAACCTAGAAAAGTTGTTTTCAAGGTTGCGTTCTTATAAAAAAAAAACGTACAAATAAAAAATGAGACTGGGTCACCCAGAGGTCATGAGTTCGAGACTCGAAGAGATCGAATTTCGCTCTGTGGTAGAGAAGGCACTGAGGAGGGTTTTCCTTAACCCCTAGCAGTAGCCGGTCCGGACGTAGATTAGCTCCGGCTAATTGAACCGGGCAAAAGATAAAAAAAAAACAAAAACAAAAAAAACGTACAAATTAAAGTAGAGAGGGGTATATAAGCTTAAGCAATATTAATGTAATTTTTGGATTAACAAATTGTTTGCATATAAGGATCTAAGTATAACAAATTAAAGTAGTAAGGTGTACTAAAATGATCGGAACTAAACCTAACTTGAAGTCTGGAAGATTACGATCCGATCCTCTATCTAAAATCTATATATATATATAAGTCAGAAGGTTAAGAGTCAATACATGGCGTCACGTAATATTTTTTCACGTGTCGCCACTTAGGATTTTGATACATGTCGGTCTATTGTTGCTCTATCTCACATATTATTTATTTTTTTATTAAGTCATATCATATGTATTTATCTATGTCATTTGTCCACATTCGATTTTATTAAGTCACATCATATCCATTTATTAAGTCGCATCATAGGATTTTTATTAGGTGAATGAGATTTTTTTCTACCAAAAAAGTAAGAAGATTGTTTATAAAATATTTTTTTTTGTATTTATACAAATCTTATCTCTAAGATACTAATTAAGAAATGAAATATTTTGATAATTATATACTCGTCAATAGATATTCTTATCAAATAGTAAAAATCTTTCATTTCCTAATTAATATGTTAATTAGCTAGTCTTTTCTTTCTTAATTAAAGTTTTGATTGTATATAGATTTTCCATTTATTTCTTATCAAATAGTAAAAAAAATCATTTCTTAATTTATATGTTAATTTGTCTTCTATTTTTTAAATAAATATTTGATTACAAACAGCTTAAAGAATGACTATATAAACTAATATGATCATAATTTCTAAAAAAATTATAATTATGTATTTTATAGCACTATTAGTTATATACAAATTTTATTTATATATGCGATCAATATATAATTTATAGTTTTAAAAATATTAAATTAAATTTTCTATTCAAATCTCATAGAAAGTACGGGGATCACACTAAATTATCATATTTTTAATTACTATTCTACGCGTGGACCAATTCAAACCGATCTTTTAGACCAATAAAATATTAAAAATATATAAGTTTTAGCTATAATGTCAAAATTTACACTACTTTATACATACATGTATTATAATACTGTATAAAGTAGAAGCCAAATATTTGTTCAAATTCTAAGGAAGTTTGTATAAATATCTCCTTGAATTGTAGTGGGTGAAAGTTGATGCTCTTTTTTTTAAAGCTTAATTAGCCGACATATTTAGCCTATAAACAGACATTTGTAGTCGTCGTCTAATCCATCACTCAAGTTAGATTGATCAAGTGTGTGAGGTGATCGATCAAGAAGAGTTGATCAAGTGTGATTTGTGTGCAAGAGTTGTACTTGTGTGAGAGTCGTAGTTATGTGAGGTTGAGTGGCGTGTCCCACATTATAAAGACTTTCGAGTCACTCGAAAAAAATTAATCTCGTACAATTCCACTACATAATACAAAGTCACTTTCGTATAACTATGTCTTAATTTCTGAGGGGTTTCGATCGCTGGGTGTACAAGAGACGTGAGAGTTTCGATTTCCCAACAATTTCCACGGTTGATATGCGTGTGATTCTAGTTTACATATTCGAAGGGATCCTTCGAGATGGTGCGCATAACTATAAGGATCAATTAATTACATCAATCAAATACATACATTATGTTGGATCCGGCCCAAAAAAGGCCCATTAAAGCCAAGGCTCTTGAAGTCCAACGGAAGCTTTTCATCTCAAGACTCCTCAATTCCACAACCTAGAAGACCCATAAATATGCTTTCACGTGTAGAAATGCCAAGGGGCTGGAAAGTGGTCGGAAAATATTAACTTAGTCTAATTAAGTAGCTTTAGTAATGGGGTGAAGAATTGTAACGTATGTAGGGGGAAATTAGGATAAAAGGGGCTTCTATATTGTAAGAGACACACGATCCAAGAGGGAAAAACTTTGTAATCATCAAAAACACTCTTTTTTACACAAATCTCAATCAAACTACGTTAATGCAATACTTTCATTTCAGCCCGATCTTGGCTAGAACTTGCCAGATCTATAAGCAAATTTTGGCTAAAACAGTTAGGCGCCCACCGTGGGGCTGGAATCGAAGGTTTCCGCTTGAATCAATCAATCCATCCTTAACTCAAGATGAGTGTAACCAACCAGGACGTCCCGGCTGCCCAGCAAGACAGGGAACTGAACCCTCTACCAATGACGGAGTCCTCTGACCACACCTAGGCGGGCGAGATGGCTGACTTCTGTCGGCGGTTAGATGACCTGGAGAGGAAATTTGGTGATCAAAGGAGTCTCTATGAGGCTCAAGTGGAACGCTTGACCCAAGAAAACGACCGACTAAGGTCTTGGAATCGATGGTTGACCAGGGGGTGCCAGTCGGCCAAAGTCGCCAGAGAGACTGGCAGCCTGAGGCGAACGCTGGATCTAGACGGTGGGGAAGGAGTTTCAAACAGACACGACGACCTTAACGCTAGATTTGACTGCATCATCCCATCGACAACCCTTCTTGGAGCCCCGATGCTCAGGCAACGGGAAGGGCCTAGCCGGACCACGACCCCGCTAGTGGCTATCCGCTTGGCTAGTAATCTCCCACCTTTCCGTCACTAGGGCATAAGACTCATTAGGGAGGACCGGGAGGAAGATTTGGATCGAAGGCTACCATTGGATCTGGATTTGATCGTCTAATAAGAGGTCAGGGAGCAAGTCAACCGGTTCGCCGACCAGATGGCTCAGACTAGGGTATCTCACCCGATGGAGCGGGAAGCACCAAATAGTTATGACGAGTCTCTTTTCGTGGCTCGTATTGCTCGTGTAGAAATCCTAAAGAATTTGCGGTGCCAGCCATGGATGCCTACGACGGGGCGAGCGACCCTAACGACCATGTAGCCATATACAAACAAAAGATGACGACCAGCGGGATACCCCACCAATGGAAAGAAGCTCTGATGTGCAAGGGTTTTGGGACCACGCTAGCCGGACCAGCACTAACCTAGTTCATCAACCTTCCGCGGAGCAGTGTGTCCTCCTTCGCTCACCTGGTGGATTCCTTCGGCACCCAATTTGCTAACAGCCGACAATTTGAGAAACGATCTAGCGATCTCTATAGGATCGTCCAGAGATCTCATGAGTCGACTAGAGACTACCTCGATCGCTTCAACCAGGAAAAGATCTCCATCACGGGTTGTGACGTTGTTACCGTCATGGAGGCCTTCCGGCAAGGGTTAATCCCGGACGGCGAGTTGTACAAAGAGTTGACTAAATACCCATGTGCTAGCTTTGAAGATGTACAAGCCAAGGCGTTAGCTCATGTGCGCCTAGAGGAGGACCGTGAATTACGAAAGCCTCTCCGAGAGCATGATCTCCAGACGCCAGAATCCGATCACCAGACCAAAATTGCACCCTTGTACCTCCAATGGGGCTGACTTTAGCCTAGCGTCTCGCTCGTTCCGCTCCCCGTACCTACAGTGTCGAGCGAACCCTAAGCTACACATAGATTTATAAAATATTTTTTTAATAATACGTATATATAAAAATTTGTGACTAAATGCATAATATTGATTACTTTTTTATTCTCATTATTTTTCTGTGTTTTATGTTCTTATACAAAAATAGTTTTCTTTATTACGTAATACTACTATTAAGATAAATGTGTCATATTAACATTTAAATCAAAAATGATCTATCATATTCAAGCTGAAAAATAATATTTGACTACTTTTGTATTACAACCTAGCTTACCAACTAAATTTTTTAAATTATCTATAAAACAATTGAAAGGTGAAAAAACAATTCGCATGTGTGATAGGTTCATAATTTAGAATCTTTTTAACCATTAAATTATACATAAATATATAAATAGTTTTTAATTATAACTGTATATAAAAATTTATGACCAAATACATCATATTGATTACTTTTTTCATTCTCAATATTTTTCTATGTTTTATGTTCTCATGCAAAAATAGTTCTCTTTATTAAGTATTATTAATATTAATATTAGTGTATCATGAAGACATTTAATATCCCCTCATGTATACAACTTTATATATGTAGTATACATAAATGTAGTTTTCAAATGATCACTTTTTGTATTCACTTTATAGTTTTCTATATGAAACAAAATACTAATTTATACATTTCTAATACAATAGGTTGTTTTTTTTTAAAACAATTACCTTTTTTTTATTCACTTCTTTATGCTCATTAATGTGTCATGATGACATTAAATAATCCCCTATTAACACAAAATTATAAATATATTTTTATATTTTATATGAGACATAAAACACTAATTGTTCTACATTTCTAATACAATAGTTTTTTCTAAGACAAAATGTATAGTTTTCAATATCAATATAGTTTTCAAATGATCACTTTTTAGTTTTCTATGTGAAACAAAATACTAATTGTTATACATTTCTAATACAATAATGTGTTATTTCAAATGATAATTAACTTTTTGACAAAAAACATAGTTTTCAGATAATCACTTTTCTGTATTATATTTTTTACTTTTCTATATTAAACAAAATACTAATTGTTATACACTTCTCATACAATAGTTTATTCTTTCAATTAATATTCCTTTTATTTATTTTTTATACTCATTAATGTGACATGAGGGCATTAAATATCCCTCATGTACACAAAATTATATATATAGTATATAGATCTCAATCAAACTACGTTCAAGCAATACTTTCGTTTCAGTCCGATCTTGGCTAGAGCTTGCTAGATCTATAAGCAAATTTTGGCTAAAACACATTATATTACATATCGTCGGGTACAAATTAAAGACGGTTATTGCAACAAAACATTTTTTGGTTGAAAATTGGAACAAAACATTGAAATTTGATTATAAGGCCTACCGGCATAACGTAATGTGCATACATTTGAACTTATTCAGGTACACCGTACACATGCAACAACTGGGACGTGTACGTATACGGGCGCGTACATATGATTCAGATACTGTATATAATGTTGCCACAAATTACTTCTGTAACCAACTTAAGCCGGACATATTTCCTGATTAATACATGTACCACATTCAGTACCACACAAATTGCTGTTTTGTCCTGGCCCTTGCTCATGATCGTCCATAACAACCGACGACAATAGCTCGACGTTATCATCATTCCTAGTAGAGCAATTGGCGCGCACCTCACCTTGGTCGCCCGTGAGCACGCCCAACTGCCCCATCTTGATCACGGCGTCCACAAACTTCTCGAAAAACGCGCTCTGATCGTTAGCAAACTCGACCACGATGTCCTTCGTACTCGAGTCCTCGAACAAGTCCTGGTCCGAAGTGAACAGGCCTTGTCGGTTCATGAGGTCGACATAGTACTCGTTGTCGAACGCGTTAGGAGAGCGCACGTCCATCATGGTCGTGCTCTCGGTGTTGACGGTAGGGCAGACGACCTCGAGCTCCTCCGCGAAGGACTCGTCTAGTGTCGGGTCTCGGTTGGGGTAGAGCCTGGGGGCGAAGGTGGCGCAATGGGCTCGGCCTATGGTGTGGGCCCCGGAGAGGGCTACGACGTCGGTCGGGTTGAAGCCTTTCTTGGCGAGCGACAGGAGGAGGGCGGAGGCGTTGGAGGATGGGCCGGGGAGGTTGGCGTTGGTCATGTTGATTGTGGCGAAGTCTAGGCCGTCCTTTCTGCCCAACGGGACTTCGTAGTAAGGTCCACCAGACTGAAAGAGGTGAAACAAATTATTCGACCACAAAAAAAAGAGGTGAAAGAAATTAAAATTTATAGATTTAAATGCCTTTTCAAAATTAATTTTTTCAGTGATGGATGAATTTTTTATCGAAAAAAATGCAAATTAAGATCCATTCGGTATGAAAGGACCTAAGTTTTCATACAAACTCCTGTCACAAATATAATAAAACTAGTTGATCGATTGTATCGGTGCACGGGACATCTTTGATAGTGTTTTTTTAACACCCCGAGAATTTATAAGTGATTAAGGTGCTTTCTATGCCAACAAGAGCTCTTTCTTTTCATGGTTCGAGTGGTCAAAACAACTATGAAGTTAAACGTGCTATTAGGTGACCCTATTAGCTAAAAGTATAATTGATTGTCAAAACTCAAAATATATCAAGAAAAAAGATAGACAAATTAGAATATTAGAATATTTTCTAAAAATGATAAATAATTGTTAAAATCGACCCGAACCAATTCAAACCTATTAGGTGACCCTATTTATCATATATGTAGAATAAATTGATTTTAAAATAATATAATATTTTATTATTAAAAACATTAAATACGAGAATTTATCATTAAATATCATAATATAATATTAATAGTAAATTAGTAATTAAAAAACCAATTCTTGACCTATTGGACCGTCGACCCGAACCGTTCAATGACTTGTTGTGATCCAATTCGATTCGACCCATAAACCGATATAACTGAACATGTACTTAATCCGAACTTGATCGAAAAGACCGAATCCGGCAGATCGAGCCCACGTAAGACGTAACAAGTTTAATTCTAACCAAAGTTGCTATTTAGCCGGTATAGGAGCAGTTAGTTTTCCAACTTTCGGTCGGTATTATGTGTTGACGTAAGACTCCGACGTATACAAGCTTTTGGTTGAGCACATTGCATACTACGATTCAATCCAAGGCCTTTGGGACCTTAACCGTCAGCTAAATATACCAAACTCAACGTATAAATCCAACATTCGTAAACAAGGGTAGCAAGACATACCAAATAAACAGAGTCGCGAGCAGCAAGAGCGGCTATATCGGCACACGAAACCACGCGACCGCACTCCTTGTGGATGAGAGCTCGAAGATCTTCCACGAGCTGGAGCGCCTCCGGCCTCAGGCTGCGGTTGGGAGGCGCGTCCTGCTCGGTCTGCGATCCGTCCAGGAGCACGGACGCGTCGCACCCCTGGACGAAGCAGTCGTGAAAGTGCAGGCGGAGGAGGGCGGCAGCGAGGCCGACGTCGCCCTCAAAGGCGTCCCTCAGACGGTTGCGTATCACACTCTCCACGTGCGGGCAGCTCTTCTTATAGTATCTCCACGACAGCCCCGGGGCCACCGGTTGCCGGTGGCTGTTGGCCGTGGCCGCCACCACCATCACGCCTAAGATCACAAATCTAGTCATCATCATTGCCATTATGATTGCAAGGTATATACTTATGGGGTTGAGGGTGTAGACGTGTGCCTATTTATAATGAAGCAATATTCTGGACGTACGTACGTACGGTCTACGCATGGACATTAATCAGAGAAAAAGGTAATTACGAGCGTCATTAATGGTGAAAATATTTTGTGCATATATATATATATGGTTAGTGGCTTATAAAAATAAGGTAAACTAGTTTGAATAGTTATATACGTAGCGTAAGAAAAGTACATGTTAATTAATTAAGTTATCATGGATAAAAAAAAAATAACTATTCAAACTTGCGAGGATTAGAAGACTTTCTCTTAGAGAGGAGTTATTATTTGAAGACTGATATAAATAAAAATTGGAATCAATATGTAGTTTCGACCTATACGTACACGAAGTACCAAAAGAAGATGTAGGTACTAGATTCAACCAAAACATAGCTTTCGGCTACGTTTGTTAAGTCCACGAAAAAAAACTAATCATCATAACTACATATTAATTAAAGCGGAGATTAAAAATAATATTTAATCCGATACGTGTCACCTTCTCATTGGATAGCATCATCCATCCTTAGAACAATGTAATTGGTTTAAATTTAATTATTGAGCCCACGTTAAAAATCTTCTTATCTTTGATTCCTATTTTAATTTTTTTTTCCTTATAAAAGAATTAAACTTTAAATTTTACACATAATTTTTCTAGAAATCTTCTTATCTACTAATTGTCATTTTAATTTTTTTCTAAACAAGTGAAGCTATGGAATTAATAAAAATTATGGTGAACACACCTAGAGAGCCATGATAATGGGTTAGTACAGTATATACAAACCTCACTAACTCAGGTAGCTAACTAAAGTTAGTAAAAACTAACTAGCTACTCTAGTCAAGTCTAACAAACTAAAGTAGGAAAGAAAAGGACCAAAAGGCCACTAGTTAGCTAGTTATTTACAGAGCTGACCACATATGCAGTATACTCATAGCCCCCCCCCAAGCAGGACTTGGTTGCTGCGAGACAAGTCCTAGCTTGGAAACTAGAAAACGATGAGCTTGTTCGCCAAGGGCTTTCGTAAGAATGTTGGCCAGCTGAAGATGGGAAGGTATGTAAGAAGCTGTGGGGAAGCCTTCTTGAACTCTCTCTCTCACATACATAATGACAATCAATGTTCAAATGCTTGGTTCTTTCATGGTAAACGGGATTTTGTGCAATGTGTTGAGCTGCCTTCTTATCACAATATAATGTGATAGGCCTAGGAATGGAGATGTGAAGATCAGCAAGTAACTCATCCAGCCAAACAAGTTCAATAGAAGTGGATGACATGGCTTTGTATTCAGATTCGGCCGAGCTTTTGGAAACGGTCTTTTGTTTTTTTGTTTTCCATGAGATAAGAGACTTGCCAATGAAAACATAATAGCCTGTGACTACTTAGTTGAAGGGAGACTTGCCAAGGAAAACATAATAGCCTAAACTTCAGATTCTCCTGCTTTTGATTAGCCAAGCTACACTTCAGTTTGTAAATGAAGGGAGCATTTGATTGTGAGTATCCTTCAAGCAATTCATCCCATAAATCCTTTGTCGAGTTCACAAACATAAACCCCTCAGAAATAGTAGGAGACATTGAATTCAAAACCCAACAGCGTACCATATAATCGGCCTTGATCCACCGTTGATAATCACGAGTTCCTTCTTCCAGCTTAGTACAAGAGCCTAAGATAAACCCTTGCTTGTTTTTGGCCCTGAGAGCGAATTTAACGCCCCTACTCTAGCTCGTGAAGTTAGCTCCGGTGTACGATGCAACCATCAGTTGAGCTCCAGGATAGTCAGAGTTGGCAAGGAATTAGTGGGTCGTTGTTGGCCTTAGAGCGAGATCTACTACGAGCAGTCGACCGTCGACGAGTACGATCGAAAGAAACAGAGTTCAAGACACTCGAGCTATCGGAATCAGACAGGGCGGAAGCTGATTTTCAAAAAAAAGGATAATAAGAGGAATTTTGAGGAATCGGCGAAGAAAGGCAGGTAAAAGAAGGCAATCATGTCACAGATCGATAAACACGCTGCACCGATACCATGTGAAGTTAAGGAATTAATAGAAGTTATGGTGAACACACATAGAGAGTCATGTGATGTCTCTCAATTTGGTGGTGTTTTAGTGATTAATTTCCCTTGTAAATATGTGTCTTTAGTTCTTTTCTTTGCTAGTTTTGTTCCTTTTTAGCTTAGATTCCGATTTTCTATGAGATTCGGAGACTATGTTAATTTGTTGTGTTTTGTAGGAAAATTGGCATGTTTTGAGGAAGTTTCGGAAGGAGTCTCTAAGGAGGAGCAAGGCGTGAGCACCAAGGAGCGGAAGAGTCGAGCGATCAACGAAGAGGAGCTCAAGAAAGACCAAGAAGAGAAGAAGACCGAGGCCAGGATCGAGGTGCCCAGCAAGTCAGGCCCGAGATCAACACATGGAGAACCGGACCGAGGTGTGGCAAGTCGGGCCCGAGGTTGATCCGTGTCGGTCCAAGTCGGCGAAGTGTAGATTGGGCACCAAGGCACACAAATGTGATCTACCACTTTTGCCCCTCTTCCATTTTTGGATATTCTTGGCCCCTAATTAAAAGAGGGGAGATTAGAAGACAATGATCCAAGCTTAGACACAATTAATCACTCTTAAAGGCTCAAGGAAGACTTGGAGAGCAAGGAGGAAGAAAGGAGAGGAGAAGAAGAGGAGAATTCGGTGGAGGATAGGAGATCTAGGAAGGAATTGTGAGTTTGAACTTGTTTTGCTTTGCAATTTGTGGATTTGAGATTGAATCTTGTGAATTCCTTTGATTTGAATGAGATTTGGCTTTGATTCGAGTTTGATGATTGCGATTTGTTTGCTTTGTCTTTTGATTGCTTTTTACTCTTTCCACATGGAGTAGATTCCATAGTCTTGGGCTATGGGGGAAACCCCTAGCTAGGTTTGGGTGTGAACCCCCAATTCCATAGCCTTGAGTGCTTGATCTAGGAATCCTCTCTACATAGAGCTACAATCTCTTGTGAAAGCAAGGGATCAAGGGCTTGTGATTGGTAAGAGTGAGTGAAAGCAATCTCTTGCCTATCACTTGAACTTGTATCGAATGAGAAGTCAATTTCCCTAGGGTCGATATGTAGAGAGGCGGGATCGAAGGCGAACAACCTCGATTCTACGAGGATCAACACTTATTGGCTGAATTGGGGTGGAATTACCCACATCTAGTTAGGGAAGGAACCCAAAAACCCAAGACCGATCTACCCATTTTGCTTAGTCCAACATCCCCAGACCTCGGGCCCGACTTCAACTGTGTCGGTCCCGTGTAAATCCAACGTCGATCCTCCTCGGGCCGAAGTGACCCATGTCGGTCCCGAGAGGTTTCCTTTGATTTTCCTTGTTTTTACCCTTTCTTTTCCCCCTTTAAGTCTTTTTGGTGCACTCAACGCACGAACTCCCGAGCGTTCGACACCCTACCTTGTACTACTACGGGGTTCGTTTTTTTTAATTGAATTTTGACCACCCAATCCGGACCGATCAGAATTTTGGCGCCGTTGCCGGGGAGTTCTACTTGTTTGAGGTACCACTTTTGTTGAGTCTTTGAATTTGTAGTGATTTTGGTGAGGGATTAGCCCAAACCCCTTGTTTGTTTTGATTCGGTTTTGTTTGTGTCTTTGGTTATAGGTGTATGCGAGCTCGTTCCGCCCGAGGCACATTTGAGTTCGACTTTGTGAGTGACCCGGAAAGCATAATCAAGCAAGCTCGAAAGAAGAAGAGAATGGAGAACCAAGCACTACATGATGATGAGGTTGCTAGGATGAGGGCCGACATGGCTCGTATGCAACTTGAGATGGAAAACCGGGATGCCGAAGTAAGGAGGGAACGTGAGCAAAGGTTGAGATTGGAGGCTCAACTCAACACCCAACCCCGGAATGCACGCCAATACATGCATCCGGAGTTGAAGGTGTCGGAGCCGGCCATTGTCTTATTGGAGGTTTCAAAGAACTTCGAGATCAAGACTCAATTCATATCACTTATCAAGAGAGACCAATTTGAGGGGCGACCGAATGAGTGCCCGATTGAGCATGTGAAGCGATTCAAGGATATGTGTGAGACTATCTCGACGGATGAAGAGACGCTAGAGTACGTGCTACTCAAGGCTTTCAAATGGTCTCTTGGAGGCAAGGCGGCACATTAGCTAGAGAGCCAAGCTCCTCGATCCATCACAACATGGCGGGCTCTCAACGAGGCATTCTTGATGAAGTTCTTCCCACCAACAAAAACAACGGAGCTTAGAAGGAAGATAGCAAGTTTCCAACAAGGAGCCAACGAGCCACTCTTTGAGGCTTGGGATCGGTTCAAGGAGATGTTAAGGCAATGTCCAACCCATGGGCAACAACCTTATGTTCTCCAAGACATATTTTTCCAAGGAATCAACCCCGCCACCAAGGACAAGTTGAATCTTCACACCGATTTCGGGTTCATTGATTTGCCACCGGAGCAAGCATGGGAGTTACTTGATAAACTCTCCAATTACGAAGCCATGTAAGGAGTGAGCCAAGTCAACAAGGAGGCAAGAGTCCAAGGAGATGGTACAAGGAGGCTCTATGACCCGAAGAGTGAAGAGGTTGACAAGGATGTGAAAATTCAATTTCTTGAGGATGAGTTGAACAAGATGAGGTGGCAAATGAATCACCTCAAGCAAACCTGAAGGGCATGTGAAGAATGTGGATCTTTCAAGTATGTTGCTCAAGAGTGTCCCAATGAACGCCAAGTTCGCTTGGCCGAGCAAATCGAGGAGGCACACTTTGCTCAAAGAAACTATGGAGGAAGAGCCAACTTCAACAACGGAGGCAATGGAGGAAATGGAAGGTGGAACCAAGGCCAAGCTAATGGCTACAACAACAACTACAACCAAAACGAGCTAAGGGCCCAACCACCACCATACCGACCTCCGGGGTTTTACGAACAAACTCCACAATGGGCACAAGAGATGAGAGGCGATTTCAAGGACTTGAAAACTCAATTCACTAATGTTGAGAGGAGAGTTGATGAGATGGGCGCCGAATTCAAGAAGTTTGGTGTATGGAGAAGACAAGTTGACAACCAATTAGCTCACATTGCAACTCAACTTCCGAGAGAGAATGAGAGACTCCCAGGCCGACCCGAGGAGAATCCCCGTGCCCCACAACACCAAAATGAAGTCCGAGCTATAGGGTTGAGGAGTGGTCGGAACTTACCCGAGCCACATGTGTCGAGACCAAGGGAAGAGAGTCGGACCGAGTTACCCAGCAACTCGGGCGCAACGTACCTGGATATCGAGCCAGGAGTTGGAGGAGGTCCCCTGCCTAGGACCGAGGAAGAGAGGAAGTCGGGCCCGACATGCCCTGAAGTCGGACCGACATCCCAGACACCACTCTGCCCCCAGACCGAGGACCAGAACATCGGTCCCGACGTCGAGCCTACATCGGTCCGAGCGGAGAATGATGAGAGTGAGCCAAACCGGTCCAAGGAAGTTGATCCCAACAAGAATCAAGGCGGCACAACTCTTAATTACCCATCAAAGAAGCCCACGGAGGTTGTAGAGGGCAAATTCAAGAGGTTCTTGAAGCTTTTGCAAGGGTTGAACATAACGATCCCATTCACCGATGCTCTAAATGAGATGCCTTCATATACCAAGTTCTTGAGAGAAATTTTGAGCAAGAAGAGGTCGATAGTGGAAATGCAAGACGAGGTAAAAATCTTGGAGCTACCTCAAAAATTGGGAGACCCCGGGAGATTTGCAATTACCATTGGTATTGGGTCTCGGAAGTTTCAAGCTTTGTGTGATCTCGGAGCAAGCACTAGTGTCATACCGTACACCATATGGAAATCTACCGCCATGGGACTCATCGCTCGGGTTAACATGAGATTGACCATAGCCGATGGAACATCAATTGAGCCAATCGGAGTGGTAGAGGATTATCCCTTGTGTGTATTGGGGCATTATGTCCCGACGGACTTTGTTGTGGTTGACATGCTAGAGGTTCCGGGCGAGCCTAGCTATCATTCTAGGAAGACCTTTCCTTGCTACGGTGGGAGCTATCATAGATGTCAAGAAAGGTCATTTGTTCCTTGATTTCGGAGGGGTAGAACTCGAGTTCTCCTTTAAACCAACTTCGAAGGAAGCTTTGCATAGAGAAGCCAAAATGATCCATTCTTTTCCAAGTGGAGTGCAATGGGAGGCTATATCTAACAAGCCAAAGGCGAGAGAGCTAAAGTTGAAAGCCATTCCACCACCTCATGGAGTTGAAGTGACCAATGAGGGAATAGCCGTCAACATGGTGGAGAGTGAGAAAGTGGAGGACGGAATGTCCTACTTGGAAGTGTTCAAAGCCGAAACGGAGGAAGCCCAAGCACCACCGGAACCATCTCATGAGCTCAAGGAGCTTCCAAAGGACTTGAGGTATGCATTCCTTGGCCCTAACTCTTCATTACCCGTGATTATAAATGCTAATTTGAATAATGAGGAAGAGTCTAAGTTGTTAGAGGTCTTAAGGAAGCATAGAGGAGCTTTAGGGTATTCACTAGAGGAACTAAAGGGAATTTCACCTTCAATTTGCATGCATAGGATTTACATGGAGGACAACCATAAACCCACTATTGAACCACAAAGAAGATTAAACCCTAACATGAAAGAAGTGGTTAAGAGTGAGATACTTAGGATGTTGGATGCGGGAATCATCTTCCCAATTTCGGATAGCATATATGTGAGTCCCGTGCATGTAGTTCCTAAGAAGGGTGGCTTAACCGTAGTGCAAAATGAGAAAGGAGAAATGATTCCTACTAGAACCACTACAAAATGGCGCATGTGCATTGATTGCCAAAAGTTAAATAGTGGTACACGTAAGGATCATTTTCCCCTTCCTTTTATAGACCAAGTTCTTGAAAGATTGGCACAACATGAATACTTGTGCTACCTTGATGGGTATAGCGGATTTTGGCAAATCCCTATTCACCCCGATGATCAAGAGAAGACGACTTTTACATGTCCCTATGGAACATTTGCCTATAGACGCATGCCCTTTGGTTTGTGTAATGCACCGGCAACGTTTCAAAGGTGCATGATGTCTATCTTCTCCGACATGGTTGAGGAAATAGTAGAAGTATTCATGGATGATTTTTCGGTCTATGGTTTCTCTTTTGATGCTTGTTTAGCTAATTTGGATAGGGTCCTAGCTAGATGTGAGGAAACTAACCTAGTGCTTAATTGGGAGAAATGTCATTTCATGGTTAAAGAAGGGATAGTTTTAGGACATCTCATTTCTAGTAGGGGGATAGAAGTTGATAAGGCCAAAATTGAAATAATTGAAAAACTTCCCCCACCTTCTTGTGTTCGTGATGTTAGGAGTTTCCTAGGTCATGTGGGCTTTTATAGTTGCTTCATCAAGGATTTCTCTAAAATTGCCAAACCATTGTCTAACCTCTTGATGAAGGATGTTCCCTTCGAATTTTCCGAGGATTGCATGAGTGCTTTTTGTAGGTTGAGAGATGCTTTGGTTTCGGCCCCTATCATGGCATCACCCGATTGGAATCTTCCCTTCGAGGTGATGTGTGATGCAAGTGATTTCGCCGTGGGAGCCGTTCCTGGGCAAAGAAAGGAGGGAAAGTTGCATGCCATCTACTATGCAAGCAAAACTTTGGATGAAACTCAATGCAAGTACACAACAACGGAGAAGGAATTCCTTGCGGTTGTGTTTGCATTTGAGAAATTCCGATCATACCTTGTGGGGTCTAAGGTGGTAGTCTATACGGACCATGCGGCAATCAAGTACCTCATGAAAAAGAAAGATGCTAAACCAAGGCTCTTAAGGTGGATGCTTCTTCTTCAAGAGTTTGACCATGAGATCAAGGATAAAATTGGTGTGGAGAATGTGGTGGCCGATCATCTATCTCGTTTGCCCATTGAGTACATGAAGGAGATAGAGGATGGTGTGGAAATAGATAATGTGAGGGCGGATGAAAGTCTCATGAGTAGGAAGAAGAAGAAGAAGAAGGAGGGATCGACCAAGATGGTGTATCGGGTCCGAGGTGTCAAGGGTCAGACCGATGTCCAAGCAAGCTCCAACAACTCGGGACCGAGGTCCACATAGTCGGGCCCGGTGGATTTGTGCACTTGTGCAACTCGACCGACGTCCAAACATGTCGGGCTCGGTACTTTGCAATGTCGGTCCATAAGGGGAAGTAAGGTTCTCAACTCGGTCTCTATTCCATCTCGTTCTCAATTGATTAATTCTTTTTCTCCCACTTGTCTCCTATCTATTGGTGCCGTAAAACGAGGGATTACCCCTTGGTTTGCGGACTTTGCTAACTTTGCCGTAGGGGGAGTGATCCCACCAAATTTGTCTTATTCGGCTAGGAAAAAATTCTTACATGATGCTAGACAATATTATTGGGATGATCTGTACCTCTACAAGGAAGGAAGTGATTGAATCTATAGACGGTGTGTTCCAAGTGAAGAGGTTGAGAGCATAATTCGCCATTGTCATTCCTTGCCAACGGGAGGTCATGCCAAGAGTTCCAAAACCACGGAAAAGATTCTACATTGTGGTTTCTATTGGGTAACCATGTTTAAGGATGTGCATGAGTATGTGAAGAGATGTGAGGAATGCCAAAGAGAGGGGAACTTGTCAAGAAGAAATGAGACTCCTCAAGCCGGAATTCTAGAGGTGGAGCTCTTTGATGTATGAGGAATCGACTTCATGGGACGATTCCCTACTTCGGGGCCATACAAGTACATTTTGGTGGCCGTAGATTATGTCTCAAAATGGGTGGAAGCAATTCCCACAAGGACTAATGATGCAAGGGTGGTGATGAAGTTCTTGAAAAGCAACATTTTTGCAAGATTTGGTGTGCCAAGAGTCCTCATTAGTGATGGTGGTCCTCATTTCATTGAAAGATGCTTTGAGAATGTGTTAATCAAGTATGGGGTGTCTCACCGAGTTGCTACTCCTTATCATCCTCAAACAAGTGGGCTAGTTGAAGTGTCTAACTGTCAAATCAAGGCCATCTTGGAGAAGACGGTGTCTAGGTCAAGGAAAGATTGGGCATTTAAGCTTGATGATGCACTTTGGGCCTATAGAACCGCTTACAAGACACCTTTGGGGACTACACCCTTCAATCTAGTCTATGGCAAGGCATGTCATCTTCCGGTGGAGTTGGAACACAAATCCAAGTGGGCTCTCAAGGAAATGAATTGGGATGTAAACTTGGCCGGTGAAAAGAGATTCCTAGACCTCCATGAGTTGGGAGAATTGAGGTTGAAAGCTTACGAAAATGCTAAGTTGTATAAGGAAAAGACCAAGAGGTGGCATGATAGGAAATTGGTTCCAAAGACCTATCAAGTTGGTGATAAGGTTCTTCTCTTTAATGCAAGACTTAGATTCTTCCCCGGAAAGCTAAGGACAAGATGGAGTGGACCATTTGTGGTTCACTGAATTCAAGGAGCGGTAGATGTGGTTGATGAGAATGGAGGAGTTTTTCAAGTGAATGGTCATCGGTTGAAGAAGTTCTACGACAAGATCGATCCAAGTGAAGAAGTTAGAGCCTCATGGGCTCTCGGTCTAGCCAACTAAATCTAGACATGCCAATCAAGAATAAGAAATTGTGAGCTTTTCTTACTCTCTTCTCTTTTATTTTGAGTTTTGATTTCTTTGTTTTGATGAGGACATCAAAATTCTAAGTCTGGGGTGGAGGTTAGTTGCTCATAATTTCATGTGTAGGTTTCTTGTGTTTATTCTTGTTTATGTTTTGGGATGTTTTCTTTTGGATTAGTGGCATGTATGTTGCATGAATATTGATCGATTTTGATATGGCATGAATGGATGAGTTTGTTTTATTTTTGAGAAAATGTTTTGCAAAAATCCATAAAAATTTGAAAATTTTCGGTTAAAAACAACAAATTTTTTTTGTTTTGGACTAGGAATTCCCATCTTAGATGTCCAAATGAAGGATAATGATAATATGAGCATGTAAATTCCTTTGCATATTTTTGGATGGTTTAGCCTCTAAGTGATGTCGCTTTTGATGTGATGTGATATCTTGCATGTTTTTATTGAGCACATGAGTTCTAGGATGAGGTTTTGATGCAACTAAGTATGAGTGAACCTTGTGAGATGATTTTTGGCCATTTTAGGGATATTTGTTCATGATTGCATATCCCTCATTTTCTTGTGTGATTAGCTCATGCACGCTTAGTAAAACTTGCTATTGCGGTGTTTATCTATTTTCCAAGACCAATATGAGATTTGTTCTATGCTTTGTCACATTGATTTGAACTTTATTTCATTTAGTCACAAAAAGTTCCATATCCTACCTTGAAGATAAACCGTTGCTTGTAGCCCCGTTTTAGCCTTAGACCTTTGTTTGAAACTCCTCAAAAATATGATTCCTAGCCTATATGACTTGACCCTTATGGGATTGGACTTTAGTGAGACGTTTGGAGTGTATTTGGAGAGTTGAGATTCTCTTTGGTGAAAGGCAAGAATGGAGTTATAAATCAAGTGGGTAGTGCATCTTTGTTGAGCATAAGAAATAAAAAAGAAAGAAAGAAAAGTTGGAAAAAAGTAGTGGATTGAGAGCGAAAGAGCTTAAGTGAAGAAAAGGGTCCTGACCGAGTTAGTAACTACCTCGGGCCCGACGGGTGTTCAAAGTCGATCCTATGTGCAAAAGTGTGAAAAATCCAACAAAAAGTATAAGTGCAAAGATGAAGTGGAATGTTAAGTGAAAAGTGGGTTTAAAGGAGAAAAATCAAAATCTTTTGGGTGAGAATGAAAGTTGAAAGAGGAATATTTGCTGAAGTTGGTAAGAGATTAGGAAGTTCAATCCCCATTGTAAGCACCACAAGACCAAAATTATTCCTACCTTGAGAAGCACCAAAAGCCCCATTACAACCCGGCCGAATGGAACCTCTTTGAGGACCTCCATTGAGTCAAGTTCATATTCTTTGTGTGCATTGTAATAGGCTTCTCTAGGTGGAGGAATTGGTGATATTAGCTTCAATAGTAAAGTCTTTACTTGCATGATTCTTGAGTATGAGTGTTCATTGCTATACCTAAACATATGATGAGTGATACACATTTTCATATCCCTAAAGTGAGGCTTGGGTGCATTTGACTTTATTCCTTGAACACTTGATCATGTGTGATGACGTAATCTTGCTAGCATATCTATCACTTGTGCTTGATTGTGTTTTCATATGAGGCTATACTTGAAGATTGTTCTTCGGTCTTGCTTACATTGTTATTGCTTGAGGACAAGCAAGTTTAAGTATGGGGTATTCTGATGTCTCTCAATTTGGTGGTGTTTTAGTGATTAATTTCCCTTGTAAATAGGTGTCTTTAGTTCCTTTCTTTGATAGTTTTGTTCCTTTTTAGCTTAGATTCCAATTTTCTATGAGATTCGGAGACTATGTGAATTTGTTGTGTTTTGTAGGAAAATTGGCGTGTTTTGAGGAAGTTTCGGAAGGAGTCTCTAAGGAGGAGCAAGGCGTGAGCACCAAGGAGCGGAAGAGCCGAGCGATCAACGAAGAGGAGCTCACGAAAGACCAAGAAGAGAAGAAGACCGAGGCCAGGATCGAGGTGCCCAGCAAGTCGGCCCGAGATCAACACATGGAGAACCGGACCGAGGTGTGGCAAGTCGGGCCCGAGGTTGATCCGTGTCGGTCCAAGTCGGCGAAGTGTAGATTGGGCATCAAGGCACACAAATGTGATCTACCACTTTTGCCCCTCTTCCATTTTTGGATATTCTTGGCCCCTAATTAAAAGGAGGGGATATTAGAAGACAATGATCCAAGCTTAGACACAATTAATCACTCTCAAAGGCTCAAGGAAGACTTGGAGAGCAAGGAGGAAGAAAGGAGAGGAGAAGAAGAGGAGAATTCGGTGGAGGATAGGAGATCTAGGAAGGAATTGTGAGTTTGAACTTGTTTTGCTTTGCAATTTGTGAATTTGAGATTGAATCTTGTAAATTCCTTTGATTTGAATGAGATTTGGCTTTGATTCGAGTTTGATGATTGAGATTTGTTTGCTTTGTCTTTTGATTGCTTTTTACTCTTTCCACATGGAGTAGATTCCATAGTCTTGGGCTATGGGGGAAACCCCTAGCTAGGTTTGGGTGTGAACCCCCAATTCCATAGCCTTGAGTGCTTATCTAGGAATCCTCTCTACATAAAGCTACAATCTCTTGTGAAAGCAAGGGATCAAGGGCTTGTGATTGGTAAGAGTGAGTGAAAGCAATCTCTTGCCTATCACTTGAACTTGTATCGAATGGCAAGTCAATTTCTCTAGGGTCGATATGTAGAGAGGCGGGATCGAAGGCGAACAACCTCGATTCTACGAGGATCAACACTTATTGGCTGAATTGGGGTGGAATTACCAACATCTAGTTAGGGAAGGAACCCAAAAACCCAAGACCGATCTACCCATTTTGCTTAGTCCGACATCCCCGGACCTCGGGCCCGACTTCAACTGTGTCGGTCCCGTGTAAATCCAACGTCGATCCTCCTCGGGCCGAAGTGACCCATGTCAGTCCCGAGAGGTTTCCTTTGATTTTCCTTGTTTTTACCCTTTCTTTTCCCTTTTTAAGTCTTTTTGGTGCACTCAACGCACGAACTCCCGAGCGTTCGACATCCTACCTTGTACTTCTACGGGGTTCGGTTTTTTTAATTGAATTTTGACCACCCAATCCGGACCGATCACCATGATAATGGCAGAGAGCGTTCTCTGTAAATTCATTACTGGTGTGTTCTAGAGGAAACATGAAAATGGGTTAGTACAATATATACAAACCTCACTAACTAAGCTAGCTAACTAAAGTTACTAAAAACTAACTATCTACTCTAGTCATGTCTAACAAACTAAAGTAGGAAAGAAAAGGACCAAAAGGCCACAAGTCAGCTAGCTATTTACAAAGTTGACCACATATGCAATATACTCATAATTAAACTTCATATTTTATACGTATTTTTTAAAGAACCTTTCTTATCTACTAATTTTAATTTCATTTGAAGATTATTTTTCTTATAAAATCGTACCTTGATCAAAACCTTAATTTCAATCCAATGCCTTATATTAGCCACAATTAGATTATTTTAATAAAAATCTTCAATTCCATTAAATCCAACTACATAACCATTTTATCAAATCAATTTGATTTGTTGACACTTAATTGACTTATTTTTTATTGATTAAAATTTGTATTGTAGACTCTACATATAAATAAATTAATATATACATATGATTTTGATTTGATTTTTTTCAAAATAACTATAAAATAAAAATACTAATTTGAAAATTAAGAACTTTATTGATAAAACCAAGTATTCAATCCTTATATGACAAAATTATAATACTACAAAGCTTTTATCGATTAAAAAAATGTATTATAACATAAATAATGAATCATTAAAATAAATCCCATAAGAAGCAACTTATATAAAATAGTACAAGATTTTATACTTATATTAAACCGTGCCTTCAAGGCATGAGACTGATACTAGTTGGATTTTTAAACTAGTGGGTAGAATCAATACATACTATAAAAGCCGGCCGATTTTGAGCCACCATGTTGATTCTGGAGTGAGGGCACTAAGCTTGACCCCTCTTGTTTTGAGACTACTCAGGTCTGGGCTAATCTCCCTAAGCCTAGATGTGAGATTTTGGGACGATGAATTCGTTGAGAAGATAGGGAGTACGCTTGGCAAACTTATTTTGGTTGATAAAGTCAGAGAAAACCAAGAAAGACTTTCCTTCGCTCGTTTGTTGATTGAAATCTCGGCAAGAATGCTTATCCGTAATGAATTGGTTTTTCTTGGTGAAGATGGGGAGAAATTGAGCAGAAAGTGGTGTATGAGTGGATTCTAACCAAATGTGATAAATGCAGCGATGTCGGGTACGATCAAGCTAAATGTGAGAAGAGGAAGGATGCAGGGGTCATGATGCCTCGATTCACGAATATTATCCATATAAATAGCACCATCAGCAGTCGAGTATAATGCCTTAAAAGCATATTGAAGAAATTTTATTTTATTCCTAGGATCTAGTACAACTACTATTGAAATTAACAAGTTGCTCTCACGCCAATATTTGTCAAATTTTGCTTTCATTTTAATGGCCATTCCCATCACACAACTATCATGGTCAGACAATGCATCATCCAAAATCTTTTTAACATGCCAAAGCTTCAGAAGAAATAAATTTGAACTTGGATAATCAGTACCAGAAATGACGCTAGTAACAACTTCAAATTCTTTAAGATATGTGCACACAACTCTAGCCTTTTCCCATTGCTCATTAGAAGGCAAGAATTTATAACTTTGATCCCTCTAAACATACCTAAAAAGACATCTTTGTATTGTAAAGCAACAACTAGCATATCATATGCAACATTCCATCTCGTACCAACATCGAGAATCAACTTCCTAGGAGGCAATTTCAAAGTTTTCACAACACCACATAACAAATGAAGACGGGAATCAGAAGCTACAAAATGCTTCACACGATCACGCACATTTTTTGTAACACTTGCAATCTCAGACAATCCATATTGCACTAGAATATTCAGCACATGTGCACTACATCTCACATGAAAAAACTTGCCACTAAGGGGAAGTTTACTTGTATACGCCAAATTATCTTTCAAATTATTCACAACAACATCATTATAGCTAACATTATCAACTGTAATTGTCCATATTTTTTTACCAATGCCCCACTCAATCAAACATTTATGCAATGCATCAGAGATAACAACTCCAGTATGTGGTGGAGGAACATGGACAAAGTTCAATGTGCGCCTTTGCAATCTCAAATCAACATCAACAAAATGACAAGTCACAACCATATACTAAATTGTTTGGTATGAAGTCCACAAATCAATAATGATAATAACACGATTGGCCCCCTTCAACAAGTCATATATCAATTTTTTCTACAACTCATAAGTACTATAGCAATCTTTTCTTGAACTTGCCCGGCTAATTTTACCCCACTCAGGATTTCCAGTTTTCATCAAAAAGTTGAAAATCTTATATTCAGCAAATCGAAATGGCAGCTCATGATCAAGGATCATATAAGAAAATACCTCTCTCATTTTATCAGGGTCATACACAAAATTCTGAATAACACCCACACTTTCTGCCTTGTCAATAGAAGTATTAACTGAGAGTTTCTTCTGTCCCTTTACAACAAGTTGTCTTCTAACACAACCGTTCAAATGCCTCTAAAGATGTGTTGTAGTCCCAAACGACATACCGCTTAAACGTTGCTTGCAGTGAACACATGCTCAGATTTCAGTAACCTGTCTGAAAACCTAACTTTCCTCTATAGACTACAATCTACAAACAAGAAGTGTGCAACAAATGGTCTTAACATATTCTCGACCACCATGGACATCTGGACTAGAATCATTGATATCCAAAATACTTATTCTCAACCTTGCCTCTCCCTATTATCTTCATCCTTCTAACCATCATGGTCTTAACATATGTCATAGAAGGGCGATAATTACTAAGAATGAGCAATCGCCATGAAGAACACGTTTCAGGCAACGAAAGAGGGGATTTTTGGATGGTCAAATTGCCAAACCTGCTAGCAACACCGACGATGAAGACGATTGGCTCAACGTTAATTCTATGCTCATAGATTGGGTTTTTCCATCCACTAAACCGAAAGGAGATTTATGAGACAATTTGAAGTGGGTATTCTCGGTGGGCAACGGACCACAAACCCTTTAAATTCATTCAAATATTGCACAATGACGCCAACAAGGTCAATATATGGTCCCTTATTACAAAAAATTGAAGAAACTTTGGAATGAGCTCTTGATCTTTACACCGTTAGTAACATGTATTGGCAGGAATTCAACTGGTTTACAACAAGAAAAGGGATGATGGGCGTCTTCACCAATATCTTATAGTCCTAGATGATGACTCCTTTGGTGCTCTTTCTCGGGATTTCAACACGATATTTCTAAGTGTGTTCCTTGAGATTTTCCAATCATTTTTCCTGTTGGGCCAAGCTGCTAGCTGTACATATTTCTTAGAGCCAATTTTCTTACTCCTCTATTGTGGGATGCGATTATCATATGCATGTGTGGCTAGCTACTAATCATCGGTGCGCTTGGGTAAGGACCGTGTGGCCTCGCTTACTGTTTAGAAAACTGGCGAGCAGACGTTTGTGTAGCCAAACTCCATTGATGCTCAAAAGGTTGATCGCGTACGTGGCTTCACTTTCTTTCTAATAAAATGGCGAGTAGACGTTTGCGTGGCCAAAGCTTATTGGCGCCCCATATTGATGACCTCATGACCACGTTCTCTGTCTAGGAAGACAACGAGCAAACACTTACGTGACCAAGTTTTGGATGGGCTCGTACAAGTGCAAGGAGCACCCTATTCGTACCACAACATGAGGATGAAGGAGTTTGATGGGACTATCAAGTATAATCTTAGGGGAGGATTCAACTTGTTCCTGGTAGGGGGCCAAAGCACGTGATGTTTTGCCTATTGGGCCATGGTATTGCCACATCATCTCCCCTTTTGTCTCAAAGTGAATTGTTCACGTTAAATACCAACAGGTCAACAAGCAACTACGTATCTTTCTTTGTCAAACAGCGTGTTGGCTACAACGTGCACCAACACGAAGAGATCAGTTGATCATTGCTTGCTCTCACGATCGCTCACCAATCCGTGATTGTGGATCAAGTCTTGCCCTAAATCGCAATTATGGGCCCCTAGAAACCGAGCATGAACCAAATTCACCCATGTTTGATGATAAAGAGAAGCCACATCAGAGTATTCTTTGGGATTTGGGTAGTATCGTCTCAGAACAACAAGAAAAATCCATGGATGAATTGCAAGAAGTACTTGTGGGAGAAAGCGAGCCCAAAAGGTACTCTCCATTGGCGCAATCTCTCAAAAGGAGAACTTGAGCCATCATTATGCAACAATCTTGATGTTTCCATGTGCCCATACGAGATGTCTGGCATCCATCCAAATCTTGCGTGCCACATGCTAAACGCCCTTCTAGATGTGAAACCAATCGTACAATGGGCAAGATGATATTTCTTCCAACATGTTAAGGTTGTTATTGCCCAATTGAAAAATGTACAAGAGACCAATGCAATAAAAAAAAGTATGGTACTCAACCTGCCTCACTAATACCATCTTTGTCAAAAAGAAAATGGATGATTGGAGAGTCTATGTGGACCACCAAATGAACCCTATTAAATTTCTATGTTACATCAAATCCTAAGAGCATATATAACACTTTTTCTATATTTTAGAGAAATTTTATATTTGAAAATTCGGGCTAGTTAATTCGGTCATATTTGCATCTCATTCTACAAGATAAATAAAGAAAAAGGACTTCCTCAAATCTGTAAAGGAAAGTGCTATAGAAAAGTTACTAACTCAAAAATAAGTTGTATTGACTAGAGTTGACTCAGATAGTAAACGGTCTACTCTATATTCGCGAGATTAATACGGTTTAACTTACTCTATTATATGTAATATTTCTTAGTGAGATTCATCCATCTTTATCAGATACGTGACCTGAATTAAACTAGATATTGTTAAGGCGAAATTTTGATAAGCCTGTGGGTATGAAAAAAAATGGTTGTAAACTATGACTTCTCTTTTCGATAAATCTTTGAAAAAGTTAAAGAGGGATGTCATATGAATTAGAAATGCAAAAAAAAAAAGCGCTTATCTTTTAACTCTATTTTTACTAAAAAATATGTTATGAAGATTTTACTGTGAATAAAGGGTATTTTAATTTTCTTAAGTTATACTTTAAATTATTGTTTTTCTGGTTGAAATTCTAAAATATTAGTGTCAAAAGAAACACTTAATCGACCTTTTGACAATCTTGATTTTTTTTATTTTTTTTTGAAGAGGACAATCTTGATTAATATCCATCGTTTTGGATAACGTGTATGTGTCTCTTTATTCCTTACCTCCTTATGAACACAAAGCTTGAACTAATCAACATTAGGATGTTGAAATTCATTCCGTCAAAATGCTTGCCCGAAAAGAAAGACAAACCCAATCGAAAAGTTTTGATTGGATAAATAATATGCATTTCGTTGACAATTCATCTTTGAGTCGTATCACAAGCTACCTCTCACTTAAGCATTTAACTAAAACCAAACTGAGAGATTCTCTTAAACACCAATGAAATAAGACGACAAGTGGAAGCTTTGTTCCCAAGTCTGGAGAAGACCTTCTTTGAATAACATTTATAAAATGAAACATCTATTATTCAATTGTAACTTGCAAAGACCTTGGCCTTTCCCCTATATTTTTCCTAGGCCATCAAAATTTGAACGATTAGCCCTATCCCCACCAACCCGGCAGCTTAAACTCCATGTACACAATGAAACAAATTTTCACAAAAATGAACAAAAACCTTCAGATTTTAACAAACTAACCTAAGTTAAAGGTAAAGCTCATGTAAGTATCGAGTTGTCAAAACAGGCCCTCATACAACGTACGTTCGAAAGTTTCTTTGAGTTGGGCGTCAACGTGATAATTAAGTACTTAATTTGTTCATCTCAATAATAAAAAATGGATACAATATGGTGCAATGTTATCATTCAGATTAGAAATCTTAATGCTAAATAGTAAGATATTTTTTCCACATCCACAAGTTTTCTACAATGTTTGGTAGAATAAATTACATGTATTTAGGTGAGATGAATCGATGGTCTTAAATTATAAAATGATCAACCTAAATTATGGAATTTTAAATTTGATATTAAATATCTTAAATTACAAGTGTTAGTATATGGTCTTCCGGTATTATTAGTCTAAAGTTGGACGTAAAAACAATGACAATTAGATTATCATATCCAGTGGCGGACCCAGACTTTTTCCCCAGAGGGTGCAAAATCATCAAGTCTAACCACAACATCATTGCACAAATTTTCTGTTATTGGCGGATCAACATTAGACTGACTCGGAACACTCGATGGATCAGGATTAGAACTAGAACCTACGTTCTGTGAACTCTCAATAGGTGAAAAAAACTTCTTCATTATCTGTGAAAAACAATCAACAATACTCCAATTAAACAAGTCTGCCAGTAAGAATGTATGTATAAGTCAAAGCAATAAAATCAACCATATCCATCAAAATCTACAAGGATTATTTCTCATATCCATCAAAATTGACAAGAACCCCCAATTTTTCACTCATACTAGTTGAACAAATTCACTAGGTCAATTGGGATTTAGGACTTGAGCGGAATTGAATACCTAATTGAACAAATTCAATGAATCCGTAATGCAATAACACACATCAGCAGCAAGCAATTGAACACAAAGAAGCCTCTTTGAGAGTTGGGACGCACCTCTTTGACGCAAGTCACGCAACAGACCTCAAGCGAAGAAGACAGCAGGCGAAATTGAACGAAATTGAACTCGGACACTCGGTGTTGTGAGGCAACGAAGACAGCAGGCGAAGGCTGCGAAGCACAGGCGAGGAGAACGAGCTACGAGCGGCTAGGGTTTGTGAGGCAACGAAGAGAGCAGGCGAAGGCTGCGAAGCACAGGAGAACGAAGCCTGATTGCGAACCAACAAATTAAGAACAAGCGAAGCAAGTTCAGCAACGAAGAGTAAGGGCGAGGGGAGCAGGCGAAGAAACATACCTCAAGGCTGGGGAGTGGGAGAGGAGCAGGCGAAGCAACGAAGAGGAGCCGGCATCGCCGCGGTTGGAACGAAGGTGACGAAGGGCGAGAGCGAGAAATCGCTTTTTTTTACGCTATAATAAAAAAAATAAAATTAAAATTCCAGCGGGGGCATGTGCCCCCTCTGGGCCCACGTTGGGTCCGCCATATCGATGTATCCTATATTACCAATTTTGAGCGTAATAATTGGGTTTGAGCAAATAAGATTTTTTCATTAATATCACAACCTAATTTGTCTATATTTTTAAACCACATGAGGGTATATTTATATTACAAACTAACATAGATAGTTTTTAAGTTATTTAATCATTTGTAGATTGTAATAAATAAATGAAGTAAAATAATTAATTGAAAACGTTATGAACCAAGAAGTTTATTCTAACAAATATTATTAAAGGTTATATGATAACATATTTTCATTATTAAATGATATATCTTTGTAAGAACTCCTAAATTTATATAATTTATATGGTGATTAATTATATGGGCATTAAGTTAAAATAGTTTATTTAAAGATATATATATTTAGATCTACTGATACACTGGTTTATAATGATATATAGTGGATATATAATTACATATCATTAGATCTGAACATGATAAATGGACCAGATTTAGTCTTTAAATTATAAAATGAAAAGACTTTATATATTTATATATTATTAAAAATCTTACAAATTGAATGAGCATTAATTGCTCTAGAATATAACTTTATATATTTATAGATTAAAATAAAATATATCTACTCTAGTATATTATAAAACAAAACCAAAGTCTTCACAAAAGTTATGTTGATACCACTACTCACTAAATTAAGCTTTTGGATTAGGAAATGATCTTCGGCTTATAAATTGAATTGGTTTAATTTACTAGACTTATTTTCTGTTTACTATCCATCCATGCACATTACAAGTTTAATTATAAATATAAAAGGTTGATTCTGGTGAAAATATTTCTTATCTTGTAAATTGAAAATGTGAGAAGGGAGGGAAAAGGCTTGATAACACAATCAATTTTCATTATGGATCGTATTAATACACTTGATAACACAATTTCTCAATATCATATGTTATGGACCAGATTACTACACATAGTAATATAATAACACAAAATCACAAACATATTTTGGAGGTCACGTATTTCTGCTTTGTTTTCACGTATATCCGTCTCATGTTCACACGCATATTTATCTTATTTTTTTTCCTAGTCAGGGATCCGTATTTGCCTTTCATTTTTTTTTGTACAACAAGGGGGAAACACTAGGCCTCCTAATCATTGTAGGACCAACCTAAATCATCTGCGCGGATGATCTTCAAAAAATCTCTATCTTCTCGAATTCTTCCTTCACTTAATCCAAAGCGTCGTCCTCAGGGAATCCTCCCAGTGTTGCGTCTCGGAGCTCATCATTACACTGGCTAGTAGGGCTCGTGGGTCAGCATTTCTGGCTGCTAGGTAGTCTGCGCCTCTGTTACTTTCCTTGTAGCAATGAAAAACGCGAACCTCCTCAAAAAGAGACAGGAGGCCTTTTATGGCACTAATGACTGTTTGAATTTCCCAAGGGCATCTCCATACCCCCGTAATGCTATTGATGACACATAAATTATCACCTTCAACCACTAACTTTGTTATGTTGAGGGCTTTGGCCCTTCGGACCCCATCTAGAGCCGCCAAAGCTTCAGCCTGGAGGATGGACGGGGCGGTCAACTTCCGTCGATCCAAGGCAATAACTTTTGAGTTATTATCTCTCAAAATAAATCCTCCATGTGTGGATGAGTTGGATCGGCGGGAACCGTCAAAATTTAGTTTTATCCACCCGCTATCTGGTTTCTACCAAGTCGGGATCCTCGGTCTCTGCCGCTTCACTGTTTGCTTGTGCTCGTTTCGCCATTCTCCACTGCGAGTAGAGGGCGAGTGCCAGGTCAGATGGTTTCTCATCGGTTAATGCCCTATCTGCATTGAAAATTCTGTTGTTTCGGTGCATCCAAATAGCCCACCACATAAACAGTATAATGGGGTCTCCTTTGTTAGCCTTGATGGTCTAGACAATACTATGGTTCAGATCGTCCTCGTCTTTAATAACAATACGTACACCAGATCGTTGTTCTAAATGTCGAAGCATTGTGATAGTAAAATGGCACTCAAACAATAAGTGCGTACTGGATTCTTCTTGAGTGTCACACATAGAGCACGTACCAGGCACTCTCATATTTGCCTTTCATTTGAAAAACTTGACAAATGACAATACACGTCTGTGTACAGTAGCGTGTGAACTTATCCTCTGAATTACAAGTCAACATCGTGCACCAATACCGACTTTCTTCCTCCCACCTTTTCTTCTCCATCAAAATATCAATAAACTCTCATTGACTTCATATTTTGCAGGATAGTTATCACCATTTGGAAAGAAGAGGAATCGTGATTATGAGCACATAGAAGAAGCTTTGTTTCAAAGTGGTTATAAATTTTTCTGTAATTTGATTGGCAACATAGAACAATAATAGCTTTATTGCTAGGAGAAGACGGTGAGAAAACTCAAAATTAGAAAAACCAACTAGCATAAGTATATGATTATTATTGCTCGAGGCCGGCTGCTTGAAATGATGGAGGAAAGTTTCAAAGATGACAGACTTATAAACTTGTTGCGTGATCATTAACTTTTAAAACTTCCACTTATAATAGACTACAAATAATTAAGTTAAGCATTCATCAAACTTATTATAATAAAATCATAAAAAATTAGATCGACGCTTCTACGAACTTCCCATCTCTAGATGAGAGAGAGATCTTGCAAAATTACCTTTAATCAGCTTTTAGTAATGCGAATCAAACACCTGAAATGGTTAGGAAAGCCCAAAACATGGCAACTCAAAAGCCCAACTACAGCAAATGCAACAAATTCACATACAGGATGAGCGTGAGATGCAGTATTGCAACAAAAGGGTTTCTTTGGTTCAAACAAAATTCAGGTAGTTGTCTGAGAAGCTAGACAATTTCTTATGCACTTTCCCTGTCCATGGACAACGAGTTAAAAAAACTCATCAGTTTAGGTTCTACCGAGTCCCAATATTAACCCAGTAATGGGATGAAAAAAAAACTACCAGGAAACAGACTCCACTTCTTCAACAAGTTCTCACTTCTTCACAGTATCTGGGGCATCTGGGGTAAGATCATGAAGGTTCAGCAGCAAATCATCGGCGCTCAGGAAGACCTTGTTAGCAGAGTTTGCAACAGTATGAGCGATGGATCTTGAGGCTTCGATTCTTCTGAGGGTAAGGAAAGCAGAGTTGTTTGCAACGGCTTTTCCAATAAGCTCCGCACTCTTAGCCTCTCCCTGGAGATCACAAGCAAAGTCACAAGAGTATATCAATATCAATCCAAAAAAAAGAAAATATTCAAATCAGAAGAATCTATATATAAGGAAATGGAATCAAACAGAAAACTCATTTGCTGGCTCACCTGGGCTCTAATGATTGCACTCTTCTTGTCCTGCTCAGCCTTCTCCACGACGAATTTGGCCCTCTCAGCTTCTTGTGCAGCTACTTGCTTGGCCTCAATAGCAGCAGTGAACTCCCTCCCAAAAGTCAAGCTTGTGATGGAAACATCATCCAGTGCAATGTTGAACAATGCAGCCCTGTCCACCAGTACCCTCCTTATCTCCTTGCTGACATTCTGTAATAGAACAAGTAGGTGTCTCAACTTCAAATAATTTCAAACGTTGAATACAAATAGAATAACTAATTAACTACAAAATTCTAAGTGCAGAATGTTTTAACCCATTTGGCATCAATGAACCAGTGAAGTCGTTAACAATAAACATTTAATTGTTATTCTCATCCTCAACAGAGTTTGCATCTGGTTCGTGTGAGTAGGAAACAGAAAATATCTTACCTCTCTCTGGGTGATGAGCTGACTGGCATTGTATTGTG
This sequence comes from Polygonum aviculare, assembly GCA_934048045.1. Taxonomy (NCBI): domain Eukaryota; kingdom Viridiplantae; phylum Streptophyta; class Magnoliopsida; order Caryophyllales; family Polygonaceae; genus Polygonum; species Polygonum aviculare. The sequence continues at coordinate 15,643,226 of OW204024.1, forward strand.
CAACAACTGCCTTCAAAGTCTCATGGATGATTGATGGCAAGACTCTCTCATTGTAGTTCTCACCAAGAGTACGATAGATTGTTGGCAATTGATCAGCCTTAGGACGGGTAAGAACACGAAGACCTATCTTGACCTGTACAAAGAAATGAAGTTTCAATTTTAGTTTAACTCTTAGATTACACTGGAAGGCAACACGAAAACAAGAAGATAATGCACATTTAAGGTTCCTCCTAAACTGCAAACATCCCACTAGTTCAGCTTGAGATACCAGCTTTGCCCTCCACTTACATTACTCAATAAAGCAGACTTTAGTCCACAAATACAGCATTATCTAATTCGTTCCAACCAACCTTGCTGCCCATCTCTCATCTAGAAAGAAGACTTTACCTCTTGAGTGTAAATAATGAATCATAATAATCATACAGAGGAGAAAAAGAAACAACAGACAAGTGCCCAAATAACCTTCGTAATTCAGTAGACTTTACTAAATAGACTCATAATATTTCCACTGAGCAAACAAGAGAGCATAGACATCAATGCAGCTACAAAAACATATCATGGTGTTCAAATACTGTTACCAGGGAACAAGCCATATAACCACTAAGCAAAAAGGATCCTGATAAATATGGAAACTCAAGATGTTATAGGATTATAATAGTACTACTAGTATGGGATTTTAAATAGAAAATATAATGATACAACACAGCCAAACATAGAAACAGGGCAAATTTTAAGAATCACATTGAAATTTTCAAAGCATCTTTTTCAAATGAATGAAACAATACTAAAGCTAGCCTTTGCTATTAAAGTATCATTCATCCAATCCAGAAGTTTGATAGACCCAAGACATGGTAGCTACACCAAAAGCTATGACCAACATATAATGAATAGGAGAAAACATATGAAGGCACTAAAAAGAGCATAATACAAGGACTTTCCCAAAGTACACCTTTACCAACTAAATGTTACAATGTACGAGATATAAGAAATGTCCATCAATATATACTGTGTATTATGATAAGAAACTAGGTACTCATATAAATATTGCTAGTCATGGTTTTTTCAGCTTCTTCCATATTCATAGATAACAGAGGGCACATTTTGTCTTTCAATTAGACTAGTACATGGATCACTGCTGAAAGTAATGGCTAGCTGAACTGCCAAAATCATCATTGGTAAAACATTTATTTACGCAAGCATTCAAGCAATAATCTGATAGTGAAGACAATTAGAAAACATTTCCATACCATTTGAAGATCACGACTGCCAGAAGTACTTTCTATCACGTTAGGCTTAGCGCGGACATCATATATGATTGGCCTCTCGAACCATGGGATCATCAAATGTGTTCCTTCTGGATAAACCTATCCAATGACAAATAGAGACAAGATACAGTAAATACGCTTACATACAAGTTGCACTTGCAGCTACAATTTCCAGAGTTGAACCAGCAATCGATATACCACTACAAGGAGCTGGAACTAAAATTCATTTGAACAGCAGGAATCGAAATCGTAACCAAGCGCAAGAGCAGATCGATGAAATCGAAACTCGTATCAGACTACTCTGGAAACATCCAAACAATCTATACAAATCACGACAGACAGCAGGAAACAAAATCTTATAACACAAGAGTCCAGACCAGACGAACACATTTCAGAAGAACGAAATCTCTGGAAACAGCTGAAATGGAAGAGTAACTCGACAAGATGAAAGATGAAGTCAAATCCGCTAGAGAACGAGGATGAAGAGAGAAATTGTAGAACAATGAGGTGCCATCTCATACCTTATCCTTAATACCGTAGATCCGATTGAAGACAACAGCTCGGTGACCACCATCAACGTTGTAAAGACTGTTGGAGACTCCATAGATGCCGAGAGCGCCGGCAATCCCGAGCTTGATGAGAGCAGAAGCTGCTCCTCCGATCGGAACGTTCGGAACTTTCTTGAAATTCATCTCGGCGGAGAAAGGATGAGAGAGGAGATGCACACAAAAAGGGGGCTTAGGGTTTATAGGGAGATTGCAGGGTTTTTGAGGGTTTTCGTTAGCTTGGGCAAGGGGAAACCTGTCTACTTGTCACTCGGAGTTTTTTTTTCAATATTTTTTTGGAAAATATGAAATAAATTGTTGACTCATGTTGTATTTGTTTTTTTGTTTTATTAAATTTACTCGTTTTAATGCTTCAAGTGGAATACGTTATGAACAAAATGTTTTAACGAAGTGTTCCATAGATGCGTTTAATTTTTCTTATATTTATATCAGTAATTTTTTTGTTGAAATTAGACAGGCATGTCAATTGGGTCGGATTCGAGTTGAAACACGTTCAGGTCGATAACGAGTCATGAGTCAATCGGGTCGAGTTGATAATGGCTCACCAGTTAATAGGGTCGGATCAGATCAACCCAACGGGTAAGAGTATTGAAGTTTGTATCATTATTTGAATAATATTCTACTTAAATAATTAAATATATAAAAAAAATTATATATTTTGATGATAAAATATAATATGATTTTTTAAATAAACTTTATATATACTCCAAAATATACTAAATCGCGTCAACGCAATAAATTCAGGTTCAATCGGGTCGTGTTGAAACTGAGTTTGAGTCTAAATTTTTGGGTTGAAAACCCGAAGTTTTGAGTCGAGCTCGAGTCAACTTTTGACAAGTCTAGTTGAAATACATCATAAAATTTTATTTTTTAAACACATATTTTTTTCTAATGACATAGTTTGCTATTTTGCATTGCATAATTTTATTCAACTAAGAAACGGACCCTTATAGCCCGTTTGGTTACAATCTATATAAACGTAAACGGAATGAAAACGAATCTAAACAATTTTTAGTGTCATGGTAAATGTGAAGTGGATGAAAGTAATTCCCCCATTTTTTTGATACAGGAAAGAGATTATGCTAGTCTCATCGAAATGAAAACTATCCTAGAGCATCCTTGCGGGTGAGGGCAGAGTCCAACGAAGAGGAAGACACGCGGCGAAATGAGTCAACAATGAAGTCAGCCACCAGACTGACCTCTTTGTAGACATGCCCAATGTTCCAACTCTGAAACCGACCAAGAAGCGACTAGATATCCGTGGGCATGAGCTCCACCTCCCATGGACAACTCTAGTCACCCAACACTGCATTCACGACCTGCAGGTTGTCACCTTCAATCACCAATCGGGGAATACCAAGTCGAATGACCTTCACAATCTCCTGCCAAAGAGCAGAAGCTTTGGAAAAAATCACTGACCGACGACCAAGGAAGCAAACATCCATCGACACTGGGGGCCCCCAAGAATTCCTGATAATAAAACCAAAAGAAGACATTCCATCAGAGTTAAAAACCCCATCGAAATTGAGTTTAAAATTTTTCTCTTGGGGTTTTGTCCATTTGGCACTTCCCCTAATTTTCCAAGTGTTGTCATCCCTACATATCCCAGTTTTAGGGTTAGCATCTAATGCTTCCTTCCAGTCATCCATTTGTTTCAATGAGAATTCCATCGTCGCTTTCGGGTCTATTTGGGGTTTGTTTTCACTGTTGAAGATGGTATTGTTTTTGAAGTACCAAGTACTCCACCAGAGGCAAATCACAGATTCCAATTGTGGTTTGGTGAGCATCACCCGGATTTTGTCCATCAACTTCAATGGAGATCTGTCATCCGTGTTAATCTGTCTAAGTTTCTGGGTTATCTCAGAGTTTAACATGTCCAAAGCTTGTTAAATGTGATTGCATTCAAGGATGAGGTGGGTGGTGTCTTTGTTCGGGGAGTTACACAAACCGCAACCTTGAGGAACCGCAATATGGCTCGTTGCAAGTCTCGTCTTGGTTGGTAGCCTGTTTCGGCATATTTTGCACATGAAATTCTTTTGCTTGGGTGGAATATGTAGTTTCCAGATCCAGTCTAGGTTGATCTTAGGACTTCTTTTTTCCTCTTAAATCCATTTCATAGTGGCGAGTGGAGAACCATCCATTTTTACTCGATTTCCAGTATAGCCTGTCGATTAAGTTATTCAGGGAGAGGAGGATTTTAGTTATTTCATCAACGACTTTTGGGTCAAGGGCATCTCTTAGGTTATTAAGAGTCTATCAAGCTTAATATAGTTACAAACTTTTTTATCCTCATCCATGCATGTGATTTAGGTGAATTGATTTGGGTTGAACTACTTTATTATAGTCCATGAGTCTTTCCAAAACCGAATGGTTTTCCCGTTGCCAACTTGTCATGACAGACCTGTGAGGAAGTGATCTTTAAGGCTCATGAGCTCTGACCACTGCCAGGAGGTATTGCATTGCTTTTTACAGTTCCATAGGTTCTTTGTCGTAAGGTATTTTTTTGTTTACTATTTTAAGGCGTTGATTTTTTGGTTCAACTATAATTTTCCATAGTAATTTCATTTGGAGTGCTTGATTCATCTCTTCTGTTTTGACGATTTGAAGGCCCCCATGTTGAGTTGGGCGACAAATGGAGTTCCAACTGATCAAGGGTTTGTATCCACTTTGTTTATTATAGTAAAAAATCCTATTTATCTTATCGAGGTCTTTGTGAGTAGCTTTTGGAAGATAGAATGATTGCATTAGGTAGTTTGGTTGTGTTGACAGGTTTGACTTGATAAGGGTTTTTCTTCCTTCCTGAGATAGTGTATTGCCTTTCCACTTAAGGAGTTGATCTTTTGTCCTAGTTGTTAGTGAGTTGAATGTATTTTTGGCTACTCTTTCATTAATCAGCGAGCACCCAAAATATTTGTCCAGCACTACTGTATTGGTTATGTGTTTAGTGCAGTTGTCTAGTGCAGAACCTTGATATGCTCTCTTTAGGATGTGTTAACTCTTGTATGTTAGAGTTTATTGAGCGTGTTTAGGTTAGAGTTTGTGTGTAATTGTAATATCTAGGCCGAAGACACAAGGATTCAAGTTTCAAGAGTTTTGAAGACGTTTTGAGCTGTCTGCGCGATACCTCTTGCTTGCAAAGGCCATATCTGGAGCTACAGTAGTCGGATTGAGCTGATTTTGGTGCCATTGGAAAGCTAATTCGAAGAGCTTCAATTCATCATTTTACACCAAAGTCAGATTCCAAACCGAAGAGGGTCAAAACAGTATCCGAAGTCAAGTGTTCGTCACTGTCCAAGATCCGCGCCCGCGGTGGATGATCCGCGCCCCCGGTGACTGCCTAGAGACGGAGTTTCATTCTGTCGCGAAAGCGCAGGTGCATTGGAGAAGACGCGGGCGCGGTGATGCTTGATCCGAGACGGTCGAGAATTTCTATCTTCTATCCTTTTCTATCTTTTCTCCTTTCATAATTAGATTAGGAAAGCATATATGTTTCCTAGGTCTATATAAGGAGGAGTCCGTGTTAGGTTTTAGGTATCCAATCTTTCTCATCACCAATTCATATCAAATTAATTCGTTAGTTTAGTTTCCAGGGCCGTCCAATGGATTTTGGAGGCCCTGTGCGAAAATAAGACTATACGAAAATAAAAGTAGTCATACATATGAAGGCAAATCTTTACATTTTTTAAATAAAAATATCTTTTCGTAGATAAGTTGGACTATAACAAACGATTTTTGTAAAGGACATTGTTGATACCAGGAACCGTCAACGCGATAAGGTACCCCACCGAAGCAAAATATGCCCAAGTATAGACTTCTCAAAATGGCGATCACACCCTAAACTATGCGGCCATCGCGATCTGATACGTGGCTGGCCGGATGAAGCGTTCCCTTACGTGGCAGACTCCCTACAAGGCGGAGGCTCGGCCCCGGAGGTTGCGCCCACCGCGCTCATCTCCCCGTCCCATCCACGCAAGTGGGTGGGCGGCAACGTCCCATTGGGCGAGCGGTGGGCGGCAACGTCCCATCCCGACCCGTGATTGGCCAGCTCCGCGGCTGCCGCCCCAGGAGCCAACCACACAACAACACGTATCTGGGCTGCACCCGTCCCACATCGGCCTCTCCCGCCAGCCCGGCCCAAACCTCCACTATAAATAGCGGGATCAATGCGCCAGAAGGGAGATCGAAGTTTCGCGAATCACATACACTATATCTCGAGCTAAGATCATTGTTGTAGCCCGATATACCTAAACGCGATAGAGAATCTCAGTCTATTGTAATCCAACAAAGCTAAATACAAAATATCCTTCATACTACCCTCATCGCGTTGAATACCATAAGCGACCACATAATTTCCATCCCTCCGTCTGTTGACACGGTCGAGTTCAAACCTTGTGCTCTCATCGCGTTCATTACATATCGGTGATTTCGGACCTCAACATTGGCGCCGTCTGTGGGGAGAGTTCATCAAACTAAGCAGGCACCGTTTCAACCGACGCAGAGTGATGGACGCTAACAGCAACAACGCTTACTACGCTGACGGCGCAACCTTCGGGATGCAGCCGCCGCCTCCGTGGTATTACGGGTCGCCGCCCGTACCGCAACCACAGGCCGTGCCAGGGTGGAACCCGGGCTTTCAGCAGGGTTTCCAGCCGCAGGCCCCATTCCAGGGGTATGTCCACGCGCAGTACTTTCAAGAGTACGCACCCGCGCAGGAGCCCTATGTGGAGGAATACGCCGCCACCAACGGGAGCCCGACCGGCCAGGAGGTGAACCAGGACGCTCCCAACGCGTTATCGCCTCCAAACCCCAACTTCCAAGGCTACGTTCCCGCGTACCATTACGGCCAAGGGGCGTATCCCATGCAGCACGGCCAGGGCGCTTACCCAATGCCTCACCAGCCGTACGTGCCCGCTTACGCCGCGGGTTTCGGGCCGGGTCAGGAATACCACACCCCGCCTCCAGGAAGCTCGAGCGAGGACATGAGTATATCGCGAGGGCGCTCTACCTCTCGTTCCCTGTTCACACGCTCCGGCTTCCGGAGCAACATGCTGGTGGACGACCGCGGCACCTCTTATGGAAGCCCCTTCGCCGACTTCATACAAGAGGAGCCCATGCCCAAGGGGTTCCAGAAGCCGTCAACAGCACTACAATTCGACGGCACGAAGGACCCGGGAGAACATGTCAAGCAGTTCTTCGCGCACATGACGTTTAACACTTATAATGACGCCATGTATTGTCGGGTTTTTCCCTCCACCCTCAAGGCTGCCGGGATGAGATGGTTCACTAACCTCCCGGTAGGTTCCATCAGGTCTTTTAAGGATCTAACGAGGCTCTTCATGTCCCATTTCAGTGGGTCACGAACGCGCATGAAGACGAAAAAGGATCTCATGGGCGTGGCGCAAGGAGAGGAGGAGACCCTGGCGGCCTTTTTCACCCGGTTCGTCAACGCGGCGTCGGAGGTGCCTCACCTCAACGATACCTCTGCCCGCGACATGCTGATCCACAACCTCCGCGACGGAACATTCAAGGTCAAGATGTGTGGAAAGACCCTGCACACCTATGAAGATGCTTGCGACGCCATCACCAAACGCGTCTTCGCCGAGGATGCGGCAGGAAAGCCCGCACAGGACCGCGGCAAGGGAAAGGCCAAAACCACCCCGGAGGCCCTCGCCGTATCCACCACACCAACAAAGCCCCACGGTGGACAGCGCGGTGGCCATAGCCGTGGTGGAGGCCGTCGTGGTCGCGGGTATCAGGGATACCGCGGGCCACGCAATAACCGCGGTGGAAACGGGCCATACAACAACGACCCATACACCGGGGCTAACACCACGGCTCTCGGACCCCGCAACGACGGTGGGCGGCCGCCGCATGCAAATACTTTGGCCGGCGCCGCGCCCGCGAGGGGGGAGGTCAACCAAAACGACCCCAACCTCTACATCAACACCATCGCTGGGGGTTCCACCCTCGCGGGGTCTAGTGGCGGGGAAAGGAAGCGTTACGCTCGTGCCTCAACGTCCGGAGGCTCCATCAACAGTTTGGGCGCGTCGGGAATACCTCATGCTGACATCACCTTCCGACCTGGCGATTCCCGCGAGCTCATCACTCCGCACACGGATCCTCTGGTTGTGCACGCGGTCATCGCCACCAAGATTGTCAAGAGAATCATGGTGGACACGGGAGCGTCGGTGGACATCCTGTACTACGACGCGTTCGCACAGCTGGGCATCTCCCCCTCCACGCTCCTTCCTTACGCCGGGAAACTCACATGCTTTTTCGGCAACGAGGTAGACGTCGCGGGGCTGGTCACTCTGGACATGACCCTGGGGGACAGCAAAGACGCCCGCCGGACAAAGCCCATCGAGTTCACTGTCGTCCGGCTCCCCTCTATCTACAACGCGATAATGGGGCGGACTTCGTTGATGAAGTTCCAGGCCGTCGCGTCCATTTACCACTTAGTTTTGAAGTTCCCCGTGGAGGACCGGGTCGGAGTTGCCCAAGGCAACAGATTGAGGCACGAAAGTGCTATGAGGCGTCAACCCGCGCTCGCCCTGCCGCGTATGTTATAACGGGCGGTGCCAGCGCGGAGTTGGACGTACGACAGGAGCGGGAGCGCGAGCCTCTCGGAGACTTTGAGAAGATTGCCATCGTCCCTTTTCCCGACACGGCCGAGAAACTTTATGTCGGGGATTGCATGACCGGGGCGGACGCCGAAAGCCTGCAAGATCTCCTGGCCCGTTCTCGCAATGTGTTCGCGTGGACGGCGACGGACCTAAAGGGCGTCCCTCCCGCGCTGGCGCTACACTCGCTCCGAATAAGCCCGGGGTCCCGGCCCGTCTGTCAAAGGCGCCGGAAAACTAACGAGGAGCGCGCCAGCGCGGCAAATGAGGAGGTTGAGAAGCTCCTGCGTGCCAACTTCATCCGCGAGGTCAAGTATCCTACTTGGCTCTCCAATGTCGTTTTGGTGAAGAAGTCCAACGGGAAGTGGCGGATGTGTGTCGATTTCAAGGACCTCAACAAAGCCTGCCCCAAGGACAGCTACCCCCTGCCCTCCATTGATGAGCTGGTCGATTCCACCGCCGGCCATACCGCACTGAGCTTCCTCGACGCATACTCCGGCTACAATCAGATAGCCATGGACCCCCTGGATCAGGAGTCCACCGCGTTCATCACTCAACGCGGGAATTTCTGTTACAGGGTGATGCCCTTCGGCTTGAAGAACGCGGGGGCCACTTTTCAGCGCCTGGTAGACCATGTCTTCCGGAAACAGCTGAGGTGCAGTGTCTCGGCTTACGTCGACGACATTGTGGTCAAGAGCCACAGCGCGCAGGAGCACCTGGCCGATCTGGCCGAGGTTTTCCAAACCCTGCGCGCCCACCGAATGAGCCTGAACCCGGAAAAGTGCGTCTTCGGGGTGAAATCTGGGAAGTTCCTCGGGTTCATGATCAGCGCTAGGGGCATAGACGTCAACCCCGCCAAGGTCGCCGCGGTGTTGGAGCTGCGCTCACCGGCTTCGCGAAACGAAGTCCAGCGACTGGCGGGCGCGGTAAATTATCTAGGCCGTTTCTGCTCCAGATTGTCGGACCGCGCTCTCCCTTTCTTTCCTTGTCTCAAGAGTACCACCACCTTCACCTGGACAGACGAGTTGGAGAGCGCGTTCCAGGCTCTGAAGGTCTACCTCGCCAATCTTCCGACGCTCTCCCCTCCCGTCCCGGGAGAGGATTTACAGTTGTATATTGCCGTAAGCCAGCATACTGTCAGCGCGGTCCTCACCCGCGACTTCAGTTACCCGGTGTATTTCACCAGCAGGGTGCTTCAGCCGGCAGAACAGCGATACTCACCCGCGGAGAAGATGTCTCTGGCCGTTGTGGTGGCGGCAAGAAAGTTGCGCCCCTACTTCCAAGCGCACCCCATCCAGGTCCTCTCGGACCTCCCTCTGCGCCAAATCTTGCATCAACCAGCGCTGTCGGGAAGAATGACCAAGTGGGCAGTCGAGTTGTCAGAGTTCGACATCTCGTACCACCCGAGGACCGCGATCAAGGCGCAGGCCCTTGCGGACTTCGTGGTAGAGGTCACCTTCCCCGACACGGACGAGAGACCCGACGAGTGGAGGGTCTTCGTTGACGGCTCGCACTGCGACCTGGGGTCGGGTGCGGGGGTGGTCCTGGAGGGACCCTCCTACGCGTCCGAGCATGCCCTCAACTTCGGCTTCGAGGCAACCAACAACGAGGCCGAGTATGAGGCGGTGATCGCGGGAATTGAGATGGCCTTACTGGTGGGCGCACGAAGGATAAGGGTCTTCACAGATTCTGAGCTAGTCGCCCGCCAAGTTGGGGGCCAGTACGAGTGCACCGCGGGGTTTCTGCCCCAATATCGCGCCAAGGTCAAGGCGTTGATCGCCTGCCTCGAGACTTTCGCCATCGAGTCCATACCGCGTGCGTCAAATGCCAAGGCCGACGCACTGGCCAAGATGGGTTCGGCCCTCCCGCCTGAGGTCGGCAACAAGGTCACGATCGAGAGGAAAATGCAACGCGGTGTCACCCAGGCAGTGTTCGCGCTGGCCACGGAGGGGTGGATGGCCCCCATAGTCCGATACATCCAAACCGGGGAGTTACCCCAAGACGATGCCGTGAGCGCGTGCAGACTCAAGCTCAAGGCGGCGCGGTACTGCATCGAGGGCGACAAGTTATATCGCCGCGGCTACGCGGAGCCCAACTTGCTCTGTGTAGACGGGGCCACAGTCTCCGAAGTCCTCGAGGAAGTGCATGAAGGCATATGCGGAGGCCACCCGGGCTGGCGGACGCTGGTCCACAAAATAGTCAGGATGGGGGTCTATTGGCCTACCCTGCGCCGCGATGCCGCGGCGTATGTACAAAAATGTGACAAGTGCCAACGCTACGAAAACATCCAGCACGCTCCGGCACGGGAGCTGCGTGGCATCCAACCGGCCTATCCCTTCGCGATGTGGGGAATGGACATCCTAGGTCCCTTCCCTAAGGCCGCCGGGCAGGTACAGTTCATCCTGGTCCTGGTTGATTATTACACCAAGTGGGTAGAGGCCGAGGCCATGGCATGGATCACAAGCGCGAAGGTATGCGGCTTTCTTTGGAAAAATGTGGTTTGTCGTTTCGGCGTACCCATCGCGATAATGACGGACCACGGCCCTCAGTTCGACAGTGAGGAGACGCGAGACTTTTGCGCGAGTTTGAGCATCGAATTGAAGTTTTCTTCGGTTGCACACCCTCAGTCCAACAGACTGGTGGAGAATGTGAACGCGAGGATACTTGACGACCTCCGCCGCAGGCTGGATGGCGTGCAGGGTCGGTGGGCTGAGCTGTTGCCTCTTGTTTTATGGACAAACCGCACCACGCCGCGCAGGGCAACGGGAGAAACGCCTTTCGCGATGGCCTATGGCAGTGACGCCGTCGTGCCCGTCGAATCCATGTTGCCCACAGAGCGAGTCGCGGGGTACGACCAATTCACCAACGATGAGGCCCTCAAGGTCGAAATGTACCTTCGCGATGAGCGCCGAGAAGCGGCCGAGCTACGATCGGCCGAATACAAGAGAAGGACCGCGGCATACTACAACAAAAGAATCAGGCCACGCGGTCTCAAGGAGGGCGATTTAGCCCTCCGAAGGACGGAGGGAGGCAAGCTTGACGCAAAGTGGGAGGGACCTTACCTCCTCTCCAAGGAGGTCATCCCGGGGGTTTTCAAGCTCACAGATCCGGCGACGAGTCAAACTCTCGCCAAAACCTGGAATGAGGCACGCCTCAAGAAATACTATGTGTAAATAGTCTAGGTTTGTTACCGCGTGGCGGTCGATTGTAATGTCTCTACCCTACCTACGTTTATATGAATAAAACGAGACAACAACCCTACGCTGTCCAAATAATGAATCTGTCGTTAAGGAAACCCGAGTTGCCGTCCTCGCTTGGGGTTGTCCGTTAGCGCGCGCGATGCGCTTAGGCGCACTCGAGTTGGGTTATACCCCTCGTAGTTGCATAAAGCCTTAAAACATCAAAACTCCACAGTCGTTAAGGAAACCCGAGTTGCCGTCCTCGCTTGGGGTTGTCCGTTAACGCGCGCGATGCGCTTAGGCGCACTCGAGTTGGGTTATACCCCTCGTAGTTGCATAAAGCCTTAAAACATCAAAACTCCACAGTCGTTAAGGAAACCCGAGTTGCCGTCCTCGCTTGGGGTTGTCCGTTAACGCGCGCGATGCGCTTAGGCGCACTCGAGTTGGGTTATACCCCTCGTAGTTGCATAAAGCCTTAAAACATCAAAACTCCACAGTCGTTAAGGAAACCCGAGTTGCCGTCCTCGCTTGGGGTTGTCCGTTAACGCGCGCGATGCGCTTAGGCGCACTCGAGTTGGGTTATACCCCTCGTAGTTGCATAAAGCCTTAAAACATCAAAACTCCACAGTCGTTAAGGAAACCCGAGTTGCCGTCCTCACTTGGGGTTGTCCGTTAACGCGCGCGATGCGCTTAGGCGCACTCGAGCTGGGTTATACCCCTCGTAGTTGCATAAAGCCTTAAAACATCAAAACTCCACAGTCGTTAACCCGAGTTGCCGTCCTCGCTTGGGGTTGTCCGTTAACGCGCGCGATGCGTTATACCCCTCGTAGTTGCGTAAAGCCTTAAAACATCAAAAATCTACACTGTATCCTAGTGTCAAGCGCGGTCCTAGCACCTAGCTTGGCATGGGGTTGGACAAGGCGAAGCTTTCGCAAAAATCTACACTATATCCTAGTGTCAAGCGCGGTCCTAGCACCTAGCTTGGCATGGGGTTGGACAAGGCGAAGCTTTCGCAAAAATCTACACTATATCCTAGTGTCAAGCGCGGTCCTAGCACCTAGCTTGGCATGGGGTTGGACAAGGCGAAGCTTTCGCAAAAATCTACACTATATCCTAGTGTCAAGCGCGGTCCTAGCACCTAGCTTGGCATGGGGTTGGACAAGGCGAAGCTTTCGCAAAAATCTACACTATATCCTAGTGTTAAGCGCGGTCCTAGCAAAGTCACGACGAACATACAGTTTAAAACAAAATCAATAATCACAATACCGCTGGGCGGCTAATAAAGTCACGACGCTTGCTTCGCGTCGCAAATCATGCAATTACAGCCGCATCGCGGCAAACACCAAAGTATTTTTGGCCCACACGGCCAGAGAGTAATACCAAGAGAAAAGCAAAAAACAAAAGCACACAACAGGTAAAAAGATTCACGCGGTGGGGGCACTGGCATTGGCCTCGGCGTTGGCAGCGGCCGCGGTCGCGGAGGGAGGGGGGGCCTCATTGGTCTTCTCGCTCTCAGGATCGGCGACGGGGAGCTCCAGATTGGCCTAGCCCTCCGGATCATCATGACCCTCCGCGCCATCCCCCTCGACGCCCGGCGGCGGCTTCGCCACTCCGCCCTCCCAGACAACCCCCATTTTGCGATGGAGGTCGGGAGCAAAGTACTTGACCTTGTACCTCTCGACGTATTGGAGGGCCGCGGTGACCGCACTAAGAGCTTGGACCGCCCGCGCGTCCTCAACGCGTCGGTTCAGATACTCTTCCGATTTGAGGAAATCGGGCACCGCGTTCTCGGCCTTGGCTTGGGCCTCCTCCAATTGACGCCGCTGCTTCGCAGACGTTGCCTTGAGCCCCGCCACCTCCTTCTGCGTCGCGGCAAGTTGGCCTTGGACCGTCTTGAGCTCCGCCGCGTTCTGCTCCGCCTGCGCGCGCACCTCCGCGAGAGTCGCCTCGGCCATCTCCTTGGCCTTGGTCGCCTCCTCCAGTTGGGCCTCCGCCTCGCACAGGCGGTCTGGGAGGTAGTTCAGCCACGCGTTGACCTGCAGATAAAAGCACATTGTCAGCCCAAGTAAAGATTATAAAGGGTCGGTACCAAAAAGCGGATAGGTCACATACCATATGGCCGTACTTCATACACTCCCCCCCGGCCTCCGCCGCGTTGAGGGTGCCGAACCATTCCCTCTCCTCCTCGTAGGCGTGCTGGCCCTCGTTGAAGGTGCCCCACGCCGGCCCAGAACAGGAGAAACCCGCCACCTCGGCTCTTCGGGACCAGTGGCGGCGACTCCCTGCGCCCGTCGTGATCTGAACAGGACCCTTCGCGACGGGCTCGGGAGGTTGGTCCCCAACGCGAACCAAGTCCCGCCTGGATTTCTTGGCGGGCACGCCCTCGATCTGGCCCGCATCCTCCACACCCTTGCGCTTTGCGCCATCCCCCAGCACGCGTTTGCCCTTGTCCGCTGGGGGATCCTTCCCCTTTGAGCCAGGCGTGCCCTTCGCGGTGACCCCTTTCTGGCCCCCGGGCTTGGCGTTCGTAGGCACGCCAGAGGCCGTCGCGGCGGAGGTACCGGTAAGAACGTCGAATACATCCATATCTGCAAAAGCAAGTCACGAAGGTTTAGCTTGAACGCGTTCAAAGCACTAACAAAACAAGCATCGAAATAAAACCAAGTCTCAAAGAAAAAACAACAAAGAATACCCTCGCCCTCGGGCACCAGGGACGCGGTGGCCGATGAGGATATCTCGACCACCCGGGGCGGCGCCGGCCTCAGGCTGAGGCCCGCGCGCTCTAGGCGTTCCTGCGTGAGCCAGGCGCTCTGTTCCCTTTTGGAAGGCGCGGCAAAGGCCTTCTTCGCCGCGGACGCCTGCTTCGAGGCACCACGCTTGCGTTTGTGGGGGCGGTACCTATCGGCGATTAGGGGGCAGAGCATGACTTCGCCCTGAAAATCATGCACGATGAACCATTTCTCCTTCCACCGCGGCCCAACGTTGGAGGGGGTAATGATAAGGTTGCAGTGCGTGAGGCTGAAGTTCACGATGCCCCTGGTGTCCGCTTTGATTGTAAGTATCTGTTGCAAATGTCCCGCGGAGGGAGGATGCTTCAGCTCCAAACACCTCAGGTGGTATGCCGCGATGTAGCTCCAGCAGTTGGGAGCCATCGAGGCAGGGGCAAGCTCAAGATCAAATAGAAATTGAGAGACGTATTTCGGCAGCGGGAGCCTGAAGCCCGCGATAAGGCTCGCCGCGTAGACCACGTGGCCCGCCTCGTAGGCGGCATAGCTGTTACCCCCACCCTCGGGTAGCAGAAGCTCCAACCCCGCCGGCCAGGGGTATCCCGTCGCGATCTCGTCCAGCTCCTCGAGGGTGAGGATGGAGGCGCAACCCTTGGCCAGTGTCATCGGGTTCTCGTAGTCCGCCAGACGCGCGGGCCTTGTCTGGCGGAAGCGAGGTACTTCCGCCCTGATACCCGTCAGGTATCGCGAGGGAAAGCTCCTCGCGGTCCCGGAAGTGGACGCCTCATCGTCGGGGGCCCCATCATGAGGATCGTAGGGCCTGCAGCGGGCCATCGAGCGCGAGGACGACTCGCTCTTCGTACGAGCAGCAGAGACGGTGGTCGGGTCGCTCTTGCTCAAACCGGCAGGCTCGCGAAAGTTGTTCTGAGAGTCGCTCGCGGACATCCCCAGGTACTCCAACGAGGGATCTGGCGCGTAGAACTCGTCCAAGTTCACTATACGATCACCGCGATCCACGCCTGAAGGGCAGGTATCGCTGGAAAACCCCAAATCCAGGGCACGGAAGCAAAGAGGCTCCTGGAGGAAGAAAAAAGAAGGATAATATGTACGGGAAAGAAGAGACAAGCAAAAAGAGAAACATGTAGCGCGATAAATACACAATGAAAGACGGTGCTCATAAGCGACAAAGCATGGAAAGCAAAAGAAAAGGCAACAAGCGCGACATCTACACCCCGGGCAGGTGTCGTTTCACGATACGGCAGGAAGTCTTATCAAAGCGGACTTCGGGGCGCGCGAGATGTGTGTCAGAGGAACATTCCGCCTTCCTGGACACGCATCTCCAGGCGCGTTTCCTTCTCCCATTGATGGGACACTGACATGACCGGACGTCGCGCTAAAGGCGCGTCTTCTCCGACCTTCCACGGCGCTTCGTCTCCCCCGACGTTTCGCCTCCCCTCGCCGTTTCCCCTACCCACGGTTTTTATGGCAGTGGCGTGGTAGCGACCACTGCCGCCCAGAGCACGGGAAAACCCACCAGGGGCGGGGCGGCCCTCGGGGAGTTCCGCACCCAAAGCCACAGGCGCCAGCGAAGCCGTCGTCGCTGGGCCTAGGGCTAGCCCGAAAACCCGGAAAGAAGCGGAAAATGGGGAAGAAGAGAGAAAGGGAAAACGTACCGGAGGGGTGGAGGAACGATGCGTGAGCGGTGAGAACGGTCGTTGAGACAGTTGCTGGCGACAGAAGGGCGAGCGAAGCTTGAGAGCGAAAATGGCGTGGGCGAGAAGTTCGAATGGCGAAGTGGGGGAGACGAGGCGGTTTCCGCTCGTTTTATGCCGACCGGCGCTGGGCCGCGCAATTACGGGCCAAGGTCGTGCCAACGGCCCACCAGACAATTCGGCCCAACAGCCCCCTTTGCCACATTCCCCGTCCTCTCGTCCTCACTAGGGCCACTTGGTCCGCTCACCGCGTTTCGGGTTCCAAGTATTTTGTTGGACCCGTTCTCGAAAGAGCGATCGAGTCCCGGCCCATGGGGTTGTGTTGATACCAGGAACCGTCAACGCGATAAGGTACCCCACCGAAGCAAAATATGCCCAAGTATAGACTTCTCAAAATGGCGATCACACCCTAAACTATGCGGCCATCGCGATCTGATACGTGGCTGGCCGGATGAAGCGTTCCCTTACGTGGCAGACTCCCTACAAGGCGGAGGCTCGGCCCCAGAGGTTGCGCCCACCGCGCTCATCTCCCCGTCCCATCCACGCAAGTGGGTGGGCGGCAACGTCCCATCGGGCGAGCGGTGGGCGGCAACGTCCCATCCCGACCCGTGATTGGCCAGCTCCGCGGCTGCCGCCCCAGGAGCCAACCACACAGCAACACGTATCTGGGCTGCACCCGTCCCACATCGGCCTCTCCCGCCAGCCCGGCCCAAACCTCCACTATAAATAGCGGGATCAATGCGCCAGAAGGGAGATCGAAGTTTCGCGAATCACATACACTATATCTCGAGCTAAGATCATTGTTGTAGCCCGATATACCTAAACGCGATAGAGAATCTCAGTCTATTGTAATCCAACAAAGCTAAATACAAAATATCCTTCATACTACCCTCATCGCGTTGAATACCATAAGCGACCACATACTTTCCATCCCTCCGTCTGTTGACACGGTCGAGTTCAAACCTTGTGCTCTCATCGCGTTCATTACATATCGGTGATTTCGGACCTCAACAGACATAGGTTAAGACTTCTAAAATATAACTAATTTGTGATTTTTATTTATTAGTTATAAATATTAAAAAAGAGTTTATTAATTTTCAATTCGTGTTTTAATTCCTCTAAAAACCATATAAAAAGTAAGCTATTAGATGAAATATGTTATAGAGACTAGGGGATATTAAATTAGAGATGCTATACTTACCCAACTTAAAGCTGTAAATTTTTGTTGCTTTTTGATTACCAAAAATAAATTGATTTGTAAGATTTTTTTGCTTTTGTATTACAAAAATAAAGTAAAATATGGATAAGGTGATTTTTCTTAAAAAGAAAACAATGTTTAGTAGCTAATTTGCATTGTAATAAAGAAATTTATCTAATAGATGTAACATATTAGTGTAGAAAATAGGTAAGATATTACTAAACTAAACAACATACTAACTTATTTACTACCAAAAAGACCACCATATTATTATTAACTTATAGAAAGGTTTACAGTATTAATTTTTAATTACAAAAAAAAACGTCTACATCAGACTACTAGAGGTGGTAGGCTTAACTAGGGGTGAGCATCGGTTCAAAACCGAACCGAACCGATAATAATCGAACCGAACCGAAAACCGATATTTGGTATTTGCTGGACCGAAAACCGAAACGAATTTTTTCGGTTCGGTTCGGTTCGGTTCGGTTTCGGTTAAAAACGGTTCGGTTAAGCTCAAAACCGGGAAAACCGAAAAATCACATTTTGGCATTTTGCCCCAAATCACCAGATTTCAAACCACATTCTTTTCTCCGCTCCTGTTCGCTCGTCCTCCTTGACTCAACTCCAAACCCTACCCCGAATTGGCGAATTCATCCTCCTCATCATCCCTCAAGAAGGCGGAATAGCCTCCTCCATTACAATGAGGTCCACCACCACCAGTCCAACCACTTGAAGGTTGCGATTCAGGGCCGCCTCCGATCCCCTTCTTCGCCCTCCGGATCCCGACGCACAAATCCCCGTTCTCCGTCTCCAAGAAGCTCTCTGGCACCATCTCTGAACTCGTTGACGGTGAGAGGGACTTCGACGTCCAGAGCTCCGACGTGCGAGGATGGAGAACTGGACGAGCGGGACTTCGAGGTTCGACGGCGGTGAGACTTGAGAGGGACTTCGAGGTCCGACGGCGGTGAGAGGGACTTCGATGTCCGACGGCGCCAAGGAGGACGAGCGCGATTCAGAGACCGAGGAGGGCGAGCGCCGAGGAGGACGTGGGAGATCTGGAGAAGACCAACATACAAAGCGGCGGAGGCTAAAATTACATTCACAGATTGAAGAACACTCACAAGTCACAACCCTAAAAGATACTATTTTTTCTTTTTCTTTTTCTTATTTTATTTAATTCGGTTTAACCGAACCGAAATAAAACCGAACCGAAACCGAACCGAACCGAAACCGAATTTCTGAAAATACTTGAACCGATAACCGAACCGAATATCCTCGGTTTCGGTTCGGTTCAACTCGGTTCGGTTAAAATCTTCGATTTTTTCGGTTCCGTGCTCAGCCCTAGGCTTAACTTCCGATCGAAAAAAAAAGGTGGTAGGCCCCACCCTCCGTATGAGATTCGAAACTGGGTCAACATACCCTCCCGAGCCGTACAAACCATCTATGCTACCATCACTTCCTTTCTTTGATTTAGTACCATTTTTAATATATTGAATTCTCAAAATTTATGGGCCCCCTAAAATATGGGGGCCCTGTTCCGTTGGGCTATTTGCACAGCCCAATAGACGGGCCTGCTAGTTTCTATGGAGAGCTAGTATCCTTGGGTTTGTTCAAGGAGAAACTCTAATGTATGAACTCGTGAGATTTTAGTAATTGATTTCTATCCTTTGGTTAATATTGATTTTCTTGTGTAGGGCCGGACATTATCCGTGGGTGACCGCCTCACCCGCTTAACCCACCCATTTATATGGGTGAAAACCCATGAAAAGACGGTTGATGGGCGAGGCGGTTGACGGGTGAAATGGTTTACGGGTCGGATATGGGTTATATTTACCAACCATTTCACCCTACCCATCAACCGACCCATCACCCATCAACCATTTACCACCCATTTCACTCACCAATTTACCAAGAATATATTCTTACTTTTATTACTTGAAGGAAACTTTCCAATTTCTAACTATTAAATAATGCAATGTATTGATTTTGGTTAGCTTATATTTGAAATATTTCTTTTATCATTAATGTATTTGAATGGGGTGCCCCCATCCTCATGCTCTTTGGCTGTTATAGTGCCTTTGAGTTGGATATGACCCCTACATCAATTTTGGTGCATTTGAACTAAATTCAGTTATGATTGGCACATAATTGAGTTTCAGTTTTCTTTTCTTTTCTTTTCTTTGGGTCTTTCGGGCGCACCCCCTTTGCGTAAGCCAGGGGTGCCCCCATCCTGACCCCCCAGATTCCCCGGAAGAGGAACTCCACTGGGTTATAAAGTAAAGTAAAGTAAAGTATTTGAATTTTAAAACTAAATAGCTTTATAAACTATCGGATTCAAACGAGTTTTAAATAATTATATTATAAAGTAATTTATTTATGATATACTATTATAATCATAGTTCATAGGTTTTTGTGGGTGGTGGGTCACCCGCCCCACCCACGGGTGATGGGTGATGCGGGTATGGATGCAAGGCTTTGCGGGTGATGGGTGAGGCGGGTGGATCATTTTTATTAGCGGGTCGGGTGATGGAAGAGCTTCACCCACCCATAAACCGACCCATGACCAGCCCTATTCTTGTGCTTCATTATATCAATGTTGATTGTTTCTCTAGGAGTCGCGAACCTATTGAATTGATTATGTTCTACTATTGGATTGGGTTTGGACCGTGGACAAACTTGTTCTGTGAAAACCACTTAACCTAGACCTGTTGTCTATGCAACTAGGATTAAGAAGAGAATTGATTATATGCTTTTGCAATTCATTCGTAACTTGATTGTTTTTGCATGTATCCTGCATATCCTTGTTCTTTATGCTAATTCTAGGTTAAGCGTCCTTGCCTAGGATTATAGAATTGTTTGGACCGTGGACTTGCGATTGTTAATGATCACGATAGGAATTAACCATAGGTGTGAATGAAATCAATGGATGAATCTATGATCGAGTGATTATTTCAGAGTGGATCTTTTGAATGAACTTGTTTCCCATATTTGTTTGTTTGTTTGTTTTCTTAGTTTAGTTTAGTTTAGATCTTTCTCTTGATTTCCCCTCATATATTTAGTTGATAAATATATTAATACTAGAAGCCTTAGTTCTCTTAGGTTTGACCCCTTACTTGCATGCTATACTAGTTTGTAGTTTGGGTTATTTATCTTTGATCTTGGCACGACGACTTTAGCCGAGTCAAATTTTGGCGCCGTTGCCGGGGAACTTTGGTTTCTTTCTACTGTTTCTAGTATTAATATTTATATTGACTTTGTGTGGACCTATCTTACGATCCACACTTTTATATTCTAATGCCTTTCTATGAGTTTAAGTAGTTTCAGGGTGAACCATTCTGCGACTATTTCGAAAGAGTTCGAGATGAGACAATTGACCTGATTGCTCGCGGAGTTTACGTTTGTCTTTATGATCTTAGCCAAGAAATCCGCCATGGAATGACGTTGGGGACTAAGCGTGAGGTGGATCGCAGGACTGAGAAAGGATATGCCAAATTGAGACCTGCGGAGGAACTATTTGATATTTTTTGGGCCATGTTCAAGGAGAGTCGGGTGCTGCAGGACAAGCTTGATGCCGGAACACTTTTTGACCAAGAACCGCACCCGTGGGATGCATACCGCGGTCGAGGTTCGGATGCAGAAACGGAGGATGCCAAATTTTGGTACCACCTCTAGAAATCTGAATACCAATTCCGCTTTTTGGGTTTAGACAAGCCTTTTGTAGTTGTCTACCGCAAAACCTCGGCTGCTAGCACAAACTGAAAAGGGGAGAGAGGGTCTCCTTTTCAAGTCCCTTGGCAGGTTTGGACTGATCTCTTGGCCCATTATTAACTAAAGTTGAGAATGAAGTCGTCTCGACACTTCTCTGATCCAGGCAATGAATTTTGGATTAAACCCAACCTTTTATAAGACATGTGCAAGGAATTCCCAACTAATGCGGTCATAGACCTTCTCCATGTCTTGCTTGATGGCTACCTATCCCCCTTTTCCTTTCTTCTTCCGAAAGGAGTGAATTAAGTATTTCGTGAGCTATAAGAGTATTGTCGTGGATGCTCCGGTTTTCTATAAGTGTTGATTGCAACGGGTGTATAAGTTTACCAATAACTTGTTTCAGTCTAGTTATCTTCAATATAACTTTGTATATAGTGTTACATAAGTTGGTCGGTCGTAATGGTTTGTTTTTGTCGGGTTTTTCGCATTTTGGAAGCGGTGTGATGAATGTATGGTTGATTTGCTTCAGCAGTTTCCTAGAGTGAAAAAAGCTTTTCACAACTTTAATTACGTCCGACCCTATAATATGTCAGTACTTTTTTGTAGAAACTTGCAATCATACCATCCGGACTAGGCGACTTGTCCTCCTCGATGTCAAAAACTGCAGTTTTAATTTCCGCGTTGGTTACTTGTTTTAATAATTAGCTCGTTCTTATCTTTTATTGTTATTTTCTTTGTGAGGTTACTCGTGATTGCAATCATTTTATTTTTGTTAATTTCATTAAGTTGGAATCTATCTAGGATGTCCTTTTGGATTTCACTCTTTACATTCCCAAGCCCGGTTACGTGGATACCTTCACTTGTCGTAATCTCACGAATAGTAGTCCTATTTCTTCTACCACTTGCAATGCGGTGGAAGTATTTTGTATTTCCGTCTGAAAGGTTAATGTGGTTATTTTACCTCTTTGTTTCTAATACGAGTACTAAAATTGTATCAGACAATCTCTTTTCTTTGTTAACCTATCATTTTTTAATAACAGAGACTGGTCGTTATGTTCAATTATCTGTTGTTGAATTTTGAGGAGGTCTTCCTTTACCTTTTTGAATTGTTAAAATATATTGCCGAACGTAATCTTGTTCCATTTCTTTGCTTTAACTTTGAGAAGTTTGGTTTTTTAAAACCTTCACTTGCCCCCCATTTTGTTACCCCTCCCTCTAGTAGAGGAATGATTGAGATGGAGAAAACTCAAATTTCTTTTGGATAAGAGGTTGGGAGAGATGAGAATATATTTTTTTATCAATATATCATGGCACTAAAATGGACTAAATTTATTTTCATTGCGTTTACGTTTTGACAATTTACAATCAGATCTTAGTCTATTTGGTGCAATTGCATTATAAGAGGGGTTAGCTTGCTCTCCATGACACTATCCTTATAGTGTTTACTCATCTCAGTCCCAGACTCATATATTTTCTTATTTTTCGCGGATTCGTACTATTTTAAGTGATCTTGCGCATCACCTAACCGTTTATGGTTGTCGTTTCAATACGACCTCTCGGATTATCAAATTAGTTTGGTGTTCTTATCTTATCAAATTAAATATGACGCGACAAATGCTAAGGCTTTGTTCTGGCGGTGCTTAAATGATATATACTTATGAAAGTTTATCGAAATCTATCGAAAAATAAGCTCGTGAATATGTGTTCGGAAAAACTAGTTTGTCATAGCACGTGAAATCTTAGAAGCTTAAGTAAAAAAAATAATGAGCATCCCTAGCATCATTAGAGTTTATGGAATCTTGTTTATTTTGTTAGCATTTTTTTTCTTATTTGAAATATTCGATTTAAAAATAATTTCAGATTTACCATCAATTAATAGTATTTAGCTTAAAGTCATGCGACTACGTACACAATTTATCGAGCGTAGCCTAAGTTGGCCTAATGCATAGTGAGTCTAACACTGAATGCCTACTATTCATATTTTGCTCTTATAGGCGACAAATGACAAGAAGGGTAATTATTACAAAAATGTGTCAAATGTAATGCTGTATATCACATGATACTCCTGGTAAATTTCAAGCTAGTCATTGAGATGCTGTCAGCGTTAGGCGTTAACCTCTTTATTCCAAATAAAAGACAGGAGATTCAATCTTCTTTGTAAATCATTTACAAACACCACATTTTGATCACCATCAACAAGAAACAGAGAGATCATACATGGCGGCGGTATAACACAATCAACAACAAGAACGTGACATGACTACAACCTATGAATCAAGAGTTAAAATCTATAAGAAAGTGAATAATATACAAAGCCATCTTCAAGCTAGCCTTGAGGTTCAACATCATTTGTCGGGTTCGCGGGTGGTGCTATAAGGGCGGCTGTGCTGAGTTGAGCATCTTGCTCTGGATCAACGCACTGTTTGTTGTCTCAGCTGGCTCAATGCAGTGTAATTTGCTGCCTATCATCACCAACTAGCATTGGATGGGACTCGATCTCGGCGTCTGTGAACGTAAGGGCTCGTTGTAGCTTCCTCGGACACAAATCCTCCACCTCGACCATATACGTGGCTGTTACGGGCCGATGATCCGAAAGCTTGTGCTCGGCTCTCTTATAACTCAGTAGTTCAATCCCATTTCCGTACGAAAGAATACGATCGCACCTGAAAGGAGGAACTAATTAGACGATCCTTGTGTTGCTACATTGCCTACATATTTGTTCTATGATGTAGAATCTGGCATGACCTTTAGATTATTCCAACATATTTAATATATAAGATGGTGGACTACGCCTTCTATATTGAATATAACGTAAGAAAATGACAATATGTATAGTATACCATGCTGGATTTCGCCTCCCAGCCGCCTTTGGATCTTCTCCAACATACTTCTGCGAATTCAACTCGTATTTGTAGGTTGGTGGAAAGTTCAATCTGCCTTCGAACCACCCCTCGAACACACGACCGTCTTTTAGTTCTTGATTTAACTGCCATAGTAAAAGGAACCAACGAGTGTCAACATGGCAAAAAGATTGCTTTACTGGCTGATGACAGCCTAATCTTGTTGCAATATAAAGAACCAAACCAGTTCATTAGTAGCAATGTACAGGACTATGGCCTAACCTGATCCTTGTTGAGCAACTTGGACCATTCCCTGTTCGATATCAGCTTCCGCGTCTCATCATATGGCAAGTTGATACGGTAGTTCAAATCGCCCAACCAAATTATTCTCCTACAAGAACATCAACTCCTTGGATGATCAAACAAGACAGAAGAAAGCTAGGGAGAGCAAGAAAATTAATGAGAGTATATGTAGAAGACAATATACATCATAGTCTTCTTAACAGCTTACTCATGATCATAGATATTTCTCGGGTATCCTAGACCGTCGTTGGGGTAGAAGTGTGTCCTCCGATGTATTTCGTGCACATCAGCGTTTCTCTTCAGTTCATCTCCTTCTTTCTCACCAGACGTGAGGTGAGTACATATGAAACAAAACAGTGTTTGGTGTATGGACATGCTAACAGACACTGATCCCTGGAAAGCAAAGGAAAGAATTGTTAGTAACTACACACTATGTTTCGACCAAAAAAAGTAAGTACACACTATGTATCTGTATGCAAACTGCTCACTACTGCAATATCACCCTTAATTGAATTGATACAGACGTCTAGCCTAATACATTTGCACATACATCATTCATATCTTACACTTCTAGTTATTGATTTGATACAGTAAAGACCAATATCACCCTTAATTGAATGCAAGTAAAACAGGAGGTGTACAAATTGAGCCTGTTACCCAACAACGTCTAGCCTAATCTAAGTCAACCAAAGTTGAATAACCACAGTTATTAAACGTCTATAACTTGACAAGACCCACAACCTGAGTCAACAGGACCAAGATTTACCACGTATATATATTCTAGTAGGAAAAGCTTTGATCAAGTAATGCTTTCCTAGAATTGCTATGCTAAACTAAATGCATATTTATTAAGAAAACTAAGGAAAGAATCCTTACCTTGTTGCCAATGTAGCCCATAACACCAACGCCAACCGTCGAAACCTTCAAGTTATTTATGTACTTGCGCAATCCTCTACGAACCCAAATCGTAAGGAACACCCCAACCATTTGCTTGCTCACTATCCTCACATACTCCGGTCTCCTCCTTCTATAGATCAACCTCTCAAGATCAATCTCCGAAAGCACAGAAATATCCGACAAAGTTCTGTGGCCCTCATTCATAATAGACTTGAAGGAGTTGTACCTCCCGAAGGACTTCATCGATTTAAAGGACTTGTTTTGTCTGAGGCCAAACGAGCACGTCCTCTCAAAAACATGCTGAGCCAGCACGTTTGAAGGCGGCTCGAGCCAGTTCAATCCAATCCTTTCATTTCCACCAAATGCATTATTGGACAGTTTCACCGATTTTTGTCTAACAAATTTCCCTTCTTCTTCTTGTTCTTCCTCCTCCTGTATACCGAATTGAAAATGTGGCAATCTGTCAAGCGTCTTTGAAGACAAAAATTTCTTCTCAGTGAAGTCATCAGCTGTGACAGCCTTGTCCCTGACTTCGTATAGCCCGGGGAACTCGTCTATCGGATGAACCTCCTCCTCCTCACCCTCACTGTCCAACTCGAGCAACAACTCGTCTTCCAAATCCAGGGAATCGTCGACCATGGGGTTGAACTTGGAAGGGGAAGGAGGATCGCTGAAGCTTTTGTACTTCCTTTCGGGGTTGATCCTGTTCAATGCCTCGCGGATGATGCTTTCCCATTTCAAAATAGGGCGGCTATCTTCGGCCCCGAAAATGTTGCCTGCATTCAGCGGTACAACCTCCTGCAGACTGATCACATACATAGAATAACCCCTGGTTAGTGTACATGATGACTATAAGTTTTGGAGTGAGCAAGACAAATGAACACTGACTGACCCTAGTACGTAGACATCAGCAGGGTCGCTGCTTTCTAGCCACTCATCAATGTCCAATTCATCAGGAGGAACTTTTCCTCCTACATTCCACGTTGCAGCGCACACTCTACATTTAGCACAACCAAATCAACCGTTTAGTCATGAGAGTCGAACCAGAGGCTTAACCGTTTGACTAGATATACCTGATTTCCTTGGTGTTTATGTATTGAGCTCTGAAGGTCTCCGAATTTCGTCTTCTCAGCCGCGGTTTTCCTTCCGGAACTTCGTTACACAAAAGTTTAGTAGCCTATAGCGGTTCAACTGAATCAAATGACCTTGGATTAAGAAAGAGTATTGTAGCTTACGAGGAAGGCCGTCTAAGAAGGAGTCGCAGTCATCGTCGAGGTCGAGGTCATGGTCGTCGTTGTCGTCGCTGCTGTCGGCGCTGAAATCGGCATCCTTAGCGGACATGTTGAGCCATTTCCGAAGAACCACCCTCGGCCGCCATAAGAACTGTTCAATTCAGTTCGTATCAAGTATGGTATACATTAATTAGTTGCAAATGAACCGGATTAGGAGAGACGCTGGCTTTATGGAGCTGGATCTGAGCTTGATTAATTAAGTAGATGGGTACGTACCTCTGATCGCTGGCGAGACGGTGGCTTCATCATCGTAAATTTATGGTAGTTCAGCAGCTCTGCAGAATTAAGAATGGCAACAACAACAGATGAGCAGATTTGAATGAATTCGGATTGAATGCTGAAGTTGCTTTAATTGGAGATGTGGCCGGTGAAATAGGATGATGACTCATGAGTGAGAAAGTAAAAAGGACGTGGCCGGCCACAGTTATAACCAACTGCCACGTCCCCTGCCGTATTCATTCCCTTCTCTAAACTTGGACTCACTTTTGGAAGGGTCAACAGACGTCAGAGAAATTTCGACCAAAAAACAACAAGTGGGAGGAATTGCACAAATACCCTTATACTTTGGAATAAGTACATAAAATGACCCTAATTTTTACAATTTGCAATGTTTGAAGCTTGCTACATCAGTTATACAAAAAACCACGCCTGTCACTCGGGCACGGATGCAGAGGTGAGTCGGGGTGTGTTGTAACTTATAACCCACCCTAAAATTTATTTGTATAGAAATAATTCATAGAAGAAATCAAAAATAAACTTTAGCAGCAGTGGTTTTCAATTCTCTATTCCATTATAACTTCTAGAGTTCGAATCTTGACACCATTTCCCATAACTTTTTAAAATTTATATGCCGAATTTAGCCCATCCAAATTCAAAATCCTACCTCCGTCCCTACTGTCAAGTGGTGAAGGATATCGGAAGTCTTGAGCTCAATCAATTTTCACCTCAATCCCTTTTCATAGTCTTACCCAATTCGTGATCCTCATCGATTGATTCACACATTTGAGGTTTACCATTAAAGGTAGGCCTCTCATTATGGGAGCAAAACAAATAGAGAATTGAAATCATAGTTCTTTAAAATCCAAATTTGGGCAAAGATATTTTCTGGGGTAGTCACTAAAAATGGGGCAGCAAAACCATTCCAACTCTTAACTTTTAGCCTAAGACATGCTCGATCAGTGCATGCCCAACAGACCAAGGGACATGTTATTCACTTGCACATAATAATGCCACATTAGCCAATTGGAGAAAAAGGCCCACCCAGTCAATAATTTCGGTACCAACAAAACACACATACGCTATGAGCTTAATAATGCAAGGCTCAATTTAATTTCGGCCTAACATTAGCTTACCGACTATACATTTTGGCTAGGTGTGAACCTTGTTATCTTTCCTTCGAGATTCGATGAAATAGTGTTTCAAGATTTCATCCAATCGAAAATGATTGTCATTAAATATCTTGAACAGGTTTCAACATAAAAATATTTAAAAAAACCAAAGTCGATCATAACAAGACAGAAATAGCACCATCATGCTCCAAGTATCTTTTCAAAAGTTAAATTTTATTTTTCATACTTTATTATTTTTATTTTTATGTTTAATTTGATTACCTAAGATCACATTCGGTGATGGCTCTACAATATACTACTTATATGTTATTTTAATGTTTTGATATCACAAATAACGGCCAAAGATTAAAATATATAATGTTCAATATGATGAATTCTCAATAATTTTCCAACTCTAAGACCTCCATTATGAACAATCTCACACTTCTCAATAATTTGTAATAAGCTGATATTCACTCAACTCTCTAGCAATTCTTGTCTTTTTTTATTCTTTATCTCGACTCTCGATGGACGGATTAGGGGTCCCCGAAGCCCGAACGGACCGCCCCCTTTGTAGCGGGAGGTGAAGAACTAACATGCATGCTGCTTGCTGCATGCTTCGACCAAAAAAAAAATGCATGCTGGTTGCTGCTGGTCTTTCCGAGAATTTGGCAGAAGAAGAATTGCAGATTGATAAATGCTGGTGGAAATTAGAGTGGAGGTGGGTTGTGGGGGCCCACGCGCCTTTCGGTCGGTGGATCCCCTTCCTCCAATAAATTCAGACTTTTTTGATCCAGAAATGTGATCGAGTTTGACAATTTGAATTTGTGTGATTGGATTCATTTGCGGTGGTGAGGTTGACTGCTCATGCACAGCAGTACAGCACATTCAATTTGTTCTTCTCGATCTCTTCTTCTTGTTTAGGCTCCCAATCTCCCATCATTACTCATTTGTATCATTTGTATGCTTGGCGGATTTGACTTTCCATTTCAATATGTCAAACTATTATACGGACTACGTACTCTGCTGTTGCTGTTGTAATGTCAAACTGGTAGTAATTAATATAGAAGTGACAAGGAAAATTGCACTTTCTCCGCTTTTATGTTATTTTAAAAACTTGCCTAAATCTTTCGACCAAACAAAAAAACTTGCCTAAATCTGTACATGTTTCAAAAAAAAACTCTATCTTTTTTACACATTTTTCATGTCACTATGTACATGTACATTATATTTATAAAAACCAATTTTATGGTTATAAAAAACAAATTATTTGATTTAGTGCACCCACTTTTTAAAAACCCTCCCTTAAAATATGGTTTTAAAAAGCGGAGAAGTGGTATTTTTTTTCAAAATTACGTATGGTTCTATTAAAAATTCTTTTTATAATAGAAAAAGTTGGATTATTTTTAAAATAATACTAGCATATAGAGTCATGGAAAAAGAGTAAATTGAAGGCTTAACTTACTTTTAAGCCTAGAACTCCGTATTACTAATCAGATCTATATGTACCTATTTATATTTGTTTAGGAAATTATCTTACCAAATTCGGGTTTCATTTGAGCAATTGAAGGCTCATCTTAGAGTTAAGTCAGCGACTTGTTCGACACTATTCAATCTTGTTAGGTTTCATATTGTAGCTGTGAGATTGGTTTTGAAAACTAGTCCCAATATATTGTATGAACTGGGTTTATAGTACTCATGGTTGATGATGTGTGTGCAAACCGATTTTCAAAATTCCAATGTGAAATTTTTAAATGATTTTTTGTATTGGTGTGTACCGTGGACGGTGGTCCATATTTGTAGATTTTCAATGGAGAGGTGAAGTCTAGATGGAATCATGTGCCAGTCCTACCCCTTTCAAAACCAAAAGTTATATGTGTTCTGACAAGTGATTCTGAGGAGGATTGACCAAGGGTGAAAAGAAGATAATGGATAAGGAGTGGGAGCGCTTGCCTTTGACCCTCAACATAAAGGTGAAGAGTTGCTTTGATGGTAGTGTAGTATTGGAGGAAGAGTTGCATTATCTACATTGGATGTGCACATGTATGGATATGCATGCATGTACATGTGCATTTTGTTTTGGTCGAAGGAGAAGCGGTAGTCTTCGTGTCCTCGAGGGGCATATACACGTTCATTATGGCGGAGGTTGTGAGTGAAATACACGAAGTTTTTTTTTTTGGAGATCAACACAAAGTATTTCTTGATAACGAATGATGAATAACACATAGGTATTGACCCTTCATGTGTAGAAACTGATTTGAAACTTTTTATGACTCTTGCATGCTATAGATCTTGATTAGAACAGTTGTTAACCCTTCAGAGAATACTTTTATAGCCTAAACCATCAAAGGGGTCAAAAAACAATTAAATGGTGTATCTTATTTGTGTGTGCATCAAAACTAATTTTATGTACATTAAAGCTTGTTGAATGTGCATCAAAACTTTGTGTAGTGGTATATGTTTATTGAGAAAATTGCACTAAACCACCCGTTAAAAAGGAGAATTTACACTTAAACACCCGTTATACAAAAAATTGTTTTAAACCACCCAAAACTTCGATTCCGTTAACAAATAGCCACCCATGGCATGATTCCGTTAGATTTGCCGTTAGATTGTGAACATCTACTGATTTGCCCTCAACTGTTCCAAAATATTACATGGTACCCATCCAATTTGGGCATTTTTAACAAAAAAAAAATCAAAACACCGATCGATTTTAAAGATTTCCCGTCGGGCGCCGGCCCTAGCCGACGACGGCCACCCACGGCCTTGTCGAAGCCGGGATCGGACCTTGCTACCCTGCCCTGACCCCGGACTCGCGACCTAGCCTCCCACCGGCTCAAATTTGGATCTGGCGCCGCCCTTTTTCCGCCAGATTTGTAGATCCGCCATGGCCGGCCTTCTCCGGTCGTTCCTCCGCTCCGGCCTCCGCAGCCCGATGCCGGTGCTCGCTTCCATTCTTCAGATCTTGGCCTTGCCAACACCCGGCTCAAGTTTGGATCTGGCGCCGCCCTTTTCCCCCGGATTTGTAGATCCGCCATGGCCAGCCTTCTCCGGTCGTTCCTCCGCTCCGGCCTCCGCAGCCCGATGCCGGTGCTCGCTTCCATTCTTCAGATCTTGGCCTCTTTCATGTGGAATCGTTTTAGATCGTACCCAAGCCCGCCCGGGGTTAGTGGGCTGGCACAAACGCTGGATCGAAATCGCGCCGGTATGTATTCTTGTCATCAGCCACTTGCTCGACCATTCATTTCCAGAGCTATTTTTATAAATTGGAATTTGTTTCTTCGTCTTTCAATTTATAATTTAGGAGTAATTAACCGTGACACGTTCACTAAAAAAAATCCTTCTCGAGCTAAAAGCTCATTTATTCTTTTCATTCGTGCATCTGGGTCGGAACCCGCTGATAGGAAAGGAAAGAAAAAGAAAGCAATGCCAAGAGCTCCACCAATCCGCTGTTCATCGATAGACGAAGCTCTCTCTTTATCATCTCGTGCCAGATGCAAGAAAGGACTCATCCTTTTTCCTTCTCGCGAACCACGAGAGCGCCTAGCGCCCAGAAGAGCAAAGCTAATTTTCCTTTTAGGGTAAAGCGGCGCGTAAAAAAGAGTTGGCCCGTCAAAACGCTTTCAAACTATCTTAACTGATCTGATTGTGACTTGCTTTCCAAAACAAAAACAGGATAACTCAAAGGCTTGATAGTGAGAAGGTTTCCAAGGGCCTGAGTCAACTTGCTTACTGGCCGGCCCTGGACGATTATCGCTACCCTCGGTAGCTTACGAGTTTACGTCCATCCCTGGTCGGGTACAGTTTCCTTTCGATTTCTTCCTTGTAGCCGTTACCCGAATTCGCGCAAGTGTGTCCACACCCTCCAAACTGACTTGATGAGGAATCCATTCTCGCGAACTTGTGTAAATTCGATTTCGTGATGTTTCGTTTTCTCCCCCCTTTCGTTCTCTTCTCGGCCCTTCCCGATACGACCAGCCCCGACGACACTGGACTCCTCTGCCTCCGCCCAACCCTACCGGGGGGCCACAGATCTACGGCTCCGCTCCCGCCTCCGCAGCCCGCCATGGCTGGCCTTCTCCGGTCGTTCTTGAAGATGCCATTGAAAGAGAATGTCGAGAAGGAGGCTGTGAGAAGGAGGCTGTCGAGAAGGAGCATGGCCGGCGAGGGCGAGAGCTGAGGAAGAAGACGGCTTGAAGATGTCAGCCGCTGATTTTATTTATTTTATTTTTTTAGTGTTAAAAATGTCCAAATGTAAATGTTTGGAACAGTTGAGGGCAAAGTCGTAAATGTACACAATCTAACGGCAAATCTAACAGAATCATGCCATGGGTGGCTAATTGTTAACGGAATTGGAGTTTTGGGTGGTTTAAAACAAATTTTTGTATAAAGGGTGGTTAAGCGTAAATTCGCATATTTAACGGGTGATTTAGTGCAATTTTCTCATGTTTATTTATCGAAATGAGCCTGATGTGCATTAAAATAAAAAGTGTAACTTGTTTGTGAACATACATAAAATATACAAAATGTGCATCAATAAAATAAAATAGTATCAAAATATTCAAAATCAATGAACACGCAACGAATTTTGACTTTTGATGTTCATCCTATGCGAAACCTGTCACAAGTTGCGAGTGTCCTCCTAAAATGGAGTTTTTATAATGTTCTCGAATAGTTAGTATATTTATGTTTTTTTTATCCTCTTTAATGAAAATCTAATCTCTAAAACATCAATCTTTAATTGTTACTTTTAGTGTTCATCCTAGGCGAAACCGATGCAAAAGTAGCGAGTGTCCTCCTATAATGGAAAGATTCTCGAATAGTTTGAAAAGAGTATATTTACGTCGTTTTTTAATCGCCTTTAATGAAAATCTAATCTCTAAAACATCGATTTTTTTGATAGACAATGAGAGTAAATAATGACCCTCATGTGAGGGTCCATTCTCAAAAGATGGTATTTTTTCTAAAACTATATACTCCCTCCGTTTTACAATAAGTGTCGTTTTAGCTCTTAACACATTTTTTAAGAAAAGCAATCATTCACTTTAAAACTTACAACTTTTTCTTAATCTTACCACTCATTACATTTTTTTGGCCAATGCATGAACAACTTTAGTCAACAAATACACATTCCAATAAAAATTATCATCATTCACCCCTATTA
Organism: Polygonum aviculare; assembly: GCA_934048045.1. Classification (NCBI taxonomy): domain Eukaryota; kingdom Viridiplantae; phylum Streptophyta; class Magnoliopsida; order Caryophyllales; family Polygonaceae; genus Polygonum; species Polygonum aviculare. The sequence continues at coordinate 15,676,027 of OW204024.1, forward strand.
AATCACTTTGAAAACCTAAAATGACACATATTATGAAACAAATTTTAAGTGCTAAAACGACACTTATTATGAAACGGAGGGAGTAATAAATAGACATATTTTTTTATTCAATAAATGGACTCACATTTAAGGTGATATTTATGAGTTAGGGAGTTGAGCTAACTGTGGATCATAGGAAAGGTGATTTTAGATGCCAAATATTGTCCTTGTATAAGACGGATGGCCCCATTGTACATGTCTTATTGAAAAGAGGACGACTATTCATATGCACTACAACGAACCAACCAAACAGCCAACATGCTATGAATCCTATGACGAGTGTAGAAGAGCCTTCACTAGCTATATTTAAGTGCTAGCTTAGTGGAGTTAGTGCATGTTCCGACATACCACCATATAAAGAAGAAAAAAGGCTAGTATATTATATTAGTAATATTGTGACATACACAATAGTAACATTAGGTCCTTTTAAATTGACCTATATCTCACTTTTCTTGATCTTTCCCCTAGCCACGTACCTAGATTAGGATCGAATAAGAGACCTTGAATTAAGTCTAATTAATATATAGTTTAATTGTTAAATCTCGGTGGGCCATATATATATATGACGTGAAGGGTTCACACGTTGGTTCGTGCGCATATGCGCGGTAGGCCCAACACATAAGCACTTGAGGTTCCACCAAAAAACCAATTAGAAATAGAGGGAGTATCACATTTACTTATATGATGGGTAGTTTTGGTTCTAATTCTCGATGTGGGATAATTTCAATCTCAACGTCAATACAACTTATTTTACTATAAATTATTTCATTTTTAACCCACCATATAGGCCATCCTTGATGAGTTATTCGTGGATTATAGCAAGAAAGATCGATTTTAAATCCATTTTTTTTTTTCATATATAAGACGGTTGGCCCCATTGAACGTGCCTTACTCCAAAAGGGACGAAACTATGTATGCCCTACAACAAATCAACCAAAATGCTTAATAGTTATGATGAATGTAGGACCTTCTCTATAATGAAGTTGCTAGTGCATGCTGCCCACATACCACCATGTTACCTAATCGTGACGTACATATAATGTATAGTAAACTTGAGTGAGATTTGACTGATTTCAATTGGGCGAATTTGCAGGGTATCCCTTCCAATAAAAAAAGTCTGGAAAAACGTTTTGGAAACTATCAAATTACAAAGTATGCAATTTTGGAAGTTTTTGTAATAAAGTTTATATTATTTTATGGTTTCTTTTTAATAAAAATCTAGAGGGAAGGGGATTGTGGGATCTGTTTTCTCACATTTAGAAATAAAATAGACCCCTTTTAAAAAAAGGTTAGTAATTAGCCAGTATAAAAGAATTTTTCTTTTCTTTATTTCCTCTCACTTTCTTTCTCTCTCCTCTTCTTTTTTCTCATATCCAGATCTGAGATGCGATCTCCCTCTTCGCCCGATGGAGCGCGGTCGCCTCCGGCCTCCCCATCTCTGTCGCCCTCCCCGTCGCCACGCTCAATCAGTCAATCGCCAGCACGATTTCGACGACGACGATGACGAAGAAGGTTTCGGGAACGGAGACGATAGGGATGACGAGGATTACGGCCACCAGGCTATGAAGAAGAGGCGGTTCGAACCTAGGGTTTCGGCGGATCGGAGGCTGGATGAATTTGGACGACGCGGAGGTGATGGATCTGTGAGGAATGGAAGGATATTGAGGGATTTTGAGTTCGGAGATCCAAGATGGAGGCTCTGCTCGAATCCGTCTCTGGCACCTTCAGTGTGTAAGCTTCTAATCTCCTTTGGCTCTCTTCCTTCCGATCTTCGTTTGCTTTTAGTTTTGCAAGTTCGAGATTTCTCCCATCTTCGACCCTGAGTAATCCTCGCTTTCTCTCAATTACATCCGATCCACGCTCTTTGAGTATTACTCTATCTGCAACTTAACCTGACTTTTCCCCAATTTTGGCTTTGTAATTCGCAGGTTTCGTTTGAGATTTCTCCCATCAAGCAGATTTTATAGAGGTTCGTTCTCCTCGCAATGATTTCTTATTTTCAATTTGGCCTTTTGCTTATGATAATACCATTAATACGTGTTTCCTCTCTTTTTTGAGATAGATCTTGTGTGTAATTAGCTGTTTTCTTTTCCGGATGATTCTCGAATTGATTAATGTCTTGATTAATTGAGTTGTCTCTTATGATTCAGTGATTAGAGGCTAGGTACTCACTATTTGATGATGTTGATACTTTCAATTGTTTGACTTTTGTAAATGCCACGAAGACAATTGGATTTGAACGCTCTTATCTCTCCATTGAGAATATGGAATTTGTTTGCTTCTGTGATCTTACATTTTTCTTCAATTCAGGTCAATACTTGTATTAAAAAGCTATTAATGAATCTACCTTCTGTGTAATGGTTAGTGGATTAGGATAGCTATTAATTGAGAACACGTCACTTTTCATTCATGTTTGAAATGCTTTCCTTAATTAGAAGAACAACAACTGAGTAAATAAGTTAGTGATTATTGATTAGGAACTTGCATGAAACTTGACAGGTCTTGATGATAGTTCCAAGTCAGTTGCTTCTTATAAGGAATTAACATTGGCCCATACATTCCATTTATCTCCATCTTTTTTTTGTGATGACAAGTTGGATTTACTGTTTTAGGGATGACAAATTGGTTTTAAGGGTTTTGGTGATGACAAGTTGGTTTTACGGGTTTTGGTGATGACAAGTTGAATTTATTTTGCATTGTTAGATTTGTCTATATTTTACTTTTAATTATGGCCTATTAGCTCAAATGGTAGAGCAACGTGCTTAGCGCACAATAATGTGGGTTCAAATCCCACATAGGCATACTAATAAATTCTGATGATAAGTTGCATACGTGATGACAAGTTTTGTACGTGATAATAGGTTTGTTGTACGTGACGATAGCTTAAGTGATGACAAGTTTTTGTACGCGGCGACAAGTTTTTGTATGCGACGACAGGTTTTTGTACGCTATGACAAGTTTTTTGTACGCCACGACAAGTTTTTTTATAAGCGATGACAAGTTTTCTACGCAATGACAAGTTTTTCGTAAGGGATAACAAATTTTCTATGCAATGACACGTTTTTTATAAGGGATGACAAGTTTTTCATAAGGGATGACAAGTTTTCTACGCAATGACAAGTTTTTCTACGCAATGACAAGTTTTTCTAAGCGATGACAAATTTTTATGCATGGTGACAAGTTTTTTTCAACTTTTCGGTGACAGGTTTTTTGGATGACAGGATTTCCGATGACAGGATTTAATTGGGACGCGGTGGCACGCGTGTAATTTTTTTTTTGACCAGGGGTATTTTTGGAAAAACGACTAGTTAGCACATAAATTTTCAAGGCAGCCTACCCGCAACCACAAATCTCCCCAAATAGGCTACTTACCAAATTTTCTCTCTATATTTATGTTACAAGTATATTTTCTCTCTATATTTATGTTACCAAATTTTTGGTAAATTTTCTCTCTATATTCACCAAAAACCTATTAAAAATCACTATATTTATGTTACAAGTATTTAGCCATAAATTTGAAAAATTATTTCTAAATAAAAAACTAAATAATAGAAAAATAAAACAAAAATACAAAATAAGGAAATACTTTTTGAAAAAATAAGATATTGTGGAAGATATGACTAAGATTTTTATCCATTAATATAGTGAAAAGTACATGTATGATTTTTTTTTCCTATAGATATCTATGATTTTTCGAAACTAGGGTTAATCACAAAGTCGGGCTCCTACATCCCTACTCGAAGATTGTTTGAGTTTTACACTATAGGTAGGATTCATCCTATCACCCTCACCCAAAATCCTATCATCCACAACCGATATCCTGCGATCCTTCTTCTATAACATACTATCATCGTTTTTTTTTTTGTTAAAGCATGTATCCATTCTTCTAAAAATCATTGATTTAACCTTATTAAAAACGTGTATAGAGGGGAAGGGGATTCGAATCTGAGTTTTTTTTTTTTAGAATTCAGTTTGGTTTTTAATATTTTTCTCTTTCAGTTTTTGAAATAAAAAGATAATTCCAATAATCTTGTTACCAATCTTCATAGTCATTTTAGGATAATACTGTATGAAAATATCTATAAAATCTTTTTACTCTTAATATTTTCAAATTCAGAGTAAAAAATTATTCTTTTGATATATATGATTCTTCGGAAAGAATATAAATAAAAAATTTATTTTTGAGTTTTTTTCTATAATTACTTTTTATTATTTATAAAGCAAAAATTAGTCATTTTGAACATTTATATAATACTTTTAAGCATTTCTGCAATATTTTCAATATATTGGTAAATTGAAAAAAATAAAGACGTATTTATAAAATGATTATCAAATAGGGATACGTTGTACATGTACTTAGAGCATCCATAATGGAGAATAGGAGATTGATTTCTTATCTTTGAAAAAAAAAGTAAAATTAATTAATTGAGGGGATTTGTCAGGAAAAGTCAGAGAAATCTCTCTTATTTTTCAGATTTTACTTTCTTCTGCCAATTTCTCTGCAAAAGGCTGACATTTTCTAATTTTATTTTACTTATTTATGGGGAAAAAAAATGTTCCTATTCTCCATTGTGAATGCTCCAATTCCTCTTTAAAGGGACCAATACCTTATCTTTCCTCACTTTTCCCTGGCTACGTACTTTGGGATGGAATTCGAGACTTTTGAGTCTAATATATATGTAAGTTTAATAGAATTGATTCGAGGATAAGCTATGTAATTCATGACCCACCAAATAGTGTCTAATCAAAATCTATCATGGAGCTTTGTGTGTCCGGTTCAAATTGGCCTTCTTTATCAAAATCCCTTGTTATTGTTTTCTAGTGCACACCCACTATCCAAAAACCCCAGGGCATCCCAAGTCATCAAGGAAAAAACAAAACCCCCCATTAATAAGGAAATTAACTTTATTAACATGAGCTTGTATTATAAGCTTCTACCAAGAAAAACGAGTTTGTATTATAACTTATAAGCACGTATGAAACGGATGCTAGCTTACATATATTATATATATCGATACATAAAAATTAAATATAGTTCGGGAAAAAAACAGGGAGAGATTGGGTGTAAAATTAAAATACAGTTATCATTTTTCATGCACGTCTAAAAAAAAAAGACATAGTCCACTATATTTGTGACAAAGCTGTCAAGATGACAAGATGTTTTACCGAAAAGTTTGACAGCGCACATCAAGAGTTACCAGAGGAAGGTCATTAGTTGACTGATTAAATCATTCAGCCAATAAAACCAAGATAAGTTTGATGAAAAGAAGTGGTAACAGAGAATACACTATGCTGCAACTTGATTGGATAAGAATGAATGAATGAACAGAGAAGAATGAACAGAGCTTTGCTTACCTTAATTAACTAGCTCCGGCGCTGTTCAAGGTGTTGTTGATGGAGGCTGACCACCGAATCTGAAGCTGTTCACATACAGCCCTTCCAACTGTAAATCCAACCACATGTCATTAATCGATTCAATCGGTCCAAGCCTCTCGACTAGTTCAAACTACAAATCGATCCATCATTTACTCAAAACCTCTCCGAAATCGACATCCGAATGGTCAACCGATCGGTATCCCTTAGTTCGATCAAGACAGACAACTAAGCAAGACTCAAGTATTTTGAAACCCCGAAAATTGGTAAGTTACATTAAGGGTCTATTTGGATCGCCACGAAAATGACATTATTATCATGTGTTAAGCTTTGCGAGCTTAATCAACTTGATAGTATAATCGAATCGGCAGATTAGAAGAAGCTGAGATTGTGAAACAGAGGGAGAGTGAGAGATTTGAAGTACCTTTATTCTATTTGAAGAGAAATTGTTGGATTTGGAGAATTGGAGAGTGCTGAAAATGAAATGAAACCAAGGATTTTCACAATTGCATATATAAATGGGAGTCAGCCCATGAAGACGGCTTTCCGCCTTTTTTTTCGTATACAATTCTTTTTGTGTAATAAAAATTAGGGTGGGTGGGGGGACATTTAGATTCTTGCAACACATGGAATTATGAAGACTTCATTTAGCACTACGAGTGTTTTCTTATTTTTGCTTCATGTATAAGGCAAACCGACTCAGCCTTAAATTTTTACCTTTTTTTTGTTTAAAAGCATTTAATCTCATGTGTTCTTTAGCAATCCTAAGGTGTAACTAGAATTTCTTAATAATATCGTGGTACATGACATTCATATCTTATCTCATAGACGAATCAAAACGTAAAGATACGAATGTCATGTACCACGATATTTTTAAGATCATAGTAGGAAGAGTAGAATACAAGAAAATCTGAACCTTAACAATGGAAGTTTCACTAGGGTTGTGTAAAATCCGGTCCAGACCGGTACAGAGCGGGAGGATACAGGTCCTGTCCTCAGGACATGAAAATGGAGAAGCTGGTCTCGATCCTGCTTAAAAATTAAAAAAAATTTTAAAAGTCAATTTTTAAAATGATCATAACAAGATTTAGTTTAATTAGTATCTTGAATGATGCCAACTCATTCTACGTGAGATTAATGTGACTTAGGCTTTCCTAAGCTAGTTTGATATATGATTGGTCCTAGTTCTTTTTGAACATTTAGCTGGAATATGGGTGCAACCCGCTGACTGTCTGTTTCAAGCTCACTTAGTGAACAAGGACTTGTTATCGTTATCTTTTTGTTTTGCTCGATCATTTAGCTTGCCAATGTTAAATCTCTAGAGTTTGTTCTTCCTCCATCTGTAAAGTTTTGATATCAACGTCGGTGAAACAAAAAGAAAGAAAGAAAGAAGAGGCGATGAGTTACGCAGTTGCTTTACTCTTAAGTGCAAGCCTTCTTAAAAGATCTTGTAGTGTTCTCTAGGAGACTTTGTTAATCATATCTATTATCAATCATTTTCAATCTCTTCTCTTGCTTTGTATCTTGTTTCTGTCTTTTACTTTCCTTCACTTTGATGTGTATACACTTAATTGAAACTCTTGTTTTGAATTTTGTTGCCTAGTAAATTGACTGAGCTTTCCCTCTTGAGACTCCATAAAATATAATACAATTAAACTGTCTAAACAAGCTTTCAATATCTTTTATCTCTTGTATCTTTTGTCAACTTGAACAATCAAAGTGGAAGTGAAATAGAATATTACCGCACATATGAAATATTAAAAATCAAGTATAGCACTTAATTTCTTGAATTATTCCTTCTATGTTCAGTAAGTCTTAGAATAAAGAATTTGTGTTAGGCTTGATATACAGCCTTAAAAGTTCTTGATGATGTTCTTTAAGACAAGAAAAAGGAAAGTAAAAAAAGGTAAGATCGGAAGGTAATAATATATGAGACGACGTTGTTGAAGATAATATATAGGATGAATTGGAGAAGTCCAACCTAGATGTAAATGTATATTACATCTTTGAAGCGTTCATGAACTTGGCTGTTGGCTCTATAACTTCTAAAGAAGTAATCAAGAATATAAAAAAATTAGAAATGTGCCACCTGGTTAACAAGATCTGCCAGTGATCTTAGTACGGAAAATGATGAGATTAGAGGACCAAATAAGATTTCGCCACCTCGTTCCTCTTCATTAAATGCCTTAATCCCACTCTTTACGTTTTCCTGCCCCCATAACAGACAAAAAGGATTCCTCCGATTTCATGTGTTTTTCAGTGCAACATGATTTTGCTCGTTCGCCTCATTTGATTGTAGTTCACCTTAAAGCTGTAGCTTGTCACTATCTCAGTTTCACAATTACTCAATTCTTTAATCATTTTGATGCAATTTTCAAGTGATCAATTAATCTCTAGCTAACGTTTTTCATCAGTAACAAATTGTAGGAGAAATTTTATAAAATCAAATTTTGGGTACCCTTTACGTATCAAAAATCATATCATGGTAATATGGATACTATGTGAGAGACTAGAAATATAAATTAGTTGTAGGACATAACTACATGTTAAAATCAATTAATATAAAGCTAAGAATTGATATATGTAGGGTTGATCATTAGTCCGAAACCGAAACCAAAATTCTGGAGCCTAGTAATCCGAAATTTTAGAATCTCTTGTATAGAAAACCAAACCGAAAAACTTCGGGTTGATTTGTTTTTTTTTTTTTGATAAATATAAGGATTCATTTTGAAAACTTTGCAGGAAACCCAACCAAACGGAACCAAAAACTTGAAAATTATTAAATCGACGACCAAACTGAACACGATTGAATTTTGATTTGGCTTTGGTCTAATTTTCTCGTTCCTACTGCCTGTGCTTTATCCTAGATATACGTGAAGTGTTAGAAGAATAGCTATTTAAATCAAGTATGTATAAAATTAATGCTAATTAATATATGTTATAAAAACGACCGTTTTTGAGCCAGCACATTGATTTTGGTCCCACCCCATATTCGATAAATAAATAGTTTTATTTTGAAAAATATAGTTTTAAGGTAAACGAGTATTGTTATTTTGAGTAAATCCTTCAAGTAGATATGATATGATTTTTATTTTTACAATCGAAAGTAGATATGCTACGACAAATCTCAATTTTTCCATAATGATATTACGACAACTATTTAGATATGATCAACATGCACCTACATCTTTTCCCTTAGTAGTTAAATATAATTTTAAGGTTGGTTGGAATCAAATCTGAATTTTTATATTCCGTCAAAATAATTTCTTTTTACCAACAATACAATTTTTCTATGGTAAATATTTATGGTTATTTGATTTACTAAGGTATTATCTTAACTAGTTGTACCCGTCGTGCCATGCACGACCCGTGTTTTATAATTTTTTGAATATTATATAAATATAATATTAGTGTCAAAGATAAAAATTTATAATAAATCAATTTTAAAAATATAATATACTAAATCAATTATTAATATTAGTGTTTTATAATTGATTTAGTATACTATATTAAAACTGATTTAGTATCAAAGATAAAAAAAATATAATTTATTTAGAAAAAGGGGCTTCCATTTTAAAATTATTAAATAAATTCGAATTTTTAAAATTATTTCGTACATAAATAGATTAATAAGATAGTTGAAAAGATAAGTTAATTAATATGTATCTTTTATAGAGGGAGATTTTAAAGATAGATCATATTGCTTTAAAGATAGATATTAGATGAATAGAAAAAGGATAAAACTAAAGATTAGATAATTAAGGAACTTTTAAATACAATAGATATTAGATGGGTAAGAAAAAAGATAAAATTAAAGATTAGATAAATAAGAAAAATAAAACCTATAAAATTGTAAATGAAGTGGGGCCAGAATTAACGTGGAGGCTCGAAATTCTCCGGCTTTAATATATAGTATAGATAAAATTATTAGATATTATTTGTATTTAAATAAAATAAAGATATTATTGAGATATTATAATAATTTTATTAAGATATTATCAAACATCGTAGTATATAGAAATATCAGAAATATATTATTTGATTTACTTAAATAAAGACATTAAGATTATATCTTAATAATTAAATAGTGGTAACATATAGAATAAATTGAAAAATAAATTGAAAAATAAATTTAGTTGATAATGTAGTATCGCCATAGAAAGGTGATGCGACGCGGTCATAGACCGAAGCCGATCATGCCTAGTCCGAGTTGTCCGAGACCTTAGTGACCACCATGACGTACATTTTCGATCTTTATGATGTATTTCCATATTTAGCGTATTTCTGTTTTTTGTATGTTCTATTTTTCATTATTACTATTTTGGAACCCTCGATGTACTCTTCATTTTTCACGTCAAGATTAAACCAAACTTAAGTACGATTTGAGTTGGTCTCCTTCTTTGACACGATGTCCCCCAAACCGCCCTCTCAGCACCCTGCATAGCTCGTTGCTTCAAGCAACACTCACTGCTCCCTCATCCATGCTAGCACGAGCAACTTCACGAGCCATACCCTGGGATCGTGCATATCCGATTACCAAACCTTCATAGAAGATCTCGACCCTTCTAGCCTAAATCGGAAAAACCGTGGACCAAACCGAGTTGAAACGCATCAAAAGTATGCTCTCTAGTTGATCTATCTAAATGCACTTCAACATTCAACCCTTTCTAACTTAGGCATCGAAGGTGGATTAAAGGGACCCACGCCCCTTGTTCCATTGTTTTCCACGCCTAGAAGATCAAGCAATGCATAATCAAGGAGAGAAGGGGATCATTAATTAGTACAATCAATCCGAGATTATGTTCATTAAGAACTTTCAACGTCTATGGGAAATAAATAATCGATCCTAGATTTCCGACCGAATTAAGATGGTATTTGAAACGATTCCAAAAGATCAATAAACGATCTTTCTTGACCAAAAAGAAACGTTGGACCTTCAAACCCTAGGTGAAGGCGGAACAGAAGTCGAGGATTAGCCTCACGCGACAACACTCGTGATCACGAGCCACAACGACTAACTCCCTACCTTGGCACTTGTGGTTACGAGGACCGACATCAACACTCACCCGACCAAGGGATTGAACAAGCTAGGGCATTGAGCCGACCCCAACTACAAAGGATGTGGTTTCGGTTGAGAGCACGATCTTGCCAAGGACCACCACCAGTCTCACCACGAGTGTGGCCTCGAGGGTGACGGCGCCCTATAATGCTTTGCGTAGACGATCAAGCCTTCCTTCGAGTGTGACCGATTGAGCCGAGTTGAGACCAAGACGACCATGGCAACACACTTGAATCTAGATCTGATGGGCCAAACAGTGGTTTTTGCATGAGGGGATGTGATATTGGAAACAATGCATCGGCTGCCGCCGAGAATGAAGACGATGTAGAGTTAGTTTGTGCCTTAGCATCAACACATTACAAAAACTAGAGGTTTTAGGTTGTCTAGAGAAATCCCTAAAAGAGATCATTGGGTATCCCTAGACAAAGTTCAAGGCAATCTCCCAATGGAGGAGACAAAACCCGATGGGACAACTCAACAACTCGCTAACGTCAATGAAATCACCAATGGTTGTTGTAGTCTTGAACTGAGACTCCAATGAAAAGAATGAGCCCAAAGAGATACAACTCGACTACGAGAGAGATCGTAGTGGCTGTAGGACCGCATCGTATGACGTCCCATGCTATCGAACACCAATAGAGAATCACCGCACAAGACCAAATGACAAAAGAGAATTGCTTGATGTCTGACCCCTCAAATACCAAGTGTAGTGACAACAAAGATAATGTTCACGATTGGTAATGGTCGTGGGCACTCCCGTAAAGATGATCATGGGCATTCTCGTGAAAACAAATACAACTACATTAATAATTACAAACGCTTATGTGGGCCTTATCAAGGGCACAACAAAGGCCACAAACATAGTTGACGACGATCTACCTCGGCATATCAAAGTGATGAGCGTGCAGATAGGCATGAAGAGGGGAATCGAGTCGTAAAATGAACTGAAAAAAGATTACTAGACTTGTTAAGAGCGTAGGGAGGAACCCTACAATCGACTCACGAATAAGCCGAGCAAAATTTGGCTTTGGTGGCTTTGACACCCTTCCAACGAGACATCCAAAGAGCTAAGCCACCAACTAAAGTCTTGCCACCAACCTTCGCTTTCTACAACTCTCACTCAGATTCCATCAATGATGTAGCATTTTTTTCTCACACGATGGCTCTTTGGGTTTTTGACTACACAACCATGTGTAAAATGCTTTCGGGAAGTCTCTACAAGGTTGACTTGAAATGCTTCTAGAATCTCAAGTCGAACTTGATATGCTCATGAAATTAACTAGCAACTGATCGAGTTCGTGAGGAATTACATTGCTAATAGAAAAGATTCGGTTTCCTTGGATACACTCGGAAAGAGAAAATCGAAGGCCTATGGTGCTTTGTGAATCGATTCATGGAGTTTTACTTAATTGCTTTCAAGAGATCCCTTTTGAGAGATAGTAAGCTAAGAGGAGACTTGACTCTTCGACTTCCCTCCATGATGACCGAGTTATAAGAATGAGTTTGGAAATCTCTCGGACTGAAGGAAGGAGATTTGAAGCCGGAGTATCGAACACTATTCTCCCCCCGAAAGTCACATCTATGACCTTAAACAAGCTCCTCATGTGTGGTTCAATCAACTCAAAAAGTTCTTGCTTCATTAAGGCTTCTATGTTTCGTAATGTAATGCATCCAAGGACAGAGCTGATTAAATATTTGGGTGCGCTAAATTTACTAACTCATGTGAAAAAAGTAAGAAAAAGGGGAAAATAAGGACTTTGAAGTCCCAAGAATTTGAACTTGGCACCTTAGCGTCCATACACGAAATAGAAAGCTTGCATAAACCACCTGTATAAAACTGTTTTCTTGTTTATTTTTAGAACTAACTATAAATATATTTTATTTGGGGTGGGCTGCAGCCTGCAGCATACCCCAACCCACCCTCACATCCATGCTTGAATGCATCATTATTTGTTCGTAGACCCCGCAAAAAGTGACATGAACCAAACCCGAAATTGGAACCGAATAACGAAAAATGAACCATCCGAACATGACCCATACCCGATCTGTATTCGATCCGATCCGATCTGAAACTGACCCGAACCGAAATGACCCAAATAAAATGTAAACCAAACTGACCCGGACCGAACTGCACCCGAACCGAACCTGACGCGAAATAACCCTATCCAAAACGACCCGAACTAATTCTGACCCAAAATGACTCGATCCGAAATGACCAAAAATCATCCAAACTAAATCTTAAGAGTAGATATACTATTAAAAGTATAATTAAAAAAAATAAAACTAATGATATAAAATATTAGAATGGTGGTGCACACATACAATGTATAGCAAAAGACCGAACAAGTACATCTACACTTTTAATAACAACCAAATTGTGTCTCAAACATTTCACTTATCAAAAACAAGTTCTAATGATTAAACAAACAATAATAATTTCATTGTACTTTGCATGTCTTAGAGAAAATCAACACAAAAGAGTAGGAAATAAAAGCAAAAGAGTAAACAAATTAATTCTTTAAGAGTCATTTAAAATTAAAATAACTAAGCAAGATTAAAAAGCAAATAAACAAACTAAAAAAAGAGGCCTCAAATATTATACTAGAGGCCCAATTGTGAAAGAAGAAAACTTTAGGACCCAATGACCCACACAATAAGAAAATAAAACAAATCAAAAAAAGTGAGAGATGGAGTTTCGAACTGCCGAACATTTACGACATTTCTAAACTCTACACCACCAAGTAGTGGTGAACAAACGAATTATCCGATCCAAAATAGAGGATATCCAAAAAATTTTTGATAAAAATTAGCGATCTGTATCCGATCCGTTATTAGCCGAATATCCAGTAAGATATATCCGTTTGGATCGGATATCCGAGACCGTTTGGATATCCAAATTATTCGTTTTAGCATCCTAATTCAAATTATATTATTAAAAATAAAAAAATAGTTATGAATGAAAAAAGATATAACTATCCAAATTATCCGGATTTTATCGGATGTTAGAATATTTGATTCAAACTTAATTAAGCTTGTTAATTAATTTGTTAGAATTAAGTTGAAATTTTAGGATCAGTTGTTAGTGGTGGACGTGTAGTTAAGGAAAGTGGGATATGTGCCCACTTCATTAGGTGATTTTTACTATTAATTCTTTTTATGTTAATTAGAGGTTGTAGCCTATATATAAGGCATTGCTGTTTGTGATCAATTGAATGAGATTATCAAGAATCTCCATTCCACATTTCTATATTTTTAACATGGTATCAGAGGAGAGGTAGTTTCCTTCCGGATTCGATCCAATCGAGCGGAAAAATGATGGGAGAGATGGTGCTCCCTATAAAAACAAAGAGTGAAAAAAAAGAGGAGAGCTTTGATGGAGAGATGGTGCTCCATGGTGGAGAGATGGTGCTCCAAACAAAAAAAAAATGAGAATGAAGTTTCTCGTAAGGAACCATGGACAGAAGTGCTCCATTGAAGAAGAAGACGATGGAGAGAAGTGCTCTATCAAAACGTGGGATTCAAACAAAAAGGAAACCAGAGAGAGAAGGTGCTCCGACAAAGAAATCAATATGGAGAGAAGGGCTTTGACGAAGAAGAAGACAAGAAACGCATCTAACCACAATGAAGACGAAGTTCATACAAAGTGCATTGCATCGGAATAACATTGCTCCAAGTTTTTTGTACGTACTTTGCATCTCTTTCAAAATATCCAACATCGGATCGGATCGGCCGGATTGGCGGATCGGATCGACGGATCGGATTTTTTTTGCTCACCCTTACCACCATGCCAAGTTGTATCCCTAAATCTTACGTAAAACATTTGATATATATAAGAGGACCCAATTATTTGGGGCCCCTACTCCATCTAACCGGTTAAACCGAGCCTGACACTAATTAGCATAGTTAAATTGAGACGCGTGTTAAAAAATTGAGATATGTCTTGAATGTGTCAATAATATGTTATCCAATCTAATTAATGATTTATGATACAAGATAAGCCTGCTAAATTATTTTTAACCGTATAAATAACATAAATATAAAAAAATGAAATAACACTATTTAAAATTTTGAATAAAAATCATGTGTACCGGTTGATTGAGTTTTTGTAAATAACACATGAATCTGTGTTGATCCACCCAATCCGAAATGATCTGAATCGAAGCAATCCGAAAAAGATCCGTACCCAACTAGACCCAAAAGCGAACAACATCCGATCCGAAACGACCTGAATCCGAACTAATCCGAAATATTACAATCCAAAACGACCCGAATCCGAACTAGACCCGAACCCGAACAACATCCGAAACCGAACCGAACCGAACAAGACCCGAAATAATTGTTTAACCCGAACAAACCCGATCCAAACAACCCGATCAAACTAACCCGAACAATCCGAATTGTCAGGTCTATTTGTTCGTTATTTTGGCCAAGATCACGTTCCATATCAAAACCGACATTCCATTGATGGTTTAGGGTAGAAAATATCTATTGTTATCTTACGTTTTATCCTATCTTATGTAACTCATAGGGGGTAAGGCAATAGTCTTCCGTATATGTAACCCGTTGTAGTGTACATTAATGGAAATCAATCAAGTTTGTCGTGGCGGTGTAGTTTGAAAATTGGTTAAGAAGGGGCTAAATATATAAATATAAAAAAATGGAGTAATGTCAACAGTTAGGATTGTCAATCGGGTGGGGGTTGGGTCGTGTTTAGGTCTGATCGCTTCGGGTTCGGGTCAATCTAGATTTCAGTCAAATTTGGATATATTGACAATCGGGTTGAACAATTTCCTGTATGGTGTTCATTTAATTGGGTAAAGTCGAGTTCTCGGGTCAATTTCGATTGGGTTATTTAGATTTCGGGTTGACTCGAATTTCAATTTTAACGCTATTTTGAATGATGATTTTTGTCCTAGTCTAATTAATTACTTTTTACTCTAAATATATAGTGTAGCATTTAAATTCAAATAACTAATTATAATAAATAATCAATATTATTAATCTGTAAAATAAAATATTTATTTGAGTATATATATTTAATGTACCTAAATTATTTTATTAGATGCTATTGTATTTCTCTACAAGTACATATGACTATATGATATATTCTCATGAAAAATTGGTCATTGACTTTGAAGTTACAAATTATATTGGGTAAAGTGCTTTTGAGTCGGGAGACTTTGTTATGTCGGACGATACCGGGTCGAGTAACTTTGGGCTTTCGATCATATTGGGTAAATTTCGGATCTCGGGTTATATCAAACTAACACGTTCATATATACTTAGTTTTGGGTTCATTTTGAGTTCGGGCCGGGTGGTCAACCAATTAGTATTAATTATAATAAAAAGTTAATCGAGGAGGGGCTACAACCACCATTATTGGTCAGGCCTCCACCCTGGTTTGTCCCCCTGAAGTAGGGCTGTCCAACGGTCTGGGTCGTCCGTAACCCGGACTGACGGGTTGGGTTACGGGTCAAATAATTTTTATTTACGAGTTACGGGTCGGGTTACGGTCGACCTGACAGGTTACGGATCAACCCGTAAAACCTGCAAAATTTTAAATATTTTATTTTATTTTATTATCTTTGTTTGGACTATGGAGTGTATAATTTTTTTATTTTTCTTTATGAGACTCATTTCTATAATTTTATTACTAGGATAGTAGTAAAATAATATTGTACAGCCAAAAGTTTTTCTTAACATGTGAAAAACTACATTATTAAGCACAATTATATATTCGGGTTCAACGGGTTTTACGGGTCAACCCGTGAACCGACCCGTAAGTTGACCCGTTTGACCCGTAAAACCCGTTTGACTAGCCGTGACTCGACTCGTAAAACCCGTAACCCGGAGGTCTCATGTCACAATTTTCTATTTATGGGTCAATGGGTCGACCTGTGACCCGTAAAACGGATTACGACCTTACGGGTCGAGTCGGGTCGATCTGTTGAATAGTCCTACACTGAAGAGAGCTAGAGCTACAAATAGAAAATAAAAAAATTGTTTTTATAACATTTAGATGACAAAAAACAAATCTAATATGGTCATTAGATAATAATAAGTATTTAAAAGTAGTCATTCAACAAATTCACCCTTATACAAATTATTTAGCATTTAATAAATTTTTTATAGTCTAGTGGCAAAACTACCTCGTTATATATTGCATAAACATGTGTCCACCACCGCAGCCATATATTAAGCTAATTCATGTACATATAAACCAATCGAGCATTAAAAATATATCAATAAAGTAGATAATCTATTTAAATGTTTAAAAAAACAGCTTAATTACAAACAGAATTTTAAATTAACTGTCCGTCATTTCTTGTACATTTATAAGTGGAAATAGAACTTCGTCACCTGCTCACCGCCCGTCGCCATTTATTCATTATTCATGTACAATAATATTTTATAAAGCAAAGTGAAAATGATGTAGAGCTTTCATAAGACAGAATATGAAATACATTTTTGAATGAAAATTAAGAGTTGGTGCGCGCATGGAGATTAATTAAGTGATGATTTTTTATCAGAAAACGGGGAAATCCATGCGATTGAATTAATAAACGGAACTAGTCATCCCCCGAGGGGGTTACATATTCAGCTAAAATAAGCGACATAATATCCATAGGAGGGGAATTAAAAACAAGAAAGGGAGAATTGGAGTGAAAAGCAAGAGATGCAAGAGCATCAGCAACAGAGTTCGCCTGACGACGAATGTGCATCAACTTGACAGTGCCGGGGTAGTGGAGAATCGCGTCTCTGCATTGTTGGATGAGGAAGAAGTCCTTGTGGTTGGGAGGCGGCTGTGTTGTAAGAAGATTGAAAGCAATGAGTGAGTCTGTTTGAATGATGAGGTTGGGGATGCTAATATTGATGTACAAGTCCAAGCCGTGTTTGATTGCCCAGAGCTCCGCCGTGAGCGCCTCGCAAATGCCACACACGAAGATGAACCCCTTGATGAAGACGCCTGAACTATCCCGCATGAGGCCACCGCCCCCCGCCGCGCCTGGATTGCCCTTGCTGGCACCATCAACATTAAGAGCCAAAAAATCAGGTGGAGGAGCTGGCCATTGCTGAGCACTATGAGCGCATGGAATAGCCATCCGAAGCCCCGTGCTGAGTTCCTTGAGTTTGGCATTGTGTGCCGTATAGGCCGCAGCCACCGTTGTTACCGTTGCCGACAACCGGTTGACTATGTCACTAGCATTGAAAACAAGTTCATTCCTTGCCTTCCAAGTATACCAAAGCATGACACTAAAAGTTGTGCTCCAGACATCATGTTTCCTCACATTAGCATAGATCCATTGAGCAAGAGATTGAGTAGAAAAGAAAGCAAGAAGGATTTGATTACCACAGATTGCAAGCCACACATTCCGAATTGTCGGGCAGTCCCGAAGCATATGAAGCAGCGTCTCTTCAGCAGGACACCGAGGGCAGCGAGAAGAGGCTGCAAGATGGCGACGGG
Organism: Polygonum aviculare; assembly: GCA_934048045.1. Lineage (NCBI taxonomy): Eukaryota > Viridiplantae > Streptophyta > Magnoliopsida > Caryophyllales > Polygonaceae > Polygonum > Polygonum aviculare. Next base: position 15,693,963 of record OW204024.1, read on the forward strand.
CTCGGATCGAGTTACACAAGACAACCCCGTGCGCAACAAGTTACAAGAACATACGGACTCGCTGTTGAGTAGGAGTCCGCCAAATGGCGAGCCAAGACGGGTCACGGTCCGCCCAGCTGTCCTGCAAGATTAAGACCCTTGCCGTCTTTGAAGAAAACACGCCAAAGGGAGCTGGCCACCATGTGAATCGGTCATGAGCTTGTGGGTCATCCACGACCCTTATCGCTTGCAACCGACTCAAAATTTCTGCAGGAAGAAGAGGTGATAAAACATCGCAATTCAAGGATGTACCACTCCAACACTCCGCCACCGTGATGCCCAGAATATCATCCGACAAGGGATGATAAGCAAGATCAGCGAGGGAATGATCCATAAGCCAAGGGTGATCCCAAAACAAAGTCGAGCGTCCATTGCCGATCACTGAACCGAGCCCCTGGAGCAGCGTTTTAGATCCTTGGACGATTCCTTTCCACATATGAGACGAGCGCGGCCGACTTTGAAACACATCTCTATCCAACCGATCCCCACAATACTTCTCTTGGATCAAACGACACCAAATCGTATCTGGTTCGGTGAGAATCCGCCATCCGAGTTTAGCTAAGGTAATATCATTAGAGTCCCTCATTGTTCGGAGACCAAGTCCATCACAAGATTTCGGTTGTGTGATTCGGTCCCAAGCTAGTAAGTGGATCTTCCGCTTCACTGAAGTTGAGCCCCAAACAAAGTCTCGGATACATCGATCCACATCGTCGCAAAGCGAGCGAGGAACAAGAGTAGTCTGCATCACATAGGATGGTAAGCTAGAAAGCACTGAGTTTGCCAAAGTAACCCGACCAGCCATTGACAAGGTCCGTGCCTGCCAGCCCCGTAAGCGTGAGGACACCCTATCAAGCAAGAAAGAGTATTTGTCTTTCGTCATCCGGCCACAAAGTGTTGGGACGCCCAAATACGAGCCGAAGTCTTCCGAGATGGGAATCGAGAGGAGTTGGCTAATTGAGGCGCGATCTTGATCAGAAACTCGACGAGCAAACATCATAGAACTTTTCTCAAAATTGACCTTTTCTCCCGAAACCCGACATAATTTCTCTAGGCTTCGTTTGATTACAGAGTCCTGCGCAGACGAAGCCTCAGCAAAGAGGACAAGGTCGTCCGCAAAGAATAAGTGAGACAAGCGGACTCCACCCTCATACACCGGCCTCCAGCGACCACTAGCCACCTCTGCGTCAATAGTATATGAGAGGTACTCCATGCATAAGACAAAGAGATACGGCGAGAGCGGATCCCCCTGACGAACCCCCTGAGATGGCTTGAAAGATCCTCCTCTCGCCCCATTCCATAATAGCTCCATCCTGCCCTCAGTCTGACATATTATGATGATATCAACCAAAGAACCCGGAAGACCAGCCGCGTTCAATATGGATCGCAAGAAGCCCCATCGAATACGATCATAAGACTTAGCCAAGTCGATCTTCAAGATCATCGTTTTGGCCGAGCTATGGGCAGCCGCCATCGTATGCAAAACCTCTTGAACGATAACAACATTGTCCGTTATTTGACGTCCCGGAATAAAGCTCGATTGTGCTTGTGAGACCAAGGAGGAAAGAACCGGCTTGAGGCGATTCACAATCACCTTCGTAGCTATTTTGAAGATGACGTTAAGTAAGGAGATGGGCCAAAAGTGTGCTGCCACCGACGGAGCGTCTACCTTTGGTATGAGAACCATGAGTGCATCCGAAATATTTGCAAGCAAGAGTCCATCATTCACCATTCCGAGCACTGTCTTGGACACCTGAGTACCCACAAGAGGCCAATTCTTTTGATAGAAAGCAGCCGGAAACCATCCGGGCCAGGAGCTTTGTAAGGACCCATCATCCGAATCAAACGTCCCCTTCTGTAAACGGTCTACTCAGAGCGGAGGCATCAGCAGCTGAAAGCGGAGGGAAGGAGACCCCAGGCAACTGCGGACACAAGTGATCTCTCGGAGAATCTGCCGAAAAGAGCTTCTCAAAGAAACACAAAACCAGATTCTGGACCTGCGCTTCGTCGGTGACCCAAGACCCGGATTAATTAAGTGATGATGGACCAACTACAAAATGCATAGTTTTGCACATTTATACGTTATTAATTATCATGCATGAGCTAGCTTATTCTACGTCGTTGATTATTTGACATTAGCAAAAAAAAAAAAAAGATGGGCTTTGTCTATATGCAAAGAATGAAAAAAAAGAAGATGGTTTCTATCTTTAGAGCATGAGCAATGGATATTAATTTTTTTTATATGAGCAATATATATATGATTGTTTCTCTTATTTGCTCTCTTTTTTCTAAAAGAGAAGATCCTCTTTGTTGCCCCGAGCATGTGCATTGTGCAATGATTAGGAGGTATAATCTTCTATCAATTTTCTCTCCCGTTTTCTCGATTTGACATCTTATCTTCTCTCTTATCCACCTTATTTTTATATTTTTTTCTTTCCTCTTCCTCATCTTCTTTTTCTATTTGCTTCTACAATTAAGAGGATCCTATTTTATTTAGGAGAATATTTTGTATATAATTATATTCTATAAATAAAAAATATTAATAAATTTAACCACTAAACTTAATTAATAATTAAACAATATTTAATAAACTAATTTCGTCTAAACTTTGAGGCGTGAGAAATATTAGAAAGTTTGAGAATACGATTGTTGAAATTGGCTGACATAAATTTGTGGTGAGATTTAAAAATAATTTGGATTAATAGGTCTCGGTTGATTATTAAACATGTGAGGTATGGATGGATATCGGGGATTATGAAGAAGTTTTAAAGGGAGTACATTTAGATGACTTTGAGAACATTCAATCATCACTAGAGGTGTCAAACAAGTCGGGTCGGGTGGATTCGGGTTCGGTCTTTTCGGGTTCGGGTTGAGTGTAGGTTCGGGTTAATCGGGTTAAAGGTCAAGCCGGGTCCGGTCTTGACAGGTTATTGTGCGGGTTCGGGTCGACCTAACAGGTCAAGAATTTGAATTTTTAATGATTATTAAATTAATATTATGATTAAATAATAATGTTAAATAATAAAATATTATTTATAATAGATTTTAATAATATTATTTTATTTATAATAGGTTTTACGATAAAATATATTATAATATTTATAAGAAAATATATTTATTCTACATATATACAAAATATCGGGTCGGTTACGGGTTTCAACCCAATCGGGTTCGGGTTAATCGGGTTCGGTTTTTTTCTTTGCTCACTACTACTCGGGTCGGGTTTCAACCAAAAAATCTTCGGTCGGTTCGGGTCGATTTTTCGGGTCGGGTCATGTTTTGACAGCTCTAATCATCACCATTGCATATGCTCTAAGAGGGGATTCTCTCTTAAGAGAGGAATGAGAGTATTCCTCTTTCCCTAGAGGAATGGATGCATGGACTTTTGTGCATCCTCTTCACTTTCATCTACTTAAATGTTGACATGTGTCTTCATTTACTAACCATCTTCATTTACTTTCATAACAATCTACTATTAACAAATTTCTAAGACATGCATAAAAAATATGACATTTTAAAAAATAAAAAATAAGATAACTAATTCTTAATTACAAATTTTTTTCGTCTATAAATTGAACCTAATATTATATAAAAAATAAGATAACTAATTCTTAATTACAAATTTATTATCTTTTTTTCTTAAATATGACATTGATAGTCATGATTATGAAGTGGAAGCAATCAAATGAAATCCATGTAAACCATGGAAGCACAAACAAGATTCGAGAGAAAGCTCTCTGTATTGCAATTAGTGGAAAGGGTCTTACAAGTCAAAATAACAGAATGCTATTTATAGCTCGGGTTAGATCTAGCTAATCTAACCCACCAAGCCACTAAATACAGTTAGCACTAACAACTAACTAACCACTATAGCTAGCTAAAGCTAGCTAGCTACTTATGTACAATATATACATCTCAATAGCCCCTCCTCAAGTTCGACTTGGTGGAGAAGCAACAAGACCCAACTTAGAAATCAAGAAGCGATGTTGATCTTCTCCTAAGGCTTGGTAAACAAATCTGCTAGTTGTAGAGATGAAGAAACATGACGCGTTTGAATGAACCCATTCAACACCAGATCTCTAATGTAATGACAATCAATGTTCAGGTGCTTAGTTCTTTCATGAAAACTGGGTTTTAAGCAATATGTTGTGCATCCTTACTGTCATAATGCAAAATCACAGACTTAGGAACCTGGACACTCAAATTAGACAATAAGTCATCAAGCCACACAATTTCACTAGCAGTTGAAAACATGGCTTAATATTCTGACTCTACAAAACGTTTGGAAAATGGTTCTATTTTGTCTTCCAAGAGAGCAAGGAAGAACCAACGAACACACAAAAACCATATAAAGATCGAGCACTAAAAGACAAAGATGCCCAATCAACATTTGTATACGCAATCAACTTCTCAAACACATTTATAGAATAAAAAAGGCCAACATTTAAAGTACCTTTTAAGTAATGAACCACATGCATAACTGTAGCAAGATGAGGTACCCTTGGTTGGTTAAAAAATTGGCTAAGATATTGAGTAGCATATGAAATATCAGGCCTTGTCATATTCAAGTACAACAATCGTCCAACAAGATGTCTATAGACTTTTGGATCAGGCAGCAAATCACCATCATCAATGGATAATTTCAATCCTTTGGACAAAGGGAAAGAAGTAGTTTTGCAAGAGAATGAACCAATGTCTTTTACTATATCTATACAATACGTTGGTTCAACAATATGTCAATAGTTGATCTTGCAACCTCAATACCTAAAAATATCACCAATATCCTTGATGATGAATGCAAAATGTAATGCAGACTTAGTTGCTTTAATGTCAGTCAAAGAGTTACTAGACAAAAGCAAATCATCAACATATACAAGAGCAATTGTGAGTTGTTGATGAGCAGACTTTATGAAAAGAGAATAATCTCGTTTTGATTGAGTAGAACCTAGCTTTAGAAGCAACGTGGTAAGCTCCACATTCCACTGTCGTGAAGCATGTTTAAGTCCATACAAATACTTTTTCAATCTACACACTAAATATATAGAAGGAAGAGGATATCCAAAGGGTGGTACCATATAAACTTCTTTATCCAAATGACCATGAAGAAATGCATTGTTGATATTTAATTGCTTGATATGCCATCCTTTAACAATAGTAACAACAATAAGGCTTCTAATTGAAGCAAACTTTGCAACTGGTGAAAATGTATGCTAAAAATACTTACCTTCAATCTGAGTATATCCTTTAACAACAAGCCTTGCTTTTAAACTGCTCCACAACTCCATCAGGCTTGAACTTAATCTTATAAACCCATTTGCACCCTATAGCCTTGTGTGAAGATGGCAAAGGAACTAATTCCTAAGTCTGATTACTCTCCAAAGCCTTAATTTCTTGATCTATAGCTGTAATCTAATTTGTATATGAAATAGTCCATTTGTATGAAGCTAGCTTATACAATTGCTTAACATTTGACAAAGAGGATTGATAAGTAGGAGAATACGAATTCAAATTTGAATTTGTAGGAAGAAAAGATAATGACATAAAAGGATTGGAATCCAAAGTAGAAAAAATACAATCCTGGTATTTGGATGGAGGAATAACCTATGTAGTTGACCTTCTTGGAGCAACAACAGGCTGTGACTGAATCGTTGAATCTTCATGAGTAGAGGAAGATTCATGAGGAACAAAAGATATGGATTTAGACAAAGGATGAGTAGAAGAGATGGAAACTAAAATAGTATCATCACCATTCTGATAATCTAGAGACTTAGAAGAGAAATCTTGCTGAGGAGATGAAGAAGATGGCAAAACATAATGATGATCACTATATGCAGCAGGATTTACTAGTGGCAATATACTAGAAGAAGAAGGAACATCACTAGAATGTGTTTGAGTGAAAGGAAAGAAGGACTTTTGGAAAATTACATCTCTGGTGATAAATAACGAGTGATCATCCAAATCAAATAACTTGTGAGCCTTTTGAGCAGAAGGATAACTCACAAGTACATCTTCGAGCCTTAGAACCAAATTTATCCGAATTGTCTTGAAGGCATAACACAAGCAACCAATGACACGAAGGGAACTGAGATCAACAGACTTATTTGTAAGGATCTCATAAGGAATTTTCCCTTTTAAAGCAACATATGGCATAAGATTGATGAAGTGTGTGGCTGCTAAGATGCAAAGACCCCAAAACTTAATAGGAAATCCAACATGCAACCGAATTGCTCGAGTTGTCTAAAGCAAATGCCTATGTTTTCTCTCAACACGTCCATTTTGTTGAGGATCATAAGGAACTGATTTTTGATGAACAACTCCTTTTGCAGCAAACAAATCACGACATTTGTAGTTCACAAATTCAGTACCATTATCATTTTTGATTACTTTGATCACAATTGAACTGAGTTGTCATCAATCGAATAAAGTTGACTATGGTGGAGTACACCAAATTATTAGAGCACAACAAATATGTCCAAGTAACCCTACTGTGATCATGAAGTATTGTAAGAAAATACTTGCAACCCTCTAAACTAGTATGCTTTTAAGGTCCCCATAAATCCATATGCAACAATTCAAAAGGCTTAGAGGCCAAAGAAACACTTCTAGTAAAAGGTAATTTATGATACTTACACATGATGCAAGTCACACAATGGAAATGTTTCATAATACCAGGAATAGATGAATATAAGGTTTGAAGTTTAGAAAGGGAAATGTGAGCCAATATAGCATGAAGAGTAGGTAAATCTACAATAACAACATAATGTGCAGATTAGGAGCTAAAACAGTTTGCTCTTTATTTGTAATAGGCAAATTAGAATTACTAGAAAAACCAAAAGAACCTCCACGCTTGAACTCTGAAATTGGGACTTTGTAAATCTCCAACTCTGTTTCCAGTAGCAATAGTTGTCTTAGTCAAACGGTCCTGAACATAACAATGATCCTTAGTAAACTGATCACAAGATTAGAATCATCGATTAGCCTTGTGATAGACAATATATTATGTTTGAAATTTGGAAGAAATAAGACCGAACACAATTGAATCTTTTCTGATAGATCATTAATGCCCACTATATCAACCCTCTTGATGGAGCCGTCAAGCAAACCCACCAGAATTGGCTTGTGTAAAGTGCGCACATCATGAAAAAGAGAAAGATTGTAGCACATATGGTCTGTAGCACCAGCGTCTACGGTACAACCCAATCATAATGTCTATAAAAAACAATATGAACATTCAAAGTTGTAGATTGTATACCTGCAAAGCTTGTTGTGCAAATCAGCCTTCTGCTTTCCCTTCATAACTTTCATAACTTCTTGACACACAACATTAACCAAAGATGTATCAAACTCTCAAGAACTTTGTCCTTTAACAGACTGCTTTCCCTTATCATCCGATTCATAATCAAAAGGAGACTCCATTTGTGTAATATTCGGGTTGATCCTCAAGTATTGTTTCTTGGCTTCCAAGCTATCGTATTCCTTGTTAGGTAAGTCAAATATTGTCGCTATAGCATTATTGTCTATAAAAATTAGTTAAACCTTAACTAAATGTCTTATCTTGCAAGAAAGATAAGATCCGAATCTTAGCAACCTTAATTAGATAAGAAAAATCTAGATCATATTCAGTGAGCCAAAGAGATATGTTATTATTCTCTCGTAAAGCAAATAAGTTTAGCTAAAAAGAAAAAAAAACTATATAAGGTTTCTAAAAGCCTTCAATATTCTCGTGAATCGCCTGAGAGATCTACGTCCTAGTTCCGTTTAAGTTCTTTTTTCTTTCCATTGTCGACGCTCTCCATCGTCGTAGGTAAGGTCCCTTCCCTTCATTCTTGGTCGTCGCCGTCGGTCGGGTGCCTCCGGTATTAGTCGTGTCGGAAGCCGGGCTAGGTCGGGGTCGAGCGGCAAGAGGTAGAGAGTGGGAGTCGGGACTGAAGTCGGGGCTGCAAGTTCGGGTGTGGGCGGTAGTCGGGTCGGGCTTGGTGGTCACTGTGGGTAAGGGATCTATTGGTTGCGGTGTGTCGCTAGGGTGGCCGGTGGGTAGAGTTCTTCGTCGGTGGTCTTGTTTGTAGTCGGGGGCTGTGGTCGGGGTAAGTGCGATCATTACCGAAAGCAAGGAAGAAGAAGGAATAGGTGGGTGGCGTGGATTAAGGGGTATTTGGCTAAAAATTGTTAAGTAAGTACGTTTTGGTATATATATTAGGCAAGAGTAGTATCTAATCGTGAGTAGATTGAAATTAATTAAGGTAACTAGTTGTAAGTATTCATGTCATGAGTGCGTATGTGTCTACAAGTCTTGGTGATCGATGACTCGTTAGCTAATGGGATGAAGATAGTAGTTAGGCTTAGCGATTTAGATCGGGTTGGTTTTGGGTCAGCTGCGAGTTTGGGTTTTCGAGTCAGTTTCGTTTTGATCTTAATTATTTGAATTCTCAATAGAGTTATTTTTGTTAATACTATTATTACCGTGTTTAGGAGATCGATTTCTTTCGGGCCTTGATATATCCTGTTCGTAGAGGAATTCCTTTATCTTCGAGGTAAGTCGTTCTGCGACTTGCTCGGCTAGGTGGTTCTATTCAATTCTTGTTGGATTGCATGCTGTGCTGGTAGGATCGGTTTTGGGGAATTAGTCCCTATAATATTATTTTTAATAAACTATTTTGTCTATATATATGTGTGTGATCGTATGTGTTTATGTGTGCAACTGGTTTTCAAAAGGGTTTTATCGTATGAAAGGTTTTCACACGTTTTCTGTGTGTTGGCATCTACCGGTACGGCCTTGTGATCGGATTTTCGAGGAGAAGGGGACTTCTAGAGGCATGGTCATATGGCAAGGAGAGCCCCTTCAAAAGTTATAAAAATGTTTTGGCGAGTGCTCTAGTAGGGACTCGACCGGGGGTTAGAAGTGTGTGTGGAATGGAGATTGGCTGGAGGATGCCTTAGATGCGGGTAGTGTGGGTGGAGGCCGTTAACACTACTCGGCGCGGGACAGTGTACGGTGGAGTCCGTTAACACTACTCGGCGCATGATAGGGTGTGTATCGTGTGTGTATATATTGTGCGTGTGTGTGAATGTGTGGACTTGTGAATGTGTATGTAAGAGGACTTATAATTGTGATTATGCTAGTGACTTGAATATGTTTGACTAACTGGACTTAGGACAGGACTAGAGCTATGCGTGTGATTGCGGACTTGTGTGCTGACCTTAGGAAACTGTTTTGACACGTTCTGCTAGTATCGTATGTTTTCTGACTTGGATTAGGATAGTAGCTGACCCCTCGGGGAACTATTTTTCAGACTGTTGGTATCCATGAATCCGTGTAGGGACTTGGCGGATTGGTGGTGCAAAGCGGCGATATGTGTCATAGAATGGTTTGGGTTTTGGGGAAGGGTTATTGTATTTTAATTCATGTTATGGTTTGAATTATCTTGTATAGTTTCATATCATAATTTTTAGTCTTGTGTTGAGTTGGGATCATGAATTGTTTTGTAAAAGTTTTATTTCGTAATACAAGTTAGATGTTTTCAATGTTTTCTCGCCGTGCCCGCGTTGCAAGATCCGAATGTTCTATTGTCGAACCAGCTTGGTAGCGCCTAGTGAGGTCTACTACCAAGTAACGCCTTGTCAGAAAGACGGGGTGTTACAATTTGCACATTAGAAGCCGACTTATCATTCATTTTCTCCTTATACTCCTTGTACCAATCAGGATATCCACGCAACTTGAAGCAACTATCAATAAGGTGACCATTTTCTGCCTTTGTAATCTCTGAAATCTTTCTTTACTCCATTATACTAACTTCCTTTACCTTCAACATTGGTTCTCATATCCAAATTATACCGAGACTAAGCATTATTCCTTTGATTGCTAACTTGATGATGTCCAATGGACATAGAATTCAAATCAGTCTGAGATTGAATCTCTCTAGCAACTATTTTCTATTGCTCAGCTTGATAAACCATATTATATACTTAGCTAACTATAGGCAGATGATCAATAGCTAAAATTTGAGTCCTAATGTGATCAAATGAATCATTAAGCCCCATGAGGAACTGCATAGCCTTCTGCTCAAAAGATTCATCTAAAATTCTCTTGAGGAACAAACAAGTACATCCTTTCAAAGCACCACAATCACTTATTGACAATTGCTTAACATTACCAACTTCATCCCATAGTATCTTCATACGATTATAATACTCAAGTACAGGCATATTATCTTGCTTCAAGTTAGCTAAATTCATCTTCAACTGAAAAACATAAGGTCAATTAAATTGAGCATGCATCTCAAGAAGCTCATTCCACAACTCATGCGCTGATTCTACATAGATGAATCCTTGCACCATCCTTGGCTCCATAAAGCTGAGAAGCCAACATCTCACCATGTAATCTGCCTTAAGCCAACGATGAAACACAACCATCGAAGTCTCATCCTTAGGTTTCACACAAGTGCCGACAATAAAACACAACTTTGTCTTCGCACCAAGAGCAAGCTTAACCAATCGACTCTAGTTAGAGAAATTGGTGCCATCAAAATGCATCAGAGTCAATTGTGCACTAGGATGATCAAAATTAGCCAAGAATAATGGATCATTATTCAGATTTTGAAGACGAGACTCCGCCTCTTGTGAATTATCCTAATCACCAGCAATTCCACGATTTGGAGTAGGATTATCAACGATCTCAGGTTGAAACATCTCCTATCACCTCAGATCAAAGCTCCAAAACAAAATTAGGTCAAACAAGTAGAAAAATTAGTACGATCTCATTGACAATTGACTAATCAGAACAAGCAAGCAAAGATGAAACCAAGGAGAATGAAAAGGAAAGACGCTCAAGCGAAGAAAACTAGCAGGATCGAGTTCTTCACTCTCTAATACCATGTGAAGCGGAAGCAATTAAACAAAATTCATGAAAACCATGGAAGCACAAAGAAGATTCAAGAGAAAGCTCTCCGTATTGCAATGTCGTATAAGAGCCAAAATAACAAAATGCTATTTATAGCTCGGATTAGATCTAACTAGTCTAACCACCAAGCCACTACGGTTAACATTAAAAACTAACTAATCACTATAGTTAGCTAAAGCTAGCTTGCTACTTTGTACAATATATACATCTCAATAATGATGCAAGTAATTCAAAAAAATAATCCAAATATTCAATATGCTATATCCTATTTTGATCCAAATCTTCTTCTTAATCCAAAAATTTAAGCTATGTTATACTCATATAAGTTTAATAACCAAGAACGATCAATCCAAATTATTTTCAAACCTCAACACAAATCTTGTCAACCAATTTCAACAATCATCTTCTCAATTTATATTGTCACAAGTAATACGATTTTTATTAATTAATTGGTTAGTTAAATTTATTATCATAAATTTATAAATAAATCTGAAAGTATATGATACTTGATAGTATGAATATATGATAGAATATGTATTTATATAAAATTAGGAGAGCAAAAGAAAAGAGATCCTCTAATTTGTTGTGGATAAAAATGAAAGAAGAGAAAAGGGGAATAGGATAAAGTGCGGGGGAAGACAGAGAAAGTGAGTTGTCAAATAAATAGAAGGAGAGAAAAAATTGTCATGCTCTTAGGAAAAACACAGTTTGTATATTTTTATTCGAATCAACATTGTGTTCTTAGTTAACTTGGAACTTTAAGCTATTCTTTTCATCGCAGTAAAATAATGGAAAAATATATGTCTCGTCCGTATAAGTAATATTTATTGACATTCATAATATTAGATCGCGATGTCTAATCTCTCTCATTGTATAATGGCCTAAATGTCTTTTATGGGTAAAAAAATGAAAACAATGGTATTGGGCCATTGGTATCCTATTAATCCTAATGCTTTCTTATATTTCAAATTACCTAAAATTAATTTTAAGTAATTTGAAATAAAAGAGTTTGTTTAATAATTCTAGAAAAATTAATATATATTACAAATTAAAGAATAAGTCATGGCTTTACTCAGCTTTGAAAATTTGGTGAAAACTGAGACTCTGGTCGGATATAACGATTGGCTTTACTATTCATTTTCCCATATTACCAGTGTAATTTCCTCTACTATCCACATACTATAATGTAGTAATATAAGTTCAAATATAACAATTGATATAAAATATGTTTTAAAATAAATTAAATTGTGCTTAAAGTCATACTTTTTATAATGCTATATTAGTCTGCATTAAGATGAAATGATAAGATATTTAGTTATAATTTTTTATCATACAAGTAGTCATGTTTTTTTTTCAGCCAAAAAAAAAGTAGTCATGTTTTTTTGTATTTGTTTGTAAAATTGGTGAATATACATACCGATCGATTTTATGAATTTAAAAATATTTATGATGTATGAAAATATTAAAGGTTATAAAGTTTATTATAAAATGTGTAAAATATATGAATATAAGGGAAAAAAGTGTAGTGGAGGAATGAATATAGCAAAAGTATAAAAATTTAATGGAGAATTATAAAAAATGTATAGATGAATGTACAACAACAACATATATCCAGGCAAGATAAAGATTTTCAAATTTAAATTATAATTTCAAATGCAGTTTTTAGTTTATAAAACAAAAATAGTATTTATAGGACAACGCTTTGTGCAAAGCAAAAAAGTTCTTCGTGCACAGAAAAAACCGTGCTACGTAAATCGTCACGCTTTAAGATGCGCGGAGCTTTGTAAAGCGCGGAGGCTAGCGCTTCGTTTATCTAGTTGTTTAGTTTAACCTTTGCTAGTATGTGAACTAGTCGACCCACATTATTGTTAGACTAGATTTACACAATTTATTTTGAATAATAAATTACAGTCCATGGAAGATACGTGGTGGTTTTATTTATTGGATCACCACCGCACCACTTCACAAACATACTAGACTTGGTTTAAACAACTAACTATTTTGGATTATAAATATTAGTTGATGGAAGAATACGTGTTTGATTCTTAGATCCTTCATTGGTTCATTAACCAGTATATATATATCATGGTGTACACCTGCGAAGTCTACAACAATACAGTCTAACATATGCTTACAGATGATAAGAAGCTACGACAAATGAAACCTTATAATTAGTCAAATTTTCATAATAATAATTTAATCATATGGAGTTTTTTTTGGTTAATCATGATATCAGATGCCACTGGTCGAGCAAGGGCGATGGGGGGTTATTGTCAAACATGACATGTGAAAGAATACAACCCATATGTTTAAGAATGATCTAGCTTATATTAATTTGATCAATTATATATTCGATGTAGTTGGGATGAGGAAATCTCGACGTACTAGCATACATTGGATTAGTTATAGTCGGTGTCTCAAATTGTGTTTAAAGAATAGAACCCATGTGATTGAGTTTATAGTCTAATAAAACCTTGACTATAATAACTATATGACTTTTCTTATATATGTTTATGGTGTATTGCTTGTTGTTACAATTAACCTTGCTTCCCCTTATACACCGAATTTCTTATATATGTTTATTCCCATTATATAAGATTTATATGTTTTGTACATACAAGGGTGAGATTGCATAACATGCGAATAAGAGATCGTTCAAGTTCATATACTCTCAATCAGGGAATCCTTGCCCTACTAGAAATGGGTCACCGTGCCCGCGGCCACAGGTTCAAAGTGCATCCCTACTCATAAGTCTATTTATACGAAGGCTCACTAACAACCACTTAAGAACCTTGTGAACGAACTTTGGATAATTCTGTGTAGGGTTTGGTTGACCGGATCGAAGAAGTTACTTGAATTGTGAAGGAATACACGTTCTCAATTTTGGATCCTCAGTCAACCCAAAAGAAACCAACATTAGCTTATTCTATTGTGACTTATAATCTTTCAGCAAAGTGTTTTTTTTTTTTTTCCTTATCAACATTAGCTTCTAAAGTTATCATTTGTAGTTCAGTCCATCAAATTGTTTCCGCAACATCTCAAATGTATTTTGAATTTAATACCACATGAGCAGACAGGTTGAGTTGCACAAAAAAAGGGGGATAAAATCCAACATAAAATCACCTAAGTTGTGATTGAGAAGCTCCTACGAATCCTCAACCTTTTTGGCAAGAGAAGAATTCAATGCCAAGTTCACACAAGTGCAGCATAAAATCACACAAGTCCATGCCAAATTGCCAATTTCACAAGACAAAAATGTAACTTCTTAGGACACGTTAGTGGTTTAAAATATGTCATGTACTTCTATTTTCAAACTGGCCGGCAACTGGAATTTAAATATAGATAAAGATATTTCAAATAAAAAATAGTTTTGGAAAAAACTGAAGATTGAAACGCAAAGATGAAAAGTTCAATGTTGAATATGTGTAAGCATCATTGTAAATAATCAAAATTCAAATTTTAACATTACCACAAACTTAACTAGCTCGCTCAACAAAAGACCTATCCATTTACGAAGCTACTTTGGCTTCAAGTTTTGAAGGCTTAGGGGGGTCTATCAAACTGGGGCCTTCTTGTTGAGCATGTAATTTGTTTCCTGGTACTAATGGATAAAATGATCATTTTCACTCTGCATTTGCAGGCACAAGGACTGTCTGTTTCGAGTGAAGGTGCCATGCAACATGCCAACCGGGGTAGCACACTATCAGTGAGGCCTTCACAACTACGCACAATGGTACAAAGTCATGATCAGAACCCTGACCCTCATTAATCTTATAGTTATAGATGGGCTAGGTGGCACTAGTCCTGCCTAGGAACTAGGCGTCCCTTCACTGCCTCAGTCTGCCTAACATCGTTTAGAACACTGCCAACCCTATGATCGTTCTTTGACCTATTAGGAATTGAGGAATACCAAGCTGAAGCAATGGAGGTCCTTTTCAGAGTGCTTGATCAACAATGCCAAAAAGGGGCCTCTATAGGAATGAATAAGCCAAAGAGTCGACTCACAATGTTGGGTAGAATCAGATATCTTAGAATTAACTAGACAGATTTGCCCTTTTTAAAGCCCTCAAAATTAACCAAACAGAAGGGCAATAAATAAAATATCCTTTCAATCCTACTAAGTTACTTATCTGGAAAATAGGTGTATCACCTTTTCTTTTTACTCACTCAAAGGGGCGCTCTGTATTGAGACGTCCAATTGAGTCTGTTAACCCATACATACATCAAGTTCGGGTAATCTAACTGATGCTCAAGTCAGTGATATCTATCAGCAAGCAGCAGCTTTACACAATCTTCAGCAAGTATACTCTCACTAACTCCAAGCCGGCTACGAGCATTCAGCCAGATTACACAGATGCAAAGCCCAAAACATGATTGTCCTGAAATAAGGCTTAGCTTTAGATATGATCCTACAACCTTCCAGATTTCAGTTACCACAAATCTAATCATGTAACCTAACCTGTCATCAATCTTATACTAGGAGACTAGGACCCAAACCTATTACTTGCAACAAGTGTATCTTGAAGATGCCACTTCAGTATATGCAAACATTTCTAAACACACCAGTGGTTTCTCATAGACCAAATCAAGCAGCTATGCCACTTCACTACACACATCTAGAACTTCCACAAATGAACATCTCCACTTTCCTTATAAGGGATTGCAAAACACTAAATCCAATTATTCCATCAGCTTGAATAAGAAAACCAAAGCTAAAGGAGCTGTTATACATACATCTGATCAACAGCAATTGCACTCATACAACATGCTCATCTTATTCGTCCATCAATAATAACTCCATGGATTAGAATTCTGAAAGCATAAGTCCAATGAGGAATGGTACAAGTTATAAATCGATACGGAGCCGACTAAAACCCTAGTATCCGAACCCTAGGAGGAAGAGAAATGAAGATATTACCATATGAGAAGCTCAATCATTGAGCTGCTGAAGCTCAGCTTTCAATTGCTCCATCTTCAAGCCCATGGATCTGTGCAACGAAGCCCTCTCTTTCTCCCCCAACTTGCTCAGCAAGCCGTCGAACAAATCGAGGACTTCCTTAGCGGCATCCCTAGCGCACTCGGCCTCTTCGTTGAAGTAGACCGTCTCCTTGGAATCCATGGCCGATTCGATCTCCTCCCTCGCCTCCGCGAACTTGAGGTTTATCTGGTCCACCGCCTTGTTCACGTCCACCTTCTCGTCGGAGGCTCCGCCACTGAATTTCCTCCTGGTTTCCGAGGAGGATGAAACGGTGAATGAGCTCGGAGCAGGATCGAATTCGCGAGCTTTGAAGATCGATTGATCCGTCCGAGACGAGATTGTTGCGAGTGATCGTTGTTGAAGAGGGCGTTGGAAGAGGAATTTGAGAAGAGGGGATGACAGCCGCCGATGCATGATTTCTCTTCAATGAGGGCGCAGGAAGCCAATTCCCAAAAGAATTTTGGTGAACTTGAAAATGCTCTCAAATAGGTTAACAAACTTTAGGAAAATTGCAGGCAATGGTCCCTAATTTGGAGATAATTTCGAGAAAACAGCGTACAACTTTAAATTCGCGAAAAATAGGCTCACGCTGTCACGCACGCTCTTGCTTGAAAGAGGGGGAAAAAGTATAGCCACGTGGCAACGTGCTATTGGATGGGTGAGGTGGACGGTCTTATATACCTGGCTACAAATCTGAATGCGATCGAAGAAGCGGGAGAGGGCTTTTCTTTGGGGTGAGGGTTTTCTTCTCAAGGAAGATCGGTGAACTGAGTAGTCTGGATTGAGATGGCAATGGAGGGAGGGAGAGGAGGTAGTTTGTCAGATGTGTATCAGAATTCGAAGAGATTGCTGCTCAAGACCAGAGATGGCCTTGAAAGGCTTGAGCGTCTAGAACCTTCATCGATTGCCGTTCCCGGCGGCCTTGACTCGCCGGAGCTATCATTCACGATCAAGAGAGATATATCTCAGCTCCAATCCCTCTGTGCTGAGATGGATCATATGTGGCGATCTATTGCCGTTAAATCCCAGCGCGATCTGTGGAAGAGGTTTGATTTGTCCCTTTTCTGTGCCGAATCTCTCTATCTCGATAGTTGATTTTCTGGTTTTCGTCTTCGAATTTGGTTTCTGTCACTTGAAAAACGTTCGAAAATGTTCTAAGTTGTTAATGATCGTAAGGTGATAGGTGGTTACTCTTCAGCTCTTGGCGATGCATTAGGGTCCAGAAAGTAGAAACAAGGGGTAGTAGTAGCTGCTTTGGACGTTTTTTACCAGTTTCTTTGTTATCTATGATGCTTGACAGAGTAGTTTCATCTGTTACTTGAATCATTCTCTATCATAATTCCAGAATTATTGGTTGTCAGATGCACACATGTTTTTGATTCTGACAGAAGAATGTAGTTTTGTGCTATTTATCTCCAAAATGAAGATGTATGAAAATGTATGGGGATGTTTCTTCTAGGGATGTCTGAATTCTGTCTTTGCTTTTTGTTGCTAGTCACTGTAGAGATAGTAATTTGAACCAGAGGTTTTGACAGGCTTGTAAGTAGTTCTGATGGTACAAATAAGTGCAATGATTGCAAAATTGGGATCACACAACTCTAGTAACCTGTAAATGGAGATGGACCAACTTCTTAGCAACAGTTATGTACTATGCTGCATGGCTGTGACTTTGAGTGGCATACTGAGTTGTAATCCTATTAATCTTCTTTTCGAACGAGGGATATAAAACGGTTTCCTATGGGCTTCTAAGCTCAAAGCACACTTATGGTGGTAATACCTCTACTAAAAGGGAAAGTGCTTTTTCTTTTGGAACAGAAAGGTGGAACAAGTTTCTGAAGAGGCTGATTCGCTTAAAGGAGGTCTAGACAAGTACTTTCTAAGGAATCAGAGGCGCTCACAGGAAGCCAGGGAGAGGACGGAATTGCTTCGCAGAGTGGTATGCTTTCATTAAGGTTTTGTATATTGCTACTTTTACAGTTTCTGATTAGTTATTGCTAAGTTCTATTTTTTTCATTGCTCCATTCAGAATGGTGACTCTTCTCATGTTTTGAGAATTTTTGACGATGAAGCACAAGCTATGCAGTCTGCGCGGAATTCTGCCAGGATGATGGAAGAAGCTTATTCAGCTGGGGTGGCTATCCTGTCAAAATTTTCTGAACAAAAGGAGCACATGAAGGTAACCTTTACTTTATTTTCTAGCATCAATAAATTGCAAAAGCATTCATTACAATGTTATCTTGCACAGTAAATTTGTGTACCTCGTCACAGTAAAATAGTGGTCTTTCTGCAGATTTTGTTACTTCCATATACGAAACCATATGTATGCAGCTTCATATACTTGTAAACTATTGTATTTTGAAACATATTCCAGAGTGTGAAACAGTAATCACTAAAGAATAACAAGTTAACTGTACACAGTTTTGAGAGATTTCATTTTGAAATTTACTACAAATTCAGTGCATAGAAGACTAATGTTCAACTTTCTATATATATATAGAAAAAAAAAGACGAATGTTCAACTTTCAATCAAAAAAAAAACTAATGCTCAACCATTCTTTGATTGCCTTCATTTCATATAGTGTCCTTTGAATTGTATATGTTTGAAGCATCTAAGATCAATGATTGCATAGAAAAGAATGTGTTCTGTTTATTATTTGGATATTGCTCTAGAAAGTGATGATTTTTAGAAGGTTGTAAAATGTAGCATTGGTGATGACTGGCATGAGGGAACAATTTGGCCATAGGTGTATGTTAATTGTTGACATCCAGCTATCGGCTTTCTCATGAAGATTGAAAGGAAGAAGAGATGCAATTTTGATTATTCACAATGTATTTTGCAGAGTGCGCAGCGGAAGGCACTTGACATCCTAAATACAGTCGGCCTTTCAAACTCTGTTCTCAGGCTCATCGAGAGGCGCAACAGGATGGATACACGGATCAAGTATATTGGCATGATTCTTACAATTGTTGTTGTAGTTCTATTTTGGAGGTGGACCCGTTGATCCATTTTTAGTCAAAGTGCCTGTACACTTTCGTGTCTTGGAAGCTACTGAGAACTTGCCACTTCCAGATGTTCACAATTTTACAAGCTGAAGGATATGCTGACTCGAGGAATCATGAACAAGGGCATGAAACTTGTCAGCTATTGATTGTTTCTTACGTTCTAAAATGTAATTTTTGCACAGCTAATGTTTTGTTTCTTTCACACCCCCAAGAAATTTTAGCCAGCTTTAAATGGTTCTGAAGTCGATTCCAATGTGTAGAAAGGGTATTTGAAATGGATCTGTTAGGCCGATTTAAAGTATGTTGCCCTTCTAACCTTTGTTAAATCAGCAGTGCTTGTATCTTCTAGTAGATGAACAAGAAACAAACAGAACATATATATTGGAAAAGCCAGGGTGTATTTATTGCTCAAGAGACAGAATCAATCTTACA
Source organism: Polygonum aviculare (assembly GCA_934048045.1). Classification (NCBI taxonomy): domain Eukaryota; kingdom Viridiplantae; phylum Streptophyta; class Magnoliopsida; order Caryophyllales; family Polygonaceae; genus Polygonum; species Polygonum aviculare. Next base: position 15,713,309 of record OW204024.1, read on the forward strand.
ATTTCCAGTTAGCAAATTGAAAAGAATACTCATCTGCTGCTGCTGTGACACAGCTCAAATCCAGAAGAAAATAAAGTCAAACTGAATTTTGAAGAGTTGAAAGTTGCTGCTGCTATGCATACAAGAATACAATACTCGAAAAGCTAGGTGTCTAAGGCTGATGTTGTCACATTGAAGATCCTTGTGACTTATTTTCTAAAGGTACTTGGAAAAACCATCTCTCAATCTTGCCTAGAGAGTTACTAAAATTACCTTTGACAAAGGAAGCAGGCGTGAAAGTCCAACTTCCTTTGTTGAGTAAACAGTAGTATGGAAAATTACCTAAAAACAAAAATGTGGGAGTTTCTCTGTACAGCTCTACATTCTGTAGTTTCTGGAACAATGCAAGACAAAAGACCCTGTGGAACAATGGAATCCCACCTGTAACATCATACAAGTTGTAGACTTTACGGAGTGAACTACACAAAACCATCCCCTTCACTGTCTTACTTTGCACAAACCAACTATTCAAATATGCTAACTAAGAATACTCAGGGTCAAGGGTAATTTGGCTGTTTCTACTTAACAAAACGGGTAAATTAGTTGTTTTGCAATTTGTTTGAAGTATTTTTGACAGTATTGATGCAGATATGAGATTTGAATTGCATAAAGGACAGATAAAGGGCGGTTCAGTAAAATTTGTTTTTTTTCATATGTTTTAAGCATTTTTTTTTTAAATATCATGTATCCTTCATTCTTGCTCAGATTATGCAGTACAATGTATTTGATGAAAGTAAGGTTATCTTTCATGTTTCCTACCAGGTCAAGTCTATCAGTGAAAGAGTGATAGTCACGGTATGTGATACAGTAAGCTTTTAGTTCATGCAACTTATGTACCAAAAATTAGACAGTCCATAAAATGATGATATAATGCAAACCATGCTATGGTGAAGAGCCCCTAAATATAACCAAACTTGGTGCATTCCGAATCCTATATATCTATGAGGTTTTAAATAACAAGAATGATCATTTTTAGTATGATGAAGGAAGAATGCAAACCTCAAACTTATGAAAAGGATCCATTTTCCACACCATGTCCCTGCTTAGGGCAAGAAAACGACGGGTCCAGCCAGCCAGCAGCCTTGGCCTTCTCAGCATAATCTAAAAACGTCTGTTTGGCGTAAGGCACATCCAAAACCAAGTCATCAAGCGACTCAGCAACTCTCCCAAACCCCTTTGTCATCTGATTCATGGTGATCAGCTCTGACTTAGAACACTCATCAAGAAACCCCCATAATCTCTCGTTCTTCTTCTCTATCAATGCCACCATCACTTTCTTGACAATCTCGTGGTGGAAGAAAGGCATCCCCAACTCCTTTATACAATGATATGCTTCCTTAAACCCACCTCCACACTCATACTCCTCAACGATCCTCCCAATTTTCTCCTTTACATCCTCAATTGCCCATCCAATGCTGCCATTGCCTCCACCGCCCCAGCTTCTTAGAATCCGTTCTGCAGCAAGACGAGCGTTCAAAAGTGAACTTGCCATTGGAATTACTTTATTTCCTATCGAATCCGACCCTGAACAATAGTTCTTTATTTCGTTTAAGTGAGACGGTGCTAGCACTTCATCTACAACTGCTCTTGCAAGAAACATGGCAAGATCATCAGCAACTTTCGGGTTATCCAGGGCAGTGTCATCTGCGGACTCGATTAACATCACAAAGCCGTTTATAACGTCTTCTGCAGGTAAACACAAGGATGACAGCAAAACAGACGCCATTTCCTTCTCCCTCTTTTTACGGTCCATGGCAAGATTGATCAACCGCTTGATGAATATTGTATTGAGTTCAGATGAAGTTGCTAAATCCTCACATTCAAGTGAATTACAGACTTCTGATACATCACCAGACAAGAAATACTCCTGAACTATGCCTTGAGCCTTCATCTTCAAGGACTTCACAGTTGTCTCTTCTAAGTATCTCTTATTAGGCTCATTTGCAAGCGGCTTCAACGAAGAAGCATGAAGCCATCCTTCTAATGCAGCTTTGGAAATCATTGACTGTAATATTCCTTTCGCATCTGGAATATCTAGGGATAAGTCATCAATGTTGTCAATCAATCTACCAAACCCTTTTGACATTTGACTTGAATTGATCAACCCTTCTTCTTCAGTCACCTTGAGCAGTTCTAAAATCCGTCCCTCGAACTTTCGCTTCTCCATTGCCAATACAAGGGCTTGCTTAACTATCTCATGGTGAAAGAATGGGACATGTAGATCCTTGATACACCTGAAAGTCTCCTTCTTGTCACAGCTACCTACATACTCGTTCAACAATTTTGTAATCTTTGCCCTCACATTTTCGACGGTTTTGGTCTGGGCACTTCCCCATTTTTGCTCAATGACTTCTCCACGGCAAGGCGTGGAAAGATAACATTTCTCAGCTCTTCTTAAAACCTCTCTTCCTTTTGAACCTTCAGATAAACAATTCATCTGTTTAGCTAAGAATGCAGGAGGAAGGATATCATCAACGACCGCTCTAGCAATGAATATAGCAAGAACTTCAACCACATCAGGTATATCCACAGCCAAGTCATCTGCAGCCTCAACTAAGTTGCAGAAACCTCGATAGACCTGTGAAGGATCAATCACCTGAGCATAAATTGAGGATAACAAGACAGCAGCCATTTCTTTCTCTTTGTCACATCTATCCATTGCAACCGAAACCAACTTCTTAACAAAGTAGTAATGATAGTTAGGCATGCCAACATCAGTTAACTCAGCTGCAGTAGCCGAGATGTCGTCACAAATAAAGTACTCCTCAATGATAGCCGTAACTTTCTTTCTGTAATCCTCAAATGCTTTGGCTTCTTCGTTCGGATTCGCAACATTATTTCCCTGCATCCACAGTTCTATGTTACCATCCTACTACAAAGAATCCCTAAATCACAGAATGTGGAAAAGTATCAAACAGTGCTCTTATGTATGCATTAGCCATCCAAGACAAGGTAATAGAGGGTGTTGAAGATATGGACCTCATTGTTGCTACAATTATTATCACATCGGTCAAAAATTGAAGTGTCTTTCTTGATTGCAACTCCTACAAAAAAAAAGAAAATCTTGGATGAAAGGGCAGTGTTGCAAAAGGGAAATTGAAGGATTCACATTGATAACAAGAATGATACCTTTCTCCGCGCACCCATTTGTTTGAATTGAATGTTGATCATGCTTCATGGGTGATCCATTAGAAGCTCCACTTTTACCATTGGTCATGGGTTGGAACCTTGCAGATTCTTGAGAGGAATGGGAAGGAATTTGTAGTGTGGAGGTAGAGTGGGAATCAACATTTTTTGTGAAGTCCATGACCCTGAGAAAAGCAGTAACACATCAGAAAGCTCTTTATCTTGCGATATGAAGTTGTAAAAGCACATGAATTAGACCAAAGCCCCAAAAAGAAGATGCCTTTGAACTCAAATTCAAGCCTTATTCAAACCCAAGAGAGGCAAAATCAAGCGGACTAAAAGAAGAAGAGACATCAAGAATTGTTTGACAAAGCAATACTTACAGGTTTTCAATCTTGCGCAGAGAAAGGACGATTGATGGGGAGAGGGGGAGAATCAAATCAAATCAAATCAACGAAAGAAGCCACCTTCGGGAAGAGGGTGGCAAATCGGATCGTTTAGTTTGACGATGAGTTTGTGTGTTGGGAGGAATAGAGCTTAATGTATGTGGTGTTGGCCCAAACAGAAAGAAAGAAAGAAAGAAAGAAAGAGCAAAAACAGGGGAGGGGCAGAGAGAAAGGAATCAATGGTGGAACGCGCCTGCTGCTTTTGCCCCCGCCGCTCTCATTCGTCTCGACGATTAAACGGGGAAAAAGGAGAGACCGCTGTCCTTCGTCAATGAAACCGCATTTTTTCTGTGGCCTTCCTATATAGACACGTGGCTCTTCTTCTTGCATTGCTCCCCTATTTTCCCTACTTCCACACACAAAACTGAATTTGGTATTTCAATACCATCCTGTGTGGACATTCTTCTTATGAATAACAATGTGCTTTAAATAAATTAATCTATCTGATATCTATTACTATATATTAAAGCGGAAGCAAATTCTGTCACTATATTGCACCACATCAACCCCTTTTTAAATCTTGATTTTATCATAATCTTATAGATACTTAATTAAAATATTAGTTCTATATTAGAATTTGTGTTGTTTAACTAATAATTCTATCCAAATATATAAATCTCTATCTTATCATTATACACATTTAATTAATACATAGATCTATCATAAACCTTTTATCTAAAAAAGTATTTTTTTGTCACAATCTATAAATCATAATTATAATATTTGATCCATTTAATTAATATCATATTAATATTAAATTTAATTTACTTTCGTAATTTTATTATGGTATTTTTTTAAATCATGAATGGTAGAAAATTCTACCAATATATTTAGGACAAATATTCATTCTATTAAAATAATAAATTAAATACATTTTTACTATCATATCATATTAAAATATCAATAAAAAAAAGTATATGTTATCAGTGGCGGAGCCAGAAAATCTCGAAAGAGGGGGCAGTGACTTGTAGGGTGGAGAGTTGAGACTATTGAAAATTATTTTTATTTTTATTTTTTTGTTTGTTTTTTAATTTTTTTTTTAATTATCTAATCTAATTTTTTTAGATATAAAATAAGAACATATAGTTGGAAACTATAATCTAAATTCTACAAAAAGAAACTAAAAATTGACAGTTTTAAGAAAATATTTTTAATCATGGGTTCTCATGAAAATGAATTCTTAATTTAGAAACACAAATTTGTTATAATTATGTATCTTTATGAAAATGAATCTTTAATTTAGAATGAATGTTATGTTTTGTATATTACCTTAGATAAAAATGGCTAAACTTCTCAAAAAAATGACTAGTTTTGTATCTATTTTATTATTACATTTGATAATGACTAGTTTTGTATTGAAAACAATTAATTTAAATATAAGAAAGTGGAGAAAGAGTTTGGGGGAGTGGAGATGGGCCGTATAGGAGGGGAAATTTAAATTGTGGGTGATAGGTGGACCCATAAAAGAAGGAAAAAAAATTGAACTCAGGACATAAGGGTGAGGTTTAAATGAGAAGGGGCGGACAACGGGACAGCCACCAAGACAAGTTGAATTCATGTACTTTACAGTAATACTCAACTTCTATAGTTAAAAATAAATCCGAGGAGAGGAGGGGCGACCGCCCCCCTTCGCCCCTGTATGTTATATTTAACATATACATCACTAATATTGCATATTTATTACACTTTAGAAAAAAAGATGGATTTCTTAATTAAGATAATACTTCTCTCACATTTTCCTTCATTTTTATATACTTATTATTTAATTATTTTTTCAGAAAAAAACATATATATACGAGATAATTTGATTTTCTATTTAACTTATTAAATATTATCTATATTGTTAATATTATAATATACTAGTCAGCGGTGCCCGTCCGTTAGACGGGCGAAAGGTGTAAGCTTAAATTGTGTTGTTTCGTAATGGGCCGTTGTTATTCCTGACAATTTTGTGTGAAGAACGAAGTATTGGATAAGGTAACAATATTAGGGCCCGTTTGGTTCCATTCCTATGGAATGAGGAATGGGAATGAGAATGGCCCATTCCAAATTTTGTGTTTGGTTAGAGAAAAAACTGGAATCAGTTTCATTCCATGGATTGGGCCATTCCAAGTCCAAAGAACAAATTCATTCCATCAAAAAACCTAGGGTATCACTCATTCCACAAGTCACGTATTTCATCTTCCTCCCACTACAACCTCTTATTATTATTATTATTATATTTTATAATGTATATTATATTTTATTACTAAAAAAATATATAAATTTTGTTATTATATTATCTTATATTGTATTATTTTATATTCTTATATTATTAAAATATAAAAAATATTATTTAGTTATTATATTACATATTTAGTTTTTAAAATATATAATAATAATTATTATATGTTATTATATTGTTATATTATTAAAAATACTTTTTTATATATATATTTTGTTACTAAAATATAAAAAGAATATTTTGTTATTATATTATATTATTATTTTATTATATTATTAAAAAATATGTATTTATTAATAAAATATATAAAAACAATATTTTATATTATATTATATTATTAAAAATATATATTTATTGTCTATATTTTATTTTATTATTAAAATATATAGTATTTTATTATTTATATTATATTTATTATTAAAAATAACTAAAGTATATAGGTATTTATAAAAAATGAAATATGTTTCAAAAATAAAGTATGTAACTATTAATAAAAACAAAATGGCTAGGAATGGTTCATTCCGAAAGCATACCAAACACCTAGCTCAAGGAATGGCTAATTCCGATTCCTGATTCCATTCCGATTCCTGGTTCCATTCCGATTCCAGAAGACATACCAAACAGGGCCTTACTTAGTAAGGGGATTAGGTAGGATAGTAGTTTAGTGGGTGGAGCATAGCATATAAGTAAGTGTTAATTCATTTTGCATTCATGGTTCTGGTACATTGATGTGGCATATGTGAATGTATTTGTGTAGGCGACGTTGGTGAGCGGTGGAGTATCTTGTTGAACTCAATGTGTTCCTCGTGCACAAGCTTGAATTTAGAATCATCAAACAGCCTCAGCGTGAACATTTGGTACGGACAAACACTAAACAATGAAACGATTACAATTTTTGCCTAATCATTACCTTGATGCCCGCCAAAACAATGCACATCCATCCATTGGAAATCCAGTCCTCATCTATACATTTGTCCCGGCTTTGTAAGATGCAAGTCCAAAAAAATTCAAACACAAAAAACAGAAAATGCACACAGAATTTTGGACTGCACCTTCCAAATGCCCATGTATCCCCGACTCCTTAAATCTTCGTCTAGATCACTAAACTTGTCAACCTCTTGTAAATGTAACACAAACAATCGGGTTCATGTCCAACAAAACACATCTATGATGTGAGTATCACTACATGAACATGATGATGACACTTTGACATGAAACAAAACCTGGAAGCACATAATGTCAGGGGACCACAGCCCAAGCTCAAAAACTATGCTCTTTCTTCTCCGTTCCCAATCCAACAAGTGACGAGGAATGTGGAAATAAAGCTTAGCCCGATGATTATTTACAAGATAGTCCGCAAGTATGTTGTACGAAAGAACTGAAAAGCGTTCTGTTCATACTAATCATACTTTCACTTAGCCAAATGCTATTCATAACTGGATTTGAAAACTCAAATTGGAACCAAATTGCTTTTATCCAGAATCATTGATCAGGGAAAGAAGCGCTTACCCCGTGTAGGAGGTGGAGGATTCACGGCGGCCTCCCACCGGCGGAAATCGTTGACCTGCTGGAAGTGGCTGTTCTGTGGCCGTTGATTTGGCAGAACAAATTGATTGCGATTGTAGTCAGGCCTCGACATTTGAGCATAACTTTGGCCCCGAAATCTCCCATTATTGTCGTTGTATGGATAATTGTAGGCGTTATGGATGTAATTAGGTATCTGAGCCCCCAAATTGGCGCCTCAAACGGAATGAAATCGAGAATCTCCGGCGAATTTGACAAACATAATTTCACGTAACCACGCCTTTCAATCTTGAACGCAATTTGACAAACATAATTTTACCTCGTGGTGCAGCTCAACGGACTTAACCTCAGTTCCAATACCCCCAATCTTATGGATAAGCAATGCCTTACAATTCGAGGGTGGGCATTTTATAAGGGTTGTGAAGGACTTCTAAGGTCATGAGTTATCAACTTAATTTGTTAGGAGCTGAATGGACTTAGAATCAAGAAACTGTACAACATCAGGGCTCTTACCAAGTGCAAGAGTGCAGCTAACACGGGTCTCTTGGGGTCAAAAAATACTGATGCAGAAATTAAAGCAATTGGGATGAATTAGATTGATGAGCAACATTTATGCTATTGGAAGAACTCTACTTTTCTATAGACTAGTGTTAGTGCCCGTGCGATGCACGGCCTTTGTTTACAGCAAAATGATTGTTCCATTAGAAAGAAATCAAAGATATTGATTGTGTATATCATAAAAATATGATCATGTTTTAATGACCGAAGTGTTTACAAAATTTCCATACATGATATATGTGTAGTAGAAGTTAGATCAAAAAGTTTCATCATCTTATGATATTAATTGGGCCAGTGTAAAATTTGACAATTTTTCATAAGATAATAAGATAATAAATTATCGAAAAATCACTATAGAAATATAAGGTCCCAATAAAAGTAAATATTAATGTAATGTGAAAAATTACTTAAATATACCTAAGAGCAAGGTTGTCAGGATCGGGATCCTTGGATCGGATCGGAAGGGGGTAGCAGGATCGGATCGTAGAATCGGATCGTTAGGATCGTAAGATCCTAGATTATAACTAAAAAATATACGACAACCTAATATATTGTATATTTTCTTATATATAAACTCTGAAATTTTATAAACATAATTAATTTGATGAGTAAAAATATTATAAGATGAATCGGGTTAATAATTTAATGGAAAAGAGACATAAACTTTGAGTTTAGTAATAGTATATAAATATAATAGTGATTGTTTCGGATCGTAAGAATCGCTTGTAGGATCGTTAGAATCGTTGAAGAATCGTTAGAGTCGTGTGTAAAATCAAAATCCAATTAGAATTTTATGTTAAATAATTTAAGATCCTAGTTTAATAAGATCCTACTTAGGATCGTGGATCGATTTATGACTTTTGGGTCGTAGAATCGTTAGAATCGTAGGATCGAGTCGGGATTCTGATAACTCTGCCTAAGAGAACTTTCAAAGCTTAGTAAAATATGATCCTATTATTGATTGTTTTTTCTTACAACTTAAATCTACTTAAAGTATATCTCTAACTTATATATAAGGAACGTACAATAATACTAATAATCCAATATTTGGCCAGAAAATTGTCCGTGTTTTATTTTTGGTGAACATGGTAAAGTTAATAGCTTGGCTATGCTTTTACGAATTTTGCAATTGGAATTATTTTTGGTTCAATGACAATAATTGGTACGATTTTAAGTTAATAAGTTTAATTTAGTCACATTGTAATTTTTGGAATTTTCAAATTTCTAATAATGTAACATAAAATTAGTTTAACATATATTAATTAAATCACATAATTAAATTAGAAAAATACATAACAAATTAACTATATTAAAAATCCTTTCAGTAAATTTGTAAATCCACAACCGATTTTTTTTATTGTAAGGAAAATAGAAATTAATACAATACATTAATTATAAGAATAATACCATATATGACATCAAAAGATAAAAATAAATAAATAATATGTATAAGATTCTATAAACAATTGATTACAATTAGACTAATATGCTTTTTTTTGTCAAAATACTAATATACTTTTTTGTAGTATTATTTTAACTAATAAGTATAGAGTTTATGTTAGTGTGTAGTAAGAGAATAGGAATATCAAAAGTGAAAATAAAGTAAATGTGCTACATAAATGATTTATAACCGACCTAATAAATTATTTATAAAATTAATTCACTCTTAACCCATTCATTTTAATTGTTTGACTATTCAAAGTTTTAATAATGTGCATTTATTGTCAACTTTCTTATAAGTTTGTGTTTATAGATTTTGATTAGGGAAAAAAGAAAAATGGACATAATCTTCTCTTATATGACAAAACAAATTAAAATACATAATTATGGACTTTTTTTGAGTGATTAATTGATTTGAGAGTAAGCGAAATCAATGAAGGCAATGTTGAGGTTCCGGCAAAGAACGTTTGATCGAGTTGAACACACTCAATGTTGAAGTTCCTTTGTTTAAGCGTATGATATAAGTGAGATTTTGCTTTGTTGGTTGGTTCAAAGAGATCGCATCTAGTAATTAATGCATGAATGTTATTGTGTTCCCCAAAAGATGTAACGGGGATGTTTCACCTTGATCTACAATTATCACCGATGTATATATAACCCACCAAATTAATTAACTTAGATCTTCATATCGTGTATATGTAACCCACTAAATTAATGTGTATTTATATAGATATTCACCGTTTCAAAAGTTGAGTAAGGGTCGTTTGCCGTCCATATATAATGCGTTCATGAGTTTCGTTCCGGTTTGTTTTTTAAGTTTGTCCAGGAAAAGAGTGCATGTGTATCTATCTACAATATTAACGAATTGTGTATAACGTACCTATTTTTATACGATATGTTTGAGATAAAATGATAAAAAAGCTTAATTAATTGTATGGGAATTCATTGTTCAAGAACCTAGTGAGCTGATCATTGTTAAAACCTGCATTCATTACGCTCCAGAAAATTCAAGTGCAGAAGACCTCACAAGCAATTCGTACTATATTTCATTCCAAATTTCACATTTATTGTCATTCTTTTACACTTGAACTTGCACTTGATCTCATACTCAATCTCATACTCTTTTCTTTTGTCTGAAACTCTACACCATATATGCAGATATATATTTCTTATAATCAGTCCAAACTTACCCTACAAACGTGAATGACTTCTTAATTACGATCTACCCTTACAAACACCTACAACATAACAACAGACAATATATATATAACCAGTAGTAGTTTGGTGATGTGTCAGAGCAAGAAGTCCATGAGCCTGGTCAAAGGAAACAAGTTCTTGGCTGTCTTCTTCATCAGCTCAACAGAGCATCAATTTGTTGCCTAAGCACGCCGGACTCCGGCAAAGAAAAAAGTTCCTCGATCCCAAATTTATCTTTATACCTGGAAACAAAAATCCATCAATAAAGATTGATTCTTTATGCACCAAAACACAATAAAGATTGAGTCTTTATGTACTTACTCTTAAGGCTGAATTGGGAGTAATGAAGCCGAAAGCAACCAGGATCCTTGTGAGCCTGCAACGGCCGGCATCTTTCTCTCACATAAACCTCTACCGCCGCCTTGATCAGTTCTCCGATGGTGTTTTCCAGCGACATGACGACCTGAACAGGCCCAAGACTCCCTTGCACGTTCACATTCAGTAGGAAAATCCTTCCATCCGAGCCTTCATTTCTTTCAGGCGAGGACCTAAGTTTGCAATTGCGCATTTGTGCAATACACTCTTCTTGGGAAGCTTGGGCTTCTTGTGATTGTTACTCTGCAAGACATGTAAGACAGCAACACAACTAAAAATGATGAATACTTGGAGGGTATAAGAGGAAGTCATAAAAAAGATGAGGTAACAAATAATAATAAGCATACCTTTTGCTTCTCTAGAGCTTCAAAATCCATCCTTTCCTTCTGGTTGCTTTTCCGGAGTTTGATGGGCCTATTTCCAACATATTTACCTGCATATCAACGCAAAAATGAACATCACAATCCGCCGTGGCGGGTTTGAAGCCGTTCCAGGTGGTGTGGGTTTACTTCCCCATAAACACTGCAACCAAACAGAACATAAACCTTCAAAACAACATCATCTACCAAAAACAAAAGTAGCAAAACATCAGAAATAAACCCAAAGCTACTAAAATACCAGAAAAAGAAAAATAACCACAAAAACCAAGGGAAAATGAAAAAGAAAAGTGAATGAAACCACCAACAAAAAAAATTAAGAAAAGAAGTATTAATACATGGGGATATGGGCCTAGGAGTATTTTGTGAAACAACATAAAAGGAGGCATGATATTTTTTCGAGACAAATATTTTTGAAAGTTTATGCATGCCTTGAATTTGAAGGATTTGACATGGTCCAGCTGTAGCAGGATGACAACGGATAGGTATGCTTTTCTCTTGGACAAAGTCAAGTCTCGTTTGCGGGGATGGCAGGCCAATACCTTGTCGGCGGCGGGCCGTGTTACTCTGGCAAATTCGGTCCTTACGAGCATGCCTTTGTATGTGATGCAGTCCACGTTAGTTCCTCGGTCTCTATGTGATGATATTGATCGCCAAATCCGTGATTTTGTTTGGGGCTCTACGGAGGACAAGAGGAAAATACACCTGTTAAGTTGGGACACCATTGCTCAACCGAAAGCTGTTGGGGGACTTGGTCTGCGGCCTATGCGTGCGTCGAATGCAGCTCTCCTGGCAAAGGTCAGTTGGCGGCTCCTAGTTAATCCGACCTCTCTCTGGAGCAGGGTAATTCGGGGCAAATACTGTGGAAGCCGGCTCGACATCGACATGTTTTCCAAGCGCCCGCGCTCGTCTTACATGTGGAAAGGGATCCTCCATGGCTCGACCACTCTCCTTAAAGGCATCGGTATGGATGTTAGGAATGGTCGTACCACTTTCTTTTGGCAGCACCCCTGGTTGATTGATCGTCCCTTGTCGGAAGTGGCTTTGCAACCTATTCATGATGAGGCTTTGGCGCTCACTGTGGCGGAGTATCGTACAGGGGATGATTGGAATTGGACCATGCTAAATGGCTTGTTACCGTCCGAAATTTGCTCCCGACTTGAATCTGTTCCTGTGGATGTGGATAGTGTTGACCATGACTCCTTCCTCTGGCATCCAAGCACGACAGGGGTCTTCTCCTCTAGCTCTGCCATGAGGCTCATGCTTTCGCCTTCTTCGGTTGCTCCTCACAGGGTTTGGGAAGCTGTTTGGAAAACTCCGGTCCAACAGCGTGCTCGGCTTTTTCTGTTTCTCGTGGCCCATGATGTGGTGTTATGTAATGCCACCAGATTTCGTCGGCATCTAGCCGCTTCGGCTGCGTGCCCGAGATGCTCGCAAGAAGAAACCCTTTTGCATTTGCTCCGGGATTTTGGAAGTATCAGGGATGTGTGGCTTGCCTTGTGTGGTAACAAGCCGCCAAGGTCCTTCTTCTCCTGTATGGATATCAGGGATTGGGTTTTTCTTAACATCTCAAGGAAGGACTCCTGGAGTACTCTCTTCGCTAATATGGTGTGGCAAACATGGAAAGTGAGGAATGATTTGGTGTTCAACAAAGCCAATAGCGTGGAACGCTTGTCAAGGACAGTTGTTTCCCTTTCTGAGGCCTTTTCTGCTGCTTCTTCGAAATCGCCTCTTCGGAGTATTCAGGGTAGCTCGAGTGGAGCTTTGGCGGCAGTTACGACTAGATGGGCTCCTCCTCCGACGGACTAGTTGATGATAAACGTGGACGCTGTGTCCAAGGGCAACCCCGGAGCAGCCGGCGGAGGTGGGATTGTGCGAGACCATGCTGGCCGGTTCATCTCGGCCTTTACTTTCCGTTGTGGTTTTTGCTCTGCCCTCACGGCGGAGCTGTGGGCCTTAAAGTTTGGTCTCCAAATTGCTACTGACGGGTACTTTGCTTGTGTGATTCTGCACTCTGATTCGTTGTTGGCTTGTGATATCATCAAACAGGCCAACCATCCTTATCGCCGAGATAGTCACCTTGTCCAGCAATGTCGCTCTTTGTACTGGAATTTTCAGGGACAAATCAGACTCGAGCACGTCAAACGGGATATCAACATGGTGGCAGATGGCTTGGCAAACCTTGCTCTTGATTCCCAGGACTCCTTTACTGTTTTTAATTCAATTCCTAGTAGTATTAAGTCTCTTTTCGAGACGGATTATGTACCCCTTTCTGGGGAAAACTAAGTTTCTTTTAAGTTAATCGCAGGGGCTTCCCGTTTTTCGACAAAAAAAGGATTTGACATGGATGAAAGGGAATAGTGGAAGTTTATGGATACCTTGATTGGTTTTCCAATTAGCAAGTTGTGAGTATTTCCCATCTGGAAGCCTCGGCGCGTGTACTAAGAAAACCATGTTCCTTCCAAAATTAGGGGGTTCACTTATGCAGTAGATTCACTTATAGGCCACATACTAATACTTCTGGAGAATCAGGGGGTTTAGACAGTATAATTTACCAGTGGCGCGCAGATCTTGTTGCTTGGAGGCAACTTGTACTAATAAAACAGCTTGGGATATTACTATGAACCTCGCGGTGGCCGGAGACAGAAGCGGAGGAGAAACAAATTCCAAGTAGCCATAGATTCAAACGATTCTTGCAAATAAACAAATTCCAAAATCTCCCTAGATTAGCAATGACAAAGTGAGAAAACTCAAAAAATGCATAAATCATCACCATAAAAGATTCAGGGCATGTCTACTCTTATGCACTGGCAACCTCATCGGCCTTCTTGTTGTGCTTCCTCGTGTTCCTCTGGTTCCTCAAGAACTTGTGATCCATCTGCAGAAATCCAATTCAACTTCTCTTTCCCCAATTTCAACAGGCATCAAAACACACAACATTCAATTGCAAAAATCAATAGCTACATATTTACGGATAGAGAAAGAGATGATTTACCCCTTGACGTCATCAGCTTGATGGGTAATAGTGTGACCGGAAGTGCGGAGTCCTCTGAAGCGGGGTCGTTCGCGAAAGAGAGGTCGGGGGTGCATGGCGGGGTGAGGAGGAGCCGGCCGTCCGACTTGGCGGGCTTCATGATCGGGTTGGCCTTCGCGATCTCCTCTTTCCCCATCGCCTTGTAATCGAAGGTGCAGCCATGTTGCTCCGGGTACCGATGGGGCCCGCAGAACACCGATCCGCACCGGCGCTTGAATCCCGTCAATCCGATCCGTTTTCTGCATGTCAGGCACCTGTTCGGTTGCGAGCCGACGCCGATCAAGGGCTTCGCCGCCAGATACGCCGCTAAAACGGCCGATTCCGGCAGTTTGATGGCCGGAGCGGAGCAGGTTGCCGATGCGGAGGCGGATTTCAGCGGTGTTGCCGTGCAAGGCAAATTTCGCGAGCGCGTCTTGCTCCTCGTTCATTCCAGATCTCTGAAGCATTTCGAACAGAAATTCGAAGTCGCTGGACTCCCGAAGAAGGCACAGTTATTGGCGCACAATATGTGGCCTTCTTGTGATTGGAATCGGTGCTCTTCCGCCATTTTTTCTCGTGATTTCGCAAATTGAGCGATTTATTCCCTTCCCAAAGGATTTTGTTTTCGCAAATTGAGCGATTTATTCCCTTCCCAAAGGATTTTGTAGAATCTGAAATTATTGAGAAAAATTTTTAGATGAAAATTATTGGCGCACAATAGGTTGTAATCGGTGGTGCAATTGAAAGACTTGATTATCTTGTAACAGTCATATTTGAAAGAAGAATTGATTATGCTGTAACGGCTCTCCATCAAATTCTTGTAACGTCCATACTAAATGACCTACATGTTAAGAGCCTCTTTAACAATTGTATGAAAACATTGGTATTTGTATAAAATGTCGGGCATTTATTGCCACAGAGGACTCTTCTTTATAGTGTTATCTTTATAGTGTTATAGATACTAGAAGTCATAACCCGTGCGTTTAAAAAATATTTTTAAGTTTGATTAATCAACTTTAATTGAAAGTCTGATAAATATAACTTTAAATCATAATTCAGGTCACTTTCTCAAAGCATAACTTTAATTCCTTTAATTGAAAACTCTTGGGCTCCATAAACTTAAAAAAATATTTTCATTCTTTTTATTTATCAAATATCAATGAGATGAAAACAATCAATTTTAGGTCATTCAGTGTCATGACATATTGATGAACCTTTTGGAATCTATCTTAACAATTTGGAACGACGTACGTGTGAAATAAATATGAAATACCTTTTGTTCACTAACGTGGGGAACTTTCATTTTCTTTATTAACTAAGAATAAATTTATTTCTCAACTTTATCCTGGCAATGATTGCTAAAAGTCTACTTCATAGGTTTATTATATATATATATATATTATAATTGTTATTATTTAATTATACACATTAAAAGTTATTATTCATAAATGTTGTACAACTGTTATTTTGTGACAATACGTAAACGATATACCTATGTCTTTGATGAAGTTTAATTATTTTTTTGGTAGAATTTGATGAAGCATAAGTAACAATGACTAAAATCCTAAAACAAAATTGAGATCCTTTGACTTGGACAATAGTTCAGGTTTTATATACCTGTGTCAATTCAAAATAAAGAGCGAATTAAAAAATACACAAATAATAAAAGTTTATAAAACTATAAAGGCTGATAATTGCAAAAAAAAAATAAATATAAAAATACACATAGCACTATTTATGATTAGGTCATTAATGAGCCAAAGTATGATAATATAAAATATAATAAAAACATTGTTATTTGTATAGAATGTTTTATAGTATTATACAACAAACACAAAAATATAGTTAGAGAGATTTGAACCCCAAACCTTTGGGTTATTAAACAAAGAGTTTACCGCTATGCCATTGTGATTGATTTGATTATGATTGCATATTGTTTAATTATATAGGGAAGATTGCAATAGAAGTTAATAGACCAATAAATGAGGACACCACCTAACTTATATATATATATAGACTAGTGATCATGCCCGTGCGTACGCACGGGGTAAATATTTCGTATGGACAAAGGGCCTTTTTTTTACATCACTAATGCAATTAAATTTATAAAGTTATTGGAAATATCAAAAATCAAATATTAGATAAAAATAAAACACAAATAATTGAAGCCTAAAATCTGTTACACAAATTTAATAAACAAAAAATGATTCAATTTATATAAACTTCAATTAATCTCATTGTAATATATTAAAATTCTTAATATTGGCTTTTCCAACTGGCAGGAGGACACAAAACTCCATCTGAGCACTATGCTCTAAAAGTTAAATTATCTTTACAACCTGTAACTCAAGCTTGCATTTGTCTTCTCTTTAGTCTTGACCTCTATTGGTCCTACAGATACGGGAGTTGCATCACTACAAAATAGGAAAACAAAACAACTTGAAAATTAGAGTTTAGTTAAATCAATTTGAGCGGCATCAACAAAAAGTATAATCACAAAACAAAACTTACGGACCTCACCTAACTACAGCAATCGTTACAAATTGTGATTGTTCTCTACGAATTGGCGTAACCTTCGAACGCCATCGTCTTCCAAATCCTGAAAACTACACAAATTTTGGAGACGGAATCAAAAGATGCAAAATCAACCAACAAATCATTCGATCAAAAGACTATAAAATCAACCGATAAAGGGATTGAAATGGTTTCGAATTAGAGTGAAGCTCTGAAATTTGAGAGGTTGGTAGAAAACCGATGATAATGGTGTGGGTGAGTGGCATAATTATTTTATTTATATAGAAACAAATTGGAAAAGACAATTAAATTTCTCTAAATAAATATTTTATCCCGTTACTATTATTCAACGGACGTTTAGAACTTTTATAGGGGTAATTAGTACCACTAATGGCTTAAATAGCATTGTAACAACATTTTTAAGAATGACTTAAATAGCATTAGTGAGCTAATCAAATTAATTGCATTATGGTCCATACAAATCCATCCGTTGGGTTTGGTTTTGTGATGTTTTCATTGGCATTAAATTGCATGATAGTGGGATTGACCATTGGGTTTTGTGATATTGAAGTCCATACAAAATATTTTTTAATCTAATATTTCATTTTTCCTAATTGGCATTAAATTTGTAACACTCTCTTTAGAGAAATGGAGCGTTACATCAGAGTAATACACAATTATTTAAATGGATCGAGAGATTATATACTTCTATCCTAATTCTGAATTCTAAAATTAGAAATATATTTTGAATTTATAATTAAAAATGTATTAAAGAAATTTGAGTCAAGATTACTCGGGTTATATCAGAGTAATACACAATTATTTAAACGGATCAAGAGATTACACACTTCTATCCTAATTCTAAATTCTAAAATTAGAAATCTATTTTGAATTTCTATTGCCTTGGATTCTAAGCATTTGAATTAGGATTAATGGAGTTTAATTCTATCTATTAAGGTTGGTATTTAATAGTACTAATTGAGTGTATATGAAACGGTTTGTGTAGTGGTGAAGGTTTGAAAGCTTTGAAAAGAATATGTAACAAAATTGATGATGCTTCTTTTAAATTAGTATGCAAATTGATAGTGTGTGTGTTTTCAAACGCTACTAAGGTTCTTCCTTTCACCTTACATCACTAATTTAACTTTAAATTATCAATAAAAAGTATTGCTATATAATTAGTTTTATGTAATAGAGTAGAAATTTGACTTATTTTAGACATCTCTAATAAACGTAGAATTAATGTTACATGAACACAAAAGTATAATACTATAATTTTTTTTATAACGTACAAAAGTATAAATTTGAATTCTATATGATTCCTATAACAAAAGTAGATTTTTTTTTATAGTATGAAATTATTATTTGAATTCTATATGGACACAAAACACTAATTGTTATACATTTCTAATACACATGCACAATATTTTTTCTAAGAAAATAAAATAAAATTTTCAATATAAATAAAATTTTCAACGAAAATTATATTTATATTGAAAACATATACATATATTTTTACATGTATATGTAAAAATGACATATAAAATGACATAATCCTAGGATGAACCAAAAGTTTAGTCTACCATTGTCGATAATTTTAAGGCAATCCCAATGGAAGGCTCAAACTTATAATCATCAAATAAAAAATGATGTGATCAAATATTTGTTTGTATCGAGGTAGAAATGCTCACATTTTAAATGTAGGAGAGAGAAAGATTATATGTAAAAAAATTAAAAAGTGAATTTGGATGTGTAGATATACAAGTATGACTCATCTTAGGAGTTGGTACATATCATATGTGTTTCAGGAAACCAATTCAGCAACGGACTACATCGTTGGATGGTTCAACTAAGCTTTTCCCATCCAGATCGCTTCTGATACAGTCTTATGACAACTCATTTGTAAAAATGTTTTAAGATAATTGTATTTTATTCACCTTTTGTAACTCCTTTACTTATCAAAATAAAAGTCATACCTATTAGGTGGTAACATTTTTTTACTTTTTACAGTGCCATTAAAAGGTTATGTTATTGGGCCATACCTTTCTTAGCAATTCAAGGATGGTCCGTATGAGCTCTTCACAAGGCCTTGTCAACCACTTGCCTCTTGTATCCAAATTAGACATCATACGATTTTTATAGGTTTTATGAGTGGTAACCACAATAACCGCTAGTAATTTACCAATCACCCATGTAACTTCTCACAACCTTTTTAAACCGCTACCGACATTGGCCGTTTTGTCTATAAAAGAAAGAGTGTGTGCACAATTGGAAGGCATGTCTTGGAGAATTAATTGAAAGGCAATTGGTGTGTGCTGAGTTCAAGATAACTAAACACAAACGCTTATAATCAATCTTGGTATATGTGCATCAATTTTGTTTGTCAACCCTTGATTGGTTGAAGGTTCTATCCCACAACACTATTTTAGTCAACTCTGTATATTAAATAGGGGCAATAATCGTTTAAGGATATTTCAACCATTGAGCGACTCGTTTTCCATTATCCAAGTCAAGTATAATAGTAGGTGGTGATTGCCCTCGTGGCCTACACCTAGTGTTCTAAAAAACACTAGGCGGCCTCTAGGCCGAGAGGGACCACCTAACGCCTAAACAACCAATAAGGTTGCCTAGGTGGTTACGGCGAATACCAAGACACCGCCTAGATGAGTTAAAAGGCTAGGCAGGTAAGGAACGACTAGCGCCTAGACGCGGTCTAGAATAAAATTTTAGAACACTACCTACACCATTGGGATTACCTTTCGAAGTCTACCCACGAGATAACCCTTGGAGGTCTAATCAACTCGCAAGGATTATACTTCTTTGATCTACAAAGGCCGACTTCCTTCAACTAATTCAACATTACTTAAAACTAAAACGATATCGGGAGGGTTTGGTGTTAACGACTCCCTCCTAGCAGTATTTGAGGGATCTCTGATCTCATACAAATGAAGAGTGGTGGAAATCAGCGGAGAACGAGCCATGAGCCCTTCTATAGCTCCTCTAAGTTCTTCGGCGCTTTTTGATTGAGCATCTAGTTTTTCTCTATCTTCCTCTCAAATATCAACATGATTTCCATCATTTGGCTCAACTCCGAGAGCATTGTTACATTAACCATCCTTTTTGGTCATTGGAACTTGACAACTTTGATATCAATGATGAGGAAAACTCGATCTGGGCTTAATGGACTCACATTCAGAGGCTAGAGGCAATGAGAAAAAACAACCGAAAGAGATCAGAACAAAATAATTTTTTGAGAGGATTGTTGATTTTGAAATTGATTTTGAGATAGCTTGCCAACTTTAGAGCACGCACACCCATTCTGTAGCACTATTATAGCTAACCGACAAAAACTATTGGCAATCAAACCAAGACAAACCAACTAATATAGGGGTTTAACAATTAACTAAATTAGAACAAATAAGAAACATAAAAAAGATAAAATAACGATAGACCAAAAAAAAGGGGTTTTGATGAATCATAAACTTTTTCAGATTTAATCATATGACGATGATACTAAAGCCTAATTTTGTTTTTATCTAGAACAATGGATATGAGTGGATTGTTTGAACAAGAATCTTATGAAGACATTACGCAATTTTTTGGGTAATGTCGAGCAAATAAAGTTGGATATGTGTACACTCCCTTACTACCCTCTGAGTAGTGAGTTCCGAAGTTCGGTTTTCTGCTTTTTGTGGTGATCACGTAAGGTTCGATCTAGCATTTTGCTTCCGATCTCTCTTCGGCAGGGTGTGCAATAATGAGAGCAAAGGAAAAGGATTCTCAATTGACTGTTGCTGGTACTAGTAATGGATTGTCTTGTCCTGATGCAGCGATCTCAACGAAAACCCTAGTTGTTCCGCCGATCTCTATGGTCTCTGATAATTCAGGGGGAATTAGCTCAGATTCGTAAGCAATATAAAGAACTTTGAATTTGTGAGAGCAGTTCCTCTAAAGGTGTCTCAACTGTTAATGGAGGTGCTAGTCATGTGAAGAAAACGTTTATGGAAGCTTTGACTTGAATCAAGGATGTTGTTAACAGAAATAAACTCGAATTTCTTCCTAATGTGGATAAATCGGTGTATAAATTTGATAATACTGAAATTGCTAAAGAGTTTGATGAATGGAAAGCAGTTTTGATAGGAGGGATTATTGGTGAGAATATTTCTTATAACAATTTCATCCTGTTTATGAAAACTTGCTGGTCAATTCCCCTTCCTGATGTGTTTTTGAAGAGGAATGGCATCTGGATTATGAAATTTGCGTCTATTGAGGATAGGGAGTGGGTGTTGAGGGAAGGCCCCTAGTTTATTGTTGGTTCTCGACCTCTAGCTTTGAAACTTTAGACCTCTGGTATGACAATGAACTGGATTGTGTTTGATAAGATGTCTGCTTGGGTTTTCATTCATGACATTGACCCGATCTTCCTTTCGAATCATATGTTAAGTGTAATTGGGAGTATGATTGGTGAACCTATTTGCATGGATGGCTTTACTGCTTCAAGGAAAAGGCTGTCTTATGCTAGAATTCTGATTAACATGTCTGTGGATGGGGCAAATAGAGAGGAGGTTAACCTGGAAAGCTTTGATGGTAAGAGGTATACTCAAAAGTTTGAGTTTGAGGGGCTTCCTTGGTCTTGCAATCACCGTCAGACATCCATACATAAGCAGAAGTATTGTCAGAAAATGAGAAGGAAAATGCTGATTTGAATGGTCAGAAGGGTAAATAGAAAGTGTAGATTAGAAAGGAACCTTCTATGTTAGGAGTTGGTCCTATCAAAGCAAGGATTGATGTTGAAAAGATCTAGGATAAGATAGTTGATAAATAGGATGAGAATTTGGTTAATTCTCAATCTCGGGAAGCCACTTGTCTTGATCAGCCAGTTGTCTTGACTAGGGATAAAGGGAAGCAGTCTTTGGCTAGTTCTGAGGATGAAGTGTTTGAAAATGAGTGGGTTGATTCTTCTAGAAGGAAGCATAGGTTTCACTCTCCTCCTGCTTATGGGCTACGGGTAAGACGGAAGAAAAATAAGGGCCCTGTGTTGATTGCTCCAAGAAAGTCAAATGGCAAAGGTGCGGTAGATAAGGGTGGTAGCAACCCTCAATGAGGGTCAAATGGTTGAGATCAAACTTGGGTTTTGGAATCTCAGGGGTTGTAATAAGGCCCCTAAGATGAGCTTAGCTAATAGGTTCACTCTAAAAAATAATATTTCCATAATGTCCATTTTAGAATCTAAAATAGCTAAGAATAATGAGCTGGCTTTCTCTAGGAGGTTGCTTAGAAGATGGAGTTTTGTTACCAATAGTTCTGAGGAACTTAAAGGGAGAATTTGGTTTGCTTGGAAAAGTGATGTTCTAGAGATTGATATTTTGGAAGTTAATCGCCAATTTGTTCTTTGCAAAGTCTGTAGCAAAGATGGCCATACTTCCTCTTTTTTTACCATGAAACATGCTTCTAATTCGTCCATGGGGAGAGGGGAAGCTTGGAATAGGTTAAAGAATTTGAAAAACTAGATTTTTGGTGCTTGACTTATTTCAGGAGACTTTAACTGTATTCTTGATGCCTCTAAGAAGTTGACCTTTAGAAGAGATGATTTTCGTGTTTCTGATGAGTTGCATGACCTGTCTTGCTCTAGAAGTCAGTGATATTCCTTTCTTTGGGGCTAAGTATACTTGGAGCAACATGCAGGAAGGCTGTAATAGAATTGCCTATAAGCTGGATAGAGCTCTATGTAATGATGATTGGAATTCTTGTTTTCCTTGCTGTACCTCTTTCTTTGCAGATCCAGAGATTTCTTATCACTCACCTTGCATTATCAATGTCAACCCCTCTTCAATGGCTAAGAGAATCCCTTTCAGATTTAGAAACTATTGGATTGAGGAGGCTGATTACAAACAGATCATTGAGAATGCTTGGAATATGAATGGCAATGGTACTGCTCAATTTAAGCTTGCTCAGAAACTACAGAATACTAAATCTTGTTTGAAGCATTGGCAGAAAGGCAAAATGATCCATTTGGAGAGGGAAGTTGAATCTTGTATCTCTCTTCTTTCATATGAGAATTTAGATCTATAGGCTGACTTGTTCAATATTGATAAGCAAAATGCAGTTAAGGATGCTAAGGTGGCTTTGAGTTTGAGAATTGAACAACGGAATAACTTTATTGCCCGAAGGAGTAAGATTGACTAGCTTAAACTAGGTCAGGAAACATCTCCTATTTTTTATAGAGGTATAAGAAGTAGGAGAGCTGACAACAATATTTGTTATGATGGACAATAATGGAAATCGTATTGAGGATAGTATTGACATAGAGGGTGAAGTGATTCAGTTTTACAAAGGACTTCTAGGTAATGAGACTACTTCTAGGTAGGGTTGAGCAAAACTATCCGATCCGTTGATCCGATCTGAAAAATCCGCCGATCCTACCCTAAATTATCCGTGTCCAAATTTATCCATTTAAAATCGATCCGTATCCAATTCGATCCGCTAATTTTCTCGGATATTTGGATAGGATACGGATCGAGAGTTCAAATAAATGGATATCCGCGGATATCCGGTATATATATTAATATATATATTTTTAAAAATAGAATATATTATTTAAATAACATAACAAAGTGAAATAAGCTTGGTTTTGTATTACTTTGCCTTTGGTGTACGTTAAAAAGAGTTTCAATATAGCAAAGTGAAATAAGTGGGCCAAACTTGGCCCACTTCCCTTATTTTGTTCCAATATAGAATTGGTTTAATGTGCAGACAAGACAAAGACCCAAATCTCAAGTCTCAATTTATTTTTTGAACGCAAATTTCATTTTTTTTTGTTTCACTTTTACATAAAATTAGAAGTCAAAATTGAGGAAACTAGGGTTCCACTTTACGTCAGCCATTTCATTTTCATTCTCTCTTGAAGTACAACGGCGAACCCGAACCATGGTAAAAGAGGCTATCGCGTCTTGACTTCTTCGAGTCTCACAGTCGCAACTTTCAACTTTCTCTCGCTATCGACATATCAAGTCTCAACCCTGCTCTCAACTGTCTCACTATCAATCTGAGTCTCATCGTTATCTTTAGTTTTCTACCACTCCTCTCATGGTGAGTTATCCCTATAAACCCTAAGAACTTTCAATTTGGTACATAATCTTTAGTACATGGAATTGAGTCCTTGATTTTGCGGGCCGTGAGTCACTTTCTAGATCTCTCACTTATTCTATTGTTCATGTGTTTTTCATTGTGTTCATTGTTGGAACATCTCTTACAATAGCCAGACAATTGATGACAGTTTGTAGAATTCTTAATAATTGAATACCCTAATTCCCTTATGCTAGGATGTTGTCTTATTGCATTTACATAGGTTAAATTTATTGCATTGACACTTGGATTTAATTGTGGTATGTGAATTAATTCCATCATTTACAAGAAGTTGGTAAATCAAGTATTGCATCTTATGAATTACTCGATGATGATGAAATGCCAAGTCAAGAATGCGGAGGTGATGTTGAAATGCATAAGCAAAGAAAGCATTGTGGTTGTTGCTCCAAAAGGTCCATCAAACAACAAGAAAGCCAAAGCTACAAATCCACCTCCAAGTAAGAGAAAAAAATATTCAGCATGTTGGGATCACTTTAATGAACTTCCTAAGGATCCACTTCATGCGCAAAGCAAATACTGTTCTACATTAATTGGCTGTAAACCTGAGAATGGAACCACTCCTATGAATAATCACATTGAAAGATGCAAAAGATTGCCTTCTAATATGGATAAAAAAACAAAAGTTACTAGATATCAAGACAAAGACTGTTGTTCGTGCTGATGGTGTTGTTGAAATTGTTTCTATTCCGACTTTTTTGGCAATTTGATCAAGAACTTTGTAGAAAAGCTCTTGCTCAAATGGTTGTCTTAGACGAGCTACCTTTTTTTATTGTTGAACATGAGGGTTTTAGGTATTTTTGCAAGTGTATGAATCATGAGTTCAAAGTTCCTTCTCGCTTCACTGTTGCTAGAGATTGCTATAAACTTTATAGGGAAGAAAAGGAAAAATAAAATTAAAGATATATTTCAGAATTTGTCTTGTCGGGTTAGTCTTACTACGGATGCATGGACTTCTGGTCAGAACCTAAGCTATATGTGTCGCACAGCTCATTTTATTGATGATGATTGGGTTTTGCACAAAAGGATTATAAATTTTTGTCCTCTTACTAATCACTCGGGGCAATTGATTGGTAAGGCTGTTGAAATGTGTTTAATTGATTGGAGAATAGAAAGAGTTATGATTGTGACTGTTGACAATTGTTCTCCAATGATTTAACACTTGCTCATTTGAAAAAGAAATTTAATCATTGGGATCGGGTATCCTTCAAGGGAAGTTTTTACATATGAGATGTCATTGCCATATCTTGAATCTGGTTGTAATGGATGGCTTAAAGGATATTAAGGTTTCAATTTGAGAGTTCGTGGTCTTGTAAGGTATTTGAGATCCTCTCCTGCACAGCATTAGAAGTTCCAATTGTGTATACTTGAGGAGAATTAGAAAGTAAATGTCTTGTTTGTTTGGATGTTGAAACAAGATGGAATTCAACTTATTTGATGCTTGAATCTGTCCTTATATTTTAAGAAGGCATTTGATAATTTGGTATTAAGTGATTCTGTTTATGTTAAAGAGAATAGGAAGATTGGTGTTCCTGATGATGATGATGATTGGAAAGCAGTCAGTAGTTTTGTGTCAATTTTGAAAGTGTTTTATGATGCTACGTTGACATTATTTGGTGCTCCGTGCTCGTTATATCACTTGCAATCTTGCTGCCGCTGATGTGTTTGGAGTTGGTAGGATGATAAATAATCTTTTCCATGAGCACTCAGAGCATAGGAGCATGGCACTGAAAATGAAGGCTAAGTATGAAAAGTATTGGGTGATATTTTGAATATCAATCTGTTGATGTTTGTTGCTGTCTTTCTTGTCCCGAGGTATAAGCTGAGGTATGTTGATTTTCTTGTTCGAAAATTGTTTGATGAGCTAAAGGCGAAGATCTTATCTTTGAATATAAAGCTGGCAGTTGATGAATTATTTAAGATTTATGATGAGTCCATGCCTTCTGTGCATAAAGCACAAGAAAGTTCTACTAATACTTCTTCTACATCTACATCTGGGCTGAATAGTTTGAATGAGTCAGATCAAAGGGGAAACGTTCTAAGCTTTGGTTCTTTATTGAGTGTTGATCAAATGGAGTTGGGATCTAATTGTTGTGAGAACAAGTTTGAAGTGGATAAGTATTTGGAGGATGCTTTTGAAACTTCAACTTCAACATGCTTTGAAGTTCTACAATGGTGGAAAGATAACCATAAGAGATACCCAATTTTATCCAAAATGGCTCGAGATGTGCTAGAGATACCGGTTTCCACTGTTGCTTTTGAATCTGTTTCAGTATTGGGGGCGTGTTCTTGATTCATTTCATACTTCTTTATCTCCGTCTATGGTGGAGGCATTGATTTGTGGACAGGATTGGCAACGTACTTCTGACATGCCTATTAACATTGAAGAAAGCTTGATTGATATGGAGATGATTAACGAAGGAAATATTCTGTTTATTCATTTTTACTACAAGTTTTTATATAACTTATGCCTAAGTTAATAAGTTAGTGTCTTACTAATCTTTATATATCACTTGTTGTATTGATATTTGTAGGTCTGAAGGAATTGCTATTGGAGCACCAAGACATCAAAATTGATGAATCTGATGTGGTTATTGAACAATCAACAATTATTCTTGATGATGAATTAATAGACTAGTAACTGTGTAGAATGGATCCATTTCTGTTTTTTGCTATATTTTAGAGCTACAAGTTAGAACGGTAAACTTCAGCAGCTTCCACTTTTTGGATATGGTCTGTAATTTGTTGCTTTAATTATTTTTGTGGGATTTGGTCAAAGTTTTTTAGGTAATATTGTAATTTGAAACTTAAGAATGGTTAAGCAGGTTTAAGTTAAATTATGTAGTAGTAAGTTGAACTTTTGCATTTCACAATAAGCACAGGTTTGAGTTGAAAGAGTACCCAACTCGAATATCCGTTGATCCATTTTCAGATTTGGATTATATATTTGTCTATATTTTGAAATGGATAGTTTGGATATCCATTATATCCGGTCTTAGATACCCGATCCAAATGGATATCGTTGACCGAATATCCGGCTAAAAATGGATCGGATATGAATCGGGATTTTCGTCAAAAAAAATTCGGATATCGGCCATAACGGATCGCATCGATCCGAATGCTCAGGCCTACTTCTAGTGTAATACATCTTGGTGGTCTTACTAGAAGGACTGTGAATGTTGAAAACTGTGAAGGCTTAATTGTGGCTCCTTTTGATAAGGAAATTAGAGCAGCTGTGGTTGACATTGGGAATAATAAGAGTCTTGGGCCTGATGGTTTTGGGAGTCAATTCTTTAAATTCAGTTGAGACCTAGTTAAGAATGACGTGGGTGCAACTATAAGGGTGTTTTTTAGCATTCGAAAGCATTTGAAGCAATTCAATGCTACTTTCATTAGCCTGATTCCTAAGGTGGAAAGACCTTTTCTAGTAAAGGAATTTAGGCCTATATCCTATTGTAACACTATGCTCAAAATCATTTCTAAAATCCTAGTCGCCAAACTAAGGCCTCTCTTGGATGATATTATGGTTGTGAACCATGGTGCATTTATGCCAAGACGGAGTATAGCACACAATGGAGATGTTGCGCATGAGTTAGTCGAAATAAGTTATGAAAGGAAGAGCATCTCTCCTAGATGTATGATCTAAGTGGATTTGCAAAAGGCATATGATAGTGTGAGATGGCAATTCCTACCGGATTCTATGAGCTACTTTGGCTTCCCTTATTATCTCATTGTCTGGATTATGTAGTGTGTCAGCACGCCTTGGTATTCAGTCATTATTAATGGTGAACCTAAGGGTTTCTTTAAGGGTGAGAAAGGGCTAAGGTAGGGTGATCCCTTTCCCCTTTCTTGTTTGTTCTTGTGATGGAAGCTTTGAACAAGAAGCTGAATCTCCTTAGTAAAAAGAAAGGCTTTAAGTTCCACCCTAAATGTAAGCAAATGCAACTCATAAGCACTGCCTTAGTTGATGATCCCTTGATCTTTTGCAAGCCTAATCCTAGTACTTTTTAGTTAATTAGGAATGGGTTGTTGGACTTTGGCAAGGAATCTAGGATCATGGCTAATGTTGCTAAAAGTAAGGTGTTCTTTGGGGGTATTAATAGAGGAGTGAAAGTTGATTTTGAAAATTTGTTGGGGATTGCTCCTGGTTATTTTCCTATAAGATACCTTGGTCTTCCTCTACACTCTAGAAGGTTGAAAATAGGTGAATTCTTCCCTTTGCTTAATAAAGTTACTTCTGTGTTACAGAGGTAGAATATTTCTAAAATCTCTTATGTTGGAAGAGTGCAAGTTATCAAGTCTATGATAGAAAGTATTCTCTCCTTTTGGATGCAGGCTGTTATTTTGCCTAAAAAAGTGGTGTGCAAAATCATTGCTTTGTGTAGATCCTACTTGTGGTCAGGTGAGATAGGGTGCAAGAGAAGTTTAGCTGTCTGGGTCATGTTTGTAGGCTTGTGGAGGAAGGTGGCCGACCTAAACTTTAAGGAGCTCTTATCCTGGAATAAGGTTCTTGTCTTTAAGCTTGGCTTTGATATATTCATGGGAAGAATTAATCTCAAGACTAAATAGGCTCGGTTTAACCTCCTCAAAAGGAAAGATTTTTTGTCAGTAAGTATTTCTGTCCAAGACTCTTGGATTTGGAAAAGCATATTGCAGATCAGACATTAGATAATCTCAAAGCTAAATTTTCAGGATGAAATTGATAGGAGTGCTTCTTTTAGACCCTCATGTCTGATTGATAAGAGAAACAAATTGCATAACAATTTTGTCTATGACTTATTTCGTCACCATGATGAGAAGAAGGACTGGAATGGTCTGATTTGGAAGGACATGCATTCTAAGAAGTGAATTTTTCATGCTTGGCTTGTGACTTTGCGAAGGCTTCCCATAGCTTTTAAACTTCATAAAGTTGGTGTTACTGACAACAGTTTATGCAAAGTTTGTCAATTAAAAGATGAGAATGAGATGCACCTTTGGTTTTGTTGTGGCTTTGTGAAGCAAGTGGTTGATCTTGTGTTAAACTGGATTGTAATTAACTCAAGATTCCAGTCTATGCTAGAGTGGTGGAATTGGTTCCTGATGTGTAGACAAAAAAAGAGAAATATCTTCTACCCTAGATTGCTTGTTGTGCTGGGTATTATATACTACACCTGGTGGATAAGAAATGAATGTACGTTCATAAATGTTCAGCCTAACGCAACAAGGTGTGCTAAGTGCATAATTGAAGATTGCAAGCTCAAGATCCTAACTAAGTTCGTAATTGATGGTAGAAGGGGTGATACCATGAGAAGGAGACTTCAAATATAGGGGTCTTCTTTGTTGGTTTCTTCTTTGGGTTGTGTGTGGGTGGGAGAGTTTCTTTTCTTTCTTTGAATTTTAGCTCCCCCTCTTTTCCTATTGTTGAGAGCGCTAACTCCTGCCATCTTGAGGACGCATGGAATTGTTTGGCCTTCATTTATGCATCGAGACCTAATCTTGATTCTGATAGCGAGGAAAGAATCTTGGTAGGGTCCTTGTAGGGCGTTTTGGAGCTATTTTCTTGGTTGTGTTTTCTGAGAGTGTGGTGAGGTCTTTGGGTTGGGTTTTGGGTAGTCTATTGTTAAAAGAACTCCTCTCTTGCCTCGTGTGGAGGAGTATATGTTGATTATCTTCTTCTATGATACATTAAGGTGGTTTGTTCCTTATATAGGCATAGTGGGATAGAGTGACTTGCCATGTGGACAACCTACTAGATATCTTTGTCGGAAGTTCAAGTTCTTTAGGTGTTTTTTTTTGCTGTTTTTTTTGTGTGTTTGTAATAGGTCGTTGTGAACTCTTCCTCATTTCTCAATAAAATGTTTACCATTGGCAAAAAAATGTCATATATTCTTAATTAGAGGGATAACTAGGACCTTGACTTAGTTTGGTTTAGAAAGTCATTTAGGGAGAGAGTTATTTTAGAAATGAGTGTACTAGTTTCAATTAGACTGAAAATATTTTTAAATTGAGGAGTTGTTGGAGTGCATGGTGTCGGAAAACAAAAAAAAATTAAAATGGCACATGCCTCAATAAATCAAGTGTAAATTTTGCACCCCAAAATGAAAAGTATGATAGAGAATGGATGGCTGGTGTTTTCCCAACACTCCCACCATCAACCCACTCATATAATGCCACAAGGCATTGTATGACACTAAGAGCATCATCTTCCATGGTAGGCTAAAAGCCAAATTTTCTTAGCCTAACAAATGGGGGAATGTTAGAGTTAGAAATCAACCAAGCTAATTTGGTGACCCCTTAGCCTAGATCGGGCGTGAATTAGGCTATACGAACTCGAGAATTGAAAGAATGAATGCGAAAATTGTATTAGAATTTTTATGTGCTTGATTGTATTGGTATATGAATATATCTCGTACATATGTATGACCCCCTCTATGTATTTATAGGGGCCTAAAAGATAGTGTCTTCCAAGATATAAAGATAACTAGATAGACGCATGCCTTCTAGATAACCTATACCTAAATATGATACAATTTCCGTTACATAAGATAGAAATAACTCTCACAAGATATAATGTGATTATATCTTGTATTTAAGCGGTCAAATTATCATGCTTTGATACCCTTCTTTCTCGATCATCCTTCTAGAAGCCCGCTGCTTGATTTCGTAAACCTCTCGTAGGCCGCTCCAGTATATCTCGTGGGCTTTGGACCGTTAGGGCCCAAAGCCCACGAGATATACTGGAGTAATGATGGCATGCATGCGAGCGGTTTCCAAGGCAAAGAATCAGCCGCAGAAGATTTGGTTCAATCCCAACTTCAAATTTTGAAATTTGAAATTTTAAGTTGAAATTGAAAGGGGTATTGTTGGGCCCAATTGACCAACAACCCACGAAGCGTACCAGGTCAGTCCGCAAGAGGCTTGTCGAGCTAAGCAACGTATTTCTAGAAGGGTGTTCTAGTAATGGGTATCGGTGCAGGCCAATTTGCTCGTCAAAAATAAGATAGAATTTCCTTCTATCTTATAGGCTTCGTATTTATCTTATGTCGGGAATAATCTATCTAGTGGCATTTATATCTATCTAGTCTATCTTGTAACGATATATCTTTTAGGCCCCTATATAAGCATAGGGAGGGGGTCATACGGAGAGGAACACACATTCATACATCAATACAATCGAGCAATACAAATTACAATACGATTTTCTCATTCTTTCTTTCGATTCTTAAGTTCGTTTAGCCTAATTCACGCCCGATCTAGGCTAAGGGGTCGCCAACTTAGCTTGGTCGATTTCTAGCTCTAACACTACGCTTGACCAGAACAGGGAGCAACTAGAGGCAAACCTAGATACGGTCCAAGAGTTACGGGAATTAGCCCACCTCAGAGTAGCTCGATACCAACAGCAAGTATCCAGGAGCTACAACAAGAACGTAAGAGTCAAGGTCTTCCGAGTAGGTGACTGGGTACTTCGCAAAGTATTCCAGAACACAGCGGAGCAAAACGCGGGAAAATTGGCACCAGGATGGGAAGGACCTTACCGGATTACGAAGGTCGTGGGGCAAGGAGCTTACCAGTTGGAGTCCGAGGAAGGAGAACCAGTGCCTAGGAGTTGGAACGCCACTCACCTTAAGAAGTATTATTTCTAGAAACTCTAACTTTAGTTACTTAGCTTAATTTGCGTATTAGAAGGTCTTGGATTTTCTTCTTTTTCGGGGGGATGCAAGGGGGTTCCTGAACCATCACCCCACTTTTATTTCTAGATCATAGTTCCAGTGATTAGCACTAGTTAGCACACTATTTCACGTTCTTGTGATCCTTTTGAGTTATGAATAAAATTTATTACAAATTACTTCGTTTATACACACGGAAAACAAGAATGTGCCTCTCGAGGGCACGCCTTTGCAAATTTCGCACGATACATAAATCTACACCAGGGTACCCGCCTAGTAGCCCCGATCAAGCTACAAAAAGGCAAACATTCCCACAAAACTCGTGGACGTAACGATTAGGCCCATAAGTGACCTAGGCATTTATCGCCAGAGATCCCACAAAACTCGTGGACGTAATGATTTGGCCCATAAGAGGCCTAGGCAAGTATCGCCAGTATTGCAAAACTCGCACGAACATCCGGATCCACGAATAAGGCATAAGTCGCCTAACACATATGCTAGCATCCAACGGATTAATCCATATACACTAACTGGTAATACAACCCAGACATGCCATCAAAACATTCGATATCGCAAAAGCTAACGTTAGCACTTCGTACAAGCAAGCTTGTTTATTACAAATAATAACCGCTAAGGCACGTTAGGAACCTACACTATTTCTAGTAAAGACGAGCGTGCCTTTCCAGACACAACCTCTAGACGAAGGTGGTCCTCCCCTACATGATGCAAGGGGTAGCAAATCCACCTCCCACTACGACAACTTTACCAATCACGAGATTAAAATTGCACAAAATCACCTCTAGACTCCCGCTCTAGAGATGTGCATTCGCAATCTTACATACTTAATTAGAACACAAGCACACTTCTCCGGGTACCTTCCCTAGAGTGTAAATCTACAAACACATCCCTAAAAGAGAGAAGGGGTACTAGTCCTTTCCGACAAGGGCTTGTCCGAGAAAAATATCTTGTTTTTGGATAAGGCAGGTGGAGCTATACCTAGGCAAAGCCGCGGGAACAATATACGTTCCCGAAAGTCGGTTTGGCAATAGGGATCGTGCTACAACATCGGGCAAGTCCGCTCCGAATAAATTCCAAATTCTAGGTAACGCAATTAAAGCTATTCCTACAACAATCAAGGGCGGACACCGTCTTATTTTGACAAACCTTTTCAATGAGCAAAAAACATGCATAGCTAGATAGAATAAGGCCATACAGTGGACCAGCGATTAAAGGTTCCTACACCAGGGGTACAAAGTTTTCCCTGTAAGTCAAAGTATTGGCCCCAAGGCCACACCAGAATCATTTTTAAGTTTTTTGGCAAACGACATTGCCAGAGAAAATACTTAAAACAAAAGACGATTGAAAAAACCACCACTTAGAAAGATTACTTAGCTGGAGAAGGGGTTTGCGATGAGAGTTGCTCGTCTTTGTCCTTCTGAACAATATCGCTAGAACCCGCGGCTGGAACATCTTCCATCGGAGCTGGAGAATTGGCATCATCCTCCAAGTCCTCATTGGGCAGGAAGTCTTCTCCGGGCACCTTAGAACCGGGGGGGAATAATGCGTCAAAAGTGGCCTTTAGCTCTTCCAGGTCCCAACGACCGCTCTCTCCGCTAGCAACACTCTCTAGCACTTCAATCTCGGCCATGGTTTGGAAGATATGGGGTTTTTAGGTAAAGCAGAGAAAGAGATAGAGAGAGAGTAAAGGAGAGAGGAAGCAAGGAAGAGGATGAAGACGAAGCGAGAGAAAAGGAAGGTATGTACCTGATGTAAGCAATGGAAGTGACGCCTCTGTGGTAAAAAAGGGGGCTAGGGGTGTATTAATACAAAGCAATGATTGCACTCAGAGGCGTCACTTCAATCGAATTACTCAGGTACAAATCCTTCTCTCTTATTCTTCATCTTCTTTCCTTTTGTTTTCTGGCAAACCTCGCCTCTTTCCACGTTTAGCTTCTCTCTTGAATCTTACCCATTTTTCACCACACCATGGCCGAAATTCCCCTCTTCGCACCTTCAAATTCTCTGATGCCTCAAGACCAGTTCTTATGTAATCTTACGCCTGACGATGTAGCTAGAACCATCGCTGAGGGTGGGTTTCCGGCTGGAACCGTGACCCACTGCCCTCAAGACGAGTTGATCGACTGGATTCGCCCCGGCTGGATTTGCTTTACTGAATTTCCGTTCTCCCTCGGACTCAAATTCCCCTTTTCCCCTTTCATTAGGGATTTCCTTAGGGATTTAGGCGTCTCCCCATCCCAAATCATGCCTACGACCTGGCGCATACTCAGGTGCGTCGACGAGCTAGCCTCTAGAAAAGGGATCGTCATGACCGTTAGCGAGTTCTTGATAGCATACAAAGTAGTGCCCTCTAGGCCAGGTAGGATTTCACTTCATGCTAGAGATCCGAGAGACCCCCTGATCCCTGGTGTCAAAAACCCTAACACGGGGTGGCAATCGCGTTATTTCTTTGTTGAGAGGCGCTCCTTGGGCGAGTTAGGAGATATTTACAAAGATGTTTTCCTAGATGCATGGAACACTACTCTTAAGAGCCTTGCTTGCTCTGCTTTGTGATTTTTACTAGCGTATGCAACTAGACATGCTGCTCTAGCTACTGCATCTTACTAATAATTGCTTGATGACACCCTGTGTAGTGCCAAAGAACTTTAACTCCAGAGCGTCTAGCGGGAAGCTGATCAACACGCTGTTGACCACCGAGCCCAAGAATCGTACGCCCAGCAAGGTCTTCAACGAGCCGGAAAAATCGAAGGAGGAACATCAACCCCAAAGCTCCAGCCACGAGACTACGAGTCTAGAAGCCTCACCCCTTGCCGTCAAGATGTCGAGCACCTCCAAGCCCACCAACTCCGGTAAGCTCGTGTAATGATTCTTCCTCTACATACTAGATGATTCTTCTGGTAACAGATCCTGATTTCTGACTTATGGCGCAACCAGGTCGTGAGAGGAATCTTTCCACGAATGTAATGCTGCAAAGGATGTTAAGATCCCACAACTCGAACCCTCTTCCCCTTGTGCCAAAGAAAGAAGGTCAACAGGAGCGCCCTCACCTGAAGCGCAAGCTAGAGACGCCTTCAACCATTGATCTCTCCAAAGACGATGCCAACGATTTCTGGGACGCTGTTCTCGAGTCTACCCCTACTGACACTAAAGTCTGCTTTGCAAAAATAGGAGGGGAACAGGCGTTGGCGCAATCAAAGCAGTCCGTGATGAAGGTTAGCCCTCGTGTATTTACGTAACTCCTTACCCCAGCAAACTGCTTCCCCCCATGCGGTTAGTAACGCAACGCCATTTGCAGGCAACCCAAGAGCTCGCTCTAGCCATGAATGTTTATGTGAAGGAGATGTCCATGCTACAAGACAAAGAAAAGCATGCTTCCGAGGTGGCGCTAGAGGCTGGTCACCAGAACCGTGCTCTCAGAGCCACGCTAGAAGCTCAGCAGGCTCAAACTGCCAAACTCCAGGAAGAGGTGACCGCTCAAGCTGAGAAGATTGCTATGCTTCAAGAGACTGTGGACAGCTTCACCCACCAAGTCATACGGATTGGCACCTTCTACTCCACCAAGGCCAAGATCGAAGTGCTTGAAGACGTTGATGGCGGGAAAAGCGATCGCTGGAACTTAGCAGAGTTGAAGGACACCTTCGACACCCTGTTTCCTCCTGGCTCTAAGGTTCCCGGAGAGGACTTCCTGCCCAACGAGGACCTAGAAGACGATGCTAATTCTCCAGCCCCGGCGGAGGATACCTTGGTCGCTAGCGCCGATGGCCAACAAGTGGACAAAGACGGGGGTGTAGCGTCCACGAACCCTTCTCCTGAAAAATGATTTTCATATGCGTGCTACTTCTTTGTTTCCAGTACTTGATCCGGCAATGTTTATTGCCTTAAGACGTGATGATAATTTTGGGATGGCACTCGTGCCAAGACTTGATTTTACGGGGAAAACATTGTACCCCTGGTGTAGGAAACTTCTATCTATAGGCCCGCTGTATGGCTTTGTTAATTTAGTTATATGCGTTTTGTTTTGATAGTGCATGCCTTAGTAACTAGGCGTTTGTTTGCCAATTCTTTTTAGCTTTAAGCATGGCTTCGATCGCGTCGCCTGGTAGCGTCTGAAGCACATTTCGGGCAGGCTTGATTGACATTGAAGCCTGATCCTTGCTACTTAGTCGGCTCTCGGGAACGTGCCCTGTTCCCGTAATCTTGGCAAGGCATGGTTCTAGATGCTCTGGCTAGTAACTGGGATATTTCACTTGAGTAAGCCCTGCCGGAAGGCCTGGAATCCTTTATCTTCCTAGGGAGTATTTATACTCTGGAGAATGTACCCAGAGAGATGTGCCCGTGTCTCAAACGAGCGTAAGAAATCGCTTACGCATATCTAGAGCAGGAGTCTGGAAATGATGTCGGTAAAAGTAATCCCGATATTCATGCAGCTAGTAAAGAGATTATAGTATGATGATGTGGTTGGTGGCGAATTCACCACCCCTTGTGTTAACCGGTGCAAGGATCACCTATGTCTAGAGACCGTGTCTAGAAAAGCGAGTTTGCCTTTGCTAGAAGTGGTATAAGTACTTAGCGAGTCTTAGCGGTTATTGTTCGTAGGAAACAAGCTTGTTTGTTCGACGTGCTAACGTTAGCTCTTGCGGTACCGAATGTTTGATGTCATGCCTGGGTTGTATTACCAGTTAGTGTATATGGATTAATCCATTGGATGCTAGCATGTGTGTTGGGCGACTTGTGCCTTATTCATGGATCCAGATATTCGTGCGAGTTTTGCAATTCTGGCGATACTTGCCTAGGCCTCTTATGGGCCAAATCATTACGTCCACGAGTTTTGTGGGGTTACTGGCGATAAATGCCTAGGTCGCTTATGGGCCTAATCATTACGTCCACGAGTTTTGTGGGAAGGTTTGCCTTTTTGTAGCTTGATCGGGGCTACTAGGCGGGTACCCAGGTGTGGTTTTTTGTATCGTGCGAAATTTGCAAAGGCGTACTCTCGAGAAGTACATTCTTGTTTTCCGTGTGTAATAAATTT
This sequence comes from Polygonum aviculare, assembly GCA_934048045.1. Lineage (NCBI taxonomy): Eukaryota > Viridiplantae > Streptophyta > Magnoliopsida > Caryophyllales > Polygonaceae > Polygonum > Polygonum aviculare. The sequence continues at coordinate 15,749,978 of OW204024.1, forward strand.
CATTCATAACTCAAAAGAATCATAAGAACGCAAAACAGTGTACTAACTAGTGCTAATCACTAGAACTATGACCTAGAAGTAAAAGTGGGGTGATGGTTCAGGAACCCCCTTGCATCCCCCCAAAAAAGAAGAAAATCCAAGACCTTCTAATATGCAAAACAAACTAAGTAACTAGAGATAGGGTTTCTAGAAATAATACTTCTTGAGGTGAGTGGCGTTCCAACTCCTAGGTACTGGTTCACCTTCCTCGGACTCCAACTGGTAAGCTCCTTGCCCTACGATCTTCGCAATCCGGTAAGGGCCTTCCCATCCAGGCGCCAATTTTCCCGCGTTTTGCTCCGCCGTGTTCTGGAACACCTTGCGAAGCACCCAGTCTCCAACTCGAAAGACCTTAACTCTTACGTTCTTGTTATAGCTCCTGGACACTTGCTGCTGGTATCGAGCTACTCTGAGGTGGGCCGACTCCCGTAACTCTTGGACCGTGTCTAGGTATGCCTCGAGTTGCTCCTTGTTTTGGTCAAGCGTAGCTAGACCATATCGCGCGGTTGGGACCTGGATTTCAGCTGGGATGACTGCCTCGCACCCGTATACTAGAGAAAAGGGGGTTTGCCCCGTTGCTTTCTTGGGAGTGGTGCGATCAGCCCAAAGCACGTAAGGTAGCTCCTCTGCCCACTTGCCTTTGGACTTGGTTAGCCTTTTCTTCAAATTGTTTATGATCACCTTGTTTGAGGCCTCTGCTTGCCCATTTGCCTGGGGGTATCTAGGAGTCGATGTAACCAGGTCGATATTCCAGCCTTGGCAGAAATCTCGCATTCTCTAGCTAATGAACTGGGAACCGTTGTCGCAAACGATCATCGCTGGGATCCCGAAGCGGCATAGGATATTGCGCTCGATGAACGAGATCACGTGCTTGTCCTTGATTTCTCTATATGCCTCAGCCTCGATCCACTTGGAGTCATAGCCAGGAAGAATACCTTTTGCCCCGTAGAGGGAGGTAGTTTTCCTACAATATCCATCCCCCACCTCATGAAGGGCCAAGGAGTGAGGGTTGGATGTAGGCTCTCGGAGGGTTGGTGGGAAGTTGATGCGTGTCGTTGGCAAGCCTTGCATTCCTGGGCATACTTGGTGGCGTCGCGTCGTAGCGTTGGCCAGTACCACCCATGTCTAAGTATCTTGTTTGCCAAGCTCCTACCCCCAGCATGGTTCCCGCAATATCCTTCATGGATCTCTTTCATAACACTCTCTATCTCTTCTCCTTCCGCGCATCTTTGCAAGACCCCAGACGAAGACTTGTGGTAGAGTACGCCTTGGTGGACGATGAATCGTGTGGCTTTTGCTCTTAAAGCTCTTGCCTCCGTTTTACCCTCAGGCGCCTTCCCGTGTATTAGCCAGTCCAGATACGGTTTGATCCAGCTGCTGGACTTTGATCCAAAGTGTGTGTCAAGGCTAGCTACTGGGAGCGTGTGTAGCATGGATGTCTCTTTGGGATGCTCAATCGCCGAGTGTAGGAGGTGTACTAGCGGGATCTGGGAGTATTCACTCGGATTGAGTACTGAGCCTAAGCCTGCTAAGGCGTCGGCCAACGTATTGTTTTCCCTGGGTACCTGTTCGAAGGTGATCTGCTGGAAATCTCCCGCTAATGCTTTCGCTCGCTCCAGATAAAGAGCCATTCTTTCGTCTTTTGCCTCGAACAGGCCCAGTATCTGGTTTATTACCAAGAGGGAGTCGCATCTTACTTGAAGATTCCGGATTGCTAGGTCTCGTGCTAGTCCTAACCCGAAAATCAAAGCCTCGTACTCCGCCTCATTGTTTGTGGCGCCGAAATCGCATCTTACGGCCTGAGCTAGCCTATCTCCCTTGCTTGATTCCAAGACCACCCCTAGCCCTATTCCTCTGGCGTTGGAAGCCCCATCTGTGTTGAGCGTCCACGTGTCGTGTGTCTCGCTTGGGATAGGGGCAGGTGTGCTTGCGTTTGCAGCCTCCACTAGATCAGGTGTGAAGTCAGCGACGAAGTCAGCTAGGATTTGTGACTTGATGGCCTTGCGAGGTTCATACTTGATGTCATAGCCGCTAAGTTGCACTGCCTACTTGGTCATCCGTCCAGAGAACTCCAGCTTCTGCATTACTTGCCGCAGGGGGTAGCTGGTTTGCACTGCGATCGTATGCGCTTCGAAGTAAGGGCGTAGCTTATTCGAGCTCATGACGACGGCGAGGACTAGTTTCTCGAGGGGGGTGTATCTAGTCTCTGCTGAAGTCATCGTCTTGCTAACGAAGTAAACCGGCATCTGTTGTCCGTCGGCTTCCCTGACTAGAACCCCGCTGAATGTGCTCCCCGATACTGCTAGGTATAGCTGCAAGATTTCTCCTGGTACCGGTTTGGCTAGCAATAATGGATTGGAAAAATACCCCTTGAGTTCCTGGAAAGCTTTCTCGTGTCGTTCGTCCCACTGGAAGCTTTTGTTTTTCTTGAGTATGTCGTAGAACAAGCGACACTTGTCGGCTGACTTGGATATGAACCTGTTAAGGGCGGCGACCTTTCCTGCGAGCTTTTGTACTTCCTTGATGTTCTTGGGCGATCTCAGAGAAGCTATTGCTTTCACTTGGTCGGGACTAGCCTCAATCCCCCTTTTAGTTACGATGTAACCTAGAAATTTTCCAGACTGAGCTCCGAACGTGCACTTTTGAGGGTTAAGCTTCATATTGAATTTTTCGAGAATGCTGAAGGCTTCCTCGAGGTGCTGTTGGTGCTGTATCGCCATCGTGCTTTTGACCACCATATCGTCGATATACACCTCCATGGTCTTCCCGATTTGATTCTGGAACATGTGGTTAACGAGGCGCTGGTAAGTGGCACCAGCGTTCCTTAAGCCGAATGGCATAACCCGATAACAATACGTCCCTTGTCCCGTTATGAAGGACGTCTTCTCTTGATCTTCAGGGTGCATCTGGATCTGGTGATAGCCACTAAAGGCGTCCATGAATGTCAAGAGCTCGTGACCAGCGGTGGCATCGACCATCGTGTCTATGTGGGGGAGTGGGAACGAGTCCTTAGGACAAGCCTTGTTCAGGTCGGTAAAGTCCACGCAAACCCTCCATTTCCCATTCTTCTTTGGGACGACCACCACGTTAGCCAGCCACTCTAGATATTTCACCTCTCGGATTTTGCCCGTGTCTAATAGCTTCCTTACTTCCTCGTCGACCGCCTGGATTCATTCCGGGGCAAACCTCCTTCTTTTTTGTTTTACTGGGGAGAAGCTAGGATCGGTATTAAGCTTGTGCGTGATTACCCCTGGGTCAATTCCAGTCATATCCTCGTGGCTCCGTGCGAAGCACTTCTGATGTTTCTCCAGGAAGGACACAAGTTCTACCTTAATGGACGTGTCTAGTCCGATGCCCAGGCGAACGATCCGTCCTTCCCCTATTGCTACCTCCTCCACTTCTTCTTCTTCCTCTCGGGTCTGATCAGGAGGGGTAGCGTCCTGTAATTGCTATGCCTGCGGCCCAACGGCCGTAGGCTTTAGAGCAGTCTTGTAGCACTCTCTGGCTAGCCTCTGATCTCCTCGGATCTCTTGTACTCCTTTTGGCGTAGGGAATTTCACCGTCTGGTGATAGGTGGAAGCCACTGCCTTCATGTCGTATAGCCAGGGACGTCCCAAGATCACGTTGTAGCTGGATGGGCAATCTATCACCAGGAACTCCACTTGCAAGTTTACTCCCTTTGCGAAGGTTTGTAGGGTTATGTTTCCTGTGGTGTGTTTTACTTCGCCGCTGAATCCCACGAGGGGGACTGGTTGCCTGTGGAGGTCGTTTTCTGATAAACCCATTTCCTTGAGGGCGGTGAGTGTTATGAGGTTAGTAGAGCTACCGGTGTCGACCAGTATCCTCCTCATAAGGACGTTTCCTATGTGTAAGGAGATCACCAAACCGTCATGATGAGGCCCGACCTGGTTTTCAATATCGGAGTCGTCGAAGACTATTGCCAACCCGGCAGGTTGTCTAGATCGCCTCTCTAGATGGGTTGGTTTTCCCAAGTACCCCTCTCGCGCATGTCTCTTGGCTGCCGAGTAAGTAAGACCACACACACTCGAGCCTCCAGTGATTACGTTCACCACCCTTTCTGGGGTAGGGGGCATTTTCTCGTTCGCCTTTCTAGAGTAGGGATTATCTAGAAGATCGCGAGGAACTCTGGCGTCTGGAGCCGCTTCCCGGATCTTGCCTTTCGAGATTAAGTGTGCCACTTCCCTCCTGAGCATGATGCAGTCTTTGGTCCAGTGGCCGTGGTTGTCGTGGAACTCACACCATTTGTTCTCGTCGGCTCCTGCCTTGGGTGCTTTATCTTTTCTGGGCCACCTAACTAGGTCCCCCATCTTGGAGAGATTCTTCACCAGTTGCGATGGCGAGATTTTGAGATTGTAATCCTCCAGAGGTGGTGGCAATGGATCGCGTTCCTTCTCTGTTGGCGGCCTATTGCGTGCTAGATTAACCCGTTTGGCTGGGTGTCTCTCGTTGGAACGATCACGCCCGCCCCTCTTCTGGTCAAAGGGCGATCGCCTCCTTTTTGGATATTCCCTCTTGCGATCATTGCCGCCCCTCCTATCGGAACCTCTAGGTTCTGCCGATCTTCTTCGTAGGGACCTATCTTCCTCCAATCGCACGTGTGCTAGTGCCTTGGACTGGACCTCCTCGAAAGTAACACATGGGTGTTTGGTCAGCTCCTGGTACAACCCCCCGTCAAGTATGATCCCTTGCCGGAAAGCCTCGATTGCGGTCGTAGTGTCGCAATTTGGGATGGTTACTTTGTCCTTGTTAAAGCGATCTAAAAAAGCTCTCGGGGTCTCATGGTTCTTTTGTTTGACCCGGTACAGGTCGCTAGACTGCTTCTCGAACTTGCGACTACTTGCGAACTGGCTCCGGAAGGTGTCCGAGAGGTCGGCGAAGGACTTGATACTCCCTCTAGGTAGACCGATGAACCAGGTGAGGGCTGGTCCAGTCAGGGTCGTTCCAAACCCTTTGCACATCACGGACTCCTTTGAGTGACTGGGAACTGAGCTGGTCATCATCTTTTGTTTATAGATGGCTATGTGCTCGTTAGGGTCCGTGGTTCCGTTGTATGGGTTCATGGTGGGTATAGTGACTTTTCTTGGTATTTCGGCCCGAGCGATCCTAGGGACGAAAGGTGATTCGTCGTATCCATCGTGGGCCTCTGGTTGCACCGGCTGGTATCCGGTGTGGCTTCTAACAACCTGATCGGAGATGGCCCCAATCTGCTCCATGACCTTCCTTCGGATGAGGGCGTCTAGATCAACATCCTGGTGTCTCTCAGTGTAAGCATTCTCCGCTATCCACACGTTCCCGGAGCGGGTTCGATAGGTGTTACCTGGAGGTGTGACCTGGTTTCCGGGGATCTCCTTGTTTGTCGCTTGTTCGCGATTGCTCTCGGGGTTAGGCGTATGCTGAGTGTTCAAGACTCCGCCTTGGGTGTCGTTCCCGTGGTTTCCCCCAGAAGTTCCCTCCCCGGAGTCGAAGTTCAGTCGAGTCGCAGGACCCTCGGTGTTTCTGGGCACGTTGGCGGGCTGTCTTGCCGTGGTGAGTAACTGGTTCTGGCTCCTGAGTTGGTTGTTTTCGTTGGTCAAGCGCTCCATGCTGGCTTCAAAGAAGCCTTTTTGCTGCTCGAGTTCTTTCTGGAGAAGCTCCATGCGACGACGAACCTCCGCCATCTCGTCTTCTCGTTGCTTAGACAAGATTTCTTCTTGCTGGGTGGCGTTGTTCTTTTCTGGCACAAACTCCCTAGATTCCGACATTGTTATGGATGAGAAACTTGAACAGCACGTGATCCTTTGTTCATAAGTTGCCAAATTCTTTGCCCCACGGTGGGCGCTAAATTGTTAGGGCTAGAAATCGACCAAGCTAAGTTGGCGACCCCTTAGCCTAGATCGGGCGTGAATTAGGCTAAACGAACTTAAGAATCGAAAGAAAGAATGCGAAAATCGTATTGTAATTTGTATTGCTCGATTGTATTGATGTATGAATGTGTGTTCCTCTCCGTATGACCCCCTCCCTATGCTTATATAGGGGCCTAAAAGATATATCGTTACAAGATAGACTAGATAGATATACATGCCACTAGATAGATTATTCCCGACATAAGATAAATACGAAGCCTATAAGATAGAAGGAAATTCTATCTTATTTTTGACGAGCAAATTGGCCTGCACCGATACCCATTACTAGAACACCCTTCTAGAAATACGTTGCTTAGCTCGACAAGCCTCTTGCGGACTGACCTGGTACGCTTCGTGGGCTGTTGGTCAATTGGGCCCAACACGTAGCTAAACCATACCGCGCGGTTGGGACCTGGATTTCTGCTGGGATGACTGCCTCGCACCCGTATACCAGGGAAAAGGGGGTTTTCTCCGTTGCTTTCTTGGGAGTGGTGCGATCAGCCCAAAGCACGTAGGGTAGCTCCTCTGCCCACTTGCCTTTGAACTTGGTTAGTCTTTTCTTCAGATTGTTTATGATCACCTTGTTCGAGGCCTCTGCTTGCCCATTTGCCTGTGGATATCTGGGAGTTGATGTAACCAGGTCGATGTTCCACCCTTGGCAGAAATCTCTCATTCTTTGGCTAATGAACTGGGAACCGTTGTCACAAACGATTGTTGCTGGGATTCCGAAGCGGCATAGGATGTTGCGCTCGATGAACGAGATCACATGCTTGTCTTTGATCTCTCTGTATGCCTCAGCCTCGATCCACTTGGAGAAGTAATCGGTCATAGCCAAGAAGAATACCTTTTGCCCCGTAGAAGGAGGTAATTTCCCCACGATATCCATCCCCCACCTCATGAAGGGCCAAGGAGTAAGGGTCGGATGTAGGCTCTCGGAGGGCTGGTGAGATGTTGGTGCGTGTCGCTGGCAAGCCTTGCATTCTTGGGCGTATTTGGTGGCGTCGCGTCGTAGCGTTGGCCAGTACCACCCATGTCTAAGTATCTTGTTTGCCAAGCTCCTGCCACCGGCATGGTTCCCGCAATATCCTTCGTGGATCTCTCTCATAACATTCTCAATCTCTTCTCCTTCTGCGCACCTTTGCAAGACTCCAGACGCAGACTTGTGGTAGAGTATGCCTTGGTGGACGGCGAATCGCGTGGCTTTGGCTCTTAAAGCTCTTGCTTCCGTTTTATCCTCGGGCGCCTTCTCGTGTACTAGCCAGTCCAGATACGGTTTGACCCAACTACTGGACTTTGATCCAGAGTGTGCTTCAAGGCTAGCTATTGGGAGCGTGCGTAGCATGGATGTCTCTTTGGGACGCTCGATCGCCGAGTAAAGAAGGTGTATTAGCGGGATCTGAGAGTATTCACTTGGATTGAGTACTGAGCCTAAACCTGCTAAGGCGTCGGCCGACGTATTGTTCTCCTTGGGCACCTGTTCGAAGGTGACCTGTTGGAATTCTCCCGCCAATGTCTTCGCCTTCTCTAGGTACAGGGCCATCCTCTCGTCTTTTGCCTCGAACAGGCCTCGTATCTGGTTTATCACCAAGAGAGAGTCGCCTCTTACTTGCAGGTTTTGGATTGCTAGGTCACGTGCTAGTCCTAACCCGAAAATCAAAGCCTCGTACTCCGCCTCGTTGTTTATGGCGTCGAAATCGAATCTTATGGCCTGAGCTAGTCTATCTCCTTTGCTTGATTCCAAGATCACCCCTAGCCCTATCCCTCTGGCGTTGGAAGCCCCATCTGTGTTGAGTGTCCATGTGTCGTGTGTCTCGCTTGGGATAGGAGCGGGTGTGTTTGCGTTTGCAGCCTCCTCTAGATAAGGTGTGAAGTCAGCGACGAAGTCAGCCAGGACCTGTGACTTTATGGCCTTGCGAGGTTCGTATTTGATGTCATAGCCGCTGAGTTGCACTGCCCACTTGGTCATTCGTCCAGAGAACTCCAGCTTCTGCATTACTTGCCTCAGAGGATAGCTGGTTTGTACTGCGATCGTATGGCTTTGAAGTAAGGGCGTAGCTTATTCGAGCTCATGATGACGGCGAGGACTAGTTTTTCGAGGGGGGTGTATCTAGTCTCTGCTGAAGTCATCGTCTTGCTTACGAAGTAAACCGGCATCTGTTGTCCGTCGGCTTCCCTGACTAGAACCCCGCTCAGTGTGCTTCCCGATACTGCTAGGTATAGCTGCAAGATTTCTCCTGGTACCGGCTTGGCTAGCAACAATGGATTGGAAAAATAACCCTTGAGTTCCTGGAAAGCCTTTTCGTGTCGTTCGTCCCACTGGAAGCTTTTGTTTTTCTTGAGTATGTCGTAGAACAAGCGACACTTGTCGGCTGACTTGGATATGAACCTGTTAAGGGCGGCGATTTTTCCTGCGAGCTTTTGTACTTCCTTGATGTTCTTGGGCGATCTCAAGGAGGCTATTGCTTTCACTTGGTCGGGACTGGCCTCAATCCCCCTTTTAGTTACGATGTAACCTAGAAATTTTCCAGACTGAGCTCCGAACGTACATTTTTGAGGGTTAAGCTTCATATTGAATTCTTCGAGAATGTTGAAGGCTTCCTCGAGGTGTTGTTGGTGCTGTATCGCCAACGTGCTTTTGACCACCATATCGTCGATATATACCTCCATGGTCTTCCCGATCTGATTCTGGAACATATGGTTAACGAGACGCTGGTAAGTTGCACCAGCGTTTCTTAAGCCGAAAGACATGACCCGGTAACAATACGTCCCCTGTCCTGTTATGAAGGACGTCTTCTCTTGATCTTCGGGGTGCATCTGGATTTGGTGGTAGCCGCTAAAGGCATCCATGAATGTTAAAAGTTCATGACCAGCGGTGGCGTCGACCATCGTGTCTATGTGTGGGAGGGGGAAAGAGTCCTTAGGACAAGCCTAGTTCAGGTCGGTAAAATCCACGCAAACCCTCCACTTCCCATTCTTTTTTGGGACGACCACCACGTTAGCTAGCCATTCTGGATATTTCACCTCTCGGATCTTGCTTGTGTCTAGTAGCCTCCTTACTTCTTCGTCAACTGCCTGGATTCGTTCCGGCGCAAACTGTTGGACCCAAGGCTTGAGGCCCATAATCCTTACTGAACCTGTACGCGTATCTAGATAGGCCCACGAGAAACGACGAGATCCGAAGAATCCGAAGTTTTTACATGGAACATTCCACCATATTGGAGAAAATCCCACAGAGCTCTCTAGCGCAGCCCATGAGAAGCCCGTAGAGCTGAGTAACGAGGTTCTAGAAGGCAGTCCGAGTAATGAGCTACGAAATCAGCATATTTGCCTTCCAAGATAAAAGATAGACGTCAATTATATCCAATAAGGATTCCCTCTATCTTATGTAAATGGAATTATATCATATCTAGGGAAATTCTATCTAGTAGATGCGTATCTATCTAGTTAGTATTCTATCTTGTAGAGCACTCTATCTTTTAGGCCCCTATATATACATAGAGGGGGGAACACATATTGTACGCTACACATTCATACACCAATACAATCGAGTACACATAAATTCTAATACAATTTTCGCATCCATTCTTTCGACCTTCGAGTTCGTATAGCCTAATTCACGCCCGATCTAGGCTAAGGGGTCGCCAACTTTGCTTGGTTGATTTCTAGCTCTAACAATTTGGCGCCCACCGTGGGGCACAGAATTTGGCAAATCACGAACGAAGAGTCGTTTGTTGTTCGGGGTCCGGCCAGACAATGTCGGAATCCGGAGAAATAGTGGCAAATCCAAACAACACAGACAACTCTCAACGCGGGAACAACAATCGTGGTCAAACACTAGATTCGCCAAGATCCGAGATCGACAATTCTGCGTACGTACGTAGTTGACAATCGGAATCAACTTCCTGATTTATTAAAAAAGAAGACCTTGGAGATGGTGGACATCCCCCTCATCCAATTAATTATATTCGGATGATTATGTTAATAAGAGAGAGGCAAAGCTATTTGACTCCTAAACACTTGATCCACAAAGGTCCAAATTAGCCAACTCTACGTAATTTACAATCATAGTCAACAAAAAGGAATTCTTTGGATACGTAACACTTCCCCCTTAGTCCAATCACGTATATTCAGACGATCACAGAAGAGGAACGAAGTGGTGATGCCTAGACACTCGATCTCATACACGTTGGCACATGGCTAGTTAGCCACTACTTGGTTCCGTTAAACCAAGGCCTCTGACGGCTCTGACCAAGGATACGACGCACAGCACAAGTTCCGTCCGCCACGAGGACGAGCGATCTTGGACCGCTTACAACCAGTTTTCCATCGAAGTTCCGATCGTCTCTCTCGCCGGAGTCGACACGTGCGGCAGTGATGGTTTAACGGCATCAGTGCACACGACAAGAAGAGTGTTCTGGCTCGGGGGTACAAAGAGAGATTCGTCTGGCCAGGACCTTATTCCTGAACCGGCATCGCCCGAGCTTTACGCTCCCCGACCACACTTCGCTTGCCATTACTGTCGGGGCAAAACCCTAGCCTCCAACTTTGACCGCCATCGCTGCTCGATTAAGAGCAGAGGCTTGTGTTCGTCCGCAACAACGCTGCCGCGATAAAACCATACGCGCTAGCCAAGTGCGCCACCATGTTTAAGCTAGAGATCGAACGCCCCCGAGGACAATAGTGAAGAGGCCGACCTACCACCCGCGCTCCGATTAGGTTCGCTTTCATCCAAGTTCGGAAATCCGAGGGCATCGTCAATGGCTTCTCGTTCCCTAAATTCGGTGTTCGATTACGCTGACGAGACAGTAAGTCTCAGATTGGAAATCCCGAGTACAAGATACGAGACGAGAACAAACCCGATCGTGGAGCGCCTCATGAGAAGGTTTTGGCTTATGGACCAAGTCAACCTTTGCCATAACAAGCGTGCTTGCTCGGTGGGCACAAAATCAATCACATTGGCCATCACGATCCTTGCAAGCTGTCAACACCTACAATTCTCAAATCTTCAATCTGCGGTGAAAAGATACGAATATGCATAATGGGCCTACTATATGGAAGAAGACCATTATGGAAATATATAATTCGTGCAAACGGACTAATCCTGATCTTATTTTTATTATATATATATATATATATATATAAAATTAAGAGGCGTAGCGGCTCCGACGCCATACCTTGGAGAAATACAACGCGGAACCAGCCCGGACACAGCCATGACGAGTCGACCTAGACGACCCTTCTGGAGTCAGGATCATGTTCCAGTCCTTCATATACTGGTTTCCTCGTTCCTTTATCTCCCGATTCATTCCATCCATTTATTTTGCTAAAAGATCATCTCTCTTTCTTATAAACATCGATCTTTTACGCTCATAAATACTTACTGCTCACTAGTTTCAATCGCTAGACACATTGAGAAATCATATTAACCTAGATGATGAAACATGACTGATTGATCTATGTTCTAGACTCCTCCTGGACTAATGTTTTGCATTTACTCTTATGCCCAAGAGATAGGAACTTCATACATGGAAGTTTACGACCTTTTGTGACAACAAAGGACCCGTGCCCTTAGGTTATGCGATACCTAGATGACCTAGAAAGGGTCCTACATGTTCAATACTCAGGGAAGCACCCTTAACCAACGCTTTTCGACTCTCATGTCAATTTCTTCATTTTTCTTTTCTGGATCTGATCTGGAGCATATATGCTCTCCATCCGTTATTGTTGACAAATTATCTAGAGTTACTACTATCACATGACACTATTTGAGAATTACTTCAGATCATTCCCTGTTTCGGTATCTAGACTCTGAAACTGGCTAAGTTCTTCCCTATCTAGTACTCAGTTGCTAATGCTTATATATTTGAAGATTGACATCCGTACTCATGGGTACGTTGTTCTTTGATAACGCCTTAAGGGCAATCCATGCTAATGCTCATATGATTTCCAAGCATTACAGGTAGAATACTTACACATCGACTACGCAAGAAAGGCTCGTGCCAACACCAGGCACTGGTTATCCACAAAACTTCAAAGTTCACAAGAAAGTGGTACACTATTCACCAAGCTTTGCATTCTAGATAACAGTTCTACCATTTAGCATTAGTTGAAACACTATTGTTTTTTCCTTCCTTTGCAATTCTTTCAGCATATTACATATATCTTTAGTATGACTACGCTTAAAGATTGTTTGCAAATTTAGCATGGACAGTGTCGTGCAAAAACCAGCACAACACAAAGTCTCCCCCCCTAGGATACCTACCTAGTAGCCCTGATCAGGCTAACAACGGGTTATAACACCACTACACACACATAAGTGCATGTTCCCGCAAATCTCGCGGAAGATATCCCGCAAATCTCGCGAGAAAGGATATTCCCACAAACCTCGTGGACGTAACATTTAGGTTCATAAGTTGACCTAGGCATTTATCGCCAGATTATCCCACAAACCTCGTGGACATAACGATTAGGCCCATAAGAGTCCTAGGCAAGTATCGCCAGTATTGCAAAACTCGCACGAATGTTTGGATCCATAAATAAGGCACAATTCGCCTGACACATATGCTAGCATCCGACGGATTAATCCAAACATACTACCTGATTGTACAACCTAGATAACCTATCAGACGGTTGACATCTCGAGCTAACGTTAGCACATCGTACAAACAAGCTTGTTCAGTGATATCACAACAAACGACCGCTGAGACGCACTAAATACCTTTAAGGACTTCGTCATAAACACATGCACCGCTCGAGCAGATACACATGTAAGCCTCTAGATACAATCTCTAGAGATCGACTATCCTTTTCTAGACACGGATCTAGAATACATACCCATCCTAAAAACATCCACAATCACGTAAGTCGGGTACGAAGACTCCCTACCAGGCGGTTCCCCCTGGTATGGTTGCAAGAACATCTTACCAAGCAGTTCCCCCTGGTACGATTTACATACTGACAAAGCTCTAGGGCATACTCAAAACGAGTAACCACTATTGCGGGACGCTGCATCACACTTACGTCCGGGGTGCAATCCTGGACCAAACTTACAAAAACACTTTCAAAACATGCATCGACCCACACCCTACAGTCAAAGAACGAGTGTACCGTTCAACAAAAGACAAAAGCGAAGCAATCATTTCTAGATATAGACTCTAGAAATACACCTCTCTGCTTCGGAATAGGAACCATTAGACATGACCTACCTATATTATTGAAAGGTGATCATAATACTGATTAAACTTATCATCACTAAGACAACGATTCACTCCCTGCAACTCGAAAACGATACAATAGAACAAGACCGAACGGTCACTTCTAGATACAGTATCTAGAACACATCTTTCCCGAGCCGCAGGACCCAGTATGCTTACTTATCCAAGACGATGGATTTTTGACATCTATCAAGTTTTTGGACGAAGTACCAGTACCACACTAGACAGTGCCTCATCGGCATCAACAAGACAAAGTCATCGATAGACAGAAGCAAGTACTAGCAAAGGAGAACATAACAAAGTTATGCAAAAGAGCTTCGTCAAGCAGAAGGCTTACATTTCTGGATCTCATAGCAAGAACGCGAACCCAGACAGGGGTATGCAAAAATTCTTACAAGATGAAGATGTCACGGCACCAACAGAAGTTCTTGGCTTAGAGGATGCAATGCACAATGGGGTCGATTCAAGACCAACGTTCTATAAGAAGGAAGCAATAACAACACAGGGGTACTTGAAGAGTCCAGTAATCTACGACTGCTCGTGAACATTTCTAGATCAGCAAACTGGGATTCAGTGAAGCACGCCCATCATGATCAAAATCCAGCCGATCATCTCTGACCTAAGACAAGGGTTTGAGTACATTATGGAAGGCCTCAAACGACACTATATTCACTATTTTGTCTGGGGTACATTTGCAAGAGATAAGGTCCTACTGAAGAGCCTAGTGCTGGGGTACTGGGGTGGAGATACATAGCAACGTTGTTCTAATATGCGATTGTGTCTTACTAGCCATACTTCCCAGCAGCCAAGTCTCAAGGCAAGCACGACGGCCACCACATTGACCAAACACTAGGTCGCCTTCGCAACTTCACTTCCCAAGCGCAGTACAACTCATTGAGTACTCGCTAGCTGACGTAGAGAATCTCTGATGCAGACATGTGAAACCAACCGGTTTTGCTGCCTTACAAGTCACTTCGGGACGCAGTTTTCAAGACATAAGCTTTCACACTGGGGCATATTCTTCAGTTTCTTGAACGTCTAGCAAGAATGTTCAAACTCTAGAATCCTCTTTGACAATGGTTCTGGACAAGTCAGCAAGGTTTTAAGACAGCGGAGACTTCGACGACACATTACGAATCGGCTTCCAACTCCATAGCGGGTCTGGATTTACAACCCGATCCGGGGGTATTGTTGGACCCAAGGCTTGAGGCCCATAATCCTTACTGAACCTGTACGCGTATCTAGATAGGCCCACGAGAAACGACGAGATCCGAAGAATCCGAAGTTGTTACATGGAACATTCCACCATATTGGAGAAAATCTTATCTTATCCAGGGAAGTGTTGGGCCCTATCATTAAAAGCCCACAGAGCTCTCTAGCGCAGCCCATGAGAAGCCCGTAGAGCTGAGTAACGAGGTTCTAGAAGGCAGTCCGAGTAATGAGCTACGAAATTAGCATATTTGCCTTCCAAGATAAAAGATAGACGTCAATTATATCCAATAAGGATTCCCTCTATCTTATGTAAATGGAATTATATCATATCTAGGGAAATTCTATCTAGTAGATGCGTATCTATCTAGTTAGTATTCTATCTTGTAGAGCACTCTATCTTTTAGGCCCCTATATATACATAGAGGGGGGCACACATATTGTACGTGACACATTCATACACCAATACAATCGAGTACACATAAATTCTAATACAATTTTCGCATCCATTCTTTCGAACTTCGAGTTCGTATAGCCTAATTCACGCCCGATCTAGGCTAAGGGGTCGCCAACTTTGCTTGGTTGATTTCTAGCTCTAACACAGACCTTCTTCTTTTCTGTTTTACGGGGGGAAGCTAGGATCGGTATTAAGCTTGTGCGTGATTACCCCTGGGTCGATTCCAGTCATGTCCTCGTGGCTCCATGCAAAGCACTTCTGGTGTTTCTCCAGAAAGGCCACAAGTTCCGCCTTAATGGACGCGTCTAGTCCGATGCCCAGGCGAACGATCCGTCCTTCCCCTATTGCTACCTCCTCCACTTCTTCTTCTTTCTCTTGGGTCTGGATAGGAGGGGTAGCGCTCTATAATTGCTATGCTTGCGGCCCAGCGGCCGTAGGCTTTAGAGCGATCTTATAGCATTCTCTAGCTAGCCTCTGATCTCCCCGAATTTCTTCTATCCCCCTGGGCGTAGGGAACTTCACCGTCTGGTGATAGGTGGAAGCCACTGCTTTCATGTCGTGTAACCAAGGACGACCCAAGATCACGTTGTAGCTGGATGGGCAATCTATCACCATGAATTCCACTTGTAAGTTTACTCCTTTTGCGAAGGTCTGTAGGATTATGTTTCCCGTGGTATGTTTTACTTCTCCACTAAACCCTACAAGGGGGACTGGTTGCTTGTGGATGTCGTTTTCAGACAAACCCATCTCTTTGAGGGCGGTGAGCGTTATTAGGTTGGTAGAACTACCGGTGTCGACCAGTATTCTCCTCATAAGGACGTTTCCTATGTGCAAGGAGATCACCAAACCGTCGTGATGAGGCCCAACCTGGTTTTCGATGTCGGAGTCGTCAAAGACTATCGCCAACCCGGTGGGTTGCCTAGGTCGCCTCTCTAGATGGGTAGGTTTTCCCAGGTATCCCTCTCGCGCGTGTCTCTTGGCTGCTGAGTAAGTAAGACCACACACGCTTGAGCCTCCGGTGATTACGTTCACCACCCTTTCTGGAGTAGGGGGTGTTTTCTCGCTCGCCATTCTGGAGTAGGGATTATCTAGAAGATCGCGAGGAACTCTGGCGTCTGGAGCCGCTTCCCGGATCTTGCCTTTAGAGATTAGGTGTGCCACTTCCCTCCTTAGCATGATGCAATCTTTGGTCCAGTGGCCGTGGTTGTCGTGGAACTCGCACCATTTATTCTCGTCGACTCCTACCTTGGGTGCTTTATCTTTCCTGGGCCACCTAACCAGGTCTCCCATCTTGGAGAGATTCTTCATCAGTTGCGATGGCGAGATTTTGAGGTTGTAATCCTCCAACGGTGGTGGCAATGGATCGCGTTCCTTCTCCATTGGCGGCTTGTTGCGTGCTACATTAACCCGTTTGGCTGGGTGTCTATCGTAGGATCGATCACGCCTGCCCCTCCTCTGGTCGAAGGGTGATCGCCTTCTTTCTGGATATTCCCTCTTGCGATCATTGCCGCCTTTCTTATCGGAACTTCTAGGTTCAGCCGACCTTCTTCGGAGAGACCTATCCTCCTCCAGTCGTACGTGTGCTAGTGCTTTTGACTGGACTTCCTCGAAAGTAACACATGGGTGTTTGGTCAGCTCCTGGTACAATCCTCCGTCAGGTATGATCCCTTGCCGGAAAGCCTCGATTGCAGTAGTAGTATCGCAATTTGGGATGGTTACTTTCTCCTTGTTGAAGCGATCTAGAAAAGCTCTCGTGGTCTCATGGTTCTTTTGTTTGACCCGGTAAAGGTCGCTAGACTGCTTCTCGAACTTGCGACTGCTCGCAAACTGGCTCCGGAAGGTGTCCGAGAGGTCGGCGAAGGACTTGATGCTCCCTCTGGGTAGACCGATGAACCATGTGAGGGCTAGCCCAGTCAAGGTTGTTCCAAACCCCTTACACATCACGGATTCCTTTGAATGACTGGGAACCGAGCTAGTCATCATCTTTTGTTTGTAGATGGCTATGTGCTCGTTAGGGTCCGTGGTGCCGTTGTAAGGATTCATGGTGGGGATGGTGACTTTCCTCGGTATTTCGGCCCGAGCAATTCTGGGGACGAATGGTGATTCGTCGTATCCGTCGTGGGCCTCTGGTTGCACCGGCTGGTATCCGGCGTGGCTTCTAACAACCTGGTCGGAGATGGCTCCGATTTGCTCCATGACCTTCCTTCGGATTAGGGCATCTAAATCCACATCCTGGTGTCTCTCAGTATAAGCATTCTCAGTTATCCATACGTTCCCGGAGCGGGTTCTATAGGTGTTACCCGGAGGTGTGACCTGGTTCCCGGGGACCTCCTTGTTTGTCGTCTGTTCACGGTTGCTTTCGGGGTTAGGCGTCTGCTGAGCATTCAAGACTCCGCCTTGGGTGTCATTCCCATTGTTTGCCCCAGAAGTCCCCTCTCCGAAATCGAAATTCAGCCGAGTCGCCAGACCCTCAGTGTTTCTGGGCACGTTGGCGGGCTGCCTTGCCGTGGTGAGTAACTGGTTCTGGCTCTTGAGTTGGTTGTTCTCGTTGGTCAAGCGCTCCATGTTGGCTTCAAAGAAGCCTTTTTGCTGCTCGAGTTCCTTCTGGAGAAGCTCCATGCGACGCCGAACGTTTGCCATCTCGTCTTCTCGTTGTTTAGACAAGATTTCTTCTTGTTGGGTGGCGTTGTTCTTGTCTGGCACGAACTCCCCAGATTCCGACATTGTTGTGGGTGAGAAACTTTGAACAGCAAGTGATCCTTTATTCTTAAGTTGCCAAATTCTTTGCCCCACGGTGGGCGCCAAATTGTTAGGGCTAGAAATCAACCAAGCTAATTTGGTGACCCCTTAGCCTAGATCGGGCGTGAATTAGGCTATACGAACTCGAGAATGGAAAGAATGAATGCGAAAATTTTATTAGAATTTGTATGTGCTTGATTGTATTGGTATATGAATATATCTCGTACATATGTATGACCCCCTCTATGTATTTATAGGGGCCTAAAAGATAGAGTGTCTTCCAAGATATAAAGATAACTAGATAGACGCATGCCTTCTAGATAACCTATACCTAAATATGATACAATTTCCGTTACATAAGATAGAAATAACTCTCACAAGATATAATGTGATTATATCTTGTATTTAAGCGGTCAAATTATCATGCTTTGATACCCTTCTTTCTCGATCATCCTTCTAGAAGCCCGCTGCTTGATTTCGTAAACCTCTCGCAGGCCGCTCCAGTATATCTCGTGGGCTTTGGACCGTTAGGGCCCAACAAGGAATATATCCTTTTGACGCCATTTTACGCTAAGCCTAAAAAATTCCACTCCCACCATAGGCCAAATTTTCTAGTCTAAAATTATAAATATTTAATTCTAACAGCCAGTTTTACTCTTCCGCTACGTATTTTCTGCTATTGACATATTCCAAAATAACGACTAGTTTGAAGTATTATTAGTAATAAGTTAGTTTATTTACCTACAAAATATATGCCGTATTTACATATTAAATATTAGGCTCAAAATATTACAATTTTTAAAATTAAAAACATTTAAATAGTATGCTTTTATAATATTTTAATTAATTTGTACACATTAAATCAAACAAAAAACATAAAAAATGTACGTGATAGGGTCTACCATGAAATGGTGGGACCCACTCATTTAGCCTAGTAAACAAGAAGGTCAAATTTCGCCCAAAAAACACGTAGGACATTGTTTTTCTTGAGAAGTGGGTAAGCCTAGGGTGGGGGGAGGTGCTAGGCCGTATTTAGCAATATACACTACCACGGGAGATGTTCTAAGAAATGGGTGTTTTATAAATTATCATTTTGGGTAATTTTACATTATATATATAAAAAAAAGTTATACCATAATTCATATTTTTCAAAAAAGGACTTTTTGGGGTGTTTGAGGTCATTTTAGGGCCAAACAGTTAGTATTTTTCGAGTATTAGGCGGATTAGGATATTAAGGTATTATATTTGTTTGATTCAAGAATCTCGTATGCGGTTTGTTGTGTGTTTTGTTGCGTTGTTTTTTTTATCTTGAGTTGTACTTTCTTCTTTGATTTGAATTTCACTATCTATCCAATTATGATGTTTATTTTCCTTAATTTCATGTACTAATACTTGTTTAATTAAGCATAGTATGTAAAGTAACTTTTGATGTCCATGGTATTGTTGTCCACGATTTTGGTACCCATGATTTTGAGTTACAAAAGCCTAATATGTGTCTATATGTAGATAGATACTTCAATCTCCATTTACATATCTCACTCTATCTGTTCCACATCAATTTTGAATATGGATCTCTCCTAAAAGATTTCCTCGAGTCCTTTCCAAAACTCCTCCCAAATTCCCTTCCAAATTTCACAAGCTGATGGATTATATTCAACAATTTCTCTCCCATATATTCTTATGGTAATCCATTTGCGCAAGTTGTTATGCCTTCCCCATCTAACGTTGTTCATAATCCAAATGTGCAATTTCTCATGTCTTTCTCTCCCAACTTTGTTGGTCACCCAAATATGCAATTTGTTCACACTCAACCACCACCAACTCCCATAAGCTCAGATGGAAGTGTTAATCTTTCGCCTATCCCGGCCTATAGCACCCAACCAGAGGGTGATAGTGGTCGTGGATCTTGTGCTCAAGGAGGGTCTTGCGGTGGTGGCTCTCGTGGATCTGGTGGAAGTGCTAGCGTCAAAGCAAGATCTCATATAACAAAACATCATCGGGATGAAATAGATGTCACACTTCTCATTAGTTCATGGGTCACTATGCAATGACGCCATCATTGGCAACAACCAAAAGGCTGAAGCATTTTGGGACCGAATTGAGGTGTTCTTCAATTCTCACAAAGGAAGTGGTAAAGAATTAAAAAGGTGGTTGAGCTATTTAATACTTGTCTCGATAGGGCTAAGGCTTCTCGTGTTAGTGGAGAATCAGATCAAGATGTTATGGACAAGGCTAAGGAAGACTATCGTCAAAGGCACCCAAAGGGTGAAAGGTTTAAAGATGTGGAGGCATGGGAGATCATGAAAAGGCAACCAAGGTGGAGTAAAGACTACATGTTGCAGATGAATCGGAAAAACATAAGCTCTAGAATTAGTGGAACGATGAGACCAAGGGAGGATATTGAAGACAATACAAGTAACCCAAATCCCGATACCCCGGTAAGTTATGGAATGTTGCACTAATCCAACCTCCAACGGGGATAAAGGCTGCATGGAGGTAAGAGGAAAAAAAAAAGATGTATGCCAAGCCAAATGAAGAATTTGAGGATCAAATGTTGAAGATAGGGGAGCGACTTAATGAACATACTAGCCAACTACAATCATTCAAGTTGGAGGAGTTTCAGATTAGGGAGAAAGAGATTGAAATGGAGCTTAAGGAAAAGAACTGGAACTAGTTGATGGAAATTACCAAGATGGAATCGGTGTTACAACTCCCTCCTTCAATTCAAATGGTGAAAAGGCAATTGATGGATGTTTTGGCTTAGAAAATTGCACGATTTCATCTATTCAACTCCATGATGTATAGTGTGTTTGCTGTATTGTTGGTTATTCGAATTTGCTTGATCCAACTTATGTGTTTCTAGTTTGGTTTCCAATTTTCTTGTTGTACTGTTTGGAGAACTAGGTTGCTTAATCGAGTATGTGTTTGCTACTTTACATTCGAATTTGCTTATTCAGTGTAACTTTTGTT
The DNA here is from genome assembly GCA_934048045.1 of Polygonum aviculare. Classification (NCBI taxonomy): domain Eukaryota; kingdom Viridiplantae; phylum Streptophyta; class Magnoliopsida; order Caryophyllales; family Polygonaceae; genus Polygonum; species Polygonum aviculare. The sequence goes on from OW204024.1 coordinate 15,770,509, forward strand.
ACATGTATTCCGAGTTTAATGTAATTCTTATTTACAGTGACAAGTCATTTGTGTGGTTCTACCATGTTCAGATATAATGCGGTTTGTCATGTTCATACATTATGTAGTTTTGCCATGTTCAATTGTTCAAAAATTATATGATTCTGTCATATTTAGACATTATATGATTCTGCCATGTTCAGACATCATGTGGCTCTGCAACGTTCAGAGATTGTGTGTGTCTACCATGTTTAAAGATTGTGTGGCTCTGCAACATCCAGCTTTCACAATTTGAAGTTGTCAATTGCTATACCGGCTGAAAAACATCACTCTTCTTGATCTCTACTCTCTTAATATTTCTATCAATCTTCAAGATCATCACTTTTTAGATTGTCAAAATGTCTAATGACTCTTCAAACTCAACACATATTTTAAACTCCTTTCCCAATATTCCAACCATAGATGATGTGCTAGAGGAGTCTTTGAGAGGCATGCGAACTGTGTATGAGTATCGCCAACAAGTTGCACGAAATCTTAGGGAGGCCACACGAACCAGAAGATCAAGAAGAGGAGGTAACCGAGCCTACATTGAAAGAGGAAGGGAATTTTGGCACAACCAACTATACAATGATTACTTCTCCAACAATCCAATTTATCCTCCGTATGTGTTCAGACGTAGGTTTTGAATGTACAAGCACGTTTTCAAGTGTATTGCCAATCACCTCGATCTCAACCGAAATGGAGTTCTTTCAAAAAAGGCTAGATGTGACCGGAAGGCTTGGCTTATCGGCCTTAGCAAAATGTATAGCTGCAATGCGTATGTTGGCTTATGGCACTACTGTAGATGCACATGATGAGTAACTTCGTATCGGGGAGTAGTAATCTCTAGTTTCTTATAGAGGAACCTCTATCAGACCAACTAGTCTGATTGAGTAAACCTGTACCTCCATTGGAGGATTTTAGAATGTTTTTCCCTTGATATTATTAGATAGCAATTTTACAGATCGTCTAGATACGATACATCATCAACAATTCCTAGTGATTTTCTCAAATCCTAGAACTTTGATCTTACCTCTCTTCCCTATATCTAGTAACAACTCTACTCAAAATAACACAAGGAAAAGCAAATCTCACCTTGACGATCTCAGTTGGACTCGCCTTCCCTCCTTCCTTTGTTGAGAACGATCTTCTTTCATTAGTGCAAGAAATGTACGATATCAATGGATGACAATTAAGAGCGAAGTGCATGTCAGCTAAGATTGAGCTGACGTATACAAGCTTGGGCAACAAGCCAAGAATGACATTCTTGCAATTGGCCGTGCTAAATCAAGGGCATTTGGGTCTCACCCAAAAGAATGCCATGTAGTCAATCCAAAAGGAGAAAACCCACAAAAGCACAAAAAAGAGATAAAACTGATATGTGGAAGCTATCCAATGGATGATGAAGTCATTTGCCATTTCCCAAAAAGGAAGGACACTTTGGGAAAGCAAAAAGGAAGGTCTCCCAAAAGGCCTATAAATAGTGGACAATATTTCACTGTTCACTCAAGCCTTCAACACACAAAAACTCCATACAAATCTGAGAAGAGAGAAAGAAGAAGGTGATCGGCGACCAAAGGAAGATCGGTGATCGGAAAAGTTCCAAACATATTTCCTGAAAGACTTATTTTCACAAGTTAGCTCAAATGAGTTTGCCGATCATCAAACCAAAGACAACTTTACAGATCCTCTAGATACGATACATCATCAACAATTCCTAGTGATTTTCTCAAATCCTAGAACTTTGATCTTACCTCTCTTCCCTAGATCTAGTAACAACTCCACTCAAAATAACACAAGCAAAAGTAAACCCCACCTTGGCGATCCCAGTTGGACTCTCCTTCCCTCCTTCCTTCGTTGAGAACGATCTTCTTCCATTAGTGCAAGAAATGTACGACACTAATGGATGAAACAGAAGGCGAATTCAACAATTCTCTACAAAACAGAAGGCGAATTCAACAATATGCACAAAATCTATGGGGATGGAGAACAGACCAATTAAGAACTCAGATCTTCATTGCCACTTACGCATCGTCCTTTGAGCGAGTTCTTCTTGAACATTTACGGGGTTGATGAGGAAAGAGGAGAGAAGGCAGAAGCGGAGAAGGTTGATGAGGAAGGAGGACAGAACGCGGAAGCGGAGAAGGCTGATGAGGAAGGAGGAGAGACGGCGGAAGCGGCGAAGGCTGATGAGGAAGGAGGAGAGATGGTGGCCTTGGGAAAGAGGAAGGGAGCTACGCTTGAAGAGGTTGAACGTATTTCTCATCTCAAATCTTTGCTTCAGAAAAAGGAATGAGACCTCTCTTTCAATCTCTCTTTCTCTTTGTCGTAATCTTGTGCTGTAATTATAATCAATCTCTCTTTCTCTTTGTCGTAATCTTGCGCTGTAATTATAATCTTGATGCGATCTTTTGTGGCTTTAGTTCAAAATCAAAAGTCTGTTGTTGTGATATGTGATTCAGTTTTATGATTGTGATGCTGATGATGTTGATGGAGAACAATATATGTCTCCCCTTGAGAAGAAGGTATTGATACATACCTTTCTTTCTCAATTTGTTTTGTCTCTCCTATTAAAAATATCAAATTCTTGATGGCACTCTGTTTTCATTTGTTATGAATGATATAGACTTTTGGTGATTCTGGTGATAATGTCAATGCTTGTAAGGGAGGTGGTGATTCTAGTTATGATGTCAATGTTTGTAAGGGAGGAGACTAGAGGCCAGAAACTCAAACTTTGAATGGTAGGCTCTTAATGCGTTCCCCAAGGCATAAGCAAATTTCATTTTGCGATTCCACAATTAATGCCAATTTAAATGCATTTTTTCTAAGGCATCACATGTACTCAACAACCAGTCTTATGTATGCATGAATAAAAGATGTTTATAGACGCTAGCTTTTACCTTACTAATTAAGAAAGATACTAATTTTGTACACATTTGCTAGTGTTGGAATGCAACTTTCCACATGCAAATTAATGCTATGACTAATAGAACACAGTGTAGTAATGTATATGATAGGATAAAAGAGTGTTTGTATATGATAGGACTCATAGGAGCATACAAGATCAAATTGCATATATGTTGTTCATCATATATATACATATATATATATATAGGTTAAAGTTCAATAGTGAACACATAAGTATTAGAGAACAAGTGATCAATTGTGGGTCTTTGGATGATAAACAAATGGATGGTTGAGAATAGATGCCCAAATTCAAAATTAAAATCACCCTCCTTAATTGTAGCTGCTGATATTTTCAATTTTTAAGGAAAATTGAAAAATCATATTCGGATACGGTGAAAATCTTCCCTTATTTTTAACTTTATCTTAATTCTTTTCCTATCCTATTAACCCATATTTTTGCAGCCTTTTTCTATCCTATTAACCCGATTTCTACCCCAATTTCCGCTTCTCCCTTCGTCCGGGGTATATGGACGTCAATTACATATGTTGACGTAATACATATATCTTATACCATAATAAAGATTTTTTATACAAATCTCATGTTTTCCTATACATCATGCTTATATATATTAGTCAGGGTGTCCTATACATGATTACTGTATGTATATACATATTGGTTTGTATGAATAGGTCACATACACAATACAACCACAACAAATTTTGTATGTACATTCCTTAAGTTGGTATATACAACATTAATGTACATATATACATCTCGATCGGTAGAAATAGGTTGCATAATTAAACAATCCAGCCACAAAATCTTGTTTATATACACTCATAATGTAGTCATATACATGCGTATTGTACGCATATACAACTTTGTAAATAGGTCACAAACACAATATATCCACAGCAAATTTGGTATATACATTCTATAGGTCGGTATATACATGAGTATTTTACGTATATACAACTCTATATGAATAAAGAGGTCACAAACACAATATATCCACAAAAAAATTGGTATATACATTCTTTAGGTCGATATATACATGTGTACTGTACATATATACAACTTTATATGAATAAATAGGTCACAAACACTATATATCCTCAAAAAATTTGGTATATACATTCTTTAGATCGGCACATATATGTTGATTGTACATATATACATTTATCTGTATGAACATCCCACATACACATTACAAACACCAATAAATTCGTATATACATTCCTGAGGTGGTCATATACATTTTCTCTATACGTATATACATATAGATCCCTAAGAATAGGTCACATAAACATTGTAGCAACATAAACTTTCGTATATACATACATCAGGCTGTAGCATACATTATTATTATACATATGTACATCTTCATTTGTAGGAATAGGCCAAATAAACAATTTACACATGAGATAACGATATATACTAATTCAAAACACCCATATACACGATGAAAAAGTTATATACACGGATACCTGATGCCATATTTATGCAACGTGGTGGTCTGTTATGTATTCCGGCGGCTAATAGGTGGCCGGTGTAACGCCTGTAGCCACAAATAACTGAATTCACGATCAAAGATAAAGGTAGACGGTAAAATTTATAGCAACAAATGAAAAACACAAAACCTATGCAAGGGAGGACGGCGACTTTTTTATGAGGACTCGCGTTCGGTTCTGCGCAATGGAGGAAGCCGATTATGCAATGGATGAAGTTGTTTACGCAGAATCTGGAATACAGCAGCGATGGCGAAAATCTACAATGGCGAAAATCTATAGCGATGGAGGAAATTCGTTTCTGCAATGGCGAAAATCTATAGTGATGGAGGAAACCTGCAATGGCGATGGGGGAAAATATGCGATGGAGGAAATTCTGTAGCGATGAAGGAAAATATGTAGCAATGGAGGAAATTCTACAATGGTGTAAATCTGCGATGGAGGAAATCTGTAGCGTGTTTTTGATTTCGGAATGGCAATTTCTAATTTTCCAAAATTATGGTGTTGGTGGTTACAAAATCATGGGAGAAAATCTCTCTAATTGTTTTTTATATTCTTATTAATAGATATTAGAGACACTCATCCAGCCATCTATTACAAATCTCATCACTTGTTCTCTATAGAAGGATTCTTCACAATAGAACCTCTCTCTCTCTCTCTCTCTCTCTCTCTCTCTCTCTCTATCTATCTATCTATCTATATATATATATATATATATTAAAGTTCAATAGTGAACACATAAGTAGATTCACGATCAGATGAAAACACTTATTATAATGTAAAATGCAAACACACGTCAACCCTCCGATAAAACAAAATAGATGGTCAGGATTCAAAGCATGTGCAGTAGCAATTTTAATAATTGAGGGTTATTTTTGTCATTTTCCTTTGCACACATCTTCTTCGTGGATCTGGAGCAAATTCCTTCTCCAACTTCTCCCTCTACATCTTCAAACTCCCACTCCCTGCGCCACCATCGACCTCTCTCAGCGTCAACATCCCCGCATATCATCACCGAAACTTCTACTTCTCACAGTTGTATTGTTCATGGATCTGGGTACCTTTGATTACAACAATCAAAATGGATGTTTAAGTCAAAGATTTGAAGGATTCGCCTGGATTGAGGGTTAGTGGTGGCTTCTTCCTCTTAATGTTCTTTGTTTCATCTTCAATCCCTTCTTTATTAATCAATTTCGGTTCAATTCTCATTTTTAAGATTTATTAATAGGTTTTTATGGATTTTCATCTCTATCAAGTTGCTTGTTGTGCTCATGGGCGTGAAGAGAACCATAGAATTCACATTGATAAGCAAAGCAACCTTCAATCCCTTCCTTGTGTTCGTGGCAGAAGGGTTTTGTTTTCATGCTTGCTTAATTGCCCACCATATGTTCGATAAAATGCCTAACACAGTTACTGTATTAAATTAGATGAACTGAGTTGTCATTCCTAATGAACCTTGCCGTTTAAAGTCATGAACCACCATTAGGAAGCAAGTGATTGTTGGAGTTTTATAGGATAGTCTTGAAGCAGTTGGCTAGACATGTCCAAATTCTTCACTTATCACAATATTATTGGCATTTTGTCCTTATTTGTCCATATGAGTATAAAGCCATTTCACAAGTTAGGTATCTTACATTCCAATTGTAATGGTGTTATATTATGTGGCAAGAAACAAACGACTGAATTTTGAGGCTCACTTATTTTTCTCATTCTTTGTACGATGTTTTGAAAAATCACTTCAAAGCCTATTAGATTAAAGGAAGAGCAATATGTTTCTTGCATATGATGTGGGTTCGAATCCTACATAGGATGTGATGGCAAAGTCATATTTTCGTCTTTGTATATGCCTCCAAAACATAACATTCATGAGATCAAATCATGTCTATGGTAAAAGACATGAACTGTAAGAACAATATTTATGAACCTAAGCTTACAAAAACGTGAACCAAAAGAGCAATTGTAATGAACCAAATGACATCAATCAATATAATAACTATTATGAATGACAAGATCTGAACCATAAAAATATCTTTTATGAACCCAAATAAATGAACCAAAACAACAAATATTACGAGTCAAAAGACATGAACCATAAGATCAACTATTATGAACCTAAGTTTACAAGAACATGAACCAAAAGAAAAATTGTCATAAATGAAGATATATCAAACCAAAAAATAATTAGCTAGTATGTACCAAAAGACATTCATAATAAGTATGTAGAATAGCCTATGTGGGATTTGAACTCACATCTATGTGCACAAGCACATAGCTCTTCCAATTGAGCTAATAGGCTACCAAATGACATGATTTGTATTGACACTTACAATGAACCTTAGTATACAAAATCATGAACCAATAGAACATTTATTATGAGCCTTAAGCATGACTTCATGAACCAACAAGCTCAAAACCATGAACCATAAAGTTAAAAATCATGAACCAGCAACCACTAATAGATGCCAAATCGAAAATACCCCCAAATCAATAGTCAATATTTGATAATAACTAACTGAAACTAGGACATGAAGATGAAGATTCATACATTTTGTCACAAGGAGAGTTCTTAGTGGGCATTTTAACCGGTCCCACTAATAGATGAAGATGCATGTGCTTTTTTTCATTCAAATTATCCATACGTAACAAATAACTCAAGCTTTACCCCAACGATCTTCTACATTACCCCTCATTGAAACTATCAAGCAAAATCAATGTAGTTTGAAATCCGAAAATGAATGACCTCAATGTTGTTGATACCTTAATCCACTTTGAAACCCTAAATCCTAAATCAAGCGAAATCAAAGTAGAAACTGTTACATATACCTTCATCCATTGATTGATTTGACGAAGCAATGTAGTAAATTGGTCAAAATCGATCGAAGAAGTGGTTGGGTTCTAGACTCAAGTGGGGGGTGCTTTCGATTGAGTTGGAGGATAGGGAACCTCTCGGAGTGAAATTGATCGAGATCAAGGTGCTTAAGTGAAGATCGAGCTTTTGAGCTATTCAAATCGAGTGAATAAACGAGATCTATGCTCTACTTACCTGAAATGAACATGAAGAGAGATGAGATCTGGGAAAGAGAAAGGAAAAACCTAGAGCTGGGGGAAATTGATAATTTAAGACTCAAAAGGGTACTTTTGTCCCCTGATTTCAACATTCATCAAAATTACATAATATGCCACCGTCTCTGATTATTTAATTCTTCCATCAAACAAATTTATCTTTAATCTCCACCATTCACAAGTTAAATCCAACGCTCTCAAATGTTTTGTCATTTTACACTATAAGACTATTTATCATCAGAACCGTACTCCACATAAGTATTAGAGAACAAGAGAACATTTATGGGCCTTTGGATGATAATCAAATGAATGGCTCAGATCACCTTTACAAAATGGGTGATATTTCAAAAATTAAAAAATCCCTTAATTGTAGGATGGGATGATTAAGTGTAGAATTTTACAAAATAAATAAAATTTGAATCGGTGAAAATCACAAAAGGAATCCCTTAATTATAGCAAGTGTTAATTAATTTTCGGATTTATAGAAAAATCACAAAAGGAATCCCTTAATTATAGCAATTGTTAATTAATTTTCAAATTTCAACTCAATCTCGTAGTTATAGCAAGTATTAATTATATATTGGATATCCATATGTCTTGTACGAATTATTAGCTATATATACATGTTATAGTTTTGCATATACATCATGAGATCATTATATACACTATACTTACAATATTCCGGCAGGATTGATTGAACGATTAAACATATGAATACCATAAATTTTATATATACATTTCTCAAGTTGTTATATACAGTATTACTGTACATATATACATCTTGATCTCACAACAACAAAACGGACTTTCGGTGACGGAAGCATTCGTCACCAAAAGAGAAAATTTCGTCGCCAAAAGGCTTCTGTGACGAGGTCGTCGCCATAGCCGCGTCGCAAAAAGTATGTGTGACGAATCAAAGTTTCATCGCCTCTAGCATCAGTTCCGTGACGGAATACTATTTCGTCGCCGTAGGTCTTCCGTGACGAAAGATGAATTTCGTCACCGTAGCTCTTCCGTGACGAGACCATTCTTTCGTCACCGTAGCTCTTCCCTGACGAGACCATTCTTTCGTCACCGTAGGTCTTCTTTGACGAAAGAAGAATTTCGTCACCACAAGAAGTGGTTTTACCCATCCGCTCTACCCAGCATGATTCATCGTGCAATATTCAATTGTTTTTTTTTCATATTGCATATAAATACAAAACTACCAATCATTTAGCTAATAAAATAATATTATAAATTCCAACCAAAGTTTACATCATCTGAAAGTTACACTTCAATAGTGAGTTAGCCACTAGTACAATTTTCCCTAAGAGAGGTACATGCAATTTGTAAGCCAAAACAAGTCAAGAATTACTCAAACTTCTCCCCCAAAAGTCTGTCTTTCAAAATACAAGCCTTCTACTTATCTGCAAGACTGCAATAATGACAAGCTGTTATATAGTATATAGAGAACTAATAATTTAAATGAACACAAAATAAATATTTCAACAAGAAAAGCAAAACTAAAACGCACAATATATCAAGATTAACAGGAACTAAATCACAGAATAAGACAGTAGCTAATTCAATTTTGAGAAAAATAACAAGGGCAATCAGTAATGAAAGATTTCCAACTTACTAGTTAGCTCAGATCTTTTGGGCAGATAAACAAAGATTTCCTAACTCTGATAGTTGGCGGTGATGTCAAGAGATCTGCTCCCAATAACTTCCAAAGGTAGGCTGGAAATATTCAACCAAGTAAGAGCAAATTTGGGGCAATTATAAAGTCTATATATTTTAGGCTGTACAATTTAAAAAAAGAGAGAGAGAGAATGAAAATTTTGGGCAAAATAACCTAATACAGAGGTTGAAATTAAGGGCTGCACAATTTAGAAACAAAGGTTGTTTTATTAAGGGCTTTAGGAGTACAAAGATCAATTTGTCATTTTTAACTCAACTAATATTATACATGTTCAAATATATATATACATACACATAAATACATACATATACACATATATATATACCTATAAACATATATGTATACACACATATATAAATATATATATTTCTTCTCATGGAATATACAAGAGCAATGAAACATCTTAGCATTAACAATTAGCAAAAAAAAAAACATCAGTGTTTGAATATGGCGTTAAACATTTTCCATGTTGCCTAATTCTCAAACCAAACACACCTAAACAATTCAAATTCAAACTGGATGCTATCTTTGGATACCGTATGGCAAATACTAGGCATTGTGATTTTTTTTAGTGATGTCCTACGAGTATATAACATTTTCCTCTTTCTTTTAGGATTCTCACCTAGCTACAACACACACAACAACTCACCTTTAGATTCTTTGTTACCTAATTAACTTGCATCACGTACAACACAATAAACAAGAGATAGTGATCCAACCTCCAACCTAAGAAAAGACCAAAAGCATTCACAGTGTTTCAATTGTCACAGGCCTACGAAAATTCTTCATGTTTGTCTTCACCAACCCCATCTCATGGTGTCAAATAAAATAATGCCAAAAACAATATGAATCAACAAACTACTGCACCAAGCCACCAACTAGGCCTATTTCTTAAAGAGAGAAACCCAAATCCAAATTCATTGGAATCAAGACATTTCTTCAATTGCAGTCATCTTTTAGGTTTACTATCCTATACACTAACATTATTGATGAGAAAATTTCCATTGCACAATGCAAAATGAAACAATCCAGGAATTCAACCTAATTACCAAAATAGTAAGCTTTTATCTGAAATCTTCAAGTGAACAGATTGTAACTCAAAGAAGACATATAAAATTAGAACAACAAAGTGTGTGTTCGGCAAAAGCTTATTGGAGCTTACTAGAGCTTATGATAGCTTATTGAAATAAATAAGCTTGCAAGGAGGTGTTCGGTAGGAGTAGATTATGATAGCTTATTCTAGCTTATAGTAGCTTAGCTTTTGTTATAAATTTAAGTTCCTCATGTGTAGATTATCCAGCTTATGGTAGCTTATTCCCATTTTCTCCAAATTTATATAGGTGGGTCCATATCCCTCATCTTATTGTCTTCTCCCTCCTCAATACCCTTTTCGTCATTTTACCCTCTACTTTTATCAACAATCAGCTTGTTCTACCGAACACCCGTTAGCTTACTAAAAATTGTCAGCCTTTAAAATCAGTTACGAATTTCAGCTAGAAATATAAGCTTCAGTTACAAAAAGCTTCAGTTACCATTTCAGCTTGATTTCAGTTAGTTTTACCGAACAGAGCCAAAGTACAGATGTCCACTCTAAGCTTGACTTAAATATCAGGGTTGAACATGCAACTATATATTATGGTATTTTCAGTACATTGAAAATTGCAATGTGCTAGAAATAGATAGCAACTCTGATTCAGACCCTAAATAGAAATCAGAATTTGGGACCAACCCTAGCTTTCCCTTAATCACACCAGATTGATCACTCCATTATCATATACAATCGGATTCGTGTAAATCCCAGCAAAAAGATCAAATCACAAGATCTGATAAAGCCATCTTGTGCGTGTGATGGTACGCAGATGTGAAGTGTAGGCAGAAAGTGGTTTCAATACCTGCAATGTGAAAAGTCTATCTTCCAACTGGATCTCCTTGGTCAAGAAATCAGCATCCTGAACACTCTCAAATGCAAAATCAAACAGTGAGCTCAGCATACCAAAACAACTAGAAGACACAAAAATCTCCAAATTGCAAACAGAACTGCGATGGAGAGAAGACAGAAGAAATAGCGCACCTGAACTGGGATCGAGGGAAGACAGAAGCAAACTCCGAGGAAACGAACAGTCGACGGTGACGGAACAGCTTGGTGGAGAAGCCGACTGAACTGTAAGCAGCCGACGGTGATGCCGAAGGATTGGAAGGCCTGGCGGCGGTGGGCGGTGGAGATTCGGGAAGCGGACCACGTGGAGGAAGGCGGACAGGGGGAGACGGAGTCGAGAGAAGCCTCGGGGTCCAGAGGGGGAGCCGGGGAGGAGGACGGCGGCGGCCACGTGGAGGGGGAACCGGGGAGGAGACGGAGGCGGCCAGAGGGGAGCCGGAGCGAGTCGCTTGGCCTGCAATTTGAGCGGCAACAGTAAGGAACCCTAAAATCGTCCAAGGACCTCACCGAAGAGAGGGAGCAGAGGAGAACCTCACCGGCTAGCTCACGAAGGACCCTCGGCGGAGGTGCGCGCTACTGGCGCTAAAATCGTCGGCTGGAGGTGCGATCGAGTTGCTGTGCGAGAAACCCTAAAATCGAGTTGCTGGTGCGAGTTGCTCAATTGGCTCGCTTAATTTTGGCTGTCCATTATGAAAGGTCAATTCATGCCCTCTACAAAATTTGAAATAGCAAAATTGCTTAAACTTTTCTAATTTTTCATGAATACCCACAAATAAAAGATTAGGTTGCAAGAATTGCAATTATACCCAAAATTATAAGATTTTTGCTATTCACAACTTTGATTAAATTTTCTCTTTAACGAAATAAATTTAGTGATTCAAAGTAAAAAAAATTATTCTTTAAAAAACAAATCTAAAAAAATCGTCTTCTACTAAAACGGTTTTCTTCCATAACCCGAACAACTACAACCAACAAGGCCTTATGCAAGTAAATTTCTATCAACGTACAATCCAGTCTATCAACATGATTTTCCAGATTCTATATTGGAGGAGTAGCATATATGAAGGTTTGTAGATACTTAAAGCGGATAAGTTCATAAATATTGGAATAGCTTTCCAGATTCTGTATATATGAAGGTTTGATGTACAAGTCAAATCCGCTTTAAGTGTTTAATTTATGGAAATTAAGTTGTTTCTTGTTTAATTTAAAAAGGTTTCAATTACAAGAGTACCCAAATAGACCCATCCATACAATTTAACCTAAACAGGGTGTTTATCACATTACCAACTCACTTTGGGTCATACTTGCAAATCCACCTTTATGAAACGAGTATAAGTTTTCATCTCTTGCAAATTTTGTTCAGTGAAGGTCATACCCCACTAAATAGGTGACAAAATTGTCCTTCGTCGCCAAAACTGTGTTTTTTAATGACAAATCAAGCCTTCGTCGCCGAAATTTTGTTTTTTAATGACAAATCCAGTGTTCGTCGTCGAAACTTATCATTTTGGTGACGAATGCTTTATTTTGTCACCAATATTCATATTACGTGACGAAACCTACTTTCGTCACGCAATGTCAGCTTTCGGTGACGAAAAAAAATTTGTCACCTTAGTTTGTACATTTCGTCACCAAAAGCAAGATTTCTTGTAGTGTCTGTAGAAATAGTTCACATAAACAATCTAACCAAAAAAAAGTTCCGTATATACATATCTTACGTTGTCATATACAATATTACTATACATATATACATCTTGATCTGTAAAAATAGGTCACATAAACAATTCAACCACAACAAATTTCGTTTATACATCCCCCAGGTTGTCATATACAATAGTACTGTACATATATACAATAATTGGCAACGTGGTAGTTGGTGGTGGCTTTGGCGACGTGGTGGTTCAATGTGGTGGTTCCGACGGGGCCTTCCAAGAAATTGGTGGTTCTAACGGCCGTTGGTTCAACGTGCCCGACACAATGGTGGTGGCCGGCGAGATACGGTGGACATATACTAAATAAAATCAATCATATACATAATGAAAAAATTATATACATTCCTCGGGTTGTCATATACAATATTATTGTACCTATATACATCTTGATCCGTAGAATTAGGTCACAGAAACAATCAAGTGGAGATAAATTTCGTATATACATTTCTCGGGTTGTCATATACATTACTATTGTACCTATATACATCTTGATTTGTAGAATTAGGTCACGTAAACAGTTTACACATAGAAACACGCCATATACTAAATCAAATCAATCATATACATAATGAAAAAATTATATACAAAATTACCTGATACCATATTTATAAGATTAAGAATGCGTATCGTGGTGGTTCGTGGTGGCATTGGCAACATGGTGGTTCGATGCGGTGGTTCCGACGGGGGGGTCTGCGCAATGGACGCCGAACCACCGCAATACAAGCCGGCGAACCACCACAACGACGGTTAATGGGGATTGCGAATGGGCGACTGCGCAATGGACGGTTCACCACAATACATGCCGGAGATCACCACGATCGGTTCTGTGCAATGGACGATGAACTACCGCAATACAGGCCGGCGAACCGCCACAACGACGGCAAATGGGGGCTGCGAATGGGCGACTGCGCAATGGACGGCGAACCACAATGGAGGACGGAGACGTGGTGGCCGGCGAAGTGATGGAGGCTGCAATGGAGACCGACGCTTTTTGGGAGCGTCTCTTCTGGATGTACAATGGAGCGTCTCTTTTGGATCTACAATGGAGCGTAAATTCTGATTTTACAGAATTGTATTTATGGAAGTTACAATTGGTAGATGATGGAGAAAATCTCTCATATTTTAAATTTTTTGTGATTTTCTTATTTTTGGATATTGTGGACTAATATCTCACCATCCATTACAAATCTCATCCGATCTTGTTTTCTATAGAAGCTTGTTCTCTATAGAACCTACCTCTATATATAAATTCAATCGATAAAATGTAAGTATTAAAGAACAAGAGAACAATTGTGGGCCTTTGGATGGTAATCAAATGAATGACTCAGATTACCTATACAAATTTGACCCAATTTCAAAATTAAATAAATCCCTTAATTATAGGAAATGATGATTAATTTTAGAATTAAACCAATCCCTTAATTATAGGAAGTGATGATTAATTTTAGAATTTTCGAAAAATAACAAAATCCGGTGATCTACTCGGGTGTTTTTTTTTTGGGTAAAAATTATAGCAATTGATTTTATTTTTATCCTACTCCCAATTTCTACCCTAAGTTATAACAATAGTCGTCCTCCCTAAAATCGCATGTATATAAACATACATACGGTGTATACAGAGGTCAATTACATATGCTTACGTATATCATATACCTTAATAAAGATGGTTTATACATTTCTCAGGTTGTCATATACATTATTACTGTATATATATATATATATATATATATACACACACATCTTGATCTGTAGAAATAGGCCACACAAACAATCTAGCCACAACAAATTGCTTTTATACATTTCTCAGTTTGTCATATACATTATTACTGTATATATATACATCTTGATCTGTGCGAATAGGTCACACAAACAATGCAGCTACAACAAATTGCTTATATACATTGGTCGAAGTCATATACATTATTATTGTACGTATGTACATCTTGATCTGTATAAATAGGTCACATACACAATACAACCACAAAAAAATTCGTATATACATTCCCCAGGTTGTCATTTACACAATTAATGTACATATATACATCTTGATCCATAGAAATAGGTCCCACAAACAATCCATCCACAACAAATTTCGTAAATACATCCCTCAAATTGTCATATACATTGTTTTATACGTATATACATCTTGATCTGTGGCCGGTGATGTGGTGGCCGACGATTTTGGATATGCATGATTCCTAATATTCTTCAAATAGAATTGCGTAAAATTTTCACAATATGGTGGCTTGCGTTTTTTTATATGCGTAATTTCACAATTTATTACTTTCTAAAATTATATTGTTGGTGGTTACAAAGAGTAGATCATGAAAGAAATTTTTTCATATTTTGGATTTTTTTAATTTTCTTTTTAATGGATATTGTAGACACTAATCTCACCATCCATTACAAACCTCATCCGATTTGTTTACTTGTTCTCTATAGGACCTTGTTCACTATAGCACCTAGCTCTCTCTCTCTATATATATAGATAGATAGATATTATAATAACTTGAAGTTTGGAGCAATTAGCATTTTGTCAACCATGAGAAAGAAGTCAATAAGCTAGGTCGATTGAAAGTCGATCTTAGTTAATTAGGACAAAGATTGGGTTATTATGAATTTGAAGGGTAGTATATATTGTCAACAAAGAACTACACTTCTTTGTTGTTTTGTTATCGAGAAGAAAAAACTTATTTGTTCAAGAAACTTATTTATTTAAAGAAGACCAATTACTTTTTATAATCTATTTGCTCGGGCCAACCCGAACTCGTCCGGTAACCCGCCATGACCCGACCCAATTTACTCATGACACAATTGACCTGAATCCAAACTTAACCTGAACTCAGAAAAACGATCCGACCTGAACACATCCAATCAAATCCGTTCGACAGATCTAACCTTGACTAACAAACCCGCCCAACTTCACAAGCCGGTAGATTGATTTTGCCCCAAAAAAAGAGAAAAAAGTCCGCGCTAAGAAAGGACCGTGTCTTGCACCCGAAGCTTCCTACTTATTAATTATTATTTCAATTTATTAAACAATTTCATTAAACAATTTTTATTTTTACTACTCCGTATAACACTAGCGTTCGCCCAAATTTGACCAGTCCACTCGCAGACTCCATCCAATTTCCCTAATCTCTCATCATCTCTCTCTCCCATCATCTTTGTTCAACCGAACAGGGATTTTGAAGGTGAGAAATACTCATCTTAGAAATTCGCCAGCGACCTGAATTGATACCATCCCTTTCCCTAATAAGATCTATCTCCTTTAGCTCCTACACAATCCAAAAACAAGGGCCAGAAAAACCCGCATCTTTTGATGCCTTCTGAAGTGGCAGTGACGGATTTGGGGGAGGACTGGCCACCCGGGTTCCGATTTCACCCGACCGACGAAGAATTGGTCCTTTACTATCTCAAGCGCAAGATTTGCAGGCGCAAGTTGAGGCTTGATGTCATTCGCGAGGTCGATGTTTACAAGTGGGATCCCGAGGAGTTGCCTGGTATGTGTGATCTCTGTTTATTTACTTTCGATGGCTACTTGATTTTGATCGGAACTGCCTATCTGTTTTTCTTTTGTCTTTGTTTTGATACAGTTGATTGATTGGTGTTGACTTCATTCATGCCAAAACTTGAGCTTTTCGATAGAATTGAAGATCTAGGTCATGCTTCTATGTTGCCGTCTTATGCTTGATTTTTGTTGTATTCTTTGGTTACTGATTATCAGAACTGGCTGTTTCCATAGGGATGACTTCCATAGGGATGAAGTTAGTTCCACTTTTAGGCCTTGTTTACCCCTTTAGGAAAGGGATGTTGGAGCATGAGGAAGGAGGATGCCAGAGACGGATTTTGCTTTTTTCTTTGCAAGTTCGAATTGTTTCCCTATTAGCTAGGTTGTTTTGTTAAAGAAAGTTTTGTCTCTGCTTCAACTTTTACGGGTCAGTTTATGTGTTGACTGGACGTGTGCCTGGTTTAGATGCTCTGCTAGGCACTAGCTAGCTATTAGCCGGCCAGCTTATTCTGTTATAGTTTTGTCTGTGTAGTTTTACTGGTGTCCTTGTGTCTGAGTATTTAGTCCATTATTCTATCACTTTGTTTGATAAGTTTTGATATAGATTGTATAAACAGATATAACATGTTTTATTTTATGAATAATGTTTAGTGGAACTTACATGGTTTATGTTTTGCACTTCTGGTACAGGTCTGTCCATCTTGAAGACTGGGGATAGGCAATGGTTCTTTTTCAGTCCCAGGGATAGAAAGTACCCAAATGGATCAAGATCAAACAGGGCTACGAGACAGGGTTACTGGAAAGCAACTGGGAAGGATCGAACGATCACTTGCAGCTCAAGAACTGTTGGGATAAAGAAAACCCTCGTCTTCTACAAAGGCCGTGCACCTAGTGGTGAACGCACGGATTGGGTAATGCATGAGTATGTATTGGAGGAGAGTGAGCTGATGAGATGCCGAGAAGCCCAGGTTTGCAGCTTGAGTTGAAATACTGGGCTGCTGCCCCTTTTCACAAATTTTTTGTTATGTGTTTGCTGATCTCTTTTTTATTTCCAGGATTACTATGTTCTTTACAAGGTCTTCAAGAAGAGTGGTGCTGGACCCAAAAACGGGGAACAGTATGGAGCCCCGTTCAGGGAGGAGGATTGGGCTGATGATGAAGTAAAAGAACCTAGGAAATGCAATGACTCAAATATACAGGAAGACGTTAGGGTGACAAGTCGAGGCAATCATGTGAAGCAATCAAATACTGTGGAAGGCGTCTTCGAAGAGAAAGCGGAAGTTCAGTTCACATGGAATGATATCGAAGAGTTCATGAATCAATTGGTTGAGGAACCTGCCATAGAAGGGCCTCATATTGATGACTTTGAACAAGTAAGTTTTTCTTTTTCAGAAAAAAAAAATCTTGTTCTGAAAATCTAGAAACTTTTTAACCTACTTTTACTATTGAATTAGGATTTGGATCATGATCTCTTTTTGAGACTATTTCAAACCATGATGCATATGGATGATACATGTTTAGTTGCATGAAAATCTCTTTAGCTTGAGAAATGATGTTACAAATAGTTGTTAACCTTGTGTGCTGAACTACCCAAGCTATAACTCACATAAAATTGCTGAATCTGATGGGTCTGTATTGCTTCTTTCTAAAACATGTAGTTCATTGGAACTTGAAAGTGTATTAATTAGTTATTTCTATCCCACAGGTCTTTGGTGAAGGAGCTCAAAGTACTATGACTGAGACATCACTTGGCAACGTGATAGATACGGATCCATCTAAAGTGCCTTCTTCCTACAATCAACATAGTGTGGGGCCTACTTTGGACATGGCAATATCGGCCACCTCACAGGTACAAGTGTATGATGCATGTGATATGGCTTCTACGGGCGTGGTTAACTTGGAGCAACATGTGATTGAGGAGGATTTCCTGGAAATGGATGATCTTCTGGGTCCTGATATTACCCATGATGTTGGTGAAGTTTTGCCACAATGTGCTGGTGGTGAACTTACTGCTAACTCGTCATGGGATGAGGTTGATGGATTGACAGAGCTTGATCTGTACCATGATGCGGAGATGTTTCTTCGTGAACTGGGTCCAGTCAATGAAGCTTCAGCTCCTCATTCTTCTTATGCCATGAACCATGTAGACACCCAGCAGATGAATTTTGATCCAAATTTGCATTTTCCTACTCCAGATGAGCCAATCTCAGAAAGTATGCCTTTTTCAAATACAGGTATACAGATGCAGTTTCTATAAAGATATTCATCTTTCCTGACAACTGCTATCTTTAATCTTTTCACTTATCTTCTGAGCATAGACTTAATATGTGATCATATACATGCACTCTTTGTGAACCTAACCTACTGTGCACATGTCTTTGATGCTCGTGTAAAGTTGGTGCATACCACTGTTCTGCTTCTCTTAGATGGCTTATAAATAAGTAAATGTGCAAAACACTTTATGGGTTTTCTTTCCCTGCTATAATAGCATCTGGCTGTGTTTAGGTAGTGAATACGGTGGGATCTACACACCTAATGCCACGGGATCAAATTCACATCAAAATCAAAATGGCAAAGGTGCCGAAGGAGATGACAAGTGGTACTCTTCTGCATTGTGGTCCTTTGTTGATTCAATCCCAACTACTCCTGCATCTGCTGCTGAAAGCGCTTTGGTAAACCGGGCATTCGAGAGAATGTCCAGTTTCACTCGGTTAAGGATGAATCTCAAAAACTCAGCTGCCGCAGAAGCAGCAACTAATCGGTCAACAGGAGGTAGGATGAAGGGGTTCTATCTTTTATCATTCATGGGGGCATTGCTTGCTATTCTGTTTGTCTTAATAGGTGCCTTTGGTAGGATAATGATGCCTCATGAATATGTAAAATAAAAATAAAAGGGATTCCTTGGAACTGATAATTCAGAGGCCATATGTTGGTTTGGAAACGAAACTAAATTACTTAGTAAATAGTATTGCCCCCCATGAACAATGATGTAGCTTTGCATTATTCTAAAGAAATACGAGAAGAAGCCCCGGAAAAAGAAACATGTTGAATTGTTGCAGTAAGTCTTACTTGCTATGATGATCCTGCCCAGATTATATCCATCCAGGCTTGTGCTCTTTTTACTCTTGTCTCAGTGTCATGTAGCTCTGATGTAGAACTACTTGAAAGTTGCATCTGATTTGATTACCTTTGGTATGATTGATGAAAGCTAATGGCATCAAAAGTTCAGCCATGGAGCACTGATCTCTGATACTAAGAAGCAAAGTCGAAGAGTTCTCGAATCAAGATCCTGCTGTCTTGGTCAGGGACTCTTCATTTGTGTACTTACCCAGTATGGCATTGTTTGTAATGTAATTTGTCTTCTTTTTGTGGAAGCTATTTTAGTATATAGACCTTTAAGTAGAAGTGTATTTAGTTATAGTAACGTGACTCGATGAAGGCTCCCTTGGGCTTGGAACCGGATTGAAACCCGACTCACTTCAACATCCTAGCGAGGGATTGTTAAGATTTTGTTTCAGTTTGGGTCTATTGAAGTGATTGATCGTTACTGTTCAAGATACCTTGAAATATTGTTACACGAGTTACACCAACGTTTTGGTATTGTAATGCTTCATTGAAACGGGATTTCTGTTTATCTAAGAATTAAAGAAAGATCGAATTAGTGCCGTCAGAAAGCTTTTGAAGTTTCTTGTATGTCATGGGCTAAATACATGTACATGTACAGGCCCATGGGCTAAATACATGTAAAAGCCCTTATATTTGCGCCTTATAGTCATTTAAAACCTACTTTCGAATTGGTCAATTTGACACCTTAACTTGACTTTTGAGAACTACTAGTCCTTGGTCGATGATGTGGCAAGACGCGTGTAATTCAAGTGTGAGTGTAATCATTTTTGAGCATGTGAGATAATGATGTGGCATTTTTTAAAAATTTTATCTTGTTTTCTATTTTCTTTATTTTTCTATCTTTCTTAACTTGGACTAGGTTATTGATGAGGAAGATGATCGGGCAGATTTGGAAGACTCAAAATTGAGATCTACCCCAAATTGCTTTAATCCCTTAAAATTATGCACTAAATTCTTCATTAATCCTCTTCGAAGCTGCGTCTCCTCCATCGTCCTGATCGACTTCCGCCCCTCCTTTGCTATTGTTGTCTACATCCAGCCCTCAACGTCATTTGCCGATGTCGCAAGTCGGCCACACTACGTATGCCGTTGCCGGTCGTCAACTGTTCTCCTTTCGTGTTCATGGCTTACAAGGGTGGTATTTGGGCACCCACAATTTGCGGATCTAGAAGACTCTCAACTTTTAACCCAATTTATAGTACGAGATGCGTTCGATTAATTTTTTTCCATAAATCGTCGGAACACCTCACTTCACCGCTTCAATGTCAATCGGAATACCAAGCAATGTTGACATTTGTTTTGGTTCAAAAAGAAGCCATTGATGAGCCAAGCACAAAAAGGTTTTTTCATTAAAAAAAGAGAGTATAAAATAGTAATTTTCAATTTTTTTTAAATGAATATATTTGACAATTGAAGAAAAATTACATGAAATTGGATGGGAGTCTCGAACAAGCTGCGCTCCCACACCTTTCTTAATGCAAAAGCTCAACCTATGGAAAACAAAAGCTCCGCTCTTGGCATTATTAGAGTGAATAATAGAGAGGGACTTAATACGTGAAGCAAGTCCAAGGCCTCCTTGTCGAATTCTCCAAAAGTCGAGAAAGCAAAAGGGATAAACTTGTATCCATTCTCCTCACATTTGGACACATACTTATTCCTTTTTCTCTCCACGACATTGTGCAAGGCCACCCCAGGCGCCCAAGCACTCGCACCTCCACCAACAAAGGGAGAGACACCAGTCACATCCACACAAACATCCTTACCCTAGTGCCAATTAAAGAGCAATAAGTCTGCGGGCCTAAGATCCTGCCCATTATCCGAAAGGAAACCCATGCGAGCCTCTTTCCGCACCGCGATCCCAACCTTAGAGCAAATGTCAACCAGAATATCACGCACCAAATTATGTCTGAACTTGACCCCCACCTCACTAGAACAGTGGATAGAATGATCCCCCCATTTGTCCATCCTAGGGGCGTTACAACTTGGGCAAACACTACCATCAGCAAACAAAGGAATCATAAGTCTATAGCTCAAAACAGACCGAAACTGACGATGATTCATCCGCTGTCCCAAGCCATCAATAGGGATAGTGAACAAAAAATCTTGTGCATAAGGAGCACGAACACTGCTAAGAACGGCAACCTCTCTCGAGCCCAACCTGTGCCTATCGACGAGACTCTTCTCAATAACACCAAAGTAACACCTTGCCAGAGTTTTCATCATTTGGGGGGCAGGAGAGACAGTGGTGAAAGAGAAAGCATCGACGTTGCAAAATGTATTTAAATCATCAAGAGCATGCTGAAAGGCGGAGCCAGGAGAAACTATACCCATATTCGATAGAATCTTGGCCTGCAGGGTGCGCGTCTGAAGCCGAGAAGCAAGAAAAGCATAACGGATAACATCTCCAGCGGAAAAAATGCCAAGACCACCCTCTTTGATGGGGAGAGTGGCCAAACGCCATTGCCAATCTCCAAAACCCGGCCCTGATGCAGTGACAACCTTCTCCAAGGAGAGGCGCAAAGCAAGGTCAAATTGAACTTGGGCATCCTTGAAAGACACAGGAGAGCAAGTTCTCAAAGCATAGGACAATTTCGCAACCCCAGCACAATTACGAAGAAGAAGGAGCTCACATTGGGGGTCATTAAGCCGATTGACCGCCTCCATTAAAGCAATGGATTTAGAAACTCTCTTTAAGGCCAAGTCCCGACTGAAACCCACATCCAAGCTGACCGACCCCCCAAGAAGTTTGACACCACTACGAGGGCGAGAGATGTTCGACGGGAAAACACCATCCACCAGACTTCTAGGATCCTCCACAGGCCAGAAAAGCTCAGTTTTATCAACATTCAAGAACGACCCACGAGCAGGCCCATCAGACCTAATAATATCAAGAGCCTTGGCCACCATAAGGGTATCTCCAACAATGGTGTTATCATCAAGATACCAAGCCTGAAGGGTGAGACAACACGCACGATTAATGGACTGAACCAGAGGATGCAGAGCAAGAGCGAACATCAAAGACCCCAAAGGATCACCTTGTTGTACCCCCTGACATGAACAAAGGACAAAGTCTCCATAGTAGAGCCTAGCAGGTTGGGAATAACAGAACTCAACCCAAGGAGCAATAGATGGACACCTCATCCTAGTCTCCTGAAGTAGGACACTCCTATCAACAAGGTTGAAAGCGTTCTTGAAGTCCACTAAAAGCATAGAAAGCCCAATCTCCATGCCTTTAGACTCAACAAGTCGATTCACAGAGTGCAGAACGGCCTCACAACCCCCGGGAACACCCACTCCGAACTGAAAGTCATGCGAATAACCGTTCATAGAAGGGTCAACCACAGATGAAGCAACCTTGGAAACAAGCCTCCTCCACACAGTGCCAACGGCAATAGGACGGACACCACCACCTGGCTTAACCAAGGCAGTCAAGGGGGCACTAGCAATGAACTCACCTAATTGGCTTGGACACTGACCCCGCAAGAACAAGTTAACAACCCCGGTGATGGAACCTAACAAATCATCAACCACCGCAGAAGCACCCCGCCCAAAACATCAACAAAATGCTGAGCCCTAAGCCCATCGCGGCCACATGAAGTCCCTTTAGGGAAGCTGCGAATCCTAGCTAGCACCACATCTTTGTTAACAAAGAGAGCGTCCTCACCCAAAGGAGAAGAAGGGAAAACCGGGGAGGGGGCATAGGGGTGTTTATCCTCCAATTCACGGAGAGAGTCAGGATTAAATGGGGAAACTCCAGAAGATGTAAGGACTTTAATAGCAGCGGTGAAGTGTCCGTCACCAAGTTTACGCTTACATTGGAAAAGGCTAACTTCATCGGGGTTTCTTGATTTCTCCACACCCTTAGAGGAAGGCACCACATTCGATAGTCGATCAAGAACCAATCCAAGCCTATCACCAGGATCCCTCCATTTAAGAATGGCGCGAGAAATACAATCAAACTGACAACGCTCCCGCACTCCCGACCGTCATTGGACCCTATTGGAAGGAACAAAAAAATCAAAATGCAACTAGGCAAAATAAGAAGCTGCACCCACAGAGAGACGTCACTCGGGCTCCTTAGGACCTTATCAAGAGCACTAAGAAAAACTCTAGCAAAGCCAAGTCTCAACTTAGGGGGGATGCACTTAACAGTACGCTACTTTCTTGAAAAGACACGATTAAGGAGGTGAACGTCAAAGAAAGCAGGAGCATCTCCAGGACGGGACAACTGAGAGGGAACAAAAGAAGCACTATCGACCTCACCAACCACACCATCTGAAACCAACACAGCAGGCCTAGAAGGCTTGGAAATACCGCGAACCGCAATGTCCTCAAAGCAGGGTGCATGAACCACATAACCATCAGAATGCTTACAATTCTTACTAAACGTATGAGTGCACAAACACTCACCACATAGCCAGATACCAGCCTGATGAAGCACGGAGTCCAAAGCAGAAAAAAGGTTAAAATCACTTGCGATCCGCGCCTTGTGAGAAGCCGCCAAATCCGCCGAATTAAAATGACGCGTTCGCAAGTGGGCAATAAAATAGTTCTTGGAAAGCCCTCTATCCCCTCCACTATTACATCCATCAAAGCCTTTCAGCGGACACAAAAAACGGACGGAATCACTACTAGCCATGGAAAAGGCCGCAAGAACTGATCACGCCTGTGAAACCAACAACCCCCACAACAACACCACAACACCACAAAACCCAAAATAGCACGGCAAATTAAGCATCCACTACAAGACAACTAACAAGAAAAAGAGCAAAACACTGACGATCACCACGGGAAGACAAGAAGAGGCTTGTTGCAGGGAACACCAAAAACGATCAACACTACAAGACAAAGCACTGCCGGCACTACAGGATAAATGAATGCCGATTGAGACCGGCAACAGCAAACAACGAAGACAACAGCAAACGATCGGGCAACAGTACAACACAAACAACCGGCCAGACAAATTAAACGACCGCCCAAACAACCGAACAACTCG
Organism: Polygonum aviculare; assembly: GCA_934048045.1. Taxonomy (NCBI): domain Eukaryota; kingdom Viridiplantae; phylum Streptophyta; class Magnoliopsida; order Caryophyllales; family Polygonaceae; genus Polygonum; species Polygonum aviculare. Next base: position 15,794,968 of record OW204024.1, read on the forward strand.
ACGAATACAACAACGCAACAGCACAGTGGCAAACGGCCCCCCTACCGAACACGCCCAACAACACAGCAACACCCTACGATCACCCAAACAACCACCCGAACAGCCCCGACGAGCGGCCCTACGAACGCCTGACGACGCCGGACCTATGCCTCCGATCGCCAGCAAACAACCCCCTAATGCCCTATGACCGCCCTAACCCCCCAACGCCCTCAATTTTCAAATTGTATTTATATTTTTAACAAAATTTAATGAGTTAAAATCTAAATAAACTATGTGACAATTATGTGGGGGAAATGAAGAATCAAGTATTCAAGGAAAACTCAGGGAAGATGTAGACTCTCCATCTCAGGGGGAACACATTTTTTGATGAAACAAGGGAGAACTCTGAAGATGAGTCCGATGATCCAGAGTGCAATGAAGAAGCTAGGGACGCCAAGCAAAGGACGCCCCAACTAGTTAGAGATCATCCCGATAAGCAAATCATTTCAGATAGAGATCAAGGATTGGAGACCAGGTCAGCGACAAATAAGTCAAATGATCTCAGGTTGTACTATCGTAGCCAAAGAATGGAACCTTGGCTGGATGTGCAGATGTAGGATACTTGTTTGATCCACACAAAGTCAAATCACAAAATGGCTATGTGTTCACATATGGAGGCACTTCCATCTCATGGAGATCAACGAAGCAAACTTTGACTACCACATCATCGAACCAAGCCGAGTTGATTGCTTTGTATGAGGCAGGAAGAGAATGTGTGTCTCTAAGGGAAATGATCCAACTCATCTAGGAAGAAAGTGTAATATCCGCAAATTTTATAAAATGGATTATGAAATTCTCCTTAGTTTTATGAATCAACTTCGTCTTTGGAACGACATGAAAAAGGACAAAGGTTACCCGATTAACCGTATAACGTTGGATAACGTTAAACGGAACCTTTAACTTCAACAATTCATAAAACCTTCGTTAGAGCTCGGAATCGAGTGATTCCAAAGCCGAATGGTAGATAAACGAGTCTAGTTTCATCCCTCAAAATGTGAGGCCAATGCGATAAGTAACGAGAAAGTTATGCCAATTTTACCGACGCACTGCGCAGTCCCAAAAGGGCAGCGACCGCCGCCAATAAAGGCAGCGACCGCCGCCAATAAAGGCAGCGACCGCCGCCGGCTGCAGACGCAAGTTGCGCGACGGGACATCTTCATTGTGGGCGCCGTGGTTTCACCTTCTGCAAGAGTTTCACTTTGGGTCACTTCTCTTCACCTTTACCTCACTTCACCATTAATGTTTGGCATGATTATGCCCAAGACAATCATCATCTTTGGATTCAAAGTCAGCTAAGAAACTCTATAAATAGAGCTGGAAGTTGGAGGCAAATGGGCACACAAATCTCTCTTCTCTCCCTCTGAAACCTCTTCCACTGTAAAGAGCTAGTGTTCCTCTTGCTACTGTTGGCAAAAGCTCGTCGAAAGGTGGCCGGAGTTGTTCGGAAGAAGCTTGCGAAATCGCACCGTCGTCACTGCAGGAGGCAGCGACCGCCGCCAACATGGCAGCGACCGCCGCCAAGCAGGCAGCGACCGCCGCCAGTGCACACCTTGCACTTTGTGTCCGAGCTTCCATCTAAGCCATTGCCCGGGCCGTTCCTTGCTCGTGCCTTGTGTTTTGCCTTGCCTTAAGCCTTGTCTAGTGCCTTGCTAGCCTCGTCTTCTTGCCTCGATTAGCGTTCTTAATCTCGTTTTAAGGCAAGTGGATGGTTCTCCTTTTTCATTACTCGATAATCGTGAAATTGTTTTCCGTTATCAAATTAATCGTTGGGAACGAACTTGTTTGCTAATAATTTGATTAGGATAATTATGCTTAGAAATAATGACCATTGTTATTATTATTTATCGATTATTAGACTTGGACTTAGGACTCCGATGATTTGTGGCCTTTGATTGTTTCAAGTCTCTTTTCGAGACTTTGCTCTGGATTAGCTTAAGTTAGGGATTGCCGGTTTAGTGATCCGTTGTCTCTTTATAACGTATTAGGAGGTATATCTCGTTATCGGCTCCTGATACTGGGTCATGACTCTGCCTTTTCTCCGAATAGAGAGGCTAACACTCTTGCAAAGTGTTGAGGACTTTGTTCCTTACTTTGGTTCGACCCTCCTCAGGGACTTACCTATCTCTAATAAGTCGCTAAGTGAAGTGCAATGATTTATAACCAATGAAAAGATTAGTGCAATCGTGCATAGTAATCAATGAACATGAGGTGATCAGTACAACTTGGAAAATCACTTCGGGTCCGCATTATTGACAATCGTCTATCTAATCTGAATGCATGACTCGAGTTGTTAAAACGCCTATAAAATGGCAAGATGGGTTCAGGTGTATAAGCGTCCTTGTGGCCACCTCCCTGTCGGCATCTTCGAGTTGTGATGAGGTTGATACGATTTGATTTATGTTGGATGCTTTTCAAACTCTTGAATGATTAAAGTTCCCAACAAATCAATAAACACATTTCTTTCCTAGGCGTTATCTCCTAATAACGTCCTATTCCCGAGAAAACTCTATCTTCTCTTCGTACATCGTACCAAACACCTGAAAGCCTCTCGCTCAGATTGCTGCTTCACTATCGTCATGTTGAACCTCGACTACCATGCACCTACCAGTTATCATATGGTTAAGGATTGCCGTTATGTCCGACCTTTTCTCAGAACCGAAATATTATTCTCCCACTTGTTTAGTCTCGCGTTAGACTAACATCCCTTCTTTCTTTCCCAACTCTGTTGGCTGGTATTCCTTGCTTCTATGGGGATATCAGATAGGAAAGGGAAGGCTATCCAGGAGTAACCGAAGACTTAGGATGGAAGGAAGGAAGGAAGGAAGGAAGCAAGGATGCAAGACGTTTTAAAATATTTTGTTTACTTTATGGTTTCCACATGCTTTCGTCTCTCTCCGAGACTTGTATTTCCGCTGCAAAACTCTTTACTCTTGCATCATTAAACAATTAAGGACGTATGAGCCTTTGTAACCGAATTCATCTTTTGTTATAAATATATGAATTGGTTTTATTATTATCGTGTTGTGTTACCCAAAAGCCTTAAACGGCTTCGGACCGTGAAATCCGAGGACGTTGGCGGTAATACCCTTATATTTGTGAAATCGGGGTGTTACAGAAAGTCGGATGAGGCCGATCACTGACGACCCAACAACATTAAGGACAACTCTACATGTGTTGCCCAAATGAAGAAGGGCTACATCAAATTGGAGACCGCACAAAGCACATATCTCCAAAGTTCTTTTCTACTCGAGATTTCAAAGAAGCCGGTGAAATAGACATCCAACAAATTCGATCGAATGACAATTTAGCTGACCTTGTCACAAAGTCTTTGATCCCTAAGAAATTTGGAGAGCTAGTGTCCAAGATTGGAATGTGCAGACTTCGAGACATATATTGAAGTCAAGGGGAGCATCATACGCCCTGCACTCTTTTTTCTTTTGATCAAGGCTTTTCCCCACTAGGTTTTGCTTGACAAGGTTTTGTAATGAGCTAGGCAGCTCTAAAGCCTGCAATGAGTTTTAAGTTGCACTCCTTTTCTCTTCGTTCAAGTTTTTATCCCATGGGGATTTTTCTTGACAAGGTTTTTATTAAGGCAACGTACACCCATCTCCTACAACGTGGAAGAAGGTGAATATTCAAGGGAGAGTGTTATGAATGAATGAAGAAAGTCATACTCTACATCATCTACAAATCACCCTGTTATACACTTTGTTGGGACGCTATCAAGAACGCTCGCGTACTTGTTAGTGTTCCACACAACCATCCCTTAGTTTTGATATGACAAACTCACTTTGGTTCTAATAAAGTTGTCCAAGTGTTCAGGAACGCCAGTGACCAAAAGGACAACAAGTGTGTATGGGCGTCCCATAAGCTTAGGGACGCTAGCTAACAGGAAGTAAGGACCAGCCAGAGACTACTTGAGCAAGGACGGAGTCCCAAGCAAGTAGGAACGCATGAAAGGAGTCCTTACTCACTAGCCGACAGGATGACATCACTCGACAATGTTTGATCATCCAAGGACACGTGGAGACCGATCCTGTAGCGGAGTCCAACACTACGTGTCGGACGATCCTGTTGCAGAGTTCATCAACACGTGGCGGCCGATCCTGTAGAGGAGTTCATCATACACAACTGGATATAGGAAGCTTCCTCATCACCGCCCTACTACGTGGAGGAAGATCCTGTAGCCACGTCCATGAAGGGCATGATCGTCCCAGAGAAAAGACGCCCTTCCCCAAGTCCTATAAATAGCCCCTAGGCATTTATTGTGACGTTAACGCTTTCAAGAATATTAAGAGAGAATCAGAGGAAAGCGACTCACTCAAGAACACGAAGAACTAACTCAAGAACTCAAGAACAGTGTTTAGACCTGAGTTAGATCGAGTGAGTTTTTGTACCCAAACCACAAAACAGTTTGTAACCAAAAAGAGAGAGAGAGAGTTCTGCGAAGTACTGCAGAACGTAGGAATAGAGTCCTTTAGTAGATTGAACTATAGCTTAAGTTGTAGGCTTAAAGGAGTTCTTTACAAGTGAACTTAGGGAAAAGCTAAGTGTCAGAGAACTGTAAAAACTCGCCAGTACAATTGTAAGAACGTTCAATATAAAGGAAAGAACTATTCAAAAATCCTCCAAGGAGGTAGAGGTTTACACTCAAGGACTACTTTGTCTTGAGTGGTTCCTCTATAATTCATTACGTTCATTACTTACCTGTTTAGTACTTTTTCCGCTGCACTACTCAAGGACGCCCCTACTCCTCATAGGGACGCCTGACCTTAGGACGCCTTTACTCAGAGTAAAGGACGTCCCTTAGTACTAACGATCCAACAATTGGTATCAGAGCCGGCGCTCTAGATTCTTACTGAGTTGCAGGTAAAGATGGACATGGATCCCATTGGAATTTCTTTTGTGAAGCCTCCGCGCCTGACGGACGGCAACTTCAATCGCTGGAAGACAAGGTTTGAAAATTTCTGCAGAAGTCAAAATTATCAATGCTGGAAGGTCATTATGAAGGGAGATCTCAAAGTTCCCGCTGACAAAGCTGATAAGGAGGACGAGTGGGGTCCTGACGAGTTCAAGCTGATGGAAACCAGCGCAAAAGCTATTTGCTTCCTTCAAGCGTCCTTATGCGAAAGGGACGCCACTCGAGTTAGCAACTTGACAACAGCGAAGCAACAGTGGGAAGCTCTTGAGAAGTTCCATGTAGGAACCGCTGAAATGAAGGAGGACGTTCAGCTGAAAATCAAGAAGGAGTTCTATGCTTTTAGTATGCTGCCAAATGAAACGGTGAATGACTACTCATACCGTTTTGAGGCCCTTGTCACCAAGATGAGGAACTTGGGCATCCCAGAAACAGAAATCTCCATGAGGAATAGAGTTCAAGTGGTTATTGATGGTTTGACCGGAGTCTGGAACTTTGACAGGACAACGTTCAAAGAGAATACAACCAACAAAACTCTAGATATGGAAGAAATCTATGGGAAGCTCAGGCAGTACGAAGAAAGAAGGATCTCTGACATGGCTAAACTTGGACAGAATCCTCAAACTGATCTTGCTTTGGCGTCCACAACACCAGAGTACGCTGAGTATCTTCGTCGTCAAAGAGAAATTTCCTTAATGGTGGAAGTTAACAAGAATGAGAATCGCGAAAAGATGAGCGTTCAAGCCTTAAAAGAGAAAGAAAGAAAGACTAAGGAACAACTTGATGAAGAGGAAGAAGTTGCTCTCTTTAACAAAGTTCTCCATGTCTTTGGCAAAAGGAACAAACATTTCAACAAACACAAGATGCCCAAGAAGGAAAGTCGCAAGTACACTGAGGAAAAAATGAAGGAACTCACATGTTACAAGTGTAACAGGAAAGGGCACTTTGCTAAAAAGTGTACAACGGGAATGTCTGCAAAGGAAATGAAAACAAAAGCTCTCATTGGAGCGTTCGCCTCTGCATGGGACAATGCGAGCTCTTCTTCTGATGATGGTGATGAAGAACCTGATGAACAAGCGGCATAAATAGCTCTTGAGGACGCCTCTGATGATGAGCAAGTAGCATTCATGGCTATGGAGGACGTCACAGTTATCGAGGAGAACGTTCCGAGATCTGAAAATGAGGTAACCCGTGAATCTATGATGAGTTCTTTAGAAAATTGTTCCAAATCCAAGCTCATTAAACTTATTGGAAAAATCATGGAAGAAAGTGTTGTCATGCAAAATAGAATGGATGAACTTGAACTTGAAAATGAAAATATTATGGTTGAATGTGAAAACTGTAGTTCCATGACCATTCAACTAGAGTCCTCATGTGAAGAAACTAAATCCCTAAAAACTGAACTTATGTGTCTCAAACTTGAGAACGCCAAGCTTAGGGAAGAAGTGAAAGTTTTGGGAAAGAGTCCCATAGATGAGGAAGTGAAACCAATAGTCTTTGTTCCAGCTAAGCGTGGACTAGGTTATGAATCTGACATTAGGAACTCTCTCCCTAGCGATTTTGAGGCTAGCAAAACTTCAAAACTTGAACTTGAAAAGGAGAAAACAAAGAATCTTCTTGAAAGAATTAGAGTCCTAGAAAGTGGAGAAAAAGGTCAAAAGGACTACTATACTAATTCCACCAGTCATAAAATTTACAAGAAAATTGCTAGAGGGGACGGCTCAAAGGTGTGCAATCCCCAAAAGATGAAGCAAAACAAAATTCAACGTCCCAACAAGAAGTACTACCTCGGTACTTACTATAGGACGTGCTGGTACTGTGGACAAGGTGACCACTTCAAATATATATGACTGCGTGAAACTGAAAGAAGATATTGCAAGTGGCAAAACTGCTAGGACTAACAATAAAAATGCTAAGTCCGTTCCAAAAGTTAATTCTAGGCGTCCTAGACGTTCTGGAAGTTCTTTCCGCAAAAATGCCATTTCTAATGATGTTAACATAAATGATTTTATGCCAGGGGAAAAAATGAAGAAAACGCTCCCTGTGCACCCCCCTCCCTGCGAACTCCTCGATGAACAGTACAAACACAGAAAAATCAGAAGCCCTAGCCCCAAAAATCTTGCAAGAATCAACCTGGTTTTGTGCATCTTTCTCTCAAATGGCACTCACGAAGTCTCCAAAGCTGGATTCTGGCCACAAAATGGAAGTCTTAGATCCAAAATCCCCAATTTCGCTCGGGATGTCGATGGCAAGAAGCGGCTTCGTCCGTCAAGCACCGCTTCTCTGAGCAAGGCGATGACTACCACCAACTCCTCTTCCTTGAGAAGCCGATTCAAGCATCAGCGTGGCCTCTCTTGCCTGGAGCCAAGGTTGATTCGAAAGCTAGGGCTTCTTCGGTACCGTCTCTGTTCGCTACTCTTCTTCCTTAAAATTCCGGGGGCAAGTACTTTTATCAGAGGGAAGCAAATCTCAAGGCTGATTTTCCACGGTGAAGAAATTTGGTGGGGGAGCTTTACCCCTCCCTGGTGCGGCTATGACAGGCCCCGAAACTCGATAAAGTCAAGGTCGTCTCTTTCCTTCTCTATGCTTAAGAATCTTAAATTTCAATTGTGTACGTGTGCTGGTCTGGAATGCATAAGAAATTGCTCTGTAGAACCTCTCATTGCATTATATACATTCACCTTTCATTATCCGTGCATAATCTTTGTACCCAAAACTCATACCTGCATCTGCATCTCTTTAGAGTACAAAACCAAGGTCTTCACTCCAAGGAAACCTCAACATCTCATGGAGAAAGACAAACGTTCGTATAAAAAGGTTTTCTGTACTGATACCTCTTGTCATAAAGACCAATCCTCTAAAGAAAATCTTAAAGACAATGATGAAAAATACACTACCAGGGTCATTGTGGCCTTTAAGGGTAGTTCTTCCACAAGGCCTTCTGAGGCCAACTTTGTTGGTACAAAGAAAGAGAAAGACAAAGCCAAAGCAAAAATTGGTATGGTTCTTTTCCTTGGCAATTTGTCAGGTGTCAAGGAAATTTTAAACCATTTTAATGAAACCTCCCTGTATGGTATTGTCCTTGGTGTTGGCTTCTTGTATTTCTTCTATGCAACACATTGTCAAAGTTTCTTTAAGATTAAATCCAGTTGTAATTATGGAAGCAGGCTCACATATGAAAGTGATTTGTATGATCTATTAAACCTTTATATTTCGTCCATGAATAATATAGATACCTTGGGGATGGATAGGAAATGCTTGAGTAGGCTCACATATGTTTACTGCAAGGACCATCGAAGTATAAGAACACATTGTCAAATGACTATGTTTAGATTAATTTCTCTCCATACAAGATATATATTGAACTCGAATAAATATTTTAAGATTTGCAACCATGGGCAGATTGTTCTGAGTTATCTCTTGGTCGAGTGCGATATAGGCCAGTATATCCTACTTGATAAACTTGGAGGTATTGATGACCTCTCTCTAAGCCAAATTGATAATCTAGGCCTCAAGTTGTTTACGCTTGAGACTTGTATCCTTAGTATGAGAATTAAACCCTTCTTTGGCAAGGAGGGGTGTGCCCTCAATGAGTGTATGGTCTGGTTAAAGGACGTTTGGAGTGTGGTGGGTAGTAATTGGGTGATGCGATCACCACCTTCTCTTTTTGCTAAAAAGTTATGGATGCTATGCAATAAAGATTCGTGTGATCAACTCATGACTGATCTTGAAATTTGGCTCTGTAATCTGTACTTGGATCTCCCTCGTTGTAATATACCTAGTGCTAAGTGGATTTATGCTATGGTAGATACTTTGTTGTATTCTTTTGAAAGCTTTTGTTGTATAGTAAACTGTTATATGGAACTATGTTTGTTATTAAATCTTTACAAGCTTTCTTTGATTGATATTGGTGCTGCAAGATTTGTGGAATTATGTGATTCTTGCTACAGGACAGATGTGGAAGGTAGTCTTTTGAGGGGTCAAGGAGAAAGAAAGATGGATAAGGATAAGAATGACGGGTTGCGATTTTGGAAAGTCAATGGTGAAAAGGAAGAAAACCATGTCTATGTGGCCTTGTGGCAGATTAAGTCCCGTGTAATTTGCTGTTGTTATTGTTATGTGGTTAATGTAAAAATTAAAGCAAGTTGTATTCCAATTAGAACTATGTGTAACCCAATGGAGTTCACACAAAAACATATGAATGGGACCAAAAATTTAACGAATACACATCAAATGAATATTGCCAATCTCAATTGGCTTGGTGGAACCTTGAGTGATAGCTATAAAATGTACAGATGTTCCAAATTGAAAAACTTGGATAATGCTGAAGAGCCCTTAGCCCTTTGCTTAATACCAGGTCAAGTGAAAAGGCAAGCCACTCACAGTGAAAGGTGCAAAAGCTATGGGAGTAGGCTGACTAATCAGCTAACAAAATTGATCAATGGTGATTGGCAATTACTCCATATCCCTCAGGAAGAAAGACTATGGAAATATTTGCAAACCAAACAATTATGGAAGTAGCTGAGAATGACGATTAACGAATTAAGCAAAGTTTGTAACCAACTCAGAGGAGTTGTTGAACCCTCGTATAAAAATGGATATAAATGAAAGTCGCCTTATGGAATAGCAGAGGAATGGGAAGAAAATCGTTCTGGCCTGAGATCGACTCGTTCTGTAAAATTGAGCAAATCCACATAATGGCTATTGTAGAAACAAAAACAGACAAACTTCCAAGTGATCAGGTATGGAGACGTGCAGGCTTTGACAATATCGCATGGTCTTCTGCAGATGGTAGGGCAGGGGGCGTATGTGTAATGTGGAAAGAACACCAACTCACTAGTGAAACTCTTGAAATCATGATTCATAAGCCGAGATACATTATAATGAAGCATGTTAACTTGCTAACGGGGTGGGTTTTTGCATTATGTTTTGTGTATGCACCTCCGAACGAGGCCCAGAAAGATAGCTTCTGGACAGAATTTATTAATTGTGCACTCGGAATTGACATTCCCTTAGTCATCATAGGTGATTTAAACGAAATAAATGAAATTGGTGATAAAAAAGGAGGTTGTTTACCTACATCCCATAGATTTGAACGGCTTCGGCTTTTAAAGGACACTTGTAACCTACATGATATTCCCACCACAGGAAACAAGTACACCTGGCGGAAGAATAAAACGGAAATCGAAAACATTTACGAAAAGCTGGATCGAGTAATGGTTAGTGATAGCATGCTACACCAATTCCCGGGAATCCGAACGCACAATCATGCATTCACAACATCTGATCACTGCAAAATATCGGTCGATATTACGAACGACTGCATAAGGAAAGCGGCACCGTTTAAGATGGAAAAGATGTGGCTAATGAGAAAAGATTACCGAAATATGGTCAAGCAAACTTGGAGAACTTGCTTCCAAGGGTCGTTCATGTTCCAACTCATGAAGAAAACTCAACTGCTCAAAGAACATACAAAACAATGGAAAAGGAAGACATTTGGCAATACATTTCAGCAACTACGAGAGATTGAGGACACTCTCTTGGATCTACAACAAAAGATTATTGAATCCCCACAACCAGCACTTGTCCAGAAGCAAATCCGGTTCCTACGAAAGAAGGAACGCATTCTTCAGTTCCATAGAATGTACTGGAAGCAAAGGGCAAAAACAAAACATGTAAAATTGGGTGATTCGAACTCGGGGTATTTCCACAAAATAGCATCGGGGAGGCGAAACCATAAAACTATCAAGACAATCACTCTAGGTGACGGCACCCAAATAGTTGGCGAAGAAAACATTTGTCGCGAAATCAGAAATGATTTCTTTAAGCGGTATAAGAAGCAACAGATAAACACATCAACCCTAGAGGAGTATATGACACTTATTGACAAAGAAATAACAGACGAAGACAACAGAAGTCTGACTAGACCAGTAACGAATGAAGAAATCAAAAACAGTGTTCTCCGAATTGGCTCAGATAAATCTCCTGGACCGGATGGCATGACGGCAAAATTCTATAAGAAATATTAGGATATTGTAGGCCCATCAGTAATAAAAGCAATTAAAGGATTCTTCCACTCTGGGAGGATCTTAAAGCAAAGCAACCATACGTTTATATCGCTACTTCCGAAAAATGATAACCCATCGACAACTAATCATTATAGGCCTATTAGCTTATGCACAACGACATACAAAATCATAGCTAAGATTCTAACTGAAAGATTAAAAAAGGTAATGCCCAAAATCATCCACCCGCTCCAAGGAGCCTTTGTAGCTGGAAGAACAATTCAGGACAACGTACTCATAGCACACGAAATATTTCACTCCTTTAGAGGAAGTCAAGCGAAGGAAGGATGGATGGCTGTAAAACTAGATATGGAAAAAGCGTATGATAAGCTTGATTGGGAATCTCTCTTGTGTATCTTACAAAAATTCGGGTTTGACAATAAATTCATAGGATGGGTGAAGGAGTGTATAAGCACAATGTCTTTTTCAGTCTTGGTCAACAGTGGACCTACTATACCATTTGCACCGGAACGAGGAATCAGACAAGGAGATCCTTTGTCGCCTTATCTGTTTGTCATTGTAGCAGAAATCCTGGACCGTAAACTCCAGAAAGTAAGCGAGGGGCCGAAGCCACTTATAGGATTCCCGATTGCCAGAGGGGGTATGAGGATACCTTTTTTAGCATTCGCAGATGATATTATCATATTTGCAAAAGGAAACCAAAATGCCTGTAATCAAATGAAGCAGATAATCGAAGACTATTGTGCAGCCACAGGACAGAAAGTAAATTATCATAAATCAGCATTCCACACCTCAAAGAAAGTGGGAAACCAACAGAAACAAAGTATCAAGCAAACAATGGGGATAAACTCTATGGAGAACCTAGAAAAATACCTAGGATGTCCAATTATTAACGGCATAATGAACAAAGAATGCTTTCAGGACACAATTGGGAAGACCCAAAAGCAGCTAACCAAGTGGAAAGCCAATGCGCTATCTCAAGAAGGCCGTACAGTGTTAATCCGATCGAACCTTTCCGCAAAACCAAACTACATCATGCAAAGTTTTATGCTTCCAAAGAATGTAAATGACGAACTAGATGCCATAAATAGAACCTTTTTCTGGAATAAAGACAGGCAATATAAGCCCCTTGTTGGTTGGGATCGAATATGTACACCGAAGGCTTATGGAGGCCTGGGTATAAGGAAAGTAGAGGATATGAACAAAGCACTCCAAATGAAATTGTTATGGAAAATACTCACAGAACAAGACAATGTGTGGGTGCGGGTTGTTAAGGAAAAGTACTTAAGAGGAAACTCGCTATCAGAACATAAAACGAAGTCAAACAGCACATGGCAGTGGATTCAACTAATGAAACTAAAGCCAGAATTTGAGGGAGGCTTGAGATGGCAAGTAGGGAATGGTCAGATTATCAGATTCTGGAAGGATAGATGGGTGACAAACGGACCACTTGCTGAATGGGCGGTATCAAATGAAGTTGTTAACATGGAAACCAAAGTCGAACAATTCATATCTAGGGATAAATATTGGAAAATAAATGAATTACAACAAGTTCTCCCTGGAGAATTGGTGGAAGAAATATTGAGGGTCCCGATCCCTGAAAATGGAATTGGCGATAAACTGATATGGGCTCCCAGTAGGAACGGGTGGTACTCCACAGAGTCAGCAATAAAACTTATAACGAAGGAAGAAAACATGACACCAAGTCCTAACGCCTGGATCTGGAAACTAGATACATACCCCAAAGTGAGGAACTTCCTTTGGAAAATTGACATGAACGGTCTGCCCACTAAACAAAGACTTAGTGAAAAACAGGTTGTGGTGCCCCAAGGTTGCCTTATGTGCAACGCTACTCATGAAGACACCGCTCATTTACTGATTCAATGTCCGCATACGTTGGCAATAATAAAGAGCATAAATGCAAAGACGGAACATATCATCAAAGATCACATTCCGTTACAAATGAACCCACGAAACATCCTATGCGAACTAAATAGCAAATTACGGAAGGAGGAGCTTACTGAGCTAGCAGTGGTCTGGTGGGGCATATGGCACCAAAGAAATAAGATACTTTTCCAGCAAGCAGCAAATGACCCCATACAAGACCTTAGCCTATACATCCGGAACCAGCTGACACAATGGAAACAAGCAAAACAATGGAATGAGGATGAAGAAAAAGATGTGAGCAACAGTAGTAAATCAAAAGGTCGGTCTCTGAATACAGTGGATAAATGGAAGAAACCAGCTCAGGGATATGTAAAATTGAACTTTGATGGATCCAAGCTTAGCAATGGAAATGCCTCAGGAGGCTCGATTATAAGGGATGCATTTGGAAAACCAATTAACGGAACATCTAGAGTATACGGGAAAGTGTCGGTGTTACTAGCGGAAGCAATGGCACTATGGGATGGTGTAAGGAAGGCCAAGCAATTGGGCATTAGAAAACTTGAGGTGGAGGGAGACAACATGACAGTTATCAAAGCTATAATAGAACAGAACCGTTGCCCATGGGAAATTGAAAGAATTATTACAGACATCCTCGTTTCCCTCAGGGGTTTCGAGTCAGTCCGCATATTTCATGGGAGTAGGCAGTGCAATTCTGTGGCCGATAAAATTGCTTCATTGGGCCACAGTCTCTCATGGGAAACTATTTGGAATCATCACGAGCTTCTTGCTCTCATCCGAAAGGATGCCCTAGGAATCCTGCCCTAAGGCGAGATCCTAATCTTCACCGGTTCAAAAAAAAAACAAAAAAAAAATAAAAATAAATGATTTTATGCCAGAACCAGAGTTCTATTATTGTAATGAGCCAGGTAAGGAACACCTTGCCTGGGTCGCCAAGAACTAACCTTGTTTTGGCAGGTGGAAGTGAGGGGACGCCCATGGATCATTGATAGTGGTGTCTCAAATCATATGACAGGAAGCCAGATCCATCTCACTTCTATCCAAAGTAGTGCCACGGGAGGAACTGTCTCGTTTGGCAACAAGGGCAAGGGAAAGATCAAAGGAACGGGAACTGCTATTCTCAATCCGTTCATCAAAGCAACAAATGTCAGTCTTGTTGAAGGACTTGGCTTCAATCTTCTTAGCGTCTCCCAGATGTGTGATCAAGGTGAAAATCTAGTCACATTTGACTCAAAGGAGTGCCTAGTCATCAACAAGAAATCAAACAAAGTCATTCTCAAAGGAGTACGCCAGAACAATGTCTACATCTTTAACCAGGAGTTCAAGCCTAAATCAGAGTTGTGTCTATCTGCTTCAAACGAGGACGCTGATCTCTGGCATCGTCGACTTGGCCATGCTGGACCAAGCACAATCCTCAAGCTACACCAGCAAAATCTTGTGAAGGGTCTTCCCCGAATTGATCCTGAGACTGTTGAACAGTGCGAATCCTGTATCAAAGGAAAGCAAACAAGAACGTCTTTCAAGTCCAAGAACGAAGTCAGCACAAAGAAGTTTTTGGAACTTCTCCATATGGATCTTTGTGGACCAATGAAGACGTTGAGCTACTGTGGAAAGAGGTACATTTACGTTCTTGTAGATGATTTTTCTCGATTCACTTGGGTTCTTTTCTTAGTGTCAAAAGCAGATTGTTTCAATGCGTTTAAAGTCTTCATCAAACAAGTGGAAGTTGCCCTTGAGACGCCTCTCAAAGCCATAAGATCAGACCATGGAACGGAGTTCCAAAACTCAGAGTTCCTGGCCTACTGTGATCAACATGGAGCCTCTCACAACTTCTCAGCTCCAAGGACTCCTCAACAAAATGGAGTGGTGGAAAGAAAGAACAGGACGTTGGAGGATATGGCAAGAACTATGTTCTTAGCAAATAGCGTTCCCAAGTACTTTTGGGCGGAAGCTATTGCCACAGCATGCTACATCATCAATCGTGCCATGATCCGTCCTCTCTTGAAAAAGACATCCTATGAGTTGTTAAATGGAAGGAAGCCTCGCATTGACTATCTTAGAGTCTTTGGTTGCAAGTGTTTCGTTCACAACAATGATAAAGAAAAACTTGGAAAGTTTGATGCAAGGAGTGATGAAGCCATATTCCTTGGGTACTCTCTCACCAGCAAAGCTTATAGAGTTTTCAACAAAAGAACTCTAAAGCTTGAGGAGAGTATTCATGTTGTGTTCAAAGAAAGATCTTCTCACAAAGAAAAATCAAGTAAGAAAGAACGCTCCTCGTCACAACAACAGGACGACTCTGAAGACGAAGCTGAAGATTGGTCCTCTGGAAAATACTATGTTCCTAAGGACGCATCTCCAAATCCTGAAGAAGTCTCAGTGGACGCTCCCAGTGTTGTTCAAGGAGTTCCCTCTCGTAGTGAATCCCCAGTTCAACAAGATGTAGCTGAATCAAGTCAACAAGGCGAGCAACGTCAAGGTGAGGACGCTCTCTCTGAGGAGGAACACATTGAGGACGATGCTCAAAGTGATAGTGATGATTCTGATGGAGACATTGATCCAAGATTTGCTCAATTGTTTCAAAGGGAGTCCTGCTTCTCTCGGGATCATCCAACTTCTCAAATTGTTTCTGATCCTTCTCAAGGAGTTCAAACAAGGTCAGCTGCAAGCAAGTCCCAGAGTGCAAATTTAGCGTTCTGTGCTTTCAATGCCTTTGTCTCTATGGTAGAGCCAAAGAATATCAAAGAAGCAATCCAGGACGCTGACTGGATTCAAGCAATGCAAGAAGAACTCAATCAGTTTGAAAGGAACAAAGTTTGGACTCTCGTCCCACGTCCCAAAGGTAAAAATATCATAGGGACGCGCTGGGTGTTCAGAAATAAGCTTGATGAGAGTGGACGTGTATCAAGGAACAAGGCAAGACTGGTGGCTCAAGGATTCAAGCAAGAGGAAGGCATAGACTATGATGAGACCTTTGCTCCTGTTGCTAGAATTGAGGCCGTTCGTCTCCTTATTGCTTTTGCCGCCCACAAAGGATTCAAGTTATTTCAGATGGATGTCAAGACTGCCTTTCTAAATGGAAAGCTAAAGGAGGAAGTGTATGTTGCTCAGCCCCCTGGCTTCGAGGACGCTTCTCACCCAGATCATGTGTACTACTTGGACAAAGCGCTTTATGGACTCAAGCAAGCCCCTCGTGCATGGTACGACAGGTTTGCGTCCTTTCTTTTATCTAATGGCTATACAAGAGGTTCAATTGATAAAACTTTGTTCATAAAGAAAGTTCACAAGGACATTTTAATTGCCCAAGTCTATGTTGATGATATAGTCTTTGGTAGTACTAACATGAAGCTTGTAGATGAGTTCAAGTCCTTAATGAGTAATGAGTTTGAGATGTCCCTCATTGGAGAACTCAATTTCTTCTTGGGACTTCAAATTAATCAACTCAAAGAAGGGACGCGTATTCATCAACAAAAGTATGTCCGTGAAATGCTTGAGAAGTACGGGATGAACACGTCCAAACCTGTTGCAACACCTTGTTCTCCCAACTCGCATCTTTACGCAGATGAACAAGGGAAGGACGTTGATCAAAAGCTTTACAGAGGAATGATTGGCTCTTTGCTATACTTGACCGCAAGCCGTCCCGATATCATGTTTGCCGTTTGCTTGTGTGCACGCTTCCAGGCAAATCCAAAGGAGTCCCACATGCAAGAAGTCAAGAGGATCTTTCGCTACCTTAAAGGACGCGATGATCTTTGCCTTTGGTACCCCAGGAAGACGTCCTTCAAGCTTGTTGGCTACTCGGACGCAGATTATGCTGGTCATGTGATTGATAGAAAAAGCACTTCAGGAATGGCACAGTTCCTTGGTTCATGCCTAGTCTCTTGGGGATCTAAGAAACAGAACTCTGTGGCGCTTTCAACTGTGGAAGCCGAGTACGTTGCTGCTGCCTTGTGCTGTTCACAAGTCATCTGGATCAAATATCAACTAGAGGACTACGGTATCAATCTTGAAACTATTCCCATTCGCTGTGATAACACAAGTGCTATTGAAATTTCTAAGAATCCTGTTTTTCATTCACGCACAAAGCATATTCATATAAGACATCATTTCTTGCGTGATAATGTTGAACTAGGACTTATTAGTATGGAGCATATAAGGACTGAAGACCAAATAGTTGATATTTTCACTAAGGCGCTTGATAGACGTCCCTATGAGCATCTAAGGCTGCTCTTGGGAATGATAACTTTTAAGTAGCAAGTCCCGTTCTACTATTCTCTCAATGATTGGCTACGTTTTGTAGATTCTAAGTGTTTAAGGACTGTTATGCATTGAATCCATATTTGCAAGGACGCTAGTCTAAAACTTCATGTGTTTGCTACTTTGGAACGCCATTCAAATTTCTCTATTTTGTCTTGAAAAGAGTATCCCTGATCACCCAACCCTCATTATAAGCCGAAATGATGGGAACTCTAAGCTTACCCCAGCCGAGAACTTTGCAAAAGCGTCCTATGAGCTTCATATTGTCTTTTACAAGACGTACTTGCTTTGTTCTCAAATGGTTCGCAAGGTGATCACAAGGACGGTGAAATTGGTTATTGGTTTGCTTGAAGAGGTAAATTTTTGCCAAGTCTGAGGGAACGCTCAGTGTTTGTTAGAAAGGACGCCAGTTCAGTTTTGGAGAAGAAGTTGAAGAGGCAGAATTTTGAACTTTTGAAAGTTTGATTAGTGACCGTTGCTTTTGCTCAAATCTTAAGGGGGAAGTTATACCACGTGTCGCACAGAAAATCAGTGTTATTTACAGTTGTGCCACCGCTTCCTCTATATAAGGCCAGAACAGTCGCTCTCGTTCATTTATTATTCTCAACCACTTCTCTGCTCAGTTCAGGCTCTGACTTCTCTCTAGCTTTCAGGCAACTTTCTCTCACTAAACCTCACCAGAAAAATGTCTCAAAGGCTAGTGAACGCTGCCGGATCTTCTGCCGGCGGGAAGAGAAGAAAATTAGTGAAGTCCCACTTCATTGAAAAGCCCACGCCCATCGTCCTCAATGAATCGTTGGTGGATTTCATCAACAGGAAGCCGCGAACCCTGTACAATTTGATAAGGGAACGCATGGACAAACCAGATGTGAAGGAGGACGCTGTCAAGACAAAGAACTATGAAAAGTTCATTGAACGGTTTGTCATTCAAGGCCTTCACAAGACAAACTACAAGGACTTGTCAGGGCGGATGGACGGCGTTCTCTTCTTTTCACAATTTGGAGGTGAGAACCTTGCTCCCTTGCTAGATCTTATCCCAGACCTCCACAACGCCGTCCTACCAGACTTTCCCATGTACCCTAACGACTCTCTGGCATACAAAATGCTGAAAAACCGTGTGCCAAGTCCCTCTCCCCCACCTAATTTACTCTGAAGAGTGGCTAGCCTCCTTCGATGATGAATCCGTTCAGGAGTTCCTCGAGCTTCTGAGATTCCAAGGATGGCTGAACGTTGGACCAGCGCCGACCACTGTTGACAAAGAACAGGTGAAGGCGTTCTACAGGGATCTGCGCTACAAAGCAAAAGATGGCTCCCTACACTTCAAAATTGAAGGTGAGAAAGCCTCAGTAACAGAACGCCAAATCCGATCCTTCATGGGTCTAAGTCCTCGCAAGCCTCCATCCGATGCTCTTAGCTCACTTCCAGAAGGCGGATTTGAGACAACAGATCAAGAATTGCCTCTCGTGGAGCACATCTTTCAGGGCAAAAGGCCAATGGAACTTGACAGGGTAGCTCACGTGTTGAGCAAGGTTGGCGCCATCGCTCACTACTTCATATGACGCGCCATCCTTCAAGGCAAGAGAAGCGTTCAATAGTACAAACTCATGACATCATTCTCATTGACGCTTTTCTAGAACGCCGTCCAATCAACCTAGCCAGAATTGCTATGCAACACATGGCTAAGTGTGGAAGGAAGAGGCATGCCTTGTCGTACCCCGGACTGGTCATGCTCATTCTGCAGTCCCAAGACGCTTATGATGAAAACGCTCCGTCTGAGGAACTCGGCTTGAAATGGAACGCTAAGAAAGGACTTGTCGAGATCAGTCACAATGAAGAGTTGCCTTCAGTGATCAAACAACAAGAAGTTGAGGCTGAGGAAGCTAGAAAGAAGGCTGAGGAAGACCGCTTGGCCGCTGAAGCCGAACAAGAAAGGCTCGCCTCTATGTCTCAAGAGTTCCCTCAAGAAGGAGAGCCAGCTCTCAACTTTGACGTTCTTGATCAAGCACTTATGGCCTCTTCTACTCCTCCAGCTACTCCAGTGGACGCTCCCTCTTCTAGTTCAGGTCCTCTGCCCCGTTCTGCCCCAGCAAACATTGCCCAGCATCCTCCCGTAGAACTCATGGGCGCAATAATGGACAACCAGTGCCTCATCTTCTCTGTCCTAAAGGACTTGTCCTCTGCATTCTCCAAGGCTGCTGAACTTCAAGAACAACTGCACAAGTTTTATCAAGACCAGAGCCGTTCTAAGTGATTGCCACCACCCCTTTAATCCCCTATTATTTTGCCTTTGCTTCTTTTGAACTTCAAACATTATGATCTTGGTTTGTAATAACCGTACTCTAATTTTGTTTGAATGGCAATTCCACTGTTTGCTTGCATGTGTTTGTTTAAGCGTTCCACTGCCTTTAGTTATGTGTTTGTGTTAACGTTCTTATCACTTATTATCCTTTTCGATGATGCCAAAAGGGGGAAGTGTAGTTTTGCAAAGATGCGCTATAAAATAGTTATCTAGAATAAGCAAGTGTTAAGGGGGAACTATTAAGTGAAAAGTCTAAGGAACGCTCATGCTAGAATAAAAGAGAACGCTTAGAAAGTTTTCTAGGACGCGACTCTCTCCTTAAAATCCAAAAGCTAGAGAATCAAAGATTGAAAACCTGTGCTTATTAAAAATTTCTCTAAGTGTTAGAGGACGCCTCTAAGTTTTCATGCATGTTAAGTTCCAATATCAAAACTATTTTGCTAAAGAGTTTGTCATCATCAAAAAGGGGGAAATTGTTGGGACGCTATCAAGAACGCTCGCGTACTTGTTAGTGTTCCACACAACCGTCCCTTAGTTTTGATATGACAAACTCACTTTGGTTCTAATAAAGTTGTCTAAGTGTTCAGGAACGCCAGTGACCAAAAGGACAACAATTGTGTATGGGCGTCCCATAAGCTTAGGGACGCTAGCTAACAGGAAGTAAGGACCAGCCAGAGACTACTTGAGCAAGGACGGAGTCCCAAGCAAGTAGGAACGCAAGAAAGGAGTCCTTACTCACTAGCCGACAGGATGACATCACTCGACAATGTTTGATCATCCAAGGACACGTGGAGACCGATCCTGTAGCGGAGTCCAACACTACGTGGCGGACGATCCTGTTGCAGAGTTCATCAACACATGGCGGCCGATCCTGTAGCGGAGTTCATCATACACAGCTGGATACGGGAAGCTTCCTCATCACCGCCCTACTACGTGGAGGAAGATCCTGTAGCCACGTCCATGAAGGGCATGATCGTCCCAGAGAAAAGACGCCCTTCCCCAAGTCCTATAAATAGCCCCTAGGCATTTATTGTGACGTTAACGCTTTCAAGAATATTCAGAGAGAATCAGAGGAAAGCGACTCACTCAAGAACACGAAGAACTAACTCAAGAACTCAAGAACAGTGTTTAGACCTGAGTTAGATCGAGTGAGTTTTTGTACCCAAACCACAAAACAGTTTGTAACCAAAAAGAGAGAGAGAGAGTTCTGCGAAGTACTGCAGAACGTAGGAATAGAGTCCTTTAGTAGATTGAACTATAGCTTAAGTTGTAGGCTTAAAGGAGTTCTTTACAAGTGAACTTAGGGAAAAACTAAGTGTCAGAGAACTGTAAAAACTCGCCAGTACAACTATAAGAACGTTCAATATAAAGGAAAGAACTATTCAAAAATCCTCCAAGGAGGTAGAGGTTTACACTCAAGGACTACTTGGTCTTGAGTGGTTCCTCTATAATTCATTGCGTTCATTACTTACCTGTTTAGTACTTTTTCCGCTGCACTACTCAAGGACGCCCCTACTCCTCGTAGGGACGCCTGACCTTAGGACGCCTTTACTCAAAGTAAAGGACGTCCCTTAGTACTAACGATCCAACACACTTCTACACGTTAACCTCTTACAAGTCCATTGCATGTATGAATAGATGATTGAACATGAACTATTTGTATAATGTATGATTGAAGGTAAATTGTACAAGGTGAAATGTTCACCTTCTTCACCTCCTTAATTATTTCCATGCATAAATCATGGAAATTTATCTAGGTTTTTACCTCACATTTTTTCTATAAAAGGTGGTCATCTACCATTGTAAAACTTACACCAAAGTAGAGTAAGAAATACATTTCTAAAGTTCTTACTCTCCCTTCTAATGATCAAAGTATTTCAAAGTCTTTTAAGTGTTTCTCTTAAGAAGGCTAAAGTGTCTTTGTCATAATTTTTTTTATAACAATTCTATATATATTGAGAAACTTTGTTTTATAAAGTGCTCCCTTTTATAAGAGGAGCTAGGGGACAACTAGCTACATGTCTTACAGAAGCTAGAGAATGCACACACCACTCACAAACATAATGACCAAAATGACAAACTATGTCACACATTAATATCAATATAAACCTATCAATATCCCGAGCTAAGGTCCCTAAACGATCACTTAGCAACAAGAAAAGAAGTGATTTTGCCTAATCTTGCAGTTATACTCCCTTTGTTCTCATTTATTTGTCCACTTTTAGTTTTCATACTTGTTTTCCTCATATATATAACTTTTTCTTATAATAACACCTGATCTAATATCATCTTTTACCCATATTATCCAATAGTCACACTTATTTTTATCTCTTTTTAGTTGTCTTCCTATACAATTAGGGAAATGCCCTTATTATGTCTCATCTTTTATCCACCTTATGTCCTTATCTATACTGTTTTTTTTTTAATGTTTCTTAATAACGATAAATTGTGTTTATTTAGGTAAATAACCGAGGAAAGAGGGAGTAGTATCCAAGAAAAGTAAGGACCAGAAGTACACTTTAAAAGGAAAGATTGGGGGATCAAAAATATACTTTAACGTAACTTTTGCTATCGTGCACAAATGGTTATGGTACGCACTCCGTCTTATCCTCACCAAGACACCAACCCACTAGTCTTTTTTATTTCCAGACACAACCTCACTCTCACTCTCTCCCATTCTCCATCAATAATATTGCATCAATGGCATTGTAGTGATTAACTTGCAAGCGCTTCTTCCCTCAAAGTCTCAAACAATTCGGCCGGCGAACATCAGCACAGACAAAGTAACCCAACACTACGATTTGCTTCGTTATACATGGGCGCCTTGCAGATTTGATTGCTAGGTGTTCTTTTTCCCAAAAAAAGGGTTTTCCTGTTTTTGTCGACATAAACGCCTCTCTGAATCTTGATCAGTGAGTTGGAAGTCAACGATTCTCAATCCTTTCCTAATTTCAAGCTGTTTTAGCTTCAATTTTGTTTCTCTTTTTTCCTATCAATCGAGCTGCACGTTTTAGATCCCCCGTTTGCTGTTGATTGCAGAACTGATTTTGACAAGGGGAGCAAATCCGTTTCAGATCGATCGAGCTGAATTTGGGTTGAGAAATGGAGGCCACATTAATCCTTCCATCACGGGCAAGCTGTCTGCATCTGCCCAATAACATCAGTGGACGCCATTTTCGCGTGCAACATCATCATCATCGTCATCGTAATCATCATTTAGCTTGTAATAATGCTACTATGGGGATGATGATTCCCAACCAATCCAACCATGACTTGTTAGTCACAAGGAGGCTTTGTGTCAAGGCATCCTCTGTTCAGGAATCATCTACTGATTCTCAAGGTAATTAACTACCATTAGTGTTAACTCAGTAGTATAATTTTACACTTAACAACCCAACCTAAGAAATTATATGTTCAACCTTAACCATTTAATCACCATCAATGATGAGCCAGTAGCTCTTTTGTTTCTTTTAATAAAACGCTTGAGGAGCCGGAGAGTGCCGCCTCTCCTTCAACCAAAAAAATAGCTCTTTTGTTTCTTAATTTGTTGTCCCCTTTGTACCAAAAAAATTATACAACTTTGACCTTTGGAAGAGTGGTTACAATTTTGCCCAATAATAGTATAAAATATTAATAGGTGGCCTTATTTTATTCACAATGATTGATGTTGAAAATTTGGAAATTAAAATGTATATCATCCAACAAAAAACGCTCGCATTGTGTTTGTATTCATTCACTAACAAAATTCCACCTAATTTATAAAAACAAAATTGCACATCATCATATGGTCCCATCATATATCCAACCAACTGATCAAGCATCACGTTTACAATAAATATATATTAAATTAATTAATTCTTCAGCCACGTCAAATGGTCCCGTCCGCATTGGAATCCTAGGGTGCGCCAACATAGCCCGGAAGCTCTCACGCGCCATCACGCTCGCTTCCCCGGCCGCGGTCATCCACGCGGTCGCCAGCCGCTCCATCGACAAGGCACGCCGCTTCGCAGCCGCCAATGGCCTCCCTGCCGCCACCAAGCTGTACGGCTCCTACGAGGAGCTCTTGGACGACCCGGAGGTCGAGGCGGTGTACGTGCCCCTCCCCACCGCCCTCCACCTCCGGTGGGCCGTGCTCGCCGCCAACAAGAAGAAACACATCCTCCTCGAGAAGCCCGTCGCGCTTAGTGTCGCGGAGCTCGACCGAATCTTGGAGGCGTGCGAGTCCAATGGGTTGCAGTTCATGGACGGTACCATGTGGGTCCATAACCCTAGGACCAAGATGATGGAGGAGTTCTTCAAGGATGGCCACAAGTTTGGCCAGCTTAAGAACGTAAGTCATTCCAAATTGTTGATCTATATCTAAAATTGGTTGATTTTCCCTGACCTCTATGTAAAATTTCATTAGGTTAGTGATAGGTACAAACCGCCACTTGACTCTCATGTCAAGAAAGCATAACGATGCATAGTAAATATATGTAGCAAAAATCAACGACTTTTGATCAATTTTGCAAGTTTTCAGGTACAAGCCATCTTCACTTTCTCTGCAAACGACAACTTCCTTAAAAATGACATTCGTGTAAACCCGAATCTCGACGCATTGGGTTCCCTAGGCGACGCAGGCTGGTACTGCATCCGAGCAAGCTTATTAGCATCAAACTACGAGCTCCCCAAGCTCGTAACAGCCATGCCAAACGCCATCACCAACGAATCAGGGGTAATATTATCTTGCGGGGCGTCTCTGGTCTGGCCAAACGGGGCGCAAGCCACTTTCCGGTGCTCCTTCCTCTCCCATTTGACAATGGACATAACCGCCATTGGGACAAAGGGAACGCTACGCGTCACAGACTTTGTCATTCCTCAGCAAGAGAACACGGCCACTTTCACCACCACTTCGGACACGAAGTTTAGAGACCTGGAAGTTGGGTGGGGTCCTGGGCCGAGTGTGCATAGCGTTGTCACAGAGGTCCCGCAAGAGGCGCTTATGGTAAAGGAGTTTTCGGGTTTGGTCAAGAATGTGATACGAAATGGGTCCGAGCCGGAGAAGAAGTGGGGTGTTATAAGCAGGAAGACACAGGCTGTTCTTGATGCCGTGAGGCTTTCTATTGAGAGAGGGTATGAGCCAGTTGAGGTTGTTTTCTAAAGTGTTACTGTTTTCAATGTTGAGTTGTATTTGAACAGAGTTTTTCTTGTGGTAACGGGTAAGTTTGGTGGTAATAAAATCTTTGTCTCCGTTCCCCTGTAATGCGGATGTAACTGACATTGAAGTTATAGTAAAAGAAGTGTTTGGCATTGTTTTTTTGGTCGGATAGGACGAGCCCTAATAAAATAAACTAGAGCAAAACGGATAACAAGTGATACATCACGGAGCGCCCTACCCCCAACATCGTCCAATAACAACGACGGAACACACAATGGCACTTCGTCAAGAAAATGCAAACCAAGCGAAAATGAAAAAGCTAAGCTACTAAGGGAGTCGGCGACAAAGTTCTCTTCCCTAAAGACATGAGTTACACGAGCTTCAATCTCGCGTAAGGAAGCCTTGACATTTGCTTAGCCTGGCTAAAAAGAGGATGAGTAGCCCTAGGTGGACTGTGCACTAACTTGATGGCCAAAGAGGAATCCAACTCCAGGCACACGTCCCTAAATCCGACTCCAGGCCAAAGCCGAATCCCACTCCAGGCACACGTTCCAATCGAGTTGTTGTTTGATTGTTTGTCACTTTGATGCTCTAGTTGAAACTTGTTGATTGCCGTTAACGTTAGCCTTTTGCTATATTTTTTTCAGACCGATTGACCGAAAACCACCCGTATAATAGGATATATTGCCTTAAACCACCCCTTCTATACATATTTACCGAAAACCACCCCTATACACCCTTCCGTCAAAAAATGACCACCCCACCCGGTTTTCCCGTTAAAAATCCGTCAACGCGCGCGTGCGACGCATTTTTAAGCTTCGATATCGGATTTTTTATTTTACCTTTTTCCTCTTTTCATTTAAAAGTGTAAAACCCAAAAGTAAAAAAAAAAATCAACCCACCAAGAGCCAGCAACCTTAGTCCTCCTCCATGACTTCCTAGGCGACGACGATCTGCAATGGCAGATCCAAGCCCACACCCTTATCGGCCACTTCCCGACAATCATCATCCCGGACCTCCTCTTCTTCAGGGGTTCCGCGACCGCGAGCCCCAAGAGATCCCTGGGTTTCCAAATTCCAAGGGTGTTGTTTGGCCGAGAGACTGAGGCAGCTCGGTGTCGAGACTTGTGTCCTTATCGGGTTCAGTTATGGTAGGATTGTCGGGTTCGAGATTGCCCTTGAGTTGGTGGCCGGGCTGGTGGTTACGGGCTCGATTTCAGCCATGGTTGAGTCCATGAGCCATAGGGCACTCAGGAGGCTTGCCTTCTCCTCCTGGTCTGGGTTTATGTTTCCGGATTCGGTCGATGGGCTAAAGCTTCTGCCAGATCTGGTGACATTGGTGGCCGAGAAGGCGGTGGACTAGTGGGATTCGATCGGAGAAGTTGTGGGGAGGCGGACAGGAGAGTTGAATCGGGGACAAGAGCGATTCGGCCGTCTTTGATGGAATCAAGTGAGGGACAGTGAGTTGAATCGGGGTCTGATACGGACAGGAGAAGAGAGAGGGTGTTGGATCGTAAGTCAATAGAACGGGCGTTCTTAACCGGGTTAAGGGCATCCTTAAATGCAGCGGAATAAAGTGACTTAAATAGGAAAACGAATAAGATAATGGACACAATGATTTATAGAGGAACCCCACTAAGACCAACTAGTCTTATGGGTAAACCTCTACCTCCGTTGGAGGATTTTTGAATAGCCGTCCTTATCTTATTCAGAGGGAGTCCTTACAACTTATAGGCGAGTCGTTACAATTCTCTAAGCTAAGCGTGCGTCCTTAGTCTCACTAGTAACTCTCCTTTCAACCTAACAGGTAACCTAACTCTCTTAGCTATAAGGTAGCTAAACACTCATGTCTCTCACAATACGTCGTGAGGGACAAACTAAATCTCTAACACTTTGTGATTTGGTTGGAATTTGATGTGGTTGGACTTTTCTTCTGTCGCTTCAAGCTCACTTGATCTTCTTGATCTTCGTTCTTGAATTGACTACTTCGGGAATGAGCTCGAGAGAAAACCTTCAAAGTCCACACCGCTATGCATAACCCTTGGGGGGTATTAATAGCGATAGTGGATTTTGTCCTGTAGCGTCCTCTAAGACTTCTGCAGAACCCGTCGTCTTCCTTCAACGATGCGATTTGCATCTTGAGGAAGTCAACTCTGTTGGCGCTTAGGATGCCTCCGCGTGGTCAGGGGACCATCTTTTGGAAAGTGACTTCTTTGGAAGTATTATCACGTGCCAAGACATATGAAGCTTCCTTCTGAGGACTACAGCCGATTATGATGTAATCATGTTGGGGCGGCCTTGGTTTGAATTTTGAACTTCTGCCGTATTTTGGTGCGCGTCCTTACTCGATGAGGACACCGTCCTATCTCGTAGGGACTCCTTTCTTTTGTTCATCTTTGGATATCTAATGGAGTGCGTCCCTACTGCTTAGGAACTCTCGTTCACTTGTTGTCCTTTTCACTCATGAGCGTCCTCTGGACTTACCTGAGATAAACACTTGGACAACTATTAAACACCATTGAGTTTGTCATTATCAAAACTAGGGACGATCATTATTGGTTAGATATTAATGACTAGCGTCTTTTATATCGTCCCAACAGAGGGCAGCACTGGTGAGGCAGTGAGAGCGAGAGGCGTTGGATTCGGTGGATGTGGTGAAGAAAGAGAAGACGGGGGAGAAGATAAGAGGGGAGATGTTAGGGCGGGTGAGAACAATGGCGGAGAGGAGAGAGAGGATGTGGAGGTGGTGGTGGTGGTGGTGAGGGAGACAGAGTAAAGAGGTTAGGGTTCCGATGATGGTGCCCAGCAGAGTGCTTTCGCCGTTGGTGTTCTTTCCGGTGGTGGGGGAGACAAAGTAAAGAGGTTAGGGTGAGTATGCCGACGCCGGAGGAAGGCGGCTGTAGGGTGGTGACAGTGGTTCTGCCGGAGAGTGAGGTTGAAGGTGTGAGAAGGGAGTTTAATATGTATTTTTAGAATTTACAATTTCAAAGAAAAAGTAAAATGAGTAGAAATGGATAATTCAATACGCACCTCACGCGCGCGTAAACGGCCACTTAACGAGGAACTGAGTTGGGGTGGTCGTTTTTTGATGGAAGGGTTTACAAAGGTGGTTTTCGATTAATATGTATAGAAGGGGTGGTTTAGGGAAATATGACCTATTATACGGGTGGTTTTTTCGGTCAATCGACCTTTTTATTTATCATTAACATGGATTATATATATATATATATATATATATATAGTTTCTCTTTGAGGATGGCGCTCAGGAGAACCAACTATAGAGGAGTATCAGAGAGCCTGAATATTGATCGTTAGTTCAAAACAAATCGATGGATGATAAGGGGGTCTATAATAAGAAAAATTGGGGTGGACCATCCTACAATTTCAAATTGAAACTAAAATTGAAAGTTCCTAAATTTAAGGATGTGCTAATTATTAATAATTAAATTAGAATAAGAGACAAATATGGAGGGTGAAATCTAATTGGTTTTAATTTCAAACTCAAATTTTGAATTTGAATTTTAAATGGCAAAATTTGTTAATACGTGTTTTTCGATTTTACTAAGAATGTATGACAATTTGAATAAGTCTGTGTTATGGTTTGCATAATAACACCTATATGCTGATTTGAAAAAGTTATAAGGTCATAATTCTTCATTTTCATGTGAATAACGTTTGATCATTAGTTGCATAATTACACATTAAGATGATGATGAATAGAAAAAATAATTATTTATATAAACATTGCATATATTAATGTAATACATTGCATAAGAAAAAAAATGAGGATACTTAGATCTCAAGTACATACTACAATGAATGTGAATAACTACATTTATCTATTTGCATAAGTACACATAAATGGAAATAAATTGATCATTGTCATGTTCTTCAACCTCCGCCTATCTATACATCTTTGGTCGTCATTCTTGAATAACTCCATAACAAAACGAAAGTGCATGAGTAACAATTTTTGCAACTAGTAATGACAAAACACACACAAGTGAGTAACTAAACATTCATAATTGAATAACACTTCTCGCAACTATTAATAACACAACAATCACAAGTAAATAACTAAACATGCTTAAGTGAATAACAATTCTTACAACTAGTAATAACAGAACACACATATATAAGTGAATGATTAAACATGCATAAGTGAATAAAAATTATCGCAACTATGTATGATTCATGCACCAATGAATAAGTCAATTGATGATGATAAATAGCAATAAAATCAATCCATATTTAACCTATTTAATTTATAGTGCATAAGTACGAAGAACTTACTATATAAGTCAATTGTCATTTATATCTTTTCATACGCCAATTAAGTTTTAGTCTATATTGCATAATATTTAAACTATTTAATTTGTAGTCTATATTAGTATAATGCATAAAAAATTAACCTAAAAACGTGTATTTATGTATCATTTAATAAGTTTACTAAAAAGATTGCATAACACTATAGGGGGTTGTTAAAAGGTTTTAGTCTATATTGCATAATAGTACAAGGTATAATGCATAAGGTATAATGCATAAGAAATTAACATACTCAGTGTTACATAATATTACAAGGTATAATGCATAAGAAATTAACATACTCAGTTTTACATAATATTACAAGGTATAATGTATAAGAAATTAAACTAAAAAACATGTATTTATGTATCATTTAATAAGTTTACTTAACAAGTCGCATAACAGTATAGGGGGTTGTCAAAAGTTTTTAGTATATATTGCAGAATATTACAAGGTATAATGCATAAGAAATTCACATGCTTAGTATTACATGAATATATGCACAAAACAAAATGCAAGGGTGAGATGCCAACCACCTTACTTGCCATGACCTTTAAATGAAAATTTCCATAAAAAAAAAACACCGAAGGGCATGAGAATATGAAATAAGACTGCCATACAAAAACCCCAACAATAAACAACAAAGCGAAGATCTACGAAGAAGGAAAGCTACAGGCTTGAAGTTCTTCTACCAAAAGTAAAATCATGAAACAAAGACTAGCTTAAGAAGATAAAAGAAGGCAATCCAAGACCGCCCCTCCGCCATCCCTAACAATAAAATTAAAATGATAATTACCTACATGTATTGAACTTTTGGGAAAGCAGAGAAGACCATTTGATTGAGAACCCAAGTTGACCAGTTCAGCCTAGGAACTCTGTGATGGTATTGTAACAGTTTTCGCTAGTATCCTGCACGTATGAACATATATATATGTTTTTTTTTCTGGTAGAAATTCACGTATATGTATGTTATACTTTATAATTAACATAAGCTAAATATTTTGATTAATGATAGTTTTTAATTACTTTATAGACTTTGTCAACCCAATTATCGTAGGTTTCCAGAGGCACACTAGTGATGAAGATTGGGGCCGAAGAGGCAAGTACACCCATGGCTACATGTGGATACTTTAGTCTAAACCATATCGGCATATGGCTAGCACTGATCCATACATCCCAAATTCTAGCTCTGCCGACAAGAGAACGGGCCACCTAAGATCTTAAATCCTCTTCAACTCAAAGAAAAGACGAGGTGCATAGGGTGTTACACAGAGCAAAATCGCTTCAAAACCTAAAGTTTCTAGCAATTTCATGGATCCCAATAACTGTAAGAGATAATATCATGTATTTTAGGATAGATTCTATCTTGTGAATATTTTGTTACCTTGTTAAGATCCTTTGTAATCCTATATATTCTCCCTTTGAGGCTAATGGAAATTCATACGATTTTTCCCAAAATCAATTATGTTTCATGGTATCAGAGCAGGAACAAAATCCTGTTATGTCAAAATCCAATTTTTTTTTACGCAAACCTTCCTCTTCGTCTCCTTAATCCTCTCTTCCGATCATGAGTGAGTCCGAGACAGACACCGTCAATCCTACGGCTACATCATCGAAGGTTCCTGACGCTCATCTAGTGGGATCTCCGTATTATCTTCACCCTTCGGATCATCCGGGTTTACAAATTTGTCCGGTTGTTCTTAAGGGGGAGAACTATCAACAGTGGACGACCGCAATGCGTCACGCCTTGAGGGCCAAACGAAAGATGGGGTTCGTCATCGGCACCATTACTCAGCCCCCAGACGACTTTGACGATCTTGAAGATTGTTGGAGCATTAATTCGATGTTGATCGGTTGGATCGTGCAGTCCATTGATCTCTCTCTTCGCTCTTCCATCACATACTACGAGACCGTCAAGGAACTTTGGGACGATTTGAAGCAACGTTTCTCGGTTGGTAATGGACCGAGAATCCTCCAGCTTCGTTCCAATATTGCCAATTGCCGCCAAGGTGGGCAATCCGTTGCTGCTTACTATGGCAAACTGAAGCAATTATGGGAGGAGCTTCTCACACATGTTCCTCCTCGTAGTTGCA
The DNA here is from genome assembly GCA_934048045.1 of Polygonum aviculare. Taxonomy (NCBI): domain Eukaryota; kingdom Viridiplantae; phylum Streptophyta; class Magnoliopsida; order Caryophyllales; family Polygonaceae; genus Polygonum; species Polygonum aviculare. The sequence goes on from OW204024.1 coordinate 15,825,946, forward strand.
CTTATGGAAGTACACAACTTTCTGCACAACTCACTTGAGATCGTGACGAAGAACATCTTCACCAATTTCTCATGGGACTCGAAGACGATATCTATGGTTCTGTTCGTTCCAACACCAAGGCTCGAGATCCGTTACCTACTCTCAGTGCAGCGTATTCTCTCGTAGTTCAGGAGGAATGCCAGCGTAATATCGTCAAGGAACGGGAAGTCTCCACCGATGCCATGGCTCTGGCTGCTCGATCTGAGACTTCTGACTCATCCAAGTCTTTCGAGTCATCCAAGCCTTCTCGACAGATCTGCAGCCATTGTAGACGCCCGAACCATGATGTCTCAACTTGTTATCGCATTCATGGCTTTCCTGAGGGTTTTTTCTTCACAAATCCCAAGCGTGGCTCCACTTCATCTTCAGCTGGACGCGGATCTTCATCTCAGTCTTCTACATCAGCTTCCAACGTCTCCATTTCTGTTGGCATAGGTCGTGGGACTCCAACATCAGGTCTCGCTAATGCTGCTCAAATCAAGTCAGCCTCTACTTCTTTTTTGGCTCCCACTGATGCCGATCGTGCTGTTATTGGGCAATCTTTAACTCTTGAATAGTGGTCTTCAGTCATGAATCTGTATACCTCATATAATCAGGAATCCGGTTCTCAGCCAGGTATTAATTCGCATTGGATTCTCGATACCGGTGCTTCCTTTCATATGACAGGGACTCGTGCTTTGCTTTCTGATATCATCCCAGCGAAATCTGTCTCTGTCACTTTTCCGGATGGTCGATCCACACAAGCTGTTGAAGAAGGCTCATTCAACTTTTCTTCTTCTCTCAAGCTTAATCACGTTCTGCTTATTCCACAATTACATTGCAACCTGCTGTGTTTGTCTCAATTACTTCATGATCTCAATTGTACTGCAATTCTCACAAACCGTTTGTGCATTATACAAGAGAGTCATTCGAGGACGGTGATTGGCGTAGGTGAGCAATGGGGTGGGGTCTACTGGCTGCTCAGACTTTCTTTGACTCCGCAAGTCTGTTATGCATCGGTCGGACCGTCTTCAACTTCTCCGTTCGATTGGTACAAACGGATGGGGCATCCTCCTTTATCAGTTTTGACTTCTATTTCTTCCTTAGGAAAGCTTGTTAGCACACATCATGATTTATAGCCTTGTACTGTCTGTTTTGAGGCAAAGCAAACTCGATCTTCTTGTCCTACTGGTATTAATAAAGCTGCTCATTTGTTTGATCTTGTTCATTGTGACGTTTGGGGCCCGTATCGGACTCCGTCTACTTCAGGTGGACGCTACTTTTTGACACTAGTTGATGACTATTCTCGCTCTACTTGGGTGATTCTCATGTCCACTAAAACTGAAGTGTCCAATCTGATCAAGCATTTTTGCTCCATGGTCTTGACTCAATTTCAAGCTCGGGTTCGTCGCTTTCACTGTGACAATGGCACTGAGTTCTTATGTCTCTCTTCTTTTTTAAGGAATAAGGCATTTTGTTTGAGACAACTTGCGCGTATACTCCTCAACAAAACGGTCGGGTTGAACGCAAGCATCGTCACATTCTTAACTTCGCGAGAGCCTTGCGTTTTCAAGCTCACTTACCGATCAAATTCTGGGGCGAATGTATCCTCACCGCTTGTTATCTCATCATTCGGACGCCAACTCCAGTTTTGGGAAATCAGACTCCGTTTGAGCTTCTCTTCGGGCATCCACCATCTTACTCTCACATCAAGATATTTGGTTGCTTATGTTTTGCTTCACAACAGCCTCGTAACAAAGATAAATTCACCCCTCGTAGTCGGAAGTGCATTTTCTTGGGCTATCCGATTGACAAACGTGGGTGGCGACTTTATGATCTTGAATCTCATCAGATTTTTGTGTCTCGGGATGTGGTGTTCTTCGAATCTATTTTTCCCTACTCAACTCCGTTGTTCGATCAGTCGTCTTCCTACAGTCCGGTTACTGATCAAATTCACCCATCTGTATATGATGACTTGGTTCCCGTAAAATACCCCACGTCATCAGCAAGGGGGAGTTCTTCGCCGAGCACCGTAAATCCCGCTGATCCATCATCTCCTATTGCTGTTGAGCAGGATCTTGCTCCATCACCTGTTGCAGAGTTAGCAGTTGAACCACGCAGATCTTCTCAGCTTCGATAACCTTCAGTATTACTTAAAGATTTCGTGTGTCACGCCAAGTCTGACCCCCCGCCCCTCACATCAAGCTCACCTACTCCTTCATCGACCTCAGGTACTCTCTATCCCATCTCTGCTTACGTCTCTTCTAACAAATTTTCGCCCTCCTATTCTGCCTACCTAGTTGTAGTTACAGCTGGTCACGAACCCACTCGCTTTACTGATGCGGTAAAGCATGACTCTTGGAGACAAGCCATGAAAGCCGAACTTGACGCATTAGAACGGAATAACACTTGGACGCTTTCCGACCTTCCCAACGGAAAGAAAGCTATCGGTTGCAAGTGGGTTTATCGCATCAAGTACCGGTCTAATGGTGAAATTGAACGTTACAAGGCTCGTTTGGTTGTTCTTGGCAATAGGCAGATTGAAGGTGTCGACTTCACTGAGACGTTTGCACCGGTTGGGAAAATGAGTACCGTTCGGGTTTTTCTAGCAGTGGCTGCAATCCGGGGCTGGGCATTGCATCAAATGGACGTTCACAATTCGTTCCTTCATGGTGACTTAGTCGAAGAGGTTTACATGCTTCCGCCTCCTAGATACCTCCCCCTCACTCCAAGCAAAGTCTGTAAGCTCCAGAAATCCTTGTATGGACTACGACAGGCTCCTAGAAATTGGTTTTCTAAGCTTCCATCCGCTCTAAGAAAATTCGGTTTTATTCAAAGTCGGGCTGACTATTCTCTCTTTTCTTATTATCGTCCCAACGTCACTCTTCATGTGCTTGTGTATGTGGACGATCTTGTTATTGTAGGCAACGATTCAGGAGCTATCACTCCCTTCAAAGGTTATCTCAGTAATTGTTTTCATATGAAAGACCTTGGTCTTCTCAAGTATTTCTTAGGGCTCGAGATTGCACAGAATGCCGAGGACATTTATGTGAGCCAAAGGAAGTACGCACTTGAGATCATTGCTGAGTCTGGCCTCCTCGGCTCGAAACCAAGTGATTTCCCTATGGATTCTCACCATCACTTGGCTACGGCTTCTGGCGCAGATTTGGCTCATCCAGATCGCTATCGTCGGCTGGTTGGGCACTTGATCTACTTAACTATCACCCGACCTGAGCTTTGCTACTCAGTTCATACTCTGTCACAATTCATGCAATGTCCAAAGGTTGATCATTGGAATGCTGCACTCCGAGTTGTTCGTTATCTCAAGCTTCACCCAGGTCAGGGGTTACATCTTTCCAAGTCTAGCTCACTTCAACTTATGGCATTTTGTGACTCCGATTGGGCCTCATGCCCTCTTACTCGCCGTTCTATCACTGGCTACTTCATACAACTCGGCGAGTCTCCCGTTTCATGGAAGACTAAGAAACAACCCACAGTCTCTCGATCTTCTATAGAAGCAGAGTACCGTTCTATGGCTGCTGCTTGTAGTGAGATTACATGGATACGATCCTTACTGTCCTCATTGGGTGTGTTTCATCGAGCTCCGGTCCGCCTCTTTTGTGACAGTCAAGCAGCGTTACATATCGCTGCGAATCCCGTTTTCCATGAAAGGACCAAGCATATAGAAGTCGATTGCCATTATGTTCGGGATCTTCTCCTCTCAGGCGTTATCATTACTTCTCATATATTGGCACCACAAGTTAGCCGACAGACATGTTTACAAAGGCTTTAGGCAAATCACAATTTCAGTTCTTACTTGGTAAGTTGGGCATCGTCGATCCACATGTTCCAACTTGAGGGGGAGTGTTAGAGATAATATCATGTATTTTAGGATAGATTCTATCTTGTGAATATTTTGTTACCTTGTTAAGACCCTTTGTAATCCTATAAATTCTCCCTTTGAGGCTAATGGAAATTCATACGATTTTTCCCAAAATCAGTTCTGTTTCAATAACCAACAATAAAGAAAAGAAATTGAGAGAGCGAATTACCAAAAGGGACGGCGGAAGTCGGGAGGGAGGGTAACCCCATCGACCGAAGTCATTGCTGTGAGAGGGCGAGTCTCTCTGGAAAAAGGGCCATCTAAGGGCTTGATCGGACGCAATAAAATTTGGAGAGAAGATTTTTGAAATGAGGAAATTTGAAGATATGAAGAGAGATTTAAGCAATAAAATCCCCCTAAAAAAGCAATGGGTGATTTTCTCAATCAATTTGGATTTGATCTAATACAGCTCACCATTACACTAATTCTACACCATTTTTTATTTAATGCTAGCCATTAATTGATATTGATCTAATAATCCTAGCCATTAATTGATATTGATCTAATAGCCTTGATTATAGTTCATACTTCACTATAAGGAGGATAGTTCTCTAGACCATTATTCTTCCCTTTGATACCCAACTTCAGCTGACGTTTCGTCCAACCACCCCCACTCAACAACCATTCACTCTCTTTGCTACTCCATGGCGGAAGCGGAAGCTCCCATCCGTATCGGGATCATGGGCTGCGCCAGCATAGCGCGTAAGGTCTCACGCGCCATCCGTCTGGCCTCACCAGACGCCGTCCTCTACGCGATCGCCAGCCGCTCGATCGACAAGGCCCGCCGATTCGCGGCCGGCAACTCCTTCCCGGCGGACGCCAGGATCTACGGCTCCTACGGCGCCCTCCTCGACGATCCCGGCGTCGACGCCGTGTACATGCCCCTCCCGACCTCCCTCCACGTCGAGTGGGCGGTGCTCGCCGCCCGCAAGAAAAAGCACCTTCTGCTGGAGAAGCCCGTCGCTCTCTGCGTGGCCGACCTCGATCGGATCTTGGAGGCCTGCCATTCCGCCGGGGTGGTCTTCATGGACGGCACTATGTGGTTTCACCACCCTAGGACCATGCAGATGCAGGGCTTTCTCGCCGATCACCGCAAATTCGGTCGTCTCGCACATGTGAGTACGTGTGTTAGGGTTTACTTGTTTCTTTGATTGTCTGGATTGTGTGAACTTGAATAGGTTGGTGATCTAGCTGAATTTTTTTTAAAGCTGATTATGTTGTGATTTTGTTCCTAATAAAAAGACGGTGAATCTTGACATTTATCCCATTGATTTTTCGGTTTCGTAGTCTTATATATCTTGAACAATGGCTCTAGAGATTTCAATTATATTAGCCAACACATTCTCAAACTCAGCTTGGGTTAGATAGAATACTATGCTTTAGGAGTTGAATTGTCTGAATAATTTCACAGTTTGGCACACTTAATAGTCTCCTACCCATGCCAATGGAAGCATCAAATCATCCTTTTTCAACTTAGTAAGTCACATCCTACACTTGGCACATTTCATGAGGCTCTAATTTGAACTACTCTTTTTCTTTGATGCTTCCAGTTACAATCAATCATCTGCTTTGCTCCCGGCAAGGAGTTTCTTGCAAACAACATCCGTATGAAGCCAGAACTAGACGCACTTGGTGCGCTTGGTGACTTAGGCTGGTACTGCATTGGGGCAAGCTTGTGGGCCGCAGACTACAACCTCCCTAAATCCGTGACAGCTTTACGTGGCACCGTGACAAACGATGCAGGCGTGATCTTGTCTTGTGGGGCGTCTCTTCTCTGGGAAGACGGGATAGTAGCCACTTTCCATTGCTCGTTTTTAGCTTACACAACCATGGACATTACCGCTGTAGGAACAAACGGAACACTACATGTCACTGACTTTGTTATCCCTCGGGAAGAGAACGTCGTGTCTTTCTCCACATCTTTTAAAGATCTTGATGCCCAATGGTCCCGTATCCCACATGAGCACAAGGTATTGGTTGATTTTCCCCAGGAGGTTTTCATGGTGAAGGAGTTTTCGGGTTTGGTCATGAATGTGAAGCGGAATGGAGCAGAGCCAGAGAAGAAGTGGGCGATACTGAGCAGGAAAACCCAAGCTGTGGTTGATGCTGTCAAGGCTTCTATTGAGAAAGGCTATGCGCCAGTTGAGGTTGCCTTTTCTAGTGCCTAATTTCATGCTAATTTTTTATGTATCATTCTAGCTCTAAGTTTATTGGATGGTTCCAATGAGCTTGAGATGTTAAGTGAGCATGGTTGTTCAAGTTAATAAGATTAAGATATATGTGGAAGGGAAGATGCAAACATCAGTTGCAAGTACTGAATGAAAATCGATCTATACTACTTGGCACTTTGTGAGGCAATACTACAGAAAGTATGAAGTCAAAACAGTTCTGGTATAATCTGTTTATCCTAAGCTAGAAACTGAACATTGTACTGTTGTTGTTCCAACAAAAAAAAACAAAAAAATCTTGGAAGATGGATCATTAATTACGTTTCAAACCAGAGGTTGAAATCTTGGACCACAGGCACTCAGGGTTGACACCGCCCGCCATGAGCAAGGCCTTGACGTCCGTCGGAGGGTCCAGCCCGAAGCGATAGGCGCGTTCCCACCTCTCGATCCTGGTCATCCCTATGGATGGCCCGTACTTCATGTTCGTGTCGAACGCCCTCAGAATCCGCTCCTTGGTGTCGTATTCCTCTTCAAGGGGAACAGCAACAGCACTACTTGATGCCTTCTTTTTGGTGGATTTGGGGTTTGTCTTGGTCTTCCTTTGCTTGTACACACGCTTAATGCTATTGCTACCTCTAGGTCTCGCCATGGAATATTTAGCTTGTTCTGTTTTTCAGTGCTGACCCTAGTCAATAACGATTAACGAATAACCCAATTAATATATCTACGCATCCAAGATAAAGATTTGAAGTACCCACGATCCATCTCACGAAGTTGTATTACTTTTTGTGTGAGTAAATAGATAGATTTAATACAGTATATATAATTATCCGAGCATCTTGTAATTATGGCCCCATCTTAAATTAAATTGCATTAGTTATATTCGTAATTAATTTATTTTTATCATTAATATTAAATTAAAATAAATTTATTAAATAAATAAATATAATTCTTTAATTATTTATTTTTTATGAGGGCGATTCAAGTGAAAATTGAGAATGAATTTCATCCATTTATCACGTACACATAGACTTGTCAAAAGCTGACCCGACTCATAAACCCGACCCGACCCGATCCGAAAGTTTTGGGTTTCAACCCGAAAATTTGAACCCGAAACCCAGTTTGAACCCGAATCCGGTAAACCCGAAAATTTCTGGGTTAGGGTCGGGTCGAACCCGCTAGGTCAAGAAATCTATAAGGCGGAAAACTTCTAATATAATGAAATGACACATTGACGGGTAATTGTGCACCCAAAGGTCTTAATTATATTACAATAAATAAAATTTATTTTTGAAAATTATGATATATTTAATTATTAAAATACTTTAAAATAATATTTTATTATTATATTTTATTATTTAAATAATATTTTATTTAAATTTTGGTCAAAAAATTGATAGTTTTGACCCGTTGGGTTGATCCGACCCGACCCGAAAACCCGAAGCGACCCGACCCAGTTTGACACGTAACCCGATTGACCCGAACCCGAACTCAACCCGAACCCGGAACAACCCGACCCGAACCCGCCCGACCCGACCCGATTGACAAGTCTACGTACACATACAGATGCCAAAACTCAACCAACTCGGCCGAATATGATTGGGCTAAACCTTAACCCATTTAGTTGAACCGGTTTATTATATAAGGAGAACGGATAAATTTTATTACAAGTATTATGATATATTCTATTATAATAAATAAACTATATAATTTTTTAATTATAATATTATTTTAATAGTCATAAAATTGATATATTTGACCCATTAATTAACTCGAACTCATACAATAACCTATCATGATTAGACCTGACTTGACATACACTAGCACAAAATATATTAGGTTGTCATCGTAGATATGTTGTCATCGTCAATATTGAATACCTAATACTTTTATCATGTACTTTTTTATCAATAAAATTTTACATAAAAATGTTCTCGACAAAAAAGGCGTATGAGGTATGGACAATAAACTAGTGTCTAATTAAAGACTATATTAATTACTAAACACACGATAAAATAATTATATTAAAAAATTATGTAATACTAGAAAGCTTGCCCGTCCGATGGACGGATAATTTCTTTCACCGTATTTTTCTGGAATGTGAAAATTCTAATTTTCTGAATTGTCCAAAAAATAGTAGATAAAATATATATAAAATATGAAATTATTTTATTTGATTTTACTAATTTCTTATGAGAACTATTTTGATAATATGGCATTTTCATTACAATTAAGTTTTTTAGCTGAATGAACATGTGTAGGGATTACTCTTTATAACTTTATATATATTTTGGAGGAAATTTAAGTCGAAAGCATATGGTTAGCTCTTTAGGCTTTATATTCTCACTCAATAAAGAAAAAATGATAAGGCTTTGCATTCAAGTTACAATATTATAACATGATATATGCATGTAAAAAATAAGACATAGTAACATACATTCATAATCAATTACAAATAAAAAAAATAAAAAAGCAAAACAAAAAAAAGAAAAAATATAAAAACATGCATTTATTCGACAAGGAAAAGAAAAATAAGAGTTGTAGAGATAGATAGTTCACCCAACAGAAAAAAAATTAAAAACAATTAGGGAGAAGTCTTTAATGTGACAAGAGGGGGAGAATTTTAAGTGTTGTATAGATAGATAGATATATACTACAATAGTATAAAGTTGAGTCAACTTCTTTACAAAATGTTTTGTCATGTGGTATGTATATAATAAAATAGTCCATTGGGCCTCTTTATAATAATTCGTGATTCTAATAAATATTATTATTTAATTAAATATGATCTTTTCACTCAAACAAAAAATCAAGATAAAATTGAAAAATAATTTCTGATATATAATTTTGAAATTATTTTTTTAACAAATGTAATATATTTATAAAATATAATTCAGATTTTTTTATAATTTTGGGATATAATTTCAATTTTTTAAAACAAAAAATCTAGACTATATCTATATCTATAGGATTTTCTATCTAATTGAATAAAGCTCGATCCCTCATTTAAACAAAAAATCAAGATAAAAACGAAGACTTGCGATCAGATTAGATAATTTTTTAATGTGTAAAATAAGAACTAATGTCATCCATTAGATCTTGGAAATCTAGGGCTCCAATTAAATGGTCCACGCTAGCTCTTTTTAATACCCAAAGGAGTATTTTTGTCTTTTTTTCTGGTCCCGTAGCTTCACCCCTCTTCCTCACGCGTGAGAGTCTTTGTTCCTCATCCCCTTTTTCTTCAACCGGTATTCCTTTAATTCTTCTTCGTTTCTATCGGTTCTCATTGATGGATATAGGTATTCCTTCAGTTCTCATTCGATTCGTTCAATTCTCTGCTTTGGAATCGACTTTTTAGTTCATTGAAAACAATTAATCTATTCGATTGTTTCGACTTGGATTGAAATTGTGTTGTATTTGTATAACTTATGTATTGTGGTGAAGAGAAACATATAATTGATAAAGATTGTAATATAAAAGTTGTTAATGTCTTTTACAATGCAATTTGAAGTTTTCGTTTAAAAACAATGGTTGTTTGTTATGTTTATCTCAGTGGCTACCATGTGTTTGATAGAATGCCTCAACCATCTAGTGTATTATTTTACACGAACTGCTTTCTCATTTTCATTGAACCATACCTTGAAAATTCGTGATCCAAAATGACAATATATGTGAACCAAAAGAACAATTGTATTCTCACATTTGTAGTGTTCATTATGTGTTTCATGTTGCTTTAAACATAAGTTACTATTTTTTAGGTTGTTCATTAAGCTCGAGTCATCCTAAGATGTCTCATTCAGATGTTGATGTTAGTACTGATGGAGTTCTATTGAAGGATCTTCATATTGATACTAGTACCATTAGTGGTGCCCCATTGGATGATGATGAAAAAGATAGTGATGTCTACATTATTCTTCACTTATCACAATAATGTTCTTATTTCATTCCTACTTGTCTAAATGAGTATAAACGTCATGAATGACATTATTTTGTTATGTGTTTTGAGGATTAACTTTTTTTTATGTAGTTACATTAATTGAACCGAATAATTAAACAACATGAACATAATACTTTTCTTCTACACAATTTACGCATTTTGTTATACATGAACCGAGTGATTCAAATTTATGAACCATTGCGTTGAAGACAATGAACCAAATAATTAAACTACATGAACTTAAAAACAATGAACTCAATAGTTTTCTCTTACACAATTTACGCATCTTGTCATATATGAACCGAGTGATTCAAGTTGTTGAACCATCACATTGAAGACAATGAACCGAACGATTAAAAGGGACAATGAACTCAATACTTTCTTGACAAAATGATCCTATAAGTGGAACACAATGAAACTTCACATTCAATAGAATGAACCATATTCAACAAGCATTTAAGGATCAGTCCGTTACATTACTTGAAGTGTCTAATCTTCTTTGAACCGTATTGGAATCAACTCAACAAATTCAACCAATTCTATTATTGCATGAGCTAAGCTCATCTTCGCTCAACAAACATTTGAATTAACTCATGCATTAACATCAATGAGATCGACGTTATGAACCGTATTGTTGTATACAATGAACCGTTATGTTTAATAGCATGCACGATATTGTTGTATAACCAAAGAAGGACTAATATGTACCAAAAACCATGTACCATACATAGAATTATCCTACGTGGGATTTGAATCCACATCTATGTGCAATGGAACATAGCTCTCCCATTTGAGCTAGTAAGCTACCGAAAAATGACATGATTTCTATTGACACTTATAATGAACCTTAGTACACAAAATCATGGACCAATAGAACATTTATTATGAGCCTTAAACATGACTCCATGAACCAACAAGCTCAAAACCATGAACCAAAAGTTTTAAAATCATGAACCAACAAGCCATAATAGATGCCAAATCGAAAATACCCCCAAATCAGTGGTCAATATTTGATAGTTGACCAAAACTAGGATATGAAGATGAAGATTCATACATTTTTCATAAGGAGAGTTCTTAGTAGACATTTTAACCGGTCTCCTTGATCTTTAGAAGCTTGTTCTTGGCCTCACAAACCAAATCACCACAATTTGATTAAACTGAACAAATATCAAAATTCATAATTAAGGTTTAGTTTCAGTATTCAATTCGATAGAAAGAAGTGATCATAAATTATCTAAGATGGTCAATCAACATTGTAACACCCCGAGAGTCTATAAAGGATTGAGGTGTTCCCCATGCCAACAAGAGCTCTTCCTTTTCATGGTTCGAGAGGTCAAAAGAACTATGAAGTTAAACGTGCTAGAACGAGAGTAGTCTCAGGATGGGTGACCTCCTGGGAAGTTCTCGGGTTAGCATGGGATAACCCTTCTAGGGCCTCGGGCATTACAAATGGTATCAGAGCAGACTTTGGGTTACGAGTTGGCTTGGTCGGAGGGCGGTCACTCGACCCAGGGGGTGGTCCTTGGGCCTTGACGAGGTCGTCGACTGCTTATGTTCACATAAGCAGTCCAAGTTCTACTGATATATATACGCGGAATCCGCATAATTTCAATCCAAGTTCTACTTGAGAAGACCAAGGCCTTTGAATGAATTTGAATCATTACGCGGATTATGTTCACATTTTAATTGAATTTTGTTCGAAAATAAACCATTTAACATACTTATTTAATGTACATATATATATATCAGTATATTAAATATATGTTTTGACATTATTATATATTCATTAATCATAAATATATGTATGCTAAGTGCACATGAATAATAGGATAGGATGAGATATCCATTTTTTAAACTAAAATCCATAAATTTATTTCTAAAAAAATAAAAAAAAATATGTAATTAATTTAATTTGCATATGCATGTTCTAGCCATAGAATATAAATAACTGATATAATAACTAATATATCTATAGTCCCATGAACTTTTTGTCAGTCAAGTCCATGTACTTTGGAATGTTCAAATAGACCCCTAAACTTTACATTTTCATGTCTTTTAAATACTTTTGGCTAATCGCATTCAACTCATGTATGTAATTACGCATTTAGGTCAATACTTGTCTCTGATTAATCTTACGTGCAACTAAATAAAGACTAACGAAGAGACAATATTCGCCTCTTTTTTATATGTTTGTTAGCCTTTATTTAATTCCACGTAAAATAAAAAAATGGGCGAATATTGACCTGAATGTGCAATTACTAACGTGAGTTGAACATGATTCATCAAATCAACATTGAGGTCTTAAAAAACAAAAAAAATGTAAAGTTCAAGGTTTTATTTGAATATTTCAAAGTATAAGGACCCAAATGACAAAAATGTACAAGTTCAGGAACTTGCGGATATATTTTGCTTAAATTTGATAAGTTAAAGTCTTGATGGTAAAAAAATAATTAAAAAAAGATTTAATGTGGAAATCACAGTTTGATAATTTATATCCCAATTTAGAAACAAATCTTTTCGTTAGATTTTAAAAAATTCCAAGCTTAGATCTAAAAAAATACAAACTTTGTATTTAAAAGAAATTGAATTTAGGCCAAAGTTTCACAAATAAATCATATAGATTTATTCTAACATATCTAATATGAGACCAAAATTTAGAAAATGAACAAGGTCATAAATGTTTATTAGCCAAGAAATATATTTAATCAAATTTGATAAATTAATTAGTTACCAAGTAGTTAAGCTATATAGGATTAGTTACCAAATCTATATGTAGTATCTTTTGATTTGTACAATAAAAAATTATAAGATTTTATAAATAATATCTATATTTACTTATTTGGTAGAAAAAAACCTCATTTACTTAAATAGATATGATGTAATAAATGGATATGACGTGTCTTAATAATATCTTATGCAAAATGTTTTTTATATGACATGGATAAATAATATGATGTAGCTTAATTAAAAAACTAAATAATAGTGATGTGGAACAATGATAGACTGACACATGTCAAAATCCTAGGTGATGAAAAATGAGGACGATAGGTAGAAAAATCCTACGTGACGGAATGTGGTGCCTCTAAACCTTATGAGTTATATATACTAGTTGTACCCGTCGTGCCATTCACGACTTGTATTTTCAAATTTATTTTTGGATATATAAAAAATAGAATATTACTGTGAAATGTATAATAAAAATTTTAACATAATTTGGTTTCATCAAATATTAGAAGTTTTTAATTGTTAAATGATTGATTGAAGATATTTTGTTATACAAATCACGTAATTATATTTTATAGTCAATAAAATACATTATTATGCAATTGATAATTACTTATATTTTAATATGCAAGGCACCAACTTGATATAGCCAAATTAAACATGTAACAAACATCCTAGCACAATCTATGCGTTCTGTTCTTGTTTTTATTATTATACGAATACATTCCAAAAGATTAGGTTGATTTGTGTATTATGTTTAGCTATATGCTAATTCTACGATCCTATCCAAGCCGCTTTTATTAACCATCCATCACTGAATTTTATATTCTATAAAAGATAAAAAAAATTTAAGGAAAATAAAATTAAAAATAGATATTAAGGTTTAACAGATAAAATTGAGAATTGGATAATTAAGAAAAATAAAAAGATATATAGTTGTTATTATCTATTTGATTCTTTGATATGCCATATCACTTGGTACGTGAATTAGTCTAGAAAGGCAAATATAATAATTTTATAATGGAGGCTATAGATTAGAAAGGCAAATAAAAAGATAAGTGGTATATTGAAAAGCATAGAATATCTTACCAAAAATGTCTAGCACAATCTTGTTGTACCCGTCGTGCCATGCACGACTCCTGTTTTATAATTTATTGAGTATATTATAAATAGAATATTAGTATGAAAATGTATAATAAAAAATTTGACATAATTTAATTTCATAGAATATTAGAAGTCTTTAATTGTTGAAGAATTTAGATGAATCGTCACTGTTTAGGGTAGGAATTGGACGCTTGGCTATCATATGGTTTATTTGTGGGAATAGCATAATTTAAATAGGTTTTTTTATTTGGCATTTTTTTGTCCATCTTCTCCGTCTTTCACGACTTCCTTTCTCTCATTCTCTCCTGACTCCACTCCTGGCGATTTCTCGACGGCATCGTCACTCACCGCTAGGGCTGGGGAAAAAAAACCGTAACCGAATAACCGAACCGAATAACCGGTAACCGATCACTTTTTTCGGTTAACCGTACCGAAAAAAACCGAAAAACCGGTTACGGTTAACCGACCGAATTATTTTCCGGTTAAACGGTTCGGTTACGGTTACTAGTTTTTCAATATGTGGTTAACCGAATAACCGAATATATAGTATATATATTTTTAGAAAGAGAACAACGTAATTAAGTCAATTTAATGATATTAGACATATTTTGGTAATATACATTACACAAGGCGGTAGGTTTAATGATATTAGACATGTTTTGATAATATACATTATACAAGGCGGTAGATTTAGTGATATTAGACAATTGTTCTTTTCATGGATAGTTTGGTGATTTTTTCATTTCTAACATTGTTGATGATTTACGAAGGTCGTATATTTGATTCTTTTTATACTTCATTAATGCCTCAAATGGTGAAAGCTTTAGTTTCTGGTTAGGATTGGGTGCGCACTTCATTTACATATTTACCGTCAAAGAAAATATACTTGAATTAATTAGAAGTTATGGAAGAAGGTTAATTTATTATATTTTTTATTTTTTGTTTGAGTACTATATATGCACATGGGGCTGGGGCGGGGCGGATAATGCATTCCCCATCCCCATCCCCACCCCCTATTAGTCCCCACATCCCCGCCCCGTCCCCATCTAATCCCCGTCGGGGAGCGGGGCAGGGAATACCCATCGGGTTTGGGTATGTTAACGGGACTCCATTTATTGATTTTATTTACTAAAGGGTCTGATTTACTTTTAGCACTCCTAAAAATTACTTCAAATTCTAAGCAAAATTAAACTATATATCTACTTTCTAACATATATAGATGGATAAACTCAAATATTAAATACCATAATTATATTAGAAATCATTCATGTAAAATCCCTATACATTTTTACTTCCTATATAAAAATAAAATTTATAATATTTTACATATAGACTATAGTTTTAATATAAATTAAATAGTTATATAAAGATAATATATTAATAATACCGGGGTCGGGGACTAAACGGGGCGGATAATAGATTCCCCGTCCCTGCTCCATCTCCGTCGGGAAATTGAAACCCGATCCCCATCCCCGCCCCACTCCCCACAAAGTCGGGGAATCCCCGCCCCATTAGGGGCGGATCCCCACGAATCTCTGTCCCCGCGGGGCGAATGTGCATCCCTAAGTACAACATTTTATTGTGTCTCTAACATTTGTATCAATTTATAGGAATGAGAAAGTTGACTTTAGAGCGAGCTTCGATGGAAATTGACAGTCCATTTCAATTGACGATTGAGGATACATTTGGACATATTTATACTATGAAAAAACAATGTCTGTTTTTTGTGTTTTATGTATTGTGAAATGATATTAAGACTATGTATTTGAATTTGCTATTTTGACATCTATTGAAGATGTGCAATATGTATTAGAGATTGGATTAACGCTCCACTAAATAGTTTAATTTATAAGCTTTTTTTAAGATATGGTTATTGGTTAACCGAAAAACCGTACCGAATTTTCCGGTTAACTGAAACCGGTTAACCGGAAACAACCGGTACGGTTATGGTTATCGAAATTCAATAACCGAATTTCCAATTAACCAGTTTCCGGTTAACCGGAAATCCGGTTAACCACCCGTGCCCACCCCTACTCACCGCCCTAACTCCATGGCGGTGTTGTCCTCCATCGATCTCTTCTGCCTCGATCGTGCCATCAAATCCGCCAAAATCGCCTCAGATTTTATTGAAATAAACCTCTGGAGTATTTCTGGCGAAAAACTGATCGAAATTAAACTAGATTCATGAGCGAATTGCCCCGACACGGCCGCCGATGAGCGTCAGACACCATGTCCAACGGAATCCGAACTCTGAGCGAGGCCTCCTCTCCGACGGCGAAGAATTTTTCATCCTCCGTTGGCGACGAATTCATCGAAGTAATTCTCGACATCGAGGATGACAATGTGATCGTACTACGGAGCAGACATGGTGAGATCTGTTTACTTGACTTGTTGAGATCTATTAGGAGTTGATTTTTTGGAATCGGCTTCAATCCGTTTGCTTGATCGGGCGATTTGCTTAGTAAGGCCGTAGATTTGTCGTTGAGATTTGAGATTTTCTGGTTGGATGTCTTTGTTGATCTGAATATCCATGGTCAATACTCCAATTTTGATCGCTTAAGTTGACATCTGTGTGTTGATATGGAGAACTGTTATTCCTAATTCATACTGAAACAATTGGTTCTGTTGCTTGTGTGTATGGCTTGTGAGATGTGCGCTTTCCGTTTTGGTTCACTTAGGCTATATAGGTATCCCTTTAGTTATTGGTTTGATTAACATCGAGCATCCACATAATTAAAGAAAGGGATTGTTTGCATACGTTGCAGTGTAAATATATGAAAAACACTACACAATAAGCTAGGTTATACTTTGTATTTCCAATGTGCTGTTAGCTAAATGTCATTACTTCGATGAATTGGTTTGCACGCCTGTATAATTATGATTTATTGGTTTGTGATTGATTGAGTTGTTGGTTTGGTTTCCTGTGATTAGATTTTGAGTCTTCACTGTGTAATTATGACACTCGTTGGGTTTGTTCGGTGGCAGACATGTGAAATTGGGTGGGATGTGGGGTTTTGGATCATTGTCATGGGTGGAGGATTGAATGGATAAGTTACAAAGATGCCAAAATTGAATTTCGTTAATTAATAATGTAAACCTACCATCCAAAATTTATTAGATCAAAAACAAATGATGATTGTTATATGAATTCATAAGTTTCTTTGGACATGTTTGATACGTCTTTGATGATTATTACATGACATATATTGTCACTTGTGATGATAATTTAGATATGATTTAATTGGATTTAGTGTGAATTTGTTTGTGTACACGTCATATTCGATCATGAATTTGGAGTTTAACTAGTTAATAGTACAATTGATTTGGAGTTTAACTAGTTGATTTCGAGTTTTGTCCAATTTTGGTTTTATTTGCATAAGTCTTATTTTAGCTATAATTACATGAATGTTTGATTAAAACTGATTTATAAGGTCGTTTAAGTTACAATTGAACGACTTTTCTTGTTTATACATTTGACATATATGTCTTAAAAGGTAACATTGGTCACTTGTGATGACAATTACTATAATCTTCTAGTTATTTGCTGAATATTGTCACTTGTGATGACAATTAGGTATTATCAAGAAGACCCTTTTATAACATTGGTGATGATATATATAGTCACTTGTGATGATAATTTGGAGTTGTGTGCATAAGTTTTGTTCTAGCTATACTTATTCGGTGTGATTACTATAATCTTCTAGTTATCTGCTGAATATTATCACTTGCAATGACAATTAGGTCTTATCAAGAATCCTTTGATAACATTAGTGATGATATATATTGTCACTTGTGTGATAATTTGGATTTGTATGCATAAGTCTTGTTTTAGCTATAATTATTCGGTGTGATTACTATAATCTTCTAGCTAATTGTTGAATAGTGTCACTTGTGATGACATTTAGGTGTCACTTGTGGTGACAATTAGGTGTGAATATTGTAACTTGTGGTGACAATTAGGTGTGAATATTGTAACTTGTGGTGACAATTATGTGTGAATATTGTCACTTGTGATGACAATTAAGTGTCACTTATGGTGACAATTAGGTGTGAATATTGTCACTTGTGTTGACAATTAACTGTGAATATTGTCACTTGTGTTGACAATTAGGTGTAAATATTGTCACTTGTGTTGACAATTAGCTGTGAATATTGTCACTTGTGTTGACAATTAGGTGTGAATATTATCACTTTTGTTGACAATTAATATGAATATTGTCACTAGTGGTGACAATTAGGTGTGAATATTGTCACTTTGTGTTGACAATTGATGACAGTCAACGCCGGTCAACGATCGGTCAACATTGGTCAACGGTCGGTCAACACCGGTCAATGGTCGGTCAACGCTGGTCAACGGTCGGTCAACTAGTGGAGAGAGGGGTTATGTCATGTGTGCAAATATGACATATTGTGGTATTTTCTTACAATATGGCATTTTCCAAATGCCATATAGCCAAATCATTCTTAATCGTTCTATAATTGATTAAGAATATATTGTTATGCAAATCACGTACTTATGTTTTATAGTCAATAACTTACATTATTTTGCAAATTATATTTACTTATATTAAATGTAATATGCAAATCACGAACTTGATATAACCAAATTAAACATGTAGTTGTTTTAATCACAATATTTAATAAGTAGATCATATAAAAACAATGTACTATAAAAATAAGTAGATCAAAAACATGTAGTTATATGTATGTTTAAATGTCTGATTTAATTGGTCATACTCATACATGATTTTATATGGATATAAGTCTTACTAAATGGTGTTTTAGCAATCCAACTCGATCAATACCTTCCAAATTCTCTATTGAAGAAGCAAAAGGCAGGATAAAAAAGAGCAAAAAAAATGCCGTAGCCAGGACTCGAACCTGGAATCGTTCTGCAAGGAATAATTTTCCAAGCCAATTCAGCAGTTGAATTTTCCAAGCCAATCCAAAGTTTTATAAATTAATCTATGATGTATGAACAATTGAGCATGATTAATCACATTAGGCTACGAAGGCCCATTTGTCCATGATATCCCTAGGCCCATTTGGTTGGAATAACCCTTACTGAATGGTAGGTAATCAGTTTCGACGTGATAGCTTTTTATTGAGCCGAAGGCCCGAAGGCATAATATATATATATATATTTTTGATAGAAGAGCTACTAGCTCATACGGGCAAACATTAGGCTACCAGAGTATTACATGATCAGCCTAAATCATCGCAACGGATGATCTTAAAAAAATTCAACAGCCCGGGTTGTTGACTCAACAGCCCGGGTTGTTGACTCAACAACCCTTTAAGTTGGATTACAGATAAAGATGGGAAGAGGTCTATAGAAGATGTAGAGGAACTAGAAATAACTGAATTTAGAAGACTAAGATTGACTTGTCTCTTAGCAAGAAAATCGGCCGCTTGATTGCACTCCCTGAAACAATGTAAAAAAACCACATGAGGAAGATGCGAAAGAAGGTGTCTGATGTCGTTTATAATGGATAGAATTTCCGAGGGAATTTTCCAAAGGCGTTTCAAAGAACCGAAGGCATAATATTGATTTCACGTACATAGATTAAAGGTCACACCAATAAAAACAAAAGATGATAAAACACTATTAGAGTAATATTACAATTATAATTAACATACTTTTGAGGACAAAGTTATAATAATGAAGTACCGTGCCTTCAATGCTCGAATTTGATTCAACTAAATATTTAGTTTAAATTTTTTATAAAGTTATTTAGACGAATAGTTTGGTATAAACGCTTGTATTATTTTATTTAATTTGTTTTTTAATAGGTTTTTTTTTAATAATACTGTATTTTTGCTATAATATATTCTTTTAATCGAACAAAGATTTGTAGGATCATAAATTTTGTATAAGGATTGAATACTACTAAGATTTGTAGAATTTACTTTAATGTTTATGGATTAAAGTTTTAATTATATATATAATTGGAGTTGACATATATTTTTCGATATTATTATTTTAATATCGAATTTAGTACTCCGTATATAGTAAGATTAATTAACTATATCTTTAAGGAAAATTTATAGGTACAATTTTAATAATATATATTCTTTCATATTTTACATACATGTGTGGCCTATAATCAATATTAACCAATTAAGTTGTTTTAATAGAGATGGATAATGCGGTCCAATGAGAAGTTGACATGTGTCGGGCTAAACATTATTTTTAATGTCCGCTTTAGTATATAGTTATGATAGAATACCAGTTAATTGTCGTACCAAGTACGTGTTTGAATAACATCATTATATTTATCAATAAGAATTTTTTTAATGAAATAATGACTTAACTTATAACAAACTTGTACTTTTAAACTAATGGATTTTTAATTAGAAACTAAACCTAAAAAGAATATAATAAATCTTTTAAAAAATCTTAAATAATCCTAAATCTAATAAAATCTTTACTATGGATTCTTATCATATTTAGTTATGACATATTTTAGAAAAAACGATAAATTTAATAGATTCGTAACATTCAGATAATTAAATTAGACCAATAAGTTATTTTTATACCTATACAAAAGTTTAAATAAAATTATTAAAATAATTAATATTTTTCACATATTTATCTTTTAAATGCAAACAAATTAATCTAAACAAACAAAATTAATAAATTATACGGAATATATAAGAAAAAGAATCTCTAAATTTTTCAGGGGTTGCCACTACCAATTGATAACCGTCATCGATGCGCTTTGCGTATCAGTCTCGAGTACGAAACTCTAAGGCGATCGTTTACCCTATTTTCTTTAGAGCTGACTAGTAACTAGTTCTCGTGGGTGCGACAAGTGAGTACAAGTAGTACTTGTGACCGACTGTCCTAAATTCCTAATCCTTTACCTTATTAAAATAAAATAAAAAGATAGCCGCCGTTGTTTACTTGTCTTCTTAAAAGTCAATCCATTACACCATATTTATACATCTGCGGGAGCACAAAAACATAACGTGTAGTACATCAAATCCTACATACAAACAACATAATGGAAACTCACAAGCTAGCCCCACTACTCCTCAAACTCTCCATCGTCCTCCTAGCCACCACCGCCACCATCATACCGGTGGCGACCGCGGCCACGGAACTCTGCCACCCGGACGAC
Organism: Polygonum aviculare; assembly: GCA_934048045.1. Taxonomy (NCBI): domain Eukaryota; kingdom Viridiplantae; phylum Streptophyta; class Magnoliopsida; order Caryophyllales; family Polygonaceae; genus Polygonum; species Polygonum aviculare. The sequence continues at coordinate 15,846,904 of OW204024.1, forward strand.
AAGAAAGCCCTCCTCGGAATCAAGTCCTGGTTCAACGACAACTACCTCTTCGCGTCCTGGCTCCCGGACCGCGACTGCTGCAAAGAGTGGTACATGGTCAAATGCGACCTCACCACCCACCGCATCATCTCTCTCTCGGTCGCCTCCTACGCCAACCTCTCGGGCACCATCCCTCCCTCCGTCGCCGACCTCCCCTTCCTCCAAACCCTCTTTTTCCGTAAGCTCCCGAACCTCACGGGCACGATTCCTCCCTCGGTCGCCTCCCTCCGCCACCTCTCCATCGCCTTCTTCGACAACAACGCCCTCTCGGGCCCGGTCCCTCCCTTCTTCGCTTCCATGTCCTCCCTCCAACAACTCAGCCTCGCCTTCAACCGCTTCTCCGGGTCCATCCCTCCGTCCCTCGCCCTCGCGCCCTCCCTCATTTTCATCGACCTTAGTCGAAACCTCCTCACCGGCCCAATCCCCGACTCCTTCGGCTCCTTCAACTCCTCACCGGTCACGCTCATTCTCTCGCACAACCAACTCTCGGGCCCCATCCCGGGTTCCCTCGGGAAAGTCGACTTCTTACACATAGACTTCTCCCGTAACAACCTCACGGGCGATGCTTCGTTCCTGTTCGGACCCGAGGACAAGACGGTGCAGATCATCGACTTGTCGAGGAACCAGCTGGCGTTCGACTTCTCCAAGGTCGAGACTTCTTCGCCGCCGTCGATCACGTCCTTGGACTTGAGCCACAATAGGGTGTTCGGAGGGTTTCCATCAACGGGGCTGGAGAAGGTGTACTACTTGAACGTGAGCTACAACCGGCTTTGTGGGCCCATCCCTAACGTTGGCGAGCTCCCAACCTTTGACCAGACTGCTTATTTCCACAACAAGTGCCTTTGTGGACCGCCCTTGCCCGCATGCAATTCTACCGCCTAGTTTATTATATATTTAGTGCGCGCATGTAATGGTCATCTTAATTACTATATAAATCGAGACTAAGTGATACTCGATGGATCATTCTTCTAGGTAACGTAGGAGAACAAAGGATATATGATTACATGCAATTATATATGAAATAAGAGAGTAATATTGCTGCCAACACGTACAAAGCTGTTTAATAAGAGGGATCCTGATTTTTGCTTCAAGTATCTTAATTTACTTTTTCAATTTTCTCTCTGTTCTATCTAAGCATGAAACTTTCTCATCCACAACCATGATTTTTTTTTGGGTGAGTGCGTAACAGAGCCAAGGGGAAAGGCAGGACAACAAGGGATCTAAGAACAAACGACCCGGGGTAGCCCCGCCTTGTTGGGAAAACTCAGTTTTTTCCTTTTCGTCGGATTAAGATGGGCAAGTGGACAACTAGTTACAAACACTATTCTTTTATAGTTTTTGGAAGAAGTGTATGAGTCAAGGATTTTTTTAATAAAAGAAGTAAGGACAAGGAAGATAGGTGAAAAAGTAGTGCAATAAAAGTTTGAAGTGTTTTGTAGTTTTTGGAAGAAAGAATCTTTGGTGAAGTTGTGTGAGTTCTAGGAGTATTTGTTCCCAGATTTATAAGCACCACAAAGCCAAATTATTACACACCCTATGAATTACGAAGCCACATTACAACCCGGCCGAATGAGATTTCTTTGAAGTTTTCATTGAGCCACCTTAAGCTCTTTTGCTGATTTGACTTGTTTTCATATCCTCGGTAGAGAGTTTTTAATATAAGTTCCATTGCCTATGAGATTTTGTGCTTAGAATTGACTTGAGTGATGAATTAATATACCTTAAATACTTTGAGGAATGGGTGAGACACTTTTCCTTTCTGAGGCTGAATTGTGATTGCTTAGGATGTTCATATATGTGCAATGATGTTGAAGTTGTTTGCTCATGTTCTACTTGTGTTTATTTTTCCTAAAGGAAGTTCTTGAGTTATGTTGTTTGGTATCGATGTGTGCTAAGTGTTTGCATGAGGACAAACAAGTCTAAGTATGAGGTATTTTGATGTCACTCTTTCTAGGTAGGATTTATAGGTTGTTTGATTCTTAGATCGAGTAGTTTTTAGTAGTTTTTGTATCTTTTTGCATTTGATTTTGGTTATCTTTCGAGAGTCGGATTCTACGCATTTGTTGTTTGCTTTAGTAGGTTTTTGAAGCGTTGAGGAGGAGTTTCCGGGCCTTTTTCAAGTCTTTTAGGAGGTGTGGTTAGGGGTGAAGGTGTGGCTAGGAGAGGAGTCAAGACAAGTAAAGAAGGCGTCAAGGTGCTCAAAGAGTTTGTGTGTCTAAGGAGTTGAAGAGTTCAAGAAGTGATCCAGATGTGTCAAGAGTTGGAGTTTGTCAAGATGTTCGAGTGAAGATTTCAAGAGAAGTTTCAAGGAAAAGAAGCCAAGTTCAAAGCCAAGAAGAAGAGCAAAAACGCTCGGTTACGACCCCTAGAGTATCGGTAGGGTCCAGAAAAGTCAATAGCAGAGTTCACCAGTCCTGATTACGACCCAGTGTATGGTTGGTTACGACCTCCCTCCGGGTCAGTACGGATGAATATTAGGGCCTAAGGAAGAGGTGTTTTATCTTAGGACTTCTCTAAATTTTATTTGTTTTCCTTTTTAAATCCTTTCTTCTACTATATAAGAAGGGTTAGGGAAAGACAATTCGAAGAGAGAATTGAGAGAAGAGAAACTTGTGGTGCAAGTAGTTGGCTTTTGTGAAGGATATTTTGTAAGTTTTTCTTTCTTAATTCAAAGTTTGTTTCTTAGGTGTTGATTATATCTTCTCTAATTGATTTTGTTGAGATTTGCATGATGATGAGTGAGTAGTCAAATTTTCTAGGGTTGGGGTAAAAACCCAAGAAGGTTATGCATGCTAAAGTATGAATCTTTGATCAAAAATTATTTTTTTAATCTCTATCCTTTATCCTCTTTGTTTGAAATTAGTACCTTGATGAAAGTTGAGGCATGTTCATGTTCATAATTGAATTGAAAGATAAAGTTGTGAATTTGATGATATTTGGGTTTTGAAGGGAAGGTTGAAAAAACCCTAGGAAGCAAATAGGAGAAAAGTGTTTATTTTTATATATGAAAGTTGAAATAAATACTTGATTTTATTAGCAAAAGTCAAATTTGAGATTATTCTATATTTGATCATTGATTTATAAGGTGCATGCATAGCGTTGTTGTGGTGTATCCCTTGCCTTAAATATTTTAATCATATTTGAAAAAGCTTCGTAACTGTTCGCAATGGGTCGGTACCGAGCGGTTGAGGGTCGGTACCGAGCAGTGTTTTGCATTGATTTGTGTTGTTTTGTGTTAGAAATTGATAACTAGACTTTGAATTTTCTAATTCTTGTCGGTGAACCTGACTCCGCTGTACTCAGCGGGGTCTTAATCTATAAATTTATTTGCTTGTTTAAGATCAAGAATCCCTTTCAACGCTCCCCCGTTGTAAGTGTCATGATTTTAGCAGGCTTAGCTACCACTCTCTTCCCACCACAGTTGTGGTACTTTGTACTGACATTTGGCATTGTTGAAAGGGTTTTACCTTGATTTTAACAAGCAAATATATTTATAAATCAAGACCCCGTTGAGTATAGCAAAGTCAAGTTCGTCCACGAGAATTAAACGAATCAAAGTCTAACAATGAATCCTAACAAGAACGAAGCAATATAAAACAAAACACACTCATGAGAGGCTCGGTACCGACATTGTCAAGGTCGTTAACGACCTGCAACACAACACCAAACACAAAAAAACTCTGGGAAAACAGAACGCACGGTACCGACGTTAGGGGCGTCGGTAACAACGACCTATTTGGGAACTACGAAAACCTTGAAAAAATCAATGTAAAAGAGATCTAGGACAAAGGATCCACCACAACACAATTATGCATGCAAACACGAATCAAAGATTAACCGGCTAGTAACCTCATGAATGAAACTCGCGACAAATAAACAAGCACATATCTCAACTTTCATAAAGATAGAAACTTTCAATCCTACTTGTTATCTAAGGTTTTTAACTTTCGCTTTCAAGACCAATAATTATCCAAATTCACAATTTAATCTTTCAACTCAATCATGAACATAAACATGCCTAAACTTTCATCAGGAATTAAGAACAAACAAGAGGGATAAAAGATAGAGATTAAATGTGAGGTTTTAACCAAAGATTCAAGCTTTATCATGCACAACCATGTTGGGTTTCACCCAGTGGCGGAACCAGAAATTTCGCCCAGAGGGGGCTAAATATATAAAATACCGAACAAACGAAATCAAACAAATTGAAAACCTGTATTTTTTTCTAAGTGTTTATAAACCTAATTTTCTGGTGTGGCAGATTCAAGAAAAGCCAAACAAAACTCATTGTATATTAGAATAGAACTTGACAATCCAAGCTAACTACATCAGTAATATACTCATATGCCAATATGCAGTGATATTCTTTTTTTTTGGTCAAATATACAGTGATATTATTTTGTTCCATGAAGATAACAATAGATTGTGTGAATTTCCTTGTATAACTAGCTTAAATTTGCACAATAGAAAATCAGCACCTGACAAAGAAGAAGGTGGCTTAAGGGATAGAGAGGCAAAATAGAGATCTATCCACCAAAAGAAAAGAGATATGCTAATGCTAAAAAAAGGAGATTTATTACGCTAAAAAATAAAATTTAATTAAATCAGGTAGTTCCGCCCCTGGTTTCACCTCAATCCTAGAAAAGAAGACTACTCACAACTCATCATGCAAGCAACAATCAAAGGGAAGAGGGAAGATATGATTGAAAACAAAGCAAACTTCAATTGAAAGAACAAACTTACAAATCTCCAAGTTATCATCCAAAACTCTCTCTCTAATCGTCCAAGAACTTGGAATAATAGACGGCCAGTTTTTGCGCACTCTATTTTTTACTTTTCGCACTCCAACTTGTGTGGATTCTGAATCCGCACAAGTGTTTTAAACCTAATTCTCCTTGTGCGGATCCCGGATTCGCACAAGTCAGAGTGCACAACGGAAAAAAAAGAGTGCGCAACTTAATCACCGTTGATAATCCTAGACTAATGACTTGATCTCTAGAAAAGGCATCCCTAGGGCCCTTTACATAGTAGTAGAAATGTTCTTAAAAGGAAACAAAACTTTATCTTTAAAGACCCATAAATAAAACATCTATTAAAAGCTAACATAGGACGCAAGTTTCTTCCCGCAAGCCTTAGAGGGCGCTCGGTACCGACCCAGAGTGGGTGGGTTACGACCCTAGCCAGCACTTGATCTCTTCTTTTCTTTGCTCGAAACTCGTCCCAAAGCTTGGATTTTCTTTGATGTTTCTTCCTTGAACGTTGTTGGTCTTCTTACACTACATTAAGCTCCTTCTAGGGCATCTTCATCTTGCAATCTTTCTTCTTGAAACACTTGAAAGCTCCAAAAACTTCTACTCTCGCCTCACTAGCCAACACCGCCACAATTCCACTCTAAGGCCACCTCCTAGAAAGCTGAATAGATTTAGATATCTCCTCCTCAATGATCTTAACACCTACAAAGACAACAAATAAGCACAAACGACTCCAATTCTCGAAAGAGAGTCGAAACCATATGCAAAGCGACACAAAAGATCTAGAAAAGACTCAATCTAACTAGAGAACAACCTACAAAAGCTAACTAGAAAGTGTGACATCAGGCATGTGCATTGCATTTTGTTCTCCCCTTGCTGTCTGCTATAATCTGCATGTTGTTCTTGTTGGCAATTTGAACTTACTTGCAACCTCCTTAATTGTATTGTGTGGCAGAAGTCCCCCTGTGCTATATGTAGAAGCCTCATCAAGATCTTCATTTTTCTATCACTATTGAGCCCCGTCATGAATGGTTGGTGATGCAGCTCCTCTACTGAGGTATTGCCTGTTTCTGCTTGGTCTTCCCCTTACTGACTGAATTGAGGAAGATTTGTATCTCCCTTTACCTCCCCTAGTGTTACATTAAGATCAAACGTGTGGGGGCCATGCTGAGCATGTTGAGTTTCATCCTCTAGAGCTGAAATTCCATTTAAATCAATGATTGAAGCCCTGCATAATGACATGGTGATGATGCAGCTCAAGAAGCTTCTATGCTTTACCTTTCCTCTCTTTAATTTGAGTAAATGTTGTAGTTGTGCACTATCTTTTTGTGCTTTTAATGGTTTCTGAAAGTTGTAAGTTTGTAACATAGAGGAATGTTCTCTTGTACCCGAGATGATGAATGCTTTTAAAGATTACAAATTGTGTTTTTGAGGGGTGGATCCATGCGATGTAAATATTGTATTTCTATTAAAAAATGACCTGGACTGCCTTATTTTTTATACTTTTGTACTTTCAGATTTCCCACTTTCACTTTCGACGTACATTTCTCTTACAAAGATTCACTTTTTCAACTCTTTAAAAAATGTGTATACAGTGCAATCAGATGACAAACAATACCGTACAGAGAGAATATAACGAAAGACAGAGTAGTTACTAGTAAACCAAAACTCGAGGAAATTAAACACCCAATTTCCTTTAAAACAGCATACCATTTCAAGCGATCGATCACTGTAACACCTTAACCTGTAAGCATAGTTTAAAATAGAGATTAGTGGTGGATCAATAAAAATGGGAAATTGGTGGTGGATTAGATGAAGAAGAGGAAGCGGTGGAGATTGGAGATTATGGAGTTCAAAAAAAGCGGAGGATTTCAGGTCCATAATGGCAATGGCCACCCCCTGTTGACTAGTCAATGCGCCCGCCATCTTTATCATTTATCAATCCAGTTGTCTTCCAATACTGTATTTGTTTTTATACCTGACTCTGACTATATAAGTAACACACTCGCATCTTTGATTCTCCACTTTCTCATAACCTACTAACAAAGATGGAGAGCTTCCTAAGAAACAACAAAGCACACCTTTACCATTTGTTGTTGCTCGTAACTCTGAGCTCGGCGTTGGCCGTCAAAGAGCGTTGCCACCCACAAGACAAAGCCGCCCTCTTGGCCATCCAAAAATCCTTCGACAACGGAACCGCATTCCCGTCATGGAACCCCGAAAACGACTGCTGTCGCTTCTGGGACGGCGTCAAGTGCGACCCCGTCACCCACCGCATTAACCAACTCTCCATCGTCGGCGTCAACGGCATCCCTTCCACCCTAACGGGCGTCATCCCGGACGCCGTGGGCGACCTCACCGGACTCACCCTCCTCCGCTTCCACAAGAACCAGAACCTCACCGGCACCATCCCGTCAACCGTCGCCAGGCTCCAGAACCTCATATTCGCCGACTTCAGCTGGAACTCGCTTTCCGGGCCCGTGCCAACCTTCTTCCACCACATGCGGAGCCTTCGCTTCCTCGACCTCTCCTTTAACCGGTTCTCGGGGTCCCTCCCGCCAACGCTCGTACTGGGCCCCTCCATCGCGGCCATCGATCTAAGTCGGAATATGCTCACCGGTCCCATCCCTGACGGGTTCGGCTCCGTTAGGACCACCGGCATCTCCCTCATGCTCTCCGATAACAGGTACATATATATGCGCAGTACATATTTAACCGAAAGTTGATTAAGCCAATGGATAGAGTTTCACCTCTTATTATATATTTACCCTGCATGTCGGGATTTTTTCCTGCAGGCTCACTGGCGAAATCCCCACCTCCCTAGGGAAGGTACAATTCGCAAATATCGACTTCTCGAGGAACGAGTTCACAGGCGACGCTGCGTTCTTGTTCGAAAACGGCAGTCACTTGCAAGAGGTGGATCTGTCTAGGAACATGCTCTCGTTCAACATGTCGAGCGTGGATCTGAGCTCGGCTGCGGCTAGCTTGATCACGCTGGACGTGAGCCACAACGAGATATTCGGGAGCTTGCCCGTGGCGTTGGCGGAAGTGCAGAACCTGCAGTTCTTGAACGTGAGCTACAACCGGCTTTGCGGGCAGATACCGACGGGTGGGAAGCTGAGCGGCTTCGACCAGTCGTCTTATGTCCACAATAAGTGCCTTTGTGGGACTCCCTTGTCGGCTTGCCATTAAGTTAACGGCCTACTTGCATTTGTACTTTTGTGGCAACTCTAAACAATTGGGATCCGGGCGTCAATCTTATCTTATAAATGTTCGATATGTTGTGCTATTTAACTCCGTTGTCAGTTTGTATATGGATTGTGGGAGCTAGGATTAAAAGGAATGGGTTAAACGATCTCAGTGGAGGTTTGTTCCCTTCCCACCTCCCGAACATTATTTATTCCTCCTAAACTACCTATAGAGCTCCAGATTTGTACTGTAATCAAAACAATGATCTATAACGTATCCTTCGGATAAAAAAAATCTATAACGTATGCTTTAAAGACAACAACAACAAAACAAAAAAAATAAAACAACATTTGCACACTCTTTTTCTTAACTTTTGTACACCAACTTGTGCGGATCCAACATCCGTACATGTTTTTTTCAAAATTACCGGGTTTTTTTGTACGGCTTAAGGACCCACACACATGTAGAGAAATCCGGCTTTTTCTACGGATACGGAACATATAATGTTGTAACCAAGTCTATTACACTAGCTAAGACATAGATAGTGGCCTATCAAGATTGTAATCAAGGCTTAGGAATTTACGTATGATCGAGAGCCGGAGTCGAAGTCCATATAATGGGGCTTGATCGCCTACTCGTAATTAAGTATGTGGCTTCCCTAGTTTTGCTAACTAGTGAGAAGTAGCAGCTTAATTAAGGGAAAGGCTTGAATTGGGCCTATTGTGTGGGCTTGGACAAAGGTTAAAAGAAAAGCCCAAGTGGAAGCCTGCTGAGATCACATGTTCAAACGGTGAGTTTTGAGGAGCTCTTAACTAACCTAGCTTTATAAGCTTAGTTAGTGAATTTTTGGAGCTCTCGAGAACACATATGCACCGTTTACACATCAGAGCAAGAGAGAGACACAAGATAGAGAAGAGGGAGAAAGAACTGGAGATTTCCAGTGACTTCGGTGGAGAGAACGACGACAACGCCGGCGTTCCATTCTCATAGAGATCCGAAGACGACGACGACGAGAGCTTAACCTCGAGCTCTCCTGACGCCTTGATTGGGGGCTTCAAACCCAATCTAAGATCCTTTCTTCCTTTTGCTTCTATTGTTCTCAACTTCTTATTAATGACGTTTCTTAGTCTCGTTTTATACTAGTTCCATGCTTTAGGTACAATCTTGTAGCCGATCTTGAACTGTACTTGAGATATCTAGTGGATTCCGACGAGTCTCCGGTACTGAGACTCCCCAAACGTAGGGTTATCCCGAACTGGGTCACCAAATCGCTTGCGTTCTTCTTGTCCTTCATACTTGCTTTGATCTGTTTTTGTTAAATTTTTCGAGCAGACCTGCAAAACTAGGATTAGATAACGTTTTTACATATAAATTAAGCTGAACCGGTGTAATGTTGTGGGGATATTCAACCTGCACACGGTATTAAAAGTTATTAGAAAAGACAATTTAAAAAAAAAAGGTCATGCCAATCCTCACAAGTGCCGTAATTTGAAAAAGATAAACCTATTTGTGTGGATCATCAATCCGCACAAGATGTGAAATTAAACCTCAAAATTTGAAAATATTATGGTGTAGATTTGATAGAGTAGTATAAAAAGTAATTTAAAAAATGAAAACGTCTTATAAATTTGATAAAGCAAAATACTCTAAAATGAGTTATGTGCTTGATCGGGGGAGTATCAGTTTGGATTCGTAGTTTATTCTTTCTTAACCCCAAAGTATTTTATTTCTTTCCTTTAACCCCAAAATATTATATTTCTTTCTTAACCCAAAAACAATGAAGAAAAAAATAATAAAGAAAGTATGATACCCTCTAAAACAAATATTATTACAGCTGTCAAAACCTGACCCAACCCGAAAAACCGACCCAAAAAAATCGACCCGAATCCACCGAAAAATTTTGGGTTGAAACCCGATCCGAATAACAACAAGCAAAGGAAAAAACCGAATCTGATAAACCCGAGCCCGATTGGGTTGAAAACCGAACTCGACCTGACCGACTCAATTTTTTTTATATATGTAGAATAAATATATTTTCTTTTAAATACTATAATATATTTTAGGGAAACTCCTCTTGGTACCCCCGAGATTTCGACTTTTCATTTTGTTGTCCCACGATTTTTTTTCCTTTTGGTGCCCCCGTAGTTTACAAATAGTCCTTACAGTAACCAAGAGTTAATATACAACACTTTTCCATCCAAAAAGTATAGATTTATGTTTAAAAAAAAAGGTTATGTTAGAAAACCGAGTTCGTGTTTTGTTGGTTTCAAACCGAAGAGGTTGCCGAGATGAGGTCGCCGACCTCAGTTCCTAGATCAAAACGCGTGCGAATTTACGAGAAAGGAAAGAGCGCGTTTTTACATATGGTAATTGCGTGCAGCATATCCAGCAGCTTCTTTAAGGTAAGAACAATATCATAAAGATGAAAAATCATCAAGAGATCAAGGAAGATATTGAAGATGATTTTATCATGGCTTAGGATTTTATTTAAGAAAAGATCTTGTGAAGATTGTGTGAGATTCATGCCTTACTCGTTTGGGCTGAATCGAGCAGCATTATTCTTGGTTCTATTTATACTATTTCGTGAGTGCATTGTAGGAACTATGGAACAAGAGCGAACATTGTAATTGTGAGTGTTTTGGTGAGTGAGATCGTGAGATTCGGTCTTAGGAGGTTGAGCTATGAGCGAGATTGTATTGAGTGAGGATTAGGCTAAGGCAAGAGTACTTGCTAGAGTGTGTGAGATTCACATCTAGGAGTAGGATGTGAACCCAAGAGTTGTTTCACAACATGAGTGTTTCAAAACACTTGGGTTGTTTCACAACTCCTTTGGATCGTGAGATCGTGAGCGAACATTTGTTCTTAGCTCGACCCAGAGGAGTTGTTTCACAACTCCTCTGGGTCGAGCAACCCAGAGTTGCTAATACTAATGTTTCTGGTAATGCTATAAAATCTGTTGCTCGACCCAGAGGAGTTGTGAAACAACTCTGGGTTCGTAAAAACTAATCTTGTTTGTGTAGGTTGAAGAGAGTGTCGACGACCCCTAGTTCATCGGCAGTGTGTGCTCAGCTCATATGACTGGAAAATTTGAGGATTTTGTCTCACTTCAACAACACAAAGGAGGTAACATTACTTTCAGAAACAATAGCAAAGGTGTGGTTTCTAGAATTGGAAAAGTAAAGATCTCAAGTAAGGTTTCAGTATCTGATGTTAGTCTGGTTGACAACCTTGGTTTTAGTTTGTTGAGCGTAGATCAACTGTGTGCTAACGGAAAAAATCAAGTTGTCTTTGATCATAAGCAATGCCAGGTGATTGAAATAAGTACAGGTAGGACGCTTCTGAAGGGATTGTGTAGAAACAATGTTTACAAAGTTGATCCCTGCTTCCAACCTAAAGAGAGCTTGTGCTTGACGACTGGCATAGTATATTCTGTCATGGTAGCCCGCAGTTATTGGTCAAATTGCATAGAGAGGAGCTAGTTCGTGTTTTGCCCAAGTTTGATCTCTCAAAGTCTAGTGTATGTGATGCTTGTGTGAAGGGTAAGCAAGTAAGGTCTTCCTTTAAGTCCTTGAAGGAGGTGAGCACCTCCAAGCCCCTTAAGTTGATTCATATGGACTTGTGTGGACCGATACGCATACAAAGTAGAGGAGGAAATAGATATGTCTATGTAATTATTAATGATTATTCACGCTATACTTGGACTATCTTCCTTGCTTCTAAAGATCAGAATTTCGAAGAGTTCGAGACATGGGCAAAGTCTGTTGAAAGGAAGCTTGGTAACTCTTTGGTGGCTATTCGATCCGATCATGGCACAGAGTTTGAGAACTCTGAATTTCTGGAGTATTGTAAGAAGAACGGTATCAGCCACAACTTCTCGGCGCCTAGAACCCCACAACAAAATGGCGTGGTCGAGAGGAAGAATCGAGCTTTGGAGGAGATGTCGCGGACCTTGCTCATCTCTAGTGGTCTTCCAAGAAATTTCTGGGGAGAAGCTATTCATGCAGCTTGCTATGTGATGAACAGAGCCATGTTGCGTGCACTACTTGGAAAGACTCCTTATGAGCTGTTGAGAGGAGTCAAGCCTAATGTCGCGCACCTTCGCACTTTCGGGTGTAAGTGTTATGTTCATAAAAATGGGAGGACAGCCTAGGCAAGTTTGATCCAAGGAGTGATGTTGGCACCTTTGTAGGGTATTCACCAACAAGCAAAGCCTACAAGGTGTACAACAAGAGGACCAAGAAGATCGAAGAAAGTGTTCATGTGGTGTTCGATGAAAACACCATGGTAGGTTCTTTGATTCAAGATCGTGATGATGGTGATCAAGGTTATTACTTGTGTCTAGAAGATGTCTCTGAAAAGGACAATGCTGAAAGTCCGTTTGGAGTCACCAACAGTGACAGTGTCGCCGACTCAGATCAGAATGCAAGGACAAATCAGAATCAGGATCAGGATCAGGTTGCGGATGTTGTCCAGGATCAGGACGTATCCAAGGCTAGAGAATCAGGTCAAGCAGTTCAAGAGTCAGATCAAGCAGTTCAAAGTTCTATTCAAGGTAGTTCGTCCCAGACCCCAGTGGTCGACGACCTGACTCAACTACCGATCACGAATTATCAGCAGAAGGATGCTCATCCGGCCACCAATATCATCACTGACTATTCGAAGGGTGTGCAAACGAGATCCTCACTTGATCTGTTTGCATTCAATGCCTTCATTTCTATGTTGGAGCCGAAGAATATTGAGCAAGCCTTGAAGGACTCGGATTGGGTCATTGCCCTACAAGAAGAACTTCATCAATTTGAGCGCAATAAGGTGTGGCACTTGGTCCCAAGGCCGAAGGGAAGAATAGTGATTGGAACACGGTGGGTGTTCAGAAACAAGCCGGATGTTGCTGGAATTGTTGTGAGGAACAAGGCCCAACTTGTGGTGAAAGGTTACAATCAACAAGAGGGAATTGACTATGATGAAACCTTTACCCCGGTCGCTCGTCTCGAGGCTATAAGGTTGTTGATTGCTTATTCCACCTTTCATGGATTCAAATTGCAACAAATGGATGTCAAGACCACATTTCTCAATGGGTACTTGAAAGAGGAAGTTTATGTTGAGCAAACCCCAGGCCAGGGTTTGAAGATGTTGCCAACCCAGATCATGTCTATAAGCTTGATAAAGCTCTTTATGGGTTGAAGCAAGCTCCTCGCGCGTGGTATGATAGGCTATCGCAGTTCTTAATCCAACATGGATATGTTCGAGGAGAAATTGACAAGACCTTATTCTTGTTAAGGAAAGGGAACCACACTCTGGTGGTTCAGGTCTATGTCGACGACATCATCTTTGGCTCAACAGATCCCGAGTTAGTGAAGCAGTTCGCCAACCTCACGTCGAGTGAGTTTGAAATGAGCATGGTGGGTGAACTCAAGTTCTTTTTAGGACTTGAGGTTGTGCAGAATGAGGAAGGTACAAAGATTCAACAACAAAAGTACCTCAGGGAGTGCATGAAGAAGTTTGGTCTTGAGAGTTCTCGCTCTTTTGATACTCCTATGTCGCCGACCACTTCACTTGGAAAAGATGAAAAAGATCCAAAGGTCAATGCTACCTTGTATCCAAGTATGATTGGATCTCTCTTATATCTTACAGCTAGTAAGCTAGATACTGTCTTTGTTGTGTGCCTTTGTGCAAGATTTCAGGTCGATCCAAGGGAATCTCAATTGAAAGTTGTGAAGAGGATCATTCGTTATCTCAAAGGCAGTGATCACTTGTGTCTATGGTATCCGCGTGTCAACGACTTCGACCTAGTTGGCTATACTGATGCAGATTTTGCAGCTAATCATATTGATAGAAAGAGTACATCAGGGATGGCCCAGCTTCTTGGCTCGTGCTTAGTCTCTTGGGGATCTAAGAAGCAGAATTCAGTTGCTCTATCTACGGCCAAAGTAAAGTATGTCGCCGCCGTAACGTGTTGTTCACAACTCTTATGGATGAAGCAACAACTCAAAGATTATGGTGTTGAGTGTGGGTCCGTGCCCATACTTTGTGACAACACAAGTGATATTGATATCTCGAAGAATCCGGTGCAGCATTCAAAGACAAAGCATATTGAGATAAGGCATCACTTTCTTAGAGATTGCATGGAGAAAGGCATGGTGTCCATGAAGTTTTGCAGGACGAATGAACAAAGGGCAGATATTTTCACCAAGGCTTTAAATCGTGAACCCTTTGAACGACTTCGCATGGAGCTAGGTATGATCTCACTTGATTAACTTGTTAATCGTTCATGCTATCCTCCTATGACTGGTTGAATTCTGATTGATTATCATTTTGAGAATTTCATGCTTATATAGTCTTAGTCTAATGAGGTATGTGTGCATTAATCCATGAAATCTTCTGCTTGTGTGCATGTGCATATGATGGTTGATGGTTGATTCTATTGTTGTCCCCGACCTATCATGTTTGAGAGTCTCTATGAGCCTATTTGCTTGTTTGCGTGTTTTAAACGTAGACTTATCAACTTGATCGACAAATTCCACAAAATATTATTTTTATGCTTGGTTTGTTGTGACACCACCCGGTGTAACCCAACCCCCAAGCTACTTCATGTGGTAAAATTCATGGCGCAGTAAGGTTGTTGATTTACTCAGAATTGAAGAGGAAAACAGGTTTGAGGTCGACGACTTCAGGTGTGACAGTTGAAGTTGACGACTTGACAAATTTCAGGTTTGTGGTCAGAAAGTTTGAGGTTGAGGTAGTCGACAAGGTCGCCGACTGATCTGTGCGAGAAGCACACGTGCAATTTTGGGGCGAAATATTTGACAGGTTTTCAGTTTGAATTTTTTTGGAAGGGGAAGATCTTCTAACGAGATCATGTACTCGAGTGGATTTGCAGTTGCCTTAATTGAGCAGTTGTACTTGCATAAAAAAAAGATCAAAAAGGTACTTTTCTCATTCCTCTTTTGTGCTTATCCCGATTTCTCTCTCTCTTTGCCCAAAAACCCCAAATGTCATTACTGAACCCCCAAGATTTTTCCTTGCAACAATGGCGTCCCCAAACCAGTCCCCCCTGTCGAACCTCACCCCTAACCAACTCCTCTCCCTCCTGGTCTCTCAATTAGGAGAGGAAGGGTTGAAGAAGCTTGCAGCCGAAACCCTAACCGAAATCCACCAACCGGAAACCGCCATGGCCGAAAGCTCCAAAACTCAAAATCCCAACCCCATTGCCCCTGAATCTCCTCAATCCAAACCTGAATCCCCTCCAAAAGGACCCCCGACAAAAACCGAACCTGTTCCGGCAGAGAATATGCCAGAAATCGCCCCAGATCTGGCAATTTCGGCCAACATTCCTCTTACGGTGGAGGGACCCGAAAAGGAGAAAGAGAAGGAGGAACCACCCAAGGAGACGGAGGTTGAAGAAGAGAAAGAAGGAGAAAAGGACGAAGAGGTCGAATATGTGCATGGTGCTGAGTTTGAAGCCACAAAGAAGGTTTGGGATGCGTTTGAGGAAGCAGTTCCTGTTCCCGCTCAGACAGAGGAAAAGGTTGAAGATGACAACCGGAAAGTTTCAAAGGTTGTCGACCTTGAAAATGTCTCTGAAGTTGTCGAGAAGGTTGTTGACTCTGCCAAGGTAAGAGGCAAAAGAGTTGTCCATATTCCATCTGAAAGTGAAGGTACTGATTTTGAACCTCTTTTAATTGAGAAAGAACTTCGTTCTAAGGCTAAAGAAGAGGTTAAGAAACAGTTGTTGGGAGAGGAAACCCCCACCTCTAAGAGGGTGGCTAAGAAACCTACTGTTGAGCATAGGCCAGTGACTAGGAGATTGAAATTCTTAAATGGAGAGGTAGTGTCTGACATTGAGTTGCCTGATGAGAGTGAATCTAAGGGAAGAATAAGAAAGACTAGGGCTAAGCGACCCAGGTTGCCGACCCTTATTAAGAGTAAGGCCTCTGCTAGTAAGAAAAAGAAGAAACCTAAGGATAGGAAAATCCAGTCTAGGGATTTTACTAAGGTTCTGCTCTAGATAATAATTTTCTTGATAAGTTTAAGTTGCCTAAGGTTAAGAAGTGGATAAAGAAACAAGGATAGAAGGACCTAGTGGTTGAGGAAGAGAAGTTCGTTGCTGAGAGTGTTAAGAAGTTCTATGAGACGTTGACCATAGATGATTATGGCAACAAAATTGTTGGGAAGTATGTCTGGGAAAAAAAGGAGTACTTGTTCACTAGTTAGGAAGTTGCTGACTTGCTGGAAATCCTTCATGAAGGTTTTGCCGCTTATCACAAGGGTGCATGGCCAGAGGATGTCGATTCCATTAGTCTCTTGGAGAATGTGATTGATGATGGAGGGCCTGCTACTGGTCCCTACTTGGTGAACTCCATGACTATTGACAAGAAGGTGATGTTCTCTTATCTCATTAGCAACCTTTTACCCAGAGAGCAAAAGAGGCATTGTGCCTATATTCAGGAAATCTTGGTGCTAGATAAGATTTTTATGGGAGATAAGGTCTGCTTGCCCATGTTGATTATGCTACATATGAAGAATGTCATTGAGAGTCCTAGTCATGCCTTGCCATATGGCAAACTGGTCATTGACATCTTGATCAACCATGAGAACTGGGCTGATGAGAATGTTGGAGATTATGTGACTCTTGGAAACAGACTGCTCAACAAGGAAACCCTAAGGAAAATGGGATGGAATCTGGTTGATGGGGAATGGCAGAACAAGGAAGCTGAAGCTGCACAGCATGGGGTGTCGTCGACTGAGGTAGCGACCATGAGGGTTGAAATTGAGTTTTTGAAGAAGCAGCAACACATTCAGATTGAGAAGATGGATGCGCTGACTAAGCTGGCTGAATCAATCGCTGAAGATGTGAGCCACATGAAGGATGTCATGAGCTAGTCGACAACCTCTGATACCATATGACTTTTGCCACCACTTGATTTCTACCCCTACCATATTATTCCCTTCACTAAAAACTTTTTCTTCTTAAGTTCGATTGGGTTGTAAACCTTAATACTTTATGTTTGGTTGTTTGCTTTGACATTGCCATGCTTGCACGGTTGCTAACTTTGATTAGATGCATGCTTATCGATATTTGCTACTATATTTGCCTAGCTGATTTCTCTATGATTTTCAATCTTTTTGATGATGCAAAAAGAGGGAAATAGATGAGGGTTGCAGGTCTAATTAAGGGGATATGCTGAATGTCATGAGATTTTTGAATTTAGGGAACTCTTTTGAAAAGTTAAGGGGGAATATTTTTGCTTGCCTTTGTGGATTGTGTTTTTGAGATGCTAAACAGGTTAATGAAGACCCCTGATCGATCACAGAAAAGATGAGTGTTTGTCACCATCAAAAAGGGGGAATATGTTAGAAAACCGAGTTCGTGTTTTGATGGTTCCAAACCGAAGAAGTTGCCGAGATGAGGTCACCAACCTCAGTTCCCAGATCAAAACGCGTGCGAATTTGCGAGAAAGGAAAGAGCGCGTTTTTACTTATGGTATATGCGTGCAGCATATCCAGCAGCTTCTTTAAGGCAAGAATAAGATCATAAAGATGGAAAATCATCAAGAGATCAAGGAAGATATTGAAGATGATTTTATCATGGCTTAGGATTTTATTTAAGGAAAGATCTTGTGAAGATTGTGTGAGATTCATGCCTTACTCGTTTGGACTGAATCGAGCAACATTATTCTTGGTTCTATTTATACTATTTTGTGGGTACATTGTAGGAACGAAGGAGCAAGAGCGAACATTGTAATTGTGAGTGTTTTGGTGAGTGAGATCGTGAGATTCGGTCTTAGGAGGTTGAGCTTTGAGCGAGATTGTATTGAGTGAGGATTAGGCTAAGGCAAGAGTACTTGCTGGAGTGTGTGGGATTCACATCTAAGAGTAGGAACACCTTGTAATCCAAGAAAGCAATACAAGCGAGCGAAAGTGCTCTTCAAGTCCCTCTAGGTCGAAGCTTAGAGGGCAAGTGGTTTTTCTCTATACAAACTAGTTAGTTTGTAGAGAGTTTTCCACTATAAATCCTTGTGTTCAAACCGGTAACATCTAAGTCTTGCTTGCGTTTTCATTCCGTTGCATAACACTAGTTGTTAACTCTGATAGCTGACATCGTAGGTGTCGACGACTTCTGAAGTACTAATACAGATCCTACAGATAAACTAAAATCCTAATTATTTCACCCATTTAATCTACCTAAATGAAAAATAAAAAAAATTAAAACACTTTCTTAGTTTCTTTCACGAATACATATTTCCGCCTGAGAAACAAAGAACGACAAGGAAGAACGAAAGCTCTTCACGAACTGGAAAGGGGCGGGCAAGGGCATCCACAGCGGCGGGGTGGCGAGCTTCAAGGGGCGATGACGGCGCGGCTACGAAGAACGACGGTGGAGAGCTGCAGACGAGCTTCTTGGAACACAATTTCCGCCCCTAATTCTCAGATTTCTAAGCTCAATTGCAACCCTTGACTTATCTACATTCAACAACAAAAAATTGAAAATTGAAACCCTAATCAGTCAAGGGGCACCCAGAAAATCAAAAACAAGAAGGAACAGAAACCGAATCAAATCGCACCGGCTCGAGAGCTGAAACTTGACACCAAGTCCAACAGCAACACCGCTATTCCGTGTCCAAAACGTAATAATCGCCGGTAAATTAACCCAAAGATGGTACCTACCAGAGATCCATGTCCCGACCTTCCACCTGACACGGCTGTCCGTCGTGATATTGACACGAAGGAGCCTGGACCAAGAGGAATTTCCCTTTTTTTGCACTCTCTCAATCCTACTGGTTTTCCACTCTCTCAATCAAATCCCTAGAATTTGCGAGGACTCTCTCAATCAAATCCCTAGAATTTCCGAATTCTTAGGTTTGAAGAAAGGGGGATTGGGATTCAGTTTTCCCCAGATTCAGATCTGTGTTATCTGCTGTACGTTTTTCTTCTCTTTCATTTGGTTGTAGCCTTGACGAAAAGGGGATTTGGATTCAATTTTCACTTTGATTGAGCAATAATTGCAATGTTCTTAATTCATTTCTTCAATTTTTCTATTGAAAATAAGTGTAGCTTTCTGATCCTGTCTACTTTGATTGCTTCGTTTTTTTCTCTTGGCAACTCTTAATGCATCTGGTGTTAGATTGTTCAAGTTGTTTTCTTTAGCTACAAATTTGCCTTAATGTGACCCATCAGTGATTTTGGTGACTCTTGAAAGTGTTGGATGATCATGGGATCTTGTGGAAACGTTAATGGAGATGAAGTAGCTTGCAATGGCTTTTACATAATTAGGCGGACACCTCTTCAACATGGCAGAAAAAGATTACCCTCTTGGTCTGATGTAAAAGTCTTTTATGTCAAAATTAGCAATCATGTAGTTACGAATCGATCCCGGAACTGGTTGAACTCAATCACATTCCTCTGGATCCTGATACCCTTCTTGCAAGTAAATGGCCAGAGATGTAGCATTAGCTCTGATGGAATTCCGCCAGACAGTTAACTGCTGTTTTTATTTTTTATTTTTTTTTATTTTTCATTTAGGTAGATGGTGAAATAAATAGGATTTTAGTTTACCTTTTTTTTTTAAATAGAAATCTGTATTTTTTGGATGGAAAAGTGATGTATATTAATTTTTGGTTACGGTAAGGACTATTCATAAACTACAGAGACACCAAAAGGAAAAAACAATTTCGTGGGACTCCAAAAGGAAAAGTCGAAATCCTAGGGGTACCAAGAGGAATTTCCCTATATTTTATTATAAAACCTACGGTAAATAAGCTATTATTATAAAAATCTAATAAAAAATAGGACGAAATGGGTAAGTGGCCCTTATGGGCTACATTATGGAGTGGGAAGCCTCCCACAAAAATAAATGTGGTAACTAGGCTTTTTTCCGAAAATGCCCCTGGGCAAAAAAAAAATTTACAACCATGCCACCGCATCCCCCTGTCACACAAAAAATGACCTGTCATACAAAAAAAATTTACACCCATTTCACCAAATCCCACCTCACACCCCCTGTCACACAAAATCTGTCACACAAAACCTGCCATACGAACAAAAAAACGACCTGTCATACAAAACCCCCAATTTTCGTCCATTATCCACGTACAATATACTTGTCACCACAAAACCTGTCACACAAAGCCTATGTGGGATTTGAACCCACATTACCGTGCATTTAGCACGTTGCTCTACCATTTGAGCTAATAGGTAATGATTATAATTAATGTATAAACAAAACCAAATTTTGTCACACACACAATCCATAACAAAAACCCTGTCACACACAAAACCCATAACAAAAAACATGTCACCACTCAAACCCATAAACACAAAAGCTGTCACACGAGAAAAACAATCTGTCACACACAAAAACCATAACAAAAAACCTGTCACACACAAACCCTATAACAAAAAACCTGTCACACACAAACCCTATAACAAAAAACTTGTCACACACACAAACCTATTAACACAAACCCTGTCATACGAACAAAAAACCCAACTGTCACACAAAAAAAAACAAGCCAAAAACCATGTCACACACGCCTGCCACACAAGACCCATAACATAAAACTTGTCACACACAAAAAACATACCAAAAACCCTGTCATACATAAAACCTATAACAAAAAACTTATCTCACACACACAACCCATAACAAAACCCCCTGTCATACACAAAAAACAGACCAAAAACCCTGTCATACACAAAAAAAAACAGACCAAAAACCCTGTTACACAAGTCTGCCACACAAAACCCATAACATAAAACTTGTCACACACAAAAAAACATACCAAAAACGGTGTCATATAGAAAACCTATAACAAAAAACTTGTCACACACACAACCCATAACAAAAACCCCTGTCATACACAAAAAACAGACCAAAAACCCTGTCATACACAAAAAAAACAGACCAAAAAACCTGTCACACGAGCCTGCCACACAAAACCCATAACATAAAACTTGTCACACAAAAAATATCAAAAACCCTATCATACATAAAACCTATAACAAAAAACTTGTGACACATACACAACCCATAACAAAACCCCCTGTCATACACAAAAAACAGACCAAAAACCCTGTCATACACAAAAAAACAGACCACAAACCCTATCATACATAAAACCTATAGCAAAAACCTTGTCACATACACACAACCAATAACAAAACCCCCTGTCATACACAAAAAACAGACCAAAAACCCTGTCACACAAAAAAAGTCATAACAAAACCCCTTGTCATACACAAAAAATGAGCTGTCACGCACAAACCCCATAACAAAAACCCTGTCACACACAAAACTCATAACAAAAACCTGTCACACACACAAACCTATAAACACAAAACCTGTCATACGAACAAAAAACGAGCTACCACACATAAAACCTATAACAAAAACACTGTCACACACAAAACTCATAACAAAAACCTGTCATACGAATAAAAAACGAGCTGTCACACACAAAATCCGTAACAAAAAGCTTGTCACCACTAAAACCCATAAACATAAAACCTATTACACTAAAACCCATAACCCATAAACACAAACCCATAACAAAAAGTTTTTCTAGATCTAGGGTTTCTAGATCTAGATCTACAATTTTTAGATCTAGATCTAGAAACCCTAGATCTAGATCTATCTCTACCGACGCTGCTTACCTCACTTGTCGCCACCGCTTGTCGTCGTCGGAAGCCTCGGGGTACCACTTTGCTCGCCGCCACCGTTCGTCGCCGTCGGAAGCCTCGGTCAACCACCTCGCTTACAGCCAATGCTCGTCGTTGCGGCTTCCGGCTCGCCGCCTCACCTTGCTGGCCGTCGTCGCCGACACCGGTGGTCGTCGCTGCGGATCTGGAGGAAGAAAAAAAGAGGGGGAGAGAAGAGAGAGTAGAGAGAGAGAGGGAGAGAGTGAAATGGAGGAAGAGAGAGAAGAGAAATGATGAAAGAGAGAGTAGGGTTTTTTTTTGGGGTTTTTTATATTGCCAAAAAGAGGCTAGATGGTGAATATAATTTAAATGGAGGTTAGAGGTCATTGAAATGTGGCTAAATTGGCTTCAGCACCCCCTTCCCTCTAAAAAATATACTTTATTATTAAATAATACTCCCTCCGTCCCGGTATGTTTGTCTCATGGAACTATTCACGCGTAGATTAAGGTAAGAATTAAGTTTTTTTTATGTAAGAAAAGGTTAATGGGTGAAAGGAAGAAAAAGAAATAAAGAGATATAATATGATTATTATTGTACTCTATAATCCTAATATGTATTTATATCATATATGTACAAGTCATTGTAATAAGAGCTAGGTAGATTAATTAGTGAGGAGTTAGTGGCCACCTATAGATGCAAATGTGCAACCCTAGCACTAGCTGATGTGGACGGCATTTTTGTCTTCTTGGGCCATTTGCTTTGAAGTGGGCTTCTACCAATGAAAAGGCCCAAAAGTGGAGCTCATATTTGGAGGTGTGCGGTCCAAATATATAAGCTTGTGATAGAGTTGTTTTTGTGCTCATTCTCATCAGTTCAAAAACGGCAACCCTAAATCTAGAGAGAAAAGTGAGAAAGCCAGGAAAACAGAAAGAGAGATCCAAGGAGATGAAGGCTCGGTCGTCGGCGTAGCTCATCGTCGACGTTCCTATGGCGGTCAAGAGTTTTTGATCCCCCAAACACCAAGGAAAGGCGAAATCCCCATCTCTGAGCCAATGAGTTCATCCATGATTTTAGTGATTTAGGGGTTTTGCTGTATGTGAATTGGATTTCGGTACTTAGAAGGAGTTGGATGATTCGGTTTAGGGCTTCCATTGTTGGTCTGAAAGGGGATGGAAGGCTAGGCATTCTCAAAAGGGGATTTAGGGTTATGAAGGGGATTTCTAGGTCTGTTACTGAGCACTCAATTGGATGGTTGAAAGCATTATGTTTTTATGCTATGTGCAATGTGTCGTGTCCCTACCTTGGTTGTTTTTTGTGGTATATAAAATGTGCAAAGATTCCTTATGGATAAGGGCCTTATTTACTGCGTTTTCAGCTTCCCTTTTGACTGAGCATGCATGTGATGTGTATATATGTGTTGTCCTTACATATGTTGTGATATCTCTGAAGTCATTGTGCAGTTTAACTTGACATTTTCTTCATTTGTTTTCTACAGACATGAATGTTAGCTTTAGAATAAATTATGAAGGTGTGTTTTACAATTCACGGCTTAAGCAGTTATGCTATAGAAAGGGGAAAGTGGATATGTATAAAGATGTTGATCCAGATTGCATATCCAAACTTGTCTTGGAGAGCATATTGAAAGAAGATGTTGGAATAATGCATGTAAAGGAGCTTTGGTTTCTGGAGCCTGGCAAAACAATTCACTATGGGTTGAGGTTGATCAAAGGAGATAGTGATGTAATGGACATGGTCACACACGTTGGGAGTGATAGGCTTGTCCACCTTTATGTGGTCCAAAGTAGTGAAATCAGTCCATCAACACTTGGGATCCAAGGCCCAAGTACTCAGCCCATCATGCACTCAACAAACAAGGATAAGGGTGTGCTACGTAGGTCATTGAAGCACATTCCTCTTCTAGCAACTGATTCATAACCTAGCTACACGCCTCCTCTCTCCGGTCAAACACAACCAAGAAACAGTGGTGGGAGCAAGCAAAGATCCAGTGTTGATGATGGTTCAGATGAAGAGTTGGATGGATCAAGTGATGATGATGCAGAGATCTTAGGCTCTGAGTCAAGTGATGATGTAGACTTTGAGTACAGAGAAAGTCAAGATGAGGATGATGATTTGTTCCAAGAGAATGTTGATGAACAGGCTGGTCAGTTCTGGGCAGATGAAGTTGTTGTAGAGGAAGGTGAGGGTGCAGAGGGGTTTCTAGATGATGAGAAGTCACTAGGTAGTGGAGATGGCTCAGAGGTTTTCATAAGTGGAAGTGACACAGATGGAGTGTCACAAAAAGGTATCCTGAATTCAATCCCTTGTAGACTTTAAGAAAAAAATTGCTTTGAAGTCTGGCATGCTATTCAGTTCAAATGATGTATTTAGGAAAACATTAAGGCAGTGGTCTATAGAGAATGGTGGTGACTTCTACTACTTGCACAATGATAAGAAAAGGATTTCTGCTTATTGTATGAAGAAGAGTGCTTGTGCTAGAAAACACTCAAGGAAGAAGTGTGTGTGCAAAAAGAACAATTGTAATTTTGTTGCTTGTGTTAGGAAGATGGGTAGTGATGGAAGATTTCAGTTAAAGACATGGGAGGAAAGCATGAATGTGGATGGCAGCATGAGAATAGCAAGGTGACATCAGTTTGGTTGGTAGAGAGATATCTAGAGTTCTATAGGGATGATCAACAATGGAAGCTAGATGGTATCATGAATGTTGTCATAAGGGATTTCAGGGCTAACATTACATACCACCAGGCATGGAAGGCTCGGTTCAGGCCTATCTGAATGACACAAGGTGATGCCTCGGTCAGTATGCTAGGGTGTGGGATTATGCGGCCACAATCAAGAAATGGAACCCATGATCCTCTAGCTATGTGAAGGTCTGCCTTGACAACCCTGAGAAGCCATTGTTTCAGAGATTGTATGTGTGTTTGGAGGCCTGCAAACAAGGGTTTTTAATGGGTTGTAGACCCATTATAGGGCTAGATGGATGTAACCTCAGAGGAGCATACACAGGGCAGGTTTTGGTAGCTGTGGGGAAGGATGGAAATGAGAACATATACCCAATTGTTTATGTTGTTGTTGAAGCAGAAAGGATGGAGACTTAGACCTGGTTTCTAGACATCTTGATGAGAGACATTGGAGATTGTGACCCTACATTCATCTCAGACAGACAAAAGGTTATTTATCTCTCTCCATTTTTGTTGTGAAATTCCAGATTTAATCTTGTTAACTTTTAAGTTAATCCCTTGTATTTTTTGTGTCTACAAGGCCTCATTGAGTCTTTGAATTAAGTTGTGCCACTGGATGACACAAGGGTGTGTGTGTGTGACGCACATGTATAACAACTTCTAGACAAGATGGCCTGAGAAGACATTCAAAGACCTTGTTTGGGTTGCTGCCAGAACATATAACAGACCTGACTTTGAGCTTCCTATAGATGAGGTAAGGAAGATAGATGAGGGTGCATTTAAATATCTTATGGATGCTAATCCAAACACATGGTCTAGGCATGGATTCAAGAGCTACATCCATCTAAGCATTCTCATTTCTGTGATTGCGAGTTTTTGCTCCTGAGCCTTCGTCGTTAGCCAAAATTCTGCACCATAGAGGATCGCAGGCCTTATGACAGACCTGTAAAACTTTCCCTTGAGCTTGAGTGGAACTTTCTTGTTAAATAAAACCCCTAAAGCTACCCTCCACTTCTGCCAAGCTCTCTGAATCCGAGACCTAACGTTCTCCTTAATACACCCGTCGCTTTGCAAAACTGATCCGAAGTACTTGAAGTTAATTGTCCCTTCTTCGCAATGACTTCACCTCCTAGCCGCACCTCACTCACCGACTCATTTTCTTGCCTGAAAATGAACTCCATAATTACCATAAATGCATTTTGGATAATCCCCTACTTTTAAAGAATTAAGAGCATCTCCAATAGCATCTCCCATTTCTTAGAAGATGTGAATTTGGAGACTTTTGTCCTAATTTTGACCCCAACAGATTCCCCAAAGGGATCTCCAAAATGGAAAAGATCTCCAAAACTCATGGTGGGTTCTCCAAATTTGGAGATTTCTCTACTTGCTCCATATTGTGAATTTACAATTAACGTTTTCTTTTCCTTTTATTTTTTTGGTTAATTAAATGTAAAAGTGGCTTTTCTTCAACCCTTTTGTCCAATTTCTGCCGTTGCCAGGTTGAACTCCACCATTGCTACCACTTCCAGTTTCTTCAATTCACAATTCAAGTAAGATCTCACATACAAGCGACAATTCGATTTAGTGTTCAGTCGTCCAATTTCTAGGTTTCGGTTCATGTTTTCTACTTTCAATGTCTATTGAGTTTTCTAGGTTTATATTGATATTGAGGGGAAGTATTGTTTTAGACTTCATGTAGATCGATCCCTTTTTTTGATACTGATATTGATGGAAAGTTTTTATCAATTCACAGTTCAAGTAAGAATGAGCCATAAAATATAGTTTTAGTGTGAGATAAGGATGAAGAAGAGCACATGAGAAAAATGAAAGTGGTAATATTTATAATAAAAAAATGTAAAATCTTTATTAGGATAAGATTTACAAATATTTTATTTCCTCATTGGTCAAATAATATAAAATTTATTAGTGTAAGATATTGCATATTTTTTATTTGCTTAATAGTGAGATACATATAAAATTTTATTTAAGGCAAAGTAAAGAAAAAAGATTGCCGGCGATTTAGCATATATACCCAAAACAAGTCTGTAATGTTAAAAATGTCCTCATCTAGGCTAAATAGCATTAGTGCCCTTTTGCGCATTGTTTTTTAAATTAAAGCTTCTGTATTTTACTTTTACTTCAAATATATTAAAAAAAATCATTCTCGTGACAAATTCAACCTAATGAAATTAAGAAAAACACTTGAAAGAATCGTAAATCAATTTGTTAAGATATTCAAGCAAAACTCATGTATCACCAACATTTTCTCAAGTAACATACAAATTCAACCGAAGAAGCTGATAATGAAACGTACACATAATCAGCTAAGATCTCAAATACCAAATCAAGATAAATCTCCATATCTTCATTTGGCTTGCAATCAATGCCATTGCACTTAAATTGCTCCTTTGGTAAAAATATTGAGTAGATTCAGACAAGTTCTAGGGTTCGTGGTCTAAGATTGGGGTAGAAGATGGTGACAAGGCACATCAAGTTGATGAGGCAATTGGGCCGGAGAGGGGGCGGAGGCGGTTTAAGAAGGCGGGGATGGGGCCGGAGAGGCGGCTGATGCTGAGGTCGAGGAAGAGGAGGTGGCGGAAGTTGGTGGAGGAGGCCGGGATGGGGTCGGGCGCCTTGTTGTGGAAGGTGATCTGCTCGAGGAAGGGGAAGTCTCTGACGGTTGAGGGGAAGGGGGCGCCGTCTACGTCGGACCCATGGCCAGGAAGGTGGAGAGTTTGTCGGAGGCACCGTTGCTTTTGGCGGGTGCCACCAAGGTGAGGAGTAGTGGGAGGAGGAAGAGGACTAACCACGAGGGTTTGATGTTTTGTTCATTTATTATTCATTTTTTCTTATTTTGTATGGAATAATTTTTTAAATATACTTATTTGGGTATTGACTTTATTTTTGGGGGGCAAAGATGCAATTTAGAGAAAATAAGGGCATTTTTGTCATTAGAAACTTTTATTAGGGCATAAACACTAATTCTCCAAAATGATATGGAGAAACTGTTGGGAATCTCTCGGAGATGCTATTAGTGTAATTTTCTCCCCCCTTTCCCATTATGGAGAATGAAATGGAGAAGCTGGTGGGATAAAATAAAGCCTAAAATTCTACAAACTTTAAGATTTTTCCAAAATACCTAACATGTTAGAGGTGCTCTTATAGCAAGAGAAAATTCTCGGCACATCTACTCTCCTCAAATTTAACTAATTCACTGGGTTTTGGTAGTGTCATGTGTTTACTCGAGGATCAGGGATCTCGATTCCCGGCTTAAAGGTACGAGTATGAGCGACGCGCTTGTACACCAGCTACCTAATGACGATACTTTGTTTTTGATTCATTTTTCGTTGAATTATTACGCTAGTCGATCATTCTCGTAGACATGGAAATGATGTTGCAAATAACTAGTTTAACCCCCGTACCATGTACGGGTAATGTGATTATAAATCCAATTTAATATAGATATGTAATGTCAACGACCATGTTAAAATTATAAGATTATATATATTTATCTTCGTATTTTGATTAGTGATTTTTTATCAATAGTAAATCAACTCACAATGTAAATAAGTTGAATTTGTTTAAAAATTATTTTATGATAAATATCACGTTTTATTAAATAGTAATATTTATGGGAAGATTATAACTAATTCTTGGTAAGTGATAATTTATAATTTTCGAGATAATTCATAATTTTTGGTAAATTTTAAATCAGTTTTTATTGGATAAGATTATATAAGATTCTAACTACCTAAATTGTATAAAAGAGGGCCCAACTGATTATTTTATTGTTGAAATGACACGTGGCGCAATTTTTTGTGAAGACATTGTCTCCGCTTTATACTATAGGTAGTATAGATAGCGCGCCAACTGCCAACATTCTAGATCAGCACACGTACGGTTGAAGATCAATTTTTCTACCAAAAACAAATTAAAAGGAAGATAACTTTTGGTGGGACGCGTAAAGAAACCTTAATCAATCCAGTTGAATGATACAGCATGCATGTATATATCAGGCTCTGCAAATCAACATTATTGTTTGTGCCCAACTTAATTCAGTGCCAATTGTTTTCCGACCAAAGATAAACCTTCACCAAAAGTAAGCCAATCCACATAGTAGTGCCCATAATATAATACCTGCATATAAGCACATAGCAACGACAAAATATCAGGGCAATTAGTTGATTAAATATTTTCTTAGATTTTGATTTATATAAATCATTCAATAATAATACTTAACCATTCCATTGTTTCTTAGATAATTGAATTTTTTATTATTATTTTATTTATGATAGTAGGAAAGGTAGAAATTCCACCAGATTAGACGCACGGATTAAAACCTTCTCGGACATTTAGTCAAACGCTTAACCTAAAGGATAGTACCCAAGGTCACTAATTCAACTCGATCTTAGTTATGAACAGGTACGTAGTTACCTAGAGGAAACGCAGGCGAGGAGTTGGTTGAAGGAGGAAGAAGAGGCGGCGACGGAGGTGGAGGGGCCAGTAATAAGGTGCCATTTCCTGCCGTGGTGTTGTAGAAAGCGTACAAACTATATTTAACACCGCAGCCGATGCCGAAAGAGGTGGCCCCAATCGCAGAGTCGCACCAATATTGAAGAATATTCTTCATGGAATACCGCAAACAGGCCCGGCAGCCGGAAGCCGATTGCTCCGGGGAGCACTGCACCAGCCCGTGTAGCCTCTGGTACTGCATAAAACTCCCCTCCCCCGTCCCCAAATAGTAAATGTTATCAGCGGCGGAGCCTGACAATGTCGCGTTGTCGATCAGATCCGACATGGTTTCCTCAATCGTCCTCATCAGCAAAGGGTCGCCCATGTCCGGATTGTCGCAAGTGATTTGGATATAGGTGGTGACGTCGCTGGTGGCCGAGAACATGGAGTCGTTCGCGTACTGGACGGCGCACTCTGGTGATATTTCTTGTGCCCCCCAGTAGGCCGGGCAGTAGGCTCGGAGGTCCGAGGTGGCGCTGGCCACGCAGTCGCGGCAGTTGGACAGGGGGAGGTCGAGGCGGCACATGAAGGCCGCGTAAGCCCTGTGGGGGGCTGACCCCACGCTTGCGTTGTGGTAGTGGGACGTCGATGATGCCGCCTCCAGCTGCGACAAGGCCGTGTCTAGGTTGGCTCGGAACGGGGTCTTCTCTTGGGTGTAGTTGGTGCTGGCTTCACAAGCTACGCTGTATCGATCGGCTTGTGCGGGCTTTGCAACAAGTGAAAACATCAACACAACAAGGCTTTCAACCAGAAAAACTATGTTTCTGCTACTGTTTTGCGCCATGGTTTGGAGATGGATGGTTGCTCGGTGAATTCGGGATTAACACGCTACCAAACTAGTTTCCGGATCATTTTTAATACAACCAACTTCTCACATCATCGTATTACAATTTTTTTGGTCGAACATCATCGTATTACTATTTTATTTTAGTATAAAACAATAAATATATAATAGTACAAGTCAATAACTTTTTTCCATCCGAACCAAAAGAAGTCAATAGCGTTTGAAGGTAAGCAATTAGAGCT
This sequence comes from Polygonum aviculare, assembly GCA_934048045.1. Lineage (NCBI taxonomy): Eukaryota > Viridiplantae > Streptophyta > Magnoliopsida > Caryophyllales > Polygonaceae > Polygonum > Polygonum aviculare. The sequence goes on from OW204024.1 coordinate 15,876,756, forward strand.
GTCAAAACCTGATCCGACCCGAAAAATCGACCCGAACCGATCGAAAATTTTTGGGTTGAAATCCGACCCGAATAGTAGCGAGCAAAGAAAAAAACCGAACCCGAACCCGATTGGGTTGAAACCCGAGACCGACCCGACCGACCCGATGTATTATATATATGTAGAATAAATATATTATATTGTAAATATTATATTATATTTTATCATAAAACCTATTATAAATAAAATATTATTATAAAAATCTATTAAAAACAATATTTTATTATTAAATATTATTATTTAATCATAATATTATTTTAATAATCATTAAAAATTCAAATTCTTGACCTGTTAGGTCGACCCGAACCCGCACGATAACCTGTCAAGACCCGACCCGGCTTGGCCTGTAACCCGATTGACCCGAACCCGCACTCAACCCGGACCCGAAAAGACCGAACCCGAATCCAACCGACCCGACCTGTTTGACACCTCTGTAAGCAATACTTTCAATAATTGAAGTATACAATCTACTAGACTGCCCGCACATTGTTTGGGTCGGTAGTTTAACATAAATTTGTATCTTTATATGGGTAGTGTTTAAAAGACGATGAAATGAGTCGTTTGAATGCAATTGAATGGTAAACATTACAATCAAAATGAAATGTTTTCATTGGATTGTAACTACACCCGTCAAAACTTAACTCAACCCGTCCAAAAAATTATGGTTTGAAACCCGATTTGAAATTTACAAGTCAAAGTACGACTCGACCTGTTCGACCCAATCACTAATGTGTTGAAACCCGTAAGGTATTGGATCGACTCAAAATATTTTTTAACATATAATATATAAGATGTTGAATAATATAATTTATTTTTATTATTAAAATATACAAATTAATATTATATCATTAAAAATCTTATATAATTTTAATATTTTTTTAAAGGTCTGAAAATTTAATTTTCTCGACCCATTTGGTTGACCCGGCTAAACCCGAAGCGATCGAATCCATAAATGTTTACAACTCGATAACCAAACCATTTTTCAAGCTAAATTGATTGATCTATTTGACAGGTTTTGTCATATAATACAATTAAAACTATGGCATATTATATAATACATAATGTAGTAATAATGATGAAAAATATATATATAATGTAATTTATTTGAATGCATTTAATGGTAGAAAAATACAAATTTACATGTAAGTTAGATTAGATTTTTTTTTTTGTTCAAAGTAAGTTAGATTAGATAGGATAGATAATATATAATCACACAATGTAAAAGAATGAATTATAGTGGGAGCAATTAATTATAAAAATTCCAATGTTACATGTAGGTTAAAATTCCAACTTTACATGTAGGTTAGATGCATTACCGAACAACATTTTAATTAATGGTTAGTGCTTAATTCGTTCGGATCCTAATGTCATTGTTGTTTCGTTTTTCAGGTTATGTACTAGTCCAAATTGTTGGTGGAGCCGTGCATTCTTTTGTTGATCGTCATTTTCTCGCTTTCTGGGATTGCTCTTGTATAGCTCTGGTATAGCTTAGTCTTTTTATTCTTTATTCGTTTTCTTTCTTCTTTCTTTTAGCCTTCGTAGTAGTTTTGGTTAGCTGCTGGTTTTTTAACTTTTCAGAGTAGGTTGTTGAGTGTTCCGGTCTGTGTCATTTGGGTCGTTTTTGGGCGCATTTCATCTAGGTTTGGAATGTCCCCGCCTTGACTCCCCAGATCCTGTTTTTGCGGGAGTTCCTTGGGTATATGTTGTTGTTGACTTGTTGTATGTTGTGTACTAGTCCAGATTGATTTTTGCTTTAGTTTTTTTTGTCGTTTCAAACCTTCCGACACTGTTTCTAATTCATAGCGGACTTGTTCTTCAAGGTTACCTCCTGTACTAAATTCTTACCTTATTGAAAATATATATATTTGAGATTGATTCCAGTAAACACTTCTTAAAATGTAAATTGTAAACTAATTAATGTACACCCTTAGACTAAGAAGATCAATCATTCAAAATGAGTCTTATCCCAATATGAGAAAATAAAATGGAGCAGTGATGTAATGACATTTTTATAAATATGTAAAAGTACCTATTTTGTTAACTCACAATTTTTTGCTCGTAATTTACATATTTATAATTCTAGCTCACATATTTTGTACTACAGTTCACATTTATATAGAAAACGGGGGATATAATGCCATTTTTGTAATAAGTAACAAGAGTTAGCGTTTGGCCTATTTCTCCCTTCCTCTCCAATCATGCATGTTTTTTTTTATTTACTTTGGTTTACATATTTCTCTTATAGCTCACATGTCTATCTTTGTAGATGACATAATTCTTTAATTTTTCACATGTTTTCTACTACAATTCACGTATTAAGATGATGTATTTTTATTTAACACCGCACATGATATTTTATAGTTCATTGATGTTTTTGTGTGGTTCACATATTTCTGTTTTTCATTTACATACATGTGTTCATGGTTGATATATTTATGTTTGTAGTTCACTTGTTGTTTTTTGTGGACACGTATATCTTTTTATGTCGATGGACGATGGGTACTCGTTCACCGATTAATATCATAGCGAGCTCACATAAAATCATAGTATGTTCATGTAAAATCCAAATCAGTCAAACAAAAACAAGTAGATAGATAACATACATTTTGGTGTAAGGTTCACGGTAAAACGTATGATGTTCACTTAATATCATGTCAAACTCACATAAAATCAGTATGTTACGTTCATGTGAAAAAACAACTCAGTCAAGAAAATTTATTTTTCATCCATAAAATCGTACACCTTCATATTGTATGTGTTCATACATATTTGTTCAACTCTATTATTAATACCGTTATGGTCAATTTGTTCATCCATAATTTATAGCAATAGAACTTTGTATAATTTGTTCAACTTTATCGGCAATTTGTCCACCTCTATGGTCAATTTGTTCATCCATATTTGTTCAACTCTATTGTCAATTTGTTCACCTCTATGGTCGATTTGTTCATCCATATTTTATAACAATAGAACTTTGTATAATTTGTTCAGCTCTATTGTCAATTTGTTCACCTCTATTATCAATTTTTTCATCCATATTTTATAGCAATAGAACATTATATAATTTGTTTAGCTCTATTGCCTATTTGTTCACCTTTATGGTAAAATTTTCATCCATATTTGTTCAACTTTATTACCAATTTGTTCACCTTTATGGTCAATTTTCTCAAATTGTTCACCTCTATGGTCAATTTAAGACAGTCTACCACGTTAATAGCCATTTAGTTCAAGCATGGATTGGTTCTCAGTTATCAGTTCGTACTGTATTCAGATTCAGACTCAATTCAATCCGATACAAAGCAAGAACCCTAGATCAGATCTATATAAAGAACCACCAAATCTCATAGCGATGACAAAACCAGGTCGTGTGCGAATCGAACCTTTCCATCCCGACATGAGCCGTCATCGGAACCCTAAGCCGAAGCTCCTCCGCCACCCTCCACAACCTCCTACTACTTTCTCTCCATCGCTTACAAATCCTAGTCGACAACAACAACAGCGGCGGCGGAAGCCTCATGAGCACCTCCCAAAGACAAACCGCCGACAATCCACCGGACAACTCCTCATCCTCCCCCTCCTCATCCGGAACCAAAGACTATAGATCGAGTCCAGCCTCTCCGTCAACGATCCTGCTAATAGTGCTCCTCCTGAACATCGATATCGTCGAACGAGAGAGCACAGGGGAGGCGAGATCTCGACGGCGGAGGTAGTTGACGGAGTCAACGGAATCTCGCTGGCGGTGGAGAGGTTGCAGACGGTGCAAAGGAGGTCGTCGCTTTTTGTGGAGTTGAGAAAGGGCGCTAGGGTATTTAGTAAGTGTTTTCTTTAAGGAAGAGTGTTCTCACCATAAGACTCATTCTTACATGAGTCTTACCCTAATGACTATTGCTACTTCTCGTACAACACCTAACTAATATGCCGCATTGCCGCCGGATGATATGGAGTCCTAAATTATAACAACTCCATCATAGAACATGCCTTGTGCACTTATGTGTACCTATAATGTCATGTTACTATAATGTCATTTCTGATAATATTCTATCTTTTAGGGGGTCAAATATTCTAACATGTAGATATACACGAGTATATGCCTATAATTGCAACTAGTTGTACATCCATGTTTTTTTATTGGACACCCTTTTAGAATGCTGGATCTACCTGCTGGGCAATTATTAGTAACTAGTGCAAACCCCGTACCATGTACGGGTAATGTAAATATAAAACCGAATTAACATGTATATGTACTTTTATTAATACAATATTTATTTTAAAATGATTCTATTCAAATTTCCGTATTTATAATATACTATTGACATATGTGAAAGTTTTTCACTATTCTTCAACATTTAATTAATAACAATAATATACACTAACTAATAAGGAAAATTTGTAAATATATAAAAGAAAATCACTTGAATTGTTTTATTCGTATAAGGATATTATTTTTAAAAATCATGTTAGAGGAAAAAATCTTAAGATATAAAAAATTGAGTAAGATATTAATTACATATAAGGAAATTGGATAAGATATCAATGAGATATATGTGTAATCTATCTATACTATATATTAAAGCCGGAGAATTTCGAGCCTCCACGTTAATTCTGGCCCCACTTGATTAACAATTTTATATGTTTTATTTTTCCCAATTATCTAATTTTTAACTTTATCTTTTTACTTACCCATCAAATATCTATCTTTAAAGGCATATTATTTATCTTTAAAATTTCTTTAATTATCTAACCTTTAATTTTATCCTTTTTTTTACTCACCTAATATCTATCTTTGAAACAATATTATCTATCTTTAAAATTTCTTTCTATAAAAGATACATATTAATTAACTTAACTTTTCAATTCCCATTTTAATATATTTATATATAAGAATTAATATATAGTATAGATTATAGTAGATACACAAATCAACGAAAAAATGATCATTACCCGTACATGGTACGGGTCTTCAGCTAGTTGTTTGAAAATCAATGTAAAAAATAAAATCATTATTTTATTCAGGATTGATGACGTGGCGCAAATTTTAACAAAGACTTGGGTTCTGCTTTATACTGTATTATTATAGTAGATACGTATTACGGAGTATTTAACAAAAGTAGTCACGAAAGCAGTCGAATATTAAAATATTATTACAAGGAATTCTCCTCGTAGAGACGTAGACTATGAAATTAATAAGTGTTTGCTGTTGTCGACGAGTACGTAGTTGATCACGACTACCATATACTATACGCATAATGATGATATAAATACACACGTAGACAGACTAAATAATTATGTGATCGACTTTAATGACTCGGATGTTTATTAAACATAATATACAGATGGCGTTGAACTTTAAATTTTTTTGGTTGAAGTGGCGTACGTTGAATTTTAATTCCCTTCTTGAAATCACACCCTTATATGATTATTTATTCCGAGTAAAGCAATATGAATCATCAATATCTATCTATCTATTACTATATACTAAAGCGGAAGCAAATTCCGCCACTATATTGCGCCACATCACCCCTTTTATTGAAATAATATATTTTATTTAAATTCTTTTATTATCTATTAAATTGGAAAATTTATATTTCTACTCCCTACTTGAAAATTTTATCTTTTGTTATCTATTAAATTGGAAAAATTTATCAAAATTTATCTTATCATATCCTCAATGATGTACGTACAAGGATTAATTATATAGATTTTAAAAAATTTATCTTATTATATTTTCAATGATGTACGTACAAAGTTAAGATTTTTAAAATTTTATCTTATTATATCTTTATTAAATATTCTCTTAATCCTTACCCATCTAGCCATCATATTGCGCCACATCACCCTTTTATTACTATAATATATTTTATTTAAATGCTTTTGTTATCTATTAAATTGGAAAATTTATATTTCTACCCCAACTTGAAATTTGTATTTTTTTATCTATTAAATTGGAAAATTTATCTAAATTTTATCTATTAAATTGATACGTACATGGTGCATCTTATATAATAAATTTTATATACGTACATGGTACATCTTATACGTACATATGAAGCCATCTTATTATATCATCAATGATGTACGTACAAGGATTATATAGTTTATAAAAAATTTATCTTATTATATCTTCAATGAGTACGTACAAAGTTAAGATTTTTAAAAGTTTATCTTATTATATCTTTATTAAATATTCTCTTAATTCTTCCATCTAGAACTTCTTTCCTATAAATACACCTCTCATCCACTCATTCTTCTACAATTAATTTACGCTTCTCTATACCATTACTATATACTAAAGCGGAAGCAAATTCTGCCACCATATTGTGCCACATCACCCTCCTTTTTTAAAAATCTATCTTATTAAATCTTGATTTTATTTATACATACTTAATTAAAATATTAGTTCTATATTAGAATTTGTGTTGTTTAATTACAATTCTATTCAAATATATAAATCTCTATCTTATCATTATACAAATTTAATTAGTACATAGATGATAGATCTATCATAAACCTTTTATTTTAAAAAATTATTTTTTCGTCACAATCTATAAATCATAATCATAATATTTTACCCATTTAATTAAATATCATGCTAAATTAAAATTGTTTTTCATAATTTTATTATGGCATTGTTTAAATCATCAATGGTAGCAAATTCTACCACTATATTTAAGACAAATATTCATTCTACTAAAACAATATATTAAATACATTGTTACTATCATATCATATTAAAATATTAAAAAAAATAGTATATGTCATATTTAACATATATATCACTAATATTGCGTATTGATTACACGTTGGAAAAAGAAAACAGATTTCTTAATTAAGATAATAATTCCTTCACATTTTCATTACAATTTAGTATATTTAGTATTTATTTATTTTTTCAGAAAAAAATAGCATATATACGAGATAATTTGGTTTTCTATTTAACTTATTAAATTATAATATATTAATCCGAATTTTATTTAAGCTTATTGATTTTATTATACAAGTTAGTGTACGTAATTTAATTTAATTGCCAAAAGATTTGTATCAATTGTTAATAAAAATGTGATAATTCATCTTATCTTATTTCATTCTTCCTCAATTATTTAAATATATGTTTATGTATGTATAAAAACTAAATACATAAGTAAAATTTATTTATATATATGATGATATATAACAATTATGTCATTTTATAATCCACAAAATAAGAGTTGTTTTAAAACAAATTATACATATGATAATATTTGTAATTGTTATATTAAATTCATACACAAAACAATAAATAAATAAATAAGTAAATAACATCCCCGTACAAGGTACGGGTCATCTACTAGTATATATTATAAAAGCCGACCGTTTTCGAGCCACCACGTTGATTCTGGCCCCGCTTGATTTTAATTTTTTTTTCCAACTTAAATAGATAATAACAACTATATATCTTTTATTTTTCTTAATTATCTAATCCTCAATTTTATCTTCAAAGTCATACTATCTATCTTTAATTTTATCTTTCCTAAAAAAATCATCCTATAATTATGGCTCACATTAAAAGTATGGTTCAAACATACTAACGTCAATTCTATTTAGTGTGATCAAAGGATACGAATTTTTGATTCTTAAGTTTTTTGGAATTTTCATTTTGGACCATAAATCGATATCAACGTTTTTTCTTATAAAATTCTAATGTTTTGTTAAGAAGGTTAATAATAATTTTTTTATCTTTTTTCATACTCGTCTAATATCTATCTTTGAAAGCATATTATTTATCTTAAAATTTTTCTTAATTATCTAATCTTTAATTTTATCTTTTTTCTTACTCATCTAATATCTATCTTTGAAACAATTTTATCTATCTTTAAAATTTCCTTCTATAAAAGATACATGTTAATTAACTTATCTTTTTAATTACCATTTTAATCTATTATGTAAGATATAATATAAGAAATTTGAATTTAAAAAATAATTTTAAAATGGAAGCCCCTTTTTCTAAATAATCTTTTTAAAATCTTTGATACTAAATCAATTTATATTTATTAAGTTTTACTTAAATTATATATTATCATGTTCCTAATAAAATAGATTTTATCACTCATAATTTAACAATTAATATTTTGTTCATATTATTTTAATTAATCTAATCACATTCCTTATTATCAATTTATGTAAAAGATATTTTTTGAATTTTGATAAGATATTCTATCCTTTTTGATATAATAGTTATCTTTTTAATTTCTTTATATAAGAAGTAATTTAAAAATATTGATTATATAAAATAATTTAAAATATAAGCCTTTTTATAATAAAATTAGTATTATTATCCTTAATATTAAATCAATTTATATTTACGATCTTTTACTTAGCTTATATATCATCATTTTAATCATAACTTAGCTTTTATCTTGCAAAATAAAATAATTATTGATTAATATTTTTAATATATTTTAATATATAAAGTTATTTTAATATATCAAGTGCTTCAATTCTTCTGACACATACACCATTACTTCAAGCGTCAAATATTTTTACTACATGCTTTTTTCTCCGGGTTCACCTTTCACATTCTCCCAAACCTCCACCTTGCTTACGATCGTCGGGTGCAACGAACTCGGTGACATTACCGATGCAAATAGCATCGATGGCGGGGTTCGTAGCTCGTGCAGATCTCAGTGCCCCAGCAAAGGCGACGTTGTGGCGGGTCAATGCAACGGCTCCGGTTGCTGCCAAGCTCCGGTGCCCAATGGGATGAGTGGCGTCATGGTTCAGCTGAATTCCGCATCCAACAACACGGACGTGCTCTCCTTCAATCCGTGTGGATACGCTTTTGTTGCGGAGAAAGGGGGGTTCACTTTTGGCGGCCACTCCGACCTCAATGACCCTAGCTTTGCCCAGAGAGTGATCGACACGGTGCCCGTTGCCATCGATTGGGTTAAGTGAAGCTTCTACGTTCGAGCTTGTTTCTATGGCGTCCATAGCACAAAGATGCTTGAAATTGAGCGGTAAAGATAGGCCGACCATGAAAGAGGTTTCGATGGAGTTAGAGGCAATAAGAAAAATTAAGAATCAGGCTCAAGAGAATCAAACACTACGTGGGCATGAAGACTCTGAAACTACTATGTTGAGGCATTTTTATAGTAGCAGCAAAGGGATGGAAACGGAGTCCTCTACCATTTCGGTTGACGAAGAAACGGATCTATATCCCATTACCCGACGGGGAGGCTAGAATTAATATGCGCATGACGGAAGGATGGGAACAAATGACCATTTACATTGCACGGTTCTAATATATTGCAACTCAATAAAGTGTGTGAATATGTATAAGAGTATGTAACACTACAACCCAAATCTATATAGGTTGTGAAGCTTGAAAGTGCATTTTCGATTAATGTTTTGTGTTCTCTTAGATACTTTTCTTGAAGTCATGACCATCCTGTTTTGTGTCTTGGGCAAATTAACCGCGTAAACGCGTTACTTCGCTACAATGAGGTAATCCTAGTCACAAAGTCGCCACAACGCGTTACAAGTTACGAATAAGATGTAAATCAAGTAAAAACAGCAAGCATAAATTGAATAAACGTAAGGAAATGCGAAGAATGCTTAGGATCGTTGGTATTGCTCGTGTGTATATTGCTTGAACACTTGGATTGATACAAAAGAATGTCTTTTTCTAAGAACAATAAGAGTAGCTAAATGAATGATCTTGGGAGTGTTTTGGGAGCGTCGAGAGTTGTCCCCTTCCTATGTGCCGTTCCTTCCATTTATATTGAGATTTCCACCCACAATTGAGCCGTTGGCATTTGTTGCGGAAGATCCCGGAAATCTCGCTGTTGTCTTGATGATCATGGAAACGCTCATGAATATCGCCCCTCAAGGCTAAAATCTCGGTGGTGGTTTGCACTGATCCGTTGTGCATTTTAATGGGCCTTCCCCTGGCTTATCTTTGGGCTTTGATTTTGTGAGGCCCAACATCTTGCACTGTTTTAATTTAGTTTTTTCACTTTATATTAGTTTACTTACTAGGGATGCACATTAGAATTGAGGGGATAGAGACTTGCAGGGACCCAACCCTAATTGGGCAGGGATTTCCCGATATGTCGGGGATCGGGGTTAGGGACAAGGGTAAAATTTAAATTTCCCGATCGGGGCCGGTAGGTTGGGGTCGGGGGAGCACTACCGATCCTGAAATATGTATTATTATATAACTAGTTTTTCTTTTATATTTTATTTATATATGTAATATGTACAGTTTTTGGGAGGGAAAGTGTAAAACACCTTATACACGGTTTTATATGCATGAGTATGTTATTTAGTGCTATAATTACTTAAATTTTTATTTACTTACATGATAAGGCGTTTTCGATTAATATGAATGTACATAATCTGAATTTCTTTATGCGAATGTATAATGGGTGTGCAAAATGTGACGAGAATGATTGTTTATTTTTACTTAAGTGGACTGTGGCATTTCAAATAACATGATTGTGCGTTTTCAATTAATATGAATGTGCGTGCTTTGAAACACGTTGTGTGTGATTGTTTCATGTACGTAATGAGTGTGCAAAATATGACGAGAATGATTGTTTATTTTTACTTAAGTGGACTGTGGCATTTCAAATAACATGATTGTGCGTTTTCAATTAATATGAATGTGCGTGCTTTGAAACACGTTGTGTGTGATTGTTTCATGTACGTAATGAGTGTGCAAAATATGACGAGAACGATTATGAATATTCACTTAAGTTGACAGTGGCCTTTCAAATAACATGATTATGCATTTTGGATTATTATGAATGTCCATGCTCTATATCGCATTGTGTCTGATTTTTTTCATACGAGTGTGTAATGGGTGTGCAAAATGTGAGGATAATGACCGTGCTTTTGCACTTAACATGAGTGTGATTTTGGAATTAACATGCTTGTGTCTTTTCATATAAAATGAACCGTGAATTCTCTTTTATCTTATTGTATGTGATTTGTTTCATGCAAGTGTATAAGTGACGAATAATTGTACCTTTTTCAAATAACATGCGATGAATGTACATGCCTACATCTAATTCTGTATGACTTTTTTCACAAGTAATATAATTTACAATTAGTGAAATTAAAATGTATAAACAGTCTTTACTCTTGTCATACACAACAATTATGCATACAAATGCAAATGTTGCATGAGACTTTACATTCATATCCCGAAATTTACAATCCGATGGTAAAAAACTAGTATATAGCTTTACAATCATATCACAACCATTATGCATGAAAATGCAAATGTTGCATGAGACTTTAAAATTTGCACTCCGATTGTAAAAAAAACAATCATATCCTAAAAAATATTTAGAGTTGGAGTTTGACGTGGTCCCGATGACTGCTTGACATCTACTTTTAAGACATCCTTGGCAATTTGACAAAGGAGTAATATGCGATGGAGTTCTAATGAGTACCACTTTCTAATGGAGGGAAAGAAGTTGATGTTGCATCCAATGTCACCTTATGAGATAATATTGGACCATGCTGCATGGAGCAACAAAGGAAACATGCCAGCCGTGAGGAGATGAGGGGAAAGAAGCTGGCCATAGACGGTAATGTGGGAACCTTCACACAATCACACCTATGCTTTTGGCCAAACAAAAAGAAGTTGCCCACGAATTCAAGGAAAGTAATGTTTTCCTTTTGCTTGTATTTCATGAATCTTTATTATCTTCCCAAGAATTGAGTGATCTTCCTTCTCCTATTTCATGTCTCCTATAGGACTAAGATGAGCTCTTCCAAGAAGAAGTGCCAAATGGACTCCCATTGATTTTGTCCCCGGTGCCACTTTGCCAAACCAACCAGCCTATCGGGCCAATCCCGAAGCAAAAAAGGAGTTTCAATGCTAAGTCCAAGAGCTTCTAGACAGAGGCTATGTCTAGGAAAGCCTCAACCCATGTGATGTCCCCGTAATCCTTGTGCCCAAAAAGGATGGGACGCGTGACACTTTGGTGTCATGAAAACACTGCACATACTTCTGGAACATTGTTATTGGCCTCGCATTCTTAAGTCGGTTGAATTTTTTGTGCTTTTTGTGTGAATTGTTTGCGAGCTAAATCTAAAGTGCAACCTCATGGTTTTTATACTCCTTTACCTATTCCATGTGTGCCATAGGAATGTTGGGTATGTAGCCAAATTGCCATTGGAGACCGAAGAAGAACAGGCCAAGGCGAAGCTGCGAAGTTGGGCGAGAGAGATCGGAAACTCGGGCAGGGGCGAGAACGCGCCCGAGTTCCCAAGGCCGCGCCCGAGTTTCGGCCGCAGAGACGGGAACCACGAAACGCGGGCAGGAGCGCGCAAAGCGCGACCGCGTTTCGGTGGCGCCGCCCGCGTTTCAGGCTCAGAAGCCTCTACACGCGAAGCGCGGGCAGGTGGGCGGAAGCACGCCCGCGTTCCGGGCAGCCTAGGCCGCGTTTCGGGGGCTGTCGCGCGACGCGGGTTAGGGTTTTCGGGATTTATTTTTCGGGCCTGCTTTGTTATTTGCCTGATATATACTTGACATACACCTCATTGTAATTGTATCCACAATATTGAGAGAGTGAAAACCCTGGCTTGGTAGTGCCCCCAGACGTAGTCCTTGTGACGAACTAGGTCAACAATTCCTTGTGTTCTTTATTGTTTTTCGCTTTCAATTCTTCGTATTGCTTGATCGATCTACAAATTTCCTAACAACTGGTATCAGAGCTTCAGGTCTTGCAATTGAAGGATGGATGTTTCCAAGATTCCTATAGAGAAGTTTGATGGCGTAGACTTCTGCTATTGGCGGATGCAAATTGAGGACTACTTGTATAGGGCTAATTTGCATGCCCCTTTGGGAGATCAACCGGAAGACATGAAGGCGGATGACTGGAAGCTATTGGACCGAAAAGCGATGAGCCTGATCCGCTTGTCGTTGTCCAGGGATGTAGCTTGTCATACGATAAAGTCGAAGAGTACCAAGGAGATGTTGAAAACCTTGTCCGATCTCTACGAGAAGCCATCGGCGATGAACAAGGTGCATATCATGAGGAGGTTGTTCAATTTGAGGATGAAGGAAGACACTCCGGTGGCCAAGCATTTGAATGAGTTCAACATGACAATACAACAGTTAAGCTCTGTGCAAATTGACTTCGATGATGAGGTACGTGCCCTAATTCTTCTCTCTTCTTTACCGGATAGTTGGGGTGGGACAGTTACCGCTCTGAGTGCTACGACGGGCAAGGAGAAATTGAAGTATGATCATGTGAGAGACCTGATTGTTGGCGAAGAGGTTCGCAGGAAGGAATTAGGTACTACATCAGGTTCAGCGTTGAATGCAGGGAACTGGGGTAGGTCTGAATCAAAGAAAAAGTCATACAGAGGTAGATCCAAGTCTAGAGGAAAGGACAAGGAGAAGTCTACCAAAGACAAGAGCAAGGCTCAGTGCTGGAATTGTGATGAGTATGGACACTATAAGCATGAGTGCAAGGCACCGAAAAGGTCTGCGAATACAGTGGCTCATGATAATGGTGATGCATTGATTTTGAGCGTTGGGAGTCAACTGGACTCATGGGTGTTAGACTCTGGAGCTTCGTTTCATTCTTGTAGCCATGCAGGTGTAATGAAGAATTACAGTGCAGGCAACTACGGAAAGGTCTATCTTGCTGATGATGAGACCTTGGAGATAGTAGGCAAGGGTGAGGTAGATGTCAAGACACCGAATGGCTCAACTCTGAAATTGCATGGAGTCAGGCATATTCCGGGACTGAAGAGGAATTTGTTATCTATTGGCCAGCTGGATGATGAAGGTTACGAGGTGACCTTTGGTTGTAGTACATGGAAGATCACAAAGGGGGCTATGGTGATAGCTCGAGGGAAGAAGGACGGTACTTTGTACACTACAGGGGAAGTCCGTGATCGTGTTTCAATCGCCAAAGCTGATGGTGATGTGAATTTGTGGCATTGTCGATTGGGTCATATGAGCGAGAAGGGGATGAAGGTTCTTTGCTCTAAAGTTTTGGTACCGGGTCTTAAGTCAGTTGAGGTCGGGTTGTGTGAGGACTGTGTTCTTGGCAAGCAGCGCAGGGTCAGTTTCTCTAGAGATGGCAGAGCTTTGAGAAAGCAGAAATTGGAGCTGGTTCATAGTGAGCTATGGGGACCGGCGCCGGTGACGTCCCTAGGAGGAGCCTCCTACTATATGACTTTTATTGACGATTGCACAAGAAAGGTATGGGTCTATTTCTTAAAGCAGAAATCTGAGGCATTTGATTACTTTAAGAAGTGGAAGGCTCGAGTTGAGAATGAGACAGGTCTCAAAGTGAAATGTTTAAGGTCTGACAATGGTGGTGAGTATGAGCTCCGGGAATTCAAGGAATATTGTGCTGAGAAGGGGATCAAGATGGAGAAAACTCTGAAAGGTACTCCTCAACAGAACGGGGTTGCAGAGCGCATGAATAGAACCCTGAATGAGCGTGCAAGAAGTATGAGGCTGAAGTGTGGGCTGCCAAAGATGTTTTGGGCAGAAGCAATCAATACTGCAGCGTTCTTGATCAATCGGGGACCATCAACTTCTTTGGAGAATGGCATTCCCGAAGAGGCATGGAGCGGCAAGAAGGTGAATCTGTCCTTTCTACGAATTTTTGGTTGTACTTCTTATGTGCACATTGCTGATTTTGACAGGAGTAAGCTGGATGCTAAGTCTGTTAAGTGCACATTCGTTGGATACGGTGGTGATGACTTTGGGTATCGTTTCTGGGATGAACAAGCCAGGAAGATTATTCGTAGTCGGGATGTCGTGTTTGATGAAAAGGTGTTGTACAAGGACAGGCAGAACGCATCAGAGGAGAAGAGTTTGAGTCCGGAGACAGTTGATCTTGATGTTGATGTTGATATTCCGAGTTCAGGTGGGAGCGATGAGGCTCAGCAGGAAAACAACGACGGTAGTGAACAAGATGAGTCGTTGGGCAGTGACACCGAGCAGGTGACTGAGAGTGAGCCGAGTACTCCGCCAGCAGAGTTACGCAGGTCAGTCAGAGATCGCAGATCGCCTGATAGATTTTCGCCTTCTAATTTCTATCTATTACTGACAAACAGCGGTGAACCCGAAAGTTATGCTGAGGCTTCCAACAGCAGAGATGTGAGGAAGTGGAAAGTTGCTATGGATGACGAGATGAGCTCATTGAAGACAAATGGTACATGGGATCTCGTCAAGCTTCCAAGGGGCAAAAAGGCGTTGCATAACAAATGGGTTTACAGGGTAAAGCAGGAGGCAGATGGGAGTCAGCGTTACAAGGCCAGGTTGGTTGTGAAAGGTTTTCAGCAGAAGCATGGGATAGATTATACTGATGTCTTTACGCCTGTTGTAAAGATGACCACCATTCGATTGGTGTTGAGTATGGTGGCAGCAGAAAATCTAGAGTTGCAACAGATGGATGTGAAAACAGCTTTCTTGCATGGTGATCTGGAGGAAGAGATCTACATGAAGCAACCAGAGGGGTATGTGGCCAAAGGTAACGAAGATTTGGTGTGTAGATTGAAGAAGAGTCTATACGGTTTGAAACAGGCTCCCAGGCAGTGGTACAAGAAATTTGATGCTTTCATGCATGAAATTAAGTATGTCAGATGTGAGGCTGATCACTGCTGCTACTTCAGGAGGATTGGACAGGATTACATCATTCTGCTGTTATATGTTGATGACATGTTGATAGCAGGAACAAGTGCTCGAGAAGTGAGAAAGATGAAGGAGCAATTGTCCAGTCGGTTTGCCATGAAAGATCTTGGAGATGCCAAGCAGATTTTGGGGATGCGTATCAAGAGGGACAGGAAGGCAGGTAAGGTGGTTCTCTCACAGGCTGAATATGTGAAGAAAGTGTTGCAAAGATTCAATATGGAGAACGCCAAGCCTGTTAATACTCCTCTGGGCACACAGTTCCAATTGTCAAAGAGGGACAACCCAAAGAATGATGAAGAGCGCGCCCAAATGGAGAAGACTCCCTATGCTTCAGCAATTGGCAGCTTGATGTATGCAATGGTATGCACCAGGCCAGACATTGCACATGCGGTGGGAGTTGTGAGTCGGTTCATGAGCAATCCGGGGAAGAAGCATTGGGAGGCAGTGAAGTGGATTCTGAGGTACTTGAAGAGTACCACAAGCAAGGCTCTTTGTTTTCAGGGGAAAAAGGTTGAGCTTGCAGGTTATGTTGATTCTGATAATGCTTCCAGTGATCTTGACAAGAGAAGGAGTACTACAGGATATGTGTTTACACTTGGTGGTACTGCGGTCTCTTGGGTATCTAAGCTGCAGAAAATTGTTGCTTTGTCTACCACAGAGGCTGAGTATGTTGGTGTGACAGAGGCAAGCAAAGAGATGGTATGGCTACAGAATTTCTTGAGTGAGTTGGGGAAGGTGCAGAGTGACAAGGTGCTCTACAGCGATAGACAGAGTGCAATTCACTTGGCCAAGAATCCGGCGTTCCATTCAAGGACGAAACATATAGAGGTGAAGTATCATTTCATAAGGCACCTTATAGAGAAGAAGGTGTTGCAGCTGGAAAAGATTCAGGGAGCTAAGAACCCGGCTGATATGTTGACCAAGGTGGTACCCTTGGAGAAGCTGAAGCTTTGCATGGCTTCAGCTGGCCTTAGTACTTGAGCTGAAAGGCCGGCACTACCATTACCAGAAAGGGGTTTAGAAGTTGTCAATTGCAATTGGGCTCCAGGTGGGAGATTGTTGGGTATGTAGCCAAATTGCCATTGGAGACCGAAGAAGAAGAGGCCAAGGTGAAGCTGCGAAGTTGGGCGAGAGAGATCGGAAACTCGGGCAGGGGCGAGAACGCGCCCGAGTTCCCAAGGCCGCGCCCGAGTTTCGGCCGCAGAAACGGGAACCACGAAACGCGGGCAGGAGCGCGCAAAGCGCGGCCGCGTTTCGGTGGCGCAGTCCGCGTTTCAGGCTCAGAAGCCTCTACACGCGAAGCACGGGCAGGTGGGCGGAAGCGCGCCTGCGTTCCGGGCAGCCTAGGCCGCGTTTCGGGGGCTGTCCCGCGACACGGGTTAGGGTTTTCGGGATTTATTTTTCGGGCCTCCTTTGTTATTTGCCTGATATATACTTGACATACACCTCATTGTAATTGTATCCACAATATTGAGAGAGTGAAAACCCTGGCTTGGTAGTGCCCCCAGACGTAGTACTTGTGACGAACTGGGTCAACAATTCCTTGTGTTCTTTATTGTTTTTCGCTTTTAATTCTTCGTATTGCTTGACCGATCTACAAATTTCCTAACAAGGAAGACATTTCCATGGACCTTGTTTTGGGTTTGCCTAGGTCTAAAAAGGAATTGAGACTTTATTTTTTTGGTAGCGGATAGATTTTCTCGAAAAGGAGTCATTTTGTTGCTTGCCACAAAACGATGATACTTCCTATGTTGCTACTTTGTTCTTTGAAAATATAGTGGAAGAGAGAGGGTTGTGAGTTGAAATATCTATCCTTACGCAAACCATATCTTACTATTCAACCCCAAGCGAAAATTCAATCTTTCAAAATAAGATGGAATCCTCCATCATAACAGATAACTATATATAGCGTTTGATTTACCAATAAATAAATATTTCAAGATAGAAAATAACATAATAAATAATTTTTTTTATGATAAATAGCGAAAATAGTTAAAACGATTAATTTTTACACGCTTATATGGTCGGAAACACCACCGGAGTCGAAGGTTTGAAGCAAAAATACTAAAACAAAAATCAACGAAACAACAACGAGATTAGGATCTGGACGAATTTTTCTTTTGAAGGAGTTATTTAAAATGTTGTTCGGTAATGCATATACTCGTTCCGACCAAAAAAAACATTGTATATATACTCGTATTATTGAAAGTATTGCTTATATTAAAAAGTTATTGACTTTTTTTTCTTGTTTGGAATATTAGATGGAAAAAGTTATTGACTTGTCCTAATATATAGTTTTTTTTGATCATATATAGTTATTGATTTATACTAAAATAGTAATACGATGAAGCGAGAAGTTGGCTGTATTAAAAATGATGCGGACAAGCCTTCGGGCATTTAGTCAAAACGGTTAAACCTCCAAGGGTAGTACCCAGAGGTCACCGGTTCGACTCTCATGAGCAGTGCCCTCAACCAAAAAAAAAATGATGCGGGCAATAGTTTGGTGGCATGTTAATCCCCTGAATAGGGCGGGCGACCATCGATCTCCAATCCATGGCACAAAATAGAAGCAGAAACATGGTTTTGGTTGAAAGCCTCCTTGTGTTGATGTTTTCACTAGTTGCAAAGCCCGCGCAAGCCGATCGATTCAGCGTGGTTTGTGAAAGGGGCACCAACTACACCCAAGAGAAGACCCCGTTCCGAGCCAACCTAGACACGGCCTTGTCGCAGCTCGAGACGGCATCGTCGACGTCCCACTACCACAACGCCAGCGTGGGGTCACCCCCCCACAGGGCTCACGCGGCCTACATGTGCCGGCTCGACCTCCCCCTGGCCAGCTGCCGCGGCTGCGTGGCCAACGCCACCTCGGACCTCAAAGCCTACTGCCCGGCCTACTGGGGGGCCGACGACATATTCAGGGAGTGCGCCGTCCAGTACGCGAACCACTCCATGTTCTCGGCCGCCAGCGACTCCACCTATTTCCGACCCTTCTGCGACAGCCCGAACATGGGCGACCCTTTGCTGATCAAGGCGGTCGAGGAAACCATGTCCGACCTGATCGAAAACGCCACATCATCCGTCAATAGTAACAACGTTTACTATCTGGGGACGGGGGAGGGGAGCTATATGAAGTACCAGAGGCTGCACGGGCTGGTGCAGTGCTCCCCGGAGCAATCGGCTTCCGGCTGCCGGGCCTGTTTGCGCGAATCCATGAAGACTATTCTTCAATGGTGCGACTCTGCGATCGGGGCCACCTCTTTCGGCATCGGCTGTGGTGTTAAATATAGTTTGTATGCTTTCTACAACACCACGGCGGGAAATGGCACCTTGTTAATGGCCCCTCCACCTCCGTCGCCCCCGCTTCTTCCTCCTCCTGCCAACTCCTCGCCCACGTTTCCGCCGGGTACGTACCCTGTTTGTTTTTTCTTGATTGAGGACACTCGTCCATAAGAGTCAAACCGATAACATGCTGATAGAATTGTTAGAAGTTAACTGACTAGCTAGATGTACAAGTTGCTTCAATCTGTGTGTCTAATCTGTTGGAATTTCTACCTACTATCATTATTTGACACTCCTCCGTGCTTCTTGTCTCACTTTTTCCCATCTTATTATTATTGCCTCATTTAGTTATTTTCCCATATTATTATTATTCTCTATTTGCATTGGTTTTCTTTACATCCATGGACACCGCTACGTGCGCTTGGCGTGTACCATGAGGTCTCGGGTTCGAAACTCTTGGTGACCGTTTGCCCTCTTCTCTTTAGATGTGGTTAAAAAATAAACATAGCTCCATTTCATTTTTCTTATATGCTCAAATTACCTTCATTCTCCATATTTCACGGTTCCAAATTAATATGCTCCATAAAAGCATTTTATATATTTTTTAAAATAAATCAGATATATCATAACTAAAATAATAATAAAAAATAAAATGGAGATCAAAATCTCAGAAAATATTTAATCAACTAATTGCCTTCATCTTTTTGCAATGTGCTCATATATATATGCAGGTATTATGGGCACTACTATGTGGATTGGCGTACTTTTGATGAAGGTTTATCTTTGGTCGGAGAGCAATTAGCAGTGAATTAAGTTGGTCACGACTCACGACCGCACAAACAATGTTAATTTGGAGAGCCTGATATATATATACGCATGCTGTATCATTCAACTGGATTAATTAAGGTTTATCCTTGTGCTTAACAAAACAATTATCGTCCTTTTAATTTGTTTTTAGTAGAAGTACTTGTCTTTTTTTTTTTTTTTTTGTCGGAAAAATTTAGGGTGAGGGGATGGTGCCCCAGTCCAAGGTCAGGGAAGACCCAAGGGCTCAGAGAGCTCTTACAAGGGGATTTACATATGCCTCACCTCAAGGAGACTAGGGGGGATCGAACCTGCGACCTGTCAGACCGATGCCCTGTCATGCTCCACTAGACCAACTCCTTGAGGTTAGAAGTACTTGTCTTCGATTAACCGTACGTGTGTTGATCCCGAATGTTGGGACGTTATTATTTGCGACGTGATTCCCATGTCTACGAGAATGATCGACTAACGTAATAATTGAACGAAAAATGAATAAAAATAAAGTTTCGTCATTAGATCCAAAAAACTAGAATGATGTACAAGTGCGTCGCACGTACTCGTAGCTTTCAAGCTGGGAATTGAGATCCCCTGATCCTCAACTTAAACACATGACACTACAAAAAAAACTGTAAAATCAGAGGAGCACAAATACGGGGAGAATTTTCTCTTGCCACGTATACAGTTTGTATAATATATAGCTCATTAGTGTGACCTAGCTTGTGCCAAAAGATAATAAGAAGATCTTACAAGGTTAAAACTGCCCATATAAAAATCTATATATAAGGAACAACTTACCAAGGACTATACAATGTTCCACTATTTACCGAGAACTTATTGAGAAAGATGTTGGTCGTCGGTATATTCTGGTGGGGAATTTTAGCGGTTTAACATTGGCAATAATATACCAAGGACATGTTTTCTCGGTAAAATGTATAATAATCTCATTTACCGAGGACATTGGTTCTCGGTAATTTACCGAGATCACATATCCTCGGTAAATCATGGATTGTCTTGAACTTAACGAGCCGGTTCTCCATAATCGCTGAGAACTCATGTCCTCGCCACATGAGAAACATTTCTCATTTTATCATCACGTTGGTCAACTCACATTCGTGCCCATCACGTTGAGAACGTCTATATCCAACCACAACTTCGCTTCTGCTACACTTGGAGAGACTCACTGTGTAATCTAGATCGAATTCCTATCATCTTTGGACTAGTTGAGGACAAGAACACATCACCTATTGGCCTAAGTCAAATGGGTGTTTGTTTTTGCAATACAAAAGATAATTGCAGGTCGACTAGTGGGTTGTGCATTGACCCTAAACATGACGAGTTTTTTTTTTAAAAAATGTATTTTTGTAATAATGAAATTACAACATCGTATATTTAAAAATATATAATTACAATTACAAAATTATAATAAAAATTAAAAATTTAACGGGCTACACGGGTTGACCCATAAACACTACAAGTTTGGACCGACTCCACTCACAACCCACAAATTGGAAAAATATGACATGCGGCCCGAGCCACAATTTGCGGGTCAAGTTGTTGTAGGTCGTGGTCAACTCGAGCCGTTAAACATCCCTACCCATCGATATGTAAAATATAGAAAGAAATATAGTTGAAATTCTATCTATGATGTTTTCCTATAAAATATTAACCTTATCTTATCTTACTATGTACTAAAGTGAAGTTTTAAATAATATATTAATTGAAACATTTCATGTCACTATTCGAATAAATCTAATTGGCAGAAATTTAATTGAGATTTTTATTTATTTAAATAATTGTAGACCCTATATATGTATATAAAATATTCCATTTAAGGACTTGAATTAATTTAAAACATTACTAACTTTTTTTTTAAATATAGCTTGTTGTATTTATTAAGACAATATAATACATCCAATTGAAATATTATATTACAATATATTTGATTAAAATCTTATATTCATTAGATATGAAATATTAGTTATTAAAAATTATTAGTTCTTCGAACTAGAACATATTTTCTTATTAAAATATCTAAAATGAGATTGGATATGCATATGCAATCAACGATGCAAGGATAAAATAATTGAAAAACCATACTAATTAACGATCAAAAAAAAAATAGGATATATATACGAGAGTATATGCCTATCTTTCGGAGGGTCAAATACCCTCAGAGGACTCATATATATCTATACGAGAGTATATGCCTATAATCTATTATATATATTTAAAACCACTAAGAAATAAAGCCTTCTCATTGCGCCACGTAGGATTTCGCCACATGGCGCTCCTACATTAGGCCACCTCGGATTTGTACATGTGTCGTTTTCTTAATAAGCCACATCATTAATATTTACCTTTCTAATTAAACCACCTCATTTACACTTTGTCAACCTAATATACAAGTCACATCTATAATTTCAAAAAATGACATCTCATATTTACGTATGAAAATCAACTTGATTCATGTACAAAATCAATCATGGAAACTTATTTTTTAAGATTTTGTTACTATAATCATGCTTAGAATTAGGAGGAGGTTAGAACCACAAGCTTTATCCAAACTAGTTATACCCGTCGTGCCATGCACGATTTGTATTTTTGAATTGATTTTTGGATATATAATAAATAAAATATTAATGTGAAATGTATAATAAAAATTTTAACATAATTTGGTAAGTTTTTAATTGTTAAATGATTGGTTGAGCATTATCCAAACCACGTACTTATATTTTATAGTCATGAAAATACATTGTTATGCAATTTTATATTTACTTATATAATTTTAGTATGCAAAGCACCAACTTAATATACCCAAATTAAACATGTAGGTATTTTAATCATAATTTTTGATATATGATTTTTACTTTATTACATGATTGATATACCTATAGACCTGTCAAAACCTGACCCGACCCACAGACCCGACACGAAAATTTTGGATTTCAACCCGAAAATTTAGACCCGTGACCCAATTTCAACCCGACCCGATTGCAACCCAAACCCGTTGGGTTTAAACCCGAACCCATTGGGTCGGTCCCGATTTTTTACAATTTAAATTATATTACAAAATAAAAAAATTGTTTTAGAAAATTATGTTATATTTTATTATTAAAATATTTAAAAATTATATTTATTATTTACATAATATTTAATTAAAATTTTGGTAAAACAATTGATACACTTGACCCGTTGAGTTGATCCGACCCGACTTGAAAACCCGAAACGACCCAGTTTGACCCGTAATCCAATTGACCCGAACCCGAACTCAACCCGAAACCGGAATGACCCGACCCGACCCGATTGACAGGTCTATACACCTACCTTAACCTTCAATTGACAATCTAGTAGGTGAAGTTGATAATGATCAAAGATAAAATTATGACCCCATGAAACAATGTAAGGTGTACGTGAACTAATTAAACATAAGATTAAGCATGTAGTGCGTGAATAGTGTACCATGATTATAAAAGATCATTAAAGATAAAACTATTTAAGGAAAATAAATTTAAAGATAGATAGTATGACTTTAAAGATAAAATTGAAAAGTAGATAGTTTAGAAAAATAAAAGATATAAAATTGTTATTATCTATTTTAGTTGAAAAAACAAAGTACAATCAAGCGGGGCCAGAATCAACGTGGAGGCTCAAAATTGTCCGGCTTTAATATATAGTATAGATAATAATTTTTATTATAAACAACATATTAATAAGTGAAAACATATAACGAAAATTTTAGTATATGAAAATGCTATTTTTTCTAGACGAAAAAGATTATTTTTCAGATTTGTAGCGCCGCAAGTATGAGATTATAAAAATATAAAACATATTCTAATAATAGAACAATTTATTAAGTAAAATTTACTTACTTTTTCATCCTCCAAAATTTATCTCTAATGGTTAATATATATCATTGTCCCTATTATCACAATTTTGATTATTTTGGTTTGATCTTAGTTTTTAATTTAATACTATAATTTATTAGTATGAGATATAATTACTAAGAATTGTTATTACATTTAAAATATTAAAATAATATATTAAAATTCAGAAATATAAAATGAGTCCAACATGATTCTAATGACTGTATATACTAAAATAAATAAAATACATTAATCAAAAACTATTTTATTCTAAAAGATAAGGTAAGTTATTATGAAAATTATAATATATAAGATAAGTAAAAGATAGTAAATATACATTTATTTAATATTAAAGATAGGAATAATAACTTCATTATAATTTATAAAAAGGGCTTCTATTTTTAAATTATTTTAAATTCAAAAATTTTAAATTATTTCTTACATATAGAGATTAAAAAAATAATTAATATATCAAAAAGGATAGAATATCTTATTAACATTCAAGAAATATCATTTACATACATTGATAATAAAGAATGTAATTAGATTAATTAAAATATCATGAAAAAATTAATTATTTAGTTATGAGAGATAAAAGCTAAGTTATTTGGAACATGATAATATATAATATAATTAAAAGTTAATAAATATAATAATTTATTTAGAAAAAAGGGGCTTCTGTTTTCAAATTCCTTTTTAAATTCGAATTTCTTATATTACTTCTTAAATGAATAGACTAAAATGGTAATTGAAAAGATAAGTTAATTAATATGTATCTTTTATAGAAAGAAATTTTAAAGACAGATAATATTGTTTCAAACATAGATATTAGATGAGAAAGAAAAACGATAAAATTAAAGAATAGATAATGAAGAAAATTTTAAAGATAGATAGTATGCCTTCAAAGATAGATATTAGATAAGAAAAAAGATAAAATCAAAGATTAGATAATTAAGAAAAATAAAACATATAAATCTATACTACCTATAGTATAAAACGGAGACAATGTCTTCACAAAAATTTGTGCCACATGTCATTTCTATAATAAAATAATTAGTCAGACCTTCCTTTATACAAATTAGGTAGTTAGAATCTCATATAATCTTATCCCGTGAAAATTGCTTATAAATTATGAATTATCTCAAAAATTATGAGTTATCCCTTACCAAGTATTGGTTGTAATCTTTCGATAAATATTATTATTTAGTAAAACGTGATATTTATCATAAAGTAATTTTTGAACAAATCCAACTTATTTATATTATGAGTTGATTTACTATTGGTAAAAAAACACTAATCACAATACGAAGATAAATATATATATGATCCTATAACTTTAACGTGATCATTAGCGTTATATATCTATACTAAATTGAGTTTATAATCACATTACCCGTATATGGTACGGGGGTTAAACGGCCGGCTTTTAAAATTTTATTTAAATTTACGTATAACCAATTATCGATAGATAGAAATTTAAAAATTTAAAATTACGTAGCAAAATTATTTTGGTCAAATGGTCCAATTCTATGTGTGGCGATGAAACATGTTGAATGGTAAAAAATGGTCCAATTCCTTTGAAAATTTACGTAGCATATAAGTGTGGATAGATAAAATTAAAGAATTTTATTTAATTTTACGTATAACCAATTATGGAGAGATAGAAATTTTAAATTTTAAAATTACGTAGCAAAATTATTTTGGTCTAATGGTCCAATTCTATGTGTGGCGATGAAACATGTTGAATGGTAAAAAATGGTCCAATTCCTTTAAAATTTTCATAGCATATAAGTATGGATAGATATTGTTGATACAGTAGTTAATTAAAAGATTGAAAATTTACGTAGCAAAATTATGGTAGTTAATTAAAAGACTTTTAAAATTATTTTGGCTAAATATATGGTGGGGTCAGAATCAACGTGGTGACTCGAAAACGGTCGGCTTTTATAATATATATTGATGATTATTGTACGTGGATCAATTTACGTGGATCCTATCCAAATTGAGCACAAAATCAATTTAGTTTATCCAAATTAATGTAGTGAGGGTGCAAGTATAGAATACAAACCCAATAAGCCATATTACCTTAAATGGTAATCAACAAGGTATGTTCGATCAAAAAAAAACAAGGTATGTCATTTTCCAATTGGTATTACTGATTTATTGATCCTATTCAAATTAAGCACAAAATCAATTTAGGTTATCCAAATTAATGTACGTGGATGCTATCCAAAAAATTTAGTTTGAATAGGATAAAAAAAAAGATTATATTTTAAAAAACACAAACGTTAAGTTTTTGCTATTTTTGGGTTTGTTTTGATCATATCTACATATCTAATCAAATCCTATCAAGTTTATCTCCTTTTGATCCTATCCTTTTTTTGCAAATTATAATTTCCCATTATAAATTTAGATAGGATCAAAAATACCGTATTTGATCCTAACCTAATCTTTTTTTAATCCATAACAAACCTAATCTTAAGAACATATGGCGGATACATTCAAGTAACCTTTTTTGGAGTAAATATTTTTCTAATCAGTGGATTAATTAATACAATGATCTTAAGTCAAACAATTCTTCATTTAATTTTTTTCAAATCCTTAATAAATCCTAATTATTTTTTCTAATTTGTTACCGTAATCTTAGGTCTCACAACAGACTTTAATTCTTATAAAAGTATATAGGCCAATTGATAATATCTTAACATCATTAAAAATTTGAGCATATATTAATAAAAAAATATGCCATATCTTTAAAAATCTTAAGATTTCAACCAATATCTTTTTTTGCTTTAATTATAAGTTATTTAGGTTAAAAATGTTAGTGTCCTCTCAAATATAACATAAAAAAAGCAAGGGTATTATATAACAATTTGAGCATGGATTAAATAACATCATTAATATTTATTCGTTGTTATAGTATTCTTGATTTTCTTTCTTTTTTTTTTAAATTAAAAATGTATGAGATTATTGAATTAACTCCTTTTTAAGTTTGACTCTTAAATTATAAAATATGGAAATCACTAATATATCTTAATTAAAATTACAACATTAAAAGTTACAAACTATACATGTATATATATATATAAGTGCACCCTCTAAGCCTTTTTGTATATCCTATGTTTTCTATACAAATACATTATCCTATTTTGTAATCAATGTAACTATAACTCTGTTTGGATAATTCCCATCACATTATTTTGTTGCCATAAATGTTATTATAATTTTATAATTGTCAACTTTCATATATAATGATGAATCTATTTTTTGTTTTACAATAATACACACTCCACATGAACGAGATTTATTATTGTTAGCAATTTTATTGATATTATTTGGCAGATTAGTTTATAGAAAGATGGATAATTGGATAGTTACACTTTTTATATCTTATATACATGATTGTATATATTGAGATGTTTTAGAGAAAAATATAAGCAAAATTTTTTACAAGATCCGCGCATGGCGCGGGAACCTATACTAGTTGCACCTAGTTGTACATCCATGTTTGTTTAATTATTGGATGCCCATTTAGAATGTTGGATCTAAGCCGCTGGGCAATCATTAATAATAGAGGAATTAGCTAACAAAAGTTGTCACGAAAGCAGTTGAATATTAACAAATTACAACAAATTCTCCTCCTAGACTATGAAATTATGAGGTTGTTGCTTGTGTCGACGAATACGTGGTTGACCACGACTACCATATACTATACGCATAATGATGATATATATATAAATACATACTTAGAAAGACTAAATAATAATGTGATCGACGTACTACAAGGACGTTTTTTTATTTAGTAATCGAGATTACAAATGACTTGATTGTTCATTGAACATATATAATATATACATATATAGATGGGCGTTGAATTTTAATTCCCTTCTTTTTTTTGGGTAGAAATTTTTAATTCTCTTCTTGAAATCACATCCTTTTTTATTATTATTTCTCATATAGATGAAAATAAGACGCATAAAACATAGACCGAAACAAAACAATCGACAAGGGCAAACAAAACGATGATGCATCCAAATAACCCAATACCCATGCGTTGTACTTGGCTTGTGTTGACCGTCATAATACTGGCAGCCATTGTGGCGGTGGAGCAATGCCTAGCAGACACGGTGAGCATGGCCACAGCCCCCATCACAACGAAACAAGGGTGCCCGCGCCAGTGCGGCAACGTGACGATCCCTTACCCGTTCGGGATCGGGCTCGACAACGGTTGCTCCCTCAACTCCTTCTACGACGTCTTTTGCAACCTCTCTTCCGACCCCAACACGCCCTTCCTTGTCGGAAGGGGGGCCTCAGGACTTGGCGACTCGAAGAGCGGGCTAGTCGAGATCCTAGAAATCTCAGAGTCCCACGTACGTGTACGAAACCGCGACGTAGCTACTAGGTGCTTCAATTCTTCCGGCCAACAAAACACTTCATTCCTCGACGACCACAATTATTACTACATGTTATTATCTCCGGACTCCCCTTTCACATTCTCCCCAACCTCCACCTTGCTCACGGTCGTTGGGTGCAACGAATACGGTGACATTTCCGATGGAAATGACATCGGTGGCGACACTCTTGGCTCGTGCAGATCCCAGTGCCCCAGCGAAGGCGACGTTGTGGCGGGTCAATGCAACGGCTCTGGTTGCTGCCAAGCTCCAGTTCCGAAAGGGCTGAGCGGCCTCCAGGTTTCGCTGGATTTCCGATCCAACAACACGGACGTGCTCTCCTTCAATCCCTGTGGATACGCTTTTGTTGCGGAGAAAGGGGGGTTCACTTTCGGCGGCCTATCCGACCTCAATGATCCTACCTTTGTCCAGAGAGTGATCGACACGGTTACCGTGTCCATCGATTGGGTCGTTGGTAACAGCACGTGTGAGCAAGCCCGAGCCAACCCATCGACTTATCCATGCGCGGGGAATTCCACTTGCTCTGATCAGCTGGACAACGGCATAGGAGGCTACAAGTGCTTATGTAAATCAGGGTTTCAAGGCAATCCTTATCTCTCTCCCGGCTGCTACGGTGTGTACTCTTTTTTTTTTTTCCCTTTAATTTGATGTAAACACACATCACATTAGCTAGCTTAAACGAAGATGGTCAGATAAACTTAATTGCATACAAATCCAACGGGCGCCATCTTCTCATCCAAAACTCCGAAAATCCTTTGAGCACACTATAATCGAATATCGATCAACCCCTTAATTGATTATCAATAAATATATACACATGTGGATGTGGATGCAGACATAGATGAATGCGCTGATCCGAAGCTGAGTAACTGTTCGGTCGGATGCGTCAACACAATAGGGAGTTTTCGCTGCACCTGTCCTCGTGGGTACTCCGGCGATGGCAGACATAATGGAACTGGTTGCGCGAAGAAAAGCTCTCAGAACTTTGTTCTCAAATTGTGCTTAGGTAATTAACTAAATACGCTCTCTGAGTAGTTGTGTAATTACTATTCATACCAAATTGGTAGCTGCGATGAAACTTAAATTAATTTGATCTTAATCTTCAGGCATAAGTTCTGGTGTTCTGTTGGTTGTCGTTGGCTTAAGTTGGTTGTATGTTATGGATAGAAAAAGAAAGTTAATAGAGACCAAGAGAAAGTTCTTTGAACAGAACGGAGGTTGGCTGTTACAGGAAAGGCTGTTAGCAGTAAACTCGGCTGGTAACACCGAGCCAACCAAGGTCTTTACAGAGGAAGAGCTCCGAGAAGCCACCAATAACTTTGACAAGGACCGCATTCTTGGAAACGGCGGTTATGGTACCGTCTATAAAGGCATATTACCCGGCGATCAAGTAGTAGCAATCAAGAAATCAAAGGTGGTGGATCAGAACCAGATTGAGCAATTCATCAACGAAGTGGTGATCCTGGGTCAGATCAACCACCGTAATGTGGTGAAACTTCTTGGATGCTGCTTGGAGACAGAGGTGCCGCTCCTGGTTTACGAGTTCATCTCGAACGGGACCCTTTATGACCACATTCATCAATCGCAGACGATGACTAACGAGATGGGGAAGGCCTCTTGGAGACTGACGTGGAGAGAGTGCTTACGGATCGCTTCGGAAGCGGCTGATGCTCTTGGATACTTGCATTCGGCAGCTTCTCCGCCGGTGGTTCATCGGGATGTTAAATCCATGAACATCCTACTCGACTACGACTACACTGCCAAGATAGCTGATTTTGGAGCTTCTAGACTGATCCCCATGGACCAATCTCAGCTGTCCACATTGGTCCAAGGAACACTGGGGTATCTCGACCCCGAGTACTTCCACTCTAGTCTGTTGACCGAGAAGAGCGATGTTTACAGCTTTGGAGTTGTTCTTGCTGAGCTTTTGACAAGGCAAAAGCCACTTTCTCCATCAAGGCCAGAGGAAGACCGGAACTTGGCTACCTTCTTTGTCGGATCAATTGAGCATGAAACGTTGTTTGACGTTTTAGATCCTCAGTGGCTAAGTGAAGCTTCTACGTTCGAGCTTGTTTCTATGGCGTCCATAGCACAAAGATGCTTGAAATTGAGCGGTAAAGATAGGCCGACCATGAAAGAGGTTTCGATGGAGTTAGAGGCAATAAGAAAAATTAAGAATCAGGCTCAAGAGAATCAAACACTGCGTGGGCATGAAGACTCTGAAACTACTATGTTGAGACATTTTTATAGTAGCAGCAAAGCGACGGAAACGGAATCCTCTACCTTTTCGGTTGACGAAGAAACGGACCTATATCCCATCACTCGGCGGGGAGGCTGGAATTAATATGCGCATGGAGGAAGAACGGGAACAAATGACCGTTTACATTGCACGGCTCTAATGTATTGAAACTCAATAAAGTGTGTGTATATATATATAAGAGTATGTAACACTACAACCTAAAATCTATATAGGTTGTGAAGTGTGAAAGTGTATTTTCGATTATTGTTTTGTGTGTTCTCTTAGATACTTTTCTCGGAGTCATGACCATCCTGTTTTGCACTGTTTTAATTTAGTTGTTTCATTTTATATTAGTTTAGTTACTAGGGATGCACATTGGAACCGAGGGGACGGAGACCTGCGGCGACCCAACGCTGCAATCGTGTTCGTGGATGACGAGAGCGTTCGATAGTATGATATATATATATATATATATATATATATATATATATATATATATATATGAAGAGAGCGTCTACCTACCCTTGGGTTGAATTGTTAGTACACAGCCAAAGAAATGGGTACACGCACAAGTATTGCTCTTATCATTGGGACTAGAGGCCTTTTAAGAAGTATTTGGAACTCATACATACTCTCTGTGGCAGTGTGGTTGCAAATTATGAAGCGTAAGATATTAACATGACCACAATTAATTATTGAAGCAGGAGCAATGAAGAATACAAAAGTCAATCTACAATTTGAGTAAGGTGAACTGATATTGCTAAAACATGCACACAACGATTGTGAAACTATGAAGATAGAAACACATCAACCTGAAATGGGAAAACTAGCTATCAGAAAAAGATTGAACATTTGCTCCAGGCAACACAGCAGCAGACCAGAAAACTAACATTCAGCAAAGCAAAGACCAAAGAAGACCGAGAATTGGCTTCCAGGTAAGAAACACGATTAATTGAATTGTCCTATGGTTTTCCAACAAGCCCAAGAACCATCATACCCATCGTGTTTCTTAGTCGTCCAACGAGAAGGAGAGCTATCAGGAGTCGTATGCTCGCCAAGAGTACCCGCGGAACAGTCGTACGACACTCCGATGCCCATTTTCAATTGGAAGAAGAGCCTCTCGACTGCCTCACCGTCCCGGGAGAGGAACATGCCGAGAAACTTGGTGAGCGCGGCCTCAAAGCGTATCGCAGACGAATGAATCCTCGTCCAAGACTCTGCGATCCCGTATTCCTTCATGACCCATACATCAACATAATGGGTATCATGGCCTCGGTTCACCCGGAGTGTGATGGCAGCGAGGCGGCCATGGATGGGGAAGACGCCCCTCCTCATCGTACGACGATCATCACCATAATGAGGCAGAAGTGGTCCTGGGATGAGCCCGAAGACCTCCTCGGCGAAATCGAATTGCAGGACGGAACAACGGCCGACGGCCCAATGACAGCAGCCGTTAACAACGGCCTGGGGCAAGAAATCCAAATCCAACTCCCGAGTGATCTTAGGAAACCATCCCCCTTTCCATATATCAGAGTGGTCGATGCGTCTCCATCCACCGCGTCTTAGGCTGTACACAAAGGCCCTGTAAAAGAAACCTACTAGCTGGGTTACCACAACCGTCTTATAGTCTAGCACGGCCTCCACGCCACCAGCTTTAGCTTTGTGGATGATGCTACTGAAACCGTAATGCGATACGTCACCACTGAGCATCAAAACAGGGGGGTTGGGAAGGATCTTGTAATCCCCCGTTGCAATATTCGTAATGCATTATGTGGTTCCTTAGAGCGAAGGAGTTCTCAGAAACCACGGCGTAGGACCCAGCACTTTTATATTAAGCTCCAAAACCTCCGCAATCTGCTCCCAGTTTTTGAAGAGCAACGGAAGATTGGGAAGACTCTTCACAATCTGGTCACAGTCAAGGCGTCTCACGGCCTTGTGCAGCGCTCCGACTTCGAACACCGGGGCTGGGGACTCGGAAAGGGGATCCGTGCTCAAGTCATGGAAGCTGGGCTTGCCTAGCCAATAGAAGAAGAGCCGATTGTCGTTCTGGTGCAGTGGTGCTGGAACTCGAGGCGATGGCAGCGGTGGAAATCGACAAAGTAGCGGGATCGGATCAGAGAGCGCCAGCTCTTGCACACGGATTTGAATCTGAGGATCGATTTCGTCGGAAGCCTCACCAGAATCTCCGTAATCACACCTTCTGGCAGAGGATGATGAGCATGTTGTTGAATCGCACTTGAACTGTCTTCGTCTACTTTACGCCTCATCCATTCTCGAGTCCAAGGGCATGGATATGAATATGATGATGTACCTGCTGCCATGGCCTCCAACAAACCTTCATCAAGGCTCAAGCAATTACAGAGAGAAGGAATTTTTGTGTCTTAACCATCAAGTTTATCCTTACTTAGACTAACCTCGTTTTATAATTTCGGAACCTATTGGGAATTTTTGGATATCTAGCCTATATCTTTTTTGGTCTGTGCCCTGGTTTCCGGCCCAAAGGGCCGACTAGTCCAGTTCGAGGCGGGTCCCGGGGTTAAGGTTTTAAACCTCTCCCAACGTTGTTGCGGGGGATCGAACCTTAGTTCTCCCTACCAAGTGCAGCCCCTGGCACCACTGCACCAACAGCTCGTTGGTATCTAGCCTATATCTTTATATTCTACTTAGCAATTTTCCTTCGAAAAAAAAAATACTTTTTGATATATCTTTTTCAATTAGATTTTTTTTGGTCAATATCTTTTTCAATTAGATAAGATATAACTTGGAAGACAAGGTAAGGTAAACTTTTCTCCTATATAATTTCTCGTCGTACCACGTACGTCTTTGTCTTAAATTTTAAAATTATTTTAAATACACTATATTATTCAATTTATGCACATTTAATTCCATTTATTAATAAAATACATCATGATAGTACTATTATATTTAACTAGTATAAGTTCTCATGCCTTAAAGACACGATTTTGATTTTAACAAAAAACTTGTTTTAAATTTTATATAAAGTTATTCAAGAGAATAGTTTTATATAAAATCTTGTATTATTTTAATTTTATTTTCTTCTTATGATACTTATTTTAATGGTATATTATTTATTTTTATTATAATATATTCTTTTAATGCAACAAAGTTTTGTAGTATTATAATTTTTAGATAAGGATTAAATATTTGTTTTTATCAATAAGTTTATTTATTTTTATATTTATTCTCTTAATACTTGATTTCATAAGGATTATACTATATTCTTTATTGCAATGCAACGTTGTATTGTCCTCTTTAGTTTTGTAATTGATGTATAAAGAAAGGATAAAATAATAACATATTAGATAGATTCTAGGTTAAAAATATATCATTTAAATGGAAATAAGTAGGGAAGAAGAGTGTATCAACATTAAACATCAAGTCTAATTATCATTTCTTAGTTAATAAAGCGAAAAATGACTTGGAATAAGTATCAACATTGAACAGAGAATAATACGAACTTTAAAAAAAACATATATAGCCAAACTATGTGCATATATACCAAAAGCAATACGACTCCAAATTCCTATGGAATCTTCGGTGAATGTGATGACACGATATTCGGAAATATAACTAGATTGAATTTTATTAAAATTGATGACGTGTCAAAGATGATTGGATTAAAAATATATTTTTTATTATTCTTAATAATACATTTTTTTATTAATTGTTCAAAACCCCCGTTACTCTGGATCTCCCTCACTGGTTTTCTACAATTGGCTTTGTGGAAGAAGCCATGTCTCTTTATACATCCTAATTTCAAGTGCACCTTGAAGATACCAATACTTGGTGATTACTTGTAGATTATACTTTGAAAAAATCTGTTTCAAGGAAAATTATCAAGGATTTCGGTGTGAAACTTTTAATGAAAAAAATGTATTCATAAACTAACAAAAACATTAATATTAGGATGATTGTGAGAAATTTTGTAGAAACTAAAAGCAAAAAGAAAACTAACCTGAGCACTAGCTAGGAGACTACTTCTCTTTACATAAAATTCTACAAATTTGCCACCAAAGAGTACGAAGGGTGAGGGATTTAGAGTTGCACGTATGCTAAATAGTGAAGTTGGAATTTCAAATTATTGAAACGTTAGAGATGAGATGAATGAAAAATGTGACATTTGCACATAATTTTTCACATTTAATTATTTTGGATTTTTTTTCACTAAACAATGGACATCTGTAAATGATTGTAAAAAAAATAATTAAATGTTGTTTATATCAATTTCATTTAGTAACTAGGTAGATGACCAATGCTATTACACGAGATCTTATTGATTTGCTTTTATATGAGCCAAAATAATTTATTTTCTGTTTGTCGTTTTAACTTCTTACATCTTTATAGGAACAAGTAAGGTATAAAATTCTAGGTTGTAAATTTGTCACGCATTTGGGTCGATATATCATATGTGTTGATTTTAGTTTGTTGGGTTCACACATATAAGTATTTTTATGAATACATGTGAAGGTTTTACCAACATCTAAGTTTTCCCGAGGTAAGATTTCCTTAGTAACTTTAGTTTTTGACGTTGCATTTCTCGGGTAGTTCTTTACATGAGCCAGTTATTTAATACAATTAATCATAATTATTAATGAGCATAACTGTAAGAAAAGATAAAATCTACCCTTAATGTGCTCATATATTCAGAAATCTGAGATAACTTTTGCTCATTAAGAATTATGATTAATTGTACTAATATTAAATTGCTCGCGTAAAGAACTAAACGACAAATAACGGTAAACAGATATATTTGAAGAAAGGGGAATCTTTCATGTTCAATTACGCATTATATCGACAAAGATAGAATACACAATGGGAAAAACGACAAAATAAATCTGACTCAACATCATTTGACTCGACATTAATTACGTAACACCTGTAAGAAGCTAAAACGACAAACAAAAGATAAAGTCTACCCTTAATTTACTCATATATTCAGAAATCTAAGTATAACTTTTGCTCATTATGATTATGATTAGTCATATTTATTAAATATTCGTATAAAGAACTAAACGACAAATAACGTTAAAAATTAAACTTACTGAGAAAATCCTACATTGGGAGAAATTAGTAGTTGATAAAATCTTCACATATGTGCATAAAAATACTTATATGTCCGACCAAAAAAATAAAAACACTTATATGTGTGAAAATAACAATCCATTTTCAACAAACTAAAACCAACACATATGATATATCGACCAAAAGTGATCTTGACAAGTTTACAACCTAGCATTTTATACATTTCTTTTCCTATAAATATGTTGGAAATTTCCTATTTAGTCAATACAAATAAGAATGGCAAATATTTTTATTCACATAAGCTTATATGATTGAGTGATTGACCATGTTAATTCACCTAAACAAAAAAGCAACATACGCAATCTACACTTAATGAATACCTATGTTCACAAAACTATGTGATATAGTTTTTTCATCTCAAATTGTGATATGTGGCAATATAAATTGATAGTTAGATACATTGATCATTTTCTTTGTACTGGAGATGCATTGACATTATATTATGTCATCACAATCTTCTTCTTCTGTTTTAATAAAAACAATGCGGTTAATGTCCCAATCCTTAATGCCAAACAATGAATTGGAGTTCATGTCTTCATGCAACTGATCTAGCATAAAACATTAAGTATGTAATTTATCACGGTTCAAGTAATCAACATTATCATTAATTACTAAATGAAATTGAAATAATCAGCATTTAATTTTTTTCTACAATCAATTACACCTGTCCATTATTTGAAAAAAAAACACAAAAAATTAAATGTAAAAATTTATGAGAAAATGTCACATTTTTCACTCTCTCATCTCTTACATTTCAATAATTTGAAATTACAACATCACTTTTTAGCATAAGTATAACCCTACATCCCCCACCCTTCTTATGTTTTGGTGGCAAACTTGTAGAATTTTATGTAAAGAGAAGAAGTCTCTTGAGGTTAGTTTTCTCTTGATTTCATTTTCTACTAAATTTCTTGCTACCATCTCAATTCTAATGTTTGTGTTAGTTTATTCATACACTTTTTATCAAAATTTTCACACAAAAATCCCTTATAATTTTCCACGAAACAGATTTTTTCAAAGTATAATCTACAAGTAATCACCAAAAAAACTAACTTCGGATCGGAGGTTTTACAAAGAAAACTTTGGATTTCATGAACTTTTTATCAATCATTTTTATTTCTCATATTTGTGGCAAGAAATAAAATTGTGCATGTATTGTTTGAGGGGTTCCATACCTTAGGCCATCTCCAATGGGTGAGATCCAATTGAGCCTCTAGTAAATTAAAAATTATTATTTATATTTTGATGAGGGCCCGTCCCTCTTGGTCCCTTATGTGAAGGACTTATCTTATATACACTCACATCAATTCAATTTTTTATATTTTTTCACTTTTTTTATGTTTGGCGAGGGACTCCTTGAGAACCCCATTGTAGATGCTCTGTTGGTACTTATTCTTTTGACTTTAATCAATCAATTTAGAATAACTTAGTTGAGTTTTTCACCCATTTCATTGTTTTTAAAAACATTTTTTTATAATTATTGGATTTTGATTTATTTTTCACAATGTTTTATGGGATTTATTACTAATATTGTATGTCTTTGTCATTATGTGTTCTTTTCTTCTTTCTTTAGTGAATTCTCTTAGTTCTTGTTTGATTGAATCTAATTGAGATATAAAAGACTAAATATAGGCGGAATTGGGTGAGGGGGCGAAATAAGGGTAAAAATGAAACAAATGGACTCATGGTGACATTAATGAAGAGAATGGGCTAATTTTGAAAATGCATTGTGACATTAATGAAGAGAATGGGTTAATTTTGAAAATGCATGGTGACATTAAAGAATAAAACCCCCCATCTCCTCTCCTCCCTTCTCTCTCCTCCCATTATTTCCCAGATTTGGAATTCTCTCTCTCTCCCTCTCCCTCTTTCCTCTCCCCCCCATCTGCTCATCTCTCCCTCTCCCTCACCCTTTCCCTCTCCCTCTTTCCTCTTCCCCTCCCTCTTCTCATCTCTCCCTCTCCCTCTTCATCCATAGATGACGGCAACGAGGCCGTGGTGAGCGACTTTTCGAGGGCGAGTTGCGAGGTGGCCGACGAGACGACGAGGATACCGGAGCTTGGCGGCCGACGAGGCGAAGAGGTGGCCGACAAGGTGGGCGACGAGGTGTTTAAAGGTATGTATACTAACTCTAGATCTAGATCTAGTTTGTTTTTTTTAGATTTTTTAGATCTAGGTTTTTTTTTAAACTTCTAGATCTAGAATTTCTAGATCTAGGTTTTTTTTTGAAAGTTTTAGATCTAGAAATTCTAGATCTAGGGTTTTTTGAAAGTTTATATTTCTAGATCTAGATTTACGGGGCTGTCATCGGGTTTTCATCGGCGTTTCTTGATCATAGATTTAGATCTATGATTTGTTTAGATCTAATGTCAAAATCTGTACGTGGTGACAAGTTTTTAGGCTGGTAACAAAACTGTAGCAATGACATGTTGAATCTAACCAAGTTTTCTTTGTGGTGACAAAAACTGTATGTGTTTTAGAGTTTTTTGTGTTTGTCACCAAGTTTTGTGCGCAATCTAGGGTTTTTTGTTTTTCAGTTTGGTGACAGAATCTACACGCGGTGACATGTTGAATGTAAGCAATTTTTCTTTGCGGTGACAAGATTTGTACGTGATCTAGATTTTTGCTGTTTTGTCACCAAGTTTTGTGTGTGATCTAGGGTTTTCTGTTT
Organism: Polygonum aviculare; assembly: GCA_934048045.1. Classification (NCBI taxonomy): domain Eukaryota; kingdom Viridiplantae; phylum Streptophyta; class Magnoliopsida; order Caryophyllales; family Polygonaceae; genus Polygonum; species Polygonum aviculare. The sequence continues at coordinate 15,914,812 of OW204024.1, forward strand.
TCCAGTTTGGTGACAAAATCTGTACGCGGTGACATGTTGAATGTAATTCAGTTTTTAATGTGGTGACAAAATCTGCATGCGATATAGGATCTCTGTTTGGTTTAACATGTCACCACATTTTGTGCTGGGTGACAGCTTTGATTGCTAGGTGATGATAAGTTTTTATATATTACTTTTAATTATAGCCTATTAGCTCAAATGGTAGAGCAACGTGCCTAGCGTAGGATAATGTGGGTTCGAATCCCACATAGGCTTACTAATAATTTTTGATGACAAGTTTAAGTGCAATTTGGGGGTGGTTCTAGGTAAGGTGACAAGTTTTTGTACGTGATGAACAAATTAGAGTGCAATATTGGTGATATTAGTTTGAGAGGTGACAAGTTGTAAACGCGATGACAAGGTTTTGTATGGGGGGGGTTGTACGTGGTGACAAGGTTTTGTATGGGGGAGGGGACTTCTCTGTACGCGGTGACAAGGTTTTGTTTGGTGGTGACAGGTTTGGGTGTCATGACGCCATGTTCTGGGATGTTTTTGTAGTTGTCACCAAAAAAGTCTATTTACCTCATTATTTCACCGCGCCGTCCACTTCCCCTATTGTTGTCACCATCTGAGTCCATTTACCCAAAATCCTCCGTTGAATATCATGAAAGTAAAATGAAGGTCTACTACATGTTGATTTGTAACATTTGTTAATGCTTTGTTATATTATTTCTTACAACTCTTATGTGTATAATTTCAACATGAACATATATTCTCGTTAAACTTAAGAATCACTTTGATTAAACTCTTGACCACTTAAGTCCCATATAGAAGGGTTATTGGTACGAATTACGGGGATATATTGAGAGATCTTAAGTTTGATCCTTGTATATGTTTTACATTGGGATGAAAGACCAATCAATACAAACTAGTTTATGTGGTTCGTGATCCTTGCTTAAAAATCTAAAATGAACAAACTCTTACTTTTTTCAGTACTCTAATTCTTATTATGTCATAGGTGTAAAGACAAAAGAAAATGTTAAAAAGTTTGTTACAAAACAAAACAAAATAGATTTTAGATAAATAGAGCACATAGGTGAAAAAACAAAACAAAATAAACTCATCATTATTCAAGTTTTGTTTTCCTTCAATGAACATGTTAAAAAGGTTATTACATCGATCATACAAGTGTAATAACCTAAACGGCAAACAAATTAAAAGATAAAATCTACACTTAATGAATACATATGATGTATCCAAAAATTATAGTATATGGAAAAATTTTGTTCATCAAAAGTATATGATTGGCCATATTCATTAACTTGCTCGTGTAACATACCGACGACAAATCACGATAAACATGTATATTTAAAGAAAGGAGAATCTTTCATGTATAATCCCGCATTATATCGACAAACAGAGAATACATAATGGTAAAACGACAAAAAAAATCTGAATCAACATCATTTGACTCGACATTATGTAACACATGTAAGAAGCTAAAACGACAAACAAAAGATAATGTCTACCCTTAATGTGCTCATATATTCAGAAATCTAAGATAACTTTTGCTCATTAAGAATTATAATTAATTGTATTAATTAAATTGCTCGCGTAAAGAACTAAACGATAAATAACGGTAAAGATATATATTTAAAGAAAGGGGAATCTTTCATTCTCAATTACGCATTATATCGACAAAGATAGAATACACAATGGGAAAAACGACAAAATAAATCTGACTCAACATCATTTGACTCGACATTAATTACATAACACCTGTAAGAAGCTTAAACGACAAACAAAAGATAAAGTCTACCCTTAATGTACTCATATATTCAGAAATCTAAGTATAACTTTTGCTCATTATAATTATGATTAGTTATATTTATTAACTTGTTCATATAAAGAACTAAAAGACAAATAACGTTAAAAATTAAACTTATTGAGGAAATCTTACATTGGGAGAAATTAGTAGCTGATAAAATCTTCACATATATGCATAAAAATACTTATATGTCCGACCAAAAACATAAAAATACTTATATGTGTGAAAATAACAATCCATTTTCAACAAACTAAAATCAACACATATGATATATCGACCAAAAGTGATGTTGACAAGTTTACAACCTAGCATTTTATACATTTCTTTTCCTATAAATATGTTGGAAATTTTCTATTTAGTCAATACAAATAAGAATGACAAATATTTTTATTCACAAAGCTTATATGATTGAGTGATTGACCATGCTAATTCACCTAAACAAAATAGCAAGATATGCAATCTACACTTAATGAATACCTATGTTCAGAAAACTATGTGATATAGTTTTTTCATCTCAAGTTGTGATATGTGGCAATATAAATTGATAGTTAGATACATTGATCATTTTCTTAGTATTGGAGATGCATTGACATTATATTATGTCATCACAATCTTCTTCTTCTGTTTTAATAAAAACAATGCAGTTAATGTCCCAATCCTTAATGCTAAACAATGAATTGGAGTTCATGTCTTCATGCAACTGATCTAGCATAGCAAATTAAGTATGTAATTTATCACGGTTCAAGTAATCAACATTATCATTAATTACTAAATGAAATTGAGAAAATCGGCATTTAATTTGTTTTTAACAATCAATTACAGCTGTCTATTATTTGAAAAAAAAAACACAAAAAATTAAATGTAAAAATTTATGAGAAAATGTCACATTTTTTACTCTCTCATCTCTTACATTTCAATAATTTGAAATTACAACTTCACCATTTAGCACAACTATAACCCTACATCCCCCACCCTTCTTATGTTTTGGTGGCAAACTTGTAGAATTTTGTGTAAAGAGAAGAAGTCTCTTGAGGTTAGTTTTCTCTTGATTTCATTTTTCTACTAAATTTCTTGCTACCATCTCAATTCTAATGTTTGTGTTAGATTATTCATACACTTTTTATCAAAAGTTTCACACAAAAATCCTTGATAATTTTCCATGAAACAGATTTTTTCAAAGTATAATCAACAAGTAATCACTAAAAAAACTCAAAGAAAGCTTTGGATTTCATGAACTTTTTCTCAATCATTTTTATTTCTCACATTTGTGGCCAGAAATAAAATTGTGCATGTATTGTTTGAGGGGTTCCATACCTTAGGCCATCTCCAATGGGTGAGATCCAATTGAGCCTCTAGTAAATTAAAAATTATTATTTATCTATTTTGGTGAGGGTCCGTCCCTCTTGGTCCCTTATGTGAAGGATTCCTCTTACATAGACTCACATCAATTCAATTTTTAATATTTTTTTCACTTTTTTATGTTTGGCGAGGGACTCCTTGAGAACCTCATTGTAGATGCTCTGTTGGTACTTATTCTTTTGACTTTAATCAATCAATTTAGAATAACTTAGTCGAGTTTTTCACCCATTTATTGTATTTCAAAACATTTTCTTATAATTATTGGATTTTGGTTTATTTTTCACAATGTTTTATGGGATTTATTACTAATATTATATGTCTCTGTCATTATGTGTTCTTTTCTTCTTTCTTTAGTGAATTCTCTTAGCTCTTGTTTGATTGAATCTAGTTGAGATATAGAAGCTTAAATATAGGCGTTGAATATCATGAAAGTATAACGAAGGTCTACTACATGTTGATTTGTAACATTTGTTAATGCTTTGTTATATTATTTCTTACAACTCTTATGTGTATAATTTCAACATGAACATATATTCTCGTTGTAATACTCGGTTCTAATCGTTCTTGTATCGATCCCGTTTCTTGCCCCGCAAGCTACTTTTTCGGTTCTTCGGGGTAAGAAAATTAAATACCCTTAAAAAATATTTAACAATAAATGTATTTCGTTATATAAGCATTGTTAGCGTAGCGTATGGTGGCCAAAATCTTTCTCTTACGACTAGGAAAGATCCATCTAGGATCGTTAACAACCAAATTGAGTCGATTTAGCTAAATTAAAACCACCCAGTCGAATATCTATCCAAATCCAGATAACCATATCTTTAGCCTAGCTTAAAAGTCTATTTAATCTGATTAGCCTTACCCCTAGCATCGTATCGTTATTCAGTCGTACTTTGATCAAACCCTGCCGCCACCATTCTCGTCCATTGCTGGAACCGTGTTTAATCGTCGCCGTCCGTCCTTGTGCACCGGTGAGTCTCGTCCTTCCATCCCTTATCTTTGGTTCCCCTTCGTCCTGGCAACTCATTCGAACACTTCTTTGTTTGTGTTTAGGTGTGTCCGTCTCTGTCGATTCCGTCGTCGTCACCATCCTTGTCCGGTGTTTGATTATCCGAGACCGTCTTCATCCTCCTCCGTAGCATAGTTCCTTCGTCTTTCAGGTAAGTCGATTTTCGACTTGCTCAATCCTGTTCTAGCCTGTTAGGGTTGCGTGGTAGTTGTGGGATTGGTTTTGGGAACTAATCCCGATCGATCTTTTAAAATGTTTTGATATGTGTGCTGTGTGTGTGAAGGATTTTGGAAACCCGTTTTTGAAAGTTGTTATCTACGTACACATTCCTTGATTCAGTTTATGAATGTTGAATCGAAGCCAAATTTTTCCATGAAATGGAACAAAAATTCTCAATTAAGTTGGTATAAACTTTGTCAATATCAAGCTTGATGACAATCCACCTTGAGCCTTATGAGTTATAAGTGTATTTACATGAATGCTTCTATATCAATATTCTGAATTCAAGATAAAGTAATACCATTAACTAAATCCGAGAGATCATCAGCTCAACCCACAATTCTATCCCTATCCAAAAAAGATCAAATAATTAAAATCAAATACACGCCTCCTATTTATTCCGATTTCTGAAAATAAGAGGTGTTTATGTAATTTGAGAGAATCATGTGATTGGTTTTAAATAAATGAAACTTATTAAAAGAGATGTAAGATTTCTCTTATATTATTCGACTAAAAATAAAGTTTGTTATCAATATAGAAAAGGTATATAAATGATAGGTGATTTGATCATGTAAATATAGGAAATAACTTAGTCTTAAAATGATACGTTTATTTAAGTAAATCAAATAGTAAAGTGATAAAATTGATTTTTTTTTAAATATGGTGCAGGGGTAGAATCAACGTGACAAATAAAAAAGGTTGGCTTTTATAATATCCCCTATCAATTAATGATACATAAATAAGTAGATCATATCAAAATAAGCAATATATAGTACGATGTGAAATAATTTTAATTCGAGTAATATTTTATTTTTCATATTATTTATTTTCCTACAGTTTGATATTTTTATTAATTTGTATGACAGTAACAATCATCATGATAACTATATACTAAAGTGAAGGTTAAAAAAATATTTAGTACGACACATCGCAACTCTTTATTGGACCGCTTCACCCATCTTTATTAAAACAATTTAATTTATTTAATTGGTTGAAACTTCATTGTAGACCCCATATTAAGTTGTACACATAATAAATCTATCCAAAATTGTACACATAATGAAAATCCACTCTTTATAATATTAATAAATATATTTTTATTTAATTATATTTTTAGCCTAGAATCTATGTAGTATGTTATTCATCTTATCCTTTCCTTATACAATAATTGTAAAAATTTGATATTTATGTATGTAAATAAATAAAGCTAAACATCAATATTGTAGGCTCTATGCAAATTTATATAAAACTTAAAGTGATATTTTTGTTAAATCAAAATCGTATTATTAAAGATATAATAAACCACATTACTACTTTATTAAATCATTTTGACTATTTGACATTTAACAAACTTATTTTTTATTGGTTAAAATTTTTATTGTAGATTCTACATATATAAACAAAAGTTATACATATAATTTACATTTGATTTTTTCCAAATAAATATAAAAATATTATTATTACTATAAATAAAATAAAGAAACTTATTGATAAAACCAAGTATTCAATTCTTATACAAAAATTATAATCCTACAAATCTTTGTTTGATTATAAGAATGTATTATAGCACAAATAATCTATCATTAAAATCAATCCTATAAGAAGTAAATTAAGTAAAACAATACAAGATTTTATAATATCAATCTATTCTCTTGAATAACTTATATAAAACTCAAAGTGAATTTTTTGTTAAATCAAAATCTTGCCTTCAAGGCCTAGGGACTGATACTAGTTTGTTATTAATTTGGTGGCTAAATTTTGAAATTTTTGTTGTTAGTGGAAGGTAAAATCCATATTACTTGAATGATGGAAATTTACAACGTGAATTAATATGGTTTGTGCTTTGTGTTATTTGCCTATCAATGGATATTTTAAAGATGGATAGTATGACTTTAAAAATAGATATCGGATGAATAAGAAAAAAGATAAATTCAAAGATTAGATTAGGAAATTGTAAGTATAAATTATTTGTCTTCAAAGATAGATAATAGATAAATACAAAAAAGATAAAATTAAAGATTAGATCAATTAAAAAAATAAAAATATAACATCTATATTATTGTGGTATAAAGCAGAGTGAATGTCTTAACAAAAATTTGTGTCACGTTTCATTTCTATAATAAAATAATCAACTGGCTTTCCTTTATGCAAATCAGGTAGATAGAATCTCATATAATCTTATCCCGTAAAAAAATGCTTAAAATTTACCAAAATATATGAGTTATCCCTTCACAAGAATTAGTTGTAATCTTCTAATAAGTATTATTATTTAAGAAAACAAGATATTAATCATATGAGTAATTTTTGAATAAATCCAACTTATTTATATTATGAGCTGATTTACGATCATTGGTAAAAAACACTAATCAAAATAGGATTATAAATATATGTGATGTGAGAATTTTAACGTGATAATTGGTGTAATGGTGTTACAAATTTACAAAGGATATATAATTTTAAATCCCACGTACCATGTAGAGGGGGTTAATTTTCTACCTACTAAATTTAAATTTCCTATCTTTTCAAACTACCACCATTTCGAAGATAAAATCATGCGATAATCTTTGAAGCCATACCTATATCTAAATCTAAAGGATTAATTTCTATTTAACAACATCCCTATATTATTTTTGTATCGAAGAAGTTCATGAAACATATCTATATTTAGTGACGGAACCAGAAATTTCACCGAGTGGGGCTAAATATACATCATATAGAATTGTTTTTGGGAAAGGTCATGGGAGCTGTCAATCGAGTGGGTTGGGACAGGGTCGGTTCTGGTCATTTTGGGGTTCGGGCCAATCCGGATGTGAGTCAAATCTATATATTTTAACAATTGGGTTGGACAATTTCGTCTCGGATTTTAATTTAATCAGATAAATTTGATTTTTTGGGTCAATTTCGATCGAGTTATTTAGATTTCCGGTTGCTCGGATTTCGATTCTGGCCATATTTTGAATAATGATTTTTGTCTTAGTTTAATTACCTATAACACTAAATATTAGTGTGATTAAACTTAAATTCAAAAATATGATTATAAAAATATTCATTATTATTATTTTGTAAAATAAAATAAATCATCACGTGTATTTTAATATATATCAATGTATCTCATTTATTTTATCAAAAGATATTGTACATTTTTTAGAGGTACATATAACTATATGTGATCGTTTCATGTAAATTTGTCATTGAATTCAAGGTTGTAAATTATTTTGAATCTAGTGCTTTTGTGTCAGGAGACTTTGTTTTTTTAATGATATCGATTCGGATAAGTTAGGGTTTTAAAATGATTTTGCATTGGGTAATTTCGAACATCAATTTACATCGGACTAATACATTCAAATATAACTAGTTTTGGATTAATGGTCAACTAGTTTAACCCCCATACCATGTACGGGTAATGTGATTAAAAATCTAAATTACTATAAATATGATTTAGTAAATATTATTATTTAATAAAGATTAAGATAAAATCGGAAAATAAAATTATATGAGTTTTCATTTTCTTTTATAATTTTGAAAAAGTCCAAATTTTAAAAAATAAATAATTAGACTATATCTATATTTATTTTTTTTTTCATGATAAAGATCATGTTTTATTAAATATAAATAATATACATATATGTATATATTAAATAAATCTTCCTATAGATGATAGATCTTCCTAGGTGTTATATCTTAAATTATATATTTCTATAGATATCTTCCTATATGTTTTTTAAAATTATCAAATCATATTATATATGAGAAAGAGTCAAGTAAGAAAGACTCTTATGGTGAGAAATAGGAATGGCTATCCACCGTAGGATCTAACGGATCTAATGACTGAGATTATATCAATTTTTGCCCTCCTACTTCGCTCAGACCAGACCCCGACCTCTCCCCGTCGCCTCTCTGGCTCCGTCCGCCTCCCCCGTCGCCGCCCCAACCTTGTCATCGACTCTGGCCGCTTCTCCTCCCGCTCTGCTTCGCTCAGGCCCCGACTTCTCCCACCGCCACCAGCTTTGCCGATCTATCCCCTCCCCAAACCCTAGCCGGCGATGTCGTAGTGATTCAGGTCGATTCCGGTGACGGTCACAAGCTATCGGTTGTACGGATCCGGAACGTAGAAGACGCCGATGTAATTGCAAACGCCGGATCTGATCCAATTGGAGGTGACGATTTTCAGATCTGGAAGAGCCGGAGCGAACGCCTTGAGACCTCGGTGGCCGACGATCGACGGTCCGCTAGGCCTCTCGGAGCAAGACTCGGAGCTCTACGCTCGTAGATTCTACAAGTTCGGCATCCTCCTCCTCCCATGGCTTTGGGCCGTCAATTGCTTCTACTTCTGGCCCGTTCTTCGTCACTCCCGCTCCTTCCCTACCCTCCGAAAATGTACCTTCTCTTTCCCTCTCTCTCTCTCCTCCTCTAGGTTTACGGAGTTTTGTATGGGAATGATGCTGGAATTGAGGTTTTGAAGTCGAATTGGTTCAAGAATTCAATTCGCATTGTGTGAATGTTGTGAATAGAGTCAATTGTAGGCGTATTTGGTTCTGTTGCTCTGCGTATTCGGCGAAATTAGGGCACTTTTGTGATAGAAGTGCTTCTTGTATGGGAATTTGGTCTCCGTGGTCAGTTTTGTATGGGAATGGTTCTGGAATTGAGGTTTCGAAGTCGAATTGGTTCAAGAATTTGAAGTCATTGGTCAGTAAGATGTAGAGCCAGGAAAACTGAGTTGATCTGTGTGATAGGGTGAGGGTTAGAGGCTTTGCCATTTACTTTTCATGGTTGCTGAGGCAGCCAGATAAATTGTGTGCATGAATTAGTCAATGCATGTTGAATTTTTCTGCAGGCTGCTCTAATTCGATGTTCTTACTCTAATTCAATCAAAAGACATATAAATATTGATGAACAAATTGATCATAAAGTTGTACAAATTTGACCATTGATGGTGAAAAAAATTGTACAAAATTTATTATTATTATTTTGAATTTTTTTATTATTTTTTTTTCTAGACGAAAAAAGATTATTTTTTTTATTTGTAGTACCGCATGTATGGGATTATAAAAATATAAAACATATTGTAATTATAGAATAATTTAGTAAACAAAATTTACTTACTTTTTCATCCTTCAAAATTTGTCTCCAATTGTTAATATATATCATTTTCCCTATTTTCACAATTTTGAGACATTATAGGTCAATATAATATAAAATGAGCTGTTTTAATTGATTATTTTGTTTGAACTTATTTTTTATTTTAATACTATAATTTATTTGTATGAGTTATAATTTCTATGAACTGTTATTTATTTAAATTAATTAAAATATTATGTCAAAATTTAGAAATATAAAATAGGTGCAACATGATTCTAATGACTTTAAATATTGAAATAAATAAAATATATTTATCAACAATTATTTTATTATGAAAGATATAAGCTAAGTTATTATAAATAAGTTAAGTAAGAGATAAATATAAATTGATTTAATCTTAAAGATAAGAATAATAATTTAAATATAAAAAGGGCATCTATTATCAAAGTTATTTTAAATTCAAAAATTTTAAATTACCGCTTACATAAAGAGATTAAAAAGATAACTAATATATCAAATAGGACAGAATATCTTATCCAAGTTCAAAAAATATATTTTACATAAATTGATAATAAAGAATGCAATTAGATTAATTAAAATAACATGAAAAAGTTAATTGTTTAATTATGAGAGATAAAAGTAAATATTATACAGTTAAGGAAATTATAAAGATAAATAGTATGCCTTCAAAGATAGATATTAGATTGGTAAGAAAAAAGATAAAATTAAAGATTAGATAATTAAGAAAAATAAAACATATAAAATTGTTAATCAAGCGGGGCCAGAATCAACGTGGTGGCTCAAAAAAGGTCGGCTTTTATAATATATATATTGATTGATTGATTGATTGATTTACGGGTAGGATTTTTCTTAAATAATATCTATTTATTAAATAATAGATAATAAGTATTTGCTAAAATACTATCTATTTATTTAAGAAACAATACCACGAATAGATATTATTATTTACCAAAATAGATATTATTTGCGATAATATCTATTTATTTTAGCGCAAATAAATAGATATTATTATTTATTTGCGATAATAATCTATCTATTACTATATACTAAAGCGGAAGCAAATTCTGCCACCATATTGCGCCACATCACCCCTTTATTTAAAAATCTATCTTACTATATCTTAATTTTTATCATAATCTTCTACATACTTAATTAAGATATTAATTCTATATATCTTAGAACATGGGTTGTTTAATTAATAATTCTATCCAAATATATAAATTTCTATCTTATCATTATACACATTCAATTAATACATAGATCTATCATAAACCTTTTGTTTTTAAAAATATTTATTTCATCATAATATATAAATCATAATCATAATATTACCCATTTAATTAATATCATATTAAATTTAAATTAGTTTTCGTAATTTTGTTATGCCCTTTTTTAAAATATCAATTGTAGCAAATTCTACCACTATATTTAAGACAAATATTCAATATTTATTTCATCATAATATATAAATCATAATCATAATATTACCCATTTAATTAATATCATATTAATTTTAAATTATTTTTCGTAATTTTTTTATGGTATTTTTTAAAATATCAATTGTAGCAAATTCTACACTATATTTAAGACAAATATTCATCGTTGGATTTTGTTCTCTTTCATTTTTTGTGCATTGCAAACTTTAGAACCTTCCCCCTTAGAAATTTTCTTATAGATCCTATGACTTGTGGAGTTAGTGTAGTAGTCCTCTTGACCTTTCTCTCCACTCTCTAGAACTCTAATCCGCTCAAGAAGCTTCTTAGTTTTCTCCCTTTCTAGTTCAAGTTTTGAAGTTTTGCTTGCCTCAAACTCGCTAGGGAGAGAGTTCCTAGTGTCAGACTCATAGCCTAGTCCTCTTTTGGCTGGGACAAAAACTATTGGTTTGACTTCCTCAACGATGAGACTCTTTCCTAACACTTTCACTTCTTTCCTAAGCTTTGCGTTCTCCAGTTTAAGACACATCACTTCAGTTTTCAGGGATTTACTTTCCTCACAGGAAGACTCTAATTGTAAAGACACTGTAGCACAGTTCTCACATTCAACTACTATGTTTTCATTCATCCATTCTTTGTTTCATAGCAAGACTTTCTTCCATGATTTTACCAATGAGTTTAAGGAGTTTTGGTTTTGAACATTTCTCTAAGGAACGCATCATGGAATCATGAGTTACCTCTTGTGTGAGGTCTCGAGTCTCGTACAGATTTCATTTTCAAGTCCGTTAATTCCCGTTCATTCTTCGAGCAAGTTTCGGGACGAAACTTTTCTTAAGGGTGGTAGTATGTAACATCCGGCTCCGTCCTGTCCCGTTTCGTGTCGCTTCTTGATCCTCAAGTCACAAGGTCTTGGCCAAGATTTAATGAGATCAATTTCTAAAATATATATATATATATGTAATTTACTCAATAAAATTAAACTATCCAAGTTTAAAGCTTCGTTACTCTAGGTTATTTAAGAGGGTTGACCAAATTAAGGGTTTGACTAATCTTAAGTGAATTGAGCCAAGCTATATATTTGGAGAGTTTGCCGAGACCCTTTTTCCTCTTCTCGAAGGCGCCGTCATCAAAGCCGAATCCTCGCATGTGTTCTCGTTCTTCATTCTCGCCTAGTGTTCCGCTCATCGTCTTCGCCATTGCGTTCCGTCGCCGTCGAACTCGTCATGAACGGTAAGTGCCAACCGCCGTTCCTTCCGCTTCAAGCCATCGGCGCCGTGCCGATTTTCGATCGTCTCCGTCGCCGCCTTAGGTAAGCCTCCTTCTTTTTCGTTCGTGTCTCCGGTTGAGCGGGCTACCTCCGGGGGGTAGGTGGGTTGATCGTAAGGGTCCAGGGAGGGTGCGAGAAAGTTGGTCGGAGGCTGGCCGTGTATAGAGAAGAAGGTCGGGGATTTCGATCGGCCAAGTTCCAGATGAAGGAATTAAAACAAAGCATCTGTATTTTGGCTAAGAAAGTGGACGAGTTGAAGATGATTAAGGAGAAGCGTGTGTGGTGTAGGTGTGGGGCCTGGTTTGACTAGGAGTCAAAGTTGACTAGTCAGGGTGCTCAGATTTCCGAGTAAAAGTTTGAGTGGAATTAAGAATCTAGCCTAGCTAATTAATTTAGGTTTGAGGTAATTAGTGGGGTCGTATGGTGTCGAGTTGGGTTCGCATTGTGAAGTTGGGTTTAGATTCGATTCAGTTTTGGGTTCGGGGTTGGACCATAATTAATTTAAAGCTCGAGTCAATTCTTTCAATGTTTAAGCCCTAAATTTTGTTATTAAAATATCCAGGAGCTCGTAGTGGGTTTCGTTGAATTCTCGGATTCTAGTTGGAAGTTCATCATTCTCGAGGTAAGTCGATTTTCGACTTGCTCGGTTCTATTCTAGCTTGTTTGGTTTTGCATTGTGACTGTAGGATTGGTTTTGGGAACTAGTCCCGATCGTTTCTTTTAAAACGTTTTTTTTATGATTGTGATGCTATGAGTAAACATGTTTTATGAATGAGTGCTTGATTCGATTGTGAAAATGAGCAGTTCGCGACTGCCAGTGAAAATGAGTCGTCTAGCTAACGGCCAGTGAAAATGAGCAGGTCTATGACTGCCAGTTGAAAATGAGCAGTGGAGACTGCCAGTTGAAAATGAGCAACAGATGTTGCCAGTTTGTGTGCGAGTTGATGTGTTGTGGGTTTGCTATGAATGCTGTGGTGGTTTGTTTGACTTCGTTTGATCATGTGTCTGAGTGTACGGTTATAGGTTATGTGAAACTGTTTGTGACTAAACCTAGGACTGGACTTAGAGTTATGTGTGTGATTGTGGACTTTTGTTTGCTGACCTTAGAATAAAATCGTTTTGAAACGTCCTATGGTTGCCGTGCTTAGTCTAACTTGATAGAGTATCAGCTGACCCTTCGGGGAATTATTTTTCACTCCAGGTATTCAGGTAGTCCGTGAAGGAGACTTGGCAGGTTGGTGGTGCGAGGCAACGATGCGTGTCATAGATTGGTTTGGGATCTGGGAAGTGTTGTTGTTTGTTAAATTTCATGTTAATGTTTGAATTATCATGTATAGTCTTAGATCGTAAGTTGCTAGTTGATGTGCATTGGGTTTGGGAAAGTTCGTATTTGTTAGTCTTGTATAGGGTTGGAATCATGAATTGTTTTGTAAAAGTTTTATTTTGTAATACAAGTTGGATGTTTTCAATGTTTTCTCGCCGTGCCCGCGTTGCAAGATCCGAATGTTCAGTTGTCGAACCAGCTTGGTAGCGCCTCGTGAGGTCTACTACCGAGTAATGCCTTGTCAGGAAGACGGGGTGTTACATCTTGATCATTGTCGGAGGCGTTCTCTTCAACAGCTGGGGTGTCCTCCATTGCCATGTATGCGACTTGATCTTCTTGTTCTTCATCACTTGAACTGAAATCATCCCATGCAGCTGCGCACGTTCCAATGAGAGCTTTCTTCTTATCCTTGGAGGACGTTCCCGCGGTACACTTCTTAGCAAAATGTCCTTTCCTGTTACATTTGTAACAGGTGAGTTCCTTCATTTCTGCCTTTGTGTACTTGGGACTCTCCTTTTTGTAAGGCACATTGTTCTTGTTGTTGTATTTGTTCCTTTTACCATAGAAACGAAGAGCTTTGTGAATAAGAGAAAGTTCTTCATCTTCGTCAAGTTGTTCTTTTGACTTGCTTTCTTTCTCTTTCAAGGTTTGAATACGCAAGTTCTCATGTTGTTTAGTTGTTTGACCTTGCATCATCAATGCTATTTCTCTTTGGCGACGTAGGTACTCGGCGTACTCTGGCGTTGTGGACGCCAAAGCAAGATCAGTTTGAGGATTCCGTCCTAGCTCAGCCATGTCAGAGTTCCTCCTAGCTTCGTACTGCCTTAGCTTCCCGTAGATCTCTTCCATATCTAGAGTCTTGTTGGCTTGATTCTCTTTGAAGGTGGTTCTATCAAAGTTCTAGATACCAGTCAACCCATCAATGACCACTTGGACTCTATTCCTCATGGAGATTTCAGCTTCTGGGATGCCCAAGTTCTTCATCTTGGTGACAAGAGCTTCAAAACGGTAGGAGTAGTCATTAACCGTTTCATTTGGCAGCATTCTAAAGGCATAGAACTCTCTTTTGATTTGCAGCTGGACGTCCTCCTTCATATCAGCCGTTCCTACATGAAATTTCTCGAGAGCTTCCCACTGTTGTTTCGCTGCGGGCAGATTGCTAACTCTGGTGGCATCCCTTTCGCAGAGGGACGCTTGAAGAAAACAGATTGCCTTAGCATTGGTTTCGATCAGCTTAAATTCATCAAGACCCCACTCGTCCTCTTTGTCAGCTTTGTCAGCGGGAACCTTGAGGTCACCTTTTCTAATCACGTTCCAGCATTGATAGTTCTGACTCCTGCAGAAGTTCTCAAACCTTGTTTTCCAGCGATTGAAGTTGCCGTCCGTCAGGCGCGGAGGCTTAACAAAAGAGATTCCAATAGGTTCCATGTCCATTTCTCACCTGCAACTCAACAAAATCTAGAGCGCCTGCTCTGATACCAATTGTTGGATCGTTAGTATAACTGAGGGACGTTCTTTACTTAGGTAAAGGCGTCCTTACGAGGTGTAAGGGCGTCCTTTAGTTGTGCAGCGGAATTTAAAACTAAATAGGTGAATAAAGTGAACACAGTGATTTATAGAGGAACCACTCAAGACCAAGTAGTCCTTGAGTGTAAACCTCTACCTCCTTGGAGGATTTTTGAATAGATTCTTCCTTTTTTATTAAACATCCTTACGTTGTACTGGCGAGTCCTTTACACTTCTCTGGTACTTAGACAGCTTCCTAAGTCCACTAGTAAAGTCCTCCTTTAAGCCTATAACCTAAGCGAGTTTAATCTTCTAAAGGACTTCTATCCCTACGTCCTACAGTACGTTGTAGGACTCTCTCTCTTTCTTTTTGGGTTTTTTGAGTTACAAACAAGTTGTGGTTTAGGTTACAATTCTCACTCGATCTAACACAAGCCTAGAACTGTTCTTGAGTGTTCTTGAGCTTGTTCTTCGTGTTCTTGAGTGAGTCGCTTTCCTCTGGTTCTCTCTGAATATTCTCTGAAAGCGTTAATGTCACAATAAATGCCTTTGGCTATTTATAGGACTTGGGGAAGGGCGTCTTTCTTCTTCTGACGATCATGCCCTTCATGGACGTGGCTACAAAATCTTCCTCCACGTAGTATGGCGGTGATGAGGAAGCTTCTTGTATCCAGCTGTGTGTGATGGACTCCACTACAGGATCTGCCGCCACGTGTTGATGAACTTTGCTACAGGATCGTCCGCCACGTAGTGTTGGACTCTACTACAGGATCGGTCTCCACGTGTCCTGGATGATCAAATGTTGTCGAGTGATGTCATCTTGTCGGCTAGTGAGTAAGGACGCTCTGCTTGCGTTCCTACTTGCTTGGGACTCCGTCCTTACTCAAGTAGTCTCTTGTTGGTCCTTACTTCCTGATAGCTAGCATCCCTAAGCCTAGGGAACGCTCACACACTTGTTGTCCTTTTTGTCACTGGCGTTCCTGAGCACTTGGGCAAATTTATTAGAATCAAAGTGAGTTTGTCATATCAAAACTAAGGGACGGTTATATGGTACACTAACAAGTATGCAAGCGTCCTTGATAGCGTCCCAACAAACTTATTCGAGTGTTTCACCCATTTCATTGTTTTTCAAAACATTTTCTTATAATTATTGGATTTTGATTTATTTTTCACAATGTTTTATGAGATTTATTACTAATATTATATGTTTCTGTCATTCTGTGTTCTTTTCTTCTTTCTTTAGTGAATTCTCTTAGTTCTTGTTTGATTGAGTCTAGTTGAGACATAATATCCTAAAAATAGGAGTTGAATATCAATAAAGTAATACGAAGGTGTTGATTTGTAACATTTGTTAATGGTTTGTTATATTATTTCTTACAACTCTTATGTGTATAACTTCAACATGAACATATATTCTCGTTAAACTTAAGAATCACTTTGATTAAACTCTTGACCACTTAAGTCCCAAATAAGATGGGTTATTGGTACGAATTATGGGGAAATATTGTGAGATCATAAGTTTGATCCTTGTATATGTTTTACATCGGGATGAAAGACCAATCAATACAAACTAGTTTATGTGGTTCGTGATCCTTGCTTAAACATCTAAAAATGAACAAACTCTTACTTTTTTCAGTACTCTAATTGTTATTATGTCATAGGTGTAAAGACAAAAGAAAATGTTAAAAAGTTAATTTGTTACAAAACAAAACAAAATAGATTTTAGATAAATAGAGCACATAGGTGAAAAAACAAAACAAAATCAACTCATCATTATTCAAGTTTTGTTTTCCTTCAATGAACATGTTAAAAAGTTTATTACATCGATCATACACGTGTAATAACCTAAACAACAAACAAATTAAAAGATAAAATCCACACTTAATGAATACATATGATGTATCCAAAAATTTTAGTATATGGAAAATTTTTGTTCATCAAAACTATATGATTGGCCATATTAATTAACTTGCTCGTGTAACATACCGACGACAAATCACGATAAACATGTATATTTAAAGAAAGGAGAATCTTTCATGTATAATCCCGCATTATATCGACAAACATAGTCATATTTAAAGATAAAATATACATGTTTATCGTGCATATTTAAAGAAAGGAGAATCTTTCAAATATACATGTTTACCCTTAATGTACTCATATATTCAGAAATCTAAGTATAACTTTTGCTCATTATAATTATGATTAGTCATATTTATTAAATTATTCGTATAAAGAACTAAACAACAAATAACGTTTAAAATTAAACTTATTGAGAAAATCTTACATTGGGAGAAATTAGTAGCTGATAAAATCTTCACATATATGCATAAAAATACTTATATGTCCGACCAAAAAAATAAAAATACATATATGTGTGAAAATAACAATCCATTTTCAACAAACTAAAATCAACACATATGATATTTCGACCAAAAGTGATCTTGACAAGTTTACAACCTAGCATTTTATACATTTCTTTTCCTATAAATATGTTGGAAATTTCCTATTTAGTCAATACAAATAAGATTCACAAATATTTTTATTCACATAAGCTTATATGATTGAGTGATTGACCATGTTAATTCACCTAAACAAAAAAGCAACATATGCAATCTACACTTAATGAATACCTATGTTCACAAAACTATGTGATATAGTTTTTTCATCTCAAGTTGTGATATATGGCAATATAATTGATAGTTAGATACATAGATCATTTTTTTTTGTATTGGAGATGCATTGACATTATATTATGTCATCACAATCTTCTTCTTCTGTTTTAATAAAAACAATGCGGTTAATGTCCCAATCCTTAGTGCCAAACAATGAATTGGAGTTCATGTATTCATGCAACTGATCTAGCATAGCACATTAAGTATGTAATTTATCACGGTTCAAGTAATCAACATTATCATTAATTACTAAATAAAATTGAGAAAATTAGCATTTAATTTGTGTTTTTACAATCAATTACAACTGTCCATTTTTTGAAAAAAAAATACAAAAAATAAATGTAAAAATTCATGAGAAAATGTCACATTTTTCACTCTCTCATCTCTAACATTGCAACTTCACTATATAGCACAAGTATAACCCTAAATCCCCCACCCTTCTTATGTTTTGGTGGCAAACTTGTAGAATTTTGTGTAAAGAGAAGAAGTCTCTTGAGGTTAGTTTTCTCTTGATTTCATTTTCTACTAAATTTCTTGCTACCATCTCAATTCTAATGTTTCTGTTAGTTTATTCATACATTTTTTTATCAAAAGTTTCACACAAATATCCTTGATAATTTTCCACGAAACAGATTTTTTCAAAGTATAATATACAAGTAATCACCAAAAAAACTAACTTCGGATTGGAGGTTTTACATGAACTTTTCCTAAATCATTTTCATTTGTCATATTGTGGCCAGAAATAAAATTGTGCATGTATTGTTTGAGGGGTTCCATACCTCCGGTCATCTCCAATGTGTGAGATCCAATTGAGCCTCTAGTAAATTAAAAATTATTATTTATCTATTTTGGTGAGGGCCCGTCCCTCTTGGTCCCTTGTGTGATGGACTCCTCTTACATAGACTCAGATCAATTCATTTTTTATATTTTTTTCTCTTTTTTATGTTTGACGAGGGACTCCTTGAGAACCCCATTATAGATGCTCTGTTGGTACTTATTCTTTTGACTTTAATCAATCAATTTAGAATAACTTAGTCGAGTTTTTCACCCATTTCATTGTTTTTCAAAACATTTTCTTATAATTATTGGATTTTGATTTATTTTTCACAATGTTTTATGGGATTTATTACTAATATTATATGTCTTTGTCATTTTGTGTTCTTTTCTTCTTTCTTTAGTTAATTCTCTTATTTCTTGTTTAATTGAGTCTAGTTGAGACATAATAGCCTAAAAAGTAAAAATAGGAGTTGAATATCAATAAAGTAATACGAAGGTGTTGATTTGTAACATTTGTTAATGCTTTGTTATATTATTTCTTACAACTCTTATGTGTATAATTTCAACATGAACATATATTCTCGTTGAAGTTAAGAATCACTTTTATTAAACTCTAAAATACTATCTATTTATTTAAAAAACAATACCACGAATAGATATATATATATATAAATTGATATTATTTCATTACACATATTATCTATTTAAATCATTTTTAAAAAGGTTTGAAAAATTATTTTTCACAACCCATTAGATTGACCCCACTAAATCCGAAGCGACCAAATCCATAAATTTTAACAACCCGACCGATAACCAACAACTTTTCAACCCAATCCATTTGACAAGTTTTATCATATGATACAATTAAAACAATGACATATTATATTAACAAATAGTGTAGTAATAATGATGAAATATAAATATAATGGAATTTAATCCCCTTTTGGAAGTAAAAAATCTCTATATATTATGATTAGGTAAAAATATTTGTTTATAAAGATTGTGTTTTCATCCCTTATCAATTATTTAGGAAAAATGACTCAAAATAATCTCAAATATCAACTTTCAACTAAAAATAATCTCAAGTTTGAAAATCATTATCAAGGATACGAACCATCACAATATTAACCAAAAACGATCTTGAATCATTTTTCAACAAGTTTTCCGGTGGAATCGATGATATGACGATCTAAAATATTTTAATCAAGTTTAAAATATTTAGTTGTTATGTCAAATTTTCGATTCGCGTATCATCAATTCCCCGAAAAACTCGTCGAAAAACCGGATCATTTAAGAAGACTTTAAAGTCCTCACCTTTTCATATTAATTTTTCATATAAACACAAAAATACAATCTACAAATCTTAAATTAAAGTTGATATGTTTCAAAATTATAGTTAGCTAATTTTACCAAGGATCCAAGTTATCGGTAAATTTGGACCGGTTCAGATTTTACCGAGGACTTGGGTCCTCGGTAATTTACCGAGAGCCCAAGTCCTCGGTAAATTTGTGAGATTTGGACTTTACCGAGGATTAGGGTTCTCGGTAAATTACCGAGGACCAGAAGTCCTCGGTAAACTTATGAGACTTGGAATTTGCCGAGGACTTGGGTTCTCGGTAATTTACCGAGGACCCAAGTTCTCGGTAAATTTGGACCGGTTTGGATTTTACCGAGGACCCAGGTCCTCGGTAATTCACCGAGAACCAAAGTCCTCGGTAAATTTGTTAGATTTGGACTTTACCGAGGACTTGTGTTCTCGGTAAATTACCGAGAACCTAGGTCCTCGCTAAACTTGGGGCAATTTGGACTTTGCCGAGGACAAAGGTTCTCGGTAATTTACCGAGAACTAATGTCCTCGGTAAACTTGGGTTAATCCGGACTTTCCCGAGGACGTAGGTTCTCGGTAAATACCGAGAACCTATGTCCTCGGTAAGTTCTCGCTAAACACCTAATAATTTAATCGTTCTCGGTAAGTCCTCGGTAATTTCTCGCCAAATAGCGAGAACTCTATGTTCTCGGTAAAAATTTGTCGGTAATTCACAGTTTTTTTGTAGTGATTAATGCATTAATGTTTCTCTTTATTTCCATAGAAAACATGGAATCATCTAATGTGAAACTCGATGGGAAGGAGCAATGTCTTCTAGACAGTGCAACAACACACACCATCTTGAGAAACAAAGAATTCTTCACAGAATTAAGACCTCTTGAAGGAAATGTCAATACGATATCTGGTGTGTCGAAACTGATCGAAGGCTCTGGAAGAGCACTTGTTCTACTCCCAAGAGGAACAAAGTTAATAATAAATGAAGCACTCTACTCAAGTAAATCACGAAGAAATTTACTGAGTTTTAAAGATGTGCGCCACAATGGGTTTCACATGGAAACCTTGAATGAAAATGGCAGTGAATATCTGTGCATCATAAAATATGAATCTGGTCATAGACAGATTCTTGAGAAGATGCCCACGCAAGCCTCCGGACTATATCATACATACATTTGTCCGTTTGAGGCCAATGCGACATCTAGTAAAGGGTCAATTGACCGAACTGCATACACATTGTGGCATGATCGCTTGGGTCACCCAGGATCAATAATGATGCACAAAATCATAAAGCACTCACTTGGACATCCATTGAAGAACGTTAAGGTTCTCCCGTCCAGTGATCTCCATTGCATTGCATGTTCACTTGGAAAGCTAATTATCAGGCCTTCTAAGAATAAAATTGCAAGTGAAAATCCTACATTCCTAGAAAGGATACAAGGAGATATATGCGGACCAATTGCTCCACCATGTGGACCATTTCGATATTTTATGGTCCTAATTGATGCATCTACACGTTGGTCACATGTAAGTTTACTGTCGACCAGGAATGCAGCCTTTGCCAAACTTCTTGCTCAAATAATAAGGCTAAGAGCTCAATTCCCGGATTATGCAATCAAGAAAATCCGACTTGATAATGCCGGAGAATTTACATCCCAAACCTTCAATGATTATTGCATGTCATTAGGGATTGATATAGAGCATCCAGTGCCTCATGTTCACACACAAAATGGTCTTGCTGAATCATTAATAAAGCGATTACAATTAATCGCTAGACCATTGTTGATGAACTCAAAGTTGCCATCATCTACATGGGGACATGCTATATTACAAGCTGCAGCTTTGATTCGATTGAGGCCAAGTGCAAACAATGAGCATTCTCCAATGCAATTAGTATCTGGCAAGGAGCCAAATATCTCACATCTAAAAATATTTGGATGTGCAGTTTATGTACCCATTGCTCCGCCACAACGTACAAAGATGGGTCCACAAAGGAGAATGGGAATATATGTTGGTTTCGAATCTCCCTCAATCATTCGATATCTCGAACCAACAGCGGGTGACTTATTCACAGCAAGATTTGTTGATTGTCACTTTGATGAAAGTACATTCCCAAACTTAGGGGGAGATAAGAAAAAGATGGATCCACATGTAAAAGAGATTACATGGAATGCAATATCATTATCTCATCTTGATCCGAAAACAAAAATGTGTGAACAAGAAGTTCAACGGATCATACATTTGCAAAATGTTGCAAATCAATTACCTGATGCATTCACTGATACAAAGAAGGTAACAAAGTCACATATTCCTGCAGCAAATGCTCCTGCTAGGATTGATATACCCATTGGACAACCTAATACGTCCATTGCAAATGAGTCTACAACACGTCGAAAACGTGGTAGGCCTCCGGGTTCAAAAGACTTGAAACCAAGGAAACCAAAGAACCAAAAGGGTATGACAAAAGAAGCCAAACTGAGTCATGAGAATAATGACCAAGGCAATGAGATGGAAAATGAAAATATCCTAAGAGAAGTTGATACACTCAATGATAATGAGAATATTGATAATCTTGAGGTATCAATAAATTATGTATGCACAGGCATACAATGGAATAGAAAGGATATCATTACCGATGATATATTTGCCTACTCAGTGGCTATTGATATTGTGACTGAAGATGATGATTTTGAGCCAAAATCCCTGGACGAATGTCGTCAAAGAAAGGATTGGCCAAAATGGAGAGATGCCATCCAAACAGAATTACAATCGCTTGAAAAGCGAGAGGTCTTTGGACCTGTTGTTCGTACACCAAAGAATGTAAGGCCTGTTGGCTTCAAATGGGTGTTTGTACGAAAACGAAATGAGAAAAATGAAATCGTTAGATATAAGGCAAGGCTAGTAGCCCAAGGTTTCTCTCAAATTCAAGGAATTGATTATGATGAGACATACTCTCCTGTAGTCGATGCAACTACACTAAGATTCCTAATTGGCATGACAGTATTTGAAAAACTGCAAATGCGCCTTATGGATGTCGTGACCGCATACTTATATGGGTCACTAGATACAGACATATATATGAAAGTCCCAGAAGGACTAAAATTGCCTAAGGCTGAAAACAACGGACCTCGAGAAATGTTCTCAATAAAATTGAGAAGGTCGTTGTATGGGTTAAAACAATCAGGACGGATGTGGTATAACCGTCTGAGCGAATACCTCACGGAAAGAGGATATAAAAACGATGTTGTTTGCCCATGTGTTTTTATCAAAAGGTCCAATGAGGGATTTGCTATTATCGCAGTCTATGTTGATGATTTAAACATAGTTGGAACTCCCAATGAGGTGGAAGATATTGCGAAATACTTGATGAAAGAATTTGAGATGAAAGATTTGGGGAAAACAAAGCTTTGTCTTGGCTTACAAATTGAGCATTTAAAGGATGGAATATTTATCCATCAGTCTAACTATACTGAGAAAGTTTTAAAGAGATTTTATATGGACAAAGCTCATCCCCTGACTTCTCCTATGGAAGTTCGTTCCCTCAATATTGAAAAGGATCAATTTCGCCCTCGAGAAGAGGACGAGGAGGTTCTAGGACCTGATATTCCATATTTACGTGCAATCGGTGCACTAATGTACTTGACTAACAATACAAGACCAGATATTGCTTTTGCAGTAAACTTGTTATCCAGGTACAGCACTGCTCCTACAAGGAGGCATTGGAATGGGATCAAACATGTATTTCGCTACCTCCGCGGAACACATGATTTGGGGTTATTCTACCGCAACCAAAGCAATGCAACTCTAGTCGGATATGCAGATGCAGGATACTTGTCCGACCCACACAAAGCCAAATCACAAAATGGCTATGTATTTACATATGGAGGCACAACCATTTCATGGAGATCAACAAAGCAGACCGTAACTGCCACATCATCAAATCAAGCAGAATTAATCGCTTTGTATGAAGCTGGAAGAGAATGTGTGTCTCTACGATCAATTATTCAATTCATCCAAAAGGAAAGTGGAATGAAGCCGATCACTGACAATCCAACGATACTATATGAAGACAACTCAGCGTGCGTTGCTCAGATGAAGAAAGGCTACATCAGAGGAGACCGCACAAAGCACAAATTCTTTTCTACTCGAGATCTCGAAGAAACCGGTGAAGCGGATATCCAACAAATTCGGTCAAATGACAACTTGGCCGACCTGTTCACGAAGTCCTTGATTCCTAAGAAATTTGGAGAACTAGTGCACAGGATTGGAATGTGTAAGCTCCGAGAGCTACGTTGAAGTCAGGGGGAGCATCATACGCGTTGCACTCTTTTTCCCTTCGACCAAGTTTTTATCCCATTGGGTTTTTCTTGGCAAGGTTTTTAATGAGGCAACATCAAAGCGTATAATGGGTTCAACAAGGCAACATACATTTGCGTCCCAAAGCAAGAACGAAGGTGAATATTCAAGGGGGAGTGTTATGAATGCACAATTACACATTGAGTTAGAAGATGTGTTTGTGAACACATTTATGATCATCTAGAAGATGCATAAGAAACACATGTGTATGACTAATTACCCTAGGTAGAAAGGTGTGAATTATTCACCTCCTAATCTTGACTTTGTGGTAACTCTTGCCTAACTTTGATCCTATAAATAGAGGCATCACCCATTGTAAAACTTGCACCAACAAAGAGCAAGAATACAACCTATAAGGTGCTTACTCTTTCTCCCTCTCTTCTAATGTCATTATCATTCTAAAGTGGCTTTCTTAAGTAAAAGTTCTTAAGTAAAGTTCCAATAATCTCCTTCTAATTCTTTATTATATAACAAGAAGTTTATAATTTAGTTATTTTTTTCAAATTGAAATTAGAAAATTAGCTTTTTTTGTGTTTATGAGTAAATAATTCGTATCAATATGCGTACAGCATTTTCTTGCTTTTGCATTCGTATCTACAGCAGTTCTAAACTCACTAGTCTTACTTAAGGTCTATCGACATGTGCAAGTGATTGCTTTCAACTTCTCTTTTAGCTGAAACATTATAAAAGAAGTTTTCAAGTTTCAGAATCATTCATCAATATTAATGGTATACATTATAGTTAAACTACTCGGATTTTTACATCAAGCCATGTTTCCACAAACGATATATCAAAATAAATAAATCAAATATATTTTAGCTTAATTTCCAAGAATCAAGTTCAAAAACTCAACACCAAAAATGGGCATGAATCATCATGATACTTCCACCACCATTAGGAAAAAATATGGATTTCAAAGTTGAAGAACATCTCATCTTTCTACATATCTAACCAAATTAATAA
This sequence comes from Polygonum aviculare, assembly GCA_934048045.1. NCBI lineage: Eukaryota > Viridiplantae > Streptophyta > Magnoliopsida > Caryophyllales > Polygonaceae > Polygonum > Polygonum aviculare. The sequence continues at coordinate 15,939,928 of OW204024.1, forward strand.
AACAAGACAAGACACCAAGAGTGAAGAATATAAAGCTTAACGCTTTTTGGAGACACCGACAGTCTTCCCTCTACGTCCAGTTGTCTTTGTGTGCTGTCCACGAACACGAAGACCCCAGTAGTGCCTCAGACCACGGTGGTTCCTGACAATTGTCATTTTTCAATCAGCCAAACATTTCAGATGGAAAAACTAGGAAACCATATCAACTTCACATGAAACTTAATTTTATCTAAACTGTATACTATATTAAGAAATCAAGGTTCAAATGCTTGCATACATTATCTTTTCAGCAACCAATGACAAATGCTTGAAGTCTATACTACTTGCGAGTAAGAAATACCTGATTTTCTTCAAGCGTTCAAGATCATCTCTAAGCTTCATATCCAAAGCTTTGGAAACCACCTGAGAGTATCTGCCATCCTTGTAATCCTTCTTCCTGTTCAAAAACCAGTCTAGGATTTTGAACTGACGAGGATTAGCTATAATTGTCATGAGATTGTCAATCTCGGTATTTGATAGCTCACCAGCCCTGAAATATAATCATTGACTTACTTGTATCAAACTTATTTCAGCATACAAAGTGACATTTGCAGAATTCTTGTTTAAGTAAAATATCAAAAAACAAGATAGACTAATTACAAAGACAGCACAGTATATATTTTTACTAGTTTATTAACTTCAATGTATCATTGATTAGATAACAGAAGGGATAGTGTGAGATAGAATAAGTAGACAACAAGCACTATGAGCAAATTATCTATGGATCCATCTCCATGGTTGTCTGGCCACTGCTGATTTAACAGCTGTTTCTCTATGCAAATTTTGTAGAAGGCCACATTATATGTTAATGAAGGCCTAAGATACAAGTGCAGTCACAAACAGAATTTAGCCACATTTTATACAGTAAAAACAATGAAGCGCTAACACATGAACTATGCAGACTCTTCTTTACATCTTTAATAAACTTAATGAAGCACAAATAAAAATGTGAGATGGAATTAGTAGACAAGAAGCATATTGAGCAAATCATCTGTGGATCCATATCCATGGTTGTCTGGCCACTGCTGAGTACACAGCTGTTTCTCTATGCAACTTTAGTAGAAGGCTGGACTATCTAAAATAGTAAAGCCCATGATGAAGTGCAATAGACAAGAAGTTAAATTCCAAAATAGTGATAATATAACTGGTTAGCAAAACTATATATAATGGTGTGATGATCGTAGTTATTGAGCATGCAACTTCATTTAGAATCTCCACAAAAAGAAGTAACATTTGCAACTCGTCATACGTCCACTAAGTTCTTAAGTTTATACCCTCTCGTATGCTACAAGATAACTAGGATGTGGGATGTAATTAGTAGACAAGAAGCACGATTAGCAACTCATCTGTGGATCCATCCCCATGGTTGTCTGGCCACTGCTGAGTTAACAACTATTTCTCTATGCACCCTTTAGTACAAAGCCACACTATGTGATAATGTAGCCTATAATACAAGGTGCAATCCCTAACAGACAGTAGATGGTTCTACACCAACCAAGTAACTTGTCAGTAAGGGTATGAACAGTGGCAATACAGTCAAAATACAACTCAGATCAGAGTCTACCACTACAGAATCACTTATATTCTTCTATAAACTATCAAGCCCTGTTTTATTTAGTGCATTAGATAGTGTTATATAAACATGTGAGATGGAATTAGTAGACAAGAAGCACTGAGAGCAACTCATCTGTGGATAAATCCCCATGGTTGTCTGGCCACTGCTGAGTTAACAGCTGTTTCTATATGCAGTTTTAGTACAAGGCCATGTTATGTGATAACAAAAGCCTAAAACATCCAAAAGTGCAATAACCAAGAAAACTACCGTCATGTACAATTCACCAAGCAATCTAAAAGCTAGGGATTTAACTATGTTATCTGTCCAAACAAACTTTATTGCTTCAGGATGCTAACTATGCCACTAGGATATCTTATATATTGGCTTCTATCCTGTAAATATATAAAAAAGGAGGTGTAAAATGTGAGAGGGAATTAGTAGATAAGAAGCACTTTGAGCAACTCATCTGTGGATCCATCCTTATGGTTGTCTGGCCACTGCTGAATTAACAGCAATTTCTCTATGCACGTTTAGGTTTCAGGCCACACAATAAACTAATGAAGCCTATGAAACAAGTGCAATTAGCATTGAAAAATAAATTCCCCCAACAATGAATGATCTTCTCGTCCATAAGTATTGGTTTTAACGAAAAATGATTGACAATCAGAAAAATACAAGAGCTACAAAACATTGAAATCTTGAACATTCAAACGGTGAAATGATTGCACTAAGCATATATTGGCTATTCCGGAAACAGACATCAATGTATATCAGCGAGAATGCAGAATAATAGAGAAAGATGCAGTCTCCAATTAGAATAGAAAAAACAAACCTTCTGTTCATGTCGACATCAGCTTTCTTGCAGACGAGGTTGGAGAAACGGCGACCAATACCTTTAATGGAAGTTAGAGCAAACATTATCTTCTGCTTGCCATCGACATTTGTGTTCAGCACACGAAGAATGTGCTGGAAATCTTCGTTCGCAACCACAGACTGTGAAACACAAAACCATTTCAGCATTAATTTAAATCCAAACGGATGACGAAACAGAGACTCGATGAAGCTTTAAGAAATAGAGCGAAAGGAAGCAATGGCGGATCTACGTACGTACCATTTTTGGTTTCTGGCGCCGGCGAGTGAAGAGGAAGGGAGAAAGAGAGGCGACTGCAGAGAAGGCGGGGAAGTCTATGAAACAAATTACTAGGGTTTTTGCCAACTTCGCAGTGTGATCTGCTTATTAATAGGAGTGTAGGGCACAAGCGCACTGTTTCTGGACTGGGCTTTCTAAAGGACTTTGGGCCATTTGTTTTTTTCCATACAGCCCGAATCTTGGCCTAGGCCCAATCCCCACTATGCCACCGTCTCCCATTTAAGTTCTAGGGCTGTCCAATGGGTCGACCCGACCCGACCCGTAAGTCAAAATGTTCCGACCCGAGACCCGGTTTACGGGTTACGGGTTTTACGGGTCGGGTCTCGGGTTGACCCGTTGACCTGGTCAAACGAGTCAAAACGGGCTCAAAACAGGTCTGAGATTGCTTTTTTCAGCGGGGCCAAGAGTCGGGCTCAGGCCGCCGACGACCGGAGTGAAGAGCGGCGCCGATGTGGGAGCACAGGATTCGAACGAAACACAGGACTCGCCACTCGGGGTTAGATCTGGGAGAAGACGGAGCAGGCGTCGGGCTCGGGGGAGGAGGGGAGGCGGTCGAAGAGGGTGGAGGGCTCGCAGAGTTCGAGAGGAGGAGCGGCCGCGGGACAAACTAGGGCTCAGGCCGCCGCCGTCCCGGGATGTTGAAGTTGGCCGCGGACGGAGGCCCGGAGATGGAGAGCAGCGACGCCAGCGAGAGGTGAGATCTGAGAAGCAGAGAAGGTGAGGTTGAACGATGGAGAAGGTGAGTCGAGAGATGCGGCCAACGGGTTTGTGTTTAACACTCCCAACCCTAATCTATCTACACACATTTACAAATGTACGGCTAGCTTCTCTTTTCAGCCGTTTATTTTACTGTTTTACTACCAACAGTATTTTTTTTAATCCCGACCGCTGACTCCTTCTACCGACATATTACCCCTGCTTTTACGCGTTATGAACTCCATCCACACCCACATCTGATTGCTTCTCTCTGTCTCCTTCGTTTCAATCGAATCTGGATCCATTTCCGGACCCTCCGCCAAGCTTCCGTTAGGTTCGGTTGACGCCGGTCACCGGATCTGGTTCCGTAGCCGCGCTCCGCCAGTGACCGCCAGGCTTCCGTTAGGTTCGGTTGACGCCGGTGACCTTCGTCGCTTCTTCTGGTTGGTACTCCTTCTTCTCGTTCGTCTCAATTCGTTTCGATCGATCGGATTTTATGGGATCAATTTGGGGATTGATTAGGGTTTGGGGATTATTGTGGATCTGGAATCTTTCTCACCAAATTAAAACTATTATCCAATTTGATATATACTTGGTTTCGCCTTCGTTAGGTGCTTCTTCAATTGAGTTTTGGAGTTGTTGCTTTGATTGTACCAATTGCTTTGATTGTTTGGCCTTCGTCAGGAGCTTCATCAATTGAGTTTGGAGTTGTTGCTTTGATTGTACCAATAGTCATTCGGATTCTAGGTTCCCAATTCCTTTTCCCTGCGTATCCTTTTTTGAGCTCTATCTTGTCAACTTTCGTAGTGGATTTCGTTTTCTTACTTGTTTACATAATATGCGTTTCGTTCTGCCTCTCCTCGGTTGTATACCGCTTTTTTTTCCCTATAATGATTCTCCATTGATGATGATCTTTCATGTATTTTTGTCTGATTTCGGATTTCGGTTTGGAAACCTAGATTACAAGGGATTTCGGATTTCGGATTCCGTTAGGTTCTGTTTTTTGTACATACATCCTTATTTAATCATCAATTGTTTGTTTCGAACATTTTGAGTTGCTTTGTAGTTCCCGGGTGTTACGATTCCTGATTTTGGGGTTTAATTTGGGGATTGATTAGGGTTTGTCCTCAACGCAGACGACCTCGCTGTCCATTCCAATTCCGTCTCCTTCACTCCACAATCCGCAATCGGCTTTGCAGGTAACAGAGAAGCATTTATTTTCAATTTGGTTCTATAGCTCAGATGATCAGTTTTTATTCAATTTTCTAGGAATTGAGAGCCATTGGTGTTGGATGCTTCATCTTTGCTTTTCACCCCGGATAACGTTAGCATTCTCTTTCTTCTGCTCGCCTGCTATTCTGTTTTCTGGATCGGACTCCCAAGCTTAGGCTTCCATTGTCCCTTTGCAAAACAAAGGTATGTCTTTTTCCTCCTATTTCGGTGGTAAATTGGTCCCCGTCGTTGTTAGAACAAACTTACGTATCCAGGGAAATTTACCAATTTCTATATAAAAACTAGCAGATGACCCGTACCTTGTACGGGGGTGTTATTTATTTATTTATTTATTGTTTTGTGTAATAATTTACTATAACAATTACAAATATTATCATATGTATACTTTGTTTTAATACGACGCTTATTTTTTGGATATAAAATGACATAGTTCTTGTACACCATCATATATATAAATAAATTTTATTTATGTATTTACTTTTTATAGATACATAAACATATAGTTAAATAGTTAAGGAAGAATGAAATAAGATAAGATGCATTATCATATTTTATTAACAATTGGTACAAATCTTTTGACATTTAAATTAAATTAAGTAAACTAACTTATATAATAAAGCGAATAAGTTTAAATAAAATTCGGATTAATATATTATAATATTAAGTATATAGATAATATTTAATAAGTTAATTAGAAAACCAAATTATCTCGCATATATTTGTTATTGTTTATGAAAAAATAATTAAATAATAATATATAAAAATGTAATGAAAATGTGAATGAATTATTATCTTAATTAAGAAATCTATCTTCTTTTTTTCTAAAGTGTAATCAATATGCAATATTAGTGATGTATATGTTAAATATAACATATACTCTTTTTGATATTTTAATATGATATGATAGTAAAAATGTATTTATTATATTATTTTAATGGAACGAATATTTGTCTTGAATATAGTGGTAGAATTTGCTACCATCGATGATTTAAAAAAAATACCATAATAAAATTACGAAAAATAATTTAAATCTAATATAATATTTAATTAAATGGGTAAAATATTATGATTATGATTTATAGACTGTGACGAAAAAAATACTTTTTTAAATAAAAGGTTTATGATAGATCTATCTATGTATATATTGATTAAATGTGTATAACGGTAAGATAGAGTTTTATATATTTGGATAGAATTATTAATTAAACAACACAAATTCTAATATAAAACAAATATTTTAATTAAGTATCTATAAGATTATAATAAAATCAAGATTTAATAAGATAGAGTTTTAAAAAAGGGGGTGATGTGGCGCAATATGGTGGCGGAATTTGCTTCCGCTTTAGTATATAGTAATAGATAGATAGATAGATAGATGTTTTTGGGAGTGCAATGTGAAATATGTATGTATTCCTCTTTTTAGTTATTCGTAAACTGTAGAAGAGAAGCAACAGAAAGTCTCTGAAGGTAAAACTGTACTGGAGGAGGCTGAAATATCAGTAATTGCTACATTTTTTTTAATATATAAACCTTTTAGGCTTTTACTATGAGGCTTGTTGTGTCAACATATGACCTCTTTTTCTTATCCTTGACAGATTCGCAAAACGGACTTGGACCCGAGCAAAATGGACTTGGAATATATAAGCCCAGCTCTAATCGTACTTCTGTCATACTTTGTAAATTCCATTTGAGCATTTGGGAAAATAGTGCTCGATCTGACCTTCAAAATGTACAGTTTTCCTTGATGGAGCTCACCTTCATCTTTTATACTACATAAAGTGATAAAACTCGATTTATGCACCTTAATCATGTTTTTTTTTTTTTTTTTTTTTTGAAAAGGTAAGGATTAGGAGGACCTCCCTAAGGAGGTCGTCCTAGAGCATCCCGACGGATGAGAGTGGTGAACTCTGAGTGATTCAAAATGTGATGGGTAGGGAGATTGTGGCCCAACTTAGCAATTTTATCAGTCACAGAATTGAGATCCCTACCAACATGCAACACACGGAAAGACTCAAACGTCTGGGACATAGTCAAGACGTCTGAGATCAGCATGTCTATTACGATTTTTTTATACATAATCAAAGAATTGTACAAATATCATAATAACCAAATTTAAATCTAAACACTGCCCCCGTGCAACGCACGGGGCCCATTCCTAGTACTAGTAAAAGCCCCTCTATGTCTCTAAAAAAATATAAAAAAAAATATATTACGGGTTTACGGGTCGACCTGTAACCCGGCGGGTCGACCCGTAATCTCAGGATTTTTTAACCCGAGACCCGACCCGTAAATTACGGGTCGGGTCGGTCCGGGTTACGGGCGACCCGAACCGTTGGACAGCCCTACATTTAACCAACCTAGAAAAGTTGTTTTCAAGGTTGCGTTCTTTTAAAAAAAACGTACAAATAAAAAATGAGACTGGGTCACCCAGAGGTCATGAGTTCGAGACTCGAAGAGATCGAATTTCGCTCTGTGGTAGAGAAGGCACTGGGGAGGGTTTTCCTTAACCCCTAGCAGTAGCCGGTCCGGACGTAGATTAGCTCCGGCTAATTGAACCGGGCAAAAGATAAAAAAAAACAAAAACAAAAAAAACGTACAAATTAAAGTAGAGAGGGGTATATAAGCTTAAGCAATATTAATGTAATTTTTGGATTAACAAATTTTTTGCATATAAGGATATAAGTATAACAAATTAAAGTAGTAAGGTGTACTAAAATGATCGGAACTAAACCTAACTTGAAGTCTGGAAGATTACGATCCGATCCTCTATCTAAAATCTCTCTCTCTCTATATATATATATAAGTCAGAAGGTTAAGAGTCAACACATGGCGTCACGTAAGATTTTTTCACGTGTCGCCACTTAGGATTTTGATACATGTCGGTCTATTGTTGCTCTATCTCACATATTATTTATTTTTTTATTAAGTCATATCATATGTATTTATCTATGTCATTTGTCCACATTCGATTTTATTAAGTCACATCATATCCATTTATTAAGTCGCATCATAGGATTTTTATTAGGTGAATGAGATTTTTTTCTGCCAAAAAAGTAAGAAGATTGTTTATAAAATATTTTTTTTGTATTTATACAAATCTTATCTCTAAGATACTAATTAAGAAATGAAATATTTTGATAATTATATACTCGTCAATAGATATTCTTATCAAATAGTAAAAATCTTTCATTTCCTAATTAATATGTTGATTAGCTAGTCTTTTCTTTCTTAATTAAAGTTTTGATTGTATATAGATTTTCCATTTATTTCTTATCAAATAGTAAAAAAATCATTTCTTAATTTATATGTTAACTTGTCTTCTATTTTTTAAATAAATATTTGATTACATACAGCTTAAAGAATGACTATATAAACTAATATGATCATAATTTCTAAAAAAATTATAATTATGTATTTTATAGTACTATTAGTTATATATAAATTTTATTTATATATGCGACCAATATATAATTTATAGTTTTAAAAATATTAAATTAAATTTTCTATTCAAATCTCATAGAAAGTACGGGGATCACACTAAATTATCATATTTTTAATTACTATTCTACGCGTGGACCAATTCAAACCGATCTTTTAGACCAATAAAATATTAAAAATATATAAGTTTTAGCTATAATGTCAAAATTTACACTACTTTATACATACATGTATTATAATACTGTATAAAGTAGAAGCCAAATATTTGTTCAAATTCTAAGGAAGTTTGTATAAATATCTCCTTGAATTGTAATGGGTGAAAGTTGATGCTCTTTTTTTTAAAGCTTAATTAGCCGACATATTTAGCCTATAAACAGACATTTGTAGTCGTCGTCTAATCCATCACTCAAGTTAGATTGATCAAGTGTGTGTGAGGTGATCGATCAAGAAGAGTTGATCAAGTGTGATTTGTGTGCAAGAGTTGTACTTGTGTGTGAGTCGTAGTTATGTGAGGTTGAGTGGCGTGTCCCACATTATAAAGACTTTCGAGTCACTCGAAAAAAATTAATCTCGTACAATTCCACTACATAATACAAAGTCACTTTCGTATAACTATGTCTTAATTTCTGAGGGGTTTCGATCGCTGGGTGTACAAGAGACGTGGGAGTTTCGATTTCCCAACAATTTCCACGGTTGATATGCGTGTGATTCTAGTTTACATATTCGAAGGGATCCTTCGAGATGGTGCGCATAACTATAAGGATCAATTAATTACATCAATCAAATACATACATTATGTTGGATCCGGCCCAAAAAAGGCCCATTAAAGCCAAGGCTCTTGAAGTCCAACGGAAGCTTGTCATCTCAAGACTCCTCAATTCCACAACCTAGAAGACCCATAAATATGCTTTCACGTGTAGAAATGCCAAGGGGCTGGAAAGTGGTCGGAAAATATTAACTTAGTCTAATTAAGTAGCTTTAGTAATGGGGTGAAGAATTGTAACTTATGTAGGGGGAAATTAGGATAAAAGGGGCTTCTATATTGTAAGAGACACACGATCCAAGAGGGAAAAACTTTGTAATCATCAAAAACACTCTTTTTTACACAAATCTCAATCAAACTACGTTAATGCAATACTTTCGTTTCAGCCCGATCTTGGCTAGAACTTGCTAGATCTATAAGCAAATTTTGGCTAAAACAGTTAGGCGCCCACCGTGGGGCTGGAATCGAAGGTTTCCGCTTGAATCAATCAATCCATCCTTAACTCAAGATGAGTGTAACCAACCAGGACGTCCCGGCTTCCCAGCAAGACAGGGAACTGAACCCTCTACCGATGACAGAGTCCTCTGACCACACCTAGGCGGGCGAGATGGCTGACTTCTGTCGGCGGTTAGATGACCTGGAGAGGAAATTTGGTGATCAAAGGAGTCTCTATGAGGCTCAAGTGGAACGCTTGACCCAAGAAAACGACCGACTAAGGTCTTGGAATCGATGGTTGACCAGGGGGTGCCAGTCGGCCAAAGTCGCCAGAGAGACTAGCAGCCTGAGGCGAACGCTGGATCTAGACGGTGGGGAAGGAGTTTCAAACAGACACGACGACCTTAACGCTAGAACTGACTGCATCATCCCATCGACAACCCTTCTTGGAGCCCCGATGCTCAGGCAACGGGGAGGGCCTAGCCGGACCACGACCCCGCTAGTGGCTATCCGCTTGGCTAGTAATCTCCCACCTTTCCGTCACTAGGGCATAAGACTCATTAGGGAAGACCGGGAGGAAGATTTGGATCGAAGGCTACCATTGGATCAGGATTTGATCGTCTAATAAGAGGTCAGGGAGCAAGTCAACCGGTTCGCCGACCAGATGGCTCAGGCTGGGGTATCTCACCCGATAGAGCGGGAAGCACCAAATAGTTATGACGAGTCTCCTTTCGTGGCTCGTATTGCTCGTGTAGAAATCCCAAAGAATTTGCGGTGCCAGCCATGGATGCCTACGACGGGGCGAGCGACCCTAACGACCATGTAGCCATATACAAACAAAAGATGACGACCAGCGGGATACCCCACCAATGGAAAGAAGCTCTGATGTGCAAGGATTTTGGGACCACGCTAGCCGGACCAGCACTAACCTAGTTCATCAACCTTCCGCGGAGCAGTGTGTCCTCCTTCGCTCACCTGGTGGATTCCTTCGGCACCCAATTTGCTAACATCCGACAATTTGAGAAACGATCTAGCGATCTCTATAGGATCGTCTAGAGATCTCATGAGTCGACTAGAGACTACCTCGATCGCTTCAACCAGGAAAAGATCTCCATCACGGGTTGTGACGTTGTTACCGTCATGGAGGCCTTCCGGCAAGGGTTAACCCCGGACGGCGAGTTGTACAAAGAGTTGACTAAATACCCATGTGCTAGCTTTGAAGATGTACAAGCCAAGGCGTTAGCTCATGTGCGCCTAGAGGAGGACCGTGAATTACGAAAGCCTCTCCGAGAGCATGATGTCCAGACGCCAGAATCCGATCACCAGACCAAAATTGCACCCTTGTACCTCCAATGGGGCTGACTTTAGCCTAGCGTCTCGCTCGTTCCGCTCCCCGTACCTACAGTGTCGAGCGAACCCTAAGCTACACATAGATTTATAAAATATTTTTTTAATAATACGTATATATAAAAATTTGTGACTAAATGCATAATATTGATTACTTTTTTATTCTCATTATTTTTCTGTGTTTTATGTTCTTATACAAAAATAGTTTTCTTTATTACGTAATACTACTATTAAGATAAATGTGTCATATTAACATTTAAATCAAAAATGATCTATCATATTCAAGTTGAAAAATAATATTTGACTACTTTTGCATTACAACCTAGCTTACCAACTAAATTTTTAAAATTATCTATAAAACAATTGAAAGGTGAAAAAACAATTCGCATGTGTGATAGGTTCATAATTTAGAATCTTTTTAACCATTAAATTATACATAAATATATAAATAGTTTTTAATTATAACTGTATATAAAAATTTATAATTTATGACCAAATACATCATATTGATTACTTTTTTCATTCTCAATATTTTTCTATGTTTTATGTTCTCATGTAAAAATAGTTCTCTTTATTAAGTATTATTAATATTAATATTAGTGTATCATGAAGACATTTAATATCCCCTCATGTATACAACTTTATATATGTAGTATACATAAATGTAGTTTTCAAATGATCACTTTTTGTATTCACTTTATAGTTTTCTATATGAAACAAAATACTAATTTATACATTTCTAATACAATAGGTTGTTTTTTTTAAAACAATTACCTTTTTTTTATTCACTTCTTTATGCTCATTAATGTGTCATGATGACATTAAATAATCCCCTATTAACACAAAATTATAAATATAGTTTTATATTTTATATGAGACATAAAACACTAATTGTTCTACATTTCTAATACAATAGTTTTTTCTAAGACAAAATGTATAGTTTTCAATATCAATATAGTTTTCAAATGATCACTTTTTAGTTTTCTATGTGAAACAAAATACTAATTGTTATACATTTCTAATACAATAATGTGTTATTTCAAATGATAATTAACTTTTTGACAAAAAACATAGTTTTCAGATAATCACTTTTCTGTATTATATTTTTTACTTTTCTATATTAAACAAAATACTAATTGTTATACACTTCTCATACAATAGTTTATTCTTTCAATCAATATTCCTTTTATTTATTTTTTATACTCATTAATGTGGCATGAGGGCATTAAATATCCCTCATGTACACAAAATTATATATATAGTATATAGATCTCAATCAAACTACGTTATTCATTTTAGCACAAATAAATAGATATTATCTTTTATTTGCGATAATAATCTATACTATATATTAAAGCCGGAGAATTTCGAGCCTCCACGTTAATTCTGGCCCCACTTCATTAACAATTTTATATGTTTTATTTTTCTTATTTATCTAATCTTTAATTTTATCTTTTTTCTTACTCATCTAATATCTATCTTTGAAGACATAATATTTGAATTTAAAATTTTCTTAATTATCTAATCTTTAATATCATCCTTTTTCTATTCATCTAATATCTATCTTTAAAGCAATATGATCTATCTTTAATCTCCATTTATATCCTTTTTCTCTTCCTCTCTCTATTTTTTTATGATTGTTCTTATTTTATAACACGTTATTAGTACGAATTGCTCGTATACATATATTTCGATCTTGCTTATTTTTGCATACGTATGGTTCGAATGTTCGATCTTGATTATCTCTCAGCGAGTCTCATGTATTTGCTTTGTGCGTGTCCATGACTAATTGATAATTCATCTTGATCTTCCATTATTTATTTTTTCATATATATCATACGTGTTTTAGCTTATATATTTAATCATGTTTGGTTAATTGATCCATGTTATTTTCGATCAGTTGTTTCATCCACGAATTGACTCTTACACATGTGATTAATACTTGTATATACCATAAAAACCGACCGATTTCGAGGTATCACGTTGATTCTAACCCCGTTTCATATATTGATTTTAATATTTTTTCTTATTTAACTTAAATGGATATCAACAACTTTATATCTTTTATTTTTTCCTTAATTATTTTATCTTTAATTTGATCTTTTTTTTTTTATATATACTTCCAATATCTATTTTTTGAACAATACTATCTATATTTAAAATTTTCTTCTATAAAAGATAGACCAATAAGAGAAAGTACAAAGTGTAAAACACATTATTTTCATAACAAGTATTGATTTTTCCTTTGCCACGTACAATGTCAAATTCATTCAAGTAGTAATTCTTTCCCTTTGCATTCATGTACGTTTTTTATATTTTTATATGATCTTCACGTTGTTTTTTATCTACTTATTTTTACATTACGTTGTTTTTTTATATGATCGACTTATTAAATATTATGATTAAAACAATTACATGTTTAATTTGGTTATATCAAGTTGGCGATTTGCATACTATATTTAATATAAGTAATAATAATTTGCAAAATAAGTTAAGTTATTGAATATAAAATATAAGTACGTGATTTGCATAACAATATATTCTTAATCGCTTATAGAAAAATTAAAGGCTTCTAATATTCCATGAAATTAAATTATGTCAAAATCTTTTATTATAGATTTTCACACTAATATTCTATCTATAATATATTCAAAAAATTACAAAACACGAGTCGTGCATGGCACGACGGGTACAACTAGTATCTATTTATTTACGTAGCATAATCTCAAATTATATATGCTAAAATAGATATTATATACGGGTAGATATTAATTATGGATAATAAATAGATCTTATTATTCAACCCAAAAATAATAGATGTTATTTACGGGTAGGATAATATGGATATTATTTTATGCAATTTTAAAATATTTGTTGATAGGGTAGGATATTTCTTAAATAATATCTATTTATGGATAAAATGACTTATTAATATCCTATAATTTTGCTACGTAAACTTAAAAGATATTTTTGATATTTTAATTTTTGCTACAATATCTATCTATACTATGAACAATACCTTATCAACACCGTATCTTTAATTTTAGATTTCGAATTATATTGTTGATATTTTTTTAAAACTATTTTGGTTAAATGTATGGATAGATATTCTTGATAAGGTAGCTAACTAAAAGATTGAAAATTTACGTAGTAAAATTATGGTAGTTAATTGATTTTATATTTTTAAAGTGATCATTGACGTTACATATCTAATTAAATTGAGTTTATAATCGCATTATCCGTACATGGTACGGGGATTAAACAAGTTAATAATAATTTGGGACCAAAATCAAGTTAAAAACGATAGGATTTTATAACTGTGAATTCAAAAGATAGAGTAATATTGTTAACCAAATCCGAGAAATCGTCAGCCCACAATTCTATCCCTATCCAAAAAAAGATAAAATAAAATCAAATACACGCCTCCTTCTTATTCCAATTTCCGACTTTTTCTCCAAGTCTCGTCTTGTCCGCTTGCTTCAGCCTCTAGAGGTTCCCATATTACTTCCTCTGTAAGTGATCTCCGTTCCAATTCAATCCCATGGACCATGCTCGTCAAGTTTTCGAATCTATTTTGTAGTTTCATCTTCCTTTCTTTTCCCTTTTCGTTGTAATGTGCTGTGATTGGTCAGATAGTCCTCAAACATCTATACTTCTTCTGGTAGGGTTTTGTGTTTAGAGCCCTAATTTTGAGTACGTTGAAGTGTTTTGAATGATCCATGTCTTGCACTGTATATTATTTTCCTTACTAACCTTGATTTTCACGCATTTGGTGTCTCGAGAGTGGAAAATTTTTCTTGTGCTTTTGGTGTTAAATTGATGATCGATCTTGTGCAATTGCTTGAGGATAGTCAGTGTTGGTTGCTGGAGCCTTGTACCTTGCCTAGTTGACTAGTTGACTGTTATGCTCTTGAAGCTTTTATCTGAATGACCTGTTATGATCATGTCCTGTCCAGTCTCTCAATTTTGACTTGTGTGTGATCTGTTATAATAAGAAACTTGTTTGTAAGCTTATCTTAGTGACTCCTTTTGGCTTCATGTGATAGTTTGAATGATTTGGCTTAATTTGAGGTTTAAATAGTAGCAGTTCAGCCTGGAGTATCTTTTTTCGTCCCTCAAGTGCATCGAAGACAAATACTAGGGTTGCATAAGTAGAATAGCCTGTTGACTGTGATGGAATTTTTTCAAATAATGAGATAGGAACTTGGGTTTTGTTCACAGAAATGCAGCTGGCAGATTTTATGTCACAATTTATTGTTTAGTGTATCAATTCATCTTTGAATATCCATGTTCTTGATATCCCGGTTGATGAATTGAATTGGTTGTCTTCTTCCAGCAGCTATAATATATAAAGCACAGGAAAATGGGTGGAAGCTCGATAGAAGATGATTGGGATTTTCCGGCTCTCACTAATGGGCCTCGTACTATTGTTTTGGTTGGACGCACTGGTAACGGGAAAAGTGCTACTGGAAACAGTATTTTGGGAAGAAAGGCTTTTAAATCCAGAGCGAGTTCATCGGGTGTCACAAGCACTACTGAGATCCAGAGTACTATGCTTAAGGATGGACAAGTTGTGAATGTCATTGACACCCCAGGTGATGCTTGCTTGATGTGTCATGCATGAAGTTATCTCGTATTTTATTATAATCTTAGATGGTGTGGCAGAAATTGCTTGCTTTGCCATTATACAAGTACTTGTAACTTGTGTATTGTTTTCTGACATGTTATGTCATTGTAGGATTGTTTGAATCTATGGTTGGATCTGATAATCTTACATGGAATTGTTAGCTTTGTCATATACAAGTACTTGTAACTCATCTGTTGTTTTTTGACATGTTATTACATTGTAGGATTGTTTGACTATACCGTCGGTTCTGAATTTATTGGCAAAGAGATCGTGAAATGTATTGACTTGGCCAAGGAGGGGATTCATGCAGTAATTGTAGTTTTTTCTGTTAGAACACGATTTTCTAAAGAAGAAGAAGCTGCTCTTCATAGCTTGCAGACATTTTTTGGGCCCAAAATAATTGAGTACATGATTGTTGTTTTCACTGGTGGGGATGAGCTTGAAGATAATGATGAGACACTAGAGGATTATTTGGGTCGTGAATGCCCAGAGCCTCTCCAGGTAAGTGTTCCTCATAGGAACCACAGTTCTGTTGATAAACTGATGATTGAGTATTATTTATGACACCGCTCCTTTCATGTGGTTACGAATATATGCAGGCACTTTGCAACTCTTAATTATTTGATGATCCTATTGGTTTTTTTCTTGTTTGCGCAGAATGTTCTTCAAGTTTGCAGAAACCGTAGAGTACTTTTTGACAACAAGACCAAGGATGAAAAAAAGAAAGCATCACAGCTTCAAGAGCTTCTTACCCTAGTAGATTTGGTTATAGAGGATAATGGTGGACGGCCTTATACAGACAACTTATTTACCGAATTAAGGGTAGATGACCTCATTGTCTGATTTTTCCATTATGGTAATCAAATGTGAAAAAAGTGCAATCATTTTCTGACTTCAATTTATCTTCCAGAAAGGAGCAATGAAACTTCAGCAGCAGGAAGAAGAGGTCAATACCTTGCAAGGGTACACAAAACGAGAAATAATAGAGCTAAAGGACCAAATGCACAAGGCATATGATGAGCAACTTAAACGAATAACTGAGATGGTATGATTCTCCTTCATAAAAGATCAGTGTCCTTATGATTACATTTTATTTATAGATCCTGAGGAGTGAGGCTTAATCTCTGAGGAATAGGCTGGTTAAATGTGTTTTTATGCGGAAATTGTATGAGCTCGTCAAAAATAAAGGATAGGAAAAATGATTATGATGAGATATGCAATCCAATAATTACGCTTTGCCCCAAGTTCATTTACTGATGTGCATTTAACGATTATCTTAGTTAAGTATATATTGTTAAATTATCTTTGTGCATACTTTATTTTTATGTAGTAGGGCTACCGTGAATCAGGATTAGATGTTTTTGCTTCCAAAATCCTGTGCATTGAGCATTTATCTTACCTTGAGTATATTGTTTAATAACTTTATTCATCTGTGCACATACTTTTGGACTTGTATACGTCCTCTGAATTCTGAAGTAAGGATTAGTTTCTTTTCCACATCCCCATCTGTTGTACATACAGTGGTTCGAATGGCCATTTGATACAAGTGATAAGATATATATTGTGCATTGTTAACTCTATGTGGATCTAGTAGCTCAAATAATTTAAAGATAGATATGGTTATAGACAGGATTCCAATATTTGCATTATTAACAAATGTTTGGTTGTCTCCATTCTGTTCTTCAAACTATAGTAGAATCATGAATAGAATATTTCGTACTAGATTTCTTATTTCTTAACTATTTGTAAAAATGTTAGGGGATTTGAAATGTCTTCTAAAGCTAAACTGAAGCACCTTCCATATCAAATTAAACAGAAATTTAGGACATTCATTTGGCTGTATTTGATTGCAAAATTAGAAACTTCTATACATTGATGTTTATTCTTTGTTCGGGTGGTGATATTGCAATCATGAGAATCCATTATCTGGTGTGAAGCTCAATTTTGATCTGTAACTTTGATTGTTAAAGTTAGTATATCAATATATATTTGCTTAATTATGGCATGTTGTAGTAGTTAGTTAGCTGATATTTTATACATTTAGGTGGAGTCCAAGCTAAAGGAGACAACAACGAGGCTTGAGCAACAGTTGGCTGAGGAGCAAGCTGCTCGCCTAAGAGCAGAGGAGCATGCTCAAAATGCTCAGAAGATATCAAACGATGAGATCCGTAAGCTGAGGGAGAATCTCGAGAGAGCCCAGAGGGAGACCGATGAGCTTCGCAAGCAAGCTGCATCTGGCAAGTGTGTTATCCTCTGACCTTGATCAGATTCTTGCATCAATGCTAGCTTAACCTGTTTGAAACCCCATCCTTTTTTTTCTCGTATATATACGCCTACCCTATAGCTGTTTGAAGAATGAAAGCTTTTGTCGTGCATGGAATTTTTACAACTTAAGTTTGCAAGGGATTGTTGTTGAAAAAGTGGAGTTTGTTTCTTATGTATGGGACATTATTATGCTTGCTATATCAAAAAGTCTATAAATAAACCATTTCATGTTTAGTAGGATATTGGCATTGTTTTTTTTAGAAGCCAAAAGATCTTTTTATCCAAAAGTTTCATTTGTTTCTCTAAAAAACCGTGTACTTCTCTCTACTTTTCATATTTTTCAATACACATAAAATAACTTTTCTCCTCTAAAGTTCTTTCTACCAATAAGTGAAACAAGCCCAATCTGGTGCCTCATCTCGGCTATTTGTTTTTTCCGAAAACATTTCTGTATTAGTACTGTCGTGTTGTAAGTTCGCTACGAATGTGAATAATCATTTACAGATTACAGTTTTTAGAAACCAAAAGAATAAAACTCATTTGGAAGTTTAGTTCTATATCTCTACTTATTTCACAACATGAGATCTAAATTCCAACCGAGTTCTTAAGGTAAAATCCTTAATTATCTCACCTTAAAATCTTTTAATGATGTTTTATCAAAATCGATTTGTGAGAAGTATGCTTCGTGATTACCCTCCGTATTTGGAAACTTTTGGGATTCTCCATATCGGGAATTTGTAAAAATCAAATCTAACCATTTTCTTCCATATCTAGGTTAGAAACATCAACATAGGCTTAAAAACATCACTTGTCAACCAAAACCTACTTTTGAACTAAAAAGTGAAACAAGATCATTATATTTTCAGAGACAAATAGTTTTTACATACAAATGAGAGATTCATAAACCAAAACATGAATTTTTTATAGATAGATGTTTTTGGTACAATAACTCGAGACAATTTATGGGTCTACTTATTCACATACCGATTTGAAAGAAAAGTACATAATAAAAACTCAATAATTTTGGACTCTTTTTTTTTT
Source organism: Polygonum aviculare (assembly GCA_934048045.1). NCBI lineage: Eukaryota > Viridiplantae > Streptophyta > Magnoliopsida > Caryophyllales > Polygonaceae > Polygonum > Polygonum aviculare. The sequence goes on from OW204024.1 coordinate 15,958,517, forward strand.
TGGTCGGGATAATTTTGGACTCTTGTTCTCATACCTTTCGCTTTATTCCCCTAATAATTGCACCGACAATTATGGGTCGGGTCAATCTAGGTTGCTAGTGACCCGACCCGTTGTACACCCCTAACAATTAGCATGTTGATAATTGTGATTATTATCATATATTATTTATTGAGTTTCATTACGAGTTCCAACGACGGGTCATTTTTTACCCTAGGGCCAAATAGATTTAACAGATTAATAAACAAAAATAACTACGAATTAAATGATATCCTCCCTCTGGTAGAGAACAATACTTTTGAAAAGCTTGATAGAATTTTAGCATGCGATCAGATTATCCAATGGTATCCATCTTTTTTTACCAAAAACCGCAATGTTTTTTCATCCGACCATTGCCCCATCTTCTGCGAACTACCAACCGAAGGTAATATCAAAACTTGGCCTTTTAAATTTGAAAAAAAGTGGACTAGCCGAATAGATTTTTAAAATTTCGTTAGACAAGCTTGGAGACATAACTCAAGTGGATCACACATGTATAAACTGGTCAAGAAAACACAATTAGTGAAGATCAAGGCAAAAGTTTGGAACAAGACTACATTTGGCAACATCTTGGAGCAAATTATTAAGGTCGATGAAGAACTATTAAAACTCCAAAAAGAAATAATTGAGCATAATAACCAAGCACTTGTGCATGAACAAGAACAACTCGGAAAAAAGCGAGAATGCTTAATACAATTCCAATACTCAATATTGGAAACAAAGAGGGAAAAACATCCATATAAAATTCAATGATAGAAACACCAAATAATTCCATCGCATAGCTAGTGGAAGGCGAAATAGAACTAATCTAAGAGAAATAACCACAAGAGAAGGCACTCAAATTACATGACTAGAGAACATCAAACGAGAAGTTCGTAATGACTTTCAGAAAAAGGTTTCAAGTCTTTCAAACAAACGAAAATAAAATACGAGAAATCACAGAGCAAATTCTTTAGGAAATAAAGGATGATGACAATATCTGCCTCATCAGACCGGTATCGAATAAAGAAATAAAAGATGCAGTCTTCGACATAGAGGAAGACAAATCGCCAGTTCCAGATGATATGTCATCCCGTTTCTATAAAAGTACTGGCATATTGTAGGTCCTGATGTTATTAAAGCGGTGAAAAGCTTTTTCCACTCTGGAAAAATTCTAAAATAAATTAATCACACCTTTATCACCTTACTACCAAAATGTGATAATCCTAGTTCAACAAATCAGTACAGACCGATAAGTCTATGTAACACCATTAATAAAGAAATATCGAAAGTTTTGACAACAAGACTTAAGAAGGTAATGGGAAAGCTGATTCATCCGTTGCAATCAGCCTTCTTGGAAAACCGAAGCATCCATGATAACACCCTAATAGCTCACAAAAAAAATTCACTCATTTTGAAACAAAAAAGGGAAGGGGGGGTGAGTTACTATCAAACTCGACATGGAAAAGACGTATGATCGCCTCAGTTGGGAATTCCTTTCCCATGTAATGAAGCGTTTTGGTTTGTACTCAAAATTCATTAATTGGATTAGAGAGTGCGTCGAAATTGTTTCTTTCTCTTTATTTATTGGTCAACAACGGCTCAACTGACTAGTTCAAACCATATAACAAGGGGTTCCGCCACAGAGGTGTTGGCAAAACAACTTTAGAATGCTTGCAGAAACTCAAAAAGTGGGATTAGTATCCTTATAGCGAGGGGCGGATCAAAAATCCCTTTCTTAGCATATGCAACCGATATAATTATCTTTGCTAAAGCCAATAACACTGCTTGCTAGAACGTTAAAAACATCATTAATGGATTGTTGTCAAATATCTGACCAAAAGGTGATCTTTCATCAATATGCTTTCCAATTTATCGAAAATATCCCCAACTAGGCAAAAAACCAAATAAAACAAATTTTACACATTACGAACACATTTGCACTTGATAAATATCTTGGATGCCCTATAATAAATGAAAGCGTGAATTAAACCACATTTAATTCAAACACATTTGCACTGGATAAGTATCTTGAATGCCCTATAATAAATGAAAGAGTGAATAAAAATACATTTAATTCAACCACTGTTTAAAACTAAAGAGCAACTAACAAAATGTAAAGCAAACACGATATCCCAAGAAAGAAGAAAACGCTTATTAAAATAAATTTATCAACACAACCAAATTATCTTATGCAATCCTTATATCTCCCAAAAGCAATTCATAACAAGTTGGATAGAACCAACAAAAATTCTTTTGGAATAAACAAAGCAGACACAAACCTTTAATGAGTTGGAACTCAATCTGCAGATCTTTTAAAGTTGGTGGACTAGGCATAACCAAAGTTGATGACATGAATTAAACAGTCCAATTGAAACTATTATGGAAAATCATCTTTGAACTAGGAAACTCATGGGTTAAAATTATTTCTAAAACTACCTAAAAAATGATGAATTGTGGAACTACAAAAAAACAAAGTAACACTTCTTGACAATGGTCGAAACTCACGAGCATTCGTAAGCGTTTCTTATCCGGCTTCGTGTGACAAGTGGGAGATGGAAAAACCATTCGGTTTTGGAAAGATTGCTAACTAGGTGATAAGGAGTTCAAGCCTAAACATGACTATATCCCGCACATAGATTGGAAAGAAACTGTCAACAATTACCTCTGCTCAAATAGAACGTGGAACTTACACAAACTTGAACAAGTCTTAAATCCTGAAGATGTAAACTCTAACGCGAAAATTATTCTACCGGTTAACACCATTCCTGATCGAATGTACTGGAAACCTAGCAAGAATGACTGGTTTTCGACTAATGCAACACTGAAGTGGATTTAGGAAAGAAATAGAAGCCCTACTTTGGACCTTGAATGGATTTGGAAGTTAAATATCTCACCTAAACAAAAAAAAAACTTTTTTTGGAAAACGTGCAAGAATGTTCTTCCAACCAAAGCACGGTTAGCAGCCAACCATATTATGATCCCACAAGGATGCAGGTTTTGCAACAACTCTTTAGAATATGCATATCACCTTTTTATAGAATGTGATCATGTAAACCAGGCTCTGACAGGTCTCAATCCCGAGATTCACCAAAAAATTAGACTAATAAATATACAGAGCCGCCATCCGGGGAATGTCCATGAAGAGATCCGCGCGCAAATTGCTTGTGTGGTGCACTTCTTGTGCAATAAAAACATTTTTGATAGGGATGCCCAGAACTAGCCTACTCCGCAAATTGTATTTTTTTTTTGACTAAATTCATACAAAAATTAAAATACTCTTCTAATCAAACTCGTTTTTCTCTCTTATCAAAAAAAAAAAAACTCGTTTTTCTTTCTGCTACCAGAAAAAAATGGTTTTTCTCTAAAATAAGGGTAAAAAGAACTCGAGTACTCCGTTACCTCCCAGGACCCAGGCTCCCCCAACCCAAACGATCACCACGCGACGCCAATTTACATCCAGTTGAAAGCCTGACATCCATGTTCTTCCCATTTTGGTAACTAGTCCCACCACAATTAGATCTTCTTGTGTTCTTTCCTGGGCACATATTGATTTTAATTTTGTTCTGATTATTTCGTGTATTCGATCTTTCGCCTTCATTGATTTTTGTTGTTCTGGTACCTGCTAGAAAATTGGATTGTATAGCATTCGGCGCCTACCTCGAAATGACAGTATAATCTACGTAATTTATAACCAGCTCGCTTGGTGGTGACAGGGCAATTGGATAGTGTCTTGTTGAATATGGCTGCTCAAGCTGTTTCTTTTGATAAATCTCGCTCACGATTGAATGGGTATGTGTATATCAATCTTGTGCATTCAGTTTTATTGAATTTTAGACTTCTATGAGTTATAGTTTTGCCCTCTGACTTGCTGTGTTGAACAAAATTCTGTTTCATGGAGTTTTAATGAGGAGGGCCTTATAGAAAGGGGCCAGGATCAAGAAGCTATGGTACGTGACTTCATCTAATAGTGTTGGTGCAATTCGCTTCTATTGGTCTTCTAGACCCTCTTCTAATGAATTCCTGGAATACAGGGTCTGCTTGCAAGGCAAAGGGAGCAAGAGCAGGAGATTATGTTTCTTCAAAAGCAGATTTCCCAATCATATAGTAAGGTGCAATGCTATAAGTCTATAACCATCTTATACCCTTATTTGGTTTTCTGTGTAAATAGTTCAAGTGAACAACATGCTTGGGATCATGTCTCAGGAGATGCAGCTGTTAAACGAGAAATATGCAGCAGAGAGGAAGTTCGCGGAGATAAGAATGGTTTTGGCACTGCCCTTGATCACTTCTTACTGGTAGCTGCTTGTAATATTCTAAGCTATTGGGACCTTTTTGATGTGATTATTTTGGTAGGTCATGGATGAAAGACAAAAGGAATCCATAGGTTCAGCATTGAAAGAGTTGGCCCAGAGGAAAGGTGACATTGATGAGCACTTGAGACTAACCAACGACTTGAAGGTAGCAGCTCTTTCTATCTACATTGTTGATTTGAAAACTTTCTGTGCTAAAAAGCTATATATGTTGCAAAAGTGGTCTCGAAGTGTAGTAAGATTGGTCATCATTACTAGATGAAGGGCTTGGATGAGATAAGGTGCTTAATCTGGTGTTGACCCATCTTTTTATCTGCTCTGGTTTGCTGCCTTTGGATGAAAATAAGCAGTTTACTTAATTACTCACTTGTTCTTGCTTGAGAATCACAGTTGGGATGTGAATATCTGCTGTGAATTCATGCACTTTTGTAGCTTCCTTGTGTGTTTCTTTGATTCACTATCATTATGTAGAGGTTCTTCTGTTGAATGAGATAGATTTTCTAAGTAAACTAGTACACCGTTTGAAGCTAATTGGCACAAAACGATTAGGTGATAATCCCTATTATAGTACATAATACTAGGATTACTTGAGAAATGACCTCATCAAATGATAGTTTCTTGTTTCTTTAAATCTTTTTAGAAATGATCAGGCAAGTTATTACCATATCAGCAGGAAGTGACAATTCTTTTCAGCTATCTCCTTGCCGAACTTTTATGCACATGTGAAATATATATTTTCAGGATGCAGAAGATGAAAGATATATCTTTATGACATCATCACTCGGTTTATTGGCGGAATATGGCTTATGGCCCAGTGTTGTGAATGCCTCTTCCATTTCCATCAGTGTTAAGGTAGTATCCAAATGTTAATCTAAAACTTTTATTTGGTTAATGCCCTTTACTTCTTGTGCTATATAATGATAAAATTCTATGCTCCAGTCATCTATTCGTGTTTCTTTGTTTGAAGTTTCCACAAACATATGTAGGCATATACACACTGACACGTCATATACATATAATTGTATCAATTTTTTTTCTAAAACAGAGAAATATTAAGAGAATAAATTGGATTTAACCCAGACTACAATATAATGTATATTGATTCTCCCTGATTTGACCCATAGGTGCAATATATGTAATCTACTTGAGCAAATGGCATCAAAAAGAAACTTTGTGTGTGGAAGTAATAGGAATACATTTTATGAAAGATGAAGGTCAATTATTAAGCTTAATCCTAATAGAGTCCCCGGAGTTTATTGGCTAGGTTTCATTTATGAATACATCCATCCTGATAGCACAGTAGCTTGAACACCAATATCTCTCATATAAATTGATGTTTATCTTGGATATGTGAAAATCCTTTGTGTGTTCATTTGTGATATCTCTCTCTGCCTCCCAGACACTCTTCCTGTCCTTTCGTTACTTTTTCCGAAATTGTATTTCCTTATATGCGATTATAAGCTTATCTCCGTGCAATCTTGAACACTAATATAGTAATATCTTTGTTTCTTGCCTATTCTGTGGGACTCAATTTGCAGCAACTATATGAGCAACTGCATTGGAAGATAAGATCTTGTCAGGTAAGTGTTAAGTCTTAATTGATTCTCTATTCATATTATCAATTTATTGGACAAGCATACCACAAATTTCTATAGTGATTGCAAGTCTGTCTCAGCCATCAGCAAGAAGGGTTTCCTAAACTCTTGGATGCTTTTGATGATACATTTCAAAGAAGGAAATAAACATAAGCGTAATTTCTGCAATGTAAAACCTATGTTGCTTTAACAATTGAATGATTATGTCATATATATATTAGGGTTTTTTCATTGTAAAGATCTGATATTAAATTTTTTTTATTGGTTTGTTGGATCATTTCACAATATACCTTGCATCCGTTTTCTACTCTATATTAAGTCCAAATGTAGAGTTCCAGGACATATATGACGTAAGAATGTCCTTATAAAAAAGGGCACATGGTCAAACTACTGGACCAGTAAGTTCTTGGGCCATCACTCGGCCATTCTTATGACAAGAATTAAGTGGTTATTCCATGCCATCAACCATACTGATTAGAATGAGATGTTATCAACTATAGGTAGAGTATAGTGGTGATAGTAGTGTCCATGTTAAGTTTCTTGTTTTTTGGATTTTAGTTATTCTCTTACAAGAATATTGTACTCATTACTAGGTATGATTGCAATTGGTTATGGGTGGAGGTACTCTTTGTCTGTTCGTTCTGTGGTTGGGTGGAAATTTGTTTTTACGCGCAAGATATGTCTTTGTTGATGACCCCTGATCACAACTACTTAGAATCCTAGGAACTGTTCTTTTTTCATGTAAATTTTTTATAAATTAAAGGTAGGAGGGTTTGTTAACATTTATGTTGTAATACTGGAAATACAAACATTTTAGTAGTTGCCTTTGAACTTGCACATCATACATGAGTTGACATTTATAGCTCGATGCTGATGAAAGAATTTTGTGGAGAGTTCTGGGACTTTTTTCTGTTTATTATCCATGAGTAAACCTAAAGAGCAGGTTCAAGATCTCATGCCAATCTTGCTAATAAAACAGGAACAAATAAGTGAACTGAATACTCTGCATGGAGATCATTCGCAGCCTGGAGTCTTTGAGGATGATAGTTCTCATCCTAATACATCCAATTTTCAGCCTCCAACAAATATGGTGCATGTGTGCAATGGTCAATTGTTTTTTCCCCCTTTCATTCCCTTTGCTTAGGTATTAAGTTTGATTTATTCTATGCAGAATGTAAATGAATGGTCGTCATCTAGTCACAACAATCCTGAAATGCATCAAGAAGTTGATAATGGCAACTTGACATCCATAAATGACAACTATCCGGATTCATGTAAGGCTATTCCTTATTGGTTAAATGTTGACTCTTAAGTTTTACAGACGCTTTTGCATCGTGGTTTGAAAAACTGGACTGGACTGTTTTACCAGTTCAAACAAAAGCAGGGTCCTGAACAGACCGGACTGGTTTGGTCCTGAATGGTCATTAACCATGAGTGTCTGAACCTATATCAGAAGTTTCATATATAATGAGATTTAGAAGCTGGATTTGACCATCTGGTTCACATAAAGGAATCAGCCATCTGAATTAGACAATGTAGATTGGATCATAATGTATGAGTTTGGATCAACTTGTGACTTCTGAAAAGAAAGACATGTCTGCCAACAACATGAATCCTTACTTCTATTTTTCTACTAGTTGTATAACGTTTGTAATGTTTTTGTGAAAGAGCTAACCAATTATTTCGTTCAAAAGATTAGGAGAACTTAGGCATCCAAACCATGGACCGAGTGGGCCATGCAGCTTGGGAAAACACGAAATATTTTTTAGGAATGATGTTATATTAATTGTTTGGAGACGTCCTTTGTAAGTTTTTTTCTGTCATATGTATATCATTTGGTTAATGGTTGCAGAAAATGTGAGTTTTGTAGTTTGTACTTTCATACAAAGCTATATGGCACTGGATGGGTAAACTGATGTTATGTGAAGTTTGTTGATCAAATTCAAAGGAAAGAAATGTATCTCGTGTATTTTCTCTCAAAGTAAGAGCAATTAATTAATATCTAGAAGAGGAACTCTGAGTTCTTTTCTTAGCTATTGCCAGCTGAATGGCACAATTCTGGATCGTCATGGAAAGAAAATGCATACCAAATGGCCTTGTTGGATAAAGTCATTGACTGGTTTACAAGGAAGTTTCTGATTAGTCTGTAGGTTAGCCTGATTAAGAACTCCTTTAGTATTCAAATGAAGAGTTTTTGTATAGACCTCTCGGACTATGCTGCTCTGCTTGGGTCTTTGTATGCAGAAAGATTGCATATTTTTTAATAGCTCTGATATTGTGACTACTTGGTTTGATCTAGTTGTGTCCTTAATTAGTATGTTTAATTTGTTGTCCTGGATGTTCTTCGTAATCTAATGTTTAGTTTCCCCCCAGATGATGGACCGGGAATAGAAGATTTCCAAATTATTGGTGAAGCCAAATTGGGAAGTAAACTTCTTGGATGTGGATATCCTGTCCGTGGAACATCTCTCTGTGTTTTTCAGGTAAAAGATCCTGAAATTCTTTTTGTAAGGTAGACTTCCCATATTTTACTGTGTTCTAGTCTATTAATTTATTACTTTCATTTTTGTTCCTGAATTGTAGTGGGTCCGTCATCTTCAGGATGGGACTAGACAATACATTGATGGTAAGCACTAAACAATGTTAACCATTTAGGAGAAGACAAAACTATTGTATTATGAATCTGCCCACTACAAAACTTTTCTTTTGATACCTTGTTTTCTGAGTGCTTTTATTTAGGTGCCACGAATCCCGAGTATGTTGTCACAGCGGATGATGTTGACAAGTACATCGCTGTTGAATGCATACCAATGGATGAGAATGGTCGCCAGGTAGAGACCAACTGTCTGATTACTTTTATCTTGTTACTTTTCCAAGGTCAGAGTCTTGCATGAGTTCCGGATTCATATATTGGCAAACAAGGCATTTAATCAATTTAAATTGCTTTATAATATGCTTTGAAGCCTATATCTGCAAACAAATTCTATATTTCCTTACGTTGACAAATATTGGCCAACTAGCCACTTCAACAAGTTATTCTTTTACTTTTGTATATAGAATGCTTTGCTATCTATATCTGTCAGCAAATTTTGTTTTTCAACAAATTGTATTTTTCTGTGTTGAAATTAGGGAGAAATTGTGCGTCTCTTTGCCAATGATCAGAATAAAATAACATGTGGTAAGCCAAGTGCATTCCATATTATTTCATGTTTTATATATTGCTTCCATATGCTTATGCATAATTGCTGCAATGTCCATTGATACTCCAGGCTAGAAGTGTTTGCAGTTTCTAATGTGTGCTCCATCCACCAAAAATGATAATGTCCTTTTGGCGCTTCATTTGATGTAAAAGATAATGTCATTAAACTAAGAAATGCACAGGTGTAGAACATCTGTTTATTGAAAAAAGTAAAGACAAAATGGAGAACTTACTACCTTAAACTGTAAGCAAGAGTATATGAACTCGTGATGGGATAAGATTGTTATCTCTATCACCAAATGGACGAATGAGGAAACATACTTGTTGTATATTGATAATGTCAGTGCTGTGTGCTCCTTGAACCAAAAATGCTTTACTAATGTGAGTACTACAACATAAATTCATAGGTTAGTCCATTTCACATGATTATCTGATCTTAACTAGTAACTGAAATTCTTAGGGAAAAAGTTAGCTATGGAGGTTGTAATTATTAAATCTCAAAATAACAACCTCCAGGTCCTCCACATTTCTTTGGCTGATCCTATATATCTGGATGGTTTAATGATGATGTAGTTTGTGAATACCTATTTAAAGATTAAGGAATGAACTAACAAGTTAAATAATAATATTAATACGAATTGAAAACCAAATAACAATATCATTGAATTTGCAACAATGGTTTTATTCAACCATGAGTGATTAGCATAGGGCAATAATAAGATTTTAACATCTGCTATCCTTGACTCCTCTTGCTTCATTAGTAATCACTTTTACCTGTAGTCATTGATTAACACCCTAGAACATGCTTCTAACTAGTTTGGTATCCTTTAGGTTAAGTAGAGGGAAAATGATTCCCCATAGTCTTCCAACTCTAGTTGTAACAGGGATAATTGCTATTTCGTAGTACTCTTTCATCTAGGCAGTGAAGACTGGCAAAGACAATCCTAACTACTGAAACAAGATCTTAAGTAGGAGATATGCGCATATCTCATGAAATGTTTGGAAAGTTTCCCCATGTCTAGAAACTTCCATTACTCTAATTGTTAGGTGTTGACTGTAGTTAACACTGAGATATCCAGAGCCAGGAGATAAAATGTTCTGGAGAGTCGCCCTAGTTTTAAGAAATAGGAAAACCTTATCTTACCCAACTGAAATACGCCAATTACAAAGGAAAGAGGGAGCGTATTATATTTCACAAGTCTACCTCATTTTTGATACCAAGTATCAACCTTAAGGGCCCGTTTGGTATCCAACGGCGGAAACGGAAACGGAATGGAATGGAATGGAAATGAACCTAGTCCAATTATGGGTCACTATACATTAATTGAAAAAAATATATTAATTTCAAACTTTGAAATTTGTGTGTCTATAGAAGGGATGAAGGGAATGATTGAGGTGTTTTGTTACCCCACCCTTAGATTAGGGAATGATTGAGGAGCCACAAGGGTACCGCAAGCCTCCTTGCGGTAGTTTTTGAATGAAAATTGAGGTGACTCATCATGTATCATGATGCTAATGTGGACTAGGTTCGTTTCCATTCCATTCCATTCCGTTTCCGTTTCCGCCGTTGGATACCAAACGGGCCCTAAGTCACTAATAAGAAAGTAACAATACAAGACACTGTCGAGGCTGCTAGTTGTGAATAGAGGGCCTGACAACAACTGCTCTTTTGACAATCCTGAATGATCTAAATTGCATTTCCTTGTGGAATCTCTAAAAATTCTGTCTCTTTTTTTTGTTTTTTTGTAGACCCAGAAATGCAATCAGAGTTGGAATCATACATTTCCAGGGGTGATGCTACCTTCAATGTTTTGATGATGGTAAGTTTAACTTGTGTTTCAGTGATAAGCTGGTAATGTGACATTTTAGATTTATCACAATTGCACTGAGACTGGAGGTATCATTTAGAGCCTTGAATGTAGAAAGAAGAGGGTGTTGAAGTTTAATTACTTGCTTTGCTCATCATAGCTTGACGTATACTGTGGCTATATTCTTTGTAGCTTATTGAATGCATTTGCCACCAAAAGTTACAAAAACACTAGGAAGAAAGGTTTTTCTTTTGCTCCATGTCACATTTTTCCCCTGTGCCTTGTGGTGTGTCATTGCCTTCCTTGGATGTCAATTTAAAGCTCAATAATCATTATGGCTAAATTTATTGAGAAATAAGTCAAAGGTGATAAAATCAACTAGACTCATGAACAAACAAATATTGCCTCCATATATATCAGGTTTAGTACTTCTGCAAAGATGATTGCCTTTCTTGGATTCTGTAGAATTGTTTAGGAAGCCATTGAAAAAACTATGTTCTACCAAAATTATTGTGCAAGGGCTGTAGTTTGTGAGGTGGCATAGGAATATAAGATCAAAAATTGATAAAAGTTGAAGGCATATGCTATATTGGTATTAGCTAGAAACACAAATGGCAACTTAGAGAATCAGAGGGACAATCCCCAGCAAGCTCTAATGTTTAGTTGATTCCATTATGTTTTTGGACCATAGCGAATGTGTATAAAAGCTTCGTCCATCTCAGTTTCACTGGAATTGAGTGCATTCTCTTTAAACTGCTATATGATGATGATCTTTGTTAGACAATAATTGGCATAATGTTTTCCAATGGCATATGCAATAGATGGACATACAAGAAAATTGGGAGCCAGCGAATTTTATTCTCAAGAGGTCAGGCTTCCAAATTAAGATTAGCAAGACAGGAACTGTACAAATTGCTGAGAAGTTTTCAAAGGACTTGTCGGTAGGTACCTTTATGTGTGTATTGTTATTTTTGAATGTAAAGAGGTTTGTCCCTAATTGGTTGCTTGAAAACTGGGTCTGCATCATTGATGGAACTGTCTCTTATTGCATGGAGAGCCCACGTGGTTCTATGATAACCTGACCTTATCTAGAAATTTAAGATATATAAACCATGCTTTTTATATAACTACCCCATGCTTGTAATGTAATTATCACAATCATGTATGGATATATTAAAAACCTTTAACGTAGACTTATAAGATCCCAAACTTAGTTACCAATCTAAGAACTGCAGCAACTGCTAAATCATTTCTAAGCCAAATATTAGGTTGTAAGTCATTATCATGCCGTTTCACAGAACACTATGGCCATTACATGACATTATATAAGTTGGTAGCTATATGCCTATATCACAGCTATATTTCAGTAATATTATATAAATTTCTGTATTACTATATAGATCATGAAATCACATTAAGTAGAAATTGATAATGCAAAGCCTATGATGGTGGATTCCCCTTCTGATGATCTATTTATCTTAAATTCTTTTTACACAAACACACAACAAGATAACCTTACTATGCAAACTGCATAAGCATTCTATGCAACAAGCTCAAATGTTATAATTTTGTTTTAATTGATGATACCCTAGCTTATTCTGCTTTCCTATGCACATCTTCTCTCATATATTCTGCAGATCAAAGTTCCATGTGGATTATCAACACAGTTTGTCCTAACAAGTTCAGATGGATCTGTATATCCCTTTAGCACACATAATGATGTCCGGTAAGAAACAGTTTGCCTTAAAAGAAGATGTTTTATGCCTCTTGATAGAATGTGTAGCCATCTTATTATGGGGTATGATCTTTTGTTAAATACTAATAAGCTAGTATTTTATTCTATGCAGAATGCGTGATACTCTTGTATTAGCAATAAGAATGTTCCAAATCAAGGTAATATTCAATTTCTATACTTCAAACCACAAAGTTAGTTTATAAAAAGTACGATATCTTGATTGTTGAAGTCAATACATGGGATGTGCTATGTCGTAGTCTGTAGATTGTTGACTCTGTAGTGATTGTTGTTTTTGTTTCCAAATCCTTCTCTGTGAATTTGATTAATACTTGTAATCATGCATAGTGATAAAAAAAATAAAAATCACCTACACCATCAATATGTATTGAGTTGATTCATCAAGTGTCATGTAGGCTTGGGTTGTGAGTTTTACAGGGAGATCAATGGTAGATCAAAATTTCTTGTTTAGGTGGGATTTAATAAACCAGTATGAATCTACCCTCAATTTGATTGTTGAATTGAATTCTTGTTCGACAAACACAGGCACTGGACGAGAAGAGGAAAGCAAAGACGGGCGCATAGCCGCCTTTTCCCATTCTCACATCTCATCTACGTAATGTACTTTGTTGTAGATGATTTTGTTGACTCGGTACAATATTGATTTTTAACAATGTGATTGATAGATTTGTATTACATGGCCAGTGTCAAAATAAGAATGAAATTTGTTAGTATAGCACAACAGCGGACTGCAGCCAGTCCATCCTTGAAATGCTTGCTGTATAAGTACAACTGATATTCCTATTTCCTATAGATCTTGATAGTGTGATAGATACATGCAATTTCAGATTGTCAAAGAGAACAAATTCTTGCCTTGCGTCTTTTATATTAATTTGGGTTGTGGTTTCAAGTTGCAATAAGACTGAAAATTGGGAACTATAAGGTTGCCTTGCAACAATTATACCAAAGTTCTTGCCTTTTCCAAGTATGAAAATAGACTGGTTTGCAGCACGAAAAGAGAATAGCACATATAAAACTAAATCATTAGCCAGCGTTAGACCTGACAAACATGCTAATTAGATAATGAGCTCTTGAAATTGCACTCACTGAATTTCCATCATCTGCCTCTAAACAATAAAGTACAAGTCACAAACTTAAATTAGCCTGAGAGCAACAAATTCAGTACACCTTGTGCTGAAAAAGTCAATAGGGGAGCAAAAATTAATGTAGAACTTTGAGAGCGCACAGACCAAAAGATACTGACAAAAAACAGAGCTTAGATTCCAAACAGGGCTCTTTAAGTTGCCTTCTCTTCCGCTGCAGCTTCTTCAAAGGTCTCCCCCGGGATGAGTTGAGGGACCTCGTCTTCATCATCCTCTCCCGCATTCTTTTCACCAGCATTCAAATTTGCTCCCGGAACCTGCTTCTGGAACTGTTCAGCAAGCTTCCTCAGGTTGTCCAAGTTATCTGGGCCTGAATCAAATCACACAATTCAGGCAAATAGTTAGGTTCAGCTTTAAGTTTAGTCTCAGTAAAAACATTCTAGATAGAAGAAATTTTGTAACAATCAATTTGACAACTAAAAGAAATATGAAACATTTCAGAACTTAAATGGAAACTCAAAGCTGAACAAAACATGCCCTAAAAATGTTGTTCATAGGTAACCATACCCAATTGGTTAATTATTCCTGGCAGGATGTCTTGCAATTCTGGAAAAGACAAAAGAGAAAAAAATCCAATCATCAGTTATCTGCCAACAAAACCAAAGTAGAGCATTTTATGATAGTAGGAAAGGTGTGATGCAACATACTCTTCGTTTGTGGTGAGCCACTGACAACCCATGTATTAGCTGCAATGGCAGCTTGAACTGAAAAAACAAGGCACAAGTGTTAACAACACAGAGAATGGACAATGGATAGAAAATCTTTAACATCCGACAATGCAAGGCTTGAAAATTTGCATAGAAATTATGATAGTACATGAAATCATATGTAGTTGATAGTTTGGTGGACTATTAACTGACCTTTAGGATTTGTGAACTGAATAACTACGTCATCCTTGAAGATGTTCACCTCCTCAATTCCAGGGATAGAGTTCACTCCTATTCTCTTTAATGTGCTTTGCAGCCTTTTGTCATCTGTGGTGGTGGTTTTGTGCACGGCCTTCTTCTTTCTGCAATGAAACCAAGAAGAAGAAACTAAATTAAAGCTTTTAGTTGTTCTTCAACAGAGAAACAATTGTTTTCTCAGGGTGACACATAGAAACCAGCATAAAATGTTAATGCAGCATGTAGCTAACATGAAAACACAGATCATACTGGGCACATTTGGATGACACATCATATTGCATTATCTAAACGCACCCTAACCTAACAACTTTTAATATAAACTAAGCGAGATACCTAACTCAACAATGAAAATTCTACCACTGCATCCTTGAGTTTCTGTTGAAAGACTATTGTGAGATCTCTGAGACTAGAACAATCTAGAAGAAGATCAAACAGAATGAATCACAAGCTGTAAGCAAGAACGAGAGGAAAAGAGATATTTTGGGAATTTTCTTTTATTACAAAACAACTTGCTTCTTACAAGAGATGCAATCTCTATTTATATACAAGCTACCACTAACTAACTAGGATGCCACGTCAATAACTAAATAGCTAGACTAAACTAAGCTAAAGATGCCACATTAGTGACTTAATACAATCCAACATATCCTATAACTATACAATTAACCCTTCAGTAAAACATTAATATGATGCGATGTAAAATACATTCAGAGTAATGGTGCATTAATCAAAATGCAAATTACTGAAAATTCCTCCACATTAAGCCTTCTACAACAAAAATAAAATAATTGCAAGCAATTTCAAATCATATGCAGAAAGACCCTTCAACAAAATACAATCTTAAGCCAACTTAAACCTTTTGGACCGAGCTACAATTCCGTAGGTTTTAACAATCGAGTCCAAACTATCTTGATTTCTAGGCTATTTTGAGTAGGGTAGGATTACCACGGCTCGGTTGTTTTGAATTTTGTATTGATAAATGTTCAGTTAAACCACATAATGATAGGGCAAACACAATGAAGTGTGACTGAGCACGGACGGCAGCCAGCTAGCATGATAAAACCATTTCCCACCTTCTTACACTTCCCTTTCCACCAGTGCGGACGGCACCGGCCATTTTCATGAGCTTGTCCCGATTCATCTGCAGTGGAAAAAAGAAGCATGAGACCATTGAAACAAACTCAAACAAAGAAATCATATCAGCAACAAATTCCTTTCACATTTTTGCAACTTGAGAGATGCAAACACTATCAAGAAACAGGACAAATTGACAGTGGATCTCACTCACTATCCTGAGCTCATAATCCCAAATGATTCGCAGATTCTGTGAAACTCGATCAATATCATGCCAACCCACAATACCTCATCAGATTGCAATCATCCACAGTGCCCAATTACCTAATCTCCCTAATAAAAACCCTACATCTCCCGAAACACACAAAAATAAAACCCTAATTCGTAGAAATGAAAAATCAGCAATGACGGAGAACGAAAATACCTTGGTCGGAGGAGAAAGAGATGAGATGAAGGGGAAAGGGGTGAGTTGGTGGAGAGTCGACGGCGCCTTCTTTGGGGTTGTGGAGGTGAGTGAGAGTATTTAAGAGACGGAGAAAGAGCTGTCAAACCTCGCACGTACACATTATCACAATCCAACTGTGGGCAGGCTTTTCATTTCGTTTTGTTTTCTTGTTGGGCCCAATTTAAAGCCCGGCCCATTATGTCGATGCCCAAGCTATATATTCTTTTTTTTTTTTAAGGAAAGGCGGCACTCTTCGAGCCCTCAAGGGACGTTTTATTAAAATTCGAAAAACAAAATATAGAAGAGGAGGTACTCTTGATATTCAAAAAATTAAACTAAATGAATCCGGCTTTTCAAATGAAATTGTCACGAAAAAAATCTAGCAACACAAAACAACATTTGAGTGAGAGTCATAGAGGGTAAATATTTATATGGATGCAAGAGTAATATGTCTTAGTAATGACGAGATTTGATGAAAATAAAGGACAAATATGACAAGCTGGAGATTGTAATTTGATGAAGCTTTGGAGAGACTTGTTGATTACAAGGTACATAATAAGAATGACTATACTCCGTAGAATGGGACAATTTGGATTATATGCGATTAGGGGAACATCTAATTAGAATTGAGTTCGGCAAGCGAGTAACCCATGATATTAAATACAAAGGTAATTTATTTGGACCACATTCAGGCTAAACCAAAATTAAACATAAACAAACATGAAACCCACAACAACAACAACAACAACATCTACCCAGGGACTCCCGCAAAAGCAGGACCTAGGGGTCAGGGCGGGGGCATTCCAAACCTAGATGAAATGCGCCCTAAAACGACCCAAAGAACAAAGACCGGAACACTCAACAACCTACTCCGAAAAGAATAAAAAACTCAGTAGCTAACCAAAACTACTACTAAGGCTAAAAGAAAGAAGAAAGAAAACGAATAAAGAATAAAAAGACCAAGCTATAACAATGCTATACACGAGCAAGCCCACAAATCGAGAAACTAACGGTCAACAAAAGAATGTATGGCTCCACTTGGCTCCACCAACAAACTGTCTAGCTGTCTGCCACGCTGATCTTCTCCCTCCATCTCTTCCTGCATTGCGCCAACTCCTCTGAAATCCCTAAAAGCTTGAAATCCTGTCTTATGTTGTCCACCCAGTGCTTCTTCGGGCGGCCTCTATCCCTCTAGAAAGCACCTAAATCCAAATGCTCACATCTCCTAACTGTTGCTCTTGGGCTCCGCCTCTGGAAATGACCGAACCTATGCAGTCTTGCTTCTCGCAGCTTGTCTTCTATACTAGCCACCCCTAGCTTGCCTCGGATTTCTTCATTCCTAATCCTGTCCATCCTCGTGTGGCCACACATCCACCAAAGCATCCTCATCTCAGCAACTGCAAGTTTTTGCTCTTGAGCCTTAGTCGTCGGCCAACATTCTGATCCATAGAGAATCGCAGGCCTTATAACAGATCTGTAAAACTTTCCCTTAAGCTTGAGCGGAACCTTCTTATCACACAAAATCCCTGAAGCTGCCCTCCACTTTTGCCACCCTCTCTAAATACGCAACCTAACATCCTCATCAATACACCCATCACTCTACAGAACTGAACCCAGATACTTAAACTTGTCCTTCTGCACAATGACCTCCCCTCCTAGTTGAACCTCACTCCTAGGCTCATTTTCCTGCCCAAAAAAGAACTTGACATACTCCGTCTTGGATCGACTCAGTCTAAACCCCTTAGATTCCAGTTTCTCTCTCCAAGTGTCTAGTTTGCTATTAACTTCAGCTCTGGAATCCTCCACCAATACGATATCATCTACAAACAACATACACCTCGGAACCTCACCCTGAATATCCTTAGTCAGTACATCCAACACGAGCGTGAACAAAAAGGGGCTTAGAGCTGAACCCTGATGAAGACCCATACCCACCTCAAAATACTCTATATCCCCACCTAGAGTACAGACGCTCGTCCTCGATCCCTCATACATATCCCGAATGATTCTGATGACAGCCTCTGATACCCCCTTGGCTTCTAAGCAATCTCAAATCAACTTTCTAGGGACCCTATCATAGGCCTTATCAATATCTACAAACACCATGTGCAAATTTCTCTTTCTCTCCCTATATGCTTCTGTCAACCTTCTCAACAAATGGATAGCCTCAATCGACGACCTCCCTGGCATGAATCCGAACTGGTTTTCTGAAACCTGCACTAGACTCCTCAGTCTTAACTCGATTGCCTTCTCCCACATCTTCATTGTATGGCTAAGGAGTTTTATACCTCTAAAGTTGTTACAGTGCTGGATATCCCCTTTCTTCTTGTAGACTGGGATTAACTTACTAAGTCTCCATTCCTCAGGCATCTTAGCGGTCTTTAACATGACGTTGAACAGAGACACTAGCCACTCCAAGCCTCGCATGCCCAAGCACTTCCAAACTTCAATGGGAATCTCATCTGGCCCTACAGCCTTTTTACTGCCCATTCTGCGGATTACCTCACTGACTTCTGTCCTAGAGAATCGTCTAAATGGAGGAGGATTAACTTGATTCCCTACAGCTTGCTGACTCTCCAACGACTCGCCCCCCTCGTTAAGGAGGTTGCAGAAGTACCTCTCCCACCGCCCTTTGATCTCAAGATCATCCACTAGTACGTTCCCATTTTCATCTTTGATACAGCGTACTCTGTCAAAATCCGAGTTCATCCTGTCTCTTGCTCTCGCTAGCTGAAACAAAACTCGCTCACCACCCTTATCGTCGAGCGACTTGTAGAGGCTCTCGTAAGATTTCTCCTTAGCAATCGCCACTACTTTCTTTGCTTCTTTTTTCGCTAATCTGTACTCTGCTGCTCTCAAAACTCTATCTGGATTGCTACTTCTCATCCAAGCTCTGAAAGCTAACTGCTTGCCTCTAACCTTCTCTTGCACCTCTTCGTTCCACCAAGCGACTGACTTCCTGTAGCCCGAACTGCCTCTCGACAAACCCAACACACCACATGCTGCTCTGCGAATACACTCTACCATCATACCCCACAACTCATCTGCATCCCTCTTTTCCTACCAAGCCCCCTTTGCATTAGCTTCCGCAAAGATCCTATCTTTCAGACTTTGACCATTTTCCTCGGATAGACGCCACCATCTGATTCTTGGTTGCGGCCTACTAGACCTCTTCCTCTGAACACCCAAAGACTTAGAGTCCAAAACCAACAGTTGATGCTGTGTCGAGAGACCTTCATAAGAGATGACCTTGCAATCCTTACATCCTCCTTTATCCGCCCTCCTAACCAAGAAAAAATCAATCTGTGATTTACTCGCAACGCTCTGAAAAGTGATCAACTACTCCTCCCTCTTCCTGAACCAAGAGTTAACAACTATACAGTCAAACACATCTGCAAAATCTAATAAAGCTCGTCCACCCTCATTTCTGAGTCCGAACCCAAAGCCTCCATGGACATCCTCAAAACCGTCCCTAGCCTCCCCGATGTGCCCATTGAAGTCCCCACCAACAACTACTTACTCTAAACTCGGAACGCTCCTCATCAGGCAATCCAGGTTCTCCCAGAACAATCTTTTTTCCTCCATACTTAAGCCTCCATGAGGGGCATATGCGCTAATAACATTCAAAATCCTGTTTCCCAAGACAATCTTAATCAACATTAAACGGTCATTAATGCGCTCCACCTGCACCACCTGATCCCTCAACTTCCTGTCAACTAAAATACCAACCCCGTTTTTACTACTGACACCTCCTGAATACCACAATTTCCAACCATCGATATCACGAGCCTTCCGACCTTTCCATTTAGTCTCTTGCAAACAAGCAATCGATACCCTTCGACCCTAAAGAATCCCGACTAACTCAATCGACTTCCCTGTAAGAGTGCCCACATTCCAAGAACCTAATCTCACCTCACAACCCATTATGTTGGCTCCACCATTTCTCCCCGACTGAGACATTATGAGAGTTGAACCCACACAACCAACTCCCCTACGGGGAACACGATCCCTGCAAACAAACAAACACACACAACCAAACCAAAAAGAACCCAAAGCCGAAGACACAATGCAAAACACTAAGAGCATATGCAATGGTGAGGAGATATCATCCTCTCTCAATTTTCTCTCTCCTTTTCTCCATTTGACACATCATCTACTCTCTCATCCACCTCATTTTCTACTTTTTCATTCCTCTTCCTCATCATCTTTTTTTATTTTTCCCTACAATAGAGAGGATCCTCTTATATTTCCTCTTCTATGTTATATGTATATACCCACTCTATATTCTATACAATCAAGAGTATGATAAAATTAATTACTCAACTTAATTAATAATTACACTATATTTAATAAACTAATTTAGTGTAGCTAATAAAATTGTAAATAACTTGTGATAATATAGATTGGATTGCAAATGAAAAAAAAACTTGATTAAACATTAAGCATACATTGATTTTTTTATCATTAAAAGAACTTGATTAAACATAAAAAACGCTACAAGTGACGAAAGATGACAAGTAAAAACATTAAGCATACATTATAACAATTAATACTATTGCCATAAAAATTCAATTAGAATCCGAATCCGATGTCATGTCTTGAAACTTCTCCCATATGTGATCGACCAAGTCGTTCTTTAGAGCAACATACATTTCTTTACTCCGAAGCTCCTCCCTCCTATCCATAAATCTTCTTAGAGTTCGCTCATTATATTGTCCCCGAGACACTATGAATGTCTCGTTATCATTTCTTCTTGATGATCCAATTTATAGAGAAAAAAATGACTAATGTAGAAATGATGCAAAATTAGACTCAATTTATAGAGAAAAAAATGATGGAAATTAAATAATTTATTTTTTAACTAAAAAAATGTTATATTTTATTATTATTTGGGGTATAACTTAACTAGTTATAAATTTGAATGAAATAATTGAAAATAGTTGTAGTAGTAGATAACATGTGTCACATGGTAAATGGGTAAAAGTTAAAGTTTGGCACAAGAGCCAAAATTTACAATCCTTGGTAGAAGGAGGATTACTTTCATTCCTCCTTCAAGAGAGGATCCTCTAACAATTGGTACAATGGAGAGGACATCCTCATAGAAGAGAGAGAGTGCTAAGAGGAGAGTGATTCCTCACCATTGTACATGCTCTAAGGAATGGTCACCTAGAGGAGCACAACCAATCAAAAACTCGAAAAGCCAGCAAATGAGAATCTAAACAACAACACGAAATGCCACCAAACACACAGACCACCAACACTGACACTAAGAAACACCCACTAGAACAACACAATCCTGCAACAAAAGCCTTCAACAACTAACCAATAGGGAAGAGTACCTCTCGGCGTAGTAGCAGAAAGAGAGCAAAAAGCCAACACTAAACAAAGTCAACACCACAAGCATAAACCACACAAATCAAGCAAGAGGAAGCCACAAGAACCCACCGCCAAAACCACAAAGAATAGGCCAAATCAAAGCAAGAGGAGGAGAACGAATAATTAAAGCATATATAGGGGACAAAGCAGATCACTTAACCACTAATCACTAATTAACAAGCTAAACATGAATAGAATAAACCAAAATCGAAGGAAGATAGAGGAATATGGGAAATCTGATTTAGGAAAAAAACCAAATGGCCGGACGACGCCAATTTCAAGCCGGGCGGGCTCGGGCAGAGGACGCCGGCCAGAAGAAAGTTGGATCCGGGCGGGCTCGGACAGAGGGAGGGCGGCTTGAAACCGAGCAGGTCGTTGGACGCTCGCAAGGACGACCCCACTGGCGGACGGGGCTAGCCGGAAGGGAATCGGCAACTGACGAAGCGTTGGGTCCCAAACGACGGTGGACGACGAGCCCCAACGAAGGACCGGTAGCCGGCGGGTGACGCAAGCTTGTGCGGGGAAGGACCGGAGGCTGGGGCGTAGGGAAGCGACGGGACCGACAATGGAGACCGACGGGCGCCGAGAAGAGACAACGAGGTGCCGGATCTAGAGGGGGGATCCGTGCCGGGAGGGGAGGGAGTGATGGAGGCGACGGGAGGTCGCCGGACACCTCGCCGGAGACGGGGTTAGGGCACAAGAAACGGTCGAAAAGTTGTCAGACGGAGACACGCGAAAAGTTGTCAGACAAACATGAAACCCATAACCATTTAAAAGGTGGTTGTCCGGTCAGTTGATGTCAACACAAAGCTAGGACGATAACCAAGCCGATTTGTATCCAATTGACACATCAAGGAAAACTCCATATACAAATGTAACTCTATTCTCCATAAGGTGATGAATGTCAAGCAAACCGGGTTGGAGGCACCATTGAGACAAAGCCTCAAAGAAAATAATTGTATGAGGATATTATTGGAGATGTCCTTAACTAATCCTCTCACGCCTTTTTTGATAAAATAAGGATTAGGATTGTCACAAATACTACTTGAACTCGCCTAAAGCATCTACAAGTGATAAGAACTACTAACCAATTATAAAGAGAAATGGACAATTAATTCTCTCCCTTAATTAACTTAAAAGTTCTTTATAGGTCAATAAATTAGCTTTGAATATGCATGGAAGGGTATCTCCTGCTCATTTTTTTAATTAATTTTTTTCCTTTAATTTATTCTGGACCTGTTCGGCGTTGTGCAGATTATGCACAATAATAGCTTTTTTTTCAAAAGAGATTATGTTTACAAAAGAAGACCTATAAAATACATGCACCAATGGAGAAAAAGTGGGCCCATTTGTCTATATTTTAGTTCATCTTGTTTGGTTTAGAAACTTCTTCTTGCAAATAAGCCATTATTTGGTATAAACGGGGGACTCTTTAATTTTGTAATAATACAAATGATTTTATGGAGTGAACTCGAAAGATTTGATATATCCACCAAGTTCTTTGAGAAACGAATCTTCTTACTCTAATAGGAAGAGTTTTAATTGTAAATGCATGTCAAATTCTTTGACTTGAGCCTTTTAACGCATCATATTCAACGATTGAATAACAAGTCTTGAAATTCTCGAACAAGGCAGTTGCGAACACATACATTACACTGAACATTGAAGATCATCTAGCTCTTCTTTCTTCTAATACGGAGGGAACAAGGCCGTCCAATGGTTCTTGGTGGCCCTGTGCGAATTTTTTAAAGTGTGTATCGGCTAAATATAAATTCAATTAGTAATTTTCAACTAATAAAAAATTATGATTAATAAACCTATTTTAATATAGTTTTGTATCAAATGCGTAATAAAAACTATATACAAGTATACGGTAAGTAAAAATGGACAATAAAGCATTAAAGTGCATCGTAAAGGAGTAACTATTACAATGCATTATATCTTATATTAAAAGCACATTCCTAATTTAAGTATATTTTTAACAATTACAATGCAAACTTAATCTAACTCGTAGATGTGTTGGAATGCATCTAGTGGTCAATACTATTACTTTGTGTTTGTTAAATTGTATTGATAACATGTAGAAAACAAAATTAAATGTATATACTTTGACTAAAAAAAATAAAATTATACACGCACATAAATAAAATTTAGTAAGTAAGAGTACAGAGAATATCAAAATCGCATTAAAAATCACTAAAATTTACAAATATGTACCCCAGTGGACAATAATATAAAATCCTTAAAACCTTTCTTGAATTGGTGTCTTGGTGGAGCCCATGATAATTTCAAAGAATAGAAAAAAGTTGTAATCTTGCTTTGGAAAAATGCTTCAAACAAGATTCGAACGCGGGATCAATTGGTCTTTTCAAAGATAGACTTAACCAGCTGGACTAGCTTAGCAAACATGATACATTGTTCACCTTTTTACATATATTATTAAAACTAAGATTTTGGGGCCCCTAGAATTTGGGGACCCTATTCCATCGGGCTCTTTGCACAACCCGATGGACGGTCCTGGAGGGAAAGTACTTCCCCATACTTTCTAGAGCTTGAAGTCATTTTAATCATACGACAAAAGCCTTGAAGTATAGCATCGATCATCAGGAAACATACTTGAGTGGTTGTCTCTGTTATTTGGTTCAGTCAATACCCAAACTTGAGTATGGTTCAAAGCCTTCCTCAAAGTTACAAAATCATGATTAGTTAAGTTTTCAAATGACAAGCTGTCCAGAAACAAATGGAGATTACATAGAACAAAATAAAGAAAGACAATGACAGTATCAATATCATGGCTAAAGCACATAAGCACAAACTCATGAGGAATACATTGGACTATCATAGTTAGGAATTCACAAATGTCAATATATACCAAGAATCTCACATCTCTTCTTTCAGGGAGATATTCTAAAAGTGGGATTTTTATTAACTTTTGGGTATGAGATGAACTTTTTATACAGTCTAGGGGTAGCAAAAGGAATAACGCTTTCTTAGAACACCAAAAGGAAAAGTCAAAAGTAAGAGGGTACCAAAAGGAATTTCTATAAATTTAAAGGTAATTTATTTGGACCTAATTCATGCTAAACCAAAATTATCATTAATAAGAATGAATCCAAAATATCAAGGGCCAAGGCAATCTAGCGAGGGTTATGGGATCCCACTTGAATGTGAAACTAAATAGAACCTAATGGTGAGCCAAACATTAAACTTAAACAAACATAAAACCCAAACCATTTATTTGATGGATGTCCGGTCAGTTGATGTTGAGACAAAGCTAGGACGATAACCAACCCAATTTATGTCCAAATGACACATCAAGAAAAACCCCATATTCAAATGGAACTCTATTCTCCATAAGGTGATGAATGTCGGGCGAACTTGATTGGAGGCACCATTAAGACAAAGCTTTAGAGAAAATAATCATGTGAGGATATTATTAGGGATGCTCTTAGACTAATCCCCTCATTCTTTTTTCTTGATAAATAAGGATTAGCATTGTCGCAAGTACTATTCGAACTCGTCTAGAACATCCACAAGCGATGAGAACTGGTTACTAACCAATTCTAAAAAGAAGAGGACAATTAATTCTCTCCCTTAATTCACGTACAAGTTCTTTATAAGTCAAAATTAGTTTTGAATCTGCGTGGAAATTAAAAATTTATCCTTTTCAATTTTTCCAATTAATTTTTTCCCTTAATTTATTTCTTTCAATTTATAGTAATACAAATGATTTTATGGAGTGGACTCGGAGATTTGATCTATCCACCGAGTTATTTGAGAAACGAATCTTCTTACTCTAAAGGGAAGAGTTTTAATTGTAAATGCACATCAAAATCTTTGACTTGAGCCTTTTAATTAACGCATCATATTCAGCCATCGAATAACAAGTCTGAAAATTCCTAAACAAGGTAGTTGTCAACCAGTACACTGAACATTCAAGATCATCTAACTCTTCTTTCTTCTAATACGGAAGGAAAATACTTCCCCATACTTTCTAGAGCTTCAAGTCATTTTAACCATACAACAAACACCTTGAAGTATAATATCGATCACACGAAACATACTGAGTTGTTGTCTTTGTTATTTCGTTCAGTCAATACCCAAACTTGAGTAGGGTTCAAAGCCTCCTTGAAAGTTACAAAATCATGATCAATTAAGTTTTCAAATGACAAATTGTCCAGAAGTAAATGTAGATTACATTGAACAAAATAAATAAAGGCAATGACAATATCAGTATCATGGATAAAGAACATAAGCACAAACTCATGGGGACTACGAATGCCTACCATAGTTAGGAAATCACAAATGTCAATAGGCTTAATACATCAGGAGACCCCTATACTTTAGCATTTTTTCCCAACGGACCCCTCAACTTACAAATGTTCTATGAGACCCTTCTACTCAGTTAAATTTGTTCTATTAAACCCCCCCATAATTGATCTTTCGTTACATAAAACAAACACATGCTAACTTGGCTCCCATAATTGATGAGTAATCGTCATGTAATCCAATTTTAAGCCACATCAGACTTTGTTAGTCACAATTACGGTAATAAGATAGGCTCAAGTAATCCAATTTTAAGCCAAATCAGACTCTGTTAGTCACAATTACGGCAATAAGATAGGCTCAATACAGAAAATGAACCACCGTATCTGATATATTATGCTATCATACGTGGTTTATATAGCTGGTGAAGTCGTATGTGATATAAAGATGGATAATATAATGATTAGTCATTAATTATGAGAGTCAAGTTATTGTTCGATTGTTTTACGTAACAAATGATTAGTGATGACGGGTTCAATAAAACAAATTCATATAAACATAAGAAAGAAAAAAGATAAGAACTGAAGGAAGACATTGAACAAAAAAAGTGATTCAATAATTAAAAATAATAAATGAGAACCTTGAAGAGGAGTACCTGATTTAGCAATGTTTAAAAATGCATGGCGAGGTCCATGGCGACCCCCCCCCCCGGCTCGCCATGGGCGTGCATCGATGCGATGTTAAATGGAAAAAAATCAGTTTTAACTATATAAAACATAACTAAGTTCATTTATTGAACATTTAGAGTAGAAGAACAACATTTCAATACAATAAACCAAGTTTTAATCAAACATACGAAAGTTCAAACATAAAAAAAAAGCAAAATGAAACTTTAAAAATAGGAAAGTAAGTTCATTAGGATGGTTTAGGAAAATCAATCATCAAACTGGTCATCATAGTAGTCATTTTCGAGTATATCATCAATATCATCTTCATTCACTTCCGAGCCTGACTTGTAGGCTCCATCATCTTCTTCCTCTTCCTCTACTATCCTTATGGGTTGTGCTTGCCAGCTGCCTTGTCCTCCATTCCGGCTTCCTCTTGATCTCAAGTTAAAACGTTCTTCATTTGCACCCGAAGCATCAGCAACTAGACCCCACGTCAAACCCGGATCGTTTTCATACACTTGCTCTTCGTCGGCATCTTTTGGATGTATTCCTGCTAGCCATTCATTCGACTCATCAATATCCATCAAGCTGATAGGATCAACACTGTGGCGCATCTCAACCCGCGAAAGCAATGTGCAGTTATACTTGATGTAGACCACATCATTTAATCTATTCTGATCAATCCGATTTCTCTTCTTGGTATGAATCTATAATGTTGTAAGTTAATATAGAAATGATCTATTAAGATAAACACATCATTAAAGTTGGAACAAATTATATAAGTATTTATTAGGTAACTTACATGCTCAAAAGTGCTCCAATTTCTTTCACATCCTGAAGCACTACAAGTAAGGCTCAGGATTTTAATTGCAAACTGTTGTAATGTAGGAGCTGATGAGCCATAGCAACCCCACCAATCAGCTAACACATTAACAAAAACCAAGAATTAATAAATAATAATTATCAAAATATGTAGAAAAATGATAACAAAGAGAGCTAGATTTTACCTGGAGATTTGTTTTTTCGATGTCTAATGGTCAGTTCATTGCCAAACAATCCTTTTGCTCGTTTGTAAAGAGCAATCTCTTCTATGACCTTGTCCTGCTTGGTTTTTTTCCCGAATAAGCTTCTTAAGAACATGTAACAAGCCCTCAACAATTTCTGCGCATTCCGCAGCTTTTGGATCAGCATAGTAGAACTCAGGATTGAGATAATACCCAGTTGCGTGCAAAGGGTGGTGAAGTTGGCATTGCCATCTTTTATCAATGATCTCAAAGATTTCATGATAGTGAATATGATCCTTTTTGAATGCTTCAACAATTGCTTCTTTTGCTCGATCCATGGCCTCATAAATATAACCCATAGCAGGTTTCTTCTCATAATCAACCAATCTCAACACTTCGACTAAAGGACCGGTCACTTTGAGAATGAAAAGCACATTAATCCAAAAGGTAGGCATCATTATTGTTGATGCAACATTTTTTCCTCCAGCGTCCTTGGCCCATTTCCTTGTAATCCATTATGTAGACTGGAATAACTTCCTCAAATTGTACTGTTGCTTGTGTATTGAGGATAGTGTAATGAAGGAAGTTGCAAATCTAGTCTTTCCTAGCCTCAACAAGTTTCTCTGACCAGTGAAACGCCTCATCAAATTCATAAGGCCACTTCGCTGATATATGTAGCTGAAGACTTGTATCGCTCTCTTAAGAGTACGCTCAACCTTAGGAATAGCACCGATATCTTCAAGAATCAAATCGAGGCAATGAGCAGCGCATGGTGTCCAATAGATATGTGGATATTGTACTTCTAGAAGTTGACCTAAAAAATAGAAGTGATAAATAAATTAAGATAGTTGCAAATCAGTCTAGAAAACAAAAACATAGCAAAACAACAAAAAAAAAACCAGCAACTACTATAATATAATTAGCAAATCAGATCAGTCTAGCAAAAAAAAAACCATGTACTACAGCTGCTGCTAAATCAGCTAAATCAGAAACATAAATTAGCAATAAACTAAATCAGAAACAAACTAAATCAGAATTCAGAAACAAAACAAAAAAAAACAACTATAATTAGCAAACCAGTCCGGCGAAAAAACAACCAAGTGATGCAGCTGCTACTAAATCAGCTAACTCATAAACATAAATCAGCAACAAACTAAATTAGAAACAAACTAAATCAGAATTCAAAAACAAAAAAACCAGCAACAGAAAAATTACCCGCATTCACAAAGTTTGCACCGTTGTCGGAGACGACTTGCACGACATTAGCTGGGCCTACTTTCTCAACTATCTTGGACAACAACTCACATAGCTTTACTTCTGTACTCGGATAACTTGAAGTGTCAACCGACTCCACGAACATACTTCCTCTTGAGCAATTGACTTGGAAGTTGACAAGTGATCGGTTACATCGATCGGTCCATCCGTTTGACATGATTGAACATTCAGTCCTTGCCCATTCATCTCTATGTAGTTTCAGCAGATCGTCTGTCCTGGCAACTTCTCTGTTCAATAATGGAACTCTTACTTTAGAAGGCGTTGGTGTTTTGGCTCCAATTCCTGCTCTTGCAATCGAATCACAAGCTTTGATGAAGTCTTTATCACCCACTATACTAAATGGGATTCCACATTTGTAGACAACCCGAGCAATATCTTCACACATTTTCTCTCTCGCTTCTTGTTTGTAAGCTTCATTCATGCTAGTTTGTCTCCCCGTAGAGCGTGGTCTAGATGTCGACCTGGGTTGTATGAAAGCATCCATAGGACCAACCTGTCTTTGGATCTTTCGGTTTGTTGAGCCAAATGTGGAGGACATAGGTCTTTTCCCCTTCCTGTCAGGTTGAGGTTCATCTTCAACCTCATCAAGCTCAATGAATCCCTCATCATGATCTTACTCCAAGTTAATCTGTGCTCGTAGGCCCTTTCTCTTCTCCGTGTATTCTTGAATTTCTTTGGCTACATGATCGGGACACCGAGGACAAGTTGTGACTGTCGAATATCCTCCAGTGAGATGTTGGTTTAGGCTAGTTATTCCACCTTTTATTACTCGTTGACAGAAAGTACAAGTAATATCATTCCTGTTCTTTTCATTAACAAGAAATCCATACTGCCACCCCGGGTCTATATTTCTCCTAGTCAATGAATCAGATCGTTGAGCCTGAGTATTCTCATTAGACGCCATGAATCTGTAAACAAATTACAACACACAAAGTTATAGTAATTAATCACTATCATATATTAAAAGAAAAACAGAATTTGTTTACTGTTACATCATACACACAAAGTTACTTTGACAACAGTAATTGAAAAACAAGAGTGACAACAATAGTAACTGAAAAACAGTAATTGATTAAAATAGAATTTGTTTACTTTGAAATCAGTAATTGAAAACGAGACACTGTTCGCAATTGAAAAACATTAATTGAAAAAAAAAAGAGTTTGTTTACTTTGACAACATTAATTGGAAAACGAGACAACAACAGTAATTAAAAAAATAGTAGTTGAAAAAAACAGAATTTGTTTACTTTGGCAATATGAGTCTACAAGAGGAGACTAGAAGAGAAAAAGAAAGCTAGAATTGAAAGAATTACCTAGCTGGTTTTCACTTTGACAGCAACAGTGCAACACGAGAAGAGAAGAGTGGTTTTCACTTTGACAGCAGCAGAAACGTGACAAGAGAAGAAAACAGACGCACGGTATAGGAGAAGAGAGCCTTAGAGTTTTACATATGAGATATGAATTCAGTTGAGAGAATATAAAGAAAGAGTTCTCTTTACCAAAAGGATAGAATAAAAGTTTACCCAAAAAAAAACATATCAATACAAAATTACAAAAAAAAAAACGGCTAAAAAGATACTAATTGGATAAAACATATCAATAGGAAGATAACATACTAGCTGAAAAGGATAGAATAAAAATTTACCAAAAAAAAAAAGGCTGTCAATTCAAAAATAACAGGAAAAAACACTGATGCAACGCAATTATACGATGGCGTGCATCATTGCCTTAGGCTGCATCTGTGCCATGGCATTGCATCATCTAGGCCCAAATGCCTAGGGTGGCCATGACGTTGGCCACCCCATGGCGCGCATCAGCCACGCATTTTTAAACACTGAGATTTAGTAATAAAAAAGTGGACAAAATATGGCTTTGTATCCGGTAGAGTTTGATATAAAGCTTATAGATGGTGTTAAATTTTATATCCCCATGAAGAGAAATTATTGATCAAGAAGATAGGGTTTGGAGTTTGGGATTTAGGTTTTGGGTCTTGGGTTGGGCTTTTTAGCTTTTAGGGTCAACATTAACTGATATCTATACTAATATAGTATAAAAGGGAGTCAATGTCTTCATAAACATTTGCGCTACGTGTCACTTTTATAATAAAATAATCAATTAGGCCCTCCTTTATATAATAAATTGTAATCAGTAATTTTGGAAATAAAAAGTTGCACCACGTGTCAATCTGTAATGAAATAATCAATTGGACCCTCTTGTATATAATAGGTTATAATCAGTAACTTTTTTGGTTGAATTTTGAGAGATATTATTCAGTCTTCTCGATTCTTATCTAATTAGGCTTCATCTACCATCAGATATTATATTACGAACATATCAGCTAATATGAGGTTCCTTAATTTCTTATCTTAAAGAAAACAAATTTGGATGATAAAAATTTAAGCGTAAAATTCAAATTAAACCAACCAAAAATTGTTATGACTAAAATCAATATATATATATACTACTATATTGTGTGTAATTACCACATATATCATATTATTTAAATAAATATTACTAATTTTTAATAAAACTTGATATTTTTTTATCAAAATAAAATAATTAAAATAAAATCTGGAAATAATCTTGAAATCGTATCTATATCTATATCCATAGAAATTTCTATCTAACATATATATATATATTAAACCATATGTATATCTTAAATTTTGTAATTTATATCTTTTAGGCGATATAAGGAAATAAAAGATCCAACTTAATTTTTTGATTAGCTTTACAATTGACGATAAGTTGTAATCAGTAATTTTGGAAATAAAAATTTGCACCACGTGTCAATCTATAATAAAATAATCATTTTGGCCCTCTTTTATATAATAAGTTATAATTAGTAACTTCTTTGATTGAATTTGAGAGATATTAGTTCGTCTAGCCGATTCTTATCTAATTAGGTTTCATGAACCATAAGATATAATATTATGAACATATCAACCAATGTGAGGTTCTTTAATTTTTTTTATTAAGTTTTATAAAAATCCGGTCAGGACTGAGACCGGGAATTACCATTTTCATAGACCAAAGACCGAACCGATACTCGGTCTATACCGGTACGGTCCGATTCATACCGGATTTTGCATAACCCTACCAGTCCTATCCACAAGGGATATGATTTAGTGACTAACCAACTCTAAACAGGAGAAGACAATTAATTCTTTCCCTTAATTAACTCATAAGTTTATGGTCAATAAATTAGTTTTGAATATGCTAGGAAGGATATTCTTCTGTTCATTTTTT
Source organism: Polygonum aviculare (assembly GCA_934048045.1). NCBI lineage: Eukaryota > Viridiplantae > Streptophyta > Magnoliopsida > Caryophyllales > Polygonaceae > Polygonum > Polygonum aviculare. The sequence continues at coordinate 15,990,604 of OW204024.1, forward strand.
TTCCAATTAATTCTTTTCCTTTGTTCATTTTTTTCTAATTAATTTTTTTCCTTCATTTATTCCTTTCATTCTATAATAATACAAATGATTTTATGTTGTAAGCTCGGAAGATTTGATATATCCACCAAGTCATTTGAGAAACGAGTCTTCCTATTGTAAAAAGAAGAGTTTTAATTATAAATACACGTCAAGATCTTTGACTTGAGCCCCTTAACACATCATATTCAGCCATCGAATAACAAGTCTGGACTGCACCAACGGCTATGGTCGTCGATCATGCCGCCGGGGTCCGGCCACCAGATAAACCCCCTGATCAGCCGTCTTCGTGGAAGGATGTGGTGGTCACCGGAGCGGCAGTCCAACTAAAAACTGAAATCGACGAAGATTTTGTGAAGGGAAAGATGTCGTTGTCCTTCCCCGATGGGAAAGAGGGCGTTCCTGCTTTTCTGATCGCCGATGAGCTGTTGGATGCACTCGCTAGCGTTTGGCAGACATCGGTGGTTGTTAAACTCCTGGGACAGCCGGTTGCGTTCCCGGTGATGGAGAGGAAGATACGGGATATGTGGCGTACTGATAGCGCTTTGCAAATATTGGATCTAACCCGTGGTTGTTTCCTCGTCCGTTTCGAAAAGGAAGAGGACTGTATGAAGGCTCTAACCCTTGGTCCGTGGACTGTGTTTGGAAGGTGCATGACGGTCCGTCGGTGGTCTCCAGAGTTCCGCACAACTGATCCTATTACTACCACTCCGACATGGATCCGCATTCTCGATCTCCCGGTGTCCCTCTACCAAGAACATGTTCTGCTAGGCTTGGCAGAGGGCGTGAACATGTTCCACCTAAGATTTATCATCCTACTGAAAGAAGACCGACATGAACTACTATTTGTTAAACTAACACCCAAATCCACTTATCCTAATTAATTTCTCAAATCTACTCTAAACATCAAACGTACGTATGGGCTAATCAACAACAATACCCCATTCTTAATCCTACTCTATCTAGCAGCCCTCGACTTCTCCGACCTTCTACTATCGGGGCAACGAGCCAGCCCCGCACTCACCACCCCTCCGCCAATAACAACCCTGGCCCTGTCTGAAAACCTACCAAGACCCCAAGCGGCTCACCCCGACGATAACGACAACTAAAACCGACTACAAATCAAGAGGGCTAATAAAGGGACTCGGTCTTCCTTACCGGAACGACGACGGGGACGTTGATTGTGACGGAAAAACCAACGGAACGACGACGGTCCTCTGATGGGTGTTCGTGTTCGGGCTACGATGAGAAGGCGAGGAGGCGACCGGCGGCGAATGACGGCTCGGTCAGAGCATGACGCTAGGAGGTGAAGAAGGTAGCAGATGGACGGTGGCTTCACACACATCGGAGGACGGCCGCACAAGAAGGGTTTTTTATTCTGTTTGGCTGAAGGCTACGACTTTATATAGGGTTAGGACTAATTGACCTCAACTTAATTAATTAAGTCCATAATTAACAAACATATCGATCTTCTCGTTAAAGATATATTGTTACTTACTTTTAGAAGATAATTACGTATATCTCCTTTTTTTTTTATATATCTTTGAAGACTTGTTATTAGTATTATTAATGTAGAAAACTTTTAGTATATTTTCTTGTTAGTACCCTAACTTGATTGTAAAGTCTCGCGATACTTGCGGGTCAAGAAACGGAACCGGATATTACACACTACCCCCCTTAAGAAAAGTTTCGTCCCGAAACTTACCCAAAGAACGAACGAGAATTAGCGGAAATTTGAAAATGGAAATGAACGAGAATTAGCGGAAATTTGAAAATGGAAACGACCCGATACCCGAGGTTTCACAACCTCTCCCTCTTAAAGAAGTTCGTCCTCGAACCTAATTCGAAGGTAGGAATACTATCACAAGTACAGGACCAAATAAAATCAAATAAGCTTGGACACCTACGATCAAACTAGCTAGTCTTGTACCATATAAGAGTCAAACAAACATATCAACTAATATAATTATCTAGTCAAACAAAATATGAATATTATAACTTAGTTAGCAACACAAAATAGGAATTCAACTCCAAATCATTCTTATAGAAATCAACCACAACACAACAATGTACTTAAAACAAAGTCAAACAAAATCGATATCAAATCAAAGGAGAAGTCAACACAACAAAATGAACTCAGGCCACTACGAATTAACTAATAATCTAAGGTCAATAATGAAGAAGACAACCCAGAGACAACCAACGAAGTAACAATCAAGATAATAGACCAAGTCAACAATTAAATCCTAGTTCTCTACCTCTAATCTACGAGTTAACTCTAGGATGATAACTACCTACCATTAGTACTCGAATCTATTCATCAAAATCTCTATAGTTTGCCCTAAGGGATTCACTTCAACGGTTGGTGATGGAGGTGCGACGTGTCCTCTACCCCACCTAAATGCATACATGACTACCCAATTAAAACGTTTGAAAACACCGGCCGGTTTTAGTTCAAGTTGGACCTCGAGTACACTCGTTGTTTAGTTCCTTGTGCCCTTGTTGCCAACCTCGCTCTGATACCAATTTGTAGTACCCCGTCTTCCTGACAAGGCGTTACTCGGTAGTAGACCTCACGAGGCGCTACCAAGCTGGTTCGACAACAGAACCTTCGGATCTTGCAACGCGGGCACGGCGAGAAAACATAGAAAACATCCAACTTGTATTACAAAATAGAACTTTTACAAAACAATTCATGATTCCAACCCTATACAAGACAAACAAATATGAACTTTCCCAAACCTCATGCACATCAACTAGCAACTTACGATATAAGACCATACATGATAATTCAAACATTAACATGAAATTTAACAAACAACAACACTTCCCAGATCCCAAACCAATCTATGACACGCATCGTTGCCTCGCACCACCAACCTGCCAAGTTTCCTTCACGGACTACCTGAATACCTGGAGTGAAAAATAGTTCCCCGAAGGGTCAGCTGCTACTCTACCAAGCTAGACTAAGCACGACAACCATAGGACGTTTCAAAACCATTTTATTCTAAGGTCAGCAAACAAAAGTCCACAATCACACACATAACTCTAAGTCCAATCCTAGGTCCAGTTAGTCACAACAGTTCCAAAGTCCACGTCTAGTTCTAGTTAAACTAAACTATGAATCCACTTAGCGAGTCAGTCGTTCACACTCAACTTCACAAGTTACAACACAGTCTCACATAAACTATAATAGTACACTCAAACACATGATCAAACACAATCAAAACAACCATCACAGCATGCACAACAGACCCACAATACATCAAACTCGCACACATACTGGCAGTCTCCGCTGCTCATTTTCTACTGGCAGTCTCCGCTGCTCATTTTCAACTGGCAGTCTCCGCTGCTCATTTTCAACTGGCAGTCTCTGCTGCTCATTTTCACTGGCCGTTAGCTAGACGACTCATTTTCACTGGCAGTCGCGAGCTGCTCATTTTCACAAAATCGAATCAAGCAATCATTCACAAGACATGTTCACTCATAGCACAACAATCATGAAACACACACACAATATATATAATATCAACTTTCAAAACAGGTTTCCAAAACGATTTACACCTAGCACACATATCCAAAACAGTTTCAAAGATTGATCGAGACTAATTCTCAAAACCAATCCTACAATCACAGTGCAAAACCTAACAAGCTAGAATAGAACCGAGCAAGTCGAAAATCGACTTACCTGAAAGACGAAGGAATTTCTTTACGAATGAGGAACGATAACGGTCTAGAAAAATCGATCACCTAGAAATGGAAATTAACGCGTTCTTGGATTAAGACGATTACTATTATTTAAGAAAATTTATAAAGACCCCAAAAAATAGTTATCGACTAATTAAACAGTTGGATCTCTCCCTGAACTACTATAAATATAATCCACTACTACCCTTCCTAAGCTTAAAACGAAACGAGAGACATTGATCAACCCCTTTTTAACCCATTCACCGAACGCGAATCACCTAGCTCTAATCTGAATTGCCATACACGTACTTACCATCCTACAACTATACACTAGCCAACCATTCCACCTAAGATTTATCATCCTACTGAAAGAAGACCGACATGAACTACTATTTGTTAAACTAACACCCAAATCCACTTATCCTAATTAATTTCTCAAATCTACTCTAAACATCAAACGTACGTATGGGCTAATCAACAACAATACCCCATTCTTAATCCTACTCTATCTAGCAGCCCTCGACTTCTCCGACCTTCTACTATCGGGGCAACGAGCCAGCCCCGCACTCACCACCCCTCCGCCAATAACAACCCTGGCCCTGTCTGAAAACCTACCAAGACCCCAAGCGGCTCACCCCGACGATAACGACAACTAAAACCGACTACAAATCAAGAGGGCTAATAAAGGGACTCGGTCTTCCTTACCGGAACGACGACGGGGACGTTGATTGTGACGGAAAAACCAACGGAACGACGACGGTCCTCTGATGGGTGTTCGTGTTCGGGCTACGATGAGAAGGCGAGGAGGCGACCGGCGGCGAATGACGGCTCGGTCAGAGCATGACGCTAGGAGGTGAAGAAGGTAGCAGATGGACGGCGGCTTCACACACATCGGAGGACGGCCGCACAAGAAGGGTTTTTGATTCTGTTTGGCTGAAGGCTACGACTTTATATAGGGTTAGGACTAATTGACCTCAACTTAATTAATTAAGTCCATAATTAACAAACATATCGATCTTCTCGTTAAAGATATATTGTTACTTACTTTTAGAAGATAATTACGTATATCTCCTTTTTTTTGATATATCTTTGAAGACTTGTTATTAGTATTATTAATGTAGAAAACTTTTAGTATATTTTCTTGTTAGTACCCTAACTTGATTGTAAAGTCTCGCGATACTTGCGGGTCAAGAAAAGGAACCGGATATTACATCAGGGTTCGGTCTTACATCTGTTCTTTGTTTACGGCCCTCCCGCGGTTAGTAGACGTGTGGTTTTCTGGAGAGATCTTGAGGCGGCGGTCAAGGCTGTGTCGGGTCGAGTCTTCGTCGGAGGGGATTTTAGTTGTATTATTTCTAGCGATGAGAGGTCTGGCGGCTCGGGGGGTCTCCATGTTGATTCCCATGTTTTTCAGAAGTGGGTGAACAACCTCAAATTGGTTGATATGGAGTTTACAGGCCCACGATTTACTTGGAGTAGAAGGATCTCTCCGACCTCGGTGGTTCAGAAGCGGCTTGATAGGGCGTTTATGAGTACGGAGTGTGGCATTGCTTGGCCTAATGCTCGAGTGAGACACCTTCCTAAGTACTGCTCAGATCATTGCCCGTTACTGCTAAGTTTGTGCCCTGACATTAGAATGAACAAGTCGAGACGGCCGTTTAGGTTCGAGGCCGCATGGTTAACCCATCCGACCTTCCACAAAAAAGTCGATGAGAGCTGGCGGGCTGACAAAGATGCCCCGGCTGCGCTGTCAAGCCTTAAGGATGATTTGGTTGCTTGGAATAGGGAGGTTTTCGGAAATATCCATCGTAGAAAGTCTGCGTTGATGAGTGATTTGGCTAGAGTGCAGGGAAATATAGCAAGAGGAGCTTCGTTTGCTTTGCTCGATAGGGAAGATGCTATTCAGAAAGAGATTGAGTTGGTTTTGGAGCAAGAAGAAATTCTTTGGTTTCAGAAATCCCGTGAGCAATGGATTAAGGATGGTGACCGTAACACTTCGTTTTTCCAAACCTCTACTGTGATTCGGCGGAAGCATAACCGTATTGAGGCGCTTAAGGATGATTCTGATAGATGGGTGGACAGTAAGGAGGATTTGGAGCTGCTCGCTACTGATTTTTTCCGGAATCTGTACTCGGGCGAGTCGCTTGCTAGCGCTGATCTCGAGCCTCTTGGCCACACCTTCCCGAGGATTGAAAAGGATATTTTGGATACCTTGGCTGCTGATGTGAGTAAGGAGGAAGTTTGGAAGGCCTTGAAAGGTATGGGATCGTTCAAGTCTCCAAGACTTGATGGTTTTCAGCCAGGCTTCTTCCAGAGTTGTTGGAAGACGGTGGGTGATTCGGTGTTCAAGTTTGTAAGTGATTTCTTTCGGTCAGCTCGGCTCCCCGAGGGGGTTAATGACACTTTGATTGCCTTGTTGGCTAAGGTTACTAAGCCCGAGTACATTAGCCAATTCCGGCCTATAAGTCTTTGCAATGTGATCTACAAAGTGATTACGAAGGTGATTGCTAACAGGATTCAGCCGATTATGTCCAGCATAGTTGGCCCCACGCAGGGAAGTTTTATTCCGGGATGGTTCATCACGGATAATATTGTGATTGCTCAGGAGGTCGTTCACTCGATGAAGAAGAAGAGGGGCCAAAAGGGTTGGATGATTATTAAACTTGATTTGGAGAAGGCTTATGATAGGCTTAGTTGGATCTTTGTGGAGGCCACGTTGTGTGAAGCTGGTTTCCTGGATCGTCTGGTTAAGTGGGTGATGGAGTGTGTGTCTACGACGAGGATGCAGGTTTTGTGAAATGGAGAGGTCACGAGCCAGTTCTCTTCCGCTAGAGGGGTTAGGCAAGGAGATCCGATATCGCCATACCTCTTCCTTTTGTGCATTGAACGGCTTATCTATTTGATTAAGTGTGCGGTGGATAATGGGAGATGGAAACCCATAAAGCTTACTCGTTCGGGTCCTAATCTCTCGCATATTTTTTTTGCCGACGACATCCTTCTTTTTGCGGAAGCCTCCCTTGAGCAGCTTTCGGTTGTTAAAGAGTGCTTGGACTGTTTCTGTTCAGTCTCGGGCCAAAAAATCAGCGCTAGAAAATCAAAGATCTTTGTCTCCGATAATGTTGGACGACGGCTGAAACGACAACTCCATAATGCGAGTGGTTTTAAGGTGACGTCGGACCTTGGTGTGTATTTGGGTATGCCGATTATTCACAAGGCTGTGGATAAGAACACCTTTGGTTTCTTGATTAAAAAATTCAATCGAAAGCTGTCGGGGTGGAGAGCTAAGACTCTCAGTTTTGCGGGTCGGGTGACTTTGATTAAGTCGGTGTTTAATTCCATCCCGATCTACTCCATGTCGTCAGCTCTGTTTCCGAACAGTATTTGCAAGAAGATTGATAAAATCAGCAGAAAGTTCCTCTGGGGTGGAACGAATGACAGAAGGAAACTTCACAAGGTGGCGTGGGATGTTGTGGTTAAACCAAAAGAAGACGGAGGGCTGGGAATTAAAACCACCAAGGAGCTTAACCTTGCCATGATCGGGAAACTTGGATGGCGGTTCTTGATGGAGGAGGACAACTTATGGGTTACCGTTCTAAGCAAGAAGTATGTGGGTACGGCCATGGGTAAGTCGTCGTATTGCTCGCATATCTGGAGGGGCGTGAGAAAGGGCCTGAGTGAGGTTGTTCTTCCACACACGAGATGGGTTCTTAAGGACGGGCGTTCGATTAACTTCTGGTCGGATGTTTGGATCGGTGAAGCCCCGCTCGGAGATGTCGTGTCTGCGGCTGTGGGCCAGGACGAGCTTGAGAAGACTGTGAGAGACTACTGGATGGAGGGGACTGGCTGGGACTGGCAGACTCTCGGGGGGCTGCTTCCACCGAGTATTCTCCTCCGGCTGGCGGCGGTTACTGCGGACTCGGATGAGGGTGCGGTGGAGGATGAGATAAGCTGGAAGTTCACCGCTGATGGGGATTACACAGTGGCGTCGGGTTACAAAGCGTTGACGTGTGCTTTCAATATGTGTTCTAATGATAGTGGTGTTTTCCGCAGGCTTTGGGAAGCGAGAGTCCCGGAAAGGACACGGTCGTTCTGCTGGATGGCGTGCGTGGGGGGGGGGGGGTCATGACCAACCACGAGCGACGACGGCGTCACCTAACGAATGACGGGTCGTGTGTGTTTGGATGTGGAGTCGAGGAAACCCTTGAACACATTTTTTCGGGATTGTAAAGCGGTAAGAGATATGTGGAATGTTTTGATAGATGCTAATGCTTTCCCTTCTTTTTTCCATGACTGTTTTGCAGTTTGGTTTCGAAGAAATTTGACCAAACATGTGATGGTGGGAGAAGTCGAATGGAGGGAGGTGTTCATGATGGGCATTTGGTGGTCTTGGAAGTGGAGAAATAACAAAGCTTTTGGAGACGGGACGACTCCGGTTCGGAGGTCGGAGCTTGTGCTCAGCAAAGCGGTGGAGGTGGTTCGGGTGATGGCGCGCAACAGCAGAGAAGACGTTCGCAGTGGGCAGCTGATGATGATTTCGTGGGATACTCCGGCGGACGGGTGGATAAAGATAAATACCGACGGGGCGGTCAGAGATGGTGTCTCGACGGCGGGAGGCGTTCTTCGCGATGGGTCAGGTGAGTGGTTAGGAGGTTTTGTCCACAACATCGGGGCATGTTCAGTCCCTATGTCGGAACTTTGGGGAGTTTATGACGGGTTGAAGTTAGCTTGGGAGATGGGTTTTCGAAAGGTGTCTCTTGAGTCCGACTCTCAACTCGCCATAAACTTTCTAAACTCCGGTGTTCGACAAAACCATCCTCTTAGTAGCTTAGTCAATAAATGTCTAGGCTTCTTTAGTAGGGATTGGACTATCCAATTCCGTCATGTGTATCGCAAGGCGAACTCCGTTGCGGATCGCCTTGCTTCTAGTGCTTTTGATTTTCCCTTAGGATTTCATGTATTGTGTGCCCCGCCTGAGCGGATTTCGATTTTGCTTTCAAACGATGTAAGGGGTCGGGCTATCCCCCGCGTGAGGACTACTTAGCTCATTTTTTAATTATTAATAAAACGCTCCCTAGCGAGCCGGAGAGTGCCGCCTCTCCTTCGACCAAAAAAAAAATAAAAAAAAATAATGAATAACAAGTCTGGAAATTCTTGAACAAGGCAGTTGCCAACACAAGGATACAACATTGAACACTGAAGATCATCTAACTCTTCTTTCTTCTAATATGAAGGGAAAATACTTCCCATATCTTCTAGAGGTTCAAGTCACTTTTAATCATACAACAAAAACCTTGAAGTATGATATCGATCGTCAAGAGGAAACATATTGAGTGGTTGTCTCTGTTATTTGGTTCAGTCAATACCCAAACTTGAGTAGGGTTCAAAGCCTCCCTGAAAGATACAAAATCATGATCAGTTACATTTTCAAATGACCAACTGTCCAGAAACAGATGAGGCTTACATTAACAAAATAAAAAAAGGTAATAACATTATCAATATCATGGCTAAAGCACATAAGCACAAACTGATGAGCACTATATTAGCCTATCATAGTTAGGAAATCACAAATGTTAATATATATCAAGAATCTCACATTTCTTCTTTCAGGGAGATATTCTCGGGCTTTATATAAAGATAAGAAAGAAAAAAGATAGCAACTGAAGGAAGACATTGAACAAAATAAGTAATTCAATATTTAACAATGATAAATGAGAACCTTGAAGAGAAGTACCAAATATAGTAATAAAAAATTGGATAAAACATGGCTTTGTATCCAGTAGAGTTTGATATAAAGCTTATAGATGGTGTTAAATTTTATATCCCCATGAAGAGAAATTATTGATCAAGAGGATAGGGTTTAATGTTTGGGACTTAGGTTTTGGGTCTTGGGTTTGGCTTTTAAGCTTTTAGGGTCAATACTAACTGGTATTTAGAAATAAACCATATAGCTAATTTGCATCAGGAGAACATATGACAAATCAATACACGTTTAAAATTATTATGGCACCCAAACCAGTCAAATAAATTGGTTCCCAGCTTCACCAAAATAGTAAGAAAATTCAATTCCATAAAAGCAAAAAATGCTATTCGGCAGGAACCATGAGAGCTGCTAAATCCATTGTCAAGGAGGAAGTTAAGAAAAAAATAAATGAGAACATGAAGGGACATCCAATCTGTAACTCTGTACACTACAATACACCCAAAGTATAAAGGATTAACTCACCGAACAATCATCATGAACACGCCAGATGGTCTCTCCAAGGAGGTTTGCTAAAGACAAGACTGTTAGCTGTGGGAAGTAGTTCTTCTCCAGTACTGGAATGGTATTTGTTATTATTACTTCCTGAAATATGCCGCTTGACAACCTCTCTATAGCAGGAGGGCTGCAGATAAATCAAAGATTAATCAAAACAATGATGAACTAATTTTATAAATGTAGAAGCCAGCAATTTAATAGCATTTCGGGCCAAAACACAAAATACTAGAGAAATTGTGTAATTCTAAGAGATTCACGGCAAGTTTATTTGGCCATGTAAAGGGCCCTCAGCCCAAGACTCGATAGCCCAAAGGCGTTCAAGAGGAAACATCAGAGTTGGATATAAACAAAAGAAAACACAGCATAGTATCAACAAGACTTTTAGTGTACCGCACTTCTAATAAGGAAATGGTTGGGAATGAGAACTCTTCATGGCATCATCTCATATCTATGACAGGAAAAGTGTCAACCTTGTAAATCATTCAATGTAACTTTGTTAACCCCAATCCAAAAAGGAAAAAATAACACTATCACAGATCAATCCGACTGAAAACACATTCGTGCAAACTCTACTCAATTAAGACAAAACATCACAGCCTCAAAGCTTCAGTATTGAAGAAGCTAAAGAGTCACTTTCTCTTAAAAATCTATAAACTTGCAACAAAATTGGACTATTTTTAAATAATACTGCAAAAAAGGGTTTCCAGAATATGCATGGTTTAATCCAGGTTATCATCAACACATAATAACGCTGTGAATAAAAACCAGTTAAAATATATCATATGCTTTGCCAATATGTATATATGCATATGTTTGTATATTGTATGTCAAATTTTCAGTCACCAATTTCAAGCAAAACAACATAAGCAAAAAGAGAAATATTAAGAGTACAAATTCCCCCAACAAAAGCATTCTGGATTACATAAAAGAAATTACCCACATCCATTAAAAGGCCTAGATCCTAAGGAACACGCCTTAAGCATTACCAGAAAGCAGGACCGGAAGTTTTTAAATACCTTAGCACCACGTTTTTCAAGGACCAATAATAGTTAAGACATGTAGTAAACTCGTCACTTCTAAGTACTGCAACCTAATTTTAAAAGTACTTCCCAGAAAGTCAAGCCACATTAACAGTATGTTGCATGAAAGCCAGCATTTTTTTATTTTTTTTTTGAATCTATCCACTCTAGGGAAAACTAAGTGATCAAGTTCCCTACTCTGCAGTCTGCACCATATCTGTTGCCCCAATAACATTTGAGTCAATCAAAGCAAACAATAGCAGAAACAAAGATATGCAGGGATTTTGGTCACAATAGTTGTCCTACTCACTTTAGCAGCATACGCAGGTAATATACAAGGGCTTTGGAGCATAATCACGTTAAAAAAACATTGGAAATCTCACTAGAATGCAAATTATAACATTTGGAAAATGCCACTGGGACTAGTCAACATTCAATCGACGGAGTGTGATGTCATTAGGATGCGTCAAATAAGTGAGACTCAATTCCAAACCACATGTCATTTAACTGAGATTTCTGAAGGTCAGCAGATGATGGGACCTAACTCATACATAGTATGTCATCAAACATTACCTAAGATTTCAGTACAAAAGGCAGAATTGAATAAGCTAGTTACGCAATATGAGTTTATTACACACCTAAAAACAGCATGGGTGCAACAAGCATAGACTTCTCTCGCTCCCTCTTTATGCAAAAGGGCTGCTCCTTCAGAGATTGTACCTACAATACAAATTAGATACTTCAATACACTTTCTAAGGAATTTAAAGTTCAAATTTAAGGGTAATTTTGACCACAAACTTTCTCATATAGATCCTTGCAGCAAACTTAACGCCAACAAATCTAAGGGTAATTTTGACCACAAAACTTTGTCAACAAAATTCCAAAGTTATACCACCTTCTCCATCTCTTTTCATAATAGAACAGCAACAGCAGTAGAATTGTCTTAAACATACATATCAAAGAAAACTCACCAGCTGTGTCAATCATATCATCCACCATAACTGCAACCTTACCCTTGACATCACCTATCAAATTCATCACCTATCAAAGAAATCCACATTATGCCCATGAAAAGTGGATGTTGATGCCACTGAAAACTAGCCAGTTCAGAAACCATGCACTATAGAAAAACTTCAGCAGCATTATAAAGGATATAGATGAAAAAAGGATTAGATTTACTTCTGCAACATTGTGCCCATGACGCCTTTTATCAACAATAGCAAGTGGTGCATCAGACAATTTTTTTGCAAAAGCACGAGCTCTGGCAACTCCACCAACATCAGGAGAGACTACAATCAAATCGTCTGAAGATATGGCCTTGCTGGCTAGGTAATCAAGTATGACCGCCTAGAGGAGCACAAAAAGGCATAAGTCAGCTACCAGCATCAGACAAATGGAAGATCTTGGCGTGCATCCACTTTTAGTAGAACGGATAATAAGCACAAATTGGAATTCACTTCAAACTTATTTTCAGTGCTCGGAAAACAACAAAACCAGGAGATGCACTGTACTAAATCAGCAAAATGATTGTGCATCGTAGGTCATCAGTGATAAAGCTTTCAGACAGTCTTATTAAAGAATGCTCATTGATCCCATTTCATAAGGTGGGCAGCATAGATTTTGTTTGTATGTAGAGCCAATACTTATCACTTCAGATCAGCAACTTCAGCATGACATGCACACTTATCAAATAATATGTCTGGCTTCAGTTTCATGATGTGAACTGGATGGAAATTACTTATATATATATGCCAAGTGAAAAATGAATTTTCCTAGATAAATCCAGATATATCCAGCATAAGATAAACTATGGAGGCCGGAGAAGTATGACTATAGTAACTTGCTCACTGCATCTAGGTAATACTAGATCCTTTTGAATGCATCTGCAATATGCCTTATGAGACATAACAAGGATTGTGGATGAGAGCGTCATTTTGGTTAGAACTCATTAACAGTGAAAATAGCAACAGCACGAATTGTGTTATCCGAAAAAATAATTTCATCAATTAACAACATACCTGGCCATATATATGGTCCACAGGGATATCAAAATAACCCATTGACTGTCCAGAATGTAAATCACAAGCAAGAACTCGATTGGCACCTGCTTCTGTTATCAGATTTGCCACTAGTTTGGCTGCTATGGACTCTCGTCCTTGTGTCTGATATATAATAGAATGTGATTTTGTTATAAAAAGATATTAAAAAATACAAATTCAAAGAAGGAAAACAAAGAAGCTCCTCATGAATCTACATGATGTGTTTCATTTCACCTACACTTTCACTAAACTATAAAAAAAAAAAAAAATTACTCAACGAGAGGTAGCTATGATGAAACTGATCATGCGATTATATCAATTAAATTCTAAAGATTGGTGATTATTTACTCTACCAATTATCTGAAAAGTACTAACATCAGTTTCTCTACTTTAATGCTTACGAAAACTAATGTATGGCATTCGTGCATTGTTTGAAGAATCATTTATTAAAAGAGATTTATTTTTCTCAGCTTTTCTCTCGATCACACATGTATAACTTCCACTTGAGGTCCCAAATCAACTCATATAACAAAGTGTGTATGGATATACTTAGACCAGCAAAAAGTACTTCTCAAAACTGTAGCTTTGATAGTTAGGCACGTCATACTAAGATGGAGGAGTCAAATTCTTATCAATCATACAGCCAAACAACACAAGATATATGTAGCATACCTTTCTATCAGCTCTAGCATACCCAAAATAAGGAATGACAGCCGTAATATTCTTAGCTGAAGCTCTCCTACAAGCATCAATCATTATCAAAAGCTCCATAAGATTCTCATTTGCTGGAGGACATGTGGGTTGGACAAGATACACATCGCAACCTCTTACACTTTCTTGCAACTGGACATATATCTCACCATCAGCAAAGCGTTTTGTTTTTATTTTGCCAAGCTCTAGACCCATGTAGCATGCAATTTCCTGTGGCACAATAATGTTACAATCAGCATGATGAAAAATAATGTAACAATTGATATGTCGGAAAAAATGCAACAAACTTAAAGTCTCCTTGTTCCTTAAACAGTTTCTTTTATTGGAGAATTTTATGTGGAAATGAGCCACAATGCATCAACCAACGCAGGAGAAAATCCCAATTCATTGTGGCAAGGCACTACCCAGGTAATCTAATATACTATGTAAGAATAGAATAAGAAATCATTGTTATTGTTGTAACCACCAGAAATTCTTAGTTCTGTGGAATTGTATATGGTAGAGTAGATAGGATCCTAAGAGCTGGATGAAGCTGTATGTTGATAAAGACAGGTAGAGAGACTCCCAACTATGGTAGTTTTTCTTCCTTCACATATTTCAACCCTGAACCTCAGGTATAAGAGAGAAGTGCTAGTCATTCAACTACGTCTGTAAACTTTGTCAGATGTACTAGTGTACCATTACCATTGAGGCACACAAGTATTTTAATTCAACAGGGCGCAATGCAGTAGTAATACATATGTCAGATTGGCTTATGTTTAGTACACTAGTACTAGACCAATAACAAACCTCAACCCTGTCTTTGTAGAGCAGTAGGCAAAGGCCGCAAAGCATGTACATGTAAAACAGTATTGATTCTGGGGGTTCCAATATTAACGTCTAGAACAACAATATACCGTATTTCATGCATACTATAAATTCAATTCAATTCCAAATGTATTCTTCTTACTTTCCTTTCGTAATTAATGACCTTTTGCAATATAACAGTCACAATCTGGTCAGTTCAGTCAAGGAGTAAACAATCACAACAAACCAACCTATGAGTTTTCAGAAGAGACCACAAAGTAAATACTGTGACAGATAATATTGCATCTGTAGATGAGCGAACCTCTACTGTAAGTTATGATCTAGAATTCGAAAAGGAAAACGAAGTTTAAAAAAAATTAGACATTCTTCTAATATGGCATGACCAATGAACCACACATAATTAAGTAATACAGTGAAGAGTTTTATGCAGGTCACTTCGTGTGATAACAAAGACCTTCAACTCGGTCTGATATACATTCCAAGACCAACGTCAAATGAACTGTAAGCCTTCACCAAGTCTCAGATTCTTCCTTTCTCAAAACCACAAAACTTATGATCCACGATAATATACAGAAACAATACATAGAGATGAATCCTTCTACCTGTGAAAGGGCTGGGTTAGCGGTGCCAGAGAATATTTTGAGCCGAGTGGGATTATCATTTTTGCTGATCGGATCAACGAGATGCTTACTGGAATCCAAAAAGCTAGGGAACGAAGGCTGAAACGCGTCCACAGCAGGAGGAACTCGAGCCTTGCCATTTTCCACTTTCAACTGCTCAGCCAAACTAGACCTCTAATCACACAAATCCATTTCCAGTTTCAGTTTGAGCTCTCAAATTCAAAACTTTGCAATTTCCAATGCCATCGCATATAAGCAAATTCGAAGTCAAAAAAAGTGTTAGAAAACGGGGGAAAAATCTTTTGCGGAAGAATCGGAAACTTACGGTGGCATAGCTGCGAAGGAATCCGCAACGATGAAACCTTGGCGACGATTTTGTGAAGGTGAGAGCGGAAGAAGAGGATTTTGAAGCGTAGGAGGAGTAACTCGGGGAGCAAGCCCTGGAGGCCATGGGAGAGCAAGAGGAAAGGGGTTTTAGGTTGCTGTGCTTTGAGACCGCCGTTATTCTCCCTCCTTGTTAAACGCAGACTCCAACTTACTTTTAGGCCCGTTAGCGTGATTCAAATTGAGCTTTGTTTCGGGAAAATTGCATTTAACTGCCCATTATTTTTAAGTGTGTTGTATTTTTTAAGTGCTTTGAGACCCAAAAATATAGTTGAGAGGGGGTTAAATAATACATAAATTGTTAAGATAATACACACAAACTTGTAATAGTAGTTCAAATTACAAATAAATATGCAATACAAAATATCAAACTATAATGGTAAAATGGAACACACAAACCTAATCCCATACAATTAAAAAAAATAGAGATATATATATTTTTTTTTGATAAGGAAAGGAATTAGGGTCGTCACAAGTACTACTTGGGCTCGCCTAGAGCATCCGCAAGGGATGAGAACTGGTTACTAACCAGCTCCAAAGATAATAGGGCAAACCGCCGCCATGGAGTCTCGAACCTGAAACCTCATGGTACTACCATGAGAGCTCAACTAGTGAGCTGATGCGACAAGCGCAAAATGAAGATAATATATCAGTAAGAAATTTCATTCCTACAAACAATAAATATAAACCAATTCGTTTGAAAATCGTTCAAACTAGTTCGTACTACAATCAAAGTACCCAACCTCTTCATGTGCTTTCAACCACAGGATTAGTGGTGCAATTACAATTATGAAGCACAAAATCAATGATGAAATTAAAAATAAAAATTGTAATAAAGGAAAAGATTTCAACCAAAAATAATTTAATGAAAGAATACATAAGTAGTTTTTAAAAAAATCAAAGAGATGACAAACATTAACCTAAAAATAAATTATACATTGTATAAGGCCATATTAATTAACCATCTATCACCGATATATACTACGTACATCAACAAATCCAACATAAACTACTCCCCCCGTCACATAATGTTCGTCCCATCCCGTTTTCACCGTCTCAAAATGTTTGTCCAAACCCCCCTACTTTCCATTTCTATCCACTACACTTTATCACTTTTTTACCTAATCAACTTATATTTTCATCATCTTCATTTCTCTATCCTCCTATCACCATCAACTTTATACCCAATACATGGCATATAGGCAAAATGCATGTACGACCCCTCGTACTTGTCAATTTTTTGCAAACGGCCCCCTTTACTATGAAATATTCTATTGAACACCCGTACTTATGTAGCCCTATTCTATTGAACACTTGTCGTCTTCCGTTCACTTCACGCGCTTGATTAGCTTCCATGTTAGTGCCACATAAGTTCCATATCAGCAGCCACGTATGCTTTTATGTAAAATCCCATTTTACTTAATAAAATAAAATAAAACTCAAACAAAATTCCTCCAAAAACCCAAAAAAAATTCTTCCTTAATCATCTTCACCTTCCTCCTCTCCCTCTCGACGCTCCCGGAAACTCTACCGGAGCAAACCTTCCTACCAGTCTCACTCCCTTCCTCCCTCTTCCCGTTGTTGTCCCGTCCTCTCCACCTGCTCTACTCCTCCTACGCCCCCTCCTCTCTCTCTCGCCTACGACATGCCTCTCCTCCCCGACGACTACGAGACTTGCGTCGATGCTCTCGAGTCTGTCATGGCCAACCGAGCCAATTCTTTCCATTAAAATTCATAACTTGCTAACATATAAAATAATTAAGCCTAAGCTTAAAATTGATTTTAAGCAAATCAATAGTGTTAATGTTGGGTTAGTGGCGAAATTGGGCTTCTAATCATGTTTTAATCTGGTTGAAATGGGCTAGCCCATGCCTCTTGATCCATTGCAGGCAGCTTCCCCCGAATAAAACCTCTAACCCTAAATTGAGAGACTCACGCCCCCATTTCATTTCTACCCTAGCGTCGCTTTCAATCTCTCTGCCCTTGAGAACTCTCTCGACGTACTCCTCCTCCCATTCATTCACTTCTGGACCGAGATCTCTCCTTGAATCCTTGATCTTTCCTCCTAAACCTTAAGAGAAGCTTGAATCTCGCAAGATCTATCCCCCTAAACCCTAGATTTGTGGCTTTCTTGCGAGGTTGGCCCTCGTTCTCTAGAGATGGCGCACGATGGTCCAATTGATCAAAGCCTTGAGTTTCTGGATGAACTCTTTTGGGACCATAGCTTAGTTGAATTAGAAGAATCCGACTCGAGCTATTGCTATATGCATCCGGAGTGCGAGGGAAACTGCGGTGTGAACCACACATTCAGCCCTCAACGCTTTGATGGGTCGGTGGTGGAACGGTGGTTGAACGACGGAGGCAATGACGGTGAGAAGCAGGAGCTTGCTCCGGCACCGGTTCGGAAGAAGGGGCTCGAAGAGTCAACGTCCACATCCCCCAAAGATCCGGACGGATTCGTAGTCCCCGATTCCGAAGACGAAGAGTAGCTAAGTCCCCAAATCCATTTGTAGCGCTCTTCTGAAATTCTTGCATGCTTCATGATTCTTGCATTTTTGCATGCCTCCTTGTTCTTCCTGAGATGACTTGTGCTTGCTTTGTTTTTGTTTCCTGATTCTGGAAATAATGTTGTTCATATTCTGTTATGTTGATGTTTGTTGAGATTGCTTGTTTTGTGATGTGAGATGCCCCATTTGTTGCTCATGTTCCTGAGATGATCGTGAGTTATACCTGTTGTTTGTGAAACCCATTTATTGCGAGATCTTGGTTTCTTGTTTGTGATGTAAGGTTTCTATGTGACCTTAATATTGATTCTTCACATGTTTGTCACATATGTGTTGATTTAAAAATTATTGATGCATGAATTGATCGAGCATGCTTGTATGGTTGTGTGTGAATTTCATGTGGATTCATTTGTTTTCTGGTTTTTGATGTTTGTGATGTTCTGTATCCCCCTGAACTCAGATCTGGTTGTGAGATGTGCTCCCTCATGTCCCGCTATGTTTGTCCTAAGCCATTGTTTACACGTTTTGTAAGGGTTGTGATGTTCTGTATCCCCCTGAACTTCATGTTGATTCATTTGTTGCATATATGTGATGATTAATGAGTACTTGTTGATATCAATGTTATATGCATGAATATAATGACTTGAGCATGTTTGTATGCTTCTATGTGAACTTAATGTTCATTCATGTTGATTCATGCCTTTATTTTCATATCAAAGGTGCTTAATTGCACATGTGTGTATGCTTCTGTGTGAAATAACTACATGAATATAATGAATTTATACTTCTGTGAACTCAGTGTTGATTCATGACTACTTGTATGCTTAAGAAACATGTATGACTACTTGTATGCTTAAAAAACATTTATGACTTTACTCTCAGTGTGGATTCATGACTACTTGTATGCTTAATCAACTACTTGTACATATAAGTGTTATGCATCAATATAATTATTTGAGCATGTTTGTGTGCTTTTGTGTGAACTTGATGTTTATCCATTAGTTTATTTCCATATATGTGAGAACCTAAGTGTGAGAAGCTTAAGTTGTAGCTTTCTCACCTATTTGGTTGAACAAACAAAAACTTTGAAGTCTCTGTGACTTGCTTGTAGATTCTTGACAAATTTGGTGATTAGCCTTTGCTAAAACTACCACTGTCGGATCTTACATAATCTCTGCAAAGAGATTTGTGTGCTACTCTTACTCTGAGACTCTCATAGCTCAGAGCAAAGAGTTGTAGTGTTTTTCATGTATGTGTTGATTTGAAAGAATAAATGCATGATTAAAATGATTTCAACATGTTTGTATGCTTGTGTGTAAACTATTTTGTGATTTTATAAGTGTTGATGCATGAATGAAAAGAATACAACATGAACAAAGTGAATTGAGCA
This sequence comes from Polygonum aviculare, assembly GCA_934048045.1. Taxonomy (NCBI): domain Eukaryota; kingdom Viridiplantae; phylum Streptophyta; class Magnoliopsida; order Caryophyllales; family Polygonaceae; genus Polygonum; species Polygonum aviculare. Next base: position 16,010,058 of record OW204024.1, read on the forward strand.
TGTCTCTATGCTTATGTGTGAACTTAATGTTGATTCAGAACTTAATGTTTTCATATCTGTGTTGATTTAAAAAAAAGATGCATGCATATAATGAATTGATCGAGCATATCTGTGTGGATTGATGCCTTTGTTTTCATATCAATGATGCTTAAAATGAATTGTTCATATGATATGCTTCTATGTGAAATGCATGTTTCTCATGTCCTGTTTTCTCAGGTAGTCATGCAGCATCAAATGAAGCATTTGTGTGAATAAAAGGAATTGTACATATGATATGCTTCATTTGGTGCTTCATGATTACTTGTTCATGTCTAGATGCTTCTATGTGAACTTAATGTTGAACCATGACTTGTTTTTCATATCTGTGTTGATTTTAAAACAGTTTTTTTTTCTTTTGATCTATGATGATACCTTTTAAGTCTGAGATGTGAATTCTTTCAAGCCTATGACCTTAACAAGCAAATGGCCAATTGTGACTTTGGAGGTAATTTGTTTGTTAATGGTTTTTGGTTGAGTTTGCATCAATGATGCTAACGGGGATTTTGAGATTTATTTTTTCTTTTTTTTTCTCAATGATGATACTTGTCTTACTGAGCTGAGATGCACTCTCATTTTAAGCTTGTAAACTTGACATTCACTTAACTGGCCACTACCCCTAATTGTGGCTTTGGAGGCCATTGTGTGCTCAAGTTTTGTGGTTGAGGGTGCATCTGTGATGATAATGGAGATTCTGAGAGCAACCATTAATGAACATATATGAGGACATATGAATGATTTAGTGATCCATATTTCAAGCCAAAAAGATGCATTGCAAGCTAAGAAATATTAGAATAATACAAAAATAAAAGGACCACCTACACCATTCAAGGGAGATAATTTCACAATGGCAACAAAAGCACCCTAACATGCACTCTATGAACTTAGTCAAAGCCCAATCACTGAAGTGATTTACCAGATTGCGAGCTTTCAAAGTTTGAATGCAATGAGGCTCCCTTCCATTGATTACTTTATTCCAAGTAACAAACAATGAACTGCATTAATATCCACCAATTAGTCAAGCATATGGAAGCATATAGCCAGCATTAGTAAATAACATGTTGAACGATTAATGTGGTTCAATGAAAGCCTAGCAATGGTGGGATTGATTGGGGTAAATGGGGAATTTGGGTTATTAGTTTAATTTCTAAATAGTGGTTGTTTTATACTTATAATTATCGTTATATAATGATTAGGATATTATAATGTATGCATCATATATTGGCAAAGACCTCATTTGTTGAGCCGCAAGTTGGTTCAACTGCTCATTTTTGAATCAATTACACAAAGTCTTTTATAATGTGCCTACTTCCATGAGATTCCATTCCATGATTAATAATTTGCTATAAATCAATTTACTATCCTTATTGATACTTTACCTATCCAAAATACTCTCACTTACATGCATCTTCATCTGAAATGGTTGACATCATTTTCTGCAGTTGATCTTTTTACTTTTAAACACATTCCATATACGGAAACGTGGCCGTTCACAATAATAGCTTTTTCATTGTTTCTTTTTAAAGACCAGCTTCAATTTGATTAGAGTTATGTACCAATCCTTGTTTGTTGAGTTTATCAATATAGAATTTCACACACCAACATAGAAAGCATGTCACCAACAAGGAGTGACCCATGATAAAGGAATCATCAGTAAATATATAAAACAATCTCTCCAAAATCTCAATCATTAATTTCCACAAGAGCATTAACTTATTAATTAGCATGATGATAATTGAGTGCGGTAGTGCCCAACAAGAAATATTATCCTCTGCTTTGTATATAGTGAACCAACACAGTCATGGAATTCAACAAAAAACTTCAGCCTAATTCAAAGGAAAGGAACGATCAGTTTGCGTAACTACTTAATTAAGTATTTTACCTCAGAGCCCCAAAAAAGACCTGATTATAGGCTTCTCCTTAGATTTGCACAACCAAGAAAAGAATAAAGAATAGAAACACCGGCCAAAGCTACAAAATAGGAACGGGAACCCAAACTAAAATAGATTAATTAAAAAGAGAGTGAAACTAACTCAATGTTGGACATGGGGTCTGGTTTACTTCGTTATCGTTGCTTCCTCGGCTGTAGGCACTTTCGATATCGCTGAACCCTAACCCTAAAATCACAAATGGTGAGTACCAACAACAAGAACGAAATTAGACTAAAACCAAGCAAAAAAACATAAATCCATGGCCACATACAAAACCCAAACTAAAAAAAGAGGGAAATTTGGGGGGAAGAGATAGAATGAGAGTTACAGGGGAAAGAAGGATTGATGAAGAGGAGGATGCATAGATGAGGGGTTTAAGGAAGTCGGATGCTAAGGAGGAAGATTAAACGCGAACGGAGGCTACAAATATGAGAGGGAGAACAAGAATTAATTTAGGATTAGAATCGCCCAATATTATACCAGTTATGTGTCAAACCGTTATAAAAAGTTTCATTTTCTTTTTTAGTACACATCCACACGGAACCGGGATAAATAAAGTGTGATAAAACACATATTTTGTACTAGTGCAATCAATTCTCATATCAAGGGATTCTCAATCATTCAATCCTAGATTTCAAGTGGGGGATGAGGTCTCTCAGCACAAATCCCACACCTAACTTCCTATTAACAATCTAACCTCTCGGACTCAATCATCAATAAGGCTCAAATCACAATCAATTTGGCATTAAGCACATATGACTGAAACAAACCACAATAAAATCTCAATTCATGCAAGTAATCCCACTTCTACCTAGAATCCATGGTGTTTTCCCCAAACCCTAAGATTTGGGAATCTAGCAAGTCATGGAAAATAAGAGAAATGAAGAAGAGAGAAGGAAAATCATACCAAAGTTCATTCTATTGATTGAAATGGCAACAATCTCCAACAACATTCTTCAATTCTCCAAACACAAAAGAGAGCTTTAATGGAAAAGACTAGGTTCTAAATTGGGGGGAAATCCCCAAAAGGGGGAAAAGAAAGAGTCTCTAATGAGGAAGAAGAGGGTATTTATACAAAAACCTCAAAATGATAAGACCTAAAAGAGGAAAAGGGGCACCATCGCACTATCCTGGCCACTACCCGGCCCGATACCCGGTCGGGTAGTGCACTGGAGACAAAATGAGTCATGTACGCACAAAACAGAGGTTACCCGGGCCAGTACCCGGCCGGGTAACACACTGTTGTGTTGCTCTTGCTTTGGCTTGGGCAGGGGAGACTACCCGGGCCAGTACCCGGGTGGGTACTCGGCCGGGTAACAGTACCCTCCCCACGACCTAGCCACGTACTTGCCCACGTCAAGATTGGATGTGCGTCCGGGTTTGTTTTCTTGCAATATTGTCTTGCTCTCTTGGCTCGGCTTTTGGTTTGCTTCTTTTGGCGTCTCCTTGAGCTTCTCCTTGACTTCGTCTTCGAGCTTCATGATGGCTCCTTGAACTCCTCTTGATCTCCCATCACTCAATTCTCCTCCATTTTATCCTGAAAAACGCACAAACAAGGCGTAGAGTCCGAACAAAGAGACTAAACTAAAAACAACTAAAAATTCTAGCCTAAAATAGAGAAAAACAAACCAAAACATAATTAAACATCATCTAAAATGCATCCTAGGCATGCACTAAATGCAAGCCATCAAAAATCTTTTAAGTTCAAAATTGTCAAAACCCATCATTTGTAATCCGACACAACTCTTACACAGAAAGAAACTTTTCACAACCCTTAAAAAACGTGTAAACAATGGCTTAGGACAAACATAGCGGGATAGAGGGAGTAATAAGGAACCTTTTATGTGAAAAAGTAAATAAAAAGAAAAGGTGAAGTGAAATTTAATTCAAAAAAGTAAATAAAAAGTAACAACTCAGCCCACAATAAAGAAGGCCCATTTACTAGCCCACCAAATAATATAGCCTAGGTTTTGTACCCGACAAAACAAAAAATATAGAATTTTTTTCCAAAAATTTCAGTGGGGGCTACAGCACCCTTTGGGCATGCTATAGCTCCGCCCCTGCTTATCCATGATTTATTCATAAATTATTGTGCAAAATAAATGATGTTTTTTTCCTTAAATCTCAAAAGTAAAAGTAGATTATTAAGTTTAAATTATACTCCCTCCATTCTAAAAATAGCTATCCAAATACCATTTGCACATATTGTTGAAGTCCGAAAACACAAGGAGGGTGATAACGCGATGAGAACAAATGATCTGATTTCAACCGAGTCAATGGGCAGAGAGATGGGAAGTGTTTGGTTGCTAAGACTTAACGCGATGGTGGCAACATGAAGAGTGTTTTTGGATTGAGTGTGAGGTTACAAATGCGGATAAGAACTCTCTCTCTATCGCGTTGAGTGTATCGGATTACAACAAGGATCTTAGCTCGAGATTCAATGTGTGTGTTTCGCGAGGTTTTTCGATCCACGTTCTGGTGCACAAAGCTCGCTATTTATAGCCGAGGTTTGGGCCGAGATCGAGCGAGATGTCGATGTGGGACGAATGCCGCCCAACACTAGTACAAATATAGTAGTTAATACCGGTTTTTTTCTAAAGCAGATACCGGTTTTCTACCCGCTATAAACTCGAGCGATATAAAACAACGGATACCGGTTATTACAAAACCGGTATAAAAGTTCAACACGCATACCGGTTTTTTAAAAACCGGTATCAATGTTATTATATTAGAAAAAAAAATGTACGCATACCGGTTTTCATATAACCGGTATGCAGTCATTTACAAATTAAAAAAAAAATCCCTCACAGCTTGGCCCACCTCACCCCTACTCACTTCACACCTCTGTCCCTTTTTTAAAATTCCACTCCTACCCGTAATTCATCCAATATTCAATCCAAAGTTCCCTCAAAATGGATGCTCCAGCTGGCATCCCATCTTCATGAGAGTGAACTACAGCAACAACGTCTGTCTCCCCCTCCTGCACAATTCAACATAACACATTTAGCAGTTGATAATAAAAAAAATGAGTTTTATAGTCTTGTTTTTGGATCTATGCATATAAAATGTCTCCACAAATTACAGATACATTACCGATTCAGCACATGAAAGACCCAATATAGAAATTTAGAACATGAACTGCTAAGCCAAAAATTGCAGATACATGAAGAATGGAAGAATTGATGATGTTTAAATGAGAAGTTGCAGTATGCAGAGGATGTCCTTTACTCTCACATCGGAACTTAGCCTCATATATATAATCAGATTACTCTCACATGGAAATTGAGCCTCGTAAAATTGGATTTTTAAGTTCTGGCTACTTTAGTGGAAGGAAGCATATATAGCAAGATCAGAATGACATGTCATGTGATGCCTTTTAAACTCACGAAGGATCAAGGGATTACTTTCTCCTTACCTTCCCCCCCTCTAACAACAGTACCTGCCCATGTCACCTCAGCTATTATCACTTTCAGCTAGTGTGGATGGTTCTAAAAAAAAAATGAAAATAACACCACTAATTGCCACCAGCAAGAAGTTTATGCAACCAAACATCATGGACCTTGTGAACTAGACGTGAGCAAGAACAGACTACCCAACCCATTATGTAAACTGGAATTATATATTCTCACAAAACAATGTTTTGGCAAACTTTGTGCTAGTTCATACTTCTATTCTAGGTCTCAATATCCCATCCCATAGCCTAAATCTGTCAAAAAGCTTGATTTTTTAGATTCCTATTTCTAGAACTTTATCAAATGTGATACACAATTCCATATTTAAGTTTCCACCATGGCATTGCAAAATATGGTTCAGTGATATCTAGAAAGCTAAAGACAAAAGTAAGAGATATCAAGAAAACCTTATTCCAATAAATAATTATCAAGAATAAAAGAATTATCCATTATTCATAAGCTCTAGTAAAGAAAGGTGTATCATAAGCCTTAGAAGTCATAGGGCTTGATAAGCAATGAAACTGTTCTTTTCTATAAAGGAGTATTAAAACAAGATGTTCAAAGGTAAATTGAAAAATTACTTAAAAGAACTAACCTTCATCTAACAATAACCCTCTTTCAATTTGATGAGCATCAAAAAATCAATAGGTTTTGCCAGAGCATCAGTTCAAATAGGTGGCCAAGTTTGGTGATGTCGCTGAGTCCAGAGCAAGCATCTTGATCTATCCTGAAAATTATGAATGCAAAGAGAAAACCAGAGGTATATCGGTGAGTGAAAGCAATGAAAAGAATATTTTAATCCCAACAGAGAACAAAACTGAACCTCTCCACCGAAACTTAATGTAAACCTAGTTCGTGGAAAAGAGCAACTCCATCCTGCACATCCATGGAAAAAAGAAGTCACACATCTTCAGATATGAATTTAATTTCACTACACTAGGATATTTTTCCTTGGAAGCAAGAATTTCATGTAGATAACTTCTCATATACTCAATGACATGCATATGCACAAAAAAAAAGGATTTATTATGTGAATAAGCCAAGATACATCAATGCTCATTTCAAAGTCTTACATGATAATCTTTTGGATTTAAGCACAAGATGAACCAACTGAGATGATACATCTCCATGAACAATGACTTACATATCCACAATAAAATTTCTCCAGCTTCTAGAGAGGCATGCATAATAAGAATATAGCAGAAAATTATTGAAAACTGAAAAACAACAAACTTCCTCAATGATCTATGCCTTCTATAGTACCTGGTCATCATTGAAATCATAGCCCCTAAGTCCATATTCAAAGTCTGTGTTCTCATTCCCATGTTACTTGTCCTGATATACATCTACTGCTAATGAATGATTCTCCGAATTCTTTAAAAAGTCATTGGTCTGACCCTGCTAGAATGATGTCCCCATAAGTTACCCTTTAGCAAGATAGATAGCTCGAAATAGAGGATTAACAGCAGTTCGAGTCATCCATGGCAAACTAGTTGTTGTGTATATAGTGATATGCTGCTTCTTCTCCATTTAATCATCAGCTTTTCTACACCAGAATCCAATTAGCTATAGGGGTTCCCTGCTTATTGCACCACAAGCTGAAACAAACTTAAATCCATCATAAGTGTACATAAAAGAGGGGGGAATTTACAAAACCCTAACATTCAACTTATGAACGAAAGAATGCACTATTTGTCCACATCAAATAAGCTCATCAGTTAATCACCTAATAAGAAAAATTCCTCAACCAGAAGCAGCTTACGCATTCCAATTCCAAGGCTTGAAACTTTGGCAGAAAATCAACTCAAATCTGTCAAAAACCTCACGTCCTAAATAATCACACAACTAGGAAGAACGAAACTAGCAAAGAAACTGATTCGTCTCCTCAAACTCGAGTTCACAGCACACAAAATTCAATTAGAGAAAAATTCAACTCAAATTCATGAATCAAACTGGCAAAAGAAAGCAATACCAACAGAAGAAGGAGAAGTAGAGTTCTATAGAAACTGTACCTTTGAACGGGCGAAAATAGAGAGAATGCAGAACACGTTTGGGATCTTTGAACGGGCGAAAACGAGAGGGTTTTGTGGATAGCAAGGGCAGTGTCAGGCTCGCGACGGCAGCCGATGGTGGCGGCGATGAAGAAGCCGACGGTGTGGATAATCGGTCTGATCTCCCTCCTCGCCTACTCCATCCTCCTCGGCTACTCCGTCCTCCTCGACGGTGGCATTGACGAGGTCTGCCTGCTTCTGCTTCCTCCTCCTTGGCTACTCCGCCGTCTTCAACTCCCTCGGCGGCTCTGACTGCAACCTCTTCACCCTCGGCGACTGCGCATCCTCCTTCTCCTCCCGCTTCCTTGTCCACGTCGTCGGCCGAGCAGGAGGCCAAGTCCACCATCGGCCAGATTGATCAGCCCACGGAAGGGACACGATGCCGGTTGGGGCAACGAACGAGCTCCTATCGACGAGCAAGAGCCGATGGAAGTTCAAGGAAGCGAAAGCTAGGGTTTGTGTTTTGGATCGATTTGGAGCGTAGAAGACCCAGTAGGTCGGGGGAGATAGAAGGGTTTTGCCCTTTTGGCAGAGAATTAATGTAAAATTATTTTTCTACGAAGCCACATACCGGTTTTAGATAAAACAGGTGTCCGTTTCCTCCTTTTTTAAAACTTTTATATCGGTTGTACCTAAAAAGCGGTATGCGGGAACAATTTTTTTGGATTTATACCGCAGATTACAAAAACCGGTATAAACATCTAAAGCACATACCGGTTTTTGAACCGGTATGTTTCTTAGCCGATATAAACTTACAAATTTGTACTAGTGCAGGTACGTGTCGCTCTTTGGTTGGTCTACTGGAGCGGTGGCTGCGGGGCTGGCCAATGGCAGGTGGGGATGGGACGTTGCCGCCCACCGCTCGTTTGGATGGGACATTGCCGCCCATCCACTTGCATGGATGTGACATCGTCACTTTCCGCGATTACTACTAGCGCGATGAGGGCGTGGCCAACGGACCCTTACTCTTGCGGGATTCAGCCCCGGAGGGGATGAATATACTGGGAGGAGGTACACTGACCGCGGTGACGGTAAGGCTAGGGCTGATGCCCTTGAGAGGTTCACACTTTGGGCCCATTTGGTATCCATATCCAGATATCAGGTATGGGTATCGATATGAATTATACCCATATCTTGTGTTTGGCAAAATAAGATATCGATATCGAATATCCATATAAGTGTTTGGTAAAACAGGATATAGTTATCAACTGATATCTAGATATCACTTTTGGCAAGTTTTGATATACCGAAAAATTGGGGTAAATTGTGATATCCTTTTTATCATCTTTTCATCTTCCTACCTCTCCTCCCTTTTTTTGGGTTCCCACCATCGTTTTTCAGATCTGTCCACTTCTCCCCCATTGTTGTTGTTCAAGAAATAGCAGCCCTCTCCTCCATCAACACCATTTTGAGCTCCACCTTAAAGCTCCAACAATTTCCCCGATGTGCATGTTCCCCTCTTACCCAGATTTGGATTCATCATTTTTTTTAAAATCTAGCATCCTCAATATTTCTTTTGGATCATCAACTATTCACTTCTGCCATCTTCAACTTTTCAATTCTCCCACCCCTTTTTTTTTTGAGAAAAACAACACAGTTGTATTCATTCACTAGAAAAATCAGAAGCTACAATGTTTTGAAGGTCTTCGGGCAAACAAATTGGAAAAGAAATTAACAATATTCTCAAATCTCCCACCCCATTGTTGATTTCAAAACGGTGGACCAAAATAAGAATTTTCAACTACAAAGTTAATCTTTCAAATGAGCGTGGATTGGTTTGATATTGATTTAAAAACTAGTTCTTCATGGTTTGAATTTGATCTAAAAATTAGTTCTGATTTATTTTTGTTCAAATAATTAGTTCAAATTATAATTAGGTTAAACTAAACATTATAATCTTTATAAAATTTTGATATTCGTTGTATTATATATTATAACCAAACAATGGATATGAGGTATTCGATATCCGATATCGATACCGATACCGATATCCGATATCTGATATCCATACCGATATCACATATCTGATATCGATACCGATACCCGATATCTGATATCTTTGATATCGATACCAAACGAGCCCTTAGCTATATTTTGTTTCGATGGGGGGTGTAACCGCGTTGACGGTTCCTGGTATCAACACATATATTAATAAATGATTATTTTTCTTATATTACCTCTATCAATATAAAGTTAATTATTAGTGTAAAGAAGCATGAATAAGTGTATATATGATTATGATAGAGTTAACTATTAGGGGTATTAATGGAATGAGATTGGGAAAAAAAAATGAAATGGACAAGTATTGCAAAACAAGAAAAAGTGGGTATATGGACAACTATTTTAAGACGAAGGCGGTATCTCCCAACTAAAAAAATGGCGCAATTGCAAATCCTAAAATCCACCAATGTCACGTAATTGATTCTTCTAGACCTATCAAAGTCGACCTGGCCCAACTAGTTAGAAATTTTTGTGTTAAAGCTTAATACAAAATCAATAGGTCAAAGAACGACTCAACTAATCGACTCGGCCGCTCATGGGTTGAAATCCAATGTCTAGTGGGCTGGCTAAAACTCAATTCTATTGCAATAGTGAATATAGTGATAAGGTCGTTAATTTTTAACATTCTATTTCATTTTATTTAGCAAAACAGGTTGTTCCCAATGAAAATATATTATACAAAATTCAAGTTCTCATTTAATATAAATATTCAAGAGAGAATCATTCACTCTCCTCGTATTTTAAGATAACTTCTTCAAGTTCGACTAACTGTTGAGGCACTCGATTGGTTGATACAGAAAATACAATAATACGTTAGAATAACTTATAATCAAATAAGGATAACCCTAGAATATTTTATTATAACTTGTATTATGAGAATCCTAGAACTACCCATTTAAACATAAAGATAATCTAGAAATATTCAAGACAAAATGTACCTAATGACATGCTTCTCAAGATACGATGTCATGTAAACCAAAACGACATTAATCTAGATGATAAGACAACACAATTTGAAATGCATGATAGCCGATATTACACAACGATAAAGGTGGCACGGCAACCAAGGTTGTAACACCCCATCTTTACATTGGGGCACTACTCGACTAGTAGACCTCACAAGGCACTAACTAGCTAGCCTCACAACAAGTTCACTCAAATAATACAACATGGGCACATTGAGAAAAAAAAAACATTCAACTTATAGATTATGAGAAAATGATTTAAAGAAGTATGCATGAACCCAAAACTCGAAACATGAAACAAACTTACTCATAGACACCCCAACCAAAATCTTAAATAATTAAACTTCTAATAAATCCTATAATGAATACAATAATGATAACAAATCAGCTGATAACCTTCCTAATCGAAGCCAACATAATGACAAGCATCAACTTTCCAAACCATCTATTCGTTGATAATTCATCACGACTCCTAAGTCATACCTAGAGTTATAATTGGAAAAAAAAAGTCCGCAAGGGGTCTACTACTATCCTAATCCAAGTTACAAAACACATTGTACAAAAAACATTTGTGAACGGCTCCTAAAGTCAGCAAACAAGTTCACAATCACATACATAACTGTATATGCAAATACTTAAATCTAGTTAGTCACACTCACACACCCGTATGCAGTTCAAAAGCACATTCATGTCATTAAGTCCTCTAACACATACACAATGTCCTAGTGTCCTATGTTGCGTAGTGTTAACGGTCTCCACCCACACTACTTGCATCTAAGACATCCTCTAGCCAATCTCATGTGTAATATATATATATATATATATATATATATATAGAGAGAGAGAGAGAGAGAGAGAGAGAGAGAACATGAAAGGGCTCTCCTTACCATATGACACTGCCTCGAAATTCCTCCGCTCCACAATAATCCAAGACAAGATCGTATCAGAAGTTGCAACACACCACGAAAAAACCTTCTTGTTGGTGTATAGTATTACAATAAGCTATACAGCAAGAAAAGGTGATGTTGGAAATACTATTGTGCAATGTCCCTAAAAGAACCATCCCCATCCAAACGTAGACCAAGTGATGGATTTTCTCCCCTTTGTCGTGTTGCACTCTGTCGCTTGACCGACTTAATCTCTTTCTCCACCATGTGAAGATGCCATTAAGGTAACATTTGTCCCAAACAGCTTAGTCACTCCTCGGCTCACTAGTAGAACAAAGAGCGTCCATACGTGAAATAGTTTGGTGACACCAATGGACAAGCATCACGCAAGAGCCTGTCTGCTCGTCCCACATGAATTCTATGATCGTCTATAAATGAGGACTAAACTCAAAAGGGAAAAGGAGGCTTTAGACAATCATTGCTTGTACTATCATATACTCCAAGTATAAGGAATTTGGGGTGGTTCTTGTAATAAAATGGGAAATATGGGAATTGAATGTAATTGGGTGGTTTGTAGTTAAAAAGAGAGCATGAGAGTTGTAGGGTATCGAATGAATGAATATCCAATCTCTCTCTTAACTTTATGTATTATATCTTCTTCTTCCTCATTCTCTTCCCTAGTCTCCTAATTTCTTCCTTAATCTTTCCCTATATCCTACTCTATCATTACAATGAATCAAAGACCATGACAAAATATCAAAGTATTGAGATATCGATAAGAGTGTGTATAATCTGGACCAGAGTCTTATAGAAGAAGCAATGTAGATATGTGTGGATTAAGCATCCATTAAATTTATGCCAATAGTCGCGATAAGACGGAGGACACAAGCATAATCTGGAATGATTGGGTGTAAGACATTTATAGGTGGCTTTTTAAGTCCATCGTCAAATCACAAGGCTTAGCCTTAGACAAGCAGTGGAAACTACCAAACTAGAGTACGATAGAGACAAAGGGAATTTCTAATGTAGTAGTGAAATGCGTACATAGAGACCGGGAAGAACACCAATGAGGAAAGCACTTTGGTTGACCGATACTAACACCGAGAGATGAACCACAAATGTGAACCCTCTTTCACAACCTAGATCTGATCAGTGGCGGAATAATACCCTTGTTAGATTCTCCAATAGATATCCTTTAATATTTAAATCATCATTTATCAATGAAAAAAAGGTTAGTAATGACAGGGATAGGGGTGTAGGGTTGTGCATCTATGGCCGAGAAGTACCGTTGCACCATTGTGGACAATGACATTTGCTAGAAAGAATGCTACAACGTGAGAGGGAGATTGTTTTTGGTGAGGTAAAATTTAGGCCGGATAAAAAAGATCTAACCTAAGACATCATGTCGGATGAGAACATGCAATTCACATTGAATTATCAATTGATAAAAAAATTGTTGAGTCACTTGTATATTATCCCCTTCAATGACTATTCATTCAATTTCATTAATTTCTAAGTGTGCAAGACGGAGTTGATTATGGAAGTTGATGCCTTTTATTTTTAACTCCCCTTAGAGTATCCGCACTTAAGAAATTTTTGTGAAACTTTTAATTTCCTAAGTATAAAACTAAAGATAAATGTCAATGGAGATTCAAAATACAATCAAACTTTTTACTGCAAGAAATGTTTTCTGACATTTTCTTGTTATTTCTTTTAAAAGTAACTTTTTACATTTTTAAAAATAATATTGGTATTTTACATTTGTGAAGGCTCTTAATTCTTTTTGTTGGTTTAATATATAATGAAGAGGAACCAAACATATTTTTTTACATTTAATATATTATGATAAGTATAGTGTATTTTAGGGGAAATTGCATTTAACCACCTCTTATTTCACACTTGTTGCATTTAACCATCCTTTATAATTTTTTTCTACATTTAATCACCCTTTATTTACAAATTGTTGCATTTAACCACCCTTCATATTTTTTCTCTACCCTTAACCACCCCTTATTTATAAACCGTTGCATTTAACCACCCATTTGAAAAAATGGTATTCTCTCAAAAGTACATGACATTTTTGCCCTTAGTTTTAATTTTTGTTTTATAAAAATAAAAGAACTATTAAGCTGATCATACAATATCTCCCAAGTTAAAAAATTAACTTCGGATTCTAAAACTCCTCTAAAGTCGTAAATTGGTTCTCAAAGTGTATGTCCCATTTTATTTGAATCCTAACACTCCACTAACGTCGTATAGTTGGTTCTTCTTGACCCGTCAAAACTCGATCTAACCGAACTCGTTACAAGTTTTTGTGTTGACACTCGATGCGAAATCAATAGGTCAAAGAGAGACTCGACTGAATCAACTCGATCATTGATTGGATAAAACTTAAAACCCAACATTCGATGGGTCTAACCGAAACACTATTTTATAAAACTAGTATATCATTCATAATTGAATATTCTAAATACTTTATTATTAAGATTGATACAAAAACAATATTTTATTTTATTTTAATAATTTGAAAATTAGTTCTATTACTAGTTAGGTCATTCCAAACTCGTATTGTACTTGAAGCGAACCACCCCGAACATGTAATAAAGGGAATAATTTTTTTAATAATGAAAACTATGTGGTTAAGTGTAAATATTTGTGAAGAAGGGGTGATTAAGTCTAGGAAAAAATAAAGAGTGGTTAAATGTAACAATTTGTAAATAAGGGGTGATTAAGCATAGAAAAAAATATAAAGGGTGGTTAAATGCAAAAAGTGTGAAATAAGTGGTGATTAATTGCATTAAGTCCGACTATTCAAACGAGCTCTTTAGAGTACAAATCAACGGGAACTCGAGTATGGGTTGAACTTGATCCAAATCTTCTATCCCTCAAATACATCTTATTTCCATTGATTGGTTGAAATTTCTAAATTAATTTTTGTTGATTTTAAAAATCCAAACATAATATTTCAACCAATAAAAGATAATTAGTTACAAAGTTAGGACAGGGGATAGAAGATTTTGATCGGATTGGACGTCTCTAATTTTTTTTAAGGATTTTGCACAGATTTTGACAACTAATCTAGTCACGTCAAAAATGAATTTTTTTAATCGGCTACAATATTCACATACGTGGTCGTGTATGAGCCATAGAACTTTTAAGCATAAATAATTATTTTATGTAAACTAAGCAGTGAAAGGCAAATTCATTACATTTTGATATGATCTAAAAGTTTAATTATTTAATGTAAACTAAGGGGTGAAAAGCAAATTCATTACATTTTGATATTAATCTAAAAGTTAAAGTGCATAGTCAAACCGACATTTTAACTTTGGAGAATCTAAAAACATGCATCTCCTCTCACATTAACTTTTCACCCGGTGGGTAGAAGAGGTGAACCCAAAAAGGTCTTCCTGTACTTTGGAAGGAGATCAACCGGGTGAAACAATACACACCGGAACTATAGGATGATCCTTAACTGGATAATTTGATGCCACGTAAGCAATATACTCCACTAAATAGTGAAAACATAATTGTTTTTTTTTTTTGGGTCAAGAGGGAAACATAATTGAAACATCGTTTTATAGTTGAATGTCAACGAGACACACGATGACACTTGTCAAGTCGATCATGTATGTTAATGTATCCTGATCAATCTCACTCACGTAAGCAATATACATAAACCAGATTTATGACAAAAACAAAGCCATATATATATATGATTAACATTAAAAAATAAACGTGCATTTTTCTTACACCAGTAATACGTACTTAATTAAATAACTAAGAACTTGTTACAATCCATTACAACAGTACTAATTTTAAATCAATCACACTCACTGACCCCAAATAAACACTAGAAAAAATGCATTAAAATAATTGTCAATACAAACGAAATAATTCGAGCAAGCCCCCTTGAAGGCCTTGCTCACATAGTTACCCGGGATTATTATTAGCTTAATTAAAGTAAAATAATGATATGAATTAATTAGTTAATTCACCACCAGCAACCAACTTAGTCTGTTGGGAATTGGGATCAATCCGTTCTACCCAAAAAAGGAGGGACCGATCGATCACATCACAGCCGTTGAAACCCAATCCGAGCTCTAAGGATCCCAGATCGAACGGTCGTCAGCATAGTACGAGTACTCATCCTGGTACTCATAGTCATAGTCATCCATCTGGTTATAGCCGTTATTATGAGGCAACAGTGAGCCGCCAAGGACCAGATCATTCCCCATCCCCATCCACATCCCGGGCGAGTCCAACGGGGACTCGTGAATTGCCTGAATCTCCCCGGGGGAGAGCCCAACAGTAGTGGGCCCGGGCCCACCGTAAGAGGACGATCCGCCTCCATCCCCGGCCTGATGAGGCTGGGGATGGAGGCGGGCGGCGGCCTCCTGGGCGGCGGCGCGGATGTCGTCGGCGGAGGGGCCAACTGGGCGGGGCAGGGCGCCGGCGAAGTCCGGGAAGTTGAGGACGGCGCCGTGGCCCCGCAGGTAGAAGGCGGCGGCGTCGTAGGCGGCGGCCGCCATCTCGGCCGTCTCGAAGCTGCCGAGCCAAATCCGCGTCTTCTTCCCCGGCTCCCGGATTTCGGACACCCATTTGCCCCACCGCCGCTTTCGCACTCCCCTGTAGCACGACGACACGCCGCGGCGGTGGTCGGCCTCGTCCCCCATCGAAGGAGATTGGTAAAGTAATGTATTAGTCGATGATTTGAGGCTGAATGTTTATGGAGTGGTTGTGATCGGCTGTGAATCTTGGTAAGTACATTCGCGATTGTATATATAGGTGTTTGTGAGGGAGTGATGGGTGAACAGGGGACGGAGTGAGCTTCGATGAAGGTGGGATAAAGTAAAAGTGGGGCAGAATTCAAAATCGGAGCTGAGTTTGATTTCCATGGCACCCACAAAATTAAATATAAAAAGACACAGAGGGAGGGATTGAGGAGGTGAAAGGGACGTGGAGGGGGAAGGAAGGAAAGATTGAGTGTGGAGAGGAGGCCAATGGTGGAAGACCACGTTTTTGTGTAATGGAGAAGGAAGTGCTCTGTTTTTTTGATGCATGCTCTGTTTGTTGTTGCAGTGGGTTGGTTCATGGAGGATTTGGACTTGGGAGAGAGACGGAGGAGAGTTCCACTGTGCAAATACGCGCTTGAATTCTTTTGTTGGCGGGACTTCCTTGGGGCCCCACCAGTATCAGTTTAGTACTCTCAAACTCAGAAATATCTCGGTGTACCGTGTACTTACTTGAGATGTAATAATTCTATTATATTATATGATCTGGCCACACAAACGCATACTGTTATATCATCACAAGTTTTTTTTTTTTTTTTTTTTGAAAAGGTAAACATTAGGCTCCCTTTCTAAAAAAGGACCAACCTAGATCATCCTTACGGACGATTGTACTAAACTCCTTCAGGAGGGTAACTAGATCCGGACTTCGGGTTTCCGGGGTTGGAAGAGTCGCACTTCCTGAGTAATGACCGATGAAGTTGTTGTAGTGGTCCAAAAAAGAGTCTGGAATGTCTTTCCTAGCCAGAAAGTCTGCAGCTTGGTTACATTCACGGAAACAGTGGAAAATTTTGACCTCCGAAAAGGTTCGAAGAATATGGGAGACATCCTGGATAATGGTTGCGATTTCCCAGGGAATCTTCCAGATATGTTTCAGGCTATTGATCACCGTGAGATTGTCACCTTCTATAACAATCTTTTCCAAGTGAAAAGACGAAGCCCAACGCACAGCTTCCAAAAGCGCAAGAGCTTCAGCCTGTAGAGCATTATGAGCACGACATGGCCGCCTATTTAGAGAAAGCACCCCACCATTCTCTGAACGGAAAACAAACGAGATGTGGGAGCTTCCATTTGACTTCATTGACGCGTCAAAATTTATTTTTGTCCATCCCGGTTCCGGTTTGCGCCAGAAAAGGGGTTTAGGTTGCGAGGATCTCATCTTTTTTCTTGGTTGTTCTAGTATTAATTGCCATCTTCCATGTGGTGTAAGTCTTGAAAATGATATTGCTCAGAGATGCAGGGTCCGCTCTTGAGTGGTTGCCAAAGATTGTAGAGTTCCGGAACACCCAGACCTGCCACCATAAAAAGCAAAGGAGATCAAAGTGGTCGTTCCCCCTACGGGTTTGTTCAAGATTTGTTGTAAAATTGTTATGAAATACAAGAGAGATTGAAATCCGGAATTTTTGTTCCATTTCGTGCACAAGTGAGGTGGTAAAAGGACAATGGAAAAAAAGGTGATTAGTATCTTCTTCTGCATCATCACAAAGGCAACAATTGCTGTAGACCTTGTGATAGTGTCGGTTCAATCTTTCAGTACGTTGTTGGGAGACCGTCCGAACAGGCTTTCCATAGGAAGGATTTAATTTTGGCCGGGATCTTGAGGCTCCAGATCCAGGCCCCATCAAAACAATTACGGGAACCCTGTCGATTTAGTAATTGTGTGGCAGATTTACCGAGAAAGTACCGTCTGGAGCTGGGGTCCAAATCATACGATCCTCAACGTCGGCGATTGGGATGTGAATATCACAAATCTGGCTTACTATATTTCCTGGGATGATCTGGATTAGTTTCTCAGTATCCCATTTCTTGTCATGGGTGATAAAGTCAGAGACTAAAGCATTAATGTTGCTTCCATCAAAAAATGGGGATAACGGAGCATCTGTGGCCCAGTGATCCGTCCAAAAACGGATGTTTTTCCCCGAACCAAGTTGCCAACGTATCCCTCTACGAAACGTGTCCCGAAGTAGAAGAAGACGACTAAATTGCCAAGGTAGATTTGGTTTTTTTTCATAATCAAAAATGTTGGAGGTGCCAATATATTTTTCGGTCACGATTCGAACCCACATATTGTCCGGTTCATTAAGAATTTTCCACAGTAATTTTAGTTGGAGAGAGATGTTTACCGTTTCAGCCGTCCTAAAATTTAGTCCACCCTCATCTTTAGGAGCACAAATTCTGTCCCAAGAGATGAGGGGGTGGTATCCAGGAGTGTGCTTGTTCCAGAAAAAATCTTTGTTCACCTTATCAATTTGGTCCAAAATTTTCTTGGGAAGTAAGAAGCTTTGCATTAAAAAATTTGTCTTAGAGGTGAGGTTAGCTTGAATTAGAACACTTCTCCCAGCCTGGGATAAGGTGTTAGCTTTCCATCTCGATAACTGTTTTTTGAGGTTCGCTATGGCTTCGTCAAAAACTTGGTTCTTAACCCGTCCCCGAACGATGGGAATACCTAGGTATTTCTCCAGGTTAGTTGTAAGAGGAATGTTTAAGAAACTTGCTAGGGCAGAAGCCTCAGAACGTGGAATGTTACTAGAACATTGGAGGCTGCTCTTATGGAAGTTTATGACAAGACCTGACTTCTGAGCAAAGTTATCTAAGGTCGACTTAATAAATTTCATGCTGCTTTGGGTAGCATTAGCCAAGATCATGGTGTCATCTGCAAAGGCCAAGAAGGGTAGTTATATCATCACAATTGACGAGTGACAAACACTGCCCAAATCCTAGGGTGTTAAACGGGTCGATCCGACCCGTCCGGTAATCCAGATTACGGGTTATGGATCGATATGATGACCCATAGTTAAAAAGTCTTTATATGTATTCCGAGCTAAGAGTTATGGGTCGATGAGTCAAATGGGTCGTTATTGTCTTTTTGACTCATTTGGCTTGTTTAATTGTTAAAAAACTTTTTTTTTATCTTTTACCATTCTAAATCAAACAACACGTTAAATTATCCATAAAACATTAGACACACGAAAAGATGTCACATGTAATACAGATACTCAATGTCCCACAAAACACACATAGTATGACTATCCCACAAAGCATCAAAGATAATCGTACTACTTTTCTTGTGCAATGCTCCAAAGCAAACATGCATATCAAATATTTTCAATCCAAAATCTATAACGAAAGTCCGATATTCATGACCTGTAAAAAACAATTACAAGTCAGCGCGTAATATGGATCAACCTATACCTGACCCGTAAGCCATAAACTCCAAAAAAATTTAACCGTGACTCGGTCAGTAAATTATGGGTCGAGTGGTCTAGTTACGGGTCGCTTGGACCGTTGAGTAGCTCTACCAAATCCCATGGATTTCCAAAGTTCCTTATACGGAAAGGGCTCCATTACATTGGCTCAAAGGTGAAGTCTACCCTAATATAAAATGAAGCAAAACTCAAGTCTTTGTAAAAATTTGCACCACATCATCAAAATAGATAAAACAATGACTTAGCTTATCAGTAGTATTTACTAAAACTAAATTTTATATCCACATGATATCTTAGCTTATTTTGATATCTTTCGAAAATATAATTCTTATTTAAATAATTCAACTTTTTTTACGAGTAAATTAAACAAACCGTCACTAATATGCTAGCTAAATAGCCGCATCCACCACTTTTACAATATTTTGCGTATTAGCAAAAATAAAGCCCCCATCTTCTCTCTCCTGCTCGTTTATCTCTCGCTCCTCCAATAACTCCTTCAACATCGAGAACTCCTCCATTTTTCACCGCTCCTCATCAACAACAACTTATCATCACCACTCTGTCATGACTCAATCACCATGTCGTCACTCGACCACTCTGGCATCACTCAACTACTTTCAAAGTGTCATCACTTGATAACTCTGTCATCACTCAACAATAGTATTGACACTCCGATGAAATTTGATGACACTCATTTTGTCATCATTGATGACACACGTTCACCGAATATGTTATCACCTTTAAAAAGTGGTATCGTATAAATACCATCATATATAAAAGCATCATCAATAAGTATAATTACCTACATGCCATTACCTAAATCTCACATATAATGTTATTAAACAAGTATCATCACATAAAATTTGTATCAAGTATTGAAAAAGTTACACAAAACAAGTTGATCTTGAGAAAACTTATTGACCAACTATTATCACATATAAATGTTACTAACCAAGTGTTATCAATATACTCATTCAATTGAACACAACAACAAAAACAATAACTCAGGGAAATTCCCTTTCCGAGGAATCTAGGAGGTCAAGATGGGGCCAAAAGCCCCAACAGAGGAGCATAGAAGCATACAAAACACACCCAAAACAAATCAAAAACAAACAAAGTACAAAACACAAAAATCGAAACAAAACAAAGCACAAAACAAAACGCCAAACAAAACCGAAAACTAAAGCTTGCCGGTCAGAATAGGGTCTAGCCATCCAACACTCGAATCTTCTCCCTCCACCTGTCCTTGCATAGTGCTAGCTCTGTTGAAATCCCCAAGTGGCTGACATTCTGTCTTATACTATCCTTCCATCGTTTTCTTGGTTGACCCCTCCCTCTTCGAATAACTCCCAAGTCTAGGCTTTCACACCTTCGGACTGGCTTCTTGGGGCCCCGCCTTTGAATATGTCCAAACCACCGCAATATCGACTCACAAATCTTCTCCTCTAAGCAGGCCACGCCCACCCTACTCCTGATCCCTTCATTTCTGATTATGTCCAACAACGTGTGGCCGCTCCTCCATCTCAACATTCTCATCTCGGTCATTAATAACCTTTGTTCCTGTGCCTTCGTGGTGGCCCAACACTCTGCCCCATAAAGTATTGCTGGTCTGATCACCATTCTGTAAAACTTTCCTTTCAACTTCAGTGGGATTTTACTATCGCACAAAACCCCCGACGCCGCCCTCCACTTCTGCCAGCCCCTTTGGATCCGAGTGATGACAATGGTTTAGTCATGATGATAAAGTGATCGAGTGATGATAGAGTGGTCGAGTAATGCCTGTGTTCTAGTACTAACAGGGTAGTGATGATAATAGTCAAGGGATGGCAATGCTCATAAATAATAAGTAAACTAATTTTATCAAATTTCATGAGTGTCACTAAATTTTATAGGAGTGTCATCATTGCCATTGATAAAAAAAATGAATTTCATCAAATTTCATGAGTGTCACTGAATTTTATAGAAGTGTCATCACTGTCATTGAGTGATGACACAAAATCGAGTAATCGAGTGATGACAATCAAACTGTTATCACTTTTATCGAGTGAAGATAATGAATCGAGTGATCAACTTCATAAGTGTCATCACCATTATCGAGTGATGATAGTGATGACAATCGTCGAGTGATGACAGTAAATGGTCGGTCAACGATGCTCAACGATCGGTCAACTAGTGGAGAGAGAAAGTAGTTGGGGTTTTTTTTTGCTATTCTTCTAATTTTATACATTTTCTTATAATTTACAAATTAAGGTATGAAGATTCTAGATAATTAATTATTTTTGTTATTTATTGCTACATACGTTCGTAAATCCTTTCTTTTTTATTTTACGTAGGATATTTTTTTATTTTGTATTTATCTTTTTGTACGAAGAGTCTAAATAACTAATTAAAATAATGATCCACAATTAAAGTGGTTGTATTTTATTTATTTATAGATAAAATATAAACAGGTATATCATTATATACAAATGAGAACCTCAATAAATTAGCATTAAACAATTATTGAAGTTATACTACTTCGAAAACAAATATTATATAGTATATTAAATTATATATAAAAGGTTTCTGTTTATATTTGATAATATATTTTTCATATTTTCTTTGTAGATAAATAAGATTCACCTATTTCAATTATGCGAATCAGGTACTTTGTCTAAATATGTGTCAAAAACCTATTGTACTTGTACATTTTTATTATGAGTTCATGCACGTATAGGCATCAATATAGATGCACATCCAATGTAAATTTTATGAACAATTAATATCCACCAAACATTTAATGTAAACTGTAATTTTTCCTAAATCGGAAAAAAAAACATAATGTGCATTTTAATACAAGATATGCAAATGTATGTATGAATTGATGCACATCAAAAACAAAACATATGCATGTCCTCTACACAAACCTTTATTTTGGGAATGATAAGCATATAACTTCACATAAATTTGCACATGTTTTTTTTTCTTTTTAATAATACAAACCACATTATTAATTACTCTACGATATTTATTTTCAATTCAATACTCATATACGTTCCCATTTGTAAGAAAAACATTCTCTGCTAGTAGATATCAGATGTTATATACTTATATGTAAGTGTTTGGTCTTTCTTGACATTCAAGAAAAGTTCGTGTTAGAAATTTGTACTCTAAATTTGATATAAAAAAAACTCAAAATAAGATGGATTGAAGAATGTACCTAGCTAGTTGTTGATAGACTAACAGATCAATTGTTTTCACAAAGAGCACTAAGACAAGGTGAACTATATCACCTTTTCCTTTTATCTTATGTGTATAAACTCTTGCATGGAAATTACAAGATGAAAAAGAAGGGGAAAAAAAAGTCCATTAAGTTTTCAAGTATAAGGAAAAGGAACTAAAATTCGATATCTTGTCTTCGCTAATGATATCATCATTTTTGTAAATGCAATGGTGACCTCTTGTGGATGGGTTAAATACACCATCAACGACTATTACAACATATACTTCCAAAAGATGACCACTTAAGTGACCAAGAACACATATAACAACACCACAAAGACCTTAAAACAAATCATAAGCATAAACAATGCAAATGCGATAGACAGATTCTTGCCCTACCTGATTATCAAAAGCAGACTTAATAATGGATCTTATGAGTGAATCAAAAATAGTCCACTAATCAGTTGACAAAAAGGAATGTCAATACAACTTCACACGAGGGGGCACTAAACCTTAATAAAAGCAAATCTCTTAACAAAATCTAACTATATCATGCAAAGTTTTATACTCCCTCAAGGTATGGATTAGAAGATTGACAAAATCCATAAAAACTCTTTTGGCATGGAGAAGGAACTATATGTCACTTATCACCTAGAATATCAGTTCTCATCCTAAAGAAATAGGATGATTAGGAATAACCAATGCAAAAAGACCTGAACTTTACATTATGATTGAAACATCTTTAGAAAATATTGAAAAAAACATAATAATAATTTATTTTAAAATAATGAATTATCACATCTTAGAGTAGAAAAAAAAACCAACACATCATGAGAGTGGATAAAACTAATTGAATTCTAACAACTTTCAAACATGACCTTCAAATATGGGTAGGGCAACTAGCTTTTCCAAGCAAAGCTAATTGAAAATAAAAGAGCATCAAACAACATTAAAATAAACACAAGATCTCATATAATTGATGATGACTTACCGGTGTTTCATAAAACCAAATTGTAGACTGGATAGTAAAGATGCCTATCACGAAAAAAGCATTTAAATTGGCTATATTAGAGGCCAAGTAAAAAAGAATGATTCTCAACCAACCCAACTACAAAACAGATTCACAAAACGAAACAAATAACACCGATTAACCACCAAGAGATTTCAATTAGATCTCCTAACCAAGATAAGAAGATTTATTTAAAAAATACGAAAGGAGAATTTGTGCACTAAAGTTAGACTCTTTGAACGATAAATCTTTATTACAATGTCTGACTCCACAAATGAAGAGGAAAGATACATCATGCTTCCTGAACCTATCAAAAACACACCATTGTATATATAGATCGCACTATACTATCCATAGTTACATATATTGACAAACGCAAACTGCATCACACGTGGGTGAACCATTCTGCCACGCGCCCTGTTAAGGCGAAGCGCAAATATCGAGTGAAACAACCATTACAACTTTTAGAGGAACTATATGGAAAATTAGTAAAATCAAAAAATTTGGAACCATAGTAAATAATTGGTGGTGTTTCTGGTACTAAAGAAACTTGAATAGTTTTAGGCAACATGATTTAGACCAACTAAAAGATATTTTTGGATTTATACTAAAAACCTCAAAGGGACTTAAAAGATACCAACATATTGAAGGATGAGGAATCAAATAAACCAACCGAACAAACTTCTCACGAACAACTTAGAAGCTCATATCTAAATCAAACCCCCTATGTTACATAGAAACTCCAATAGGATGGTGTTTCCCGTTTTCGATGCAAACAAGGAAACTAGAAAACTCTTTTTTATACTAAAAATAAGAAAAACACGTATTTCCCCATTTTCGTTTCGTTTCCTTTTCCGTTCCCGTTCTATTTCCATGTAACATAGCATAGGGCATGGTGGGAAACACAATTCTCTCCATTTTGAGTACCTTATTTTTTTTTCTCATTGTCGCACCATTATCGCCTAATCCCCAATGGGGGTGGGTGGGAGAAACCTTGTTGGGGATGGGTATGTTAAGAGAATCCCATTTAAGAAACTAATGTACATCTGATAATTAAAATATCTTAAGGGATATTTTAAAATAAAAATATTAATTTATATAGTTCTAGATAAGTATAAAGGTTATAAAAATTATACTACTCATACGTGAAACAACTAGACCTGGTAAAAACTAACCCAAATCCGAAATTTGATCCAAACTGAATTCGAAATTGGACCCGAAATATGATCGATGGATAAACAATTCAAACATGACCCTAGACCCGATCCGAATCCGATCTAAAGTTAAACCAAAATGACCCGAATTCACTTGGTCCGAAATGACCGAACTAAATTTGAAACAAAATCATCTGATCCGAAATTAATTATCTGAATTAAATTTGACCCGAAATCATCCGATCTAGATTAAATTTGACCCAAAATCATCAAAATTTAATAGAAAGATTAGAAATGTTAGTAAAAATTAAATATAATAGTTAACAAGTAATGATGAAAGATATTAGAGTGGTGCACACAAACAACATATTACATGGCTCAAACACATATATATGAACTTCAAGTAACAACCAACATGTGTTTCCAAAGTTTCACATATCGAAAGTAAGACATGCTCTAATAATTAAATAAACAAAAATTCTCTCATTCTATTTTGCATATCCTAGAGAAAAGAAATACAAAATCAAAACTGAGATCAGTCAGAGCATTTTTACCTTCGATAATAAGCTACAATCATATAATGTTTGATACCAGCATGAACAAAGAGTTGAACATATTTGTTCCAAATCCAGGTTAGAACCTATATTTTCTACTTCATCCACTATTATAAAGGAATAGAATAAATAGTTTCTATGATGAATCAAGAAAACAAAACCAAGTATGTTTTGAGAATTATGAAAAAATGTCTAAATTCAAATATCACCCAAACCCGAATAGACCCAATCCGAAATGATTTGAAGTATTATAATTCGAAAAAAAAACTTGAATGTAAATAACACCCGAATATAAATTAGCCCCATCCGAAATGATTTGATCCGAATCAATAAAAACTATGACAATCCGAAAAGGACCCGAACCGAACTAAGAAACCGAACAACATCCGAATCTAATCCAAAGCAATATGAATTAATACAATCCGAAAAGGACCTGAATTGAAGACCAGGAACCGCACAACATCCGAATCCGATCTTATCCGATCCGAAATAGATGTTGATCCGATCAAATCCAATCCGAACGACCTAATTCAAATGACCCTTTACCAAGTCTAGAAACAACCCCATCATTGTCGAAGAAATTCCATCCAACAAATCTCCAATTCACTAGGTAAATGTACATTCTCATTGATAAATCAAACCCCCTATTTTTTTTCTTGGTATTTAAAAAAGATTTTCTTATTATACGTCATACGGACACACTATAAGAAGCTAATCTATCTATAAAACCTATAAAATTGAAAAACTTGCTCATTTATAGCACGTGTAATTAAATACATATAAAAAAGCAAATAGAAAAGAAAACATTTGCTCATTTATGAGAGGCCGATACTGATCCAAGTGGATAGACTTATACACATAACATTGACATTAGAGCTATCAAACGGGTCGGTTCGGACGTGTTTGGGTTCGGGTTGAGTGTAAGTTCAAGTCAATCGGGTTACAGATCGGGTCGGGTCTTGATAGGTTATTGTGCAAGTTCAGGTCGATCTAATGGGCCAAGAACTTGAATTTTAATGATTATGTAAATAATATTATGATCAAATAATAATAAAGTATAGGAAAATTACTTAAAATAATCCCAAGTATCAACGTTTAACAAAAAATAATTCCAAGTTTGAAAATTATCACAAACAATACAAACTATCACGGAATTAACCAAATATGATTCGGAAGTGTTTTTCGACGAGTTTTCTAGTGGAATCGATGACGCGGAGATCGAAAATCAGACATAAAACGTGATACTTTACACTTGGTTGAATTATTTCCGATCGCCATATTAATGATTCCGCCGGAAAACGCGTCAGAAAAGGCTTTCGAATGGTTTTTGGTTAAATTCGTGATAGTTCGTATCGTTGGTGATGATTTTTAAAGTTGAGATTATTTTTGGTTGAAATTTGTTACTTGAGGTTATTTTGAGTCATTTTTCCTAAAATATATTATTTCTAGTTTTTTATAATAGAATATATTCGAATATTTAAAATAAAATATATTTATTCTACTTACATAAAAAAATCGGGTCAATCCAACAGGTTCGAGTTTCAACCTAACCAGATCAAGTGAATGAGGTTTGATTTTTTCCCCGTGCATGCTACTTTTCAAGTCAGGTTTCAACTCTTAAGTTTTGGGTCGGTTCGGGTTGTTTCTCGGATTGAGTTAGGTTTTGACAATTCTAGCTGATATACAAAAAATATTATACACAATATACAAACAAATATTATATGAAAAAATATAAATTCAACTGATAATATAAAAATTAATTAATAAGATCTCGTACGATAACATGAGCTATCTATCCACAAATAGAAAGATTTGATAAACTTTTAATTTAAGATTTTTTTATTTTTTTATTGACTGATTCATTATTTTCTCTTTAGCGTTTAGCTTCCATATTTAATACGTTTATATTGTAACCTTAGACCACAGGATGGAGAAATCCTTAAAAAAATTACCGGATACCAACCATTTGTATCAGCTAAAGTTGGCGGTTGTCGTCTTGGGTGAAACGAACTGCAAAATCACAAGGTACTGTATATTGTCGTGAATCTCATGTTAACTAATTAAATATTACCTCTATAAAAGTGTTCTCTAAAAGCCGTTTTCTTTCTAAACCTTTTTCTTAAAGGGTAGCAACATTCGACCCAAGTTTGTATATTGATCATATCATTAATTTTTATCGATTTTGTAAGTTGTTGTGTTAAGAATGTCTTAGGATCAAAAGTCCATTGATCAGTGAGTTTATTTGTTTTTTGCTCGGACGATCAGTGAGTTTGTAGAAGAGCAAAGACGTCACCATATAGGGGTTTTTTAAAGAATCCTTAATATTTATAAAAGATAAAATTATTAATATACTTGCTCTAGTCTTTTATTACTTTTGGTGAGCTTTTAGGATTAATAATGGTTCAAGCAGATATGTTTGAGATTAACGTATTAAGAGCTCTATAATTTTCTCCAAATTGGAGTACAATATAGTATATTCTCCAAAATTTTTGTATTCGTACTCCAATAAATTCTCTATTTTGATGAATCATGTCATTTTATTTTTATTTTTATTTAATATCGTAAAATCAAATTTATCCAATTAGAGAAGGGCATGTAGTCAGGACTTAAATCCTCTGTCTCACTCCTACGTCCCATTTTCGTGTCCCTCCTTTCCTATTGGTCGAAATTATTTATTTCGGTAGATTTAAAGGGAGATATAGGGGAGGTCAATGCTTTCGGCTAATAAGAAGGGAGAGACACGAAAATGGGACGTGAGAGTGGGACAGAGGATTTGAGTCCATGTAGTCATATGCACTAAATGCATTCTCCAATTTTTTTTTGGAGAATTCCCTAAATATAGGGATAACTAGACATAATTTGGAGCTCTATCATGGATAATCATATAGAGAAACTCTTGGACTAAAAAACACATTTCATTCTCCAAATTCACCATTTTCAAGAAAAATGGGAATTTTCTTGGAGATGACCTAATTAACACTATGAAAAGTTCTCCCTCAATTCAAATAAATGCTCTAATTTTAGAACATTATCATTTTAGCTCACAAAAAAAATGAAGATGAAGAGATTGACCAAAAAAATTAAAAGTCTTACATGTTGTGTAATAAAAAAAATAAAAAATTTTAATTTAAAAAAATAAAATCATATTAAATGAATCACATGTAAGTATGTTGTTATGAATTCTTTGTATACAATACTTTCACAACATCTAAATCTATGCTATTTGAACAAAAAAATTAAACTATATCTAGGTCTAAACATAAATAAATATTCTAAAAATTGTTCATATTTCTAATACTATTTATTTTCTATACAAAGTTACAAACAAGTTTATGTATTACTAAATTTATAATCTAGGTTTAGAAATATACAAACTTTTATTATACTTTATGATCTTTTTGTTTCATTGCAATTGTGCGAACTGTAAAGTGTAAACATAGTAAAAATAAACATCTTATAATAGATCAAATATGTATTAATTATTCAAATTATTGTCAATTATGTGCTAATTTTAATTAGATTTTTCTAACCTTGTCAATTTTAATCTTTTTTTTATTTTATCAATATCTTAATCTTAATATATATTAAAGTTATCTCATTTTATCATATAATTACTTCACCACCTAAAGCTCAAGAGGTCAAGAATTTTTTTATTTTTTTGCAAAATAGATTTCTCTATTTAAAATAGAAGGGGAAAACAAACGTGAGAAAAGTATTTATAAATACTTAATTACATATATTTTATTTACAAAAATAACATGACAAATCTATAGATTTAACATCCTACAATATGATAAAAATAAAAACATTTCTACAAGTAAATATCTTAATGACACTTTTAGTAATAAACAAAATATAATCAGAATAAAATATATTATGTTTTATATTGTAATTCATTTATACTGTATTTAAAATGAATTTTCAGAATTTATGGATAAATATTTTAAGGTAATTATAATGATTTTTTAATAAACTTCTATTTATAAGAAAATACAAAATAATGTAAATTGTATTGCAAAAACGCCCAAAACAGCCTGCTTCGTTATTTTTTTTGTTTTAAGGGGCGTTTTTGCAAACCGTTTTTCTGGGTGGGATATTTTCGCAAGTCCCCCTTATATTTTTTGGAACTTTTTTCCACTTTTCCCATGGACATTGCACTTGAAATCAGGATGTTTTTGCAAGATATATACATATTTAATGCACATCCAATACACTAAGCGACGAGGTTTTCTATGACCCTTCTTTCAAGTTTTATTATCCATTTCTTTTTAAAAAGTTTGCAAGTGAAACGGAAAAAACCCAATTACAATGTGTCTGGGTATTATTACTAGGGGTGGTCAAAATCCGGTCCGGACCGGATTTTTGGACCGGACCGGGAACCTCCCGGTCCGGTCCCCGGTCCACGAAAATGGGAGTTTCCGGTCCCGTTCCGGTCCCGGTCCCGGTCCCGGTCCGGTCCCGGTCCGGACCGGGAATTTAAAAAAAAAATAATATGAATTGTGTTAATTTTAATACTATATAGTTTATTTTTAATATTTAAGCTTTATATTTATATTATATACTTAATAATATTTTGTTTTTCATTAATTATATGTGATTTCTTTATTATATTATAATTTTTTATATATAAAAAGTATATTTTATTTTAAAAAAAAATATTTTTTTAAAATGGGAGTTCCCGGTCCAATCCGGTCCTATCCGGTCCAAGACCGGACCGGGACCGGGACCGGGACCGGACCGGACCCCCGGTCCGGTCCCCGATCCACAACTTTTCAAGTTCCCGGTCCCGGTCCGGTCCGGTCCGGTCCTGGACCGGTGCCCAGCCCTAATTATTACACGTACTCTCTATAATTGACTTACAAAAGAGCTTTAATTAATGTCTGGTTTTATACGTACGTTAATAAGTGGTTTGTTCTGATGATGAACGAAAACATACGTTACCCAAACGCGAATCAGATTTGATGAACTAATGCCGGTGAGTGAGGTCATAGTATAGTGTTGGGCGTTACAGCTGTTTTCATGGTTGATGCACTTCTTAATAGAATGTGGTCATGGTAATGGGTTCAATGTACCTTTTAAAGCCCACTAGTTTAACAATAAATTAATATGACCTCTCTTTGTTAATAAGTGTCAAGTGTGGTGAGTCAAACACAATTAATTAGTTCAATCGCAATGGTGGTGCTTCCTTAATTAAACAAATTGGAGTGAATCTTCGTCGGTGAACGCGGCTTTTCCACATTACCGTCAGCACGTCATGGCTAGTCAAATCATTGATATTTTGTTGGATAAAATTTCAGGCCTAGATAGATACTCTCCTTCCATTTAATAACAATAAAATCTTTTATTCTACGACAAACCAACATCCCCGTCACTCTAGGAGGTCAAGGAATTAGTAACGTTGTCA
This sequence comes from Polygonum aviculare, assembly GCA_934048045.1. Lineage (NCBI taxonomy): Eukaryota > Viridiplantae > Streptophyta > Magnoliopsida > Caryophyllales > Polygonaceae > Polygonum > Polygonum aviculare. The sequence continues at coordinate 16,040,699 of OW204024.1, forward strand.
AATCAAAGGAGCCTGAGTATGGTTCAAGACTTCAACCTTTCACTCACAAGGCCATGAAAACATGCATAGATTCATCCTCTCTCTAGCTCTAGCCACGTAAATTATAGACAATCAACTAGATTGCTACAACATTAACCTAGTCAATATATGTCTAATATTGTGTCTTTTATTTTCAATTAATACTCATGTATGAAAATATTTGTTATTTCCTTATCTTAATAAGTTTGAACAAATTAGATAAAGCGTCACTGTACGGGGAGCGATTTATCCGCTTGGCTATCAAATGTCTTATTTGCAAAGGTAGCATACACAAAAAAAAAAACAAATTTGCAGTAGATATATACGGGGGCCGTCCCAATCCAAATCCCGACTACGCCGATCTCTCAACTTGCGAAGGTGTACGGCCTGGTTACCGGCCAGACCTTCACCGGAGTCTTCGTCCAGTCGGCGTCGACGGCCGTCGTCTCGATCGCTTCTCGTGGCCGGATTCGCAGATCCAGAGCCTCCGGCTACAACCGGCTCACGATCAAAGCTACGAAGCCGTCTTGGAACCTCGGCTCGTCGTTCTCTCTGAAGAAGGCGAACAAGTTTCCTCTCCCTAAGGTCCAGATCATCGCCGATCTGGATGAGGAGTCGGATCTGATTGACGAGGAGAGTCTCCTTACGGAGGAGGACTTGGCGAAGCCGGCGCCGGTGGCCGACGATTGCGAGGTCGGGAAGACGAAGAAGGCTCTCAATAGCAATTCCTGCAAATTGCTTGCCTGATCGTACTGGAGATGCAGAGCCCTCGGATGACGATGGAGATACAGCTTCCTCTCCCTCTTTGTACTCATGGTGTGCGGGGCTCGGAGGGTGATCTCCGAGCACCAACAAATCGGCACCGACGACGGCTTCGATGAACGAGAGAGGTGTCGACGCTGGAAGATTAGACGAAGACGAGGACGCTATTGACCTCATGAAGTTCAAGTGAGATGGATTTGGGGCTTTTGATTCATATAAACCCTAGTTGTTGTGGCAAGCTAAATTCCTGCTCGGTTTCTCTTTGTTTGGAATGATTTGAGCTTATTAGATCCTCTTGACTTGAAATTACAGTTAAAATTTCTGGCAATTGAGGTGAAAATTTGTAGATGAATGTTTGTGGCTAGACTTCAAGACAAATTTTTATGGTGAATTCTGGTTCATGAACAATTACTTTCACGTATCTCAAACTCTCGAATTCTGAGGTGTTAAGCCCCGTCGGTGGTGGAGCTTGCAACGATGTCCACAATAGCGAGTATTCCGTTGTCTTCGGTAGCATGCGCCCCTTTACACACACTGATTGCATTTTCTTCCTTGTTTTTTCTCTGAATATCCATAGTATGTGCAGATACTTGGAATTAGTGTGTGATTAAAATGGATAGGGTACTTTTCTAATTGTATTAGAATTAGACAATGTGCTCAGATTGGATGAATCACTAAATCTACGATAGTTTCTTGATGAATAAAGCATGTGACCCTCATTTGACATATTTAGTTTCTTGATCAATAATTAATTGTCACTTGTGATGACAAAATAACTAATTTTGGATCACATTGTTTTCATTGATTGAGTGACTTTTCTTGTTTATACATTTAACATATATAGTCATTTGTGATTTTGTGATAATAGAATAATTAATTTTGGATCAAATTGTTTTCGTTGATTAAAATGACTTTTCTTGTTTATACATTTGACATATATAGTCACTAAAAATTAGTGTAATGACAATTAGTGTAATGATCGACAATAAAAATTTGTGATGAAAATTAGTGTAACGACACTAAAAATATGTATTTATGAAGAGTCATCACTCAATTCGGTGCATATTGTCACTTGTGATGACAACTTAGTATCTTGTGATAATATGGTAATGTCACTGATATTTTATTTTAATGACAATTGTGCTGATACTGTCACTTGTAAAATACTACAAATTGTACATTTGACATATATTGTCACTTGTGATGATAATTTGGAGTTGTGTGCATAAGTCTTGTTTTAGCTACACTTATTCGATGTGATTACTATAATCTTCTAGTTAATTGTTGAATATTGTCACATGTGATGACAATTGAGTGTGTGAATAATTGCTGAATATTATCACTTGTGTTGACAATTAGGTGTGAATATAGTCACTTGTGATGACAATTGAGTGTGTGAATAATGGTTGAATATTGTCACTTGTGTTGACAATTAGGTGTGAATATTGTCACTTGTGATGACAATTGAGTGTGTGAATAATTGCTGAATATTGTTATTTGTGTTGACAATTAGGTGTGAATATTGTCACTTGTGATGACAATTAGCTGTAAATATTGTCACTTGTGTTGACAATTAGGTGTGAATATTGTCACTTGTGTTGACAATTAGCTGTAAATATTGTCACTTGTGTTGACAATTAGGTGTGAATATTGTCTTTTGTGTTGACAATTAATTAGCTGTGAATATTGTCACTTGTGTTGACAATTAACTGTGAATATTGTCACTTGTGTTGACAATTGATGACAGTCAACGGTCGGTCAACGCCGGTCAACGGCCGGTCAACTAGTAGAGAGAGGGGTTATGCTATGTGTGCAAATATGACATATTATGGTATTTTCTTACTATATAGCATTTTCCAAATGCCATATAGGCAAATCATTCAATGATTTTTATATCATTATTGTGCAAAATAATGTTTCTCAATATACCATAATATATATGGTACATAGATAACATATAGTATATAATATGTAAACAATGATGAAAAGATGATACTATAGAGATTAGAGAATACAATAAGAAGAATTGAATAGCATAGCAATAATAACATAATATATAGTATATAGTATAGAGGAGACAAGCCCTTTCGAGTGCTCAAGCGCATAGGTGATAACGCCTACAAATTAGAGCTACCCGAGAGCTAATCCACTCATGACACATTTAATGTCTTGTACCTCTCCCCACACATCGAGTTTGAATTTGACGATGAGGAAACGGGGACGTTTACCACTCAAGAGGGGAGGATGATGCACCTATGCCATCGCCCGAGGCCGAGGAGGTCATGCATGCTAAGGATGATCCACCAAAAGGTCCCATGACTAGAGCTCGAGCTAAAGCCATGATCCAAGGAACTCAATCTATTGTGTTACGAGCTATGGAGCTCCCCAAATAGGGATCTCGAGGTTACCATGCCAAGGTAAGAGTAAATGCTCGCAACCATCGGTGAGGTGTGCCCGAGCTCGGGTGCGCCCATTGACGCAACGCCTAGCCCTTCTAGGGAATTCTTTCTATTTTTAGATTGCACAAACAAAGACTTTCTAATTTTAGTAAGTTTCTTATTGAGTAGGACGGGTCTTAAGAGTACACTGTCCATTGCACGAAAGCTAGCTCATTAGGTTATAGGTTAATAGGTTATAGGTTAATTTGTCTTAACTTGTATAAATTCTAGTCTTGCGCCTCCATTGAGGCCATATTATATATATATATATATATATATCGCAAATTTGTAAGTGTTGAGTCGAGAATAATACCTTCTCTTAGATTCTGCCTTTGATGTCCCAAACAAATTCGAACCAACGCTGCCTGTGCAACACCCTTGTGCCAGATCGCTCGAGCACACTAGGCGATCCTTGAGGCTCGACCATTCACTCTTCTAGTCCTGATCGAGACGACTTTGATCTTGCCTAGTCTTGAGGTGAGACCCATGTAAGTCTAAGACTACTAGTCTTGAGTCATCTTAGCCTGAGTTATATTCATGAGCATTCGACCATTCCAACCTCAATTTGTGCATGAAATCAAGGTCTACGCCAAGGATTCCACGATGAGGTGTAACAATGATTTGCCACGACTTGTTGCCTAGACTTAGATCCCACATTTCACTCGCGTCTTGAGCCATCTTAGGGCTTTGATCGCATCACTTATTCCAAAGAAATTTAACACAACTTTAAAATCCCAATCGGAAGAGTATTTACATAGTATGCTAGGCATCTAAAACTAGCTTGGCCTCTACTATGTCATCCAAGTTTGCACCGTTGATTTTGCATGATCTAGTTGACATGATGACATGTCGTTATCTTAAGTTAACAAGCACACGTGGTTCATATACATATGGAAAACCTAAAAACAACCATTTTGAAAAGACTATAAATAGTAAGTGCTAAGATAAATATACAAACAACTCTTGCATGCTGTCAAAGTCAAGTTTGAAGATGATGGATAAAGTGACCAATCCTACCTCATTGGGCTTGTCCACCATGGATGGAATATGAGCTAGAAGTGATCTCATAGCTTCCATTAACTTCCTAGCTCAATATGATTGTTTCATGAAATAGAATATGAGATACGCCTTCAATGCTTCAGAGAGTTATAAGTGCATAAACTACAATAGAGATGTCAACCATTTTTCTATCAAGTCATGAAAAGTTACTCTAAACTCAGAACATTGTAATATTATGATAATGTAGTCTTTTAGTTATCCTTCTATAACTTTAAAGCAGAAACTTTTCAAGCCTTCTCCTTAAGCTACATCATTGTAACACTCCGTCTTTCTAACAAGGCATTACTTGGTAGTAGACGTCACGAGGCACTACCAAGGTTGTTTGACAACTAAGCATCTGGATCTTACAACGCGGACATGGCGAGAAGACAAGAAAATATCCAACTCATTTAATGAAAGAAATAAGACTTATAGTCTCAAAACCAAAATACCCCAACCCTCACAACACCGGAAACAAATTCTTAGAACTGCTCGACTAACCACAACTCGAAGCCCAAAAGTCAAACAAACTCCTATTCGCTTAACCATATCAAAAACACTACATTAAGAATTAAAAAAATAAAACAACACCCCCAAAACTAATTATTGTAACAGGTCTTACTGCACTGCACCACCATTCCGCCGAGGCTCGATCACGCCGACCTGATTACTTGGATTGAAAAATAGTTCCCCGAAGGGTCAGATCCTACTCTATCAAGTTAGAATAAGCAAAGCAACTATGAGACGTTTCAAAACGTTTTTCCCAAAATCAACAAACAAGTGTCCACAAACACATATATAACTCTAGTCCATTCCTAAATCCAGTTAGTCACAATCAGTTCTAAAGTCCATATCTAGGAAACTAAACTATTATACACAATCACTTAATAACCCATTCAAACACATTCATCAACTAAGCACACACAATCATACTTTTCACTTCACCTTCTCCTACACATACTTACACTAACACCATCACATATCCGAAATCTCATGTCCTTTAAATGGCGATGCAACCCTTCACTGTCGTCGCACCCCGAATAGACGATACAACCCTTCCTCATCATTGCACGTCTGCTTTTCAATGAAACCCTTCCCCATTGTTACACCCGACCTTTTCATATACATAGAAAACACTTTGAAACCTTAATAATACTAAAATAAACTTGAAATTGTTATCAACCTCGAAACATGTAAGACAACATTGCACACAATATCACACTATAACAAAAATTGTTCATAAGCATAATCGATCGGTACTAGTTCCCAGAACCGATCTCATAGCCACGATGCAATCTCTAACAAGCTAGATCAGAACCGAGTAAGCCGAAAATCGACTTACCTCAAGAGTGACGAGTCCTTAATACTTTCTAAGAAAATCAACGTGAATCACTCCGAACCCCAAGATGATGAATGAAGGAGAAGGCGAAACCCTTGGCTCCGGATGGAATGAGGCAATGAAACCACGCAAGAAAGATGGAACAGGGAGGTTGCTATGGTGGGTGGACCAGCGAAGGATGAATGAGAGAGAGAGAGATTATGACAGGCCCAAAGTACTATACCAAACTAAGGATAGGGCCCCGGGTCAATCAACAAAAAATATTTGTATCACGACCCCGTTGTAGTACGGTGGTCGAGGTCGATCACAGGGAATTATTTCATGCGCGTTTGAACGGTTGATTGTCTAACACAAACACAATGGGAATAAAACACGCAAAGCAATTCGGGACCGAGGTTGTCAATCTCGGGACCGAGGTAGCTAGGCACAAACAAAGTCGGGATCGAGGCTAGGGGACTCGGGCACGACTCAACAATCAATACGAAAGGGGAGAAACAAGCTAGGCTAAGGGGATCCTAGGGCTAGGGGTTCATGCCAACATCAACTTCACATGCTCTCATATAGATAAATGAACTAGAGGCTTTCACCTTAGACATAGATCAACAATTCCAATCAAATCATGCCATAAATCTCAAGGAACTAGGCTCACGCATTCATTCAAGCCAAACGACTCTCTATCTACTCCTACTCGACCGCGGGATTAAGAGATCCTCTCTTCATCCCTTCGAACCGACTTTCCTAAGCTTATAACAAAGGATCTTGCCCATAGGGTAAATAGACATGGATTTAGGCAATCAAGTCATGAAATTGGTTCAAGCACATGCAATTGAGTTGGGGTTTTCGCCCCCTACCCTAAGATCAAGCTAACTACTCACTAATCATGGAATTCAAACTAGCAATCATCAAAGACCATAAGCAAATCATGATTCATGCAAGTAAAATCCACAATCAACAAACACAAAATCAAAGCCAAAGCAAACTTGAATTAAACTAAGAAGAAGAATTCTTACAATCTCTACTCCCGCTCCAAGCCTAAGGGTTTCTTTCCTCTCCAAGGAAAGGAATTCACCCAAATCCTCCTCTAGATCTTGGGTTCATTCCCTCCCTTGGAGAAGAGTCCACCCCCTTCTTCCTTCTACTCTCTCACACCTCACTCTCAATTTACTCCCAAAGTGTATGTGATGATCTCCCCTAATGAGAGATTACAAGGGTTTAAATAGAGTTTTTTTCCCTCTTATTACAAAGACTAGATTACCCTTCTAAACTCCTTGGGCTCCAAGGCTTGTCCTTGACCTCCAAGGCTTCTAGAACTCCTTGATCTCCAAGGAAGCAAATATAATTTTGGGAATTAACAAGAAAATCCCAAAAAGAAAGGAATCCGGAGCCACGACCGACATGGATCGACACAGAGAACCTCGGGCCCGACTTGCTTCAACCTCGGTGCAATGTCATACGTTCCAGGGACCTCGGGCCCGACTTGCCACACCTTGGACCACCAACTCGGGCCACCATGGTACCTCGGGCCCGACATGCTGGGTACCTCGGGCCTAAGGCATTTTCCAGCTTGTTTCGCTCCGTTCTCTCTCGTTTTAGCTCCGATTGACTCGATTCTTTCGCCATTCTCTTCGTCTTCACTTGAGGCTTCTTCCCATGCATTTTTAGCTCCATTTTGGCTCCTTTTCCATCCTTGAATTCCTCCATGATGCCATGCTCCAATCTCCATGATTTTTGCTCCAAAATGCCTACAAAATACACAAAACGCACATAGTCTCCGAATCTCATAGAAAATCGGAATCTAAGCTAAAAAGGAACAAAACACACAAGAAAAGGGAAGAAAGACACATATTTACAAGGGAAAAAGACCTATAAAACACTACCAAAATGAGAGAGAGAGAGAGAGAGAGAGAGAGAGAGAGAGAGAGAGAGAGAGAGAGAGAGAGGAGCCACCAAAAATGATCAAAAAGAAGAGAAAGAGAGATGAATATATAAGGGGAAAAGAAGGACGTGGAAGAATCCAAGTTGTCTTCCTTATCAAACGTCTTTTGATGAGGATTGAATCAAATTTCAAGATGACGTCCATCTTAATCCTAATAAGGAGATAGTCTTTCTTCGCCACTAAGAATCGATGCATGGATAACATAGACAAATGAAAGGATTTTATAGCTTAATACCTCGGTAAAAAACATGGTTAACCGAGATTACTTCTAGTCTAAGTAAATTTGGCACGCTTTTCGAGGAATATCAAAAAATACATTTACTATATTCTCATTTAAATATAGTTTTAGTAGTATGAGACTTCCCGAGATTACTTAATGACTGAGAAGTATATAAATATCAAATAAAATATATTAACGATCATTATCTTAATTAAAAAAATCTATTTTTTAATCTAAAACATAGTTAGTATGTAATGTTATAGATATATTTAGGGTAAATATATCATCCAATATTTATATTAATATTTATATTGGGATTCTAATATGATATGATATGATAGAAAAAAAATATATTTAATATATTATTTAATACAATAAAAGGAAGATGTTGGGTAAATAAAGCAACGAATTTGCTACCATTGGTGATTTTTAAAACATTTTAAAATAAACTTATGAAAAGTAACTTATAACTAGTATAATATCTCATTAAATTGGTAAAAATAATAATATTATTATCTATTTATTAATTAAGTCGGTATAATGATAAGATTGAAATTTCATACTATTATAGAATTATTAGTTAAACAACTCAAAATATAAGATATAAATAATATTTTAATCAAATATGTACAAGACTGAGATTATATATTATGATAAAACTTAGATTTATGAGATAATTTTTTTAATAAGGAGTGATATGCAATATGGTAACATAATTTGCTTCCACTTTAGTATATAGTAATATAGTAATTAGTTTCAATTCTTTGCCTTGAAGGCACAATTTTGATTTATCTAAAACATTGCTATAAATTTTATATAAAGCTATTCAAAATAATAGTTTGATATAAAATCTTGTATTATTTTATTTAATTTACTTCGTATAGGATTTATTTTAATCATAGAATATTTTTGTTGTAATACATTTTTTTAACCGAACAAATACTTGTAGGATTATAATTTTTGTATAAGGATTGAATACGTACTTGTTTTTACCAATAAGTTTCTTTATTTTACAATAATAACAATAATTTTTTATAGTTGTTTTGGAAAAATAAATTCAAATAAAAAATACATATATAATTTTATATATGTAGAATCTATATTGTTAATTTAATTATATATTTATTTAGAGTTGACATACGTTGTTCTATATTATTATTATTGTAACTAGCGCTACCCGTCGTTCCATGTACGATTATTATTCACATAATCACGTTTCACATTTTAAAATTATTCTTATTATAAATAAGATATTATTGAGTAGACGTATAATGAAGATTTTAACACATGAAAATGATATTTGTTCCTAGACAAAAAAGAGATTGTTTTCCAAATTTATATAACCACACATATTAGATTATAAAAATATAAAATAATATTTTAATTGTAGAATAATTTAGTAAATAAAATTAACTAACCTTTTCATCTTCTAAAATTTGTCTCTAATGATTAATATATATATATATATATATGACAACCCCTTATGGTAATTAAGGACAACCCCTTACGGTGAGGAGTATTATCATCCATTGGATTTACCTCCTTACCTTATAAAGGATAGTCCATATTATTTTATTTTTTTTTTATTTTTCAAAAAATCAATATTTTGTTTTAAATTGATTTTGATTTATTTTCATTTTAAAAAAATCAAATAATGTATAAATTGAACTTACTAGAGCAAAAAAGGAACTAACAACAAGAAAAAAAGTTGAACTTATTGTAAAAAATAATCAAACCCATACAAATTACAAAATTGAACTTTTAGTACACGTAATTGAACTTTTAGCATAATAAATTTAACTTTTGGTTGTAAAAATTGAACTACCACATTTTGGGGTTATAATCATTGTTTCTGTGAAAAAAGATATTTTTTGTCTTTTTAAATATTTTTTATGTATTACAATTGTTATTTTGTAGGAATTTTTTTTTGAATTAATAAAATATTATAATGAAATAGGTTTATTGTTGTGAAAATTGAATTATATAAGAAAGGAACTCGAAACATATAAAAGTGGAACTCATAGAAAAAAAAATTGAACTACGACAATAATAACAACATTTACCCAACATATCCCGCAAGGTGCAAGATCTAGGAGGTCAAGATTGGGGAAGTTCAACCATAGATGGAATGCGCCCGAAAAGACCTAATGAGCCGAACTAACCACCGAAAAACTAAAAGAAGCCTAAAATCACAAAAAAACTAGCAAACTAGGTAAAAAAAGGTAAAAGGCCCACATAGGACCCAAACACCCCGACGGAAAATTCGACTCCACCACTAGGTAGCTAACAGTCTACAACCCTAATTTTCTGCCTCCAACTCTCCTTGCACCGCGCTAGGTCCACTCTATCATGCTTTATGCTGTACATCCAACGTTTCTTCAGATGACCCCTACCCTTTGACAGGAGCCTATAAGTCCACCCGCTCACACCTCCTAACTGTAGCCTCTAGGCTCCACCTTTGGACATGGCCAAATCACCAAAGTTTCACCTCCCGAAGTTTGTCCCCTATGCTCCCCACTCCCAGCTTGTTCCTGACATCCTCGTTCCTAATCTTGTCTAACCTCGTGTAACCGCACATCCATCTAAGCATTCTCATCTCTATAACTTTCCCTTGAGCTTCCATGGGACCTTCTTGTCGCATAGGACTCCTAAAGCTGCCCTCCACTTTTGGCACTTACTTTGTATCTGAGGCCTAACATCCTCTCCTATGCTTCCGTCGCTTTGCAAAAATGAACCCAGATATCTAAAGTTATGCTTCTCTAGAATGACCTCATTACCCAGATGCACTTCAGATCTTGATTCATTTTCTTGACCGAAAATGAACTCGACGTATTCTGTCTTGGATCGGCTCTAAACCCCTTAGATTCTAGCCTCTCCCTCCACATTTCTAGTTTGTTGTTAACCTCAGCTCTAGAATCCTCCACTAAAATGAAATCATTTACGAACTTCATACACCTCGGAACCTCTCCCTACATATCCTTAGTTAAACCGTCCAACACTATTGTGAATAGAAAGGGGTTCAATTCCGATCCTTGATGTAGACTCATACCCCTTTCGAAATACTCTGTATCTGATTCGGCCTATTTTGTATGAGTTAAGTCTTGTATTTTAGAGCGTTATTGAGAGTGTTTAGGTTAGATTTGAGCGTTATTGTAATACGAAGACCAAATACACAAGATGTGAAGAATCAAGAGTTTTTAAAGCTTAATTGAAGACAAGTTCGCCACTACCTAGATTCCGCTGGCGCAATGCCCATGCCGCGGTCGCGGTGAAGGAAGGCGACGATGATCAATTCCCGTGAAGGGCGCGGTCGTGCCGCCATGGTCGCGGTCGCGGTAGAAGCCGACATAGCCGACCGGAAGATAGACCCGTCGCAGGCACGGTGGGAGAGCCGCGTTCGCGGTGGTGCCAAATTCTGAAGCAGCCGAAATCTTTTCTATCTTGTTTCCTTTTCTATCTTTTGCCTCTTTCCTTATCTATCTCGGGGAGCCTATTTCTTGGGCTATATAAGGAGGAGCTTGCCTTAGGTTTAGGTATCCATTATCCAATTGTTATCTCAATAAAACTCTTTGCTTTCTTTTGTAATGGAGAACTAATCTTCCTTAAAGTTTATTCAATCAAGGAAGCTTTATTATGAAGTTGTGAAATTCTAGTAACTTTTATATCCCTAGGTCTATATTGATACTCTTGTGCTTCATCTTATGATCTCTGTTTGATTATATGAGCCTGATCAACTTGTTTAATTGGCTTAGATTTATTGTTTGAATTAGGATTGGTTGTTGTCTATGCATCTTTCCTATTCTCAAAACAACTCTATTCTAGGACCGTGGATTTGATTAAGGAAGAGTATTCAATGGTTGTTTTATGCATGAGACTCGTAGCTTGATTGCATGATTCGATTTCCTATTATCCTTGTATGTATTGCATGATTTGAACTAAGCGTCCTTATTCATATCATAGTTTTGCTAGGACCGTGGACTAGCGAATAATTAAGATAAGAATTGAAATTGACCTAGGAACATAAAAAAGTGGATGAATTCATGATCAACGGATTAATAAAGTGGAATTGATTGGATGAACTCTACTTGTTAAAATTGTTTGAAACCTCTTTCAAATCTCCCCTTGTTTGATTTGCATGAAACGAACTAAAATCTAATTAAGAAACTGATTCTCTTGGGTTCCACCCCTTACTTGCTTGCTATACTGTGTTTGCATTGTTTGGGTTATTATCTTTGATTTTGGCACAACGACTTTAGCTGAGTCAGTATCCCCTCCTAGAGTACAAACACTCATCCTCGACATCTCATACATGTCTCGAACAATTCTAATAAGAGAATCTGACACCCCCTTAGCTTCTAAGCAATCCCAAATCAACTTTCTAGGAACCCTGTCGTAGACTCGTTGGCTTTCTAAATGTCGATAAAAACCATATGTAAAATTTTCCTTCTTTCTCTATACGCTTCTAACAACCTTCTCAACAGATGTTGACAAACACCATATGCAAAAAATTGAACTAATAGTAAAAAAATTGAACCAATATAATATTGAAAATTGAACTCATAGCATTTATAAATTGAACTTTTAGTATATTAATTTGAACTCTTAGTGTGTAAAATTGAAATGTCGTACTTAAATGTTCTAACGGTATTTTTCAAAAATTAAAATAATATCGTTTTCGTAAAAAAAAAAAGACTTTTTCTTGAAAAAATGGACCATCCATTACATAGTAATCATGTAAATCTAATGAGTGAGATTACTCCTTACCATATATATAAAGTTAGGTTCTATAGTGAACAAGATCTTATAGAGAACAAGACAACAAATCTCATTCATTGGATGAGATTGGGAGGGATGGTGAAATTAATATCTACAATATCAAAAAAGAGGAAAATAGCAAAAAAATCAAAAATAGGAGAGATCTTCTCCCCATGATTTACTCCTTCTAACTACCATATTTAAAATCGGCCCTTGTGAAACCACTCCATTACAGCCACTTTTGATCGTCCAAAAAACTTCCGCAGTCACTTTCGATCGACGGCCACCACCGAACCCGCCACATTGAAACCGCCGGTCACGTTGAAACCGCTCCATTAATTGTTCTAGCCACGTTGAAACCGCCACATTGAAATCGCTCCATTACGCCGGCAGCGTTGAAACCAGCCACCACCAAATCCGCCGTCACTAGAGACCCGGCCACCACCGAGACCCGCCATCGCTAGAGACCCACAACCTCCATTGTGCTGGAAGCGTCGTCGGAATTGATCGAACCATCACGTCAAACCACAACGTCGCCAAAACCACCACTAACTGCCACGTTAAACTGTTCGGAACTACACACTGAACGTCGGAATTGGTCGGTGGAGAATTCTGGCCACCACGATCCACCACGCCGAGCAAGCGCTGATCCTATGTATACATATTGTAATATTGTATATAACAACTTAATAAATGTATATACAAAATTCATGTGGCTGGATACTAGCTGCATTGTTGTATGTACAATTAATGGAAACATGTGTTTTACATGTACAATTTGAATTATGTATACATCCGTTTAGCGTATATACATGTAATTCACTGTTAAAATACATGACTTATTTTTAAAATATTTTAAATTCAAAGTTGAATAAAAAAAATGAACAAATGTTGTCCATATACACCGTTTTAATATGTGTGTACAATTATTAGAAATTAATATTCTAATTATACACGAATGAGTATGATTGTTTATATTGATCTCAGTATACAATAGTTATACAGTTATATACAATTATTAGAATTTATACATTTTTATACCCATGACCTCTATGTTACATACATTCTGATCTATATACAATATGTGTGTATATATATATATATATATATATATATATGGCTTAACTCTGTATAAAACATCTTTATTAATTTATATTCTATTTGTAACTTGTAAACATGTCTAAATGTTCATTGTATACCCGTATTTATGTCTATATACATGTAATGTTATCTTAGATACAATCGGTATTCCTGAATATAAGGCAACGAGTGAGCTAGGGTTTTAATGCCGGACACGGGCCGATTGGGGGCGAGCGCGACTACGGGAGAGCGTGAATGAGAGGGGCGATTCCGGTGGTGGCCGGAATGTGTTGGCGAGCATGACTGTGAGGGGCCAGCACGACAGTGAGGGCCGAGCGGTGTGAAATTGGGGTCGAGCGAACGGTGGTGTGAATGGAGGTTTGAGGGCAAACGGTGGTGGCCAGAAATTGGGGCGGTGGGCGAGCGACGATGACTGAAGGCTAGGCAAGGGCGATTTCCTTTTGCGATTTTTCTATAAATCCCAAAATTAATAAACACTTGCTATAATTTAAAGGATTAGGTTTAAATTTGAAATTGGGTCAATTTTGGATATGTTATCTCAGCCATCCAATGAAATATCATCCAAAGGCCTATAATTGATCTCTTGTTGTCTCATACTTATTTGTTCTCTATTGAACCTCCCCCCCCCTCTCTCTCTCTATATATATATATGTATATATATGTATATATATTGTATGCCTTTGGATGAGATTCTATTGGATGCCTCAGATTAAATCTCGAATTTGGCCGAATTTCAAACAATAAATCATGTCCTTAATTTTCGGATTTATTGAAAACTCAGAAAAGGACGGTTGGTTATGGGGGTGGTTATATACATATTACGGAGTACATTAATTTCCATTGAATTTGACCCAATTTTAGAGCTAAAAAAAAAAAGAATTTGACCCAATTTTGGGATTTTTTAAAAATCTCGAATTTGATTTCATTGATTACATTAATTTCCATTTTTATTTCAAATAATTATAAAATCTCGTAATTATAGGAAGGAATTTAACAAGTAAATTTAAATTTGACGCTAAATCTCGCAGAATTTTATACAAGAAATCAAATGGTTATGTACATGATTCTTAGTTGTTATATATAGTTGCTCATAACCTAATTCATAATTGTATACGAAACCTGTTACTCATATACATGATTTTAATTGTTATATATATGATATTATAATGATTATACAATCCTCTTTTGTTGATTCTATTCAAATGTTGAATGTATAAATAAGTACATAAAAGTATTTACAAGAACATGTTTCTTCATACTAATGATACTAATTTGTATTTTCACGTGGAATTATGAATTGCATTCATGAATTTAAATGTGTAAATGAGAGTATATACGTGAGTTCAACTATATATGAATGATTATCATTTTGTATCGGTATAAAAAAAATTAAATATTACATAATGAAACCAAAAAAAGGTGTATATATACAGCATAAGATCTAATGTTCAATATTGCCACCAATCTTCGATCGCTTAAACCCCGACCAATGTCGGAGTATGGAAATCAAAAATATGTTGACAATCCACTCTACTTAAGATATCTGCATAAAAAAACTAATGTCAAATCCATGTATACATGTATATTAATCATGTATATAAACCACATAATCATGTATACATGTATAATTTGAATTAAAAATAGTTTACAAATAACTCATGTATATTAAGTGTAAATTATATGTATATACACTAATAAAAAAATGTATACATAATTCAAATTGTACATGTAATAGACAGATTTTCATTAATTGTACATATAATACTGCAAATAGTATCCAGCCAAACCAATTTTGTATATACATATAGCAATTTGCTATATACATTATTAGAGTGTATGTATACAGAGAATCTATTGGGTTTGGCTGTTACGAATTGCATTGTTTTACGTATATTTCCAAATTAATTCGCCAGAAATGCTTACCGTTGGTGGTCACCGGTGAGCAGGGGATCTATCGTCGATCGCCAAAACACTAGTGGATGGAGAGAACACGTTGGTGGTTGCTGGTGAGCATGGGATTTATCTCCGGTCGTCGTTCGCCCTGGCCGCTCGCCATTCGCTGTTTGCTCTTGCCGCGATGAACGCTGGGTGGCTCACTAGTGGCTTGCGCTATCTATCATGGTGGTGGTCGTCGGTGGCTTGCGCGATGGTGAATTCCGGGATCGGTCCCCGGTCGCCGGTCGACATAGGTGGCTTGTGCTACACAGGTTGTCGGAATTCTCGAATGGAGATCTGGTGGATTTGTTTCTACGTTGGATGATGGAAGGTTATGGTATAATGAGATTTTACCAAAATCAAAACCAAAAATTTAATTATGGTCGTTATGATGGAGTAAATCATGGGGAGAACATCTCTCCTATTTTTGGTTTTTCCTATTTTCCTATTTTTGATATTGTAGATACAAATCTCGCCATCCATTCTGATCTCATCCAATGGATGAGATTTGTTCTCTTATTCTCTATTGGGGATTGTTCATTATACAACCTACCTATATATATAATTTATTAATCGATATATATATATATGGGGTCCGGATCCGGTAGGAATGATCATTATGGTAGGAAATAGGAATGAATCATAGCCATTGGATGAGGAGAGATCAAGGGCTCAAGAAAAAAAAGGGAAAAAAACGGCACGGGCGTATTTTTCGGAAAACGGCACGGGCGTCTAGATTTGTGCAACCGTATGGCCTATTTGTGCAACCGTATTTGTGCAACTCTATGGCCGATTTATGCAAGTCTATGGCCGATTTGTGCAACCATATTTGTGCAACTCTATTGCTTATTTGTGCAACTCTATGATCAATTTTGCATTCATGTCATATTTTATAGCAGTCGAAGCTCGTATAGTTTGTTTCGCTTTGGCAATTTGTGCAAGTCTATTGCCAATGTGTTGAATTCTATGGTCAATTTGTTCATCAATATTTGTGCAACTCAATGGTCAAATTTGTGCAACTCAATGGTCAAGTTTGTGCAACTCAATTGTCAATTTGTTCATTCATATTTGTTCAACTCTATTGCCAATGTGTTGAATTCTATGGTCAATTTGTTCATCAATATTTGTGCAACTCAATGGTCGAGTTTGTGCAACTCAATGGTCAATTTGTTCATTCATATTTGTTCAACTCTATTGCCAATGTGTTGAATTCTATGGTCAATTTGTTCATCAATATTTGTGCAACTTAATGGTCAAATTTGTGCAACTCAATGGTCAAGTTTGTGCAACTCAATGATCAATTTGTTCATTCATATTTGTTCAACTCTATTGCCAAAGTGTTGAATTCTATAGTCAATTTATTCATCAATACTTGTGCAACTCAATGGTCAAATTTATGCAACTCAATGGTCAAATTTGTACAACTCAATGGTCAATTTGTTCATTCATATTTGTTCAACTCTATTGTCAATGTGTTGAATTCTATGGTCAATTTGTTCATCAATATTTGTGCAACTCAATGGTCAAATTTGTGCAACTCTAAGGTCAATTTGTAAAGGTAATCACTCCTATTCCTATCCAAGTTGAGAACCACATCCAGATTTTCCAAAATGTTTTCCGGCTAGCTAAAATTGCATCATTATGGCCATTCCTTTCTTCTTACATCTATTTACAAGTGATAAGAAGAAAAAATATTTGGCATATTAATTGTGAGTTTGCCTACAATGGCCAGGATAATTGAAGCTCAGTAACATACTCTCATTCCATCTCAACTGTTACAAATCTATGCATCAAACACACTTTGATTACAACATAGAACACATATTAGGTTGAATACAATGCATTTCAATGCCAGGTAACATAGAACATAGATATTTAAGTGAAGCTACTAAATATCAATCGTAAAAACTAGACGTGGATATGTAAACACTTGTTTAAACTCCTAGAATCCCATAGTTACAGCATAATGAGGAACAAAGAATGCATCAGGAACCGAGAGATGCATCAAACACATTTTGATTACAAGATCAAACGTTTGTTCTTTTGCTGGAAAGAAATGGAAATGCAGGCTCAGCAAGCTTCACCAAAACGGATAGCACAAATCAGCCACGATCAACCAAATCAACTTAATTCCAAATCATCAAGCAAAAGGAAACGAGAGCAATTACCGTATGCCTCACGATAATTGACCGTGTACCAGTGAGCGGAAACCTTAGAGACGGCATACGGAAGACGCCGGAGCTGGTTTCTCCGAACTCGAGAGCGGATACAATCGAGCGGGGCCAGAGAGAGATGATGGAGATGATTAAGGACTTGCCGGAGTCGCTCTACGAGCTCTCGCTCAGGGACATCGTGGAGCAGGATTCTCCGCGAGTTTGAGGCCGGTAGGTAGCCGAATCGGAGGATGTAGCTCCTCAGCTTCTTCAAAGCGAGTTCGTCGGCCTCAACCGCCTCGCTAACGGCCGGATCGAGTCCGCCTCCACTGTCCTCCTTCATTCGCTCGCCTTCCTCCCTCGCACCGCCCAACGCCGGCTTCGTCCGTGGCAGCTCATTCTCTGCCTCCGCTCCGTCGATTCCGCTCTCGCCGCTGACCTAGGGCAGAGAAATGGAGGCAGAGATCCGAGCAGAGAAAATCCGCGCCAACGAGCTTCCCTTGGAGGTTCGCCGCTGACCTAGGGTAGAGAATTGACGAGCACAGAAATGGAGACGAGATCCGAGCTCATAGATCCACTTCTTCTTCTGGATCCAGTTCTCGATCTTGAAGCCGTAACACCGGGAAGCCGTAACACCGCTGCCGGCGCCGATCGTGAAGAGGTCGAACCGAATTGGCGAAGCTCGGCGCCGTTGTCGGAGGCTATCGTGCTTTCAAAAATTTCAAACATAAATTAAAACTAATGCTATCGTGCTTTCAAAAATATTAATTATTTACAATTAATCAAATTATTCAGCATTATTCCGTACTAAACACGGGACTAAGATAGGCTAGTTGTTTATTATTTCACTAGCGACGTCTTCACAACATGTAACCACAGAGACCACTTTAAAAGAGTTTGAAAGGTTAAGGAGTAAACTTTTTTTTTTATCGAAGAAATTTAGGGTGAGGGGATGGTGCTCCAATCTAAGGACATGAAATACTGAAGGGTTCAGAGAGCTCTTACAAGGGGATTTACATATGTCCCACCTTAAGTAAACTAGTGGGGGTCGAACCTGCATACTGTCAGATTAATGCCTTGTCTTCTACTAGACTAACCCCATGAGGTTGTTAACGATTAAAATAAAAGCATTACTATAAACCCAATCCATAAAAGTGTGAAAGGTTAAGAATTGGTAAAATTTACTCGTTAGACTAATCACTCTAAGAGTTAAGCGAAAAAACCATAACCGATCGACCTAAAACAAATTGTTTTTTTTTTCAGTTAATTGTATTGAGAAAAATCGGAAAACCGGTTATGGTTAACCAACCGATACTCTAAACTTTAAACGGCTATTTAATTTTTTTACAATTGGTTCATCGATAAACTGATAAAGCTTATTGATGTGAATGAAGTATATTATTGTCATTGGTCTGATTTAGTTCAATGTTATACACTTAATGTCATTTAATTATGGTGGTCTGTTACTAGTTTACAAATGGTTATTTCACTTATTTGGTTAGTTCAACTCATAGATTTTTTTTGCTTATTTGTATTTGCAACTCATTATTTTTTATTGTTTTGTTATGTTTTGTATATTATAATTTTAAGTATGGAAAATGTTCATGTCGGAGCAACCTCTAATAGAAGTCGATGAGTATATTTCACTATGGAAGAACAAAGAAGTGTGAATTAATTTTCGGGTTTTAGTTATGCATGTCGATCTTTAAGATTTGAGAACAAGTATTTGGTCTTGTTTTGTATTTTAAAAATTCTATGAATTACTTTAATTGGATGCTTTGGTATGTAATTGGACAATGTATTAGACTATGAGTTTTGATTATGTACTTCGACATGTATGGGTCAAGATGGATGTATTTAAAAAAACATCTCTCATCTAAATAATGGTTAACTGATTAAACATGCTGATTTTTATGATTAACGATATCAGTTAAACGATATATAATGGTTCGGTAATTGTTATCATAACTTAGTAATCGAATTTCCGGTTAATCGATATCTGGTTAATTGAAATCCCGATTTAGCGTGCCCATCCCTGATGACTATAGTTATACCGGCTTGGGTTAGGTGGAGACTTTCCACTTAAAAGCTGGGTTTTTAGCTTCAACAAATATATTTTTAAAGGTTGTTTTGTTTACTTTTGCATTGACAAAAGGACACCCAAATATTTGCTAAAGTTGGGTTTTTTACTTTTTTTAATTGTTGTTATTTTGCCACTAATAGAACATGATGGGATAGCTAAGACTTCACAATTGTTTAAAGACTAGTATTTTTATTGGTCTAAGATGAGTGCTTATAAACTTACGTACATTTTATAATTAACCAAACAGGACAAAAAGTATAATCAAGTGCCCCGTACTTAATGTTCTAATTAAAAAACAATTTGAAATTGACTATTACATGATTATGATGAGCAATTCATAAAGAGTTCCCGGATCACCTTTTTGAAGAAGCTCGCGAAGTTTGGAAACAGCTGTTAATCACAAGTTCGCATTTCCTCATCATTGATAAAGGAAGAAGATTGTTTACCAAAAAAAATAAAGGAAGAAGATTACAAATACATTCCGTTATAGTGGTGGATTTGAAATTACAAAACAATTTTGTGGTTCTATTTAATACTTCTTCAATTTATTAGTAAACATCTTGGAGGTCAGACCTGGTAAAAAGTGATTCGAATCCGAAATCTGATCCAAACCGCATTCGAAATTGAACTCGAACTATGATGGATGAACCATCCGAACATGACGCGATCTGAATCCGATTTGATCCGAAATTCAGCCGATCTGAAATGATCCGAATTAAACATGATCCGAAATCATCCGATCTGAATATTATCGGAACTAAATCTGACCCGAAATCATCCGATCTAAAATGTATGAACTAAATCTGACCCGAAATCATTCGAATGAAATGTCAGGATTAAATATGCTCTAAAAACAAAACATCAATTAAAAACTAATGATGCAAGATATGAGAGTAGTCCACATAAATGATATATAACAAGGCCTTAGTTGATGTAATATCAAATATAAACCCACATATAAGAGTTTTCTTAAAATGTTGATCTTTTTTATATGTGTACTTAGTATTTACACTCCTATTTAAGTGTGTGTATATATTTGACTTTTTTTTGGCAGAAACATATATGTTTGATAAATTGTTATTCCATCAATTAATTTATATGTCTTTTTTACCTAAAGTGTTTAGACTTTAGACTATATTTTCTTCAAAATTATAGTATACATGTTGTAAGATTTCTTTAAAATTCGATAATAAGACTATCATTCAAAAACCCGAATAGGCTCAATCTGAAATGAACTATAAAATTATAATCCCCAAAAAACTTGAATCCTAATACAATCCGCATCCGATCGACCCGATCTGAAATGATTTGATTCGAAGCATAAGCAACCCGAAGAGGACCCGAACCGAACAACATCTAAATCCGAATTGATCCGAAGTATTTCAATCCGACTAGGACCCGAAGCGAACTACCCCCGAACCCGAACAATATCTACATCCAAACTGATCCGAACACAACCCGAACTAACTATTTGACCCGAATGAATCCGATCCGAACAACCCAATTCGAATGACCTGTTTGATAGGTTTATTGGAGGATTATAGGCAACCAAGAGGAATTCCAACTCGTGATAATAAACAAAGACATCACAACCAATAGGGTGGGAAACTCTAATATGATCTGAAATACCAACCGAATTATAACCCGTGAACTATATCCGATCTGATTGAAATACCAAAAAATATTATAAAAGATAATTATAAATCGATCTGATTGAAATTTGATCCGAAGATACAAACAATCAATTCAAGAAATGACTCGAACACAACTATATCCGATATGCCAATTTGATACTCGATAGCTAGGATCTCGAAACCAAACAATTTTACTTGAAATCCAAAATAAAATGAAACCCGATTGTACCTGACTTTTGAAACAACTCGTCCATTTACCCCGAACCAGTTGCAATTTATAATTAGTGTTTTATTTCTTTGTAATACGTTTATTCTACAAGTTTATTCAAAATTAATATATCATTAATGTTTAACATGTTGATATGCTTTGTATATATTGATATTTTCATATGATTCATGAACATTCATTTTGTTGGTATGTCAATCTTTTCTAAATTATGGATTATAATCTTATATAACAACAAACACTTTCATTATTGCTTATTTTGTATATTGGTTAACTACGATATTTTATATATATCTAGCTCATTTCTCGGTATGTAATCAAGAACGTTCTTTCAAACTAATAATCTCATAGATATTAGTATCATCGTTCATTACTAAAGATATCTTTGTTTGATAAAATATAAGATCTTATTATTGGTGTATGTCTATATAATCATAAGAATGTATGAGATCGTATAATCGTTATTTATGTATAGGGTTATTAAAATGTACAAGATCTTATAGATAGTAATCTCACTATATATTAATATATGCTTAACAATATTCTACACCTAATTTATGAAAAAATACATTATTTAAAATAGTTAAATCAAAATTACATTGACTGCTATTGAAATAATCAAAAACCTAATTCTACCAAAATATAATTCAATCGAGACCCAATTTAATCAAATTTTAATTTAATGGAAACCAATTTAACCAAAATTGATAAAACCGAAATCTAGCTCAATTGAAATCCGCTTCAATTGAAAAATGAAAACACTAACTTAACCAAAAATTGTCTCAACTAGAACTTGAATTAGTTTGACCGATTTTAACCCAATACCCTGAGGTATCTCAAAATTTGAATATCTGATTTGAACTGACTCAATCTTATTCGATTATCTGCCATATAATGTTGGGGAAATTTTGGATCGTTCTAGCAATTAGATGGATAGTAAGCGAACCAAAACAAAGAACTCAAGCGCGCAATTGTTGACCCAGTTCGTCCCAAGGACTACGTCTGGGGCACTACCAAGCCAGGGATTCTCTACTAGATTAGAGGACTCAAGGGTTACAAGGACACAAATCTTCAGATCTACCCTCATCTAGATCTTCCTAAGCCTAACCTCTCAATCTCTTTGTAGGATTTTCTCTCAATGGTAAAGCGCACTAATTTCAATAATCAAGTTAAGTATATATATAGAACCTAGATCCTTAAAGATATGTTTTTCCTTCCGAAAAAATGTCATATTAGACAAAAGATAGAAACCCTAGGAACTACTTCACTTGTACTCCAAGTAATTTCCTTTTCTCTATTTCTTTCCTAAATCAGGCTCCATAAACCAACAATCTCCCACCTGAAGACTGATTGCAATTGTAATTGACATCTTCTTCACGCTCAACAAACTCCCACCTGAAGAATGCTTCAGAGCTCCATCATTATTCTCACAATGATCCTCCCGTCTGTTAGTGGTAGTGCCATGCCTCAACTTCACGTCAGGCCATCATATCAAACTCTATTTAATAAATCAAATAGAGTTTGATAAGATCTTTAGACGCATATCAAGTTGTAATTTAAATTTATTTAATAGTAGATGCTATGCTATTCTACTAACATTGATCCTTTTAGATTATTCTATTTGAATGATATATTTTCATGTTTTGTTTATAGTTTTGTTAAATAGATGGCTAATCCTATTGAAATATTACATATATAGATATAACTAATTTTTATTTCTCCCAGAGTATTAAATAGTTTATTAAAAATATCGGAAAGTTGGATAATAGTATAAAATTAACTCCTAACTGCTGAAAACAACTCTTATGGTATTCTATGCTTCACTTAACCACCCCTATGTTGGGAAATTATTTAAAACCACCCATTTCACTCCGTTTAAAAATGTTGACATGTCATCTGTTTTTATTTCTTTTTTATTTGGTTTTCTTGCCAAATCATCTCCGAGCCATCCTACATGGGCGCCATCTACAATTTTCCATTCCAAGTTAGATTTAACCCACAGTAGGCCTTCGAAACCCATAGAACCTATTGCTTTACAATTGACTGCCATTGCTCCTCAACTTCATCTCTCCGAAGCACTTAGAGACCTTTCTTGATTGCAACTATAAGTTTGTAATTTTGGTATCTTATTGGGTGCAAATTTAGGGCTACAATTTGGGGTTCGTAAAAAATTGAAGCACGATTTAGGAGTCAGGGACGTGAAGTGCGATTTAGGTTAAATTTGAGATGCAAAAAATCAGATTTGATAATAATCGGGTCTGATTTAGGGTTGGTCAGATTGAATTATTTGTTTGTTTGAATTGCGACTTGTGTCTATTTGAATTGTGGCTTGAATTTGTGAAGTAGGGTCCACTGTTTGAATTGCACATTTTGTGGTTTAGGTTGCAAAGTCGTAATTGCATCTGATGTAGTTTTGGGCTTGAATTGAATTTTTTGGTTGGCTCTAATTTTAACTGGTGCAGGTGTATCATATTTAGCACAAGGTCTACATTCACAAATTTACCATAATGAGTGTGCTATTGTGGTCTTTTAGCAAAAGAATGTATTTCTCATATTGAGATCAATTATGGGAGAAGGGTTTATGGTTATCGCTTATATGGATTGGCTACCAAATGCAACTATTTCTTGTGGGGAGATGAAGCAGATACTACAAGGGAAGTGATAAAGAAGTTGATAAGGGAGAAGGAAAGATTGGAAGAAGATAAGAGGAAACTACAGAATTCAGTGATAGTTCATGAGTATCAAATTATGACGTTAACCAAAGAGCTTGAAAACACTAGGAAAAGCAAGGCTCGAGTTAATGATTGGAGAACAATAATGGCCGGTGTAATACTTGCAAATTTCTTGTGTGTGTGTGAAGTGTTTAAAGTAGGAATGTGTATGTGTTCATTAGACCCTTGATGACTAAGTTGTATCATGATGTAGTTGTTTCTACTTTTTTCACTCTGTTCAATTTGAATGACAAAAGGTTGACAATTGAATTAGCTCTTTACTGAGTCACTTTGTTCAGCAATTTAGCTCTATTATCTCACAATCTTACCTGGATAGTACCTAACTGCAATGAGTTACAAACATGATGGCACAATTATAATTGGTAAGCAAGGTAAAATTACAAATGGCTATCTTCACATTTCGAAATAAGTTTACAACTAAATAGCATCCGGTTGCATCACATACTCTTTTGACAACAAAGTTTGTGTTTGTAGCACAAAAGTACCCAACTTCCTTATACAGAATAACCATTAAGGTAAGAACATACTAGAGTGCTTGAAGGCTAGGTTAACATTCATCACGTAAGCCCACGATCTGATCTCCTTAGAGGGCTTGACGACCCATTATTCGTAGACGGCTTCCTACGTGATCTCTGTAGGACATCTTTGAGCTGAGCCTGACTTGTAATCGTCTTCTTCCTTGATTTTGTAATGTGTGAGCTTGGGCCTAAAATAGTCCCTTGAGATTACTGAGCAATTGGTGTAACCTAAGAGAAAACAAATGAGGTATCAACCATTCTTGTATACAACATGAAAAGTCCATGATAAACCATTTAGCAATACATGCACAAAGTTAGTAGCAACATGAGTGATAGAAGTTTGTTTCTCAGTATTGAAATTATCCATGAGGCATTCACTCTGATCAACCATGACAAAAGAAAAGTCAGAGTTATAACAACTTTGAGCATTCAGAGCACATGTAATGTTTAAAGATCCTCTAGTTTCCAAATCAAAAGTAGATTGAGAATTACTTTGTGGTTTTAGGGTAGGTTGGACATTGGATGGCTTAGGGGGATGCTTCCCACTTGACTCTTGTTTTTCAATATAGGAGAAAGTAAGCATGATCACTTGCAAAACTTAAGAGAAAAGAAGCAATGCTAAAACGATGACTTACCTTTTTTATTGTACTTCCGCTTTTGACCACCAACATAGACAGTCTTAAGATTAGAAGGCCTCCCCCCACGCTTGGGTTCCTTTAGTGGCTCTAGTAATTTGGGTGGATTCTTGCAAGTCCTGACATTATGACCTCCTTATCCATAGACTAAGCACCTTGTCTCACCCACAACCCTTATCGTTTTATTCTTGGTTGGTAGCTCCTCTCTAGTCTCTCTTCTCCTTGCCTTCTTTGGTCTCCCAGGTTGCATAATATACTTTGGTGGGCTTAGAGCTTCTTGAGTGGTCCTCTCCCACTGTGCCTCTCTAGGCATTGAATTAATCACATAGTTGTAAGCCTTCAGATATGTCTCCTTGGTGAAAAAGGGGTGCATATAGTCTTCAACTGTCCTCTTATCCTTCATGATGCAACACATGACATGTGGGCATGGGATACCAATAAGATCTCCTTTATTGCAACCAAAACTCATTGCTTGCATGTCAACAACATAGGTCCTTCCATGGTGATCAACCTCAAACTTGTCTCCACCGGCATAGAAAGGTGTGCAAATTCTCAAGCACTCTTCTTTCATTACTTATATTCTTTTCTTATAGTATGCCGTGTGAGCACACCTTACATCATCACGCCCTCACCCTTAGCCAAGAACCTTTTCATCAACTTTCTTGTAATCCACTCACGCATAGATAATATAAGTAACTCTCTTGCATGTAAAATTAAGGATTTAAACCTCTCACCCAAATTGTTAAGTAGCATATCAAACTTCTTATGATTCTTGAAGCCATGTCTACACCATGTGTTTGGATTTGCATCGACAAGGTATTTATAAGCAAATTCATCTATCTTCCTTACCTCCTCCATTGGAAGATCAAAATCAAGTGTGTTGTATGCTCAAGCAGCAACTCATACAATGTCCTTGGACGTCTTCCCAAGCCATCTTGTCTTGAAAGTATTATACATGTACCAAACACACACTCTTGTATCAGCCTATGAAACCACTTCATGTAATGCCTCAATAAGCCCCTACATATAAACAATTGGTAACAATTAGTAGAGAATGAGAGTTTCTAGTTTGATAACTATCTACAAAATAGAGAAATATGATTACCCTTTTGTTTGCGACGAGCACTTTTATGTCGTGGTAAAATCGTTTGTCAAATAAAATTCCCAATTTCCAAAATCAAGTATAGTGAAAACAAGGGTTGTACTACAGAGACTCAAATTTCTCGTATTTATTTAGTATTACTAGTGTAAAAGGGAGATTTTTATGAAAGTTATTTAAAATCTAACTACACTAAGAAACAAAGCAAGCAAATTTGTTATAAATTCAAGTAGAGAAAACTACCCAATTAACTTGTTTCCGTTGTTGAATTGGTCATTGATCATCGATTTTCATCATTCCCTTTCACCTTAATTAATCTATTGTCATATTTTAAGACTCAACTTCATAAAATCTTAAACCAAAGTTCGAACCTAGTCTAGTCAATAGAACCGATCGGTGCTACCAACCCTTATCACTAAACATCCTAGGAGATCTCCTAGGCTCGATTTAGCAATACCAAAGAGCATCAAGAATCAATAGAAACATAACAAAAAAACCAATCAGACATTCATATGTATTTTGGTTGAAATTCCTCTAAAAGGATTAAAATTTCTAACTTGTGATCAAGTTTATTCCAATCGGGAATTAAAAAGATCTAAGAATAATTCAACTTAGAAGTTCAAATAGATGGTCAGTCTAGCAAAACCCTAGGTTAAATTTGATTCAATTAAGCACAAGAAAAACAACCAAAATAAGGTTCAATGGAAGTTATCAAATCTCACAATGATTGAATCCAACAACTTCAACAAATTAAGTGGATAAGAGAAAAATTAGCTAGAACAATCCATGAGCAAACTTAGAAAAGGTTTTTAGGATTTTCTCCTTTAAACATCTCTCTTTTTTCTTCAAAGATAATAATTAAAACATAACTCTAACCTAAGGAATATCAATATATTTATAGGATAAAAATATCCCAAAATAAGGAAACAAGTCTATCCTAAAAAGATTCCGGTCTAAATCAAAGGTGGTCCAATTCTTCTTGCGACACGAGGCCAAAGCGCGACATGGCTAGGGTGAGGCGTGACTTGGTTTTGGGAACAAAGCCCGTGCTTTGCCTCCTGAGGGGTATAGTCATGGCGCGGCCACTTATGGCAAAGGCGCAACCACGCTTTGATGGCTCTTGGGTTGTCTTCACTTGACTCATGCACTTCCTTGGTCC
The DNA here is from genome assembly GCA_934048045.1 of Polygonum aviculare. Lineage (NCBI taxonomy): Eukaryota > Viridiplantae > Streptophyta > Magnoliopsida > Caryophyllales > Polygonaceae > Polygonum > Polygonum aviculare. The sequence continues at coordinate 16,068,480 of OW204024.1, forward strand.
TTTTCACTTCAACCTTCGACCATCTACAAGTCCACCAACTCCATGCATCACCACGTCTACGCTCTAGGCTCGTCATCAACCTACAAATCATCACAAAAGAGCATAGATACTGAACAATGAGGAGAACTATACTACACTATAAAACGAAGACAAATCTACCTAAGAAGCTCTCAAAACCGAATAAAACATGCTCAAAAACCTATGTCTTGTATGAACTATCAAATTCCCCCATGGTTGAATCTTGCTTGTACTCAAGTAAGACATAAGATCAAATCACATCACAAACAAGTAAGCCAAGATTCCAATTCAAAAGAAATTCAAACTAAATCAAGAAATCATCGCACACATACTATGAAAGCTTCAAAAACCCAAGTCATTCATCCATTCTCACCTTCACCAGGACATGTGTTTGCACTCAAAACTCAAAGTGTATAAAGGTTATATGTTTTCATTTAAAAATCATGTTTGAATGCCAACTGCCATAAGCGTGCATCAGCGTCCTAATTCTTCACCACAAAAGTTTAAATACACAACATTAATTAGGAGGTCTTTTCAAGGTTGTAATGAGGCCAAGGTATAACAAGTAGCTAAAATCAGAGACTAGCAAAAACCCAAATTATAAAAAACCACTTTCTATCTATATATTACTAACTTCTCACACCTTTTTCTCATCACTTTTTCTTTCACTTTCAACTACTTTGCTAGTTCTTTTCCTTCTTTCCACTCTCCAAAATGTGAGATTCATTCTTCTTATCTTTTTTCTACAAGACATATATGCAATTTTTTCACACAAAACTCATCTCAATCATCATCTTTCTAAACTTTCTCTTACAAGATTTTTTAATGGAATTCCCTACGTCCTTGCCATCTTTTCACTTTTTCTTCCAAATACACCCCTAAACTTCTCCACAATCCCTAAAGTACATCAATTATCTCACAAAACCCCTAGTCAAATCCTAATTCCCGGTCTTGGATAATGGTAAAGCTTAATTGGCTAGGAACATTTTGTAGAGCTAAAAACAAGGCAAAAGTTCGAACAAAGGGGCTATAAAACAAGGGTATATCATTGGGTAGATAAGGATAATGTGAGCTAAATAAAAAATCTTGCCTCAATCATCTTTACATCATGCATCTAAAACATATAATGTGGTCCTCAAAAAAGAGTCTTAACGCGAGTTCTAGAACTTAGCGAAATAAAGAGATACACTCAAGAAAATCATGCAAATAGAATCATTAAAAATGCCCAAAATCTCACAGGGTAATCAATGGCTAGAACTTCAAAACTAATTCAAGCTCTTCACTTTCTATGCATGTTCATTCTTATTCAAGCAATTTTGTAGAATTGTCATCAAAACAAACAAGTCATGGGATATGAAATCATGCTTACTCAACAAAAAAGTGGTTTCAAGGGAATTTAAATCCTAATCATGCAATACTTTATTTCAATTTTCTAAATTTTATTGGATTTTCATGCTTTAATCAATGTGAAACAGAAAATTAAATATTCACATGCAGCTAGAGCTGTCAAAACCCGACCCGACCTAAAAAAATCGACCCGAACCGACCAAAAGTTTTTGGGTTGAAACCCGTATAGTAGCGAGCAAAGAAAAACTGAACCCGATTAACCCGAACCCGTTTGGGTTTAAACCCGAAACCGACCCGACCGACCCAATTTTTTTGTATATATGTAAAATAAATATAATTTCTTTTAAATATTATAATGTATTATATTATAAAACCTTTTATAAATAAAATATAAGTCAAAACATTATTTTATTAATAATTTTTATTATTTAATCATAATATTATTTTAATAATCATTAAAAGTTCAAATTCTTGACATGTTACGTTGACCCGAACCCACACAATAACTTGTAAAGACCCGACCATGACTTGACCTGTAACCCGATTGACCCGAACCGCACTCAACTCGAACCCGAAAAGATCGAACCCGAATCCACCCGACTCGACATGTTTGACACCTCTAAGCTACATGATCTAACTAAACTAAGCACTTATGCCAAACCAAATAATCCCTTTCCCTATGCTTAAGTGTTACTTTGTTTTCAAAGTAAGAATAAGAGAAAAGAGAAAGAAAACTAACCTTGTTATAAGAGCTTACAACTCAAACATCTACTCCTCGGTTGGTGGTGGTGGATACCTCAGATATGGACATAAGAAGAGGAAAGTTCACGTCGTCACTCAACGCCCAAGGGGGCACAATCGTTGTGCTTTGCCTTATTACCTCATGCTTTGCCAGCTGAGTCTAACTTTGACCTGTAACACAAGACACAAAAAACAAAACAAACCAAAAACAAAAACAAACTTCTAAACTATCTAAAAATCTACCTAAACCTTGGGGTGCCTCCCAAGAAGCACTTGTTTAACGCCATTAGCTTGAAGCCTTATTGCTCATGTATTTGGCTCGGGCCTTATCAAAACCGTTTCCTCCATACTAGGATTCTTGAATCCTTTGAAGTAGGGCTTCACCCTATGATCATTTACATGTGGCACCTGCATAGTAGAAGGAACAAGCTTCTTGCTTGGCAATGTTGGTGGTAAGGGCTTAGAGCCCGATAACACAAATCGTTGCTCATGGTGAACATCCAATTTGGCTACTATTGCATGCATATCATCATTTAGCTTAACTTCCACATTATCGTCATTAACTATAGAGTTTTCAAGAGTTGATTTTAATTCATCATGATCATTGGTATCAAAGAAGTCTTAAACTAGAGGATCTATAATATCAATAGAACACATAGGATCGTCCTCATATGGAAATTTCAAAGTATCATCAATGTTATATTTAACCTTTTCCCTTTAAAATTCCATAGTTAATAAACCACTACACACATCAATTTACGTCTTAGTCGTATTTAAGAATGGTCTACTTAAGAGGATTGGAGCCGCATGCTTATCATGTTCTATATCAAGCACATAAACATCAACGGGAAAGATGAACTTAACAACATTAACAAGCACATCTATCGGCCAATTGAATTATTACTCCAGTTGCATATAATGGACCAAGCTTAAGAGATTCATATATGGAGTATGGTAAGACATTGATGGAAGCACCCAAATCTAGCCAAGCCTTATCAAACTTAGTTCCACCAATGATACAAGTGATAGTGAACAAACCTGAATCTTCGCACTTCTTTGGCATTCATCTGTGGAAGACCGCCAAAATTTGTTCCTAAACTTGATCTTTTGCTTCCTCCTTTGTTTTTGGTTCCGCTTGATCGTGCATAACTCCTTTAAGAACTTAGAAGAATACTCTTGATGAGCTTGCGTAATGGGATATTCACCTCGCATTTGCTAAATGTCTCTAAGATCTCCTTGTCTCCCTTGATCTTATGGGTCTCCTTTAAGGCTCCGGGAAAGGGGGGTGGTGGTCTAGAAGGTGAAAAAGGAGAAGCATAAGACGCACCATTTGCACTGAAGGCGTGACTTGATCCTATTGAGGCGCAACCGCGCCATGGCTAGCTTCCCCACGCTTTGCCTTCTGAGAGTCGCAATTGGTGAAGAAGTACGAGTTGCGACGGGGAGGTGCCATCGAGCCATGGGCTGCCACCCCACGCTTTGGCTCCTGAGTGTGATTTGGGGTTCCGTCGTCTGCTTCTTGTTCCTCTTCAACTTCGATCAACTTGGGTGCTTGCCTAACTTTGTTCTCCAATACCTTGCCACTCCGGAGGGAGATTGCACTGACGTTTTGCTTCGGATTAAGCTTCATTTGAGAGGGAATTTTATTTGAGTCTTTAGCTTCAAGTTTGCTCACCGCTATTGCAATTTGACTGGCTTGATTCTCTAAGTTGAGGATGCTAGACTTGGCTTCTTGTTAGAATTGCCCCATAGTTTTGGCAAGGGATCGGATCATATCTTTAGTGGACATAAAAGAGCCTTGATTTGGAGCATGAGGCCGAGGTTGATAGGGAGGTCTAAGGCCTTAAGGTCCACCTTGAGGAGCATATTGTTGATGATTTGAATTCCCGTACCTCAAGTTAGGATGACCCTTCCAGCCCGGATCATATGTCTTTGAGAATGGCTCATGCCTCGGCCTTTGGGGCTCATAGATAACCTCCAACAACATACTTCTTTGTTTCCATGGATAGTGGGATAAGCTTCGGCTAGGTGAGATATGTCATGACAAACACCGCAAGCCTTCACTTGTTGTTGTTGTTGTTTGCTACTCAGAAGTTGCTTCACCATGTACTTGAGCTCTCTCACCTCCTCTTGTAGAGCACTAGAATTCAAATAATTTGCAGCTTGGACCGATGCTCTCTTGTTAAATTGTTAGGACCCATCAGAAAGCTCTTGGTAAAGCTTAAAGGCAACAACGGGCGTTTTGTTGAGGATGTTTCCTCCACAAGCGACATTCACATGTCTTCTCTCTTTCTCCAATAAGCCTTCATAGAAGTATATAACATGATTAATTTAAGCGTACTCATGATATGGGCAGCTTGAGAGCAACTTCTTGAACCACTTGTAGTACTTATAGAATGTCTCCGTTGAGGCTTTCTCAATGTTGCTTATGCTCTTCTTCATGATACTCAGCTTTATAGCAAGGAAGTACATCTCAAGAAAAACTTTCTTCAATTATTCCCATGTCTCAATACTTCCCGAAGCCAAATAGTAGAGTCAATCTTTCAAAGAAAAAGAGAAAACTCTGAATCAAACATGCTCTGGAGCCTATGTCCTGTATGAACTATCAACTTCCCCCATGCCTGAACCATGCTTGTGCTCATGTAGAGAATAATATCAAATCACACCACAATCAAGTAAGCCAAGATTCTAATTCAAAAGAAATTCAAACTAAATCAAGAAATCATCGCACACATACTATGAAAGCTTCAAAACCCCGAGTCATTCATCCATTCTCACCCTCACCACGATATGTGTTTGCACTCACAACTCAAAGTGTTTAAAGGTTATATGTTTTCACTCAAAAATCATCTTTGAATACAAACTACCATAAGCTTGCATCAACGTCCATCTCCACCACAAAAGTTAAAATACATAACATAAATCATGAGGTCTTTTCAAAGATTATAATGGGGCAAGTTATAACAATTAGGTAGGGAGTTTATTTTGGTCTTATAGTGATAAAATCCGAGAACTAGTGCTAGCAAAAACCCAAATTACAAAAAACCACTTTCTATCCATATATTACCAACTTCTCACACCTTTTTCTCATCACTTTTTCTTTCACTTTCAACTAGTTTGCTCATTCATTTCTTTCTTTCCACTCTCCAAAATTATGAGATTCATTCTTCTACAAGACATATATGCAATTGTTTCAATCAAAACTCATCCTCATCCCCTATCTTTCCGAACTTTTTCTTATAAGATTTTTCAATGGAATTCCCAACACCATTATCATCTTTTCAGTTTTTTCTTCCAAATACACCCCTTACTATCTCCACAATCCCCAAAGTACATCAATTATGTCACAAAACCCCCTAGTCAAATCCTAATTCTCGGATAAGGGTCAAGCTTATTTGGCTAGGAACATTTTGTGGAGCTAAAAACAAGGATAAAGCTCAAACAAAGGGGCTACAAAATAATGGTATATCGATGGGTAGATAAGTTTAAAATGAGCTAAATGAAGATCATGCCTCAATCATTTTTACATCATTCATCTAAAACATATAATGTTGTCTCGAAAAAGAGTCTCAACGCAAGTTCTAGAGTTTAGCGAAGCAAAGAGATACACTCAAGAAAATCATGCAAATATAAGCATTAAAAGGGCCAGAGTCTCACAGGGTAATCAATTAACGATGGAATTAGGTTTGATAATTAAGCATTTCTGTTGGGCCCTAACATTAAAAGCCTACAGAGCTGTCTAACGCAGCCCACAAGAAGTCCATAAGGCCAAGAGACGAGGTTCTAGAAGGCAGTCCGAGTAACGAGCCATGAAATCGGCATATTTGCCCGCCAAGATATAAGATAGACGTCAATCATATCCAATAAGGATTCCCTCTATAGTATGAAACCGGAATTATATCATATCTAGGGAAATTCTATCTAGTAGATGCGTATCTATCTAGATATCCATATATCTTGTAAACACCCTATCTTTAGGAACCACTATATATACAAGGGAAGGGTCATGCATTGTAGATACGTTACTCACACATTGACATACACGTTATTACACACATTCCCACACATTCAATACAAATTCACACGTTTTTCCTTTCAGTTCTTTCGTTCTTTTTGCTTTGTTCAGGCCTGATTTAGGCTAAGGGGTCACCAATCTTGCTTGGTAGATTTCTAGCTCAAACAATTTGGCGCCCACCGTGGGGCTGAGAATGAAGTAAATCCGAACGAAAGCAAACAACTTTCGGTACAATTGACATCATATACTCGTTTTCACACGATCAAACGACTCTACAACCAGCAAGCGATCCTGGGTTGCGTCGCTAGATCTGCGGGAGTGACGAACCGCCCAGATCGCACGCCTGGATAACAGACGAAGAAAGTAATTCCGAACGAGAGCAAACAACTTTCGATCCAATTGACATTCATGTCGGGAGCGGAAGACAACATCGAGAATCAAGACAATGCTGGAGACGCCCAGCAAAAGGAACAACAGGAGAAAGCTTGGGGCGTAGAAGATGGCTAGTTATCGACGCCGTCCAGAGATTCTCCAAAAGAAATCAACTTGACATCGAACTCTTCCACACCGGAAACAACCAGTAAGAGATCCTAGACGCAATCGCAGTTTCTACACGCGATCGGAATTCCTAGACGGAGTATCTAGATGCGATCGCAGTTTTTACACGCGATCGGAGTTTCTAGATGCGATCGCAGGTTTTACACGCAATTGGAGTTTCTAGACGTGATCGGAGTTTCTACACGCGATCGGAGTTCTAGACGAAGTATCTAGATGCGACCGCAGTTTTTACACGCGATCGGAGTTTCTAGATGCGATCGCAGGTTTTACATGCAATCGGAGTTTCTAAACAAGAGATCTAGCTACAACACCCCTCTACTGCCTTACTTGGAGAGCAAGCCAATCCAGTTGATTGCTGGATTGCTTCCAAATACTTCTAGAAACATCACAAAGGTTATACCTTGATGGTCGCAAAGAAGCATCAAGAGGCGTAACGGCTTCGACGCCATATCCCGGAGAAATACAAAATGAAGCCAGCCCGGACACAACCATGACGAATCGACCTAGACGACCCTTCTGGAGTCAGGATCACGTCCCAGTCCTTCATACATTGGTTTCCTCGTTCCTTTATCTTAAAATTCATTTCACATCCTTCCTTTGCTAGAGGATAATCTCTCTTTCATGATTAATACATCTTAAAAGCATCATCTTTTACGCTCATGCAAGTTTACCGTTTACTAGATTCCATTGCTAGACACATTGACAAATCATATTAATCTGGATAGTAGATTTTTGTTGGAACACGATTGATCGCTCTATGTTTTTGAGGATTCTAAACTCCTCCCTTACTAACGATGTGCATTACTCTTATACCCAAGAGACAGGAACTTCATGCATGGAAGTTTACGACCTCTAGTGACAACAAAGGACCCGTGCCCTCAGGTTATGCGATACCCAGATGACCTAGAAGGGTTTCTACATCTTCAATGCTCAGGGAAGCACCCTTAACAAACACTTTTCGACTCTCATGTCAATTTCTTCCTTTTTATTTTTTGGATCTGGTCTGGAGCATATATACTCTCCATCCATTGTTGTTGACAAATTATCTAGAGTTACTACTATCACATGACATTATTTGAGAACTACTCCAGATCTTTCCCTGCTTCAGTATCTAGACTCTGAAACTGACTACGTTTTTCCCTATCTAGTACTCAGTTGCTAATGCTTATATTTTTGAAGATTGACTTCCATACTCATGGCTACGTTGTTCTTTGATAACGCCTTAAGGGCAATCCATGCTAATGCTCATATGATTTCCAAGCATTATAGGTGGAATACTTACACATCGACTACGCAAGAAAGGCTCGTGCCAGCACCAGGCACTGGTTATCCACAAAACTTCAAAGTCCACAAGAAAGTGGTACACTATTCACCCAGCTTTGCATTCTAGATAACAGTTCTAGCATTTAGCATTACTTGAAACACTATTGTTCTTTCCTTCCTTTACAATTCTTTCAGCATATTACATATATCTTTAGTATGACTACGCTTAAAGATTGTTTGCAAACTTAGCATGGACAGTGTCGTGCAAAAACCAGCACGACACAAAGTCTCCCCCCCTAGGATACCTACCTAGTAGCCCTGATCAGGCTAACAATGGGTTATAACAGCACTACCCACACATAAACGCATGTTCCCGCAAATCTCGCGGAAGATATCCCGCAAATCTCGCGAGAAAGGATATTCCCACAAACCTCGTGGACGTAACATTTAGGTTCATAAGTTGACCTAGGCATTTATCGCCAGATTATCCCACAAACCTCGTGGACGTAACGATTAGGCCCATAAGTTGACCTAGGCATTTATCGCCTGTATTGCAAAACTCGCACGAAACAATGGATCCATAAAACACATCCTACCAGGCAGTCCCCCTGGAACGGTTACAAACATATCCTACCAGGCAGTTCCCCCTGGTACGATTGCAAGAACAACACGGTTGTATAACCTAGATAACCCGTCAGCGGTTGACATCTCGAGCTAACGTTAGCATATCGTACAAACAAGCTTGTTTAGTGATATCACGACAAACGACCGCTGAGACGCATTAAATACCTTTAAGGACTCTGTCAAAAACGCATGCACCGCTCGAGCAAATACACACGTAAGTCTCTAGATACACTCTCTAGACATGGTATCTAGAATACATACCCATCCTAAAAACCGCCACGATCACGTAAGTCGGGTACGAAGACTCCCTACCAGGCAATTCCCCTGGAACGGTTACAAACACATATTACCAGACAGTTCCCTCTGGTATGATTACAAAAAGTACCCTACCAGGCAGTTCCCCCTGGTATGGTCGCAAGAACATCTAACCAGTCAGTTCCCCCTGGCACAATTTACATACTAACAAAGCTCTAGAGCATACTCACATCGAGTAAACACTATTGCGGGACGCCGCATCACACTTACGTCCGGGGTACAGTCCTGGAACAAGCTTACAAAAACACTTTCGAAACATGCATCGACCCACACCCTACAGTCAAAGAACGAGTGTACCGTTCGATAAAAGACAAAAACGAAGCAATCATTTCTAGATACAGACTCTAGAAATACACCTCCCTGCTTTGGAATAGGAACCATTATGCATGGCCTACCTACATTACTAGAAGGTAATCATAATACTAATTAACCTTATCATTACTAAGACATCGACTCACTCCATACAACTAGAAGACGATACAATAGAACAAGAGCGAACGGTCATTTCTAGATACGGTATCTAGAACACATCTTTCCCGAGTCACTAGACTCTATATGCTTACTTATCCAAGACGATGGATTTTGACATCTATCAAGTTTCCGGTTAGTTAGACAAGCGCCATGGAAACGCCCTTGGCGATGATGTCTCTCATTTTGGTGGTGTTTTAGTGGTTAATTTCCCTTGTAAATATGTGTCTTTTGTTCCTTTTCTTGTTAGTTTTGTTCCTTCTTAGTTTAGATTCCGATTTTCTATGAGATTCGGAGACAATGCGAATTTGGTGCATTTTGTAGGTAATTTGGCATGTTTTGAGGAGGTTTTAGAAGGAGACTCAAAGGAGGAGCAAGGCACGAGCACAAAGGAGCGGAAGAGCCGAGCGATCAATGAAGAGGAGCACAAGAAGAGCCAAGAAGAAGAGTGGACCGAGGCTAGGACCGAGTTGCCCAGCAACTTGGGCCCGAGATCGACTCCAGGACATTGGACCGAGGTGCCAGCACATCGGGCCCGAGGTACACATAAGTCGGTCCGAGTCGGTGGAATTGTGGATTGGGCATCATGGCATACAAATGTGATCTACCACTTTTGCCCCTCTTCCATTTTGGGTATTCTTGGCCCCTAATTAAAAGGAGAGAAGACAATTGGAGGAAAATAAATCATTACACACAACTAATCACTCTCAAAGGCTCAAGGAAGACTTGGAGAGCAAGGAGAAGGAAAGGAGAGGAGAAGGAGAGGAAAATCGGTGGAGAAGGTGTTAGATCTAGGGAAGAATTGTGAGTTTGTCTTTGTTTTGATTTGCAAATTGTGGATTTGGATTTGGATCTTGTGATTCCCTTTGATTTGAATGAAATTTGGCTTTGCTTTGATTTGGATGATTGAGACTTGTTTGCTTTGTTATTTGATTGCTTTTTACTCTAGCCTTATGGAGTAGATTCCATTGGTCTTGGGCTCTGGGGGAAACCTCTAGCTAGGTTTGGGTTTGAACCCCCAATTCCAAAGCCTTAAGTGATTGATCTAGGAACCCACTCTACATAGAGCTACAATCTCTTGTGGAAGCGAGGGATCAAGGGCTTATGATTGGCAAGAGTGAACGGAAGCGATCGATTGCCTATCACTTGACCTTGCATCGAAAGGGAGGTAAAATTCCCTAGGGTCGATGTGTAGAAGTGGCGGGGCCGAGGCGGACAACCTCGATCTCACGAGGATCAACACTTATTGGCTGAATTGGGGTGGAATTACCCACATCTACTAGAGAAGGAACCCAAAAACCCAAGACCTATCTCTCCATTTTTGCTAAGATCGACTTACCCAGACATCGGCCCGACTTACAACTGTGTCGGTCCCATACATTTCTTCGTCGATCCATCTCGGGCACGAAGTGACCATGTTGGTCCAGAGTGGTTTCTCTTGATTTTCCTTGTTTTTAGCTTTTCTTTTCCCTTTGCAAGTCTTTTAGGTGCTCTCAACGAACGAACTCTCGAGTGTTCGACACCCTACCTTGTGCTACAACTAGGTTCGGTTATAAATTGTAATTTTGAGACCCTCCGATCCGGACCGATCAGAATTTTGGCGCCGTTGCCGGGGATTCTTATTGCTTGAGGTACCAAGTTTGTTGAGTCTTTGATTTTGTAGTGATTTAAGTGAGGGATTAGCCCAAACCCCTTGTTTGTTTTGATTTGGTTTTGTTTGTGTCTGTGCTTATAGGTTTATGCAAGCTCGCTCCACTTGAGGAACACTTGAGTTTGAGCTAGTGAGTGATCCGGAAAGCATAATCAAAGAGGCCCGAAGGAAGAAGAGAATGGAAAACCAAGCACAACATGATGATGAGGTTGCTAGAATGAGGGCCGACATGGCTCAAATGCAACTTGAGATAGAAAACCGAGAAGCCGAGACAAGGAGAGAGCGTGAGCAAAGGATGAGGCTAGAGGCTCAACTTAATGCTCAACCCCGGAATGCACGCCAATACATGCATCCGGAGTTGAAGGTGCCCGAGCCGGCCATTGTCTTACCGGAGGTTTCAAAGAACTTCGAGATCAAGACTCATATCATATCACTTATCAAGACGGTCCAATTCGACGGACGACCTCAAGAGTGTCCAATTGAGCATGTGAAGCGATTCAAGGATATGTATGAGACGATCTCGACGGATGAAGAGATGCTAGAGTATGTGCTACTCAAGGCTTTCAAATGATCGCTTGGGGGTAAGGCGGCACATTGGCTCGAGAGCCAAGCCCCTAGGTCGATCACAACATGGCGAGCTCTCAACGAGGCGTTCTTGATGAAGTTCTTCCCACCAACAAAAACAACGGAGCTTCGGAGGAAGATAGCAAGTTTCCAACAAGGATCAAACGAGCCACTCTTTGAGGCTTGGAACCGATCAAGGAGATGTTGCGCCAATGTCCAACCCATGGGTAACAACCATATGTTCTCCAAGACATCTTTTTCCAAGGAATCAACTACGCCACCAAGGACAAGCTAAATCTCCACACCGATTGTGGATTTATAGACTTGACCCCGGAGCAAGCTTGGGAGTTACTTGATAAACTCTCCGACTATGAGGCCATGTACTGGGTGAGCCAAGCCAACAAAGAAGCAAGAGTCCAAGGTGATGGTACAGGGAGGCTCTATGACCCGAAGAGTGAGGAAGTTGACAAAGATGTGAGACTCCAATTCGTAGAGAGTGAGGTGACCAAGTTGAGGAGGCAAGTGAACCACTACAAGCAAACCACTCGAGCTTGCGAGGAGTGTGGATCTCTTAAACATGCTACACAAGAGTGTCCTAACGAGAGCCAAGTTCGCTTGGCCGAGCAAATCGAGGAGGCACACTTTGTTCAAAGGAACTTTGGAGGAAGAGGCAACTTCAACAACGGAGGAAAAATCAACAATGGAGGCAATGGAGGAAATGGACGGTGAAATCAAGGCCAAGCCAATAGCTACAACAACAACTACAACCAAAATGAGCCAAGGGCCCAACCACCACCATACCGACCACCGGGTTTCTATGATCAACAAACTCCACAATGGGCACAAGAGTTGAGAGGCGAGTTCAAAGATATGAAAACTCAATTCAATAATGTTGAGAGGCGAGTTGATAATATGAGTATTCAAGTGAATGATGTGAGCACTCAAGTCAAGGAGTTTGGTGTATGGAGAAGGCAAGCTGACAACCAATTTGCCCAAATCTTTGCTCGACTTCATAGAGAAGATGGGAGACTCCCGGGCCGACCCGAGGAGAATCCCCGTGCCCCACAAAATCAAAATGAGATCCGAGCTATTGAGTTGAGGAGTGGTCAAAATCTACCCGCGCCACAAGAGTCAAGACCAAGAGAAGAGAGTCGGACTGAGTTACCCAGGAACTCGGGCCCGACATGCTAAGACATCGGCCCAGGAGTCAGAGAAGGTCCCCTGCTTCGGACCGAGGAAGAGACAGTATCGGGCCCGACATGCCCTGACGTCGGTCCGACATCCCAGCCAGAACTCTGCCCCTAGATCGGACACCAGAACATCGGGCCCGACGTGGAGCCTACATCGGTCCAAGCAGAGAAAGATGTGAATGAGCCAATCCGGTCCAAGGAGGTCAATCCTAACAAGGTTCAAAGTGGAACAACCCTTCCTTACCCGTCAAAGAAGCCCAAGGATGTTGTAGAGGGCAAGTTTAAGAGATTCTTGAAGCTTTTGCAAGGGTTGAGCATAACGATCCCATTCACCGATGCTTTGAACGACATGCCTTCTTATGCTAAGTTTTTGAGAGAAATCTTGAGCAAGAAGAGGTCAATAGTGGAAATGCAAGACGAGGTGAAAATTTTGGAGTTACCTCAAAAGTTGAGAGACCCGGGGAGATTTGTTATTACCGTGGGAATAGGGTCTCAAAGTTTTCAAGCTTTGTGTGATCTCGGAGCAAGCACTAGTGTCATACCTTACACCATATGAAAGTGCACCGCTATAGGACTCATCGCTCCGGTTAATATGAGATTGACCATAGCCGATGGAACATCAATTGAGCCGATCGGAGTAGTAGAAGATTACCCGGTGTGTGTAGAGGGTCATTATGTCCCGACGGACTTTGTTGTGGTTGACATGCAAGAGGTGCCGGGTGAGCCTATCATTCTCGGAAGACCTTTCCTTGCTACGGTGGGAGCCATCATCGATGTCAAGAAGGGTCATTTGTCCCTAGATCTTGGAGGAGTAGAGCTTGAATTGTCCTTTAAGCCAACTTCAAAGGAGGCCTTGCACAAAGAAGCCAAGATGATCCAATCTTTTCTAAGTGGAGTGCAATGGGAGGCTATATCTAACAAGCCTAAGGGGAGAGAGCTCAAGTTGAAAGCCATTCCACCACCTCATGGAGTTGAAGTGACGAGCAAAGGTTTGGCCGCTAATGTGGTGGAAAGTGAGAAAATGGAGGACGGAATGTCTTACTTGGAGGTGCTCAAAACCGAAATGGAGGAAGTTCAAGCACCACCGGCACCATCTCATGAGCTCAAGGAACTACCGAAGGACTTGAGGTATGCTTTCCTTGGCCCTAACTCTTCATTGCCCGTGATCATAAATGCTAACTTGAATGATGAGGAAGAGTCTAGGTTGTTAGAAGTGTTAAGGAAGCATAGAGGAGCTTTAGGGTATTCATTAGAGGAACTGAAAGGAATTTCACCTTCAATTTGCATGCATAGGATTTACATGGAGGACAACCATAAACCCACTATTGAACCACAAAGAAGATTAAATCCTAACATGAAAGAAGTGGTTAAAAGTGAAATACTTAGGATGTTGGATGCGGGAATCATCTTCCCAATTTCCGATAGTAAGTATGTTAGTCCCGTGCATATAGTTCCTAAGAAGGGAGGTCTAACCGTTGTGCAAAATGAGAAAGGAGAAATGATCCCTACTAGAACCACTACAAAATGGCGCATGTGCATTGATTACCGAAAGTTAAATAGTAGTACACGTAAGGATCATTTCCCCTTTCCTTTTATAGACCAAGTTCTTGAAAGATTGGCACAACATGAATATTTTTGCTACCTTGACGGGTATAGCGGATTTTGGCAAATCCCTATTTATCCCGATGATCAAGAAAAGACAACATTTACATGTCCCTATGGAACATTTGCCTATAGACGCATGCCTTTTGGCTTGTGCAATGCTCCGACAACGTTTCAAAGGTGCATGATGTCTATCTTCTCCGACATGGTTGAGGAAATAGTGGAAGTATTCATGGATGATTTTTCGGTCTATGGTTCCTCTTTTGATGCTTGTTTAGCTAACTTGGATAGGGTCCTAGCTAGATGTGAGGAAACTAACCTAGTGCTTAATTGGGAGAAGTGCCATTTCATGGTTAAGGAAGGAATAGTTTTAGGACATCTTATCTCTAGTAGGGGAATAGAAGTTGATAAGGCCAAAGTTGAAATAATTGAAAAACTTCCCCCGCCTTCTTGTGTGCGCGATGTTAGGAGTTTCCTAGGTCATGCGGGCTTTTATAGACTCTTCATTAAGGATTTCTCTAAAATTGCAAAACCATTGTCTAACCTCTTGATGAAGGATGTCCCCTTCGAATTTTCCGAGGATTGCATGAGTGCTTTTTGTAGGTTGAGAGATGCTTTGGTTTCGGCCCCGATCATGGCGTCACCCGATTGGAACCTTCCATTCGAGGTGATGTGTGATGCAAGTGATTTCGCCGTGGGAGCCGTTCTTGGGCAAAGGAAAGAGGGAAAGTTGCATGCCATCTACTACGCAAGCAAAACTTTGGATGAAACTCAATGCAAGTACACAACAACGGAGAAAGAATTTCTTGCGGTGGTGTTTGCATTTGAGAAATTCCGATCATACCTTGTGGGGTCTAAGGTGGTAGTCTATACGGACCATGCGGCAATCAAGTACCTCATGAAAAAGAAAGATGCTAAATCAAGGCTTTTAAGGTGGATGCTTCTCCTTCAAGAATTCAACCATGAGATCAAGGATAAAATCGGTTTGGAAAATGTGGTAGCCGACCATCTATCTCGTTTGCCCATTGAGTACATGATGGAGATGGAGGATGGTGTGGCAATAGATGATGCAAGGGCGGATGAAGGTCTCATGAGTGGGAAGAAGAAAAAGAAGGACGGGTCGACGAAAATGGTGTATCGGGTCCGAGGTGTCAAAATTCGGACCGAGGTCAAGGCAAGCTCCAGCAACTCGAGACCGATGTCCACGGAGTTGGGCCCTAGGGGCTTGTGCGCCTGTGCAGCTCGACCGATGTCCAATCATGTCGGGCTTGGCACTTTGCAATGTCGATCCATGAGGACAAGTAAGGTTCTTAACTCGGTCTCCATCCCATCTCGTTCTCAATTGATTAATTCTTTCTCTCCCACTTGTCTCCTATCTATTGGTGCCGTGAAACGAGGGATTACCCCTTGGTTTGCGGATTTTTCTAACTTTGCCGTAGGGGGAGTGATCCCACCAAATTTGTCTTATTCGGCTAGGAAGAAATTCTTACATGATGCTAGACAATGTTATTGGGACGATCCGTACCTCTACAAAGAAGGGAGTGATCGAATCTATAGACGGTGTGTTCCAAGTGAGGAGGTTGAAAGCATAATCCGACATTGTCATTCCTTGCCAACGGGAGGCCATACCAAGAATTCCAAAACCACGGCAAAGATACTTCAATGTGGTTTCTATTGGCCGACCATGTTTAAGGATGTGCATGAGTATGTAAGGAGATGTGAGGAGTGCCAAAGAGAGGGGAACTTGTCAAGGAGAAATGAGACTCCTCAAACCGGAATTCTAGCTATTTGGTGTATGGGGAATCGACTTCATGGGACCATTTCCCACCTCGGGGCCGTACAAGTACATCTTAGTGGCCATGGATTATGTCTCAAAATGGGTGGAAGCCATTCCGACGAGGACTAATGATGCAAGAGTGGTGATGAAGTTCTTGAAAAGCAACATTTTTGCAAGATTCGGTGTGCCTAGAGTCCTCATTAGTGATGGTGGACCTCATTTCATAGAAAGATGCTTCGAGAATGTGTTGAGCAAGTATGGGGTGTCTCACCGAGTTGCTACTCCTTATCATCCTTAAACGAGTGGGCTAGTTGAAGAGTCTAACCGCCAAATCAAGGCTATCTTGGAGAAGACGGTGTCTAGGTCAAGGAAAGATTGGGCATCTAAGCTTGATAATGCACTTTGGGCTTATAGAACCGCTTACAAGGCACTTTTGGGGACTACACCCTTCAACCTAGTTTATGGCAAAGCATGTCATCTTCCGGTGGAGTTAGAGCACAAGGCTAAGTGGGCACTTAAGGAAGTAAATTGGGATGTCAACTTAGCCGGGGAAAAGAGATTTTTGGATCTTCATTAGGTTGGAGAATTGAGGTTGAAAGCTTATGAAAATGCTAAGTTGTACAAGGAGAAGACCAAGAAGTGGCATCATAGGAAATTGATTCCAAAGACCTATCAAGTTGGTGATAACGTTCTTCTCTTCAATGCAAGACTTAGATTCTTTCCCGGGAAGTTAAGGACAAGGTGGAGTGGACCATTCGTGGTTCACCGAGTTCATACTCAAGGAGCGGTAGATGTGGTTGATGAGAATGGACGAGTCTTCCAAGTGAATGGTCATCGGTTGAAGAAGTTCTACGACAAGGTCGATCCAAGTGAAGAAGTTAGAGCCTCATGGGCTCTCCTATTCGCGGACTAAATCTAGACATGCCAATCAAGAATAAGAAATTGTGAGCTTTTCTAACTCTTCTTTTATTTTGAGTTTTTTAATCTCTTTGTTTTGATGAGGACATCAAAATTCTAAGTATGGGGTGGGGTTAGTTGCTCATAGATTCATGTGTTAGTCTCTTATGTTTGTTCCTAGTTTGTTTTGGGATGTTTGCTTTTGGATTGTGGCATGGTATGTTTCATAAATGATGATTGAGTTTGATATGGTTTGAATGGATGAGTTTGTTTTGTTTTGAGAAAAATTTTGCAAAACAAATCCATAAAAAATTGAAAATTTCGGTTGAAAATGTCAAAAATATTTTGTTTTTGGACTAGGAATTCCCATCTTATATGTCCAAATAAAGGCTAATGATGATGTGAGCATGTAAATTCCTTTGCATATTTTTGGATGATTTAGCCTCTTAAGAATGGATGTTGCTTTTGATGTGATGTGATATCTTGCTTGTTTTTATTGAGCACATGAGTTCTAGAATGAGTTTCCTATGCAACTAAGTATGAGTGACCCATGTGAGATGATTTTTTGCCATTTTAGGGATGACTGTTCATGATTGCATATCCCTCATTTTCTTGTGTGAATTAGCTCATGAATGCTTAGTAAAACTTGCTATTGCGGTGTTTATCTATTTTCCATGACCGTCATGAGAATTGCTCTATGCATTGTCGCATTGATTTGAACTTCATTTCATTTAGTCACAAAATGTTCCATATCCTACCGTGAAGATAAACCATTGTTTGTAGCCCCGTTCTAGCCTAGCCTTTGTTTGAAACTCCTCAAAAATATGATTCCTAGCCTATATGACTTGACCCTTACGGGATTGGACTTTAGTGAGAGGTTTGGAGTATATTTGGAGAGTTGACATTCTCTTTGGTGAAGGGTAAAGAATGGAGTTATAAATCAAGTGGGTAGTGCATCTTTCTTGTACAAAAGTGAAAAGAAAAGAAAGAAAAGTTGGAAAAAGAGAAGTGGATTGAAAGCAAAGAGCTTAAGTGAGAAAAAGGGTCCGACCGAGCTACAAGTGACCTCGGGCCCGACGTGTAGTGCAAGTCGATCCAATGCAAAAATGTGAAAAAATTCCAACAAAAAGTTTAGTGCAAAGATGAAGTGGAATGTTAAGTGAAGTTGTGTGTTGAGAAAAAAAAATTTTAACGTCTTTTGGATGAGTAAAGTTGAAAGTGGAATAATTGGTAAAGTTGGTGAGAGAATGGGAAGTTCAATCCCCATTGTAAGCACCACAAGACCAAAATGATTCCTACCTTGAGAAATACCAAAAGCCCCATTACAAACCGGCCGAATGGAACCTCTTTGAGGACCTCCATTGAGCCGAGTTCATATTCTTTGTGTGCATTGTAATAGGCATCTCTAGGTGGAGGAATTGGTGATATTAGCTTCAATAGTAAAGTCTTTACTTGCATGATTCTTGAGTTTGAGTGTTCATTGCTATACCTATACACATGATGAGTGATACACATTTTCATGTCCCTAAAGTGAGACTTGGTTGCATTTGACTCTATTTCTATGAACACTTAATCATGTGTGATGATGTAATCTTGCTTGAATATCTATCACTTGTGCTTGAATGATTTTTCATATGAGGCTTTACTTGAAGATTATGTTTCGGTCTTACTTACATTGTTATTGCTTGAGGACAAGCAAGTTTAAGTATGGGGTATTCTGATGTCTCTCATTTTGGTGGTGTTTTAGTGGTTAATTTCCCTTGTAAATATGTGTCTTTTGTTCCTTTTCTTGTTGATTTTGTTCCTTCTTAGCTTAGATTCCGATTTTCTATGAGATTCGTAGACTATGCGAATTTGGTGCATTTTGTAGGTAATTTGGCATGTTTTGAGGAGGTTTTAGAAGGAGACTCAAAGGAGGAGCAAGGCACGAGCACAAAGGAGCGGAAGAGCCGAGCGATCAATGAAGAGGAGCACAAGAAGAGCCAAGAAGAAGAGTGGACCGAGGCTAGGACCGAGTTGCCCAGCAACTCGGGCCGGAGATCGACTCCAGGACATCGGACCGAGGTGCCAGCACATCGGGCCCGAGGTACACATAAGTCGGTCCGAGTCGGTGGAATTTTGGATTGGGCATCAAGGCATACAAATGTGATCTACCACTTTTGCCCCTCTTCCATTTTGGGTATTCTTGGCCCCTAATTAAAAGGAGAGAAGACAATTGGAGGAAAATAAATCATTACACACAACTAATCACTCTCAAGGAGAAGGAAAGGAGAGGAGAAGGAGAGGAAAATCGGTGGAGAAGGTGTTAGATTTAGGGAAGAATTGTGAGTTTGTCTTTGTTTTGATTTGCAAATTGTGGATTTGGATTTGGATCTTGTGATTTCCCTTTGATTTGAATGAAATTTGGCTTTGCTTTGATTTGGATGATTGAGACTTGTTTGCTTTGCTATTTGATTGCTTTTTACTCTAGCCTTATGGAGTAGATTCCATTGGTCTTGGACTATGGGGGAAACCTCTAGCTAGGTTAGCCTTAAGTGATTGATCTAGGAACCCACTCTACATAGAGCTACAATCTCTTGTGGAAGCAAGGGATCAAGGGCTTGTGATTGGCAAGAGTGAGCGGAAGCGATCGATTACCTATCACTTGACCTTGCATCGAAAGGGAGGTAAAATTCCCTAGGGTCGATGTGTAGAAGTGGCGGGGCCGAGGCGGACAACCTCGATCTCACGAGGATTAACACTTATTGGCTGAATTGGGGTGGAATTACCCACATCTACTTAGAGAAGGAACCCAAAAACACAAGACCTATCTCTCCATTTTTGCTAAGCTCGACTTACCCACACATCGGGCCCGACTTACAACTGTGTCGGTCCCGTACATTTCTTCGTCGATCCATCTCGGGCCCGAAGTGACCTTGTTGGTCCCGAGTGGTTTCTCTTGATTTTCCTTGTTTTTAGCTTTTCTTTTCCCTTTGCAAGTCTTTTAGGTGCTCTCAACGAACGAACTCCTGAGTGTTCGACACCCTACCTTGTGCTACAACTAGGTTCGGTTATAAATTGTAATTTTGAGACCCTCCAATCCGGACCGATCAGGCGACACATCCATGGTCACCTCTAGTCTAAGCCTATACGCTAAGACTCTAAGACCATGAAGTACTTTTTGAGTGTCACAAAACACACATGAGCATCAAAGCATAAACAACCATATAGAGGACCGACATGGTTAGACATGGAATCCAAGATACATGGGGTATAGAGCATCACCCCATAACACGGGGTATGGTACTAGTACCACAGTAGAGAATGTCTCGTCAGCATCAACAAGACGGGGTTATTAACAAGACAGAAACAAGTGCTAGCAAAGGAGAACATAAACAAAGTTATGCAAAAGAGTTTCCTCAAGCAGAAGGATTACACTTCTGGATCTCGTATCAAGAACACGAACCCAGACAGGGGTACACGGAAACTCTTACAAGGTGAAGACGTCACAACACCACTACAACAAAACTTCTCAGCTTAAGGATGCAACACACCACGGGGTCGATTCAAGACCAATGTTCTAACACACGAAACAATAACAACACAGGGGTACTTGAAGAATCTAGAGATCTACAACTGCTCGTGAATGTTTCTAGATCAGCAACCTAGAATTCAGTGAAGAACGCCCATCATGATCAGAATCTAGCAAATCATCTCTAACCTAAGACAGGGGTTCGAGTACATTCTGGAAAGCCTCAAATAGCACTACATATGTCTGGGGTACGTTTACAAGAGACAAGTCTTGCGAAAGAGCCTAGTACTGGGGTACTTGGGTGGAGATACATAGCAACGTTGTTCCAATATGTGGTTACGTCCTAATAGCCATACTTCTCAGCAGCAAAATCTCAAGAAATATTCAAGGCGAGGCTTCATCAAATACTAAGCAACCACGACGGCCACCACATTGACCAAACACTAGGTCACCATCACAACTTCACTTCCCGAGCGCAGTGCAACTCATCGAGTACTCGCTAGCTGACGTAGAGAATCTCCGATGCAGACATGCGAAACCAACCAGTCTTACTACCTTAAGAAGTCACTTCGGGACATAGTTTTCAAGACATAAACTTTCAAGCTGAGACATACTCTTCAGTTTCTTAAACACCTGCCAAGAGTGTTCAAACTCTAGAATCCTCTTTGACGATGGTTCTGGACAATTCAGCAAGGTTTTAAGACAGCAAAGACTTCGACGACACATTACGAATCAGCTTCCAACTCCATAGCGGGTCTGGATTTACAACCCGATCCGGGTGTATTGTTGGGCCCTAACATTAAAAACCCATGGAGCTCTCTAGCACGGCCCACATGATGTCCATAAGGCCAAGAGACGAGGTTCTAGAAGGCAGTCCGAGTAACGAGCCATGAAATCGGCATATTTGCCCGCCAAGATATAAGATAGACGTCAATTATATCCAATAAGGATTCCCTCTATCTTATGAAGCCGGAATTATATCATATCTAGGAAAATTCTATCTAGTAGATGCGTATCTATCGAGATATCCATATATCTTGTAAACACCCTATCTTTAGGAACCCCTATATATACAAGGGGAGGGTCATGCATTGTAGATACGTTACTCACACATTGACATACGCGTTATTACACACATTCCCACACATTCAATACAAATTCACACGTTTTTCCTTTCAATTCTTTCGTTCTTTTTGCTTTGTTCAGGCCCGATTTAGGCTAAGGGGTCACCAATCTTGCTTGGTAGATTTCTAGCTCAAACAATTTCCGTTGTCAATTTTTCAGTAAAAATTAAGCATTTCGCAAAATCGTACAAGGTAATCAATGGTGGAACTACAAGTCTTAACCGCGCTTTGAGATCCTTGTCATACATTGGATAACTAAGCATTTCCCTTCTCAACTTTTCTAGTAAAATAGGCACTAGGTCGCCGCTCTTGGTGTAAGACTCCACCGATGTTAATTTCAAAAACGTTGAACTCAATTTGAATGTGTTTAGTGAAATCGGATACTTGTTAGAGAGGGGCATTACACAAGGCCTACTTCAAGGATTCAAAGGCCTCATCATGCACATCATGCTCATGTAGGGGTGTCGTGGTTGTACTAAAACCATGTACAAAGCACCTACAAAATTTTGGCTAACCCATGAAAAGTTCTACATGTGTGGCCGTGGTAGGATTCGGGTCACTCCTTGATGGCTTTGACCTTGCCATCATCCACTCGCAACTCCTCTTTTGACATGACAAATTTGAGAAATATGGTGGATGGTGTTCAAAAACTTGCATGTGGCCAAGTTACCAAACAATGTCTCATGACAAAGGCACTCCAAAATGAGCTTTAAGTGTTCTACATGGTTATCTAATGAACAGAAAAAACTAAAATATCATCAAACAAAAAACAATGAACTTAGCTAGATAATCACGGAAGACATGATCCATAAGCCACGTGAAGGTGCTCGTCGTGTTGGTGAGACTAAAAGGTATGACGACTCATGTTTTCAAAGTTGTTTTTCACTTGTCACCCTCCTTCGTACTAGAGTTAGTAGAATACCCAGATTCACCAGATTGCGATTTGGATGCAGATGTTGTCGGGAGGGGGGGTTATAGAGTTGCATGGCCACATGCATAAGGAGTTCATGTTCTTGATGAGAAATATTTTGAGTTGGCCCCATATGTTATTTTCAGCCTACTCAAGAACTTTGACTACAATGTAGAAAGTGTGATGGACATGTTCGCCTTATAATACATATCCTCCATGAGGGAAAAGAAATCCAACAACATTTGAGAGTTGTGGTGAACCATGGCCATCTCCATCCGCATTTGGTTACGGTGATCTTACGGCACATACTTATGTGTCATCAAATAAACAAGCTAGTGTCATTGGGTGTTGGGATCCAAGTTCCTACGCACACGGTTGTCAACAAACCGGTGCCACCATATGCGGGTTGCACTAGGAAATATATGGTGGTCATGTCTAGGTACTACATTGTGAAATTTTAAATATCGGAGAGTGTACTTTGTAGTGTGCACCCATTCAAGAAAAATAGCAAGATCATACTCAACAAAAAGTGCTCGATATTCACCTTAACCTTGTGACGTTGGTTGTGGGGTGATAGCGAGGGGCCAAGCGTCATGGTCAAGACGCCTAGGGGCATACCCATATAGTCTTCATGTGAAAGAAAGTAGCCCACTCATGTCAGGGGTGATGTCTAAGGCTAGCGTCTCATGTTAAGGGGACCGCTCATCGCGGTACCTAGCTTTGGGACATGTATCGTGCCTTGGGCATGATGCACAGCCAGGGGTGTTTCCTACATCGTGAACAGGTAGCGGGATCCAAAATGAAGGAGTGGTCTTGCAACTGGAAATGGATCTTGAAGCAACAAAACTCCATGTGGGTTCACCAGGCATGACTTGATGAGTTCATCATAATCAAATTCAATGTAGTCAATATAGATGTTAGGTACTTCATAAAAGTTTATCCCTTAGCTTGAGCCATAATGCATGAAGGGCCGTAGGGTCCGGTCATACTAGGATTAGTATCGATACAACCCCAAATTATGCTTGATGTGTTGACGCACGTAGATCACGGTGGCTTGATGCACTTGACGCACTTGCATCAAGGTCATGACACGAATACTCAATACACGAGACAAAAGCGATGACCGACTCGCCACCCGCCTGTGAGTCATATCCATCCAATAATTTGAATTGGGAAAGAGCTAATGTAGAAGAGTTACCTTTAACATTAGACGCATCATCATCATAGTAGCGCTTGTCCATGTTGCGTGCGGCAGTTGGCTCCTTAAGTGACAAGTTTTGGTCATGGCCAACCCAATTAATCGATGGTGGATACATGTTGACGTTTTGTTATTGGTTTCCCTCCCCACTTGATGTTGTCGAGAGGCTCTAAACGAAGAGACATATGGCTTCTACACATGATAATAAGTTAAAAAAGTAAAAGAGATATACAAGGACTAAGCACAAGTCATAAGTCTTCAAACAAGGATTAGTCTAGAGATGTCTTGATGGCATGTAGGCAAAGGTGTCAAGATATGGCAATATGATGAAGATATCACACAATATTTGCAAACATACATAATTCATAAGCAACCAATAACAAGGCAAGTGATTCGGGTTATTTTGTATAGGTTAACTCTTATATTTTAGGGCTTTATTGAGAGTGTTTAGGTTAGATTTGAGCATTATTGTAATACGAAGACCGAAGACACAAGAATGCAAGAATCAAGAGTTTTAAGGCGTTTTGAGCTGTCTTCCCGACACCGCTTGCTTGTGAAGGCTATATCTTGAGCTACAAAAGTCGGATTGAGCTGATGCCGGTGCCATTGGAAAGCTAACTTCAAGGGCTTCAATTCATCTTTTGACACCAAAGTCAGATTCAAAGCCAAAGAGGGTCAAAACAGCCTCCTAAGTGACGCCAGAGGTTCTGTCGAGATTCCGCGACCGCGGATTGTCCACCGCGGTGGCTGCCGAGACGAGTTATTCTTCTCTGTCGTAAAAGCGCGGGCGCGGTGATGGCGGCGCGACCGCGGTGATGCCGGATTTGAAGCGGACCGAAATCTTTTCTATCTTATTTCCTTTTCTATCTTTTGCCTCTTTCCTTATCTATCTCGGGGAGCTTGTTCCTTGGGCTATATAAGGAGGAGTCTGCATTAGGTTTTGACTACATTCTAACTTCTACCTTCTTTCTCAATTAGTTCTTTAGTTTAGTTATGGAGAGCTAGTCTCCTTGGGTTTGTTCAAGGGAGAAGCTCTGATATATGAACTTGTGAGGTTTTGGTAATTGATTTCTATCCTTTGGTTAATATCTCTTCTCTTTGTGCTTAATTCCATGAGCTTTGCGTGATTCTTTGAGCGTGGCCAACTTGTTGAATTATCATTGTTCTATAGTCTGAATTGATTTGTTTCATTGTCTGTGTGAGCATCTCTTTTCTAGAAGACAACTTGATTATAGGACCGTGGACTAGGATTAAGAGAGAGAATTGATTGTTTTATCTTGCAATTGACTCGTAGCTTGATTGTTTGATATTATATCCTGCATATCCTTATTCTCTATGCTAATTCTAGGTTAAGCGTCATTGCCTAGGGTTATAGAGTTGCTTGGACCGTGGACTTGCGATTGTTAATGATCAGGATAGGAATTAACCATAGGTGTGAATGAAATCAATGGATGAATCTATGATCGAGTGATTATATTGGAGGAGATCTTTTGAATGAACCTTTTTCCCATATTTGTTTGTTTGTTTGTTTTGTTTTGTTTCTTAGGTTAGTTTAGTATAGTTTTTCCTCTTCAATCCCCCATATCTTTAGTTGATAGATATATTAATACTAGAAGCCTTTGTTCTCTTGGGTTCGACCCCTTACTTGCATGCTATACTTAGTTTGTAGTTTGGGTTATTTATCTTTGATCTTGGCACGACGACTTTAGCCGAGTCAGCAAGCCACAAATTGCGGGAACAAGATGAAGCAGAAACTAGAAAAGGAGCAAGACAAGAACAAGAAGAGGTCATGAAATTGTGTTATTTTGACTTTACTTCGAATTTCTTTTTATTTTAATTTATAAAAAAGCTTGCCTTATAATAGCTTTTCTTTCTTGGAATTTTTTGAGTTATGTTGGTTGACTTATATTGGCTATCTGCACACTATTTTTTTAATATATTTTCCTCCTTAAGAGATCTAGAAAAGATATGATATTTATAACAAGAAAGAGTGGGAAGTTCCACAAGATATGAATGAATAACAATAAGAAAGATATCACAAGATTTACATGCAAGAAAATCAAGCAATAATCATGTGTAAATATGGATAAATTGTAACAAAATCATGCAACAAATCAATCCAATATGGCCACAAAATTGCGCAAGGATGGTAAAATGAAAAAACTCCGATCGAATTCTTATTTGAAGTATCACTCTAAATTTTCAAGTACTCATTTGTGGTGGGGGCAAAAACTCACAAGTATGAATAACAAGGACTCAAGTGAGTTGTGAGACCCTGGATATACATATATATATATAATAACGCTCAGGGGTACTAAGAGCCTCAATCTAAACCGTTTGATTAGTATAAATTAATGGTTGAGATTAGATTAAAAAGAGTACAAAATTAACTTAAAGCTGAGATGTACTGGATTATATCCAAATTGAGAAAATCTCTCCCAACCGTATCCATATCTCTCATATATTTATAAATCCATAATCGGCTCTCTTGCTCTCTTCGTTTCAATCGACAGTCTCGATCGCCTTCTCTACAACCAAGTGTAACCCCGTCGGTAATCGAGAGTTGGGATCGGAAGAAGAGTGTTGGCGGAAGTGGCGCCAGCGGGGGGAAAGAAGGTGGCGGCTGTGGAGACGATGATGGCGTGTAGGCTGGAGGAGTTGTATAAGGGATAGAAGAGGAAGGTGAAGATTTCCAGGGTCATTTGCGATAACATTGGTAATGATTTTACCACTCTTCGTTTGACTAGCGTCTTGTCATTGTCTTGCACTGGTTTCCTAATTTTGATAAACTGATTGTGCTGAATTACTCATGTCTAGGTTTTTATTGAAACACGTGTTTGAACTTTTCTTGGTCTTCACTGCAGCTTCATTCTAAATTAATTTCAGGGAATTGTTCTGTATGTCAATTTGGAAAAGCTAATGAACACTAGTAGTTCTTCGGCAAGTTGGAGATCTTACTTTTTGAATCTGATATTACCAAAATGGTGCTTGCATATTCATGACATACATATAAGAATAGAGTTCCCTTTCTCTGATGAACCATTTGCTTTTCCGTTGGGATGTTGTAGAGCTTA
Source organism: Polygonum aviculare (assembly GCA_934048045.1). Classification (NCBI taxonomy): domain Eukaryota; kingdom Viridiplantae; phylum Streptophyta; class Magnoliopsida; order Caryophyllales; family Polygonaceae; genus Polygonum; species Polygonum aviculare. The sequence continues at coordinate 16,095,327 of OW204024.1, forward strand.
ATGTGCAATGCCAAAATCTGAAAAATAGATTTCTGGTGAGGGACTTTATTGGTGTATTTTATCTACCACTGAGAGAGAGTTCTTTTGAGATTGTTGCTAGTGGAATGGACCTTGCAATATCTAAGAGTTTTTTAGGTTTAATTATGAACTTGTAGAGCTTAATTATGATGTTGGTGCTTATGAATGTGATACATGAAGGCATAGGTTGAAGATGGGCGATAGCGATTGGTTAGGAGCCATGGATTGATAGCCCTTTGGGTTTAAAGTAGAGGGGGAAATGAAGCCATTGGTCCGTACGAATTTGCTTGAATGTGTGTCATAGTTTATGCATTCCATCTTCTTTTGCATTTCGATTGAGTTTCCGGTATTTACTATTTAATTTGCATCATATGTGTTTGAATATGTAAAGCACGAACACACTTGTCAATTGTGTTTCGATTGAGTTTGACACGATTTCCATTGATACCATATTTCAGAGTAACAGCAGATGGCAAATTCTCTCAAGATGAAAAGCAAGAACAAACGTCGGTTTGTCAAAGGTAGTGGTTTTTCTTTGAGTTAATTTCTTATGCATTATACCGTGTAATATTATGCAATATAGACTAAAAACTTTTGACAACCCCCTATACTGTTACGCAACTTGTTTAGTAAACTTATTAAATGATACATAAATACACATTTTTTAGGTTAATTTCTTATGCATTATATCTTGTAATATTATGTAACACTGGGTATGTTAATTTCTTATGCATTATACCTTGTAATATTATGTAACATTGAGTATGTTAATTTCTTATGCATCATACCTTATGCATTATACTTTGTAATATTATGAAATACAGACTACAAACTTTTTACAACCCCTATATTGTTATGCAACATGTTTAGTAAACTTATTAAATGATACATAAATACACGTTTTTAGGTTAATTTCTTATGCGTTATACTATGTAATATTATGTAAAACCGAGTATGCTAATTTCTTATGCATTATACCTTGTAATATTATGCAATATAGAGTACAAATTAAATAGGTTAAATATTATGCAATATATACAAATTAATTGGCGTATGAAAATATATAAATGACAATTGACATATGTAGTAAGTTCTTCGTACTTATGCACTATAAATTAAATAGGTTAAATATGGATTGATTTTACTGTTATTTATCATCGTCAATTGACTTATTCATTGGTGCATGAATCATAGTTGCGAGAATTGTTATTCACTTATGCATGTTTAGTTATTCACTTATGTGTGCTCTGTTATTACTAGTTGTGAAAATTGTTATTCACCTATGCATGTTTAGTTATTTACTTATAATTGTTGTGTTATTAATAGTTGCAAGAATTGTTATTTAATTATGCATGTTTAGTTACTCACTTGTGTGTTTTTTGTTATTAATAGATGCGGAAATTGTTATTCATGCACTTTTGTTTTGTTATGCAGTTATTCAAGAATGACGATCAAAGATATATAGATAAGCGGAGGTTGAAGACCATAACAATGATCAATTTATTTCCATTTATGTGTACTTATGCAAATAGATAAATGTAGTTATTCACATTCATTGTAGTATGTATTTGAGATCTACGTATCCTCATTTTTTCTTATGCAATGTATTACATTAATATATGCAATGTTTATATACGATTATTATTTTTCCTATTCATTGTCATCTTAATGTGTAATTATGCAACTAATGATCAAACATTATTCACATGAAAATGAAGAATTATGACCCTATAAATTTTTAAATCAACATATAGGTGTTATTATGTAAACCATTATACACACTTATTCAAATTGTCATACATTCTTATTAAAATCGGAAAACACGTATTAAAAAAATCTACCAGTTAAATTTTGAATTTTGAATTTGAATTTGAAATTAAAACCAATCAGATTTCACCCTCCATATTTTTCTCTTATTTTAATTTAATTATTAATAATTAACACATCCTTAAATTTAGAAACTTCCAAATTTAGTTTCAATTTGAAATTGTAGGATGGTCCACCCCAATTTTCCTTATTATAGACTCTCTTATCATCCATTGATTTGTGTTGATCTAACGATCAACATTAAGACTCTCTAGTACTTCTTTATAGCTAGTTCTCCTGAGCGTCCTCCTATATATATATATATATGATACCAGTTGATACGTTTCATCCTCCAAGAGTTGAGGTTGGTGTAAATAGTAAAACAAGCAACAAATGACTTAGTGGGCGAGACTATGTAAGCTTACACGTGCACACATCATAGGCCCGGCCATAATACTAAATGAAGCAAATGTCTTAAAATAGCCAAAATACAATAAGAAAGTTCTAGAAATGGAAATGTCTTTGGTGGCGCACTCATAGTCTCATGTGCAAAGGATCAAGCACACTCAAGTACGTCACATGCGATGCCAATATCAAGAGTGTGCCACTATAAGAGTGATAAGAAGTGCCATCTTGGCTAGGCACTCGTGCGTCTATGCCTCATGGAACTCGATTGCCACAATCATAGTGTATTGGGTTGCTTGGATCATGACCTTGACTCAAGCTTGGGTCACAGGGCCTTGGGCCTGGACGCTCATGGCTTCCTCCGCCTTGGTTGGTGACATGGATGGGAGTTGGCTCACATCAGCTCAACATTGATTAAGCATGCGGCATGCCATTTTGGTTCATGAATGGCCTATTCGTGGGTGATCCTTTTATCGACGGATGCTCCAGATGAGAACAAACAGGCGAGATGATGTTGACTTGTGCTAGTGTAGTGACCTCAAGAAGAAGTTCGATTTGAGGGGAGGGAGATCATTGTTGAATTCACACTGGTGAACTAGGGATGGAATCGAGAAAAAATTGATGAGATTTTTCGATAGCTCTAATCCGATGTTAGATTGGGTTAATCCCCCTTGGGTTTGCCTTATCATTCCACTCAATACGTAGGATTGCAAGGGGGTAATATACATGAAATATACCAAAGCATATAAACTATATATGCACAATATCCTACCGAATATGATCCTTGCTATCAGTAAGTAGTGTAATAATCGGCTTGACATTGGCATGATCCAAATGCGGACTCGGTCTTCGGAAATGTCAAAATGTATTCTACATGGTTCTAATGTTCCGGATCAAGGATTGGGTATGTCGATTGGAAATGGTGACAACACCTATTGTGGATTCATGCTTGGCTTGTTGATGGCCCCTTCTTCAAGCTGCTTTAATTCTAGTCACGGAATCTGAGCACGATTTTGCAGCGGAGAACTATCACTTGGATAACGAATGGAATTGGCAGCCACTTTCCAACGATTTTCCTTTTGCAATTTTGCAACGCCTCCCGTATATTAGTATCCAGGTTAGTACAGATGTTGATAAGATATACTTGAGTAATTCTCAATATGGCATATTTACATCAAAATCTGCTTGTGCCCTCATCATGCCCTCTGATCACCAAATCCAGAAGATGCAATATAGCCGAATAGATCAAGGCGCCACATTGTTCAATCGACTGCTTCTTTCAATTTCGACAATACAGCCAAAATCCACAAGGGCATCATTACAAACATCCAATACTAAAATCCCAAAACAGCATAGTACCAAGCCCTGCCAAGGGGGTCAAGACTAGTTCTCAGCCTGGCCAAAATACCTGCCTGAGATAGTCACCAGCATATTGAGCATTATGGCTTGATCATCGAGGTGGGCCTTGGCAGCTCGCAGCTTGGAACACTTGCGGAGCAGACCCCTGAGAGCAGCGCTGGTGTCGGCATCCAGTGGGGTGTCAATGGCTGCACACAGGCCAAACACCCATAAGCACCAATCCTTCCTCGACACTGCCTCATCCTCAAACAAACCTATTTCCCTCTTTAACATGTTCACCCTACCCACAGGGTCCATCTTCAGGATCCTCGATAATGCGGGGCCCTCACTGTCTCCGAAAGTCTGATTCACTACTACATCACAATTTCCATCGAGACGGGATATTGCCTGTTCCGGAGAACAATAGAGAAATCAGCTTGGTTAGACAACGGCTGCATGACTCAAATCAATCAATAAATCAAATACATACCAGCCTAAGCATTGAGAAATCAGAGAGGAATTCATCTTCCCACTCTTTCGAAGGAAGAACATGCTCAGGACACCTCTCAATTTCAGGAATCTCCGGCATATAAACACTCTGCTCCTTCATTTTAATTTTATCAAGCTTTACCACTTTGACTTTTGGAATCTGAGCAGCTTCCCACCTAACACATCGACAAGAAAACAATAAGACATTAGAGATAGCATTGGACAAAAAAAAGTGTAAATGCCATGCACACTTGGATGTAACCGACACTTGATAAATTTCTAATGGCAAGCAATAACTCCGATATAGCAAAAAGTACCTTACGCGTCGCAGATACTCCAATCCATCTTCTGGAGGTCCAGAATCAAAATCAGGTTCACCTTCAACGAAAAAGGCACGTCTCTGTATGTGCTCTTCATCACTATCCTCAACTTCAGCATACTCCTCAGACGGAAATTTATCATCGTCACCATTGTAGTTGTGGTCACACGTGCACTTCTCGGGTATTGGGATTTCAAACTCACCATCTGCAGCCTCTTTACACACCTCCCCTGACAATAGTCACAGATTTTAGCTGATTGAACAGTTCACATAATTATCATGCTACTTATGAAGCAGGTAATTTGTTGAGTCCACAGAGCACAAATAAATTCGTCAGTATAACTTTCATTATTCATTCAAGCTATTTGGAATTTATCTAATACACTCATATCACAGGGTTTTCTCAATAACTAAAACCAAAAGAAGAAATAAGCATTTTGGGCAACATAAATCAAACGCCTACCATTTCATCTGCACTTTTCAACTCAATGTGAAACAAGAATAGTCAACAAAGAGCTGCTACATCAATATATGAACTGGATTGTACAAAAATGGAGCTTGCACGGTACTATCAATAATGGATCCAACTACAGCACTAGTATCATGATCAAAGAAGGTCCTAGCAATGAACTTTGGCTAGAGATAATTTCACATAGCCAAGTAATTCAGGCAGCGTCCTCATCCCACCCTACAAATTGAGATAACTTTCTCCTCCCCTATAGAAATTCAGACAATTTCCTCCTCCCCATGCATAGAAAACCCGACAGTTTCCTCCTCCCCCATAACGATTCATACAATTTCGTCCTCCCCTCACTTGAGCCATACCTGTTACCAAAGAAATTTAAATCTGATCAAATTTTCACCGCACCCAATTTTCACAGAGATTCTATATGCACATAATAGCACCTCAAAACTCAATGGTGCCTTGCACAAAAGCTTCAATTTCATTTATGCAACTCAAAATGTCAACAAATCATACTAATCACAAAACATAGGCCTCAATAGGCAATGGGCTTATCCAGACAACACCACAAGGTGCAAAGAAGGAAATCATAATTCACAATAAACCACAGCAATTATTTAGACATTATCAATAGCTGTGGCAAAAAGTGCATAGAATCATGGATGTTACATTGGTAGGAAGCATGATCAACAGATTAATGTGAAGGTGAAAGCAAAGGAAGATAAAAGAAAGCATACCAAAAACGCAAGGAGCAGTATGCTTATTCAAGGCGGAGCCGGATTTCTTGTTCTGATGCCGGAAACAGCCCAATTCATCATACTCAGTCCTCACCACAGGAGGAAGAGCATTGTACACCTCCTGCCATAGCTTCTTCTGTCCTTTGACATTCCAATACCTCAACGCTGCCATTTCTTTCATAGAATACACTATCTTCGTCCCGTTATCAGTTCTTTTAAATTCAGGCCAGTTCTCAGCAGAAGCCTTCAAATTCGAACTGGTTTTGTTCTCATCTGAGCCTTTCTTTACAGATTTGGACCTCCTCCGTGGATTCTTCTGTTTGTTGGCTTCCGATCTCTTCTGCATATCGGAAACGCCAACGACGGATGTATCATCGATCAACTCAATCTCCAGCGAACGGCCAAAATCCTCTCTAAAGGCATCCGAAGGTTTTCCAGAATCCGAATCAGGAACCTTAGATTCAAATTCAGTAGGTTCATGCTTGAATTCAGCGTTTTCTCCATTTTGTTTGGAATCAAGGACTGATTTCTCTCTTGGAGAAGAAGATTGATCATTATCGATGGAGGATAGTTCAGTGATGCTTCGGGTGGGAGTGAGCGGCGAGTCGGAAGGCGTTGCTTCTTCCATGGCAGGACATCAACGGAGAGGAAACCAGAGGAGAGGTGTAGACAGAAGAATGAGTTCGCAGAACCAAAGCAGACGAAGCAAGGGTTTGGACAAGGGTTTTACCAGCTAAGCAGACGAAGCAAGGCTTTATTCTAAGCAAGGGTTTGGACAGGTGTACACCCTGTTAGATTAACCAAATCGAAAATGATGCATCTGATACGAGGGATAAGCCACCGAACTCAAAATATTGGGCTCATTTTGATAAAACTGAGGTCGATGGTGTTGGTGGGCCAAATAAATAATACTAAGGACGTAAAGATTAAAGCGTGAATTGGTTCGGGTAAAGTCGTTGTTCCCAAAATCAAAGATAAAACTCAAATTCACAAACTTTAGTATAGCATGCAAATAAGGGGTTGGACCCTAGAAAATCTGGTTTCTTATGCAAGTTTAGTTCAATCACGAAGACAAATAGGGGGATTTCAGAAAAGGTTTGTTATCAATATTAGCAAGCAGAGTTTATTCAAACAAGTCCACCTTTATAATCAATGATCATCAATTCATTCACTTCTTTATATTCTTAGGTCAAGTCCAATCCTTATCTTAATTATCCACTAGTCCACAGTCCTAGCGAAACTATGATATGAACAAGAACGCTTAATTCAAATCATGCAATGAATACAAGGATAATAGGAAATTGAATCATCCAAACAAGCTACGAGTCTCATGCACAAAACAATTATTGAATACTCTTCTCTAACCTAGTTCACGGTCCTAGATAAGAGGTTTTTTGAGAATAGGAAAGATGTTACAGGGAAACGCTTATAACAAAAAAGTCAAGATTTTTTAGTCAAAGCCAATCCAATGGTGCAGAGATGGACACGTGTTTTAATCTTGAGCTTTGAAAAATCTGTTGTAATTTCTGTTAGATGGTTGAGCTTTAAATAGCTGAGTTTCTCTGTAATTGGTATCCAGTTGTAAACATTTCCGATTTCCCTCTTTCTCAATACAGGTCAATGGCTTCCCTGGAATTGCTTTGTTGAACGTGATTCTTTAGCTATCGTTCATCAGGTATTTCCCATTTGAGTTGTTGTTTGAAAGAACATTAGCTCAAGGTTATCATTTGGTTCACAAATTAGGAATTGCTGTATTAAAGGTATCAGAGCTTCAGCGGTTCTGCGACAATGGCGGAGACAAGATCTCAGGCGGCTTTGCGAGAAACGGTGATGAGAGATGCTGAAGAAGCCGTTTCTTCAAAGTTTGAGGCGTTGGAAGCTCGTATGCAGAAGATGGATGCTGAGTTTAAAGAGAATCTGGCCAATTTGTTTGAGGCGGTTAAACTGATTTCACCTGCACATGGAAATGTGGTTCGATCGGAGCAAATTCCGGCTAGTAATGTTCAATTGCCGGCGATTGGAGGTGAGACTTCTTCTGCGAATCATCAAAATCCACCGAATTTTCAAGATCTGACTCGTGATCGACAGGGATACTCAGGTATGACTAGGCTTTCCAAGATTGATTTCCCTAGGTTTAATGGAGATAAAGTCAAGGATTGGCTCTTCAAAATTGAGCAGTTCTTTCTGATTGATCGCACTCCAATTGAGCTTAGGGTTGGTTTAGCGTCCATTCATTTTGATGATAGGGCTGCTACTTGGCATCAATCACTCATGCAGATTGATGTTGGTAAGGCTTTAGCATGGGATTGGATTAGGTATAAGGCCTTGATTTTGGAGAGATTTGGTGAAATTCTTGATGATCCTATAGCTGAATTGAAAAATTTGCAAGAAAAGGAAGGGATTGTTGAATATCATAATCAGTTTGAGATTATTCGGACAAGAGTCAACTTACCTAAGGATTATTTGGTGAGTGCATACTTAGCAGGATTGAGGCTGGATACTCAAATGCATGTTCGCATGTTTCAGCCTAAGACGATTAGACATTGTTTCATGCTTGGTAAATTGTATGAATCTGCTCATTCTAAGAGGATCTTTGGGAGTTCTAATGGTGCTTTCAGATCTGGTTTCAGTGGGAGTAAGAGTAGTTTTAATCAGAGGTGAGTGGTGAAGGTATATTAGGTTCTAAGCCTAAGGAATCATCTCCTGCTCCTAGGAAATTTTTGACGAGTGAGGAAATGAATGATAGAAGATCTAAGGGATTGTGTTATTTTTGTGATGAGAAATACACTCCTGGCCATTCTATGAAACACAAGAAAACACAACTTTACATGATAGAGATGGAAGATGAGAGTGTTGTTCTGGATATTGATCAAGATTCTGAGGAGGAAGAGATTTGTGAACCTGTACAGATATCAGTTAATGCAGTGGCTGGTGTTTCTGACTTTAGAACCATGAGAGTGAAAGGTATGCAGGGTCAGCAAGCTTTATTCATCCGTATCGATTCAGGGAGCACACACAATTTTATTGATAAGGGACTCTCTGAGAGGTTGGGTTGTAAAATGGTCAGTGTTGGTTCTACTAAGGTCATTGTGGCAGATGGGAGCACCTTACAAGTGCTTGGTTTAGTGGAAGGGTTTGAATGGACATTCCAGCAGGTTTCCTTCAGAGCTGACTTTATGGTGATTCTACTTGGTTGTTGTGATATGGTGTTGGGAATTCAGTGGCTTCAGAATTTAGGTTCAATCAAGTGGGATTTCAAAAATTTGACTATGAAGTTCAAGTTAAGTGGGAAGAAGTTGGTGTTGACTGGTATTAAGCAGGGGTCTGTTAGGGAAATCAAAGCTAAGAAGTGTGCTAAATTGGATAGTCAACCTATTCAGTTAGCCATGATTTGCTTGTCTCAGTGTGATCAAGTTGTATCTGCATTTGAACAGTCAGTTTGCTCTGTGTCTGTTGTGGATGTGAAGGGGAATGATTCGAGTATTAATGCATTATTGCAACAATATGATGATCTATTTCAACTGCTTGTAGCATTACCTCCTTTTAGGAAGGGTTTTGATCATCAAATTCCTTTAATAGAGGGTGCTAATCCAGTCAATCAGAGGCCATATAGATATGTAGTTTATCAAAAGAATGAAATTGATAAGATTGTGCAGGATATGTTGACAGAGGGTACCATTCAAGCTAGTTCAAGTGCTTATGCTTCTCCTGTGGTTTTGGTGAAAAAGAAGGATGGTACTTGGAGACTTTGTGTGGATTATAGAAAATTGAATAGTATGACAGTGAAGGATCGGTTTCCTATACCTTTGATTGAAGATTTAATGGATGAGTTGAGGGGATCTTCAGTATATTCTAAGATTGATCTAAGGTCTGGATACCATCAAGTGCGTATGCATCTTACAGATATTCACAAAACTGCCTTTAAAACACATATGGTCACTATGAGTATTTAGTTATGCCTTTTGGCTTAACTAATGCACCTGCTACATTTCAAGGCTTGATGAATTCTGTTTTTAGGCAATTTCTAAGGAAATTTGTCCTCATATTTTTTTATGATATTTTGGTATACAACTCTTCTATGACAGAACATGTACAACACTTGAGATGTTTATTTGAGGCCATGAGAGAGAACCAGTTATTAGCCAAGCAAAGTAAATGTTCTTTTGCTACTGACAGAGTAGAGTATTTGGGTCATTTTATTTCAGCCAAGGGTATGTCTACTGATCCAAGCAAACTCAGAGATGTAGCTAATTGGCCCATACCAAAAAATCTCAAACAGTGAAGAGGCTTTCTCGGGTTAGTAGGCTATTACAGAAGGTTTGTGAAGAACTTTGGTGTTATTGCCAGGCCTCTAACTGCATTAACTAAAAAGGATGCCTTTTGTTGGAATGAAGAAGCTGAAATGGTATTTGCTACTCTTAAACAAGCTCTATGTGAAGCCCCTGTCTTGGCTCTTCCTCAATTTGATAAGCCTTTCTTGGTGGAAACTGATGCTTCTACTCAGGGAATTTGTGCAGTTTTGATGCAGGAAGGCCATCCATTGGCTTATATCAACAGGCATTTGAAAGGTAAACAACTTCACCTCTCCATTTATGAGAAAGAATTGTTAGTTGTGGTCTTTGCAGTTCAAACGTGGCGCCATTATTTGCTTACTGGTCACTTCATTATTAAGACTGATCAGAGAAGTCTTAAGTATTTGCTTGAACAGAGATTGAACACTCCTATTCAACAGCAGTGGTTACCAAAATTACTTGAATTTGACTATGAAATTCAGTATAGAGAGGGCAAGGAGAATTTAGCTGCAGATGCTTTGTCCAGGATGGATGGTGAAGAGGTGTTACATATGGCTTTGTCTGTGTTGGAATGTGATATTTTGAAGCAGATTCAGGATGGTTATGCAGCTGATGTAGTTTTGACAGATATAATTGAGGCTTTAAAGGTTGATTCTAAGGCTAAGAAACATTATTCTTGGTCCAGAGATTTGTTGAGGAGAAAAGGGAAATTGGTGGTAGCTAATGATCCAGTTTTGAGAAGTAAGATATTGGAGTGGTTGCATTGCTCTAGTACAGGAGGTCATTCAGGTCGAGATGTGACCAATCAGAGGGTGAAGAGCTTATTTTACTGGAAAGGTATGGCTAAGAATATTCAGAATTTTATTAGAAGTTGTCAAATTTTTCAGCAATGCAAATATGATAACTCTTCATATCTTGGCCTTTTGCAACCATTGCCAATTCCTGAAGCTGTGTGGGTTGATGTGTCCATGGATTTCATTGGTGGATTGCCCCTTTCTTTTGGCAAATTTGTGATTTTTTTGGTGGTGGACAGACTGAGCAAATCAGCTCATTTCATGGCCTTGTCTCACCCTTATTCAGCTGCTACTGTGGCCCAGTCTTACTTGGATAATGTCTTCAAACTGCATGGTTTCCCTCAGTCAATTGTCAGTGATAGAGATTCAGTTTTTATGAGTGAATTTTGGCAAGAGCTTTTCTTGTTACAGGGAGTGTCTTTGAAAATGTCTAGTGCATACCACCCTCAAATTGATGGCCAGACTGAAGTGGTCAACAGATGCATTGAGACATACCTTAGGTGCATGACAAGTGATCATCCTCATATGTGGAGTAAGTGGCTTCCATTGGCTGAGTTTTGGTACAACACCTCTTATCATTCAGCAACTAATACCACTCCATATGAGATTGTCTATGGTCAGCCACCCCCTGTGCATCTGCCTTATTTACCTGGAGAGTCAAAAGTGGCTGTTGTTGCCAAGTGCTTGCAAGAGAGGGAGAATATGATAAAGATTTTGAAGTTTCATTTGCTCAGGGCTCACCATAGAATGGAGCAATATGCTAACCAGCATAGACAAGACCGAAGCTTTGAAATAGGTTATTTTGTTTATGTTAAGCACCATCCCTATAGGCAACAGTCTGTGGTTGTCAGGAATTCTCAAAAACTTGCACCAAAATACTTTGGCCCTTACAAGGTGTTGGACAAAATTGGCAAAGTAGCATTACAAGTTGCAGCTACCTGATTCTTCCCAAATTCATCCAGTTTTTCATGTTTCTCAACTCAAGAAGCATGTGGGAGATGTTTTTACTTCAACTACTCTGCCAAATGTTCTTCATGATGCTTTAGTTCGTGAACCTGAAGGTATTTTGGAGAGGAGAAGGTGAATAGACAAGGTCGAGCTGCCACGCAAGTGCTTGTGAAGTGGACCAACCAGCCTACTGAAGAGGCCACGTGGGAATTCTACTTTGATTTGGTTAGGAAGTTCCCAGATTTTAAAGCTTAACAAACCTTGTGGACAAGGTTTTTGAGGGAGGGGAGCTGTGTTACAGGGAAACGCTTATAATAGAAAAGTCAAGATTTTTTAGTCAAAGCTAATCCAATGGTGCAGAGATGGACACGTGTTTTAATCTTGAGCTTTGAAAAATTTGTTGTAATTTTTGTTTGATGGTTGAGCTTTAAATAGCTGAGTTTCTTTGTAATTGGTATCCAGTTGTAAACATTTCCGATTTCCCTCTTTCTCAATAAAGGTCAATGGCTTCCCTGGAATTGCTTTGTTTAACGTGATTCTTTAGCTATCATTCATCAGGTATTTCCAATTTGAGTTGTTGTTTGAAAGAACATTAGCTCAAGGTTATCATTTGGTTCACAAATTAGGAATTGATGTATTAAAATATGCATAGACAATATCCAATCCTAATTCAAACAATAGATCTAAGTCAAGTAAACAGGTTGATCAGGCTTGTAGAAGCAAACAAAGATCTTTTGATGAAACACAAGAGTATTAATAAGGACCTAAGGATAAAAAAGTTATCAGAATTTCACGATATCATAACAAGGCTTACTTGATTGAATAAACTCCAATGGAAGATTAGTTCTCCATATCACAAACAAAGCTAAAAGTTTAATTGAATGTAAGGTGAGATACCTAAAACCTAAGACAAACTCCTCCTTATATAGACCTAAAGAACATGCTCCCCGAGTTAGATAAGGAAAGAGGAAAAGATAAGAAAAAAGAAAGAAGATAGAAAAATGCGTCTCGCTCGAACTGCAACGCACCGCGCCCGCGCCAAGTACATCGCACCTGCGGTCACGTAGGGTTTCGTCTCTTTGTGACGGCTGCTACTGTGCCAGCGGCTAGGGAAGCGCGCCCGCTGGCACGATTTCCATACCGCGCCAACGGCATGGAAACCATGCCAGCGGTTTTGAGATAGTGGCGACACTTCACTTGAAATTTGGCCCGGAAAATCTCGTATTTTCACATCTTGTGTCTTCGGTCTTCATATTATATTTAAGCTCAAACCGTGCCAACGGCATGAAAACTGCGTCAGCGGTCCGCGGATAGTGGCGACACTTCACTTGAAACTTGGCCCGGAAAACTCTCATATCTTCACATCTTGTGTCTTCGGTCTTCATATTATAACTAATCTCAAAGTTTAACCTAAACAAACTCACTAAATCCCTAAAATACAAGAGTTAACCTGTACTAAAGAGAGCACATCACTAAGCACGTTTTAACGCGCTACCTAAATAAATTGTCTATAATATATATGTACAGACTCGCTTTGACGAAGCCCAAAATAAATCAAGTGGAAAAACTGTAAATACTAGTGCATTAGTCTCGTACTTCGAGCATTTATGTAACCGACAAGCAAAGCCCGGAAATAAGAAATTTTAAGTTGCGCATGGTCCTTGCGCGAGGTAGTACGTGTTGGAACGTATAAAATATGTGTAAACGCATACGTACAAAGGCAGAGGAGTTCGACAACGCGTGTTCGTAGGAAGCTTTGTGCCTTTGGTGTAAGCAAGCACGTCACCCAAAAAGTGGGTTTTTTATCCCACATCGCCAATTGGAAGACAAGCAGGCACCTCCCCGTCCTTATATATAAAGCTGTGGGCAAAGTTTAAGCGGTTGGAAAAAGGCCGAGTCCCGAGGCATGTTCTCAAAGGATGGGCCCCGACGTGTGGTCTTCTAGGAGATCGCACTATTTACGGGAAAGACCTTAAAAATTCTTATAAGCCTCCGAAAACAAAATAATAATACGTGGGGGGTGGGAGAAATCAAAGTAAGAAAGAGCGGTTTTTAGCGCGCCGAAAGGCTCGAGAGATTGTAATAATTATGTCCTGTATTTGGTTTGAGATTTTCGGTCTTAAACATTGGCGCCGTCTGTTGGCATCTTCTCATCCTAAAACCGTCTTGCTCTCAGGTTGTCGGTTAAGAATCACGCTGGTTAGTATGTTTTTTGCTTACATAACTAGCATGCATTGTTAAACTAGCATGCATCGTGGCCTGGGCCCGTAGCCCTCATCGCGGCCTTGTCCTGCGGCTCCATAGCCGCCTTGGCCCGTGGCCTTGGCCCGCGGCCCCATCGCGGCCTGTGGTCTCCTTGGCCCATGGCCCCATCGCGGCCCGTGGCCTCCTTGGCCCTCGGCCCCATCGCGGCATGTGTTCCTTGTGCCGTCAGCGCGTTGACCCCCCTAGTTTTGTCCTTTTGTGTTGGAATTTATTAGATGACGTCCGTTTTGAGCTTTGCTCACGGTTTCCGTTAACGCGCTAGGGATAGACACATGTTCGGTAGTGTTTTAGAGCATGTTTAGTTAGGATTTTCATGGTTTTTGTTTTAGTTTTAGTTAGTTTTGCTAGTTTTGTTAGTTTGTAGAAAGATTCGGATATCTACACCTTGTTGTGGTTTTTTATGGTAGATGTGAAGACAAAAAGTGTAGAGGAGGTGAAGACAAAGCATTGGAGGAGGCAATAAGGGAACTCATCCATGAGATTAGCCCCAAGAGGTGATGGGAAAAGAACACGTGAGTCCGGACAATGTACTGAAGTTGTTGTTTTGAAGCCTCTTGCTTGCAAGGGCCGGATCTGAAGCTACAATGGTCGCATTGAGCTGGTTTTGGTGTCATTGGAAAGCTAACTCGAAGAGCTACAATTCGTTTTTTTAATCCGAGTCCAAATTCCAACTCAAAGTGTGTCAAAACAGCATCTGAAGTGTCACTTGACGGCCAGTGTTAGAAACTCGGGATGATGCAGCCAAAACTCGGGCGAGTTTTGGAGGAACATCCCGAGTTTTTGCACCTGAGTCTCGGCCTTAGAAACTCGGGGTGTGCAGTGAAAATGCGGGTGAGTTTCTGGGTGTTATCCCGAGTTTTCGCCCGTGTCAGCTTGAAGCGAGATTTTTGTACGGGCCTTTGGGCTTTTGGGTTAAAACATCTTTTAGGTAGTATTTTTAGAAACTCTAAGATATATAGTTAGATATTATTTTCTAGGTTTTATTATCTCATTATTCTTGACTTTGGGATTATTGTTGGAGCTTTGAGAAGAAGAAACTCCTTTGAAAACTTTGTAAGCTTTTCAATGTCTTTCAGTAGCTAAATTTCTTTTGCTTAACTAGTTAGTTGAAGTTGTGAACAAAGTATTATTGTGAGGTTTGATTGTTCTTAATTTCTCTTGACTAGATTGTTTTCTCTATGCTTAATTGAATAAATTTGATTTAGGGTTTTGTTAGATTGGCCATCTAATTGAATCTCTAGGTTGAATTACAACTAGATCTTTCTAATTACCGGTTGGTGTTAATTAGATCAAAAGTAGAACCTGATGTCTCTTAAATTGGTGTTGTTTTATAGGTCATTTTCCTATGTAAATATGTGTCTTTTGTTCCTTTCCTTATGTGTTTTGTCCCTTTGATAGCTTAGATTCCGATTTTCTATGAGATTCGGAGACTATGCGAATTTTGTGCATTTTGTAGGTGTTTTAGCATGATTCGAGGATGTTTTGGAAGAACACCCGAAGGAGAGTCAAAGCACAAGTCTAAGGAGCGGAAGAGCCGAGAAATTCATGAAGAGAAGCACAAGAAGAGCCAAGAAGAAAAGGTGGCCAGAGACCAGGACCGAGTTCTATGAACGTCGGGCCCGAGATCGACTCCAGGACGTCGGACCGAGGTGCCAGCACATCGGGCCCGAGGTTGTTCCGTGTCGGTCCAAGTTGGCGGATTAAGGATTGGGCACCAAGGCACACAAATGTGATCTACCACTTTTGCCCCTCTTCTATTTTGGGCATTCTTATCTTCTAATTAGAAGGAGGAAGACAATTAGGAAGACACACCGCACTAATCACCTCTCAAAGGCTCAAAGAAGACTTGGAGAGCAAGGAGAAGGAGAGGAAAGGAGAAGGAAGAGAAATCGGTGGAGGAGAAGGATAGATCTAGGGAAAAGTTGTGAGTTTGTCTTTGTTTTGCTTTGCACTTTGTGGATTTGGATTGGAACTTGTGAATTCCCTTTGCTTTGAATGAAATTTGGGTTTGATTTGAGTTTGATGATTGAGATTGGTTTGCTTTGTGATTTGATTGCTTTTTACTCTTTCCATATGGAGTAGATTCCATTGATCTTGGGCTATGGGGGAAACCTCTAGCTAGGTTTGGGTTTGAACCCCCAATTGCATAGCCTTGAGTGCTTGATCTAGGAACCCACTCTACATAGAGCTACAATTCCTTGTGGAAGCAAGGGATCAAGGGCTTGTGATTGGAAAGAGTGAACGGAAGCGATCGATTGCCCATCACTTGACCTTGCATCGAAAGGGAGGTCAAATTCCCTATGGTCGATGTGTAGAAGTGGCGGGACCGAGGCGAACAACCTCGATCCTACAAGGATCAACACTTATTGGCTGAATTGCGGTGGAATAACCCTTATCTACTAGAGGAGGAACCCAAAAACCCAAGATCTATCTCTCCATTTTGCAAGGTTTGATTCATCCAGTACATCGGGCCTGACTTTGATTAGTGTCGGTCCCGAGTGGTTTCTCTTGTTTTCCTTTGTTTTAGCTTTTCTTTCCCTTTTTCAAGTCTTTTAGGTGCACTCAACGACCAAACTCCCGAGTGTTCGACACCCTACCTTGTGCTACTACGAGGTCGGATTATAAATTGAATTTTGAGACCCTCGCAATCCGAACCGATCAGAATTTTGGCGCCGTTGCCGGGGAGTTCTATTTGTTTGAGGTACCAAGTTTGTTGAGTCCTTTGATTTTGTAGTGATTTGGTGAGGGACTAGCCCGAGCCCCTTGTCTTTATTTATAGGTGTATGCAAGTTCGTTCCACCCAAGGAACACTTGAGTTTGAGCTTGTGAGTGATCCGGAGAGCATAATCAAAGAAGCCCGAAAGAAGAAGAGAATGGAGAACCACGCACAACATGATGATGAGTTGGTTCGGCTTAGGGCCGATATGGCTAGAATGCAACTTGAGGCGGAAAACTGAGAAGCCGAGGCAAGGAGAGAGCATGAGCAAAGATTGAGGCTAGAGGCTCAACTCAACGCTCAACCCCGGAATGCACGCCAATACATGCATCCGGAGTTGAAGGTGCCCGAGCCAGCTATTGTTTTACCGGAGGTTTCCAAGAACTTCGAGATCAAAACTCAATTCATATCTCTTATCAAGCGGGATCAATTTGAGGGACGCCCGCAAGAATGTCCAATTGAGCATGTGAAGCGTTTCAAGGACATGTATGAGACGATCTCGACGGATGAAGAGACGCTAGAGTATGTGCTACTCAAAGCATTCAAGTGGTCGCTTGGGGTAAGGCGGCACATTGGCTCGAGAGCCAAGCCCCTAGGTCGATCACGACATGGCGAGCTCTCAATGAGGCGTTCTTGATGAAGTTCTTCCCACCAATGAAAACAACGGAGCTTCGGAGAAAGATAGCAGTTATCCAACAAGGATCAAATGAGCCACTCTTTGAGGCTTGGGACCGATTCAAGGAGATGTTGCGCCAATGTCCAACCCATGGGCAACAACCATATGTGCTCCAAGATATCTTTTTCCAAGGAATCAACCCCGCCACCAAGGACAAGCTAAATCTCCACACCGATTGTGGATTTATAGACTTGACTCCGGAGCAAGCTTAGGAGTTACTTGATAAACTCTCCGACTATGAAGCTATGTATGGGGTGAGCCAAGCAAGCAAAGAAGCAAGAGTTCAAGGAGATGGTACGAGGAAGCTCTATGATCCAAAGAGTGAAGAGATTGATAAAGATGTAAGACTCCAATTCCTAGAGAGTGAAGTGACCAAGTTGAGGAGGCAAGTTCACCACTACAAGCAAACCACTAGAGCTTGTGAGGAGTGTGGATCCTTTGGCCATCTTACACAAGTGTGCCCGAATGAGAGCCAAGTTCGGTTGGCCGAGCAAATTGAGGAAGCGCACTGTGTTCGAGGGAATTATGGAGGAAGAGGTGATGTCTCTCATTTTGGAGGTGTTTTAGTAGTTAATTTCCCTTGTGAATATGTGTTTTTCATTCTCTTCTTTGTTAGTTTTGTTTCCTTTTTAGCTTAGTTACCGGTTTTCTTCAAGAGTCGGAAACTATGCGAGTTTGTTTGTTTTTGTAGGTAATTTGGCAAGAATGAGGACAATTTCGAGGAGCTTATGAAGGAGCCAAGTCAAGGAGCACAAGAGCCAAGCTAAGAATGAAGTGGAACCAAAGGAAACCAAGGAAGAAGACGAGGATCGAGGCCCTGGACCGAGATACATCAAGTCGGGCCCGAGATCGAGCACCCAGTGAACCGGACCGACGTTCCCAACGTCGGGCCCGAGGTCGTTCCGTGTCGGTCCAAGTCGGCATAGGATTGGATTGTTCCCCAAGGCATATTTTTAGCAACTTTCCATATTTGCCCCTTTCTAAATTGGGATTCCTTGGTCCCCAATCCAAGGAGAAGGTTAAGAGAGGTGATTAGTGATCAAATCAAGGGGTGAAGTGTGAGTGGGACGAGTGGCACACACAACACCAACCCAAATTCACTCTAAAAGGCTCAAGGAAGACTTGGAGAGCAAGGAGAAGAGAGGAGAAGGAAGAGAAGGAGAGATCGGTGGAGAAGAGAGGAGGAATTGTGAGTTTTGTACTTTATTTTGCTTTGATCTAGTAGAATTGAGACTTGGATTTTGTAGACACTTTGAATTTGAATGCAATTGGAGTTTGATTTGATGTTGATGATTGAGTTTTGCTTGATTTCCCTTTTGATTGTGCTTTTCTCTTACCATATGGAGTAGATTCCATAGTCTTGGGCTATGGGGGAATCCCCTAGCTAGATTTGGGTAGAAAACCCCAATTCCATAGCCTTGAGTGCTTGATTTGTGAATCCTCTCTACATTGAGCTTGAATTCTCTTGTGAAAGCAAGGGATCTAGAGCTTGTGTTTGGTAAGAGTAAGCGAAAGTGGTCTCGATCCCATCACAAGTCTCTAGCATCGAAGGTGAAGCGAAAGCTCCCTTGGGTCGAGGTGTAGATTGGAGGGATTTGAGGTGAACAACCTCGATCTCACTAGAATCAAACACTTATTGGTTGAATTGGGGAAGAATATCCAAGTCTAGTTGGGGGAGGAACCCAAAAACCCAAGACCGATCTACTTTTTGAACCAGACCGAGTTACCCAGAACATCGGGCCCGACTTGCACCACGTCGGTCCCGACCAACTCGACCTCGATCCTACCTCGGACCGAAGTGACTTGTATCGGTCCGAGGAGATCTCTTTTGATTTCCTTCGTTTTGTCTTTATTTTCTCCTCTTTTTAGTCTTTTCGGGTACTCTCGACGCACGAACTCCCGTGTGTTCGACACCCTACCTCTTTACTACAATTTGAGGTTCGGTTTTATAAATTTAAATTGTGAGACCCTCCGATCCCGGACCGATCAGAATTTTTGGCGCCGTTGCCGGGGAGTTCTACTTGTTCGAGGTGCATGCGAGCTAGTTCCGTCCGAGGAACCTTTGAGCTCGACTTTGTGTGTGACCCAGAGAGTATTCTAAGGCAAGCCCGCAAGAAGAAGAGGATGGCGGACCAAGCCCGAGATGAGGAGTTTGAGAGGATGAGAGCCGACATGGCTCGAATGCAAATTGAGATGGCAAACCGAGATGCCGAGGCCCGTAGAGAGAGGGAGCAAAGGATAAGGTTGGAGGCCCAAATCAACACTCAACCTCGGAATGCTAGACAATACATGCATCCGGAGTTGAAGGTCCCGGAGCCGGCCATCGTCTTGCCGGAGGTGTCAAGGAATTTTGAGATAAAAACTCAATTTATCTCACTCATCAAGAGAGAGCAATTCCAAGGGAGGCCGAATGAGTGTCCGATCGAGCATGTGAAGCAATTCAAGGACCTTTGTGAGACCATTTCCATGGATGATGAGACACTTGAGTATGTGCTACTCAAAGCCTTCAAGTGGTCTTTGGGAGGCAAGGCTTTGCATTGGTTGGAGAGTCAAGCAACTCGATCCATCACATCATGGAGGGCCCTAAATGAAGCATTCTTGATGAAATTCTTCCCGCCCACCAAGACGACGGAGCTTAGAAGGAAGATTGCTAGTTTCCAACAAGGAGCTCATGAGCCACTTTTCGAGGCGTGGGATAGATTCAAAGAGATGTTGAGGGCGTGTCCAACACATGGGCAACAACCCTATGTCCTTCAAGACATCTTCTTCCAAGGGATCAACACCGCCACAAAGGATAAATTGAACCTCCATACCGATTGTGGGTTCATAGATTTGCCGCCGGAACAAGCATGGGAGTTGTTGGATAAACTCTCGGATTATGAGGCGATGTATGGTGCTAGCAATGTGAGCAAGGAAGCAAGAGTCCATGGAGAAGGTCCGAAGAAGCTCTACGATCCCAAAAGTGAAGAGGTGGACAAAGATGTGAAGATCCAATTCTTGGAGGATGAATTGAACAAAATGAGGAGGAAGATGAGTTATGCCCAACAAACCACAAGAGCATGTGAAGAGTGTGGTTCTTTGAAGCATGGATGTCCTGGGAAGTCGAGAAGATGTCGGGCCCGACTTCCCAGGACATCGATCCGACATCCCAGCCAAAGCTCTGCCCCCAGATCGAGGACCAGAACATCGGGCCCGACGTGGTGCCTATGTCGGTCCATGTAGAGGAAGAAGTGAACGAGTCGAGCCGGTCCAAGGAGGTTGAACCTAACAAGATTCAAGGAGGCACAACTCTTCCTTACCCATCGAAGAAGCCCAAAGATGTTGTAGAGGGGAAGTTCAAGAGATTCCTCAAGCTTTTGCAAGGATTAAACATAATAATCCCCTTCACCGATGCTTTGAATGAGATGCCTTCTTATGCTATGTTTTTGAGAGAGATCTTGAGCAAGAACAGGTCTATAGTGGAGATGCAAGATGAGGTGAAGATTTTGGAGCTACCTCAAAAGTTGGGAGACCCGGGGAGATTTGTTGTTACCGTTGGCGTAGCGTCTCAAAGTTTTTAAGCTCTATGTGACCTCGGAGCAAGTGTGTCGGTTATGCCTATGAGTATTTGGAGGAGAGCTAACCTTGGTGAGATTGAGCCGGTTGACATGTCTCTCACAATGGCCGATGGATCCACCACCAAAGCCACGGGAATTTTGGATGATGTCCCGGTTCGAGTGGGAAAGTACTTCGTTCCCGACGACTTTGTGATTCTAGACATGAAGGAAGATCCCTTGGTTCCTATCATTCTAGGGAGACCGTTCTTAGCAACGGCGGGGGCGAAGTTTGATGTGAAGAATGGAAAGGTATCCTTTGAGATCGGAGAAGAAAAAGTGGAGTTTCACTTCAACAAGGCTTTGAACGAGTCGGACGCCTTACCCATCCTAAAGCTTGAAGCGAATGCTAAGAGAAAGAGAGAAGAAGTGGAAGTTGCAAAAGGAGAGGTACCTTTGAGGAGCAATGAAAGGATCAATGAGCAAGTTCAAGTTAGAGAGTTGATGGAACAAGTTGAGCATCAAGATGAGTTGAAGAGCAATGATAGTCCAAGGAACAAAGAAGAGTATCCTTACTCATATCCTTTTGATGTTAGAGATTCTTATATTTGCTTAAGTGATCTAAAAGAAGATTTAGGAGATAGTTACATATGCCTAAGTGACTTGAAGGATGATGTAGGTTTTGATGTTGTAGAATCTCCTAGAAACTCTTTGGATGTTTTTGATGTAGGAAAGAAGGACCAAGATGAGTCAATTCAAGAGGTGCAAGCTTATGCTATGGAGGAGTATGGTGCAAGAGAACCGGAGGGCCATGCCTACATCAACCATAAATGGTGGTTCTACGGATACGAAGGCAACGGCAATGGGCATGATAATGGCGAACGATTCACCATATTCCATCCGCCATGAGGTTGAGGTTAGAAAGTCAAGCTAATGACTTTAAAAGAGCGCTCCTCGGGAGGCAACCCGAGCCTAGTAGATTTCTTTTCGTAGTTTTAGTTTGATTTTCTTAGCTTAGCTTAGACTTTCTCTAATCATTCCCTAGCAAGTATTTTTGTGGATTAGTGGTGTTATTAGTGCTACAAGATTGAGTAGGGGTAATGGTGAAAAATAAATGGATTGATGGAAAAAGATGTGCAATAAATGGAGTAAGGTTGGTGTCAAACCAAGCCCCGGTCGAGGTGCCCAGAACATCGGGCCCGACTTGAGCATGTCGGTCCAACACATTGGTCAAATTCGGTCAAGAAAAGTGAAGATCTCCATTTTACCCCTTTGACCTAGAACTTGTCTTTTTCCCATTTAATCCCCTTTCCCTTACCTACCTATCACTTCCCTCATAACCACCACACCAAAAATACCCATCTCCCTCACAAAGCCTCAAAATCGGCTCCCTTCATCCCCACACTCGATCCATCCCTCTTTGCCCTCTTCCATCTCGATTCAACACCACAAACCTTCCCCAACATCAAATCCAAAGAGAAATCTCAAAGATCTTCATTGTTCTTCATCCCTCCTCTTGACCTAAGTGGAGAAAATTTGAGTTCTAAGTAGATTTGTTGCTTAAAGGTCTAAATCTCTTCAATTTTGGTATGTGCAACTCGATCCCTATCTATTTCTTTGAGGATTATGTGATTTCATTGCTTGGATTGAGTACAACCATGTTTGGTTGAGATTGAAGCTTGAGCATCAATGGTGGATTTGCATGAATAGTGAAATTGCTCTTTAATTGTTGATTATGCATGATTGAATCCCCTTAGAACTTCGATTAGTGATGATAGATGGTTGAAATTGGATTTTAGGTGCATGATAGATTGATTTTGGGTGAAATTGTTGGAGAAGACGAAGCATGAATAGGACCGAGATACCCAGGTACCTCGGGCCCGACATAGGAAGTCGATCCATCCCTTCGGACCGAGGTTGAGAGCACCTCGGGCCCGACGTCTAGAGTGTATCGATCCTATTCTGATTAGTCTTTTTCTTGTGTTGTCATGAGGATTCATCTGTTTGATTGTTGGTTATAGCTTGTTCACGATGTGATATATCTATTAGCTTAACCATTGCTTAGGAATCCTATGTACATTCATGTTGGATTTTGTGAGATATGTGTCTAGAGCCTAAGTATGGGGTAGTCATGTGTGTTAAGTTGTGAGTTGTAGATATGTGTGATGTTGTTGAGATTGTATGGATCTTATCTTGTAGCCTTTTGCTTTGAGTGTGTGTAGGTACTATGGAAACCCGTGCATCTTCTTCTCATATGGAAAGCACCGAAGATGGATGATGTGAGGTTTGATGATGATGATGTAGCCGAGAGCTATGCACGGTATATGGAGCTAGCTCACCACACAAGGTCGCTAGATTGGGAGTCCGTAAGGAAGATGGGGATGGAAGTAGCTCTCCCTCGTTGATACTCTTACATAGGTCTTGATGTAATGTTGAGGTGGGATAACCCACACTACCCCGCCTTGACATCGGAGTTCATGGCCACGTTCAATTGCACCTATGAAGGCGTGGAGGACAATGAAGGCATAATCACTTTCCAATTGGGAAATGAGACACAAGAGCTTTCTCTTAGAAACTTGGCGACCTATCTCGGGTTTCCTTTTCCAAGAGAGGAGGCCGGCGTGGACAATGAGAAAGTGAACTACTTATGGAAGCATGTAGCGGGGAAGAGTGAGATGAGGAAAGGAGCTTCCACAAACGAGATTGCTAGCCCTCTCTTCCGGGTTATGATTCGTGTCTTGGGGTGTGCCATCTTTGCACGCTATGAGTTGAGTAAACCCATGAAACAAGAGGCGATGTTGCTCTATGAGATGCTCTTTCAAACCGACAAGCCCTTGAACCTCACTTGGGAGTGGGTCAAGATGGTGCGAGACTTCCAAAGCACCTCTTGGATCTACTTCGGTGGGATGATAGCTCGCCTTGCTAATCGTCTCGAGGTCGACCTCCCCAAGTACACACCGGCACCTAATGGAGTGGAGTACATGAATCTCAGTACTTCAAAAAGGCAAACATCATCAAGGAAAAAGTCCGCATCACCCATCTAGCGCCTCATTCGAACTTTGATAAAGTGGCAATACCTTTGGGTCCCAAGCTCTATGATCTTTCAAGCTACTACAATTGGTTCCAAGTATGGGCCGGGAAGCCAAACTCATTCAGTGAACCGGAAGGGACAAGGGAGTGTCGTCGACGAGCTCAACACATTCGCTTCACCACTCCCCAATCCTCTCCGGATTCCGATGAAGATCCAAACAACTTCGAGTTTGCTAGAAGAGAGGCTATGGATGTGGATACGCTTCCGGAAGAAGATGAAGGTTTCCAAGGTTTGCTAGCCAACCTCCGAGCAAGAAACCAAGCTCCCACTCTACTAGACCGAGATGCAGGGCACGTCGGGCCCGACTTCCAACAAAGTCGGTCCGATGCTTTTCTCCCCGATTCGGTCCCGAGTCACTTTGAGCGCGGTGAAGGGAGCGGAGCTAGGCAAGAGCAACCCCAATTTGGCGGATACGAAGGCTACGCTCAATGGTATGGTCCCGGCATGCTCTTTCCCGAGCCACAATAAACGGTGGACATGTCATTTCTAGCCAATTAATGGCTCACCTTCAACTCCAACAAGCAAGCATGCTTCAAGAGACCCATCAAGTCAACCTTCAACAACAACTCATGTTTCAACAACAACAACAACTCTTTCAACAACAAGAAGTCTTCCAAGCTCAACAAGAGGAAATGAACCGAAACCTCGGCTACACTAGGCGCGAGGTAGACGACCTTAGGACGGTGGAGGACCAAAGGTGGCAAGTCCAAGAGAGCTTCAACAATTGGATGACCGGGAATTATCCTTCCCGAGAGGATCCATGGACAGGCCCGACACCTCAACTCCAACCACCGACCCAAGACCTCTACCAAGCACAAGTGTATGAGAGGGAAAGGCAAGCAAGGCTCCAACGAGGATATCGGCGGGAGCATCCTTTTGACTAAATCTAGACATGCCATCACGAATAAGAAATTGTGAGCTTTTCAAACTCTTCTCTCTTATTTTGAGTTTTGATTTCCTTGTTTGATGGGGACATCAATATTCTAAGTATGGGGTGGGGGTTAGTTGCTCATAGTTTCATGTGTTAAATTTGTAGTGTTTGTTTCCTAGTTTGTTTTGGGATGTTTGCTTTTGGATTGTGGTATGTTGGATGAAAGAATGATTGAACTTTATTTGGTTTGAATGGAGGAGTTTGTTTTGTTTTGAAATTTTTTTTTTTTTGAAAAATCCATAAAAATTTGGAAATTTCGGTTGAAAATATCAAAAATATTTTGTTTTGGACTAGGAATTCCCATCTTAGATGTCCAATTGAAGGTTAATGATGATGTGAGCATGTAAATTCCTTTGCATATTTTTGGATAGTTTATCCTCTTAAGATGGATGTTGCTTTTGATGTGATGTAATATCTTGCTTGTTTTTATTGAGCACATGAGTTCTAGGATGAGTTCTTATGCAACTAAGTATGAGTGACCCTTGTGAAGTTAGATTTTTGGCCATTTTAGGGATGCTTGTTCATATTTGCATATCCCTCATGTTTCTTGTGTGATTAGCTCATGCATGCTTAGTAAAACTTGCTATTGCGGTGTTTATCTATTTTCTAAGACCGTCATGAGATTTGTTTATGCACTGTCACATTGATTTTGAACTTTATGTTTTTAGTCACAAAATGTTCCATATCCTATCTTGAAGTGAAACCTTTTTTTTTTGTAGCCCCGTTCTAGCCTAAGCCTTTGTTTGAAACTCCTCAAAAATATGATTCCTAGCCTATATGACTTGACCTTTATGGGATTGGACTTTAGAGAGAAGGTTTGGAGTGTATTTGAAGAGTTGAGATTCTCTTGGGTTTGAGGGCAAAGAATGGTGTTATAAGTCAAGTAGGTAGTGCATATTTGTTGTACAAAAGTGAAAAGAAAGAAAGAAAATGCTGGAAAAAGAAGTGGATTGAAAGCAAAGAGCTTAAGTGAGAAAAATGGGTCCGACCGAGTTACACATGATATCGGGCCCGAGTTAGTGTGCAAGTCGGTCCAGTGCAAAAGTTTGAAAAATCCAACAAAAAAGCATAAGTGCAAAGATGAAGTGGAATGTTAATTGAAAGTTTGGGTTGAGAGGAAAAATGTTAAGTCTTTTGGATGAGTGAAAGTTGATTGTGAAATTTTGGTGAAGTTGGTGAGAGATTAGAAAGTTCAATCCCCATTGTAAGCACCACAAGACCAAAATGATTCCCACCTTGAGAAATACCAAAAGCCCCATGTGTGATTATGTAAACACATGATGAGTGATACACATTTTCATATCCCTAAAGTGAGGCTTAGTTGCATTTGACTTTATTCCTTTGAACACTTGATCATGTGTGATGATGTAATCTTGCTTGATTATCTATCACTTGTACTTGATTGATTTTTCATATGAGGCTTTACTTGAAGATTATGTTTCGGTCTTGCTTACATTGTTATTGCTTGAGGACAAGCAAGTTTAAGTATGGGGTATTCTGATGTCTCTGAAATTGGTGGTGTTTTATATGTCATTTTCCTATGTAAATATGTGTCTTTTATTCCTTTCCTTGTGTGTTTTGTCCCTTTTTAGCTTAGATTCCGATTTTCTATGAGATTCGGAGACTATGTCAATTTTGTGCATTTTGTAGGTGTTTTGGCATGATTCGAGGATGTTTTGGAAGGAGACCCGAAGGAGAGTCAAAGCACAAGTCTAAGGTGCGGAAGAGCCGAGAAATTCATGAAGAGAAGCACAAGAAGAGCCAAGAAGAAAAGGTGGCCAAAGACCAAGACCGAGTTCTATAAACGTCGGGCCCGAGATCGACTCCAGGACGTCGGACCGAGGTGCCAGCACATCGGGCCCGAGGTTGTTCCGTGTCGGTCCAAGTCGGCGGATTAAGGATTGGGCACCAAGGCACACAAATGTGATGTACCACTTTTGCCCCTCTTCTATTTTGGGCATTCTTAGCTTCTAATTAGAAGGAGGAAGACAATTAGGAAGACACACCCCACTAATCACCTCTCAAAGGCTCAAAGAAGACTTGGAGAGCAAGGAGAAGGATAGGAAAGGAGAAGGAAGAGAAATCGGTGGAGGAGAAGGATAGATCTAGGGAAAAGTTGTGAGTTTGTCTTTGTTTTGCTTTGCACTTTGTGGATTTGGATTGGAACTTGTGAATTCCCTTTGCTTTGAATGAAATTTGGGTTTGATTTGAGTTTGATGATTGAGATTGGTTTGCTTTGTGATTTGATTGCTTTTTACTCTTTCCATATGGAGTAGATTCCATTGATGTTGGGTTATGAGGGAAACCTCTAGCTAGGTTTGGGTTTGAACCCCCAATTGCATAGCCTTGAGTGCTTGATCTAGGAACCCACTCTACATAGAGCTACAATTCCTTGTGGAAGCAAGGGATCAAGGGCTTGTGATTGGAAAGAGTGAACGGAAGCGATCGATTGCCCATCACTTGACCTTGCATCGAAAGGGAGGTCAAATTCCCTATGGTCGATGTGTAGAAGTGGCGGGACCGAGGCGAACAACCTCGATCCTACGAGGATCAACACTTATTGGCTGAATTGGGGTGGAATAACCCCTATCTACTAGAGGAGGAACCCAAAAACCCAAGATCTATCTCTCCATTTTGCAAGGTTCGACTCATCCAGTACATCGGGCCCGACTTTGATTAGTGTCGGTCCCGAGTGGTTTCTCTTGTTTTCTTTTGCTTAGCTTTTCTTTCCCTTTTTCAAGTCTTTTAGGTGCACTCAATGACCGAACTCCCGAGTGTTCGACACCCTACCTTGTGCTACTACGAGGTCGGATTATAAATTGAATCTTGAGACCCTCGCAATCCGAACCGATCATAACCTTTAATCAATCTAGGACTGGTAGGACTAATTGATTAGAGAAGAGAATTCAATCGCATGTTAGATGTCTGGTTGCTTTGAATGCATGTTTCTATTGATACTTGGGTCTTAATGTTGTTGTCAAGTTGAATCTAGAAGGTCTTCTAGGTTATTTGATAATTAGGGTTGTTAGTACCCGTCGGGCTAATAACTAGAATTGAAGTAGGATTAATAATGTCATGAAGTTGGGTTATTAACATTTCGCAATAGAGTAGTCAAGGTAAAGAGAGAATTTTGATAATCAAGGATCAATAATCAAGTTCGCAATGGATATTAATTGGTTAAGCATATTTCTCATATATCTTACATCTCATCTTTGATTTTGCATTCATTAGTTAGTTTAGTTTTTGGATTAATTCCAAAACCCCCATTTTCACTCTAAGTAGCGTAACAATAAACACTGAAACTTGAGTCTCTGTGGGATCGACCCTTACTTCCATACTACATTAGTTGGGTAGTTTGGATTATTTTGATAGGTATTAAGGCGACTAAAATACCGATATCAAATTGGCGCTGTCTCTTAGGTTATTTGATAATTAGGGTTGTTAGTATCGGTCGGGCTAAAAACTAGAATTGAAGTAGGATTAATTATGCCATGAAGTTGGCTTATGTAATGTATGGGCTAGTATGGTAATAAGAGAGAAATTAGGCCAAGCTTGTAATTTGGGATAAGGGCCTATCAAACAGGCTAATCCCATACTGTACAAAGTATCCATGAATGTGAATGCACTTTCCTTCTTCTTCCTCTCTGGTTCCTAGCTACTCTTCTCAGTTCTTCTTCTTTCTTCCCTAATCTCTCTTTCCCTCCCTAAATCTTCCTTCTTTCTTCCTTAATTCCTCCTTAATCCTTCTCTAATCCATAGGGATATAACAAATTGGTATCAGAGCCATCGATCTTGTAACCTAATTCCCAAACAATCCGCATTTGTGTTCTTGATCGAATCCAACCTAAAATCACAAATTGAAGGCTTCTCGTTCGAATTGGCATCTGGATTGTAGCAAGCTGTTCGTATCCATCAAGAAATATGGCAGATGCTTCAAATTCGTGGGAGTTACGCATGAAAGAATCCGATCGGCGAAACTACCGGCAAATGAACGAGCTTCGGGTCGATATGGGTTTGTCACCAGTCACTTCCTCTAATTCCATGGAGGATCAGGTATATGACCGAACTATTCTTGTCAAGGTTCACGATATGAAGTATTCAATTACTTGTTGGGAATTGGAGATGGTTTTCGCAAGATTTGGGGCCTTAGAAAAATTGGAAACTTTAAGCCCTAGGAGTCAATTTCATTCAAGGATTTGTTTTCAGAGTGTAGAATCTACATGTGTGGCATTTGATTCTTTGAACCATAGAAACGTTTATGACTACTGTTGTGAGTTAGAACTATTTTTCATGAGAGATATCATGGTTGAACCTTCTAGACCTTCTTATTCACACCCTACGTTCATGACGGATACTCAAATTGATGAGTGTGTGTGTGAATCGAAGTCTCTTAGTATTCAAGGATTAGGGAGTTCTGGGTTAGATGCACAAGAAAATCAAAGCAACGAGACATTTGAAGGTTCAGGATTGTCGTCTGGAAAATGGAATTGCAAGGAAGTTGATGGTTTATGCCAAGAGAACCTTGATGTTGATATAAGTGATATGAAGGAACACTTGAGGACAAATTCTAGGCAGTTGGTAGATGAAATGAAGAGCTGTCATGAGGATGGTGAAGCTCCCAAATCTGAGATCAATTATGATAATTCAGCTACATACAAGGTGTATGAGGAAATGCCTAATAGAGAAATTGCATTGTCAAAGTCAGGTATGGAGTTTGAGCCACTTCACCTTCCACAATTGCTTGAGTCAAGAGTCTTGGTTTCGAATCAAACTGGATTTGCGGGTAATTCCTGCAACGCAATATCAGATGGAGAGCTTGTGTTCGAGCCTTTCGACCGGGGAAAACTAGACTTCGAATTGGATGGTGCTGTTGTAGTCTATGTGAATACAAGATCTATTGTTAGGTTGCAGGAATTTTTGCTGCAGAGTTTTGAAGTTTCTGGAGGAGAATTTGATCTGGGTGGTGTTGCTAGGTTGCAATGTTTTCTAATGCAACAAGTCGACAATTCTTGGAATCAGTTGAAAGAGGTTGTGTGTGCAAAGTGGGATGGATTAGTTTTGGTTTTTTATCCAGAAGGAGCGACTA
The DNA here is from genome assembly GCA_934048045.1 of Polygonum aviculare. Lineage (NCBI taxonomy): Eukaryota > Viridiplantae > Streptophyta > Magnoliopsida > Caryophyllales > Polygonaceae > Polygonum > Polygonum aviculare. The sequence goes on from OW204024.1 coordinate 16,125,234, forward strand.
GCTTGAATCTTATTGCACTGGATGATATCTTTAGCATTGGATATTTGGTTTTGCATCGCTCTGAGAAGCATACCAAAATCCTAAGCATTAGCAATGAAGAGTTTGTGCAAATTGTTGATCTCAAGTCAGAGGGGATTGTTACAGTCTTTGATCCTGGCAAGTTGATGGAGATGTTTGCTGTTTTGATCAAGTTACTTTGGAAACATGATAGATTGATTTTTGTTTTTGACCCTAGCGTTGTGCTCAGGAAAAAGTATGGAAAAAGTGCAAGAAGTGGCATTAGTTAAACTCATAGTCCACAACTTAAGAGTTGGAGGAAGTGCAACTATGGCATTGAAGCTTTTTGGATTATAACGGGTTTAGATTGCATTGAGCTGTGGCATTATTTTGCCTCCAATATTTGTTGAGCTGAAAAGTCAAAGGCTTGAAGTTGAGTGCATATCAAAGAAGCTCTTGTTGATTCAGTTTGTGGATAGCAAACAAGGAAAAAGTGACAGATTCAATTTGTGTAAAAGAAGCTCCTGTTGATTCAATTTGTGGCAATATTTTGCATTGTTTTTGTAAAAGCTTTGAGGACAAAGCTTTGTAAGGGGAGGGTAATGTAATGTATGGGCTAGTATAGTAATAAGAGAGAAATTAGGCCAAACTTGTAATTTTGGTTAAGGGCCTATCAAAAAGGCTAATCCCATACTGTACAGAGTATCCATGAATGTGAATGCACTTTCCTTCTTCTTCCTCTCTGGTTCCTAGCTACTCTTCTCTGTTCTTCTTCTTTCTTCCCTAATCTCTCTTTCCCTCCCTAAATCTTCCTTCTTTCTTCCTTAATTCCTCCTTAATCCTTCTCTAATTAATCCATAGGGATATAACAGCTTATTAGCATCCCGCAATAGATTAGTCAAGGTAAAAAGAGAATTTTGATAATCAATGATCAATAATCAAGTTCGCAATGGATATTAACTAGTTGAGCATACTTCTCCCATATTTTACATCTCATCTTTAGTTTCGCATTCATTAGTTAGTTTAGATTTTAGATTGATTTCAAAACCCCCTTTTCTCTAAGTAATATAACAGTAAACACTGAAACCCGAGTCTTTGTGGGATCGACCCTTACTTCCCTAATACATTCCTGGTTGGGTTGTTTGGATTATTTTGATCGGTATTAGGGCGACTAAAATACCGCTTATCAAATTGGCGCCGTTGCCGGGGACTCGGTTGTTTTCTTGTGTTTACTGTTTTGTTATTCTTGTGTGGACCTAGCTTACGGTCCACACCCGTGCTACTAATCTATGGCTTTGTTCAAATGTAAACAGTTTCAAGATGAGCAATTTCATTGGTACTTCGTTAGATTCCAAGATTATATGAATGAACTTGGTGCTCAAGGACTTCATATTAATACTAGAAGCTTTTGTATGGGCATTATCGAGGGTATGAATCATGAAACTCTAGAGTTGGCCGAATACATGAGCAATGGACGAATTCTATGTATGGAACCTATGGAGTGCTAGAATTTTCTTTGTTATATGGGTCGTCAGTGTTTATTGATCGAATCATCTTCATCAATACTCCAACCGGATGGAGCTCCTGACATTTCAAGAGCCCCTGAGTTAGATACTCAAATGCCTGTGGAGGAGCAATTCCCTACACATGAATTGGGTAAAGATGGTGACTTTGATATTCCATGTGATACTACTCATCTCGAGGAGACCATATATGAGCCTTGTGGAGTTTATATTGCTAAAGAAGAGGCCACCAAACTCAATGAGACGATTGCATTCCTTCCTATCGCTTATTCATCTGAAGAACCAAGTTTGTTGCATAAAGAAGAATCTAGGGATTTCCTTGAGCTCATCTTGATTGAAAGTGGTATTTCTGGTAAGAGATTTGTTGGATCGTTAGTCACAAATACAAGGGCGTCCTTAACAACGTTAAGGTCGTCCTTTACCTAGGCGTCCTTAATAGAGATTAAGGACGTCCTTGGTTCGCAGTGGAAATCAAAAGACTAAACAAGTAAAGACAATAAGTAAGGAACGCTTTTGATTTATAGAGGAACCACTCAAGTACCAACTAGTCCTTGAGTGTAAACCTCTACCTCCTTGGAGGATTTTGTAATAGCTTCTTTCCTTTCTTATTAAGTTTCCTTACAATACACTGGCGAGTAGTTACACTTCTCTGACACATAGAAGGCGTCCCTAAGTTCACTAGTAACAACTCCTTTAAGCCTTTAGAGTAACCTAAATCTCTCCAAAGGATGCTATCACCACGTCCTTACAGTTCTTCGTAAGGACTCTCTCACTATTTTTGTTCTTTTCTATTACAAACAGTTTGTGGTTTTGTGGTACGCTTCTCGCTCGATCTAACACCTAATACTCACTTGTTCTTGAGCTTGTTCTTGGTGTTCTTGAGCGACTGACAAATTCCCTGAATATTCTCTGAAGCGTCACATCACAATAAATGCTCTAGAAGAGTATTTATAGTGACATTGGGAAAGGGCGTCATTCTCTGACGATCATGCCCTTTGGGGACGTTGCAACAGTAATCGGCTTCCACGTGTCTCTATGATGATCAAGGAAGCTTACTGGCAATTCCGTTAGGCTTGGTTGCGGGATCTTCTTCCACGTGGAGATCATGATCAAAGCTTGTCTGGTGATGTCACTTTGTCGGCCAGCTTTGAAGGACTCCAGTGTATAGATTAAGGACTGTGTCCTTGTTTGTGATTTTGCCAAGCCGTTCATTGAGAGATGTAGCGTCCTTACTCCTTAAGGACGGCTACATGTAAAGCCACTTGTTGTCCTTTTCAACATGCGTCCCTGAAACACTTGGACAACTTATTAGATCAAGGTGAGTTTGTCATATCAAAACTAAGGGACGCCAGGCACAATGTTAATTACTGAAGGCGTCCTTAACATTGTCCCAACAAGATTTGATCCATTTAGTAAGTATTTTGAAAAGCCACCACTTTTACTGTTTTGGTTTGAGCATATGCCATGTTATGAAGATTGGTCAAACAAGTTTGACAAGTTGAAACGGTGTTTGAATGGTATGTTAAGTAGTTTCACTTTATGCTTGTGTTACTTATGTTTTTGTGAGATGAGTTCGCTGAGTATTGACAGGTTATTGAGGGCATTGACAACGTCTAAGCCTGTGAAATTGTTCTCTCGTCAAGCTAAGGACGTAAGATAAGCGCTTCTTGGGAGGCAACCCAAGTGATTAGGATAGTTGTTTTGATTCTTAGTAATAGTTTAGTATACTTTTGTCTTTGTTTGCTTTTTGGTTTTGTTTCTAGTTAGCCCGGCGTACAGGTCTCATAACTCAAGTTGCACATGTCATAGCTCGGCCACCGAGTGCTTCTGACCAGCACCTCAAGATCCGGATTAATAGATGACTTGGTTAGTTTTTCTTTCCTCTTTACTTTTACTTTACATTGGGGACAATGTAAAATTTAAGCATGGGGGAAGGGATTTCTTGCTTAGTCTTAGATTGCATTCATATAGTTAACTGCATTTGCATGTTTAATTTTTGTTTGCATTAATTAAAATGGGAAAAAAATCATTAAAAAAAAACTGAAAAATTAAAAAATCACAAAAATATTGCATTTTAGGAACCGAATTTCCCTACTTGACCACTTGTCTCTCTAAGTTAAGAGTAATATCTAACCCATAACTTGCTTGTTAGTTGAAGTTTCTTTGGATTGAAGCATAATTCTTTAAGTTATTAACTTGCTTGTTTTGGTTTGGATCGGTTTGGTTTTCAGTTTTTTACAGTTCATTGGAACCGATGAACATTTGTAGCCTATATGGTTTAACCCTAAACCCTAATACAACTAAGCCCACGTTCATGAAGGAGTAGAAATATAAACCGAAACGATAGTCGAACATGATGAAGAACCAAAACTAGGGAATCAAACTTTTGGGCCCAATACGATCCAAACCGAATAGAACTCTCGATCCAAGCTAACATTCATGAAAGAGTAAGAACATATATCGAAAAGATAGTCGAATATGATGAAGAACCGAAACTAAGGATCGTATTGGGCATAATGGCCCATAGGCCCAATTCGAGTTTGATTCCTTAGTTTCGGTTCTTCATCACGTTCAACTATCGTTTCAGTTTATGTTCTTACTGTTTCATGAACGTTCGCTTGGATCGAGAATTCTATTCGGTTTGGATCGTATTGGGCCTAATGGCCCAAAGGCCCAATTCGAGTTCGATTCCTTAGTTTCGGTTCTTCATCATGTTCGACTATCGTTTCGGTTTATGTTCTTACTCTTTCATGAACGTTGCCTTGAATCGAGAGTTCAATTCTGTTTGGATCTTATTGGGCCTAATGGCTCATAGGCCTAATTCGAGTTTGACTCCTTAGTTTCGGTTCTTCATCACGTTCAACTATCGTTTCGGTTTATATTCTTACTCTTCATGAACGTTGCGTTCAATCGAGAGTTCTATTCTATTTGGATTGTATTGGGTCTAATGGCCCATAGGCCCAATTCGAGTTCGATTCCTTAGTTTCGGTTCTTCATCATGTTCGACTATCGTTTCGGTTTATGTTCTTACTCTTTCATGAACGTTGCCTTGAATCGAGAGTTCAATTCTGTTTGGATCTTATTGGGCCTAATGGCTCATAGGCCCAATTCGAGTTTGATTCCTTAGTTTCGGTTCTTCATCAAGTTGAACTATCGTTTCGGTTTATATTCTTACTCTTTCATGAACGTTGGATTGGATCGAGAGTTCTATTCGGTTTGGATCGTATTGCGCCTAATGGTCACATAGGCCCAATTCAAGTTTGATTCCTTAGTTTCAGTTCTTTATCATGTTCGACTATCCTTTCGGTTTATGTTCCTACTCTTTCATGAACGTTGACTTGGATCGAGAGTATGTTCGGGTTGGATCGTCTTGGGCCTAATGGGCTCATAGGCCCAATTTAAGTTCGATTCCTTAGTTTCGGTTCTTCATCACGTTCATCTATCGTTTCAGTTTATGTTCTTAAATCTTTCATGAACATTGCCTTGAATCGAGAGTTCTATTCGGTTTGGATCGTATTGACCTAATGAGCCACAAGCCCAATTCGAGTTTCATTCCATAATTTTGGTTCTTCATCACGTTCGACTATCGTTTCAGTTTATGTTCTTAAATCCTTCATGAACGTTGCTTTCAATCGAGAGTTCTATTCTGTTTGGATCGTATTGGGCCTAAAGGCCCATAGGCCCAATTCGAGTTCGATTCCTTAGTTTCGGTTCTTCATCATGTTTGACTATCGTTTCGGTTTATGTTCTTACTCTTTCACGAACGTTGCCTTGAATCGAGAGTTCAATTCAGTTTGGATCGTATTGGGCCTAATGGCCCATAGGCCCAATTCGAGCTCGATTCCTTAGTTTCGGTTCTTCATCATGTTCGACTATCCTTTCTGTTTATATTCTTCCTCTTTCATGAACGTTGGATTGGATCGAGAGTTCTATTCGGTTTGGATCGTATTCCGCCTAATGGGCACATAGGCCCAATTCAATATTGATTCCTTAGTTTCAGTTCTTTATCATGTTCGACTATCCTTTCGGTTTATGTTATTACTCTTTCATGAACGTTGACTTGGATCGAGAGTATGTTCGGGTCGGAACGTTTTGGGCCTAATGGGCTCATAGGCCCAATTTATGTTCGATTCCTTAGTTTATGTTCTTCATCACGTTCAACTATCGTTTCAGTTTATGTTCTTAAATCTTTCATGAACATTGCCTTGAATCAAGAGTTCTATTCGGTTTGGATCGTATTGGGCCTAATGACCCACAAGCCCGATTCGAGTTTCATTCCATATATTTGGTTCTTCATCACGTTCGACTATCGTTTCGGTATATGTTCTTAAATCCTTCATGAACGTTGCGTTCAATCGAGAGTTCTATTCTGTTGGATCGTATTGGGCCTAATGGCCCATAGGCCCAATTCGAGCTCGATTCCTTAGTTTCGGTTTTTCATCATGTTCGACTATCATTTCGGTTGATGTTCTTACTCTTTCATGAACGTTGGATTGGATCGAGAGTTTTATTCGGTTTGGTTCGTATTGGGCCTAATGAGTTCATAGGCCCAATTCAAGTTTGATTCCTTAGATTCAGGTTTTTATCATGTTCGACTATCCTTTTTGTTTATGTTCTTACTCTTTCATGAACGTTGACTTGGATCGAGAGTTCTATTCGGTTTGGATCGTATTGGGCCTAATGAGTTCATAGGCCCAATTCAAGTTTGATTCCTTAGTTTCACTTCTTTATCATGTTCGACTATCCTTTCAGTTTATGTTCTTACTCTTTCATAGACGTTGACTTGGATCGAGAGTATGTTCGGGTTGGATCGTTTTGGGCCTAATGGGCTCATAGGCCCAATTTAAGTTCGATTCCTTAGTTTCGGTTCTTCATCACGTTCAACTATCGTTTCAGTTTATGTTCTTAAATCTTTCATGAACATTGCCTTGAATCGAGAGTTGTATTCGCTTTGGATCGTATTGGGCCCAATGACCCACAAGCCCAATTCGAGTTTCATTCCATAATTTTGGATCTTCATTGTTGGGCCACGAATATCTGGTAGCCCACGACACGCGCTAGATAAATCTGCGAGACGTTGATGAAGCCCAACGATGAGCTTCTAGAAGATATATCAAGTTACGCGCCATATTTGCTCGTTCAAGCGTAAGATAGGATCAAAATATATCTTGTGGAGTTCCCTTATATCCAATGTAACAAAGTATTCGAAACCAAACTAGAGATATTATATCTTAGACGATTTGTATCTATCTAGTGGCATATACATCTATCTAGACTATCTTGTAAAGATATCTTTTAGGCCCCTATATAAACATAGGAGGGGGGTCATACATTGGACGATATACATTCATACATCAATACAATCGAGCGCACATAAATTCTAATAACAATTTTCGCATTCTTTTCTTTGGTTCTTGAGTTCGTAAAGCTTAGTTCAAGCCCGATCTAGGCTAAGTGGTCGCCAACCTTACTTGGTCGATTTCTAGCTCTAACAATTTGGCGCCCACCGTGGGGCAAAGAATTTGGCAACTTACGAACAAAGAATCACTTGCTGTTCAAGTTTCTCATCAACAACGATGTCAGAATCTGGGGAGTTCGTGCCAGAAAAGAACAACGCCACCCAACAAGAAGAAATCTTGTCTAAACAACGAGAAGACGAGATGGCGGACGTTCGGCGTCGCATGGAGCTTCTCCAGAAGGAACTCGAGCAACAAAAAGGCTTCTTTGAAGCCAGCATGGAGCGCTTGACCAACGAAAACAACCAACTCAGGAGCCAGAACCAGTTACTCACCACGGCATGGCAGCCCGCCAACGTGCCCAGAAACACTGAGGGTCTGGCAACTCGGCTGAATTTCGATTCCGGAGAGGGGAATTCTGGGGGAAACAATGGGAATGACACCCAAGGCGGAGTCTTGAACACTCAACAGACGCCTAACCCCGAGAGCAATCATGAACAGATGACAAACAGGGAGATCCCCAAAAATCAGGTCACACCTCCGGGTAACACCTATAGAACCCGCTCTGGGAACGTATGGATAGCTGAGAACGCGTATACTGAGAGACACCAGGAGGTGGATCTGGACGCCATCATCCGAAGGAAGGTCATGGAGCAGATCGGGGTCATCTCCGATCAGGTTGTTAGAAACCACACCGGATACCAGCCGGTGCAACCAAAGGCCCACGACGGATACGACGAATCACCGTTCGTCCCAAGGATCGCTCGGGCCGAAATACCAAGGAAAGTCACTATCCCCACCATGAACCCTTACAACGGCACCACGGACCCTAACGAGCACATAGCCATCTACAAACAAAAGATGATGACTAGCTCGGTTCCCAGTCATTCAAAGGAGTCCGTGATGTGCAAAGGGTTTGGAACGACCCTGACGGGACCGGCCCTCACCTGGTTCATCGGTCTACCCAGAGGGAGCATCAAGTCCTTCGCCGACCTCTCGGATACCTTCCGAAGCCAGTTCGCGAGCAGTCGCAAATTTGAGAAGCAATCTAGCGACCTTTACCGGGTCAAACAGAAAAATCATGAAACCACAAGAGCTTTCCTAGATCGCTTCAACAAGGAGAAAGTAACCATCCCTAATTGCGACACTACTACCGCAATCGAGGCTTTCCGACAAGGAATCATACCGGATGGAGGATTGTACCAGGAGCTAACCAAGCACCCATGTGTTACTTTCGAGGAAGTCCAGTCGAAGGAACTAGCACATGTGCGATTGGAGGAAGATAGATCTCTCCGAAGAAGGTCGGCCGAACCCAAAGGCTCCGAGAGGAAAAGCGGCAACGATCGTAAGAGAGAATATCCAGAGCGAAGGCGATCACCCTTCGACCAGAGAAGAGGCAGGCGTGATCGATCCTACGATAGACACCCGGCCAAACGGGTTAATGTAGCACGCAACAAGCCGCCAATGGAGAAGGAACGCGATCCATTGCCACCACCTCTGGAGGATTACAACCTCAAAATCTCGCCATCGCAACTGGTGAAAAATCTCTACAAGATGGGAAATCTGGTTAGGTGGCCTAGAAAAGATAAAGCACCCAAGGCAGGGGCCGACGAGAATAAATGGTGCGAGTTCCACGACAACCACGGCCACTGGACCAAAGATTGCATTATGCTAAGGAGGGAAGTGGCACACTTAATCTCTAAAGGCAAGATCCGGGAAGCGGCTCCAGACGCCAGAGTTCCTCGCGATCTTCTAGATAATCCCTACTCTAGAAGGGCAAGCGAGAAAACACCTCCTACTCCGGAAAGGGTGGTGAACGTGATAACCGGAGGCTCAAGCGTATGTGGCCTTACTTACTCGGCAGCCAAGAGGCACGCTCGAGAAGGTTACTTGGGGAAGCCAACCCATCTGGAGAGACGACCTAGACAACCCACCGGATTGGCAATAGCCTTTGACGACTCCGACATTGAAAACCAGGTTGGACCTCATCACGACGGTTTGGTGATCTCCTTACACATAGGAAACGTCCTTATGAGGAGAATACTGGTCGACACCGGTAGCTCTACCAACCTCATAACGCTCGCCGCCCTCAAAGAGATGGGTTTATCTGAAAACGACATCCACAAGCAACCAGTCCCTCTCGTAGGGTTTAGTGGAGAAGTAAAACATACCACGGGAAACATAACCCTACAAACCTTTGCAAGAGGAGTAAACTTGCAAGTGAAATTCATGGTGATAGATTGTCCATCCAGCTACAACATGATTTTGGGTCGTCCTTGGTTACACGACATGAAGGCGGTGGCTTCCACCTACCACCAGACGATGAAGTTCCCTACGCCCAGGGGAATAGAAGAAATTCGGGGAGATTAGAGGCTAGCTAGAGAGTGCTACAAGACTGCTCTCAAGCCTACGGCCGCTGGGCCGCAGGCATAGCAATTACAGAGCGCTACCCCTCCTATCCAGACCCGAGAGGAAGAAGAAGAAGTGGAGGAGGTAGCAATAGGGGAAGGACGGATCGTTCGCTTGGGCATCGGATTAGACACGTCCATCAAGGCGGAACTTGTGTCTTTTCTGGAAAAACACCAGAAGTGCTTTGCATGGAGCCACGAGGTTATGACTGGAATTGACCCAGGGGTGATCACGCACAAGCTTAATACCGATCCTAGCTTCTCCCCCGTAAAACAAAAAAGAAGAAGGTTCACCCCGGAACGAATCCAGGCAGTTGACGAGGAAGTAAGGAAGCTACTAGACACGGGCAAGATCCGAGAGGTGAAATATCCAGAGTGGCTAGCTAACGTGGTGGTCGTCCCAAAGAAGAATGGGAAGTGGAGGGTTTGCGTGGACTTTACCGACCTGAACAAGGCTTGTCCTAAGGACTCTTTCCCACTCCCACACATAGACACGATGGTCGACGCCACCGCTGGTCATGAACTCTTGACATTCATGGACGCCTTTAGCGGCTATCACCAGATCCAGATGCACCCCGAAGACCAGGAGAAGACGTCCTTCATAACAGGACAGGGGACATATTGCTACCGAGTCATGCCTTTCGGCTTAAGAAACGCTGGTGCGACCTACCAGCGGCTCGTTAACCATATGTTCCAGAATCAAATCGGGAAGACCATGGAGGTATATATCGACGATATGGTGGTCAAGAGCACGATGGCGGTTCAGCACCAACAGCACCTCGAGGAAGCTTTCAACATTCTCGAAAAATTCAATATGAAGCTCAACCCTCAAAAATGCACGTTCGGAGCTCAGTCTGGAAAATTTCTAGGTTACATCGCGACTAAGAGGGGGATTGAGGCCAGTCCCGACCAAGTGAAAGCAATAGCCTCCCTGAGATCGCCCAAGAACATCAAGGAAGTACAAAAGCTCGCAGGGAAAATCGCCGCCCTTAACAGATTCATATCCAGGTCAGCCGACAAGTGTCGGCTGTTCTACGATATCCTCAAGAAAAACAAAAGCTTCCAGTGGGACGAACGGCATGAGAAGGCTTTCCAGGAGCTTAAGGGCTATTTTTCCAATCCATTATTGCTAGCCAAGCCGGTGCCAGGAGAAATCTTGCAGCTATATCTAGCAGTATCGGGAAGCACATTGAGCGGGGTTCTAGTCAGGGAAGCCGACGGACAACAGATGCCGGTTTACTTCGTAAGCAAGACAATGACTTCAGCAGAGACTAGATACACCCCCCTCAAGAAATTGGTCCTCGCCGTCGTCATGAGTTCAAATAAGCTTCGCCCTTACTTCGAATCGAATACGATCGCGGTGCAAACCAGCTACCCTCTGCGACAGGTGATGTAGAAGCTGGAATTCTCTGGACGAATGACCAAGTGGGCAGTGCAACTTAGCGGCTATGACATCAAATACGAACCTCGCAAGGCCATAAAATCGCAGGTCCTAGCCGACTTCGTCGCTGACTTCACACCTGATCTAGAGGAGGCGGCAAACACAAGCACACCCGCTCCTGTCCCAAGCGAGATACACGACACGTGGACGCTCAACACAGATGGGGCTTCCAACGCCAGAGGGATAGGGCTAGGGGTGGTCCTGGAATCAAGCAAGGGAGATAGGCTAGCTCAGGCCGTAAGATGTGATTTCGACGCCACAAACAATGAGGCAGAGTATGAAGCTTTGATTTTCGGATTAGGTCTAGCACGAGACCTAGCAATCCGGAATCTGCAAGTAAGGTGCGACTCTCTCTTGGTGGTTAACCAGGTACTAGGCCTGTTCGAGGCAAAAGATGAGAGGATGGCTCTTTACTTGGAAAAGGCGAGGGCATTGGCGGGAGAATTCCAGCAGGTTACATTCAAACAGGTACCTAGGGAGAACAACACGTCGGCCGACGCCTTAGCAGGTTTAGGCTCAGTACTAAATCCAAGTGAATACTCTCAGATCCCGCTAGTACATCTTCTTTACTCGTGATCGAGCATCCCAAAGAGACATCCATGCTACACACGCTCCCAGTAGCTAGCCTTGACGCACACGCTGGATCAAAGCCCAGTAGCTGGATCAAACCGTATCTGGACTGGCTAGTACACGAGAAAGCGCCTGAGGATAAAATGGAGGCAAGAGCTTTAAGAGCAAAAGCCACGCGATTCGTCGTCCACCAGGGCGTACTCTACCACAAGTCTTCGTCTGGGGTCTTGCAAAGATGCGCGGAAGGAGAAGAGATAGAGAGTGTTATGAAAGAGATCCATGAAGGATATTGCGGGAACCATGCTGGTGGTAGGAGCCTGGCAAACAAGATACTTAGACATGGGTGGTACTGGCCAATGCTGTGACGCGACGCCACCAAGTATGCCCAGGAATGCAAGGCCTTCCAGCGACACGCACCAACTTCTCACCAACCCTCCGAGAGCCTACATCCAACCCTTACTCCTTGGCCCTTTATGAGGTGGGGGATGGATATTGTGGGAAAGTTACCTCCTTCTACGGGACAAAAGGTATTCTTCTTGGCTATGACCGATTACTTCTCCAAATGGATCGAAGCTGAAGCATATAGGGAGATCAAGGACAAGCACGTGATCTCGTTCATTGAGCGCAATATCCTATGCCGCTTCGGGATCCCAGCGACAATCGTTTGTGACAACGGTTCCCAATTCATTAGCCAGAGAATGAGAGAATTCTGCCAGGGATGGAACATCGACCTGGTTACATCAACCCCCAGATATCCCCAGGCGAATGGGCAAGCAAAGTCCTCAAACAAGGTGATCATAAGCAACCTGAAGAAAAGACTAACCAAATCCAAAGGCAAGTGTGCAGAGGAGCTACCCTACGTGCTTTGGGCTGATCGCACCACTCCCAAGAAAGCAACGGGGCAAACCCCCTTTTCTCTGGTATACGGGTGCGAGGCAGTCATCCCAGCTGAAATCCAGGTCCCAACCGCGCGATATGGTCTAGCCACGATTGACCAGAACCGGGAGCAACTCGAGGCAGACCTAGACACGGTCCAAGAGTTACGCGAATTGGCCCACCTCAGAGTAGCTCGATACCAGCAACAAGTATCCAGGAGCTACAACAAGAACGTAAGGGTTAAGGTCTTCCGAGTTGGGGACTGGGTACTTCGCAAGGTGTTCCAGAACACGGCAGAGCAAAACGCAGGAAAACTGGCACCTGGATGGGAAGGACCTTACAGGATTACGAAGGGCGTCGGGCAAGGAGCTTACCAGTTGGAATCCGAGGAAGGAGAACCAGTGCCTAGGAGTTGGAACGCCACTCACCTCAAGAAGTATTATTTTTAGAAACCCTATCTTTAGTTACTTAGTTTGATTTGCATATTAGAAGGTCTTGGATTTTCTTCTTTTTTTTGGGGGGATGCAAGGGGGGTTCCTGAACCATCACCCCACTTTTATTTCTAGATCATAGTTCTAGGGATTAGACCCAGTTAGTACACTGTTTTGCGTTCTTGTGATTCTTTTGAATTGTGAATGAAATTTATTACAAATTACTTCATTTATACACACGGAAAACAAGAATGTGCTTCTCGAAAGCATGCCTTTGCAAATCTCGCACGATACAAAAATCCACACCTGGGTACCCGCCTAGTAGCCCCGATCAAGCTACAAAAAGGCAAACATTCCCACAAAACTCGTGGACGTAACGATTAGGCCCATAAGTGACCTAGGCATTTATCGCCAGATATCCCATAAATCTCGTGGACGTAATGATTTGGCCCATAAGAGGCCTAGGCAAGTATCGCCAGTATTGCAAAACTCGCACGAACATTTGGATCCACGAATAAGGCAGAAGTCGCCTGACACATATGCTAGCATCGAACGGGTTAATCCACACCTACTAACTGGTTGTACAACCCAGATATACTATCAACATTCGACGTCACCACGCTAACGTTAGCCCTTCATATAAACAAGCTTGTTTCTTACGAATAACAACCACTACGACGCACTAGGTACCTACACCACTTCTAGCAAAGACAAAAACGCGCTTTTCTAATCACAATCTCTAGACCAAGGTGGTCCTTCTCCGGATAATACAAGGGGTAGCGAATTCGCCGTCAATCACATCACCATACTATGACAAATTTATTACCCGCATGATTACCAAGATTACATCTAAACTCCGACCCTAGGAGATACACATTGGCAGGCGTTTGTTTAGAACACAAGCATACTTTTTTTAGGAACATTCTTCAGGGTACAGTTTATAAATACCTCCCTAGAAAGACAAGGGGTACTAGGCCCCCTGACAAAACCTATTCAAGCAAGACATCTCGTTTCTAGATAAGGCAAGTAGAGCCCTATCTAGGCGAAATCACGGGAGCTAGGTACGTTCCCGAAGAGTCAACTACGCAATAAGGACCAAGCTCCAACGGTTGGGCAAGATCGCTCAAAATGAGTCCTGAAAGCTAGATAACACCACCAGAACTATTCTTAGATGTTCGTGGGCAAACGTCTAGTTATTTCGGCAAGCTTTATCATAAGCAGAAAATACCCATAGCTAGATAAAACGGGGCCATACAAAGGGCCTACGAATAAAAAGATCCATACACTAGGGGTACAAAGTTTTCCCCCAGAAAGAGTCAAAGTCTTGGCACCCGGGCCACACTAGAACCATTATCAAGTTTTTGGCAAATAACATTGCCAGAGAAAGTACTTAAACCAAAGACAATCAAAAAACAGAGGTCACTTAGCCGGAGAAGGGGTTTGCAATGAGAGTTGCTCGTCTTTGTCTTTTTGCTGGATAACGTCGCTGGAACCAACGGCCGGGATATCGTCCATCGGAGCTGTAGAGTTGGCGTCATCGTCTAGGTCTTCATCAGGCAAGAAGTCTTCTCCTGGGACCTTCGAGCCAGGAGGGAACAAGGCTTCGAAGGTGGACTTCAGCTCCTCCAAGTTCCACCGGTCACTCTCTCCATTGGCGACACTCTCTAGAACTTCAATCTTGGCCTTGGTAGAATAGTACGTGCCGATCCTTACCACCTGCTGCGTGAACTCACTTGCGGCCTCCTGAAGCTCGACAACCTTTTCTGGTTTGAGAGGATACCTCTTCTTGCAACTTGGCGACTTGAGCTCGGTGGGAGCCTAAGGCCTCTTCAAGGATGCGGTTCTGACGACCGGCTTCCAGCACTGCCTCCGAGGCCTGTCTCTCCTTAGTCTTCAGCACACTAAGCTCCCTCATGAACACATCCATGGCCAGAGCAAATTCTTGAGTTGCCTACAAGCAACGATAAATAAAAGAAGAAAAGTCATCGTCACGACAGTAGAAAATTAGTTTGACAAATGAAAGAGAGCGTGTAAACGTACCTTCTTCATAGTCGCCCTAGATTGCGTCAGTGCTCGCTCCACTCCACCCTTGACAGAGGTGGCCCTGGCCTCACTGGAAGTAGATTCTAGCACGGCACCCCAGAAATCCGGGGGGTCGTCTTTGGAAAGATCTACGGTGGGAGGGTCCTCTAGTTTACGCTTCTGGGAGGGGCGTTCTTGCTGGACTTCTTTCTTTGGCACCAGAGGGGGGTTCGAGTTGCGGGATCTCAGCATCCGCTGTAACATAACATCGGTGGAGGCATTCCTTTCGCGACCTAACTATACCACAGACAAGGGGTTTGAACCCATTCTCTACTGAAAAATCTATCTGGTATGAAGAAAGGAAAAATTACTGGAAACTTACCAGAGTTGGTGGGCTTGGAGGTGCTCGACATTTTGACGACGGAGGGTGAGATTTCCGGCTCTGTAGTCTCGTGACTAGAGTCCTGGGGCTGGTCCTCCACTTTGGGCTTCTCTGGCTCGTTAAAAACTTTGCTGGGGGCACGATTCTTGGGTTCAGTAGACAACAACACCTTGATTAGTTTTCCACTGGATGATCTGGAGTTGAAATTCTTTGGCACTGCACAAAATGTCACCAGATGAGTGTTAGCAAGATACATAATCCAGAAGAACAGATCCAGTTATACACACTAGTAAAGACCACAAAACAAGGCTCTTACGGGTGGTATTCCAAGCATCTAGGAAAACGTCCTTATGAATTTCCCCTAGTTCACCCAGAGAGCGTCTTTCCAAGAAGAAATAGCGTGACTGCCATCCCGTATTAGGGTTCTTGACACCAGGGATCAAGGGGTCATGGGTATTTCTAGAATGGACAGAGATCCTACCCGGCCTGGAAGGTACTACTTTGTAAGCCACCAAGAACTCGCTTACTGTCATGGTTATCCCTTTCCTAGAGGCCAATTCATCTACACATCTAAGTATCCACCAGGTCGTGGGCATGATCTATGAAGGCGAGACCCCTAAATCCCTAAGGAAGTCCCTAATAAAAGGGGAAAACGGGAACTTTAACCCTATCGAGAATGGAAATTCGGTAAAACAAATCCACCCTGGTCGGATCCAATCGATTAGTTCATCCTGGGGGCAATAGGTCACGGTGTTGGCTGGAAACCCTCCCTCGGAGACGATTCTGGCTACGTCGTCCGGCGTAAGGTTGCACAGGAACTGATCTTGGGCCATTAAAGAATGTGAAGGAGCGAAGAGAGGGGTCTCGGCCATTGGATGAGGAAAGATGGGCAAGGGGTAAAGGAAAATCAAAAGAAAACGGAGAAACTTGGTTTAAAGGGAACAACGGAGGAAAGAAGATGAAGATGAAGAACGAGAGAGAGAAGTGTGTACCTGACTTGAACAAATGGAAGTGACGCCTATGGGCGAATAGAAAGAGGGCTCAGCGTTTTAATAAGGAACAATGATGACGCTCAGACTGCGTTTTCCAAGGCATCAAATCAGTGTTTAGAGATTTGGTTTGATTCAAATTCGAAATTTGAAATTCCAAGTTTGAATCAAAAGGGGTATTGTTGGGCCACGAATATCTGGTAGCCCACGACACGCGCTAGATAAATCTGCGAGACGTTGATGAAGCCCAACGATGAGCTTCTAGAAGATATATCAAGTTACGCGCCATATTTGCTCGTTCAAGCGTAAGATAGGATCAAAATATATCTTGTGGAGTTCCCTTATATCCAATGTAACAAAGTATTCGAAACCAAACTAGAGATATTATATCTTAGACGATTTGTATCTATCTAGTGGCATATACATCTATCTAGACTATCTTGTAAAGATATCTTTTGGGCCCCTATATAAACATAGGAGGGGGGTCATACATTGGACGATATACATTCATACATCAATACAATCGAGCGCACATAAATTCTAATAACAATTTTCGCATTCTTTTCTTTGGTTCTTGAGTTCGTAAAGCTTAGTTCAAGCCCGATCTAGGCTAAGGGGTCGCCAACCTTACTTGGTCGATTTCTAGCTCTAACATTCATCACGTTCGACTATCGTTTCGGTTTATGTTCTTAAATCCTTCATGAACGTTGCGTTCAATCGAGAGTTCGATTTTGTTTGGATCTTATTGGGCCTAATGGCCCATAGGCCCAATTTGAGTTCGATTCCTAAGTTTCGGTTCTTCATCATGTTCGACTATCGTTTAGGTTTATGTTCATACTCATTCATGAACGTTGACGTGGATCGAGAGTTCTATTCGGTTTGGATCGTATAGGGCCTAAGACCATCCACATCCTAGTCTTAAAATCTAACATTTTGCACTCTCATCTTAAAACCCCCCCCCCCCACATCCCATGTATTTGTAGAGTCTAAAAAGTTAATTTTTTTTACCCTCCGCTCAAATACCCACTCTACTTTAGAAGAGGCTAAAATTGATTACGGCCCACCACTTTATTGATAAACCAATAGAAAATTTGATTTTTACCTTTTTTTTTAAATCATCACACCAACTTTTTGACCCCAAAAAAAAACAAACATGTGATTACAGCATATTCTTCCGCACATTTGTCATAGAAACCCGAACATTTGTCACATAGACCGGAATACAAGACAAATAAACATGAACACTTAGATTACAACATATTCTTCCGTACATTTGTCACAGAAACCCGAACATTTGTCACATAAACCCGAATACAAGACAAATAAACATGAACACTTAGATTACAGCATATTCTTCCGAACATTTGTCATAGAAACCCGAACATTTGTCACATAAAACCGAATATAAGACAAATAATCACTCTAGTTTGATGTGAAATATCACTCTAGTTTTTTGTTTGATTCTTTTTTACGTGAAGTATCACTATTGTTTTTGATAGCAATAAAGTAAGAATTGACCTCAAAGTGGAATATCGATATTATATTCAATTTTTTATTTTTTTACATCGAAATGTGAGTTTTAAAAGAATGTAATCATCTATATTAAAATTACAATCTTATTCATAAATTATAAAAGAAAATTTAAGATTTTACTAATTTGTCACAAAAATAAATGAGATGAAATGTAATATAGACGGAGCATGGGATGCAGTAAAAATACATATAGACGGAGTGTATACGCAAATAAGTGTATAAAGAGAGTTCATAAATAAGATTATAGACGGAGTGGGATGTGGATAGTCTAACGGACTCATAGGCCCAATTCGTGTTTGATTCCTTAGTTTCGGTTCTTTATCACGTTCGACTATCGTTTCGGTTTATGTTCTTACTCTTTCATGAACATTGGATTGGATCGAGAGTTCTATTCAGTTTGGATCGTATTGGGCCTAATGGGCCCATAGGCCCAATTCAAGTTTGATTCCTTAGTTTTAGTTCTTTATCATGTTCGACTATCCTTTCGGTTTATGTTCTTACTCTTTCATGAACGTTGACTTGGATCGAGAGTATGTTCGGTTTGGATCGTATTGGGCCTAATGGGCTCATAAGCCCAATTTAAGTTCGATTCCTTAGTTTTGGTTCTTCATCACGTTCAACTATCGTTTCAGTTTATGTTCTTAAATCTTTCATGAACGTCGCCTTGAATCGAGAGTTCAATTCGATTTGGATCGTATTGGGCCTAATGACCCACAAGCCTAGTTCGAGTTTCATTCCTTAATTTCGGTTCTTCATCACGTTCGACTATCGTTTCGGTTTATGTTCTTAAATCTTTCATGAACGTTGCCTTGAATCGAGAGTTCTATTCTGTTTGGATCTTATTGGGCCTAATGGCCCATAGGCCCAATTCGAGTTTGATTCCTAAGTTTCGGTTTTTCATCATGTTCGACTATCGTTTTGGTTTATGTTCTTACTCTTTCATGAACGTTGACTTGGATCAAGAGTTCTATTCGGTTTGGATCGTATAGGGCCTAATGGACTCATAGGCCCAATTCGAGTTTGATTCCTTAGTTTCGGTTTTTCATCACGTTCGACTATCGTTTCGGTTTATGCTCTTACTCTTTCATGAACGTTGGATTGGATCGGGAGTTCTATTCGGTTTGGATTGTATTGGGCCTAATGGGACCATAGGCCCAATTCAAGTTTGATTCCTTAGTTTCAGTTCTTTATCATGTTCGACTATCCTTTCGGTTTATGTTCTTACTCTTTCATGAACGTTGACTTGGATCGAGAGTTCTATTCGGTTTGGATCGTATTAGGCCTAATGGGCTCATAGGCCCAATTTAAGTTCGATTCCTTAGTTTCGGTTTTTTATCATGTTCGACTATCCTTTCGGTTTATGTTTTTACTCTTTCATGAATGTTAGCTTGGATCGAGAGTTCTATTCGGTTTGGATCGTATTGGGCCTAATAGGCTCATAGGCCCAATCTAAGTTCAATTACTTAGTTTCAGTTCTTCATCACGTTCGACCACGTTTTGGTTTATGCTTTTATTCCTTCATGATTGTGGGCTTAGGCATATAAGGGTTTAGGGTTAAACCATATAGGCTAGGGTTATTCATCGGTTCCAATGAACCGAAATAAGCCTAAAACCAAGCCGATCCAAACCGAACGGAACCGAAACCGAGCTAGTTCGGGTCGGTCTTCGGTTCATGTTTTGAACTACTTCGGTTTTCGATTGGAGTCAGTTTGTATCTCGGTTCGGTTCAGGTAAACCGAACCAAATTAACACATACCCATTATAGCTAAAATACCTATTAAATTTATTTATATAAATTTAATAGATTTCTAAAGCTATATAAATTTAATTTTTAAACTCATAATAAAACTATCAACTTAAAATTTCAAATCTTATATATTACTATCTAAAGCTCCACACTTTGAAAATTATCAATGTGCAATAGAAAGTGAGGTGTGCCATGCATGAAAAGTGCTCAGAAAGAGCTTCCCACATTGAAATTTAGGGGAAATGAGGCTTGATAAGTGTTATAAATACATATGTTTCAAGAGTGTTTTAGTATGTGGAATATTAAGTTGTACTTGATTTTGAAGCCCATATTAGTCCATCAAGTAATGAATAATTTATTAAATAATGAGCTTTTAAACAATGACACATATAAGTTACTTTTCCACTCAAACCACCGGGACGATTTTGTGCGCCTACTATAGGCACACAAGACCCTATTGCACCTTGTTAGGGTGCACAACGCGTCTTACTTGGGCGCACAAGGTGAGCTCCCTATGGGTGGTAATTGTTTTTCCCCATTTTACCCTTGTATGCTTAACTTAGGCACACCAAACTGCATTTCTAAGATAGACGCATCAAATAATGTACAAATAGCTCAAAAATAGTATATGAATAGCTATGGCCAAACCTAAAACCTAAAACCTAAACTTGAATAGACTGAACCGGATCCAGGCATGGGCTATATCCGTTATTTTGCGTCTTGCCAAATTACGGTTATACCCTACCAGTTAGCAATGGTCTCCTTATCCGTTTTATCATGTTTGGAGCCCCAGTTCTGACCACAACCCCAATTCCATCCTCTTCTTCCGCCATTTCCCTCCTTCTCTTGTCGCCCATTCCTATGTTGATAATCAGGGGGTTGTAGCTTCTATCTGAAGATGTCATGTTTAGTTCCCCAATTCAAATGCCAGCCAGATACCTTCTCCATTTACTCCAAGATTCGTCCGCCCACTTCCGCCTTCTGCTGTATGTGTTTCTCTTCTCAATTCTAATTATGTCTTCTGAATTCACAAAAATAATTTCGAGTCAATTTCAGTATCTCGTTGACTCAAGTTTAATGATTATGATGAGGCTGGCATTGCCAATAGTATTGGTGTAATTGATTTACTGTGGAGTTTGGAGAAGGGCTGTCCCGTTGAAATTTTGAAGCTTTTGCCTGTTTGACTATTTTAGCTAGCTCTTCCTCTTGTTTGGTTTGAGATTTTGTTTCCCTTGCATTGCAACTTATATAGAGTTATTGAAAAAAGACCAGGCATACCCAATTGGACTAATGAGCTTGGATGAAAAAGCCCTTCTGTCTCTCAGCACTCAATTGTATGTATTAGGAAGCAATCCAGTTTGACATATACTCATCTCCTTGCAGCAAAATCTTCCCGTCTTATTGATAATTTGATAACCGTGAACTGAGACTACATGTTTATCTCGGTGAAGCTTATTATTGGGCTGAATTCCTGACAACTAAATTTGCTAAGCTGTTCATCTCCATCCATCTTTTTTACCCCTACTAATGATTCTAGTCCGTAAATAAGTAGTGAACGAGGTTCTGGTTTTGTCTCTTGATGTAGTAATACTGCCTGTTACGAATGTCATCCAGTCTTAGTGATAACATCTCAAGCTCTGCCTTGATATTTAAGGGCCTTCTGTCAGGGTACTTGTATTTTTGCTGGCATTTCATTGTAGTTGAACGACATGTTTGAATGATGAATTGGTACCTCTTGGTCACTTTGCAACACCATTATAATTTAATGATTGAAATTTTATATATTTGGTGCTCTTTGACAGTTAAACATAAATCTTCTGTATGCATCCGTGTACAATGTATTGCCTCCACTGCACCATCAAT
Source organism: Polygonum aviculare (assembly GCA_934048045.1). NCBI lineage: Eukaryota > Viridiplantae > Streptophyta > Magnoliopsida > Caryophyllales > Polygonaceae > Polygonum > Polygonum aviculare. The sequence continues at coordinate 16,146,472 of OW204024.1, forward strand.
CTCGAATGCAGAAACTGCAGTTCTTGATAGGATGAAGCTACAAATACCTTCATTAGGTGGAGGTTCCAATGTGCTTGCTGCAGAAGGTCCATTGACTTATTTGAGAATGTCCAATGAGGTATTTTCATGTGCATATAGAAGAAGAAGCTTGGTGTACCTCTGTTCATTATGATTGTTTCTGTTGTTTTCCTTGTGAGACAGGCTTTTTTGAGGTGTTTATTATATTATTGAACTTACTAGTTACGTGTTGCTATTATGGTTGATTTGTCAAAATTCTATGTTGTATGAAAAAATGACTCTAGACTAGGGTGCGAAACTTTGGGAGAGGACATGAAGAGGAAAGGAAATACAGGAGGAAAAATGTTAATATTGCTTTATGTTTGAATATAATGAAGAGCCAGAAAATTTAGTCCCTTCAAGATTCTAGCAATTTGGTTCTATGTGTTGTCGACCCAAAACTGCAGATAACACACTTTCCACAACCGAACTGTTTCCTTGTAGCTACAAAAATCGCTCCTTTCTTAGTAAGTGAATGTCTAAGTAAATTGGTTCATGCATACGCACAGGCTACAATGGCTACAGAAACGCTTATTAACTGCAAAGAAGCTGTAATCGCTGCAGCTGCTGCTGAAGCTGTTGCATTAGCACGAGCAGCTGTAAACTGTGCAAAGGATGCAGCATCTCTGGCCCATGTTGAACAGGATGAGAAATCAGAAGCAAAATCTGAAAGTGCCTGGTCTGGTGGGGAGTTTTTCTGGGGAAAGAATCCTCAGCTCCTGCATAGTGAACAGGCTGCTGGTGCTACTGATTCCATGGAGTCAGAATCAAGTCTCATTACTGGTTACTCCATAAACTACAAAACAAATGAACATGATGATGTAGAGCCAACAGTAGAAGAGCTTGAACTTCTGCAATCACAATTTTCCGACAGTGCAACTGTTCGGTCAACCCGTCAAGTAGAGAGAAAAGCCAAGAGAGCAAAGGCATCAGAAAAAGCTGCTATTGTTGTTCCTGTGAAAACAATTTCTAATCGAAAAAAGCGTGCAACCTCACAAGAAATAAGGTATTCTGATCCCCTTCGTTATCTACGAGGAAGTTCCAGTGGTTCCAGGCTTCTAACAGCTAGTGAAGAGCAAGAGTTATCAGTAGGAATTCAGGTACACATCACAAGTTAATGCTAGTTAATCGTGAATTGTTTATTTATTATTTCAATTACAGTGTGTTTTGTCCCGATGTTTCATGTGCACTATTGCAACAATGCCAGAAATACATCTAGATCAATTAGGTTTCTATACATTTTGAAAATAAGTTAAATTATTCAACCTTTATCTAGATGAAATACTACGATTCAGGTTCTGAACTCTTACAGTTGCTTGACATTTTCAAATTCTTATAAGCTTATAGCATGCATAACCCCCCTTCTTATAGTTTCAGAAAATAATGATTTTGTTTCCTTAAGAAAGCATTGTGTCTACTGAAAACCCTTGCAACTTGAGATGAGGTGTAGAGAGGAAGTGATATATCAAAATAAAAGCTGCAATCAAGGCTTTGACATTGAAGGAGTTGGTTTTAATCATGAGAACCTATAGCTAATAGATTAGAGTAATTTTATTCTATATGAAGAATCATGGATACCCCCGAGAAATTTCCAATCTGAGAATATTTCTTATGACACTTTTGGTGATTTGCTTTGTTTTAAATTCATATGATTTGAAGCATTTTTCTTAACCCATGTCTTCTTTTCTGCTATTAAAAACCCAGCAATATATATTTTGTATGGATCTTATTGGGATACTAAAATTTGTTTGATAAAATTGTCTATATTCATGCGAATGCGATTTTCTATTAATTTGTCTTCAATTGGATGACCCCTCTCTTTTGAGGAAATATGGGTGGGCATATCAAAGTTGCAGTGAGAAATCCTGAGAATCTTTCTCTGAAGAACCCTTTCAAACTAAAATCATGCTTTACCCCATAACTCAACTATCGACTATGCATAGGAAAGTTACATCAGTGATCTGTTGTATTTTGCTTATCAGCACCTTCTGGATTCTCTTAACCATCTGAAATTTTCTTTTACTGGCAACTCTTCTCATAAATAAACTACTGAAGATAGTGAGAAGTTAAAAGGTTATTACGTTTGGTACAAGAATACGACCATGTGATGTGTTTGAAGGTTTTTTCAAATGCTAGCATTGTTTGATTTACAATCCATTCATAATCCTAAAAACTGCCTTAAAAATGGATTCGAGCGACCTTTAATAGGTAATGTGATGTACGAAGTGTACCTCTGCACAAGATGGTTATCCTATCATTGATTAGAGAACTTGCTTCCAAATCCACTCCATGGCCTCAAAACTATGGATTTAGGCAAACTTCAATAGGTCAGAATTCTGGCAAACTTCAATAGCGGCTCAAGCTGGCCTCTACACAACACGGTCATTCTGTCATTGATCTTTTCATGCCTAAATTAGTTGTTTCCCGTATTCACTGCAACTATGAACTCTTATGACAATAGAAAATAGTGGCCCATTTCATAGTATAACTAACAATCTCGTTCATTTTTATTTTCATAGTGATACATGCCTGTTCTTATACATCATTTACTTTGTGCACAATTGTTTTCCAGTCAAGTGCTTGCTCTTTTTGTACCAGCATAATTTATTTGAGCTTACCCTGTGATTGACAAAACTCTTATTCAGGACTTATTAAAACTAGAGAAGCTTTATAGGGAGCTTGAGGAACGAGGCCTTGGTGAACCTTCGTTTGTGCAGTGGGCTGCTGCTGCAAGAGTTGACCAGAAGACCCTGAGGCAACGACTGAGATATGGTATTCAGTGCAAAGATAAAATGATTAAAAGCAACATTCGGCTCGTCATTTCAATTGCCAAGAAATACCAGGGATCTGGGATGAATCTTCAAGATCTCGTTCAGGTTGCTACCCAATAACATCTGCAGTAAGAACTTCACTCACTGTTCTCTATGTTGAACGGACTCTCTAATCGGGAGAGCTTTTTTCCGTTTTTCTTGCAACTTTTCAGGAAGGATGTAGAGGACTTGTGAGAGGAGCAGAGAAGTTTGATGCCTCAAAGGGCTTCAAGTTCTCCACTTACGCTCACTGGTGGATTAAGCAAGCAGTTAGAAAATCTCTCACGGACCAGTCAAGGACAATTAGGCTACCTGTATGGTTTGCTATGTATTGATAAGACTAAGACTTAGCTTTATTATGCAATGTTGGCATTATCATTGACTCTATGATTTTTCATTGCCAAACAGTTCCATATGGTTGAGGCGAGTTACAGAGTGAAGGAGGCGAGAAAGCAACTATATAGTGAAAATGGAAAACATCCCAACAATGAAGAGGTTGCAGAAGCTGCAGGCCTTTCAATGAAGAGACTCAATGCTGTTTTAATGACTCCCAAGGCTCCAAGGTCTCTAGATCAGAAGTTCGGGATCAATGAGAGCCTCAAGCCTTCGGTGCGTCTTTTTCTCTGGTTCTCTTATAGCATTTTACCTTTTATTTTTCGGAAAAATGCTAAAGCAAAAAAAAAAGTGAAGTTTATAACATCGGTTTTTATAACCTATGCCCTTAGGAGATTTGGAAAGGATACAGTTGGATCTTGATTATTTAGGATTTTTTATAGGGCCTATTTTTTCCGATTAGAGTAATAGTTTACGAAAACAAAAATCCCAAGAATGTGAGAAACAAGTAGTTCTTCTTGTTTTATTATAAGAGTAGGGAGAAATATGGGGAAAGGACCTATTTACTGAGTGCATTTTTCACTTCTCAGGAAGTGATAGCTGACCCGGAGGCCGACACAACGGAAGACTTGCTGATAAAGCAGTTCATGAAGCTTGATCTTGCAAAGGTATTGGACACCCTAACTCAAAGGGAGAAGCAGGTGGTCAAGTGGAGGTTTGGGATGGACGACGGGAGGACGAAGACACTGCAAGAGATAGGTGAGTTAATGGGTGTGAGTAGGGAGAGAATAAGGCAAATAGAGTCATCTGCTTTCAGGAAACTCAAGAGTAAGAAGAGAACTAAGCTTTTACAGCAGTACGTCTACATATAAACTTCCCCTTTATTTGACCAACATAAGCTCAAAATGTAGAAATGCACTAGGGTAATTATCTAATACTCGAGCCTATATTCTCTTTTTTGCTTTTGATTTATTGTATTTTTTCCCTCTCCCTCTTTCCTCCTGTATCTGGGAATTTGTTTGTCGTCCCATGTATTAATGAAATAGGTTTTTTTGGCAATTATAGCTGCTTATGGAAGCTTGTTTAATTGTTTCTTAATGGGAAAAATTTATCAGACTCCTGTTAAGAATTCTCCCATGGCAAAACTTTGCAAGACCCTCGCTCTCAACGTCAATCAATGTCATTCTTCTCATCAAGATTGATACTAAAGATCTAGACTCATAAACATTATACTTTTGAATTTGTTGATTCACTTGGATCTTAAAGAGCATTCAATATAAGTCTCGTTGGGATTAAAGACAAATGAAACGGGTTTTAAATCGCCTAAAAAATGAGAAGAGGGATGATCAAGGGCTGCAAATTTACTATTGCTACTACAATGTAGGAATTCTCTGGAATAGTGACGAGTCATGAAATGACCTCACTGTGATGGTGTGTCAATATAGTCATATGCTAATATCCTCCTTCATTCCAAACAACCCAAGGCATAGTTTGGATCATAGTTCATTTTACAGAGCAGTACAATGAGGTTAGCTAGTTATCTTTGGAAGAAATGAAGGCAACATATAAAAGCTCGATTTTGAACCCATTCCCCTGCGAAGCGATAGCCAAGTTATATATGCTTAATTCGAATATGGACGGTTGATAATGAGATAAGTACCTCCTAAATTATCCCACCACAAGTTCAGAGATGAAGGCAACATATAAAAGCTCGATTTTGAACCCATCCCCCTGCAAATCGATAGCCAAGTGATATATGCTAAATTTGATTATGGAGGGTTGACAACGAGATAAGTACCTCCTAAATTATCCCACCACAAGGTCAGAGAGGTTTTCAACTGAATATGCATCTCAGCAACACAAGGAATTGTGCACATATGGTCTCTCATAAGTGGCGTGCGCAAGTACATGACATTCAGCTTTCGTCGATCAGTTTGTGTTGGATCGTAAGTCTGTTAGAATGGGCGTCCTTAACTGGGTTAAGGGCGTCCTTAGATGCAGCGGAAAATAGACTTAACAGGAAACGAGATAAGATAATGGACACGAGTATTTATAGAGGAACCCCACTAAGACCAACTAGTCTTATGGGTAAACGTCTACCTCCGCTTGGAGGATTTTCAATAGCCGTCCTTATCTTATTAAGAGAGAGTCCTTACAACTTAGGCGAGTCGTTACACTTCTCTGAGCTACGCGTCCGTCCTTAGCCTCACTAGTAACACTCCTTTCCACCTAACAAAGTAACCTAACTCTCTTAGCTATAAGGAAGCTATCACACACGTCTCTCACGGTCCGTTGTGAGAGACAAACTACTACTCTAACTATTTTGTGATTTGTTTTGAATTTGATGTGGTTGGACTTTCTTTCTCTTGCTTCAAGTTCACTTGATCTTCTTGATCTTCGTTCTTGTACTTGAATGCTTCGGGAGAACTTGAGAGAAAGTCTTCAAAGTCCACACCGCTATGCATACCCCTTGAGGGGTATTTATAGCGGAAGTGGTTCCTGTCCTCTAGCGTCCTCTGAGACTTGGCAAGATCATTGATCTTCCATCAACGGTGCGATGTGCATCTTGAGGAAGTCAACTCTGTTGACGCTTGGGAAGCCTCCGCGTGGGTAGGGGACCATCGCTGGGAAAGCGACATCTTTGGAGTTGTCTACACGTGCCCAAACAAGGGAAGCTTCCTTCTCAGGACTACGGCCGACCGTGATGTAATCATGTTGGGGCGGCCTTGATTTGAATTTGAACTTCGTCCGTATTTTGGCGCGCGTCCCTTCTTGATGAGGACGCCGTGCTATCTGCACAGGAACTTTGCCAATTACGTTCAGCTTTGGAAGTTCTGATGACGTGCGTCCCTGCAGCTTAGGGACTGCCGTTCACTTGTTGCCCTTTTCGCTCATGTGCGTCCTCTGGACTTTCCTGAGATCAACACTAGGACAACTTATTAGATACCATTGAGTTTGTCATTATCAAAACAAGGGACGATCATTATTGGTTTAGATATTAATGACTGGCGTCCTTAATATCGTCCCAACAATTTCCCCCTTTTTGATGATGACAAACTCTTTCAAACAATACGCACAGAAGTAAAGCTTTTAGCATGAGACACTACACTTTGATTTTCTTTTCAGCTTAGGTTGGCATGCAACACATTCTTTTAAGTGCGTCCTATCTTATTCTTTACTAGCGTCCTTTGGACTTGGCCGAAATTCCCCCTAAACACATGCTTTCTATGACAACTTATAGACAATCGCATCTCTGCAAAACTATACTTCCCCCTTTTGGCATCATCGAAAAGGAGAACAAGTTGAAAAGCATGCAAGCACAAAGTCATAACTAAAGAAAGGAACACTTAGACAAAATGAATCACGAATGTAATGAACTGCATTCACAAAGAGAGAGTACAATTATTATAGAAAGACACACACAAATTGTTCCAAAAGGGGACTGCGTCCCAAAGTCTTGAAAACAAAACAACAAAAGTTAAACTTTTTCAGGATTAGAAAGGGAGGAGAGATCATTTGCGGGGACGCTTGCCAAGGGCCTTGAGATGTTGCTCCTGAAGATGGTTGTTCTGTGCAAGGAGCTCGTTGTTGCATTCCAGAAGTTCTGTGTGTTGGTGGAGAGTGTCGTGAACCTGTTGGATTAGATCAATCATCATACACTGGTTCTCGATCATCATCCCCAACAGATACTTCTGAGAGTGCTTCTCAGCCTCATGAAGGACGCTCATACCATCGAGCTCATCTTCTTCTTCATCAGCGTCCTCATGATCAGCTGGCGTCCCTTCTACTTGAAGAACTGGCTTAGATTCTCCTTCCACAGGTGCAGTAGCAGAAACAGCGGCCTTAGCTCTGCGTTCAGCTTCCTTTTTCTCTTTGGCCAGTTGCCTCTTCACTGACGGAAGCGGCTCATCAAACCTCATTTTGCCAACTGGAGGAGCTGTAATCTGCCTAACGTCCCAATGGATTCCGAAAGACTGTTCTGTTTTGGGGACGTAAAGGCCTTGCTGCTTCAAAATCTGTTTCACCAAACCCGGGAAGGGGAGTGAGTGGCGTCCTCCTGTGCACTTGCCCATGTGCTCCAAGATAACCCGCGGCAAGTTGATGTGCTTGCGCTGTAAGAAGGTGTCCAAAATGATACTGTCGGTGATCTGGACAATGGACTTCTTCTCCTGGCGGGGGACGACCATGCGCACTATGAAGTGATGCGCAAGGATGCCTGTCTTGGAAAGACAATGGGCAACCCTATCCTTAGCAACTGGCTGTCTTCCGTTGAAAATGTTGTTGAAGATCTCTTCCTGGGAGAAACGGCCAAAGTTCTTGTTGGGCAGGTCATGAAGAGCATCCGGAGGAGAAGGACGCAAGCCGAGCATATTTCGGACGGTACCCTCAGCAACTGAGTACTCGTCCCCATCAATCTCGAACGTCCCTTGAGGCTTCCCTTTTACTTCAGATATTTCGAATTTTGAGTAAAAGCGGAGAACCTGTTTGGGGTCCACCTCGGCAGCTTCAGCACCCAAGTGCGTCCAACCCTGGAACTCCAGCAGTTCCAAAAACTCGGTGCGCTGGTTCTCTTCCGAGAATTGAGCGGTGAAAAGGAGTGGCGACAGAATCTTTTTGAGCCTTTTCTGCTTGGAGCCGTTGCTCACGATCACCTCATCACCAGCGTCTTCTTCTTCACCGTCTCCCTCCTCGTCCTCATGATCCTCATCCTGGTGAGGAGCATCGTCTTCATCGGAGGCTTCGTCCCCTTGCTCATGGGACTCGACCATGTCTGTGTCCTCAGCAGTGGACGCCTGTGCTGGAGGAGGCGCGTCCACAGCTGGAGTCCTGGCCAAGGAATCTGTAGGGACGGTTGAAGGAGGCGTCCCTTGGACTTGTGTACTTTCCTCAACAACCGGAGCAGGCGGAGGAGGAGGAGTGGAAGCTTCAGGAGGAGAGGGAGAAGGAGTTCTTATTTTTGCCTTGGTTGCGGGGGCAGGGGAGGTGCTAGGCGGAGCCACTGAAATTGGCTTGATCTTGAGAGGAGCTGGAGGGGGAGGAGGCGCCTTAGCAGGGGAGTCCTCTAGAGTGATAACTTTTGGTACAGAGTCCTTGGCCGGGACCTGTACTTGAGGAACTGCCCTTTGGACCTTTGGCATAGGCTTTGCCAGGTCCGCCTCAATCGCCGCCTCAAGCGGATCTGTAGTAGCCTCAGGAGCAGGAGTGGCGTCCTCTACCCTTGGTGGAGGAGGAAGGAGTTGTGGGATTGCCTGCAGGCTCTATTGGATCGCCTCAGCAATGGCGTCCTTTTCCGCTTGCTCCTGCCTAGCCTTCTCCCCTTTTTCAATCTGCAGCTCGGAGAGGCGGATGGCTGCCATTTGTTGTTCAGTGACGCCTTCCAGCTCAGCAGTCGTCTTGAGCCTTCTTTTTGGAGCGGGAGGCGGGGAGGAAGGGATTGGTTTGGCTTGGGAGGAAGAGGGAGGGTCTTCTATTTGGAGTTGTTTGGATGGGGAGGGGGAAGAAGGCCTTTTCCTTTTGTGGGAAGGGACAGAGCCGGCAGGAGCTACTATGAACTCCAAGATGTCGGGGAGCAACTTAGCAAGCTCTTCCACGGTTCCGCCGAAGGAATCAGAAATTATGTCAAGGCCCATGAAGGGTGGATTTTTGTGATTGGTTTCCCGGAGGCGAGGCTGGACATAGGTGATCATAAATTAGTGAAGGAGGCGTTGGATTTTTGGAGGGTAGTCGCTGATGGACGCTCGTAGACAAATATTGGCGAGCGTCCTTGGCTCTTTTTCTAGCCAGTCCTCAATGAGTGGGTCGAGGGGAGGACGGCGTTTTGGTTGGGCAGGGAGACCTTGGATAGAGCCTTTTGCGGAGTTTGCTGGTTCTGGCTCGGGTTTGAAAGGCTTCTCAAGGAATTGGAAGCGTTTTTGAGAGGGTTGGGATTGAGGGCGAGAAGATTGGGATTTTTGAGATGGAGGTTGGGATCTTTGTGGCTTGGGAGGGGTGGTGGAAGGGCGGCGCTGGGAGGTGTGAGAGGAATGCTGGTGGCGAGGTGGTTCCTGTCGCCCAGCTGGTCGACCTCTTGAGTCCATTAAAGACCGGCCTTTCACCGGAGGAGACTTCGAGGAACTAGGGTTTTTCGCCGCCGAGGAGGGATTTGTGTTCTTGGTTGCTCTGGTGTTGGCCATTTGAGAAGATGTGGTTTAAATAGATGAAGATTAGGGTTGAGAGAAGGAGATTTCGAGATCTGGGTTTGGAAGATTTGGCAAGATCTTGAGAGGTTACTTGATTTATGCAAACAGCAGGGAGGCAAAGAAGGTTTTTCAGAATGTGCAGGAGCATATTTATAGGAAGAAGACGAAGGGAAAGGGCAAGGGTAACGGGGTCCTTTCACTTGGTTCCTCCACCCGCACTCCCGCACGTGGCTTGCTTCTTTACTAAGTAACACAGCTGTTGAGCACTGTTAGCGCGTATCCCGAGATCTGCGTTCAACTTCTCTAAGACGGTTCACCTTCCCATTTTCAATTTTCAAACTTTTCACAAGTGCAAAGGACTCTTATCTCTGCGTCCTTTCAACACACAACACTACTTTACTCGGAACTGAACCACGGAGTCCCAAACACTGATCACAACCTCTGATTTATAGAACTCTGACCCGACGTCTTTCAGATTTTGACAAGCGTCCCTTTGATCACTTAGAGCAAGTTTTGAAAATCAAGCAAGTACGTCCCGTAAAGATAAAACAAAGAACGCTCATAGGACGCGTTTGCAAGATTCTCGGCTTAGGTAAGCTTAGAGTTCCCATCATTTCGGCTTGTAATGAGGGTAGGGTGATCAGGGATACTCTTTAGATGAAGAGCGAAGTGAATAGCGTTCAACTAACAACCAAAACATATGTCTTAGACTAGCGTCCTTTAAAGATGACCTTAAATGCATAACACGCTTTAAAACAAGTTCTCAACAAGACATAGCCAATCATAGAGGGAATAATAGAACGGGACTTGATCATTTAAAAGTTATCATCCCTAAAAGCAACCGGAGGTGCTCATAGGGACGTCTATCAAGTGCTTTTGTGAAAATATCGGCCACTTGGTCCTCAGTCCTAACATGATCCACTCTAATTAATCCAAGTTCAACATTGTCACGAAGAAAGTGATGTCTTATATGAATATGCTTCGTCCTAGAATGATGAACAGGATTTTTGGCAATACTTATAGCACTAGTGTTATCACAAAAGATAGAGACTGTGTTGAGGAACGTACCATAGTCTTCAAGTTGGTACTTGATCCATAGGACTTGTGAGCAGCACGAGGCAGCAGCAACGTACTCAGCTTCCGCGGTTGAGAGGGCCACGGAGTTTTGCTTTTTGGATCCCCAAGACACAAGGCACGAACCAAGGAATTGTGCCATCCCGGATGTACTCTTCCTATCTACCACATGACCTGCGTAGTCTGCATCAGAGTACGCTACTAGGTTGAGGGACGTCTTCCTGGGATACCATAGGCATAGGTCATCCCGTCCCTTGACCTATCTGAAGATTCTTTTGACCTCTTGCATGTGGGACTCCTTTGGATTTGCTTGAAAGCGGGCACACAAGCATACAACGAACATGATGTCGGGATGACTTGCCGTTAGGTATAGCAAGGACCCTATCATGCCTCTGTAGAGCTTTTGATCTACACTCTTGCCTTCTTCATCAGCATAAAGGCGAGTGTTGGGGGAGATGGGAGTGGCGGTTGATTTTGATGAATTCATCCCATACTTCTCGAGCATTTCACGAATGTATTTCTGTTAGTGAATGCGCGTCTCATCTTTGAGCTGTGTGATTTGAAGTCCCAAGAAGAAGTTGAGTTCTCCTATGAGGGACATCTCAAACTCACTACTCATCAAGTTCTTGAATTCCTCTACAAGTTTCATGTTAGTGCTTCCAAAGACTATGTCATCGACATAGACTTGGACAATCAAAACATCTTTAAGAACTTTCTTTAGGAACAAGGTTTTGTCAATGTTACCTCGTGTGTACCCATTGGACAAGAGAAAGGACGCAAACCTATCGTACCATGCACGAGGGGCTTGCTTGAGTCCATAAAGCGCTTTGTCCAAGAAGTACACATGATCAGGATGATCAGCGTCCTCAAAACCTGGAGGTTGAGCGACATACACTTCTTCCTTAAGCTTGCCGTTGAGGAAGGCTGTCTTGACGTCCATTTGAAAGAGCTTGAACCCCTTGTGAGTGGCATAGGCAATAAGGAGGCGAATGGCTTCAATTCTAGCGACAGGAGCGAAGGTCTCATCATAATCGATTCCTTCCTCTTGCCTATAGCCTTGAGCCACAAGCCTTGCTTTGTTTCTTGAAACACGGCCACTCTCATCAAGCTTGTTCCTGTAGACCCACCTTGTCCCTATTATGTTTTTGTTTTTCGGACGAGGGACGAGGGTCCAAACTTTGTTTCTCTCGAATTGATTGAGTTCTTTATGCATGACTTGGATCCAATCAGCGTCCTGAAGTGCCTCCTTTATGTTCTTAGGTTCAATTAAGGACACAAAGGTGTTGAAAGCACAGAACGCTATGTTGGTGCTATGGGACTGATTCACAGCTGATCTTGTTTGGACTCCTTTTGAAATGTCTGAGATGATTTGATCCGTTGAATGAAGTCTTGAAAGATTGGATCCCCTATGAGTGGCGTCCCTTGTAGGAGTACACCTAGGGTCCGTCCAATCAGATTCATCGGAGTCAAAGCCATCGTCTTCGTTGATAGGCTCAGTGTGTTCCCCCTCAGGTTGAGCGTCCACACTGTGCCTTTCTTCTCCTTGTTGACTTGATTCACCAACATCTACTTGGTTTAGCGACCAAGTTTGAGAGGGCTCTTGCTGTTCGCTAGGGATTCCCAATGAAACCTCATCGCGAGCTTCAGAGGTGTTCCTAGGAACGTAGTATTTGTCGGAGGAGCCTCTGGGATCTTCCTCATCATCTTCATCATCGTCCCTTGGAGAGGTACGACGTTCCTTCTTACTTGGTTCTTTCTTGTGAGACGCATTTTCTTTGAACACCACGTGGATGCTTTCCTCAAGCTTAAGAGTCCGTTTGTTGAAGACTCTATAGGCTTTGCTTGTGAGGGAGTATCCAAGGAATATTCCTTCATCACTCCTAGCATCAAATTTGCCGATGTTGTCTTTGCCGTTGTTGTGAATGAAGCATTTACACCCAAAGACTTTGAGGTGTGAAATGTTTGGCTTTCTTCCATTTAGGAGCTCATAGGACGTCTTTTTGAGCAAAGGACGAATCATGGCTCGGTTTATGATGTAGGTAGCTGTGGCCACGGCTTCTGCCCAAAAATGTTTAGGAACGCCGCTTGCCAGGAGCATCGTCCTTGCCATATCTTCCAGCGTCCAATTCTTTCGTTCAACAACGCCATTTTGTTGAGGAGTTCGTGGGCAAGAGAAGTTGTGGGAGACTCCTTGTTGGTCACAGAAGTCAAGGAACTCTGAATTTTTGAACTCCGTTCCATGATCTGACCTTAGGGCTTTCAAGCGCGTCCCAAGAGCAACTTCTACTTGCTTAATGAAGATTTTGAACATCCCGAAAGCATCTGCTTTTGACACCAAGAAAAGAACCCAAGTGAACCTAGAAAAGTCATCTACAATAACGTACATGTATCTTTTTCCACCATAGCTTTAGGTTTGCATGGGTCCACACAAATCCATGTGAAAGAGTTCTAAAGGCTTCTTTGTGCTCACTTCATTTTTGGATTTGAAGGACGATCTTGTCTGCTTCCCTTTGATGCAGGCTTCACATTGCTCAATTTGCTCAGGATCAATTCGGGGAAGTCCTTTTACAAGTTCCTTTTGATGAAGCTTGGAGATTGTGCTAGGTCCAGCGTGTCCAAGACGTCGATGCCAGAGATCGGCGTCCACAGCAGAGACAGATAAGCACAACTTAGATGCAGGCTTGAACCTTTGATTGAAGACGTAGACATTGTTCTCGCGAGTCCCTTTGAGAATAACTTGATTTGTTTTCTTGTTGATGAACAGGCACTCCTTGGAGTCAAATGTGACTAGGTTTTCACCTTGATCACATATTTGGGAAACACTAAGGAGATTGAAGCCTAGTCCCTCGACAAGACTGACTTTGGACGCACTGATGGATTGATTTAGCTTTGCGATTCCCGTCCTTTGATTCTTCCTTTGCCCTTGTTGCCAAACGAGACAGTTCCTCCCGTGGCATTTGATTGGATAGAAGTGAGATGGATCTGGCTTCCAGTCATATGATTTGAAGCGCTACTATCGATGATCCATGGGCTTCCTCTCACTTCCACCTGAAAAGAAGAGTTAGTTCTTTGCGACCCAGGCAAGGTGGCCCCTACCTGGTTCGATACATGGGTACAACTTCTTTATAGGCAAATGATCATAAACATTCACATCATTTGATCTTCTAGCATGCGTCCTAGGAGATCGAGTTCTAGTTTTTGGCACACTAACATGCGTCCTATCAGCAAATTTAGGCTTAGCGTTCTTACTGCCATTTCTAGCCTTTCTTCCATTTTCAAGATCCTGTTTCAGCTTAAGACACTCATACTGGTAGTGGCCACCTTTGCCACAATGCCAGCACGTCCTATAGTAGTTTCCAAGGTAGTACTTCTTGTTAGGATGTTGAATTCTATTTTCTTTCATTTTTTCAGGATCAACCACCTTGGAGCCATTTCCCTTAGCAATTTTCTTGTAGATTTTATGGCTAGTGGAATTTGTGTAGTAGTCCCTTTGGCCTTTCTCACCACTTTCGAGGACTCTTATGCGTTCTTCTAGGTTCTTTGTCTTTTCCTTCTCAAGTTCTAGTTCAGTTGTTTTGCTAGCTTCGAAGTCGCTGGGAAGAGAGTTCCTTGAGCCTGATTCATACCCTAGTCCCTTCCTAGCTGGAACAAAGACTATAGGATTCACAGGTTCAGTCATGGGACTCTTTCCTAGAACTTTCACCTCGCCCCTAAGATTTGCATTTTCAAGCTTTAGGCGCACAAGCTGACTCTTAAGGGACTTGACTTCTTCCTTAGAAGATTCTAGTTGAAAAGACATAGTATTGCAATTTTCACATTCCACAACAATATTCTCGGATTCAGTTTCCTCAAAACTTTGTTTCATGGCATAGCTTTCTTGCATGATCTGAGTGATTAGTTTGATGAGCTTGGGCTTTGAGCATTTTTCAAGAGAGCTTAGCATAGATTCATGAGTTACCTCTTGTTCAGATTCAGAGACGTCCTCTGGGGCGTCTTCCATAGCCATGTAGGCCACTTGATTATCTGGTTCCTCATCACTTGAGTCGAGATCGTCCCATGCGCCCTCAAATGCACCAAACAAAGCCTTTTCCTTTATTTCTTTTGATGTTAACCCTGTGGTACACTTCTTTGCCATGTGTCCCTTCTTGTTACATTTGTAACATATAATCTCCTTCATTTCAGCATCTGTAGGTTTGCGACCTTCTTTCTTGAAGGGCATCTTCATTCTTGGGACTTTGCCTCTTTTGTACCATGCACGGAGAGACTTGTGAAGCAGGGCTAGCTCATCTTCTTCAGAAATTTGTTCATCGGTCTTCCCTTTGCGTTCTATCGAAGCCTGAAGACGGAGATTCTCTTGGTGCTCTTGAGTTTTGGCTTCTAGCATTGAGTTCAGCTCTCTTTGTCTTTGATAGTATTGCTCATACTCTAGCGTTCTTGCCGCAAGGGTCAAAGCCAGCTCATTTTGGGAACTCTTTCCCATTTCCAGCAGGTCCTGATTTCTCCTTGCTTCGTACCCCTTAAGCTTTCCATAAATTTCTTCCATGGACAGTCCTTTGTTGGCTTGGTTTTCCTTGAACGTCATTCTATCGAAGTTCCATGGTCCCGTGAGTCCATCGATCAAGACTTGAACCCTCATTCTTTGGGTGATCTCCTTTTCTTAGACACCCAAGTTTTTCAACTTGGTTAGTAGGGCCTCAAAACGGAAGGAATAGTCGGTGATGGTCTCATTTGTGAACATTTTGAACTTGTAGAAGTCCCTTTTAGCTTCAAGCTGGACGTCCTCTTTCATCTCGGGCGTCCCAACATGGTACTTCTCCAGAGCTTCCCATTGGAGCTTGGCAGTTGGAAGATTGCTCACACGGGTGGCGTCCCTTTCGCAGAGGGACGTCTGTAGAAAATAGATGGCTTTGGCGTTTGCCTCCATGAGTTTGAATTCTTCGGGACCCCAATCTGCTTCCTCGTCATTCTTAGCAGCAGGGACTTCGAGATCGCCGTTCTTTATCACCAGCCAGCATTGGTAGTTATGACTTCGCACGAAGCACTCGAACCTTGTTTTCCATCGGTTGAAGTTCCCGTCCGTGAGGCGGGGTGGCTTCGCACTTGAGATACCTATAGGTTCCATCTCCATGTTTCCTGCAACTCAAACTTAATCTAGAGCGCCTGCTCTGATACCAATTGTTGGATCGTAAGTCTGTTAGAATGGGCATCCTTAACTGGGTTAAGGGTGTCCTTAGGTGCAGCAGAAAATAGACTTAACAGGAAACGAGATAAGATAATGGACACGAGTATTTATAGAGGAACCCCACTAAGACCAACTAGTCTTATGGGTAAACCTCTACCTCCGCTTGGAGGATTTTCAATGGCCGTCCTTATCTTATTAAGAGAGAGTCCTTACAACTTAGGCGAGTCGTTACACTTCTCTAAGCTAAGCGTCCGTCCTTAGCCTCACTAGTAACACTCCTTTCCACCTAACAAAGTAACCTAACTCTCTTAGCTATAAGGAAGCTATCACACACGTCTCTCACGGTCCGTTGTGAGAGACAAACTACTACTCTAACTATTTTGTGATTTGTTTTGGATTTGATGTGGTTGGACTTTCTTTCTCTTGCTTCAAGTTCACTTGATCTTCTTGATCTTCGTTCTTGTACTTGAATGCTTCGGGAGAACTTGAGAGAAAGTCTTCAAAGTCCACACCGCTATGCATACCCCTTGAAGGGTGTTTATAGCGGAAGTGGTTCCTGTCCTCTAGCGTCCTCTGAGACTTGGCAGGATCCTTGATCTTCCATCAACGGTGCGATGTGCATCTTGAGGAAGTCAACTCTGATGACGCTTGGGAAGCCTCCGCGTGGGTAGGGGACCATCGCTGGGAAAGCGACATCTTTGGAGTTGTCTACACGTGCCCAGACAAGGGAAGCTTCCTTTTGAGGACTACGGCCGACCGTGATGTAATCATGTTGGGGCGGCCTTGATTTGAATTTGAACTTCGTCCGTATTTTGGTGCGCGTCCCTTCTTGATGAGGACGCCGTCCTATCTGCGCAGGAACTTTGCCAATTACGTTCAGCTTTGGAAGTTCTGATGACGTGCGTCCCTGCAGCTTAGGGATTGCCGTTCACTTGTTGCCCTTTTCGCTCATGTACGTCCTCTGGACTTTCCTGAGATCAACACTAGGACAACTTATTAGATACTATTGAGTTTGTCATTATCAAAACAAGGGACGATCATTATTGATTTAGATATTAATGACTGGCGTCCTTAATATCGTCCCAACAGTTTGGTTTTCGGTTTTGTTTGGTTTAAGCGAACCGATGAACACCCCTAGTTTGGACACATATTTTGTGGAGGGGAGTTGGGTAGGAAATTTTGGGGAAAATTATGTATGGTAGAAGATACAAATGAACAATAAATACATATTTAATTTCATACATTGAAAGGATAAATCCTATATAAAATAAACTCATACAATAATACGTATATATATATATATATCAACATCAATTTCACATTAAAATGATGAATCCTACTATATAAGCATTACATAGATTATGATAGTATACTTTTTCCCAACATTTATTTATTTAAGATAGTATGTTTTTTATAATTAATTAAGATATAATTAAATGGGCCACTTAACCAATACATAGATTTGGATATCCGAAACATCTACATAGATTTCACCCAAAATTTATCCATTGCCACATGGCATAATTTGCATTGAGGGGTAAAAGTTGCTCTTTACTTGTGGGTCCCTTGTGACAAAATTTAAGTTTTCGCTTTGGAAACCAAAATTTAAGTTTCATCTAATTTCATTTTCTTTTCTTTTTCTTTTGTCCTGAAACTCAATGTGAAATGCACCTAAAACCCCCATTGGATTTTTATTCAATTTCAAAGCTAGTTCAAACCATCAGACATATAAATAGACATGAGTAGAGGACAACTAAACTAACACAAATTAAAAACAATCAAGGCACTGTAAGATCTGACAATCGATGTGCTAGCATAAGCTAATATCCCCCTACCGTGGATCTCCTGCCCAAGCCAATGATAAAAATATATGCATGACGGAGGACAAATGGCCTCATTCATTCAAATTCAAAGGTAGTTCAAGCCATCACACATAATTGGCCACAACATGCAAACCACAACTCAAGGCGTCAAGATCACAAATGCAACCAGTGGGGTCTCAAACACAACACATGTTCATTTCCAGGCACATTTTCAACATACTTACAAAGAAAAAGTGTGCAGCAAAATAAGCACCCAAAAGTAAAAGATATTGCATTAGATCCATAATTCATGAACAAGCAAAGTAAAGAAGCTTACAACAAGAGACTTATCTTCTATTCTACCTTAGAATCAAAGGGTACTCTCTCATTATACTCCCTTGAATTTAGAGCCATTGAGTTTGCATCATCAAGAAGATCACCATCTTTAGGGGAGCTTGGGGGGTGATCATGCTCAACAACATCATCATCATCTAGAGAACGAAAACCGCCACCCATAGAAGCTTCGGGTCTTTCTAGGTTGTAAGAGTGGTTGTTGTTGCAGTCGTAACCCCACTCACAATGAGGGTGCTCGGAGCATCCGTTTGAGCTTGACGATGGAGATTCAAGTCCATGGTCGGACAAATCGCTCTAAGGATCTTGACTCTTGGAGAAATTACCGACCCCTGCCGACCCCAAGTGAAGAGAAAGGGACAAATCTGGAGAAATCAGGTCTAGATTTGGAGTGAGAGATGGATTTGAAGCCCCAAACTGAGATGAACAGCCAGCCCCAATGAAAAATGGCGACATATATGGAGAAATCGACTCTAGATTTAGGGATGAGGGATCGATTTGGAGAGAAACCGAGAGCAACAATGAAAGATTAATGAGACTTGTGAGACAAATCTAAAGAGTTTTCTGAGAAATGAGAGGTTGTTCAAGGAGATTGAGCAAGAACATTCAAGAGAAGGAGAGAGAGCGCTGTTAAGGGTGGATTTCAAAACGAGGGAAGAGTGTTGTAGGCAATGGCGGAACCAGAAATTTCATCGAGTGGGGGCTAAATATACATAATATAGAAGTTTTCTTGGGTAAGGCCATGGAAGCAACTAGGGTTGTCAATATATCGAGTGGGTCGGGACAGATTCGGGTTCGGGTTCGGGTTCGGGTCCGGTCATTTTAGGGTTCGAGCCATTCCGAATTTGAGTCAAATCTAAATATTTTGACAATCATGTTGGCCAATCGTCTCAGATTTTAACTTAATCGGGTAAAGATGGTTTTTTGGGCCAATTTCAATCAGGTTATTTGATTTCGGGTTGAGTCGGATTTCGATTCTGACTATATTTTAAATGATGATTTTTGTCTTAGTCTAATTACCTTTAACACTAAATATTTTAGGGGTGTGCACCGGTCTAGGACCGGACCGGACCGCCCTCGGTTGTACACATGCCCCTTTATTGCTAGGGTTTTCCACATGGAGGCTTCCATGGATCAAACTAGTAAGATGGATCAACCCAATGATAAGTGTTCTTGATCCAAGAAGGTAGAAATTTTAGATCAATCCAAATTTGGATCTCAAGTAAAAATGTTAGGTTGATGTAATAGGACTATTGAATATTGAGTGTAATTTTGTTAGCTTTCACACCCATTTTTTTCTTGGTATACTCTTTTGTTAGTTTTCACACCCATTTTTTTCTTAGTATGTTTATGTATGGTTGGTTGTTGATGATGATAGTAGTGGGTCTTGGGTTGCTGATTACAATGATGATGATATGTAACGGGAAAGAGATTAAAAAAGGGGGGATAAAATATAACAAAAAATGGAGGCAGTGATTGTTAATATAAATAGAAAAATAATAATACAACGAACAAAAAAGAACGACTAAAACAAAAAATTGACAAACAAATGGGGACAGATGGAGTAATTTTTATTGAAAAAACACTTTCATTTCTGTTGAAAAGTGTGATTTTTAGTTGAATTTCACAAACTTCAAAGCATATAAAAGTACTTTTGGCTTAAACTGTACATTTATTAACTCAATAAGGCCATCTTCATCAAATAATACAAAGAGAAAACGCAACCGAAAAAATCACCACGTAGTTAATTGTTCACGAGAAACATGAACAAAATTGAGGTCAATACAAAGTGTCTCAAATGTCTGGGACTACCACAATCTACCAAGCACTGCACAACTTAAGAAAGAACAAAGCAAATCGCATTACATACACACATAGAAACAAGAAAGAGCACACATCAATAATCAAGCAGCTTTTTGCGAGACGACAAAGCTCCCAGGATCAATCGTTACGCTTTTCGTGCAGTTAGAGGTTTTGTATATCCCAACAAGTCGATCTGCCAACTCGAACATGTTGTTCCTAAGGCTGCAAGATGGACACAGACACGCCATTGAGTAGATTGACATTGATTTGAAAAATAGTATACTGAAATTAATATACCCACCTGATGATTATGAATTGTGCATCCTTGGTACGATCTTTGATATAATGTCCAACTATTGAAACATTCTTGAAATCTATGAAAACAGGCAGCAACTTGTATTGGTTAAAGAAAAAACAGGAAAAACCAGGGTTGAAGCCAATAACAAAACGCAGAAATGCATTAAAAACATACCAAGAGCAGCATCAATCTCGTCCATTACATAAAGTGGTGTTGGCTTGTAATGATGAAGTGCAAAAACAAGAGCAAGAGAACTGAGAGTCTGAAAACAAATATTAAGAAAATAAGCAAATATTATGTGTAAGGAAATGGTTTCTTTGAATTAAGGTTACTTTCCACAAGTAAAAAAAGAGAAAAAAAAAACACCAATACTACAATTCAAATTAATTTACCTTCTCACCACCAGACAAGTTAGCAATGTTTTTCCAACTTTTCTTTGGTGGTCTAACACTGAAAACTACACCTTCAGAGAAAGGATCCAGTGAGTCCACCAACTCAAGCTCCGCATCTCCTCCAAGCGTAATCATCTGTAGATAATTTTATGCAACGAAAATCTCATAACATCAGTGAGCAGATGGTAGCCAAGGCACTATAAGGGAGTGAAATGAATCAAGCATGGCGATTAATGTACACAGCATAAGAAATATAAGTCCCACTACTGAAGCAGATGATAGCCAAGTCACAGACCTGATACATTTCTTTCAGCTTCAAAGATATTGCATTAAATCCAGCCATGAACTCATCTAACCTGCAATAGGAATCAATGCATGGTAAGAATTTGGCATATCCATATCAAAGGATAGATATATGGACAGATTGAGACTAGGAGATCACTGGGAAGCCCGCCTTCTCTATTTTCAAGAACATGCTGTACTTTACTAACAGTCACCCATTTGTTTGATCATAATTTTCAACAATCACTAGACTCACAAAAAAAACATAATTTTTTGGTGCAACAAGATAGATACACAACGAGTTTGAATATTCGTGCCTTTTCTTTTTCAACTCATCATATTGCTTCTTTATATCATCACGTTCTCGTGTAACTCCATTGAGTTCCTCTACCCGTTCATTGTACAGAGACAGCTTGCGTCGATATCTGAAATTTTGAAAAATATGCAGCATATAAATCAGGAAAAAGAAACGCTTTACTTTGAGGCAAGACATGTGAGGAACATACTCTGCAATTGAATCAAGATTAGGATTCATCTCTTTAAGTTGAGCTTCTAGACATGCCACCATCTCAAAAGCCCTTTTGAATTCACAGGGTGTATTAAGAGTCTCATCTGCCAGAGCTGCCTGAAGCTTGTCCATATCAAGAGAATCTTTCTTTATTCTGCAATAGACAAAACAATTATTTTTTCTTGCAGATGCTATTAGTTGAACAATGAAGTGCTAGATAAAATTCTCACTGTTCCATATGTTGTATAAGAGAATTTTCCAACTCAGCAAGCTTCTTGTTGTAACCCTTCTCCTTCATCTCCAAGTCCTTGCAAATTTTTCTCATATCTTTAAGTTTGAAATCAGCATCAACCTGTTGAAGAAACAGTTAACACTAGCACATTTACAATTTCAATTGACAGTGTAAATTGTATCATTTACGTAGAATACAGAACCTCAGATGTCCGTAGCTCATCCACTGTCTTCTTCAGCTTTTCATAGTCAGCTTTTGCTTTATCTAACACCTCTCTGTGTTCATCAATCAGCTAAAAAATACGGAAAAGGAAACAGAAAGAACCAAAGAGAAGTATAAGCACATAAGTCAAAGAAAAAAACAGAAAATAGCAATTTCACTAATGTAAAATGGAAAATCAGTAAGTTGCTAAGTCCAGCAGATGAAAAGTAACAATGACAAAAACCTTCTGTGTTCTATCATAATTCTCTTTGCATTTAAATGCCTTCTGCTCAATCTCTTTGAAAGTGGAAACTAAATTCGTTCTCTCATCCAGAATTCTCTCTCTTTCATTCTTTGAATCCTCAATCCCCTTCTCCAACTTCTTTATATTCTTTTCCCCTGTTTCTATTTGGACTTTGAGGCGGTTGATCTCAGTTCCATTTTTGTCGATATCCTGGGTTAGTTAAAAATCAATAATCAGTTGCAAGCCTCCTTTATTTTTCAAGGATTGTACTTTTCTGGAATTGGATGTGCGCTTACAGACTGAATTTTATCCACTTTTGCCTTTTGTTTTTTCAACCTTTCACCTCCAGCATTCTCAACTTTCGATTGAAGCTCTGTAGCCTGTAGAGATGGATAAGAAACCTTTACTTGACTGATGTGGTTAATATAAACAGCATCTGGTCATCATCATAACTCCCAATATTGCCACTTGAGGTAGTAACTCACAGAAAAAGCACATGAAAACACAGTACTCTTTTAAGAACTAACAGTTACAAACCTTCTCTTTGAGATGCCTAGAATTCTCAGCAAGTCTGTTAATTTCATTCTCTTCAGTAGAAATTGTTTCTTTGAGCTCTTCAAGCCTAGTAACTTCATCCTCCTTCGGTTTTGATGCATCTTTTAGGGAATTTACTTGACTTTCAAGATCCTTTTGTTGTTTTTGTAGACTATCAATCTGGTAGTTCAAGTGTTACATTAGTAATATAAACAAAGGCAAGATTTCAAGAAATTGAATAATCCTTTACCTCTGAGTTACTCTTTTTTAGTTCCATTGCCAACCGTTCAATAGCTTGATTCAAAGCCTGGTAGTTTCTAACTGCATCAGCCTTCTGTTTTCGAATTTTGTCCAACTTATCAACCATTGTTTCCAAATTCTCCTGAGCCTCAGCAATTGCTTCCCTGGAAACAGTAGCAGCTCGAATGGATGTCCCCATTTTACCACCACGTGGCTTGCTTCCCCCACCACTCATGGTTCCAGCTTTCTCAAACAAAACGCCATCCAAGGTAACCACCCGCTTAAAATCTTTATTTGCACCATATGCTATGCGGGTTGCCTACAGATATCAAGCATCCATACGATTTACACAATGAAAAACAACAACTAGGCAGAAGTGTATTTCCATAATATACATGACATCAGATCAAGCGTGAAAATTAGGCTAGTGCCTATAAAAAACCAAATTTAAGTCTGCAGAAAATGTTTCCACCTGATCAAGGTTGCTAGCCACAACCGTGTTCCGCATGACTTCATAAAATCCAAGCTTCAATCTTTCATCCTTGGCCTTTACTAGATCAAATAGCCTTGGAACGCCTTCTGGGGTGTTTACTCTTTTCGACAATTCAACTCGATGCCTTTCTTGTTTTTCCTAAAAGTAAAAGAAACCGATATTTCTTTGATTATGTATGGAAAATCATAAAAAAGAAAACACTTTTGACTACACTAAGAAAACAACTATTACAGCTTTATAAGTAAATGAGACCATAAATCTTGAACACTAGAAGTTCTTGATGCAAACATCTAAGCCCATATTTTCCAGCTTCAAGCATCCAAAGTTGAAAGAATATGATGCATTAATGAAGTAATTAGTTTGATAACCATCATGCTTTCCATCTATTTTTTTTTCTACATTGCCCATTTTGAGATGTTGAAAGTTATTATCCATCCTGAATTAGTAATGCAGGTTTTTGTTTGAAAAGTAAATTGTCCTTGCTTTATATTGAAAATCAATGGCTGTTACCAATTTTAAGTCATACACCGACTTCGATTTAAACAAAGCAATTCAAGAAAGTGACTTCAGAATCTAACCAGGATCATAAATGTAGCAACACCAAGATTTTTCTCACGAAGCAAGTCCACACATTTTTGTGCTGCATCAGCAGTCTCCACTAGAATATAGTCAAGTCCAGGGCATGCTGTTGATATAGCAATGTCATACTTTCCTGCAGGAGATCAATGAGCAATGATGCATAAAGACAAGGAATTAACCTAACCAAATCAGAGGTCCATATGCTATCAAGCTTTAGCAAAGAGGATGATGCTGATACTGTCAGCCTGATTCCACATCAAGACAGGAGTATACGCAAACAATGATTAAATGGGAGGGACATAAAGAGTCAACAAAGAGCCATGCCCCTTAAGGGACTTGCATATTTTGATTGTTTTTGACGCATTGCACGTCACATTTTTACCTTTTTCAATTTCAACAAGGAATCTCAATCATTAAGCTTGACTTTTTTACACAAGCACAGCTGAATTGACTTCAGTTCTTTAATAAAGTACACTTAATAATCAACCATGTAATATACTACATGCAAAAATTTATCAAAAATAAACTGTTTAGATGATCTCGTGCTATTTGTAATTGTAAAGACAATTTGAGGTCGGGGTATACATGTCAATTGCCACTTGTAAAGATATATAATCATGGATTGACCAAGGAAGGAGGAGGAGAAACTCTTACCATCAATAGCACCAAGATCACCTAGCCGCCCATATATTCCTTCAATTCGATTTGTTTCTTTAGCTCGCAATATCTCTTTCAGAACAGAGTTTTGGCTCTTTTCAGATTCAGAAACCGACAGTAGCTCAGCAACCTTTTGTCTAGCAGCTTGTTCAAGAGGGATTAGAGCATCTTGCTCCTTGATGCATTCCTGTAAAACATGTACAGCCTTAATGCTAGCCACGAAGCTCCAGCAATCAAGCAAAAACAATAACTGTAGCCAAGGTATAAGAGTGATACTTGTTCCACTCTGCGAGCTTCAGAAGCTTCCAGTTCATGTTTCCCAAGTTCACTTTGAATTCTTACTACATCCTTCTTCTTGGCTTCTACTGCTTCTTGTACATCACTAATCAGCTTTTGAGCATCCCTGAAGGCTTTAACAGCACTCTCATGCTGGAAAATAAACATTTAACTTTCAATATTTCAACCAGTAAAAATATTAGTATCAAAGCATAAATAATTATACAAATGATAACACCCCTCCATCCCAAAACAAGTGTTAAAAAAACGCCACTTTAGGACAATGCTATATCATTACAGTCTTGGATAAAATAGATAAAACCCAGATCGTCCTATGCAATGTAATTTTTTACTATTATTTACTCCCCCATTTTTCTAGCCCTTCTATTACAACAATGATGAAGGGAAGACGTTACAGTTAAAATGTCCCATTATGAGCGGGCAAATATTGTCAAATCAGATACAAAATACCAATAGATATATAGAAATAAATTGCTATTGGTCGAAATTTAATAGACTAGCTTTGTGATCTAGTATTACATCAATCATAATTATCCAACCTTACCTTTTCAATTAAGAGTTTGTATTCGGTACTTGCAACTTGAAGCTTTCCTTTGTGCTCAATCAATTGCTTCTCCCAAGGCTCCAATTCAGCTCGAACCTTCGTTAACTCAGAGCGTAACCTCTCAGTTTCATCTTTTCATGAGATTAAAATTAAAAAAAAGTTAGCTAGTATATGGAAGAAAGGATAATAAGATGTAGGCTCCGTTCGGCATATCTAGCTTTTCAGCTAGCTTGAGCTCGTAGCTTTTCAGCCAGCGTTTCAAGAATCTACCCCTCCCTAGATAGTGAATTTTTAGCTGAAGACGCTAAAAAAACGCTCCAGCTAGCTTAAAAAAAAACACATGTCGAATGGAGCCGTAAATTAATATTAGGGGAAACTGAGATGGAAAAGCAGCATTGATAAACCTATGGGGTAGAAAACATAAATCACTCCCCCCTTAGTTGGATGTTCCTTTTTCAGAAATGATAGATCATGTGTAAGTGTCATCACTCCAGTCAAAAGGCACTAATGGATGATTGGATGACGATTCGTAGAAGCTTTACATCTTTAGCCGCTAACAAAATTAAAGTCAAAATCCTAGCCCCACAACACCAATCATCACATAAGCATGAGCATGAAAATTTACAAAGTTTAAGAGGATATTTCATTGAAGAGGCATTAGAGCATGTTCAATTTACATCATAATAGCCAAGGATAGTCACAATCATAGCTACTAACATTTAGCAATCAAAATGTCACAAGGAACAAAAGCGGTTTTTGACTTCTGATGTTAATTTGCATAAGAAACAGTGAGTAGATAATGCACTACTAAGTTTATCATCTAACGTTAATAATTTAACCTACTTTGAGTATTTAGATATTGATCTGTAGCTATCAATATATAAGCAATAGAAAATCCGTATTACCTTTAGATTTTTCCTTCAGCTCTTCTAGAATTTTCTCTTCATCAAGTAAGAGTTTCTGCAGTGAAGGAATCTCTTCCTCCAGTCTTGGAATCATATTTCTCGAGTCCTCAAGCTGCTTAGTAGTTTTATCAATCTGAGCTGAATCCTGCAAGTGCAATCATTTGTAGGGTGCATTGAACCATAATTAGGAATTACACTTGGAAAGTATATTTGGTCTAGAATTTATATTGTTTTAGTTTTTTCCTGACAGATATTGTGGCTTTCCTAGTAATGATAAGTTTTCATATTTTAGAAACTGAATAGCTAGTAGAAAAGCACTTCCTACCTTTTCAGCTTTATCCTCGAGTTTTTTCGCTTTCTGTTTCTTGTGTTTCAAATCCTCCCGAAACTTAACATCCTGCCTCTCAAATTCCTTGAACTCTTCATTACACGTAGTAAGGGTTTTATCAAGATCCTAAAATCCAAAAGCAAACATATTTAGTATAGAATCTCATAGCTGATCACCATAAGCAATCAGAAAGGCGCAAACTTGAAAGAGAATTTTATTGAATGTTTATACAATCAAAAATGCTCCTCCAGCATAAATCCACTTCTATGCACGTAAGACATTCATGACAAAGGGAAATGCACTACAGATGAGAAATGGAAAGCCAATAATGGATACCTCTTGTCTTTTAAGATACTTATTGTGTAAGGCCTCCAGCTCCTTCAAAGATGATTTATTTTCTTGGATTTTGTCCCTTAAGAATGTAAAGGGGTTTAGAGCCAGAGTATGTCAGGTTCAGTTAATAATTCAAGTAATTAGTTCCTACATGAGGCAAAATACCTTCTTCCCTTCAAATCTTCCTCCAAGGAAGACAATTTGCTTTGTAAATCAGAAAGCTTGGTTTTGTTGTCTTCAGAAGCCAGTTTAGTGGCCTTCTCTTGCCATTTTATAAGTGATAATTCCTTCAGCATATAATCTTCTGCCTCATTCTTCACATCCTATAGGGCATAAGGGAGTTGAGAAAAGGAAATTATATAAGGTGGAAGCATAATATCCAGCATCAGTTACATATACCTCCAAGCCGTCTCTTTCTTTCTCTGCTAACTTAACCATTTGTACTACTCCAGATCTTTTCTCATTAAGAGATTCTAACCTGATGAGAAACTCATACATCAAAATGCCGACAAGGATATAACAGTTATAATAGAAAATATGTTTCAAAAACAATCCATCCTATATATTGATGGTGCGCTTCATAACACCTAAATAAAGACAAACTGAAATCATGTCTACTCCATAAAACAAGTCTTTAGTTAAATAAAAAAGGCTACAGATGCCGAAACACTTAGATTTTTTACATCTTTAATCCTGTTACAAACACCGACTCTTATCGTAAATATTGATGGTAGTAAATATAATTTGAATGCTTCTGGTTCCAACTTTATTTATTATAGCAAAAACAAAGCTTATTGTCTCTATCAATATTAAGCTAAATTGAAATGAACTGACCAAGAAATATGTAAAATATAAAAACTTATCCAGCTGAGGCATGGTTGATTGAGAAATATAATGAT
Source organism: Polygonum aviculare (assembly GCA_934048045.1). Lineage (NCBI taxonomy): Eukaryota > Viridiplantae > Streptophyta > Magnoliopsida > Caryophyllales > Polygonaceae > Polygonum > Polygonum aviculare. The sequence continues at coordinate 16,174,029 of OW204024.1, forward strand.
GCCTTGCAAATACACTAATACAGCAAGTCAGATTATAAATTATGACAACCAGTGTGTCAGTGTCTCATTAAAAATATACTGGCATGAAACTCACAGCTTATGAGTATCCTCAATCTTCTCAACATATTTGATGGTTCCAATTATGTCCTCAAGATATTCAAGGAAGCCTTCATCATGTGGTCCTTGCGCCTTCGGCTTCATCAATGAAATTTGCTCGACCTCGCCCTAACAATAGCATAAAGTCACCACAAGATTTCTGTAATTTCTATGCAATATAAGCACACACCACACTTAATAACATTAGAAGAAAAGATTACAAACCTGAAGAATCAAAAACCTGTTGTTATCCAAGTCAACTCCTTTTTCTCTTAGTTTCTTTGTAACCTCTGTGAAATTACTAGTCCTTTCATTGATATAGTACTTTGAAGAGTTGTCCCGGAATGCTATCCTGGTTATCGAAAATTCACTGCCTGGAACAACTTCATACTCTCCATTTTCCTGCAGGTCAAAAACAAGTTCAAGAAGCCGGCCCGAAACAAAGCACCTTCTGTTGATTACAGCGTACATCAGACACAAACTCGAAACCAGAAGAAGAAAAAATAAGGATGGATCAGATGATAACCAAATCAATGATTTCTTGGAAATGGACTGAGACAGCAGCACTGTCTAAATTCTGGTGGTTAGTAGAGTTGTGAATGAGCTCAGAGACTTTGTTCAAACGCATCTGCACAAGTTTCCCAGAACAACAAAGTTTTAAACCTCGTAATTTCAAACTAGAACTACCATGTAAAACCCAGATACAACATTTTTGAGAGAATAATAATAATAATAAGCAACAAATTGGGCTTGCAAACTAAGCAATTCATGCTAAACCGGCTATTCAAAAAATGCTTGGAATTCAAAGCTACCTGTTTCGCTCGCTTCCCAAACACAAAGAGCATCGCATCAATCACATTGCTTTTTCCGCTACCGTTCGGTCCAACCACCGCAGTAAAACTCTGTTCAGCAGAAGAACAAGCCAAATTCAGCAGCTTAAAAGCAATCAAAACAGAATCAATTTGAGGAAAAACCCTAAGGAGCGCAAATTCGGTGCAAAATGAGAGAAACCCTAACCTTGTGGAAAGGGCCAACGCGCTGCTCGCCAGCATAGGACTTGAAGTTCTTCATCACCATCTCTCTGATGAAGAGCCTGGGAGTGGCTCCTTGAGCGCTTCCAGGGCACAACTCGGGCTCTTCGGCCGTGAAATCGTCGTTCGAGCCCATAGCCCTCTTTTCGGTCTTCGGCGAACTTCGATTCTCAAAGGCCTCGGAATTGCGACTTCAAATCCTCCAGTTTCGGCAACTACGGAGTTAGTGCGACTCTCGATTCTCAACCTTGAGGGGATTCGTGGTCTCTCTCTCTCTATCTGTGTTATGTTCGCCACCTACAGTGAATGGAAATGGCGAAAGAATTGAAAAGGGAAAGTCGGTTTGGGCGGGAACTCGAAAGCTCATCTTAATTTTCGAAACAAACGGAGCCGGACCTGAAGTGGTCACTGCCGTTTTATATGGGCTAAATTGACAGGCCCAAATGAAACAAGGCCCAATTCGTGGTTACTGTAATGACACAAGAGACTGAGAGCATATGAAGTAATGGTGATTTTCTCCGCAAGTTTCTTATTTTGCTTTGTGAATCTTCTCTCTCTTTCACATGAGCTTAGGAGTTTTGATCTAAGTTTCTTATCTATTTTTTTAAAGGGCAATTTGCGAAAATGCCCCACCCAGAAAAATGGTTTGCAAAAACGTCCCTTAAAACAAAAAAATAGCGAAGCATGCTGTTTTGGGCGTTTTTGCAATAAAATTTACATTATTTTGTATTTTCTTTTAAATAGAAGTTTATTAAAAAATCATTATAGTTACAATAAAAATATTTAGCCATAAATTCTGGAAATTCTTTTTCAATAAAAAATTAAAAAAATAGAAAAAGAAAAAAGAAAATATAAAATAAGAAAATAGTTTTAGAAAATTAAGATTTTTTGGAAACAATGAGATATTGTAGAATATATGGTGGAAGGTATTGTTGAAGATATTTTTTGAAAATATAAAACGTAAATAAACGTGGAAGATTTTTTTGTTGAAGATTATCTTCGTTTCAACCTTCTTCGTGATTATCTTCGTTTCATCACAAAGTAGGATAAAATTCATCCTGTCACCATGAGTAAACATCTTGTCATACACAACAAAATATCCTGTCACAATAAAAAAAAAAAATTCGGCGAGCGAGAGAAATTTGGTTGATTTTGTTTTTTTTGTTTTTTAGGTAAGATTTTCTTCTTTAGGTAAGATTTTTTGTTCGGCCCACCGAGAGGATTTCGGTAAGATTTTCATTTTTCCTTTAATTTTAAAAAAAGGATAGATAAAAAAACGAAATCTTTTTTAACATTAAAATATTTTTATTTATATATTTTTTCAAATTTGGATAAAAAATAAAGTTTGTTAAAATATTTTATTTCTCAAATAAAATATTAATAAAAATAATAATTTTTTGATTTTTTAAAACATATTTCGTTTTTTATTTTATTTGATAAAAATTAGTCATTTTGAACATGAATGTAATATTTTTAGTCATAATCGCAATATTTTTAGGCATTTTTGCAAATCGAAAAAAAAGAGGTCATATTTGCAAACGGATTATCAAATAGGGGCATTTGGTACTAATTCCCCTTTTTTAAATTCTCTTTTCCACATCATCCTACCTACTTTATATATGAGAAAAATCCCACAATAATCCACTTTTCAATTATAAAATCCAAAAATATACCCCTATCTAAAACTATTTCCAAAACAATATCTTTTTATTGAAAATATCAAAACACCCCTATTAAAGAAAAAATAATATCCATTAATTTCTCCCCTCATTCAAATTGTTTTGCACATCTTCTCTTCCATAAAATGTCATTCTCCATCACATAATTTCCACAACCATAACCCATCATAATATACAATAATCATAACCCTCTCCATGACTGCACACAATAATAAATCAACTACAAATTAATATAAACCACTATATTAATGTACACCACTAATTTAACTTGTATTTATGTAATAAAACTTGATTTAAACAAAAATTAATGTACACATACCAATCTATATTAAATTAATTTACACTAAACTAAGATACATGACCTAGTTTACATAAAATCTAATCTACATAAAATTAATGTAAAAATTATCGTAACACATACACAAACTTACTCTACATAAATTTAATGTAATACTTAAATAAACTAGACTAAATCTACATAAATCTTATCTACATACATTTAATGTAACAATTTAACCTAAATAAATTATTCTACATAAAATTTAATGTAACAAGATCCTAGCAAATATTATGCAACAGAATCTTAACAACTTTCATTTACATAAAATCTAATCTACATAAAATTAATGTAACACATACACAAAATTAATCTACATAAATTAATGTAATACTTAAATAAACTAGACTAAATCTACATAAATCTTATCTACATACATTTAATGTAACAATTTAACCTACATAAATTATTCTACATAAAATCTAATGTAACAAGATCCTAGCAAATATTATGCAACAGAATCTTAACAACTTTCATTTACATAAAATCTAATCTACATAAAATTAATGTAACACATACACAAAATTAATCTACATAAATTAATGTAATACTTAAATAAACTAGACTAAATCTACACAAATCTTGTCTACATACATTTAATGTAACAATTTAACCAACATAAATTATTCTACATAAAATTTAATGTAACAAGATCCTAGCAAATATTATGCAACAGAATCTTAACAACTTTCATTTACATAAAATCTAATCTACATAAAATTAATGTAGCACATACACAAAATTAATCTACATAAATTAATGTACGTAATACTTAAATAATCTAGACTAAATCTACACAAATCTTATCTGCATACATTTAATGTAACAATTTAACCTACATAAATTATTCTACATAAAATTTAATGTAGCAAGATCCTAGCAAATATTATGTAACAGAATCTTAACAACTTTAATTTACATAAAATCTAATCTACATAATTTTTAATGTAACGCATACACAAAATTAATCTACATAAATTAATGTAATACTTAAATAAACTAGACTAAATCTACATAAATTTTATCTACATACATTTAATGTAACAATTTAACATACATAAAATTTAATGTAACAAGATCCTAGCAAATATTATGCAACAGAATCTTAACAACTTTCATTTACATAAAATCTAATCTACATAATTTTTAATGTAACAAACCCTAGAAAAATTAATGTAACATACCAAAGTTGCGAATTGCAGGTCTACGCAATTCGACCTAGGAGGTGGAGGGGTGGCCGGCGGGGGGTTGGTGCGGCCGGCGGGAGGGTGGTGGCCAGAGGGAGGAAGGTGGCCGGCGTAGATCTGGGCAAGGCTATGGCGACAGTAAGGATGCAATGGTAGGGCGGCGGCCGGCAGGAGGGCGGCGGTAGGGCGGCGGCCGGCAGGAGGGCGGCGGTAGGGCGGCGGCCGGCGGGAGGATGGTGGCCGGCAGATGGAAGGTGGCCGACGGGAGGAAGATTGCAAGACTGAGAATTACGTAAAAACTATAGAAGGGAGGTTTGTAAATTTACGTAAATTGGTTTTAGAGGGCAATTTTGGAGGGAAGGGGGTGGTGGAGCCCCTTTTTACACATTCAAGAAATAATTAGACCCCTTCCAAAAAACATTTACTGACTAATCGGTATATAAGTCTCCATTCTCTTTCATTTTCTCTCTCCTCCAATTTTTTTTCCCTCTCTCCCTTCTTCCTCTAAATTTCAGATCCGGAAAGAAAACCCTAGATCTACGCCAACTGATCTCCGCCGTTGGATATTGCCACCCGCGAGGCGTCTCTCATCGAGATCTCAATCCGGAAAATCTCCTCGTCGACGATAACGGAGATCTGAAGGTCTCCGATTTCGGCCTCAGCGTTGTCAACAACCAGATCCGGACGGACGGACTGTTACACACGGCGCCGGCACAGAACAGGCCCAAAGTTCATTCAACCGATAAACCCTAACCAGAGAGACGTCGACAATCTGGATTCCGGAGGAAGAATTGTTCATTGACGGCGTATTCTCTCAATCTCGTCAAATCTTCAACTTCGTGTAAGTATCTCTAAGTTTCCTGTAGCTCGTCTTGTTTGTAATTCGTAATGATCCGAATTTGATCGCTTTGAGCTCGTGGCTCTCAATTGAATTCAATTTCTCAAATTTTGTGTAATGTCATCCGATGAATTCGTGGTTCTTATCTCCCAACAATCCAAATTTGCACTTGTTCTGTACACCTTTTGATAGTTTGGACTCAAAACCAGCTAGAAATCATGGCTTCTGCAAATTCCTTATGGAGTTTGACAAAAATGCTTTTGACGGTTGGCGTGATAGGGCTAATTGTCTCAGATCAATATGCAAGTGTGGTGCCTGTTCGAGGACAGTCCATGTCACCAACATTGAATCCTGGAAAGAGTTCTTTCATGCTGAGGTTTCTTGGTGTTGTATGATGCTGCTTATGACTTGGTTAAAGTAGATGATATCTCTAATTTGGTATTCGGATTTGCAGGCTGTTAATTACATGCATGATGCATACACGAGTGGTCATTAGGCTACTAGGATTTTCATGAAAGAGATTAGAAAGTAGATGCATTTGGGTAGTAATTAAATAATGACACTATTTTCGTTCATGAAAGAGATTAGGAAAGTAGGTGCATTTTGGTAGTAATTAAATAATGACACTACTTTCGTTCAAAATTTTGAGACAAGAGTTTACTTTGTGCACACTAATGCTAGAAGCCCTCCAGACTTATCAGGCTTAATTTGTTGATTTGTTATCCACGCTTTTACTTTATAAGTTGGGTTTACGGGTTTTGTGATGATAAGTTGGTTTTACGGTTTTTAGTGATGACAAGTTGAGTTTATGGTTTTGGTGATGACAAGTTGAGTTTACAGTTTTAGGGATGATCAATTGGTTTTAAGGGTTTTGGTGATGACAAATTGATAAGTTGGTTTTACGGGTTTTGGTGTGTTGAATTTATTTTGCATTGTTAAATTTCTCTATATATTATTTTTAATTATTGCCTATTAGCTCAAATGGTAGAGCAACATGCTTAACGCACAATAATGTGGGTTCAAATCCCACATAGGCATACTAATAAATTCAGATGACAAGTTGCATACGTGATGACAAGTTAGGGTGATGACAAGTTTTGTACGTGATGATAGGTTTTTCGTAAGGGATGACAAGTTTTTCGTCGCAATGACAAGTTTTTCATAAGGGATGACAAGTTTTCTACGCAATGACAAGTTTTTCTAAACGATGACAAGTTTTTATGCATGGTGACAAGTTGTTTTCAATCTTCCGGTGACAGGATTTTTGGATGACAGGATTTCCGATGACAGGATTTTAGGTGGCACGCGTGTAATTTTTTTTTCTACCAGGGGTATTTTTGGAAAACCGACTAGTTAACACATAAATTTTCAAGGCCGCCTACCCGCTCCACAAATCTCCCCAAATCACATACTTACCAAATTTTCTCGACAATTTTGTCCAATTTTATGTAATAGGTTATTTGTTGAAGGGTTTCTTGAACAAATAAATTTTTAGTCAAGACCCTGCTGAGTATAGCGAAGTCAGGATCGTCCACGGGAGTGAGAGTAGTGCTAAGTTTAGTCGATAAACTACGAAAGACAAAGAAAAACACAAACGAACAGAGTCAGGATCGACCTGAGGAGGGTCGATCTCGACCCTATGGGGGTCGATCCTGAGATCAAATTATCACGAAAGCACACAAAACACACAAGCAACGGTTCGAGCACGACCTAGGGAGTCGGGATCAAGGCAAAAACACGAATTTCAATCAATATAAAGGGCAAATCCTAGGGCTAGGGCTACCACAACAACAACCATACATGCTTTCAACAAGAATCCATAACTATCATGCAATCTTGATCATAGAAAAGTTAACTTTCGCAAACAATTCAAGCCATTCAATCAACTTTCGCAAATCAAACAACTTTCTATCTATCCTTCAACCTAGGAATATCAACTTTCGCAAATAATCCTATTAGATGTAATCAAGCAACTAACTTTTCACTTTCGCTAAGGTTAATCACAAGACATGCCTCAATTTTCACCAAGGATTAAGCACAAGATAGGTTAGATATGATCATCAAGCATTCAAGTCATGAATTCAAGTTTTAAACATGCATGACTGTGTTGGGTTTTTGCCCAACCCTAGAATTTAAGAAGACTACTCACACATGGCAAAGAAGAACAAGGAAGAAGAAGAAGAAGACATGATCAAACCAAACTCAAATTCAAATAAAAACCAAAGATCAATCTTACAAACCTCAAACTTGTTCTCCAAGTCTTCTTCCCAACTCTCCAAGGCTTGATTAATTATTGAATGAATGAAAACTATAGGTTCAACCTCCTTTTATAGACAAAAAGGAGTCCTAATCTAACTAGGAAACACAAACAAAACACCTTCCTAAAATACAAACTAGGAAACTTGCACAAGAAATCCGGAATAGGTGAAGTCGGTGCCTAGGATCGACCCCCCTAGGGGTCGTGATCAACCCCCCTCAGGGTCGATCCTGAGGCTCTTTTTTTCAGCTTCTTCTATCTTCTTCACTCAGCTCGTGCTCGACCCTTACTAGCTCGATCCCGGGGTCGATTTCTTCACTTTTTCTCTTGATTTAGCTTCTCTTAGCTCTTCTCCTTAGCTTGTCCACTTGAGATCTTCCTCCTAGCTTGTCCATCTTCTCTTAGCATTGCTCCAAACTCGTCTTCAAGCTCCAAAACACCTACAAAACGACACAAAAGCGCGTAGTTTCCGAATCTCAAGGAAATACGAAAACTCATGCACAATGACTCAAAAACACAAGACTCAAGCACAAAACACCACTAAATCTAACCTATCTAGACCCTAAAAATCTACCTAAAACGCGGACATCAAAACACCTCATACTTAGACTTGCTTGTCCTCAAGCAATAGCCCTTGTCAAAACATTTTAAACACAAGTGAAAAGAAGACAAGTAACTTTAACGTCATCACATATGTATAAATCTCAAGCTAGGCAACCACAATCCAACCTCACAAGGGATATAAATGTGTTTCTCTCTTACTCTCATGTGTTTAGGCTATCAAATCAACTCTCATCTCAATCTTTATGCAACATCTACTTTATCATTGAGACTTATATCACCAATCTCTCTACCTAGAGAAGTCAAAACACATAAATCTTCATAAGAACTTAGGCTCAATGAAATCTTCATAGAAGACTCCATTCGGCCGGGTTGTAATGGGGCTCGGTAATAAGAATAGGTAGGGAGTTATTTGGCCATGTGGTGCTAAATCCGGGAATCAAACTCTTAAATACAACACTTTCAAACCAAAACAACTCACTTCTTCTCTTTCCAACTCATAACCAACCACTTTCAATGAAACTCACACCCTTCAATTTCTAACCCAAATTTCCATAATACAACTTATAAACACTAGGAATTCTTGGCTTTGCACTTATACATTTTCTTTTCTTTTCTTCTTTTTTTTTTCTTTAGCTTGAGCCTAGATGGGGTCGAGGTCGACCCCTGGGGAATCGATCCTGAGAATTGTTTTCTTCACTTTGGGCCGAGATCGACCCATAGGGGGTCGATCCTGAGACTATTTGTTCGAGCTTTTTTACTTCTTTTTCTCTTCTTTTTTCAACAATGTGCAATCCAAGCCAAGAATCCTATTACACTATACTTCAACAAGTTGTTTTCTACCCTTTAACCATGTCACCTCTTTCAAACCCAACCAAAATGCCACTCAACAAAACTTATTCCCAACACTCATCATCTAAGTTCAATTCCCGGAAAAGGGTCAAGCTACATAGGTTAGGGATAATTTTTGTGGAGCTTCAAACAAAAGGCTAAGGCTAGAACGGGGTTTCAAGCAAAGACAATTCAAGGTAGGAATGGAATAATATGGGCTAAAAATGTAAGCTCTTAATCATAATCAACATGCATGAACAATCTCATGTCGGTTTCAAGAAATAGATAACCATATCAATGACAAGAAACATATGCATAAAGAGAGCAAAATCACACAAACAAAGAGGAGGGAGGTAATGATGTTCTCCCTATAAAGCCAAAATTCTCACTAGGTAAAAACTTGTTGGATTGCAACTACCTTCACTCAAAACACATATGCTCAATTTCATCACTAGTCACTTTTCACAATCAAAAGCAATTTCTCATAAACATGGGCTACACTATCCAATTATGCCAAAGGAATTACATGACAAACATGAAAATTAATTTTCATCATAGGACATCTAAGATGGAATGTTTTTTCTATCCTAAAACAAAACACACAAATATTTTTTTGTTTTTCGACATTTTTCAATTTTTTTTGGATTTTTGACATTTTCTCATTTTTTTTGGATTTTTCAAAAATTTTCTTAATCAAGGCAAACTACCAAACAAAGCAAACAAACAAAGACTCAATTATGTACAACATGTGAGACTCTTCTTCCCCACCCCATACTTAAATCATGCAATGTCCCCATGCATGAAAATACATGACAAAGTAAAGAGAAAAGAAGAAGAAGACTCACAAAAACTCTTGGAAGCTTGGTTGGAGAGGGAGCTCCTCATGGAGGAGGAGGAGGACGACGAGGGCGGAATGGAGGTTGCTCCGGGGGAGCCCATGCATCACGATCGGGGAAGTTGCCTTGGTTCCATTGCATGTAGTCCTCCATTTGAGCCCACCGGTAGTCATCCACATCTTGTTGAGCATAGAAGTACCCTTGAAATTGTTGAAATTGTTGGTGTTGTTGAGTCATCATCTCTCGGGTCTGAGTTTGGTACTCCATGAGGGCCGCTTGACCCCTCATAATCTCATCAAATTGCTCCTTTTGCGAGACACGCATAGAGGCCATCTCGTTGGCTAAGTAAGCCATGTCATATGTCGGTGGGGCCTCATGAGGTGGTGGCTCGGTGTAGGAAGGGCCGGAGTGAGCTCCCGAAGACGCCCCAAACTCAAAGTATGGACCGGTAGAGGAGGGAAAGGATGGCGGGATCGACCCAGAGGGGTCGAGATCGACCCCCATAGGGTCGATCTTGGGGCTGTCCGAGGGTGGGGGCAAGGCGAGGAAGTTGGTTGCTTGGGGCTCGGGGCTTGGGTACCGACGTGGCCGGACTCTCAAAGATGCATCTTGTATAGGCCGAATTCTCAAAGGGAATTTGTCGGGAGCCCATACCTCGTACCAATTCGGGGTGTGAAGCAAGTCCACACGCTCCCGAGTAATAGCAACTTTCTTCCCTTGGTAGGTGGAGTAGTAAGTGGAATCGCCTTTAGAGGGTTTTTCGATTAACTTGGCGTTGGCGATGAATGGAATATCCACAAATATAGGCTTCTCCGCCGTGTACGCCCTCATGTTCACCCCAAGGCTCATTGCAAGACGAGCAATCATTCCACCGAAGTAAATAGCACCCGAACCGCCCTTGAAATCCTCAATACTCTTCATCCACTCGTAGCCAAGATTGACGGGAGCCGGAGAGGTGAAGAGCATGGTTCTTAGTACAATCATCTCCCTTCTAGAAGTACGATTGAGCTCGGTTCTTGGGAAGAGGACGCTTCCTAGAATGCGCAGGATGATCCGGAAGAGAGGACTAGCAAGAGTGGAGACTTGCATGTTATGGCAAGAGGACACCTCCTTCCCGGTAAGATAGCTCCAAGTGTTGAAGATCGGAATGGGGCTCGGGTCGTCCTCCGTCGGATTGGGGAAGCCAAAGGCGTCATTGAGTTGCTTCAAAGTGAGCTTGAACCATTTGTTGCCCAATTGAAACTCCATCTTCTTGTTAGAATCCGGGCTTGTTATGTCGGAGGAGAAGGTCGCCATGAACTCACAAGTTAGAATGGGGTAATGATGATTGTCCCACTCTAATATGTGCTCGGCTCCAATGTAAGAGAAAGCCTCCTTGACATCCTCATGAATATGCAATCTTTGCCCATCCGCCTCATCATACCACCTTGTCTTGTGTTTCATCTCGAGGAAGGTATTGAAGTCGTCAAGATACTTAGCGGCAATGTGGTAATCATCGAGCTTGGCCTTGTCACTCCTCTTTGCTCTCTTTGAAGGTTTGGAACCCGAAGCCGACATAGTACCTACATCAATTCAAACACCAAAACCACATAATACACATACTCCACCCCATACTTAAACAAAGGCAAGAATCTCAACCAAAACACATCATAACATGGATAGGAGAGGATTTATAATGATGGAACATGAAGCACAAATCCACATCTCATCCTATCATGCAACCTAAGCCCAAAGAAACACACCTAATCAAGAGCAAAATGTACCTAGGAACGACCCAGGGAGGGTCGTTCTCGACCCCATAGGGGTCGATCCTGAGTACTCACAAAATCGGCCAAAACACCCAAGTTCAGGTTCGACCCTTAGGGGGTCGATATCGACCAGGGGGGGTCGATCCTGAACTTCCCATTCGTCCTCTACCTCTAGCTTCAACCGAAATTTTGGGTATGGAACCCATTGGCACCAAACCACAATTTTCTACCAAAATTAGCTCATGAAGATCAAGTCTAAACATTCTCAAGCATGCAAACTTCAACAACAACACAATCAAGCAAGCAATTTGCAAATTCGTCAACCTAGGTAAAAAATCCCCAAATATGCACATTCAACCCAAAAATTCAATTTCACTAAAGCTTAAGCAAAATTGAGAGTAGAGGGTGAGAAGCCATACCGAAATTGCCTTGCAAGAAGTGAAAGAAGTGGTAATTTGGGTCGATCTCGAGCTAGATCTAGGAAAGGGAGTATGGGCTGAATTTTGGGGCTATGGGGGGGGGCGGTTTGGTGCAGCAACACAGGGTGGCGGTCGGTGGTGGTGCGGCTGAGGTGCGGTGAGTGCCGGAGAGGCGGTGGGGCGGTGGATTCCGGCGAGTGTAAGGGAGGAGAGGTACGAGAGAGGAGGGTCGAACAAAGAGGGGGGGGGGAAGGCAAGGGGGTCGGGCTGCTAATGGTATGAAGGGGGAGGAGGATTTTTGAATTAATTATGGGTAAAAAGACAAACCTTACACCAAGGGGTAAAGTCGGAATTTCGCGCCTAGGGTCGATCACGACCCCCTGGGGGTCGATATCGACCCCTCTAGGTTGATTTTTCGCCGTTTTGATCCTTGTGTAAGATCGTCTTGTCCCGTCTTTTGAGCTCGTGTTTTGCAATTAAGAGACCTGCAAAAACATCACAAAAATCCTATCCCAAGCAAAATATATCCTAATCTAATCTAAGGAAGGTTAGAAAATAAAAACAAAAATCTAGCCTAGAAATTGGAAAATCAAAAAGAATGGAAAAAAAACAAACAGAAAAATCTAATCTAAAAACCGGGTTGCCTCCCGTAAGCGCTTTTTTAACGTCATGAGCTTGACGATGGGTGTTGTGGCTTAGTCCGAGGTGGTGAGAGCCCAAGTGGCTCGGATCTCTTCGTCGGGTTCCTTCCTAGCGTAGTACTTCTTCAAACGATGCCCATTGACTTTGAAAATCCCACCATTCTCATCTATAAGATCGGCCGCCCCGTGCAAGTAATTATGGTGAACCGTGAATGGTCCGCTCCATCGGGTCCGTAGCTTTCCGGGGAAGAGTCGGAGTCTTGAGTTGAATAAGAGCACTTGGTCACCGGCTTTGATGGTTTTTGGCACAAGCTTGCTATCATGCCACTTCTTGGTCCTCTCCTTGTAAATTTTTGAGTTCTCATATGCCTTGAGCCTCAACTCCTCAAGTTCTTGCAATTCCATGAACCGCTTCTCCCCGGCCGCATCGAGATCCATGTTGAGCTTCTTGAGAGCCCATAAAGCCTTGTGTTCGAGCTCGACGGAAAAATGACAAGACTTGCCATACACTAGATTGAAAGGAGTGGTGCGGAGTGGTGTTTTGTAGGCGGTGCGGTAGGCCCATAGAGCATCATCAAGCTTGGAAGACCAATCTTTTCTTGAGCGGGACACCGTCTTCTCTAGAATGCTCTTGATTTGCCGGTTTGAAACTTCTACTTGACCGCTAGTTTGAGGATGATAAGGTGTGGCCACCTTGTGAGACACCCCATACTTGGTCAAAAGCGCCTCAAAGCTCCGCTCAATGAAATGAGAGCCTCCATCACTAATGAGAACACGAGGGACACCAAAACGGGGAAAGATGTTGGTCTTCATGAACTTGGCCACTACTCGAGCATCATTCGTCCTTGTAGCTATGGCCTCAACCCACTTGGAAACATAGTCAACCGCCACGAGTATGTACTTGTAGGGACCCGAAGAGGGGAAGGGTCCCATGAAGTCAATACCCCAAACATCAAAAAGCTCAACTTCCAAGATACCGGTGAGTGGGTTCTCGTTCCTCCATGTAATGTTCCCCGACCGTTGACACTCATCACAAGTGGTCACATATGCTTGCACATCTTTAAAGAGAGTTGGCCAATAGAGTCCGCTTTGAAGGATCTTAGCGGTTGTCTTGAAGCCCTTAGCATGGCCTCCCGTGGGTAGAGTATGACAATGTCGGATGACTCCCTCTATTTCATCGTCCGGCACACAACGTCGGAAGATGTGATCACTCCCTTGCTTGAACAAGTAAGGATCATCCCAATAATAGCGCTTGACGTCGTGGAGGAACTTCTTCTTAGCTTGGGACGTCAATCCTTCCGGAATAATGCCGCCGACAACATAGTTAGCAAAATCCGCAAACCAAGGGGCCTTCGACCCATGTATAGCAAGTATAGAGGTGCTAGATCGACCCATAGGATGGGTCGTGATCGGCCCCATGGGGATCGATCCTGAGAGCTCCTCTTCGCCGATGGGGGTCGATCTCGACCCTGGGGGGGTCGATCCTGAGACCTCCGCAGCTCCTCCTCCAATGTCTTCATAGTGGTCTTTGTTGCCTAGCATGAGGGTCTCATCCGGGCGTGTATCATCGATGGGAATCGATCCGCCGGACTCCATGATGTGCTCAAGGGGTAGTCTAGATAGGTGATCCGCCACTAGATTCTCTGCTCCCTTCTTGTCTCGGATTTCATGATCAAATTCCTGCAACAAAAGCATCCAACGAAGCAATCTAGGCTTGGCGTCCTTTTTTGCCATTAGAAATCTTATCGCGGCATGATCGGTATAAACAATCACCTTAGAACCCACTAGATAGGAACGGAATTTTTCGAATGCAAATACTACGGCAAGAAACTCTTTCTCGGTGGTAGTGTACTTACTTTGAGCTTCATCAAGAGTCTTACTTGCATAGTAGATGGCATGAAGCTTCTTGTCCTTCCGTTGCCCAAGAACCGCACCAATGGCATAGTCACTAGCATCACACATCATTTCAAAGGGAAGTGTCCAATCCGGTGATTGCATGATGGGGGCTGTCACAAGAGCTCTTCTCAACCTGAAAAATGCTTCAAGACACTCCGAAGACATGCTAAACTCTACATCTTTCACTAGTAAGTGAGTCAAAGGCTTAGCAATTTTAGAAAAGTCTTGAATGAAGCGCCTATAGAACCCCGCATGCCCCAAAAAACTCCTAACGTCTTTCACGGAAGATGGAGGGGGCAATTTTTCAATAAGCTCAATTTTTGCTTTGTCCACCTCAATCCCTCGCTTAGACACTAGATGACCTAAGACAATTCCTTCTCTAACCATGAAATGACACTTTTCCCAATTAAGCACAAGGTTCGTTTCTTCACATCTTTTAAGGACCCTAGAAATATTAACAAGACATGAATCAAAAGAGGAACCATAAACCGAGAAATCATCCATAAACACCTCCACTATCTCCTCAATCATGTCGGAGAAGATGGCCATCATACACCTTTGAAAAGTGGCCGGGGCGTTGCAAAGCCCAAACGGCATTCTCTTGTAAGCGAAAGTCCCATAAGGACAAGTGAATGTGGTCTTCTCTTGATCATCGGGGTGAATGGGAATCTGCCAAAAACCACTATAGCCATCCAAATAGCAAAAGTAATCATGTTGAGCTAAACGTTCCAAGACTTGGTCAATGAAGGGGAGTGGGAAGTGATCCTTCCTAGTGGCACTATTAAGTTTCCTATAGTCTATGCACATCGTCCACTTGTTAGTAGTCCTAGTAGGAATCAACTCTCCCTTCTCATTTTCTACAACCGTCATCCCCCCTTTCTTAGGAACCACATGAACGGGGCTAACCCACTTGCTATCGGAAATAGGAAATATGATACCGACATCTAGCATTCTAAGGATTTCCTTCTTCACGACCTCTTTCATGTTAGGGTTTAGCCTACGTTGATGCTCAATAGTGGGTTTATAGTCATCCTCCATATATATCCTATGCATGCACAATGATGGTGAAATACCACTAAGTTCCTCTAGAGAATATCCTATGGCTTTCCTATGGGTCCTAAGCACATCAAGCAATTTGGTCTCCTCGTCCTCACTCAAATTAGCATTAATAATGACGGGGAGAGAAGAATTTGGACCAAGAAAAGCGTACCTCAAAGAATCGGGAAGCTCCTTGAGCTCGGGAGTGGGCTCGGGCAAGCTAACTTCATCCTCGTGCTCCGCCTTGAGTGCATCCAAGACAAGGAAGGAATCCTCGCCATCATCCAGGGAGGTCGATCTCGACCCCATGAGGGTCGATCCTGAGAGCCTCGAACTTGGTGGTAGAGGTTCCCATGTCAAGAGTCGTCCCGTCGGGTTGTTGCACTCGATGTAGTCGGAGTGTGTGTAGAGCATCTTGACCTCCTCATGACTTGATTCCTTCAATGTTGGATTGAACCGGAACTCGACCACTTCTTCACCAATCTTGAAAGTAAGAAGTCCACTCTTGACATCAATGACCGCGCCCGCGGTGGCTAAGAAGGGTCGTCCGAGTATGATGGGAACGACCAGATCCTCGGGCATCTCCATGACTATGAAATCATTAGGCACAAAGAACTTCCCCACTTGAACGGGAAAATCATCAACTACACCCGTGGGCTGAACACAAGAACCATCCGCCATGTATAACCTCATGTTCACCGGTACTAAGGGTCCCATGTTGGTCTTGGACCAAATTGAGAGTGAGAGCAAGCTAGCACTAGCACCAAGATCACACAATGCCTTGAAGCGATAAGCTCCAATACCGATTGTAATAGCAAACTTCCCAGGATCACCGAGCTTCTCGGGAAGGTCCAACGACCTCACCTCATCCGTTAGTTCCGACATCGATCGCTTCCTAGATAGAATCTCCTTCAAGAACTTGGTGTACGGGCATTTCATTCAAGGCCTCGGCGAAAGGAATAGAAAGATTCAAGCCTTGAAGCAACTTAACAAAGCGCTTAAACTTTCCTTCCATCGCGTCCTTGGGCTTCTTTGAAGGGTAAGGAAGTACCTTAGAAGAGGAAGGAGTGGGATCCGGAATGATTGGCGGAGAAGGGTTGGAAGACTTCCCGGGTGCAGGGTGGGCGAGCTCGACCACATCGGGGTCGATCGCCCCTTCATCCTCATCATTGGCGGTCTCAGGTTCGACCATGGAGGGGGTCGATCTCGACCCTGGTGGGGTCGATCCTGAGGCTGCTTCTCTCGCCGGTTGCCTTGGTGGATCGGGTAATGCTTTGCCACTCCGAAGGTTCATGGCTCGGACTTCACCATTGCTTGCTCGGCCTCTAGGATTCTCCTCGGGTCGGCCCGGAAGTTGTCCTTGAGGTCGTGGGATTTGAGCCGCTAGATTACCAAGTTGGGAATCAACATTCTTCCTCCATGCATCTAAGTTTCCCAATTGGCCTTGAACGCCATCAAGTTTGCGGTCGAATCTTTCAAAGAAACCTTGAGCCCAAGCCGGTGGTTCTTCTTGATAACCGGGAGGTCTATAAGGAGGGGCCCTTTGCTCTTGTGGAGGAGGTGGATAACTTTGGCCTTGACCATTGTTATTCCATTGAGAATAGTTGTTGTTGTTCCTCCCCGCATAAGCATTGTTTTGACCTCGGTAGGGTCCTCGCATATAGTTGGCCTCCGCATATGCCTCGGCAGCCCGAACTTGCTCCACATTTGTGCAAGAAGCGGTGATATGAGATTGGGAACCACATTCTTGACAAGTGGGGGCAGCGGACTTGTAGTAACTCACTTGCTTCTCGAGCCGGTTGATCTTATCTTGCAAGAATTGAAACTTCACATCTTGATCAATTGGCTCACTATTCGGATCATAAAGCTTCTTCGTTTGAATCCGGATGGGTTGTTGGGTCCCATACATGGCATCATAGTTGGTGAGTTTGTCCAATAGAGCCCATGCCTCATCGGGATCCATCTCAATGAAACCGCAATCGGTGTGAAGATTGATGCGGTCCTTTGTGGCGGCGTTGATCCCTTGGAAGAATATCTCTTGAAGAACATAAGGAGGTTGTCCATGAGTAGGACATTGCCGAAGAAGCTCCTTGAATCTCTCCCAAGTCTCAACAAAAGTCTCATTAGGAAGTTGATGATAAGAAGTGATGCGCTTCCTTAGCTCGGTAGTCTTGGCCGGTGGAAAGAACTTCGTCATGAACAAGTCGTGCAAAGCCTTCCATGTAGTGATGGACCTAGCGGGTAGACTTTCGAGCCAATGAAGTGCCTTCCCGGTTAGAGACCACTTGAACGCCTTGAGGAGCACATATTCGAGTGACACGCCATCGGCGGCGATGGTGTCACAAAGATCGGTGAAGTTTTTGATGTGCTCCATAGGGCATTCGGATGTCTTGCCTTCATATTGAGACCTCTTGATGAGAGTGATGAAGTGGGACTTGATCTCAAAGGCACGCTCAATCGCCGGGAGCACTATAGCGGACTCGGGAACTCTAAGCTCCGGATGCATGTATTGCTTAGCGTTCCTCGGAATAGCATCTAGTTGTTGTTGGAGACGGGCAGCAGCCTCTCTCTCTCGATGCAAAGCAGCATCTTGAGCAGCACGCTCCATTTGCATACGCTCCATCTGAGCACGGAGTTGTTCCATCTGTTGAGCAAGAGCCTCAGCGTCGGCCATTGCTCGTCGTTCTCGTAGCCTGCGATGAAGGGTTCTCTCTATTTCAAGATCAAAGGGAAAATAGTCGATTTTCCTTCGTGAACTAGAGGGCATACACCTGCAATCACAAACACAAGAAAACGAATTAGTAACACACAAGGGGTATGGGCTATTCCCAAACCCAAATATCAACTAAACTTGGCACTATTGCACACTCCCCGGCAACGGCGCCAATATGTTGAAGGGTTTCTTGAACAAATAAATTTTTAGTCAAGACCCCGCTGAGTATAGCGAAGTCAGGATCGTCCACGGGAGTGAGAGTAGTGCTAAGTTTAGTCGACAAACTACGAAAGACAAAGAAAAACACAAACGAACAGAGTCAGGATCGACTTGAGGAGGGTCGATCTCGACCCTATGGGGGTCGATCCTGAGATCAAATTATCACGAAAGCACACAAAACACACAAGCAACGGTTCGAGCACGACCTAGGGAGTCGGGATCAAGGCAAAAACACGAATTTCAATCAATATAAAGGGCAAATCCTAGGGCTAGGGCTACCACAACAACAACCATACATGCTTTCAACAAGAATCCACAACTATCATGCAATCTTGATCATAGAAAAGTTAACTTTCGCAAACAATTCAAGCCATTCAATCAACTTTCGCAAATCAAACAACTTTCTATCTATCCTTCAACCTAGGAATATCAACTTTCGCAAATAATCCTATTAGATGTAATCAAGCAACTAACTTTTCACTTTCGCTAAGGTTAATCACAAGACATGCCTCAATTTTCACCAAGGATTAAGCACAAGATAGGTTAGATATGATCATCAAGCATTCAAGTCATGAATTCAAGTTTTAAACATGCATGATTGTGTTGGGTTTTTGCCCAACCCTAGAATTTAAGAAGACTACTCACACATGGCAAAGAAGAACAAGGAAGAAGAAGAAGAAGACATGATCAAACCAAACTCAAATTCAAATAAAAACCAAAGATCAATCTTACAAACCTCAAACTTGTTCTCCAAGTCTTCTTCCCAACTCTCCAAGGCTTGATTAATTATTGAATGAATGAAAACTATAGGTTCAACCTCCTTTTATAGACAAAAAGGAGTCCTAATCTAACTAGGAAACACAAACAAAACACCTTCCTAAAATACAAACTAGGAAACTTGCACAAGAAATCCGGAATAGGTGAAGTCGGTGCCTAGGATCGACCCCCCTAGGGGTCGTGACCGACCCCCCTCAGGGTCGATCCTGAGGCTCTTTTTTTCAGCTTCTTCTATCTTCTTCACTCAGCTCGTGCTCGACCCTTACTAGCTCGATCCCGGGGTCGATTTCTTCACTTTTTCTCTTGATTTAGCTTCTCTTAGCTCTTCTCCTTAGCTTGTCCACTTGAGATCTTCCTCCTAGCTTGTCCATCTTCTCTTAGCATTGCTCCAAACTCGTCTTCAAGCTCCAAAACACCTACAAAACGACACAAAAGCGCGTAGTTTCCGAATCTCAAGGAAATACGAAAACTCATGCACAATGACTCAAAAACACAAGACTCAAGCACAAAACACCACTAAATCTAACCTATCTAGACCCTAAAAATCTACCTAAAACGCGGACATCATTATTATTGTCCAATCTATTGTCTAGGGGTATATTATTGGAATTCATTAATGAAAACAGGTTATTGGCGTCTTTAACCCCTTTATATATTTATAATAGTCAATGCTCATTGTGTTAATAGCCGCCATTATTAAATTAGAAAGAAAAACATAACAGTTATTATTATCGAAACTAGAAAGAAAATTAGAAACTTAAATATTTTGAAATCAACAAGAGCAATACATGAAATGCTTAGATAGTACAAATGTCAAAAGCAAACGTAGCAAATATGATTATTGAA
The DNA here is from genome assembly GCA_934048045.1 of Polygonum aviculare. NCBI lineage: Eukaryota > Viridiplantae > Streptophyta > Magnoliopsida > Caryophyllales > Polygonaceae > Polygonum > Polygonum aviculare. The sequence continues at coordinate 16,193,979 of OW204024.1, forward strand.
ACACTACATGTCTCATCTTAATTATTCGTTTCAAACTTTTATCACATATTCTCAATCAAATCTAACTTAAGACGAAGGTTTGTAGCTCTATCACGAACGCGGGCCTGATTATGGATGTAAGTCTCCAAATTAGTACTTCTTAGTCTTGAGTGAGTCCACCTTGTTCACTCATTGGAAGTACTCATATCCTCATCCCATTGCGAAAGGTCCTGATAATTGAAATATGAATCACCTTCATCGTTTACTATCATATTATAATATAAAACATGCTCTCATTACATCTCCAATAATATTACAATCCATATGTTGCATGCATCACGTATTATTGCAAACTGAGGCTATAGTACACCAAACGCTCGTTCCACAACTTTTCTTTGCGAGTATTGTAATTAGGCAAGTAATTGTGATTTACGATCTTGAGTGTGGCTAATTGATTGAACAAGTGTCTCCCAACGCGACAAAATTCCATCTACAAGATAATATCTTGTATCGTACTCATAACCATTCACACTAAATGAGCGGGTGGAGCTCTTCCTTCAAAAACATCATCAACAAGTGGAGATCGGTCTAAAACATTTAAATCATTACATGTACCCGGTGCTCCAAAAAACGAATGTCAAAATCAAAGATCATGTGACGCCACAACCTCAAGGATAACTGTTGGCTTTTTCTTATGCTCACCAACAAATTGACCTTGCTAAGTAACTGGACACTTTTCCGCTCCTAATGCATACAATCAATGCTTCCTAACATTCCAGGAAATCTTCTTTCCTCTCCAAATTTAAGTAGCCTTTGCAAATTAGTTTCAGTCGGTCTTCATAAACATTTTTCACCTAAAATGGATATTATTCCGGATATAGATTCTTGAATGCTTCCTTGTTGTCGACTCGCCGATACTAAGGTACTCGTCAACATGATCATAGGCTACTCCATATGCTAATACACGTAAATCGATTGTTCATTTTACTAAAAGGAGAGATGTTTACCCTACTAGTGGCATCCACTTTCGGCTTGAAGAATGGGACTTGATTTTGTAAACTCTCCACGATATCAGCAAAAATGTCTTCTTATTCCGAATCTTCATCGAAATTGAATGTATGTGCATGTTGGACGATCAACAAAGTAATCTGCCACTAATTTTGCATGGTCAACCTCCCTTTCTTTTTCCATATACACTCTTTTATGAGAACATTTTGAACTTTCGTCATAATGTTGGGCATATACTTGCTTCGGCAGTTGAAGTTTAGCTTCCTTCCTTCTTTGCTCGCCATGCAATAAAGATTGCATGTACTTTTTAATATGATTTTCATCATTAAACCAATCAGCGATCACTTGATAATGTTTCATTCTCACTTGAAGAATGACTCGTTTTTCACTCTTAATACCCGAGTACTGGATTATTTTCATACAAAGGATGTGGTTTACATGTGCATGCCTTGACTACTACATTTATACTAAAGCGGTTTTTTTTATAAAAAAAATGAAGATGTTAGATTTATAAATTTGGATGACCTGTCAATACATGTATTGATCGCATTTAAAAACAATCAAAACAAGATTGATCATGTGAAAGACATGCGTACACTTGGACGATCAAAACTACCCTTTTACATGAACATTTGTAAGATAACTTTTTTACAAGTAACAACTGCATAGCTTCACATGAAGCCATGTCTCTCCATATTCACACTAGTTGTCCATACAAAATTAAGTATGACTTACATCTATCTTGGTGAAATGCACAATTATGTTGTGTACATAGATGAAGTTTTAGCAGGTATTTAGTGGTGTTTTAGGTCTCTCTAGTAGAGTTGTGGAGCACTAAAGAGGAACAGTCGAAGGCGCATTCTAGGAGCATTTTAAAGCTGAAGAGAAGAAAATTGCACAACTACTAGTTGCCTGCGACCGTCGCCTGTGTCCGAGGTTGTACTCTGAAACATTGTGTTTTATTTAGATATTTAATTTGTTATTTTAGACTTTTTAATATTCCGATTTTATGTATTTTCTTTCTAGTATTTAAGGATGGATTGTTTTATACCTAAGTTTACTTTGGAGAATTTGTTCTAGTTTGGCGTTCCTATGGAGAACCAAGCCTCTTTTGCTTAATTAGACAATTGAAGTATTCTTTTGATTTAGTTGTCAGATTTCTAACTCTTTGTCTATTGCATGGATCTAATATTTTCTCTTGATTGAATTGTTATTGACTTATTTCAATAATTTCTAGTTTGATCATCTAGGACTTGTTGTTATTAGGTTATTGATAGATCTAGAGTGTTTCTTGTTGAGCATCTCTATTTCATAGTAGCAACCGTATCGTGGTAGTATTTGGTTGTGTTAGTCTTATGCAGAATAGATTTGATTTGTAATCTAGGGTAAAAGATGGTTGTGTTATCTTAGATTTGTATCTAAATATATTCTTGTTCTTGAATGCTTGCATTAAATTGAATCTTGATAGTTTTATGATTGTTTAATTAGTTAAGGTTAATGGTATCTGTTTGTATTATTAATTATAGTTGAAAAATAAAATGAAATTTCCATTACATGAAATATTATATTGAAATCAATGATCAAATTGTAAATCGATTGTGAATATTTGTTTGGATAAGCTATTTTCCTAAAGATTATTAATCAACCTTTTTTGTTTGTTTTTGCATGATTAGGATTTCATACAGCAAAAACCTCTTTTGTTACTTAAGTTTGACACAAAACTCATTGCAAAAGATAACTTGTTTCCCTGAGGATTCACCTCTTACTTGCTAAGAAGTACGATTTTATATTAGTTTGGATTCTTGTAATAATAGTGATTTAGAACAATAAAATTACCGTTATCACTTGGTTACTCGAAAAATTTTTATGTTTTGGTACCAATGCCCATATATCCAGTATTCTAAAAATCCCTTCTAGGCCCCGCCTAGGCCCCGTCTAGGTGCTAGGCAGTTCCTATCCGCCTAGCCTTTTAACCCGTCTAGGCGGTGCTTAGGTGTCCATTTAGGCCGCCTCGGCAACCATTTAGGCTGTCTAGGCGCTAGGCGGCTCCTCTCCGCCTAGAAGCCGCATAACATTTTTTAGAACATTGCATATATCTTGGTATTATTAATAAAAATGTATATATGAATCATAGATATGCTTTGGTCAAAAATTTTGGCACCAATGTAAGAAGGCCTAATTGGTTAAAAAAATAATATTGGATACATTACCCTTACGACCAACAATTTCATCGCCTCGAATGAAGCCATATCCTTTGACCATGCATGCAAAAGTATGACATGAGGTGGTTGGAATTGGTATCTATGCACATATATTCTTGGTCAATTTATATGAAGAATAGACATGTCTTGGTCAATTTGTAATGTGTTGGTTGTTCCAATGCATTTGCACCAATGAATATAAATTAGTAATTTCATCTTCATCGACAAATATAATATATATAATGCGTATATAGTGGCAAGTCCTTAACTTGTTTACTACTCTCGTCTACTCTTTAAGTTCAAACACATAAACTCTCTTTTCCATACTCTTTAAATTCCAAACATGTCACATTCTAAGATATGGATCCCAACAACTATAGTCCGTACAATTAACCACCACCCAAAAAAAATCATGGTTTGAATTCATCAGCAGTAATTAAGGTGCCAACCACCATACTCCATATACCAACTATTCTTCCACTATTTCTATGGGTTATTATTTGAGGGTTTATCCAAACTACATGATACACGCTTATCAAATGCCACCTTGTTCCACAAAGTTACCACTAGCTTATCAAACTCCACCACCAACCATACACATGTCACAAGCTTATCAAACTCCAACACCTTGCACACAATACTCTCCTAGACCATCTCATTCTAGACCATCAAAGACTAAAAACAATTCATTACCTCAGGACGACGATGATGAAGAAGAGGGATCGTCCCCATGAAAATATTGCAACACTGGTGCAAATCGGAATTCTAGGAATGCTTCAGGGTATCGTGATGAGGTTTCCTTAAACGTCCCTAGAACTGAAGATGACCCTTCTCAAACTTAGTCGCTCAATCAACAAGAAGGTGGAGAAAATGAAGAACCAAGTGAGCAAGGAGAAATTAGGCAAAGTGTGGATTCTTAATCTGAGGGGGAAGCCTAAAGACATAGTAAAGGACTCTGATGATGAATGTGATGATCCTCATTGCAATCAAGGTAGGGACGCTAGATAAAGGGAGCCCCAACTTGATAGAGATCATCCAATTGAGCAGATTGTCTCAAACAGATCTCAAGGAGTCCAGACAAGGTCAGCTACAAACAAATCGTATGAAGCAAACCTTGCCTTTTATGCATTCAATGCCTTTGTGTCCTTAGTGGAACCCAAGAACATTAAGGAAGCACTTAAGGACGTTGACTGGATTCAAGCTATGTAAGAAGAGTTCAACCAGTTCAAAAGGAACAAAGTCTGGAAGCTCGTCCCTAGGCCTCAAAATAAAAATGGCATAGGGACACGTTGGGTCTTACGCAACAAGCTTGATGAGATCGGGAGAGTCTCAAGGAACAAGGCAAGACTTGCGACCCAAGGAGTTAGGCAAGAGGAAGGGATCGACTATGATGAGATGTTCGCTCTAGTAGCCAGAATTGAAGCCATCCGTCTTCTAATTGCCTTTTCCGCTCACAAGGGATTTAAGTTGTTTCAAGTGGACGTCAAGACCGCCTTCCTCAATGGCAAGCTAAAGCAAGAGGTGTACGTTTCTCAACCCCCAGGCTTTGAGAATGAAAAGTACCCAGACCTCGTATACCACCTTGACAAGGCGCTATACGGACTGAAGCAAGCCCCTCATGCTTGGTACGATAGGTTTGCGTCCTTTCTATTGTCAAATGGTTATATTAGAGGCTCAATTGATAAAAAATTGTTTATAAAGAAAGTCCGCAAAGATACTTTGATTGTCCAAGTCTATGTCGAAGACATAGTCTTTGGAGCCACTAACCTTGCACTTGTAGAGGAGTTCGAGACTTTGATGAATAGTGAGTTCGAAATGTCCCTCATAGGAGAACCCAACTTCTTCTTGGGACTCCAGATCACACAACTGAAGGAAGGGACGCGCATACATCAAAAAAGTATATCAGAGAAATGCTAGAGAAATATAGGATGAACACATCAAAGCCAATTGATACACCCATCTCACCCAAGACACGCCTCGATGTTGATTAAGACCAATAAGTGTGTTAAGCAAAAGCTTTATTGAGGTATGATAGGTTCACTACTTTACTTGACTGCGAATAGGCTTGACATTATGTTTGTTGTATGTCTATGTGCACGTTTTCAAGCTAACCCAAAAGAGTCTCATATGAAAGAAGTGAAAAGAATTTTCAAGTACCTCAAGGGACGCGATGATCTATGCCTTTGGTATCCAAAAAAGATGACCCTTGATTTTGTAGGCTATTTAGATGCAGACTATGTTGGACATGTAGTGGATAGGAAGAGGACTTCAAGAATGGCGCAATTTTTAGGCTCATACCTTGTATCATGGGGATCCAAGAAGCAAAATTCCGTGGCTCGTTCAACTACGAAAGCTAAGTACGTTGTTGCTCTCAAGTTCTCTAGATCAAGTACCAACTTGACGATTATGGTACGCCCCTTGACACCGTCCCATCATGTGTGATAATATTAGTGCCATAAACATTGCTAAAAATCATGTTCATCATTATCACACCAAGCATATTCACATAAGGCATCATTTCGTGCGTGATAATGTAGAACTAAGATTGATAAGTGTTGAGCATGTTAGGACGGAGGACCAAGTAGTTGACATTTTCACCAAAGCACTTGATAGACGTCCCTATGAGCATCTCAGGTTGCTCTTGGATATGATAACTTTTAAATAGCAAGTCTTGTTCTATAATTCCCTCAATGTTTGGCTATGTTAAGTAAAAAGCATGTGTTAGGTTGCACTGAAAATCATATTTGTAAGGACGCTAGTCTTAAACACTTTGTTTGCATTGCATTAGAACTTCATTTCATTTCTGATCTATTTGTCTAAAGAGTATCCATGATCACTCAACCCACATCATAAGCCGAAATGATGGAAACTCTAAGCTTATCTTAGCTGAGAGCCAAGTAAAAGCGTCCTATGAACCTTCTTCATATTTTCTTTTACGGGATGTACTTGCTTGGTTCTCAAAGTGGTTCTAAGGTGATCATAAGGACTTTGCTTAGGGTGTTATGAAGTTATTGAGAGAAAATCAGGTTAAGTCAGGTAAGGACGCCAATTATCAAGTAAGAATTGTCGTCCTCATAGGTTCTGGCAGGTAAGCCGTTCTCAAGGTTTGCTCAATGTTTGCTCAAGAAGTTGAAAGGTCGTGAGTGCGAGTTTGAATGTGTTTAATATTTGAATGGAAGACAGTTGGATGTCTCGATAATTGTAGCGTGTAATCGTCTGTTGCTTCGTGTGGAAGGATCCACGTGTCGCTCATCAGGAAGGGGTGCAAATGACCAGTGTAGCCCTAGCGTTTCCCCATTTGCTCACCTATATATATATATCCCCCCCCCCACCTCACCTTTCCTTTGCCACTTTTACACAAGCTCAAAACTCTCAACTCTCAAACGCTCTCACTTCTCTCTACTTCCCAAGCCTATTTAAACCCCCTTACTTCTCTCTCTAAAAAATGGGACCTCGCTGTCAAACTGCCACCGCCTGTAAAGGGAAAATGGTCGTTGGTAAGGGTAAAGGAAAGAATTCCACAACAGAGAAGCCCAAGACAGTCGTCCTTGATGAGATGTTGGCGAATTTCATTGACCGTCAGCCAAGGATGTTCTTTGACTATGTAAAGAAAGCCACGGGAACGTGTTCGGACACCCAGTTCAAGAATCTGGAGATGTTCCTTCAAAGCTTTGTCATGCCTCGTCTCTACGACCTAAATATGCAAGACATGCCGTTCCACGGTAGGAACTTGTTTCTGACAACCTTTTGGGAGTTTGTGATACTAGCCTTGATGGAGGTCATCCCAGATCTCTCCACATCCGTCCTCCCAGACCTCAAACCTCCTCCTAAAAACTTCAAATGCCTATCCTCTCCTCCTCCTACTCAACAAAATCTCCCAATAACTTCTATTGCCCCCCTCCAAATCAAAACCCTCATCCAAATCAACTCCCAAGTCAAAGCCCACAACCCTAACCATAGTGCACGCCTTCCCCATTAAGGAGTGAAAGAAAGCGAAGCATGAGTGTCCCACTAAGAAACAAAAGACCGCTCCCTCTGACTCCTCAAAACCTTCCCCCTCATCCAAAAATACCAAGGAGACACCATTCCTAAAGGAATCAGTGTCGTCCTCCTCTCCTCCTCCCTCCGAATCAAAAGCCATCATCATCCATCCTAACCCATCTCCTAAAAAACTTTAAACTTCTTCTCCTCTTCAACTCTCCCAATTCCAAACCGTCCCTTCTATGATCGACCTCCCCCAACTTCCTAAACAACCTAAGTTCAGGGGTTCGTCGACAAAGCGTCTTGAGTTAAGGAAGAACTTTGGGATAAGTGATGAGCTGCTAGCAGCAGCAAGGGGAGAGTCACCACAAAAGTGGGAGATCGAGACTACCAAGGGCACGCTGAAGGCAGATCAACTTAAAAGCCATGTATACCACAAAAAGGACGCTCCAGTCATCAACGTGGAGGAGTCCACAATCAAGGCGTTGCCTCCCCTACAAAGTCCCTAGAGAAAACACCAACTCTATCTCAAGGGACGCCACTTGCTTCAAATGAGGAAGTTCCACTATCCTCTCCCATATAAGTGGAGAGTGAATCTGTTCAAGTGGATGAGCCTGAGGACGATGAGGCCATCGCACGCAACCATGAGGATGCCGATATGCAATGGGTCGCTCAAGAAGGAGACAAGGAAGAGCTAAGTCTTGATGTAGAATTGGAAAAAGATGCGCAAGATGTTGAACAATAGGAGCTAAGTCAAGAGGACGCTCCTTTTGACGATCAGTGATGTCTCTCTATTTGGTGGTGTTTTATAGGTGATTTTCCATTGTAAATATGTTTCCTTTTTCCCTTTTCTTGAGTGTTTCGTTCCTTTTTAGCTTAGGTCCCGTATTTCCATAAGATTCGGAGACTATACGTGTTTTATGTGTTTTACAGGTGTTTTGGCATGGATCAAGGGTTGTTTTGAAGGAGAATCGAAGAAGGATCAAAACATGAGGCAAGAAGGGAAAAGGAGGAGCAAGCCATGAAGAACAACAAGAGAAAAGCCAAGAAGAAGAAGAGGCGGAACGAAGACCGGATCGAGGTTCAAGCAACATCGGACCCGAGATGCAATTTTGGAGTCGGACCGACGTTCCCAGCAAGTCGGGCCCGACAATCACCCGTGTCGGTCCGAGTCGGTCGGTGGCTGGATTGGGCTCCAAGGCATGAAATTGTAAACTACCACTTTTTCCCCTCATCCATTAAGGCTCTCTTATCTTCTAATTGGGGGGAGGAGACACACACTTAATCACCAATCATCTCACAAAAGCTCTAAGGAGAGACTTGGAGAGCAAGGAGGAAGGAGAGGAGAAGGAGAAGGAGGATAGCCTAGGAGGAGATTGCTAGGAGGATTGTGAGTTTAGCTTTGCTTGTTTAGACCTTGTGGATTTGGAATTTGGATTGGAATTTGTGGATTGCATTTGCTTTGTTAATGAGATCTGGCCTTGATTTGAGCATGATGATGATGTTTGCTTTGTTTTGTGATTTGTTTGCTTCCTTTGTTTGCCATATGGAGTAGATCTCCTTGATCTTGGGCTATGGGGGTGATGTCCGCATTTTAGGTAGATTTTTAGGGTTTAGATAGGTTAGTTTAAGTTGATTTTCGTAGTTGATTCTTGTGTTTTTGAGTCTTTTTGCATAAGTTTTCGTATTTCCTTGAGATTCGGAAACTACGCGCTTTTGTGTCGTTTTGTAGGTATTTCTGGAGCTTGAGAGCGAGTTTGGAGCGAAGCTAGGAGAGGATGGACAAGCTAGGAGGAAGATTCAAGTGGAAGAACCAAGGAGAAGAGCTTAAGAGAAGCAAAATCAAGAAAAGAAGTGAAGAAATCGACCCCAAGATCGAGCCCAAGGAGGTCGAGCTCGAGCCATTTGACCAGACTTGGAACGCAAGGAAAAGAGCACTCAGGATCGACCCTGAAGGGGTCGATATCGACCCTATGGAGGGTCGAACGCGCGTGACCGAATTCCTTATTCCGGATATCTTGTGCAAGTTTCCTAGTTTGTATTTTAGGAAGGTGTTTTGTTTGTGTTTCCTAGTTAGATTAGGACTCCTTTTTGTCTATAAAAGGAGGTTGAACCTATAGTTTTTAAGAGGCTATGCTTTGATTCAATAATTAATCAAGACTTGGAGAATTAGGGAGAAGACTTGGAGAACAAGTTTGAGGTTTGTAAGATTGATCTTTGGTTTTTATTTGAATTTTAGTTTGGTTTGATCATGTCTTCTTCTTCTTCTTCCTCTTTTCTTCTTGCCATGTGTGAGTAGTCCTCTTAAGTTCTAGGGTTGGGCAAAAACCCAACACAATCATGCATGTTTAAAACTTGAATTCATGACTTGAATGCTTGATGATCATATCTAACCTATCTTGTGCTTAATCCTTTGCGAAAGTCGAGGCATGTCTTGTAATTAACCATAGCGAAAGTGAAAAGTTGATTACTTGATTAGTTCTAATAGGATTATTTGCAAAAGTTGATATTCCTAGGTTGAAGGATAGGTAGAAAGTTGTTTGATTTGCGAAAGTTGATTGAATGGCTTGAATTGTTTGCGAAAGTTAACTTTTCTATGATCTAGATGGCATGATAGTTGTGAATTCTTGTTGAAAGCATGTATGGTTGTTGTTGTGGTAGCCTTTGCCCTAGGATTTGCCTTTTTTATTGATTGAAAATCGTGATTTTGCCTTGATCCCGACTCCCCTAGGTCGTGTTCGAGCTCTTGCTTGTGATTTGTGTGTGTTCGTGTGTTATCGCCCTCAGGATCGACCCCCCCCTAGGGTCGAGATCGACCCTCTTTGGGTTGAGCCTGAAGTCGTATGGCCCTTGTTTTCTTTGCTTTTCGTAGTTTGTTCGACTAAACTTAGCACTACTCTCACTCCCGTGGACGATCCTGACTTCACTATACGCAGCGGGGTCTTGACTACAAATTTATTTGTTCAAGAAACCCTTCAACAAATTGGCGCCGTTGCCGGGGAGTGTGCAATAGTGCCGAGTTTGGTTGATATTTGGGTGAGGGACTAGCCCAAACCCTTTTGTGTTTTTGATTTGTTTTGTTTTTGTTGTTGTTTTTAGGTTAGATGTAGCCATGGAGACCTTTGAGGACCTTGAAAGAAAGTTGGCCGATCTTGAACTTCAAGTGCTAAACCTCCAAAGAAAAAGAGAAGCCGAGGCTTATGCAGGTCAAAGAGAATGGGAAGCCCAAGCCTACCCCAATTGGGGTTATTATGAACCACGCCATACTTATGCAAGTCAATTTGAAGAGGCCAATTATACTTGGGATCCCTATTGGAGGAGTGAAGATTATCCCAACTGGGGTTATTATGAACCTCCTAGCTATGAAGAGCAACCATCATGGGTACAAGGGCTGAAAGAAAAACTCATGCAAGGAATCCATGAAGTCTTCACCAACCGTAATGGAGTTCAAGGAGGAGATTTCGAAGGGGCTCAAATTCCACAACCCCAAGGGCGATTACCGGGCCAACCCGATGAGAACCCGAGGGGTCACATTGATGTCGTTGACCTAAGGAACGGGAAGAAGTTGTCGGAGCAAGATACGATCAAGAAGACGACGGACGAAGAAGATCAACCCACTCAGAGAACAGTCGAGGCCGACCCTCCGATGGTTGACATCAACCCTCTCCCCACTATAGAGGAGGTCGTCCCCGACCAGCCTCAGGCCGTGGCCGACCCTCTTCCGGAAATTCCGAAGTCCGTCCCTTCTTCATCAACAACAAAGGTGCTTCCTTTCCCATCCAAGACGGCTAAGGAACCTTCCATTGTGCATATTGAGCCTCTATCCAAGTCAAGTCCTCCACTCATTCTAAGCCAATCATTCCTCATCGAGACCGGAGCTATCATAGATGTTAAGATGGGACTCGTAACATATTCTAGTGGTGAAGAGAAAGTAGAGGTCCACTTCGACAATACTTTGAAAGAGAACCGTGAGGAGGAGATGAAGAATTTGGAGCATGATCCGGAAGAGAATTTCTTGCTAGATGAGGCCGAGAAAAACAAAGTCGAGACCCAAGTTGAGGATGAGAGTCTCTTGCTAGGAGAAGGCGAAATTGAGGAGGTTAAGGCCCAAGAGGATGAACGATGTACGGGGTCTTTGCTACCAATGTTGAAACCAAACCCACTCGTGGAGGAAAGTAAAGAAAATGTGGTCGGGTTTGGACCTTCATTGACCCCGGATGCTAGCAAAGAATGGGTAAAGCATGAAGAGAGGAAGATCGTCACCGTAGTTCCTTTCAACATTCTTGAGTCGATCATGATCCCTAGGCTTGAAGGTGCCTACAAATTCTATCATTTTCCCTTCAAGCTAGGACGCAAGGAGCTATGGACCTACAAGGATCCCTTTGCCGAGTATTGTGAGGCACCACCACACCCACCAAGTTGGTTTTATCCTAACCCTTCTCACGAAAGTTATTCTTGCGCTTTTGATAAGTTGAAACGATCTTTGAGTGCTATATCATTTGTTTTCAATTTATCAATATGTTACTTATGCTTTCATGAGGTGTCTTCACAAGAATTTGACAGGTTACTTAGAGCCTTGACGATGTCCGATCATAGGTATTGAGCTAAGGAACTTCTCGTCAAGCTAATGACGTTAAAAAAGCGCTTACGGGAGGCAACCCGGTTTCTAGATTAGTTTTTCCTTTTTCTTTTTAATTTTCCAATTTCTAGACTAGATTTTCGTTTTTTTTCTAACCTTCCTTAGATTAGACTAGGAAATGTTTTGTTTGGGATAGGATTTTTGTGATGTTTTTGCAGGACTTTAAGTTCCAAACATGAGCTCAAAAAGACGGGACGAGACCACCTCCACCTCCATGAGGACCTCCACCTCCAATTCAAGCTTCAAAGAGTTTTTGTGAGTCTTCTTCTTCTTTTCTCTTTACTTTGTCATATGTTTTCATGCATGGGGACATTGCATGATTTAAGTATGGGGTGGGGAAGAAGAAAGCTCACATGTTGTACATAATTGAGTCTTTGTTTGCTTTGTTTGTTTGGTAGTTTGCTTGTTAAGAAAAATCTGTCAAAAATCCAAAAAAATTGAAAAATGTCGAAAAACAAAAAAATATTTGTGTGTTTTGTTTTAGGATAGAAAAAAACATTCCATCTTAGACATCCTATGATGAAAACTAATTTTCATGTTTGTCATGTAATTCCTTTGGCATAATTGGATAGTGTAGCCCAAGTTTATGAGAAATTGCTTTTGATTGTGCAAAAGGACTTGTGATGAAATTGAGCATGTGTGTTTTAAGTGAAGGTAGTTGCAATCCAACAAATTTTTACCTAGTGAGAATTTTGGCCTTATGAGGAGATCATCATTAATTCCCTCTTCTTTGTTTGTGTGATTTTTGCTCTCTTTATGCATATGTCTCTTGTCATTGATATGGTTATCTATTTCTTGAAGCCGTTATGAGATTGCTCATGGATGTTGATTGTGATTAAGAACTTATATTTTTTGCCCATGTTATTCCATGCCTACCCTGAATTATCTTTGCTTGAAACCCCGTTCTAGCCTTGGCCTTTTGTTTGAAGCTCCACAAAAATTATCCCTAGCCTAATAGCTTGACCCTTTTCCGGGAATTGAACTTAGATGATGTGTTGGGAATAAGATTTGTTGAGTGACATTTGGGTTGAGTTTGGAAGTGGTGACATTGTTAAAGGGTAAAAAAAAACTTGTTGAAGTGTAATCTAAAAGGATTCTTGCCTTGGAAAGCACATTGTTGAGAAAAACATGATGAAAAAAAAAAAGATGAAGAAAAAAACGAAAGAGAAAAAAAAAGGAGGAAGAAAAAGAAAAAGTTTAAGTGCAAAGCCAAGAATTCCTAGTGTTTGTAAGTTGTATTATGAGAGTTTGGGTTAGAAATTGTTGGGTGTGAGTTTCAATGAAGTGTTTGGTTTTGAGTTGAAAAGAGAAGAAGTGAGTTGTTTTGGTTTGAAGTGTTGTATTTAGGAGTTTGATTCCCGGATTTAGCACCACATGGCCAAAGAACTCCCTCCCTATTGTTATTCCCGAACCCCATTACAACCCGGCCGAATGGAGTCTTCTATGAAGATTTCATTGAGCCTAAGTTCTTATGAAGATTGATGTGTTTTGACTTCTCTAGGTAGAGAGATTGGTGATATAAGTCTCAATGATAAAGTAGATGTTGCATAAGGATTGAGATGAGAGTTGATTTGATAGCCTAAACACATGAGAGTTGAGAGAAACACATTTATATCCTTTGTGAGGTTGGATTGTGGTTGCCTAACTTGGGACTTATACATATGTGATGACGTTAAAATTACTTGTCTTCTTTTTCACTTGTGTATAAAATGTTTTGACAAGGGCTATGCTTGAAGATTGTGTTATTGGTCTTGATTTGCATGATTATTGCTTGAGGACAAGCAAGTCTAAGTATGGGGTGTTTATGATTGCAGGTGTATGCCCCTTGTGTGTTACTGATTCATTTTCTTGTGTTTGTGATTGCAGGTGTATGCCCTCTAGTTCACGAAGGAAAATCGACTATTTTCCCTTTGATCCTGAAATAGAGAGAACCCTTCATCGCAGGCTACGAGAACGACGAGCAATGGCTGACGCTGAGGCTCTTGCTCAACAGATGGAACAACTCCGTGCTCAGATGGAGCGTATGCAAATGGAGCGTGCTGCTCAAGATGCTGCTTTGCATCGAGAAAGAGAGGTTGCTGCCCGTCTCCAACAACAACTAGATGCTATTCCGAGGAACGCTAAGCAATACATGCATCCGGAGCTTAGAGTTCCCGAGTCCGCTATAGTGCTCCCGGCGATTGAGCGTGCCTTTGAGATCAAGTCCCACTTCATCACTCTCATCAAAAGGTCTCAATATGAAGGCAAGACATCCGAATGCCCTATGGAGCACATCAAAAATTTCACCGATCTTTGTGACACCATCGCCGCCGATGGCGTGTCACTTGAATATGTGCTCCTCAAGGCGTTCAAGTGGTCTCTAACCGGGAAGGCACGTCATTGGCTAGAAAGTCTACCCGCTAGGTCCATCACTACATGGAAGGCTTTGCACGACTTGTTCATGACGAAGTTCTTCCCACCGGCCAAGACTACCGAGCTAAGGAAGCGCATCACTTTTTATCATCAACTACCTAATGAGACTTTTGTTGAGACTTGGGAGGATTCAAGGAGCTTCTTCGGCAATGTCCTACTCATGGACAACCTCCTTATGTTCTTCAAGAGATATTCTTCCAAGGGATCAATGCCGCCACCAAGGACCGCATCAATCTTCACACCGATTGCGGTTTCATTGAGATGGATCCCGATGAGGCATGGGCTCTCTTGGACAAACTCACCAACTATGATGCCATGTATGGGACCCAACAACCCATCCGGATTCAATCAAAGAAGCTTTATGATCCGAATAGCGAGCCAATTGATCAAGATGTGAAGTTCCAATTCATGCAAGATAAGATCAACCGGCTCGAAAAGCAAGTGAGTTACTACAAGTCCGTTGCCCCCACTTGTCAAGAATGTGGTTCTCAATCGCATACCACCGCTTCTTGTACAAATGTGGAGCAAGTTCGGGCTGCCGAGGCGCATGCGGAGGCCAACGATATGCGAGGACCCTACCGAGGCCAAAACAATGCTTATGCGGGGAGGAACATCAACAACTACTCTCAATGGAATAACAATGGGCAAGGCCAAGGCTATCCCCCTCCTCCACAAGAGCAAAGGGCCCCTCCTTATAGACCTCCCGGATACCAAGCGGAGCCATCATGGATGCAAGAATTGCAAGAAGGACTCATGCGGGGGATGCGGACCGAGCTAGATACAAGGTTGGGAGACCTCGACTCATGGAAAAAGAATATTGATTCCCAACTTGGTCATCTAGCGGCTCAAATCCCACGACCTCAAGGACAACTTCCGGGCCGACCCGAGGAGAATCCTAGAGGCCGAGCAAGCAATGGTGAAATCCGAGCCATGAACCTTCGGAGTGGCAAAGCATTACCCGATCCACCGAAGCCAACGGCGAAAGAAGCAGCCTCAGGATCGACCCAACCTGGGTCGATATCGACCCCCACCATGGTCGAGCCTTAGACTGCCAATGATGAGGATGAAGGGGCGATCGACCCCGATGAGGTCGAGCTCGACCACTCTGCACCCGGACCGTCTTCTAACCCTTCTCCTCCACTCATTCCCGATCCCACTCCTTCCTCTTCCCATTCTAAGGTACTTCCTTACCCTTCGAAGAAGCCCAAGGACGCGACGGAAGGAAAGTTTAAGCGCTTTGTTAAGTTGCTTCAAGGCTTGAATCTTTCTATTCCTTTTGCCGAGGCCTTGAATGAAATGCCCGCTTACACCAAGTTCTTGAAGGAGATTCTATCTAGGAAGCGGTCAATGTCGGAACTCACGGATGAGGTGAGGTCGTTGGACCTTCCCGAGAAGCTAGGTGATCCCGGGAAGTTTGCTATTACAATCGGTATTGGAGCTTATCGCTTCAAAGCATTGTGTGATCTTGGTGCTAGTGCTAGCTTGCTCCCACTCTCAATTTGGTCTAAGACCAACATGGGGCCACTAGTACCGGTGAACATGAGGTTATACATGGCGGATGGTTCTTGTGTTCAGCCCACGGGTGTAGTTGATGATTTTCCCGTTCAAGTGGGGAAGTTCTTTGTGCCTAATGATTTCATAGTCATGGAGATGCCCGAGGATCCGGTCGTTCCCATCATACTCGGACGACCCTTCTTAGCCACCGCGGGCGCGGTCATTGATGTCAAGAGTGGACTTCTTACTTTCAAGATTGGTGAAGAAGTGGTCGAGTTCCGGTTCAATCCAACATTGAAGGAATCAAGTCATGAGGAGGTCAAGATGCTCTACACACACTCCGACTACATCGAGTGCAACAACCCGACGGGACGACTCTTGACATGGGAACCTCTACCACCAAGTTCGAGGCTCTCAGGATCGACCCTCATGGGGTCGAGATCGACCTCCCTGGATGATGGCGAGGAGTCCTTCCTTGTCTTGGATGCACTCAAGGCGGAGCACGAGGATGAAGTTAGCTTGCCCGAGCCCACTCCCGAGCTCAAGGAGCTTCCCGATTCTTTGAGGTACGCTTTTCTTGGTCCAAATTCTTCTCTCCCCGTCATTATTAATACTAATTTGAGTGAGGACGAGGAGACCAAATTGCTTGATGTGCTTAGGACCCATAGGAAAGCCATAGGATATTCTCTAGAGGAACTTAGTGGTATTTCACCATCATTGTGCATGCATAGGATATATATGGAGGATGACTATAAACCCACTATTGAGCACCAACGTAGGCTAAACCCTAACATGAAAGAGGTAGTGAAAAAGGAAATCCTTAGAATGCTAGATGCCGGTATCATATTTCCTATCTCCGATAGCAAGTGGGTTAGCCCCGTACATGTGGTTCCTAAGAAAGGGGGGATGACGGTGGTAGAGAATGAGAAGGGAGAGTTGATTCCTACTAGGACTACTACCAAGTGGAGGATGTGCATAGACTATAGGAAACTTAATAGTGCCACTAGGAAGGATCACTTCCCACTCCCCTTCATTGACCAAGTCTTGGAACGTTTAGCTCAACATGATTACTTTTGCTATTTGGATGGCTATAGTGGTTTTTGGCAGATTCCCATTCACCCCGATGATCAAGAGAAGACCACATTCACTTGTCCTTATGGGACTTTCGCTTAAAAGAGAATGCCGTTTGGGCTTTGCAACGCCCCGGCCACTTTTCAAAGGTGTATGATGGCCATCTTCTCCGACATGATTGAGGAGATAGTGTAGGTGTTTATGGATGATTTCTCGGTTTATGGTTCCTCTTTTGATTCATGTCTTGTTAATCTTTCTAGGGTCCTTAAAAGATGTGAAGAAACGAACCTTGTGCTTAATTGGGAAAAGTGTCATTTCATGGTTAGAGAAGGAATTGTCTTAGGTCATCTAGTGTCTAAACGTGGGATTGAGGTGGACAAAGCAAAAATTGAGCTTATTGCCCCTCCATCTTCCGTGAAAGACGTTAGGAGTTTCTTGGGGCATGCAGGGTTCTGTAGGCGCTTCATTCAAGACTTTTCTAAAATTGCTAAGCCTTTGACTCACTTACTAGTGAAAGATGTAGAGTTTAGCATGTCTTCGGAGTGTCTTGAAGCATTTTTCAGGTTGAGAAGAGCTCTTGTGACAGCCCCCATCATGCAATCACCGGATTGGACACTTCCCTTTGAAATGATGTGTGATGCTAGTGACTATGCCATTGGTGCGGTTCTTGGGCAACGGAAGGACAAGAAGCTTCATGCCATCTACTATGCAAGTAAGACTCTTGATGAAGCTCAAAGTAAGTACACTACCACCGAGAAAGAGTTTCTTGCCGTAGTATTTGCATTCGAAAAATTCCGTTCCTATCTAGTGGGTTCTAAGGTGATTGTTTATACCGATCATGCCGCGATAAGATTTCTAATGGCAAAAAAGGACGCCAAGCCTAGATTGCTTCGTTGGATGCTTTTGTTGCAGGAATTTGATCATGAAATCCGAGACAAGAAGGGAGCAGAGAATCTAGTGGCGGATCACCTATCTAGACTACCCCTTGAGCACATCATGGAGTCCGGCGGATCGATTCCCATCGATGATACACGCCCGGATGAGACCCTCATGCTAGGCAACAAAGACCACCATGAAGACATTGGAGGAGGAGCTGCGGAGGTCTCAGGATCGACCCCCCCAGGGTCGAGATCGACCCCCATCGGCGAAGAGGAGCTCTCAGGATCGACCCCCATGGGGCCGATCACGACCCATCCTATGGGTCGATCTAACACCTCTATACTTGCTATACATGGGTCGAAGGCCCCTTGGTTTGCGGATTTTGCTAACTATGTTGTCGGCGGCATTATTCCGGAAGGATTGACGTCCCAAGCTAAGAAGAAGTTCCTCCACGGCGTCAAGCGCTATTATTGGGATGATCCTTACTTGTTCAAGCAAGGGAGTGATCACATCTTCCGACGTTGTGTGCCGGACGATGAAATAGAGGGAGTCATCCGACATTGTCATACTCTACCCACGGGAGGCCATGCTAAGGGCTTCAAGACAACCGCTAAGATCCTTCAAAGCGGACTCTATTGGCCAACTCTCTTTAAAGATGTGCAAGCATATGTGACTACTTGTGATGAGTGTCAACGGTGTTGGGACGCTATCAAGAACGCCTGCGTACTTGTTAGTGTTCCACACAACCGTCCCTTAGTTTTGATATGACAAACTCACTTTGATTCTAATAAAGTTGTCCAAGTGTTCAGGAACGCCAGTGACCAAAAGGACAACAAGTGTGTATGGGCGTCCCACAAGCTTAGGGACGCTAGCTACCAGGAAGTAAGGATCAGCGAAGTGACTACTTGAGCAAGGACGGAGTCCCAAGCAAGTAGGAACGCAAGAAAGGAGTCCTTACTCACTAGCCGACAGGATGACATCACACGACAATGTTTGATCATCCAAGGACACGTGGAGACCGATCTTGTAGCGGAGTCCAACACTACGTGGCGGACGATCCTGTTGCAGAGTCCATCAACACGTGGCGGCCGATCCTGTAGCTGAGTTCATCATACACAGTTGGATACAGGAAGCTTCCTCATCACCACCCTACTACGTGGAGGAAGATCCTGTAGCCACGTCCACGAAGGGCATGATCGTCCCAGAGAAAAGACGCCCTTCCCCAAGTCCTATAAATAGCCCCAAGGCATTTATTGTGACTACAACGCTTTCAGGAATATTCAGAGAGAATCACGGGAAAGCGACTCACTCAAGAACACGAAGAACTAACTCAAGAACTCAAGAACAGTGCTTAGACCTGAGTTAGATCGAGTGAGACTTGTAAACAAATCACAAAACAAGTTTGTAACCAAAAGAGAAAGAGAGAGTTCTGCGAAGTACTGCAGAACGTAGGAATAGAGTCCTTTAGCAGTTTGAACCACCTTAAGTTGTAGGCTTAAAGGAGTTCCTTACAAGTGAACTTAGGGAAAAGCTAAGTGTCAGAAAACTGTAAGAACTCGCCAGTACAACTGTAAGAACGGTTAATATAAAGCAAAGAACTATTCAAAAATCCTCCAAGGAGGTAGAGGTTTACACTCAAGGACTACTTGGTCTTGAGTGGTTCCTCTATAATTCTCTGTGTTCATCTATTATCTGTTTAGTACTATTTCCGCTGCATTACTCAAGGACACTCCTACACCTCGTAGGAACGCCCAACCACAGGACGCCTTTACCTAAGGTAAGGCCATCCCTCAGTACTAACGATCCAACAAACGGTCGGGGAACATTACATGGAGGAACGAGAACCCACTCACCGGTATCTTGGAAGTTGAGCTTTTTGATGTTTGGGGTATTGACTTCATGGGACCCTTCCCCTCTTCGGGTCCCTACAAGTACATACTCGTGGCGGTTGACTATGTTTCCAAGTGGGTTGAGGCCATAGCTACAAGGACGAATGATGCTCGAGTAGTGGCCAAGTTCATGAAGACCAACATCTTTCCCCGTTTTGGTGTCCCTCGTGTTCTCATTAGTGATGGAGACTCTCATTTCATTGAGCGGAGCTTTGAGGCGCTTTTGACCAAGTATGGGGTGTCTCACAAGGTGGCCACACCTTATCATCCTCAAACTAGCGGTCAAGTAGAAGTTTCAAACCGGCAAATCAAGAGCATTCTAGAGAAGACGGTGTCCCGCTCAAGAAAAGATTGGTCTTCCAAGCTTGATGATGCTCTATGGGCCTACCGCACCGCCTACAAAACACCACTCCGCACCACTCCTTTCAATCTAGTGTATGGCAAGTCTTGTCATTTGCCCGTCGAGCTCGAACACAAGGCTTTATGGGCTCTCAAGAAGCTCAACATGGATCTCGATGCGGCCGGGGAAAAGCGGTTCATGGAATTGCAAGAACTTGAAGAGTTGAGGCTCAAGGCATATGAGAACTCAAAAATTTACAAGGAGAGGACCAAGAAGTGGCACGATAGCAAGCTTGTGCCAAAAACCATCAAGGCCGGTGACCAAGTGCTCTTATTCAACTCAAGACTCCGACTCTTCCCCGGAAAGCTACGGACCCGATGGAGCGGACCATTCACGGTTCACCATATTTACTTGCACGGGGCGGCCGATCTTATAGATGAGAATGGTGGGATTTTCAAAGTCAATGGGTATCGTTTGAAGAAGTACTACGCTAGGAAGGAACCCGACGAAGAGATCCGAGCCACTTGGGCTCTCACCACCTCGGACTAAGCTACAACACCCATCGTCAAGCTCATGACGTTAAAAAAGCGCTTACGGGAGGCAACCCGGTTTTTAGATTAGATTTTTCTGTTTGTTTTTTTTTCTTTTTTTCTTTTTTCCATTCTTTTTGATTTTCCAATTTCTAGGCTAGATTTTTGTTTTTTTTTTCTAACCTTCCTTAGATTAGATTAGGATATATTTTGCTTGGGATAGGATTTTTGTGATGTTTTTGCAGGTCTCTTAATTGCAAAACACGAGCTCAAAAGACGGGACAAGACGATCTTACACAAGGATCAAAACGGCGAAAAATCAACCCAGAGGGGTCGATATCGACCCCCAGGGGGTCGTGATCGACCCTAGGCGCGAAATTCCGACTTTACCCCTTGGTGTAAGGTATGTCTTTTTACCCATAATTAATTCAAAAATCCTCCTCCCCCTTCATACCATTAGCAGCCCGACCCCCCCTCTTTGTTCGACCCTCCTCTCTCGTACCCCTCCTCCCTTACACTCGCCGGAATCCACCGCCCCACCGCCTCTCCGGCACACACCGCACCTCAGCCGCACCACCACCGACCGCCACCCTGTGTTGCTGCACCAAACCGCCCCCCATAGCCCCAAAATTCAGCCCATACTCCCTTTCCTAGATCTAGCTCGAGATCGACCCAAATTACCACTTCTTTCACTTCTTGCAAGGCAATTTCGGTATGGCTTCTCACCCTCTACTCTCAATTTTGCTTAAGCTTTGGTGAAATTGGATTTTTGGGTTGAATGTGCATATTTGGGGGTTTTTGACCTAGGTTGATGAATTTGCAAATTGCTTACTTGATTGTGTTGTTGTTGAAGTTTGCATGCTTGAGGATGTTTAGACTTGATCTTCATGAGCTAATTTTGTTAGAAAATTGTGGTTTGGTGCCAATGGGTTCCATACCCAAAATTTCGGTTGAAGCTAGAGGTAGAAGACGAATGGGAAGTTCAGGATCGACCCCCTGGTCGATATCGACCCCCTAAGGGTCGAACCTGAACTTGGGTGTTTTGGCCGATTTTGTGAGTACTCAGGATCGACCCCTATGGGGTCGAGAACGACCCTCCCTGGGTCGTTCCTAGGTACATTTTGCTCTTGATTAGGTGGGTTTCTTTGGGCTTGGGTTGCATGATAGGATGAGATGTGGATTTGTGCTTCATGTTCCATCATTATAAATCCTCTCCTATCCATGTTATGATGTGTTTTGGTTGCGATTCTTGCCTTTGTCTAAGTATGGGGTGTTTTGATGTCCGCTTTTTAGGTAGATTTTTAGGGTCTAGATAGGTTAGTTTGAGTTGGTTTTTCGTAGTTGAGTCTTGTGTTTTTGAGTCTTTTTGCATGAGTTTTCGTATTTCCTTGAGATTCGGAAACTACGCGCTTTTGTGTCGTTTTGTAGGTATTTTGAAGCTTGAAGACGAGTTTGGAGCGAGGATAGGAGATGATGGACAAGCTATGAGGAAGATCTCGAGAGGACGAGCCATGAAGAGGAGCTAAAGAGAAGCAAAATCAAGAAGAAAAGTGAAGAAATCGACCCCAAGATCGAGCCCAAGGAGGTCGATCTCGAGCCATTTGACCAAACTTGGAGCGCAAGGAAAACAACACTCAGGATCGACCCTTAGGGGGTCGATATCGACCCTAGGAGGGTCGAACCTCGCACCGACTTCTCTTCTATCCGGATTACAAGCTGAAGTTTCCAAATCTGTATTTTAGGAAGGTGTTTTGTTTGTGTTTCCTAGTTAGATTAGGACTCCTTTTTGTCTATAAAAGGAGGTTGAACCTATTGTTTTTATTCATTCATGTTTTTGAGGCTATGCTTTTGATTCAATAATTAATCAAGACTTGGAGAATTAGGGAGAAGACTTGGAGAACAAGTTTGAGGTTTGTAAGATTGATCTTTGGTTTTTATTTGAATTTTAGTTTGGTTTGATCATGTCTTCTTCTTCTTCTTCCTTGTTCTTCTTTGCTATGTGTGAGTAGTCTTCTTAAATTCAAGGGTTGGGCAAAAACCCAACACAATCATGCATGTTTAAAACTTGAATTCATGACTTGAATGCTTGATGATCATATCTAACCTATCTTGTGTTTAATCCTTTGCGAAAGTTGAGGCATGTCTTGTAATTAACCATAGCGAAAGTGAAAAGTTGATTACTTGATTAGTTCTAATAGGATTATTTGCGAAAGTTGATATTCCTAGGTTGAAGGATAGGTAGAAAGTTGTTTGATTTGCGAAAGTTGGTTGAATAACTTGAATTGTTTGCGAAATTTAACTTTTCTATGATCTAGATTGCATGATAGTTGTGAATTCTTGTTGAAAGCATGTACGGTTGTTGTTGTGGTAGCCCTAGCCCTAGGATTTGCCCTTTTATATTGATTGAAATTCGTGATTTTGCCTTGATCTCGACTCCCTAAGTCGTGTTCGAGTTAGTTGCTTGTTATTGTGTGTTCGTGCCTCTTCTACTCTCAGGATCGACCCCCCCTAGGGTCGAGATCGACCCTCTTTGGGTCGAGCCTGAGTCGTTCTACCCTTGTTTTCTTTGCTTTTCGTAGTTTGTTCAACTAAACTTAGCACTACTCTCACTCCCGTGGACGATCCTGACTTCGCTATACGCAGCGGGGTCTTGAATATAAATTTGTTTGTTCAAGAAACCCTTCAACAGGGGGAAACCTCTAGCTAGGTTTGGGCTAGAACCCCCAATTCCATAAGCCATGAGTGCTTGATCTAGGAACCCACTCTACCTAGAGCTACAATTCCTTGTGAAAGCAAGGAATCAAGGGCTTGTGGTTGGCAAAGGTGAACGAAAGTGAACATTTGTCTATCACAAGACCTTGCATCGAAGGGGAGGTCAATATCCCTAATGGTCGATGTGTAGAAGTGGTGGGAACGAGGCGGAACCCATCTACTAGAGTGAACATTACTTATTGCTTGAGTTGGGGTGGAAAAGCCCACATCTACTAGAGAAGGAACCCAAAAACCCAAGATCTACCTTTCAATTCTTGAGTTCAACATCACCAGATACATCGGGCCCGACTTGATCTACGTCGGTCCCGACTTTCCTCTTTGTCGACAACATCGGGCCCGACGTGACCTTTGTGTCGGTCCCGACTGTTCTCTTTGTTTTCCTTTGTTTTAACTTCTCTTTTCCAGCTCTTAAGTATTTCGGCACATCAAACGAATAGAATTCCTGAGTGTTCGACACCCACCACGTGCTACAACGGGGTCGGGTTATAAGTTGTATCTCGAGACCCTCGCATCCACGAGCGATCAATCAATAGCTAGAGCAGCAAGAAGATGATGACAACGCTGTTGAAAATGATGAGAATGCCGGTCAGGGCAAAGATGAGAATGTTGATGAAGATGATAAAGAGGAAGAGGCTCCAAGTAAGAAAAAGGGCAAGAAGGCTAAGGATGTGGACCATACTGAGCACATCCTCAATTTGCTCTTCTTTGATCAAGCCTTCCTTGACCAGAATGGCACTGGTGAGTTTTTGGAACTTCTTTGCTTACAAGGCTGGGAGCATCTGGGTAGGGACTTTGTTGTGGTCGGCCTAGAGCAGATCCAAGCGTTCTACACCAGCTTGAACATTGATCTGCCTGAGAATGGGAATTAATTTTGTGGGGACGTACACTTTCGATGACGAGAACCTCACCTTCACAGACTTCCACATCCGTCAAAAGCTCTAGTTGAAGAAGGCCACTCCTGACGATCTCTATGACATGCTATTTAAGGGGTTCGGCCAGTTTAAGGATGATGAGGAGAAAACCTTGGTTCTGATCTTTAATGGGGAAGTGTCTTCTACAGGTGACAGGAGGGCACATGTGTTGTCCACGACAGGGGCCATTGCTCATCACTTCTTGGTGAGAATGATCGTCCCTCGTCAAGAAAAGAAGAGTATAGCCCAAATCATAGACTATATTCTTCTGGATGCCTTCCTCAGCCGCAAACCGATAAATCTAGCTAAGGTGATGATGGTGAATATGGCGAAGTGCACAAGGAAGGAGCGCTCG
The DNA here is from genome assembly GCA_934048045.1 of Polygonum aviculare. Lineage (NCBI taxonomy): Eukaryota > Viridiplantae > Streptophyta > Magnoliopsida > Caryophyllales > Polygonaceae > Polygonum > Polygonum aviculare. Next base: position 16,218,440 of record OW204024.1, read on the forward strand.
CTTCCCTACCCAGGCCTGGTCAAAGAGTTGCTGCTTAAGGAGGGTGTCATTGAAGCCAAAATTGAGGGATGCACTAGGACTCTGTGATATCACCCACATCCGCCACAATGAGGACCTCCCTTCTAAAATTAGGCGCAAGAGAGCTGAAGAGGCCGGCGCAAGGGTTGCTCAAGAGGAAGCCGCTAGGGCCGCTGCCGAGGCCGAAGAAAATTTGAGCAGGGTTGAAAGGTTGGCGTACTTTGACCAAGTCATCGGGGACGCTCCTCCGGACGCCTCTACTTCTTCAAGTTGTCCTTAACCAATTCCGCCTCCTGCCATTTTTTACCAGTACACGCTGCAACGGCTTATGGCCGCTTTGCTCAAAAATAAATGTTTGCTCATCAATCATCTTAGGGACTACACTGACTAGCATCACACTCTTGTGGACAAAGTTTCTTCAGTAGCCAACAACCAGACTAAAATTCTTAAGGCAATCAAGGACGCCTTGCCAAAAAAGACTTCTGAATGATCACCTCCGTCCTATCATTCCCTTCACATCATTTTGTTTAACTTCAATTTTAAACACTTCTTCAAGTACTTTTGTCAATGTAATTCATGAATGAATTTTCTATTATGTGCATTCTTTGTGTTCAAGTGTTCTTATGTTTAGTTATGATTTCGTGTTAACCGTCCTCTAACACTTGTTCTCCTTTTCGATGGTGCCAAAAGGGGGAAGTATAGTTTTGCAGAGATGCATTATTAAAAAGTTATCTAGAATATGCAAGTGTTAAGGGAGAATTAAGCCACAAATTTTATTCCAAAAGAAAGATCAAAGTTTTTGAAAACTGGCTCATATTGAATAATGTTAAGTCTCAAGGGACGCTTAAAAGTTTTCATTCATGCTTTAAGCTTTATCTTTAGATTATTTTGATAAGGGTTTGCCTACATCAAAAAGGGGAAAACTGTTCGGACGATGTTAAAGATGTCGGTACTTAGCATTGTATCAATAATAATCGTCCCGAAGTTTTGATAATGACAAACTCAGCTTTGATCTAATATGTTTGTCCAAGTTGTGTCCCAGGAACTTACATGGATGCTCATCATGCAAAAAGGACAACAAGTGAATTGCAGTTCCTAAGGAGTCGAGACGCAAAGACTTAGAAGAAAGAACAAGAATGATTTTCTGTGAAGATAAGGACGCATTCCTTAACGAGCAGGTTCGCACTCCAAAATTAAAAGGCTCAAAATATATATAGACACCTGAACTTGTCAATTTTGGTCATTTGAACACCTGATCTTTAGAATGGACCTATTGAACACTCCAATTTGTCAAACGGACCTATTGAGCACCCCAACATGTCAAAGGTTACCTATTAAACACCTAGCGCGTGTGTATAATAACGGGTTTAGGTCACAATTAATTAAACAATGAGACCTTATTTGGCATCACGTGACCTTTTTTATGTTTAATCATGTTCACATAATAGCGCGTGTGTAAAATTGCACTCCGTAATTAGGGACGAGGTGTTTAATAGGTAGGCATTGACAAGTTAGGGTGTTCAATAGGTCCGTTCCAAAGGTCAGCTGTCCAAATGACCAAAACGGATAAGTTCCGGTGTCTGTATATGTTTTGAGCCAAAATTAAAATGTTCGAGATAGGCTGTCCGACAAAGATGACATCACCAGACAAGCCACAACTCTCATAAGCTTCGTATGCTAGGGACAAGGACACGTGTAAGCTTCCCAAGAAACCCTAGAGCTGACCTTGGAAAGAAAACAACAGTGTACGAATTGTTGATCTGATCGTGCGGTTGAGGACTGTTGAGGGCAAAAGGGTCCGAAGAAAGGAGCCCTTCCCAAGTCACTATAAATACATTCATTTGTATTTATGGTGATTTAACTTCTCACACACACTTTCGAGAGATTGTAAAGAACAACTCAAGAACACCAAGAACAACTCAAGAATAGAGTAAGCTGAGTGTGTCAATCGAGAAGAAGTCAGAACAAAAATCAACACTGTTTGTGAATGAGATTGTGTCTCCGAAGGACTATGAGATACGTGTGTTTGAATTCCTTATAACTTGAGTGTTAGATTACTAGCATAGGTAGAAAGGACTTTTACTAGTGAGCTCAGGGACGGATTCCTTAGTTCAAAGAAGTGTGGAAGTCGCCTTGTAAGCTGTAAGGACTCACTTATAATAAGATAAGGAACTAATTCGAAAATCCTCCTCACAGGTAGAGATTTGATGTCTCTCATTTTGGAGGTGTTTTAGTGGTTAATTTCCCTTGTAAATATGTGCTTTTCATTCTCTTCTTTGTAGTTTCGTTTCCTTTTTAGCCTAGTTCCCGGTTTTCTTCAAGAGTCGGAAACTATGCGAGTTTGTGTGTTTTTGTAGGTAAAATGGCAAGAATGAGGACCATTTCGAGGAGCTAAGAAAGGAGCCAAGTCAAGGAGTGCAAGAGCCAAGACAAGAATGAAGTGGAACCAAAGGAAACCAAGGAAGAAAGCAAGGATCGAGGCCCAGGACCGAAGTACACCAAGTCGGGCCCGAGATCGAGCAACCAGAGCCAGGACCGACGTTCCCAACGTCGGGCCCGATGTCGACCCGTGTCGGTCCAAGTCGGCGATTGTGAGAATTGTTCCCCAAGGCATATTTTTAGCAACTTTCCACATTTGCCCCTTTCTAAATTGGGATTCCTTGGTCCCCAATCCTTAAGAGGCTATAAATAGAGGTGATTAGAGAGCATTAAAGGCATGTTTGGATAGACCACAACCAAATCACTCTCTAAAGGCTCAAGGAAGACTTGGAGAGCAAGGAGAAGAGAGGAGAAGGAAGAGAAAGAGAGATCGGTGGAGAAGAGAGGAGGATTTGTGAGTTTTGTACTTTGTTTTACTTTGATCTAGTGGAATTGAACTTGGATTTTGTAGACACTTTGGATTTGAATGCAATTGGAGTTTGGTTTGATGTTCATGATTGAGATTTGCTTGATTTCCCTTTTGTTTATGCTTTTCTCTTACTTGATGGAGTAGATTCCATAGTCTTGGGCTATGGGGGAATCCCCCTAGCTAGATTTGGGTAGAAAACCCCAATTCCATAGCCTTGAGTGCTTGATTTGTGAATCCTCTCTACACTAAGCTTCAATTCTCTTGTGAAAGCAAGGGGCTTAGGGCTTGTGATTGGTAAGAGTAAGCGAGAGCAATCTCGAACCCAATCACTAGACCTAACATCGAAGGAGAGTGAAAGCTCCCTTGGGTCGAGGTGTAGATTGGAGAGATTCGGGGAGAACAACCTCGATCTCACTAGAATCAAACACTTATTGGTTGAATTGAGGAAGAATATCCAAGTCTAGTTGGGGGAGAAACCCAAAAACCCAAGACCGATCTACCATTTTTGCCAAATCGAAGTACCCAGTCATCGGGCCCGACTTGCACCAACGTCGGTCCCGGCCATTTCGACCTCGATCCTACCTCGGACCGAAGTGACTTTGTGTCGGTCCGAGGAGATTTCTCTTGTTTTTCCTTTGTTTTTCCTTTCTTTCATCTCTTTTTTAGTCTTTTCGGGTACTCTCGACGCACGAACTCCCGTGTGTTCGACACCCTACCTCTTTACTACAAGTGAGGTTCGGTTTTATAAATTTAAATTGTGAGACCCTCCGATCCCGGACCGATCAGAATTTTGGCGCCGTTGCCGGGGAGTTCTACTTGTTCGAGGTACCCATCTTTGTTGAGTCTTTGCTTTTTGGTAGTGATTTGGGTGAGGGACTAGCCCAAACCCCTTGTTTGTTTTGATTTGGTTTTTGTTTGTGTCTTTGGTTGTAGGTGCATGCGAGCTAGTTCCGTCCGAGGAACTCTTGAGTTCGACTTTGTGTGTGACCCGGAGAGTATTCTAAGGCTAGCCCGAAAGAAGAAGAAGATGGCGGACCAAGCCCGAGATGAGGAGTTCGAAAGGATGAGAGCCGACATGGCTCGTATGCAAATTGAGATGGCAAATCAAGATGCCGAGGCCCGTAGAGAGAGGGAGCAAAGGATAAGGTTGGAGGCCCAAATCAACACTCAACCCCGGAATGCTAGACAATACATGCATCCGGAGTTGAAGGTCCCGGAGCCGGCCATCGTCTTGCCGGAGGTGTCGAGGAATTTTGAGATAAAAACTCAATTTATCTCACTCATCAAGAGAGAGCAATTCCAAGGGAGGCCGAATGAGTGTCCGATCGAGCATGTCAAGCAATTCAAGGACCTTTGTGAGACCATTTCCACGGATGATGAGACACTTGAGTACGTGCTACTCAAAGCCTTCAAGTGGTCCTTGGGAGGCAAGGCTTTGCATTGGTTGGAGAGTCAAGCACCTCGATCCATCACATCATGGAGGGCCCTAAATGAAGCATTCTTGATGAAGTTCTTCCCGCCCACCAAGACGACGGAGCTTAGAAGGAAGATTGCTAGTTTCCAACAAGGAGCTCATGAGCCACTTTTTGAGGCGTGGGATAGATTCAAGGAGATGTTGAGAGCGTGTCCGACACATGGCCAACAACCTTATGTCCTTCAAGACATATTCTTCCAAGGGATCAACACCGCCACGAAGGACAAATTGAACCTCCATACCGATTGTGGGTTCATAGATTTGCCGCCGGAGCAAGCATGGGAGTTGTTGGACAAACTCTCGGATTATGAGGCGATGTATGATACTAGCAATGTGAGCAAGGAAGTTAGAGTCCATGGAGAAGGTCCGAAGAAGCTCTACGATCCCAAGAGTGAAGAGGTGGACAAAGATGTGAAGATCCAATTCTTAGAGGACGAGTTGAACAAGATGAGGAGGAAGATGAGTTATGCCCAACAAACCACAAGAGCATGTGAAGAGTGTGGTTCCTTGAAGCATGGAGCCCAAGAGTGCCCAAATGAGCGCCAAGTCCGATTGGCGGAACAAATTGAGGAGGCTCATTATGTCCAAAGAAATTTCGGAGGGAGAACCAACTTCAACAACAATGGAGGAAGGTGGAATCAAGGGCAAGCAAGTGGCTACAACAACAACTTCAACCAAAACGAGCCAAGAGCCCAACAACCACCATACCGACCTCCGGGGTTCTATGAGCAAACTCCACAATGGGCACAAGAGATGAGAGGCGAGTTCAAGGACTTGAAGAATCAATTCACCAACGTTGAGAGAAGAGTTGATGAAATGGGTGCTCAATTCAAGGAGTTTGGTGTGTGGAGAAGGCAAGTGGACAACCAATTTGTTCACATGGCAAATCAACTTCCAAGAGAGGAAGGGAGACTCCCGGGCCGACCCGAGGAGAATCCCCGTGCCCCACAACAACAAAACGAAGTTCGAGCCATAGGATTAAGGAGTGGACGGAGTTTGCCCGAGCCACAAGTTCCAAAATCAAGAGAAGAGAGTCGGACCGAGGTTCCCAGCAACTCGGGCCCGACGTTGCCAGAAGTCGATCCTATAGACGGAGGAAGTCCCCTGGAGTGGACCGAGGTTGAACCCAACTCGGGCCCGACTTGCCCTGAAGTCGGCCCGACGTGCCCAGATGATTTTTGCCCTGGGACCGATGTCCCTGAAGTCGGTCTCGAGGTACTTCCAACGTCGGTCCAGGGTGAATTTGTTGAGAAAGATCGATCCAAGGAGGTTGATCCAAGCAAAGCAAAGCAAAGAAGGGAGACTCCCGGGCCGACCCGAGGAGAATCCCCGTGCCCAACAACAACAAAACGAAGTTCGAGCCATAGGATTAAGGAGTGGACGGAGTTTGCCCGAGCCACAAGTTCCAAGATCAAGAGAAGAGAGTCGGACCGAGGTTCCCAGCACCTCGGGTCCGACGTACCCAGATGTCGATCCGGAGAATGGAGGAAGTCCCCTGGAGTGGACCGAGGTTGAACCCAACTCGGGCCCGACTTGCCCTGAAGTCGGCCCGACGTGCCCGGAAGCTCTTTGCCCTGGGACCGATGTCCCTGAACTCGGTCCCGAGGTACTTCCAACGTCGGTCCAGGGTGGAGATGTTGAGAAAGATCGATCCAAGGAGGTTGATCCAAGCAAGAAGCAAAGTGGCACAACTCTTCCATATCCTATGAAGAAGCCCAAGGAGATTGTTGAGGGCAAGTTCAAGCGGTTCTTGAAGCTTTTGCAAGGCTTGAACATTACTATTCCTTTCACCGATGCTCTAAGCGAGATGCCATCTTATGCTAAGTTTTTGAGAGAAATCTTGAGCAAGAAGAGGTCAATTGTTGAGATGCAAGACGAGGTGAAGATATTGGAGCTACCTCAAAAGCTTGGAGATCCCGGAAGATTTGCCATCACCATAGGGATTGGTTCTCAACAATTCAAAGCTCTTTGTGATCTAGGAGCGAGTATTTCAGTTATGCCCATGAGCATATGGAGAAGGGCTAACCTTGGGGATCTAGAGCCAGTCGATATGAGTCTTACCATGGCCGATGGTTCTTCAACAAAGGCCACCAGAATTCTTGATGACGTCCCGGTTCGGGTAGGAAGGTATTTTGTACCCGACGACTTTGTGATTCTTGACATGAAAGAGGATCCAATGGTGCCCATTATTCTCGGAAGGCCGTTCTTAGCCACGGCGGGTGCCAAGTTTGATGTGAGGAATGGGAAAGTCACCTTCGAGATTGGAGAAGAGAAGGTAGAGTTCCATTTCAACAAGGCCCTAAATGAACCGGATGCATTGGCAATCTTGAAACTTGAGGAAAATGCCAAGTGCAAGAAAGAGAAGTTGGAGTCCACAAGAGAAGAAGTACCATCGAGAGACCATGAGATGGTCGATGTACAAATCCATGATGAGGCAAGAGATGGAGATAACCCACCAAACCATGAAGAGTATCCTAATCTATATCCTTTTGATGTGGGAGATTCTCTTATGTGCTTAGATGATTTGAAAGAGGATTTAGGAGATGATTATCTTTGCTTAGATGATTTGCAAGATGATTTGAGTTATGATGTCATAGATTCTCCTAGAAATTCTTTAGACTTGTGTGATGTAGGTGATAAGATGCAAGATGAGAAGATGCAAGAGATGCCAAGCTATACTTTGGAGGATGATGGAGATTTTAGATGCCACACTTTCATCAAACACAAATGGTGGCATTTTGGCTATGAGGATTGTGGAGATGTCCATAGCAAGGAGGACCAATTCACCGTTTTTCACCCTCCTTGAAGGGTAGAGGTTAGACGTCAAGCTAATGACGTAAAAGAAGCGCTCCTCGGGAGGCAACCCGGGTTTGGAAGATTCATTTTCGTAGTTTCTAGCTTGTTTCTTTTTGCATTAGCTTAGATTAGTCCTAATCTCTTCTCTAGCTTGTATTTTGTGGAAATGTGTGTTGTGTGAGCTTCATTAGCATGTGTGGTATTTGTGGAAATAATGCAAACACTTGTGGATAGAAGTAACCAAGGTGTGGAATTTTTAGGAACCAAAATCGGGTAGGACCGAGGTACCCAGTACCTCGGGCCCGAGGTGCCCGACGTCGGTCCAAGCTTGCCGACCCACCTTGACCTTGACTTTGTGGAAATTCCTACTATACCCTCTGGACCCACCTTTGTCTTCTTCCCCATTTAAGAGTCTTTTCCCTTACCTAACATCACCATCCCCATAACTACTTTCCCAAAATACCCAATTCACTCTCAAACCCCAAAATCGATCCCCTTCCCCCATAGTCGATCCTCAAGCTACCTCACCACAAGATCTCGATCCATACCCTAGCATACCCAAGCATTGAACCAAAAGCCAAAAATCCCACCCAAAACCCATAGATCTACTTCCTTCTTCTAGATCTAGAAGAAGAAAATTTGAGTTCTAAGGATTTGCTTGCTAGAAGTTCTTGTTTTCTTCATATTCGGTATGTAAATCTCAATCTCTACTTGATTCCTTGTGAATTTCATGCTTTCATTGCTAGATTTGAGATATGCCATGATTGAGTGAGCTTGAACTTTGAGCATCCATGGTGATTTGCATGTTTTGTGAAATTTGTGCTTAATTGTTGCTAAATCCCACTTAGAACTTCGATTGATGTTGATTGATGATGGAATTTGGATTTTAGGGACATGATTATGTGTTTCATGGTTGAATCTAGGGAGAAAAGTCGGAAAGGACTCGGTCCGAGGTACCCAGTACCTCGGGACCGACGTTCAACATCGGTCTAGTGACTCGGACCGAGGTCCCCAACCTCGGGCCCGTTGTCATTTGCATATCGGTCCGATGCTTTTCGAGTCTCTTTTGTGTGATTTTAAGATTTCTTGAGCTTGAATGTTGGTTATAGCATGCTATTCATGATAAGATTTGAGGCTTGACCATTGATATGAGAATCTTACTTCATGCATGATTGAATTTTGTGGATTGAGTGTGTTAAGTTTAAGTATGGGGTTATCTCTTTGCATGTTGAGTTGGAATTCATGTGTATAATCTCAAGATCGACCCCCCCTAGGGTCGAGATCGACCACCCTTGTGGTTGTTTCTTTGCATGATGAGTTGTTTGTGATGGAAGCTTGTGTTTGTGTTGAATTGTATAGATTTTACCTTGTAGTTCTTTGGTTTTGATTGTGTGTAGGTACCATGTCTACCCGAGCATCTTCTTCAAGGATGGAGAAAGTGAGCAAGAAGTCCAAGAAGTCGTCCAAGAGAGTCCAAAGGATGGACGATGTTCGTATTGAGGATGAGGATGATGCTAGAGAGTATGAGCGCCTCATGGGTCTATCTCACCACACCCGGTGGTTAGATTGGGAGTCGATTCAAAAGATGAACATGGATGAGGCTCTTGCTCGGTGCTATAATCACATTGGGCTCAATGTCTTGCTAAGGTGGAACAACACTCACTACCCCGCCTTGACGTCCGAGTTCATGGCGACTTTCAAGTGCACATATGAGGGACCCGAGAGTGAAGGCATGATCTCCTTCCAAATGGGCAACGAATTGCAAGAACTCTCTCTCCGGAACTTGGCCGTCTATTTCGGGTTCCCATTTACGAGAGAGGAGGCCTTTGTTGACAATGAGAAGGTTGACTACCTTTGGAAGTATGTGGCCGGGAAGAGTGAGATGAGGAAGGGCGCAACAACAAATGAGATAGCCAACCCACTCTTCCGAGTCATGATCCGAGCCTTGGGTTGTTCTATCTTTGCAAGGCATGAATTAAGCAAGCCGATGAAGGAGGAGGCCATGATTCTCTATGAGATGTTGTTTGAGAATGAGAAGCCGATGAACCTCACTTGGGAATGGGTGAAGATGGTGAGGGACTTTCAAAGTTCTTCATGGATCTATTTCGGAGGCATGATTGCCCGGCTAGCTCACCGTCTTGAGGTGGACTTGTCTACCTACACACCGGCCCCTAGTGGTGTAGAGTTCATGGATCTCAAGTATTTCAAGAAAGCCAACATTATCAAGGAGAAAGTTGTTCCCGGTTTCATCGACCGACTTATGCCTCACTCCAACTTCGGCAAGGTACAAGTTCCCTTGGAGCGTCGACTCTTCAACCTCACTTGTTACTACAATTGGTACCAAGTATGGGCGGGCAACGTCAATCCTTATGGAGAGCCGGAGGGGACACTCGAGGTTAGGAGACGTGCACAACATATCCGTTTCACTACACCTCAAGCTTCCCCGGACACCGAAGAAGAGGAGGCCAATCAATACGAGTTTGTAAGGAGAGACGACATGGAGGTGGACGTGCCTAGAGGTGAAGATGAAGAAGAAGAAGGTGGTTACCAACACTTGCTCAATGACCACGCCCCAACACTCTTGGACCGAGGTGCAACCTATGTCGGGCCCGACGTCCATCAACATCGGTCCGACGTGTTCTTGCCCGATCCGGCCCCTAGCCACTTCGAACGGGGTGAGGGAAGTGGAGCACATCAAGCACCACCTAGCTACGGAGGATATGAGGGGTATGCCCAATGGTATGGCCCCGGAATGGTGTTCTCCGAGCTTAACCAATCGGTGGACATGAATTTCTTGGCAAACCAATTGTCGCATCTCCAACTTCAACAACAATCAATGCTCCAAGAAGCACACCAACTCAACTTCCAACAACAACAACTTTTCCAACACCAAGAGCACTTCCAAGAGCGATTTGATGAGGTGAACCGCAACCTCGCCTACACAAGACGTGAGGTGGAGGATTTGAGGGCGGCCGATGATCAAAGGTGGTCCATGCAAGCTAGTTTCAATGAGTGGATGTCCGGGAATTTCTCAACCCGTGAAGACCAATGGACACCTCCCGCGCCACCAATCCAACCACCAAGCCAAGACCCCTTCCACGGTCGAGTGTACGAGCGAGAGCGCCAAGCACGGCTCCAAAGGAGACAACGCCGTGGCCATCCTCCCAACTAAGCCTCATCGAGCCATTCAAAAATAAGGAATTGTGAGTCTTCTTTACTCTTCTCTTTACTTTTGAGTTTGATGGGGACATCAAAATTTTAAGTATGGGGTGGGTTAGTTGCTCATTAGTTCCATGTGTAGGTTGTTTGTTTCATGTTTAAGGGATGTTTTCTTTGGATTGTGGCATGAGATGTATGAGAATGATTGATTGATTTTATGGCATGTATGGATGAGTTTGTTTGAGCTTGTTTTTGTTTGAGAAAATTTTCGAAAAAAAATGCATAAAAATGTGAAAAATTTCGAGTGAAAATGTCAAAAAGATTTTGTTTTGGACTAAGAATTCCCATCTTAGATGTCCATATGAAGGCTAATGATGATGTGAGCATGTAAATTCCTTTGCATATTTTTGGATAGTTTAGCCTCTAAATGGATGTTGTTTTTGATGTGATATGATATCTTGCATGTTTTTATTGAGCACATGAGTTCTTGGATGAGTTTTGATGCAACTAAGCTAGAGTGACCCTTGTGAGATGATTTTTGGCCATTTTAGGGATGTTTGTTCATATTGCATATCCCTCATTTTCTTGTGTGAATTAGCTCATGCATGCTTAGTAATACTTGTTATTGAGGTGTTTATCTATTTTCCAAGGCCAATATGAGATTTGCTCTATGCATTGTCACATTGATTTGAACTTTGTTTCATTTAGTCACAAAATGTTTCATATCCTACCATGAAGATAAACCGTTGTTTGTAGCCCCGTTTTAGCCTTAGACCTTTGTTTGAAACTCCTCAAAAATATGATTCCTAGCCTATATGACTTGACCCTTATGGGATTGGACTTTAGTGAGAGGTTTTGGAAGTATATTTGGAGAGTTGAGATTCTCTTTGGTGAAGGGCAAGAAATGGAGTTATAAACCAAGTGGGTAGTGCATCTTTGTTGTAAAGAAAGAAAAGAAAAGTTGGAAAAAATAGTGGATTGAAAGCAAAGTGCTTAAGTGTAAAAAAATGGGTACCGACCGAGTTAAAGTGCACATCGGGCCCGAGTTGTGTGAAAGTCGATCCTAGTGGAAAAAGTGAGAAAAATCCAACAAAAAGTGTAGTGAAAAGATGAAGTGGAATGTTTAGTGAAAAGTGGGTTGAAAGTTGAAAAAAAAGAGAAAAATCAAAGTCTTTTGGAAGAGTGAAAGTTGAAAGTGGAATAGTTTGGTGAGAGACTAGAAAGTTCAATCCCCATTGTAAGCACCACAAGACCAAAATAATTCCCACCTTGAGAAATACCAAAAACCCCATTACAACCCGGCCGAATGGAACCTCTTTGAGGACCTCCATTGAGCCAAGTTCATATTCTTTGTGTGCATTGTAATAGGCATCTCTAGGTGGAGGAATTGGTGATATTAGCTTCAATTGTAAAGTCTTTACTTGCATGATTGTTGAGTTTGAGTGTTCATTTTCAAGCCTAAACACATGATGAGTGATACACATTTCTATATCCTTAAAGTGAGGCTTTGTTGCATTAGACTTTATTCCTTGAACACTTGATCATGTGTGATGACGTAATCTTGCTAGCATATTTATCACTTGTGCTTACTTGGTTTTTCATATGAGGCTTTACTTGAAGATTGTGCTTCGGTCTTGCTTACAAAGTTATTGCTTGAGGACAAGCAAGTTTAAGTATGGGGTATTCTGATGTCTCTCATTTTGGAGGTGTTTTAGTGGTTAATTTCCCTTGTAAATATGTGCTTTTCATTCTCTTCTTTGTAGTTTCGTTTCCTTTTTAGCCTAGTTCCCGGTTTTCTTCAAGAGTCGGAAACTATGCGAGTTTGTGTGTTTTTGTAGGTAAAATGGCCAGAATGAGGACCATTTCGAGGAGCTAAGAAAGGAGCCAAGTCAAGGAGTGCAAGAGCCAAGACAAGAATGAAGTGGAACCAAAGGAAACCAAGGAAGAAAGCAAGGATCGAGGCCCAGGACCGAAGTACACCAAGTCGGGCCCGAGATCGAGCAACCAGAGCCAGGACCGACGTTCCCAACGTCGGGCCCGATGTCGACCCGTGTCGGTCCAAGTCGGCGATTGTGAGAATTGTTCCCCAAGGCATATTTTTAGCAACTTTCCACATTTGCCCCTTTCTAAATTGGGATTCCTTGGTCCCCAATCCTTAAGAGGCTATAAATAGAGGTGATTAGAGAGCATTAAAGGCATGTTTGGATAGACCACAACCAAATCACTCTCTAAAGGCTCAAGGAAGACTTGGAGAGCAAGGAGAAGAGAGGAGAAGGAAGAGAAGGAGAGATCGGTGGAGAAGAGAGGAGGATTTGTGAGTTTTGTACTTTGTTTTGCTTTGATCTAGTGGAATTGAACTTGGATTTTGTAGACACTTTGGATTTGAATGCAATTGGAGTTTGGTTTGATGTTCATGATTGAGATTTGCTTGATTTCCCTTTTGTTTATGCTTTTCTCTTACTTGATGGAGTAGATTCCATAGTTTTGGGCTATGGGGGAATCCCCCTAGCTAGATTTGGGTAGAAAACCCCAATTCCATAGCCTTGAGTGCTTGATTTGTGAATCCTCTCTACACTAAGCTTCAATTCTCTTGTGAAAGCAAGGGGCTTAGGGCTTGTGATTGGTAAGAGTAAGCGAGAGCAATCTCGAACCCAATCACTAGACCTAACATCGAAGGAGAGTGAAAGCTCCCTTGGGTCGAGGTGTAGATTGGAGAGATTCGGGGAGAACAACCTCGATCTCACTAGAATCAAACACTTATTGGTTGAATTGAGGAAGAATATCCAAGTCTAGTTGGGGGAGAAACCCAAAAACCCAAGACCGATCTACCATTTTTGCCAAATCGAAGTACCCAGTCATCGGGCCCGACTTGCACCAACGTCGGTCCCGGCCATTTCGACCTCGATCCTACCTCGGACCGAAGTGACTTTGTGTCGGTCCGAGGAGATTTCTCTTGTTTTTCCTTTGTTTTGCCTTTCTTTCATCTCTTTTTTAGTCTTTTCGGGTACTCTCGACGCACGAACTCCCGTGTGTTCGACACCCTACCTCTTTACTACAAGTGAGGTTCGGTTTTATAAATTTAAATTGTGAGACCCTCCGATCCCGGACCGATCAAGGTTTACCCATAAGGAATAGTTGGTCTTAGTGGAGTTCCTCTATAAATACTATGTGCCCGTCCTTATCTTATTTATGTCTCTTATTCCTGCTGTTGACGGGTAAATTTTCATATATTATGATCGAGGATAAATATAAGGATCATAATGTGTATATGTGTATGTTGTGTACATATATAAAATTGTACCCAAAACTAGCTAATTAAAGCTATACATGATCAACGTTAATACATGTACCTGTGTGTACAATATGGGCCTAAATTTGATTTCTGCTTATATATACATGAGGAGCCCACTAACCAAGGAAGCCAACGGGGATCACTAATCTCATCTTTCTTTCACTGAGCTTATTCACTACGGTGGGAAACTAGTGGGGCTAACCCCAAATTAAGAGCAAAATCAGATAACAATGTAACGTCAAAGTGAAGATGCTTCAAATCACTGTGTAACGTACCATGCATTGTGTAACGTCCAAATTAAAGGTGTGAGGAAACGCTCAAGAATTAAACCCTCTTGAATGGATTGGGGTCCAAGTTTTTAGTCTCCATTATATAAGGATCAAGGATCTGACTTTTTGGGACGGAAGAAAGGGGAGGATAGCTTCACACACAAAGAAACCCAAACAAAGTACAAGAAACAAAGAAGCACAAAGCATACAAGTGATCTGCCATAAACAATCAAAGGAGTTGTTTTACGATCAAAACCACAAATTAGGTAATGATCAATATCATCTTAAACTCTATTTGTGTGCTGATCATTTTGTTTTTCTTTTTTGGGTTGCATGCTCATTCGATCAAAACCTTCAAAGACCGTTGTTGGATCGAGATCGAGCGGTTCAATTTCACCTTCGAAGTCCATAATCGATTGATTGATGCTATACCGAGGGCTCGATTCAACGCCATGTCGAGGGCATGTTCTTCATCAACGGTAGTCGGCTCAAAACATTCTGTTTCGCCGCTACATGGAGGTCGTCCATCTCATCACAAGAAGGGGAATCATGGAAGAGATCAAGCAGCTCGTCGGAGAAGCCCTTGCCACTCCCTCAAAGAAGACCCCGTTGAAGATGTAGGCTCAAGAACGTCAAAAGCCCATTGTCGGATCAACATCCAAGGGCCGCTCCGCATCAACGGTACCGAAGGCGCTCTCCATTACAATGGCGTTGTTCTTCCCATCGTGAGAACGCACCCATGGAGAAGGTTAAGTGACTCGTCGAAGAAGCCTCACTGCAAAAAAAGCGAGACTGTCGAACAAGACCGCAAAAGCCACCGGAGATGAGCAACCGTTACCCGTTTTGAGGAGAAACATTCCGTTTCGTGCCTCTTATGGGTGATCGTGTCTTCGACGACGGATCATGCTAGGACCGAGGTGGATCGCTTGGTATCGAGATGAGTATCGTGGGTATATTGGTAGAGTTTCGGTGACCTAAAAGAGATTACTTTCCCACCACAAAAGGGTAGCAACGGAGGAAGAGTTCAATCCAGGCAAGGACACCGCCGTTATCCAACCCGAGTACCCGACCCACATCAACGTCATCAATGTCCTCGATGGAACCGCTACAATAAGGCCCGTAAGAAGCTCGAGGTGGAATATGCTTCCTCGAAACGGGCGAACACACCTACGACAACGACTCATTTTATGGACCGTGACTGAACGCGTGGCACCACAGTAAGCCCCGTGGCTATATACTCGGACCCTTAGTGGTCTAGAGCGGTGTGTTCTAACACCACAATCCTATGTATAAGGTGTCGACGTCGTCCGCATCGAGTCGCTCCCATGAAGAGATCAAAGCAAGCTAGGGACCCCGGTGCGTAATTGACGATGTTGTATGGTGAAGTCCCGAAGGGAGAAGACATAGTGAATTCAGCCATCCCATCCATGTAGCTATCAAGATAACGTAGAAATCACGATCATGGCCTAAACTACATAAAAAGAATACGGCCCATTGTGAAGAAAATGTAGGAACTTCAATGGCTAGCTATATAATCCTAGAGCTGTCTGTTGAGTGCTTCACAAAGAGTGTATATATACTCTAGAAATTGCTAGCTACTTGGAGTCGTACAAGGCTTTAGCAAACATCAAGAGGTCAACCTAAATGATGGCTCAAGGATATATGGAACGTTAAACCTCGATCGAGAACAAAGTTCGAGTCTGAGAATTCAATCTTTGATGAGCATCACATACAATATGGAAGCCATGCAACGAATGAAAGAATCAAATTAATCTACGAGATCGCTCATTTAATGGATTAGTCAAGATTGCACGAAGTGTTATTTTAGCACTGTATATTGACTCCAAATCTATTACAAAAGGCTTGGCCAAATTTAAAGCCTTAAATAGTGCCATCAAGAGCCCTAAACCCGTAGACAAGTGCAAAACTGTGTACAGAAATCAAGGTTCAAGGCTATTTTGGAGGCTTCTTATATATGTATATGTGTGTACGTGTGCTTCGAATCCAAGTCCAAAACACAAAGATCCTAGAACTACGTAAAGACTTGCGCCTATGAAAGACTACGTAGGTAGCTCGATCAAGTGATACATATATCGAGTACAGTCGTCAAATCCCAAAGTGAAAAATTCAAATCTTATAGAAGAACTACGAAGACTTGATTCC
Organism: Polygonum aviculare; assembly: GCA_934048045.1. Classification (NCBI taxonomy): domain Eukaryota; kingdom Viridiplantae; phylum Streptophyta; class Magnoliopsida; order Caryophyllales; family Polygonaceae; genus Polygonum; species Polygonum aviculare. The sequence continues at coordinate 16,234,459 of OW204024.1, forward strand.
GTCTTAAACGGATACGTAGGAAATTCGAGATCAAGCTCAAATCGGCCTCAAACTCAGTCGCATACTCCAAATCAAATTTCATAGCCAAATCTTTAGAACTACGTAAAGACTTGACGCCGAATACAAGGCTACGTAGGTAGCTCGATGCCAAATATCGAGTACAGTCGCCCAAATGTCAAATCAAGCTAAAATCAAACACTCAAGAACTACGTAGACTTGATTCTGTCTCAAACGGATACGTAGGAAATCCGACATCAAGCTCATTAGCCCCGGATTCAGTCGCATGTCCAAAAAAAATCAAAGTCAAAACACTTACTAAGAACTACGTGTGATTTGATCCCCTTTAACGGGGTACATAGGAAACTTGATACATAGCCAACGCTCGTCGAGTTCAATCACGACCTCAAGCCAAAGAAGATCTTAGTGAGAAAGTTAGATAACCCTTCATAGAAGGTGTGTCTATTTCTTTCCACACCATGCAAATGATAGTGGAAACAAGCTTAGACAACCCTTCTTAGAAGGTGGGTCTACGCTTGTTTCTCTGATGTATGGAAAATCAACCCCAAAACTTCTCTATGTATCTGTATTATTTTCAGAGTTGTAAGGATGTACATATAAGGGTCGAACTTAAAATTATATAAGATGTGTTTGTGCATAGTTGTTTTATTTTAACAATTTTTGCCTAACACCTGCTAATTCAAATTTTGGTTGCATAAGGACATCTCTCTAAGGACGTCCTTATACACTTAAAGCGATCCAATAGTTGCAACTTGCAAGTCATTGGAAAACATCATTACTAAATCACAAATTTAGGGGGTAATATATGTGTTTAAGCCATTTAATATTCATGAAACATTACATTTAGCAAAATACTTGAGTTTTAGACATCATTATTGAATAAATCTTCTTTCTCACCATAGGTTGTATAGCTCTCACGTATGCACATATATACAAGAAATTTTTAACAAGGAAAAAAACCTATAAGCAATGTCTCATATTTGGATTATCAAGCTCAAGAATCATAAAACAAAGAGATGAATTAAAATTAATTAGGTTATAAAGGAGATAGATATGAATACTACTCTCATTTATTAAACCTTCTTGAATGGCTTGTCCCAATTTCTCCTCTCTAATGCTTTATCTTTCACTATGTAAGCAGCAAGTAACAAGAGCTCCACCATTTCAAAACCTGTAGCTGAAACTGACTTGATCTTCTTCACTTGTTTTAAGTCATCCACACTTTCGCCTCTTTTGTCCACAAGATTGTGAGTAGATGATGAAGCAGAGTCGCCGTCAACACTAGACCAACTCAAAGGAATGGAGCTACAAAGAGAAGTTTGCACAATATTCGCCTCGTTGATGATGTCTTCTATGCTTCTCACTATGTTATCGGTAGCATAGTCGTTAGATTCCGTCATACATGCTTCCAAGGCCTACATAATTTTAAGGTGGGGAAAATAACTTGATTCAGAATCTATTAGATGTACACTTTTACAATTAAGTTTCTCTAGGAAACATATCTTTATGACACAATATGGATGTTACAAAAACTGTTTTGTTCCAAAGAGTGGCATGTTCTATTTCATTATACTGTATAATAGGCAAAAGGGTAGAGAGATGTGCTTTTAGTTATCGTTATGCATACTCAATAGTTTTATCGATAAATCGCAAATAAACATCCTCAAAGATTACATATCCACGCGGTTCTCAAATTCTTTGCAAAATCCTAATTGAACTAACTACAATAATTGATTATCAGCTTGAGAAGCTAGCTTGAAACAAAAAATGACATGAGATTTTCACCTTTACAAGAGACACTCTGAGCTTATGGATTCCAGATGTTAAGTCTTCAAGACTTCGTAAGCTCTCATTAAGAGCTGATATTTCGATCTTCATGCTACGAAAAACAAAGTTATATATAATTGTTTGAAAAACCAAGATCAAAGTATATAAACAAATTTTGAAGTGATAATTGTATACAAATTAAGTAACAAACCTCGAGACATCAATATTATTGCTAGATCTTCTAGACGAGAAGCGTTGTCCTCCACCAACTGAATGGACACTAGAATCCGAACCATCAAAATCTTCAACTCTGATTGTTCGCTTAAAACTTGCTCGCCTCAACAAGTTTGCAAATGTACCATCTTTCATAAATGAAGTAATTGCCACCTTACCTCGTTCATTTGTTGGAAACTTTGCTAGTTTTACATCGTGTGTTGCTTCTCTACTAAGTATAATAAGTCCAAAGATTAGTAAGCATTTAGCAATTATATGATTGTAAGACATTTAGAAAGATCAAATACCATTTTTAATAAATTATAAGCCAAAATTGTAAGTAATTATGGTATTATCAAAATTTCTACAATAGTCCCTCTAAGTTAAAGCCATACGTACCCGGATAGCAACTTTCGTTCCAAAATTTCCAGCTTCAATAGTGCTTCCAACTTCTCTGCAGTTACCTATGAAATACAGATTTCATGAATCATCATTAGAATCAAGTCAAATACAAAATATTCAAATTAAGAAGCAAAATAAGCTCACTTTTAGAGTCAAAACTCAAAAATCACACCCTCAAGGATAGAAAACAAAATAGGGAAAAGGAGAGAAACACACGTATAGGAGTAGCATATTTTCTACAAGGATACAGACATATATATATATATATATATATGCAACATAAGTTACGGAAAGATAAACACAAACATACAAATAAAGAAGAGGATTTACTTGTTCAAAGCTTCTTTGAAGGTCACTCATTCTTTCGATAGAAATAGCATTATTCTTTCTCTCATGATGGTGTCTTTCTTCGAGTTCTTGTAATCGCATCAAAGTTGAAACCTAGAGTAAATGTCATGGTCAAAGAAAGCCAACCAGTAAAATACATATGCCAAAGATAACAAGTAATAAATTTCAAGGAATAGTAATCAATATATTTGGCTTGTAAATAAGAAATCAAACCTCGTTACTTATCACATAGTTGATCCTCGAATGCAAATCTGCATGTTCACTTTCATCTTCCATTCCCACATTTTGTTGGAAAATTGGTATTCCTTCGCTTGGCAAGCATTCGGGTTGAAATTTTGTTACTAACTTGTGGAAAAGTGACATTAGATGGGAGTTTCCCTCGGAAAGCAGATTCTCAATAACATTTTTTTGTTCAGAACAGTATTGGCGTAGCCTTGATATCTCATGGTTGATCAAGTCATCTGTCATCTTCTGCTTGAATAAAAACATTAATTACATGAATGCAAGAGAAACAAGTATGAAATTTTAGTGATCAAAAGTAAAGAAGCCTTTAATACCAAAATACTTACCATCTTATTTTGTAGGTCATAGACCTTCCTCTTCGATTCAGATTCAGCATCAAAACCCTATAGTCAATTTACATAATCTATTACTATAACTAAACATGAAACAAATTATGTCACCACATTACGTCATATCATCCCCTAGTTTAAAAAGTTATCTTATTAAATATTAGTTGTATCATAATATATAATCTTAATCTTATACATATTTAAATTAAAATATTAGTTCAATCTTATATGTTGAGTTTCTTAATAAAAATTCAATCCTAATATATAAATATAAATCTTGTTATTATACTCACTTAATTCATAAATAGATTTATCCTAAAAATTTATTCTAAAAATTATATAATTTTTTGTAATTTTATTATAAGAATTTTTAAAAACCATCAATGGTACCAAATTCTACTATTATATATACACCACATCTTTATTTTATTAAAATTATAAATTAGATATATGTTTTTAATCAACATATTGAAATCACAATAAATATATTAGATGGTATATCTACCCTAAGTATATCTCTAACATTACATAGTGATTATGTTTTAGATAAAAGATAGACTTATTAATTAAGATAATGATTTATTAATATTTTTATTTGATACTTATATACTTTATATGCAATTAATTCTTCATAGTATAATAAAATATATAAAAGATAATTTGGTTTTATTTTTTTATCTTTATTACATAATCTCTATGTTTGTAATATAATACTCTTTTCATCCAAGTTTTTATTTAAAATTATTTAGTTATTTTATAACTAGGAAAATACAAATTATTTAAATGATAAAGTATTTTTATCAATTTTTAAATAAAATTTGATAATACATTTTTTTCTTACTTCATTCTTCCTCGATCATTTGAATATATTTTTTTATGTATGTATAAAAAGTTGATGATACACATATATAAATTTTATATAAATATTCAATGATAGATGAAAATTAAGTTATTTTATAATCTAAAAGATAAGTTTCATTTTAAAACAAAGTGGACATATGATTATATTTGTAGTCATTATACTAAATTCATTTACAAAATAATAAATTGTTAAATAATACCCTCGTACAAGGTAGGAGTCATTTCCTAGTACTAATTCCTAAAGACATAGAATGAAATAGGAAAGAAATTAAAACTGAATGAAAAAGCTTTAAGAATCTGAATTTGAAAGTGAAGGAAACATTTTCTTACCATATGTACCTTATTTTGACGATTATCAACCATTTTTTTTTCAAAGATTCCCGCTCATAGTATAAAGTATTCTGTTTGGGGGGGGGGGTTATGAAAATGTATGCAAAACTAGGCATGCAAATCAACATGTGTATGTAGTCATGGAGGAGTAGAAAATTGCATACGATTACATCAAGAAGAGAGTCGCTATTTTGGACACCATATGTAACAAAAACAATTAAAGCATCATATGGATTTCCCCAAATTATTTCAATCAATTTGATTCTCTATTTGACGTGTCCGTAATATCCTCTAGATTGTGCACACAATAATAATTATAAGGGTAAAAAATGACAAAGTACCTATGATTGAGCATTTTCTAAAAGACCTAATCCATAGAAAGGATTCAACATATAAACAAAATCACAAGTCTATTACCTTTAAGTTAAAAGTATTTTATTACTTTTTTAAATTATTGGTTGTATACCAAAGATGGAGGCTTAAATTTTTGCTATGTATAATGAAAAACAACTAAAAATAATAAATATACCAAGAAAGTAATATCATTCTATTGTAGTTGATACAAACCCAGATTATATATATGATTAGTTTTTATTAATTTGTTATTTTCAATTTCCTAGTTAATTAGTTTATCCGATCTTCCAATTTCCTACTTCCTAGTTTTTAGGTATTTTTTCCACTTTCTCCATCCATATTTCGATTTATTTCTATTAATTTTAGAAGTTAGTTTTCTTGTTTTTCAAAATAAAATGAGGAATACAAGATTTATTGACTTATTGTTCATACTTGATTATCAAAATGAATGATAAAGTGTAAGGAAAGAACTCACCCTAGTGAGATTCTTGCTTTTTAAAATTCTATCCTTTCTTAATTTGTTTTAGGGTTCTTCTAATACCGCTGTCGATATCTTAAGGAAAGTACTCACCCTATGAATGTTGAGACTCCATGTTTCCTCAGGATCATATAAATGATACAAAAAGTTGTCGGTGTGACTACTTTCGACATCCTCTCGAGCAGTTATACATCTTTGTTTGATTTGATCAAACTTGTCAATAATCTGCCCTATCAAAAAATCTAGATTAACAATATGTATAGAAGAACATATAAAAAGAAAATTTGTTTCGTAATGTTAGAAAATTGCCTTCAGGAATATCCTATTTTGTTGTTCCTTCTCGGCCAAATCTATTTGTAGCCTAGTCACATTTTCTTGCGCCTTCATGACATCTGATTTCATGTCTTCTAACCTGAATTGGAAAATTAAACAAGAAAATGACAGAGGTAATTAGATAGAAGAAGTATAATGGAGAGAAAGAAGAGTATAAAGCAACCTCTTACAAACACGACATAATACAAAAAGGTAAATTATAACAAAACAAGCAAAAACATAAAAAAAAAAACTAAAAACAGGACACGTACACACATATATATTACTTCAAAATACAAAATGGTAATATTGTACCTTTGGTGAAAGTCATGTATAATACAAGACAAAAGATGTTCCCTTTTGTTAGCTTTTTTAGCCTGTATTGAATCAACAAATCTATACATTTGAAAAGCTACCAATAGAAAGAGTGAGAGTAGCAAATCGAAAATGGCATAGGAAGGAACATATGTCGACCTCTAAAAAAGCTTTATCTCTCTCAATAATGGCAGCAACAATACCTTCTTGGAAAAATTTAAGTTGGTTCTCAGCTTCCAGTTTCTGTCATGATTAATAAATGCATGTAAGCTAGTTTCACGCTGCAATATTTTCAAAGGTATTACAATATTAAAGGAGCCGAGTTTAACACTTTTATGAAAGTTGTGGGCATGCGAGAAGTTCTCCATTAATCTAACATTATGAAAGAATTTGCATAAAATTAATACATAATGGATTGAAAGTTTTGTTTCATTTTGAAATCAAATCAAATGATAATGCATTCAGTACTGGTAAATTTGTTTCCATACTTTGACTCAATCTTTTTCACATGCATTTCTAATTATAAAGTTATACCTTTTCAACATCTTCCCTATGAAGATCTTCCAACTTCATCTACATAAAGACACCAAATACATGAGTAACACATTTATATTTAGTTGAAGATAATGTGCTTATAGATAAATGAAGTCTAAAAATTACCTTGATATGAGAAGCCTCTGAAAGCTCCTCTTTAAGGTAATTATTATCTCTTCTACAATTACTCAACTCATTTCGCAACTTCATGACCTCTTGCTCAAGGCCAGCTGTCCTAATGTATAATTTGTTCCAACAAAACCACCTTACAATTGTTATGTGTATTAAAGTTGTAACATTTCATTGTATTCATTGAATATAGGAAAATTAATATGCAACAAGTCTTCCATCTACATATGGTTGCTAGTATTAAAATAGGTTCATACTTTTGAAAATGCATTCCATTGGCAACATGTAGGTAGCGAGGGCCAGCTTGTTGCGTGCATAATTCCTCAACATATTTACGCAAGTCATTGTTCTCTACATAATAGAAAAATGGGCTGAGAAAATCAAAATTATTAAATAAGGCATCTAATAGAACTATTGAACCCTCCAAATAACCATTTTTACCAAGTTCAAAGATAAACGAATGTAATCCTATGATTTGAGTTTTATCATAAAATCAGTGTGGGCGGTTATTAGGTTGGACACTTACAAGATATAGTGAATTAGAAGTTTGTTAAAAATTGATTTCTATAGAGCTTTCAAACATAGAATTCTACCAGAAACGCGGTTTTCTTCATGTACCACAAAATTCATAATACAACTAGTATTATTCCCCGTTCCTTAAAGACACAAACTTGATTTAACTATAAAATATATTTTAAATTTATCGAAAAATAGATAGATATAAAATCTTATAGTATTTTATTTAATTTGTTACTTATTGTTTTTATTTTAATAGTATACTTTTTCTATTATAATAATTTTTTTAGCTAAATAATTTTTTGTTTGATTATAATTTTTGTATAAGGATTGGATAATACTTTTATCATAAAGTTTCTTTATTTTATATTTTTTTAATTTGTAGTTTTTTTGGAAAAAAAATTCAAATCTAAATCATATATATATATATATAAATAAGTTATCAAATGGGGAATCTATAATAAAGTTATAACCAATAGAATATAAGTTAATCATATTTTGACCAATCAAATTGATTTATGAAAATAGTGATGTACGGAGGTGAATTATACCTTTTAGTAAATAGTAATATAAATTTAATTATATATATATATATATTTGGAGTTGACAGGTATTGTTTTTGATAACTAATATCAGTCTCGTGTCTTGAAAAATACGATTTTGATAACTAAAAACTTATTTTAAAGTTATTTTTTTAAGAAAAAAATTAAAATGAAAATAAGTGAACATCATAAGAAGAAGGTAGAAGAAGGGAATGAAGTAGAGTAATAGGCACCTGTTTCCAACCGATGGACGCGAGTCAACAATGACCCCCCCGTATCATATGCACCAATTTCATCCATTTCTGAAAGCATAATACTCCAAAATCATTCGATCATGCGACCTTTGAATTTATGGGTCCCTTATACAATACTCCGTACTAACTACTAAGGGCCCGTTTGGTATCCAACGGCGGAAACGGAAACGGAATGGAATGGAATGAAAACGAACCTAATCCACTTTAGCATCATGATACATGATGAGTCACCTCAATTTTCACTCAATAACTACCGCAAGGGGGGCTTGCGGTACCCTTGTGGCACCTCAATCATTCTCTAATTTAAGGGTGGGGTAACAAAACACCTCAATCATTCCCTTCATCCCTTCTCTAAACACACAAATTTCAAAGTTTGAAATTAAAATATTTTTTTCAATTAATGTATAGTTACCCATAATTGGACTAGGTTCATTTCCATTCCATTCCATTCCGTTTCCGTTTCCGCCGTTGGATACCAAACGGGCCCTAAATATAAAACCGAATCCGATCAAGGTGATCAACCAGAATATAAATATCCCAATATACCAGTAGAAAAGCAACGACATCAACTAATTAATTGATAGAAAAAGCTGGTGAGATTACCAAGAGTAGATGACCAAATTGGAGATAGAAGCCGGGCGCCGTCCCGAAAGCGGGCGGTCTGATCCGTTGCCGGCCGGAGAATGACGGAAGAGATGGAATTCCGGTGAGGGGATGGATGGGAATTGGGATATATGGAGGTTTTTATATATTGATTATTATAGTAATAGATGGAGTCAGAGAGATGGAGGAATTATGCAAGAGTGGAGTGGTGGGCTTCACGCCAAACTTAACCATCGCATGGCCGCATGCTTGCTGAATCAATCAGCAGTAGACGGTCAAAAGCTAATCCGACCGCCAGACCCGATCCGATCCGACCCAAAAATTTAGACCCGTGACCCAGTTTTAACCCGACCCGATTGAAATCCGAAACCGTTGGGTTAAACCCGAATCCATTGGATCGGATCCGATTTTTTACAGTTTAAATTATATTACAATATATAATTTTATTTTAGAAAATTATGATATATATTTTATTATTAACATATTTAAAAATAATATTTTATTTTTATTTTTTATTATTTAAATAATATTTTATTTAAATTTGGTAAAAAGTTGATACTCTTGATCCGTTGGGTTGATTCGACCCGACCCGAAAACCCGAAGCCGTCCGACCCGACCCGATTGACAAGTCTAATCAGCACTGGCTCTTTGAATTTACGGTGCCTTGTGGCAATTTACCTTTTTTATCGGGTTGGTTTTATGTAGAAGACTATAATTTAGGGTGTTTTTGTGAAATTCACCTAACATTTTTAGACATAAGTTATTTATTTATTAGATTTTAATATTTTTTGTTTTATATTCAAATTCATTTTCTATCATGTTAAATGAAATTAAAAATACTAAATATATATTATTTAAAATAAAATCAGGTTACTATAGTTTGCTATGTAAAAACCCTTACATATATATATATATATATTAACTGGTTGAATTGAATTTAACATCTATTAGACTATTACTATACACTAAAGCGGAAGCAAATTCTGCCACCATATTGCGCCACATTACCCTTTTTTTTTTTAAATCTATCTTATTAAATCTTGATTTTATCATAATCTTAAAATATTAGTTCTATATTAGAGTTTGTATTGTTTAATTAATTATTCAATCCAAATATATAAATCTCTATCTTATCATTATACACATTTAATTAATACAAAGATAGATCTATCATAAACCTTTGATTTAAAAAAGTTGTTTTTCGTCACAATCTATAGATCATAATCATATCATAATATTTTACCCATTTAATTAAATATCAAATAAATTTTGCATTATTTTTCGTAATTTTATTATGATATTTTTTTAAATCGTCAATGGTAGCAAATTCTACCACTATATTTAAGAAAAATATTTATTCTATTAAAATAATATATTAAATACATTTTTACTATCATATCATATTAAAATATCAATAAAATGTATATGTTATATTTAACATATATATCACTAATATTGCATATTGATTACACTTTAGAAAAAAAAGATAGACTTCTTAATCAAGATAATAGTTCGAGATAATTTGGTTTTCTATTTAACTTATTAAATATTATCTATATATTAAATACTATAATATATTAAGCCGAATTTTATTTAAACTTATTGATTTTATTATATAAGTTAGTTTACACAATCTAATTTAAATGCCAAAAGATTTGTATCAATAATAAAATGTGATAATGCATCTTATCTTAAGTATATGTTTATGTATGTATAAAAAGTAAATACATAAATAAAATTTATTTATATATGTGATGATATACATGAATTATGTTATTTTATAATCCAAAAAATAAGCATGGTTTTAAAACAAAGTATACATGTGATAATATTTTTAATTCTTATAGTAAATTCATACACAATAAATAAATAAATAACACCCCGTACAGGGTACGGGTCATCTGCTAGTATTATCTGTATTAAGTAATTTTTGCTAAAATTATATTATTTAAAATAAAATCATGTTACTAGTTTACTATGTATAAAACCTCTTATTTCCCATTTTGAAGAAAACTAGGATCAGTCCCCGTGCCTTAAAAGCACGATTTGGTTTAACTAAAAACTTAATTAAATTTTATATCAAGTTATTCAAAAGAATAGTTTGATATAAGATTTTGTATTATTTTATATAATTTGCTTCTTTTGGGATTTTTTAATGATATATTTTTTTAACCAAGAAAAAATAAGTCAATCAATTGTCAATAAATTAGATTGATTTGATAAAATAGTTATGTGATTGGATTTGTTGGAAATTAAAAAGCATTGAATTGAAATTAAGATTTTGCTCAAGTATGATTTTATTAAAAAAATTAAGATTGAGTTGAAATTAAGTAGATAAGAAGAATTCTAGAAAAATCATCTATAACATTTGAAGTTTAATTTTTTTTTTAAAATAAAATAGAAATTAGTAGATAAGAAGATTTTTCTAGAAAATTTATTTATAAAATTTAAAGTTTTATTTCTATTTGGAAAAAAACTAGATATGAAAATTTCTAATGTGGAGATCACCAATGAAATTTCAACAAATTATATTGTTTGATTAAAGATTGGTGATATGATCCAATGAGAAGTTGACACATATCGTGATAATAACGATAATTATTATTTTTAACTTATATAGTTATGATTTCAACCATAAAACAAATTGAATTGTTTTAATAAATATGAGTGATATGAGCAAGTAACACGTATCGGGCTAAATATTATTTTTAACCTCCGCTTTAATATATAGTTATGATAAAATGATGATATGATTTTGGAGCATCTCTTGAAGACGTTGTAAGGCTCTTTCCCGACCGCCTCCATTCGTGATTCCTCATCATTCCCCATTCTCTATGACTCTATCTACACTACACTACTCTGTAAGTTTATCCACTGTTAACGGAATACAAATGAATGTGTACAACGATTGAATGTTTTGTTGGTAGTTGAAGTTTAGCCTGTTTATGTCTTTTTGACTAATTAGTTGAATTGGTTTTTCTAGGGTTTGAACTTTGAAGGTAAACTTTGATTGATCTCTTGATTAATTTGATTCGGTTTCATGGTTTGATCAATTGGAGGAGTTGAATCTCTTAAATTGAAGACTGTTTTATTTGAATATTGGGTTGGGACTTTGGACCCGATTAACCGAAAAACCGAACCGAACCGAGCGATTCGGGCCGGTTCGGTTTGGGTCGTGAAAATTAATAGGCAAAAAAAACGGTTCGGTCCACAAGATATATTTGGGGTTCGGTTTTCGGATTAAAAAAAATAAAAATAAAATACCCGTATTTTGTTGGCCAAATTTTAGTGAATACATGGGATGCCTCGAACCCTAGGCGTGTCTCACCCTGGATCCCTCACCCGAGCCCTAGCCCTAGCCTGCAACTTGTCCAGTTCTCCCGCATCTCGATCCGAGCCCGCAACTTCTCCGGCCGCCGGCCTGCAAGTCGCCTCCTCGTCACCGGCCTGCAAGTCGCAAGTCGCAAGTCGCAACTCCTCCTCGTCCTCCGCGTTCTCGCTAGTCGCCAGTGCCTCCTCGAGCGGTTCCGTCTCCTTGTCCGAATTTGAGTATGTGAAAATTGAATATTGCTTTGATTGAATGTGATTTTGTCTTTGCTAGGTACTAGTAGGAAAGAAGGAAGCATGATCAACAGATTCAATGTGATTTTGTCTCTGCACCTCTCTGCTTTTGTTGGATTGTTTCGTAATCTTTATGTTGCTACCTCTGCACCTCTTTGCTTCAATAGCGGTATTGATTCATGACAATGCAATTCTGTTCATCATGCTGATTCTAACTTTCCGTTCATAATATCTTAGTAGGATTGATTGCTACATTAGTTCAATTTCACATCTTCAAGTGTGAACCAAATTGCAGCTGAACTTGTTACTTGTCAATTTAGCCAAAGCTTTGCTCTTGCCAAGCTTAATCACCCTTAACGAACCATTTTTCATGCTAAACTTGTCTCAGGGATGAGCCTTACTTTTTAGTTTTTAGCTTTTGAATTTTTTACTTGTACCTCTTGATTGCAACAGGAACCGAACCGAATTTAGGAACCTAGAAATTTTGTTGGCTGCTTGCGTGGATTCCCTGTTTCAATGGCATCAGGCAAGAAGGAATCAGAGGCTTTCAACATGCTCAAGTTCATGTATCAGGACGACGACGACGACATGGAAGACCCTGATAGGGGCGAAGATGAAGGCGACCAGGACGAACCTGAACTCCAAGGGCAGCAGCTGCAATCTGGAGGTGAAGAACCGGATCTAGAACAACAGGAATCGAATCCTGCAGATGCTCGTTTTCCTAGCGAGGTGCATCACCTGGATGCCAGCAATCTGAGGCTTCCCACGCCTCAGGCAGAGAACCCAAGGAGGGAGAGGCCAGCCATTGTTGATTATGGGCACGACGAGGTCGCCATGTCTCCAGAGGCCGAGGTAATAATGGCTTTACAATTTGCGATCGTGTTTTCAATTCCTCTCAAAGCACTTATTAGTTGGTTGGTTTGCTAGAACAAACTTTTGTTATTTAGTTGCTGAAAAGCATGTGCCTGCTGTTGAATTTATCTTTTTGATGCTTTAAGGAGGGTGAAATTTTGGGCAATGGAAGGCTTAGGGATGACCAAGATGCCAAGAATGTGAATGGTATGCTTATCGTTTGTACCTGCGCTCTAAATTTCATTGTCTTTTTAACTTGTAGTACTAGGAGTTACTATTGAGTCTAATTTTTATATTATCGTGCTTCAGCTGACTTTCAGGAGAGGGAATTGGCAGGAGCTGTAGAGAGGATATCAACACCTACTGTTCATTCGGCTCCTCCATCAGTTCGGGTAGAGAACTCAGAGTCTGATGTTTTAAATGATGCTTCAATGGATCCTGAATTGGAGGATTTGTCAGGAGCTAATATTTCTGAAGATGTTGATCCACTGGATAAATTTCTCCCCCCTCCACCAAAGGCCAGATGCCCTGAGGACTTACAAGTAAGGCTTTGAGAACTCAATTTGAGCTAATGTGATTTTATGAGATTCTAATTTCCATTCACTGATTTTCTTGCAAAGTACAGGCTAGTTAGAAGTGTCATCCTCTGTTGTGTAAACAGTCTTTGGTATTATGTCAATCACAGAATACTGCTTTGTAGATTGAGCAATATGTGACAACTAATATTCCTTCGACTCTTTGAGGATTTGCTATGGACAATATAAAGCCCTTATTCCAATGATTTTTTTGCAAAACTTTGACATATTCTGCCGTGATCTGAATGTGTGACTGATTTCTGTTTGTCCACGTTCTAATTGACTAGGCAGTGTGTTTGCTGTAATTTTTTCTTTTTCTTTTGCAAATCATTGGTTGTTGTATCCTGATGCCTATCTGACAAGCCTTTTATCTGTTGTTGAGCTCTCTTGCATGAGATTACAACACAGATGTATTCTTGTAGATGTAAATCTTAGCCTCTACCATACTAAGTTGTATGATTCTTTTTGCAGGACAAGATAAATAAGTTTCTTGCGTATAAGAGGCAGGGAAAAAGCTTTAACGCAGAGGTACGCAACAGGAAGGACTACCGGAATCCTGACTTCCTTCTGCATGCTGTGAGTTATCAGGACATTGATCAAGTAGGGTCTTGTTTCAACAAAGATGTATTCGACCCTCATGGATATGATGAAAGTGATTATTATGATGCTATAGGTCATTTACAATTCATTTTACCCTTGTATATTTTTGTTTATCCATTGTCACCTAATATGTCCAAATGTGGTAGCGTAACTGCATTCTCATTTATGCTCTTGTTTATGGTTTTCTGAAAAAGCAGAAGTGGACATGAAACTTGAAATGGAGAGGAAAGAGCAGGAAAGGAAGAAGAGTCCCAAAGTGGATTTTGTTTCTGCTGGAGCCCAACAGGCTGCTTATGCAGCTGCGAAGAGTGCCATGTCATCAGGTACTTATTAACCAATCTACAGTCAAGCCTGAAGTTCTTTGCATGATATGATGATAAGCTTCCTTACTGGACATACTTTTTTTTATCATAATATACTTGAATAATCTTACTTTGTCGGTTCAGTGTTTCTCTCCAATGATCCTCTGCTACTCAATGAATTGATTTGGCTTTCTTTTATGGGCGAATACCATTATTAGCAGGTGTCCCCGGTTTGCCTCCAGGACCCGGACAGCCTTCTACAGTGTCAACTGATGCCCTCTCTCGTGAAGGTCGGCAGAATAAGAAGTCGAAATGGGATACGGTATTATCTCATAGTGTTTTTTTTTTTTTTCAAGTCTTCAATAAAAGACTCATGAAACAGTTGTCTTTAATAATTGATTTTGCTTGATCTTATCTGTTTATAGGTAGATAGTGACCAGAAAACTTCGGTAGGAGGCGGACAAGTGGCTCAAGCTCATGCGTCATTTATGTCTGCAGCTAAAGCTGGATCTGGGTATGCTATGTTTGTGTAAGTTCTATGCTATGCACCATTTAGCTATTTACTCGAGTACCCTTCTAGAGTCCCCTACAACTCCTACAAGTAACTCAACTATTCCTCTTACAGCACCATGTATAACAACTTCTATAGTATTCTCTCACCCTAAACCTCCCAAGTCATAAGTTTCAACTTTATGTATGAAAGCTGTTTGGACCATTTAATATTGCAGGCAACAAAAACGCAGAGAAGCAGAAGAGAGAAGATCAAGTGAAAGGAAGGTGGACCGAAGATCTTAAATCTCCATGTACAATGAGCGAGGCAGTGGGTGCTTCCCTGCAGGGTGAGGACCAGAATGATGTAAACGAGATCTTGAAGGGCTTTACCTGAGTCTTCTGGATGTGTGGGGATGCAAGATTTCTGTTTTAAAAGTTTTCCTCGTTGTGCCTTGTTCAGCTGTCTGATGTTATGTTCTGTTATAATCTCATAGGAATAATAACTGTCAGACATGAGAAGTCTTGGATGAGATACAACGCCATGTCATTTGTACTGTACAGAGGCACATAAGTTGTTCTTTGTCGTTTTGACTTTTTAGCTTATTGCAGGTGCTTACCTTAACGAGTTGGTTATTATGCTCCTCTATTTCCTGCACAGTGTTTATTATGCTCCTCCATTTTCTTTATTGCAGAGACTAAACTCTTGGGGTATAGTTGTGAAAAAAGTATAAATTTTCAAAATCTATCCAAAAAGAAGTATGAGAATATGAGATTGATACTAATGTGGTCATGGCAATTATGACTTGTCGATATCGATTATGTGTATTTCGACCCAAAAAAAAAACATTCGATTATATTTATGTGTAATTATCATTCTGATGAAACACTAGCACAGTAGCACCTTGTTATAAAAGATTTTGCCTCCGACAATGCCCAAACAGCCCCAAACTAGTGATTGTAAAAAAGCTATAGTTCGGGCTATTTTCTATAATTTGAGAAATCAAGATTGTTTTTCCATACTATCCTCCATAATGTTGATTATTTTTGGGAATTTCCCTTGCCTAAATAAACCAACAAATAATTAGAAAAATACTTCAATTGTAATTAAATATATAAAATGTTGTTGCTTTAATGCATGCATGGTAATTGATAGACCTCTAAAGTGGGTTGGATGGGTCGGGTTTGGGTTACAACAGGTTCGGTCACAAGTCAACAGTTGTAAAATTCCGCATCGGGTACGGGTTTGCAGTGAGGTTCGAGTTGACCCAATATGTCGAATTTTATGAATAGTCATTTTTAAAAAATATTTTTAAACTTCATATTACTGCACTTGTTTAATTAGTAGTTTATACTAAAATGCTAGTTTTTGTTCCAAAATTAGCATTATAAACCTCACTTAGAATTGTTTATTTAATTATTACCTCTCTATCGTCATTCATCAACAAAGATTAAAAAAATACGAAAACATAGCAATGGAGCTGTGTGGCAACTACAACTTAATAGTTTCTCACTTAATAGATATTTGTTTTTTGAAAAAAGTACTAACACAAGTAAAGAACATTGAACATAAATAAATGAAAGAAAACTGAATTTAATTAAACAAATTACGTGTAGATAAAAACAACATTAGATTTAGCAAAAGGCGTATTGATACTAATTAATAAGCCATTATATTTTTTACATCATTCATTATCAAAGATTAGAAACAACATTAACTTAACACAGTCGAAAAAAGTCCACTGGATGAGTCGGGGTAAGATGTGTAAGCCTAAAAGTCAGGGAGGGTTGGGGTTTCGTAACATGGCTTCTTTTAATCTTTCTTTGCTTGCAAGGCAAGGGTGAATGACTTCTCTTATCTTTTATTGAATGAGTCCTTACAGCTTATACACGACGAATTTCACTCTTCTCTAAACTAAAGGCTTCCACCCCTATAATTTACCAGTGAAATTTCTTTTCAACCTAAGCTAGCAACCTAACACTCGAAGTAAGTAACAAGGACATCAAACTCTCGTCTTTGACAATCCCTTCGAAAACACAATTTTCAGTACAAATAGTTTTGAGATTTGTTTTGGATTTCTTCTTTGATCTACACACTCAACTAACTCTTGTTCTTGAATTGTTCTTCGTGTTCTTGAGAAGCTCTCGAGAGTGTGTGGAAGAACTCGCCTCACAATAAATACATGAGTTTGTATTTATAGTGGGTGAAGTTGGGATCCTTTCCTAGGACCCAATTGATCGGTTCGGATCGCGAGGGTCTCAGAATACAATTTATAACCTGATCTCGTTGTAGCACGTGATTGGGTGTCGAACACTCGGGAGTTCTGTCGTTTGGTGTACCTAGAAGACTTAAAAACGGAAAAGAAAAGCTAAAACAAAGGAAAACAAGAGAAATCGCTCGGGACCGACACTGGTCACTTCGGGCCCGAGGTGGATCGACGAGAAAAGAGCCGGGACCGACACTAACTAAGTCGGGCCCGAGGTCACTGGGTATGTCGAACTGCAAATTGGAGAGATAGATCTCGGGTTTTTGGGTTCCTCTTCTAGTAGATGTGGGCTATTCCACCCCAATTCAAGCAATAAGTGTTGATCCTCGTAGGATCGAGGTTATTCGCCTCGTTCCCGCCACTTTTACACATCGACCCATAGGGGATTTGACCTCTCTTTCGATGCAAGGTCTCGTGATGGGCAATTGATCACTTCCGTTCACTCTTGCCAACCACAAGCCCTTGATCCCTTGCTTCCACAAGGAATTGCAACTCTATGTAGAGTGGGTTCCTAGATCAATCACTCAAGGCTATGGAATTGGGGGTTCAAACCCAATCTAGCTAGAGGTTTCCCCCATAGCCCAAGATCAATGGAATCTACTCCATATGGCTAGAGTAAAAAGCAATCAAAACACAAAGCAAACCAATCTCAATCATCAAACTCAAATCAAATCCAAATTTCATTCACCAAACAAAGGAAATCCACAAATACCAATTCAAATCCACAATTGCAAAGAAAAACAAAGACAAACTCACTATCTATCCCTTAATCTCTCCTTCTCCTCATCCGATTTCTCTTCTTCTCCCTCTCTTCTCCTTCTCCTTGCTCTCCAAGTCTCCCTAGAGCCTTTGAGAGGTGATTAGTGTTGTGTGTGTGGATAATTGTCTTCCTCCCTTAATTAGAAGCTAAGAATGCCTAAAATAGAAGAGGGGCAAAAGTGGTAGATCACATTTGTTTGCCTTGGAGCCCAATCCTCGTCCAACCGACTCGGATCGACACGGAGGTAAGTCGGGCCCGATGTGCTGGCACCTCGGTCCGAGGTCGAAAGTCGATCTCGGTCCCGACGTCGCTCGAACTCGGTCCTGTCCTCTGACCACCTCTTCTTCTTGGTTCTTCTCTTGCTTCTCTTCATGGGTTGCTCCGCTCTTCCGCTCCTTGACTTGTGTCTTGCTCCTTCTTCGGGTATCCTTCAAAACATCCTCGAATCATGCCCAAAACACCTACAAAATACACAAAAATTGCATAGTCTCCGAATCTCATAGAAAATCGGAATCCAAGCTAAAAAGGGGCAAAACACACAAGAAAATGAACAAAAGACACATATTTACAAGGGAAAATAACCTATAAAACACCACCAATTTGAGGGACATCACCAATTGCTTCTGGTGTCCTCAGACGACAAAGTTAAAGATGGCGATTTCTTTGGAGATGTACAATGTTGTCTCCATCCGAAAGTCTGCTCTTCATTCACTAGGGAGGTTCCACATGTTTCTTGGGATGAGAAGAGAAAACAACATCCTAGTTTCACGCCGGTTTGTCTTCTAACACCTACAGCTTTTGATTTTCTGTGGCCACCGATGATGTCACCTTTATTGGGCAGCCTTAGATTGAAGTGCGTCCCTACTCGATGAGGACGACATCCTTATCTCGTAGAAACGCATTCTGATTTATCTTGGCATGAGATTCTTGGCGTCCCAGTTCCATAGGGATGACTTGTCACTTGTTGTTCTTTTTCTTTGATGACCGTCCCTGAAAGAGTTCCTAGGACACACTTGGACAAACACGTTAGTTCAAAGTTGAGTTTTTCATTATCAAAACTTAGGGACGATAATTATTGATCTAGTGTTAATTACTGTCATCCTTAACATCGTCCCAATAGTGATGTTCTTGCCCAGGTTTCTTGAACGGTGAAGGTAAAGCTTTGAAGGCTAGTTCTCTCGTCCAACACTTCAAACTCGTTCATTTTATCAATGAGGCTTTGGTTGAGAGATATAAGTCGCTTATTCGAAGCGATGGGAGTGTGTTTTCTCCGTTGGAACGTACTCTACAAGGCCTTTAAATTTGGATGAGTGGAACTTGCTTACGTACTCCTTCCTTCTCTAAGAGTTGTAAGTATAGTGATAGTTTTGATGTTTTGGGGCCTCGATGTGGGGGTCAATCCAATGGTCCCTTGTTTTTCATTCAAGGTATCTCGCCTCCTCGCATTGTAGTAGTCAAGGTAATAGCTCGGGTATTGCAATGAGTTGTGGTGATGCCTCTTCTTCGTTCTCCTTCAATGTCGAGTTGTTGCATGAAGTTTTGTTCCAAAAATGTCGTATTGTGAAAAGTATCCTCAAGACCAACCATTTAAGTTTCTCCCGGATTCTTAAAGAGGCTCTTGATAAGGTTGTTGCTTCTCCTTATGACCTTGTCTCTTGGATACTTCTGCTGCTTCTCCCTTTATGCACTCTTAAAGTTATCCGACCTAGTGTTGACATCTAGTCAGGGAAGAAGAGAGTTTGTTAGGTTGAAGGTATCGCTTGAGCTATTCGTGTTTGGAGGGAACCTAGGGGACTTGAGATTTTGGTAACGAGGTTCTCAAGGAAGGTGTGATCGAGCAGCTCGCGTTCCTTAGGGGTGGTTGATATATATGTTTTTTTAAAAGAAGCTTAACTTAGAGGAGTTGCATAAGAGGCAATGTATGAGGAAAGTCAGTGATGAGCATTTCTCGGTGGTTGTGTGGGTTTTGACATCGTCTAGGATTGCCCCCACTAATGCAGAGTCCTTTCGTGAGTTAGAAAAGAAGCATCCTCATGTATGTTGAGGTTGTTTTGGGCTCTAAGGATGTTGTTTTAGGCAGGATTAGAAGTTTCCCTAAACGAACTTCTTATGGGTGGGATGGTTTGAGGGCCCAACACCTTGTTGATGCGCTTGGATGGGTTGATGTTGCTGTTGCTGTTGCTGTTGGAGATGATCTAGCCATCTCTATTTCTGATGTAGTTAATCTACTGCTTGGTGGTAAGTGTCCCCCCACGCGTCTTGTGTGAGTTTATTGCTAGTTCTCCGCTAATGCCTCTACTTAAGCCGGGTGGTGGTATTCTCCCCATTATAATTGGCAAGGTTTGGCGGAGACTTGTCTCCAAGGTTGCAAGTGTTGTGGTTGAGAAGAACGTTGGAAATTATTTTGAGGATTTCCAATTTGGTGCTAGTGTGCCTAATGGTAGTGAGACCATTCTACATGTTGTTAACAAGCTGATCAAGGTTAAGAGGGGAGATTGTGGTATGTCTATGCTTTTGGTGGACTCGTGTAATGCCTTTAACTTGATTGATTATAGTTCCGTGCTTAGAGAGGTCCGATATCGTTGCCCCTCGCTCTATCCTTGGGTTGAGTTTTGTTATGGCTGCTCTGCCCGGTTATACTATGGCGACTCTTCATTGCTCTCTAGCCAAGGTGTCCAACAAGGTGATCTTTTGGGACCGTTGTTGTTTGCGCTCACTCGAAATCCCCTTTTTCATCGGATTAATGAGAAGTGTAACCTAGATTTCATGGCTTAGTATCTAGATGATGGGACACGACGGTGGTCTCAAAAGCTTTGCATCTGATTATTAAGGAAGGGCCAACTATGGGGTTGCACTTAAATGTTGAAAAAACAGAAATCTTTTGGCCAAACTTGAATTCGAGGTGTAGTGATCTCAGGCTCTTTCCTCATAAAACGGCTCGTCCTTTGGAGGGGTCAAGCTCCTAGGTGGTCCGATCAGTTTGAATGTTGACTTCTATAGTCGCTTGATCGGAGAGAGGGTTTCTAAGACAGTCTCTCTAATGGAGGCTGTCGCGGGACTTAATGACCCCTAAGTGAGGCTCCTTCTATTGTGTAATTGTGTTGGTGTTGGACGATTATATTTCTCTCTTCGAACTTAACCACCCCAAATGCTCGGGTCTGCTCATCTCACTTTTGATCATGCCTTGTACCAGCCCCCCATTTATGACATGGTGGAGAGAGGTCTACTGGGTTCCTACAATCCCAACGCTCGTGAAAAGGCCAGCCTTATTAGCAATCAGGTCTTGCACTCTTTAGACTTCTTGAGAACAATTCCAATCAAAGGGTTGGGTCTAAGATGCACCCAAGGCAGTTTAGGTGTGTTTTATGTTATCATCTTGCGATCCCTTTGTATCTTGCTGATTTTACTTGTCCTTGTTGCTCTTCTAAGATCATGAATTGCTTTGGGAATCATGTCATTCATTATGTCAATGATATTGGTATGAAATTTTGTCATAACCTTATCCGGGATGTTTAGGGTGATATGTGTGCCCAAGCCGATGTTTTTATTCAAAAGGAGGTGCCCCTAGGATTTTTGTCGAATGAAGGCACCGATCTTAGGCTTGTGAATGCCTTGTCTATGACTGGGACAAGGGTAAAAACCTATGCTTGGATGTCACTGGTGTCTCTCCTTTCATTGGTGTTGGTGTTTACTTTTTCGTCCCTAGGGTTGTTGTTGCAAAAGTTGCCGCAAAAAAGAAGAGCAAGTACGCACAATTGCCCAACTTATCCCCTATATGCACTCCTCTTCCTCTCAATATTAAGCTGAATCCTAAAGATGGTGATCTCCTCCCAAATCCCACCAGTATACAACTTATTAGAAACCTGAACTTCCTCACCAACACACGTCCTGATCTCAGCTTTGCAGTGCAGACCCTTAGCCAATTTATGCAAGAACCTCGTTCTAGCCATCTTGCACACTTTTGAGATACATCTCAGGAACTATAGGCTAATGAATTGTTCTTAATGGCTTTGATAAGCCCATATTGACAGGATTTACAAACTCTGATTGGGCTTCTTGCCCCTTCTCTAGACGCTTTGCCAATGGTTTCTTAATACTCCTTGGCTCGTCTCCCATCTCTTGTAAATCTAAAAAGCAAAGCACTATTAGCAAAAGCTCAGCCGAGGTAGAATGTAGAGCAATGGCCTAGGCAGTTGTAGAACTTACTTGGTTGGTTCGTGTTTTACAAGAACTTCAAGTCTCTCCCATCCAACCAGTTTCTCTTCACCGTGACAACCGTTCAGCTCTTCAAATTGCTCACTACCCTGTGTTCTTCTCCAATTATGCTTCACTCCTTCCACTGAACAACTGGTTGGTATCCTTACCAAACCATTACCTCCTCATTAATAGAATTACCTTCTTTTCAAGCTGGGAGTCTACCATCCTCCAGCTTGCAAGGGGGGGGGGGGGTCGAGCAAGGAAGAAAAGGAAAAATGATTTGTTACTTCTTAGTCATTTGTTGATGTGTTAAAGCTCTAAATTTTGTATGTGTCTAGTCAGAAAATGACCTTGTATAAATGCCTCTTTGCCTTTTTTTGTAAACCTAATATGACATTTTCTCACCTAATGAAGAAGATGCGCCGCTTTTGGGGATTCCCCACATCACTGAATTCTGTCACCTTCTTTCCCCTTCTTCTTCATTGAATGATCAAAATCGATTCCTTTCATTCACTGTTTAATTTAATATACTTTGAACTTGATGAATCTATCATTACTCTCACAAAATCTGTCATCACCGAAGTCCAAAATCAGAATTTAGACCCGAAAAAAGAATTAAAAACCTAATTAAGAAAACCACACAAAACTTAAGAAAAGGCCATTTCATCTTAGCACACCCCCTATTTTTTTTTGATAAGGAAAGCAATTGGAAATACCATACATGCATGGTAGATCGAGAGGCCGAAAAATCGGCAACCGGGCAAGCCGGCAAGTAAAGAACAAAACAAATAACTCATATCAAGCAAGACAGAAATTTAACAGGCGATCAAAAGCCGAGCAACGATGCTTGAGCCAAGCACTGAAGAAATCAGTACCGCCGGTACGTAGGAAAAAAACGGGTCATCTCCTTCCATGAACTGCACAAAGGCCACCACGCCGTTGCCCCCACCTAGATGAGGGATCTTCGGGAACCAGCTCGACCACGACCTCGATTAGACACAACTCGATCCCAACCCGAAACAACTCTTGAACACCTCAAAAAATATCTGACCAGCTTGAAGGGACTTATACACCTTTTTTAATTATCTTTTGTTTTTTTTTTAATTGTAGAAAAAGGTTAAAAGATGTCTTGGAATTGACGTGTGCTCAGAAAAGGCACAAATGCTACTGTAGTACTACTTAAAAGTTTATCTTTCATATTGTAAATGACCGGCTAGCTTCTTTGCTTTTTTGTTTTAGAATTTCTTTTTTATTGTTTGGTCACATCTCCATCAAAGTCATGAAGGAGGGTTGGGTTGAGTACTTGGGTAAAATTGTTATTGGTGAGGGCAAGATGGAGCTCCGACGGAAAAGAATCCCATCACCAGAACGCACAGCTGGGGTAGATTCATGTGTTCGATTGTGCCGTTAAAGGCCTGATGCGGGTTGAATCGTTGATGTTTCCATCTTTCCTTCAAATCCTTAATTGGTTTGTGAGGATGAAATGCATATCCGAAAATTTTGGTATATTCATATCAAGATGATTTAGATCTAGAGTATGAAAGTTTGGAAGTTTTGGTTTTCTAGTTATTTGACTTTTGGTGGAGGTGGAATCGATGTTCCCAGGTTGGTGGTGTTTGGTAGTTTTTGGAGCTTTCCTCCACAATTGATTCAACTTTTGTATTTGAATTTACAAGTGTATAGGAACTCACTATTAGGTTTGGGTGGCTTTGGAGGACCACTTGAAGTTCTTCAAAGGTGGTTATGGTGGACTATTGGAGGTTCTCTAATGGTGGATTTGATGAATCGCTTCTCGGTGGAGTTTTGGTGTTCCTTGGTATTGATCGAGGTGTTTTGGTGTTGTTGTGGTCGGAAGGTGTTTGGTATTGGTGGTGGATGAGGGTTGTACTCAAGACCCGTTGATGATGGCTAGGGTTTAAGTGTTTTTTGAGAGTTTCTCTCTCTAGAGTTTTTTGAGAGTTTCTCTCTCTAGTGTTTGGTCTTAAGTTAATTTGTGAAATTGGCTTTAGCACACCCCCTATATTTCATCTTAGAACACCCCCTACTAGTATAAAATAAAATTGAAGCAAAATTACATTCCAAGCCACATTTCATTCTCTTTCTCTCCTCCAAACTCTCTCTTCTTCCTCCTCCTACTCCTCTTCTTCCATAATATCAATTCTTCATTCAAGCTTTTTCAAGAACAAAATTCACATCAAATCTAACAATAAGGTATGTATTCCTACAAATTGCCCTTTGAATTTGCTAAAAACGTTCCATATATTCATGAATCTCCATTTCGATTTTTTTGTTAGTTTTTAGGGTTTAGGTGTAAAATCGAAAATTGATCCATAATATCACTTGAATCTAAATAAATTCATTCAATAATAGTGCAATATCACTAGATTTAACGTTTGAATGCAAAAAAAAAATGGGCGAAATTGGTGCTCGTAGACCTCCGAGCGAAGTCACAACTCAAGGTTGAAGATGACTCGGCCGTTACGACCGAGGGGTCTCCAGCCGTTACGGCCGAGGCGTCCCAAGCCGTTACGGCCGAGGCGTCTCAACCGTTACGACCGAGGGGTCTCCAGCCGTTACGGCCCAGGCGTCTCCAACCGTTACGGCCGGGACGTCCTTGCTTCAACTTGATCCGTTTCGTCTTTCGAATATTTGTTTTAATAAGATTGTTTCCTTTTGGTATTACAGATATCGGATATGATCAAGAAGGCTTATGAGTTAGTGCGACGACATGTGCATGATGATGATGATGCAGATGACTAGGATCATGTTGGATGATGTTGTGTCCGATATTACGTTATGATTATGTTGAATTATATTGGATGATGTATGTTTTGATTATGTTAGACGTTGTTGTTTATTTCCGTTGACACATTACTATGTTTGTTGGAATATTACGTTGGATTGAATACCTAACAATTTGATTTGTCACTGATGTTTGCTGTAAAAGCATAAATACAACCACAAGTTTGGCCTAATTCGATACCATCCCGCAATCATGATTTCCATCTCCTTTGAACATTTTTGAACGACCATGTACTTTACATCTCATCAAATGTACCTCGTTATCACATTTAAGCTTCCACATGTTCCACACCGGTGGTAATGGTGACTCGTCAGAGAAAGACACCTATAAGTGCAACTATCGTAAAATATACGTGTGATTAGACTTCCTAAACCTTCTTGCTCCATTACTTAGTATTGTTTAAGCTTACGTGTGATTATATTTTACGAATTGTTGCACTTGTAAGTTTAAAATATAATTCAGACTTGAAAATATAATATATTTTACAAATTATATTTTACGCAATCATGATTTCCAACATAATATTCCAACAAACATAGTAATGTGTCAACGGAAATAAACAACAACGTCCAACATAATCAAAACATACATCATCCAATATAATTCAACATAATCATAACGTAATCTCAGACACAACATTATCCAACATGATCCTAGTCATTTGCATCATCATCATCATGCACATGTCGACTCACTGACTCATAAGCCTTCTTGATCCTATCCGACATCTATAATACCAAAACAAAACAATCTTATTAAAACAAATAATCGAAAGGCGAAATGGATCAAGTTGAAGCAAGGACGTCCCGGCCGTAACGGCCGGAGACCCCTCGGCCGTAACGGCTAGAGACCCCTCGGCCGTAACGGTCGAGTCGTCTTCAACCTCGAGCCATGACTTCGCTCGGAGGTCCGTGAGCACCAATTTCGCCCATTTTTTTTTGCATTCAGACGTTAAATCTAGTGATATTGCACTATTATTGAATGAATTTATTAAGATTCAAGTGATATTATGGATCAATTTTTGATTTTACACATAAACCCTAAAAACTAACAAAAGAATCGAAATGGAGATTCATGAATATATGGAACGCTTTTAGTAAATTCAAAGGACAATTTGTAAGAATACATACCTTATTGTTAGATTTGATGTGAATTTCGTTCTTGAAAAAGCTTGAATGAAGAATTGATGTTATGGAAGAAGAGGAGTAGGAGGAGGAAGAAGAGAGAGTTTGGAGGAGAGAAAGAGAATGAAATGTGACTTTGAATGTAATTTTGCTTCAATTTTATTTTATACTATTAGGGGGTGTTCTAAGATGAAATATAGGGGATGTGCTAAGATGAAAGGGCTTAAGAAAATGGTTACATTGATATGTGGACAAACTCTTTTTTTTTGTTTTTTTTTGTTTTTTTGAGAAGGTGAGAATTCGGATTACCAAACAAACTTGGTAAACCGAGAGGCCGTGTAAAAACGGCAGCCGAAGACGGCTAGGAAATTCAAATAGAGCAAGTCTAGCCAGAAAAAGTACAAATTCCCGAAAAATAAGAACTTAGAAGAGTTTGGGATGGGGTGAGTAAAACACTATTAGAATAGTGTTGTGGACAACTGGTTAACCCCTCATGGGCGTGCGAAACGGATAACTGACGTTCCCTCCTCCGAGATGAAGGATCTTCAGAAGTCTCAGAGCACAGAACGACCCAGTCCAACACAACTCGGTCCAATACCCAAACCAAGCTCCAACTCCTCGGAAAAATAGTACATGAAAAAAGCCTCGAGCTATCTTGCAACCAAAGAAGGGAATTAACTTACTCCGCAAGAAAAAGGAACATGTTTTACTTGCAGCGCAAGTGAAGACAAACTTGTCTCACAAGCACATATTGATATGCTTACGATGCAAGTAATTCTCAAAAAAATATCTTTATTCCTAAGAATTAATTTTCTATTTTTTCCTTTTCTTTTTTATTCCAGTATTCCTTAAAAGTCTATTCAATTCTTTCTTTCTTTTTTATTTTTTCAACCAAAACTCAAAATTTTGGGAAACATGGTAGCACCGGTCAATGCCTCTGGGTTCTTCTTTTCCCTCTTAATAACTTTCCTAGCAATTATGGCCGACAAGCCTAGAGTCTTTATGCTTTGATCACTTGTTTGCCAAGCCACCTGACCTTTCATATATATCAAGTCAATTGAATTGAAGCAAATAGCAGCAAGCCACGAAAGATACTTTTGCATAGCAAAATAAACAGCAAGCCTAGAGCCTTTATGCATTCATCACTTCATTTGTATACAAGTCGCTCCACTGATACTTTTGCATAGAAAAATAAACATCACGTCTGTTACATAGCTTAATCAGAAAGATGACAAAAAGATTTATCCCCACCCTAGAGATGGTAGTTATTCTCATATGATAGATCTCCTTAGACATACTAGTCAAATTGACATGAGCCCTAATGCCATGTATCGTCATCTTTCTTGTCCAGTTCCAACAGTCAGCTCCTATGCTTAGAGTGGACAAAGGGTCCGTTCGGCAACAGTTGATTATCGAGCTTATTGTGCTTATCATACTTATCGTAAGTATCATAAGTAAGATAAGCATTGTTCGGTAAACTTTTATTTTTAAATGATAAGTAACTTATCATACTTACATAAGCTAATTTTGATAAGTTGCCTACCCCTACCTTATCGTACTTATGTCTTATCATAAGCACCATTATTTTTATTTTTCCGAATCAACCCCTCAATTTTCTACCCTTTCTTCCTCCTCCTCTCTTCTCCCCGCCACCCACCCCCCCTCCCGCCACCGGCCACCCTTCCCTCCGACCACCTACTATCGTCGGCCACCCTCCTCCGCCGACCACCCTCCGCCATCGACGACCCTTTCCCCGTTGACCACCCTTCCTGGCCAACCATCCTTTGCCGATGGCCACCCCATGCCACCGACCCGCCACCGTCGGCCACCCTCCATCGCCGGACACCCTCCGCCGCCGATTACCCTCCGCCACCCCATGTCGTCGGCCACCCACCACCGTCGTCGGCCACCCTCCGCCGTCGGCCACCCACCGACTCCGGCCACCCACCACCTCCGGCAACCCTCCGCCGCCGGCCACCCACCGCCTCCGGCCACCATCCGCTGCCGGCCAATCACCGCCTCCGGCCAACCACCGCCTCCGGCCAACCACCGCCTCCGGCCACCCTCCGCCGCCGGCCAACCACTACCTCCGACCACCATCCGCCGCCGGCCAACCACTGCCTCCGGCCACCCTCCGATGCCGACCAACCACTGCCTCCGGCCACCCTCCGACGCCGGCCAACCACTGCCTCCGGCCACCCTCCAGCACCGACCACCCTATGCCACCAGCCACCCTCCGTCGTCGAACTTCCATCACCGCCGTCGGTCATCCCCCACCGCCGGCCACCGCCGGCCACCGCATATCGCCGGCCACCCTCCGTCGTCGGCCACCCACCGCCACTGACCACCCTTCCCGGCCAACCACCCTTCGCCGCCGGCCCCCCCATTCTGCCGGGCACCCTCCAGCGTCATTCATTCTTCATCGGTTGTGGTAGGAGGAAGGAGGAAGAAGGTAGAAGAAAGAAAAAGAGTATTTTTATTTTATGTTTTAATAAGAAATTCATGTCCTTTTTGGTCATTTTACACCCTCTAAAATAACGTAAGCAACACACATTCCCGAACACATGTTTTATCAAGTGTTTAGCTTCAGCACTATTATAAGCATCTACTATCAGCATCAGCACCGTCAGCAGTAAGCCTAAGTTTCAGCATCAGTATCAGCACCAAATTGCCGAACGGACCCAAACTCTTATTCAAACCGGGTCATGATGATTGTAAGCCTCAAATGCAGAATTGTCTGTAGAATGGCACAATAGTCAAATTCGGTGACGAAAAAGCAAAAAAGAAAAATAGTTCGTAGTGTTTGTGGCCATTTCCAAAATCACAAAATATTCCAGGGTCTAAATTGCAAAAAGCCGTCGCGTGTATTCATTCTCCTAAATATTTGCGTGTCCTTCTGATGAGAGAGAGAGGATCCAAATTTCAAAATTTATTTCCATTTTCTTCTCCCAAAAGGGCAAATCCATTTCTCTGAGAATTTTCCCCAACTTCCTGGCCGGTTCTTCTGGCCCCCTCGATCTCCTCCCTAGGGTTTAATCTGCAGGTTTTGCGATTCGAGATCTCTGATTTTTCGTCTCCGTCTGCGATTCTGCTTCCTCTTCTCTCGGATCGTATCATTCGGGGGACTAAGCAACCATGGAGGCGATCGAGGATCTGTCTCAGCTCTCCGATGCGATGCGACAAGCAGCTGCCGTGCTCGCCGATGAAGATTTGTCTGACAGCTCTTCGTCGTCGTCTAAGCGGTCTTCCACCTTTCTTAATGTCGTCGCCCTCGGCAATGTCGTAAGTTGCATTTTGGCTTCTGTTTACCAACTGTCTGGAGCTTAGCTTGGATCTGATGCTTTTTGGTTGTTTGATCTTAGATTATGTAAGGAAAGTGTCAATCTGAGAGGTATTGTGAATGGAGTGCTCAGATGCATGCCTGTAGCTTTAGTGGTTTAGATGCTGTTGGATTTAGGTTCCAAGTATAGATTTCGGCAGGAAATAGCCGGAGAAAAGGCATAATATTAGGTGTTTTTTGGTATCTTGGGCTTTTCCTGTCAGCCATTTGGAGTGAAAGTTGAATCACGGGGTAAACAAATGTGGTCTGTTGAAATAGCTTGCTTCGCTCAGTCTGGCTGTTAGTGGCGTGGTACTAGTAAGGCTATCATATTTAAGCTCTAATGTTGCTATAGTGTAGACTTACTGAAGCTCACTTATGTGATCATGGCTTATACTCGTTGCTAAATGGAGGTTGTGATTTTGAGATTTGTGTGGTCCTTGGACCTTACTGATCTTGTAAACTTGAACTGGGTTGGACTTATTGCTTAAAGTCAGTTCTGGTTACAAATAGAAATTGTAGAGAATCACAAGCATATTTAAACTGTTTATCATGATTGTTGGTTGAAGTATTGAATCGTAACACTTCTTTGGATAAACTTCAGTAGTTTCTTTCCCAAAACATGGAAAACGTTTTTGAATATGTGCTCGTTTTTATTTGGCCATCATGTTCTGTAACTTACCCCTATTATGTATAACTTATCCCTATTTAATAAAAATATATTGCGGATCTGATCAGCCCAATATTATTTTCTTCATTCCAACAAGTTTGCATATGAATATATTTATTTATTAAAGTAATGCTTTTGTTAAATACTTAAATAATCGTGCTTTCAATTTGTCTCATTATTTTGTAAATATGAAGGCGATAAATATTTTTGGGGTTAATTCTCGAAAATAACACCAACACTTAGGGGATCAAAGGGTTGGCAATGGATTATAAGTTTTAACTAAAACCACCTCTCTGATAACAGCAGTGGTAGCTTTTCTATTAGTAACACTGGTCATGTCTATGAGCTGCCCAAGTGCTGGAATTCAATTAAAATTGATGTTTACTGCGCTTATTGCTTGTATTCTAAAGATTGGTTGTTAAACTCTATTACGGAATCTATCATGGAGTACCTGTTAAAACTTTATATTCATTTATGGTCGTTTTTGGGCAATTGTAAGCACTTAGTGGATTTGAAGGGAATTGACAGCCAAATAAGCTACCAAAAGTTATTTTAAAGAGTGGTTGTTAAACTATATTACGGAATTCATCTATCATTGAGTACTTGTTCAAACATTACATTCATTTATGGTCGTTTTTGGGCAATTTTAAGCACTTAGTGGATTTGAAGGGAATTGACAGCAAAATAAGCGATGAAAAGTTCTAATAGATAGCATTACATATTGGTTCTGATATATGGATCAGGGGTTCAGTTGGGAACCTCACCTTTCTTATGGTATGGAACTGATATGGATATTTAACAAATATAAGCTTCTGAAGTTGAGTCACCTCACCTATCTGAAATGGACTTTCTAAACGGTGAAGATTAATTCCTTATGTTTGTCTGTGAAAAAAATGCTGCCTTGTACAGTAAGCATAGAAAGAATGTTTGCTTTTGCATACTGCCATTGACATGAATGGATGTCATGCTTTTCGATCTTTTTGAGTTTTGTTAATTCCGTGTTTGATTATCTTTCTGTCCTTGGATCTCTGTATATTGTAATTGCTGAAACTGCTTGAATATTTTGTTTGGTTCACCTCATTCATTCCTTTTATGCATATTCCATGTAAGTAATAATTAATATGTCCATTTGTTTGTAAAATATCAGGGTGCAGGTAAGTCAGCAGTGCTGAACAGTCTGATTGGACATCCTGTGTTGGTAAGGTTCTGTCATATCAATTTTCTCGTCTAAATTTTGTTGAGTTTTTTGCAGTCCATCTTAATCATTATATTGTCTTCCACAGCCAACCGGCGAAAATGGGGCGACAAGAGCTCCAATAAGCATCGATTTGTATAGAGATAGCTCAATCAGCAGTAAATCACTTGTCCTGCAAATCGACAATAAGCCTCAACAAGTTTCTGCAAGTACTGACCTTTACAAACATTAGCATTCTACTTTTTTTTTGTGTTTAAATTTTTTGTGGACATTGCTCATATCGTCAAACAACACAAGTAAAATAGATAAGATTCTTACCATTGATGAATAGGTGCGCTTAGGCATTCTCTTCAGGAGAGGCTCAGCAAGAGCGTGTCTGGCAAGAGTCGTGATGAAATAAGTTTGAAGCTTCGCACTAGTACAGGTTTGTCTTGTATTCTGTGTCTTGATTTCTACTGGTTAACTGATTATTATGTAATTCTGGGCAATTCTATGACAAGCTTGTTGTGGATCTCGTATAATCTGATCATAACTATGCACGTTACGTGTATGCTTGTTTCCCTTCGCATTTGCTTAATTTCTTATCCACAGTTTTGAGAATCATAATGGTTTAATAGTGAAGTCCAACCCTGATTTTGGTTTTTAAAAAACTGTTGCTATTTATAAAATCAGGAGAACAACTCTTGGGTCTCTCTTCAGCATGTGTACTTTTCCTGCTTTAGCACGTGTATTTAATTTATTAGCAATTGTAAAGAATAAATCTTATAAACTAGTATGAGGAGGTGAGGTACCTTCTCTCTTTTCATTCCCTTTGTCATCACTTTAAACTATTGCTGATCATTACTGAAGGTAGAATTTTTGATGCAAGTATACATTCATATCATACATTATATTTCTATTATTAGGCTCTACACTATCATTTATTTTATATGTGAAGTGTTGACGTAACTACGTGTCATAGTTATTTATTTTTACTTTATTTTTCAGCTCCACCATTAAAATTGATTGATCTGCCTGGAGCTGACCAGCGGAGTATTGATGAATCAGTGGTAACATGATCATTAATTTTCTTTGTGGATTCTTGATTTTTAGGTGTCTTTGTTTTAAAAAAAATTTGTGCAATGTGGAACTGAATTTATTATCCCTTAGCTGGACTTTCACTTTCAGCTCTTCTTGTCTCCAGATTAGTGATTATGTTGGCCGCAATGATGCAATTTTATTGGTAGTAATTCCCGCTTCCCAAGCGCCAGAGGTATCTTCATCCAGAGCTATAAGAATTGCAAAGGAGTATGATTCAGAGGGTAAGCTATGACCATGTAATTTTTTCTCCCCTTTGAATGTCTCCACATGACCTAGAATGAGAAAAGTGTGGGTTGTTTTTGGTTACTGATTAGGTACTTAGGTGTGTATACTGACTTTCTGATAGGCAAATCTTCATTTCCTTTTTTTCTTTAGGCTGGTAATAAATTTTACTTATTCCTCCTAAGCCACTAATAAGAAGAATGGTATAGCTTTTGACAGGACATTCCCAGACTACCATGTTTCTCTGGATATTAAATACTCAGCATAATGCAAATGCTACATGCATTAAAATGGCTAAATACGTTTTTATCCGAAGCCATATTAGAGCCAATTCCAAACCTTAAATACTAAATATTTGTGCTGTTGTAGTTTGAGTCAATGAGCTTTATCCCTTTTTATAGGAACCAGAACAGTTGGTGTAATTAGCAAAATTGATCAGGCAGCAGGAGAACCCAAAGCTATTGCAGCTGTACAGGCTCTCCTGATGGGTCGAGGACCAAGGAGTACAGCAGACATACCATGGGTTGCCTTAATTGGTCAGTCTGTTTCCATTGCTACTGCACAATCTGGAAATTCTGGATCCGAGAACTCTTTAGAAACTGCCTGGCGAGCAGAGAGTGAAAGTCTTAAATCAATATTAACCGGTGCTCCTCAGAATAAGCTTGGTAGAGTAGCCTTGGTGGAAACACTGGCTAGCCAAATACGAAATCGGATGAGAGTTCGAATACCAAATCTCCTCACAGGGTATTCTTACTCATCTCTTTTCCTTGTAAACTAATTCTGCCCTGGAAAGTAATGATTTTTGTTTTAAATGCACTTTGATTAGTTGCTTTCATTGCTAATTAAATGTTAAAGGTTTTCTGGGAACATGACCTTTTATTTTATCTTATGATTATATAAATAAGTGTTTTCTACCCCAATAGCTTGTTTGTTTAATAAGGAAGTTGCTTGAAACATTTTTCTGATTGCTTGGTAAATCCTAGCTGTGATTTAGCTCACTTGCTCACTAGGCATTGGGTTATCTTGATCGGTTCCCACAGGCACACATTAGTAAGTCATTAAAAGCTACTATTCTTGTCATTAAGTTGCAATGATTTTAGAGATGATTGTTTTTTCGTTTTTATATGTAAAGTTTCATATTGAAACATGATAAAGGAGTAGTATATCGTGGTCACTGTTTCACTATTGTGTGCCCATGTCACACATGTTAGAGAAACATTTTTCTACTCTAGTACTTGTACTTCCATGTCATTATCTTGAGTATTTAAGAAAGATGTAAATATAAAACTTGTGGGCCTAGGGTGGATCCTACTCATGGGGATTCTGTACATATTTTTACTTGAAAAAATGGAGTTTTGAGCATTATGTATCTATCATGATCCGGCATAAACAAGAATCATTCTTGTTGGCTTCTTTGAATTGTTTTCATTTGCTTTTTTTTTGTTGCTTGTTGATTATCTCCTAATCCATTGCTCAATTCTTCCTCTCAATTGTTATCAGACATAGAATGGAAGAATTTATTTATATTTTGCTTGTAAAAGATGTACAGAATAATACATTTCCTCATCTATCTATTCTAGGAAACAAAGATATGATCTCTACAATTACATTTCTAGGATCTCCTATAATCAAACTCCTACGTCTATGCTATCTAAATATGGACTGTAATGATTTTTCAATGGTTATAGGCTTCAAGGGAAGTCGCAGATTATTCAGGATGAGCTGGTGAAACTGGGCGAATCTATGGTCAGCAGTCCAGAAGGAACAAGAGCTTTGGCATTGGAGCTGTGTCGTGAATTTGAAGAGAAGTTTCTTAGGCATGTTACCGGTGGTGAGGTAATAGATGATATCTTTTACTTGTATGTTATCCCTAATTATTATATCAGGTTTTTCGAGGATCAGAAGACTATCCCACATTTGTAAAATAATATTAGCGAACTTATGAATGATCTAGATTGCTGTGTTTTTCCTGGGTTTGTCTGCTTATGTTTTATTTTAATTTTGCTCAATAAAATTTCAGGGCAATGGATATAAAATAGTTGCTAGCTTTGAAGGGAGCTTTCCAAAAAGAATCAAGGAACTTCCACTGGATAGACATTTTGACATGAAAAATGTTAAAAGGGTAAGTCTTTCTATGTCTTTTTGCTTTTCCAACTTAACATAAAAGAACGAAATTTGAAGGGAATAGATTGTAGTATATGCTTCTATATATACTGTATATATTCACACTTGCAATCCTTTCTCTACTTATTTTGTTGTGTTAGATTGTTCTGGAAGCGGATGGATATCAGCCATATCTTATTTCTCCTGAGAAGGGTCTGAGGTCATTAATAAAGATTGTCCTTGAATTGGCAAAAGAACCATCAAGCCTTTGTGTAGATGAGGTAAATTTTCCAGTTTCTGCTTTAATTTTCGTGTTTGAGGTGTATTGTTATTCATTAAAAAAGAGAGATTACTATTATTAACTTTTTTGGGGAAAAATATTAAGGTCAAGGTACGATAGTGGAATCACGTAACCATAGTACATAGTATCCTTATACCCAATTTATTCAACAATATCCACATTAAGCTAGTTTCTTGATAACTTATAAATGTTTTCTAAATCATACCCCTTGGTATCATTTCTCATGCTTGATGTTTGAAATATCTTGGTTATTTGCTAACTACTATCCCCATTGTAGTTAGCATTTCACTCAATACCATACATGAGTTCAACTCTAGTCCAAGAGTTGCCTTTAACCCTGGTGTCAGGATTGAGAGTGATTTTACCTTTTTTAATCTTTGAGCTTAATATGCTATTTATTCATTCTTCGGGAAAAAATATTGTAGGTGCACCATGTGCTGGCGGGTATTGTTTCTCAAGCTGCAAATGCAACTCCAGGCCTTGGAAGATATCAAACTTTTAAGAGAGAGGTGTGATGAACATATGACTGAGCATATTAGTAATCATATATCTAATGAAACTAATGATTTGTGTATCACAAACCAGGTTGTGGCGATTGCCACCTCAGCACTCGAAGGGTTTAAGAATGAATCAAAGAAAATGGTGGTTGCATTAGTTGATATGGAGCGTGTATTTGTCCCCCCTCAACACTTCATACGTTTGGTGCAGAGAAGGTATGTTTTTTAGGATTGTATTTCTTCCTTTGAAAATGTTATTAAGAAAGATGATATGTTTGATATTGTCTGAATATTTGGAGGCTTGCTATTTCAAAGTTGAGTTTACTGGTTTATTGATGAATTCGTTTTATTGTGTTTCCTTTCATTTGTTGCAGATCTATTTTGTCCCATTAGATACATAATAATGTTTTATATCGAACTTTGTCCTTTGTTTTTGGTGCTACCCGGGAAATGTCCCAAGTCCTATATCGTATCCGGAAAACCAAGGGAGTTTCTGTTTAGCAATGATCTGTTACGTTGTGGTTTACTTCTTGTAATTTTTGTTTTTACATTCCAGGATGGAGAGGCAGCGCCGTGAAGACGATGTGAAGACTCGATCTTCTAAAAAAGGAACAGAAGCAGAGAAGTCAATCTTAAATAGGGTACGTGCTGCTTTATTTAGCTTTAGAATGAATTTATCATGTGAAGCTGTTCCTGTCTGATTCTAGTTTTACTGAGTATTCATGACTACATAGAAGGTTCATTGAAGCAAGCTGAAAATTAGGTTATCACCAGACTAAATCAAGCTGTCTGGGGTTTGGGCTTTTAAGTTCTTAAATGTATGATATATCTTAAACATATCTATCTGTCCTTCGTAGGCAACTAGCCCACAGACAGGAAATCAACAAAGTGGAAGTAGCTTGAAGTCTATGAAAGACAAACCTGGTCAACAAGATAAAGATGCACAAGAGGAATCTGGCTTAAAGGTTGCTGGGCCCGATGGGGAAATAACAGCAGGTTAAACTTACGTCCACATACAGAACTATATAATTCTGTATGAAATTAGCTGGTGAAAATTTCAAAGATCCGCTATATTGACTAGAAATCACAAATGATGCTTAATTATGCATGCATAATATCCATTGTGCAATTTTTCCTCGTTTTCAAATGACATGATCTTATTAAGTTTCCCACGTTACTTTGCACTTTAATGGCTTTATTCTTGATATAGAGCACTTAAGTTTCATGTGAATTGAAATGGAAATGGTTATGGACATTGAGGAACTCTAGGCAGCATTACTTTCAGCTCAATGGAACATATACATAGATTAAGATATTGGGAAAGAGAGAGGGGTCGGATATAGATATGAATAAATTGCCACTACAAAGGCATATATGTTACACGTCGAGCTTGCTGTTTGTTATATTCTCCTAATTTGAGTATTCAGAGTCTCTCCAATAGGCTAATCACTATATTCATAGATCGTAGAATTCTTTCATTTGCTTCAACTCAGCATCGGGTTGTTAGGATATTGGATTTTGCATAGTTCTATGTTGGGCTTTGTCCTGCTTTGGACTTGTATCAATCTCTGGTTGCACTGGATTGCAGGGTAATTGAGGTCTTATTGTCTCATTGATAAAATGAATTTATTTCTAAAATACACTGAATTTTTCCAGGATTTTTGCTGAAGAAAAGTGCTAAAGCTAATAGTTGGAGTAAGCGATGGTTTGTTCTGAATGAGAAAACGGGAAAGGTCGGTCAATTCATTTGTGAGAAATTTTATTAGTCCAATGAATGGGTAATTGATAGATTTTTTTATTTCAGCTTGGATACACAAAAAAACAAGAAGAAAGACATTTCCGCGGTGTCATCACTTTGGAGGTAGGGGAGATTTTTGTAACTCTGAATTTATAGATTCATCTTTAGTCTGTACATTGCAAGTCTTGTTATTGGTGTTCAATTCGAAAACTTCTTCGTGGGTGATTTTTGCATTTTTTTTGGTACTATGGAATTTCCTTCCATACTACTATTTTATATCTGAAGGCAAAATGTGGCACATTTTCCTGACTTCTCTCCCATTTGATTTCATCTCACAGATTGCACTTAATATCTATTCCTGTCGAAGAACATCAGCAGTATTGGTTTAGTTAGTGAGGTCTTATGCTATTTAATATCCAATCTGATATAGCAATGCTGCAGTGCTATTTTACATCAAATGTTGATTTTGCTTCTTTACTCGTTTAAGACTTAACATGTTGATATTACATTGATATTAATATTCAATCAGAAGACTATCGCATTGATATTATATTCTAGTGACTTCATTTAAAGCCAACTTCTAAGGTTGGTTATTTTTCATTATACCATAAGATCCCAATGTTCTGGATTATGATTCAGTTAAATTGGATTGAGCTTTTGTCCCTTTGAGAAAAGTTAAATCTTATTGAAGAGAGGGAAAGCTTACGTAGATGACTTTGGAATGCCAGCAGGGCCCAAGTTCAAACGAATAGAGCTTTACTATAGGCTTGTTGACCTCATGTTTAACTCGAAAAGGTAGCATGAGATGTGTGATGTTTTTCGTGATTAGAAGTTGGAAACTATGTACAGATGAAAATATGTGGATTGGTTAAATTGCTTCTTTATTGATGTTCAGAATTTATAGTTTAGTGAACCTATGCATGTGAATGGCTTTCTCAGGAATGCAATATTGAAGAAATATCTGAAGAAGAGGAGTCCTCAACAAAAAGTTCAAAAGATAAAAAGGCAAATGGGGCAGAGCCTGGGAAAGCAAAAAGTCTCGTGTTCAAGTTGACCAGCAAAGTTCCTTATAAGACAGTTCTTAAAGGTACTGCAATAATTCTCATTGAGGTATTTGTGGGTCTCCTTCCCCACGGATCTTTTGGTTAATTAACTTATCTCAATAATGATGCAGCACATAGCGCTGTTATTTTGAAAGCTGAAAGTGCAACTGATAAGACTGAGTGGCTGAACAAGCTGAGTACCATTGCACACCCTGTTAAAGGAGCACAAAGTGGAGAATCTGGGCATGGCATTCGTCAAAGTCTTTCTGATGGTTCCCTTGTGAGTTTCTGACTGTAAATGTTTAAGCTTGAGTCTCTGTGATGGGAAGTCTTTTTCATGTTGAATTAAACTAAAACAGGTTTTTTATTTCACGTATGCATTGTGAATTTGAAACCTTCTTCCTAAGAATATGGGGAAGCTTTGCAGGGAATAGAAGTTTGAAATAGATGCTGGAAAGATTTTCTGTATCCTGTAGGTATAATGCCGTTTTGACAATAACTTGGCAGGACACAATGTCGAGAAGACCTGCAGATCCCGAGGAGGAGCTTCGATGGATGGCTCAGGAAGTTCGTGGCTATGTGGAAGCTGTTCTTAACAGTCTTGCAGCCAATGTGCCAAAAGTCAGAAAATTGTTACTTTAGCTCTGTTCGTCTGCTTTGTACTTAAATTTTTTTGCAATATTGACTTTAAACTTATTCTATATTTAACTGAAACAGGCTGTAGTTCTTTGCCAAGTTGAGAAGGCAAAAGAAGACATGCTTAACCAATTATACAGTTCTATCAGGTCAGAAACTCATGCTGATGGAAAGTGCTTTGTTATCCTACATCACATTTCTCATAATTGGTTTCTATAATAATCATGTTAACTCCCATCAGCATATTTGCCATTTTACGTGTGAACCATGAAAGGGATATAAACTGTCAACGTCTTTGTTGAATGATCTGAGACTATCTTCTCATATACCATGTAATCATTTGTAATTTTGTATATGGTGATAAGACGTGCTTTCTTGCTCTAAAAAGTATAAAGGTACTTTTTTAAAATTAACCTATAAGATGTAGTTTCTGCAACAACAACAAAAAAAAAAAACAGGAGAATCCTTTTATCATGGTTTGGCATCTTGTGTTTTCAGTTCACAAAGTGCAGCGAGGATTGAACAGCTCCTACAAGAGGATGGAAATATGAAGCAGAAAAGAGAGCGTTATCAAAAACAGTCATCTGTTCTCTCAAAGCTTGTGAGACAGCTAAGTATTCATGATAATCAGGCAGCTGCTGCAGCTACCAGCTGGTCTGATGGTGGTGCTGGGCCTGGTAATACAATCTTCTCTTCTAATTTCCACTCCATCTATAACCAAGTCCCTGCAATGTATTGCATCAATGATAGAATTCAACCTACTTTGAACTTGGTACAATCTAGTGAACCCGTTAAAGAAAAACCCAACATGAGTAATGAGACTGGATAAGCTAGACTTGTATACTAATGCTTAATTATATTATGCTAATGTGTTTTATTTTCCCTTGTAATTTGCAGAAAGTAGCCCAAGAGCTGGGGGTTCGCCCGGTGATGATTGGAGGACAGCATTTGATGCTGCTGCAAACGGGTCTATTGATTCAAGACTTGGGTCCAGCCAAAGTCGACGGTACAGTGACGCTGATCAAAATGGAGACGTCAAATCTGGCTCCAACTCAAATAGTCGTCGCACTCCAAACAGGTTGCCTCCTGCTCCGCCCCCATCTGGTTCATCCCACAGATACTAGACAACATCCGGCTGCTGATGATCTGATGATGACTGCCT
The DNA here is from genome assembly GCA_934048045.1 of Polygonum aviculare. Lineage (NCBI taxonomy): Eukaryota > Viridiplantae > Streptophyta > Magnoliopsida > Caryophyllales > Polygonaceae > Polygonum > Polygonum aviculare. Next base: position 16,274,503 of record OW204024.1, read on the forward strand.
TGGTTCTTGCTTTCTGGATTCCTGTTTGGTTTCTCCTGCTCAGGTACGAGTGTCTGTTCAGGCTGGCTAGTTTGTACACGACTAGTTTCATATATGTGGAGTAGGAGTTGTAGATAGATATTGCCAGCTTTTCTGGTTTTAAGCCCCCCTTTAAATACTTGAGTGCTCAGTTTTGATTGAGTCGTATCGGGTATTGTACTTCCATTAGATTTTTCGGAGTGCTGTTGCTAACACTGGGGTGCTGTTATATTATTTTCAATTGCATTTTTGGATGTGGACAATGTTTGTGTCTTTGATTTGATGCTTCCTTGAAAGTCTCTACATATCTCGTTTACTACTGTTGTCCATTATACTTGTATGGATAATGGACTTGTGGGTTTTCTCATGCTTTGGTTGATCATTTTCCGTGATCTTGCAATATAAGTCCCTCGTTAAGATCTACTATCATCGCATGTTGAATTTTGGTGCATGGAATTCAGATGGATTGGATTTGGGAGGTTTCTTGCATAGCTTATCGCTTAGCTTGTTACATGTTCTTCATTGAACCCTGGTTTTCCTTATTTAGTGCCTCTTATCTTTCCCCCTGTTTGTCATTTACTCGTGCTATATTTCTAGTGTTTTTTTCGAAGGAGCATTTCTACTGTATATATGTTTATTAGTGGATTTCAATCAGAAGCCACCTTGTATATGTATGATACTTCCAAATTTCCAATGACTCAAGACAGCGTTGTGTTTAATTGGAGAACGTCAAGTACTGAAATCTGAGTGAAACTGTTCTGTTTGCTATGTCTTCCATGGATCGAATCAAATTTCACTAGCCCAAATGCTGTTTGGATCAAATCAAATTTCATGAGCCCAAACGCTGTTTTAATTCTAAAGACAGACGGTATAAATTACAAGAGGCTTATAAGTTCCAGCTTTTTTTCTGATTAGTTTACAAGTTTAAATGGACAACGAAACTCATCCTTATAATGACAAGAATTCTCTTGTGTCAAATACTGATATTAAACCCCCTCTGTTTAAGATGGCTTAGAATGAAGTGTAAATTACACAAAATTACTGAATTTTAATTTCAGCAATATCTAGCGTGTTTCTGTACAACCAGCTTTTATATCAGCCTACGTACATAAATAAGAGAGCACACGAAACACAAACACACAAATGGTTCAATGAGCAAACACAATGGTTGAATGAACATATCATATGTACCCTACACAAGAGCACCGCCCTTGACGAATTCGGTGAAGGCCAAGGCGACGAGGCCTAGCATGGCAAGCCTCCCATTCAACAGCTCAGCGTCCGACGTCATCACCCCCTCGGATTTCGACTCCACGCTGACCCCCTTGAAGAGCGGGATGAGCGAGGCGAACGACAGCAACAAGCTGGTGCCGACGAACCACTGTAACCCGCCATCTGAGATCTGGAGGAACAAGTCAGACCCCCTGGATAGCTCCACTGCCATTGCCGCCGTAAACCCTATCATCGCAAGACGGCCGTTGATCCTCTCCGGCGCTGGCCCGCCGAAGGCAAACACGTCACCGAACTTCGTGCTAACCTTTACGTTATATATTACAGACGTTCCAAATTAATTTCAATGATGTAAGGGGAGTTAATGTACGTAAATAACTAAAATGGAGTTCTTTGAACCAAACTTCAAAACAAAGTTCAACATAGATGAAATTCTAATTAAGTTAGTTAGTTATAATTGTTGTTTACCTTTGGCTTAAGGGTTGGGGTGGGAGTTGGAGGAGGGGTGGTAGCTTTTGGCATCTGGTCCTGAGGAGAGAAAAAAACAAGTATATTAAACATATATTTATTAGTATAATCAGAACAGATTAAGAGTACTTGATTAATCTCTCTTCTAAACTCATATAAGATTACTCTAAACCATGATTATAATACCTTAGACATGCAAAACACTTGGAAGGCAGGCTTCCTCTGCACCTGGACAAACCCGAAAACCCTCGAGTGAGGGGTCGAGCGACCGAGAGCGGGCTTAGCCAAGATGGATTGGGTGGTGAAAGCCATGGCCATTGCAATTAAGTAGCTTAATTAGGCAAAAGACAAGGTTCAATTCCAAGTGTGTTGGAGATCCACAGAATACTATATCACTTCGATCCCTTATTATTATAAGCTGATGAATGATGGTATGATTTAATGTGATGGGAAAACAAGAGTATTTATAGGGTGGCCGGGAAGGAAGATACATACGTACAAAGAGATGGATGTTTAGGTTCCACGTACGTAGCTCTAAAAACCCAATCGATTTATGTGGGGTTTGTCCACACGGACCACACTACTCCATATAATATATTGCAAGTTGTGAGGATGGGCGTAGCGTTGGACTTGCTATTGACCACTCACGTACATAAATATTGCAGTCACTTGTTTTTAATCGATTGCTCAAGTTCGTAATTGAAGTCGGCATGGCGCTTTGTTTGTAAGTATTTCGTACGGGCAACATTCAAGGGTAGGGGTGTCCTTAAAAAACCGAAACCGAAAAACCGAATCAATAAACCAAAAAACCGGGACATTCTTTGGTTAACCGAACAGACATTATTAAAAAATTTGGTTTGGTTAACCGAACCAAGAATATTAACGGTTTTTTGGTTCGGTTTTAGTTTATGATTTTCGTAATAACGGTTAACCGAAAAACCGATTTTTTTTATATTAATATATAAGTTTGATTTACTTTAAACTATTAATTTTTCAAATGATGATGTTGTTCTATTGAGCAATTTTGAGTTCTCTTGTTTGCATAGTTTTATTATGGCTTGTAATTTCAATCATTTACTTATCATTGTTATCAAATATGTCACGATATGTGTCTACATTATCCCTTTAAATTAATTAGCTAGGTTGTTTGAATGAAATACATACAATAATAGTTTAAAGTATTATTTGGTTATTATAACTATCAAGGCATATAAAATTAGTATATATTTTGAAGATGTAATCTAATTAGATTATATTGTTTAATCATATTCGATAATGTTATTTATTCTTCATGTGTACTATGATAATCAAAATCACATAAATGGTGGCTCAAAATATATACAGACACCCGAACTTGTCCATTTTGGTCATTTGGACACCTGACCTTTGAAACGGACCTATTGAGCACCCTAACTTGTCAAACGGACCTATTAAACACCCCGTCCCTAATTACGGAGTGTAGTTTTACACATACTATTACGTGAACATGATTAAGCATAAAAAGGTCACGTGATGCCAAATAAGGCCTCCCCGATCAATTAAATGTGACCTAAACCCGTCATTATACTACAATGGCGAGCAAATTTCTTTATACACGTAAGTTTAAAAACATCTGGCTTTTAATGAAAACACTCTTAAATAAAGTGTACATCACATGTGCAATGCCATGTTAGGGACTAGGTATTTAGTAGGTAGCCTTTGACAAGTTGGGGTGCTCAATATGTCCGTTTGACAAGTTGGGGTGCTCAATAGATCTGTTCTAAAGGTCAGGTGTTCAAATGACCAAAATGGACAAGTTCAGGTGTCTATATATGTTTTGAGCCCATAAATGGTTATTGGTTAACCGATAAAACCGAACCGAAAAATTGGTTAACCGAGATTAACGGTTCGGTTAAGGTTTGTGATTTTAGTTAACCGAAATCACGATTAACCGAAGTCCGGTTAACCGAAATCACGGTTAACTGGGTTTGGACACCCCTATTCAAGGGTACGTAGGTACTTTGTGATTTTTGGGTTGTGAATAAATTTACTTAAAATGTTTTTTTTTATAAAAGTCAAACTAGTACACATCCCATACCATGTACGGGTAATGTGATTATATATACCAGACTTAATTGATTTGAGATCGAATTTTGACTTGAGCCTGTTTTTTCCTAGATAATGTATGTATAACCCAAACCTGATAGACTCAAATATGAACCTATTGAATCATATTTGAATTTTTTAAATTTAAATTATGGAATCTATTACTTTAATTAGTTATTTAGAATCTAAATAAAAGATTAAAAATTCTCTTATACCAAAAATGAAAAACGCTTTTATAAAAGTCAAACTAGTACAAATCCCGTACCATGTACGGGTAATGTGATTTTATATACTCAACTTAATTGATTTGAGATCGAATTTTGACCTGAGCCTGTTTTTTCCTAGATAATGTATGAATAACCCAAACCCGACAGACCCAAATATGAACCTACTGAAACATATTTGAATTTTTTAATTTAAATTATGGAATCTATTACTTTAATTAATTATTTAGAATCTAAATAAAAGATTAAAAAATCTCTTATAACAAAAATGAAAAACACTTTAATAATTTAAATGAAAATTATATTTAAAGGATACAACTAACAAAATAAATCATTATTTTTTTCTCGCAAATTTCAACAAAGACTTTGATTATGCTATATAGTGTATTATAGCAGATGGCTTCATTTAGAAAGATTTGGCGAATGTATTATTTAGGATACTTTAAGGATATTTTCAGATGTGTTTATTAATTTTATTTTAGAGTTTTACTTTTCAAGATGGGCTTCTTATAACATGTTCTAACTAGATAAACTACTTTTTTTGAAATAGTTTTTCAGATCTGTTTTTCAAATTGGTTTTATTTTTATGTCTGTTTTTCGATGTTTCTATTGTGTGCCTTGAGGTCACATGATAAACATACCAAAAAGAGAAACTAAAACCCTAAAAAAGAAATAGTGAACCCGTCACAAAAAATTAAAAAATCAAAAATTTGAATTTACAAAATCTTTCCATTATTAGCCTTTTATAGTGTGCCTTAAGACACATGGTAGAAAAATCCTTTGTGAAATAGTATATAGAAGTTTAATGTGAGTTACTCAAAGAGGCAAGGAACAAAGTTTATACCAAAAAAAGAAGAAGAGAGAGGCAAGGAACAAAGTGTGATGAAATGTAGAAGTTTGTAGCAACCTAGTAACCAAAATTGTATGATTGATATCTAAATATTGGAAGTTTAATGGTATGATATAAAATGATTGATTCATTTCAATTGATTCATACAATTTACCCAATTATTGTTGGGCTACCTCCTTAATTGGATATGGAGTAATTAAATGGCCCAAAAATAAAGCCCACTTGAAAGATAAATTTAAAAGTTATGGGTAGATTAATGAAAAATCTAGAAGTACATAGTTAGATACTTATATTAGTAAAACAGAGATATTTGTGGAACATTCTAGAATTATTAGAAGTTGTATCTCATGTAGGGAGATGAGTAAGTTGCTGGCTCCAAGTAGACCTGTCAATCAGGTTGGGTCGGTCAGGTTTAGGTTGGGTCATCTCTTGTTCGGGTTGGTAGTGGGTCACAGGTCAATAGGGTTTGGTTGTTGTGGGTTTTCGGGTGTAGTCGGATCAACCAAACGGGTCACGAGTATCAATTTTTTATACCAAAATTTAAATAATATATTATTCAAATTGTGAAATATTATTTTTTAATATTTAAATAATAAAATATAACATAATTTTCAGAATAAATTTTATATATTGTAAAATATTATAAACTATAATGTATCAGGTTCGACCTAACTGGTTAAGGTTTCAACCAGGTCTGGTTGAAACAGGTTCGCAGTTCTACATTTTTTAGTCAAAACCCAAAATATTTGAATGGGTTGGGTTTGCAGGTTGAGTATGCTTTTGACATGTCTAGCTCCAAGGCATTAGTTAGTCGACATTCACATATATCAATAGCATACATGAGTAGACATTTGGAGCTTAGAGTGATCGAAATATAATCAAGTATACAAGTGACCGTGCTTGAGGGTAAGTCCTCGGGTAAGTGAAAACTGTAAGTAAGATCGAGTTCGGGTGAGTATTCTACGTACAATTAATTAGTGATTGTAATATCATTCATCAAAATATATAAAAATTAGCTTGTATACTAGTTGTCCCATTTTCCCATCTTAATTACACGAAGAGGAAAAACACGAGTTTTCCGAAGAGTGGTATCAGAGTGTCCATAGTCTGGTTTTCTCGTGCTATTTAAGATGGAGGCTATCGTTGCCTATGATGGTGACATGTTCAAACTCACGACGGAGAACTACTCATATTAGAAGTCGATGATGGAGGATCATCTCTACTACAAGGACTTGCACGAGCCCATCATCAACAAGGATAAGCCGGAAGGAAAGAGCAACAAGGCTTGGGAACTCTTGAATTGAAATGCGGTCGCCGTAATACGTAAGTACATTGATTGAACTCTTTTTGAGCATGATTCTACTTACACAAATACCTTTGAATTATGGACAAAGCTTGAGTCCATAATTCAAAACAAGACGCCTTGTAGTAAAGCCCTCCTAATGTGGCTGTTGGTGAAGTTGGAGTATAAGGATGGTGAAAATATGACCGAGCATTTGAAAAATTTCAAGGGGCTTGTAAATCAACTAAATAAGGCTGAGATGAAAGATGGGGATGAAATGCAAGCCTCTACTTCTCAGTTCCCTACTTGAGAGTTGGGACATGCTGGTGATAGCCTTTTTAAAGAAGAAGTAAGGATGAAGGAATGAGGTACGACTACCCACTTCGAGGGTAACATCATCGACGGTCACTTATAAGAGTCGAGACATTGAGGAGTCTCGAGGTAAGTTTCAGCTACGATCCAAGATAGCATGTTATTCTTGTGGCAAGATAGGTCACAAGAAAGTAGAGAGTCGAATCTTCAAGAAGGATCAGATGGACAATAATGTCAAGTTAGATGAGTTTATCCCAACGAAGAGTCGAAAGGAAAGAAGAACCACCACCATGGAAATCGAAGGTGAAGAGGTCTATCTCGTTAGAGGAGGCAATATGCGGAACATTACCTATGATGATAGCACCTGGGTTATTGACATTGGTGCATCCTTCAACATCACTTTTGATAAAGGTATCTTCTCATCCTATCAAAATGATGGTATTAGTAACATACGGATGGGAAATGGAGGCATGAGCAAGATCATTGGGGTAGCGAATATTAAACCAAGGGGTAAGAGCCATGCAAGAGGAGACAAAAGTCTTGCATGAGAGCCTCACTTGTGAGCAGGAGAAATGATAGGCTACTAGACCAATACCGCAAGTGCACGGATCGCGTAGTACCAAGGTGTCGAATCTCTAGGACTTTAGTAGAGTTGGTGAACCGACAATCAAAGTAGCTAGGCTAATATGAGGCAATTTGGGATTGAAATAAAAGAACTCAAATAACAACTAAGTAAAAGAAGAAAGCAACCAACAAATTGATGCAAGTTTACTATGAGAAGGGCAATCCTAGGATCTAAGTACTCACACTATGGATCCAAGTAGCAATTTGCAAGCATACATGAATCAAGATCAAATCATGGTTTGGAGGCATCTACCTAGAATCAATGTCTAATCCTATCGAATTAAACAAATCGTACCTAGATTACGATAATCATCCACTTTCGTGGCTTGACATGCAAACTAGGCCCTTTAGGCTCAATAGTGGCTCAATAGGTTCAAGCCTCTCATCCACCATCGCGGCTTGAGTGAGCTTGTCCAACTCAAACCCTCTATCGGTAGGTCAACCTCTCAAGAATTCCCAAATCAATTCTCATTTCAAAGGGAAATCAATCAATCAATCCTATAGTTCAAGCTAGAGAGGAGGTCTCTCAACACAAGTCCCTAGCCTATCTCCCTATTGACAACCTAACCTTTCGGTTCTAATCATCAACAAGCCTCAAACCGCAAACAATTTGGCAATAAGCATGTAGGATTGACACAAACCACAATTCCAATCTCAATTCAAGCAAGCATTTCAAGGCTACCTAGAATCCATAGGGTTTTCCTCAAACCCTAGGATTTGGGTGTTTAGCAATCCATGGAGAACAAGAGAAAAGAAGAAGAGATGAGGAAATCCATACCAATAAACATTGTATTGATTGAAAAGGCACAAATCTCCAACAAAATCCTTCAATCTCTCAAGAACACCAAAGAGCTTTAATGTAAATTCTAGAGGTCCTAAATTGGGTAAAAGTTGCTTTCTAAAAGGAGGAAGACGGCTTATATACAACCCTAAAGGAAACAAGGCTAAAACGGGAAAAAGGGGACGCGGCGGTGCGACCCGGGGTCCGACCCGGCCCGTGACCCGACCGGGTCCGGTTCTGGAAACGCCACCGAAGCGAGAGCACATGGAGAAGGGCGACCCGGGCGCTGACCCGGCCCGTGACCCGGCCGGGTCGAAGCCTGCTGCTTCGATTTGCTTCTCGGCTGGGCAAGGGGGCCGACCCGGGCCACGACCCGGCCCGTGACCCGGCCGGGTCAGGGGCTGTGGCCCTTGGGTTTGGTCCCTCTGCCTTCGGTTCTTCGGGCTTCGTTCCTCGGTCTTTGGTTTGGCTTCTTGGGCGTCTTCTCGGCCTCTTCTTGACTCCGTCTTTGAGCTCTCATCGCCTCCTTGAGTCCACTTGATCTCCAACGCTCCATTCACCTCCAAATCTCCTGAAATTCACAAAGAACGAAGCGTAGAGTCCGAACCGAACGACTAAACCGAAAACAAGTAAAAATCTAACTAAAAAGAGATAAACGCAAACCGAAAGCTACGAAACATGACCTAATGCACATCCTAAACATGAACGAAATGCAAGCCATCAAAATCCCCCAAACTTGAACCTTGCTTGTCCTCAAGCAAGCAATTTAGAGTCTTCATCCCACATCAAATGCAATTCAAGAGTTCACCTCAAAATTAAACGAGCAATTGACTCGGCTAAAGTCGTCGTGCCAAGATCAAAGATAAATAACCCATACAAACTAACTAGTATAGCAAGCAAGTAAGGGGTCGAACCCAAGAGAACAAAGGCTTCAAGTATTAATAAATCTATCAACCAAAGAAAGGGGATTTAGAGAAGAGATCTAAACTAATCTAGGAAATAAATAACAAACAAATAGATAAATAGATAAGAGGCAGGTTTATTCAAAAGATCCACTCATGAAATAATCACTCGATCATAGATTCATCCATTGATTTCATTCACACCTATGGTTAATTCCTATCCTGATCATTAACAATCGCAAGTCCACGGTCCAAGCAATTCTATAACCCTAGGCAAGGACGCTTAACCTAGAATTAGCATAGAGAACAAGGATATGTAGGAAATCAAATCATGCAATCAAGCTACGAGTCTCATGCACAATTTAACCATTGAATACTCCTCCCTAAACTAGTCCACGGTCATAGAATAGAGTTGTTTCGAGAATTAGGAAAGATGCATAGACAACAACCAATCCTAAATCAAACGATAGATCTAAGTCAATCAAACAAGTTGGCCAGACTCATAAAATCAAACATAAATCATGGGATGAAGCACAAGAGTATCAATATTAACCAAAGGATAGAAATCAATTACCAAAATCTCACAAGTTCATACATCAGAGCTTCTCCCTTGAACAAACCCAAGGAGACTAGCTCTCCATAACTAAACTAAAAACCTAAAAGAGAAGAAGGTAGAAAGTAGAAGATAGAATGTGAATAAAACCTAGGGAGGACTCCTCCTTATATAGCCCAAGGAACAAGCTCCACGAGATAGATAAGGAAAGAGGCAAAAGATAGAAAAAGGAAACAAGATAGAAAGATTTCGGCCCGCTTCGGATTCGGCATCGCCGCGGTCGCGTCGCTCCCACCGCGCCCGCGCTTTCACAACAGAGAAGAACTTCTCGTCTCGGCAGCCACCGCGGTCGCGTCGCTCAGGCCGCGGTCGCGGTATTCGGACAGAACCTCTGGCGTCACTTCGGAGGCTGTTTTGACCATCTTCGGCTTGGAATCTGACTTCGGTGTAAAAAGATGAATTGAAGCCCTTGAAGTTAGCTTTCTAATGGCACCGGAATCAGCTCAATCCGATCACTATAGCTCAAGATATAGCCTTCGCAAGTAAGTGGTGTCGCGCAGACAGCTCAAAACGCCTTAAAACTCTTGATTCTTGCATTCTTGTGTCTTCGGCCTAGATATTACAATTACGCACAACTCTAACCTAAACACACTCAATATAGCCCTAAAATACAAGAGTTAACCTATACAAAATAGGCCGAATCAACAATAATCAAAGAACTTGAAACTTGACAAACCGGAATCATTGCACATGTTTTATGACTCGAAAAGATGAAGACAAATGAATCAATTCTAGATCTCACTAGGGGTATGTGTTTTACTCTCTTTCATGTGTTTAGGCTTCAAAGTTATCACTCAAATTCATCTATTGTAACACCCCGTTTTTCTAACAAGGCATTACTCGGTAGTAGGCCTCACGAGGCACTACCAAGCTAGTTTGACAACTGAACATCTGGATCTTGCAACGCGGGCACGGCGAGAAAACAAGAAAAACATCCAACTCGTATTTTATAAAAATTACAGTTCAAGTAAAACATCATGATCCTAACTTATACAATCTCTTAACAACAACACATCACTGCCAATAAAAGAAAACCATAACAACAATGAACACTCGACTATCTAGAACATATGCATCCCTACTCCGCATCACCATTCCGCCGAGGCTTGGTCATGACATCCTGAAATCACCTGAACTAAAAAAAAAATAGTGTCCCCGAGGGGTCAGGTCCTACTTTATCAAGCTAGAATAAGTAGGGCAACTACAAAACGTTTCAAAAACAGTTTTTCTAAAGTCAGCAACCAAGAGTCCACAAGCACACACATAGCTCTAGTCTATTCATAAATCCAATTAGTCATAATCAGTTCCAAAGTTCATATCTAGGTAGTTAAATTACTACACACGATCACTTAACAACGCACTCAACCAAGTTCATCAATTTAACACACACACAATCACGAACCCACACATTGACACACACACACATACACGACTCTTCACACACGTTCACAAATCCACAAATTCACATACAAACATACCGTCTCATCCTGCTCTTGCACACGACCATCTTCACACAACGACACACACTTCTCCACTTACACGCCCATACTCACACAAACATATACCTCCACTCACTGTCCTAGTGAGGCGGAGCTGCAACCCTTCATCTACATTGCACTCCTGACCGTTAGTGCAACCCTTCACCCTCCATTACACTCGGTCTGACGATACAACCCTGCCTCCATCATTGTACGTCTGCCGGTATGCAATCCTTCTCCTATCATTGCACCCGGCTTTTCCTTAATCATCGAGAACCGCTTACAAGAAACACACATACTCAACAAAGCATATAAAACAACGTGGCACACAATATCACACTTGCACAAGCTACAACACAATCACGCAATCTGTAACAATACACTCAGAGACACTGATCAGACAAAGTCATACAAATCATCGCAATATTCATAATAAACCCACAACACATCAAACCCGCAAACAAACTGGCAATCAATGACTACTCATTTACATAACCAAATCAAACGATCATTTATAAGACAAGTTTACTCACAGCACAATAATCATGAAAAGGCATTTCAAAATCGAGCGGGACTAATTCCCAAAACCAATCTCGTAATCACAATACAAACTCTAACAAGTTAGAACAGAACCGAGTAAGCCGAAAATCGACTTACCTTTACAAAGATTGTTTCTTAAAGCCGTCAAGAAGCTCCACGATCGACTAATGCCCTCTTCCTAAGCATGATAACATGAGATTCAGTAATATGAACTCGAGGATTTTATAAGCCATACTTTAACCAAAGATTATGTTAAACCCATCCTAAACTCTCAAACCCTCGAACCAATTACTCACACACCTATTTAATCTTACAATTTACTTCGAACACTCGGCCAACACATAGCTAGCAAATATTTGACAGATCTATTTACTAAGACAATATTAATGATCGAACATACTTAAAATTAACCATGGACAACCACCACCGACTACAACCCGCCACTTCACTTAGCCCCGCATGAAGTCCCGACCAACCCCGACCACGACCATGGCGGCCCGCCCGGCTTCCCGACAGTCCTCCGATTAGCCCCGACGTCCGCTCTCTCTCCCGTCATTAGCCCCGCCCAAACGCCGACTCCAGCAACTTACGCTCCGACTTCGGTCAACTCCCTCAACTTCCTACTTAGCCCACCACGGCCCTGCCCGAGAACGGATCTGCCCGGACCAACCCGACTCCGACGGAACCGACTGCCCTCGACCCTAACACGACTCGATTGGGGACCAAAACAAAAAAGGAAATCACTGGATTACGTACCCGAAAGACGACGACGGCCTCAAGGTGATGGAATGGAACTACACCACGACCTACGGCTACGAGCGGGATGGTTTGGCTTCGGTCGACAAGGAAGGGGCTATAGGAAGGACAAGCGGTCGAAGGACGCAACGAAAAAGCTATTCTTTTTCGCAGAGGGTGACGATACTTGCTGAAGATATGAACAAAAGAAGCGGACAAGTAGAAACCAAAATCCGCCTCAGCCTTCCAATATCTAAACGAAGTGGATCTAAATCTTAACACTTAAGGAATATCTTCATACATATCCGAACATGTAGCTATATCTATATAGACATTTAATTTGTCTTTTCTTTCCCTTTTTTTTTCTTAAATAATAGAAGAGTTAAAATAATACCCTCATTAGATAAAATTTAGGTACTTTACTTGACCAAAAAGGTAAAATTAATTAACCATGAATACTAAACTCATAATTTTCTGATCAAGAAATACTACCGACACTAAAATGAGACCGGACATTACATCTATGATCTCTAAGCTACCATAAGCTTGAAAGAGATCTCAATCTCCACCGCTAAAGACAATGCAAGTGACACTAATCAAGAGGGCTTTTTAAAGGGTTGTAGTGGGGCTAGGTGAGAAGAGTTGGGTGAGGAAAGTTTTTGGTCATGTGGTGCTAAACTAGAGAATAAGAGTCAAAGCTTACACTTCACAACCAAGCAACCAATTCAAGCATTTTGCACAATCTCTCAAACCCGAAACCTTCACAACTTCAACACATCATAAACTTTGGAGTTCACTTTCCCACTTTTATTTTTTTTTTCATTTTGAACTCAACCCTTTTGCACTTGCCTTTTTTCTTTTCTCACAAAATTTTTGTGACTTCTCAACTTTTGCACATTTATTTTCAAGTCACCAACTCACTTTCAAACACTATTTTCAACACTTTCTTTTCTTGCAAACATTTCCCACTCTTTTGCATTTCTTTCTTTTGAAATTCTCTTCCACCAAATGGTATTTTCTCTCAAACCCAAACTCACTAAAATTTCATCTCCCATGACTCCTATTCTCTAGGAAGGGTCAAGCTATTTGGGTTAGGGAAACAATTTTGTGGAGTTTCAAAGAATAGGCTTTTAGGCTCAAAAAAATTGGGCTTCAAGAAAATTGGCACTAATGTAGGGTGGATAGGGGAAATAATAGGGCTAACGAAATAATGCCTCTATCACTTTAATGTCACAAACAAATGTCATGAATGCGCCCTTGACAAAGATACAATCTCAAGTTCTAGAGTTAGAGATGTATAGAGAAATCACACACAAAGAAAAGAGAGGACAAAGTCCTAGAAAAAGAGGCTAAAGATGAAATCTCACTAGGTGCTCATTACCTAGAATCTCAACATTAGTCTACGACTTAAAGAGTCCACATGCTCATCCAAATATAAGTCAAGCAAACAAGCCATGATCATGCAAGAAAATAAGGGCTTCATCCATCCAAGCAAAGATATGGAATTTTCCAAGTCATGGATTTAACTATGTTGAAGACAAGGGATTCTCATTTAAGAAAATTTGATGGCATCCTATAATGCATGAAATTTTTGGCATTTTGACAAATTTTTCAAATTATTTTTTTTTTGGATTTTTAGCATGCAAATAAAGAGCAAGACAAAAGTAAACATGAACGCAAGACAAGAAATGAAACATGAATGCATCTAACTAGCATGAAATCCCTCCCCCAAACTTAAACATCACATTGTCCTCAATGTGAAAATAAAAGCAAGAAAGGAGAGAAGAAGACTCACTTAGTGTTCATTGTGGAGGAGGAGGTGGAGGGAAGTGGGTTTCCCACCATGATAGAGGAGGAAGACGCTCAAGTCGGTCGGAGAGGGTGGACATAGTGGTGTTCAACGCTCCCAAACCTTGCTCAAAGCTATCAAATCTTGTGCTCAATCCATCTAAGCGGTTGTACACGCCATCAATTCGGGTGTTCATGCTCTCAATCTCATTGTAAAGGTAATGGTTTGTTGGAGGGTTGGGTCCACCTTGCTCAAAGTGTGCACCACCCGTGGGGAAGGTTATGGAAAGAGGGACTTGGGAGGGTTGCATTTGGATATCACCATCAAGTTCTTCATCACTATCATCCTCAAAATCCAAGTTGGGATTCTTTTGAAAATGATAATCAATTTGACTCCGAGGATGATCACAATCTTTCCTTGGAAATTTCCAATTGGCTCGGTTTTGCACATCGGTTCTATGGGGGCAAGGGAGAGGGGCTAGCCTAGGGACTAAGTGGGCACCGGAATAGAAATAGCGATCTCCATGATTTTCAATAACCATCATACTCACAAGAGTGGCATAGCTAAGAGGTTGCCCGGAAGACGAGAGACCAAGAGGAATGTCCTTCAAGCTTACTCCAAGTTCTTTGGCCAAATGAGTAACCAAACCCCCAATTACTATGCTCCCTTTGTCTTTTCCACTAACATTCTTCAAATGCCCGAAAAGGAATCCGGCGGAGGAGAGAGCATTGCCGGAAGTTGCACTCCAAAGGAAAAGGAGTTCCTTGAAAGAGAGACCATTACCACCATCACCGCGGCCGAAAATTGTATTAGCCATGAATCTTTGAAAGACTCGGAAGCTTGGATTGTATATGCCGGTGGCTTTGGTTTTGGCGGGGCGGTAGTCTTTATCATCATTTCCAATCATCTCAAAGAAATCTTTGGCATCGAAACCACTAACTTGGTTCTCATGAGAGGGCGGGGTAATTGGCGGAAATCCAAATATGACACTCAAGTTCTCTAAATTGAGCTCAAAGGGATTGTTTCGGAGTTGGAACTCGGCTATCCCGTACCTATCATGAGGAGAGGCATGAAATTCCAAGGTACTTAGGAATTCTAGGGTGAGGGCGGGATATGTAGGTTCATCTAAGTGTATGAATCGGTCCCATCCTAACCGCGAAGCCAAGCAAACGACATCATTCCAAAATCCCAAACTCTTAAGGCAATCCACATCCAAAAACCGGGTTCCATCAAATTCCCGCTTCTTAAGAACATCAAAACGCCTCTTGTGCTCACTATTCTCAAGACGGATACGCAAATCCTCCGGAGAAGCATCCTTAAGCAATAAGGGGCGGCTAGATTCACGAGCTCTCTTTAGGTTTTTCTCTTTGGGAGCCATGAAGTTGTGCTAGGTACCTACACACCACAAGACAAGCAACCACCACAAGCACAAATAGCCAAATGTTGTCCCGGCAAGGACAACCACAAGCAACAACCAAGCAAGCAAGCAACACCAAGCAACACAACAAAGCCACTACCTAGCAACACCAAGCAATACCCAACAAATGCCTCCAAATGCAAGAAATTTCAAGAATTTTCAAGTAAGCTCAACCTTTAATCAAGACAAATTTCAATTAAGCTCAATCAAATAGCAATAATCAAGCCATCATCATCACCCACAAGCAAATCAAACACCCAATTCACAAAAATCCCCAAATTTTACTCAAATCCCCCAAACTTGAATTTTAGCATTAAAATCCTCAAATTCAACCTAAGTCTTCAATTTTCATCAACAATTTGCACAATTTAGGCTAAGAGAAGCATGAATCTCTACCTAAATCCCACAAATTTGAACAAATTATACCCAAAATCCAAAACCTAGGTCTAGAAATTGAACAAGTAAAGGGGGAAGAGTTGTACCAAAACACCAAGGGAAGGGAAGGAGGGTGGCGGCTGCTGGCGACTGGAGGTCGACGGCGACGCCTTGGGCGGAACTCCGACCAACAGCTGTGGCGAAGAGGAGGAGTTGCTACTGCGGGATTGGGCGAAGTGGAGGCTGGCGACCCGAGCGAGTAGTTGGTGGTCGGTGAGGAGCTCGAGCGGGCGACGACTCGGCAATGGGCTACTCCGGCGAGGCGGCTCGGTGGTGGAAGGTGGCTGGCGACGGCGAGAAGCAAGGAAGAGTTGGGAGAAGAGGCTGGGTCTCGGTCGGGTTTAGGTAGAAATGAAGAAGGGGGCTGGCAACGCAAGAAAACATGAGGGAGTGGGAGGAGTTCCGACCCGGGCCTTGACCCGACCGGGTCCGGGTCTGGGTTCTCCCCTGTTTCGCCATTTGTTCGATCGTGAAACCTGGCCTGCGACCCGGACTACGACCCGGCCGGGTCCAATCCTGTTTTCTTGCCCTGTTTTCTTGTTTTCGACCCCGTTTTCAACCCTACCAACGACCCGGGCGGGTCCACCTCTGGAATTCCATCTCCAAATTTTAGCCTTTATTGAAATTAACCTACAAAACAAAGAAAAAAGAGAAGAAAAGCTTGGGTTGCCTCCCAAGAAGCGCTTGTTTAAGGTCTTTAGCTTGACCATGTCGCCTTTCAAGTGCTCGGGTCTTTGTGATTGTCGGACCCGACCTCTATTGCATCAAGGGCTATCACAAGCTTCAAACGGCGGTTTTGGACTTTGAAATTCCCCGATTTTTTATGCCAAATCTCAGCTCTTCCACCGTGCAAGACCCTTGAAACTCTATACGGTCCGGACCATCTCGTTCCTTTACTCCCCGAGAACATGCTAGATTTTTCATGAAAAAGCATTACGGAATCTCCACTCTTAAGCTCAACTTTAGTTCGGCCCTTTTTCTTCTTTTTCTTGTGGCCTCTAAGCTCGGTGACTTCTTCTTGATGGATTTGAACGGTACTTGCCAAAGTCTCACTCTTAGGAGGCTCAATTTCAACACTACAACTAGCCACTTGAACCACTTTTTGAGGAAGATTCATGCTAGGCTCAATAGAGTTCTCCTTACGACGTTCAAATTCCATCTTCTCATCTCCAATGAGCAAGGAAATCTTCCCATCCCTCAAATCAATGCTTGCCCCTGCGGTAGCTAAGAAAGGCCTCCCAAAGATGATGGGAGTCTTGTCTTTCACCTCCATATCAAGAATCACAAAGTCTCCCGGAATCAAGAATTAGCCCACTTTTACCGGAAAATCCTCAATGATGCCCACGGGTTGAGCAACCGAATTGTCGGCCATGATGAGACGCATCTTAGTAGGAATAGGCTCAACCAAATTCAACTTCTTACAAATCGACAAGGGCATGATGTTCACACTAGAACCAAGATCACAAAGGCAATCATATGCAAATGAACCAAAATCAGCCGGAATTGAGAACTCACCGGGATCTTTCAACTTACTCGGCATCTTATGAACTTGATTAACCGCCAAAGCTACGGTCTCAAAGTCATCAAACTTTCTTTTCTTGCAAAGGCTCTCTTTCAAGAATTTAGCATAAGTAGGCATCTTGGTGAGCACATCAACAAAAGGGATATCTATGTGAAGCTTCTTTATCATCTCTACAAACTTCCCAAATTGATGTTCTTTTCCAACTTGAACCCTCCTTTGTGGGAAAGGTAGAGGTGGTTTGTAGGGAGGTGGAGCAACATACCTAGGCTCGGGCCTTTCCTCTTCGGTTGGCTTACTTCCCGACTCTTCTACAACTTGATGCTTTTCCGGTATAGGCTCTTGAAGTTCTTTGCCACTCCTAAGAGTAACCGCTCGGCATTGCTCTTTAGGGTTGACCTCGGGATGCCCCGGAAGTTGACCTTGAGGCCTAGGAGCATTTGATGCTTGTTGAGCAACTTGAGTCTCGAGCATTTTCAAACTCTTTCCTTGAGTTCGAACATCCTCAGCGAGTTGGTTCACTGTTTTTGCCATGTGGAGCTTGTTGGTTGAACCCCGGTGGACCTCTAGGTTGGGCTTGGTTTGGGTTGTAGGAAGAGGAAGAGGGATTGGTGTAGTTGTTGTTGTAAGAGAAGTTTGGGTGTTTGGCCCAACCGGGATTGTAGGTGTTGGAGTAAGGGTCATTCCTCGGTCCCCGGTTGTAGTTGCTCATGTAACTCACTTCACCTTCAATCTCTTCCCCTTGAGCTAGATAAAGTTGACAAGCCGAGATTGTGTGATTTCCCGACCCATAAAATTGACAATTAGCCTTGGATGTCGGTTTCACAACGGAAGCGGTCTCAAGTTGTTTCATCTTTTGAGTGAGCATGTCAAGTTGAGCCTTCAATTGAGTAGTCTCATCAACTTCATAAATACCGGCATGCTTCTTCACACTAGGAGTGGCTCGCACATCGGAGTAATTGTGTGAATGCAAGGCGGTTTTCTCAATCAAATCCCAAGCATCATCCTCTTGAAGGTTGGAAAGGCACCTCCCGACGAGGCATCTAATAGCAATCTCGTTGAGCAATCAATGGCATTGTAGAAGACATCAATGAGAGCTATCTTGGATTGCCCATGGTGTGGACACAACACTAGCAATTCTTTGAATCTTTCCCAAGCCTCAAAGAAGGATTCCCCGTCTTTCATCTTGAAATTACATATTTTTTGTCTCATCTCGGAGGTCTTCTTTGGCGGGAAGTACTTGTTCAAGAAAGCGGATGCCAACTCGTCCCAAGTAGAGATAGAATTGTTGGGAAGAGTTTTTAACCAAGTCTTAGCCTTGTCTCTAAGAGAGAAAGAAAAGGCCCTCATTCTAAGAGCATCTTGAGAAACGTCATGGATTTTTACGGTGTCCATCAATTCCAGAAAGGTAGTGAGATGTTGATGAGGATTCTCGGAAGGAAGACCCCCAAATTGGTTTTGTTGGACCATATTGATCAAAGAGGGCTTCAATTCAAAGTTTCGAGCACGGACCTCGGGAAAAACAACACCGGACACCGGACCAAACTGAGCGGGTCTCATATAATCAGCCAGAGTTTGAGGTCTTTGCCCATTGACCTGAGCAGCTTGGTTCTGATTCTGAGTTAACTGAGCAATCTGAGCATTAGCGGCGGCTAACTGATTCTGAAGAGCAACAAAGGCGTTTTGCAAAGCTTGAGCTTGTTGAACCTCATCCAACATATCTAGAGATCTTTGTGCACGGAGTTTCTTACGAAAAGTACGCTCAATTTCGGGATCAAAATCAACAATAGGAGCGCTCAGGACTCTTCACATAAACAACCGAACACCTCTGAAATCACAAACAAAAGAAAACAAATCAAATAACAAAAAGGACCTAGTCTACCGGTTGTAGGAAACAACCAAAGCTAACTAAAGTCCCCGACAACGGCGCCAAAAAAACTTGATAGGCTACTAGACCAATACCGCAAGTGCATGGATCGCGTAGTACCAAGGTGTCGAATCTCTAGGACTTTAGTAGAGTTGGTGAACCGACAATCAAAGTAGCTAGGCTAATATGAGGCAATTTGGGATTGAAATAAAAGAACTCAAATAACAACTAAGTAAAAGAAGAAAGCAACCAACAAATTGATGCAAGTTTACTATGAGAAGGGCAATCCTAGGATCTAAGTACTCACACTATGGATCCAAGTAGCAATTTGCAAGCATACATGAATCAAGATCAAATCATGGTTTGGAGGCATCTACCTAGATTCAATGTCTAATCCTATCGAATTAAACAAATCGTACCTAGATTACGATAATCATCCACTTTCGTGGCTTGACATGCAAACTAGGCCCTTTAGGGTCAATAGTGGCTCAATAGGTTTAAGCCTCTCATCCACCGTCGTGGCTTGAGTGAGCTTGTTCAACTCAAACCCTCTATCGGTAGGTCAACCTCTCAAGAATTCCCAAATCAATTCTCATTTCAAAGGGAAATCAATCAATCAATCCTATAGTTCAAGCCAGAGAGGAGGTCTCTCAACACAAGTCCCTAGCCTATCTCCCTATTGACAACCTAACCTTTCGGTTCTAATCATCAACAAGCCTCAAACCGCAAACAATTTGGCAATAAGCATGTAGGATTGACACAAACCACAATTCCAATCTCAATTCAAGCAAGCATTTCAAGGCTACCTAGAATCCATAGGGTTTTCCTCAAACCCTAGGATTTGGGTGTTTAGCAATCCATGGAGAACAAGAGAAAAGAAGAAGAGATGAGGAAATCCATACCAATAAACATTGTATTGATTGAAAAGGCACAAATCTCCAACAAAATCCTTCAATCTCTCAAGAACACCAAAGAGCTTTAATGGAAATTCTAGAGGTCCTAAATTGGGTAAAAGTTGCTTTCTAAAAGGAGGAAGACAGCTTATATACAACCCTAAAGGAAACAAGGCTAAAACGGGAAAAAGGGGACGCGGCGGTGCGACCCGGGGTCCGACCCGGCCCGTGACCCGACCGGGTCCGGTTCTGGAAACGCCACCGAAGCGAGAGCACATGGAGAAGGGCGACCCGGGCGCTGACCCGGCCCGTGACCCGGCCGGGTCGAAGCCTGCTGCTTCGATTTGCTTCTCGGCTGGGCAAGGGGGCCGACCCGGGCCACGACCCGGCCCGTGACCCGGCCGGGTCAGGGGCTGTGGCCCTTGGGTTTGGTCCCTCTGCCTTCGGTTCTTCGGGCTTCGTTCCTCGGTCTTCGGTTTGGCTTCTTGGGCGTCTTCTCGGCCTCTTCTTGACTCCGTCTTTGAGCTCTCATCGCCTCCTTGAGTCCACTTGATCTCCAACGCTCCATTCACCTCCAAATCTCCTGAAATTCACAAAGAACGAAGCGTAGAGTCCGAGCCGAACGACTAAACCGGAAACAAGTAAAAATCTAACTAAAAAGAGATAAACGCAAACCGAAAGCTACGAAACATGACCTAATGCACATTCTAAACATGAACTAAATGCAAGCCATCAAGAAAGCCATGCAAAAAGTGATGGAAGCCTTGCATGATGACCACTCATTGTAGTTGGTAAAAGAAAAAATTGATCCAAGAAAATGATTCCAAGAGTTCAACGCTAGGCTTTACGAATGCCTCTAAAGGGTGAGCTAGCTCTTGGAAATCAAAGATGAAGGTGTATCGCCTTATTAAGGTAGAGAATATCGTATCCAAGAAGGGATACAATGATATACACAAAAGGATGCATGAAGATTTGCTCACACACGATAACCAATGTGATGACAAACAAGAGCGACGAGATCATGACACCGTAACACATCCAAATTAAGTCGAGAAGGGGGAGATTGTTGGGCTTCCTCCTTAATTGGAAGTGGATTAATTGAATGACCTAAAACTAAAGCCTAATTGAAAGAGAAATCTAGAAGTTATGGGTAGATTAATGAAAAGTCTAGGAATATGTAGTTAGATTAGTAAATAAGAGATATTTGTGGGACATTCTAGAATTAATTAGAAGTTGTATGAGATTTGTGTTGGTGGCTCCAAGAAATTAGTTATCCGACTTCTAATCAATTCTAGAATGTCCCACAAACACATAATCAAGCATACAAGTAAGAGTGTGTTTGAGGGTAAGTTCTCGAGTAGGTGAAAAGTATAAGTAAGATCGGGGTTGTGTTCCACATAACATTAATTTGTGATTGTAATATATTTCTTCGAAGAGGTTTTTGTCGGAAACCGCCCGTAAGATAGTTCACATTGCGATTAACCACCCGTCTAATAACTATTTACTATAAACCACCTGTATAATGGGTTCCGTTAGCAAATGACCACCCCTAGACATATGCCGTTAAAATTCCGTCAAGTGTGTGACACGTGGCGTTCCTCTTCCATTGTCAAACCTATCCCCACCCCTTCTAGTCCACTGCCAGCTGTCGCCATCCCTCTCATCGGCGATCCTCCATCCTCGTGCCACAGTTGATTGATCGGTTCTCGTCGCCGGTTCATGCCCCTATCTCCGCCACCAGCCCCCCTCTCACACCTCGCCACTTTCGTCCCCGTCATTCCGCACCGGCGATTTTGAGGCTCTGATGCCGCCAAGTCCCCTTATTCTCCTTCCTCTACGGCCCGCAATTCTGCAACGTGCCAGCCAGCGTACGCCGCTAGGGTCATCGCCTTAGTGTAGCCTCTTGCGTGGACACCGTTGACATTTTGAATTCGATATCAAAATTTGGTTTTTTGAAGGTGATGCCGAAGGACGAGGGCGAGGGCGGCGGTGGGAAATAGGGTGGTGGAAACGGCGGTGGATTTGGATCCGTAGTGCGCAAGAGGGCGGATCTGGATCCAAGTGCGAGAGAGAGGTCAAGGGCGGCAAAAACAGCGGCAGATCCAGATCTGAGTGCGAGAGAGAAGTCGAGGGCGGTAGATCTGAATCGTAAAGTGACGACAAAGGGAGTGTGGAGGTCGTCGGGTTATTAAACATATTTAAGAAAATGAAATTATATATATATGACAAGCGGTCACGCTCCTTTGACGGAATTTTAACGGCATATGTCTAGGGGTGGTCATTTGCTAACGGAACCCATTATACGGGTGGTTTACGGTAAATAGTTATTAGACGGGTGGTTAACTGCAATGTGACCTATTTTACGGGTGGTTTCCGACAAAAACCTCTTCTTCGAAATATATAATAAGTAGCTTGTATATTTGTTTTTGGTTTAAGGAGTGGCCGTAGTCTCCGTGCCCTCTAGGGGTATTTTATTTCAAAGAAAAAGGGTGAAGTAGTACTCCAGCGGGGGATAACCCGACCCCTAACATCACTAGACAAAAAGAAAATAGCATCCACAGGTAGGTGCTCAAGCAAATGTAATCCAACAGGAAACGAAAATTCAAGAGAAGCAAGATAGTCAGCAACACAATTTCCCTCTTTGATAACATGATGAAACTGGATATCCTAGTTCCTACGGATCAAGCTTTGGCACTTAAGTACCATGCTAGCTAAGGGATGGCAACAATCTATAGGTCTACCCAAAAAAAGAATCACAAATTGTGAATCCACCTTCATGAGACCCTCCTGTAACCCTTGCTCCAAGCAAGCTGCAATCCCTAAGTACCTCCCTAGAACATCACCATCGTAACTATGCACATACCAATATTGTGAATAAATCCAACAAGCCAATTACCTTGTGAATCTTGGATCACTCTAGTGGACCCTTCCAGGCCACTATCCCGCACCGAGCCGTCCGTGTTAAGCTTAATCCAACCAACACGGGGCTTACATTAAGAGACACCCACTACAACAACATTACGAGGGAGAACATACACCTCTCGTGCAACCCAAGCCTTCTTGTACTCCTTAGCATATGAAAGAATGAACGAAACATGATCACCCTGAAATGTCTCCTATTGAAAGACAAAAAGGTTACGGCAACGCCATCCAATATAAAGCTATAGTAAACTCTTCAACCCACACTACACCATCATGGACTTGAGTGGAACAAGAGAGATTACAAAGAATCTAATAAGCAAAATCAGAGTCGAAAAAGCCTTCCTAAGAAAGAGGAGGGTGAATATCATTCCAAAAACAACTTGAGTTGGCACAATCCCATAGAAGGTGAATCAACGACTCCTCCTCAATCAAACACTTCAAGCACAGGGCATTGTTGGCAAGATGTCGCCTCACTCGCTCTTGATTAGTAAGAATAACACCTTTTGTAGCCATCAAAATAACGATTCGGTGTCGTTCCGGGACTCGAACATGCCAAATGTGGCGACAAGTGCACCAGTGAATAGAAATGGGAACCTGGTTGGCTACAATCCTCAATTCAACGAATTTTCTAGTTGAGTCTAGTTTCGAGTTAGCCGGGTTTCGATTTTTTCGGTTATTTAATTATGATTTTTGTTCTAGTTTGATTAAATTTAACACTAAATACTTAATATAGCACTTAAATTCAAAAATATAATTATAATAAAAATCATTATTTTTAATTTTATAAATAAAATATTTATTTGAGAGTAAACATATATTTAATGTATCCAAACTATATATTTTATTATATGATATTGTGTTTTTTACAAGTATATATGAGATAGTTCGTGAAAATTTGGTCATTAACTTCAAGGTTACGGATTATTTCGGGTCAAATGCTCATCCCTCAAGAGAGTTCAGTTTTTTGGTTGATACCGGGTCAAGTTAAGTAGGATATTGTGTAATATAGGGCTATTAAATTCGGATATAATAGGTTACAGGTTAATTTCGGATTCGGGTTGGTTTCGAGTTCGGAAAAAATGGGTTGGAGTTAGAAAATCTCGGGTCTATGCATTTTCCCGTCTTTTTTGTACGTCGGGCCAGGTTCAGTGTCAGTCGGGTCGGCTCAAGTTTTGACAACCCTATATATACTGCATATTCCCATTAGTTTGTTTGTTGGCTGTCACCATTTCTTACGATCCCTACTGGACAATAATTCTACTAAATTGGCTAGCAAGAGAAATGCATTGTCAGCATATAAACTATTATAATTGATCACCAACTACATGTATGTTCCTAATTTGTAGCTTTTCAAGCTTAATAACTATTTCGTAATCTTTCCTTTTCGTCCACTGAACTTTAGATTGCATGCATGCCAATTGGCCAAGCATAAAAACCATGAAGTTTTGACAAGCACTAATCTCTAGAAGCATGTCGATCACAAACTGCTACTAAATTTGTCTGGCTTGAAGGTTTGTTGCAAGATCTCGATATCCATGTCCCATTGCCAATTCCCCTTCAATGCAACAATATCTCAACCCAAAAACTAGCAGCCAATCTAGTTTATCATGAGCGAACCAAGCATTTAAGAGTTGACTGCCATTATATTCATGAGCTAGTGCATGAGAAGTTCATATACACAGTCCATGTACGCTCAAGGTTGCAACTAGCCGACATCTTCACTAAACCCCTTGGATCCCTGCAGCACTTCTCCTTGCGTCGCAAGCTTGTCCTTGTTCTCCCAATTAAGTCCAGCGTGAGGGGAGTGTGTGGATTTACCATGTGGACCCAACACTCTTGTTTTCTGTATTTTATATTTGTTGCCCTTGTTGCTGCCTATAAAAGGCTTTCTTAATTAATTGTTAGCTAGCTCTTTTGCTCATAAATTCATTGAGATCTAACCCTAGCCGTCATTCTCTCCTGTTGAAATGAATGCTCATACTTGAGCTTGTTTGTTTGTCATTTGCTACTGTTTGTGCTTCTTGATTTGGGTTTCCTTTTTTTTTGGTATTGTTCTTTCAATATTCATACCTTTCTTTCTGACCATATGATTCGGCCTATTTTGTAGGGGTTAACTCTTGTATTTTAGGGCTACATTGAGTGTGTTTAGGTTAGAGTTTGTGTTGATTGTAATATCAAGGCCGAAGACACAAGAATGCAAGAATCAAGAGTTTTAAGGCGTTTTGAACTGTCTGTGCGACACCACTTGCTTGCGAAGGCTATATCTTGAGCTACAAAGGTCGGATTGAGCTGATTCCAGTGCCATTGGAAAGCTAAAGTGAAGAGCTTCAATACATTTTTTTCACCGAAGTCAGATTCCAAGCCGAAGATGGTCAAAACAGCCTCCGAAGTGATGCCAGAGTTTCTATCCGAATTCCGCAACCGCGGCGGAGGATCCGCGACCGCGGTGGCTGCCGAGACGACCTGTTCTATTCTGTCGTGAAAGCGCGGGCGCGGTGGAGACGACGCGACCGCGGCGATGCTGAGATCCGAGACGGGCCGAAGATCTATATTCTTTTCTTCTTCTTATCTTTTCTCTTATCTTTTCTATCTTTTCTCCTTTCCTAATTAGATTAGGGGAGCATGTTCCCTGGGTCTATATAAGGAGGAGCTTCCTTAGGTTTTAGGAGTCCATTGTCCATTAATCCATTATCATTTCCAATTCTTCTCCTTTAGTTTAGTTAGGGAGAGCTAGTCTCCTTGGGTTTGTTCAAGGGAGAAGCTCTGATGTATGAACTCGTGAGATTTTGGTAATTGATTTCTATCCTTTGGTTGATATTGATTCTCTTGTGCTTCATCTTATGAATATTTATTGTTTCTCTAGGAGTCATGAACCTATTGAATTGATTTATGTTCTACTGTTTGATTAGGTTTGGACCGTGGACAAAACTAATCTGTGAAAACAACTTAACCTAGACCTGTTGTCTATGCAACTAGGATTAAGAAGAGAATTGATTGTTTTATCTTACAATTGACTCGTAGCTTAATTGTTTGATATTATATCCTGCATATCCTTGTTCTCTATGTTAATTCTAGGTTTAAGCGTCCTTGCCTAGGGTTACAGAATTGCTTGGACCGTGGACTTGCGATTGTTCATTATGAGGATAGGAATTAACCATAGGTGTGAATGAAATCAATGGATGAATCTATGATCGAGTGATTATTTCATGAGTGGATCTTTTGAATGAACTTGTTTCCTTTATTTGTTTATTTGCTTGTTTGATTTGTTATTTGATTCTTAGATTAGTTTAGTTTAGATATCTCTTTGATTTCCCCCATATCTTTAGTTGATAATAATATTGATACTAGAAGCCTTTGTTCTCTTGGGTTCGATCCCTTACTTGCATACTATACTAGTTTGTTTGTTTGGGTTATTTATCTTTGATCTTGGCACGACGACTTTAGCCGAGTCACCATATTTGAAGGGTGCAACATGTGATCTCTATTGAAGACTTCTCCTAAGGATTATGGTTATGTAGACTTCTCCTCTATTGAAGTCTTATCTCGATCTCTCTTGATCATTAACAAGTCCATGAGGAGCAATATCTGATCTGGCATACAAGTAAGCCATGCCTTAAATAACCACACAAAAGTCTCTACAGTCCCATTACAAATTAACCCACGACAAAACCAAATAGACTCTCCATGATGGTTAACTCCAATAAATGGCACAAAAGGCATATCATACTTATTGGTCAAGTATATTGTATCAAATGTGACTAAACAGCTGAATTGCTTGTAGGCCTCTCTACTTCTTGCATTTTCCCAAAAAAGATGCCTCAATGTACCATCTTCGGCTCAATCCATGCTAAAAAAGAAGTGTGAATTCTATGCTTGCATCATTAGGGTATAGTTTTGAATTGCAAAAGAATCTCCTTCACCACGTCTTAGCCTCCTAGCCTTTTCAATGTGGTTTTGATGATCCTTTTCTATGAATGTACAATTCTCTTATCCGTTTGCCTTAATAACAAGTTGATATAGCTTTTTTTTTGGATATGACGCCTACAATATCGCTGAATTCTAGTTCTTTTTTCACATGTTCATCAATTTCTCGATAGCATGTGAACAACCAGAATTTACTAGGGCTCAAGAATTAACTTATTGATACCTCATAAACCATCCTGACCAATATAATACTTGATGTGAGTTGCATCTTACACCATGTTTCTTTTTATTTCTATATTTCCTTACAATTATTTATACTTCCCATACTTTTTACAAGAATGAAACATGTCTTCAACACTCTTGACTTTCAAACCAGTCTCTGGCACAATCACTTCATATTTAGCTACATTTTCATTCACAAATCAACCCCATTCATTTCAGAACAAGAGTCATTATCACTTGAATTTGAAATTTCTCCTCCATTCCTACAAATAATAGAAATAACTGAAATAAAATTTAAATGAATCAAACTTAATAATTCAGACAATCTCCACAAATTTATAAAGAAAAGGAGATAATGATCAATATGTATTATGAATATCTATATTATATTATCAACTTAGGTAGTGTCTCCATTTATTGTCTTCATTAATTATGGTTGTCACATTACTTATATATAATTTACATTATGAAGAATAAAAACAAAAACTCTAATTTTGTATATCTATACCCATATAATCATCATGATTAATGCTCTAGTAAAACGGGGAATTGTGGTAAAACATACGACACAACCCCATCTATTAGATCAGTGCCAAATAACGGTCTATATTAAAGTAAAATAAGGTATAAGATTTTTCAATAGGTGAGAAGCATAAGATTACACCCTAAATTTCTCTTGAAAATTCTTCTTTCCATATCTTGAAAATACCCATGATTTTCTCCCTTTTTCAATCATCTCTCTCTCTCTCTCTCTCTCTCTCTCTCTCTCTCTCTCTCTCTCTCTCTCTCTCTCTCTCTCTCTCTCTCTCTCTCCATATCGTGCCATTTTTCATCTCTCTCCATATTATTTCTTCATCTTCTCTTTTCATCTTCTCTCTGTATCAAGCAATTGCTGAGAGTCGTTATTGGTTTTTATGGCGTCTTCCTCAATTTTCGGTAAGAGATTATTTGATTTGCATTTTTTATATGATATTGTTGTCATTGTTGTTGTTCGAGACTGCACAAATTGTTCCTACGTTGATTTCCCTTGTACTTGGAAGTTAAACTCGTGCCTATCTTATCCCGAAATCGATCCATCTAGTCTCAGTTTTCCAGGTAAGTGAAGATTTGGTTACGTTGAGTGATTATTAGGGTTTTGGCTTAGCATAGTTGATGGATGCATTTGATTTTGGTAGTAGATAATCCATTTCTTGTAAATACTAGTCTTAAATGAAAATTGGGTGTGTATTCTGAAATGATTTTCGTTCATTTGTTAGATAACCAGATGGCAAGGTCTCCTAATTCAAAGAGCAACAACAAACACAAAATCGAAGGTTTGTTCTCTAAACTTAGTAAGTAGAATTTTTATTGTGTGAACAAGTGTTGTTGATTGTGTGAAATATACCTTAATAACTTGAATAGAATGATAATACAACAATGATGATGGCATAGTTTTTCAAGTCGACTGTGCATATTTTTCTACTATGGGTTTAGTATGTTTACATTGTAGACTTTGGGATTAATGTGGTTGTTTTTCCATGTAAATATCATACGGTCTGTATGTTGAAAAGGATAGTTGAAAAACATCTATCAATATAGATTATCCTGTTTTGTATTCAATTGACATCATAATGTTTTTCAGTACAATATGATATTTCATAGTTGAAAAACCCCATTGCATAGTTGAAAAACCTCTACCAATATGGATTATCCTGTTTTTTTTAAGACATAAAATGAATGTTTTTCATTTCTGTTTTATGTATGCCTATTGTGTTTTTCAACATATTAATAACAATTTTTCAAATAATAGATATAAATGTTTTTGTATTTTTCATGTTGTATAATAGTGTTTTTCAATGATTATTATACAACTTTTTCACATATTAGTTTCAAATATGTAATGGTTTCTCTCTTTGAATCTTTTTCAAATATTTTCATGAACTTATTATTCATTATAAGATGAAAAGAGTGTTTTTTCATTTCTGTTTCATGTGTGTCTATTGTGTTTTCCTAGATATTGATAATACTTTTTCAAATAACAGAATTTAATTATTCTATAATTTTCATGATGTACGATAGTGTTTTTTTAATGATTATAAGACAACTTTTACAATAGTGTATTTTCGTTTTGATAGTTTTGCATTATATGATGAAAACTTGTTCAACAATATTAGTTGTGTGTACTATTATGCATGGATTAATATTCATATATGCGTGTTTTGTTTTGCAGTTATTCAAGAAGGGAGATGAATAATGGATGAAGTTTGAAGACAAAGACAATGACATTTTTTATCATATCAGTGTATATTGAAAAATAGATGTATTTTTTCGAAGTTATTGTAGTATTTATTCGAGTTGTAACAATCCTTATTTTCATCTTATTCAATGCATTACATTTACATATTCAATGGTCACATAAGGTCCTTATTTTCATTTTTATTTTAATATGTAATGATTCAACTTATAATGAATTGATTTTCATATGAAGACAAGTACTTATTCAACTATAATAATATATGAACACACTGAATTAGAAAAAGATTCATAAAACAATAGAACATGTTCAACTCTATAACTAATGAAACCATCGTACAAAGTTATTCAAACACGGACAAATAGTTTTTCTAGGATTCACTAGATTCAAATAGTTTTATGGTAAATTAAATATTTTTTAATGGTAAATTAACATCACAACTCACACAACCACAAGTGACACAATACAAGGATAAAAGATACACACAAGTTAATCACCAACACTTGACCGAGATAGAAATCCGACAAGTTGCAAGTGAAGGTTTGGCGGTCAAGGACAATCAAAGGCTCAAGGTCGGATGGTACTCGACTCAAAATGAAGCACAAGCCACCACACACTTATCTAGGACTTACGAAAACAAGAAGCTACCAAACACCAAAAAGAGACTCACAAACATTTTTTTTTTGAACACTATTTGAGGCCTAGCTCGGATTCTCTTTCTCGTGGGGTCCAAATTTTTCTACGTCCGACCTCTCTTTCCTTTTTCGTCGGATCCGAGATTTTCTATGCCCCACTTCTTTTCCTCATCGAGTCCGAATTCTTTTTGTAAGGCACGATTTGTTTTTGTTTTATACACTATTTGAAGCCTAGCTCATATTCTCTTTCTCGTGGGGTCCGAATTTTTCTATATCCGACCTCTCATTCCTTTTTCGTCGGATCCGAGTTTTTCTATGCCCCAATTCTTTTTCTCTCCAAGTCCGAATTCTTTTTGTAAGGCTCAAATTTTTTATATATATGAAACGAACAAACAACACAAGGGAAATAGACGAAAGATAGTCTCTTGGTGTTGTTCCCATATCCTGTTTCCTTAAGCCTTTCAATAAGCATGCAATGAGTTGTACTAATTTAAAGTTGAGTTTGAAGAAGGATAAAGGGTAATTTGCAATTCATTAATCAAAATGTGGGATGCACGTTTAATCAAAGAAAATCTTTGGTATTTTTTTCCTTAATAAATTTTCAGCACAAAATGGATCAAACCACCACACAAGAGTGGGAAGGCCACGAAAATGTTCAAGAATAATAGGTCAAATTCACAAGAAAAGGAAAAGGGTTGAAGGTTTTAGACTAAAGACTTGCAACGAGTGGAAATCTAAAGTCGAATCAAGATTTAGATGGTGATACCTTTGCGTGGATCTGATACCACTTGATGTGAGGATTGTTGGAGTTTGAGAAGGTGCAAGGGATCGCCGGGATGAAAGGTGAAGATGGACAAGGATATGGAGGCTTCACTCCTCGGATATGATTCACCGAGTGGCTTAGCGAACTAGGCTCAAAGATTGTGGTTTGGATATGACTCACCAGACGTAATCTTCAAACAAACTCAAGGGATGGAACTTGAGAAGAAGACTGAGCCTAGCCAAGGGCCGGCTTGTTGATTGAATTGAAAAGAAATGAAAAACAAAGTGTTTAAAGGAAATGAAATTATTCTCCAACTCAAGCTGTCCAAAACTAGAGGCAAGTATGCCTTATATAGGCTTTTGAAAGCGAAGAAAGACCGGGGGGGGGGTGGTCTTTATTGTGCTTGCGGCCCAAGCAAGGAACGAGTGGTGGAGAAGGCGTCGTTGTTCCCCAATGAATGAGTGGTAGAAGTGGCTTGCTTGCGCCCTAAAGCATTTCGTCATAAATTTGGTGTAATTTTGGTGGAGGTGTCTTGATGGGCTTCTTGGAAGTGGTTTGGCCCAAGCCCACTTGTGTTATCTATTGGGCCAATCCTACAAAGGACTGTAAAGGCCTCATCCTTGACACCAAGTGGTGGGCCTAGCATGGTTAAGCAAGCCCGGAGTTGATCTTGGAGAAGTCGGGCACGACGCCTGGTCATTGGGCCAAAGAAGGGCTACTCCGTCTCAAGCGTTGTCGTGGCCTTATTAGGGGTCGTGGCCTCAATGGGAGTCTTGGCCTTGATGGGCACCTTGACCGCTCCGGCTTCCTCTTCCATACTCTTGTCATTCCTTATGGGTAGAGTGAGCTTGATTGGAAGAAGAAGTCCACCACCAAGAAGAATCTGTTACAAGAAAGAAAGAAGGAAGGATGTGTCTCTCAAGGACTATGATACACGTGAGGTTTGATCTCCATTGTACCAAGTTATTGTAACACCTCGTCTTTCTGACAAAGCGTTACTCAGTAGTAGACCTTACGAGGCACTACCAAGCTAGTTTGACAACTGAACAACTGGATCTTGCAACGCGGGCACGGCGAGAAAACAAGAAAACATCCAACTCATACATGAAAAGAAATAAAATTTATAGTTTACAACTCAAGACGTTATGAACTGAATCCCAAGAACAAATCCAGAACAGCTTTTAACAACAAATCGACTACAACAACTCTAAGCCCAACAGCCTATCCAGCTCATGCTCCCTTAACAATACCAGCAATAAACAGTAAAAACTAGCTAAAGAACAACCCCGAAATGTAACCACTGTGACACGCGCTGTCGCTCTGCCCACCATTTCGCCGAGGCTCGATCACAACATCCTGATCACCTGAACTGAAAAATAGTTCCCCGAAGGGTCAGCTGCTACCCTAACAAGCTAGACTAAGCACAGTAACCACAGGACGTTTCAAAAACGGTTTTATCCTAAGGTCAACAAGCAAAAGTCCACAATCACACACATAACTCTAATCCAGTCCTAGGTTCAGTCAGTCACACACATTCAATTCTCTAGCATAATTACAATTACAAGTCCTCATACGCACACATTCACAATAACATATATTCAAACATACGCACCATACTTCTGTCACGGGTTGAGACTCGCTCTCTAACTCGTGCGGCCCTTAGTTATGTCGAACCCTTTCGATGAGCTAAGTCAGGCCTTGCCCCGATGTATTAGGATGGTTATTGTGGGAAAAGAGGACTTTGTATTACACAAGAGAAGATTACAAGTGTGATTTACAAGTGTGTTTTTATGCCTAAGTGTTGGTGGGTTTCGGTGGTGCCTTGGCAAAATGGGGGTGAGGCCTATTTATAGAGGAGGCCGCCCCTTACAAGGAGAATTCTAGACACACCCGAGCCTAGACCCTTCTAGAGCTCTCCCACAAAAGTTGCCCCATGTGAAGTATCCCTCGGATAACTCTAGCCCCCGCTTGAGAGTTCCGGAATGCCCTAGTGGGGCGCCGGCCCTTGCCCCTCTCTAGCGAGTTCTAGCCCACGCTAGAAGGACCCGGAATGTTCCCGTGGGGCGCCGGCCCTTGTCGCTCGCTAGCGCCCTCTGGATGGGGCGCGACCCCTCCGGAATTCTCCGGAAGGCACACCCGCGCGCGCCCACGCCCGGAAGAGGCGGGATGCCTCTGGACCCCTCCAGAAGTTTCCGCCCGGGGCGCGCTTGTGCCCGAATGAGGCGCGGCCGTCCTAGAATTCTCTAGAAGCGGCCCGCCTTGTTCCGCATGGGGTGCGGCCCTCCTAGATGCCTCTAGAAGTGCCGGCCCTGGCACGCCTTGCCCCGTTTGAGGCGTGCCGGCCTCTAGAAGGCTCCGGTGCGTCCCGGCCTCATCCTGAAGGCCCCGGAAGCCTCTAGAATCACCTAGGCTCCGCGCATGGGTGACTTGGTCCGCGTCTATTTTGGCCGAAGGAACGCGGAGCGTGACAC
This sequence comes from Polygonum aviculare, assembly GCA_934048045.1. Lineage (NCBI taxonomy): Eukaryota > Viridiplantae > Streptophyta > Magnoliopsida > Caryophyllales > Polygonaceae > Polygonum > Polygonum aviculare. The sequence goes on from OW204024.1 coordinate 16,307,735, forward strand.
TTACACATACCTCCACTGATCCACCCATTCACACACACACACCATCCTGCTTTCGCACCCGACCATCTCCACACAACGACATACACTTCTTCACTTACACACCCATACTCACACAAACACATACCTCCACTCACTGTCCTAGTGAGGCGGAGCTGCAACCCTTCCTCAACATTGCACTCCTGACCTGTGATGCAACCCTTCCTCAACATTGCACCCGGTCTGACGATACAACCCTTCCTCCATCATTGCACGTCTGCCAGTCGATGCAACTCTTCGCCATCATTGCACCCGGCTTTTCCTTAATTACCGAGAAACACTTACAAGCAACACACATACTCAACACAACATAATTATAACACAATCAAATCACTTGTACTCACATTCATACCTTATAGGAATAATCACATAAAGCGCACACAGTTAAAATTAAAACATTTCAAAAGACCGATCGGGACTAGTTCCCAAAACCAATCCTACAATTACAGCGCACAATCTAACGAGCTAGAATAGAACTTAGCAAGTCGAAAATCGACTTACCTGAAAGACGAAGAAATTTCTCTACGAACGGAATGGCAATGGCCCAACGAACTCAACCTCCTAGAAATGATAATTAACAATATTAAATATATTTTTCAATTAAGACAATTATTATTATTATAAGACCCAAATAATCTCAAAACCGAACCCGAATCGAACCCGGAATCGAACCTAATTAAACCCCACCTAAAACCCCTTTCTCTGATGGGTCAACCTTTGACCAAATTTCATTTCCCTTACATGCCAACTCACGCCCAACTTCTGCTTTTGACTTCACAAGGGTCCCACCATCTCTTCTTCTTCGTTCACCTAATCCCTCCTAATCAGATAGCTGATTTACACACTCTTCACGCTGGCCCTCGACCAAACCGAGAAGCATGAACCCCAGCCCAAACCCGACGGCGATTTCCGGCCCTGTCGAACCCACTCGAACTCACCCCTGCTCCGCCGCCCTCTCTTGAGGCGGCTCAGGCCCTGTCGAACCCACTCGAACTCACCCCTTGCTCTACCCTCACCTGGACTCCACTCCGACTCCCGATCGCGATCCCCGACGCGACTCCGACAGCCCCGATACACGTACGAACAGGAACTTAAAGCGACGTCAACAAACTTACCGGTCTCTGATCGCACCCCCACGAGAACAACGACGATGATGATGCGCGGAACACCAGGCCAGACACGACTCCGGCGGCGAACTCTTGTCAGGTACGAACGAGATTAACGAAAGGAGACGCCCAACGAGAATATGGCGGAAGAAGGCGGACCAAAAAAAAGAACAAAGGATGACTTGGAGGTCTAGTGGATTAGGACGAAGAAGACGGTGGCCATACTGATATGTAAAGGAATTTGATCAAACTTAGTTGTAAAGGAAGAAAAGATACGTGATACGTGTTGATCGGCCACCCTCTCTATAAAAATACATATCTATCCAAACACTATTTTATTATTATTATTAGTTTTTTTTCCCTTTTAATTTAATTAATTAATTTTGTACGAGACCCGAAACCCGAGGTTTCACACCTTGTCCCCCTTAGAAAGGTTCGTCCTCGAACCTAAATCTAACGACGGATATGAATACTAACACTAGTATCACACACATACACATAAACACACAAAATTCGTATACTACAAGGATCACACAAAGTAAACTGAGTCAAACAGGTGGAAATCAAGTCACACAACAACGAGCAACAAGCAAACCAACGTGACGTCTAGCTAAAACAGATATCAAAATAGCAACTACTAGTCCTAATCGCCCAAAATGAAACGAGTCTCAGGCCGCGCCATCTAGAGTGTTGTGGTCATTTGGTTCCTCTTGTCCTCTCATATCAAATACCCGATGTGGGACAACTCTTGAATTACTAGCTCCTCCACTCCGATCCCTCCTTTGACCTGAAGCTTGATTTGATTGCAACAGTGATTGACCGACTCCCTGGTTCTCTAGACCTTAGAATCACGAGGTCCAACTTGAACTAAATCTGGCCAGTATTTTCAAACGTTTTCATTGGGTAGTCATGTTGCATTTAGGTGCGGTAGGTGACACGTTGCGGCTTCGCCACCATCAGCCGAAGGATCTCGTGTAGTTGGTAAGTTAAGTCTAAATTTTTAGGCTAAGTTTGGGAAAGGATGGTTATATGCTTTAGTTTTGGTATTATAAAAGTCGTGACGGCGCGTATCAAGAGTGTAGTGGGTAGTTGAAGTTGTGTGTGCTACAAGGATTGTCCTTCAGGGATTTTCACCGTGTCAACTAATGAGTGGAGATTGAGGTCACCAAGACGAAATCGTTAAGTAATATAATGGTGTAGAACCAGATGACTCGAGTCAGAAGTAATTTAGTATGAGATGAGACCCACTGGAAGTTAAGTAGTTGAGTTGAACAGTGAAACCTCAAGTGGTGATTAACATGGATGTAAGAATGTTAGCCGAGGTGCTAGAGAGTAGGAGCACTGTGACACTCATGTTTATGTGGTAAAACATTAGGAAAATGTTTCTTGAGGAGTTGTTACGACCAGGAGCCTAGGGAGAAGTAGAGGGCGGTTACCGGATTTGAGTCGGGGATAAAAACCGGTCAAGCGGATTCTTTACTGCCTGGAAGAAATTGTGAAGCTGAAATTTGATATTCGGGAACAGGACTTGCCGGATGAAACAGGAGACACATCGAGCTCAACTCCATGTGAGGTTATGTTTTGTGTATAAGAATCAAGATTGGATTAAGAAGATCTGGTATGGATGGGCAAAACTGGACCTTGCCATGAGATTGAGAATCAGTTGTCTTGAATTGATGACTAAGTTAATTGATCATAGTGGAGTGCAATAATTTGCTATATTTGATTTAAGGGGCGGTTTCATTGCAGTTAAAGATTTTGAGAAGAGGATGTTTGAAGGATAGTTGCGTAGAGCGCGATAACCGAATGTTGTGATGGATATTATGAAGATTAGATAAGGCTGAGAGTTTATCAGTTGGAACCTGTATCGACTAAACTGAATCGATGGTTTGAGGTTTGATCAGTGGCATCTTTGGTTACTCTTAGATTGGGAGAAGTTTGTTCTGTTTGGGAGACTGTATGGTAGAATAAACGATAGCGGTGGTGTGTAAAACTCATGAGCTATGAATTGGAAGAACCTATAAGTCTGTTGGGAACAGGTGGTGCAAATCAAGAAAAGAAGAGAGTGTCCTAGGAAGAGATTATGGTTGTTGGTGTTGAATCTTAGATAAGTACTGAAGCTATAGAATTACTCTTGATCGATTTTCCATGATTGATGTGCTAGGAGTGAACGGGGATTGTGAATGATTGTTTGATGGGATTTTGAAAATGATTAGCGGAGGCTGCCAGTTGGAAATGAGTAGTGGAAGTTGCCAGTTGGAAATGAGGATCATATGTTGCCAGTTTATGTGTAGTTTGATGTGATGTGGATTTGTTATGAATGTCGTCGTGGTTTGTTTGATCATGTGCCTGAGTGTACCGTTATGGATTATGTGAGACTGTGTTGTAGCTGGTGAAGTTTGCCGATAGCAACAGTTGACACTCCTTGATTCAGATAGTACCTTATGAGGTTTTGTATGGTTGTTGATGCAAGTTATCGTTGTGTTGAGGTAAGCTAACCGATGTAGTCAGAGTAGGGCCAAATGAGCGAGGAGATGATCAGGAAGGTGACATTGATAAGATAGTAGATTTTGCCAGTGCCACCAGGTTGTGAGACATCGGGTCTCGTTTGGATTTCATTTTCGAGTTCGTTCTCTGATTAAGTTTCGGGACGAAACTTTTCTTAAGGGGGGTGGTATGTAATATTTGGTTCTATCCGGTTCCGTTTCTAGACCCGTAAGTGACTCCGAGTCTTGCTACTCAGTTAAGTGGAAAGTTTTTAAGGTAAAATTAATTAATTATAGTTTATGGGCAAGGTTTGCAATAAAGAGGAATTTGGGGTGGAAAGTGGAATTTTCCACCGACTGATTTGCCGACTTGAAGTTTGCTTAAATTGGAAGTTTGGGGAGATATCAATCCGAGCAGCTTTCTTCGTGGAACACCGTCATCTTCATCCGGAGCCGCAAAGGAGCCCCGCCGGAGTTTTAAGTCTTTCTTCGTTTCGGTGGTCGCCTGTAAGTCGAGTCCGTCGTTTATTTCTCCGTTCCGGTCGGGTCTCGGGCGAAGGCGAGTCGTGGGCAAGTCGTGCTGGGTCGGAGCGGAGCTGTGAGTTCGGCAGTCGAGATCGGGAAGGTCGGGATCGAACGGACTGGTTGGTTCTCCTCGTCGGGGTTGAAGAAGGGCGCGACGGAAGGGGGCCTGAGTCGGTCGGTGTGACGAGCAAGCAGAGGAGGATAGCGTCGTGACTGGGTTTCCGTCGGGATTGGGCCGGGGTTCGGGCGGTCTCGAGTTAGGGCCTGCGAAGGGTCAGATCTGGAGCAGGGAGTTGGCTCGGTGAAGGTTCGGCGAGAGTTGAGGGAGGGTGAGATAGGCCGCCGGCGCCACGCGGGCTACGGGTTTTGGATCGGGAACGGAGGAGCGGGCAGAGCGACAGCGCGTGTCACAGTGGTTAGATTTCAGGGTTGTTCTGTAGTTAGTTCTTACTGTTTGTTTCTGATAAGGTTAAGTGAGCATGAATTGGATAGGTTGTTGGGCTTGGAATTGTTGTTAATCGAGTTGTTGTTAGAAGTTGTTTTGGTGTTGTTCTTTGGGATTGGTGCATAACATTTTGGTTTGTAAATTATAAATTCTATTTCTTTTATTGTATGAGTTGGATGTTTTCTTGTTTTCTCGCCGTGCCCGCGTTGCAAGATCCAGTTGTTCAGTTATCAAACTAGCTTGATAGTGCCTCGTGAGGTCTACGACCGAGTAACGCCTCGTCAGAAAGACTGGGCGTTACAAATTTGGTGTGAAACCTCGGGTTTCGGGTCTCGTACAAAATTAATTAATTAAATTAAAAGGGGGAAAAAAAACTAATAATAATAATAAAATAGTGTTTGGATAGATATGTATTTTTATAGAGAGGGTGGCCGATCAACACGTATCACGTATCTTTTCTTCCTTTACAACTAAGTTTGATCAAATTCCTTTACATATCAGTATGGCCACCGTCTTCTTCGTCCTAATCCACTAGACCTCCAAGTCATCCTTTGTTCTTTTTTTTGGTCCGCCTTCTTCCGCCATTTTCTCGTTGGGCGTCTCCTTTCGTTAATCTCGTTCGTACCTGACAAGAGTTCGCCGCCGGAGTCGTGTCTGGCCTGGTGTTCCGCGCATCATCATCGTCGTTGTTCTCGTGGGGGTGCGATCAGAGACCGGTAAGTTTTGTTAGGATCGGTGTTAGTATATAGACACTGTTACCTAGGGGGTAACAGTGAACTGGGCAGCGGAAATAGTAAAACAATACTAACACAAGCAGGTAACAGTGGGTTGACACGATTACTTATAGTGGAGACCCTCAAACAACCAACTAGTTGTTTAAGAGAAAAACCACTCCCTCGTTAGAGGAGTTTGAACAATCACTTTTATTAATGCCAATTACAAGTTTCTTCAAGGCAAACAAGGACTTCAAGTAGTCTAATCCAATCCCAAGATTATGCACCTACAAACCCTAGTTTCTCAGCCTAAGAAACAAGTATAACAAAAACTAAGAGTGATTACAAAAACCTTCAACGAAGCTTTCTTCTTCTTCTTCTTTGCTCTTCTCGAGCACTTCTCTATGATATGATCCCATACTCATATATCAACGTGTGTTTATCCCATAAATAATCAGATTCTTCTTCAACAAACTCTATCATATCTTCAACAACTCTATCATATCTTCTCTTCATCTTATCTTGTTCCCAAATCTTTTCATAGTTGTTGGATGTAATCTTTCTGATATTCCCACGTGTTTTCAGGCCCATAAAAGCCCATAAACACGGCTCATTAGGGTTTCCGTTCAATACCCTACGCGCTTACTAAGTATAGTAAGGCACTGCTCTGCATACGCTGCTGTTCCCTCACGCTGTTCCCTCACATCAACTTTCATTCTTCCGTGGTTATTTTTCCTTCAATCAAGACACTCAAACACAAGGTTAAATGATAGAGAGTTTGTCATCGTCAAAACAAGAGAATGATGACGTTGAACGCATGGTAACATTTAACTGTTTCCCTAGAGGTAACAGTGTAACTGTTTCCCTGTTTCAAACGTCATCTTGTGGATAGTAATATTGTTGACTTGGTAACAATCCAACTGTTCCCAGTGACTGTTACCCATGAGAACAAATGACTATCCAACATTTTCCCCCTTTTTGATGATGGCAAACTCATAGGGAAAAATCATCCTAAAAACTGTAAAGGCTACAGCATACATAATATGAAGATCAAGGAATGATTAGTCAAGAGCATTGTTCCCCCTTAATAAAACATAGACTGTTCCCCCTGAGATGAGGACTTACTTCTCAGGCGACGTTGTTCCCCCTCAGCAAATGGCTTATACCTGTATCAAACTAAACCAACGCATCTCTACATTTTTCCATTTTCTTCCCCCTTTTGACATCATCGAAAATTAAACAAGTATAGGAAGAAAACAATACATTGAAACGCAAATCATCAAATAAGCATTGATATTAATTATGTAGAGAGTACAAGATAAGCATCACAAAGCAATTAGTTTTATTGATCTAAGCACTCAGGGAAACAACAGACAGTTACAGCAAAAGCAAAAAAATATTTTTGTGGGGGTAGATGGGCTAGGAAATTGAAAGAGGGATCCATTCATGATTTCAAATCACGTATTATTTTTCTCCTCATCTTTCATATATATCTGCACCATCATGTTTCAACTTTTCATTTAGCCATTCATTCATTTGGCCATTTTTCTTCTTGTTTCCTTCAACGTCCCTTTTTTTTTTTTTATATTGCCTCAGAGACCATTTTTTTTTAAACACAGCCTGCCACATTATCGACCACTCAACTGCTTTTACTCCATTCAAATCATATTTCTTTTTCTCGATCTCTCTTTTTTTTTTCAAACTTGTGAGAATCATTGTTCCCTTCATTGCTACCATGAATGGATTAAAAGGCTAGTTTGGATATATGATGGGTAAAGACATATAAAAGCAATATCCAAACAAAAATGGCTAGGGAACATTGAGATATCCAGGCAATTACCTTCAGTAAAAGAGGGGTAACAATCAAGATGTGTTCATAGAAGGCGTTTACCTGAACATTATGAGGCTAGGACGGCTATACGACAACTTATCATCTCGGCTTGTAGAGAGGGTTAAAATAGATCAAAGTGTCGTTTTGGGCTCAAAAGAAAAAGCTTTTCATGCTCAAGTTGTTGTTACCACAAGCATTAGATAATTTACACATGCATTCATGAAGATACAAGTACTACAACTAGCAAAGATCAATACATGGCATTATCCGAAATGGTAGTCACAAGACATACTGTTCCGTATATACAAGTGAGCAACTAGTCAATCATTGAGGGAATTGAAGGACCGGGACTTGTTAGTTTAGAGTGATCATACCTAGAAGCATATAGAGGTACTTATAGGGCTTTCTGTCCAATGCTTCGGTGAATATGTCACAAATTGTACCCAGAAGCTTCAGTTAATTAATTTTATCTTTAAAAACTTCCCACTTAACTGAATATCAACACTCGGAGTCACTTCCTCAACATTGCACTCCTGACCTGTGATGCAACCCTTCCTCAACATTGCACCCGGTCTGACGATACAACCCTTCCTCCATCATTGCACGTCTGCCCAGTCGATGCAACTCTTCGCCATCATTGCACCCGGCTTTTCCTTAATTATCGATAAACACTTACAAACAACACACATACTCAACACCACATAATTATAACACAATCAAATCACTTGTACTCACATTCATACCTTATAGGAATAATCACATAAAGCGCACACAATTAAAATTAAAACATTTCAAAAGACCGATCGGGACTAGTTCCCAAAACCAATCCTACAATCACAGCGCACAATGTAACGAGCTAGAATAGAACTGAACAAGTCGAAAATCGACTTACCTGAAAGATGAAGAAATTTCTCTACGAACGGAATGGCAATGGCCCAACGAACTCAACCTCCTAGAAACGATAATTAACAATATTAAATATATTTTTCAATTAAGACAATTATTACTATTATAAGACCCAATTAATCTCAAAACCGAACCCGAATCGAACCCGGAATCGAACCTCCGCTGATACCACTTTTGTAATACACTCTACCTACTACGAGAGTATTACCGCCAGTAATCTCGGATTTACCTAATCCAAAACTACTCAGGCTTTTAAAACGAAATTACCACGATCATGGAAACGCAAGCCGCTGCTTTTACGAGCGCATAAAGGATGATTAACTCAGAACGCGACGGCGGAAAAGGAATATATACAGACCAGTGCCTCGAAGAGGACTTTTAAAGAAAGACGATCTAGACTATTACAGTCATCCAAAAGAAAATTTGCACAGACCAGGCTGTTGATTATCTTCGTCTTCTGACAAGTTAGTCGATTAGCTCAACTTCATGAAATCCTGCTAGCCGCATCCGGTTCGTGAAAAGAAAAAGAAGAAAATGGACGTGTTAGTCTATGAAAGACTAAGCAAGTGGAACGTAGCTAAGGTTCACGACGTTTTAACCCAAAAAGTTGGTATCGAACTTCATCAGTAGCACCTCTTCCTAAAAGAGACGATAATATAGATAATCTCAACGACAGAATGTCGTTGAGCAGCCTTAGGAAGACATAAGAGAATTGGTTGGGATTCTTTATTCACATCAATACACTGAAAGAAATCCACTGAGCAATCAGCTCAAACTCATCAACCTAGTATTTTAATAATGTGCATAACGCACTTATCATGAATTACTTTCAACCAAAGCATTCAGTTTGACAGCTTTTAATCAACTAGGCCATCCATTGCCGAGGTCACAAGGATATTGGATCCTTGATCAATTTTCCGAGCGCATAGCGCTAATGAACTTAGCTAGAGTGCGTCACCCCTCAAAGACAGAGTAGGCAGAGTCATGACTCGAGTACCAAGGTATAGGGACATCCTGGTACAATCTTTTAAAGAGATGTTATCAGACGCCCACGCCCCATCCCTGAAACTACCCTAATAACTATTCTAATCCATAACAATGTCTCAAACGAGACATATTTACACACAAGGTCTCACATAGCGGACCTAAGATCCAGTTCTATCGCAATACTGAAAATAACAACAAGGTCATTAATTCTAACAACCTAGTTCTTTTTATTTGCACATAAATCAATCACCACAAATTGGATCACATGGAACTAGGTACCTCGTTTAATGGAACAAGGGAGAGAAACGTCCACTTGCCTTAACGTTTGAAGAGCTATTGGAAACGGGAAAGTTAACGCCCGATCCTTACGAGCTTCTAAGCCACGGGATGACACGGATACCGAGATGACACCGAGGTTCGAAACTCGAAACAAGCTTTGCACGAAAACCGAGACGAGTCGAGGCACGCAAATCGAGGCAACTCCGATCACCTTCAAATTACCGGAAAAGGTCGGGTATGGAATCCTCGGCTCAATTAGAGTCCATTGGTGGTGCAGGGGTGGCTAGTGGTGCTCCGGCGAAACTCCGGCAGCACTCCGGCGAGTCTCCGACGAGTTCGATTTTACTCAAGAATTAATTTGGAGCATTTCCAAGCTCAAATCAAGGCCCAATCAACTGAGTTTCCAAGTCGCCGGAAACCGAACAAACGAGACTGATCGGAGTTTCTATTCCAAGCAGATCCGCGACCTTCAACGGCAAAATTACCCCACTTAGAGCTGGTTTCTTGCCAAACTTACAACATAAAACTTGAAGAGGACTCTTCAATCTAAATCTGGAGACTTGTTTCGTGAATTTTGAGTGAGAAACGAGAGAGATACGAATTTTCAAAGGTGACAGCTCCAAACAGAGGTAGAACAGAGCAGTCTTAACCAAACCCGGCTGAGTGATGACGACGACCAAGGAAAGGAATGAGGCAGACTTAGTGGTTGTTGGCAGGGAGAAGGGCCATGGATGAAAATGAGAGCTAAGATGGAAGCTTGGACAAGGCTAGCTAGCAGAAGAAACTTCAAATCGATCCTCAGCCCACACAAAAAGAGATGGAAGAGGATAGGGAAGAAAACAAGTGGGGGAAAAGAAACGTAGGGGGCAAGGATGTATATCTTCAATTGTAGGCTGGTGATAGAGATAAGAAGGGACGGAGGGAAGAAAAGCCACATAAAAACAAAACAAAACGGGACGGAGGAAAGAGTTATCGGGTATTTATTCGACCCAAAATTTACCCGAAAAAAAATACTTAGGGAAATTTAGTTTATTTATTTTGTTCGGAAAAATCCCGACTATTACATTAGTACCCTCTTAAAAATAGTTTCGTCCCCGAAACTAGAACGAACAAGACATGACATAGAAGGAAGAAGGTTTACAGAGAACGATCTTCTATAAAAGAGTACCCCCTTAAAAGGATTTCACATTCACTTTCTAGGAGTGGAATAACTCAGGAAAATGTCTTCGCATTTCTTGTTCAGTTTCCCATGCTTCCCACGTAGTCTTCCCATAACCATTCTTTGACCAGATAACTCTTACTAGAGGTACTGTTTTATTGCGCAACATCTTTACACGACTTTCCAAGATTTGAACTGGTCTCTCTTCATAGGTACCGTCAGACTGAATTTCAATATCATCATAACTGAGAATGTGAGACTCATCAGGCACATATTGTCTCAATAACGGTACATGGAATATGTCATGCACTGGGTGTGATGATGGAGGTAGGGCAAGACGATACACTACATTACCCACTTTCTCTAGAATCTCAAAAGGACCAACATAAGGAGGATTGAGTTTATCTCTTCTACCAAAACGGAAAACTCCCTTTAATGGAGAAACCTTAACAAAGACTTTGTTGCCAACAGCAAATTCAATATCTCTTCGCTTCAAGTCAGCATATGACTTTTGGCGATTTTGAGCTGCTAGCATTCTCTGCCTAATCAATGTTATATCCTTGGTGGTTCTCTCAACCAATTCTGGACCGACAAGAATCTTATCAGCACCCTCATCCCAATAGAGCGGTGAACAACATATGTGACCATATAAAGCTTCGAATGGTGTCATCTTGATAGTCGAGTGCCAGCTATTGCTGTATGTGAATTCAATTAAACTTAGGTTGGTATCCCAACTCGTAGAACGATCAAGCACACAAGCTCGGAGCATATCCTCCAGAGTTTGAATCGTTCTTTCAGATTGTCCATCTGTCTGAGGATGAAATGCAGTATTAAAGCACGACTCTGTCCCCATTGCTTTGTGCAACTCCTTCCAAAACTTTGACAGAATCTCCCATCTCGATCAGTGATAATGGTTTTCAGAGTTCCATGAAGACGAACTATCTCATGAACAAAGAGTTTAGCTATTTTTTGGATTCCCCAAGTTATTTTCATGGCTATAAAGTGAGCACTTTTGGTGAGTCTATCTATAACAACCCAGATAGAATCATTTTGCTTTTGAGTCTTTGGTAACCCTGTCACAAAATCCATAGTAATATCCTCCCACTTCCATACTGGAACCGGAAGCGGTTGTAACACTCCTCCTGGTCTTCTATGTTCAATCTTTACCATCTGGCAGACCAAACACTTTGATATGAATTCAGCTACATCCTGCTTCATGTTGGGCCACCAAAAGTTTCTGCGTAAATCCTTAAACATCTTACTTGAACCAGGGTGAACAGAGTATGCTGAGGAATGTGCTTCCTTTAGAATCACTCCTCTCAATTCCTTCACTGCAGGTACACAAATTCGGTTTCGAAACCACAATGATCCATCATCTTGAATAATAAATCCAGATGCTTTACCTTGTTGTACCTCTCCACTGATATTGATTAGCACAACATCTTCAACTTGATTCTCTTTGATCTGATCTAACAAGGTAGGTTGAATCTCTAAGGTGTTCATGTAACCCTGCTGTCTTTCAAACCAGATCTCAATTTCTGACTGAATTAATACTTGTTGCAACTTAGGCTCAACAGTTAACATAGCAACTAAAGTCTCTTGAGTAGTCTTACGACTCAAAGCATCAGCTACGACATTGGCTTTACTTGGATGATATAACAATTCAATATCATAATCCTTCAATAGTTCTAGCCATCTCCTCTGCCTCATGTTCAACTCTTTCTGAGTGAACACATATTTCAAACTCTTGTGATCAGTGAATATTTGGCACTTCACACCATATAGGTAGTGCCGCCAGAATTTCAAAGCAAAAACCACTGCAGCAAGTACTAGGTCATGGGTTGAATAGTTTACTTCGTATGCCTTGAGTTGTCGAGATGCATAGGCAATAACCTTCCCATGTTGCATCAACGCACAACCTAAACCCTACTTTGAAGCATCACTATAAACAACATAGCCTTCATTCCTATCAGGCAAAGTTAGAATTGGAGCACTGGTAAGACGCTTCTTAAGTTCTTGGAAACTAGCCTTACATTTATCATCCCACACAAACTTCGAGTGAGTTTTACGAAGCAAACTGGTCATAGGTAAAGAGATCTTAGAAAATTTTTCCACAAATCGTCGATAGTGCCCAACCAGTCCTGGAAAACTGCGTACCTCTTTGACATTCTGAGGTGGTTTCCAATCTGCAACTGCTTTAATCTTTTGTGGAACCATCATTACTCCCTCTTGATTGATAACATGACCTAAGAAGGAAACTTCACTCAACCAGAATGCATACTTTGACAACTTGGCATATAGTTCATTTCGCTTGAGGATCTCGACTACTATTCGAAGATGTTCCTCATGTTCAATTTTATCTCTAGAGTATATAAGGATATCATCAATGAATACCACGACAAACCTATCCAAATATTCATTAACACATCGGTGCATCAGATCCATGAAGATCGCTGGAGCATTTGTCAAGCCAAAAGGCATCACCACAAATTCGTAATGACCATAACGAGTACAAAAAGCAGTCTTTGGAATATTCTCCTCACGAACTCTGAGTTGATGATAACCCGATCTCAGATCTATCATGGAGAATATCTTAGCACCTCGTAAATGGTCCAACAAATCATCAATCCTTGGTAAAGGATATTTGTTCTTAATGGTCACCTTGTTGAGCTCGCGATAATAAATATAGAGCCGAAATGTTCCATCTTTCTTTTTAACAAATAGAACCGGAGCACCCTAAGGTGAGCACTCGGTCTAATGTAGCCTTTTTCTAACAACTCATCCAGTTGTTTCTTCAATTCCTTCATCTCAATCGGAGCCATACGATAAGGAGCTTTTGAGATAGGTGTCGTTCCAAGCTTTAGAGCAATTGTTTGACAACCGAGTAACTGCTTTTGACTTCACAAGGGTCCCACCATCTCTTCTTCTTCGTTCACCTAATCCCTCCTAATTAGATAGCTGATTTACACACTCTTCACGCCGGCCCTCGACCAAACCGAGAAGCATGAACCCCAGCCCAAACCCGACGGTGATTTCCGGCCCTGTCGAACCCACTCGAACTCACCCCTGCTCCGCCGCCCTCTCTTGAGGCGGCTCAGGCCCTGTCGAACCCACTCGAACTCACCCCTTGCTCTTCAACCACACCTGTGCTCACCCCTCAACTCCAATGTTGAGGAAGGGTTGCAGCTCCGCCTCACTAGGACAGTGAGTGGAGGTATGTGTTTGTGTGAGTATGGGTCTGTAAGTGAAGAAGTGTATGTCGTTGTGTGGAGATGGTCGGGTGCGAAAGCAGGATGGTGTGTGTGTGTGAATGGGTGGATCAGTGGAGGTATGTGTAAGTATGGTGCGTATGTTTGAATATATGTTTCTGAGAATGTGTGCGTATAAGGACTTATAATTGTAATTATGCTAGAGAATTGAATGTGTGTGACTGACTGAACCTAGGACTGGATTAGAGTTATGTGTGTGATTGTGGACTTTTGCTTGTTGACCTTAGGATAAAACCGTTTTTGAAACGTCCTGTGGTTACTCTGCTTAGTCTAGCTTGTTAGGGTAGCAGCTGACCCTTCGGGGAACTATTTTTCAGTTCAGGTGATCAGGATGTTGTGATCGAGCCTCGGCGAAATGGTGGGCAGAGCGACAGCGCGTGTCACAGTGGTTAGATTTCGGGGTTGTTCTTTAGCTAGTTTTTACTGTTTATTGCTGGTATTGTTAAGGGAGCATGAGCTGGATAGGCTGTTGGGCTTAGAGTTGTTGTAGTCGATTTGTTGTTAAAAGCTGTTCTCGATTTGTTCTTGGGATTCAGTTCATAACGTCTTGAGTTGTAAACTATAAATTTTATTTCTTTTCATGTATGAGTTGGATGTTTTCTTGTTTTCTCGCCGTGCCCGCGTTGCAAGATCCAGTTGTTCAGTTGTCAAACTAGCTTGGTAGTGCCTCGTAAGGTCTACTACTGAGTAACGCTTTGTCAGAAAGACGAGGTGTTACATTTTCGACTTGCTTAGTTCTATTCTAGCTCGTTAGGTTGTGCGCTGTGATTGTAGGATTGGTTTTGGGAGCTAGCCCCGATCGGTCTTTTGAAATGTTTTAATTTTAATAATGTGTGCTTTGTGTGAAAGTATTTCTCTACGTTATGAATTTGAGTACAAGTGTTTTGATTGTGATATAATTATGCTTTGTTGAGTATGTGTGTTTCTTGTAAGCGGTTCTCGGTGATTAAGGGAAAGCCGGGTGCAATGATAGGAGAAGGGTTGCATTGACCGGCAGACGTACAATGATGGAGGCAGGGTTGTATCGTCAGACCGAGTGTAATGGAGGGTGAAGGGTTGCACTAACGGTCAGGAGTGCAATGTAGATGAAGGGTTGCAGCTCCGCCTCACTAGGACAGTGAGTGGTGGTATATGTTTGTGTGAGTATGGGCGTGTAAGTGAAGAAGAGTATGTCGTTGTGTGGAGATGGTCGTGTGTGAAAGAAGGATGGTGTGTGTGTGAATGCGATGATCTGTGAAGTTATGAGTAAGTATGGTGCGTATGTGAAAATGTGTGGCTTTGTGATTCTGTGCGTAAGAGGACTTGTAATTGTGATTATGCTAGTGAATTGTATGTGTGTGACTGACTGAACCTAGGACTGGATTTAGAGTTATGCGTGTGATTGTGGACTTTTGTTTGCTGACCTTAGAATCAAAAACTGTTTTGAAACGTCCTGTGGTTACTGTGCTTAGTCTAGCTTGTTAGGGTAGCAGCTGACCCTTCGGGGACATTTTTTTTTTCAGTTCAGGTAATCTCAAGGTGTTGTGATCGAGCCTCGGCGAAGTGGTGGGCAGAGCGACAACGCGTGTCACAGTGGTTAGATTTCGGGGTTGTTCTTTAGCTAGATCTTCTTGTTTGTTTCTGATATGGTTAAGTGAGCATGAATTGAATAGGTTGTTGGGCTTGGAGTTGTTGTTAGTTGAGTTGTTGTTAGAAGTTGTTCTAGTGTTGTTCTTGGGGATTGATTCATAGCATTTTGGTTTGTAAACTATAAATTCTATTTCTTTTATTGTACGAGTTGGATGTTTTCTTGTTTTCTCGCCGTGCCCGCGTTGCAAGATCCAGTTGTTCAGTTGTCAAACTAGCTTGGTAGTGTCTCGTGAGGTCTACTACCGAGTAACGCCTTGTCAGAAAGACGGGCGTTACAAGAGCAGATAGGAGTTCCGCCAGCGGAGAGTAGGACGGCAGTGCAGCAGATGTCTGGGATAGGGGCATCACGCCCTAGAGTTGCGAGATCTGCCCAGACTGTTGAGGAACCTAGGAGGGAAATTCGCGATCCCCAACCTGATAAATGGCTCTCGGAGTATGGGAAGCTGGAAGTGCCGAAGTTTAAGGGTAAGAGTGATGTTGAGCAGTGGCTCAAGCATATAACCTCTGCATTGGAGTCGATTCGAGCACCCAAAGAGCGAAAGATGTCGTTGGTGCAGACCTCTTTACGGAAGGGTGCGTTCGAATGGTGGGCCCTTAATCATGATCATCAGGCGAAAGTAACCTTTGATGAGTTTAAGGAAAAGATCCGAGATTTTTATTGTCCCCAAGCTCTTAGAGCTGCTAAAGAGGCTGCTTTTCGGGATGTTGGACCCGAAAATATTACTGTGGCTGAGACAATCCTTAAGTTTCAAGAGAAATTGGCAACCGTGCCTGATGCTTGTCCTACAGAGGCGCTGAAGATTGCAACCTTTCAGAAGCGGTTGGAGCCTAGTCTCCGAGCATATGTCGCTGGACTTCAACATCGGACGTTGAGTGCAGTTCAGCAGGCTGCATTAGCATATGCGTCGGCCAATGTCACACCTGAAGTGATGGACATACATACTAGTGGTGTAAAGAGACAACGAGTGGGGAGTTCAAAGGAGTTTAGGAGGGATAGCAAGTCTGATCCGATTCAGCAAAGTAGACCAGGATTTCAAGTACAGGGTCGTCAGGATCAGTCACTGCAAAGTCGGGCCGTTGGAAGCTTGAGGCAGTGTTACAACTGTGGCAGCATTGATCATCTTAAGATCCAGTTGTTCAGTTGTCAAACTAGCTTGGTAGTGCCTCGTAAGGTCTACTACTGAGTAACGCTTTGTCAGAAAGACGAGGTGTTACAGTTATATCATGTTAGGTTACAAAGATGGGGCTTAGAAGACTTTCACTAGTAAGTTATAAGGTCGGACTCTTGTAACTTAGCGAAGTGTGAAATTCGCCTGTGTAATAGCTGTAAGGACTCACGTTATAAAAAGTATAAGGAAGTCATTCAAAATCCTCCTTGGAGGTAGAGGTTTACCTATAAGGACTAGTTGGTCTTAGTGGGGTTCCTCTATAAATTCTGTGTCGTCCTTACTTGCTTATTACCTGCATTGACTTTGCCTAAATATATTATGCTTTATAAGGATGCTTTCCCAAAGAGAATCCTTAGTCCTTACTTCTAATCCTATCCAACATTTTCTCCTAAAAATAAGAATAGATATGATCCAGATCAATAGTAGCATGTGTATACTATAATCCATGGTGTTGTCCAGATTACTTAAGTTAAGATAAGGATATAATATAATCCAGTAGAAAGAGTAAATATATATTCTAACATCCATAGTAATTTTTAGTTAGGTGTATCATAGATATATCTATTGGGATACAATACTCATTTGCAATCATTCTAGTGAGTTATTTATAATAGAACTCAGCCAAGGCCAATAAAGGAACATCCGATTACTTCTTCATAGAGACTCCCTATTAGGTGCTTGGTCCTTTTGACTTTCCTCATCATATTCATAAATATCTATGGTGGGTTTGCCATTGTCCTTCTCCTTTCTAACACTGGGCCAACTAGCCATGTATTGCTCTTATCGGCTCTAGAAGTTGTAGTGGTTCTAGAAACATTAATTTCGGAGTTCTCCTTCAGAGGAGATTGTTCTTTAGAGCATTGTTCAGAGACTACCTTGGTAGTAGCCCGTTCCTCAAGAGTTTTTGGTTCAACAATTAGTTGTTTAGGATCATTTCTATTCAAAGGAAAGCTTTTTCTAGAACACAAAATCAACTTTTGTATGCAATTCCTGAATTATTTATAGGGTTTTTTTACCGGAAACCACCCATCCAATAGGCCATATTCCCTGTAACCACCCCTTACATCCATATTTACCGAAAACCACCCCTCTAATGCCCTCCGTCACGTTTTTTCCACCCTTTTATAATTTTCCGTTGGCTCGCCCGTTAAGTTGGTAAAAGTCCCTTTTGCCCCTCTTTTAAAACCCATCCCCCTGCCTTTTCTTCCTATTTCTCCCTCGTTTATCCTTTCCCGATCCCAAATCAATTCTAGGGCATAGCTAAATCGAAGAAATTGAAGGTGGAATTGAAGCATAAATTTTGGGATTTCGATTTCTAGGGCTTGCTCTCCCTCCATATCTCAAGAATTCGAAGCTGCACACAACCATGTCTAGCTCGAGCTGTACCTCATTCAATCAACAAGAAAGGTATTATTTTTGTGGAATTCGGGCTAGGATGTCCATTGCTCACACTGAAAAGAATTATGGAAGAAGGTTTTATGGCTATCGTATGTACCGCTCACCAAAGAAGTGCAATTTTTTTGAGTGGATAGACGAGCAATACACTAAGAGAGCAGTTGTTGTAATCAACAATTTAATGGCGCAGAAGGCAAAACTGGAAGGTGACATTTTGAAGCTGTAAGCTATAACTGAAATGCATGAAATGAAGCTCGAAACGTTGGTAGGAGAGACTGGTGCATACAAGTCCATAAGTCAAAAGGTAGAGATGCAATTGGAAGGAAGCAAAAATCAGAATTTGAGCTTTCATGTTCTAAATGGCCCAACTGGTGTTGTGTTTGGATTGATTTTTATGATTTTCCTCATTGTTGTGTTATTGAAGCAAACTTGAAACAAGCTGTAATTGTAAGAGTTGTTCTTGTAAGACTTGAATCCATCAGTTGGTTGTTGTAATCCTTGAATGTTACAATGAGATGATTCAGTTATGACCTGACAATTGCCTATGTTTGCCTACTGTCATAGTGTGTAATGAGCCTTGAATTGCCTATTGTCAGCCACACACACATATATACAAATTGCACCAAAAAATGATGTGACAATTTGTGAGCTTAATGGTGCTAAATATTAGCTAAGCCTGGTAGAAACATAGATGTTAAAGTCTGACAGCAAAAGGGCGATTACCTGCACCAACACACACATACAAACCCAAACCTGCACCAACACACGCATACAAACCCAAACTTGCACCAGTACACACATACAAAAGGGCCATTACCTGGCATAGATAGATGCTAAACAAACCAAATGTCTTACAAAAGGGGCCATTCAAGTATGAAAACACTTAAAACACACACACATACAAAAGTATGTTTGATAGCACACACACATATTGTTTCTGACAACACACACAGATACAAAAGGGGCCATTACAAGGGCCATTAAAGTCTTACAACACATCAAACCATGTCTTAAAGCATAGTCAATTGGTACTTCAGTGCCTGGGTGAGCGCCTTAAAGCAAAGTCCTCATATGGTTTCTTACAAGCTAAAGTCTTTCTCCTCCTAGGCAGTGGTTGACTGGAAGCTTGTGTTTGAGTGGAAGCTTGTGGTTGAGTGGAAGATTGTGGTTGAGTGGAAGCTTGTGGCTGAGTGAATGCTTGAGGTTGAGAGAATGCTTGAGGTTGAGTGAATGCTTGAGGTTGAGAGAATGCTTGAGGCTGAGTGAATGCTTGAGGTTGAGAGAATGCTTGATGCTGTGAAGAAGCCTGAGATTATGAAGAAGCTCGAGTCTGGGACATCTACAAAATGCAAGGAATTCCAGTGTAAGCTATGAATGTCAAGCAAATTTAAACTCTCACAAAATTTAATGGAGATCATACCTGAGTAGGTACTTGAGTAGACACTTGTGAAGACCCTTGTGAAGCAATTGGTACTTGAGTACCCTGCAAAGTCACACAACAAGTGTTAATACACAAATGAGAAATACCAATTGGTTGTTACAACTGTGTAAATTGGATTGGAAATACCTTTTTGATGTACTTCCTTTTTTGAGATCCAATGACCACAGTGTCCTTGCCTAGTGGTCTTCCTCCTTTTTAGGTGGCTTAGGCTGGGAGGTTTAGCTGGGTTCTTACAATTTCTCTTGTAGTGTCCATTTTGCCCATAGTGTGAGCAACTCCTACCCAAACACACCCTAACTTTCTTATTCTTGCTAGGCGGCTCCTCTCCAATACCTCTTTTCCTGCATTTTCTAGGCCTTCCAGGTCATACCACATATTTTGGAGGCTCAACAGGAACTGCACCAGACGTCTCCCACTGATCTTGGCCAGGCATGGGGCTTATAATTGAAACATAAGCTCTCAGATATGATTCCTTGGTGTAGAAAGGATTGACAAACTCATCTACACTTCTCCTTTCCTTCATTATACAACTCATCGTATGACAGCAAGGAATCCCAGTTAGCTCCCACTTGTAACAGCCACATTTCTTCTCACCTAAATCCACCACAAATGTCCTTCCTCTATGATCTACCTCAAACCTATCTCCTCCACCCCAGAATGGTGTACACTCTCTCAAACCCTCTTCTCTAGCAAAATGAATTTTCTTGACAACAGTGGGGGTGAACACTCTAGTGTACTTCATCATCCCCTCTCTCTTAGCTAAACATCTCTTCATTAGATGTCTTCTAATCCACTCAAACATACTTAAAATAGGTAACTCTCTAGCAGATCTTATGATTGCATTAAAACTCTCACAAATGTTGTTGAGAAGCATATCAGACGTACAAGTAGCTTGAAATGCATGTCTAGACCAGGTTTTGGGGTTGGCATCCATCAAGTATTTGTAGGCCATTTCATCCATGCTCTTGATTTCTTCCATGATTTGCTTGAATTCTTGTGAAGTGTAAGCCCTTGCTGCTGCCCATATAGCATCCTTGAAGGCCTTTCCCGGCCACCTAACCTTGAAGTTGTTGTACATATGTCTCACACATACTCTTGTATTTGCTGTGGGCACCACTTCAGCCAAAGCTTCAATCAATCCCTTCAAAGCAACAAGACAAAATTGTAGTTAATGCACAAATTATTAAATCTTACGAAATTGTAAGTAAATAACCAAAATTCATACCTTCTGTCTGTCTGACATGAATGTGGGCAATGCACTCCCAACATCTCTAATGAGTATGTCCAAGAACCAAGCCCAAGTTTCCTTCCTCTCTGCTTCTACCACTGCATATGCTATGGGAAAGATATTGTCATTCCCATCCTTTCCCACTACAACTAGCACCTGGCCAGTGTATGCACCTCTTAAATGGCATCCATCAAGGCCTATGATTGGTCTGCAACCCTCTAAAAACCCTTTCTTGAATGCATCAAAGCAGACATACAACCTCTCAAACATTGGCTTCGCAATGTTATCATTACAGACCTTAACAAAAGCAGAACTTCCTGGATTCCATTTCCCTATAGTTAGGGCATAATCCCAAACCTTCCCATACTGAATCCTGGCATCCCCCTGTGTTAGCAACATTGCCCTCAAACGTGCCTTCCAGGCCTTAATGTATGTTATAGTCACACCATAGTCTCTCTTTACAACATTGATGAAAGCACTCAACTTCCACTCAAGATCATCCCTATAGTGCTCTAAGTGCTTGATAGCTAGTCACTTGGATGTCAGCTTAGTGTTGATGTGTTGCCAACCACATTCATGCTTAGGATTCATGCTTTTCAGTTGAAAAGGACAGTCACACCTATACTTACAGTACACAGTTATATTTGATTTTTCATTGTGCAAGTAGTAATAATCCCCACCATTCTCTATGGACCACTGTCTAAGAGCCATCTTTGAAAGTGATTTTCTTCCTACAATCAACATGCTGATTGAATTCAGGATACCTTTGTCTTGAAGGTCCATCTGAGTCACTAAGACTCCTAAGATCATCTGAATCATCCAATGCCTCCTCATCACCATCAAGATTTGCACAAGTTGGCTCTAACACATGATCCAAGCCTCCAAACTCTCCAACATTATCATGAACATGCTCCCAGAACAAGTCATCATCATCATCTCCACTCTCCACAAAATCAGCATCTGTAGATGATTCTGAGCCTAACCACAACATCATCTTCACTCCCTGATTCAGTTTCTTCCTCATATTCATCTAGATCTGGTATGCATGGGGTTGGTTTCTTTCTAGGCTGCTTAGAAGGAGCTTTCTGTTTCCTAGCTGGTGTAGGTTTTTTGGTGGAGATACTAGCTTTTTTGGGAGGGTTGTTTGAGGCCACAATTGTGGTAGGTTGAGATAGTGGTGGGATGGTGGAATTCATGGTCTCCTCAATTGGTTGAGATGGGATGGGCTGAGATAGTGGTGGGCTTGCTATTGGGCTAGTTGGGCTTGCTATTGGGCTAGTTAGGCCCATAGTTCTCAACAAATTTGGGTTGGTCACATCCTCTCCAACCACATACACATGCACAAGCTTGTCTACACCAACTCTTGCCACAACATCCATGACATCTGCATCTCTACACATCTGCCTCAACCCATTTTTGATTGTCACCCCAGGTGGTAAATGCCATAGCTCAGTCACACTACCTACACCTACATCTTTTTTCAACATTGCTTCCAACACAACCTTTGACACACAATCTGGATCCACCTTTTCGTAAACATAAACCTTGGATTTCCTGTACATAAGTTGTCCTGCCCTAGAGTTGTAGAACTTACCCTCATACATGAATCTGAAATTTACCTCCATCTGTAGAAATAAACAACAATTAATGGGTAGCATATAAGCAATGCACTCTGTCCCCACCATTCATACAGTACACAAGCAGACAATTCTTACAATTCAAAAAGTGTAAAAAACGAATCTTTTGCATTATTTAAGCAATTTATCCAATTTTGATTTAGACATGTGTCAGCAAAGACCATATCCTAACCACATTTTGTACTACTGTATTTATTGCATGCTTAGTCACACCAACCAGACAAGATTCTCACATAAATAACCCACAAATATGCTCTAACAGGTCAAACATGCACAATTCGTGCTTGCTCCAGCCCTAAAAGCAACAAACACGCTCACAATCAACAATGGATGCAGGAATAGTAGCTTGAAGTGTAATTGAGTGTAGCTTACCTTCAATGTTGCAGATTTCCAACTTTCTCCAGCCCTAAACGCACAACACTCTTGCCCAGACCTCAAATCCTTCCACTCTCAAGCATGAACTGTAAAAATTGGAGAATAAGAGTTCCACCTATAGTACCGAAGTGTAAATTCGAGAAAGTACCTTCAATTGTGTGAGATTTGACAATGGCGATGTGTGCGATCTGGGATTTGTGGGTCGAAGAACCCTAGAAATCGATTGAGAGGGGGATGATTTGGAATTTGGGATCGGGCCGTTGAAACCGAAAGAAATAAGGCAGGGGGATGGGTTTTAAAAGACGGGCAAAAGGGTCTTTTACCAACTTAACGGGCGAGCCAACGGAAAATCATAAAAGGGTGGAAAAAACGTGACGGAGGGCATTAGAGGGGTGGTTTTCGGTAAGTATGGATATAAGGGGTCGTTACGGGGAATATGGCCTATTGGACGGGTGGTTTCCGGTAAAAAACCCTTTTTTATAATCTTAGATTTCAGTAAGCAAATGAAAGGGATGATTGCACCTGATAAAAGCCTTAATCAATTTCTCAAAATCGATTCTCTCGAGTGGTGTCCAATCATTCTCGCTGACTCCTACGAGCTGGACTAGCTCGTGCTTCCTCCTGCATGTCCTCTTACTCCATCTTCCCCTTCTTCCTCTGAGGGGGCTAGAGGAATAGAACTTGTAAAGGTTGCTGCCTACAACTAATGCTGATACCCTCCATTTTTTGCTGTACGTTATTCTACTGATTTTCTCAACTAATTGTCCCTTCTCTGAAGCACCATATCTCATACAGGGTTAATTCTCAAGCTGCAGATTTTAGGGTTTTTCTTTCTCGAAGAGATTTGCCATAATTTTGAATTACCTACTGTGAGAGGCGATTTACGGATCAATATATGATCAGTGCTCAAAGCCATAATGACTTTCATTTGGTAGAAGGCAAAGCACCATTTGATTACCACTTCATTTTGGGTTCTAATAGGAGTTTTCAAAGTCGCCATAAAAGGGCACAAAGGAAAGGGAGAAAAACAGGGGGTCGAGGACCGCACCCATTTTTATCGAAAAACTAAACTTTTTTAGGAATTGCATTTAACTCTCCTTATTTCAAACTTGTTGTATTTAATTATCCCTTCTTTTTTAGGAATTGCATTTAACCACCCCTTGTTTCATATTTGTTGTATTTAACCACTCTTATATATTTTATTCTATATTTAACCATCTTTTATTTATAAATTGTTGCATTTAACCACTCTTTATATTTTGATTATTTTCCCCTACACTTAACTACCCGTTATTTATAAATTCTTGCATTTAAGCACCCTTTTGACAAAAATGGTAGTCTCTCAAAAGTAAATGACGATTTTGCCTTTAGTTTTAATTTTTTATATTATCAAAAACAAAAGAATTATTAAGCTCATACAATATCTCCCAATCGAAAAAATTAGTTTTGAATCATAGATCTCCTATAAAGTCATATATTTAGTTATCAAATTGTATCTCCCAACTAAAAAATATTGTTTCGAATCTTAACACTCCTCTAACGCCGTAAACTTGGTTCTTCTAAACCCGACTAAACTCAACCCGACCGAACTCGATCATCAAAAGTTCTTTGTGTTGAGATCCGATTTGAAACAATTGGTCAAAGAGAGACTCGACTCAATCGACTCGATCATTGATTGGACGGATAAAACTTGAAACTCAATATCCGACAGGGCTACTTGAAACGTTGTCCTATAAAAATAGTATTTCATTCATAATTGAATATTATTCTTTATTACGACCAATATATAAATAATATTTTATTCTATTTTAATAACATAAAAAACAATTCTATTGATAGTCAGGTCAATCCAAACCCGTACCGATGTCAAAAAGAACCAACCCGAACATGTAATATAATATTTTCTATAATGAAAGCTGGGTAGTTAACTACAACTATTGTAAATAAGTGGTCGTTAAGTGTAGAAAAATATATAAAGGGTGGTTAAATGCAATAATTTGTAAATAAGGGATTGTTAAGTGTAGAAAAATATAAGATGTGGTTAAATACAACAAGTGTTAAAAATAGTATTTAATTCATAGTTGAATATTCGAAATACTTTATTATTAAGATCGATATATAAATAACATTTTTTATTTTATTTTAATAACTTTAAAAACTAATAATTCTATTAATAGTTAGGTCTTTCCAAACCCGTATTGAACTCGAAAAGAACCGGCCCGAACATGTAATAAAGGGAATAATATTTTCTATAATGAAAAATGGGTGGTTATAAGTGCAACTATTTGTATAATATGGTGTGGTTAAGTGTAGAAGAAAATATAAAGGGTGGTTAAATGAAAAAAATCTAAAATACGTGGGGGTTAAATGCGATTTCAATGTATACTTGTTAAAAATGAAATTTATTAGTTGATCTAAATCAGTCATTTCAAATCATAACTTAAACTTCCAATTAATGTTCAGATATCAATATAATAATATATCGTACAATTAAACTCACTAGGTTGCTATAGCTACAATTCCTACAAAGTTCTACGTTTCATCACACTTTGCTTTTTTGTCTGTACGTTTGAGTGCGTAACTTAAATTGAACGAGTAAGGATCTTCTACAACACTCGGTGTGACCTTCGGTGCTCCACTTTATTATTTATACTATAAGTTAATATTAAAATTTTTAAAAATACTTATATTTGTATTATAAATGATAAGTATTATATTTTTGTACATTTTTATTATAAAAAAGTTATTATTACTATTTTTTACATTAAAAATGATGAATTAGCCATCTTTTTGGATATTAAAAATATTCACTAGACATTTATATCACAAAAATTCATAAATTACATAAGAATAAACATTTACAATATAAATATAATTTTTAAATTTTTTTTATTGTTATTTCATAGTGTAAATAATAAAGTGGAGCACCGAAGGTTACACGGGGAGGTGTAGAGGATC
This sequence comes from Polygonum aviculare, assembly GCA_934048045.1. Lineage (NCBI taxonomy): Eukaryota > Viridiplantae > Streptophyta > Magnoliopsida > Caryophyllales > Polygonaceae > Polygonum > Polygonum aviculare. The sequence continues at coordinate 16,333,309 of OW204024.1, forward strand.
CTGATTCAAATTGAACGGTTCATGATTTCACAACCCCACAAAGGCACAGACTGCCTACGTAACTTGAACTCTGCCCATACGAAATACTTCCAAATTACAGCGCCATACATAGCACACAAGTGACTCCAATATTTATTTATGTACGTGAGTGGTCAATAGCAAGCCCATCCTCACACTTGCAATTAGTGTGGACAAACCCACATAAAACCATTGGGTTTTTAGAGCTACGTACGTGGAACCTAAACATCCATCTCTTTGTACGTATGTATCTTCCTTCCCGGCCACCCTATAAATACTCTTGTTTTCCCATCACATTAAATCATACCATCATTCATCAGCTTATAATAATAAGGGATCGAAGTGATATAGTATTCTGTGGATCTCCAACACACTTGGAATTGAACCTTGTCTTTTGCCTAATTAAGCTACTTAATTGCAATGGCCATGGCTTTCACCACCCAATCCATCTTGGCTAAGCCCGCTCTCGGTCGCTCGACCCCTCACTCGAGGGTTTTCGGGTTTGTCCAGGTGCAGAGGAAGCCTGCCTTCCAAGTGTTTTGCATGTCTAAGGTATTATAATCATGGTTTAGAGTAATCTTATATGAGTTTAGAAGAGAGATTAATCAAGTACTCTTAATCTGTTCTGATTATACTAATAAATATATGTTTAATATACTTGTTTTTTTCTCTCCTCAGGACCAGATGCCAAAAGCTACCACCCCTCCTCCAACTCCCACCCCAACCCTTAAGCCAAAGGTAAACAACAATTATAACTAACTAACTTAATTAGAATTTCATCTATGTTGAACTTTGTTTTGAAGTTTGGTTCAAAGAACTCCATTTTAGTTATTTACGTACATTAACTCCCCTTACATCATTGAAATTAATTTGGAACGTCTGTAATATATAACGTAAAGGTTAGCACGAAGTTCGGTGACGTGTTTGCCTTCGGCGGGCCAGCGCCGGAGAGGATCAACGGCCGTCTTGCGATGATAGGGTTTACGGCGGCAATGGCAGTGGAGCTATCCAGGGGGTCTGACTTGTTCCTCCAGATCTCAGATGGCGGGTTACAGTGGTTCGTCGGCACCAGCTTGTTGCTGTCGTTCGCCTCGCTCATCCCGCTCTTCAAGGGGGTCAGCGTGGAGTCGAAATCCGAGGGGGTGATGACGTCGGACGCTGAGCTGTTGAATGGGAGGCTTGCCATGCTAGGCCTCGTCGCCTTGGCCTTCACCGAATTCGTCAAGGGTGGTGCTCTTGTGTAGGGTACATATGATATGTTCATTCAACCATTGTATTGCTTGTGGTGTTCTCGATGTCATGTATGTATGTATGTATGTATGTAGGCAAAATACATACGGAGGACCCCGTACTTGTACAAAATGTGCAAACGGGCCCCTGTACTCTTTTTTGTTCTATTAAGCACCTGTATCTATCCAATTTTTTTCTATTGAGCACTTGTGTTCCAATTAGTGTTCGCGTGCATTTTACACTCTCTGTTTAATTGCCATGTAATGATCACGTAACACGATTTTTTTCATTTAATGTCCACATAATGAAAATTCAAGCCACGTAATACTTTGTAATGTCACGAAACATCGTAAACAAAAATTTAAAACAAAATTGATTGTGGTGTTTTACAGTGTTTTGTGGCATTACACAGTGTTATGTAGCTTGAATTTGCATTACGTGGACATTACATGACAAAAATCGTGTTACGTGATCATTACATGGTAATTAAACAGAGCGCGTAAAATGCATGCGGACACTAATTGGGATACAAGTGCTCAATAGAACAAAATTAGATAGGTATAGGTGCTCAATAGAACAAAAAAAAGTACAAGGGCCCATTTGCACATTTTGTACAAGTACAGGGGCCTCCGTATGTATTTTGCCTATGTATGTATGTATGTGGGCTAGTATAAGAGCTGGTTGTAAGGAAACATCCTAGATTGTGCCGAAATTAAATGGCAAAATACATACGGAGGCCCCCGTATTTGTATAAAATGTGTAAACAGGCCCCCGTACTTTTTTTTTTTGTTCTATTGAGGACCTGTACTTATCAAATTTTGTTCTATTGAGCACTTGTGTCCCAATTGGTGTCCGCGTGCATTTTACGCCCTATGTTTAATTGCCATGTAATGACCATGTAACACAATTTTTGCCATGTAATGTCTGCGTAATGCAAATTCAAGCCACGTAACACTTTATAATGCAACGAAACACCGTAAAACACCCCAATCAATTTTGTTTTAATTTTTTGTTTACGGTGTTTCGTGGCATTAAAAAGTGTTACGTGGATTGAATTTGCATTATGTGGACATTAAATGACAAAAATTGTGTTACGTGGTCATTACATGACAATTAAACAGAGCGCGTAAAATGCACACGAACACTAATTGGGACACAACTACTCAATAGAACAAAATTGGATAAGTACATGTGCTCAATAGAAGAAAAAAAAGTACGGGGGCCTGTTTGCACATTTTGTACAAGTACGGGGGCCTCCATATGTATTTTGCCGAAATTAAATGGGAAAAGAAAGCTATAGTACTTGAATCAAGAGGGTTAAACCTAAAGCTAAAATGTTTGTGTGGAAACCGCGGTTTGACCCAAAATACTTGTATGAGCAATTGAGCCCAAAAGCTAATAGAAGAGCCCAACCCAAATGACTTGTTCAACAAACATTTTGAGCCAATTACTTTGAAGGGTTTCTAGATGCCCATTAGCAAAATTTTAGAAACAGTTTCTTACATCTTAATAAGAATCTAATGCATTCTTGACTAGAGTCAAAATTAGGGTTAGTAAAATACCTTTGGAAAACTCTTGTTAAATCATGATGCTCAAGCAGAGGAACCGATCTTGAAAGCTATTTGGAAGACTCCAACGCAGCAGAGAGCTCAGCATTTCCTTTTCTTGGCTGCCCATAATGCAGTTCTTTGCAATGCCACTCGGGTGCGCCGTCATCTTGCACAATCTGCCACATGCCCTCGATGCTTGGATAACGAAACTCTTCTTCATCTACTTCGTGATTGTGTGCCCATTTGGCAGGTTTGGCTCGCTTTAAGTGGCAATAATCTCAATCCAGCTTTCTTTTCTACTACTAATATTTGTTGGGAAAACTTGTATTTTCTCTCTTTGTGTGAATAAGATGGGAAAATGTGACAACTAATATACAAGCTAATTTGTATATATTTTGTGGAAAGAGATTACAAACACTAATTAATTTTATGTGGAACTCTCACCCGAACTCGATCTTACTTACACTCTTCACCCACCCGAGGGCTTACCTTGACCATTCTTACTTATACACTCAATTGATTTCTTAACTTGAGTGGTTGGGAGAATGCTACACATACATGCCTATTTATAGGCCTTACATCTTGGGTGAGTTCAAGCTTCTTCATAATTCTAGACAATTCTACAAACTACTATCTTAGCCCTCTTATTCTACCTAATCCTAGAATATCCTACACATTTCTCCTATTTACCACTCTAGCTACACACTTCTAGATTATTCATTAATCTACCCAGAAATTCTAGATATCTCTTTGGGTTAGGCTTTATCATTATGGGTTATTTAGTTGATCCACTTCCAATTAAGGAGGGAAACCCAACAATCTCCCCCTTCCCGACTTAATTTGGAATTGTAATGGTGTCACGATCTCATCGTTTTTGTCTATCATTACCTTCGCCATCGCGTGTGACCAGATCTTCATGCATCCTTTGTGGATACGATATCATCTACCTTAACAAGGCAATACTCCTTCATCTTTGATTTCCAAGAGCCAACTCCCCCTTCAGAGGCATCCGTAAAGTCTGACGTTGAACATTTGGAATAATTTTCTTTGATCGGTTCTTCCATTGTGCTCTTTAGCACAGGCTCCTCTTTTGCCAACTGGAATGAGTGGTCTTCATGCAAGGCTTTCGTCTCTTCTTGCATGGCTTTCTCCTGCACACAAGTGAGGCTCTCATGCAAGGCTTTTGTATCCTCTTGCACGGCTCTTACCCCCTTGGTTTCACGTTCGCTAACCATTTCCACTTCATCGTCTTGTGGTTGCCTTTCATCCGTGAGTATGTCATACTCATACGGGCTATCCTTTCTCTCTCCAGAGGATTGTCCTACAATATCTTCATCATCAACGTCACCATTCTTGGTTGTAAATGCTCCTCGATCAATCTTCTTGTTGAACGGATCCCTAAGCAGATGGCTAAGCTCGTCTCTAGGAGGGTCGCGGTGTATGAACTCTTTGGTCTTAGTATCAGGCTCGGCTCGCATCAGGTATAACGACCCTTGCTTCCTTCCTCGAGCCATGATCTGACTTCCTTTGGTGAGATTCCACTTTCCTTCACCAAAGGGATTCACTAGACCAACTTCATCTAGTTTTCCCACCGATATAAGATTGAGGTGCATGTCAGGTACATGCCTCACATGTCTTAGACAGAGCTTGCATCCTGTATCACACGTTTGGATGATATCTCCTACCCCAACGATCTTGCTCATGCCTCCATTTCTCATCCTTATGTTACCAAAAACACCATTTTGGTAGGATGAGAAGATACCTTTATCATAGCTGACGTGGAAGGATGCGCCGGTGTCGATAACCCAAGTGTTATCATCATAGGCAATGTTCCACATATTGCGTCCTCCAACGAGATAAACTTCATCACCTTTGATTGCTATCGCGGTGGTTCTCCTTTCCTCTCGACTCTTCGTTGGGATAAACTCATCTGACTTGACATTACTGGCCATCCGATCCTTCTTGAAGATTCGACACTTTACTTTCTTGTGACCTATCTTGCCACAATAATAACATGTTATCTTGAATCATGATCGAAACTTACCTCGAGACTCCTCTATCTCGGCTTTTCAGAGTGTCGTTTCTTCTTCGACTGTCGACGACGTTAGCCTCAAACTAGGTGGTCATGCCTTGTTCCTTCCTCCTTGCTTCTTCGTTATGAAGGCTATCACTGACGGTGTCCATGGTGAGCTTTCCTTCCGGGGCCGAGTTACTTAAAGTAACCACCAACGTGTCCCAACTTTCAAGTAGGGAACTGAGGAGTAGAAGAGCTTGCATTTCATCCTCAACTTTCATCTCAGCCTTATTTAGTTGATTGACGAGCCCCTTGAAATTGTTCAAGTGCTCGATCATGCTATCACCATCCTTATACTCCAACTTCACCAACCGCCGCATTAGGAGGACTTTATTACGAGGCGTCTTCTTTTGAATCATGGACTCAAGATTTGTCCGTAATTGAAAGGATCTTGTGTAAGTAGTTTCATTCTCAAAAAGATTTCGATCAGTATACTTACTTATAACGACGACCGCCTTTTGATTTAGGAGTTCCCACGCCTTGTCGCTCTTTCCTTCTGGCCTCTTCTCGTTGATGATGGGCTCGTGCAAGTCCTTGTAGTAGAGATGGTCCTCCATCATCGGCTTCTAGTAGGAGTAGTTGACCGCCATGAGTTTAAACATGTCACCATCGTAGGCAACGGTAGTGATGTGATCGTGCCTGAGCCAAAGGGGGGTCGTGCCCGAGCCCCGCGCCCGCGCACCTCTCGGCGCCGGTGCCTCATCGAGGCACCCCGTTTGCGGCGCCGGTGCCTCTTGTGGGCGTGCGCGCCTTCGGGTTGGCACCGTTGTTGGGCCCTCATCTAGGCCCCGCCTCGGGCCTCCAATTCATGAAATCCATGTGGAAAAGCCAACAACATTCAAGAACAGGACGGGCTGGACTAGTTCGCTTCAACGAAGGCAAGTACGGGCCCAAGCCCAATCTTCCACCTCCTTTTCCACGCAGCCCAAGCCGCCTCTTCCACCTCCTCATGAAGCTTGGCGCCCACTCCTCTCCACCTCCTCAAGTTAGCTTGGCTGCCAAGGATGAGCTTGAAAGATGAATGCCTTCCACTCCAAGTAATAAGCCACCATCAATTACCGCCTTGGAGGCCAAGTCAAGCACCCCATTTTTTGCCCTATATAAAGGGATGCATTTCTTCATATTTAGATAGATTAAGATTAAGCTTGAACCTGAATTGTGAGACTTGTTGTCCCGTTCTAGGTTTTGGGCTTTCCCGGCTTGTGGGACTCAAGCCGTAGGGCTCTCGTGAGACTCGAGAGCCGGATGGCGGGCTTTGGTTCGTGAGACTCGAACCTAGGCCTCGCCGTTCATATTTTTAAAACCAACCATGGCCTTCGGGTAACCGAGGGCTCGGAGGGTGGCCCGGCTCGTGAGACTCGAGCCTCGCTTTCCCTCCTTAGGCTTCCTAGCTTGGTTCACTCCGAGCGAGGCGCCTACCTATCCTTAGGGCCGCTTGGGTTGTTAGGGTTCGGTTCCGCACGCCTTGTATCCCTTAGTCGATCCCTCTCGGTGAGTGGACCGAAGTGAGGGCTTGACTACTTATCCCACAATAATAAAAATCTCACAAAAGAGTTTTGATGAATCATAAAATCCCACACGCCCCAAAGTGACACATTTTTGTTCAAATTCGCAAGTTTGGCAAGAGATTTCATCGAAGCCGAATTCAAGAAGCAACAAAGAACTCCCTCGAGCCAGAATCGAACCCGATCCTAAGGCGAATAACATCATCTGGTATCAGAGCCTTTCGAGGCGGGTTCAGTAAGTTTTGAATACGTAAATTGTATGTTCATGTTTACTTTCATATGTGCTCAAGTCCTTTCAAACCTTTTCCGCCAACCGAGACCCGAACCACATTTGAAACCACATCTCGACCCAAGTACGACCTTAGAGCGTGTAAGGTCCGGGAAATATCTCAAGGAGGCATGGAGAAATTCCTAAGACTCCCCACTATTTGCCCACGCCTAGGACCTCATCTTTGACACTCGAAAGTTCTTAAAAAAAATGCATTATTTCGGGTGATTTTGTTTGTCAAACCAAGAGAGTGAGCTTTCGAATCTTGGAACCCAAGTAAAGGCTCAAAGAACCAAACACCCTTCCATATGTCGACCTTGGTGTGCAAGCTAAGGTGTAGTCTTCAAGAGGGGAGTAATTAAGAGCTTCTTCATGGCTACCATGTTCTCCTCTTCCACCATAATGTCGACCACCAATAGCCAGCCGACTTCCCTTGTTCTTATACCCCTAAAAAATCCTATATAAAGGGAGGTCTCTCACTTGTACAAACTCACCAATCAAAGAGAGAGAGACCAAGGGCTAACCAAGGGAAAAAAAAAATCCAGCCGAGTTGCTTTGTGTCTAGCCCTATCCAAAATCCACAATTTTCGTGAGTAAGAGTGTGTGTTATCAACCCTCCGAACTTGGAGGACGTTGGTGAAGGTTTTTGGCCTACGATAACCAAGCTTTTCTCATTCATCTTTTCGAAATCCAACTCAAGTAAGAGTCGACCTCTTTTAAACTTTGTTGACCCCATTCGAATGTGGGTAGGAGAAGCTTTTGTTAGGCTGAGATTCAATCTGCCCCGAAAGGTTAAAACCATTCCCCTAGCAAAACCAAACCGAAAATTTGCATGAAACCAAAGTTTTCTTCCCTAAACCGAGGACCACCAAGCCAAACCCAAATGAGCATAGAAAGTTAATATGAATTGTGATTTATGTATTCATATACTTGAAGTTGCATGGAATGAAATGGAATGTGCATGTGTCGAGTGTCACGAAATGTGAGGCTCGAATCGATGTGTGGTACTTGTGGGCTCGCAAGAACCAAGAAAGAAAGGGGTTGGAAATTTCAAAAAAAAAATGGCATTCGAGCTTGGGTGCAAGCTTGGTCCAACCCCCCAGCCAAGAAGAAAAGAGCCTTGAGAGTTTTCAAAAAAAAAAAAGAAAAAAAAAAGAGAGAAGCGAGCACATGGCTATGCCTCAGATCGAATTCGTATATTACGAGGCTTGTGTGTGCTTTGCGAAGTTTTCAGGAATTAATCATGACCTCCAAGATGGTGTACGCTAAGAAGAGTGCCTCAAGCAAGGCCTTGGCCGGTCTTCGTCGGGTGTGCGGAATGGCGCCCCGAAAGGAGGAAATTATCTTCATCGACCTCGTGAGCGACGACGAGTTTGAGGTTCCAACCAAGGCTGCGAGTGGGCCGAGCGTGAACATAAAACTTGCACTGAATCAAGAAGAGGAGGATGATGCTAGCTCCGGAGAAGAAACGGACCAAAGTATCAACACCGTAGTTCGAGCGACTCTAGCTTGAGCAACGAGTCGAGCGACGACGACTTGGGTCTCTATGACATGTCCACCGAAGATGAAGACGAGTACGTGGAAATCATGGACAATGAGGCTCCTCTTGATGGCTTTAACGAGCTCGAACGAAACTACATGGAATTGCTTCAAGTTGTTCCCGCGGATGATATGGTGGTCGAAGCCGAGGCTTTGAACAAGGAATTTCCCGAGTGGCCAACGAATGGTTCAAGCTCGATGAGCTCGATCCTATACCAGCTTGATGAGCCTATGGATGAGGAGGTGGCACCCTTTTCTCAACCGAGGGCCGGCGCGTCTAAGCCACCTCGCCACCGCCACCCCCATGCACTACTCTAACGATTCAAGGACGAATCCTCTTCAAGGGGGGGTGGATGATGTGATCGTGCCCGAGCCAAAGGGGGTCGTGCCCGAGCCCCGCGCCCGCGCACCTCTCGGCGCCGGTGCCTCATCGAGGCACCCCGTTTTCGGCGCCGGTGCCTCTTGTGGGCGTGCACGCCTTCGGGTTGGCACCGTTGTTGGGCCCTCATCTAGGCCCCGCCTCGGGCCTCCAATTCATGAAATCCATGTGGAAAAGCCAACAACATTCAAGAACAGGACGGGCTGGACTAGTTCGCTTCAACGAAGGCAAGTACGGGCCCAAGCCCAATCTTCCACCTCCTTTTCCACGCAGCCCAAGCCGCCTCTTCCACCTCCTCATGAGGCTTGGCGCCCACTCCTCTCCACCTCCTCAAGTTAGCTTGGCCGCCAAGGATGAGCTTGAAAGATGAATGCCTTCCACTCCAAGTAATAAGCCACCATCAATTACCGCCTTGGAGGCCAAGTCAAGCACCCCATTTTTTGCCCTATATAAAGGGATGCATTTCTTCATATTTAGATAGATTAAGATTAAGCTTGAACCTGAATTGTGAGACTTATTGTCCCGTTCTAGGTTTTGGGCTTTCCCGGCTTGTGGGACTCAAGCCGTAGGGCTCTCGTGAGACTCGAGAGCCGGATGGCGGGCTTTGGTTCGTGAGACTCGAACCTAGGCCTCGCCGTTCATATTTTTCAAACCAACCATGGCCTTCGGGTAACCGAGGGCTCGGAGGGTGGCCCGGCTCGTGAGACTCGAGCCTCGCTTTCCCTCCTTAGGCTTCCTAGCTTGGTTCACTCCGAGCGAGGCGCCTACCTATCCTTAGGGCCGCTTGGGTTGTTAGGGTTCGGTTCCGCACCCCTTGTATCCCTTAGTCGATCCCTCTCGGTGAGTGGACCGAAGTGAGGGCTCGACTACTTATCCCACAATAATAAAAATCTCACAAAAGATTTTTGATGAATCATAAAATCCCACACGCCCCAAAGTGACACATTTTTGTTCAAATTCGCAAGTTTGGCAAGAGATTTCATCGAAGCCGAATTCAAGAAGCAACAAAGAACTCCCTCGAGCCAGAATCGAGTCCGATCCTAAGGCGAATCACATCAGGTAGCCTCCATCTTGAATCGCATGAGAAAACCGGACTATAGACAACCGTAGCTCTAATACCACTGTTGGGAAAAACTCGTCTTTTTCCTCTTCGTGTGATTAAAGTGGGCAAATGGGACAACTAATATACAAGATAATTTGTATATATTTTGTGGAAAGAGATTAGACACTAATTAATTTTATGTGGAACTCTCACACGAACTCGATCTTATTTACACTCTTCACCCACCCGAGGGCTTACCATTGACCACTCTCATTTACACACTCAATTGATTTCTTAACTTGAGTGGTTGGGAAAATGCTACACATACATGCCTATTTATAGGCCTTACATCTTGGGTGAGTTCAAGCTTCTTCATAATTCTAGACAATTCTACAAACTACTATCTTAGCCCTCTTATTCTACCTAATTCTAGAATATCCTACACATTTCTCCTATTTACCACTCTAGCTACACACTTCTAGATTATTCATTAATCTACCCAGAAATCCTAGATATCTCTTTGAGTTGGGCTTTATCATTATGGGTTATTTAGTTGATCCACTTCCAATTATGGAGGGAAACCCAACAATATTAAAGTGTGGATTTTTGATAACATTAAATCGGGTACCACTTGGAGTTCTACCTTTTCCTTCATGCTTTGGTACACTTGGAAGGCTCGAAATTCTTGAGTGTTTGATGGATCTGTCTCATTGGATCGTCTCTCCTCTACGGTGGTCTCTGCAGCTACCACAGATGTTGCTAGTGCCCACAAGCGCTAGCTCCTTTCCCAGCCCGCCTTGGTCCTTCCTGTCCAAGCCCCGTCACGCTGGTACCCTGCACCGGCTGGCTGGCTTATTTTGAACGTGGATGGCTCGTCTAAAGGAAATCTGGGGTCCTCTGGTGGCTAAAAAAAAACGGAAATTTTCGCTTGGCCTTTACATTCTCATGTGGCTACAGTGATGCTATTTATGCTGAACTCTTAGCCATCATGCATGGCCTTTCCATCATTGTGTCCCAACAGTTTCATCATGTTATGCTTTGTAGTGACTCTCTTGTGGCCTGCCAGCTTATTAATGATGAGCACATTCCCCCTCACAAAGACCTTTGGCTGATTGAAGAATGCAAACGCCTGATTCGGTCATGCCCTTCCCCTCCAAGGATCACTCATGTCAAGCGCTCAACAAATATTCCAGCAGATGCTCTAGCAGCTCTTTCTTTCTCTTTTAATAGCAATTTTATGCAATTTAATTCACCCCCTTTAGAAATTCATGGCCTTCTTAAGGCTGACATTGTAGCCCATTTTGGGCAAAACTAGTTGCTTTCAAACTTTAATCGCAGGGCTTGTCCTGTTTCTTGACAAAAAAAAAAAGAATACCTCTTGATACGTGATTAGGTTTCTCCGTTCAAAAGAAATGTCTCAAATGTGGCTTATCTAATTAGTCCACATGAGCACTAGACTAGGGTCTCCTTTGCCTCCGATTGGTAGATCGAAGAGCCGAAGGCTAAAAAAAAAATAGAGGTCGACCAAAGAGAGTTTTTCTTCTTACGTAACTTATGAGAAACATACACTAACTCCCTTCTTCCTCTAAGGCTTTATACATTTATTTCACCAAATAAATATATCTTCTTTTATTCTTAATAACTAGCGTCATTTCCCATGCTACGCACAAGATATATTTTATTTTTTTCTATTTTAATTATCATTTATTTAATTTATAGAAATTAATTTCGAAACATTCTTAAGTTTTAAAAAAATAGTTTGCTAATTTTTTGCATGAATATTCTATTTTGTAATGTTAGAATTTTATTATTTTTCTATCGTTTCAATCAATATTACTATATAAAAGATATAATATATTTATAAATTCAGACAAATATAAAGATTTTTATTTTTTTCGGCCATTGATGAAGAATTCTAATTTTTTTATTTGTCATATTTTTAGTTTTTAGTTACTAACTAACAAATTTAGTATGGAAATTGTCATCCTATATGAATGTATATGTATATATATAAAATTTCTCCAATTTGGCAATTTGTTTTTATACTTGCATTATTGTTAGTCTAAATTTATCATCTAATTTATAATGATGATCAAATATAATAAATATCATGATTACAAATTAATAGTATCTAACATACTTGTATGGCATACTTTAGGGACCTATAATAACAAATTATCTTATTATAATATTTATATAATAAGAATAAAATGATAAATACTAAAAATGAATATAAATAGTCAATTTATCTTTTTAATATATTTATAGTGATGGATGAAAAAATTATTGTAAATTAGCCTTATTTTATTATTGGTAAATTAATTTTAGATCATTTTAAGACATTAATTAAGATTTTCTATAGTGAAAAAAAAGAATTAAAAAATGTATTATTAGTATCTATTTCAAAACATTGTTGCCATAGAGTTTTGAACTTTATACATATGGATTATTGGGCAACACTACTACCACTAAGCTAATGATGTTCCTTGGATTTTAATTCTCATAAGGATGATTAGAGGAACGCTCAGGAGAGATAGGTCTTGTAGTACAACATGTAACATTAGGTGGACCGTTAACAAGTTTGAGAATATTTTTTAAAAAATAATTAATTTACCATAAAACTATTTGAATGATTATAAAACTATTCGAAACTTTTCCTGGGATTCAATCTTTGGAGTCAAACTTTGAGACATTGTCCATCGGAGTAAGGGGCATAGACGAGAGGACTCGGTCCACACAGGATGGTGGCCGTCATAGCCTCAACCGAGAGGCGTCCCCCGGCCACGACGGCAACGCCCACCATGATGGCCTTTGCGTATACATCTCGTCACCTATGGAGGAGGCATCCACTTCGAACTTGGCTAACCAAGATCCATTGGTGTCCAATGGCCTGAGCTTGGGCCAAAACATTATTCCACCATATGTGCCTCCCGGTGCCTATACCAACCAACCACTTCACACACCAAACACCAGGGTAAGAAAATCTCATGCCACTTTTCCAAATAATATACCTATTCGCGTCACTAAACCTGCAGGTTTCGGCGGCCAATTTCATCATGACATGGGGCGCGCTATGCCCACAACGTTTGCCGGGACCGCTGAGCTTTTCCCTAGGTGAAAGGCTGTCCAAGGCCACATTCCGCGGGCGCCCATGCGGGGCGTGCCGGCCCAGCCATGGCAGCCTGCGTCCCACCAAGAGGAGCGGCCACAAGGGAGGGAAAACTTCCATGGAATCAAGCTCCAAATTCCCCATTTCGCAGGCTCGTCCAACGCTGATGAGTGCCTAGATTGGACGGCCAAGGTGGAGTCCATCTTCGACTTTTACGGATACGACGACGAGCGGCGCGTTGCCATTGCCACCATCCATTTCACGTACTTTGCCTATCAATGGTGGCTCGAGGACAAGTCTCTAAGGAGCACAAAGCGCATGCCACAAATCCGCACGTGGCAGGATCTTAAAGATGCTTTCAAGGAGAGGTTTGTGTCTCGAGACTACATCGAGTGCATACATGCCAAGCTAGAGCAAGTGCGCCAAGGCAACTGGTCCCCAGATGAATACTACAAGGAAATGCGCATGCTAATCTTTTGATCGGGCCTCCAATTTCCTGACGGGTACGTAATTTCCAAATTTATCAATGGTTTAAATGCAGAACTAAAAAATATTGTGAGCATGCAGCACTTTATCAAAAGATAGCGTTGAGTTTGTCATTATCAAAACTAGGGACGGATACCGTTGATTTGATACTAAAGACATGCGTCTTTATTATCGTCCCAACAATTTCTCCCTTTTTGATGATGACAAACTCTTCAGACAATAAGCATAAACTATAAAGCTTAGCAAGAAGGTTAACACTTGAGCGTCTTTTGATAGAATTACCATGCAAAATTTTCAAGTGTTCCATAGTTCAATTTTATGTTAGCGTTTTTAGGACTTAGTCGAAAATTCCCCCTAAACATATGCATTTTATGATAACCTTTCACAACGCATCTCTACAAAACTATTTTTCCCTCTTTTGGCATCATGAAAAAGGAGAACAAGTGTTTGTTCATGTTAGCACAAAAAGATAAGAGTACTTATTACAGACCAAGAAACTTTGTTCAAAAGTACAACTCAAAAAGATATAATGTTTCAGGAGATAGAAAGAGGAGATGTGATCATTTGGGACGCGGGGCAATGGCCTTCAGTAGTTCAGTGATCACTGAACTATCAGGATGATCATGATCATTTCATTGGTGTGGACGAGAGTCTCCTGCATATTCTCAATGACATTTATGATCTATCAAGATGCATGGATTATCAATGATCATGGTGTGGAGCTCTTTGGACGTATACACATTCACATGAAGTGAGGAGTCCTCTAGGAGCTCATTGTCTTGATTCTGATCCTGAGCCTAATCCTGTAGTGGAATCCCTATCACTTGTAAATATTCAACGTCAGCAACGGTTGTGGCCTGTTCTTCCAACTTTCATTGGCGGAGCATGAACATGAGATCTTCATTATGGCGAAGGTGGGAGATTTGCCTAACGTCCTAGTGCATGCCAAAGGGCTGTTCCTCCTTAGGCTCATACACTCCTTGCTGAATCATCACTTTCTTCACCAGCTCTAGATAGGGAAGGGAGTGTTTCTAGTTGGTGCACTTCTCCATGTGCTCTAGCATAACCCGGGCCAAGTTGATAGGCTTCTTCTTGAGGAATGCATCAAGGAGGATGTAGTCAGCCACTTGGATGATCGACTTTTTCTCCTGGCGTGGGACAATCGTTCTCACCAGGATGTGGTGAGCAAGTGCCCCTGTCCTTGAAAGGACATGTTCCACGCGGTTAGGAGTGACCGGGTTCTTTCCATTGAAGAGATGAGCAATGATCTCCTGTTGATCAAAGCGTCCGAAGCTTTTGCTGGCGACGTCCTGTAAAGCCTCAAGCGGGAGACAAGAATATCTAGCATTCTGTCGACGGTACCCTTAGCTATAGAGAACGGGTTGTCATTCAGGGTGAACGTCCTTAAGGTTCTCCGTTAGAGTGAGACACCTCAAAGCTGGAGTAGAAGATTTTCATCTGTTTTGGGTCCACAAACGCAAGTTGAGTACCCATGTGTGTCCAACCTTGGAACTCGAGCAACTTTATGAACTCCTCACAAGAGTTCTCCTTCAGAAATTCAACAGAAAATACAAGCGATCATAATATCTTCTCTTTCTTGTTTTTCGACCGCTTCCCTTTCCCTTTTGGTTGGTGGTCCTCACCATCCTCACCACCATCTTCTTCACCCTCTTGAGGATCAGCGTCCTCATCAGATTTCTCATCTTCATGATGATGAGAGGACTCGCCGATTTCCTCATTCTTATCTCCGGTCTGCGCTACTTGAATTGGGGCAGCCGGAGGAGGAGCTTTCTCTAAGGACTCCTGAGGAACCTCCACATGGAGTGTTCCTTGGCCTTGTACTTCCTCCTCGATTCCAACGGGAGGAGGAGGAGTATGGGAGCGAGGCTTGGCCGGGGGAGGAGGTGGAGACTTGACTGGGGACGACTCCTCGATGTTAATTATTTCTGGAGTAGCGTCCTTGGCCGGGACCTGCTTGGGCTGAACCTTGGCCACATATGGAGGAGTTTTGACTAGGTCCGGCTCAAATTCCTTGCCCGGCGGGTCTTCCCTTGGCCTTGGAGACTTGTCTTTCGTGGCTTCCTCAAATTGTGGAGTTGGAGGAAGAACCACGATTGCTTTGCTAGAGGAGGAGGCAACTGAGGACGGCGCCTTTGTATCATCAATTATAACTCCCTTAGGAGTGGGAGACATGTCCTTTAGGGTTGCAACAACTTTCTTAGCCCTTTCTTCCTTCTCTATGGCGACCTCAACCAATCTCATAGCCGTCATCTGCTCATTAGAAATTCCCTTAATCTCAACGGAAGACTTTAATCTTCTTTTCAAAGCGGGAGGGGGGGGGGGTACGGGAAGGGGGTAGGGACGGAGGGTTTGGGCTTTTAGGACTTGGGTTTGGGAGGAGGGGAGAGGGATTTTGGTTGTTTTCTTTTAGAGGAAGGGACGGAGCTGGTTAGGGTGACTAGGAACTCGGCAAGAGTGGGAAGGATGTTCACAAGCTCATCCACCGTCCCTCCAAATTCACTCCCAATAATGGAAAGGCCCATGAAGGGAGGGTTGGTGTAATTGGTTTCCTAAAGGTGAGGGGTGACGTACGTTATTATGAAGTAATGGAGAAGCCTTTGTTGATCGGGGAACAATCTTGGATTATGGCTAGGTGGCAAATATTTGCAAGGGTCTTGGGTTCCCTCTCGAGCCAGTCCTCAACCAATGGATTGACAACCGATGTTGATTTAGGGACGGGTTTGGCTTGTCTTTGGGTTGACCTTTTGGAAGAAGTGGTTGACGATGGGACATGTTTCTTTGACGGAGAAGGGGTAGGCTTCTTTAATGTCTATTTTCTTTTTATCTCCATTGGCGATTTGAGTTTTGCCGGAGTTGAGGGGTTTTGAGGTCTTCTTGGAGCCATTTGAGTTTTAGAAAAGGGTTTTATAGAGAGAGGTGGGAACAAAATCTTGAGAGAGAGGAGAGTTTTTCTTGAAATGGTAAGGTTTGAGAATACAGAAGTTTGAAAGAAGGGAAGCAGGTATGTATATATAGGGAAACACGGGGCTACAAACGAGTAGGGGTACATTAGTCTTTTGGCACTACCCTCACGCTTCCGAATACCTAGTCACAAAGGAATACAACTGTTCTCCACAAGTTCCCAACGACTCTCTTAAAAAACGGTTAGGCTTCCATCTCGCAACTGTTCAACGACCTCTTTTTCAAAATTCAAACACTCTACCTTGGAACTCTGACCCTGCGTGTTCAACCTGAGATGAGTTTCGGATACTGACAACAACTGCACCAACATCCTTATGATCACTTAGAACCAATTTTGAAAACCAAGCAAGTATGTGCCGTAAAGAAAAATACAAAGTAGGCTCATAAGACGCTTTTTGTTGATTCTCGACTAGGGTAAGCTTAGAGTTCCCATCACTTTGGCTTATAATGAGGGTTTGGGGTCAGGGATACTCTTGATATCAAAAGAGAAATGAAATGAAGTTCATAGCAATACACAAAAGAAGTCTTAGACTAGCATCCCTACAAAGATGATTTTAAATGCAAACAGTTCTTAAAACATGTTTTCTACTAGACATAACCAATCACTAACGGAGTAATAGAGCGGAACTTCATTAAAGGTTATCATCGTTAAAAGCAACCTGAAGTGCTCAAAGGGACGTCTATAAAGTGCTTTTGTGAAAATATCGGCTACTTGGTGATTCAGGCTATTTTGTATGGGTTACCTCTTAGATTTTAGGATGTCATTGAGAGTGTTTATGTTAGATTTGAGCATTACTGTAATACGAAGACCGAAGACACGACTTGTGAAGAATCAAGAGTTCTTAGAGCAGAATTGAAGACGAGTTCGCCACTGCATGAAGGCCGCGGTCGCGTTGTCTATGACGCGGTCGCGGTAGTGTAAGGCGACGATGATGAAGACCCGTGAAGGCCGCGGTCGCGTTGCCTATGACGTGGGCGCGGTACAAGCCAACTCAGCCAAGGCCAAGGGTATACCGCCACGGACAAGGCCAAGGCGGCGCGGTCGCGGTGCATGCCGGATCCGAGAGGGACGAAATCCTGTCTTTTCTATCTTGTTTCCTTTCTTATCTTTTTGTTTCCTTTCTTATCTATCTCGAAGAGCTTGTTCTTTGGGCTATTTAAGGAGGAACCTCTTTAGGTTTTAGGGACCTTCTACTACTTGTCACTTTGTAATCATTTTGTTCTTTCAATAAAGATTTGTGCTTTTTTTGTAATGGGGAACTAATCTCCCTTGGAGTTTATTCAATCAAGGAAGCTTTGTTATGAAGTTGTGAAATTATGGTAACTTCTTTATCCCTAGGTATTTATTGATACTCTTGTGCTTCATCCCATGATCTTTGTTTGATTATATAAGCCTGATCAACCTGTTTAATTATCTTAGATCTATTGTTTGAATTAGGATTGGTTGTTGTCTATACATCTTTCCTATTTCTCGAAACAACTCTATTCTAGCACCGTGGACTAGTTTAGGGAAGAGTATTCAATGGTTAAATTGTGCATGAGACTCGTAGCTTGATTGCATGATTTGATTTCCTAATATCCTTGAGTGTATTGCATGATTTGAATTAAGCGTCCTTGTTCATATCATAGTTTTGCTAGGACCGTGGACTAGCGAATAATCAAGATTAGGATTGGAATTGACCTAGGCATTTAAGGAAGTGGATAAAGTCATGATCAACGGATTAATAAAGTGGAATTGATTGAATCAACTCTACTTGTTAAACTTTGATTGAAATCTCTCTAAACCCCCCTCCCCCATTTGGTTACTTTGCATGAAAAACATTAAAATCGGATTAAGAAACTGATTCCTTTAGGTTCGACCCCGTACTTGCTTACTATACTTGTGTGTGTGCATGTTTGGGTTTTATCTTTGATTTTGGCACAACGACTTTAGCCGAGTCACTTGGTCCCCAGTCCTAACATGCTCCACACTTATTAACTCTAGTTCTATATTATCACGCAAGAAATGATGCCTTATGTGAATATGCTTAGTGCGTGAATGATGAACAAGATTCTTAACAATGTTCATGGCACTAGTATAGTATTATCACACTTGATGGGAACGGTGCCAAGGGACGTGCCATAATCTTCAAGTTGGTACTTGATTCAAAGAACTTGGGAGCAGCACGAAGCTACAACAGCGTACTTTGCTTTCTGATTCGGCCTGTTTTGTATAGGTTAACTCTTGTATTTTAGGGCTTTATTGAGAGTTTTTAGGTTAGATTTGAGTGTAATTGTAATATCTAGGCCGAAGACACAAGGATTCAAGAATCAAGAGTTTTAAGGTGTTTTGAGCTGTCTGTGCGACACAACTTGCTTGTAAAGGCTATATCTTGAGCTACAGAGGTCGGATTGAGTTGATTCCGGTGCCATTGGAAAGCTAACTTCAAGGGCTTCAATTCATCGTTTTACACCTAAGTCAGATTCCAAGTGGAAGATGGTCAAAACAGCCTCCGAAGTGACATCAGAGGTTCTGTCGAGATTCCGCGACCACGGCCTAGTCGACGCGACCGCGGCGGCTGCCGAGACCGACTTGTTCTTCTCTGTCGTAAAAGCACAGGCGCGGTGATGGCGACGCGACCGCGGTGATGCCAGATCCGAAGCGGGCCGAAACCTTTCTATCTTGTTTCCTTTTCTATCTTTTGCCTCTTTCCTTATCTATCTTGGGGAGCTTGTTCCTTGGGCTATATAAGGTGGAGTTTGCCCTAGGTTTTATTCATTCATATTCTACATTCTACCTTCTACCTTCTTCCACAAGTTAGGTTTTTAGTTTAGTTATGGAGAGCTAGTCTCCTTGGGTTTGTTCAAGGGAGAAGCTCTGATGTATGAACTCGTGAGATTTTGGTAATTGATTTCTATCATTTGGTTAATATTGATTCTCTTGTGCTTCATCTTATGAATTGATTGATGTTCTACAGTTTGATTAGGTTTGGACCGTGGACAAAACTAATCTGTGAAAACAACTTAACCTAGACCTGTTGTCTATGCAACTAGGATTAAGAAGAGAATTGATTGTTTTATCTTACAATTGACTCGTAGCTTGATTGTATGATATTATATCCTGCATATCCTTGTTCTCTATGCTAATTCTAGGTTAAGCGTCCTTGCCTAGGGTTATAGAATTGCTTGGACCGTGGACTTGCGATTGTTAATGATTAGGATAGGAATTAACCATAGGTGTGAATGAAATCAATGGATGAATCTATGATCGAGGGATTATATCATGAGTGGATCTTTTGAATGAACTTGTCTCCTTATCAATTGTTTCCCCATATTTGCATGTTTGTTTATTTGTTTGTTCTTTGTTTCTTAGATTAGTTTAGTATAGATTTTTCTCTTCAATCCCCCCTTGTCTTTAGTTGATAATTATATTAATACTAGAAGCCATAGTTCTCTTGGGTTCGACCCCTTACTTGCATGCTATACTTAGTTTGTAGTTTGGGTTATTTATCTTTGATCTTGGCACGACGACTTTAGCCGAGTCAAATTTTGGCGCCGTTGCCGGGGAACTTTGGTTTCTTTCTAGTATTGATATTTCTATTGGCTTTGTGTGGACCTATCTTACGGTCCACACTTGTATATTCTAATGTCTTCTTTCAAGTTTAAGCAGTTTCAGGATGAACCATTCTATGAGTATTTCGAAAGAGTTACAGACGAGTCATTTGACCTGATTGCTCGTGGCGTTTTCATGTCTCAAGAGCAACTATTTAAAGAAATCACCTATGGAATGACAATCAAGACGTTGGTTCAGTTGGATCGTGAGGCTGGGGGAAAGTTTTGGAGTATGACACTTAAGGAACAATTGAAGGTTTTCGTCACCATAGCCCCGTGGAGTAAGCTGGAGCAGGACGAGCTGAAGGCCGAAACGCTTTCTGACCAAGAACCGCGCCCGCGGGATGCATACCGCGACCGCGGTCCCGACGCAGAAACGGAGGAGCTCCCCCTGGAGGACAACCGCGACCGCGGCCCACAAACCGCGCCCGCGGCTCTTGAGGAAGTTGATACGCCGCTTTCCAACCATGAGGGTATTGTCGATGGTGTCTCGAATTCCAACATTCAAGGTATCGATTCCGAGATTCCTGAGGTCAGCCTTGATGATCCATATATCCTTTATTCCACCTCTTCTCTCTCCCTTTATCCTTGTTTTGTTCTTTCATGTCAATCTTTTGTCAAGGATTCCATCTTCGAGCATGATAGGGTAGTTGATGACTTCTCGTTCTTCTTATTGGATGAGAGTGATAATTCAAATAGGAGATTTGCATGCTTTGCTAAATATTTTGAAAAATCAAATAAATCACCTAATTGTTTTCACTCTAGAAAATCTCACCCTAATTGCTCAAGCATGTTTGATAGGTTAAAAAGGAGTTTGAATTATTTCTTATTTCTTGATAATTTGTCAATATGCTATGTGTCCTGTTGTAAGATAGTTGTGCAGGACTTTGATTTGATGCTCAGGGCATTGACGATGTCCGATCATGAAGACGTCGGGCCATCGACGTTAAACAAAGGCGCTGCTTGGGAGGCAACCAAAGGATTAGATAGA
Source organism: Polygonum aviculare (assembly GCA_934048045.1). Lineage (NCBI taxonomy): Eukaryota > Viridiplantae > Streptophyta > Magnoliopsida > Caryophyllales > Polygonaceae > Polygonum > Polygonum aviculare. The sequence goes on from OW204024.1 coordinate 16,354,073, forward strand.
TTGTTTTTCCATTCCTAGCTTAGGTCTATTCTCGTTTTCGGACTAATGTGCAGGTACTAGGTCCGAAAGGACGTTTCTGGTGCAAAACCGCGGTCGCGGCAACCACACCGCGCTCGCGGCCAAGCCCAGAACCCCCGGTGTACAGGTACTAGACCCCCGTGGTCGCGGTCCTCACGCCGCGCCCGCGGAGGCTCCTTGATTCGAGAAAAAAAAAATCAAAAAAAATCAAAAAAAAAGAAAAAAAAAGAAAAAAAAAGAAAAAAAAAGAAAAAAAAAAGAAAAAAAAAGAAAGAAAAAAAAAAGAGGACTTCTTGGTCCCATTCTATCTATATCTTCCACCCATCTATATCATCCTACTCCATCTTCTATCTTTCCATCCCTTATATATTTTCTTTCCATCCATCTTTGTCTTTCCATTCTTTTGGCTATGTTCAAAGCCTAAGTATGGGGGAGCTTTGTTCCCCTGAATAGCATCATTGAGGTTCGAGTTCGAGAGTTCACACATGTCATGAGAAGACGAGCCCAATATCCGAGAGCCACATTGAGCATTCATGTTCGAGGAGACGTCCGAGTTCGCATTCGCTCAAGGCCGCGCCCGCGCTTCCCCTGCCGCGCCCGCGGTTGGTTCCCGGTGGTTGATGTTGCTTACGGTGTTGGATCCGCGCCCGCGCCCGTTGTGCCGCGCCCGCGGTTTGGTCACAGTCTTGGATTACGAAGTTGCATTCTTCCACCACCCTTTGAAGAGTTCTTCCATTCCACCTCTCTTCATTTGTTTGTGAGTCTTCTGATATACCTTCTTCCTTGCTTCTATCCTTTCTCTTTGCTTCATTGAGGACAATGAAGGATTTAAGTATGGGGGAAGGAGTACTCGCATTCGCTTATCCTAGTTAGCTTAGTTAGTGATTTGCTTCAGACTTTTGATTTTCTTCTTTTCATGGAGCACTTGCACCATACCTTTTTGCATGATAAAGAAAGAAAGAAAAAGAAAAAGATAGAAAAAGCCATAAAAATTGAAATAAGGCATACAAAACCTGGGATGAGTCGAAAACCCGAAAGGGCGGCTCAGGTAATAAGCAGGTGACCCGGACCAGCATTAGGCTGGGGTAATATGAGGTTTATGAGTGATTGTGAGTTTTTGTGAGCACACCTTGAGAAAAATGAAAAGAGCGGTTAGGTGAAAACCCGAAAGGGCGCCTAAGCAGAATTGAGCGGAAAAATTCGAGTGATTAGGATTCATTCTTGCTTGGGGACTTTGGGGCTTACATGTTAGATTTGGGTAGATCCTAGCTCTCTTTCATGTTTTTGGAGCTTGAGTGTTATATCTTTGTTGGGACGCTATCAAGAACGCCTGCGTACTTCGTAGTGTGTCCACAACCGTCCCTTAGTTTTTATATGACAAACTCACTTTGATTCTAACAAAGATTGTCCAAGTGTTCAAGAACGCTAGTGACAAAAGGACAACAAGTGTGTATGGGCGTCCCATAGGCCTTGGGACGCTAGCTAACAGGAAGTAAGGACCGATCAGAGACTACTTGAGCAAGAACGCAGTCCCAAGCAAGTAGGAACGCAATCAGAGCGTCCTTACTCTCTAGCCGACAGGATGACATCACCAGACAACATTTGATCATCCAAGGACACGTGGAGATCGATCCTGTAGCGGAGTCCAACACTACGTGGCGGACGATCCTGTTGCAGAGTACATCAATACGTGGCGGCCGATCCTGTAGCGGAGTTCATCACACACAGCTGGATACAGGAAGCTTCCTCATCACCGCCATCATACGTGGAGGAAGATCCTGTAGCCACGTCCTCGAAGGGCATGATCGTCCCAGAGAAAAGACGCCCTTCCCAAGTCCTATAAATAGCCCCAAGGCATTTATTGTGACTAAAAACGCTTTCAACAATATTCAGAGAGAATCATAGGAAAGCGACTCACTCAAGAACACGAAGAACTAACTCAAAGAACTCAAGAACAGTGCTAGAACTTGTGTTAGATCGAGTGAGAGTTGTAACCAAATCACAAAAACAGTTTGTAACAGAAAATCCAAAAAGAAAGAAAGAGAGTTCTGCGAAGTACTGCAGAACGTAGGCATAGAGTCCTTTGGTAGATTGAACTAGCTTAAGTTGTAGGCTTAAAGGAGTTCTTTACTAGTGAACTTAGGGAAAAGCTAAGTGTCAGAGAACTGTAGAGACTCGCCAGTACAACTGTAAGATCGTTCAATAGAAAGGAAAGAACTATTCAAAAATCCTCCAAGGAGGTAGAGGTTTACACTCAAGGACTACTTGGTCTTGAGTGGTTCCTCTATAATTCTCTGCGTTCATCTATTATCTGTTTAGTTCTTAATTTCCGCTGCATTATTTAAGGACGCCCCTACTCCTCGTAGGGACGCCTAACCTAAGGACGCCTTTACCAAAGTAAAGGACGTCCCTCAGTACTAACGATCCAACAATTGGTATCAGAGCAGGCACTCTAGATTCTTACTGAGTTGCAGGTAAAGATGGACATGGAACCGATTGGAATCTCGTTTGTGAAGCCTCCGCGCCTAACGGATGGCAATTTCAACCGATGGAAGACTAGGTTTGAAAATTTTTGCAGAGGTCAAAATTATCAATGTTGGAAGGTTATTACAAAGGGAGATCTCAAGGTTCCCGCTGACAAAGCTGATAAGGAGGACGAGTGGGGTCCTGATGAGTTCAAGTTGATGGAAACCAATGCAAAAGCTATCTGTTTTCTTCAAGCGTCCTTGTGCCAAAGGGACGCGACTCGAGTTGGCAACTTACCTACAGCAAAACAGCAGTGGGACGCTCTTGAGAAGTTCCATGTGGGAACCACTGAAATGAAGGAGGACGTCCAGCTGAAAATCAAGAAGGAATTCTATGCTTTCAGCATGCTGCCAAATGAAACGGTGAACGACTACTCATACCGTTTTGAGGCCCTTGTTACCAAGATGAGGAACTTGGGCATCCCAGAAACAGAAATCTCCATGAGGAATAGAGTTCAAGTGGTCATTGATGGTTTGACCGGGGTCTGGAACTTTTACAGGACAACGTTCAAAGAAAACACAGCCAACAAAACTCTAGACATGGAAGAGATCTATGGGAAGCTCAGGCAGTACGAAGAAAGAAGAATCTCTGACATGGCTCAGCTAGGAAAGAATCCTCAAACGGATCTTGCTTTGGCGTCCACAACACCAGAGTACTCCGAGTACCTACGTGGCCAAAGGGATCTAGCATTGATGATGCAAAACAAAGAAACACTTGAGAACTTGCGTCCCAAAGAGAAAGAAAGAAAGTCAAAGGAAGAGATTGACTCAGATGAGGAACTTTCTCTTATTCACAAGGCTCTCAAGTACTACAACAAGAAGAACAAGCATAGTAGCAAAAGCAAGTTCTACAAAAAGGAGAGTCCCAAGTACACAGAGGCTGAAATGAAAGAACTCACATGCTACAAATGCAACAAGAAAGGACACTTTGCCAAAAAGTGCACTATGGGAACGTCCTCCAAGGACAAGAAGAAAGCTCTCATTGGAGCATGTTCAGCTGCATGGGATGATCTCAGTTCAAGTGATGATGAACGTGACGATCAAGTTGCGTACATGGCAGTGGAGGACGCCCCAGTTGTTGAAGAGAACGCCTCCGACAATGAACAAGAGGTAACTCATGATTCCATGATGCGTTCATTAGAAAAATGTTCAAAACCAAAACTTCTTAAACTCATTGGTAAAATAATGGAGGAAAGTCTTGCTATGAAAAGAAGAATGGATGAACTGGAAGATGAAAACATTGTAGTTGAATGTGAAAATTGTAGTACAATGACTATTCAACTAGAGTCCTCATGTGATGAAACTAAGTCCCTAAAAACTGAAATCATGTGTCTCAAACTTGAGAACGCTAATCTTAGGGAAGAAGTGAAAGTTTTGGGTAAGAGTCCCATAGTTGAAGAAGTGAGACCAATGGTCTTTGTCCCAGCTAAGAGAGGTCTAGGATATGAATCTGACACTAAGAACTCTCTTCCTAGTGATTTTGAGGCAAGCAAAACTTCTGAACTGGAACTTGAGAGAGAGAAAACTAAAAACCTTCTTGAAAGAATTAGAGTTCTAGAAAGTGGAGAATTAGGAAAGGAAGACTACTACACTAATTCCACCGGTCATAAGATTTACAAGAAGATTGCAAAAGGGGACGGTTCAAAAGTTAGTAATCCTCAAAAGATGAAAGAAAACAAGATTCAACGTCCAAATAAGAAGTACTATCTTGGTACATACTATAGGACGTGTTGGTACTGTGGACAAGGAGATCACTTCAAGTATGACTGTTTAAAACTCAAGGAAGATATTGAAAATGGAAAAGCTGCTAGGACTAACAATGAAAATGATGAGTTTGTTCCTAAAGCTAATCCTAGGCGTTCTAGACGCTCTAGGAACTCTTTCCGCAAGCATGCTATTTCAAATGATGTGAATATTAATGACTACATGCCAGAACCGGAGTTCTACTTTTGTAACGAACCAGGTAAGGAACACCTTGCCTGGGTCGCCAAACACTAACTTTGTTATGGCAGGTGGAAGTGAGGGGACGCCCATGGATCATTGATAGTGGCGCCTCAGATCATATGACAGGAAGCCAGATCCATCTCACTTCTATCCAAAGTAGTGCCACGGGAGGAACTGTCTCGTTTGGCAATAAGGGCAAAGGAAAGATCAAAGGAACGGGAACTGCTCTTCTCAACCCGTCCATTAAGGCAACAAATGTCAGTCTTGTTGAAGGACTTGGCTTCAATCTTCTTAGCGTCTCTCAGATGTGTGATCAAGGTGAAAATCTAGTCACATTTGACTCAAAGGAGTGCCTTGTCATCAACAAGAAGTCCAACAAAGTTGTTCTCAAAGGAGTTCGCAAGAACAATATCTATGTTTTCAATCAAGAGTTCAAGCCTAAGTCAGAGTTGTGTCTATCTGCTTCAAAGGAGGACGTTGATCTCTGGCATCGCCGACTTGGCCATGCTGGACCAAGCACAATCCTTAAGCTACATCAGCGAAATCTTGTGAAAGGACTTCCCCGCATCGATCCTGAGAAAGTTGAATAGTGTGAAGCCTGTATTAAGGGGAAGCAAACAAGAACGTCCTTCAAATCCAAGAACGAAGTAAGCACAAAGAAGCCTCTGGAACTGCTTCATATGGATCTTTGTGGACCCATGAAGACGTTGAGCTACGGTGGAAAGAGGTACATTTACATTCTTGTAGATGATTGTTCTCGATTCACTTGGGTTCTTTTCTTGGCAACCAAAGCAGATTGTTTCAATGCGTTCAAAGTCTTCATCAAACAAGTGGAAGTTGCCCTGGAGACGCCTCTCAAAGCTATAAGATCAGACCATGGGACGGAGTTCCAAAACTCAGAGTTCCTGGCCTACTGTGATCAACATGGCGTCTCTCACAACTTCTCAGCTCCAAGAACTCCTCAACAAAATGGCGTTGTGGAAAGAAAGAACAGGACGCTAGAGGATATGGCAAGAACTATGCTCTTGGCGAATAGCGTCCCCAAGTACTTCTGGGCGGAAGCTATTGCTGCAGCATGTTATATCATCAATCGTGCCATGATCCGTCCTCTGCTGAAGAAGACGTCCTATGAGTTGTTGAATGGAAGGAAGCCTCGCATTGACTATCTCAGAGTTTTTGGATGCTAGTGTTTCGTTCACAACAATGATAAAGAAAAACTTGGCAAACTTGATGCGAGGAGTGATGAAGCCATATTCCTTGGGTACTCTCTCACCAGCAAAGCATATAGAGTTTTCAACAAAAGGACTCTAAAGCTTGAGGAGAGTATTCATGTTGCTTTCAAAGAACGTTCATCTCACAAAGAAAAACCAAGTAAGAAAGAACGTTCTTCCTCACAACGACAGGACGACTCTGAAGATGAAGCTGAAGATTGGACTTCTGGAAAATACTATGTCTCTAAGAACGCATCTCCAAATCCTGAAGAAGTCTCAGTGGACGCTCCCAGTGTTGCTCAAGCAGTTCACTCTAGTAGTGAGTCACCAGTTCAACAAGATGTAGCTGAATCAAGTCAACAAGGCGAGCAACGTCAAAATGTGGACACTCTCTCTGAGGGGGAACACTTTGAGGACGATGCTCAAAGCGGTAGTGATGATTCTGATGGAGACATTGATCCAAGATTTGCTCATTTGTTTCAAAGAGAGTCACGCTTCTCTAGGGACCATCCAACTTCTCAAATTGTTTCTGATCCTTCTCAAGGAGTTCAAACAAGGTCAGCTGCAAGCAAGTCCCAGACAGCAAATTTAGCTTTCTGTGCATTCAATGCCTTTGTTTCTATGGTGGAACCAAAGAATATCAAAGAAGCACTCCAGGACGCTGACTGGATTCAAGCAATGCAAGAAGAACTCAATCAGTTTGAAAGGAACAAAGTTTGGACTCTCGTCCCACGTCCCAAAGGCAAAAATATCATAGGGACGCGATGGGTGTTCAGAAATAAGCTTGATGAAAGTGGACGTGTGTCAAGGAACAAGGCAAGATTGGTGGCTCAAGGATTCAAACAAGAGGAAGGCATAGACTATGATGAAACCTTTGCTCCTGTTGCTAGAATTGAGGCCGTTCGTCTTCTTATTGTCTTTGCTGCACACAAAGGATTCAAATTATTTCAGATGGACGTCAAGACTGCCTTTCTCAATGGCAAGCTCAAAGAGGAAGTGTATGTTGCTCAGCCCCCTGGCTTCGAGGACGCCTCTCACCCAGATCATGTGTACTACTTGGACAAAGCACTCTATGGACTCAAGCAAGCCCCTCGAGCATGGTACGACAGGTTTGCGTCCTTTCTTTTGTCTCATGGGTACACTAGAGGTTCAATTGATAAAACTTTGTTCATAAAGAAAGTTCACAAGGACATTTTAATTGCTCAAGTCTATGTTGATGACATAGTCTTTGGTAGTACTAACATGAAGCTTGTAGATGAGTTCAAGTCCTTAATGAGTAGTGAATTTGAAATGTCTCTCATTGGAGAACTCAACTTCTTCTTGGGACTTCAAATCAACCAACTCAAAGAAGGGACGCGTATACATCAACAAAAATATGTCCGTGAAATACTTGAGAAGTACGGGATGAACACGTCCAAGCCCATGGCAACACCTTGTTCTCCCAATTCGCGTCTCTACGCAGATGAACAAGGAAAGGACGTTGATCAAAAGCTTTATAGAGGAATGATTGGCTCTTTGCTCTACTTAACAACAAGCCGTTCAGACATCATGTTTGCCGTTTGCTTGTGTGCACGCTTCCAGGCAAATCCAAAGGAGTCCCACATGCAAGAGGTCAAGAGGATCTTTTGCTATCTCAAGGGACGCGACGATTTGTGTCTTTGGTACCCCAGGAAGACGTCCTTCAAGCTAACTGGCTACTCGGACGCAGATTATGCTGGCCATGTCATTGATCGGAAAAGCACTTCAGGAATGGCACAGTTTCTAGGTTCATGCCTAGTTTCATGGGGATCCAAGAAACAGAACTCTGTGGCGCTTTCAACTGCGGAAGCTGAGTACGTTGCTGCTGCTTCGTGCTGTTCACAAGTCCTCTGGATCAAATATCAACTTGAGGACTACGGTATCAATCTTGAAACTATTCCCATTCTTTGTGACAACACAAGTGCTATAGAAATTGCTAAAAATCCTGTTTTTCATTCATGCACAAAGCATATTCATATAAGGCATCACTTCTTGCGTGACAATGTAGAACTAGGACTCATTAGCATGGGACATGTTAGGACTGAGGACCAAATAGCTGATATCTTCACTAAAGCACTTGATAGACGTCCCTTTGAGCATCTCAGGTTGCTCTTAGGGATGATAACTTTTAAGTAGCAAGTCCCGTTCTACTATTCTCTCAATGATTGGCTATGTTTGGTAGATTCTAAGTAGTTAAGGACTGTTATGCATTGAACTCATATTTGCAAGGACGCTAGTCTAAAACTTCATGTGTTTGCTACTTTGGAACGCCATTCAAATTTCTCTATTTGTCTTAAAAAGAGTATCCCTGATCACCCAACCCGCATCATAAGCCGAAATGATGGGAACTCTAAGCTTACCCTAGCCGAGAACTTTGCAAAAGCGTCCTATGAGCTTCATATTTTCTTTTACGGGACGCACTTGCTTTGTTCTCAAATGGTTCTCAAGGTGATCATAAGAACGGTTGTAAAGATATTCTGGTATGCTTGAAGAGGTAATGTTTTGCTAAGTATGAGAGGACGCTCAGTGTTTGTTATTGGGAACGCCAGTTCAGTTTTGAGGAAGAAGTTGAAGAGTCAGAATTTTGAATTTTGAACTTTTGAACAGTGACCGTTGCTTTTGCTCAAATCTTAAGGGGGAAGTGTTGCCACGTGTCGCACAGTAAATCAGTGATTATTACAGCTTTGCCACCGCTTCCTCTATATAAGGCCGAACAGTCACCTTCGTTCATTTACTTCGCTCAACCACTTCCTCGCTCTCAATTGTGCTCTGACTTCTCTCTAAAACTCCAGCAACTTTCTCTCACTAAAAACTCACCGGAAAGATGTCTCAAAGACTAGTGAACGCTGCCGGAACTTCTGCCGGTGGAAAGAGACGAAAGCTTGTGAAGTCCCACACCATCGAGAAGCAAAGACAACCAGTTCTTGATGAATCTCTAGTGGACTTCATCAACAAGAAGCCGAAAACGCTCTACAGACTGATCAGAGAACGTATGGCCAAGCCTGACGTCAAGAACGACGAGGAGAAAACAAAGAACTACGAGAAGTTCCTCGAACGTTTTGTGATGCATGGGCTTACCAAGACTGAATACAAAGACTTGCCAGGAAGACTGGAGGACGTTCTGTTTTTTACCATATACGGAGGTCAGAATCTCGACAGCTTACTTGACCTTATTCCTGACCTTACCAATTGCGTCCTTCCTGACTTTCCTATGTACCCCTCAAATTCCCCGGCCAACAAAATGCTAAAAGGACGTTTGTCTAGTCCTTCTCCCCCACCTCCTCAAGTTCCTACCATAACAACCCACAAAACTCTGCCTTCCAAGCGTCCTGCCCCCTCATCCTCCACAAAACCATCTGAGATCGTGGACAAGTTCCCGTCTCACATTAGAGAGGGACGCTCCAAAACGCTTCATGACCCAAGGCCTCTAAAAAGGGCTAAGTCCTCAAGCGTCCCCCCGTCCAAAAGCTCCACAAAACGGCCTAGCACCACAAAAAGGCCTTCCAACCTCTCCAAGGAATCCACTCCTCCCCCTAAACCCATCTCCATCGTCCAACTACCCACCCCTCCACCGTCCCCGCAACCTTCAAGAACAAATGCTCTCATTCCCTTCCCTCCCAAAACCAACTCTCCCCTCAACTTGGCCAACTTCCCGTCTGCCCCGGCCCACATCTCCCCACCGAAGGACCCCGAGACCCCAAGGTCCCGCCGTCCATCCTCCGAGAGTGGCCCGGAGGAGGCTGAGCGGACGTTCGAGCATACTTTTCGCCGAAGGAAGGCTGGTGAAAAGCCCACAGTTTTGCTCGCCAAGGACGTGCCTGCGCAAGTCGAGACCGTCTCCTCCTCCTCTTCCTCTAGCTCATCTGAGAGCCAAAGAGGAACGCCTCAAGCAGCTGCTGATCAAGTCTCCCCGTTTGTTGATATAGAAGGGGACTCTGACAATGAGGCTGAAGGGGTTGAGAATGTTCCAGCTGGGAACCAAGTGCCTGAGGACGCTGGTGAGCACCAGGTCGCTCATAAGGACGCTGAGCCAACCCTATCCGAGGAGCTTGAGCGTGACGCTCATGAAGTCCCTCCTTACAATCAATCCCTCCCCATCCTAAATACCCTCCCAACTCCTCAAGAAAACCCATCCCCTACAATCCAAACAGAATCCCAAGTCCCAACGGACGCTGAGCCTCCAACAGAAATTCAATCCGAAGCTCAGGACGCTGAGGGTGCGTCCCAAGGTCAGACCTCATCTGGTGCCGCTCAAGCCATAACTGGTGGAAATGCTGAAAAAGACCAAGGCACAGAGGACGCTGCTGAAGAGAAAGATGAGTCCGGCGACTCTGCTGAAGAGCACAGGTCCTCTGATGATGAGGATTCTGAGTCCCCCAAGGGCAAGCGCAAGAGGAAGCCTGATGGCGCACCGGTCAAAGTTCTTAGCCCCTTGATCTACTCCGAAGAATGGCTGTCCTCCTTCTCCGAAGATGACAAAGTCCAGGAGTTCCTAGAGCTGATAAGATTCCAAGGTTGGCTGACCGTTGGGCCTGCGCCAGCGGACGTTGACAAAGAGCAGATTAAGGCGTTCTACAGGGACTTGCGCTACAAGGCTAAAGACGGCTCTCTCCATTTCAAAATTGATGGTGAGAAAGCCATAGTCAATGAACGCCAGGTCAGAGCGTTCATGGGCCTTAGCTCTCAAAAGCCTCCGTCCAACGCGCTGAGCAGTCTTCCAGAGGGTGGATTTGAGACAACTGATGAGGAACTGCCTCTGGTGGAACACGTCTTTCAGGGCAAGAGGCCAATGGGACTGGACAGGGTTGCTCACGTTTTGAGCAAGGTAGGCGCCATCGCTCACTACTTCATATGTCGCGCCGTCCTTCCTAGGCAAGAGAAGAGGTCAATCGTTCAAACGCACGATCTAATACTCATTGACGCTCTTCTTGAACGCCGCCCCATCAATTTGGCCAGAATTGCTATGCAACACATGGCCAAGTGTGGAAGGAAGCGCCACGCCCTGCCGTACCCTGGACTTGTCAAGCTTATCCTTCAGTCCCAGAACGCCTATGACGAAAGTGCACCTTCAGTGGAACTCGGACTGAAATGGAACGCCAATAAAGGGCTTGTTGAGATAAGGCATAATGCAGAGTTGCCTTCGGTGATCAAACAGATGGAAGCTGAGGCAGAAGAGGCAAGACAGAAAGCTGAAGAAGAACGCTTGGCTGCTGAAGCTGAAGCAGAACGCCTTGCGCCTATGCCTCAAGAAGGTATTCAGGAAGAAGAGCCCGCTGTTGACCTCCAAGCTCTAGATCAAATGTTGTTGGCTCCTTCTCCTCCTCCAGAACCTCCCTTGGACGCTCCTTCTTCAAGTTCTGGTCCGGCTCCTCGTCCTGCTCCGGCAAACCTTGCCTTGCATCCTCCTCCGGAACTCATGGGTGCTATTATGGACAATCAGTGTCTCATCTTCTCTGCACTTAAGGACTTGACCTCTGCGTTCTCCAAGGCTAATGAACTTCAAGAAGAACTTCTCAAGTTCTATCAAGACCAGCGCCGTTCTCAATGATCACCGTCCTCCACCCTTTATCCCAAACTTGTTTTGCTTGTGCTTCTTTTGTTTTTTGAAAACACTTTGATCTGGGTTTGTAATAACCGTACTATATTCTCCGTTTGAATGGCACCTACATTGTTTGCTTGCATTATGGTTGTTTAAGCGTTCCACTGCCTTTAGTTATGTTTTTATGCTTAACGTTCTTATCACTTGTTATCCTTTTCGATGATGCCAAAAGGGGGAAGTGTAGTTTTGCAGAGATGCGCTAAATTAGTTATCTAGAATAAGCAAGTGTTAAGGGGGAACTATTAAGTGAAAGGTCTAAGGAACGCCATGCTAGAATAAAGTAAAGGACGTCTAAAAAATTCTAGGACGCTTTTCTCTCCTTAAAATCCAAAAGTTAGAGAATCAAAGAATGAAAACTTGTGCTAAATAAAATTTCTCCAAGTGTTAGAGGACGCTATCAAGTTTTCATGCATGCTAAGTTCCAATGTCAAAACTTTTTGCTGAAGAGTTTGTCATCATCAAAAAGGGGGAAATTGTTGGGACGCTATCAAGAACGCCTGCGTACTTGGTAGTGTGTCCACAACCGTCCCTTAGTTTTGATATGACAAACTCACTTTGATTCTAACAAAGATTGTCCAAGTGTTCAGGAACGCTAGTGACAAAAGGACAACAAGTGTGTATGGGCGTCCCATAGGCCTTGGGACGCTAGCTAACAGGAAGTAAGGACCGATCAGAGACTACTTGAGCAAGAACGCAGTCCCAAGCAAGTAGGAACGCAATCAGAGCGTCCTTACTCTCTAGCCGACAGGATGACATCACCAGACAACATTTGATCATCCAAGGACACGTGGAGATCGATCCTGTAGCGGAGTCCAACACTACGTGGCGGACGATCCTGTTGCAGAGTACATCAATACGTGGCGGCCGATCCTGTAGCGGAGTTCATCACACACAGCTGGATACAGGAAGCTTCCTCATCACCGCCATCATACGTGGAGGAAGATCCTGTAGCCACGTCCTCGAAGGGCATGATCGTCCCAGAGAAAAGACGCCCTTCCCAAGTCCTATAAATAGCCCCAAGGCATTTATTGTGACTAAAAACGCTTTCAAGAATATTCAGAGAGAATCATAGGAAAGCGACTCACTCAAGAACACGAAGAACTAACTCAAAGAACTCAAGAACAGTGCTAGAACTTGTGTTAGATCGAGTGAGAGTTGTAACCAAATCACAAAAACAGTTTGTAACAAAAAATCCAAAAAGAAAGAAAGAGAGTTCTGCGAAGTACTGCAGAACGTAGGAATAGAGTCCTTTGGTAGATTGAACTAGCTTAAGTTGTAGGCTTAAAGGAGTTCTTTACTAGTGAACTTAGGGAAAAGCTAAGTGTCAGAGAACTGTAGAGACTCGCCAGTACAACTGTAAGATCGTTCAATAGAAAGGAAAGAACTATTCAAAAATCCTCCAAGGAGGTAGAGGTTTACACTCAAGGACTACTTGGTCTTGAGTGGTTCCTCTATAATTCTCTGCGTTCATCTATTATCTGTTTAGTTCTTAATTTCCGCTGCATTATTTAAGGACGCCCCTACTCCTCGTAGGGACGCCTAACCTAACGACGCCTTTACCAAAGTAAAGGACGTCCCTCAGTACTAACGATCCAACAATCTTGTTGTGAGGTGTGTGTTTGAGCTTCATTGTTTTATGCTCATGATTTCTATATTTTTTTGGGTTCGGGTTGTGAGCTGAGTGTTTTATCTTCCCTTGTATTTCCTGAGATCTTAGATGTGCTTACTTGTTATATTTGTTTGAGCTTACTCGAGGACGAGCAAGATCTAAGTATGGGGGAATTTGATTCGGCCTGTTTTGTATATGTTAACTCTTGTATTTTAGGGCTTTATTGAGAGTGTTTAGGTTAGATTTGAGTGTAATTGTAATATCTAGGCCGAAGACACAAGGATTCAAGAATCAAGAGTTTTAAGGTGTTTTGAGCTGTCTGTGCGACACAACTTGCTTGTAAAGGCTATATCATGAGCTACAGAGGTCGGATTGAGTTGATTCCGGTTCCATTGGAAAGCTAACTTCAAGGGCTTCAATTCATAACTTTACATCGAAGTCAGATTCCAATTGGAAGATGGTCAAAACAGCCTCCGAAGTGACATCAGAGGTTCTGTCGAGATTCCGCGACCACGGCCTGGTCGACGAAACCGCGGCGGCTGCCGAGACCGACTTGTTCTTCTCTGTCGTAAAAGCGCGGGCGTGGTGATGGCGACGCGACTGCAGTGATGCCGGATCCGAAGCGGGCCGAAACCTTTCTATCTTGTTTCCTTTTCTATCTTTTGCCTCTTTCCTTATCTATCTTGGGGAGCTTGTTCCTTGGGCTATATAAGGTGGAGTTTGCCCTAGGTTTTATTCATTCATATTCTACATTCTACCTTCTACCTTCTTCCACAAGTTAGGTTTTTAGTTTAGTTATGGAGAGCTAGTCTCCTTGGGTTTGTTCAAGGGAGAAGCTCTGATGTATGAACTCGTGAGATTTTGGTAATTGATTTCTATCCTTTGGTTAATATTGATTCTCTTGTGCTTCATCTTATGAATGTTTATTGTTTCTCTAGGAGTAGCTAACCTATTGAATTGATTGATGTTCTACAGTTTGATTAGGTTTGGACCGTGGACAAAACTAATCTGTGAAAACAACTTAACCTAGACCTGTTGTCTATGCAACTAGGATTAAGAAGAGAATTGATTGTTTTATCTTACAATTGACTCATAGCTTGATTGTTTGATATTATATCCTGCATATCCTTGTTCTCTATGCTAATTCTAGGTTAAGCGTCCTTGCCTAGGGTTATAGAATTGCTTGGACCGTGGACTTGCGATTGTTAATGATTAGGATAGGAATTAACCATAGGTGTGAATGAAATCAATGGATGAATCTATGATCGAGGGATTATATCATGAGTGGATCTTTTGAATGAACTTGTCTCCTTATCAATTGTTTCCCCATATTTACATGTTTGTTTATTTGTTTGTTCTTTGTTTCTTAGATTAGTTTAGTATAGATTTTTCTCTTCAATCCCCCCTTGTCTTTAGTTGATAATTATATTAATACTAGAAGCCATAGTTCTCTTGGGTTCGACCCCTTACTTGCATGCTATACTTAGTTTGTAGTTTGGGTTATTTATCTTTGATCTTGGCACGACGACTTTAGCCGAGTCACTTTCGCAGTTAGTGCCATAAAAGTTTGCTTCGTGGATCTTCATGATACAAGACAAGATCCTAGGAACTGCACCATTCCTGAAGTGCTCTTCCTATCCACTACATGTCCAGCATAGTCCGCATTTGAGTAACCTACAAGGTCAAGGGACATCTTCCTTGGATACCAAAGGCATAGATCGTCACGTCCCTTGTGGTACCTGGAAATTCTTTTCACCTCTTTCATATGTGACTCTTTGAGGTTAGCTTGAAAACGAGCACATAAGCATACAACAAACGTAATGTTAGACCTACTCGCATTCGACTAAAGTAGTGAACCTATCATACCTCTGTAAAGCTTTTGATCAACACACTTACTGTCCTCATCAACATCAAGGCGTGTGTTGGGAGAGATGGGTGTAGCAATTGTCTTGGACGTGTTCATTCCATACTTCTTCAACATTTCTCTGATGTACTTCAGTTGATGAATACAAGTTCCTTCCTTTAGTTGAGTGATTTGGAGTCCCACGAAGAAGCTAAGTTCTCCAATTAGGGACATATCGAACTCGCTACTCATCAAAGTATTGAAGTCCTCTACAAGTTTCATGTTAGTGCTTCCAAAGACTATGTCATGGACATAGACTTAGACAATCAAAATATCCTTGTGGACTTTCTTTATAAACAAAGTTTTATCATTTGAACCTCTAGTGTAACCATTTGATAAGAGAAAGGACGCAAACCTATCGTACCAAGCATGAGGGGCTTGCTTGAGTCCATAGAATGCCTTGTGAAGATAGTACACATGATCTGGGTACTCTCATTCTCAAATCCCGGGGGTTGAGCAACGTACACCTCTTCCTTTAATTTGCCATTGAGGAAGGCGGTCTTGACGTCTATTTGAAATAACTTGAACCCCTTATGAGCAGCAAAGGCAATGAGAAGACGTATGGCTTCAATTCTGGCTACAAGAGTGAACGTCTCATCATAGTCGATCCCTTCCTCTTGCCTGAATCCTTAGGCCATGTCTTGCCTTGTTCCTCAAAACTCTTCTGCTCTCATCAAGTTTGTTCCGGAAGACTCAGCGTCTCCCTATCACATTCTTCTTTTGAGGCCTAGTGACGAGCTTTTAGACTTTGTTTCTTTCAAATTGATTGAGCTCTTCTTGCATGGCTTGAATCCAATCAGCGTCCTTAAGTGCTTCCTTAATGTTCTTAGGTTCAACCAAGGACACAAAGGTGTTGAAAGCACATAAGGAAAGGTTTGCTTCATGAGATTTATTTGCAGCTGACCTTGTTTGGACTCCTTTAGATCTGTCTGAGACAATCTACTCAACTGGATGATTCATCACATATTGGGGCTACTTTTGCCTAGCGTCTCCACTTTCATTGCAATGAGGATCATCACATTCATCATCAAAGTTCTCTTCTCGTTCTTCAGGCTCAGTGTCTTCCCCATCAGATTGAGAATCCACACTTTTCCTTTGTTCACCTTGCTCACTTGTTTCTACACCATCTTGTTGATTAAGTGACCAAGTCTAAGATGGTTCTTCGTCAGTTCTAAGGACGTCCAGGGAAACCTCATCACGAGTTCCCGAAGTGTTCCTAGAACCTTGACTTGCACCAGGGGTGTAATACTTTCCTGGAGATGACCAATCGTCCTCATCGTCATCATCATCGTCTTTTGGTGAAGACTGACGGAGTGCCTTCTAACTTGTCGCTTTCTTGGGAGTTAAATTTTCTTTGAATACAACATAGATACTTTCTTCCAACTTTAGAGTCCTTTTGTTGAAGACTCTATAGGTTTTGGTCTGAGAGGAGTACCCAAGGAATATGCCTTCAACACTTCTTGGATCAAACTTCCCAAGATTATCTTTCCCGTTGTCATGGACGAAATATTTGCACACGAAAGTTCTGAGATGTGGAATGTTTGGCTTTCGTTTATTGAGAAACTCATAAGACGTCTTTTTGATCAAAGGACGGATCATAACATGATTGAGAATGTATGCAACTGTGACAATGACGTCAGCCGATAAATGCTTGGGGAAGTCACTTGCCAACATCATCGTCCTTGCCATATCTTTCATCGTCCTATTCTTCCTTTCCACAACACCATTTTGCTAAGGATTTCGCGGGGTTGAGAAGTTGTGGGAGACACCCTTTTGCTCACAAAAGTTCAGGAACTACGAGTTTTCAAACTCCGTCACATGATCTGACCTTATAGTTTTCAAATGCGTCACAAGTGCAACTTCTACTTGTTTGATGAAAATCTTGCACATCTTAAAAGCATCGGCTTTGCCAACCATGAAAAGAACCCAGGTGAATCGAGAAAAATCATCTACAATAACGTACACGTACCTCTTTCCACAATAGCTCTTCGTCATTCTTTGATTTGAAGGATGTTCTTGTTTGCTTCCCTTTAATGCAGGGTTCACATGCTAAGCCCAGCGACATCGATGCCAAAGCTCAACGTCCTCAAAAGAAACATACAAGCACATATTTGAATGGTGCTCGAACTCTTTGTTAAGGACGTAAACATTATTTTCTCAAAGTCCTTTGAGTAGAATCTTGTTGGTCTTCTTGTTGATGATTAGGCATTCTTGAGAGTCAAATGTGACTAAGTTATTTCCTCTGTCACACATTTGAGAGACACTCAAGATATTAAAGCCTAAGTCCTCAATTAGATTAACATTTGAGACTCTTGTGGACTTGTTCAACTTTGCAATGTCAGTCCCTTTGATCTTCCCCTTGCCCTTGTTCCCAAAGGAGACAATCCCTCCCTTGGTGTTTGCCATGATAGAAGTGAGATGGATCTTGCTTCCAGTCAAATGATTTGAATATTAGTTCAAATCCTACTTGTAAGAGAACGTTAGTTTTTGGCGACCCAGACAAGGTGCTCCTTACTTGGTTCATGACAATAAACTAGTTCTCTCCTAGGCAAATGGTCACACAGCTTCACATCGTTAGACTTTTTAGCATGCTTTCTTGTAGAGTTCTTAGTATCATGAGGCACACTAGCATGTGTTGAAGGGTTTCTTGAACAAATAAATTTGTATTCAAGACCCCGCTGAGTATAGCGAAGTCAGGATCATCCACGGGAGTGAGAATAGTGTTGAGAATAGTCGAAAAACTACGAAAAGCAAGGAAACACAAACAGAACAACTCAGGATCGACCTGAGGAGGGTCGATCTCGTCCCTTAGGGGGTCGTTCCTGAGAGCAAAACAAACACGAACACACGCCAAACACTAGCAAATGCTCGAACACGACGGAGGGAGTCGGGATCAAAGTAAAGACACGAATTTCAATCAATATAAAAGGCAAATTCCAGGGCTAGGGCTACCACAACAACAACCATACATGCTTTCAACAAGAATTCACAACTATTATGCAATCTAGATCATGGAAAAGTTAACTTTCGCAAACAATTCAAGCCATTCAATCAACTTTCGCAAATCAAACAACTTTCTATCTATCCTTCAACCTAGGAATATCAACTTTCGCAAATAATCCTATTAGTTCTAATCAGGCAACTAACTTTTCACTTTCGCTATAGTCAATTACAAGATATGCCTCAACTTTCATCAAGGAAGCACAAGATAGATAAATATGATCATCAACCATTCAATTCATGAATTCAAGTTTTAAACATGCATGATTGTGCTGGGTTTTAACCCAACCCTAGAATTTAAGAGGACTACTCACACATGGAAAGAAGAGACAGGGAATAAGAGGAAGACATGATCCAAACCAAACTAAAATTCAAATTAAACAAAGGACAAATCTTACAAAAGTCTCCAACTTGTTCTCCAAGTCACCTTCTAGCTCTCCTAATGTTGAATGTTCCCCCCCCCCCCCCCAAAGGATAAATGATGAAAACTTAAGGTTTCAACCTCCTTTTATAGAAAAAAAAGGAGTCCTAATCTAACTAGGAAACACAAAGACATAACCTTCCTTAAATACAAATTAGGAAATCTTGCAATATCTTCGGAATAAAGGAGAGTCGGTGCACAAGATCGACCCAAATAGGGTCGTGGACGACCCACTCAGGGTCGGTTCTGAGAGCTTATATTTCAATCTCTTCAAATTCCTTCACTTGATTCATGCACGACCAGCCCTAGCTCGATTTTTGGGTCGGTCTCTTCACTTCTCCTCTTGATTTTGCTCCTCTTGCCTCTTCTCCTTAGCTCATCTACTTGACATCTTCCTCCTAGTTTGTCCTTGCTTTCTTGGCCATTGCTCCAAACTCTTCTTCAAGATCCAAAATACCTACAAAACGACACAAAAATGCGTAGTTTCTGAATCTCAAGAAAATACGACAACTCATGCAAAAAGACACAAAAACACAAGACTCAAGCATGAAAAACAACTTAAACCAACCTATCTAGACCCTAAAAATCCTACCTAAAATGCGGACATCAGCATGCATCCTATCAAAAGATTTTGTGTTCTTAGACTTAGCAGGTTTCTTTTGATTCATGCCTTTTTGCACTTTTGGACGTCTTCCTCAAGCTTAGAACATTCATATGTAGAGTGTCCCTGTTTTCCACAATGTGAACACGTCTTATAGTACTCACCAAGATAGTATTTAGGGTTAGACGTTTGAATTTTGTTTTTCTTCTTTACTTTGGGTTATAGACTTTTTATTCTTCACCCTTTGCAATCTTGACATAAATCTTGTGGCTCTTAGAGTTTGTGTAGTAGTCCTTGTGACCAGAACTACCACTTTCCAGGACATGAATTATTTCCTCAAGATTTCTAGTCTTTTGTTTTTCAAGTTACAGTTCAGTTGGTTTCCTAACCTGGAAATCACTGGGCATGGAGTCCTTAACACTTGAGGAACGGTTGTAGCCAAGTCCCTTTCTAGCAGGAACGAACAAGACTGGCTTGACCGTTTCTGTAGAAGGAGTCTTGCCTCGAACCTTTATCTCGTCCCTAAGATTAGCATTCTCAGATTTTAGGCATGCAAGTTCAGATTTTAGGGACTTAGTCAAGTTTTGTGAGGACTCTAGTTCATATGACAACTTAGAGAAATTTTCAAAATCTTAGTCAACGCTCTCAGACTCTTTATCTAGCGTCTCTAATTTCTCTTTCATTTCAACATTTTCTTGTAAGACTCTGGCTAGCATTTTAATAAGATGAGGCTTAGAATAACCAACAATGGACTTTAAAATAGTTTCTTGAGTTACCTCTTCATTAGCGTCTTCTGAAGCTTCCTTTAAGTCATCCCAATGGCCATAAGACATGTGATCGGTCCGGATCGGAGGGTCTCAAAATTTAAATTTATAACTGAACCTAGTTGAAGTATAAGGTAGGGTGTCGAACACTCGGGAGTTCGTTCGTTGAGTGCACCAAAAAGACTTAAAAAGGGAAAATAAAGGTTAAAAACAAGGAAAATCAAAGGAAACCACTCGGGACCGACATGGTCACTTCGGCCCGAGATGGATCGACGAAGATTTATATGGGACCGACACTGATGTAAGTCGGGCCCGAGGTCTGGGAAAGTCGAACTTGGCAAAAATGGAGAGATAGATCTTGGGATTTTAGGTTCCTTCTCTAACTAGATGTGGGTAATTCCACCCCAATTCAGCCAATAAGTGTTGATCCTCGTGAGATCGAGTTTGTCCGCCTCGGCCCCGCCACTTCTACACATCGACCCTAGGGAATTTTACCTCCCTTTCGATGCAAGGTCAAGTGATGGAAATCGATCGCTTCCGTTCACTCTTGCCAATCACAAGCCCTTGATCCCTTGCTTCCACAAGAGATTGTAGCTCTATGTAGAGTGGGTTCCTAGATCAAGCACTTAAGGCTATGAAATTGGGGGTTCAAACCCAAACCTAGCTAGAGGTTTCCCCCATAGCCCAGGACCAATGGAATCTACTCCATAAGGCTAGAGTAACAAGCAAATAACAAGGCAAACAAGTCTCAATCATCCAAATCAAAGCAAAGCCAAATTTCATTCAAATCAAAGGGAAATCACAAGATCCAAATCCAAATCCACAATTTGCAAATCAAAACAAGTTCAAACTCACAATTCTTCCCTAGATCTAGCTTTCCTCCACCGATTTTCGCCTTCTTCTCCTCTCCTTTCCTTCTCCTTGCTCTCCAAGTCTTCCTTGAGCCTTTGAGAGTGATTAGATGTGTGTAATGAGTGATAATCCTCTAATTGTCTTCTCTCCTTTTAATTAGGGGCCAAGAATATCCCAAAATGGAAGAGGGGCAAAAGTGGTACATCAAATTTGTATGCCTTGATGCCCAATCCACAATTCCGCCGACTTGGACCGACACGCGTGTTCCTCGGGCCCGACTTGCCAAACCACGGTCCGGGTCTCCATGAGTCGATCTCGGGCCTGAGTTGCTGGGCAACTCGGTCCTGGCATCGGTCCACTCTTCTTCTTGGCTTTTCTTGAGCTCCTCTTCATTGATCGCTCGGCTCTTCCGCTCCTTTGTGCTCGTGCCTTGCTCCTCCTTGGGGGCTCCTTCCAAAACCTCCTCTAATCACGCCAATTGACCTACAAAATGCACCAAATTCGCATAGTCTCCGAATCTCGTAGAAAATCAGAATCTAAGCTAAGAAGGAACAAAACTAACAAGAAAAGGAACAAAAGACACATATTTACAAGGGAAATTAACCTCTAAAACACCACCAAAATGAGAGACATCAAAATACCCCATACTTAAACTTGCTTGTCCTCAAGCAATAACAATGTAAGCAAGACCGAAACATAATCTTCAAGTAAAGCCTCATATGAAAATCAATCAAGTACAAGTGATAGATATTCAAGCAAGATTACATCATCACACATGATCAAGTGTTCATAGGAATGAAGTTTGTTGCAACCAAGCCTCACTTTAGGGATATGAAAATGTGTATCACTCATCATGTGTTTAGGTATAACAATGAACACTCAAACTCAAATATCATGCAAGTAAAGACTTTACTATTGAAGCTAATATCACCAATTCCTCCACCTAGAGATGCCTATTACAATGTACATAAAGAATATGAACTTGGCTCAATGGAGGTCCTCAAAGAGGTTCCATTCGGCCGGGTTGTAATGGGGATTTTGGTATTTCTCAAGGTAGGAATCATTTTGGTCTTGTGGTGCTTACAATGGGGATTGAACTTCCTAATCTCTCACCAACTTCACCAAATTATTCCACTTTCAACTTCACTCATTCAAAAGACTTTGAATTTTCTCTTCTCTCAACCCATACTTTCACTTAACATTCCACTTCATCTTTGCACTTAGACTTTTTGTTGGATTTTTCACTTTTTTTGCACTGGACCAACTTGCACTACACGTCGGGCCCGATGTCACTTTGAACTCGGTCGGGACCCTTTTTTTCTCACTTAAGCTCTTTGCTTTCGATCCACTTCTTTTTTTTTCCAAATTTTCTTTCATTTCTTTTCACTTTTGCTCAACAAAGATGCACTACCCACATGATTTATAACTTCATTCTTTGCCCTTCACCAAAGAGAACCTCAACTCTTCAAATACATTCCCAAAACCTCTCACTAAAGTCCAATCCCGTAAGAGTCAAGTCATATAGGCTAAGAGTCATATTTTTGAGGAGTTTCAAACAAAGGCTAAGGCTAAAACGGATCTACAAACAACGGTTTATCTTCAAGGTAGGATATGGAACATTTTATGACTCAAAAAATAAAGTTCAAATCAATGCGACCAAGCATAGAACAAATCTCATATTGGTCTTGGAAAATAGATAAACACCGCAATAGCAAGTTTTACTAAGCATGCATGAGCTAATCACACAAGGAACATGAGGGATATGCAATCATGAACAAGCATCCATAAAATGGCCAAAAATCATCTCACAAGGTTCACTCATACTTAGTTGCATAAGAAACTCATCCTAGAACTCATGTGCTCAATAAAAACAAGCAAGATATCACATCACATCAAAAGCAACATCATTTAGAGGCTAAACTATCCAAAAATATTCAAAGGAATTTACATGCTCACATCATCATTAGCCTTCTTTGGACATCTAAGATGGGAATTCCTAGTCCAAAAACAAAATCTTTTTGTTCTTTTTCAACACAATTTTTCAAATTTTTATGGATTTTTGCAAAAATTTGCTCAAAACAAAACCAACTCATCCATTCAAACCAAATCAAACTCAATCATCATTCATGAAACATACCATGCCACTATCCAAAAGTAAACATCCCAAAACAACTAGGAAACAAACACATGAAACTATGAGCAATTATCCCCCACCTCATACTTAGAATTTTGATGTCCTCATCAAAACAAAGAGATCAAAACTCAAAATAAAACAGAAGAGAATTAGAAAAGCTCACAATTTCTTATTCTTGCTTGGCATGTCTAGATTTAGTTGGAAGGACGCCCTCGGCGACTTCCTCTTTGGAGCCTTGCATGTCTTTCCCGCTCGTACACTTGAGCTTGGTAGGGATCTTGGTTTGGTGGTTGGAGTTGAGGTGTAGGGTGCGTCCATGGATCCTCTCGGGAGGGATAATTCCCGACCATCCAATCGTTGAAGCTCTCTTGGACTTGCCACCTTTGGTTCTCCACCGTCCTTAGATCGTCCACTTCACGCCTAGTGTAGGCGAGATTCCGGTTCATCTCCTCTTGTTGAGCATGGAAGACTTCTTGTTGTTGGAAAAGTTGTTGTTGTTGTAGAAACATTTGGTGTTGTTGAAGGTTGAGTTGATGGGCTTCTTGAAGCATGCTTGATTGTT
Source organism: Polygonum aviculare (assembly GCA_934048045.1). NCBI lineage: Eukaryota > Viridiplantae > Streptophyta > Magnoliopsida > Caryophyllales > Polygonaceae > Polygonum > Polygonum aviculare. The sequence continues at coordinate 16,377,234 of OW204024.1, forward strand.
GGAGTTGAAGGTGAGCCATTTGGTTGGCTAGAAATGTCATGTCCACCGGTTGTTGAAGCTCGGGGAAGACCATTCATGGCCTATACCATTAGGCATAACCTTCATATCCTCCATAATGTGGTTGCTCTTGCCTAGCTCCGCTCCCTTCACCTCTCTCAAAATGACTCGGGACCGACTCGGGAAGAAAGGCATCGGACCGACGTTGTTGGAAGTCGGGCCCGAGGTGCCTTGCATCTCGGGCCAGTAGTGTTGGAGCATGATCTCTTGCTCGGAGGTTGGCTAGCAAACCTCTTCATCTTCTTTCGGAGGCGTGTCAACATCCATTGCCTCTCTTCTAGCAAACTCAAACTTGTTGGGCTCTTCGTCGGTACCTAGAGAGGATCGGGGAGTGGAAAAGCGAATGTGTTGAGCTCGACGTCGACACTCCCTTGTCCCTTCCGGTTCACCAAATGGGTTCTCCTTCCAGGCCCAAACTTGGAACCAATTGTAGTAGCTTGCAAGGTCGAAGAGCTTGGGCCCCAAAGGAATAGCCACTTTGTCAAAGTTTGAATGAGGTGCTAGATGGGTGGTGAGGTCGGTGATGACGTTTTCTTTGATGATGTTGGCCTTTTTGAAGTACTTGAGGTTCATGTACTCCACTCCGTTCGGTGCCGGTGTGTACTTGGATAGATCAACCTCGAGACAACTAGCTAAGCGAGCTATCATCTCACCGAAGTAAATCCACGAGGAGCTTTGGAAGTCTCTAACCATTTTGACCCATTCCTATGTGAGGTTCAATGGTTTGTCGGTTTGGAATGGCATCTCATAGAGCAACATAGCTTCTTCCTTCATGGGCTTACTTAGCTCGTGGCGCGCAAAGATGGCGCACCCCAAGACATGAATCATGACCCGGAAGAGAGGACTAGCAATCTCATTTGTAGAAGCTCCTTTCCTCATCTCATTCCTCCCCGCTACATGCCTCCATAGGTAGTTCACCTTCCCATTGTCCACGCAAGCTTCCTCTCTTGGAAAAAGGAACCCGAGATAGTGCGCCAAGTTCCGAAGAGTAAGCTCTTGTGTCTCATTGCCCAATTGGAAGGTGATGATGCCTTCATTGTCCTCCACGTCTTCATATCTGCAATTGAACGTGGCTATGAACTCCGATGTCAAGGCGGGATAGTGTGGGTTATCCCACCTCAACATCACATCAAGTCCTATGTAAGAGTAGCAACGGGAGAGAGCTACATCCATCCCCATCTTCCTTATAGACTCCCATTCTAGCCACCTTGTATGGTGAGCTAACTCCATGTACCGAGTAGACCTCTCGGCTACATCATCATCATCAAGTCTCACATCATCCATCTTTGGTGCTTTCTTTGACTTCTTCGACTTCTTAGAGGGCCTTTCCATGTGAGAAGAAGATGCACGGGTTTCCATAGTACCTACACACACTCAAAGCAAAAGTCTACAAGATAAGATCCATACAACCTCAACAATCTCACACATATCTACAACTCACAACCTATCACACATGGATACCCCATACTTAGCCTCTAAACATCAATCTCACAAAATCCAACATGTATGAACAAAGGATCACAAAACAATGGTCAAGCTAATAGATATATCATGATGATCAAGCTATAACCAACAATCAAACTCATGAATCCTAATGTCAACACAAGAGAAAGACTAATAGAACAAGGATCGACACACTCTAGACGTCGGGCCCGAGGTGCTCTACCTCGGTCCGAAGTGATGGACCGACTCTCTATGTCGGGCCCGAGGTACCTGGGTATCTCGGTCCTCTTCTAAGCTCGTCTTCTCAAACAAGTTCACCCAAAATCAATCTATCATGCTCCTAAAATCCAATTTCAACCATCCATCATCACTAATCGAAGTTCTAAAGGGATTCAATCATGCTTACTCAACAAATTAAGAGCAATTTCACTATTCATGCAAATCCACCATTGATGCTCAAGCTTCAATCTCAATCAAACATGGCAATACTCAATTCAAGCAACATAAGCACATGATTCTCAAAGAAATACATAGGAATCGAGTTTCACATACCAAAATTGAAGAGATTAAGACTTCTTAGCAATCAATATACTTAGAACCCAAATTTCTTCACTTGGGTCAAGAGGTGGGATGAAGAACAATGGAAATCTTGGGATTTTCTCTTTGGATTTGATGTTGGGGGAAGGTTTGGGGTGTTGGATTGAGATGTTTTAGGGCAAGTGAGGGTGGATCGAGTGTGATGGAGGAGGGGGCCGATTTTGGGTTTTGATGAAGGAGATGGGTATTTTTGGGGTGGTGGTTATGAGGGTGATGGTAGGTAGGTAAGGGAAAGAGGCTTTAAATGGGAATGAAACCAAATCTAGGTCAAAGGGGTAAAATTGAGATTTTCTACAACTCTTGACCAAAATTGACCGAGTTGCTGGACCGAGTCACCCAAGTCAGGCCCAAGTTGCTGGGTACCTCGACCGGGTTTGGTTCGACCTCCAAAAATTACCTCATCTAAGCTCCTTCTTTTCCCATAAATCCTTTTATTATTTTCACCATTACCTCTACTCAATCATGAAGCACAAATAACACCACTAATCCACAAAAGTACATGCTAGGGAAAGATTAGAGAAAGTCTAAGCTAAGCTAAGAAAATCAAACTAAAATTACGAAAATAAACCTACTAGGCTCGGGTTGCCTCCCGAGAAGCGCTTGTTTAAAGTCATTAGCTTGACTTCTAACCTCAACCTTCATGGTGGATGAAAGATGGTGAATTGGTCACCATAGTCATGTCCATTGCCATTGCCTTCATAGCCGTAGAACCACCACTTGTGGTTGATGTAAGCATGGCCCTCCAACTCTCTTTCACCTTTCTCCTCTAAAGCATAGGCTTGTATCTCTTGCACTTTCTCATCTTGATCCTTCTTCCCTACATCACAAACATCTAAAGAATTTCTAGGAGATTCAATAACATTATAGCTCACATCTCCTTTCAAATCACTTAGACATATGTAACTATCTCCTAAATCCTCTTTTAGATCACTCAAGCAAATATAAGAATCTCCAACATCAAAAGGATATGAGTAAGGATACTCTTCTTTGCTCCTTGGACTATCATTGCTTCTTGACTCTTCTTGATGCTCAAATTGATCCACTAACTCTCTCTCTTGAACTTGGGCATTGATCCTTTCAAATCCTTTCATTGCTCCTCAAAGGTACCTCCTCTTTTGTGGCTTCCACTTCCTCTCTTTTCCTCTTGGCATTCTCTTCCAATTTCAAAATTGCCAAGGCATCCGGCTCATTCAAAGCCTTGTTGAAGTGAAACTCAACCTTGTCTTCTCCGATTTCAAAGGACACCTTTCCATTCTTCACATCAAATTTTACTCCCGCCGTCGCTAAGAACGGCCTTCCTAGAATGATAGGAACAAAAGGATCTTCCTTCATGTCAAGAATCACAAAGTCATCGGGAACGAAATATTTCCCCACTCTAACCGGGACATCATCCAAAATTCCCGTGGCTTTTGTGGTAGAGCCGTCGGCCATAGTGAGAGACATGTCAACCGGCTCAATCTCACCAATGTTTGCCCTTCTCCAAATACTCATAGGCATAACCGACACACTTGCTCCGAGGTCGCATAGAGCTTGAAAACTTTGGGACCATATGCCAACTGTTATAGCAAATCTCCCCGGGTCTCCCAACTTTTGAGGTAGCTCCAAAATCTTCACCTCATCTTGCATCTCTACTATGGACCTCTTCTTGCTCAAGATCTCTCTCAAAAACTTAGCATATGAAGGCATCTCATTCAAAGCATCGGTGAATGGGATCGTTATGTTCAACCCTTGCAAAAGCTTTAAGAACCTCTTGAACTTGCCTTCTACAACATCCTTGGGCTTCTTTGATGGGTAAGGAAGAGTTGTGCCGCCTTGATTCTTATTGGGATCGACCTCCTTGGACCGCATCGGCTCATCCACATTATTCTCTGCTCGGACCGATGTTGGCTCCACGTCGGGCCCGATGTTCTTGTCCTCGGTCTGGGGGTAGAGTAATGACTGGGGTGTCGGACTAGCGTCAGGGCATGTCGGGCCCGATACCCTCTCTTCCTCGGTCTTAGGCAGGGGACCTCCTCTGGCTTCTGGCTCGATGTCTTGGCACGTCGGGCCCGATTTGCTGGGTAACTCGGTCCGACTCTCTTCTCTTGTTCTTGGCACACTTGGCTCGGGTAGGTTCCAACCACTGCTCAACCCAATAGCTCGGACTTCATTTTGATTTTGTGGGGCACGGGGATTCTCCTTGGGTCGGCCCGGGAGTCTCCCATCTTCTCTAGGAAGTCGAGTAAAAACTTGAGCAAATTAGTTGTCAACTTGCCTTCTCCATACACCAAACTCTCTAAATTGAGTGCCCATATCATCGACTCGCCTCTCAACATTATTGATTTTTGTTTTCACTTCTTGGAACTCGCCTTTCAACTCATTCACCCATTGTGGAGTTTGTTGATCATAAAACCCCGGAGGTCGGTATGGTGGTGTTTGGGCCCTTGGCTCATTTTGGTTGTATTTGTTGTTGTAGCCGTTGGCTTGGCCATGGTTCCACCGTCCATTTCGTCCATTGCCTCCATTGTTGAAGTTTCCTCCATTGTTAAAGTTGCCTCTTCCTCCATAATTCCCTTGAACAAAATGTGCCTCCTCAATTTGCTCGGCCAAGCGAACTTGGCTCTTGTTGGGACACTCTTGTGCAGCATGTTTGAGAGATCCACACTCTTCACAAGCTCGTGTGGTTTGCTTGAAATGATTCACTTGCCTTCTCAACTTGGTCACCTCACTCTCAAGGAATTGGAGCCTCACATCCTTGTCAATCTCCTCACTCTTCGGATCACAGAGCTTTCTTGTACCATCTCCTTGGACTCTTAACTCCTTGTTTGCTTGGCTCACCCCGTACATGGCTTCATAGTCGGAGAGTTTATCAAGTAACTCCCAGTTTGCTCCGGGGTCAAGTCTATAAATCCACAATCGGTGTGGAGATTTAGCTTGTCCTTGGTGGCGGGGTTGATTCCTTGGAAAAAGATGTCTTGGAGAACATATGGTTGTTGCCCATGGGTTGGACATTGGCGCAACATCTCCTTGAACCGATCCCAAGCCTCAAAGAGTTGCTCGTTTGATCCTTGTTGGAAACGTGCTATCTTCCTCCGAAGCTCTGTTGTTTTTATTGGTGGGAAGAACTTCATCAAGAACGCCTCGTTGAGAGCTTGCCATGTCGTGATCGACCTAGGGGCTTGGCTTCCGAGCCAATGTGCCGCCTTGCCCCCTAGCGACCATTTGAAAGCCTTGAGTAGCACATACTCTAGCGTCTCTTCATCCGTCGAGATAGTCTCACACATATCCTTGAATCGCTTCACATGCTTAATCGGACACTCTTGAGGTCGCCCCTGGAATTGGTCCCTCTTGATAAGTGATATGAATTGAGTCTTGATCTCAAAGTTCTTGGAAACCTCCGGTAAGACGATGGCCGGCTCCAGCACCTTCAACTCCGGATGCATGTATTGGCGTGCATTCAGGGGTTGAGCATTAAGTTGAGCCTCTAGCCTCAATCTTTGCTCACACTCTCTCCTTGCATCGGCGTCTCGGTTTTCAATCTCAAGTTACATACGAGCCATGTTGGCCCTCATTCTAGCAACCTCATCATCATGTTGTACTTGGTTCTCCATTCTCTTCTTCTTTCGGGCCTTTTTGATGATGCTCTCCGGATCACTTAGTAGCTCAAACTCAAGTGTTCCTCGAGTAGAGCGAGCTTGCATAAACCTATAAGCAAAGACACAAACAAAACCAAATCAAAACAAACAAGGGGTTTGGGCTAATCCCTCACCCAAATCACTACAAAATCAAAAGACTCAACAAAAGCGGTACCTCAAGCAATAAGAACTCCCCGGCAACGGCGCCAAAATTCTAACCGGTCCGGATCGGAGGGTCACAAAATTTAAATTTATAACCGAACCTAGTTGAAGTATAAGGTAGGGTGTCGAACACTCGGGAGTTCGTTCGTTGAGTGCACCAAAAAGACTTAAAAAGGGAAAATAAAGGTTAAAAACAAGGAAAATCAAAGGGAACCACTCGGGACCGACATGGTCACTTCGGCCCGAGATGGATCGACGAAGATTTGTACGGGACCGACACTGATGTAAGTCGGGCCCGAGGTCTGGGGAAGTCGAACTTGGCAAAAATGGAGAGATAGGTCTTGGGATTTTGGGTTCCTTCTCTAACTAGATGTGGGTAATTCCACCCCAATTCAGCCAATAAGTGTTGATCCTCGTGAGATCGAGGTTGTCTGCCTCGGCCCCGCCACTTCTACACATCGATCCTAGGGAATTTTACCTCCCTTTCGATGCAAGGTCAAGTGATGGCGATCAATCGCTTCCGTTCACTCTTGCCAATCACAAGCCCTTGATCCCTTGCTTCCACAAGAGATTATAGCTCTATGTAGAGTGGGTTCCTAGATCAAGTACTTAAGGCTATGGAATTGAGGGTTCAAACCCAAACCTAGCTAGAGGTTTCCCCCATAGCCCAAGACCAATGGAATCTACTCCATAAGGCTAGAGTAACAAGAAATCAAATAACAAGGAAAACAAGTCTCAATCATCCAAATCAAAGCAAAGCCAAATTTCATTCAAATCAAAGGGAAATCACAAGATCCAAATCCAAATCCACAATTTGCAAATCAAAACAATTTCAAACTCACAATTCTTCCCTAGATCTAGGTTTCCTCCACCGATTTTCTCCTTCTTCTCCTCTCCTTTCCTTCTCCTTGCTCTCCAAGTCTTCCTTGAGCAATTGAGAGTGATTAGATGTGTGTAATGAGTGATAATCCTCTAATTGTCTTCTCTCCTTTTAATTAGGTGCCAAGAATATCCCAAAATGGAAGAGGGGCAAAAGTGGTAGATCATATTTGTATGCCTTGATGCCCAATCCACAATTCCGCCGACTTGGACCGACACGCGTGTTCCTCAGGCCCGACTTGCCAAACCACGGTCCGGGTCTCCATGAGTCGATCTCGGGCCCAAGTTGTTGGGCAACTCGGTCCTGGCATCGGTCCACTCTTCTTCTTGGCTTTTCTTGAGCTCCTCTTCATTGATCGCTCGGCTCTTCCGCTCCTTTGTGCTCGTGCCTTGCTCCTCCTTGGGGAATCCTTCCAAAACCTCCTTTAATCACGCCAATTCACCTACAAAATGCACCAAATTTGCATAGTCTCCGAATCTCGTAGAAAATCGGAATCTAAGCTAAGAAGGAACAAAACTAACAAGAAAAGGAACAAAAGACACATATTTACAAGGGAAATTAACCTCTAAAACACCACCAAAATGAGAGACATCAACATGTGTTTGGGGAACTCCAGTCTTCATGCTCGCTCTCAATGTCGTCCCATACAACAAAGTAAGCCTTCTTTCCATTATCTTTTAAAATCCCTCCAGAATAACAGTTATTTGCAAAGTGACCCTTTTTGTTTCATTTAAAACAAGTCACATCTTTCATCTCTTGTTCCGTCACTCGATTAGAACTCTTGCCTATGGTGGCTATGAAGTTTTTCTTCAACTTTCCTTTCTTCATCATGGAGTGGAAGGCCTTGGTCATAAGGACTAGATCATCGTCTTCTCCACCTTCATCATCTGACACGGGAACTTGTCGCTTAGCTTCTTTTTCATTTAAACAAGCCTCTATCTTTATAGCAATTCCCTTCTCTATGACATCAGCCTTATCCTTATCCTTTCTTCTTTCATACTACTTGAGCTTCCCATAGACTTCGCTCATGGGAAGTCCTTTGTTTGCTAGATTTTCTTTGAAGGTCATCTTATCAAAGTTCCATTCTCCAGTGAGTCCATCTATCAACACTTGACTTTTCATCCTTTGAGTGATTTCAGTTTCAGAATTCCCTTAGTTGGTCATCTTGCCACACAGTTGATAGCAAAGAAGATGGCGATACTCCACAAGATGTCGAAGATCTTTTGACGACTCCAATTCAAGGTCCGATTACAAGAAGTCGAGCCAAGAAGATCATGAGAGGGACAACCTTGGCCCTTGAGTGTTTATCTTCGAGGCTTGAAGAGAGTTCCAAGAAGAAGCCGGTAATGTTGCTTGAAAGTCGGGGAAACGAAGCCATCGTCAACCAAGAAGACTCCCATGATCGACCCCCCCAAGGGTCGAGATCGACCCCCCAGGGGTCGAGCCAGGATAAGCCAAATTCACCCTCTCAGGATCGACCCTAACAGGGTCGAGATCGACCACCCCCCTTGGGTCGATCCCGAGACGCGGACGAGCCGGATCGACGGGCTTTCTTTATTTCGTTAATTTGGAAACTCTTATCTTGTATTTATCTTTATTTTAGGATAGATATGAGGGAACCCTAGATACTATAAATTGGTTTAACTCTGCGTCTTTTATTTTTTAGCGTATTTTGAGAAGAGAACAGAGTTCTCTTCCTGCGCCCCTTTGAAACCTTTGTTGTTTGGATTGATTTGAATCAAGAGTTGTTGATTTGGTTTGCAATTGCCTTCGTTCTTGTTCTTGTTTGTGTGTGCATCTGAATCAATTGTGCGAGTTTTCTCAAGGATTGTCAAGACAAGCCTCGTCCAAAGCCTAGATCCTACAATCGCTTCCGAGGCCGACGATCTTCCCGGGTTGTCGTGCATCAAGTGGTACCAAGAGTCATCCGACTTTGAGTACGAGTTAAGTCATATAAATCCTTGTTTCTTACTTCGCAATTTGCAACTTTTGGTTCAAATCCTCCACTAGTTTGCCGTTAGGTGTTGTTCGCAGGGAAGAAGTTCGAACCCTAACCCATAAGGTCGATCTCGACCCTACCTTGGTCGTGCTCGACCCTCCTCTGCCCATTGCCGATCTTGTTCTTGCTACTTTTGGGGTTCGAAACCTAGGTTTTACTACCTTGCGAGTGTGTGCCATTCCTTTGATATCAATTTGCATTGCATAAGTTTAATTTGGAATTTTTATTGCACTTGTTGTCAATTGGAAGTTCCATAGAGTAAATTTGACTTGTTTGCATTGCTTAATGTCGAACTTAATGGCTACAATTTGCTTGTTTTCTCTTGCATCGTTTGTTTCATCCATTAGCTCCTAGTTAGTTTCATTGGTAGTTGCATTTAAAAAAAAAATCAAAATCCGAGTTAGTAACCGGTACACATCTTAGTAATTTGTGTTGAACAAAAAAAAACGCACCTTTCTACCCTAGCTAGTCGAGCATCCACATTGTTACTTACTTTGCTTGTTCGATTACTTGCATATTTGTTTTGGCTTGTAGTTCAATTTTTGCTTCGCTTACTTGTCTTGTTGAAGGAATTCGATTCTTTTGATAAACATTTGCATATTGTTAATTTGCTTGTGTTTTCATATTGATATCTCTTTCCTTACCTAACCTTGAGTGAAGCTTGCCTAGTCACCTAATTGAACTAAAACTTGTGAATTGTGATTAACAAAGAACAAGTTTTGGCTTAACTAGTTGCTCTAGTTGTTTACTCCTTGAACACTTTACTTGGGTATCTTGCTATCTTTGTAGGCATGTCGGACGACACGGCTAATTCTAAGACATCGGCTCTTGGTGTCTCTAAGGAGATTGCAGACTTTGTGGCTCGTGCCATAGAGGAGGGAATTGTTCGAAAGTATCCTCGCATTGCTAAGGTGGCAGAGGAACACCTTGAAGCTCGGTTCAAGACCATTGACCAACAATTTGAGGGCGTACGAAGTGACATCGCTGGGCTGTCACAAAAGTTCGATCATGTAGGAGAGCAATTGACGACTCTCACAAGTGCCTTGCTACCGGGGAAGCATAATGCGGATCGGTCACCAAGCTCTCTCCATCACCAATCTAGAGCCATGACCGAGAGCTCATCTCAAGCTCTACCGCTTTTACCACCATTGGAGCAACAAGTTTCTACACCAACACCCATGGCGTCACTTCCCTACGACTACAAGGGAAAGAATGTGATGATTGAGCATGAGCATCTACAAACGATTACATCATCATTGCCTCTTCTTCACATTGGCTCAACACCTTACCCTCAAGAGGCGAATCCAAAGTATGGGTACGTGTCTAACCAACAGTCCATACCTTTTTCTACTAACTCTTCGTTGCCTCGTGTGTCTACTTTTCGGAAACAGGTTCCCGAACAACAACACTACCAACAAGAGGGGACCTTCCCTAGGCAATACAGGAACGAGGAGGAGGAGATGGGCGATTGGGAAGCATTGCCACCCAATTGGCAAAACGCTTACCAAAGACCCGATGAGAACTTCTTTGGGGATGTGGACACGGTGGAACACCTACCAAGGCCCATTTACACCGACCGGAGAGTTGCCCACAACAACAACCAAGCGGCGCAAGCAGGGCGCCCAAGTGTGAAGATCAAGATTGAGAAATTTGATGGGGAGCTCGAACCGGATAAGTACTTGGAGTGGGAGCGAGACACCCACCATGTGCTTGATCATTTCGGCTATTCTGAAACCGAGAAGGTTGATGTGGTGACGTTCCACCTCACCGGACCAGCTCGTTCTTGGTGGTATCGCCAAAAGGACGAGAGGATGAGGCGAAGATGGCCACCAATTGAGACATGGAACCAGCTTAAGTACATCATGAAGAAGAAGTATGTGCCCGAGGCACACGTCGAGCACATGAGGTTGCGTGTAGCTACATGCAAGCAAGGGCTGAAAATGCCTAAACAATACTTCAATGAGCTTGAAGACTTGAGTTCTAAAGCTGGAATCCACCATACCCAACAATCTATAAGGACACAGTTCATGGCGGGCTTGAACCAAAACATTCGGGATGTAATGGAGATACAACAAATCAAGGATGTGCAAACCTTGGTTCATTCAGCCCAACTCTACTACAACCAACTCCAAAGGAGGAAGAAGGAGGCGTGGAGTTCCACAACACCACGTAGGTATGGATCTAATCCTAATTCTAATTCTTTTTTTCCTTCTAGCCCTTCCATGCAGCCTCGGGGAGTCTCCAACTCGCCGAAAACAAGCCAACCGTTGGCAACTCCTCGGCGCTAAGGACAAGCGAGGTGAAATGCTTCAAGTGCCAAGGGAGAGGCCACATTGCTCGTGATTGTAGGAACACAAAGGCCGTCGCATTTACCGCCCAAGGTTATGTGACCGATGAGGAGGAAGGTGAGGAGGCTCCACCACAAGTGGAGGAGGGACATGAGAGTGGAGAGCCATTAGTGGACGAGTACATACATCCGGAGGAGATGGAGCAAGCCTATTGCTACGTCAACCAACGTGTACTCACCATTAGGGAGGCTCCACGAGAGGACCAAAGAGAGAACATTTTCCATACAAGGTGTACGGTACGTAATCAATGCTTGAATATGATAATTGATAGTGGTAGTTGTTGCAATATTATCAATGCTAGAGTTGTAGACCACCTTCTATTACCGACTACACCTAGGGCCATTTCTTATGGCTTAAATGGAATTAATGATGCGGGATCTTCTAATCTTGTCACTCATACTTGCACCGTGCATATATCCATAGACTCTTATAATGATATTATTGTTTGTGATGTCACTAGTATGGATTGCACTCATATCTTGTTAGGTAGACCATGGCTTTTTGACAATAGAGTTATCTATGATGGTTACCTTAACACTTATGCTTTTAACCACAATGGGAGGAGACTCACTCTTCTACCCTTGAGTCCTCAACAAGTTTTGCAAGAACAGGTTCGTCGCAGCCAAGCTAGGGCGTTGGATGAGGCAAGACGCGCAAGCGAAGGGCAACATTCAACCACACTCGACGGCGAGCAACAAACCGACAAAGAGGACGGGCGTTTGAATAAGCAACTCGAGCAAGGGAGGCCTAATTCGGAGGAGCTTTCTAGCACTTCAAAGGTCTCACAACAAGAGAACAAGCGCCCACAAAAGAAAAACCAAGCGGGCATTCAAGGAAGAGTAGAGCACCGTTCGTCATACCAAGGAAACCACCCGGTGCCACTCTCAGGAACGACCCAAGGTGGGTCATGCACGACCCAAAATGGGTCGATCTCGACCCTAAAGGGGTCGAGCACGACCCTAAGGGGGTCGGTCCTGACCACTTCCCTATTGCCACCCTCAGGACCGACCATGGGAGGGTCGAACTCGACCTACAAGGGGTCGATCCTGAAGCAAGCGTCCCCTGTTTCCGGAAGTCCGAAGCCTCCCGATCGAGCCTACTACATACTCATTCAAATGGAGGTTAGTGTCCTAAACGTGGTCAATACGATTATTCCTAAATGTGTGCTAGATGTTCTTCAGGACTTTCAAGATATCATGCCCGAAGAGCTACCAAAAGGGCTTCCACCGATTCGAGGCATCGAGCACCAAATTGACCTAGTGCCGGGCGCTTCACTACCCAACCGTGCAGCCTATAGAGCAAGCCCCGAGGAGACAAACGAGCTGCAACGACAAATCAGGGAATTGATGGACAAAGGCTATGTGCGGGAGTCCATTAGTCCATGTGCCGTACCGGTCATACTTGTGCCCAAGAAGGATGGTAGCTGGCGTATGTGCGTTGATTGCCGAGCGATCAACCAAATCACAGTTAAGTATAGACATCATATCCCTCGTCTTGATGATATGCTTGATGAATTGTATGGTGCTTGTTTCTTTTCAAAGATTGATTTAAGGAGTGGGTATCATCAAATTCGCATGAAAGAGGGGGATGAATGGAAAAGTGCGTTTAAAACTAAGTATGGCTTATATGAATGGTTAGCTATGCCTTTTGGTCTTACAAATGCACCTAGTACTTTTATGAGGCTAATGAACCATGTGTTGAGAAAATACTTAGGGAAATTCGTAGTTGTCTACTTTGATGACATTCTTATCTATAGTAAAACCTTGGATGATCATGTAGAGAACTTGAGACATGTGTTAGAATGTTTAAGAAGTGAACAATTATTTGTTAACTTTAAGAAATGCTCTTTTTGTTCGGAATCTACCGTTTTCCTTGGTTTTGTGCTTTCCAGGAGAGGTCTTCAAGTAGACGAGTCAAAGGTGAAAGCGATCATGGAGTGGCCACAGCCCACAACACCCACGATGGTGAGATCGTTCTTGGGATTGGCGGGTTTCTATAGGAGGTTTGTGAAGGGGTTTAGCTACATAGCCGCGCCCTTACATGAACTTACTAAGAAGAACGCTAGTTTCATTTGGACGGTGGAGCATGAGAGAGCTTTCCAAGCTCTTAAGGGGAGTCTCACCAACGCATCACTTCTTCAACTTCCGGACTTCATGAAGACATTTGAGGTGGAAGTAGACGCATCCGGCCATGGCATTGGAGGCGTGTTGACGCAAGGAGGCAAACCCGTAGCTTACTTTAGTGAGAAATTGCACGGGGCCGAGCTCAACTATCCTACATACGACAAGGAACTCTTTGCCTTGATAAGGTGCCTCAAGACGTGGCAACATTATCTATGGCCCAAAGAGTTTGTCATCCATTCGGACCACGAGGCGTTGAAGTACCTCAAGAGCCAAGCAAGGTTGAACCGGAGGCATGCAAGATGGGTGGAGTTTATGGAAACCTTTCCATATGTGGTCAAGTACAAGAAGGGCAAGGATAACATCATCGCCGATGCCCTTTCAAGGAGGTATATCTTACTCTCTAGTTGTGATGCTAAGATACTTGGTTTTGCTTTGATTAAAGAATTGTATGCTAGCGATCCTTTCTTTGGTGACATATTTAATCAATGCATGACTAAGGGACCTTTCAATGCTTACTTTGTTGATGATGGATACTTGTTGAAAAGTGGGAAATTATGCATACCATTGTCTTCAATTCGTAGGCTTTTGACTAGAGAAGTGCATGAGAGTCATGGACATAGGGGAGTTGATAAAACTTTAAGTGGATTAAAGGAACATTACTTTTGGCCTAACATGAGTAGATATGTGCAGAAATTTGTCAAAAGTTGTGTTGTTTGTGTTAAAGCAAAGTCTAGATTGAACTCCTTTGGATTGTATCAACCTTTGTCTATTCCTAGTGCACCTTGGCATGATATTTCTATGGACTTCATTGTTGGTTTGCCTAGGACTAGAAAAGGTAGGGATAGCATTTTTGTGGTAGTGGACCGATTTTCTAAGATGGCTCATTTCATACCTTGTCATACTACCGATGATGCTTCTATGATTGCGGATTTGTTCTTTAAGGAAGTTGTTCGTTTGCATGGTGTGCCATTGTCTATTGTTTCTGACCGTGATGCAAAATTCTTGAGCTTCTTTTGGAAGTGTCTTTGGTGTAAGTTAGGTACAAGGTTACTTTTCTCCACGTCGTGCCACCCTCAAACGGATGGGCAAACTGAGGTCACAAATCGTACCCTTGGTTCTTTACTTAGAACTATGATTAAGACTAACCTTAAACGTTGGGAAGAAGTTTTGCCTTTTGTGGAATTTGCTTACAACAGGTCAATCCATTCTGCTACACAACGGACTCCTTTCGAGGTGGTGTATGGCCTCAACCCGACGACGCCAAGCGATATGGTGCCACGTCCTTACAAGAAGAAGCCAAGTGAGGATGCTTTGGATCGTGTTGCTTGGATCAAGCGGCTGCATGAGGATACTAGACGCCACTTGGAGAAGAATTCTGAAAGGTACAAAGCATTGGCGGATCGTGGAAGAAAGGAGATGCTATTTAAGGAGGGTGATCTCGTATGGGTTCACCTAAGGAAGGACAGGTTTCCACATGCTAGGAACAACAAGCTTAAGCCAAGAGGAGATGGACCCTTCCGGGTCAAGAGGAAGATGGGGCCAAATGCATATGAGTTGGAGTTGCCCGACTGTAACGCCCCGATTTTCTAACAAGGCGTTACTCGGTAGTAGGCCTCACGAGGCACTACCAAGCTAGTTTGACAACTGAACAACAGGATCTTGCAACGCGGGCACGGCGAGAAAACAAGAAAAACATCCAACTCGTATTTTATAAAAATGACAATTCAAGTAAAACATCATGATCCTAACTTATACAATCTCTTAGCAACAACAACACATTAATGTCAATAAAAGAAAACCATAGCAACAATGAACACTCGAATTTCTAGAACATATGCATCCCTACTCCGCATCACCATTCCGCCGAGGCTTGGTCATGACATCCTGAGATCACCTGAACTGAAAAATAGTGTCCCCGAAGGGTCAGGTCCTACTCTATCAAGCCAGAATAAACAAGGCAACTACAAGACGTTTCAAAACATTTTTCCTAAAGTCAACAACCAAAGGTCCACAAGCACACACACATAACTCTAGTCCATTCCTAAATCCAGTTAGTCACAATCAGTTCCAAAGTTCATATCTAGACAGTTAAATTACTACACCGACGACTACAATGTCCATCCTACGTTCAATGTTTCGGATTTGTCACCTTACATACCTGATGATGACTCCGACATCGAACCGAGGACAGTTCGACTTCAAGTGGAGGAGAATGATAGCAAAGAAGATGGCGATACTCCACAAGATGTCGAAGATCTTTTGACGACTCCAATTCAAGGTCCGATTACAAGAAGTCGAGCCAAGAAGATCATGAGAGGGACAACCTTAGCCCTTGAGTGTTTATCTTCGAGGCTTGAAGAGAGTTCCAAGAAGAAGCCGGTAATGTTGCTTGAAAGCCGGGGAAACGAAGCCATCGTCAACCAAGAAGACTCCCACGATCGACCCCCCCAAGGGTCGAGATCGACCCCCAAGGGGTCGAGCCAGGATGAGCCAAATTCACCCTCTCAGGATCGACCCTAACAGGGTCGAGATCGACCCCCCCCCTTGGGTCGATCCCGAGACGCGGACGAGCCGGATCGACTGGCTTTCTTTATTTCGTTAATTTGGAAACTCTTATCTTGTATTTATCTTTATTTTAGGATAGATATGAGGGAACCCTAGATACTATAAATTGGTTTAACTCTGCCTCTTTTATTTTTTAGCGTATTTTGAGAAGAGAACAGAGTTCACTTCCTGCGCCCCTTTAAAACCTTTGTTGTTTGGATTGATTTGAATCAAGAGTTGTTGATTTGGTTTGCAATTGCCTTCGTTCTTGTTCTTGTTCGTGTGTGCATCTGAATCAATTGTGCGAGTTTTCTCAAGGATTGTCAAGACAAGCCTCGTCCAAAGCCTAGATCCTACAATCGCTTCCGAGGCCGACGATCTTCCCGGGTTGTCGTGCATCAACAGTCCCACAAAACGGTAAGCATAATCAATGATGGCCTCATCCGGAAGCATATGGAAACAGAAAAATCACTTTTAGCAATCATCTGGCAGTCCTCCTTCATGTTAGAAGTCCCTACATGAAACTTCTTAATAGCGTCCTACTGTTCCTTAGTAGTCTTGAAGTTGCTCACACGGGTGGCGTTCCTCTCGCACATGGCGTTTTGCAAGTAACAATAGCCTTTGCGTTGGTTTCCATCAAATAGAATTTATCAGGTCCCCATGACTTCTCGTTTCCCCTTTTCTCCACAGGGACTTCAAAGTCGTCCTTGATGACTTGCCAGCACAGATAATTTCATCCTCTAAAAAACCATTGCATTCTGTCTTTCCAACGGTTATAGTTCCTATCAGTCAACCTTGAAGGCTTGGTGTGGCTGATTCCGGTTGGTTCCATGTCTGCCATCGTACTTGCAACAAATAAGAATCTAAAGCGCCTTCTCTGATACCACTTATTGGATTGGATTAGTAGTAAGAACTAAGGACTCTCTTTGGGAAAGCGTCCTTATGTAGCGGAATATATTTAGGCAGAGTCAAAGCAGGTAATACGTGAGTAACGACGACACCAAATTTATAGAGGAACCACACTAACACCAACTAGTCCTTATTTGGAGGACGCCCAATGGTAAAAGGGTCCTAGGATAGGTGATTCGCTCTATTTTGTATGGTTTAACTCTTAGTTTATAGGGCGTATATTGATAGCGTTTAGTTTAGATTTGAGCATTATTGTAATATCTAGGCCGAAGACACAAGAATTCAAGATTCAAGAGTTTTAAGGCGTTTTGAGTTGTCTGCGCTACACCACGTGCTTGCGAAGGCTATATCTTGAGCTACAGACGTCGGATTGTGCTGATTCCAAGACCATTAAAAAGATAACTTCAAGGGTTTCAATTCCGTTTTTTACACCAAAGTCCGATCCAAGCCTAAAACGGTCAAAACAGCCTCCGAAGTGACGCTAGTGGTTCTGTCCCGATACCGCGACCGCGGTGGCTGCCGAGACAACCTATTCTTTTCTGTTGCGAAAGCGCGGGCGCGGCGGAGGAACCGCGACCGCGGTGATGCTGGATCCGAAGCGGGCCGAAATCTTTCTATCTTATTTCCTTTTCTATCTTTTGCCTCTTTCCTTATTTATCTCGGGGAGCTTGTTCCTTGGGCTATATAAGGAGGAGTCTCCTTAGGTTTTAGATACATCCTACATTCTACCTTCTACCTTCTTCCTCAAATTAATTCTCTTTTAGTTTAGTTTTGGAGAGCTAGTCTCCTTGGGTTTGTTCAAGGGAGAAGCTCTGATGTATGAACTCGTGAGGTTTTAGTAATTGATTTCTATCCTTTGGTTAATATCTCTTCTCTTTGTGCTTAATTCCATGAGCTTTGCATGATTTTTTGAGCCTGACCAACTTGTTGAATTATCATTGTTCTATAGTCTGAATTGATTTGTTTCATTGTCTGTGTGAGCATCTCTTTTCTAGAAGACAACTTGATTCTAGGACCGTGGACTAGGATTAAGAGAGAGAATTGATTGTTTTATCTTGCAATTCACTCGTAGCTTGATTGTTTGATATTATATCCTGCATATCCTTGTTCTCTATGCTAATTCTAGGTTTAAGCGTCCTTGCCTAGGTTATAGAATTGCTTGGACCGTGGACTTGCGATTGTTAATGATCAGGATAGGAATTAACTATAGGTGTGAATGAAATCAATGGATGAATCTATGATCGAGTGATTGTTTCAGAGTAGATCTTTTGAATGAACCTGCCTCTTATCTTCTTGTTTATTTCTTTGTTATTTGTTTTCTAGTTTAGATTAGTTTCGATATCTCTTTGATTTCCCCCCATTCCTTTAGTTGATAATTATATTAATACTAGAAGCCATAGTTCTCTTGGGTTCGACCCCTTACTTGCATGCTATACTAGTTTGTTTGTTTGGGTTATTTATCTTTGATCTTGGCACGACGACTTTAGCCGAGTCAAATTTTGGCGCCGTTGCGAGGGAACTTAGGCTTCTTTCTAGTATTCATATTTTTATTGATTGTAAAAAAAAAAATCGGGCTAACATGCAGGTACTAGGTTCGAAAGAACGTTTTATGCTTGAACCGTGCCCGCGGGTGCGCAACCGCGGTCGCGTTTTGAATACAGGAACTCCCAATGTACAGGTACTAGATACCACGGTCGCGGTCCATAAACCGCGCCCGCGGTGGTGATGCAGTTGGTTTGAAAAAAAATAGAAGAAGAGAAAAAAAAAACGGAAAAAAAAAGAAAAAAAGGAAAAAAGAGAAAAAAAAGAGGACCTTTTGGTCCATTCTATATCTATATCTTTCATGGCCTAAAACATATACGGCCCCCTGAACTTGTGTAGATTAGTCATTTAGACACCTCACCTTTGATTTGGACTTATTGAACACTTATGCTTGTATATTCTATCCTATTGAGCACTTATACTTGTATATTCTATCCTATTGAGCACTTAATCGAAATCAGTAGCATTGAGTGTATTATACGAGCGATGACGTGTTAAAAATTGATGCCACGCCTAATGCCATGTGTATGCCACATATATAATAGCAACAACTTAACGTTTTTTTTAATGAATTACTGTATTAAGAGAAAAAACAAAATAAAACCATTTTTTTCCTTAATCGTCTCCTCCACGACTTCAAGATTTGAATTTTTCCCATGGAGAAACTGATGGGGAGAAGGTGGAGGTTGGTCCTGGATTGGGAGCCATCGATGAGGTGACAACCACAAGTGCGATAATGAGTGCAGGAGACTCGCCATGTATACAGATCGGAGACAAAATCGATGACGCTGCTGGACAACGGGCAAGCAAGTCATTGCTTGAAACTGTCGGGGAGCTTGTTCTAGTTTGTTGATCAAACCAAATTGTAAAAACCATCACCCTTGTCTTGAATTTGCTGACCAATTTTTTGTTTAATGTAATTTTCAAATTTAGCAATGAAAATAACTTCATTGAACTTTCCAGCAACCCCATTCATCAACACACACGCATCACTCAATCATCAATCTAATCAAGACTCCAACATATTCATCATTGCCTAAAACCATCTCCAAGAACTTAACTTGCTCAAAATAAGATCATCTCCCTTGAAGGACATGGTGTCGGGCTCAGTTGACCACTCAGAGGGCTTGTTCCTAGACGACACACAAGTGGGGCAGAGATTTGAGGCAAAAACCGACCAGATCCGGGAAGAAGAGGCTCGATCCGAGGGAATGGAGGCGGCGGGCGACCGACTAAGTCCTCACCGATGTAGCTATCTATTCCATTCTTTTCCATCATCTATCTTTCCACCTTCTATTTCTTTTCTTTCCATCCATCTGTGTAATTCCATTCTTTTGGCTATGTGTAAAAGCCTAAGTATGGGGGAGCTTTGTTCCCCCGAGAGTTCTCTTCTCCACGACTCGCGTTCAAGTATTTGTCCATCTTCCAAGAGACGAGCCAAGCTACGAAGGATACATTGCACATCCCCCGGTTCGAGAAGAAGTCAACAGTTCAAGTCTGCACGAAGACCGTGCCCGTGCCACACCAGCCGCGACCGCGGTTCCCATCCAGAAGTTGACAAATTCTCTCGGTGTTGATTCCGCGCCCACGCCAATTCCAACGCGCCCGCGGTTTGCCTCCAGAACGGTATTCCAAAGTTCCTTTTCTTCCATTCTCCTACCACATTTGAAGAGTTCTTCCATTCCACCTCTCTTCATCGTTTGTGAGTCTTCTGATTTCCTTCTTCCTTGCTTCTATCCTTTCTCTTTGCTTCATTTAGGACAATGAAGGATTTAAGTATGGGGGAAGGAGTACTCGCATTCGCTTATCCTAGTTAGCTTAGTTAGAGATTTGCTTCAGGTTTTTGATTTTCTTCTTTTCATGGAGCACTTGCACCATATTTTTGCATAATAAAGAAAGAAAGAAAGAAAAAGAAAAAGATAGAAAAAGCTATAAAAATTGAAAAAAGGCATATAAATCCTGGGATGAGTCGAAAACCCGAAAGGGCGGCTCAGGTAATAAGCAGGTAACCCGGACGAGCATTAGGCTGGGGTAATGTTAGGTTCATAAGTGATTTGAGTATTTGTCAGCACACCTATTGAGAAAAATGAAAAGAGCGGTTAGGTGAAAACCCGAAAGGCGCCTAAGCAGAATTGAGCGGTAAACTTTGAGTGTTTTAGGATCATTCTTGCTTGGGGACTTTGGGGTTTACATGTTAGATTTGGGTAGAACCTAGGTTGCTCTTTTATCTTTTTAGAGCTTGAGTGTTATATCTTGTTGTGAGGTGTGTGTTTGAGCTTCATTGTTTTATGCTCATTATTTCTCTATTTTTGGGTTCGGGTTATGAGTTGAGTGTTTTTTATTTTCCCTTATATTTTCTGAGATCTTAGATGTGCTACCTTGTTATATTTGTTTTGAGCTTACTCGAGGACGAGCAAGATCTAAGTATGGGGGAATTTGATTCGCCCTATTTAGTATGGTTTAACTCTTAGATTTTAGGGCTTATATTGAGAGTGTTTAGGTTAGATTTGAGGATTATTTTAATATCTAGGCCGAAGACACAAGAACTCAAGATTCAAGAGTTTTAAGGCGTTTTGAGTTGTCTGCGCGACACCACGCTCTTGCGAAGGCTATATCTTGAGCTACAAAGGTCGGATTGAGCTGATTCTGGTGCCATTGGAAAGCTAACTTCAAGGGTTTCAATTCATCTTTTTACACCGAACTCAGATTCCAAGCCGAAGCTGGTCAAAACAGCCTCCGAAGTGAGGCCAATGGTTCTGTCCCGATACCGCAACCGCTGCGAAGGATCAACGACCGCAGTGGCTGCCGAGACAACCTATTCTTTTCTGTTGCGAAAGCACGGGCGCGGCGGAGGAACCGCAACCGCGGTGATGCTGGATCCGAAGCGGGCCGAAATCTTTCTATCTTATTTCCTTTTCTATCTTTTGCCTCTTTCCTTATCTATCTCGTGGAGCTTGTTCCTTGGGCTATATAAGGAGGAGCCTCCTTAGGTTTTAGATACATTCTACATTCTACCTTCTACCTTCTTCCTCAAATTAATTCTCTTTTAGTTTAGTTTTGGAGAGCTAGTCTCCGTGGGTTTGTTCAAAGGAGAAACTCTGATGTATGAACTCGTGAGGTTTTAGTAATTGATTTTTATCCTTTGGTTAATATCTTTTCTCTTTGTGCTTAATTCCATGAGCTTTGCATGATTCTTTGAGCCTGGCCAACTTTTTGAATTATCATTGTTCTATAGTCTGAATTGATTTGTTTCATTGTCTGTGTGAGCATCTCTTTTCTAGAAGACAACTTGATTCTAGGACCGTGGACTAGGATTAAGAGAGAGAATTGATTGTTTTATCTTGCAATTGACTCGTAGCTTGATTGTTTGATATTATATCCTGCATATCCTTGTTCTCTATGCTAATTCTAGGTTTAGGCGTTCTTGCCTAGGCTTATAGAATTGCTTGGACCGTGGACTTGCGATTGTTAATGATCAGGATAGGAATTAACCATAGGTGTGAATGAAATCAATGGATGAATCTATGATCGAGTGATTGTTTCAGAGTAGATCTTTTGAATGAACCTGCCTCTTATCTTCTTGTTTATTTGTTTGTTATTTGTTTTCTAGTTTAGATTAGTTTAGATATCTCTTTGATTTCCCCCCATTTCTTTAGTTGA
Organism: Polygonum aviculare; assembly: GCA_934048045.1. Taxonomy (NCBI): domain Eukaryota; kingdom Viridiplantae; phylum Streptophyta; class Magnoliopsida; order Caryophyllales; family Polygonaceae; genus Polygonum; species Polygonum aviculare. The sequence goes on from OW204024.1 coordinate 16,399,112, forward strand.
TAATTATATTAATACTAGAAGCCATAGTTCTTTTGGGCTCGACCCCTTACTTGCATGCTATACTAGTTTGTTTGTTCGGATTATTTATATTAGATCTTGGCACGCCGACTTTAGCTGAGTCAATAGGAGCCCTTTCACATCGCATATATATACAAGCACAAGTCATTTATTGTGATGTGACTTCTCCCGAACACTCTCATCAGAGCATTCAAGAACACTAGGGTGAACTCAAGAACAAAGAGAGAGAGGGAGCGATCGTGCTTGATCGGAAGAAGAAGTCCACCACCAAGAAGAATCTGTTACAAGAAAGAAAGAAGGAAAGTTGTGTCTCCAAAGGATTGTGAGACACGTGAGGTTTGATATCCATTGTACCATATTATATCGTGTTACGCTACAAAGCTAGGGCTTAGAGGAATTTCACTAGTAAGTTATAAGGATGGACTCTTGTAGCTTAGGGAAGTGTAAAATTCGCCTGTGTAATAGATGTAAGGGCTCGCGTTGTAAAAAGTATAAGGAAGTCATTCAAAATCTTCCTCCGAGGTAGTGGTTTACCCATAAGGACTAGTTGGTCTTAGTGGGGTTCCTCTATAAATTTTGTGTCGTCCTTACTCGCTTATTACTTACTTTGAGTCTGCCTAAATATATTTCGTTGCATAAGGATGCTCTCCCAAAGAGAGTCCTTTGTCCTTAATACTATGTTGATCCAACAGCAAAAATGAGAAAATGTTCACACATGACTATGTTTTCTTTTCTATCTTTTGCCTCTTTCCTTATCTATCTCGTGGAGCTTGTTCCTTGGGCTATATAAGGAGGAGCCAACCTTAGGTTTTTAGTATCTTCTACCTTTTATTTCATTCAATTAATTCTTTAGTTTAGCTATGGAGAGCTTGTCTCCTTGGGTTTTGTTCAAGGGAGAAGCTCTGATTGTATGCAATCGTGAGATTTTGGTAATTGATTTCTATCCTTTGGTTAATATTAATTCTCTTGTGCTTCATCTTATAAATGTTTATTGTTTCTCTAGGAGTCATGAACCTATTGAATTGATTTATGTTCTATTGTTGGATTAGGTTTGGACCGTGGACAAAACTAATCTGTGAAAACAACTTAATCTAGACCTGTTGTCTATGCAACTAGGATTAAGAAGAGAATTGATTGTTTTATCTTACAATTGACTCGGAGCTTGATTGTTTGATATTATATCCTGCATATCCTTGTTCTCTATGCTAATTCTAGGTTTAAGCGTCCTTGCCTAGGGTTATAGAATTGCTTGGACCGTGGACTTGCGATTGTTAATGATCAGGATAGGAATTAACCATAGGTGTGAATGAAATCAATGGATGAATCTATGATCGAGTGATTATTTCATGAGTGAATCTTTTGAATGAACTTGTTTCCCATATTGGCTTTGTATATTTGTTTGTTTGATTTGTTATTTGTTTTCTTAGTTTAGCTTAGTTTAGATATCTCTTTAAAATCCCCCCTTTTCTTGATTGATAATTATATTAGTACTAGAAGCCATAGTTCTCTTGGGTTCGACCTCTTACTTTCATGCTATACTAGTTTGTAGTTTGGGTTATTTATCTTTGATCTTGGCACAACGACTTTAGCCGAGTCAGCAGGAGGTTGCTGATGAGGTAGGAGAACATCACCTTCTTGTCGGCAACCATGGAGTTCACAAGATAAGGACCAGTTCTAGTACCTTCATCATCAAGCACATTCTTCAAAGCACTATTGGAGTCCACATTTTCTGACCACACTCCCTTTTAATACTCAGCAAAACCTTCATGAGGGATCTTTAGATGGTCAGCGACCTCTTGGCTGGTGAACAAGTACTCCTTCTCTTCCCAGACATACTTCCCAACAGTCTTGTTGCCATAATCCTCTATGATCAACGTCTCATTGAACTTCTTAGCACTCTCAGCTATAACCTTATCTTCTTCACAAAATAAATCCTTCCAACCTTGACCTTTCATCCACTCCTTAACCTTTGGCAGATTAAACTCATCTAGAAAATTGCTTTCCCATGGCAAAACCTTAGTAAAATCCCTAGACTGGATTTTCCTACTCTCTGGCTTCTTCTTCTTTTTGCTAGCAGAGGCCTTAGGTTTAAGCAAGGTCGGCGACCTGGGTCGCTTAGCCCTGGACTTCCTAGGTTTCCCTTCAGATTCACTCTCATTAGGCAAAGGGATATCAAGCACTACCTCTCCAGTCAACAGTTTCAATCTCCTAGTCACAGGCCTATGCTCAACAGCGGGTTTCTTGGTGGATTTCTTAGAAACTGGGGTATCCGCACCAAACAACTGTTTCTTAACATCCTCTTTAGCCTTGGAGCGAATTTCTTTCTCAAAAGAAAGAGGGTCAGATTCAGTACCTTCACTGTCGGATGGGATAGACATTGGTTGTTTGCCTCTGACCTTGGCGGAGTCAACAACCTTAGCAACGACCTATGAGACTTTCTCCAAGTCGACAACCTCTTCAGATTTCTGGGTGTCGTCTTCAACCTTCTCCTCTGTTTCAGCGGGAACAGTAACTTCTTCTTCAAAAGCATCGACCACTTTCTCAGTGGCCTCAAACTCAGTTTCAGCGACTGGTTCCGCTTCTACATTCTTCTCCTCGCCTTTTTCTTCCTCAACCGCCGGTTCCCTTGGCGGTTCCTCCTTCTCCGGCTTCGGTTCGGGTTTTTCAACCGCCAGAGGAATGTCGCCTGAAACCGCCAGATCTGGGGCGATTTCCGACACATTCTCTGTCGGAAGAGGCTCGGGTTCGGTTATGGGTTCTTGTGGAGGGGATTTGGGCTTGGATTGAGGACATTCAGGGGTAATGGGGTCGGGATTTTGAGTTTTGGAAATTTCGGCTATGACGGATTCCGGTTGGGTTTTTGCGGTTAGGGTTTTGACAGCTAGTTTCTTCAACTCTTCCTCTCCAAGATGGGTAATGAGAAGAGATTGAAATTGCTCGGGGGTGAGGTTTGACAGCGGGGATTGGTTTGGGGAAGCCATTGACGCTTGAGAAAAGCTTGGGGGCGGTAATGGCGATTTGGGAGATTTTGGGGAAAAGAGAGAGAGTTGACAGGATAGGTGATAGATGGAAAGAGGAATACCTTTGGGGGGTTCTTTTTATTGAAGTACAACTCCACAATTAAGGCAATTGCAGATCCACTCGAGTACATGATCCCGTTACAAGATCTTCCCTTTCCAAAAATTTCAAACTGAAAACCTGTCAAATATTTCACCCCAAAATTGCACGTGCGCTTTCCGCACATATTGGTCGTCAACCTTGTCGACTACCTCAACTTCAAACTTTCTTTCCACAAACCTGAATTCTGACAAGTCATCAACTTCATCTGTCACAACTGAAGTCGTCAACCTCAGACCTGTTTTCTCTTGAATTCTGAGCCAGTCAACAACCTTACTGCGCCTTGACTTTTACCACATGAAGTAGCTTGGGGGTTGGGTTACACCGGGTGGTGTCAAAGCAAACCAAGCATAGAAATATAATATTTTGTGGAATTTGTCGATCAAGTTGATAAGTCTCCGTTTAAAAACACACAAAGAAAAAGTTGAGGGTTATAGAGCCTCAACTTTGAGGGATAAGTGTCCGTTTCATAGAGCCTCTCAAGCATGATAGGTCGGGGATGGCAGTAGAATCAACCATCATTTGGGCTTGTAATGAGGGTTATAGGGTCATCAAGTTGATTCTTTTTTTTTTGAGGAAAAAGTTGATTCTTTTGGGCTCAAAGAAAAAGTTCAATTGAATATGCAATTTTAAACAAAATATGCAGGAGGTCGTCGACATGCACACAAGTAGGAGATTTCATCGATTAAATGCACACACACCCTATTATGCTGACACTATATAAGCATGAAATTCTCAAAATGATAATCAATCGGGTTTCAACCAGTCATAAGAGGATAACATGAACGATTAACAAGTCAATCAAGAGAGACCATACCTAGCTCCATGCGAAGTCGTTCAAAGGGTTCACGATTTAAAGCTTTGGTGAAAATATCCGCCCTTTGTTCATCCATCCTGCAAAACTTCATGGACACCATGCCTTTCTCCATGCAATCTCTAAGGAAGTGATGTCGTATCTCGATGTGCTTTGTCATTGGAATGTTGCACCGGATTCTTCAAGATATCGATGGCGCTCGTGTTGTCACAGAGTATGGGTACGAACCCACACTCGAAACCATAATCCTTGAGTTGTTGCTTCATCGACAAGAGTTGTGAACAACATGCTGCGACGGCGACATATTCGGCTTCGGCGGTAGATAGAGCAACTGAATTCTGCTTTTTGGATCCCCAAGAAACTAAGCACGAGCCAAGAAACTGGACCATCCCTGATGTACTCTTTCTATCAACACGATTCCCTGCAAAATCTGCATCGTTGTAGCCGACTAGGTCAAAGTCGCTGACCCGTGGATACCACAGGCACAAGTTATCACTACCCTTTAGATAGCGAATGATCCTCTTCACAGCTTTTAGATGAGATTCTCTTGGATCGGCCTGAAATCTTGCACAAAGGCACACGGCGAAGACAATATCTGGCCTACTAGCTGTAAGAGACAAGAGAGATCCAATCATACCTCGATACACAATAGCATTGACCTTTGGGTCCTTTTCATCTTTTCCAAGTGAACTGGTCATCGACATGGGAGTATCAAAAGAGCGAGAGCTCTCAAGACCAAACTTCTTCACGCATTCCCTGAGGTACTTTTGTTGATGAACCTTGGTACCTTCCTCATTTTGCACGACTTGAAGTCCTAAAAAGAACTTGAGTTCACCCACCATGCTCATTTCAAATTCACTCGACATGAGGTTGGCGAACTCCTTCACTAACTCTGGATCTGTTGAGCCAAAGATGAAGTCGTCGACATAGACCTGAACCACCAGAGTATGTGTGACACCCTCACACCCCTCTGACGTATGCTATAAATAACTTACTTATTATACAAACATATAATCAACATAATTTCACATCTGATCACATAAACATATAACAAAACTTAACAACCATAAGTTAAAACACACAGATACACACACTTGTATCTAGTTACTTCTTATACTAATACAACTCTCTGACTTCTATTACAATACATATGTCTATGATGCAAAATGAGGATGAGAAGGTTGCATAAGGCATTAGCCGGCCGACCTGTGCAAATTTGACATCTATGAGACACAAGCTAGTATAACTAGCTGAACCTGAAAAATTGGTTGCGATTTACATGAGTCGCATACTCAGTGAATATAAACCATCATCAATTATTTCACTCATAGCCAATTCAATTAATCAATCCTTGTACATATACATATACATATATATATTCCATATGGATACTTATGCATATGCAAATGCTCATGTGCCCAATTATTATTCTGTAAACTGTGCAAGCCTGAATTTGCCCCGGGTTTCCTGTGATTTGACTCTTTTGGTCCCATGTGATTTGGACCCGTAGGTCTCATATGAATTGGCCTTCTAGGCCTCCTGTGATATGACCTTATAGGTCCCATGTGTTTAGACCTTATTTTAGGTCTCTTGTGATTACAAATTCAGGGCAAGACAGTCCAAGAGCGTTTAATCTCATGCCATTGTGATATGCTCAAATGCATCATGTGATCATGTATCAATTGCAATTGCACAGTGTATGCAAACAATCATGGACATTCCAAAGAAACCATATGTCACACACATATATCCATATAATATATATAGCACATAGCATATATATACACATAGTAACACATCATATAACACCTAAGGTTGAATCTCCGGTCAATACTCACCTTTTAGGAAAGATTTCTGGGCTCGGACTCCTTCCCCTGATCACGAGTTATCCCTCGTGCTCCTATGTAACAACCCAATGCACTTTTAGCCTATAAACTCAAATGCAAATGAAATGTCAGGATGCATTATAACTTTCATTATATAGTTCCAATTACTGTGTTACCAGCATATACTATGCATATAAGAGATCATCTTTCTAGTAGAAAACTCTTCGAAAATCTTGACCGAAGGGCACCGAAATATTATTACAACGAAACCCTAAAATCATTTCTAAATCTTTAACAAATTATATAACGATTATTGAAAAGGCCCACTGATCAATATAGTTCAACCCGTTTCCAGATCAATATCAATTATAAATCTAGATCTAGAAAGATTAGTGAATCCAAATAAATCAATAACTAGCTAGATCTTATTATACTAACTAATTAAAACTTAACAGTAGAATAAAACCGAATACGGAAATACCGTAGTTAAAACCACCTCCGTTCTACTCTCCCCACTCCCTCCGTTACGTTCTTCTTTCTCCGTTCTTTCTTCCTCTCAACTCACCGGTACGGCAATACCCACAAGAACACGAAAAACTATATTCATATGTTCATGCGTGTATTTTTATATATATCAAGTAGATAAAATCGGCTACCTTAGTAAGTAAGGCAAATCAAGTCGGCAACAATTTTGGGAAATTACAATTTTGGCCCTTGAATTCCTTTTATTACAAACCTTACCCTGAAATTTTAATTAATTACTTTTATCTTTAAAAACTTTTAAAACGTAAATAACTTTACTTTGAAAACGAGTATTACTTTTAAAAATTTATCATATACTATGCAAATATGCTATGCGTATGCAATGAATGCACTATGACATATGCACTTTGGTCGGGGATGTTACAGTATGATTCTTTTTCCTCAATAAGAATAGGGTCTTGTCGATCTCTCCTCGAATATATCCATGTTGGATTAAGAACTGTGAAAGCCTATCATACCACGCATGAGGAGCCTGCTTCAACCCATACAAAGCCTTATCAAGCTTATAGACATGATCCGGGTTGGCGAAATCTTCAAAACCTGGGGTTTGCTCAACATAAACTTCTTCCTTCAAGTACCCATTTAGAAATGCGGTCTTGACATCCATTTGTTGTAACTTGAATCCATGAAAGGTAGAGTAAGCAATCATCAACCTTATAGCCTCGAGACGAGCAACCGGGGCAAAGGTTTCATCATAGTCGATTCCCTCTTGTTGATTGTACCCTTTCACTACAAGCCGGGCCTTGTTCCTTACAACATTTCCTGAATCATCCAGCTTGTTCCTGAACACCCATCGTGTTCCAATCATTGTTTTTCCCTTCCGCCTTGGGACCAAGTGCCACACCTTGTTGCGCTCAAATTGGTGAAGTTCTTCTTGCATGGCAATGACCCAATCCGAGTCTTTCAAGGCTTGCTCAATGTTCTTCGGTTCCAACATAGAGATGAAGGCGTTGAATGCAAAGAGATTAAGTGATGATCTCGTCTGCACACCCTTCGTATAATCAGAAATAATGTTGGTGACCGGATGAGCATCTTTCTACTGATAATTCCTGATAGGTAGTTGAGTCAGGTCGTCGACCACTAGAGTCTGCGACGAACTACCTGGAATAGAACTTTGAACTGCTTGATCTGACTCTCTAGCCTCGGATACATCCTGATTTTGCATAGCATCTGCAACCTGATCCTGATTCTGATTCTGATCTCCATTCTGACCAGGGTCGGCGACACTGTCACTGTTGGCGACCTCAGACGGACCTTCAGCACTGTCCTTGTCAGAGACATCTTCAAGGCCTAAGAAGTAGCCTTGATCACCATCATCACGATCCTGAATCAGAGAACCTGCCATGGTGTTTTCATCGAACACCACATGAACACTTTCTTCGATCTTCTTGGTCCTCTTGTTGTACACCTTGTAAGCTTTGCTAGTTGGAGAATAACCAACAAAGGTGCCAACATCACTCCTTGGATCAAACTTGCCCAGACTGTCATTCCCATTGTGATGAACATAACATTTACACCCGAAGATGCGAAGGTGGGCGACACTAGGCTTAACTCCTCTCAATAGCTCATAAGGAGTCTTTCCAAGTAGTGGACGCAACATGGCTCTATTCATCACGTAGCAAGCTGCATGAATAGCTTCTCCCCAGAAATTCCTTAGGAGACCACTAGAGATGAGAAAGGTCCGCGACATCTCCTCCAAAGCTCGATTCTTCCTCTCGACCATGCCATTCTGTTGTGGGGTTCTAGGCGCCGAGAAATTGTGGCTGACTCCATTCTTCTTGCAATACTCCAGAAATTCAGAGTTCTCAAACTCTGTGCCATGATCGGATCTGATAGCCACTATAGAATTTCCAAGCTTCTTTTCAACAGCCTTTACCCATGTCTCGAACTCTTCAAAAACTTGATCTTTACAAGCAAGGAAGATAATGCAAGTATAGCGTGAATAATCATCAACAATCACATAGACATATCTATTTCCTCCTCCACTTTGTACGCGCATCGTTCCACACAAGTCCATATGAATCAACTCAAGGGGCTTCGAGGTGCTCACCTCCTTCTTGGACGTAAAGGAAGACCTTACTTGCTTACCCTTTACACAAGCATCACATACACCAGACTTTGAGATATCAAACTTAGGCAAACGACGAACTAGCTCCTCTCTGTGCAATTTGACCAATAACTGCGGGCTAGCATGACAGAATCTACTATGCCAGAGGTCGGCAACCTCAGCAACAGACTTCAAGCACAAACTCTCTTCAGGTTGGAAGCAGGGATCCACTTTGTAAACATTGTTTTTGCACAATCCCTTCAGAAGCGTCCTACCTGTACTTATTTCAATCACCTGGCATTTGCTTATGATCAAAGACAACTTGATTGTTCCCGTTAGCACACAGTTGAGCAACGCTTAATAAGTTAAAACCAAGGTTGTCAACTAGACTAACATCAGAAACTGAAACCTTACTTGAGATTTTCACTTTTCCCATTCCAGAAACCACACCTTTGCTATTGTTTCCGAAGGTAATATTACCTCCGTTGTGTTGTTGAAGTGAGACAAAATCTTCAGATTTTCCAATCATGTGAGTTGAGCATGCACTGTCAATGAACCAGGGGTCGTCGACACTCACTTCAATCTCCACAAACAAGATTAGTTTTTACGAACCCAGAGTTGTTTCACAACTCCTCTGGGTCGAGCAACAGATTTCACGGCATGAGTAGAAACATTAGCATTAGCAGGTTGGGTTCTTAACATGGTTGGTGACTTTAGGTTTCTTTCTAGAAGTCCTCGACTTCCTAGCCTTTTCAGAATCTCTAGCCCTTTTGAAACACTCATGTTGGTAATGGCCTCCTTTGCCACAATACCAGCATGTGATGTGAGATTTCAACCCTACATACTTACTATATCTTGGGTATATAGGCTTGTTGTCAACCCGGGCCTGGAAGACAATTCGTGAGGGGCCGGCTTTCTGGACTTGGTTTTCCCACATGGTACGAACCTTTTGATTAGGGTACCACTTCTGCTTCCCTTTACCCTTGGGATCCGCCACATGCGATGAACAACTTGCGTTGTGCTCATGCATAGGGGATTTTCCCTTAGATGTTTGGGAGGTAGAGGAGTTCCCCTTTTCAGTTTGGTTTTTCCCATAACCTAGACCAGGTCGCTCCACAACCTTCACAAATCTTCTTCCGAAGTCTTGTTTGACTTCTTGGACCTTGTCAACGACAAACTCATCCTTCCATTTCTGTTTTTTAGCTTCGTCATCTATCTTCACATTTTCAAGATCACTAGACAACTTAGCATTTCCCAGCTTCAGCATGAGATTTTGACCTTCGAGACTAGACATCTGTTTTTCTAGGTCGTCAACCTGTTTCTGTAAGTCAGTAACTTGAGACGCAAGGTTAGGACATTTCGAGCAATCAACAGGTTTAGAAACATCTTTCTTCTCTAAATCTATAGCTTTTGAAGACCAAACTTTATTATCATCAATCAAATTAGCAATTTTCTCATCTTTTTCATCAATTTCCTCACCAAGCTCGGAAATTTGAAAGCCAAGTTTTTCAATGATAACATAAAGTTGTTCATGTGTCTTTTTTAGCTAAGAGGGAAGAAACATCATTCTCATTATCATTTACCTCACTTGAGGAGTCATCACCCAAGGCCATGAGGCAGACTTCTTTGGCCGGCGACTCGTCTTCCTCCTCGTCAAACATGTCCCAAGTCACCATCATGCTCTTTCCAGCCCCCCTTTTTGGACATTGTTTAACAAAATGCCCTTTATCATGGCAGTGATAGCATATCACTCCCTTTAGATCTTTTGCAGCTTCAGGGGCTTTGGTAGGAGCTTTGATGCGACTCCAAAGTCTTTTCATCGCCTTAGAAGAGCAACGTCATCGTTAACGACCTCTTCAACATGTTGTCCTTGAGCGATGTCGAAAGCCTTATCGACTTTTAGAGCAATAGTTTTGACCTTTTCAGAGTCAAATCTATCCTCTCTTCTCTGTTGGATACCTCCGAGCATGGTCAGTTGACCAATCACATCCTCCACGGTCAGCGACTTCGTGTTAGTACTTCAGAGGTCGTTGACACCTACGATGTGGTCGACCAGAGTTAACAACTAGTATTATGCAGCGGAATCAAGACACAAGAAAGATTGATACGTTACCACTTTGAGCACAAGGAGTTATAGTGGAAAACTCTCTACAAACCAACTAGTTTGTATAGAGAAAAACCACTTGCCTTCTAAGCTTCAACTTAGAAGGACTTGAAGAGCACTTCGCTCGCTTGTATTGCTTTCTCGGATTACAAAGGTGTTCCTACTCCTGAATGTGAATCCCACACACTCTAGCAAGTACTCTTGCCTTATCCCAATCCTCACTCAATACAATCTCGCCCAACACTCAACCTCCTAAGACCGAATCTCACGATCTCACTCAACACTCACTCACAATTACAATGTTTGCACTCTTCTCCTTAGTTCTACCAATAGTCTCACGAAACTATATAAAGAGAACTAAGAATAATGCCACTTGATTCAGCCCAAACGACTAAAGCATGAATCGTGCAGAATCTATACAAGATCTTTCCTAAAATAAACTCTTAAGCCATGATAAAATCATCTTCAATATCTTCCTTGATCTCTTGATGATTTTCCATCTTTATGATCTTGTCCTTTCCTTAAACGAACTTCTGAATATTCTGGCCGTGATTTCCATACAAGAAAAACACGTTGTTTCCTTTTACTTGGAACCATCAAAACACGAACTCGGTTTTCTAACAGCAACCGATACTCTATACTTACGGTGTAGGATTTAACCCTATCAGTAGTGCTTAACACCTTCCTGTGAATCTCATCATTGATAATCAGATCTCTCACATCGTCATACTTCAGTTTCTCCTTGCCCACCGATGCACTAAGAGGAGTACTGGTACCACCCCAACTATCCGGTAACGAAGAGAGAAGAATTAGGGTTCATACTTCATCATCAAAGTCAACCTTCACAGAGCTTAATTGTGCTATTATAATGTTGAACTCATTCAAATGCTTGGCCACCGCGCAGTGTCCTCCTTCATCAGCAAGTTGAACAATCTCCTCATGATGTGAACCTTGTTCATCACTAACGGATTCACATAAAGGTCGGACAAGGCCTACAACATCTCCTTGGTATTCTTCAATTCGACTTTATTGTACGACACGTTACATCCCTGGACAACGACTTTTCAGTCCAATAGCTTCCAGTCATCTGCCTTCATCTTTGCCGGTTGATCTCCCAAAGGGGCATGCAAATTAGCCCTATACCAATAGTCTTCAATCTACATCCTCTAGTACTCGAAGTCTGAGCCAACAAAATCCTCCATGCGAAACTTACTGACATCCATCTTCAATTGCTGGTAATAGCTCTAATACCAGTTGTTCGGAAATTTTGGATTGTTCGAGCAATTTGATGAGTAGAAAGCGAAAAATAAATAAATAACACAAACAATTGTTGACCCAGTTCGTTACAAGGACTACGTCTAGGGGCACTACCAAGCTAGTGATTTTCACTCTAAATTTGTGGATAACAATTACAACTAATATTGTTAAGTATTTGTAGAAGACTAAAAGAAAGCCCGACAAAAAACTCAACCTGAAACCCTAGGCCCGCAACACGGGCCAAAACTCGGGGACCGGCCCCATAGCGTGGGTGCCCCAACCCGCGCCTGCCTTTAGAAGGCCGCTACCCGAGATGCGGCCTGGCGCCACGAGGCGCAGGCGTGACTTCACCCGGCCTGCCCGCGTCTCTCCAGCCGGCCACTTCTCTCCTTCGAGCGCTTTGGCATCCTCTTGCACGCGCTTCCAAGCATGACTCTCTGTCATGATAATGCGGGCTCCCTCGGCCATGGCACGGCCGAGCTTTTGAGCCACCCCGAGCTTTGCTTTCTCCTTTTCCCAAAACTCGACTTTGATCGCAGTTTCTCCTCTTCGGTCTTCAACCCGCCAATTAGGCTCCATACTCAAGAACATTCACTAGATGTAGCGGTTTAGGTATAAACAAACTAATAGACTTAGACGAATGAATCAATGTCAAACCACCGACCCGACTATGGTAAAGGCGTCCTTTGGTTAGGCGTTCCTACGAGGTGTAGGAGCGTCCTAGAGTAATGCAGCGGAAAAAGTACTAAACAGGTAAGTAATGAACGCAATGAATTATAGAGGAACCACTCAAGACCAAGTAGTCCTTGAGTGTAAACCTCTACCTCCTTGGAGGATTTTTGAATAGTTCTTCCTTTATATTGAACGTTCTTACAGTTGTACTGGAGAGTCTTTACAGTTCTCTGGCACTTAGCTATTCCCTAAGTCCACTAGTAAAGGACTCCTCTAAGCCTACAACTTAAGCAAGTTCAATCTACTAAAGGACTTCTATCCCTGCGTCCTACAGTACTTCGTAGGACTCTCTTTCTCTTCTTTTGATTACAAACAGTTTTGTGATTTGGGTTACAAGTCTCACTCGATCTAACTCAGGTCTAAGCACTGTTCTTGAGTTCTTGAGTTAGTTCTTCGTGTTCTTGAGTGAGCCGCTTTCCTATGATTCTCTCTGAATATTCTTGAAAGCGTTGAAGTCACAATAAATGCCTTGGGGCTATTTATAGGACTTGGGAAGGGCGTCTTTTCTCTGGGACGATCATGCCCTTCTTGGACGTGGCTACAGGATCTTCCTCCACGTAGTGGGGCGGTGATGAGGAAGCTTCCTGTATCCAGCTGTGTATGATGAACTCCGCTACAGGATCGGCCGCCACGTGTTGATGAACTCTGCAACAGGATCGTCCGCCACGTAGTGTTGGACTCCGCTACAGGATCGGTCTCCACGTGTCCTTGGATGATCAAACATTGTCGAGTGATGTCATCCTGTCGGCTCGTGAGTAAGGACTCCTTTCTTGCGTTCCTACTTGCTTAGGACTCCGTCCTTGCTCAAGTAGTTTCTGGCTGGTCCTTACTTCCTGTTAGCTAGCGTCCCTAAGCCTGTGGGACGCCCATACACACTTGTTGTCCTTTTGGTCACTAGCGTTCCTGAACACTTGGACAACTTTATTAGAATCATAGTGAGTTTTTCATATCAAAACTAAGGGACGGTTGTGTGGAACACTAACAAGTACGCAGGCGTTCTTGATAGCGTCCCAACAATTTCCCCCTTTTTGATGATGACAAACTCTTCAGCAAAATAGTTTTGACATTGGAACTTAGCATGCATGAAAACTTAAAAGCGTCCTCTAACACTTAGAGAAATTTAAAAAGCACAAGTTTTCAATCTTTGATTCTCTAGCTTTTGGATTTAAAGGAGAGGGACGCGTCCTAGAAAAGTTTCTAAGCGTCCTCTTTTATTCTAGCATGAGCGTTCCTTAGACTTTTCACTTAATAGTTCCCCCTTAACACTTGCTTATTCTAGATAACTATTTTATAGCGCATCTCTGCAAAACTACACTGCCCCCTTTTGGCATCATCGAAAAGGATAACAAGTGATAAGGACGTTAGCACAAACACATAACTAAAAGCAGTGGAACGCTTAAACAAACACATGCAAGCAAACAATGTAATTGCCATTCAAACAAACTTAGAGTTATTACAGACAAAAGTCATAGTGTTTGAAGTTCAAAAGAAGCAAAGGCAAAATGATAAGGGATTAAGGGGGTGGTGGCAATCACTAAGAACGGCGTTGAGCTTGATAGAACTAGAGCAATTGGTCTTGAAGATCAGCAGCTTTAGAGAAGGCGGATGTCAAGTCCTTCAATGCAGAGAAGATTAGGCACTGGTTGTCCATAATCGCACCCATGAGTTCTGCTGGCGGATGATCAGAAATGTTTGCAGGAGCAGAACGGGGCCTAGGACCTGAACTTGAAGAGGGAGCGTCTTGAGGGAAGGCTGGAGGAGAAGAGCGTTCTAAGAGCATCTGATCTAGAGTTGTAAGATCGACAGCAGGCTCTTGATCCTGGAATTCCTCTTGAGGCGTCGAAGTAAGCCTTGCAGCCTCAGCCTCAGCAGCCAAGCGTTCTTCCTCAGCTTTCTGTCTGGCTTCCTCAGCTTCAGCTTCTAACTGTTTAAGCACGGACGGGAGCTCTTCGTTGTGCCTGATTTCGACTAGTCCCTTCTTAGCGTTCCACTTGAGACCAAGTTCTTGAGAGGGAGTGGTCTCATCATATGCGTTTTGAGACTGCAAGATCGCCTTGACTACTCCAGGGTACGGCAAAGCATGCCTCTTCCTTCCACACTTGGCCATATGTTGCATTGCGATTTTGGCTAAGTTAATGGGGCGGCGTTCTAGGATGGCGTCTATGAGAATAATGTCAGACGTTTGCACAATAGAACGCTTCTCCTGTCTTGGAAGAATGGCGCGACAGATGAAGTAATGGATAATGGCGCCAACTTTGCTCAGAACGTGAGCTACCCTGTCAAGTCCCATAGGCCTCTTGCCTTGAAAAATGTGCTCAACCAGCGGCAGTTCTTGGTCTGTTGTTTCAAAGCCGCCTTCAGGTAGAGAACTGAGAGCATCAGACGGAGGCTTGCGAGAACCAAGACCGAGAAAGGTGCGCATTTGTCGTTCTGTCACTGAAGCTTTCTCTCCTTCAATTTTAAAGTGAAGGGAGCCATCTTTTGCCTTGTAGCGCAAATCCCGGTAGAACGCCTTGACCTGATCTATGTCAACTGTGGTCGGCGCAGGTCCTACGTTCAACCATCCTTGGACTTTTAGAAGCTCAAGAAACTCCTGAACGGCCTCATCATCAAAGGAAGCGAGCCACTCTTCAGAATAAATTAGAGGGCTTAGGACTTTAACGGGCACATCAGCGTTCTTCCTTCTACGCTTGCCCTTGGGAGTTTCAGAGTCCTCATCATCTGAAGAACTGTTCTCTTTATCTGAGTCGCCAGACTCATCTTGCTCAGCGTCCGTTGTGTCTTCATTCTCAGCATCGCCACCAGATGTGGCTTGAACGGCACCAGCAGAGGTTTGCCCTTGGGACGCGCCTTCAGCGTCCTGAGCCTCAGTTTGTTGTTCGGTTGCGGGCTCAGCGTCCTCAGGGACTTGGACAGTTTCAGATTGGATTGAGGGGGAGGGGTTTTCTTGTGGGGGAGGGGGAGGGTTGAGGATTGGGAGAGCTTGGTTGTAGGGTGGGACTTCTTGAGCATCACGCTCGAGCTCTTCAGAGAGAGTTGGCTCGGCGTTCTCCTGAGCGACCTGGTGCTGACCAGCGTCCTCAATCTGTTCTGAAGGAGCGATCATCTCTCCTTCGGCTTCATCAGCGGAATCCCCTACAACATCTATGAAAGGGGAGGCTTGAGCGGGCGTTCCTCTTTGGCTCTCAGATGAGCTAGAAGAGGAGGAGGAGATGTGCTCGGGCTCTGGAGCGTTCTGGACCAAGAGCATCTTTGGTGATTCGCCAATTTTGCGGCGTTTGAAGGTGTGCTCAAGGGCCGGACGCTGCTCAACGTCCTCTGGTCCGCTTTCTGATGATGGACGGCGAGATCTGGGGGTCTCGGGGTCCTTTGGCGGAGAAATATGAGCCGGAGCGGAGGGGAAGTTGGCGAGGTTGAGAGGAGAGACAGTTGGTTTTGGAGGGAAAGGAATGAGGGCATTTTTCTTTGTAGGTTGAGGGGACGGAGGAGGAGTAGGGATTTGAACAATTGTGAGGGATTGAGGAGGTGGGGTGGATGCCTTAGAGAGATTGGACGGCCTTTTTGTGGAGCTTGGCCGTTTTGTGGGAGGTTTGGAGGATGGGACGCTTGTGGTCTTGGCCTTTTTAAGAGGCCTGGGGTCGTGAACCTTTTTGGAGCGTCCCTCCTTGATGTGAGGTGGAAACTTATCCACAATTTCTGTTGGGTTTGAGGAGATGGGTTTTGAGGATTTTGAAAGGGGAGATGAGGGGGTTGGACGCTTGGATGGGAGCAAATTTTTTGTGGTGAGGGTTGGGACTTGAGGAGGTGGAGGAGAAGGACTTGGTACTCGGGACTTTAGCATTTTGTAGGCTAAGGAGTCCTCAGGGTACATTGGAAAATCGGGTAGGACGGCGTTGTGGACTTTAGCATTTTGTAGATCAAGCAGGGGAGCAAGGTTCTCACCTCCGAACTGTGAGAAGAATAGAACGTCGTCCATCCGTCCTGGTAGATCTTTGAAGTTAGTCTTGTGAAGGCCGGGGATGACGAATCGTTCGATGAACTTTTCGTAGTTCCTGGTCTTTATGGCGTCCCTCTGCACATCAGGAAGGCTCATCCGTTCCCTTATCAAGTTGTACAGGGTCTTGGGCTTCCTATTGATGAAGTCCACTAGCGACTCATTGAGAACGATGGGCTGGGGCTTCTCAATGTAGTGGGACTTGACGAGCTTTCGGCGCTTCCCGCGGTAGAAGATCCAGAAGCGTTCATCAGCCTTTGAGACATGATTCCGGTGAGTTTTAGTGAGAGAAAGTCGCCGGAGTTCTAGAGAGAAGGCAGAGCAAATTTGAGAACGAGAAAGTGGTTGAGCGTAATAAATTCTGAGAGCGACTGTTCTGGCCTTATATAGAGGAAGCGGTGGCACAAACTGTAATTACCACTGATTTACTTCGCGACACCTGGCAAAACTTCCCCCTTAAGCTTTGAGCAAAAACAACGGTCACTGTTCACACTTTCAAATATTCAAAATTCTGACGCGTCAACTGCCTCTTCAAAAACTGAACTGGCGTTCTCCCTTTCATACTTTGCCGTTCTCCCATACTTAGCAAAATTTACCTCAGCAAGAATTTACCTTCTTCAAGCAAACCAATAACCAACTTACCGTTCCTGTGATCACCTTTCAAACCGGTTGAGAACAGAGCAAGTACGTCCCGTAAAATAAAATATGAAGCTCATAGGACGCTTTTGCGGAGTTCTCGGCTAGGGTAAGCTCAGAGTTCCCATCATTTCGGCTTACAATGAGGGTTGGGTGATCAGGGATACTCTTTTCAAGACAAAATAGAGAAAATTTGAATGGCGTTCCAAAGTAGCAAACACATGAAGTTTTAGACTAGCGTCCTTGCAAATATGAATTCAATGCATAACAGTCCTTAAACACTTAGAATCTACCAAACATAGCCAATCATTGGGAGAATAGTAGAACGGGACTTGCTACTTAAAAGTTATCATCCCCAAGAGCAGCCTTAGATGCTCAAAGGGACGTCTATCAAGCGCCTTAGTGAAAATATCAGCTATTTGGTCTTCAGTCCTTACATGCTCCATACTAATGAGTCCTAGTTCAACATTATCACGCAAGAAATGATGTCTTATATGAATATGCTTTGTGCGTGAATGAAAAACAGGATTCTTAGAAATTTCAATAGCACTTGTGTTATCACAGCGAATGGGAATAGTTTCAAGATGGATACCGTAGTCCTCTAGTTGATATTTGATCCAGATGACTTGTGAACAGCATGAGGCAGCAGCCACGTACTCGGCTTCCGCAGTTGAAAGCGCCACAGAGTTCTGTTTCTTAGATACCCAAGAGACTAAGCATGAACCAAGGAACTGTGCCATTCCTGAGGTGTTTTTCCTATCAATTACATGACCCGCATAATCAGCGTCCGAGTAGCCAACAAGCTTGAAGGACGTCTTCCTGGGGTACCAAAGGCAAAGATCATCGCGTCCTTTGAGGTAGCGAAAGATCCTTTTGACTTCTTGCATGTGGGACTCCTTTGGATTCGCCTGGAAGCGTGCACACAAGCAAACGGCAAACATAATGTCGGGACGGCTTGCGGTCAAGTAAAGCAAAGAGCCAATCATTCCTCTGTAAAGCTTTTGATCAACGTCCTTTCCCTGTTCGTCTGCGTAAAGACGCGAGTTTGGAGAACATGGGGTTGCAACAGGTTTGGACGTGTTCACCCCGTACTTCTCAAGCATTTCACGGACATATTTTTGTTGGTGAATGCGCGTCCCTTCCTTGAGTTGGTTAATTTGAAGTCCCAAGAAGAAATTGAGTTCTCCAATGAGGGACATCTCAAACTCACTACTCATTAAGGACTTGAACTCATCTACAAGTTTCATGTTAGTACTACCAAAGACTATATCATCAACATAGACTTGGGCAATTAAAATGTCCTTGTGAACTTTCTTTATGAACAAAGTTTTATCAATTGAACCTCGAGTGTACCCATGAGACAAAAGAAAGGACGCAAACCTGTCGTACCATGCACGAGGGGCTTGCTTGAGTCCATAGAGCGCTTTGTCCAAGTAGTACACATGATCTGGGTGAGAGGCGTCCTCGAAGCCAGGCGGCTGAGCAACATACACTTCCTCCTTTAGCTTTCCATTGAGAAAGGCAGTCTTGACGTCCATCTGAAATAGCTTGAATCCTTTGTGAGCGGCAAAGGCAATAAGAAGACGAACGGCTTCAATTCTAGCAACAGGAGCAAAGGTCTCATCATAGTCTATGCCTTCCTCTTGCTTGAATCCTTGAGCTACCAGTCTTGCCTTGTTCCTTGACACACGTCCACTCTCATCAAGCTTATTTCTAAACACCCATCGCGTCCCTATGATATTTTTGCCTTTGGGACGAGGGACGAGAGTCCAAACTTTGTTTCTTTCAAACTGATTGAGTTCTTCTTGCATTGCTTGAATCCAGTCAGCGTCCTGGAGTGCTTCTTTGATATTCTTTGGTTCCACCATAGAGACAAAGGCATTGAATGCACAAAAGGCTAAATTTGCACTCTGGGACTTGCTAGCAGCTGATCTGGTCTGAACTCCTTGAGACGGATCAGATACAATTTGAGAAGTTGGGTGGTCCCTAGAGAAGCGGGACTCCCTTTGAAACAGTTGAGCAAATCTTGAATCAATATCTTCATCAGAATTATCACTATCACTTTGAGCACCGTCCTCAGCGTGTTCCCCCTCAGAGAAAGCATCCACACTTTGGCGTTGCTCGCCTTGTTGACTTGATTCTGCTATATCTTGTTGAACTGGAGATTCACTGCGAGAGGGAACTCCCTGAACAACACTAGGAACGTCCACAGAGACTTCTTCAGGATGTGGAGACGCGTCCTTAGAGACATAGTATTTTCCTGAGGTCTAATCTTCAGCTTCATCTTCAGAGTCGTCCTGCTGATGCGATGAGGAGCGCTCTTTCTTACTTGATTTTTCTCTGTGAGAAGAACTCTCCTTGAACACAACATGAATACTCTCTTCAAGTTTTAGAGTCCTTTTGTTGAAAACCCTATATGCTTTGCTGGTGAGAGAGTACCCAAGGAATATGGCTTCATCGCTCCTTGCATCAAACTTTCCAAGCTTTTCTTTATCATTGTTGTGAACGAAACACTTGCAACCAAAAACTCTGAGATAATTGATGCGAGGCTTCCTTCCATTCAACAACTCATAGGACGTCTTCTTCAGCAGAGGACGAATCATGGCACGATTGATAATGTAGCATGCTGTGGCAATAGCTTCCGCCCAGAAGTACTTGGGGACGCTATTAGCCAAAAGCATAGTTCTTGCCATATCCTCTAGCGTCCTGTTCTTTCTTTCCACAACTCCATTTTGTTGTGGAGTCCTTGGAGCTGAGAAGTTGTGCGAGACACCATGTTGATCACAGTAGACCAGGAACTCTGAATTCTGGAATTCTGTCCCATGGTCTGATCTTATGGCTTTGAGAGGCGTCTCCAGGGCAACTTCCACTTGTTTGATGAAAACTTTGAACGCATTGAAACAATCTGCTTTGGAAGCTAAGAAAAGAACCCAAGTGAATCGAGAAAAATCATCTACAAGAACGTAAATGTACCTCTTTCCACCGTGGCTCAACGTCTTCATTGGTCCACAAAGATCCATATGGAGGAGTTCCAGAGGCTTCTTTGTGCTTACTTCGTTCTTTGACTTGAAAGACGTTCTCGTTTGCTTCCCTTTGATACAGGCTTCACACTGTTCAACAGTCTCAGGATCAATTCGGGGAAGTCCCTTCACAAGATTTCTTTGGTGAAGCTTGAAGATCGTGCTTGGTCCAGCATGACCAAGTCGGCGATGCCAGAGATCAGCGTCCTCCTTTGAAGCAGATAGACACAATTCTGATTTAGGCTTGAACTCTTGATTGAAGATGTAAATGTTGTTCTTGCGAACTCCTTTGAGAACAACTTTGTTGGACTTCTTGTTGATAACAAGGCACTCCTTTGAGTCAAATGTGACTAGATTTTCACCTTGATCACACATCTGAGAGACGCTAAGAAGATTGAAGCCAAGTCCTTCGACAAGACTGACATTTGTTGCTTTGATGGACGGGTTGAGAATAGCAGTTCCCGTTCCCTTGATTTTTCCTTTGCCCTTGTTGCCAAACGAGACAGTTCCTCCCGTGGCACTACTTTGGATAGAAGTGAGATGGATCTGGCTTCCTGTCATATGATTTGAGGCGCCACTATCAATGATCCATGGGCGTCCCCTCACTTCCACCTGCCAAAACAAGGTTAGTTCTTGGCGACCCAGGCAAGGTGTTCCTTACCTGGCTCATTACAATAATAGAACTTTGGTTCTGGCATATAGTCATTTATGTTCACATCATTAGAAATGGCATGTCTGCGGAAAGAACTTCTAGAACGTCTAGGACGCCTAGAATTGGCTTTTGGAACGGACTTAGCATTTTCATTGTTAGTCCTAGCAACTTTCCCACTTTCAATGTCTTCCTTAAGTTTTACACAGTCATATTTAAAGTGGTCACCTTGTCCACAGTACCAGCACGTCCTATAGTAAGTACCGAGGTAGTACTTCTTGTTGGGACATTGGATTTTGTTTTGCTTCATCTTTTGGGGATCGCACACCTTTGAGCCGTCCCCTTTAGCAATTTTCTTGTAAATTTTATGACTGGTAGAATTGGTGTAGTAGTCCTCTTGACCTATTTCTCCACTTTCTAGAACTCTAATTCTTTCAAGGAGATTTTTAGTTTTCTCTTTTTCAAGTTCTAGTTCAGAAGTTTTGCTTGCTTCAAAATCACTGGGAAGAGAGTTCTTAGAGTCATCTTCATAACCTAGACCTCTCTTAGCTGGGACAAAGACTATAGGTCTCACTTCTTCAACTATGGGACTCTTTCCCAAAATTTTCACTTCTTCCCTAAGCTTGGCGTTCTCAAGTTTAAGACACACAAGTTCAGTTTTTAGGGACTTAGTTTCTTCACATGAGGACTCTAGTTGAATAGTCATTGAATTACAGTTCTCACATTCAACTACAATATTTTCATCTTCGAGTTCATCCATTCTTCTTTTCATAACAAGACTTTCCTCCATGATTTTACCAATGAGTTTAAGCAATTTTGGTTTTGAACACTTTTCTAGAGAACGCATCATGGAATCATGAGTTACCTCTTGTTCATTGTCGGAGGCGTTCTCTTCAATAATTGGGGCGTCCTCTACTGCCATGTATGCAACTTGATCATCACGTTCACCATCACTTGAACTAAGATCATCCCAGGCAGCTGTACACGCTCCAATGAGAGCTTTCTTCTTTTCCTTGGAGGACGTTCCCACAGTACATTTTTTGGCAAAATGTCCTTTCTTGTTGCATTTGTAGCATGTGAGTTCCTTCATTTCAGCCTCTGTGTACTTGGGACTCTCCTTTTTGTAGGACTTGCTCTTGCTGCTATGCTTGTTCTTCTTGTTATAGTACTTGAGAGCCTTGTGAATAAGAGAGAGTTCCTCATCTGAGTCAATCTCTTCCTTTGGCTTTCTTTCTTTCTCTTTGGAACGCAAGTTCTCAAGTTTTTCTTTGTTTTGCATCATCAGCGCTAGATCTCTTTGGCCACGAAGGTACTCAGCGTACTCTGGTGTTGTGGACGCCAAAGCAAGATCAGTTTGAGGATTCTTTCCTAGCTGAGCCATGTCAGAGATTCTTCTTTCTTCGTACTGCCTGAGCTTCCCATAGATTTCTTCCATATCAAGAGTTTTATTGGCTGTGTTCTCTTTGAACGTTGTTCTGTCAAAGTTCCAGACTCCGGTCAAACCATCAATGACCACTTGAACTCTATTCCTCATGGAGATTTCTATTTCTGGGATGCCCAAGTTTCTCATCTTGGTGACAAGGGCCTCAAAACGGTATGAATAGTCATTCACCGTTTCATTTGGCAACATACTGAAGGCATAGAACTCCTTCTTGATCTTCAGCTGGACGTCCTCTTTCATTTCTACAGTTCCCACATGAAATTTCTCAAGAGCTTCCCACTGTTGTTTTGCTGTGGGGAGATTGCTGACCCTTGTGGCGTCCCTTTCGCAGAGGGATGCTTGAAGGAAGCACACTGCTTTAGCATTTGTCTCCATTAGCTTGAATTCATCAGGACCCCAATCGTCCTCCTTGTCAACTTTGTCAGCGGGTACCTTGAGATCTCCCTTCATAATAACCTTCCAGCATTGATAATTTGTGCTTCTGCAGAAATTCTCAAATCTAATTTTCCAGCGGTTGAAGTTGCCGTCCGTCAGGCGCGGAGGCTTCACGAACGAGATTCCAATAGGTTCCATGTCCATCTTTACCTGCAACTCAGTAAGAATCTAGAGCGCCCGCTCTGATACCAATTGTTGGATCGTTAGTACTGAGGGACTGCCTTTACTTTGGTAAAGGCGTCCTTTGGTTAGGCGTTCCTACGAGGTGTAGGAGCGTCCTAGAGTAATGCAGCGGAAAAAGTACTAAACAGGTAAGTAATGAACGCAATGAATTATAGAGGAACCACTCAAGACCAAGTAGTCCTTGAGTGTAAACCTCTACCTCCTTGGAGGATTTTTGAATAGTTCTTCCTTTATATTGAACGTTCTTACAGTTGTACTGGCGAGTCTTTACAGTTCTCTGGCACTTAGCTTTTCCCTAAGTCCACTAGTAAAGGACTCCTCTAAGCCTACAACTTAAGCAAGTTCAATCTACTAAAGGACTTCTATCCCTGCGTCCTACAGTACTTCGTAGGACTCTCTTTCTCTTCTTTTGATTACAAACAGTTTTGTGATTTGGGTTACAAGTCTCACTCGATCTAACTCAGGTCTAAGCACTGTTCTTGAGTTCTTGAGTTAGTTCTTCGTGTTCTTGAGTGAGCCGCTTTCCTATGATTCTCTCTGAATATTCTTGAAAGCGTTGAAGTCACAATAAATGCCTTGGGGCTATTTATAGGACTTGGGAAGGGCGTCTTTTCTCTGGGACGATCATGCCCTTCTTGGACGTGGCTACAGGATCTTCCTCCACGTAGTGGGGCGGTGATGAGGAAGCTTCCTGTATCCAGCTGTGTATGATGAACTCCGCTACAGGATCGGCCGCCACGTGTTGATGAACTCTGCAACAGGATCGTCCGCCACGTAGTGTTGGACTCCGCTACAGGATCGGTCTCCACGTGTCCTTGGATGATCAAACATTGTCGAGTGATGTCATCCTGTCGGCTCGTGAGTAAGGACTCCTTTCTTGCGTTCCTACTTGCTTAGGACTCCGTCCTTGCTCAAGTAGTTTCTGGCTGGTCCTTACTTCCTGTTAGCTAGCGTCCCTAAGCCTGTGGGACGCCCATACACACTTGTTGTCCTTTTGGTCACTAGCGTTCCTGAACACTTGGACAACTTTATTAGAATCATAGTGAGTTTGTCATATCAAAACTAAGGGACGGTTGTGTGGAACACTAACAAGTACGCAGGCGTTCTTGATAGCTAGCCAACATAATGGCACCAAATAATCCTCCATAAGATCATCGTAGCTCTTGAAATAATCATTGTAAGATAAGTGTGTCCAACTCCAATACATAGGTTGGACCCAAGTGTTCTTTTCCCATCACCTCTTGGAGCTAATTTCATGGCTTGGTTGCCTTCTTGCATCCTCCAAAGCTTCAACTTTCACCTCCTCTACATTTGTTATCTTCGCATCTACAATAAAAAAACACAACAAAGTGTAGATATCCGAATCTTTCTAAAAATTAACAAAGCTAGCAAAACTAACTAAAACTAAACCAAAAACCATGAAAATCATAACTAAACATACTCTAAAACACTATCTAACATGTGTCTATCACATGCTCTATCAAAATAATTTCATATGCCTTTATCTAATTACCATATATTAATATATCAAAATAATATCTATATTCATACTCTATCAAAATAATATCTGATATTTATTAACTATCCAAATAATATCTACCTATAAAATCTTGATTTATCCTAAAACGATGTCTTGATATAATTACCATATATTAATATATCAATATCTATAATCTAATAAAATAATATCCTATATTTATAAACTATCCAAATAATATCTACATTATATTTATTATATTACATATTTTAGGTTGATTTATAAGACAAATCAAGTATTGATATTAAAAGAATTTATGAATAAAAAAATATATTGAGATCAAAGTTTATATGGAAAAAACAAGTTAATTTAAATGAAATATAATAGTACTATCATGATGTATTTTTTTTAGTAAATGGAATTAAATGTGCATAAATTGAATAATATAATGTATTCAAAATAATTTTAATATTTAAGACATAGTCGTACATGTTACAGTGGACTAAGCTAGTTATGTTATACTAGATTATTGCCCATACCCTGTACGAGACATAATCGATAATAACTTTTTGACGTGTAATTCAATTATTAAAGGAATCCGCAATAATATTATTAGGATTCTGATATTCATATCATCTTTTTTATCCAATATATGCTAATCCAAAATCGTGAATTAATGTTAAGAATAATTTTAAATTTGAATTTTATTTAATATGACATAAATAAAAATTAAAGATAAAATATTATGATTTTATTTCAAAATAAATTAGATGGACTAAAAAAATATGTGATACGATATGAAATCTCAAGAAAAATAGTTTATCAACATATATATTTTCCTAATTAATAAGTGTTTTATTTGATGATGGAAATAAAAAATTAAGTTATTTATGACCTATTTAAATAAATTTTTAGGAAAATAGACTTGCATCAGTATTAATATTTTTAGAAATAAAATCAATATTTTAATAGATTTTATCAAATTATAATAAACATTTAATAATAGTAAGTTCTAGATCAATATAATTTATAAATGAATATTATAACACACATTTAGTTTATGAAGTTTTAAGATCTTTTTGAAATATATTTTTAGATATTTGTAGCTTAAGTTATACTTATGGGAAAAAATAAGATTGATAAAAAAAAATATGGTGAATGTATATGATTATTAAAATACAATAAAAACAAAATTCATAGTGACAAATAAGTGTAATAAATTAATTATAATTTTGATTTACAAAAATAATGTCTAAGCAAATAGCTGAAAAAAGATAGAAGTTAGAAAAATAAGAAGATAGATGATAGACAATTAATAAGAATAAGAAAAAAATTAAAATCTTTTTTCTAATTTTTTTTTTTTTAAATGGACTGGATCTAGAATTAACATGGAGGCTCGAATATATGGTATAATTAAGACAACAGCTTTCCTTACCTTGTCCCCCAAGTCATATCTTATAAAAAGATATATCAAAAAAGTATTTTTTTTCGAAGGAAAATTGCTAATTAGAATATAAAGATATACGAGGTTAGTGTAAGTAAGGATAAACTTGATGGTTAAGACACAAAAACTCCTCTCTGTAATTGCTTGAGCGTTGAGGAAGGTTTGTTAGAGGAATACGTACGCCAATGGCAGCAGCTACATCATCATATTTTTTTTTTTATTTTTTTTTGAAGTTAATGGTTAATTATATTAAAGCGGTCAAAAAATGGGGCATACAGAAATGCCGGGGAAAGAGTTAATGCCAAAAGGCACTCTAAGAGGGCAGCCTGCCCTTACAATCAAAGAAAAGAAAAGGACATTTACAAAATGTGCAACTTCTGGCACCAACGAGAGTAGCATGGATCGTCCGGATTAGCTCGAGCCATGAAAGTGGATTTTGCTTCAAAGATGATCTTCGAGGAGCAGCTAGCAATGGAGGGTCTGTCATTGTTAAAAATAGCTGAATTCCTAGCTTGCCAGATGTGGTAGATGAAGGTAGTGAATGCCATGGCGATCGTGGAACGGATAATGCTCTTCTTAAGCCGACCTCTCGCAATCCAGCACAGCCAAGCTTTAAGCGAGGTGGCCCTGTGGTGGATGTGCAGCCAGGTCAGAAGCTTGGAGAGCGCCGCTTTGACGAAATTGCAGCGATTCCACAAGTGGGCGTTGGTCTCTTCATCAGCGTGGCAGAAGACGCAGGAAGTGTTGGCCAAGGGCATCCATTTCGCAAGTCTGACTCTAGTAGGGAGACGGTTATGGCAAGCGAGCCACGTGATGAAGGAGCATTTAGGGAGATGGTAGCCACTCCAAATAGGCTTCCACCAAGAAGCAAAGTTACCAGAAGAATGAAGTAAGTGGTAGGCTGCAGAAGTGTTATATTTACCCGAAGAAGTAAGAAGAGCAGAGGTTAGTTGGTCAGCTGGAAGTCGCCTTAGGAGGGCATTACGGACCTTGAGGAGAGACTTCCAACACCAACTGTGGACTCCACAATGGAAGAGGCGAAAAGTAGACGAAGACAATTCAAGTGCGATTCAACAACATGCTCATCATCCTCTGCCAGAAGGTGTGATCACGGAGATTCTGGTGAGGCTTCCGAGAAAATCGATCCTCAGATTCAAATCCGTGTGCAAGAGCTGGCGCTCCCTGATCCGATCCCGCTACTTGGTCGATTTCCACCGCTCCCATCGCCTCGAGCTCCACCACCAGAACGACAACCGGCTCTTCTTCTATTGGCTAGGCAAGCACAGCTTCCATGACTTGAGCACGGATCCCCTTCCCAAGTCCCCAGCCCCGGTGTTCGAAGTCGGAGCGCTGCTCAAGGCCGTGAGACGCCTTGACCGTGACCAGATTGTGACGAGTCTTTCCAGTGCTCTATGCTCCCTCGTAGAATGGGAGGAGATTGAGGAGGTTTTTGAGCCCAATATAAAAGTGCTGGGCCCTTTGAGCAACGGGATCTACGCCGTGGTTTGTGAAAAATCCTTCGCTGTAAGCAAACTCAGATTGCATTACGGCTATTGCAGCGTCGCGCTCTGCAATCCTGCAACGGGGGATTTCAACATCCTTCCCAACCCCCGTGCTTTGAGGTGCAGCCGTACCGTATCGCAATACGGTTTCAGTAGCATCATCCACAAAGCTAAAGCTGGTGGCGTGGAGGCCGTGCTAGACTATAAGACGGTTGTGGTAACCCAGCTAGTAGGTTTCTTTTACAGGGCCTTTGTGTACAGCCTAAGACGCGGTGGATGGAGACGCATCGACCACTCTGATATATGGAAAGGGGGATGGTTTCCTAAGATCACTCGGGAGTTGGATTTGGATTTCTTGCCCCAGGCCGTTGTTAACGGCTGCTGTCATTGGGCCGTCGGCCGTTGTTCCGTCCTGCAATTCGATTTCGCCGAGGAGGTCTTCGGGCTCATCCCAGGACCACTTCTGCCTCATTATGGTGATGATCGTCGTACGATGAGGAGGGGCGTCTTCCCCATCCATGGCCGCCTCGCTGCCATCACACTCCGGGTGAACCGAGGCCATGATACCCATTATGTTGATGTATGGGTCATGAAGGAATACGGGATCGCAGAGTCTTGGACGAGGATTCATTCGTCTGCGATACGCTTTGAGGCCGCGCTCACCAAGTTTCTCGGCATGTTCCTCTCCCGAAACGGTGAGGCTGTCGAGAGGCTCTTCTTCCAGTTGAAGATGGGCATCGGAGTGTCGTACGACTGTGCCGCGGGTACTCTTAGCGAGCATACTACTCCTGATAGCTCTCCTTCTCGTTGGACGACTAAGAAACACGATGGTTATGATGGTTCCTGGGCTTGTTGGAAAACCATAGGACTTGCAAGCTACGTTGAGACTCTTGAGCCCGTTGATCTCGAGCGTAACGATGATGAGTGCACCATTTAGCTAGTGCAAACTAGGTAATTAGCTTATACCATATTTACTTATTTAGATCAAGCATGTGTAATTTGTTTATGGTTTACGGCTGAACTGATATTTACAAGATTTTCTATACTACTATATATAATTGCATTGCCAATTCGTTACCATCCTTGTTCTTCTTTATCCACCTCCCTCGCCTTGTTGACACGTCTTGTTTTCTTGCTGTTTTCCCGAGCCACTTGGGTCTTTCTGATGGCTCACAAACAGGAAGTCAAGTCGCAAAATGGACGGTTTTGCGAAATAGCTAGCTAAGACACAATTCCGCAAGAAAGGCCAACGTTTGCTGATCTATGTGAGACTACACTCAGCAACAGAATGCCGATAACCTTTCTTGTGAAGATGTAAGGTACTATACATTTTCTGTTTTCGTTTTCAGCTTTTGTTCATCAACGATCCACTGCTCTTACCGATTTCTGTTAAATAAGGAAGCGTATATAAGCTCTCTTATGTATATGAGATGTTAGTTATTTTCGTCAAGGTGTTGAACATGCTGAAGTGCTGTATACAGGAACAGTCTGATCCACATTTTCACTTGCTGCTGATGAATTATCACTTGTTGCAAATCGGCTGCGTGATATGATAGTCGCTGAGGTATGCTAGATGACAAGATGGATTCACCAACCTATAACAAGACAATCTTCAAGATTTTGATCTCAGTTAGAAGTTTCTTTTTTAATTAACGGGCGAAAATAGAAAGAAATCTGCGAATACCTAGGTGGATTTATAGAAGGTTGAAAATGGCGGAACTAGGGCTTAAACAACTGTTGGATTATGTATGAAGAAGGCTTGTGTGTAGGACAACGAAGGTAAGAGTTAATGAGACTTGCACAATCTCTAGTAGGGATACGATCTTCGCCTCTGAATGGTCAATGAAGTTGTCTCCATCGTCTTGAAGGCATATATGGCTCTAGTCCTACGTGAAGGACTTGCGTGGAAGTCAACATGATGAATCCAACAAGAGATCAACGTGACGATCTTTGTTGATGATGAATAGTTTGTGTTAAACACAAGATAGTTGACGCATGAACTCTTCTCGACTTGCATTTGTGAATAAAAGTATGTAACCTTTTAATGGAGTCATGGGAGGGCTTTAAATAGACAAGCTAGCTCCTAAGTTAATGGGCCAGACTTCTTGGCATGAGGGAGCTCACACCCAAAAATACTCAAAATAGTAAAAACAACATTTTAGAAAGAGCTTGAACATAGTAAGAGTTAAAATCACTATTCTAACAATCTTTATTAGGGAAATTCGGTATGGTACCCTCGAGTTTTTAGCTTTTTCGAATGGTGCCCAGGTAAAAAAACTTATTCCGGAAAATACTTTCTTCAGCTCATACTTTTACTTGGAATTAAGAAACACAACAGAGAGAAATTAAGAAAGGAGAAGACCCCAAAACAATATGTACGGCAATTTACCATATTTACAGCCCAGCCATATCATATGACACGTTAAATTTTGGTTATTATATTTACAGTTTAGATTCTTATTGTCTATTTTGTTTTCCCCTTCCATCATCAGACGAATACTGACCCACAATGTCACAACAAATGAACAATAGTTTAACCATCAAAATCCCAGTTTGTATGCACATCATCCTTGAAGGGGCCTCCATCATTTAGTAGCTGCATCGCAAGCCTAACCTGCAAAAGCCAATAAAACCTCAATCCACCTACAAAATATTCTCGTTTTTAAGTTCAGAGAGCATAATCCTCATCTTTAAACGGCTAACATAAATGGTTGGCTTGTAGCCTTGTAGGGAATTAAATCTTTACCTGGGCAGATTCTCGCACTACAAAGTTTTGAATGGCTCCCCGGAAATCTTCATCTACGATGTAGTGGCAGCTGTAAGTTGTCACGGGGAGGTACCCTCTCTGGATTTTGTGCTCACCCTGAGCACCTGCCTCCACTTTGTCCAGGTTGAGCTCAATAGCGGCTTCTATTGCCTGTTATATGATAAATAGTAATTTAGCAATGAAATACATCGCCTGATAACATAATTTAGTAAGGCTATAATCTTCTTGGTAGCTGAAAGCAACCTGCAGTTCAGATGACGAAAACTAAATATCCAACCCCAATTTATTTATTTTCATTTTTATGAGTTAAATAGAATAAAACTAGGCAACAACGCAATTTCTTTTAGTGTTGAAAACATGGGATATACATGTGGCATTCGCAAGAGGGGTTATGTAAGCCTGAGCAAAAAATGAACTCAAGATAGCTTATTACAATCTAAACAGAACAGTCATTATTTTTATGTGGGGTAAAGAAAGAAAATAATTTAATCCTATTAAGGGAGGCATATCTAAAATCCTATGGGACATTGAATATTAACTAGATCCAAAGCTTCATCCTCTCCCAAACATGTCCCCCTTCTCCCATTGGTTACTGACTCTCAACAAACATGGTATATTTTTCAGAGCAACAAAGACATGGGATAAACCCAACATTATTGTAACAGTTGTTTGATAGCTTTTTCCTCCAGGGCAAAAAAGGAATAGGTCTCACCTGGTAGTAGCATGCCTCAAAATGCAGACCTGGGTAGTAAGATTCTGGGAGGCACCCCCATAGTCGACCATATAATGTATCTCCACCAATGAGGTTAAGAGCTCCTGCAACGGGCTCATCATCTTCTTCAGCGATCACAAGAAGCACTTTATCTCCCATCTTGGATCCCATGTTGTGAAAGAATTCCCTTGTCAAGTAAGCATTTCCCCACCTGCAGATTAAAGATCGGTACACTTGAGACTACTGCTCTTCATGTTCACTGTTGAAACATCAAGCCTTAGCAACAGAGAGGGAGGGAGAGAAAGAGAGAGAGAGCTTATTGTCTGTGGTGTTCCGGTAGAAATGGTAAAAGGTATCCCAGTGCTTTGACTGCAAAAAGCAAATCCAAACGAATATTAAAAGGATCAGCATTCTGTAACAGTTGAAGCTTCGATAGAGATCTAAATTTTGTTACGGTGTATGACTATCCTTCTGTCATCAAATAGGTCAAGAAACAAGTCAATGAAACCTTTTGTACTCTACCATGCTATATAAGAACTTTCTGTGGGTTGGAAGTATTGTTTTGGGTCATTGAGCTCCAAACTTAGGTCTTTTAGTGAAACTAACAAAAGATTTTTGAGTTCCTTTTATTGTTCCAATTATTCACAAAACGAGAGGCTGCATCCATATTTTATAGTTAGTTTAAGGTTTGTTTAGTTTGTATCAAGAACCCATTTTATTCACTGACTTCTTTTTCAATAATTTTCAGCTTATTCAATATTATCCAATTTTCTACTAAATACCCCTATAACGTAAATGCCTACTCTCTAGATTATCCAAATTTAAGTTCCCTTGCAAACATAGTGTGTTTGTGCACTACTGTGAATGACAATTATTCGAAGAAGGCAGTACTATGTAAGAATGACATCATGCATGACGATACCCAAAGCATAACCTTCACAATCACCAAAACTAATTGGGAAAATGCAGGAAACATGTTCTTTACATGGATGTTTCAACATTAAATTACCTTTATTTCATGTCCTCGAAGACGCTTCATGGTTAAATTCTGTGCAGAAATCTGCACAAAGCAACCCACATCAAACACAGTATGACGCTAAAAAAAGGGGAAAACATAAGTGGCTAAAGTTTGGTGGCTTGTCCTTTGATAGCAATACTAGGCTGATTACTTCTTTAACTCTTCCAATTCACTTATCAGGCATTTATAATATCATTTGGAAAAAAAACTTCATATAGCTCAGTTTCAAATAATACTTTATAGCATGACAGTTCTCATGGATGTATTCCATGATCAAACAAATAGCTGAATGCCTGCGAAGGAAAACACTCTAAACATTGCATTATCCTAATGAAAAAAACTAACCTTTTTGCGCTCTTGACGGATATTCTTCCTCTTATTTTGTTTTAAATCCATCAAGAACTCGTCAAAACTGTAAAAAGACAATCCTTTAATCCTTCATACAGAAAAGATACTTCCATGAAGGAATTAAATATATATAGAAGAAAATGATACATACTGCTACATAGAACGAAAATTCAGCACAAAAGTTCAATAGACAATTACATATCAATGGGACTAACTCTGGAAACAGTATATGAATGAGCCTAGAATCACGTAAGAGTTTATGAAATGATAATAATAGATAGAGCATGTGGTTTTATCGTAAAACATCCATTTATTTAAACAAATATAAACAAAAAACATCAAACTAATTAGCAACATAAAGCTGCCACTATCTTGTCTTAGCATACATGGAGATATGTACAATGTACAACCCCTGTCAGTTATGACATATGGCCAGATTCCATCCACTTATCAAGCGTTGACGATTATTAAGACCTTTCAGCTCATGGCCATTATACATTCAAACTGTAGGGTTTCTCGCTTGTCACACACGATTTAAAGGGGGGATCGCGTAAAAGACTTCAGCAATTTAATAATATAATGGCAAGCAAAATAATTTATTGAAAGAACCATTTTTTGAGTACATGCTACCTATTGCTTTAAATTTGTACTAAAGGAAGCTAGAAAAACTTACTTCTTATAATTTCGATTCTTCCAGTGGTATTGCATGCCTATTCTCTGTAGGAATCCCTTCCCTTTCAAAAGATTAGACTCCATTCTAGATGAAAACGTGAGATGCAGTGATGAGACCTGAAACTGTTGGGACATACAATATCAGATGCGCCACCACACATGACAAAGTAGGGTACAATATAGATTTAAAACTTTACAAGAAACATACCACCCTTTATATGAAGCTTAAAACTAAGGTCTTCACTTCCTAGTTCAATAGTAAATATATTCATCACCATAAACTATGAGTTTAAGAATTAAGACCCAGAAATTCAATGACCAACGGGAACCAAATCCTTTGCAATGCATCTTAAGAAGTTTAAGGGTCAGAGCAGAAGGGATATGACTGATTTTTAAGGATTTCATAAATCAACTACATAACAAAAGATACTTCAATTTAGGAAATTTCCATTCATTAGCCAAAGGCTATTTATAGATACAAAAGGATACTGGATTCTAGAGCAAAAACGGATAAGGCCAAGAAAAGTAGAGAAATCTTAAGAATAGGCATAGAAAGAGAAGTAGAAAGATCTCTTCAGCTAATTACTAATCTATCGTTATCTAGAAGCTAATACTTCAAGACAACTAATCTAAGATTTGTCACATGACTACCCTGTGACTTTTAATTATCTTCCTATAGTTTTTATTTTAAGGCTATAGCTTCGCATCAAAGATATACAAGATTGGAACTCACATTCAGTAGGAGTGGTAGCCTGAGAATAGTACTATATGAAGTTGTCGCTCAGTCATTTAGTTTAATTTCACATGCATTAATGTCAATTGACCATTCATGCCCTTGTGTCAGGTAAACAAAAAGAATTAAATTCAGATGACAAATAATCAATATTGTCTATGTTAATTTCTTCTTCTTAGATTAGCTAGAACCATTAGCCCTTCCCCTTGTTAAAATAAGTAGACGGTAGATGAAATTAAACTAAACAAGGAATTTATTTGAGTTCCCCTTAAAAATACCTTAAACCATAAATCCTATGACACGTAGCAACAGAGAACCAGCTAAACTAGCTATCTGCAACCAATTAAGGGAATTAATCAAAATAGACGTGCCTAAACAACATACTGTCAGTTGTTTAACAGCGGATTGACTCTTTGGTCTGTTCCCTTGGAAGCATGTAGATTGAAGATGAAGCTCACTCGTGGTTTAATTGCTCATTCACCAGTTCTTGATGAGGTGCTGATGAATAAAAAAATTTAGGAGAAGATGTCACCTGGATGACTGGTCTAGATGGTTTTGTTCAAGTTAGGAGAAAGAAACTATGTTCCAGACTAGGCTGATGGCACTCAATGCTATAAAATCTACTCCACATGGCAGGCTTGCAACCAACTTACTTTGAGCAACACACCACTTCTTAATCAGTTTACAGTGATCTTACAAATAGGGAGGTCAAGCAGGCTGTGGCAAAAGCTAGTATTATTATTAATAAAAAGAGTTGAATTCGGAGGTCTATTATATGTTTGCATTCTCTCTATACCTTGTCAGACAGCAAATAGTGCCAGTGCTGAAATCTGGGGAAGAATCTGAATATACCAGAAGGGGGACCATAAGCCAGTACAGGAGGCCATTCATCTAAATCTTGCTGGTTTTCCCTATGTTTTCTGTGTCTTATGTCTTTCTTTTGTGATTTCTGCTTTTAGCTCTAACTTATTGCCTTTTGTTCACCTTTACTTTCTTTGGGATCTTGACCTTTTTGTATTGACCAAATCCTTTGCACATACTCTAAATCACTACTTATTATGTTATTCCGATAAGAACATCGTCCACCGTCACAGAAACACATACAAACATTGAACGAACTTCAAAGAACTGAAGAGATGGGGAACACAATCGAATACCTTCAACGTCAGTTCCTTGAGTGCAGATACCAAGATGTCAAGCATCTCATCTCTGAAGGGTGTATTACGAAGTAAAATTCTTGGACCCGTTACTGGTGTGAACGGTACACAGCACTGTAGCTTTGGGTAGTATCTCGAACCATAAGTATAGTAGGCATCAGCCCATGAATGATCAAAAACATATTCCCCTTGGGAATGGCTGATCCAATTTCAGTAGAAAACTAACAGTCAATCATTATATTAGGCACAAGGAAAATGAAACCAACATCTAAACTATACCTCTTAAGGTATAGCGGAACGGCTCCAACAACATTGTTAAACTCATCCTTGGCAATTATGTGCGCTGGAGACCATCCTGTTTCCTGAGTGACATAAGATTCAGCAAAAATAACTGTTAATTTTAGCCAAAAGATATTTATGAAAATAAAACGAACACTAAGACGTTGCAAACCTGGACAGAACAATTGGAATCCTCCAGACATGAGAGAAAATCATGCATAATAAACGGGTTCAGCTTAGCTGGAGAGCAAGTATCGATAGCACATTCATCCCAGTCTTTAGGTGAAACCTCTGATATCGAAGAAATCGTAGAAACTGATATCTTTCTTGGACCAAGAGAGTTTCCTGAGCTTTGCTAAAGTGCAAAAAAGTTCTAATAAATTCAGGTACAATTACAGAAATCTTACAGGTAAAATGGGTTGTATAGAAAATTTTAAAAAGACTAATAAGAAAACACCTCTGAGCCTGACCCTTTCAGAAGGAAATCCCCAAGTGAGAGACTAACATCATTGACCTTCACTGTCTTCTTAGGACCCCAAAACAATGCCCTGACTTTTAACTTACAGTATGAGTGTCTGCTCATCTTTCGAGATGATGCTTTATCCTACAAAGCATAAGTTAAATCCACAGTTACTTACATAACATCAATTTTTCTTACTCTGTAGTAAACACAGGTCAATAATAAAAAGAGAACTGATCGTGCAAAGCAAGTTGGTGAATTGCAATATCAAAGATTTGCTTATTATCTGTTTCTCTGTCCGTAGATGGATAGGTATATCGACGTCTATAAGATCGCCATGATGTGTCAAGCGTGTTCCGAATTGTGAGTTAAAATGACCAAATTTCAAATGATCATGATAAGGCATTTTTCATCCATTATTAAAGGTTACCCCGTTGTGCGATAAAATTAAGTGGTAAGTGGTATACCTTCACACCAAGAACTACATTAAATCAGACGTCTTTTACTCTTGTAATAAAAAATATATTAGATCAAGAATATATGTGAAACTCCATTGCCGATAGACTGGGATTGTGCACATTAACCGCACATGCGAATATAATTTAAGCTGGAAGAGTCCTCTCCTAAAATTATTTAACACCAAGAAGGGAAACCATCAAGCTTATATACAAGGCTATACGACAACTTTTCTATGTGGGAAGTTATATTCCAACAGCATTCTTATTAGTATAGAAAAACTACAATCAACTTCAGAAATACTTCCAAGCAACCCCATGTTGAGAAACATATCAATACCAACCCAATAGCCAACTAAAGAGAATAAATTAGGACGATTAAAATCATCTGAGATTCATCAATTGTAGAGACAAAAACTTGAGATTTACTAAAGTCAAGTTTTTGTCTTTTCGAACCCCTCACAGATGGCTACCAGATGATGACTGATGAGAAATCCCTATAACACTACAGAGGAGAGTAGGCATGGTCTGTGTAAGTGTCCCAAGTCCCAGCCATCCAAAGCATTTAATCCACTCAACACAGGAGAGCTCATGATTGGCAATGTAGTTACAATTACAATATTTATCAGCCACCAACTTGTAGTTCGCCCTAACATATGTTAAAGTTTTACTTTAAACAATGAAACCCTAGAATTGCCCACTTACTAGCATAGCCCGATCATTAAGCTCCCTGGTAGCCATAGTGTTGGATAGTCCATCTGGGCTGGCAAATAGAGCTGCACCCAAATCCAAATACTTCAATTACTCTCCGGAATCATCAAAACTAAGAATCATTACAGCAGTCAAAATTGGGAATTTCACATTCTAACAGGGCTGAGATTTATCCTCTGTCAATGGGCGACTTTCAAGAGTAACATAACCAGAAAAATAGAGGTAAAACGAATGACAATGGAATGTAGAGAAACTTACTGGAAGAGGGGAAACGAGAGGATTTGGGAGAAGAGAGAAATTGATGGGGAAGTGGAGCTCTTCCCGAGTGGGATGCTGAGAATAGTGCCATTGCCGGAGGTATGGGTTCGAAGCCTAAGCTCCGACCATTAACCACATCCACGAGTAAAAGAGGATGCAGTAGCAGACACAGACTGACTGAGATAAAATTGAATGCGTGCAATAAGCTAAGCCACTAGTACCAAACTTCCATGTTGATATTTGGTTATGCTTCATTTGTTATCGGTAACTCATACTAAAGCCGAGGGTTAAAACTTAAAAACAATTGTATTTACCACAATATGTATCAACTTCTTATTAAAGCACATTATCTATCTTTATTAAAATAATTTAATTTGTTTAATTTGTTAAAATTTCAATGTAGACCCCATATTAGAATTTTTCTAATCTACATACAAATTTTACAATGGTTGGAGGCCGTGGAGCAAGTATTTAAAGGCCAAAGTTACGCAAGAATTACCCTAAACACATGTGGTTCTTATGCATCTTCTAGATAGATATAAATGTGTTCATAACACTCTCCCTTGAATATTCATCTTCGTTCTTACTTTAGAACAAAAGTGTATGTTGCCTCGTTGAACTCATTATACGATTTGATGTTTCCTCATTAAAAATCGTGTCAGGAAAAACCCAATAGGATAAAAACCTGACTGAAGGGAAAAAGAGTGCAACGTGTATGATGTCCCCTGATATCAATGTAGCTCTTGAAGCTTGCACATTCCAATCTTGTGTACTAGTTCTCCAAACTTCTTAGGAATCAAAGACTTCATGCATAGGTCAACCAAGTTGTCATTCGACTGAATTTGTTGGATATCTGCTTCACCAGCTTCTTCGAGTTTTCAAGTAGAAAAGAATTTTGGAGATATGTATTTTGTGCGGTCTCCCTTGATGTAGCCTTTCTTCATTTAAGCAATGTATGTTGAGTTGTCCACATATAATATCGTTGGATTGTCAATGATCGGCTTCATGCCACTTTCTTTTTGGATGAATTCAATCATTGCTCGTAGAGACACGCATTCTTTTCTTGCTTCATACAAATCAATTAATTTTGCTTGAGTTGATGATGTGGCAATTATGGTCTACTTTATTGATCTTCATGAAATGGTTGTGCCTCCATATGCAAATACATAGCCATTTTGTGATTTGGCTTTGTGTGGGTCGGACAAGTATCATGCATCTACATATCTAAATAAAGTTGCATTGCTTTGATTACGATAGAACAACCCCAAATCGTGTGTTCCCTGAAGGTAGTGAAATATATGTTTAATCCCCCTAGGGACGCGCCCCACCTAATTGGGCCGCAAGCAATTGGCTTATTTTAGGAAAAAGATGGAGTTTGTTAGTTGTTAGGAAATTTGTTATCTTTTGTTTCCTTTTAACTAGTTAATTAGATAGCTTCTTTTTCAAGCAAAATTCTATCTTAGAAACATTGTTAGAGATAGAATTTTGGCTTCCTAGTTTGTCTATTTAAACACAATTTCCCATTCAATAAAATCAGATTTGATTCCTTGGAAATTGACTTGATAAAGTTGATTTCCCGGGAGACTTATCCAACCAACTACTCGTTCTTGCTTGAAGAATTCTCGATCCCCCCCTTACTTGTGCTCAGCCGAATCAAAAAAACAACAACCAAGCATCATCATCACCAGTCGTGCTTCATCATCAACAAACAATCGCTCTTCATCAACAACATCACATGAGAAGAGTTGTCCCATGATGACCTCTTCTCCCTCTCGCACCATCCCTTCGAACCTCCTTCTCTCCCTCTCTTCTTTCTTAATTCCACACACACAAATCGCATGACAAAATCTAAAATCAACTTGCATAAATTTGTTAGCTCTCGTGAATTACATTCAACTAAACTCGGTGTTCATCGTGTTGTGTATCGCAGGTGGCTGATCGGGCGATAATTCACCAACCATCCCTATCTCTACACCGTCAGGGTTTCAACCATTGTTGGATCTTCCAATCCAAGGGCGAGCCTCCAGTTTGTAAGAAGCGAGCAAGCTTGAGCAAGGGCAACAGGCAGAACATCTCGATCATGCGCACTCTTCATCCTTTGGCTTCCGCACACGGGATTATGGCACTCGACGCTGGCAATCACGTATCAATTCACTTAGACGGTTATACCACATTTATCGCTGATTGTCATAACCCATAAAATGAACTTCAACTTTATTGAGAACATTTTTCGAGGTCCATTGTTTCCAGCTTTAGACAATTTTAGTCCTTTTGGAACTTTCATGTATATATTTGAATCTAGTGATCCATATAAATATACGGTCATGACATCCATAAGCCGCATTTGTAATTTTTCAAATACTGTCATGCCAATTAGGAATCTTAGTGTAGTTGCATTGAGAATAGGAGAGTGTGTCTCCTCATAATCAATTTCGTGAATTTGAGACAAACCTTGGGCTACTAGTCTTGCCTTATATCTCACATTTTCGTTTTTCTCATTATGTTTTCGCACAAAAAACCCATTTGTAGCCGCTTGGCTTTATAATCTTTGGTGTATGAACAACAAGCACAAAAACTTCTCGCTTTTCAAGCAATTTAATTCTGTTTGAATGGCATCTTTGCATTTTGGCTCAAAATCATCATCTCCAGTCATAATGTCTAGTAGACATGTCAAACGGGTCGTTCGGATTGGGTTTGGATCGGGTCGTTCGGATCAGATTCGTTCAGGTCAAACAACTATTTTAGATCTTGTTCTATTCGGATTGGATTCGGATGTTGTTCGAGTTTAGATCTAGTTCGGATTGTAATATTTGGGATTACTTCAGATCGGATTAGTTCGGATCGGATGTTGTTCGATTTTGGGTCTAGTTCGATTCGGGTTCTCTACAGACTGCTTCAAATCGGGTCATTTCGGATCAGATCAATTCAAATTCGGGTGTTATTTGGATTCAATTTTTTTGGAGGATTATAATGCATCATGTTATTTCGGTTATTTAGGATTGACCTTTCTTCAGGTTTTTGAATGATAAACATGACTCTTAATCTCTTATTATCGGATTTTAAATCTATACATAACATTAAAAAGTTGTGTGCAAGGTCCATTTATTGTACATATTAAATTCATGCACACAATCTTGTATAATTTTAACCTTTCAATGAGAAGTAATACTAATATCATAACAGAATGGTTAAAATGATTACATAGTAATGGTCAGGTTTAAGGTTCAAATCTCACGAGATATATTAAGACCATTTTTTTGTTTTGATTTTATACCAAATACTTTCAGAAGTATTTTCACAAATTTAATATTAAGTTCATTAAATAATGTATATAATAATAATAATCTTTAGTCTTTTTTAAAATTTAAAATAATAATTGATTCTCAATCTATATATCTATGCATATTTGAATATATAATTTAAAATAAAATGACAATGTATTGCAAACCTTTTGTTCCATAATTCGGTTGCTATTAAAAGTGCAGACGTATTTGTTCGGTCTTTGTTATACATTGTTTGTGTGCACCATTCTAATATTTTGTAGCATTACTTTTTAATTTTTGTTTTTATTTTTAATAGTATATTTAATCTTAAGATTTAATTCGGATGATTTCGGGTCATTTTGGGTCAGACTTAGTTCGGGTCGTTTCGAATCAGGTGACCGATTTCGGATCGGGTGATTTCGGATCAGATTTAATTCAGGTCATTTTGGATCGGGTCATTTCGGTTCGGACGATCTCAAATTATCTTTTAATTCGGTTCATTTTAGATCGGGTCAATTTCGGACCAGATTGGATTCAGATCGGGTCTAGGTCATGTTCGAATTGTTGATTTTTTGTTGTTCGGGTCCAATTTCGGATTCGGTTCGGATTTCGGATTCGGGTCACTTTTTGCCGAGTCTAGTCAATAGACACCGAGTAGGCAAATATATCATCGATCGGTAATGATATCCTTTCTATTCCATAGTTATTGGCAACGAATTATATTCCTTCTATCAGTGACTACATAGGCCCACTAAGGCGGCATGTTCAATTCTAATGTTTAGTTATGAGTTCTTGCTGTGCTATATGATAAGCGTGATTTAGTCGTTTTAAACCACAGTTATGGAAAGAAAACCAAACTAACTTAAACCACAATATAAAGCAAGTAAGGGTTGATTCCATAGGGAGACAAATTATCTTTCGCAGTGAAGTTTGTGTCAAACTGAAGTAACAAGGTGGGTGTTTTTGGATTACTTCACACACTATTATGCAAATCCTAATAATTTAAGAGTTTATTAATCAGTATTTAGAAACAACTCAGACAAACAAGTATCCGCATTCGCATGACAAGTTGATCATTGATTTCAATCAATATCTATGCAATGAAAATCCCAATTCTTTTTCAAATATAATTAATAGCACAACCAGATACTATTAACCCTAACTAGATAAATAATCATGAAACTATCAAGATTCAATCTAACTAGCACCATTCAACAACATGAATATAATTGGATACAAACTAAGATAAAACAACCAGCTTTTACCCTAGAATGCAAATCAATTCTCTTATGCATACAACTAACACAACCAGATATTAGCACAATGCAGTTGCTACTTATAAAATAGAGATGCTCAACTAGAAACACTCTAAATCTAGCAATAACCTAGTAACAATAAATCCAAGATGATCAGACTGGAATCTATTGAAACAAGTCAATAACAATTCAAGCAAGAGAAAAGATTAAATCCATGCAATAGATAAGGAATTAGAAATCTCACAACTTAATCAAAACGAACAGTTCAATTGTTTGTCTAAGCAAAAATGGCTAGTTCTCCATAAAATTCCAAAACACAAAATAATTCCAAACTCAAAAACTAGGTCTAAATTAGGGTTGTCCAACGGGTCGACCCGACCCGACCCGTAACCCGGATTACGGGTCACGGGTCGACCCGTCGGCCCGTAAACTCACAAAACTCGACCCGAGACCCGACCCGTAACCCAGTTTATGGGTTACGGGTTTTACGGGTCGGGTCTCGGGTCACCCCGTTAACCCGTTTGACCATTGACCTCTTTTCTCTTGCCTTGATTTCTCCATCCATTGACCATTTCCTCGAAGCTTCTTGTCAAACGGGCCAAGTCTGGAGCAAGGTCGCTGACCCCGAACAACACGAAGGCGCCAGCAGCAAGGTCGCCGAACCCGAATCTGCCAAGGGAAGTGAGATTTGAGCGAACCTGAGCAAGGGACTCGAGCGACGAAAAAAAATTAATTTGGGAAGGGAGATCTGAGAACTCGAGCGAGATCTGAAGAGCGGGGTCGGGCTCAGGCCGCCGACGATCCGGTGAAGTGAGATCTGAGCGGAGTGAACGAGTGAAGAGCGGGGGACTCAAACGGAGTGAGCGACGCCGATCTGCGGAGTGAAGATCTGAGCGGAGCACAGGACTCGGGCTCGGGACTTGGGTTCATGCCGCCACCACGGGCCGCCGATGAAGATGGAGAGCGGCGCCGAATCGCCGATGTGAGGTCGAATCTCCGATGTGGGAGACTTGGAGAGCGGCGAGCGTAGTGCGTACTACGTAGTGGTGGGTAGTACCACTCATTCAACAAGTGAACAACGATAACCCTAAATGCCAAGTGCCAGCCGGCTATTATAAAACTAAAAAAAAAATTACGGGTTTACGGGTCAACCCGTAACCCGGCGGGTCGACCCGTAACCCGCCCGTAACCCGTAATTGCATATTTTTTGATCCGTAAAATACGGGTCGGGTCGGTCCGGGTTACGGGCAACCCGGACCGTTGGACAGCCCTAGTCTAAATAGAAGGTCTAAGGCTCCTTAAATAAGAGGAAACAAACTACCAAAAGTACATAAAAACCGGACCAAAAACAATATCCAAAAGTCCAATAAATAAAACACATCGTTTTAAGGCGGAAATCCTCTCTCTTTTTTATATTTTATTTTATCTTCTTTTTTAATTTCGATTTTCTGATTTTTTTTATTTTTTTAAGGAAAGAAGGTTGACGAACCTGATAAATGGCGGCGGACGCTACCATTTATTTTGCAGAATGTCGTAGCTGAGTCTGGTTTGGCGGCGGGCGCTTCTTGGGGGGCGGCGGTCGCTGCCACAAAGTCCGTGGTTTTCTAGAAAAAATGGTGGCGATCCCTGCCATTAATTCGTAGAATGCCGTAGTTGGGCTTGCTTTGGCGGCGAGCGCTGCCTGGGGGCGGCGGTCGCTGCCAGTTCATCGTGGCTCCTTAGCTTTTTGAAGTTTGTTCGACAAAAAGAAAAACAAAGGGAAATGATGTCCGCGTTTTTAGGTAGATTTTTAGGGTCTAGATAGGTTAGATTTAGTGGTGTTTTGTAGTTGAGTCTTGTGTTTTTGAGTCTTTTTGCATGAGTTTTCGTATTTCCTTGAGATTCGGAAACTACGCGCTTTTGTGTCGTTTTGTAGGTGTTTTGGAGCTTGAAGGCGACTTTGGAGCAAAGCTTGGAGAGGATGGGCGAGCTAGGAGGAAGATTCAAGTGGAAGAGCCAAGGAGAGGAGCTAAAGAGAAGCAAAATCAAGAGAAGAAGTGAAGAAATCGACCCCAAGATCGAGCCCAAGGAGGTCGATCTCGAGCCATTTGACCGAACTTGGAGCGCAAGGAACAAAAGTTCTCGGGATCGACCCTATAGGGGTCGATATCGACCCTATGGAGGGTCGATCGCGCGTGACCGACTTCTCTTCTATCCGGATATCTTGTGCAAGTTTCCTAGTTTGTACTTTAGGAAGGTGTTTTGTTTGTGTTTCCTAGTTAGATTAGGACTCCTTTTCTTCTATAAAAGGAGGTTGAACCTATAGTTTTTATTCATGCTTTGGATGCTTAGTGTCATTGAATTAATCAATCAAGACTTGGAGAGTTGGGAAGGAGACTTGGAGAACAAGTTTGAGGTTTGTAAGATTGATCTTTAGTTTTTAGTTGAATTTTAGTTTGGTTTGATCATGTCTTCTTCTTCTTCTTCCTTGTTCTTCTTTGCCATGTGTGAGTAGTCCTCTTAAGTTCTAGGGTTGGGCAAAAGCCCAACACAATCATGCATGTTTAAAACTTGAATTCATGACTTGAATGCTTGATGATCATATCTAACCTATCTTGTGCTTAATCCTTTGCGAAAGTTGAGGCATGTCTTGTTATTAACCTTAGCGAAAGTGAAAAGTTGATTACTTGATTAGTTCTAATAGGATTATTTGCGAAAGTTGATATTCCTAGGTTGAAGGATAGGTAGAAAGTTGTTTGATTTGCGAAAGTTGA
Organism: Polygonum aviculare; assembly: GCA_934048045.1. NCBI lineage: Eukaryota > Viridiplantae > Streptophyta > Magnoliopsida > Caryophyllales > Polygonaceae > Polygonum > Polygonum aviculare. Next base: position 16,443,193 of record OW204024.1, read on the forward strand.
TTGAATGGCTTGAATTGCTTGCGAAAGTTAAACTTTTCTATGATCTAGATTGCATGATAGTTGTGAATTCTTGTCAAAAGCATGTATGGTTGTTGTTGTGGTAGCCCTAGCCCTAGGATTTGCCTTTTATATTGATTAAAGACTTGTGATTTTTCCTTGATCCCGATCCCTCCGTCGTGTTCGAGTTGTTGTTTGTGTTTTCTCGTGTGTTCGTGTGTGATTGATCTCAGGTTCGACCCTCTAAGGGTCGAGATCGACCCTCCTCTGGTCGATCCTGACTTTGTTTGTTTGCGTTTCTTTTGCTCTTTCGTAGTTATCGACTAAACTTAGCACTACTCTCACTCCCGTGGACGATCCTGACTTCGCTATACACAGCGGGGTCTTGAATATAAATTTTATTTGTTCAAGAAACCCTTCAACAGGAAACTAATCTAAACTAATCTAAAGGAAAGAAATGACCTACATCGGGTTGCCTCCCGATAAGAACCTTGTTTAACGTCGTGGCTCGACGTCATACTAGCTCATCAGTGTTTAAGATTGGCTATGGTAGGACTTTTTCCACTATCGGGGTTATATAAATACTTCGTGGCTTCATGGATGGTATAATGTATAGTTTGGCCATCAAATTCCATGGTCAAAGAACCTGATATTTATCCTGGTATTTGTTGTTTTCATAAAAGGTCTCCTTAATAAAATAGGGGTTGCATGCTCATCATGCTTCATATTAAGCATATAAAAGTCAGCAGGAATTTGTCTACGGACGATAACTACTCCATCTTTTTTGGCTTCGATCTTGTTAAAATCAACTTGGATATTGTGAACTGGTAAAATATAGGTTTTTATATTATTTATTATTCTTATTTAATTTTGTTGGAAATTTGCTCATAGAAGGTAAGTTAATTATTGTTATCTTTTTATTATTTAATGTTTGTTAAGAATGGAAGAATAAGAAAGATATGCAAGGATTATATCTTCAAATACGGATAGAATATTGACTTGCTTAGAGTCCAAGTCATCACCTTGCTAGGTCTTTTCTAGGTCGAGCCACAAGCCCTATTCTCGCCTTCCCCCCCCACCCCCCGCTCTTCTATAAATATATATGGATTTGACATATGAAGAGCATGGGTTACTTCCTCTAGAAATACATTGATTAGAATATTCTTTAATTGATTGAATATTTGCTCTTTCTTTTCATTTTACCTCGACGCATTCTTAACATGCCCTTTTGACTTAAGCAAGGATTATATCTTCAACTACGGATAGAATATTGACTTTCTTAGAGTCCAAATCATCCCCTTGCTAGGTATTTTTTAGGCCGAATCACAAGCCCTATGCTCGACTCCCCCCCCCCCACTCTTCTATAAATACATATGGATTTGACATATGAAGAGTGTGGGATCCTTCCTCTTACATTGATTAGAATATTTGATTTTTGATCAAAAATTTGCTTTTTTTTTTGTTTTACCTCGACGCATTCTTAACATTGTGCCCTTTTGAACTAAGCATAGAAGGTGGCCAGATTTAAGGGGGGCTCGTACTCCCTTTGTGCCTTTGTTTACAAGTCTTGAGGGAAGAAGCGTTTCGTATTTAAGGAGAGTTATTGAAGCATTAATTAGTGTGGCAAGGCCAAATTTTTACACACTAGTAATTGGCACCTTTTGTCGAAAACAGATAGTTGCTCCATGAATTTCCCAACGAATCTAAGAAGATGGTTCTTGAAATGATCCTTGTCGAAAAAGAAGCGACCTTTTTTGGCAAAGAAGCAACGCAGATCAACAAACCAGAGGTGAAACTACAATAAACCATGATGAGTAGCTCCATGCAATGACATGCACAGTCGAAAGCAACAAGACTCATGTTCCACCTAGTCCCTTGTCGCTACAATGGAGGAATCAAAGACTCACTCGGGGGAGCGAACAAATGCATTGGGGCACATCACTAAGTTGAGCGAAATTCGCCACAAGACTCATCGCAAAAATAGCCCTGATAAAGATCGGTCATTGGCATTGCAGCCCGCAACCAAGCAACACACGAGAAAAGGGTGACACAATCTAGGGCATGACATCAAGCCCAAACATGATGAGAGCAAGACACGATGAGAGCAACTACGTTTATCAGGGTGCACACACTAAAACCCGAAGTGAGACCAATCGCAAACACATCTTGGAGAGTGACCTTCATCGAGTGATCCTTCGCTAGCTCGATCATGGTTTGAGCCACGACGTTGAGCCTGCATATGGTGCTGCCAACCATGAGCATGACTGCAGGTCACACACCAAAACCTGACGCGAGTCTAGTCGTGATTGCAGCACCAATCATGCAATGTGATCGCATTGGGATTTTGTTAGCGGATCATAGGAGGCCTTACGTACCCAATCAAGAGATGTACTATAGATCATGTGGTCTAATCTGTCTCTTTGATTCATTCTTTGGATCTTAGCGATTTGGTTAGCAGCCATTTTGCCCACCTTGACCTGTTAAATTTTGGTAGATCAAGGGAAGTATGTGACTTATGCGGTAAATTTAATCACCTTGCATATAAGGTCGGGATCCTGACTTACAAGTTTAAGCCAATGGGTAGGGTGTTTTAACCCCCTTATATGATAGTCGTATTTTTGATCTTATATTCGATTAGTGAAGTAGCTTCCCCCACCTATGGACAAATGGGTCAAGCATTTTATCTCTATATAGCTAGCCTAAATAACATATGATGACGCCTCAATATGCCCCAAGAACGAGCGGGTAACTCATATAGCCAAGAAGAAATAAACCTTGAGCGAACATATATACTCTGAGACATTTTAAATTTCGGTGGGCTAAAAGAAACGAATGACATGTACATCGGGCAAATTGAATTAGTTTACATATGAGGTTGAAATTCACCTTATAATCCAAAATTTTAACTTAATGGGTTAGACTATCAATCCCCTTGTATACTAGGGGTATTTTTTATATTTATGTTTGATGTGAATTTTTTTTCTCTAATATCACCCAATTTGGTTAATAAGATGCAAAAATTTGGTAGCTAGTCTATATTACAACATTTGTGTAGCAACTAGGCTCCCTCTAAAAAAATGGAGGTAACTAGTCACTTTTCTAAATTGTCCCTAAAAAAAGTTAAATTTACGTGATGACATAACCAATGGCCAATGATGAAATCATCACCCTCTACCACCATCAACCTTTGACCGATGCTGAACAGACGATGACCGGCATTGTCCGGTGTTGACCATTCATTGACCGGTCGTTGACCGCCGATGACCAACCTGTCATCACCCCGAAACTTGTCATCGAGTACAAAAAACTAGTCATCGCTTAGAAAAACTTATCATCGCCCAGAAAAACTTGTCATCGCCTAGAAAAACTTGTCATCGTGAATAAAAAAACTTGTCATCGCGTAGAAAAACTTGTCACCATGCACAAAAACTTGTCACCACGTACAAAAAACTTATTATCAAAAAATATTATTGAGCCTATGCGGGATTTGAACCCACATTACCGTGCATTAAGCATGTTGCTCTACCAGTTGAGCTAATATGCCATGATTAAAATTAATATATGAACAGATTAACCACAACCCGTAAACAAAAAAAAATTGTCATCGATAAAACTTATAAACACAGAACTTGTCATCGACAAAATCCATAAACACAAAACTTGTCATCGTCAAAACCCATAAACACAGAACTTGTCACCGATAAAACCCATAAACAAAAAAAACTTGTCATCGATAAAACCCATAAACACAGAACCTGTCATCGACAAAACTCATTAACACATAACTTGTCACCGATAAAACACATAAGCAAAAAAACTTGTCCTCGATAAAATTCATAAACACAGACCCTGTCATTGACAAAACCCATAAACACAAAAACCTGTCATCGACAAAACCCATACATAAAACTCGAACAAAATCATCCCAAAACATCAATCAACCATCTAATTCACATCACAACTTTGAGAAAGAGATAGAAACTCGAACAAAATCGTTTCAAAACATTTAGATCTAGAAATTGCAATCTAGATCTAGAAATTCCAGATCTAAATCTAGAATTTCCAGATCTAAATCTAGAATTTCCAGATCAGGATCTACAAAATCTAAATCTAGATCTAGATCTTTAAACACAAAAAACCTAAAAACCAAGATCTCATCATCAATTTCAAACTCAAAAACCATAAAAACCTAAAAATACCGAAATCACAAAAAAAACGAAGAGATCTGGAGAACGACTAACCTCTAGATCTAAAGAGAATTTAGAGTTGACAGAATTCCAAAACCAAAGGATAAATGCCGACTGAGCTTGCGAGAGATCTTCAATGGCGGTTTTCGGCTTTGCGAGGGAGAGAGGACGAGACGAGAGAATGTGAAGAGAGGGAGAGGAGAGAGAGTGAGAAGTAAAAAAATAGGGTTTTTATACCGACTACTTAGTTCCTTTTTTTTTTTTTTGAAAGGGGTCTACTTAGTTTCTAAATGTATCAAAAGCGGATCCACCGTACCACCCTCTTCCCTCTAATAAGATTCCTTCGATATATTCATCCCCTAGAAAAAGTGGATTGATGGCTAACACCCGTCGCATATTTAGGTTGTTTGCAGAGGATTCAACCTGTTACTAGTAGTAAATAATACTTCAGGACGACCACGCATCGCATCGCATCCAACGTGTCCGACCCATGACACATGCTCTTAGGGGGTCGAGACCCGTACTATAGATCGACACACAAACGACATGTCCATGCATTATTTTGTACTCATATTCTAACTTAGAGATGTTGAGTGATAATCAAACACACATTACCTCTCTCCCGTTACTTTTCAACCAAATGCAATAACCAACTGTGGGCCCGTACCTTGTGTAGACCCATCTCATTATCTCCGAGATTTGACGGGGCTTGATCTAATCCAATTTAGGAGTAGTAGTTTCATAATACTACTCCGTTGTTTGGCAAATGGAATATAGAGAAATTCGATAAATGAAATGGAATATGTAGATCAGGGATCAAAGATACCAGCCAGCTAGGCTAGTACAATAATTTTCTTAGGAGGGAAAAAAAAGAAGAAGAAATGTAGGTATATATATAAATGTTGGATTCCAATTCCCAAATATAGATGTATGTATCCAGTATTCTGAGCATAAATAGCGACAATTGAAAAACTATTCAAAAACCGTGTTCGTAACGAAGGCTTCTAAACAGGGACGAAAAAACAAAGCACATATACAAATAATAAAAGTTGCAAGTTGAGCAAGTGGGCATTCATTTTAAATGGTCAACTTGTAAATCTTGGAATTAAGAATCCAGATTATGCACAAACATGTTGCCCAGTTCTCTGTATCCGGACTCCTTTCACAATATTCACCATCTTATCCCTTTTCCCTTTCTCCTTTAATCGATCCACCCTCAATATATATAAGGAGAGAGATGGCCAAATTGGGTAACCAAGTTGAACGTGGTAGTGGTTTTGGGAAAACAAAAGAAAAACCGCAGCCACCGCATTATTAAAAACAAGCCCAAAAAAAGAAAATGTATCCAAATCATCATCATCATCATCCAAATCCAAAGCCAAATCCAAATCAATCTCAGGCCCGCCACCACTCAACCACCGCCGGAGGAGGAGGGGGCTCGGCCAACCACCACCACAACCACCAGCCGCTGACCCGGTACGATTCGGCACCGAGCTCGGTTTTCGACTCGTCCGACATCGTGCTTAGCGCACAAATGCACTCCTCCTCCCATGAATACGGCCATAGCGCTACTACCACGAATAGTAGTAGCGCTATGGCCGGATTCGGAGGCATTGGGAGTAGCCTCACCATGGGCATCGCCCGAGGAGTGGCCGCGTCCTCGGGTTCTGGTTCTGGTTCTGGTTCTGGTTCCGGTTCCGGTTCCGGTTCGAATCCGAATCCGAATCCGATGCTGCCGCCCGGCTCGAGCTCCTTGATTCGACATAGTAGCTCTCCGGCGGGATTTCTTCAGCACCTCACTTCTGATACGGGTACGTATGAGTTTTGATTTATTTTTTTGATCCCATTGAGTTTTGATTAATTTAATTTTAATTTGTATTAAGTAGTATACTTTACTTCTGTTACTACTATTATTATTATTGTATTGATGATGCATATACACTAGTGGAAATCAATTGGAGCTCGTACGTGACACATGCGTAGCTAGCTAGCTAGCTAGCTTTGTGTGAGATTTACTGATTTAGTACTATTGACTATTGACGCATAGTTAGTTGTACGAATAGCGTACGTACTCATGATAATATGATCGATATAGCTCCAACTTCCATTTTGTTGTTACTTTTTTTTTGGTCGAAACCATTTTGTTGTTACTTGTTACTGTATACTAATGCTTATATGTGCACAATTTACTCACACTTTTTTTGGTCGAAATTGTACTCACACTTAATTAGCAAGGATTAATTAACATGGATGCAAGGATAATTAACTATGCTAGGGATACTTAATTAAGGTAACGAATATATGGATGGTCATTGATATTCATCTATTAATTGTAAATTATATTCTAGCATTTTGAACGTACTAATCCAATGTTATTGTATAGACTTAACACTAACTCATATATACTATGCAATATTAAACTATCAAATTCTTGGTTATTCATGTTCATTTAATTCATTACTATAGATCCACATTTTGCAATTATATAAGTACTCACTATTCAACAATATCCAAATCCTTATTTACTTATGTTCAAACTAATTTGTAGTTTCATCCAAACATTTTACATTTATACAATATTTTTCATATATTAAAAAACATAACCTATGTATGTATATATTCACTATTTAACATCAAACATTCAAATATACGTAACAACATTAGTATGAAAGTACTGTATATTCAAATCAAGGTCATTTCGCTATCCTTCATAATAAAGTGGTCTTGGATACTAGCTAGCTACGCTGAAGTAGTGGCCACCCCAAAATTTAGCAATTGAATTGCTTGTTTGATTTGCTATTTTTTGGTCGAAGCTTGTTTGATTTGCTATTAAAATCCTATGGTTTGCAAAATTTCATGAATTTCTATTAAATACACATATATAATTAGAAAAAATATAACAAAAAATCCAAGTTAAATTTCTGTTTTGGAAGTTGAAATTACTATATTGGGGTAGGTAAGATTCATTATACCCATAAATTAAGCAATGAGATTTCACATATTTAAGTTATAATAGTAACTTCATATAAATTAATATGAACTTTCAAATTCAACCAAACAAAATGAAGGTTTTTAGTTTCTAGAAAAGTATTTCTAACCAAACACTTTTACATAAATCGGATGTAGTATAATTCATATTTATTTTATTTTCCAAAAATACACTTCATGTGTTTAATTAACTAAACGAGCATTTATTTCATCTTAATATATTTGACATGGAAATTCATGAAAAATGATTTCCCTATTTTATTATATACATGGTTTTAATTTTATTTCTTGGGGTATATAGTTGTCATTTGTCAAGGGAGATAAGCATTAATCAGCCCATTAAAAGAAATATTGTCAAGTCCGACCAAAAAAAAAAGAAATATTGTCAAGTGGATATACAGATAAGTTTTAGAGGATAAATTAAAAAAGTAAAAATATTTTTTTTACTCGGTCTAGATGAGGTAGCACAAATTTTAACAAAAGACTTTGGTTCTGCTTTATAGTGTAGTATAATAAATAGCTATTTTTTCACCTTTTGTTGCAAAACATTTTAATGCTTTTTTTTAATTATCACATGAATTTGATGTATTCAAAAAGTTGATTGTTGAAACCCGAAAAATCTGCACTAAGTACGAGATGAAGTTCTTACAAACTCTCGGGTCTTTCGGCATAAAAAACCGGCTCTTCTTACTTTGAGCTCTTCTACCCCCCACTTATTATTATTTTATTCTTCGTAGAGGCTTACTCTGTTCTTTGGGCGACAGAACGTTGTTTTGCCTAGAGACTCAAGCGACCTAGTTTACTCTCCGAAGAGGCTTACTCTGTCCTTTGAAAGAAAGTGCGTTGTTTTGCCTAGAGGCTCAAGCGACTTAGTTTATTCTCCATAGAGGCTTACTTTTTGGGAGACAGCGTGTTGTTTTGTTTAGAGGTTCAAGCGATTTATTTTATTTTCTTCTTTTGGGATACAACCGGGGCAAAGGCACCAAGGTAACCTTATGGTGCGTGACCCTTAGAAAGAACCTAACCTAGGCATATGGGCACGCGCCTAGGGCCATGTCGGGCATGGCGCAACGCCAAGCCACCAAGGCAACCCCATGGCACGCGGCCCTTAAAAAGAACGCACCCTAGGCATGTTGGCGCCATGTCGGGCCAAGGCACAAGGCCAAGGGACCGAGGCAACCCCATGGTGTGCGAGCCTTGGAAGGAACGCGCCCTAGGTGCGTGCGCGTTCTCTTGGGGCCATGTCAGGCCAAAACACAAGGACAAGGCATCAAGGCAACCCCATAGCGCGCAGCCATTGGAAAGAACGCGTCGTAAGAACCTGGGCACGCACCCGGGGCCATGCCCGGCAAGGTACCAAGGAAACCCCACGACTCTTGGAAAGAACGCGCTCTAGGCACGTGGGCGCCCGCCCAAGGCCATGCCAGGGCAAGGAACAAGGCCAAGGCCGCCCCATGGTGCGTGGCTCTTGGAAAGAACACACCCTAGGAACGTGGGCATCCGCCCGAGGCCATGTCGGGCCAAGACACAAGGCCAAGGTATCAAGGGAACCCCGTGGCACGTGGCCCTTGGAAAGAACGTGCCCTAGGCCCATGGGTGCGCACTCGGGGCCATGTCGGGCCAAGGAACAAGTCCAAGGCACCAAGGTAACCCCATGGCGCACGATATTTGGAAAGAATGGGTGGAATGTTGAGACGGGTATCGTATGAAATATGATCGTAGAGCTTTGCAGCTTAGGATGAGGAATGCCCCCACGGATGACGCTAATGTTGAAACTCAAAAATCACCCACCAAGAACGGGATGAAGTTTTTATAAACTTTCGGGTCTTTCGGTATCAAAAACCGACTCTTCTTACTTTGAGCTTTCCCACCCGCCGCTTATTATTATTATTTTATTCTCTTTGCGTAGGCTTATACAACTTTTTTAGGTCCTTTCCGTAAATAGTGCAAGATCCTCGGAGACTCAAACAAGTCGGAGTCCATCCATCGAGAACAAGTCTTCGGACCGAGCCTTTTTCCGATCCACTTCTAAGTCCAACATCCCTCCCCTTATAAAGGCAAAGGGAGGTTCTATCTTGGAAACAAATGTTCGATGTGAGATGGAAGGGCACACTAGGCACTTTGGAAGCAGCACGTTGTATTGCCTAGAGGTTTAAAACCACTTACTCCATTCTCTGCAGAGGCTTACTTTGTCCTTTTGAAGACAACATGTTGTTTTGCCTAAAGGCTCAAGCGACTTAGTTTATTCTCTATAGAGGCTTACTATGTCCTTTGAGAGACAACATGTTGTTTTGCCTAGAGGCTCAAGCGACTTAGTTTATTCTCCGTAGAGTCTTACTATGTCCTTTGGAGGAAGACAACATTTTGTTTTGCCTAGAGGCTCAAGAGAACTAGTTTATTCTCCATAGAGGCTTACTCTATCCTATGGGAGACAACGCGTTGTTTTGCCTAGAGGCTCAAACGACTTAGTTTATTCTCCGTAGAATCTTACTCTATCCTTTGGGAGATAGCGCAATGTTTTGCTTAGAGGCTCAAGCGACTTACTTTATTCTTCGGAGAGGCTTACTCTATATATCCTTTGAGAGACAACACGCTGTTTTGCCTAGAGGCTCAAACGACTTAGTTTATTCTCCGTAAAGCCTTACTGTGTCCTTTGGGAGACAACACACTGTTTTGCCTAGAGGTTCGAGCGACTTAGTTTATTCTCCGTAGAGGCTTATTCTATCCTTTAGGAGATAGTGCATTGTTTTGCATAGAGGCTCAAGCGACTTAGTTTTTTTTTTTTTTTTTAGGATACCACCGCCGTCTTTTACCATCGATTCACACCGAGCACCAACATTTATAGAAATGCATATATTTGGTTTAGGATTGACTTTTTTTAATTTTTATATTTTATGGTAATTTAATTTCCATTAGTTTTTATATTTTATAGGAACATAAAATACATGTATTTGGTCAAATATTTGGTGTTAAAAATCTTACGATTTTTTTAATGCCAAGATTTTCTAAATTCTTATACTTTATAGGAACTTAATTACTGAGTGTGTAATATTTTCTTCCCTCATAATTTTTAAGAAATAAAATGTTAACGAAATACATTTGTAAAATTAATGTGAAGTACAAATTTTAGAAAATTAATACACGTGAACTAATATTTTAAGAAATACACTTCCTTTCAACCAAACAAGCACTTGAGCTTGCTCAAAAAAAAAACAAGCACTTGTGCATGTAATTTATTTAGGAATTTCCTTGTTAACATATATCTGTGATGACTAGCTTTATTAAAAGATAAATTTGAACTCTTTGATTAGTAATATAAATATAAAATCATACTGCATTATATTTCCAAATTTAGTAATTATTTGCCTGGCATGATCTACGGAGTATTAAGTTTTGGGATATTTAACACTACTAATTTCAAAGTAATGACGTTGCAGGAACTCTGATTTCTGATGTCATTTTTCATTTTTCGTACCAAATCTAGCGGTTGTCAATTGTTAATTGATTTCTGACGTTTATCCATTAATTATTACAGTATATTACCCGAATTAGAATCTCGTCCTGTTATCCTCCGTATTATATATATGTTCCTTTTACGTTAAAGTAATATAGACGACCAAGCCTCAAAAAATATAGACGACCAAGCCTCAAAAAAATATAGACGACCAAGCAATATTTTAAGCCAACGTTTATTAAAAAAAAAAGAACCAATTAAAACCCTGACAAAATAAAAGAAGAACCAATTAAAATGTTCAGCGACCAGCCGGTAACGTCGATCAATCAACGTCCACAAATAATACCCAAAAGTTTAATAACTAATTAAACCTTTTTAGCATAATCATGTTTAAAGAAACAATTAAATCTGCACAGGCCCTGTTAGAGGGGCAAGTTGAGCATGCAAGTGGGTATTTTTTTAACACTATAATTTTGTAGGGTATTATTTTATAAGACAACTTGCTGATGGATCTTAATTAGCTAACGAATTTAATATTGGATGGATTGTAGCTAACTAATTAAGCATTTGTTCCATCAAAAAAGACTTTTGAAGTCGGGGATCTATATAAATGAAAGCCAACATGACTGAAATTTAAAATGCAGGCAAAAACGACAACCTTGCATAGTTGCATTGTATAATTTGCATTGGCCTTGATAATGGCAGATCGAATACATGGAACGTGGTCCCACAACTCTCCTTCTTGGTCTACGACAAGCTCTCGCCTAACCCTCACGTGCTTGATTCTTAATTAGGGTTTGCGAATTAGGGTTTTAATGCCACTTAAACTAGGGTTTTACTTTCGTTCATCTCAATTTCCCTTGTCAGATCGATGTATTTTCTTGGCCAAATTTTGTTACAATCCAATGCGTGATTTCGCTCTCGATTAATGTATGCATTTGTTACGTACTATATATGTTATGCCATAGTTGTTATTACTTAGGCTAGAAAAATTGGTCACATTATTAACATTATAAAACAAATCAAATGCGTGCAGGCTTCACCTTTACAAAAGGGGGCCAAAGCTATAGCAATCCACAAGCAACATCGAGCCATGGGCAGCACAAGCAATCGAGATTAGGGGGCTCTCAGCTGAGCTTCACCAACCAAGTTGAGCATCACCAACCGAGCCTCAAAAGGGCATCGTCGTCCCATTCAACCTCCAGCAGCTTCTCCATCGGTCCGTGGGAAAACAACGACTCATTGGTGTTCGGTGGAAGTACAAGCAAACGAGGAAAGCATGTCAACGACGATCTCTTGCGCAGTCTCTCTGCGATGGATTCACAAGTACGTAAGCATGTATAATATCGCATGCCTATAAGTTTTGTATAATGATATATAGAAAAATGTAACGTACGTCTATATATATATGCTCTCATTGTTGCAATTAACATATATATATGGACCCATGTAGATGGAGTTGTCGGAGATGGGAGGTGTGGACAATATGATGCATATACCCGAAGATTCGGTGGCTTGCAAAGTACGCGCTAAGCGTGGGTTCGCTACACACCCAAGAAGCATCGCTGAACGGGTAAGTTTCATCTTCGATCTCCTTTTTAATTACCTAGCTATTGCAGTATTCGGTTCAAATGGAGACTAACCAATCTAGATCGAGAATGCCTAGTTAATTTAATCAACCATGTATGTCTTCAATCTCCTTATTCGATGCTTCACGTACTAATTTCTCCCGAGGTGGATTCTTGGGAGTGCATGGATTACACATTCATCTAGACTGATAGGTAGCTATGCCTTCAAAAACGTATGTTGGAGTTTCTTGCCTTCAAAGAATAGTATGTTTGGTGATTATTACAACATCATCGACCATTTAGCATGTCCAATCGGTTTTCACACGAAACTTAAGAGTTCGTTTAGCTCTAGTGTGGGGTTGGAGGTCCAAGGTGTACACTCAACATATAAACGGACTCAAACTCAAGACTAATTATGTCACACTTTACAGTTAGGCGATATAACCATTGTGGTAAGATACATGTGATCAATATAAGTGGTCACATGTAACCATTAATAGGCTTACATCTCCACGATCCAAGTCTATTGGCTCAAAACTTTCACAAACTCAATATACCGATATATGTTGCTTGGGTTGGAATAACATTTGGCCCATTCCATGACTTTCCGTTCACCAATATGAGATTACTTGTAGCAAAATATATATTGTTGGTGTTCCCTTTGTCAGCGGAGCACAATATATGAACTACATACACGGTTTCGGGTGCGTTCGGTAACAAGTAGCTGATGCTGAATTTAAACAACAAGCTTCATCTACCAGCTACAAGCTTGGGCGGTAGGGGGCTGAAAATAAAGCCATCTAGCTGACATTAGGCAAAATTTCCTCTTTCATCTAGCTGAATATTTGTTACCGAACGCGCCTCATGCCCAATTTCATCTTTCATCTTTCATCTACCCTTACCGAACGGAGCCGATTTCAACTAGTCACTGCTCTAAAAATCTCTTTTAGAACCTGCCTAGGCCACGTCTAAGCACTAGACGGTTCCTGTCCGCTAAGCTTTATAACCCCCCTAGTCAGCATCTAGGAATCCGTCTAAGCCGTCTAGACGCTAGGCGGCCCCTTTCCGCCAGACACGAATGATAGGGTGGGCTGGGTAGGCTACAACCCACCCTGATTTTATATAATTTTTTTTTAAGTCAATAGTGAGCTGAAATGTTCTGAGCTTGTCCTTATCTAGAAAGTCCAAGGCCCAAAATTTTGAAAGAAACCCATTGTCCGATCCAATTCTAGTCTTTTAGTCCATTCCCTCGTCAATTAATCCTTGTGTAGGTATGGGGGAAAATCTGATCTCTAGTTGGACACTATGATGCACTGATGGCAGACTCTCTGATTTGAAAAAATTCCAAAATTTTTGTTCTTTCTTTAACTTTAATACAACCCACTAAATTATTGAAACCTCGCTCCATCCCTGCTTTCCGCCTCGCTTTTTTTTGAACACTTAAATACTTGGGTGAGAGATAAATTGTTAAAAAGGATAAGGATTCCATGTACAATGTGGGAAGGAAAGGGATTAAATGCAAGTGTATGTTGGAGGCTTGAATGAGAAATTCAAAAGTGCAGAAGGCTACATAGCCTTGGTGTGATGCACGACCAAGGGCCCCAGTTATGCAACGATGAGAACAATGAATGTTGACAAGAGATCACCTTTTCTTCGATCAGATGTAGAAATATATGCATAAGAAGTGGTCAAATTAGTGCATTTCATAACAGGAGTTGGCTTAGCGGATTTCTACACCCGATTAGCCAAACTAGAAGGAAATCTTAACTTAGTTTGCAAGTTTTATTCCCTTTCATGACCTTCCAATCTTCCATGCATGCATATAGATTGATTTATATATAAATGTTGCAGGAAAGAAGAACCAGAATTAGTGGAAAATTGAAGAAACTACAAGAGCTTGTTCCAAACATGGATAAGGTATATAATATAACATTTCTTTTATTGCTTTTTAATTAATATTTTTGTTGTTGTTGTTTTAAGTGTTATTTGCTTTGAAAATAATAATAGATCCACTGAACACTTTATTTTAAAGAAAATACAGTACATAACCAAAATTAGCTTTTCTTCACTTTGGGGGCTTTACTTGTGCACAATAGCTCCAAGAAGTTGTAATACTATACGTAACTCATTATATATGCAATAAACGAATAGAAATTAAGTATTCAGTTAAGGTCAAAATTTTTGATATAATTAAGAAAAAATCATACTTGTGTCTTATGTTCCAATCTAAAAAGGACATGAATTAAATTGCTCAAAAGTTATGAAAAAAAAATGACCAAAATTATAGATACTCTATGATCCTCTTATTGCTCTTTGATGATGGATTCTAGAATTAGGTTTTTTTTTTTTTTCGATCAAGTTCTAGAATTAGGTCCAGTCACCCAGATGAACTATTTGGTGTCATTTAACTCATAAGCGGTAGCTTTCTTCAGATGAATTAATTTGTATGTGTTTGCTTTGATCGAGCTGCAGCAAACCAGTTATTCAGAAATGTTGGATCTTGCAATTCAGCACATAACAAACCTCCAATTTAAGATACAGGTACATTTCTCTCTACATATTTGACGTCATCTTTACTCCTATTATCAATTACTTTTACGGTAGGATATAAGTAAATTTATGTAGCCGACAAATCTCTAGTTGATAGGACAAATGGTATTGACATGTTATTATAGCTTCATCAAATGGTAGGAGTTCAATTCATATATATATATATGTGAATCATGTAGGGTCCGTTTGGGTTGCAGACATAATTAACTTTCGTGATGTTTGAGAGGAAGAAACTTAAACTAATTGATGTAAACCATTGGTGGAAACAGGAACTGAACAATGAGGTCAGCAATTGCACATGTGGGGGATGCAAGCCCAAGTAACGCTATTCAAGCTGATCTCCAAGAATGAGGTTTTGTATGTGGGGCGTGTTGAGTTATAGTTATTAGTTCGGCAGACTACTTGATTAAGATAGCGGGTTTCCTTCTCTTTATGTACATATCGACACCATATCTTTCTAATAAGATTTTTCGCATTATGTTTTCACTACAATCCTGACAGACCCATGTGATGCCTTTGAGCATGCACATCATCTTTGATGGTTTCCTAACTTCTAACCTAACGAAGAGGATATGAATTTCCATGTTCAATAAATCCTCTCCTTGTAAACCATTCCCCACTTGAAGTTCTGCACATTCGCTTGTCTGAGCAATCCCAGAACAACATAGAACTCTATCAAGCTTGGTGTCATCAGTAATATTAGTTTCGGCGCATTGAGAGAGCATACAGATTGATCCAACCAAATCTTTAAAGGAATTGTAAAATGTTACTAGCTGTAGTCGACTCAATTCAGCGTACACTCTTCAATAGTGAAGAACTAGTAGCAGGGCTCACCAAGTGTTGTAGCTTCACAATATGTACTGGTAGTGACAAGATGTCATCAAATACACTCCCTATTGAGAGAGTGTTCCAGTTCAAAATCCTAACTGTTGAAGCAAAATTGGATTATCATTTGTTTTTCTCTTTTAGCAAAAAAGAACCTTCCGTGTAGGCGAAAGAAGTGGTGGACGCACCTAGAGTAATTGGATGATCTCATTGCTCAAACTGGCTCCACCTTCCTATAGCTTCTCCCATTTGTATCCTATCCCCACGTTTGATGTTGAATCGAAACTCTGAGGCTTCATCTTCAATTGGCGATTTCGATACAGGGGCTTGGAAGATGACAACCACAGTCGAACCCATATTGAAAGCCGCAAGCTGAAATATGGTCATTATTAGGTTAGGTTAAACGTGTTGTGGTGAAGTACATGAGAGTTCCTGGTGTTCAACAGAACTTTCATATTCCGATGAAACTCTAAATTAGAATTTACTTGCATGACTTACCTCATCTCCTTTCCTAACAGTCACACCAACACCTGGAGGTTCATAAACACGCTCCTGAGGATGGCCAGCTGTTTGCAGTAGCTTTTTCCTCGGTTGGTTTGTCTTCAGCTCTGGCTCGATAAACAGCTGCAACAACCAAACAGTTGAAATGAAGGGACAATTAAGGATTCAACATATGCAAACTCAAGGGATTAAAACAGGACATCAATTAAATGGTTATTGGAAAAGCTGTAATGTCATATCTATACAACTTCTGCTGGATTTGCAACAAGCAATATACCATGAGCAGAGAATCATGTCACATCATCAATATCTATATCAAAATGAGTTGATACAATTAACTTCTCCAAACGAAAATAATAGAGTTGATACATTAATGTATGCAAAAGTCTAAGTATGGCAGCATGTATTTACTACGAGTGCATGTGCAAACTGCAATATAGTTTTTACCAAGATGTGTATTCCTGCTTGTAAACCCAAAATGCAACTATGGTGTATTATTTACTTATTCTACTCCAGAGATTAATACACCAAACATAACCCATACAGAGGTATGCAAACTAGAACAGATTTCACCAGCTTGTTCCCTGAAACAATTGTATTAGATCAAAGATTTTACGTTTGTAGTTAGGCCAACAAGGCAGAGTGTCAAACCAGCCACGTAAGATTAGTCCCTCAGACCCTCTCGACTGGAGGAGGCCTGATATTGTTAAACAACTTAAGCAGGTAAAATGTAGTACTAGTACCTTGAATTTGCACAAAGATGGGTCCAATCAACTAGGTAGAATTAGCCTTCAATGATTCTTAGTACAATAAAAAGAACAGTATTAGCATGTGCAATTAAATACAGGAATGTAGGACCTTACATCAATAGAGCCAATATTTGTTGCCCCGACTGCTGTAACTGCCAAATAACCTTGTTTCCACTTCCCTTCCAACACAACCTTTACAGTGGGAAGACCGCATAGGAGTAAATAAAGGTGTAACAAATGAAGAATAAGATAAACCAACAAATGCAGCATAAGTCTAGTGCTGCCAAGAAAACTCTTCCTCAAAGTTCCAACATCCAACAGCAGCAGTAAATGTCAGGGAATTAGTACAATTATTCTTGAGAGGATAGGAGAAGTGCATAAACAAGTTTTAGTTATAGGTACTATATAACACTGCCTATGTTCAGAAAAAGTTATAATTTTTAGCCGTCAAACCTTGGTGGGAAATGTTTGTCATTGAGTTTTAGGTAATGATTTATAGATAAGATACAACTTTGCTATTAAAAAATGCACATATGGACTCTTTTGATAGAAACTGTCTTTAAACATTGGCTAGAAATGAGGTGGGTAGTTAATTATTCACAAAAATTAGGAAAAGTTTGTAGTGTTTAAAAATTCTTCAATAGTTGTGCCAAAGCCAAAATGACAATCTTTAGTAGACAAAGGGAGCAAGTACAAACTACAAACTACAAGAGCCGAATACACCCTTGGCACACAAATATAAAGGGGCCTTTCAATCTGGAATGAAGCAAGTGGGTGCATGTGGTCTTGAATTGGTTAAAGATGTATTTCAGTAAACAAGTTCAAATTCCTAATTCAATAAACATGGAGCTTATACAAACACCCAATAATTAAATAATGATCAAGATCAAAGGCATGCATACCCTTTCATTCTCAACATAGAGATTTCTGATTGTCCTAGTTGCACGTTCATTCACTGGATACAGACGACCTACAATTTGCACATGTAGAAGTCAACTTAGTTCTCCTGCCAAGTTTGCCCAATTACAAAAAATTTATGATGTTTTATTGTTTAAATTAGGATCTAGCATAAATTATAGTTTATATACATTTCCTTATAAGCTACTATCCAGATTTATCTCGTTGGCAGGCAATTAAATCTCAGAAATTAGTCTTGGACATACCTAGTCTTATACTTTTATCTCATTAGCATACAAATTTATCTTATTGACAGGTACTTTTAGATTCTAAGAGAGTTCTTTTCTGTCTAGACCTATGTTTTCATAATCAAATCACAGAAACACCTTGAAACAACACTGCTCAGGTACAAGCGCTATGCACCAAGAACCCAAAAAAAGTCCGTAAAAATATAGGATAACTTGAGAGTTGGTTTCAAGACCCTAAACAAAAAAATTAACTAATCAGCTTTAAAAAATCACCGTCATTCTTCAAGATTGTTGCAACCTTAACCCTCAAATGATTGTTTGGTATATTCATCTGAATAAAATGAATATGGTTTTGGTAAACTATTTGATTTCCACTGAGTACCAACCTGAGAAGTGTCGGCGAGCAAAAATATTCCAATCAACAGGAGAATGAACACGATGATAGTCCCCTGGCCTTAAGTACAGCACACAGTAGAAGAGACCTTTCATTGGACTGCAGTAAAAAAAAAATGATGTGAGCATCAAATTTCTATTCTACTTCATCGGGCAATAAAACTTAAGTTGAAGTGAGCATCAAAATTTCTATGCGCTTTACTCTATGCAAAATAAAAAGGAAACCTCCAACAGCAAAGACAAAGTAGATCTTCCAGTTCATAGCCCATGGAGCACAAAAAAAGCCCCAATGACATTCCCTGCCTTACTCTATGCAAAAAAAGTCTCCACTCGGTCACAGGTCTATTTAAGATACTCAATTATGTTTGGTCAGTCAAGAATGTAAGAAGCTCCAAAGCCAGGGCATTGGCAAGACAGCAACAAATGACATTTCCTGCTTTTTCTTTACTTTGAAATGTGGCAACAATGACAAAGTGACTTAGTCATGATGCCCTTGAGCTATCAAATGTGAGCATTATAAACAGAGAGTTTCTAGCATATCCACAATGCCTTGAGATCTAACCTACTCATTGTTCATCTGAGCATGGGATCAGAAAGCCCACAAATTTCATTACCTTCATTTATAATTGCCCACAGTCTAAGTCACAACTGGAAAATGCTTTATAAGCAAAATAATAAACAATGCTAACATGCTAAGAGTGGATTTTGACAAATTTAAATCATATGCATTGAATATTAACAGTATACCTCCATAGAGACAATTAAGGCAAACACAATAGGATTCAAGCCAGCACCTTACCGTGTAGGTGAAGGGTCCACAAGTTTAGGTGAAGCAAGTGAAACTCTCCACCATGACTTCCCATTTCCCTCAACAGGAGAGTCCTGTACTTGCCTGTGAATTTCATCCTCATTTGCTTCGACAGCCATAGGCAAGAATGAGCTTGCTCCAAGAAGAGACAATGCAGGATAAGATAACCCCTTAATCTGCTCAATCATAGCACCAGCTCCACTCAACTCCCCGAATCTCATAACAATACCATCGACAGGGCTGACCTATTACAGCAATGAAGCATAATAAAATTAAGAAGATTAAAACCAAGTAGATAGCTAACACTAAAGAGAGCATTATGTTACCAGGCATTGTGGATCAGGATCTATTGGCCTGGAACCTTCCCTTAGACTGTGGGAGAAAAAGTCACGCAAAGAAGCATAGCTTTCCAAAGGCAAAGCCACCTCTTCTAAGTCTACAGTGCACATGTGCCCACGAAAAAAAACATAAAGATAGAGAAACAATGAAAGAGAGGGAAAACTACCACTATAATATGTAAAATATCCAAGTTACATGCAAACTGAATAAAACAAAACATGAACATCACCAGAGCCATACTTGTATGAAAAGCTCTAGCCCATGCTTTATATACATAAGGGCGCAGCAAAATAGGAAGCTCCTATAAGCAAAAGTTTAATAGAGATGTCAAAACACACTGAAGAAAAAAAAATTACAGTGAAACAGAAATCAAGCAAAGCATAGCAAAAGAAGTTTCTCTTACCACACTCATCAAGGAACCCCACATCCGTGAAATAAAGCGGAGAGGAAGCATTTCCAGAAATGATGCCTGTTTTTACATGGATGAAAATATCAAACGACAATTACAGTGGACACAGCCAGTAAGGTTAAGTGAAAGACTTCAGCAAATTTTGGCAACATTACCTTAACATCTGGCTTGAACTCCAATTCAATTCCATTTACTCTGGCCTGTTCAATCTATGGAAAAAGAAACAAGAAAGAAAGTTTTAAATATGAACATATACATATGACAAATCAAATTCTAGACATTTGTTTAACCAACACAGTAGCAAAGGGACACTTACATCAGTATATGAGTTATTAATGGGAAATCAGCAAACAATACTGGCATGTAAAACAACACGCCTTATGGCTCTAGCCGCAATCCACACAAGTTAAACACCTTGCTGGGTGTAGGCAAGGGACTCCAGACTACAAAAAATGAAGTGCCATAAAGCAAAAAGGTTTCAGGCTATCTAGTCCAAATCGCCTCTATTCTCTTTTGTGTGACCTATCTCTGCTCTGTTACACATACCTTTACAGAAGCATGCCTCACTAAAGTAAGGCTCATCTAGGCTCTAAGGCACCTATTCACTGTGTCCGACACCACTTTAACTGTAGTAATTAGTAAATATGACACATCTCCTCTGTTTCGCATGTCCTAAACATCCTCACTTGTTCATTTTTTGTTATAACTATGATAGAAATATTGAAATTTGAATGAATATCTTCAATTTCATTTTTGTTATACAAACTTCCAATACAGATGCATCTTTCAATCAACACCACACGGACATTACAAATGGCCAATAGATATGATCAACAATAGTAAAAGCGGAGTATCAGGTAAGAATGGCAATAACCTTGTTGTCTTCATAGAGGCGACGAGCATGAAGAGCACCGAGCATGAGGATAGTGGCCGCAGTAGCCCCGGGGCCTATAAACGAACTCCCTAATTCCACATCAACCAAACCAATTTCAACAACCAGCACAAAACAAACACAAAACAACGACAAGAATCACACAAATCAGTTGAAAAGGGGGGAAAGCGAACCCTGGGAGGAGTTAGAGCGAGAGCCGTCGCCAGTTGCGCCATTGGAGGCGGAGAAAGCTCTGGTGGAGGCGAGGGAAGAGGAGTGGAGCTTCTTGAAGAAGGAGCTTCCGCAGGAGCGTAAGCGGCGTTGAAGATGGTGAAATCGAGCGGGAGAGTAGCGATTGAAAAGGGGGGAAATCCGCATTGGAACCCTAGGCCTCATTGTTCAGTTCGGCGCTAAAGAAGACACCGACTACAGGCCCTCCTACTCGTTCCACAGTAACGGCGGAAACCAAAACCTGCAGAAATCTCTCGTCAACAATTTCCTTAGACCTCGAATTAAACCGCCATCGATTGGAAAAAGGAAGTTTGAGCTTTGAACTGCTGAAGCGGGAAGGAGGAGAAACGCCTCCGAGTTCAAAGAGTAGTCTGCCACATTATGAATTATCCATATTTTACCATCCATAAAACTCGATTAGATGTCTTGCACACTAGGAAAGATTGGTTTAAACTTTTTTTTTTTTTTTGGTTTTTTTGGTAAAAGGAAAGACAAGTAATGCTTTAAACCTTTTTTTTTTGGAATCAGACGCGTCCCGTACAGCATCTCGAGGCGCCCCGGTTTTGGTTCCATAAAAAACGCCTCCCCCAGCCAGGTTCTTTGGAACAGGAATTTAAAAAAAAAAACGGTCAAAGCCTGTCTGCTTATGCAGACAGGCTGTTCCGATTGCAGCGCTCGGAACTGTTCCGCCTACATGTTTCGAAACAGTCTGTCTGCCTGCTTCTGTTAGGCGTAAGTTTATGTTAACTAGACTGTTCCGATTGCTGCGCTCGTCTATGTTAAGTAGACTGTTCCGATTGCAGCGCTCGGAACCGCTCGGACTTTTGCCCTTTATGCTAGAAAACTTGGATGTTAGATTGATTTTAGTGATTAAACTTACACGTAAGAAAATAAAAGAACTTATGATTATATAACTTTTAATATTTGTTTGGAAAAAAATATGAAAAAACACTGGTTCCAAATAGAATAGAGATAAATTCAACTAATTTCATGCATTTTATCTGTAACACCTTAGTTCTTCATTTGATGATATTATACAAATAATTGTAGTTCCAAAAGAACTCGGATTAATACCGAGATTTATGCATTCTACCGGTTATAACTATCCCGATCTTTCATCTGATTTATTTGCGGATCGGGATATGTTTACACTTGGCCCGAACTATACAGTTGGTGGGCCTTTTGGAGGGTCTTCCCGATATCCCACAATCGGAAATTACCAATTCCCCTTTCAAAACCCGACCGAGATCTATACAAGCTTTCAGGGTTACCAAATCCCGCAAACACAAACCTAAGGCCCATCCCATAACATGAGTCAAGAGAGTTACCAAATACCGGCCCAAGGCCCACCCATGTACTACCCAAGCCAAGAGGGTTACGAATTCCCAACCCAAAACCCACCCATCTACTCTGGAGGCCAACCCGCATATCAAATCCCGGTCCAAGAACCAACAACACACCAGGTTCCGCATGAGGACCCATAGAATGCACCCCCATCCATCCTGAGGGCGGATATGGTAACGGGCCAACAATCCCAGACATCTTGACCCATTTTTCTACACACAAGGCACACTATATTTGGACCCACCAAGACGAGAGAATGATGCCTTTGAAATGCCACGACCGTGATGGCACAGTAGATGAGTTGGCGACCATTGATAGGTCAGCTCAAGCGGCACCGTGGATGGTCCTTGTCAATCAAAGCGGCTTGGGGATGCTTAAAGATTGGACGTTCAAAGAGACCGATGAGGCGTTGATAACTGCATTTGTTGAGCGTTGGCATCCGGAAACTAATAGTTTCCATTTTCCTTGGGGGGAGATGATCATCACTCTCTATGACGTCTATTAGATATTGCAATTGCCGATTAATGGGGTTAAGATGACCACGGGATGAACGCGCTAGATAATCATACCTTACGTGCGCGAATCTCGTGGATGTTCGGCATTGAGCTTCCGCTGTTGAACCAGCAGATAAGAAAAGGTGGCATCAACATTGTGACCCTCAAGGAAAGACTATCTTATATGCTAGCCCACGGAGGTGACTCACATCATATCGCATCACTATACTTGCTCTTATTGGTCAGGTGCACTTTGTTTCCGGACAAGTCCGGACATACACCTGCTCATGCACCTGCTCATGAACCACGGAGTGACCTACACGTATGCATGGGCTGCGGGTGCCTTGGCGTACTTGTATAGACAATTCGGTTGTGCATCACGTGTTAAGGCGGCACAAATTAGCGGGTGCATGTACATCGTGCATGTAAGTATTGTTGTCATTGAATATATTCTCAAAATTTGCTTGTATTTATTTTTTGTCTGATACTTGTTATTTTTGCAGCAATGGATCTGGAGGTATTTCCCCAGATTCAGTGGTCGATTGAGTAGAAAGGTTGATGAGGGTCCTAGCGAATACCATAACGACCTCGGTCGAGGCAGGAACCCAGAGGACTTATTTGGCATATGAAAGCACTTAGACGAGATGAAAGTTGATCGGGCAATCTAGCTAAAACTAAATAAATATGAATAATTAGTAAAGAAATTACGATTTTAAATGTCACTTTGACTTGCAAGTAACATGGATGCCGTGGGGACAGGGCTTGGACTTCTCCACTGGTGATCGTGCGATATCCCGATATAGGGGTCTACTAACGTACTTCGATATCAAAGAGTCGTATATGACTAATAGATCTTCCCGACAACACATCTATCGTCAAACGATTCCAATTCTTCTCGTCATCAAACCCACCAAAGTCAAAAGAAATGAAACTCTAAATCGATACCAATATGAGGTGGAGTTCGACGTGGCCGATGATCGTTGGGATCGGCGCCAATATTCCTTGGTGCCGGAAGGAGACATGCCCATGTTTCCTTATGAAGCCGATGAGAACTATATGCATTGGTTCAGGGCACGATCTCATCCATATCTACTGCATTCATCTATCGAGACCGTGGGCAACCCAGTTCCAGATGTCCCCGAGGTGGACGTGTATGCGGTATGTGTTTTATTTATTAAAATGGTTTCATTATTTCTTTTAATCAATCTAACGTGAATTTTTGTTTAATTGTATACAACGTCAAGCTCTTCTTCAAGGAATTGTTCGGTCTTTCCGACAATACAAATTAAAGACCAAATGGGCCTTTGGGGCCCAGTCTTTTTCGAAGCCGTTGATGAAACCGTGTTTGGCCAACTCCCAGAAGCTCAAGCAAATTAGCGCCCCGCTGAGCCTCAACGACCCCGATCTACGTATCAACCTAGACGACATAGTGATGTTGGAAATTATAGATAGTGTTTTTAATTTGCTTTTTGTAAAATTTATCTAAGATCACCACGGATCTACATTAAAAGTTTCTCAAACTTCTCCCTAACTCAAAATAAAAAGTAATAATGCTCTAAGAATAACTTGGCGGTATCCCATGCTCTTGTCTCAAGAGCTCATATCGTGTCATATGCTCGTGATATTGCATATCCATGTCGTGAACGCTAGTGTCATGATAATTGGTCCAAATATTCGCTGCAAATGGTATCAGAGCATCAGCATGTAGCATCACCTAAAATTCCGATTTCGTCATTATAAAAAAATCCATCAGTAGGGTACATAAAAAGCAGAATAAAACCCACCAAAGTTAATACACTTACCGGGACGTAGTGATTTTCGAGATGTGCAATGCAAACTATAGAAGACCATATAGGGTTGAGTGGCGGGATGCTTTGGATCATCAAGACACATGTATGTGGACCGCGATGTGATAGTATGACCAATGCACACTGAAATCTAATAGCGAACGCCAAGCCGACCATCGGCGTCTCCATCCAATGCACTTCGCCGCACCATGGGGCGGTCCAATTGACATTAGCGATCAAATCATCAATAAGAGTAATAAATGGGTACACAGCACCATATATCTGATAATGCATCTTTAACTCAACAAACAATTCTTGTCGCATTCTTGCCCATTCATCTTGTCCCCAACCAATAATTTGAGCCAGTGACCTATACCCACAATGACCATCGCCAATGACATCAGAAGCGTTGTTGATGTACGAAATCATGAACGGAGGAACGTGAACGCCAAACTCCACTCCAATATGACTAGTGGGTGCGGGGTTGTTAAATCCGCATCATCTTTCGTTTCCTCGTCCCCATTCTCGTCCTCATCCTCGTCCTCTAAAATTGCGACTAAAGCTAACCCCGGTGTGCAACGAGTTCTCCTAGCACACTTTGAACTCTTGGCTTGACTTTTTTGCAAATGCTCGAGTAGATTCAACTTCCTTGGTTGGAGCTTTGAATTCTTCATCGGCCTACCCTTTTTTTTGTATGTTTCGGTGGCTTCGCACTGGATTGACTGGGATCAGTCAAGGTAATGCATCTACTAGTCATCTGGTGGGAAACATCCTTGTTCATCTTGCCTTCATAGTAATCTGCAATAATCTTCTCCCAAACTGCGTCATCCCCCTATCGGGTATATAATCTCTTGGTTCATCGGTCCCAATAAGGCCATCCCACGCAAGTTGCTTCCAAAATTCATGGATCATCGAGAGCTCAATAGGTCTACGTTCATTGATGCATGCAAGGACCTGGTGAGGGCACGGAAGTCCACGAGCCGAGTTCCACCATGCATCATTGCATACTCTACGAAATCTGGACGTAGGGTCCCTTATGGAGTGGATGTGGGAAAACAACTCTCCAATACAGATGTTGGAAACCTTTCCCAGGAGGTGAGATACAACGGTCCTCAATGGCTTAGTGGTGTATAAGATGTCTAGTAGCAAAGATGTACGATCTCGTTCCATCTCTCCACGAATCGTGTTCAATTGGATGTTGACATGGCCGTGTATCTTTCTTAACATAGTGTTGAACCCTCCGACAGACGTCTCTAAGAAATTTTTTAGTGCGGAGTGTTGTGATTCGGCTCTGCAAACATTTCATAAATATATTTTCAATATTACTTGATTAATGTGTATGATAAAATATAAGACAAAATTAAATTATTTACCTGTTACTGAGCCTTGTAAACAGATTAAGACGGTGATTGGTGTATGCTCTCACAATACGACGGAGAAATTTGTCCAACCAGTTATTTTGAAGATAAGCAAACAATAACGGATTGAGTATATTTTTTAAATGCTTGTGTTGTACCTCATACTCTTCCAAAGTCGTAGAGTTGAACAAGTGAACAACTCTGTTTGCAAACCACAACGCTGTGGTGTCAGGAAAATTACGCCCAAGCGCGAATTCCTAGCAATTATGTTAGATGTGCACCCAACATAACATATGAGTGGCGTTGGGAAAAACTACATCGACAACATTCACTTCTGCAAGATCTCGATCTGTGAGTACGACTTCTGACATTTTTCCCACCTTTTTGAACAACTCTAACAATCGTCTCAATATTCATTCATAGTGATTTTGGATCTCTTTTGCCATGAACGCAAAAGCAATGGTAAATGTGTGTCTCGTGCACGTCAATCCCACCATCTCAACCAAGGGCATGTTATACCTAAAATTAAGGAAATGCAATCAATGTAATCAATGTTTGTTCATGTTAATCTAATATGTAGAAAAAAGCTTATTAAACACTTACATATTTGTCTTGTATGTCGCGTCCATAATCACAACATATGGAAACAATTTTAACAGCTTCAATAACTTCGGATGGGAAAAGAAAAAATCGCCAATCTCATCTCTTCCGTGTAGAGTACGATAATCGAGATAGTAGTCATTTTTCTTCAAGTAACTAAATGCTAATTGGGTTACGGTCATCTCACCCATCTCTGCCTTATAAACCTCATGTCGAAAACTATACAGCTGTTTCATAGAAGTTCTAATATCCGGCCACTTGTCGCATAAGTATGTCATGAGTTTCTTTGGCTCTATGTTGGCAAGAGTCAATCGCTTTGCATCCTCCTTCTGTTCATCGGTCATGCAGCCAACAAAAGCATACCCTTCCAAAGTCTCCAGCGGATGATTATGACAACCATGCATTAACGTTACGTTCCAAACTTGACTTTTATGTTCTCATCTCCCCATCAACTCAAATGAGCAACCAATCTTTCTTGTACGTGGTTTTGCCTTTAAACAATCACCGACTTGTACATTGGGCACAATGATACCAGATTTACCTTTCTTCTTGGGTTTGTATGAACCAAAGAGCGCACACCCCAAATAAAATTTCGTTTTCCAAGCGTTTTTAATAGTGAGCGTCATGTTCAAAGTCTTACCTAATTGTTTTGCCCAATCCTCCATAACATTTCTATCCGACCACTCATTATCAGTTTGAAAGTGACTAGAAAAATCGAGAAACTCAAGGACCTATATTAATAACATCAAATAAAGATTCGGTTCAATGACACAATTTAATTATACTGAACGACAGTAATATTTTCACTATAAAATAAGATAAATTAAAACCATTACATTATTCAATTGAATAAATCTACGGGATATAACATTACAAGCGGAATAAATTAAAATTTTTAAATTATATTGAGCGAGACAATTATATTTACTATGAAATAATATAAATTACATACTTGTACATTTTCAAGATTCTGTTGGGAAATTGAATCATTTTGATAGACACCTTCATGATATGGTTCCCCGCCAACATTCTCGTACACATATTCCTCGTTTAAATCAATGACATTCAGATTTGAATTTGGTAACCCACTCCACAAAGACTGATTGTAATATCGAATAATGTCAAGATACGATAAAATAATATAAAACATAATTAATAAAAAATATTACAGTATACAACGTACCATCGGATTTGAGTAGAATTCATCCATTCAAACGAGTTTAGAGAAGACAAATACACCATACAAGCCGGTTGATAAGAGTGTAAATTTGCGTTTAGAGGACGGTAGATTTGAATAGTAAAAAACTCCGATAGCTTGGTATATATAGTGAGGATGTAATGGGTGAAAATTGGGTTGGTGTACCTACCACTGTCCGGTTCCGTCTTTCGGTTCCGGAATTAGCTTCTACGATTCCAGTTTCGGCTGTGGGCAACGGAACACTTCGGGAAGGTCAAAATACAAATATCTTCCGGCTGTGCTGGTCAGAACACAAAAACCGGGCCGCCCGAAAAGCCTGTACGGGGCGCCTCAGGCACACGTTTTTTTTTGGTTAAATGTAAGAACTCGGATCCCCGGACAAGTTTATCTGAGAGACACGATTAAAAAACGGCAATTGTAAATGGCTAATTGGGTTAGCATAAGAGTCACGTAGACTAGCATAATAGATAAAAAGTAAAAAATAATATTAAATGTACAAAATTACATAAAGTTGGATGGAAGCCTAGAAACAAGCTAAGCCCCTACACCTTTCTAAATGTAAAAACTCAATCTATGAAAAATAAAGGTTCCACTCCTAGCAATATTAGAGTGACTAATAGAGACAGACTTAATACGAGAACGCAAGTCTAAAGCCTCCTTATCGAATTTCCCAAATGTAGAGAGGGCAAACGGGATAAACTTGTATCCATTCTCTTAACATTTGAACACATACTTCCTCATTTTCTTCTCCACGACGTTGTGCAAGGCCACCCCAGCCGCCCAAGCACTCGCACCTCCACCAATAAAGGGAGAGACACCGGTCACATCCACACACGCATCCTTACCCTGATGCAATTCAAGAGTAACAAATTTGCGGGCCTAAGATCCTACCCATTATCCGAGAGGAAACCCATGGGAGCCTCTTTCCACACCGCGATCCCAACTTTGGAGCAAATGTCAACCAGAATATCACGCACTAAACTATGTCTTAACTAGACCTGTACAAACCCGGGTTCGGGCCGGGCCGTTACCAAAAAACATGCCCATTTATTCGGGCGGGCCCAAGACAATCGGGCTATTTGGGCTAGCAAGGTTGTCCGGATCTGCCCGGACACCCGGACCCGGGCAGCCCGTCGGGTTTCGGGCACATTCATTCATGGTCAACTTGTCATGCATTTAATAAATTACTAATTTTTGAAATCAGTACAAATTACTTTAAACAAAAAAAACAGTACATAATACTACTTGGATAATTAAATTAACAGTACAAATGATGTCTCATAAAACAAACATACACATTAAAGTTCCAAACTTGCTAGATAGCTAATTTAACAGCACAATTGTTGTCCCATAAAACATAATCCATAGACATCAAATACCAAAGGAGTTGTCTCCTCTTCGTCCTCATAAGCTCTAACAAACACCAGCAAACATATATTACTACAGAGTTGTCTCCTCTTCAATCTTCATCCTCATAATCTCCACATCCTTCATTGCCAATTTTTAAATGTCTTGGATGGACCTTTACAAAAGCAAACATATATATAAATATCATACAGAAAGAGCTGAAACATAATTCTAACAGGTTCAAGATCAAAAGAAATTTTACCTTGCACAAAACCTTTAACACGTAGCCAATCTTCATAGAAAGAAAGTGCTTCAACAGTAGTAGATGCAAGTGAGCTTCTAGAAGAGGTTATTGACTCGGCTAAAGTCGTCGTGCCAAGATCAAAGATAAATAACCCAAACTACAAACTAAGTATAGTAAGCAAGTAAAGGGTCAAACCCAAGAGAACTTAAGGCTTCTAGTATTAATATAATTACCAACCAAAGAGGGGGGATTTAAAGAAGAGATCTAAACTAATCTAAACTAAGAAAACAAAACAAATAACAAACAAATCAAATATGGGAAATAGGTTCATTCAAAAGATCCACTCATGAAATAATCACTCGATCATGATTCATCCATTGATTTCATTCACACCTATATATGGTTAATTCCTATCCTGATCATTAACAATCGCAAGTCCACGGTCCAAGCAATTCTATAACCCTAGGCAAGGACGCTTAAACCTAGAATTAGCATAGAGAGCAAGTATATGCAGGATATAGTATCAAACAATCAAGATACGAGTCAATTGTAAGATAAAACAATCAATTCTCTTCTTAATCCTAGTTGCATATAGACAACAGGTCTAGGTTAAGTTGTTTTCACAGATTAGTTTTGTCCACGGTCCAAACCTAATCAAACAATAGAAAATCAATCAATTCAATAGGGTCGCGAATCCTAGAGAAACAATCAACAATCATAAGATGAAGCACAAGAGAATTAATATAAACCAAAGGATAGAAATCAATTACCAAAATCTCACGAGTTCATACATCAGAGCTTCTCCCTTGAACAAACCCAAGGAGACTAAGTCTCCATAACTAAGCTAAAAAATTAATTTGAGGAAGAAGGTAGAATGTAGAATATAGAATGTAGAATAAACCTAAGGCTGGCTCCTCCTTAAATAGCCCAAGGAACAAGCTCCACGAGATAGATAAGGAAAGAGACAAAAGATAGAAAAGGAAACAAGATAGAAAGATTTCGGCCCGCTTCGGATTCGGCATCACCGCGGTCGCGTCGCTCCCACCGCGCCCGCGCTTTCACAACAGAGAAGAATAGGTCGGTCTCGGCAGCCGCCGCGGTCGCGTCGCCTTGGCCGCGGTCGCGGTATCGGGACAAAACCTCTGGCGTCACTTCGGAGGATGTTTTGACCCTCTTCGGCTTGGAATCTGACTTCGGTGTAAAATGATGAATTGAAGCCCTTGAAATTCGCTTTCCAATGGCACCGGAATCAGCTCATTCCGACCTCTTTAGCTCAAGATATGGCCTTCGCAAGCAAGTGATGTCGCGTAGACAGCTCGAAACGCCTTAAAACTCTTGAAGCTTGAATTCTTGTGTCTCCGGCCTAGATATTACAATTACGCACAACTCTAACCTAAACATACTCAATAAAGCCCTAAAATACAAGAGTTAACCTATACAAAATAGCCCGAATCAAATTCCCCCATACTTAGATCTTGCTCGTCCTCGAGTAAGCTCAAAACAAATATAACAAATTAGCACAACTAAGATCTCAAGAAATACAAGGGAAGATAAAAACACTCAACTCACAACCCGAACCCAAAAATATAGAAAAATCATGAGCATAAAACAATGAAGCTCAAACACACACCTCACAATAAGATATATCACTCAAGCTCTAAAAACATGAAAGAGCAACCTAGGATCTACCCAAATCTAACATGTAAGCCCCAAAGTCCCCAAGCAAGAATGATCCTAAAACACTCGAATTTTTCCGCTCAATTCTGCTTAGGCGCCCTTTCGGGTTTTCACCTAACCGCTCTTTTCATTTTTCTCAAGGTGTGCTCACAAAAACTCACATCACTCATGAACCTCATATTACCCCAGCCTAATGCTGGTCCGGGTTACCTGCTTATTACCTGAGCCGCCCTTTCGGGTTTTCGACTCATCCCAGGATTTCATATGCCTTTTTTCAATTTTTATGCCTTTTTCTATCTTTTTCTTTTTCTTTTTCTCTTTATTATGCAAAAAGTATGGTGCAAGTGCTCCATGAAAAGAATAAAATCGAAAATCTGAAGCAAATATCTACCTAAACTAACTAGGATAAGCGAATCCGAGTACTCCTTCCCCCATACTTAAATCCTTCATTGTCCTCAATGAAGCAAAGAGAAAGGATAGAAGCAAGGAAGAAGGAAATCAGAAGACTCACAATCGATTGAAGAGAAGTGGAATGGAAGACCTCTTCAAAGGTGGTAGAAGGAATGGAAGAAAACTTTGGAATCACCATCCGGTAGGCAAACCGCGGGCGCGTCGCCATCACTGCGGGCGCGGGATCAACACTGCGAGCATAGTCAACCTCTGGAGGGGAACCGCGGGCGCGGCCTTGGTGCAGTCGTGAACTCTTGACGTCTTCTCGAACCGGGTAATGTACAAAGAACCTTCGTATCTTGGCTTGTCTCTTGGAAGAGGAATCAATACTTGAACTCGAGCCATGGAGATGAAAACTCTCGGGGAAACAAAGCTCCCCCATACTTAGGCTTTTACACATAGCCATAAGAAAGGAATTACAAAGGTGGATGGAAAAAAAAATATAGAAGGGTGAAAAGATAGATGGAAAGAAGAAGATAAATGCCCGAAACTTTTTTTTTCGATTTTTTTTTGCTAGACCCCGGCCTCACCGCGGGCGCGGTACCCGAGGCGCCGGTGCGGTAAATTTTTTTTTTCGGAACCCACTACATGATAACCGTGGGCGCGGTACGAGTACCGCGACCACGGCGCTAGTACCTGTACATCGGGATGGGTTCTAGCGCTCCACCGCGGGCGCGGTATGGCTGCCGCAAGCGCGGTTTCGCACCAGAATATCCTTTCGGACCTAGTACCTGCACGTTAGCCCCCAAAACGAGAATAAACCTAAGCTAGGAATGGAAAAACAATCTATCTAAGCCTTGGGTTGCCTCCCAAGCAGCGCCTTTATTTAACGTCGATGGCCCGACGTCCTCATGATCGGACATCGTCAATGCCCTGAGCATCAAATCAAAGTCCTGTACAGCCATCTTACAACAGGACACATAGCATGTTGACAAATTATCAAGAAATAAGAAATAATTCAAACTCCTTTTTAACCTATCAAACATGCTTGAGCAATTAGGGTGAGATTTTCTAGAGTGAAACCAATTAGGTGATTTATGTGATTTTTCAAAGTATTCATCAAAGCATGCAAATCTCCTATTTGAATTATCACTCTCATCAAATAAAAAGAACGAGAAGTCATCAACTACCCTATCATGCTCGAAGATGGAATCCTTGACAAAAGATTGACATGAAAGAACAAAACAAGGATCAAGAGAGAGAGAAGAGCTGGAGTAAAGGATATAGAGATCATCAAGGCTGACCTCAGGAATCTCCATGGAAGGGGATACGAAAGTTTCTGACGATGAAGAAGAAATCTCCATAACAGCATCTGGCTCCTTCGACAAGTCATCAGGCTCGTCGTTGTCACTCCAGGGGTCACCATACTGAAGGAAATACTCCTCTTCTGTCATAACATATCGTTCCTCCTCAGGCTCAGGCTCGGAAGCTTGATCTATCAAAATCGAGGGCGAAACCTCCAATGCAATATCTCGAACCTCCTCTTGCTCCAAACCATCCAGGAATTCACTAAAAATCGCCCAATCCTCTTCTTCTGTTGTCCCGTCATCCTGAGTGGACTCTTTCTGTCATATGAAATTGAGCATGGGGAGCCCCTCGGGCATTGAGATAGGATAATCGAGCTTTACAACCCGGCCCGGAACATCGTCGGTGAAGACAGGATCGCCATAGAGAACCGGTGGACCGAACTCCTCGGGGGCCGCGGGCGCGGTTTGTGGGCCGCGGTCGCGGTTCTCCTCCAGGGGGAAATCCTCCGTTTTTGCATCCGAACCGCGGGCGCGGTCGAAGGGGCGCGGTCGCGGTTCTTGGTCAGAAAGCTTTCCGGCATTGAGCTTGTCCTGCAGCAACCGACTCTCGTCGAACATGGCCCAGAAAATTTCAAATAGTTCCTTCTCAGGTCTCAATTTGGCATATCCTTTCTCAGTCCTGCGATACACCTCTTCCTGCATCTCCAATGTCATGCCACTACAGATTTCTAGGCTCAGATCATATGCACAGACATAGACTCCACGAGCAATTAGGTCAGTTGCCTCATCTAGAACTCTCTCAAAAAAGTCACAGAATGGTTCACCCTGAAATTGCTTAAACTAATAGAAAGGCATCAGAATATACAAGTGTGGACCGTAAGATAGGTCCACACAAAGTCAATAAAAATATTAATACTAGAAAGAAACCAAAGTTCCCCGGCAACGGCGCCAAAATTTGACTCGGCTAAAGTCGTCGTGCCAAGATCAAAGATAAATAACCCAAACTACAAACTAAGTATAGTAAGGAAGTAAGGGGTCGAACCCAAGAGAACTTAAGGCTTCTAGTATTAATATAATTACCAACCAAAGAGGGGGGATTTAGAGAAGAGATCTAAACTAATCTAAACTAAGAAAACAAAACAAATAACAAATCAAATCAAATATGGGAAATAGGTTCATTCAAAAGATCCACTCATGAAATAATCACTCGATCATAGATTTATCCGTTGATTTCATTCACACCTATGGTTAATTCCTATCCTGATCATTAACAATCGCAAGTCCACGGTCCAAGCAATTCTATAACCCTAGGCAAGGACGCTTAAACCTAGAATTAGCATAGAGAACAAGTATATGCAGGATATAGTATCAAACAATCAAGCTACGAGTCAATTGTAAGATAAAACAATCAATTCTCTTCTTAATCCTAGTTGCATAGACAACATGTCTAGGTTAAGTTGTTTTCACAGATTAGTTTTGTCCACGGTCCAAACCTAATCAAACAATAGAAAATCAATCAATTCAATAGGGTCGCGAATCCTAAACAAACAATCAACAATCATAAGATGAAGCACAAGAGAATTAATATCAATCAAAGGATAGAAATCAATTACCAAAATCTCACGAGTTCATACATCAGAGCTTCTCCCTTGAACAAACCCAAGGAGACTAACTCTCCATAACTAAGCTAAAGAATTAATTTGAGGAAGAAGGTAGAATGTAGAATGTAGAATAAACCTAAGGCTGGCTCCTCCTTAAATAGCCCAAGGAACAAGCTCCACGAGATAGATAAGGAAAGAGACAAAAGATAGAAAAGGAAACAAGATAGAAAGATTTCGGCCCGCTTCGGATTCGGCATCACCGCGGTCGCGTCGCTCCCACCGCGCCCGCGCTTTCACAACAGAGAAGAATAGGTCGGTCTCGGCAGCTGCCGCGGTCGCGTCGCCTTGGCCGCGGTCGCGGTATCGGGACAGAACCTCTGACTTCACTTCGGAGGCTGTTTTGACCCTCTTCGGTTTGGAATCTGACTTCGGTGTAAAAAGATGAATTGAAGCCCTTGAAGTTAGATTTTTAATGGCACCGGAATCAGCTCAGTCCGACCTCTGTAGCTCAAGATATGGCCTTCGCAAGCAAGTGATGTCGCGTAGACAGCTCGAAACGCCTTAAAACTCTTGAAGCTTGAATTCTTGTGTCTCCGGCCTAGATATTACAATTACGCACAACTCTAACCTAAACACACTCAATAAAACCCTAAAATACAAGAGTTAACCTATACAAAATAGCCTGAATCAGTTATCATCTTATTTCCTAAACTAAAAGAAGATTCAGAAGGAACACTAGAGATTGGAATAGCAAGAACATCACGAGCCAATGCAGAAAGAGCGGGATAACGACGAGCCTTGCACTTCCAATACTTCAAGATATCAATTGAGATGTAGCTAGTTCATTCTCCTCTTCAAGATACATTTCCAACTCAGACTTTGCACTAGTCTTAGCCCTCTTGTTCATGGACATATGCTTGAGCAAAAGAGCTTGTGGATCCAGAGAAACCCATTGAGAACTAGTACCTGGCGTCTTTCTTAGCAATTCAAACTCACAACTGGCAGGTATAACTCCACAATCTCCACGCATTGCAACAACTTTATAATCATCCAACATTTCTAAAATGACGTCCTTGATTTTATGGGTCATCTTCTTAGGATAAATTTCACCAAACAAGCTTTTATAACAAAAGTTGACAGCCTCTAGTTTAAAGCAAGGATCCAAGATAGCAGCACAAGATAGAAGCAAATTATACTCAGACTAGTATTTTTCAAACTTCTCTTGCATAGGTTTCACCATTTGATACAAGATAGGTGAACTTTCATCAATACTAGCCAACAGCATATGAATACTCCGAACACCTCTAAAATATATATATATATATTCAATGGGGGTCTTAGAGGCAGAAAATTCAGTAGTCCTATCATAGAAGATTTGTAGAAAGTCACGAGTCTTAGTCACTACATCCCAATCAACATCCTTCACAATAAAACTCTTAATGGCATCTTGAAAATATAAAAACCGATCAAGCATCATAAACGTGGAATTCCATCTAGTAGGTGTATCCAAACGCAACCTTTTTATATTGCTTAAACCGAAGTTTGTGGTTGCAATTCCATAAAACCGTCTCCTCTTTGGAATAGAAATTCCAAACATTGATGACAGTTTTTCTGATTCTGACAACAACATCATCTATGAGTTTCAAACCAGGTTGCAATACCAAATTAATTATGTGACAGCAGCAACGCATTTGAAAAAATTCTCCGCTTGATAACAAACATCGCTTCCATAATAGAGTACTTTTGATAGATGCCATCATTGTATCATTATATGATGCATTATCAAGTGTAATAGTAAATACCTTCTAAGCAATTTTCCATTCACCAAAGCACAACAAAATTTCCTCAACAAGAGAAGCACCATCAAATGGAGGACTTAAAGATGTAAATTTAAGAATTCTCTTCTGCAATAGCCAATCTTCATCAATCCAATGATCTGTTACACACATAAATTCATCTGCTGTGTTTTCACTTTTCCAATTATCAGTTGTAAAGCTAATTCGACCAGGTGCCTTTTGTAACAGCTCAAACACTCCCTTTTACTCTTCCTCATAATTAGCTACTACACCCCGTTTAATTGTAACCCTACTAACTAGACTGAAATCAGGTGCAATAACTCTCATTAAAAACTTAAAGCCCGGTTCTTCAACTAAGCTAAATGCATGTCCACCAGAAACAATGAAAACAATCAAAGCCTCACGAATTTCATTTAAACCAACAAATGGCTTCCTTAAAGAAATCTGATCTGAACTAGGGTTACTATTAGATGCACCAGCAGATATGACAAAGTTTTGGCGGTTTCTATACTTAGGTGTAACACATTTGTTCAAATGCCTAGTAAGTTGAGAAGTGCCATTCGTAGAAGCAGCTTTAAAGACTTTCTTATAGTGCAGGCATTGAGCAGAAACGTCCCCATTATCCAACGTTGTTCTGATCATATCATTCCACGCTAACGATGTCAGTGCTTTGTCTTTTGAAGTGCATTGGACTTGAGTCACCTCATCTTCTACATTTTGTGCAACATTTTCAAAATTGGATGCCATTAATATATCAATCTGCAAAGGAGGTAAAGCTTAGAACCTAAATCTCTACAATTTAAGCCAACTTTTTCACAATGAAAATATAAAACAAATCAATTGAAAGAAGAGAAAGAAGAGACAAGAGTACACCTTGTCCATATTAGAAGATTTAAACCCAAATTAGCTAGAAACCATATCTGGAAAACTTCATATGCAACACTACAATAGTTAAATGAAAATTTGCTTAAGTTTAGATGATTTAAAAAATAGCTAGAAACCAAATCTACAAATCGGATTGATATACATATTTTGATCGAGTTAGAAAAAGAACCTAAGGCATGCGTGGTCGGATCCGGGCCAAGGAAGAGGGCGGCTACGCGGGTGGTCGGTCGGCGACGTTGGCAACTACTGCGCACAAGGCAAGGCTTAGATCAGGTATTTCGGACTACGCAGGAACCAGGAACAGAACAAGCTAGGAAGGAAGATTGGAGGCGAAAGTGCGGAACCCTACTCCAATCTAAGACGTTCGAACAATATTAATTTTCTACTAGCATTGACGAGAAGGAGGCTGGAAAATATGAGATTGAGGCCCGCCCAGATAAGTCCCAACAAATTTAAATATGAGGTTGAGGCCCAATTAACGTTTGATCAGTACTCAACTTTACCACTGAAACTAAAGCTTAAAGTGTTAATCCTTTTACAAATATATATATATATATATATATATATATATATGTATAAAATATAAACTCATAATGATAAATTTTAGTTTTATATTAAAAATAATTCGGGTATTCGGGCGGACGGGCTACTTGGGATATTCGGGTTAGGATTATTGTCCACGTCCGGCCCATGAATTCAGGCGGGCCGGGCTAAATTACCCGAACGGGTTTGGATCCTTGTCCATATCCGCCCATTTATCCGGGCGGGTGGTACGGGCCGGACGGACCACCCGTGTTTGTCCAGGTCTAGTCTTAACTTGACCCCAACCTCACTAGTACAGTGGACAACATGATCCCCCCCATTTGTCCATCCTAGGGGTGTTGCAAGGGCAGAATACATGTACGGCCCCCCGAACTTGTCAATTTTTTGCAAACGCCCCCCCAACTTTACATTTTTGTCCTATTGAACCCCTTTTGCTGAGATGGATTGGCGCGTGTAATTAAACGCGTAGGGTGAGCG
This sequence comes from Polygonum aviculare, assembly GCA_934048045.1. Lineage (NCBI taxonomy): Eukaryota > Viridiplantae > Streptophyta > Magnoliopsida > Caryophyllales > Polygonaceae > Polygonum > Polygonum aviculare. Next base: position 16,481,256 of record OW204024.1, read on the forward strand.
AGTGATGCGTCTTTGTTTGCTGACATGGAAAAAAAAACAAAAAAAGGGTAAAAACCCGCTTCTTTCCCTCCTCTCCCCATTCTTCCACGCCATTTCCCTCCTTTCCCACCATTTCTCTTCGCCCCCAACCTTCTCACACCTGGTTCTCCATTCCCCAACCTCCTTCCATCGTTTTCACCAAAAACTCCTGGAAAATGGCCTCTTCGAGTAGCAGCAGCTCAAGGATGCCCTCTTTAGGCTCGATTTCACGCAATGATGGAGTCTCCGACGCAGTCTTCCCAGCTTGCATTTGTGGCGTTGCTGCCGCAATTAAGCACTCTTGGACCGTTGCTAACCCTGGAAGGCGTTTCTTTGGCTGTCCACACTATGGGGTAGGTTCAATTTCATCATATCTGGAAAAGCCCCAAATTTTAAATTTTAGGGTTTATCTAAACTTTGTTGAATTTTATTGATGTGTGTTTCCAGAGGATTGGTGCTTGTGGTTTCTTTCAATGGGTTGATCCCCCTATCCCAAAACATGCTAAGAAGGTGATCTCGGGTTTGCTAAGGAGTGTGAAGGAGAAAGAAGATGAGAGGGACAAGGTGATCTCGGGTTTGCTAAGGACGGTTAAGGAGAAAGAAGAAGAGAGGGACAAGGCTAATCGTCGAGCAAGCATCCTAATAGGTCTGTTAGTAGTGAGCATAGGGGTTAATATTGGCAAATTTCTTCTTTCTGTGTAATTTGGTAGTGAGGTCTGTAATGCAGGGGAGTGGGATTTTGTGACAGCTAGTAGTGAGGTCTGTATGATCTTGTGGTAGTAGCTAGTAATCCTTAAAATGCACTGTAATTTTGTAGTTGAATTGTAGCTAGTAGCTAGTAATCCTTGGTTTTGTGTCATGGGATGTTGAATGAACAACTTGTATTGGTAGATTCCATCCTCTTGAATGAATTTCTGTTGGATGAAATTGTGCTGGGATGATTTGGTTTGATTAATGAATGAAATTGTGCTGGAATGAATTTCTGTTGCATGCTCTTGAATGAAATTGTGCTTGAATGAATTTTTGTTGCATTCTCTTGAATGATTAATGCAACAACAACAGGTTTTGACAGGTTTAGGAATGCAACAGCAAATGGTTTCATGGTTTTGTGAATGAATTCCTTTGGTTGTTGGTTTTGTGATGGAATGATGGCATGGTTTTGACAAATTATGCACCAATGATGGAATGGTTTCATGGTTTTGTGAATGAATTTTTGTTGGAATGATTTTGACAGGTTTTATGAATTTAGAAGCATATCCTGCAACAGGTTTTGACAAAAGGTGTGACACATTATGAGTTCACACAAGCACTTGCTTGACAAAATAAACTGACAAGGCACAACAACTGACAATGCCACAACAACTTACAATAGCCTTGCATATAGCAAACTGACACTCACAGTTTTAGGATAAAAAAGCTTGCCAATAGCCTATCATATAAGAAATTGTTCATGACACATTCAAAAGTTGGCATTATATGCCTAATGAACTGGTTTTTTGCGTGTTCATGACACATACAAAAGTGGCTATTTTACCTAATATAGTAGAATTGTTTAAACTGACAGTTTAGGACAAAAGTGGTTATTTTGCTAACAAACACCAAATTCACACCCTATGGCCTGCTTGAACTGGTCTGGCTTGGCCATTGGATCACCTCCTCTGCAAGAACTGGCCTGGCTTCTTAGTTGTCTTGTGGAAATAACTCGATTCCCTTGCCATCTCATTCCTCTATTCTGAAGTGTGAAAGGCCCTACAGCTTGAGTTGCATCCTTGCTTGGTTGTGGTGCACGCAACACCCTAGATGTGGGAAGCCCAGGCTGTTAAAACCAACAGAAAAATGTCAAAATCTTAAAACAAAAAATTGGAATGTACACAATATATGTTAGGAAGGTTGCTAGTAACTTACATTTCGAATGGTCAAACCAGTTTCAGGGTTGGAGTAGATCCCCATGCCTACTAGCCTTCCCCTTCCCCTTCCCCTTCCCCTTCCTTTAGGTGGCCTATGTGCATGAGCTGGTGGTGGTGGTGCTTGAGCCTGAGCCTGCCTTCCACTGCTTCTCACCTGGCCACAAGCATTGATTAGAAGTGTAAAAATGCATAATAAATACTAGAAATGAATGAGCCCGAACCTTTCCTTCTTGAGTACAAGCAGTTGAGCTCCTTCCTCTTTTCCTAGAGTTGGTTGTGGTAGCTGCAACAGAGCTTGATGCAACAGTGTTGGTTGTGGTACTAGGTTGTCTTCTTCTTGCCACTGGACACCCCTTTTTGTTATGCCCTTGCTTCTTGCAAACACTACATGTCATCACAGCCCCTCTCTTTGACATCTTGCCAGATTTTTTGGGCTCATCTCTTGCCTTTCTCCTACTCACCTTCTTCCTTCCTCTTCTCTTTCTAATAGGTGGGGCTTGAATTACTGGGAAATCTGAAGCTGGCCACATCTTAATGCCCAAAACAGGTTGAATGTGGTGTGCATATGCCTTCAAGTAGGTATCCTTCTTAAGCCAGTGAGCCACAAAGTCATCAAGGTTCAACTTCAGCATGTTCATAGAGCAAATTGCGTGTGCACAAGGTATTCCCTTCAACTGCCAACTCCTACAACTACAAGTCTTTTGATTCATATCAACCACATGAGTGTACTCACCATCATCTACCTCAAACCCCCTGTCCCCATTCCAAAGGACGTTGCACTGCATTGCAAGATCTTTGTTTTTCTCTAGCCTATACAATGCCATGGGGGCAATATCACAAATCCAGGTTCTAGCAAATGCATTCATCTTGGTAATCCTCCTCATTACTTGTTTCCTAATGTCTTCCAGCATTGTGATAATGGACTTATGCCTAGCAGCTAATATCCAGCTATTAAATGTCTCACACATGTTATTTTCAATAGTATCACACTGCACCTCTGTCCTATAAAATGCCCTACCGAAACTCTCCACTCCATAAGCTAGAAAATCATCACTGAGCCCAGTGCCTAACCTTTCCATGCCTTCAATGTTTTGCTTCAGCTGAACCTGGAAACTTGACCATGCACATGCCCAAAACTTCTTTCTCTTGTCTGTCCCTCTCCACTCCTTTGCCCAATTGGCATAAATATGCCTTGCACAGAGCCTATGTTTTGCCTCTGGTAGTTCATTCTTGATTGCAACTTTTATCCCTTGGAATATGAATTTTAGCATGATTAGTTGCAATAGAAAAATTAAAAATCAGAAATGAACAATAGTTTTGCACTCACCAAATGCATGTCAGAAACTAATGTGATGCCTTCTCCTTTTCCAAGCACCAAATCTGCAGCTAATGCCCTTACAAACCTAGTCCATGTGACTGTGGACTCTTGAGTTGTCACTTCCCAAGCTATGGGGAACATTTGGCCATTCCCATCCTTTCCTACAGCTACAAACAGTTGGCCCTCTACTGCACCCTTAAGGAAACATCCATCAATTTCTATGATCCTCCTACACCCATTCTTCTAGCCCTTTTTTAAAGCTTTAAAACAGGTGTAAAATCTTTTGAACACCTCTTTCCCTAGTTGAGATTCTTTCTCTACCACCACAAAGCATGTTGATCCAGGGTTTGATCTTTCCAGCTCTTGTACATAAGCATGAAGTTTCCCATATTCCTCAGTATAATCACCAATATTCTTCCCCAAAATCTTTTGCTTGGCCCTCCTACAAGTAGTCAATCTCACATACATCTTGAGCTCTTTCCTGAACAACTCTTGGAGCTCCCACAGTTTGATTGAAGGCTGGGAAATAACTCTTGCATCAAAATAATTGGCTCTGAACTTGGAGTTGCACATCTTGTTATTGTTGTACCTCTTGCACTCATGCTTAGGCTTATATGTTTTCACCATAAAATTCTTAGATGCTCCATCAGAGCTGGCACGCAAATACCATTTGCATCCTTCATGTTTGCACTTTGCCACAACTCTCTTTCTCTCATTAGGCCTCAATTTCAGTTTAACTCCTCTGTGAATGGAGTACTTGGCCACAGCATCTCTGAATTCATCAACACTTTCAAACACCATACCCACCTCCCATACAGGGTACTCACAATCTGGATTGTACACCACATGCCTGCTTCCCCTCCTTTTCCCCTCTCCCTGTCCTTCACTCTCATCTCCAGAATCTAAACTCTCCATATTATAATCAGAGTCACTTGCATAAAATGGCTCATCCCCAGCAACTTTCCCCCTGTAATCATGCCTATTCTCATCCCATTCTTCATAGCCCTCATCATTGCCTACCTCACCCATGTTGATTTCCACATTGACTAGGTTTTCCTTGTGCACCCTCCTCCTTTCTCTAAGCTCTCTTGCTCTTTGTCTAACCTCTCTCAACTCATCATCAACCTCACTATCATCACTGATTTCCAATGCAACACTACTATCACTGTCAGAGGATTCCTCAGTATAATCATCATCATCACTATCACTCTCATCTAACTCAGCCTGTTGTTCATCATCATTGCCTAGATCCTCAACATCATCATTGCCTAGATCCTCAACATCATCATCCATGTTTTGCTCACAAGCCCCTACACCAGCTTCTTGCTCATTCCCTAAATCAACCTCCTCATTATCCTCTGCCATAGGGTATCATTTCCTAAATCAACCTCTTCACAGTTATCATGATTGATTTCCTCTGCAACACCTTGCTTTTCCTTATTTGCCACATCATTACCCTCTTGTTCATCATCCAAAATTAGTGGATCTTCTGCACTTCTACCACTAGGAACAAAGTCCATGATTTCCATACCATCTACATCTGCAATAACAGCCTCATTAATCCCATGATCAATGTAGAAGTGAACCTCTTGGCCATCATGCAGATCCTTGGCAAGCTCGGTCAAACTATCATCTTGCATTTCCCAAAATGTACCATCTTGCTTCTTGTAGTAGATCCCATTCAATGATTGATACCCCATAGTTCTGATCCATGAAAATAAATGCAAAAAGCTCAGCCTGTCTGTGTCTAATCCCTCAGTATATCTTGGTGGAAATTCATTGATGTAGTCTGGCTCTGGCTCAGTGACGATTGAACCACCATGATGCCAAACTACCTTGATATATTTTGAACTCATCCCTAATGCCAAACACAGAAGAAGGATAAAAGGCAAAATTTTGAGGCCTAATGAACTCATACCAAACACAGAAGAAGGATAACAGGCAAAATTTTTAAGGCCTAATGAACTCACGCCAAACACAGATTATGCACCCTAATCACCATATTCACAACAAATTATGCAATTGCTTTACAGATGCAAGGATAAAGGTTGAATCTTGTACCCTAAATCGCACAGATTACACATTCTAGAACCAAAAAACCCTAAATCGAAGCTTGTTCATGGACAAGAAACTAACCTCTTTTTCAGGACTTCAGAACTGCATTCGAACTTGCCCTAGCACTAGGATTCGAGACTGGATTCGAGATTGGAGGCGAGCTTCTCCTGGGAGCTTGGATTCAACTTGCGATTTTTGTCGTGAGCTCTCTCCAAAGCCCTCAAGTTTGTCGAATGCCCTTCCTTCCTCTCATTTCTCTCCCTCCAATATAACGGTCTGCATTTTATCAATTTCATATGATATAAAACTATAAGCTATTACATTAAAATGATATTAATATTGGATTATAGAAAAAAATTAAACATGTAAGCAATTCTAGCTTACATGGCGCCAAATCAAATTAAATTGCTTACGTGGGGGGGCCAACTCAAATACAATAAGCCAGCTAGGCGTGCGTCAATTTCACGTTCCGAGAGATTAAAAAAGGGGGGGTTCAATAGGACAAAAATGTAAAGTTGGGGGGTTTGATGGGTTATTTTAAAGTTAGGGGGGCCGTTTGCAAAAAATTGACAAGTTCGGGGGGCCGTACATGTATTCTGCGGTGTTGCAAGTTGGACAAATAACCATCAGAAAACAAAGGTATCATAAGCTTGTAGCTCAAAACAGAACGAAACTGACGATGATTCATCCGATGTCCCAAGCCATCAATAGGGATAGTGAACAACAAATCAGGGTGAGTAAAACAATAAAATTATTAATGGCGTAGGCAAAAGGTCAACCCACCCTAAGGTGTGCGAAATGGATAGTTGACGTTCCCTCCACCGAGATGAAAGATCTGTAAAAGCTTCAGAGCACCAAGTGACCTAGCTTAAAATAACTCTGTTCGAATCCAACCGGAATTTTAGCTCTTCAAAACACAAATTAAGTACGAGTCATCATGCCAAAAAAAAGAAAAAGCCGTCAACGAAGAAAAAGCAAATGGTTTTAGATTCCATGATGGCGGATTTCCTGGAGAAGGAGCCCGTCACCCTCGACCGACTTTGTTACTCCACCCTAAAGTCTGTCAAAGATGCCCAGAAGAAGAACCTCAAAGTCTTTTTAGACAGGTTCATTCTTCCCCGCCTCCAGGAGACCGGCAACAAGAACGCACCCTTCGCCGGCCATACCATCATCAACTGGGAGTTTGGTCGTGAAGGGAAGTTGGCCGATGGTCTACACCTCATTCCAGACATCTCCAACCCCATCCTCCCTCCTCTTCCCGTCTACCCCACCAAGAATAAACCACCTCAGATCACCGTTGATATGCGCTATTTTGTATGTTGTAATTAGGACTTTTAAGCACTTTATTATGAGAGTTTAGGCTAGTTTAGGGGATTTTCATGAAGACATCCAAAAGCCTAGAAATGTGAAGATTATGAAGATTAGTACGTTTTGTAGAAGACCGCACACGCAGATGCTAGGGCGCGCTTGCGGTAGAGTTACAAAGACCAAAAGAACGTTACTAGAGAAGGTCGTGAGCGCGGGTGACAAACCGCGACCGCGGTATAAGCAACGAAAATAGATTGCGAAGGTATGTTGACCTGTGGCAGCAGGTGAGTGACCCGCGTCTGCGGGTGGAGTCTGCCAAGAGATTTGCTGATACGGCTTTGTTCTATCTTTTGTTTTATTTTCTTATCTTTTATTCTTTTTGGATTATTGTTTTTCCGAGGCATTTACTTGGTTTTTAGGTTGGCGTTTTTCATAACTTATTCATCCAATAACTCATTCTACCAATAATTCTTTTCATTTTATTTTAGACTTTTTTAATTTAGATCTAGATTTCTCTTCTATGGAAAACTAACTCTTCTTAAGGTTTGTTCAATTGAGAAGCTTTAAAGTATGAATTGGTGAGGTTCTGGTAATTGATTTCTATCCTTTGGTTATTATTATATCTCTTGTGCTTCATTATATGTGTTGATTGATTCTACTTGAGTAGCTAACTTGTTGAATTGATTGATTTTCTATTGTTGGATCTGGGTTTGGACCGTGGACAAATCTACTCCGTGAAAACAACTTGATTGCTTAGGACCATGGACTAGGGAGTTAAGGAAGAGTTTTAATTATATGTTTTTGTAATTGACTCGTAGCTTGATTGCTTTTGCATATATCCTGCATATCTTTGTTTACATTGCTAATATTGATTTGAGTGTCCTCTATCAGTATTAAGATTTGCCTGGACCGTGGACATGCGATTAAATAAGATCAAGATAGGAATTAACCTTAAGAATAAAATGAATAAGTGGATGGATTTGTGATCGAATGATTATTACTTTGGAGTGGATCTTTTGAATAAACTTGTTTCTCTAATTGATTAATTGTTTGCTTAATAGTTTAGTTTAGTTTAGAATATCTCTCAAATTCCCCACTTATCTTTAGTTGGTAGAAATATTAATAATAGAAGCCGCAAGTTCTCTTAGGTAGGTGATGTGATCATGCCCCGGCCCCCGAGAGGCGCACCCGAGCTCGAGAGGGTCGGCGCCGAGTGCCCCGCACAAGCGGCCTTCGGCGCCGGTGCCTCGTTTTGGCACCGTATCCGCGGAGCCGGTGCCACGCTTTGGCGCCGTGTCCGTGGCGCCGGTGCCTCCCGAGGGCGTGAGCACCTAAGGGCTGGTGCCGATGATGGGCTTTCAGTTAGGCCCCGTCCCGAGTCTTCAAGGCGAGCATTCCCTGGAGTCAAGTCCACAAGTTTTCAATGCAAGACATGGCGGGCTCGTCGATCCACAACAACAACGGCAAGATTCGGGCCCAAGCCCACTCGCTCACCTCCATACTCCACAAGCCCAAGCCGATCACTCCACCTCCTCAACTCTCCTTGGCGGCCAAGCTTGAGCTAAGAAGACGGTGACTTCCGCGCCAAGCATTCGCCATCAATGAACCGCCTTGGAGCTGAAGTTGCTAGCTTAGAATTCCTTCATTTTTGTCCCTATAAATAAAGAGGGAATGTATTTGTTTTTCAATGTTGTTTTTGAAGCTTGAACTCTACTAAGAGACGTTTTGTCCTAGTTTAGGGTCTCGGACTATCCCGGCTTGTGGGACTCAAGCCGTAGGGCTCTCATGAGACGCGAGAGCCGGGCGGCGGGCTATGGTTCATGTGACTCGAGCCATGGCTTGCCTTTCCTATTTTTCTATCAAAACCTCGGCCTTCGGGTAACCGAGGGCTCGGAGGGTGGCTTGGCTCGTGAGACTCGAGCCTCGCCCCACCCTCCTTAGGTGTCCATGCTTGGTTCACACCGAGTGAGTTCGCCTACCTATCCTTAGAGATGCTAGGGTTGTTAGGGTTCGGTTCCGCACACCTTGTATCTCTTAGTCGATCTCTCCCGGTGAGTTGACCGAATGGGAGGGCTCGACTACTTATCCCTCATAAATAAAAATCCCACAAAAAGAGTTTCACCCACATGAATTCTCATACATCCGAAAGTGTCACAATTTCGTTCGAAATCGCAAGTTTGCGCAAGAGCTCTCGTCCAAGTCATTTTCAAGAACGCCCATGAACTCCCTTGAGCCAGAATCGAGTCCGATCCTAAGGCGAATCACATCAGCTGGTATCAGAGCCTTACGAGGCGGGTTCCATAAGTTTTGATTACGTAAATTACATTTTCATGATTACTTTCGTATATGTTCAAGTCCTTGTCAAACCTTTTCGGCCATCCAAGACCCGAACCAACCTTAAACCTCACCTTAACTCGGGAACGACCCTCAAGCAATAAAGGCCCGAGGAAAATCTAGGAGGCGTGGTGAAATTTTTTCTAAGACTCCCCATCCCTTTCGCCCACGCCTAGGCCTAGCCACCTACCCTCGAAAATCTTCAAAAAAAAAATTTTGTGGAAGCTAAGAAGGGAGGTTTTTGTGTGAGATAAAATTTCGTGATCTTTCAAAACTTGGAGCCCAAGGAAACCAAGGGGGCCGAACCACTTCCATGCATGCGAAGGGAGCTAGCAAAGAGGGGAGTAAATGGCGTTTTTCACCCCCCTCCTTACCGTCTTGATTTACCGAGGACGTCTTGAAGAGCCTTGGCCACCAAGACATGCATGGCACCATAAAACCGAGCACCCTTTCGGGTCCAACAAGTTTCAAGTGTGGAGCTACTTAATGAACATTAAGCCAAGCTCCTACTTCATTTAAAGCCGAGCACCTCCTCACTTGACCTTGGAGTGCAAGTAAAGTCGAGGCCATTAATACGGGAATGATGAGTTGCTACAAAGCTTGCAAATCTTCCCCTTGCCACCATAACTTCGGCCTCCTCCTCACCCAAAGCCAGCTGACTTCCCCTAGCTTCTTAACCTCCTCACACCTTATAAATAGGAACCATTTTGGTCCTCACTTCTTTCATCCAAAACTCAAGCTTCAAAACCGAAAAGCTCACGCCGAGATTCCAGCCGTGCAATTCAATTGTTAGGCCACCCAAGTTTCGGTAAATTTTGTGTGAGAAGGAGTGTGATTGAACCCATCCATCCGTTCGTAAGGATCGTTGGTGTTGGAGTCGAGCCCTCAAGCCTAAAGCGTTCGTCTAATCTTTCGTATCCAAACACAAGTAAGTGGCCATGACTTCAATCTTTGTTGTGTCTTTTCGTGGGAGGGTTGGAGTCGCCCATGATAGGCTGAGTCCCGTTAAATCCAAGAGGCTCCACAACATCAAAGGATTCAGCCCCGGTCCTAGCCAAAATCGGTTTCCAAAATGAGGCTAAACCGAGACCTTGTTCGACCTTTAACCCGAGTATAACCGAGCCAAACCTTTGAGCATCGAAAGTATATTATGATATGTGATTTATGTGTCATTTCACTTAAGAGTGGCTTAAGAAAATTTTGCTTGAGTCAACGACAAGAGACATGAGACGTGTTCCTCAAGTCTAAAACCGAAATGGCACCAATGAGCTTCAAAATCAAGAAAGGGGTCGATTGTGTCTTCAAAAAAAAATAGAAGACCGCGAGCTTGGATGCAAGCTCGGATGATCCCAATCAAGAAGAAAGAGTCGGATGCTTGTGTTTAAAAAAAAAGAAAAAAAGAGAAGAAAGAAAGACGAGAGGGAAACCGAGGCTAAGATGAGCTAGCTTTGAATGTGTGTCTTACGAAGCCTCTTGCATTTGGTTTGTGGAATTTTCAGGAAATCTTTCATGGCTTCAAAAATGATGATGTGTGTGAGGAAGAGCGCCTCGAGCCACGCCTTGGCTGGGCCCCGTCGGGTTTGCGGAATGGTCCCCCGTAAGAAGGACATTATTTTCATCGATCTCGTGAGCGACGACGAGTTCGAAGTGGCGACCAAGGCTCTGAGTGAGCCGAGTGCGAACCAAACGCTCGCTCGGGATGAAGTTATGAAGGCTGATTCGAGCTCCGGAGAGGAGACGGACCCGAGCATCAACACCGGCAATGGGTCGGACGACTCTAGCTCGGGCAACTTTGGCTCGAGCGACGAGTCGGACGGCCGCGAGTCGGGTCTGTACATGTCCACCGATGGGGAGGACGAATATGTGGACATCATGGATGATGATGCTCCCGTCGGAGGATTTGAGGGGCCAGCCGAAGGACATTTTGAACCGCTTCAAGTAGTGTATCATGAGGAAGTCGAGGTCGGAGTCGAGAATCTGAATGAGGGCTTCCCCGAGTGGGAGGCTAACGAGTGGTTTGAGCTTGACGAGCTTCTTAACCAACTCGATGAGCCTATGGAGAAGGGGGAAGTCACCGATGAAGTGGACGATGTAGGTGACATCCTCATGAGTGAAGACGAGGCCGACTTTGACGGGCAAAAGTGCAATTTGTTTTATTGCCGGGCTCTTGTGTTAGGCGTGGACTGCCTAGTTAACATAGACGGGGGAAGCGCCTCCAACCTCGTGTCCGAGGATGTCCAAAAACAGGCCGGTCTTCGTCTACAACGACGCACCAAACCCTACACACTCGGGTGGCTTGGCGATGAGGATGCATTACACGTGACACACTACGTGTATGTGCCGCTCGTCATCGACGGGTACCACGATCTAATTCGGTGTGGCGTCGTGCCCATGAAGACGGCGCATGTTGTCTTGAGGTGTCCTTGGCAATGGACGAGGTGTGTAACTCACGATGGACGGCTAAACACGCACTCCTTCGGGCATGACGACAAGATCTTATGCTTGACTCCGTTGGAGGCCGAGGAAGTGGAGCCGCTTCTCAAGCGCGGCCCCGCACGACTAAACCATCTCGCCACCGCCACTCCCATACGCCAACCAAAGGATTCGAGGTCGAATCCTCCTCAAGGGGGGTGGATGATGTGATCATGCCCCGGCCCCCAAGAGGCGCGCCCAAGCTCGAGAGGGTCGGCGCCGAGTGCCCCGCACAAGCGGCCTTCGGCGCCGGTGCCTTGTTTTGGCACCGTATCCGTGGAGCCGGCGCCTCGTTTTGGCGCCGTGTCCATGGCGCCGGTGCCTTCCGAGGGCGTGAGCACGTAAGGGCGGGTGCCGATGATGGGCTTTCATTTAGGCCCCGTCCCGAGTCTTCAAGGCGAGCATTCCCTGGAGTCAAGTCCACAAGTTTTCAATGCAAGACATGGCGGGCTCGTCCACAACTACAACGGCAAGATTCGGGCCCAAGCCCACTCGCTCACCTCCATACTCCACAAGCCCAAGCCGACCACTCCACCTCCTCAACTCTCCTTGGCGGTCAAGCTTGAGCTAAGAAGACGGTGACTTCCGCGCTAAGCATTCGCCATCAATGAAGCGCCTTGGAGCCGAAGTCGCTAGCTTAGAATTCCTTCATTTTTGGCCCTATAAATATAGAGGGAATGTATTTGTTTTTCAATGTTGTTTTTGAAGCTTGAACTCTACTAAGAGACGTTTTGTCCTAGTTTAGGGTCTCGGGCTATCCCGGCTTGTGGTACTCAAGCCGTAGGGCTCTCGTGAGACGCGAGAGCCGAGCGGCGGGCTACGGTTCGTGTGACTCAAGCCATGGCTTGTTGTTCCTATTTTTCTATCAAAACCCCGGCCTTCGGGTAACCGAGGGCTCGGAGGGTGGCTTGGCTCGTGAGACTCGAGCCTCGCCCCACCCTCCTTAGGCGTCCACGCTTGGTCCACACCGAGTGAGTTCGCCTACCTATCCTTAGAGATGCTAAGCCTGTTAGGGTTCGGCTCCGCACCCCTTGTATCTCTTAGTCGATCTCTCCCGGTGAGTTGACCGAATGGGAGGGCTCGACTACTTATCCCTCATAAGTAAAAATCCCACAAAAAGAGTTTCACCCACATGAATTCTCATACATCCGAAAGTGTCACAATTTCGTTCGAAATCGCAAGTTTCCGCAAGAGCTCTCGTCCAAGTCATTTTCAAGAACGCCCATGAACTCCCTCAAGCCAGAATCGAGTCCGATCCTAAGGCGAATCACATCAGTAGGACCCCGACTTACTCTCTAAACTAGCTTGTCTTAGGGTTAATTATCATTGATCCTGGCATGATGACCTAGGTCGAGTCAACCGCCTCGCCACCACCTGCAAAAAACCCCTACTTCAAAGCCCTCCTCTACCCAATCTACAAAATCACCTAAGGGTAAAGGGACGTCTCAACCGAAGTCTCTACCCGCTTCCCTTCCTCCTCAAAAGAAAGTCCCTACCTTAAAAACCCAAGCCCAAACCGATAATATCTCCCAAATTGAGATGGTCGCCATTCGTATGGCGCACCGTCTTGAAGAGGAAGAAGAAAGGGACGGTCCCCCCAAAGCCAAAAAGCTCAAGGCCGAAAACCCTAAAGCTCCAAAGCCTTCAAGGCGTTACCATCCCCAGCTGGAAAGGTAACGTCCTCTTCTCCGACCACCTCAAAAGCTCTAATGTTAGCGCCCGTCCTTCCCCTCAACCTTGAAGATTTCCCAATCATCCCCTCCTGTATCGACCTTCCCCCGCTTGGTCAAACTCCCCAACCTTTATCCAGCGGTCCTTCATCTGAGCATCCTGAAGTAGACAGGAATGCCATCAACATCGATCTAGAGGCTGCAGCAAGGAGAAAGGACCCTCTAGATGCTAGGATCAGGGCTGATTTGAACAAGACACCTCCATACGCCCAAAGGGACGATGATTTGGGTGAAGACGTTGATATTGAGAAGTCTTCTTATCATCAAGGGACGACGTCTGAAGTTGTCCCTCAGACCTTTGCCCTCCTCTTCTCATGATGATCACATGGAGGTGGACCAGAATGCTGAAAAGGAGCAAAGTCAAGAGGACGCTCCTTTTGAGGAACAGCCTGAAGAGCAACAGGCTGAGGGATCTGATGAAGATGAGGCTCATGATGGTGGTGAGTCTCACGATGATGATGAGAATGCTAAAGGCAAAGGTGATGAGGATCGCGAAAAGAAAGGCAAGGGAAAAAGGTAGCACAACTGTCAGGGAAAATTTGAGAAGATTTTTGGCCCGTTGGTATTCACAGAGGAACTGCTTCAACAAAACAGTGCAGAAGAGTTCCTAGACTTGCTCCGCTTCCAGGGTTAGGAGAAGTTAGGCCAAGACTTTGCCTCCGTGCAACCGGAGTAGGTCAAGGCATTTTATTCGAATTTGGACGTCGCGCTTGTCGAAGGAAAAATTCAAGGGACGTTCACCGCTCAGGGTGAGCCGTTCACACTCAATGAGAGCACCGTCCGCCTCTAGCTCTAGCTCAAGCTCAAGCTCTCTCCCTCCGAGGCCCTACAAGATCTTCCTACAAAGGGCTTCGGAAGATTCAAGTCAGATGAGGACGCCCTACTTGCAAGGATGTTCAGGGGCAAAGTCTCATCCACTACTGATAGGAAGGAACATGTTCTCACAAAGACGGGAGCCATCGCTCATCACTTCATAGTGAGGATGGTCGTCCCTCGACAAGAGAAGAAGAGCATTGTTCAGATAGCCGATTGCATCCTTCTGGACGCATTCCTCAATTCCTAGCCGATTAATCTTCAAAGGATCGCAATCGAGTACATGGCAAAGTGCACTAGAAAGGGACACTCCCTTCCCTTTCCTGATCTTGTAAAAGCGTTGTTGATAAAGGAAGGAGTGTATGAGCCAGTGGAGGAACTCTAGTTTGGACTTCATTGGGACATCCGCCAGCTAATGCACATCAGGCACAATGAGGACCTCCCCTCTGAGATTCGACAGAGAAGACTGGCTGAGCAAGAAGCTGCTAGGGCCCATGCTGAAGTTAAGGAGCAAGCTAGATTATTTAAGTCCTAGGGACTACGTCTCCTGAAGCGTCCTCTAGCAAGCACAAACCATTCTCCTCTCCTGTTGATCTGAATGAGCGGTCGACAAAGGAACTCTTGGGGATGTTGATCGATAATCAATGAATAATCATCCAAAAGATTCAAGAGTATGCTAAAAACTCAAGAGCTTCTTGCGGAACATATGGCCTCCATGTCTCGCTCCATGACCGACCAGTCTAAAATGCTTAATGCCCAGACTGAAATGCTTATGTCTCTTAAGGACGGTCTTCTAAAAGAGCTCGATTGATCACCTCCTCTTCCCTTCTCTCCCTTTCATCTTTTGTTGCACAAAACTTCATTTCATGTACTTTTGTAACTCTAGATTCAAGAATGAAGTCCCATTGTCTTGCATTCTCTGTGTTCAACCATTCTTATATTTAGTTATGATTTTGTGCTAACAGTTCTAACACTTGTTTTCCTTTTCGATGATGCCAAAAGGGGGAATTATAGTTTTGTAGAGATACGTTGTTGAAAGCTATCTAGAATATGAAAGTGTTAAGGGGGTATTAAACTAAGTTTAAAAGGACGCTCACCTAAAGAAAATTGTTCTCTGAGCAGATTGAGAACTCGCGAAAACCTGATCACATGGAAAATGCTAAGTCCAAAAGGATGTTCTAAAGTTTTTTCTCTTGGTTTAAGCTTTAATCTGTGCTTATTTTGCTAAGGGTTTATCATCATCAAAAAGGGGGAAATTGTTCGGATGACATTAGGGACGTTAGTCATTAATACCGGATCAACGATCTCTATCCTTAGTTTTGATAATGATAAACTCAATGTTTTATAATAAGTTGTCCAAGTGGTTATTTCAGGAATTTGTCAAGGGAGGATCATTAGAAAAAGGATAACAAGTGATCAGCCGTACCTATGGATTAAGGACGCCAAGAAATTCAGGTCAAGAAAAACAAGAATGAGATTCTACGAGATAAGGAAGCCGTCCTTATAAAGTAGGAGCGCGTGCCAAAATATCATGTTCAAATTCAAATAAGGCTGCCCAACAAAGATGACATCATAGACGGCTGCAGTTCTCAAAAGCTTCAGATGTCAGAAGACAAATTAGCTTGATGCCAGGACGTCGCATTCCACATCATCCCAAGACAACATGATAGGATCAAGGATCGTTGAAGTCGGTGCAAGGACACGCTAGTTGCCTTCCCTCTCGCCTTAGACCGATTGCTCTCAGGATTGCCCTTGTTTTTGAGTAATTTGGTGGACGTGTGGAAGGGTTGGAATTCAGATAAGAGTGGTGGAAAGTTGGGAGATGAAAGATGTGAATGAATTAGGGTGTGGATGTTACGCACCACACTCGAACTCAAGCTACGAAATCCAAGGACAAAGATATAACTCACTTTGCACTTGAATCTCAAGGGGGATTCGATGTTATTCACGAATCTGATTTTTAATAAGAAAAACAAGAAGTCAATCTTATTCAAGGCTTAGAGCCGAAATCCAAAAGCAAAATAGATGCAAAGCATGATAAGAAACACAAGGGTTTGAGTTTTGATTCAAGTCTACCCAAACAAGGAGGGGCGTCCCCTTTAAATAAGAAAAGAGAGTCTCCACCTAAGGCTCTTCAAAGACCAGCCTTAAATCAGAAAGGGAGGTGCGAAAATTGGCATTTAATGATCCTTTGATGACGGCGCACAAGTGGCACAAGGCGAGGCACCCAGCGCTTGCGGCTCGGCGCGTCCGGTGACCACTAACAAGCATAGCTCGCCTTCTTCGCCTTTGCTCAGAACTCTTTGGGCCATAAGTCCATCTTGGAGATCCTCTTGCAAGGCACGAGCTCGGGCCCTTGTGATTCGACCCAAGAAGGGCTCGGTGCCGTGAGTAGGCGCGGCCGAGCTAGGGGCATCGGCGGCGCGCGTCACTAGGTGTGGGCTTTCCCTGGGTGTTCCATTGGTTTGGAGCTTTATTTTGGTCCCCATATCAGCCCCGGGAAGATGGCTCGAGACAACGTGAGAGGGCCTGGGAGAATCGAGACGGTGCCGCTCTTGGTCACCCTCGGCGTCGACGTCCTCGGTGCGCGCGGTGTGTGCCGGCACGGCCTCTTGGCCATGATGTGGCACATGAGGCATTGTCACATCATCCTCCCTCTCTTGAAAAGGGTTCGTCCATGAACCTTCATCCTGCATCTCATCATCATCGTTAAGAAAATAAGGAGAAAGATCGGAAACGTTGAATACCTCATGCACACCGTAGGTTGATGGCAACTCCACACGATAAGCATTGTCATTGATGCGCTCAAGCACCACAAATGGACCATCTCCTCGAGGTTTCAGTTTGGAGTTTCGGAGGATAGGAAAGCGTTCCTTCCTCAAATGTACCCAAACGAGGTCGCACGGCTCAAAAATGACCTCCTTGCGCCCTTTGTTGGCTTGGCGTACATATTGCATTGTTCGCCTTTCTAGTTGAAGGCGAGTATCTTCATGGAGTTGTTTGATTTTAGTGGCATGATCAACTCCTTCTTGACTCTCCCGCTCCTTGGTAGCATATGGCAACAAATCAAGTGGAGTGATGGGGTTACGCCCATAAACCACTTCGAAGGGAGTCCTCTTGGTGGCCGAATGCACCGAGCGATTGTAGGCAAACTCAATGAAAGGAAGACACTCCTCCCACCTGCGCAAGTTAGTAGACAAAAGAGAACGCAAAAGAGAACCAAGAGTTCGATTCACGACCTCGGTTTGCCCATCCGTTTGAGGGTGGCAAGTGGTGGAAAATAACAACTTCGTGCCTAGCTTGGCCCAAAGTGTCTTCCAAAAATAGCTCAAAAACTTTACATCCCTATCAGAAACAATGCTTTTAGGGACACCATGCAACCGCACCACATTTTCAAAGAAAAGATTAGCTACATGCGATGCATCATCGGTTTTGTGGCAAGCAATGAAATGCTTCATTTTCGAGAACCGATCAACGACAACAAAAATTGAGTCTCTCCGTCTCTTAGAACGGGGCAGTCCTAACACAAAATCCATGGAAATGTCTTCCCAAGGAACTTGTGGAATTGGAAGAGGAGTGTACAAACCGTGAGGTTGCACTCGAGACTTAGCACGCAAGCAAGTAATGCATGAAGCATAAAATTTCTCAACAGTTTTTAGCATGCCAGGCCAGAAAAGGTGCTCTTTCAAGATATGCAAAGTTTTCATAACACCAAAGTGACCCACAAGGCCGCCCCCATGAGCCTCTTCAACAAGCAATCGCCTAAAAGAACCCCTAGGCACACATAAGCTCGGACCTTTAAAAAGGAATCCATCATGCAAATAAAATTGGTCCTTGCTTCCCTTAGTTAAACATGCTTGATGTATATCACGAAAATCAGGATAATGCTCATAAAGCTCACGCAAAAATCCAAATCCAAGCAACTTAGCATCGAGAAGAGAGATTAGAGTGTACCGACGAGAGAGAGCGTCGGCGACAACATTTTCTTTTCCTTTTTTGTGTTTGATGACATAAGGGAACGTCTCAATGTATTCCACCCACTTAGCATGGCGTGTGTTCAGCTTGCTTTGGCCTTTGAGAAACTTGAGTGGCTCGTGGTCGGAATGTATGACAAACTCTCGGGGCAAGAGGTAGTGTTCCCACGTTTTTAGGGCTCGGACAAGGGCCAGCAATTCCTTGTCGTAGGTGGGGTAGTTCAGCTCGGCCCCACCCATCTTTTCACTAAAATAGGCCACAGGCCTGCCCCCTTGCAAAAGGACCCCGCCCAAGCCAATGCCCGAAGCGTCACATTTGATTTCGAACGTTTTGTTGAAATCGGGCAAGACTAGGAGAGGTGCTTGTGTGAGCTTGTCTTTGAGTATGTTGAAGGCGTCTTCCTGGGCCTCTTTCCATCTGAATGGGACATTCTTCTTAGTGAGCTTGGTGAGAGGCGCGGCTATGGTGCTAAAGTCTCGCACGAACCGTCGGTAGAAACCGGCAAATCCGAGGAAACTCCGCACTTGTGTCATGGTAGTGGGCGTGGGCCATTCCCGATTTGCCTTCATCTTCTCCTCATCTACTTTCAGTCCGTCCCTACTCACAACAAAACCAAGAAATACCACGTGATCCGAGCAAAAATGGCACTTCTTAAAATTAGCAAATAGGCGTTCACTTCTTAAAACGTCTAGCACTTGCCTAAGGTGCCCGACATGGGATTGAAGATCGTGGCTATATATGAGGATGTCATCAAAATATACTACCACGAATTTACCAAGAAATGGGCGGAGGACGTGGTTCATCAACCTCATAAAGGTACTAGGAGCGTTGGTTAGACCGAAAGGCATAACTAACCACTCGTAGAGCCCGTACTTGGTTTTAAACGCGGTCTTCCACTCGTCACCCTCCTTCATCCTGATTTGATGATATCCGCTTTTCAAATCAATTTTGGAAAAAATACAAGCCCCATTGAGCTCGTCAAGCATATCATCAAGTCGCGGAATAGGGTGGCGATACTTGATAGTAATGTTGTTGATTGCGCGGCAATCAACGCACATTCTCCAAGTACCGTCTCTTTAAGGAACAAGAATTACCGGAACGGCGCATGGGCTGAGGCTTTCCCGAACGTAGCCCTTGTCGAGGAGTTCTTGAACTTGTCGTTGTAGCTCCTTGGTCTCCTCGGGATTAGCACGGTAAGATGGCCGGTTCGGTAGAGATGCGCCTGGTATAAAGTCTATTTGGTGCTCGATCCCTCTTGTCGGTGGCAGCCCATTTGGCACCTCTTCGGGAAAAACATCTTCGTAATCCTGCAAAAGACGAGCAACAGGGGAGGGAAGACTTTCAATTTCTTGGTCAACAAACAAAGATTCATGAGGAATCACAAGAAAACAAACGTTACTCCCCTTGATGGCGTGAACGACTTCCCTCGGTTTGGCTAGAAGTAAGGGTTTGGAAGCGTTCACGCTACTACCAATGGCCAAGGTCTTTCCCTTCTTGTCTTCCCGAAGTGCATGTTTCTTCTTTTGTTCTCGTGCCACATTATCAAGCATGATTTCGTGAAGCTTCATTGGGTGCAAAGTG
The DNA here is from genome assembly GCA_934048045.1 of Polygonum aviculare. NCBI lineage: Eukaryota > Viridiplantae > Streptophyta > Magnoliopsida > Caryophyllales > Polygonaceae > Polygonum > Polygonum aviculare. The sequence goes on from OW204024.1 coordinate 16,500,767, forward strand.
ACCTTCTTGCTATCACGGTGAAAAGAGTACTCATTGGAGACGCCATCATGGATCACACCACGGTCAAACTGCCATGGTCGGCCTAGAAGGAGATGACATACGGACATGGGCACCACATCACACTCGACCACATCTTGGTAGGGACCTATAGCAAAAGAAATCAAAGCCCTCTCCTTCACTTGGATAGGCGACTTAGAGTTCAACCAACATAGCGGATAAGGCATGGGATGAGGAGTAGTGGGAATGAAAAAACGAGTAACAACTTCCTCATTTATAACATTGCAACAAGAACCTCCATCAATGATGAGACTACATACCTTTTCTTGGATTTTACAACGAGTATGGAAGATCACCTCTCGTTGATTCGGTGTAGTGTTGTTCTCGGTGGTGAAAAGAGTTCGTTGCACTACGAAGCACTCGCCCTCCTCGGCTATAACATGCATCTCGTCCTCATCTTGTTCCTCCTCATTTCCCTCCTCTTTATGGACAGCTTCCTCCTCAAACTCATAGTCACCTTGCGGAGTCAAGAGCACCTTGCGTTGGTTCGGACAATCTCGCGCGTAGTGACCTCGTCCAAGGCATTTGAAGCACTTGAACTCCCCGACTCGGTCTTCTCCATCTTGCTTAGGCCTAGTGGGCACATCTTTCCTGGATGTTGGTGGTGGATTTTCTCGCCTAAACTCCGGCTTTCTTGGCTGACCCGAATTGGCGCTCGTCGAGGAGTTGTGCCACGGTTTGTGGCTGGCCGTGGGCTGGCGCCTTTGGGGCAAGTTTTGATGGACTTGGTTGGTGTAATGTAGCACTTGTTTAATCTCCGTACCCCTAGGAAAATGCTGCATACTCACCACAGATTTTAGCTCGGAATTAAGCCCATGAATGAATTTAGAGATAACATACCCGTCGGGAAATTGAACCCCGGAGCGATAGATGAGCTTGCATAACTCATTGTAGTACTCGTCGGGCGTGCAACTTCCTTGTCGGAGTTGCTCTAGCTTGGTGTGGATCCTCTCGGCATAATCTTGTGGGACAAATCGTTCTTCAAGAGCACGCTTAAGTTCACGCCAAGTTTGGATTGGTGGGAGCCGTTCTCGACGCCGGGCCTCCTAGTATTGTAGCCACCAATTATAGGCGACTTCGGTGAGGTGGACTGAGGCGACGACGATCCTTCTTGCATCCTCATATTCATAGTATTCGAACACCGATTCAGTTTTGGCTATCCAATCGAGGCACGCATCGGCACCGACGGTACCGGAGAAGGTTTCAACTTGGAGCTTGACTCCTTGGTGGCGATCCCTTCCTTGTTGGCGCTCATCTAGATATTGAGGCTGTTGCTGCCACACATTCTGTCGTTGCACCTGGTTTAGGGCCTGGTTTGGAGCTTGATGCGGAGCAAATTGTTGGGTACCCATGCGCCGTGGAAAGAGATGAGCCGTGCCAATGGGTGTCGGCGCCGGCGCGGGGGTGTATCCATACCTCTCGTTACCTACATCGTTAGTACTCAAAGGCAATGATATATTATTTGGATAGGTAGCATAAGAGGTAACATATTAAAATCTTACTCCGGAAAATGCCTCATTTGATTGAGCAAAGTTGGCCACCGAAGGGTTACCGTGGGATACTCGGGGTTGATTCGAATTTGAACCCGCCTCGAAGTGGCTACCCCGGCTAACGGAGAGAATGGGGTCAAGTTGGGTGCTCACATGGGCCAGGGGTGCGCCTCGGTTGACACTTGGGTCATTGGTGGCACTAGCTTGAAATAGCTCATCGTGTCGGGTCAATCTTTGTTCGATGTTGTTGAACCGAGAGCAAAACGACCTTAAGTCTTGTTGCACCGATTAGATCATGGCAGCCAAGGAGGCTTGGTCATTGAGGTCTTGAGGCAACTCCTCTTCTTTACCTATGTCCGACATTTTGCACAAAAACTCCAACAAACAAAGTTAATCCGACACAAGTGGTACGTCAAGCTACGCACAATCAACCTCAATCTTAGACACGAAAATTTACTCAATTGCAAAGAGGGGTGTCGACTAAGCAAAGGGTGAATGGTAATGGACTTACAAGATGTTAACGAATCACACAATGCAATGCAAACTGAAGCCAAGCTGTTCCACTTCAAGAATAGAAAAGCTACTAAGTACCAAACGACACAAATTAGGCCTTGCTCGAATTCTTTTGCTTTGGGGTCCGACTTTTTCTATGCCCGATCTCTTTTCTTCACATTTTTTATCGGGTCCGAGTTTTTCTAGCCCCAATTCTTTTCCTTTCAAGTCCAAATTTTTCTTTTTAGGCACTTATAAACTCAGCAACAACAATTCAAGTTTGATTACTAATCAAACAAGTTGCAAATTTTCTTATCTTTTGGTCTCGGTTTGGTACCGTTCCCGTAATCTAATCCGAGCAGAATTTAGCAACTTTTGGTAGCTTTGGAATTTAATCCTTATGCATGCAAGGGTGACCAAAATTCAGAAACAAATAGATATGAAAAGACAACAACAAAATCAGCCACAAATCCTAATCAAGAGGGAAACGAAGGGGTGGTTTGAGTTAAGGCTCTTTGGAGGCTTTTCGGTTCCTTATCATTCAAGACCAAATTGAGTTCATCATCTTCCAACCTTTAAACATCACAAGGCAGTTTTGGTCGAATTTTTGGATGGTGATCAAAGAAAACAAACCAACAAGATCAATCAAACAACATAGGTATGAATCGGTTTGGTTTTGAAGTTTCGGTTTGCAATTTTGTTGTGGGGTGGGTTAGGGCACGACTTCTCTTGCAATTTTTGAGTAAAATCCAGATCTAAGAAGAGGGATTAAGTGTGTACCTTACGTAGCTCTGATACCACATGATAGGATCAAGGATCGTTGAAGTCGGTGCAAGGACACGCTAGTTGCCTTCCCTCTCGCCTTAGACCGATTGCTCTCAAGATTGCCCTTGTTTTTGAGTAATTTGGTGGACGTGTGGAAGGGTTGGAATTCAGATAAGAGTGGTGGAAAGGTGGGAGATGAAAGATATGAATGAATTAGGGTGTGGATGTTACGCACCACACTCGAACTCAAGCTACGAAATCCAAGGACAAAGATATAACTCACTTTGCACTTGAATCTCAAGGGGGATTCGATGTTACTCACGAATCTGATTTTTAATAAGAAAAACAAGAAGTCAATCTTATTCAAGGCTTAGAGCCGAAATCCAAAAGCAAAACAGAAGCAAAGCATGATAAGAAACACAAGGGTTTGAGTTTTGATTCAAGTCTACCCAAACAAGGAGGGGCGTCCCCTTTAAATAAGAAAAGAGAGTCTCCACCTAAGGCTCTTCAAAGACCAGCCTTAACTCAGAAAAGGAGGTGGGAAAATTGGCATTTAATGATCCTTTGATGACGGCGCACAAGTGGCACAAGGCGAGGCACCCGGCGCTTGCGGCTCGGCGCGTCCGGTGACCACTAACAAGCATAGCTCGCCTTCTTCGCCTTTGCTTAGAACTATTTGGGCCATAAGTTCAGCTTGGAGCTCCTCTTGCAAGGCACGAGCTCGGGCCCTTGTGATTCGACCCAAGAAGGGCTCGGTGCCGTGATTAGGCGCGGCCGGGCTAGGGGCATCGGCGGCGTCACTAGGTGTGGGCTTTCCTTGGGTGTTCCATTGGTCTTGGAGCTTCATTTTGGTCCCCATATCAGCCCCGGGAAGATGGCTCGAGACAACTTGAGAGGGCCTGGGAGAATCGGGACGGTGCCGCTCTTGGTCACTCTCGGCGTCGACGTCCTCGGTGCGCACGGGGTGTGCCGGCACGGCCTCTTGGCCATGATGTGGCACATGAGGCATTGTCACATCATAACACGTGGAAGCTCCCCAACCAATGAAGGAGCTGACTTTCAGATGAAGATAACGTTGTACAACATGGAGAAAGCGACTGATCGGTCCGGGATCGGAGGGTCTCACAATTTAAATTTATAAAACCGAACCTCAAATTGTAGTAAAGAGGTAGGGTGTCGAACACACGGGAGTTCGTGCGTCGAAAGTACCCGAAAAGACTAAAAAGAGGAGAAAATAAAGACAAAACGAAGGAAAACAAAAGAGATCTCCTCGGACCGACACAGGTCACTTCGGTCCGAGGTAGGATCGAGGTCAATTTGCACGGGACCGACACTAGGAACGTCGGGCCCGATGTACTGGGAATCTCGGTCTAAGCAAAATAGTAGATCGGTCTTGGGTTTTTGGGTTCCTCCCCCAACTAGACTTGGATATTCTTCCTCAATTCAACCAATAAGTGTTTGATTCTAGTGAGATCGAGGTTGTTCGCCCCGAATCCCTCCAATCTACACCTCGACCCAAGGGAGCTTTCGCTTCACCTTCGATGCTAGAGACTCGTGATGGATCGAGATGCTCTCGCTTACTCTTACCAAACACAAGCCCTAGATCCATTGCTTTCACAAGAGATTGAAGCTCAATGTAGAGAGGATTCACAAATCAAGCACTCAAGGCTATGGAATTGGGGTTTTCTACCCAAATCTAGCTAGGGGATTCCCCCATAGCCCAAGACTATGGAATCTACTCCATATGGTAAGAGAAAAGCATAATCAAAAGGGAAATCAAGCAAAACTCAATCATCAACATCCAATCAAACTCCAATTGCATTCAAATTCAAAGTGTCTACAAAATCCAAGTCTCAATTTTACTAGATCAAAGCTAAACAAAGTACAAAACTCACAAATCTCCCTCTCAAAGCCAACGATCTCTCCTTCTCTTCCTTCTCTTCTCTTCTCCTTGCTCTCCAAGTCTTCCTTGAGCCTTTGAGAGTGAATTTGGTGTGGTGTTGTGTGTGCCCTCGTCCCCCTCACACTTCACACCCTTAATTGATCACTAATCACCTCTCTTAACCTTCTCCTTGGATTGGGGACCAAGGAATCCCAATTTAGAAAGGGGCAAATGTGGAAAGTTGCTAAAAATATGCCTTGGGGAACAATCCAATCCAATGCCGACTTGGACCGACACGGAAGGTACCTCGGGCCCGACGTTGGGAACGTCGGTCCGGTTCATTGGGTGCTCGATCTCGGGCCCGTCTTGATGTATCTCGGTCCTGGGCCTCGATCCTTGTCTTCTTCTTGGGTTTCCTTTGGTTCCACTTCATTCTTGGCTTGGCTCCTTCATTCCTTGACTTGGCTCCTTCATTAGCTCCTCTAAATTGTCCTCATTCTTGCCATTTCACCTACAAAATCAAACAAACTCGCATAGTTTCCGACTCTTGAAGAAAACCGGGAACTAAGCTAAAAAGGAAACAAAACTAACAAAGAAGAGAATGAAAAACACATATTTACAAAGGAAATCAACTACTAAAACACCTCCAAAACGAGAGACATCAAAATACCCCATACTTAAACTTGCTTGTCCTCAAACAATAACAAAGTAAGCAAGACCGAAGCACAATCTTCAAGTAAAGCCTCATATGAAAAATCAATCAAGTAAGCACAAGTGATAGACATGCTAGCAAGATTATGTCATCACACATGATCAAGTGTTCAAGGAATAAAGTCTAATGCAACTAAACCTCACTTTAGGGACATAGAAATGTGTATCACTCATCATGTGTTTAGGCTTAGCAATGAACACTCAAACTCAACAAACATGCAAGTAAAGGCTTTACCATTGAAGCTAATATCACCAATTCCTCCACCTAGAGATGCCTATTACAATGCACACAAAGAATATGAACTTGGCTCAATGGAGATCCTCAAAGAGGTTCCATTCGGCCGGGTTGTAATGGGGCTTTTGGTATTTCTCAAGGTGGGAATCACTTTGGTCTTGTGGTGCTTACAATGGGGATTGAACTTTCTAGTCTCTCACCAAACTCACCAAATTATTCCACTCTCTACTTCACTCTCCAAAAGACTTTGATTTTTTCTTCCTTTTTTTTTTCTTTCAACCCACTTTTTCACTAAACATTCCACTTCATCTTTGCACTAAACTTTTTGTTGGATTTTTCACACTTTTTCCACTTAGGATCGACTTGCACTACTAACTCGGGCCCGATGTGCACTTTAACTCGGTCGGTGCCCATTTTCTACTCACTTAAGCATTTTGCCTTCAATCCACTATTTTTCCAACTTTTCTTTCTTTTCTTCACAACAAAGATGCACTACCTACTTGGTTCATAACTCCATTTCTTTCCCTTCACCAAAAGAATCTCAACTCTCCAAATATTCTTCCAAAACCACTCACTAAAGTCCAATCCCATAAAGGTCAAGTCATATAGGCTAGGAATCATATTTTTGAGGAGTTTCAAACAAAGGCTAGGCTAAAACGGGGCTACAAACAACGGTTTATCTTCAAGGTAGGATATGGAAGATTTTGTGACTAAATGAAATAAAGTTCAAATCAATGTGACAATGCATAGAACAATTCTCATATTGGTCTTGGAAAATAGATAAACACCGCAATAGCAAGTTTTACTAAGCATGCATGAGCTAATCACACAAGAAAATGAGGGATATGCAATCATGAACAAGCATCCCTAAAATGGCCAAAAATAATCTCACAAGGTTCACTCTAGCTTAGTTGCATCAAAACTTTATCCAAGAACTCATGTGCTCAATAAAAACATGCAAGATATCATATCACATCAAAAACAACATCCATGTAGAGGCTAAACTATCCAAAAATATGCAAAAGAATTTACATGCTCACATCATCATTAGCCTTCATATGGACATCTAAGATGGGAATTCCTAGTCCAAAAACAAAATCTTTTTGTCATTTTTCACACGATTTTTTCGAGTTTTTATGGATTTTTTCGAAAACAATTTCTCCAACAAAAACAAACTCATCCATTCATGCCATAAAATCAATCATCATCCTCATACATCATGCCACTATCCAAAATGAAACATCCCTTAAACAAGAAACAAACAACCTACACATGGAACTAATGAGCTACTAACCCACCCCATACTTAAAATTTTGATGTCCTCATCAAAAGAAATCAAAACTCAAAAGTAAAGAGAAAAGTAGAGAAAGCTCACAATTCCTTATTCTTGAATGGCATGTTGAGGCTTAGTTTGGAGGGTGGCCACGGCGTTGTCTCCTTTGGAGCCGGGCATGTCGCTCTCGCTCGTACACTCGATCATTGAAGGGATCTTGGCTTGGTGGTTGTAGTGGTGGCGCGGGAGGTGTCCATTGATCTTCACGGGACGAGAAATTCCCGGACATCCACTCATTGAAACTTGCTTGGACGGTCCACCTATGATCCTCGGCCGCCCTCAAGTCCTCTACTTCACGTCTAGTGTAGGCGATGTTGCGGTTCACCTCATCAAATTGCACTTGGAAATCTTCTTGGTAGTGAGAAAGTTGTTGTTGTTGGAAGTTGAGGTATTGTTGTTGTTGGTTGAGTTGGTGCGCCTCTTGAAGCATTGATGATTGTTGAAGTTGGAGATGCGACAATTGGTTTGCCAAGAAGTTCATGTCCACCGATTGGTTAGGCTCGGGGAACACTATTCCGGGCCCAAACCATTGGGCATACCCCTCATATCCTCCATAGCTAGGTGGTGCTTGATGTGCTCCACTTCCCTCACCCCGCTCGAAGTGGCTCGGGACCGGATCGGGCAAAAACACGTCGGACCGACGTTGATGGACATCGGGCCCGACTTGTGAAGCACCTCGGTCTAATAGTGTTGGGGCGTGGTCGGTGAGCAAATGTTGGTAACCACCCTCTTCTTCTTCTTCTTCTCTAGGCAAGTCCACATCCATGTCGTCTCTTCTCACGAACTCATATTGGTTGGGCTCCTCCTCTTCGGTGTCCGGGGATGCTTGAGGTGTAGTGAAACGGATGTGTTGAGGTTGTCTCCTAACCTCAAGTGTCCCCTCCGGCTCTCCATAAGGATTCACCTTGCCCGTCCACACTTGGAACCAATTGTAGTAGTTGGTGAGGTTGAAGAGACGTGGCTCCAAGGGGATGTGCACCTTGTCGAAGTTGGAGTGTGGGGCTAGGTAGGTGGTGGCGCCGGTCACTTGCTTCTCCTTGATAATGTTGGCTTTCTTGAAGTATTTCAAGTCTCTGAGCTCCACACCATTTGGGGCCGGTGTGTAGGTAGACAAGTCCACCTCAAGACGGTGAGCTAGTCGGGCAATCATGCCTCCAAAATAGATCCATGAAGAACTTTGAAAGTCCCTCACCATCTTCACCCATTCCCATGTGAGGTTCATCGGCTTCTCATCCTCAAACAACATCTCGTAGAGAATCATGGCCTCCTCCTTCATCGGTTTACTCAATTCGTGCCTTGCAAAGATAGAACAACCCAAGGCTCGGATCATGACTCGGAAGAGTGGGTTGGCTATCTCATTTGTTGATGCGCCTTTCCTCATCTCACTTCTTACGGCTATGAACCTCCAAAGATAATCCACCTTCTCATTGTCAACGTAGGCCTCATCTCTCGGAAATGGGAACCCAAGGTGGGTAGCCAAATTCCGGAGAGAAAGTTCTTGCGATTCGTTGCCCATTTGAAAGGAGATCATGCCTTCACTCTCGGGTCCCTCATACGTGCACTTGAATGTCGCCATGAACTCGGACGTCAAGGCGGGGTAATGAGTGTTGTTCCACCTTAGCAACACATTGAGCCCAATGTGAGAGTAGCACCTAGTAAGAGCTTCCTCCATGCACATCTTTCTAATGGACTCCCAATCTAACCACCGGGTGTGGTGAGATAGACCCATGAGACGCTCATACTCTCTAGCATCATCCTCATCCTCAATACGCACATCATCCATCCTTTGGACTCTCTTGGACGACTTCTTGGACTTCTTGGTGGCTTTCTCCATCCTTGAAGAAGATGCTCGGGTAGACATGGTACCTACACACAATCAAAACCAAAGAACTACAAGATAAAATCTATACAATCCACAACAAAAACACAAGCTTCCATCACAAACAACTCATCATGCAAAGAGATAACCACAAAGGGGATCGATCTCGACCCTAGGGGGGTCGATCCTGAGAGTATACACACATGAACACTCACCATGAAAAGAGATAACCCCATACTTGCACTTGACACACTCAATCCACAAAATTCAATCATGCATGAACTAAGATTCACATATCAATGGTCAAGCCTCAAAACATATCATGATAAACATGCTATAACCAACATTCAAGCTCATGAAATCCTAAATTCACACAAGAGAAGCTCGAAAAAAAAACGTCGGACCGATCAACAAAGGACATCGGGTCCGAGGTTGGGGACCTCGGTCCGAGTTTTGGACCGACTTTCAACATCGGTCCCGAGGTACTGGGTACCTCGGACCGAGTCCATTCCGACTTCTCATACTAGATCCATTCATGAAACACACTATCATGCCCCTAAAATCCAAAATCTACCATTTCTCAACACCAATCGAAGTTCTAAGTGGGATTTAGCAACAATTAAGCACAAATTACACAATGCATGCAAATCACCATGGATGCTCAAGGTTCAAGCTCACTCAATCATGGCATATCTCAAATCTAACAATGAAAGCATGAAATTCATAAAGAATCAAGTAGAGATTGAGATTCACATACCAAATATGAAGAAACTAAGAACTTCTAGCAATCAACTCTTAGAACTCAAATTTCTTCTTCTAGATCTAGAAGAAGGATGTATATCTATGGGATTTGGGTGGGATTTTTGGCTTTTGGTTCAATGCTTGGGTATGCTAGGGTATGGATCGAGATCTTGTGGTGAGGTTTCTTTGAGGATCGAGTATGGTGGGGGAGATGGGATCGATTTGGGTTTTGAGAGAGAATTGGGTATTTTGGGAAAGTAGTTATGGGGGTGATGATGTTAGGTAAGGGAAAAGGCTCTTAAATGGGGAAGAAGACAAAGGTGGGTCAAGAGGGTATAGTAGGAATTTCCACAAAGTCAAGGTCCAACATGGGTCGGCATAACTGGACCGACGTCGGGCACCTCGGGCCCGACGTACTGGGTACCTCGGTCCTACCCGATTTTGGTTCCTAAAAATCCCACGACTTGGTTGCTTCTATCCACAAGTTCTTGCATCTTTTCCACAAATACCATACATGCTAATGAAGCTCACACAACACACATTTCCACAAAATACAAGCTAGAGAATAGATTAGGGCTAATCTAAGCTAAGGCAAAAATAAACAAGCTAGAAATTACGAAAATGAATCTACTAAACCCGGGTTGCCTCCCGAGGAGCGCTTCTTTAACGTCATTATCTTGACGTCTAACCTCTACCCTTCAAGGAGGGTGAAAAACGGTGAATTGATCCTCCTTGCCATGTACTTCTCCACAATCCTCATAACCAAAGTGCCACCATTTGTGCTTGAAGAAAGTGTGGCATCCAAATTCTCCATCATCCTTCTCCTCCAAAGTGTAGTTTGGCATCTCTTGCATCACCTCATCTTGCATTTTATCACCTACACCACAAAAGTCTAAAGAATTTCTAGGAGACTCAATGACATCATAACTCAACTCATCTTGCAAATCATCCAAGCAAAGGTAATCATCCTCTAAATCCTCTTTCAAATCACTTAGACAAATGTAAGAATCTCCCACATCAAAAGGATATAGATTAGGATACTCTTCATGGCTTGGTGGGCTATCTCCATCTCTTGTTTGAACATCGACCATGTCATGGTCTCTCAATGGTGCTTCCTCTCTTGTGGATTCCAACTTCTCTCTCTTGCACTTGGCATTTTCCTCTAGTTTCAAAATCGCCAATGCGTCCGGTTCGTTAAGGGCCTTGTTGAAATGGAACTCCACTTTCTCCTCGCCAATCTCGAAGGTGACTTTCCCATTCCTCACATCAAACTTGGCACCCGCCGTAGCTAGAAACGGCCTTCCGAGAATAATGGAGACCATCGGATCATCTTTCATGTCTAAGATCACGAAATCATCGGGCACAAAATATCTTCCCACTCTAACCGGGACGTCATCAAGAATTCCGGTGGCCTTTGTTGATGAACCATCGGCCATGGTAAGTCTCATATCAACCGGCTCTATATCTCCGAGGTTAGCCCTTCTCCATATGCTCATGGGCATAACCGAAATACTTGCTCCCAAATCACAAAGAGCCTTGAAGTTTTGGGATCCAATCCCTACGGTGATGGTAAATCTTCCGGGATCACCAAGCTTTTGAGGTAGCTCCAAGATCTTCACCTCATCTTGCATCTCTACAATTGACCTCTTCTTGCTCAAGATTTCCTTCAAGAACTTTGCATAAGATGGCGTCTCACTTAGAGCATCGGTGAAAGGGATAGTGATGTTCAAGCCTTGCAAAAGCTTCAAGAACCGCTTGAACTTGCCCTCAACAATCTCCTTGGGCTTCTTCATAGGATATGGAAGAGTAGTGCCATTTTGCTTCTTGCCTGGATCAACCTCCTTGGATCGATTTTTCTCAACAATTCCACCTTGGACCGACGTTGGAAGTACCTCGGGACCGACTTCAGGGACATCGATCCCAGGGCAAAGAGTTTCTGGGCACGTCGGGCCGACTTCAGGACACGTCGGGCCCGAGTTGGGTTCAACCTCGGTCCACTCCAGGGGACTTCCTCCATTCTCCGGGTCGACTTCTGGACACGTCGGGCCCGAGTTGCTGGGAACCTCGGTCCGACTCTCTTCTCTTGATCTTGGAACTTGTGGCTCGGGCAAACTCCGTCCACTCCTTAATCCTATGGCTCGAACTTCATTTTGTTGTTGTGGGGCACGGGGATTCTCCTCGGGTCGGCCCGGGAGTCTCCCTTCCTCTCTTGGAAGTTGATTCACCATGTGAACAAATTGGTTGTCCACTTGCCTTCTCCAAACACCAAACTCTTTGAATTGAGCACCCATCTCATCAACTCTTCTCTCCACATTGGTAAATCGATCCTTCAAGTCTTGAGCCCATTGAGGTGTTTGCTCATAGAACCCCGGAGGTCGGTATGGTGGTGGTTGGGCCCTTGGCTCATTTTGGTTGAAGTTGTTGTTGTAGCCACTAGCTTGCCCTTGATTCCACCTTCCTCCATTGTTGAAATTGGATCTTCCTCCGAAATTTCTTTGGACATAATGAGCCTCCTCAATTTGTTCCGCCAACCGGACTTGGCGCTCATTCGGGCACTCTTGTGCTCCATGCTTCAAAGAACCACACTCTTCACATGCTCTTATGGTTTGTTGGATATGACCCATCTTCCTCCTCATTTTGTTCAATTCATCCTCCAAGAATTGGATCTTCACATCTTTGTCCACCTCCTCACTTTTGGGATCATAGAGCCTCTTCGGACCTTCTCCATGGACTCTTGTTTCCTTGCTCACATTGCTAGCTCCATACATCGCCTCATAATCTGAGAGTTTGTCCAACAACTCCCATGCTTGTTCCGGCGGCAAGTCTATGAACCCACAATCGGTATGGAGGTTCAATTTATCCTTCGTGGCGGTGTTGATTCTTTGGAAGAAAATGTCTTGAAGGACATAGGGTTGTTGACCATGTGTCGGACACGCCCTCAACATCTCTTTGAATCTATCCCATGCCTCGAAAAGTGGTTCATGAGCTCCTTGTTGGAAACTAGCAATCTTCCTTCTAAGCTCCGTCGTCTTGGTGGGCGGAAAGAACTTCATCAAGAATGCTTCATTTAGGGCTTTGCATGATGTGATGGATCGAGGTGCTTGACTCTCCAACCAATGCAAAGCCTTGCCTCCCAAAGACCACTTGAAGGCTTTGAGTAGCACATACTCAAGTGTCTCATCATCCGTGGAAATGGTCTCACAAAGGTCCTTGAATTGCTTCACATGCTCGATCGGACACTCATTCGGCCTCCCTTGGAATTGCTCTCTCTTGATGAGTGAGATAAATTGAGTTTTTATCTCAAAATTCCTTGACACCTCCGGCAAGACAATGGCCGGCTCCGGAACCTTCAACTCCGGATGCATGTATTGTCTAGCATTCCGGGGTTGAGTGTTGATTTGAGCCTCCAACCTTATCCTTTGCTCCCTCTCTCTACGGGCCTCGGCATCTCGGTTTTCCATTTCAATTTGCATTCGAGCCATGTCGGCTCTCATCCTCTCAAACTCCTCATCTCGGGCTTGGTCCGCCATCCTCTTCTTCTTGCGGGATTGTCTTAGAATACTCTCCGGGTCACACACAAAATCGAGCTCAAGGGTGCCTCGGACGGAACTAGCTCGCATGCACCTACAACCAAAGACACAAACAAAAACCAAATCAAAACAAACAAGGGGTTTGGGCTAGTCCCTCACCCAAATCACTACCAAAAAGCAAAGACTCAACAAAGATTGGTACCTCGAACAAGTAGAACTCCCCGGCAACAGCGCCAAAAATTCTGATCGGTCCGGGATCGGAGGGTCTCACAATTTAAATTTATAAAACCGAACCTCAAATTGTAGTAAAGAGGTAGGGTGTCGAACACACGGGAGTTCGTGCGTCGAAAAACCCGAAAAGACTAAAAAGAGGAGAAAATAAAGACAAAACGAAGGAAAACAAAAGAGATCTCCTCGGACCGACACCTGTCACTTCGGTCCGAGGTAGGATCGAGGTCAATTTGCACGGGACCGACACTGGGAACGTCGGGCCCGATGTACTGGGGATCTCGATCTAAGCAAAATAGTAGATCGGTCTTGGGTTTTTGGGTTCCTCCCCCAACTAGACTTGGATATTCTTCCTCAATTCAACCAATAAGTGTTTGATTCTAGTGAGATCGAGGTTGTTCGCCCCGAATCCCTCCAATCTACACCTCGACCCAAGGGAGCTTTCGCTTCACCTTCGATGCTAGAGACTCGTGATGGATCGAGATGCTCTCGCTTACTCTTACCAAACACAAGCCCTAGATCCCTTGCTTTCACATGAGATTGAAGCTCAATGTAGAGAGGATTCACAAATCAAGCACTCAAGGCTATGGAATTGGGGTTTTCTACCCAAATCTAGCTAGGGGATTCCCCCATAGCCCAAGACTATGGAATCTACTCCATATGGTAAGAGAAAAGCATAATCAAAAGGGAAATCAAGCAAAACTCAATCATCAACATCCAATCAAACTCCAATTGCATTCAAATTCAAAGTGTCTACAAAATCCAAGTCTCAATTTTACTAGATCAAAGCTAAACAAAGTACAAAACTCACAAATCTCCCTCTCAAAGCCAACGATCTCTCCTTCTCTTCCTTCTCTTCTCTTCTCCTTGCTCTCCAAGTCTTCCTTGAGCCTTTGAGAGTGAATTTGGTGTGGTGTTGTGTGTGCCCTCGTCCCCCTCACACTTCACACCCTTAATTGATCACTAATCACCTCTCTTAACCTTCTCCTTGGATTGGGGACCAAGGAATCCCAATTTAGAAAGGGGCAAATGTGGAAAGTTGCTAAAAATATGCCTTGGGGAACAATCCAATCCAATGCCGACTTGGACCGACACGGAAGGTACCTCGGGCCCGACGTTGGGAACGTCGGTCCGGTTCATTGGGTGCTCGATCTCGGGCCCGTCTTGATGTATCTCGGTCCTGGGCCTCGATCCTTGTCTTCTTCTTGGGTTTCCTTTGGTTCCACTTCATTCTTGGCTTGGCTCCTTCATTCCTTGACTTGGCTCCTTCATTAGCTCCTCTAAATTGTCCTCATTCTTGCCATTTCACCTACAAAATCAAACAAACTCGCATAGTTTCCGACTCTTGAAGAAAACCGGGAACTAAGCTAAAAAGGAAACAAAACTAACAAAGAAGAGAATGAAAAACACATATTTACAAAGGAAATCAACTACTAAAACACCTCCAAAACGAGAGACATCAGCGACATCTCTTATCCTATCTTTGAGGGCACCACAAGGGCATTAGGGTCTTAGGATAGGAACCCTCAACCACCCACTATAAATTCAACCCTTTGCATTTATTGTGAGGTGACTTCCTCCACACAATCTCAAGAGCTGTCAAGAACACGAAGAACAACTCAAAAATAAGAGTGAAAGAGAGTGTTCAATCGAACCCACAAAATTGTTTGTAACAAGTGACTAAGCGTGAAGTGTTTCCGAAGGGACAACGAAACACGTGAGGTTTGATTTTGCTATTTCTTGCTTTGACTCTTAGGTTACTTGCTAGGGCTAAGAGTAATTTCACTAGTAATCTATAGGGACGAAAACTTATAGATTAGAGAAAAGTGAAATTCGCCTTGTAATAGTTGTAAGGACTCATTCATTAACAAGTAAATGGATGTCATTCAAAATCCTCTTTCAAGGTAGAGGTTTACGCATCTAGTCTAGTTGGTCTAAGTGGGATTCCTCTATAAATTCTGAGTCCGTTCTTTACTTGTCTCTATTATGCATTTTATCTGCCTAAGTTATTTCCGCTGCATAAGGATGCCTTCCCTAAGAGCATCCTTAGACTCTAACTACTAATGTTCCAACAGAGGAGGAGGTGGCAGCACTGCAAATTCCAGCAAATTCACATCATCAACCATTGAAGACCAAGCTCAACAACGAGAAGAGGGTCCATATCTTAATGAGGCTCCTACATATAGAAAAAGGGGGAGTACACAAGAGGAGTGTTATGCCAATAGTTACAACTAAATTTAGTGTCTCAACAAGAACCACATCTAGGAATTGGTTCACAACCAAGCAACAAATACGCGCAATGCAAAAGCCAAATGTAAGCACCAAGTACTACAACTGTGGTAGAAAGAGGGAAGAAGTCAATCTAGCAACAATCAAGGCAATACACATGGGGGAGATGTCATGCATAAGGGACTTAGAGACCATATTGCACATTACAAAGAGTACAACTCAGAGACTCATCAATAGAGGGGTCATATGACCACATACAAATGCACTAAAACCAGGACTTAAGGACTCAAACAAGACAACAAGGCTGGAATGGATACTAAGCCTATTACAAGGAGGCACACCGGAAACAAAAAGAAGGTACTAGAATGTTTGATTTTGTCCACATAGATAAGAAGTGGTTTCAATTGAGCAAGAATTCACAACGAGTTTATCTTGCAATGAATGAGAAAAGCAAGTATAGAGTTGTAAGCTCCAAAAAATTTATTCCTAAAGTCATGTTCTTACAAGAACTGTAGCAAAACCAAGGTTTGATTTAGAGGCAATATGCAAATTTAAGGGAAATATTAGAATATTTCCATTCACTTATTAAGAATCAGCAAAGAAAAATTCAAAAAACAGAGAGAAGAGGACAATTATAACAAAATTGTTTGAATCGGTGAACAAGAAAGTCACAAGGAGCATGCTCATCATTCATCAACCAGATTGTTCCAGCAATCAAAGCCAAATGGCCATAGGGAAGGGGAGGCCACAAAGTCACTTCATACAACAAGATAATGCAAATGCACACATTACTCAAGAAGATGCAGAATTACAACACGTATATAAACAAAATGAGTTCATTTTTGTTTTAACACAACAACCACCCAATAGTCTTGATTTAAACATGTTAGACTTAGGGTTTTTAGAAGTATTCAATCATTGGTGCATAAAAAAATGGCTAAGAGCATTGATGGAATGTTAGAAGTTGTAAATGAAGCAATTTATGAGTATCTGACTCGGGCAAAGTCGTTGTTCCCAAAATCAAAGATAAATCCCAAACATGCAAACAATCAAGTATAGTGAGCAAGCAAGGGGTCGAACCCAAGAGAATCAGTTTCTAGTCAGATTTTAGTGGTTTTCATGCAAGTAATCAAAAGGGGGGTTTTGAAAGTTTGTTTCAATCAAAGTTATCAAGTAGAGTTCATTCAATCAATTCCACTTTATTAATCCGTTGATCATGAATTCATCCACTTCTTTATATGCCTAGGTCAATTCCAATCCCGATCATAAACAATCGCAAGTCCACGGTCCAAGCAATTCTATAACCCTAGGCAAGGACGCTTAACCTAGAATTAACATAGAGAATAAGGATATTAGGAAATCAAATTATGCAATCAAGCTACGAGTCTCATGCACAATTAAACCATTGAATACTCTTCCATAAACTAATCCACGGTCCTAGAATAGAGTTGTTTCGAGAAATAGGAAAGATGCATAGACAACAACCAATCCTAAATCAAACAATAGATCTAAGTCAATCAAACAAGTTGATCAGACTCATAAAATCAAACATAGATCATGGGATTAAGCACAAGAGTATCAATAAAGACCTAGGGATAAAGAAGTTAACAGAATTTCACAACTTCATAATGAGGCTTCCTTCATTGAATAAACTCAAAGGGAGATTAATTCTCCATTACAATGAAAGCTCTAATCTTTATTGAAAGAACAATTGATAGACAAGTGAATGAATTCCCTTAAAAACCTAGAAAGGTTCCCCTTAAATAGCCCAAAGAACACCCTCTTCGAGTTAGATTAGAAAGGAAACCGAAAGATAAGAAAGGAAACACGATAGAAAAGACAGGATTTCATCCGTTTGGAAGTCGGCCCGCACCGCGACCACGGCATCACCACCGCGCCCGCGGCGGTCTCCGAAAGGCAATTCGCTGAGTCGGCTTCTACCGCGACCGCGCCACCGACAACGCGACCGCGGCCTTCATGGTCTTCAATGTCCGTCACCTTTACGCCACCGCGCCCGCGTCATAGACAACGCGACCGCGGTATCCATGCAGTAGCAAACTTCGTCTTTAAGCTCTTCAACTCTTGATTCTTCATAACTTGTATTTTCGGTCTTCGTGTTACAATAATGCTCAAAACTAACCTAAACACTGTCAATAACATCTCAAAATCTAAGAGTTAACCTATACAAAATAGCCTGTATCAAATTCCCCCATACTTAGATCTTGCTCGTCCTCGAGGAAGCT
Source organism: Polygonum aviculare (assembly GCA_934048045.1). Classification (NCBI taxonomy): domain Eukaryota; kingdom Viridiplantae; phylum Streptophyta; class Magnoliopsida; order Caryophyllales; family Polygonaceae; genus Polygonum; species Polygonum aviculare. The sequence continues at coordinate 16,518,522 of OW204024.1, forward strand.
CAAAACAAATACAACAATGTAGCACATCTAAGATCTCAGGAAATACAAGGGAAGATAAAAACATTCAGCTCACAACCCGAACCCAAAATAGAGAAATCATGAGCATAAAACAATGAAGCTCAAACACACACCTCACAACATCATATAACACTCAAGCTCTAAAACATGAAAGAGAGCAACCTAGGATCTACCCAAATCTAACAATGAAGCCCCAAAATCCCCATGCAAGAATGATCCTATAACACTCAAATTTTTCCGCTCAATTCTGCTTAGGGGCCCTTTTGGGTTTTCACCTAACCGCTCTTTTCATTTTTCAAAAGGGTGTGCTCACAAATACTCACAACACTCATGAACCTCTTATTACTCCAGCCTAATGCTCATCCCAGGATTTATATGCCTTTTTTCAATTCTTTATGGCTCTTTCTATCTTTTTCTTTTTTTTTTTTTTTTTTATTTATTATGCAAAAAGTATGGTGCAAGTGCTCCATGAAAAGAAGAAAATCAAAAATCTGAAGCAAATCTCTAACTAAGCTATCTAGCAATTCAAGGGAATGCACAAAAGTACGTTCATAACGACATCAAGCAACAGACAATACAGAGCAACACACTCAAGGAACTCAAACAACCTTTGGAGAGCATGAAAGTTAAGAAGATGCATTAGAAGAATAGCTTTGTAGTTATGGACTTAGTTGATTAAGTATGTAATCTTATGTAATTTAAAATGTTTAATGTGTGCAAACTTTTGGGAATATAATTGAAGAAAGTTCATTATGGAATGGCTTAAGTGCAAACATTGATACAAAAAATCTCAAAGTTCCCTTTTCCATCATAGACAGAAGTGAATGTAGTAAAAAATGAACAAACAATGGCCTTCAAAAGCCAAATTATTGACTGGTGACCAAATGGAAAAAAACAGATTACTTCAATCACAATAAAAAATCTCAAGTAAAATATGACTTCATCATTGATAAGAAAACATTCTCAGAGTCCCTTTTTCTATCACAAGTAGAAGCGATTGAAGTAAAAACTGAACAAACAATGGCTCCAAAAAACAAATTATTGGTTGGTGGCCAAATTAATGTAAGAAATTAGATTATTTCAATCACAGCACAAGCATCTTAGATAAAATGTGACTTCATCATTGATAAAAGAAATCTCAGAGTCCCTTTTCCATCACAAATAGTAGTGAGTGAAATAAAAACTGAACAAATTACTTGAATGGCTTCATCTTTCTTGAACTTAAATGCTCGCGACTTATGAAACGGTCTTGGCCTAGCTTGTCGGTTCATGATCTTCTCTATCATTCTTGTATCAATACTGGTTTGTTAGTTTAGGGTTAATTACTTTTGATCTTGACACGATGACTATAGCCGAGTCATTGTTCATTTATCTAAAATCGACATTTTATTTGGTATTTGATATTTGAAGTTACATCATTAGCTATAACCGTGAACATAGTTGACTATGTATTTCACGATTATAATCATATATATGCAACCTAGTCGATACATATTATTGTAACTTACATCCTTAGACTTAGATAGCTAATATATAGTTTATTTTGTCGCACTTATCATATCACGGAATATGCACTCTTTTACCACTACCATATCCACTTCCGTACCCCGAACCTGAGCCAGAACCAAAGCCATGCCTTCCTTGTCCACCGCCTCCACCCTTACCGCCTCCACCCCCTCCACCACTACCATATCTCCTTCCATTCTCATATCCGTTATTGCGTCCAGACCCATACCCTGCACCATACCCGGAACCATAACCAAATCCACTTCCCGAACCAGATCCCGAGCCACTACCTCCACCACCACCACCACCTCCCCCTCCTCCACCTCCTCCTCCCCCTCCTCCAGAGCTACCAGATCCAGAACCACTTCCTGAACCTGACCCTGAACCTGAGCCCGAACCAGATCCTGACCCACTAGATCCACCACCTCCGCCTCCACCTCCCCCTCCTCCTCCTCCACCACCACCTCCACTCGCACCACCATGAGACCCAGAACCACTACCGGAACCGGAACCAGATCCGGAACCGGAACCAGATCCTGATCCACTACCCGAACTACCACCTCCACCACCACCACCACCACCTCCTCCTCCTCCACCTCCACCTCGTGCAGCACTTCCAGACCCAGAACCACTCCCAGAACCAGAACCTGAACCAGATCCAGACCCACTCCCCGAACGACCACCTCCACCACCGCCGCCGCCACCACCACCACCACCACCTCCACCCCCACCGCCACCACTAGGTTTATGGTAACCTCCATACCCTGGTCTAACTGCAATGCAAAGCTCCAGTAGGAGCATTAAAACCAATACTGACCCTACAAGTTTAGGGTGAGTGGCCATTTTTCACACTCCAAGAAAAAAGACTAACCCAATAGCTTGAGGTATGTATCAAATGCACACTACGTGCAGCAAAGAGATTGATTTCTAGCTTGTGTGGTAGAAGGAAATCCGACATGCCATTGTATATATAGTAATCCTTGAAGCCTCATATTTGTCCATATCCTGTTTTGATAGATTGAGAATGGCTTCCTTATTATTCAAACCGATGGGCCATGGCTTCCTTCATTGCTGAATCCTATGGTATATGCATGTTACGTTGTGGCCGGGAAATTAATTTTATACAGCTGCCTTGGATCTTCTTCCTTTTGTTTACATTGGCAGTTAGTCTTTTGTCTGCTTAAAACGTACCCCGGATTTGAATAGATCCAATACTTTAATTTTAATACATGAGATTAAGCATTACTAAATATATTAAGAATGCAACATGCATATATATGTGCACAAAGCAATACATAATAATACCAAGTAAAGTCAAACAAGTAGAAAAGGTGAAAATGTTGTACAGCAAGTAGCTAGCCTGAGTTGTAACACCGTACCCGTAAAAGCAATCAAGGAACCCCAGCGACTAATCACAAGTTCGGAAATTTCGTTCCTATAAAAGTTTCAAATCCGTCAAACGTCAAGAAAAGATGAGTAATATTTGATCAAAAGGAAAATAAAAAGTTGAGATTATCTTTTTGAATTCTGTTTTTGACTAGCTTACCGACTAGCTGAGCTCTAAACATTTTCATTTGATTAACTCTCAAAATCTACCGAAATTGTTCATAGTGTTTCTTTAATGCTATAATGTATTGGATGTCAACGTCACAAGTCAAAACCCATTTTCTTATTACGTACGATTACTAAGGAAATACTGTAGCTGTGTTGAACATATTTAATAAACGTTCCAATGTTCTTTCAAAAAGAAAAAAAAAAGCACGTTCCAATGCATATTGTCAAAAAGTGAAATATATACGTACAAAAGTCAATGAACCTACATAACTATTATTCCAATCTGCATGCAAAACAGTGGTATTTATTTTTACGTGTTTAGGAAGAACGTACAGTTGTTTTTCTCGACCACGTATTTTTTTGTGGGATTAGGTGATGAAAATGGAATAAGTAGCCGGTATACGTACGTACTTGAGATTTCATAAATAAAGGTATACGTACGTACTTGAGATTTCATGAATAAAGTTGATGAAAATGGAATAAAGGTATACGTACGTACGGAGATAGGGCTGGGTTGGGCTGTAATTCACCTTGAAAATTAATATTAGTACTAGTAGAGAGAAATATAATATCAAAAATTAAACTATTTTAAGTGGTACTTCCTCCGTCCCAAAAAATTTATCCATAAATCACATTTGCATGTTGAGTAATGAAAAGTAGAAAACGTTTGATACTTGATGGAAAAAGGTGATAAAGTTGTTGAAAATGGTAATAAAAATGAGTAATATATAAGATTGAATGAGGATAATTTTGTTATTTTATAAGAAAAAAGTGATAAAGTTGAGGGGAAAGTTAGATAATGGGTGTAATCTATATAATACATTAAAAAGTCGTGTACGAAACGCATTTAATGCACCAAAAAAATTTTATACTTGTATTGTATTGGATATATAAATTATCAAGATCAAAAAAAAATTGTATTGGATATATAAATTATCAAGAATAACACCTTAGCATAGTGGTTAAGGTCATCTCCTTTATCACGTAGATCCATGGTTCAAACCCCATTGTCACTTTTTTCCTAAAGGTTTTTTTACGTAATTAATACTACGCATATTATGTAATCTATGTAGTTTTTCTTCTTTTTTACTTAATTAATATTACACATATTATTTAATCTCTATAGTTTTTTTTTGATCGAATAATCTCTATAGTTTTTAATCTCCCATTAGTGCATTCAAGATTTCACATTAATCAGGTCATATTATGTGCAAAATTTCACATTAAATACGTTGTTAGACCTTAGGCTTCAATTTTTCGGTCAAAAGACATAGCTGTTACATGTATTTAATCCTAAATTATAATTAAACCCTTTATCCTTTTCCCATTGCCCACCAATAACGTTCAACTTTTAATTCTTTTTTTTATCAACTGAATATTAATTGCTCCAAAAAAAACTGAATATTAACTCTCTCCCTCTATATATCCCTGTTTCATTCCTTTCTCTCATCCTTGCACCGATTTTCTTCTGCTTTTGTACTTACCGGTAGTTTCCTTTCTCTATATTTTCTCTATTTTTATTATGTTTACCTTCTAAATTTAAATCCAACAGTCTCAAAATGCTTTGAACTAATAGGATGACCTTCAATTTTGCAGCTACTGAATCTTGATGATAGCAAAGATGTTGTTTATGGAACACTAGATTCTTGGGTTGCATGGGAATAGAAAATTTTAAAAAGCAGTTCGGTAATCATCTTTGTTTAGTTTTTGAATCTCTGCATATGAATGTTATGTTAGAGAGGTTCTAAAGAAGTTTGGTCGTAATATTAGGCTTAAGCTAACTGTTGTGAGGGCATATTCAAAGAAACTGATCATTGCACTGAAGCATCTCAAAAATTGTGGTGTACTTCATTGTGACATAAAGCTCGACAATATGCTGGTATGAGCTTCAGTTTTCTGTTTTCCCACTTAAAGTGGCACCATCTTATCACTTATCAAAATTAAGTGTGGCATTTTACTGATTCTGTTATGAAAAAACAGGTGAATGATGCAAAGTGTTAGTACACAAAATATGGCTGTGTACAAGTCTCAATTCCTTCTTCAATGACCTTCTTCTCCAAGCCTTCTTCAATGACCTAGGACCTGCAAAACAATGGACAAAGGGGGCGGGGACGCCCTAATCCACCTCCGATGCCTAAGTCAGTAGAGTATTCGCGAGGGTAAACAGTAGAGAGAGAGGAGCAGGGTAGGGCTATCACAAGCGATGATCAGCCCCTCTAGGGTAGTTTTTGTATATCCTTTCTACATGGCGAAGACATGTACTTATAGTGGAGAGAGAGAGAGAGCTAGGGTTAGTTCCTTGGAGCCCAATCAATAATTTTATCTTCTTAAATAGGATAGAATCTCCCAACTACTGGATAACTACCAGGATTTAATAGACTAATAAAGATATTTATTAGATATGCTTACCTGGCTGGCGGAAATATTATCCTTAATTAATAGGGTAAATTTACCCACCTACACAAAGAATGTGCTGAAGCTTTGTGATTTTGGTAATGCAATGTTTGCTGGTAAAATGAAGTGACACCTATCTTGTGAGCCGCTTCTACCATGCACCTGAGATTAGTATGTTCTCCTATTGCTTCGTATATATATATATATATATATATATATATATATATATATATCGCCTGTTTGTTTATTATTGCTTTTGGTTTTCTGGAAGCTAATTCGATCTTTTTTGTTTTCCTTTTTTCTAAACCTCTGCAGTTCTTGGATTAGCTTATGATCATCTTTTGGATACGTGATCAATAGGTTGTTGTATCTATGAACTTTATACCGGCAAAGTCCTATTTCCTGGTGCCACAAACAATGATATGCTAATTCGACTTCATATGGAGCTCAAGGGTTCTTTTCCAAAGAAGATGCTTCATCTTCATATAGTGCCACAAAAAAGCTGTTAACAAAATTGGTTTAAATTATTATGATTCATTTATTAGAAAAAAAGTAACACGGACCAAATCTTATCGAGACCTAGAACCCGAACCCTTGCCCCTTTCTCTCTCTCTCAATGAAAACCCCAAAAATGAAAAACTGCAGATCTACAATCTCAACCCTCTCCTTGGCTATTACCTGCTTGATGGCATCAAGAATAGTGCTTCAACAATCTCTCAACATCTTTGGAAAGCCCTATCCAGATGTTTTCTTGTCAGATTGGGTGAGTTCTCCATCTAGAATGAACCCTAAAAATGAAGACCTAAAATTCCGACGGGAGGAGCAGAAGAAGCTCCGATTGAAGATTGATCACCTCTTGAATCAAAGAGCACAACAAGGATTCAGGCATACACAAAGAATTACAAGGAGATTCGTAGCCTGCCTGGGAGATCTCAACCAAATCGGTTCAACCAATGTTATTGGGGGAACGATGGGGGTTGTTGAGAGAGTCTCACAAATAAAATTTGTCAAGACCCCGCTGAGTATAGCGAAGTCAGGATCGTCCACGGGAGTTAGTAGAACTATAGTCTAGCAAACAACTACTAAAGCGAAACAAAACAAAACAAGCAAACGAACACAAACAACAAGTCTCGGGAAGAGGTCGCGGCCGACCCTAGGGAGGTCGCGGCCGACCTTGTAACACCCCAATTTTTACGTAGGGATATTACCGCCAGTGACCTCGGGTTAAAACTCCCAAAGTCACCCTAGGCTTTATAGTTATCACAAAAGACGACAAAACTTTAATGCGGAATTAAAATGATTAAGTAACAAAGGTCTTAATCGTCGGTTACATACCAAGTCTAGAATAAAAACTTGTATTGGATCTCACACCTCGAGAATCTCAATACGAAAACTAAGTTTAGAGATAATTAAGTGCGGAAATAAAATAAAGGTCTTTAGAAAGAAGCTTGAGTCCTCGTCGCCCCGGTTGACTAGACTTTGATTATGAGTCCCTCTCCTGATGTGCCGCGACGGAAATTCGGTGGACACCAGCCGACCATGCAAGGAAAAAGGGTGGTCGGTTAGTCTTGTGACAGACTAAACAAATGGGTTTTTGAAGGTGGTTCGATTAGTGGGAATGGGTAATAACTAATGTCGGACTCCGAATGAAAGCCGGGCGACGGTCTAGCCACTACACACTTCCACGGAAAACGAGAATGACTTTGAAAAGGTTAGGCTACCGCGAGAGGTGATATCCTCGTTAAAACTTCGATGCAAGATTGTTGAGAACGTATTATCACACAAAGAGTTTTAGTTTAATTGTCTTCGTTGAATACGAAGATGAAGTTGATTTAAATTGCGCAACGCGCTTATCTTGATTACTTCCTTAACCACACAGAGGATTACACTTGGACTTATTAAGGTGCGTTAATCGCGAATGTAAGTGGCATTTTCGCCTTAAGTGGATAAAATCCTTAAACGACCCCTCAGCGGTTGAGGAGGCCATGGTCATGAGCTTACACCAGGGAGTACTCCCTCCGCACTGGTGAGATTAACAATTAAATAGATCTACACACAACTACCAACCAACGTGGCACTTATGTCCACACACACATCGAGACCTAGTTTGACTAGCGTATCCTACGAAGTACTAGGAATGACAGTCATTAAATCTAACAATAAAGTCATATGTTCATTTTCACACACAGTTAGTTCCCAACAATCAAAAAGTTCATGATTCAAATATAAATCATGCTTTTAAATCATATGCGTAAAATTGAACCATTCCACTTGCCTTGAGTTTCCGTTAGGACGAGTTAACAATCGAAGATATGGCTCACAGATGATTCCCCGTACCTTCGTTGATCAAAAGTTGACACCAGAAAGAAACATTCCAAAATAAATTTTAGTAATTTATTTTGATAAGGAATCGTTAAGGTTCATATCTTTCATGAACCTAGAGCAATCGTAACCCTTTTAGTATCTACGAACTTTATGTTATCTTATTTCATTTATCCTATTTTATTGCAATTATTTTCAAGATACAAGTTATATATCCTTATCTTAAAATAATGAGTATAAACAGGTCGTTTATGAGTTTATAAAATAACTTCTTAAAATCGTATTCATGTGAATCTTATATTAACTTAAAAATACATATATATTGTTTAACTTTAATGTACACATTAATAATCTGGTCATTCAATAAGATTCCATTTATATTACTTAAATCCAAAACTTACACTACCCCATGGTGTTAATATCTTTATAAAATAATCAATTATATTATAACTAATATTATATAATTCATAGAGTACTTTAATTATAACTTTCTTTCAAGTGATATACGTATATATGTAAAGCATCATATTGATTCACTAACTATACTTAGTTATTATACCTTAGGGGTGATGACAATATATAATATATGGTCAAAATATTAATTATATATCTCCTTGTGACAAAATATGGAATAAATAACATAACTTTATAATATAAGATCAAAATCACTATAACAATATTAACATAATTTATACCTTAAATCTTCATTAGACTCATTTTATTTTAATATAGAATTACTTTCTTTATAAGTAAAATTTATCTTCATTTCTTTTTCCCATATTTTAATAACCCAAACACTACACCGTATATTATACTAACTAATCATCATCTACTACTTGAACGTAGCTTTAACTAGTCATCATCTACATATGTTGCTAAACTAATCCAAGGCAAGATGTCAAGTTACTTTACGTAATCTACAGCAAAAGAATGAACAGGAGTAAAAATGCCATGTCTGCACTTACAGCGCACACATACAAAAACAGGGGAGAGCGAGGAGAAAGTCGGCCGGCGGCACGGCGGATTCCGGCAACCATCCTCGGTGATGAACACAGATCCGGGAAGAACAGAAAGTTTCGAGTCGCTTGGCCTTCGTGGCTCCTATTCTTGTGGATTAACGACGACGAACGAGCGGTCGGATTCCGACGTCGTCAAAACAGAGCACCGGCGTGTCTTCGGTTTTATCCGGCGAATTTGAACCAACTCGAGAGCTTTCTGAGATGGATTCTTGAGAAGGAGAAGTGTACACTATTGTGGCTTCTACGTTGAGGCTCTTTCTGAATTTATAGTTGAGGATTCGGCCATGAATTCATCGGTTTTAACCCGAAACCCTCGAGCCCAAACGACGCCATTCCACTCTTAAATTTGATCCTTAATTCGTAGGTTATTAACTCCCTTAAATGGATCGAACGAAGCCTTATCTGACAGACATCACTAAGGAACCAAGAGTCGTACCTATCTACTTCTCATTAACTCGGATTTGATCGGATTACCCATGAAGAACCCTAACCCGAGCTGACCACTTCCACCACGATTTCGACCTTGAATATGAAGAGAAAACCCAAAATTGAATGAGGGATTTGATAGAGGATGGAAAGAGGATTCCATATCATCTTTCCGTTTCGATTTGCATGGAGAAACGACAACGAATTGATCGAACGAACACAACCCCATTTTTCAATCGGGTGGTACATGAACGAATTTCTTAATAATCCTTAATGATATATACAATAACTTTATTGAATATCACTTACAAATTAATTATATATATTAGCCTAAATTAATCATGTATGATATATTAATGTTCGAACAATTTATTTTATAATAATTTTCTTTAAAGTTAAGATCATAATATCGAACTAGTATAATATATGATGTTTTAAAAGGGCTATTATTTCATAAATGACAAATTAAAAATATTATACTACTATCGTATACTCCATAATAATAACATTTGGAACGGTTATTATTTTATAAAGAATAAATTACGATTTTACCCTTACGGAAAATAGAGGGTTATTATAATAGTACCCCCTTAAAAATAGTTTCGTCCTCGAAACTGATCTAAATCCAAACTTGGGTGACATACAGCAAAAACTAAGGATTATTACAATAGTACCCCTTTACAGAAAAGGTTTCGTCCTCGAAACTAGGATAGCCCGCTCATGAGAATCTTGGCGAAAGAGGGGTTGTTATAATAGCACCACCTTAAAAGAGTTTCGTCCTCGAAACTATAGGAGGTTCGGATGGTATAAAAGAGACGAGAACAAAATTTATTTTTGTCCTTTAATATAAGAGAGGTGACACCTTAGTACCTCCTTACGTACTTGTCAGGTAAGACTCGATAACTTTTAGGGAATACCCTTATACATCCTCAGTTGTTTCTTCGATGAACGGCCATGTGCCTCAAGATGGAAACACGTAAAAGAATATTTTGCCTCACAAATGATATCCTACTACTTCCTGCCTTAATCTCTTGCACCACTTAGGATGACTTGCCTCGAGTCACTCCTAGTTCAATGATAAAGGAAATACAATCCATAGTATTATATGTAAGAATGATAACATTGCTCATGAATCTTATGGATATGATTAGGACGAGAATAATTATCGATCTGTGGGGAGGGCCCACGACACTTAACTAGAAGACCTGAACATGTCTATATAAAGAGTAGAGTCTTATGAAATGGGGCCTCTGCCTAGTAACAAGTTGGTGTTTTTTTTTAAATGAAAAAGAAAGTGATCTTGAACAAGTCAAAAATTTAATCCTCTAACGTTCCAAATGAAATTGTTGGTAGATGAAAAAATAATCTTCATGATTTACGAAGTTAATGAAATTGAACAACAATAGATCGGTAAAAGGTTGTAACCAAAAATGATTTCAAAGTCGAAGGAAAGTACATAACCCTTAAAACTCGTTGGTAAAAGAATATTTAAGAATTTACTTTCGTTGGAAGTACACTAGCGTAAAGGTGACACAATGTTATGTAGAATGCGTTTCAAGATATTTAGATCTTATAGCTTGCATATTTTTTTTAACTCCAAATTTCCAATTTAGACAAAAAAAAATACAAGGGGCTATATTTAACAATATCATCATTAGACCAAGAGATTATTAAAGTAAAAAGAGAAACAAATTATAGGTCAAGCAAAATTTCTGTGTATAAGCTTTTCCATACTTAGGCTGATATATATATATATATATATATATATATATATATATATGTGTGTGTGTGTGTGTATGTCTATTTTTAATCCAAAGAACAAATCTCGCACCATACTAGTAAAATTGTTCTTAAAAATAAACTTGGATGAAATCACCTATGTTGTTTTAAAACATCAACATACGGAAATGAAAACAACTTAAGGACTGTTGATTAATGCATGGTTGATGCAGTTTACTTATAAAATAGTTTCCACCTTTTCTTGCAAATTTGCTAGCGATGTATATATTAAAATAAGATTCACTCCAAAACCTTTAATTTCACACTTTAAACATGAACCAAAATACTGATCGGTTTGTAATTATCGAACCTAAACCAAAATAATTTATAAAATAAGGGACTAGGAATCGTAACAACAAAATTCTTATATTTAGAACTTAAGTAAAGTTTCTCAGTGAAATATTTTCCTCCATAAAATTCAATTTAAGTTCCAACCAAAGCAACCTATATGATGAACTGTCATACCACATGAAAAATCACATTGCTTTTGAAAACTTCTATTCAAACTTACTTTACCTTAAAAATTGTGATTATTTCTACTTGTTGTCAAACCTTTTACTTACGAAGATTTTAAATCTAGATTACAACACAAGAGTTAAAACTTCTTTGAAAATTCTTATTTCAAATTACCCTCAAGGAATTATGTGATTTTGTTCCACCATGTGATCAAGATGGGGAACTAGATCGACATAAACCTTTACTGCATTTCCATGGGAATAAGACATGTGGAATTGTCTTACCATGTGATCAGGATGGAAGACAAAACACATTCTTACTCTCCACCATGAAAACCGTAGAGGACATCACAAAAACTTTTGAGATAACTTTTACAAACATCCACTCAACATACAAGTCAAAATTACTTTCTACAATGAAAACCAAAAGCATCTTATACGTTTTTAAAAGAACCAAAATTGACACATAAAGGTCTTATAAAATTCACAAGAATTTATACAACGATTGGTAATGCAACATCTTAGTATCCAAAAGAAGAGGTTTTCCTTTATTGTGTGAAACTATATAAGTTCACATATCTACAAACATTGTAAAATCCAAATATCCTTTATAAATTTATAAAGATAGTCAAAGGGTTACAACTTACAAGACCAAAATCTATTGATTTAGTGTCAACATTTAAATATTAAACTTGAAAGAAGTTGATTCTTATGTTTCTAAATATGTGTGTTTAACGACAGAAATATCGAACCAGCTTGCCTACCATAATTCATGAAGATTTATACAAAAATATATATATGTAAAGTTTGATGCATAAGAAAAAGATTTTCAATGAATTTGACTTATATACAATAATATGGTTATGAAAATTATCAAGCAAAAACAATTCACCTTTACCAATATTTATGAAAGTAGTTAATTCTTAGTCAGTCGAACTTCTTATATACTGCTGGGGTCAACGTTTAAATTATTTTGAACTCAAAAGAAAATTATCATGAGTACCAAACATATTTACTTTAATCATGAAAATAATAATCCAGGATGATTAAAATTTACTAAAGTAACAGTTCTTTCTCATGAACATAACACAAAATATTTTCAAACATGCTTAGATTCACACAACTTTACTGTAAAAAAAGTTTACCTTTCAAATATAAACTTGTATAGATTTGATCTTCTAATTTAACATCCAATGATAACTATATCAAGGTTAAAATGTTATTGCTTGTATAAAAAGAATAACTCAGTGTAAATTCTACTAAAACGATTAAATGGATTACAAAATCTAGACCTCTGCTAAGGAGTATTAAAATCACTAAAGGTGTTGAAATTCCAAAGTATGAATTTCTTTTTGAAAGGAATATAATTAATTATATATTTTTAACAATACATATTAACTCCTAATTTATCAAAACTTAAGCAATGACAATATCGAACTTTAGAAACCAAATATTTATAAATACCAGCTAATGAGATATTTTCCTGACATGAAATTCATAAAATACTTTAACATTTATCGAGAAAAGAAATTTCAAAGGAAGCAAAAAAAAAAAATTTCTTCGCTTTAGAATGCTTGACACATTTTCTTAAAAACTAATTAAAGTATATTTAAGTTAATGCTTAAATTGTATAAAGCTTGCGTAAAAAATATTTATGTTGCTTTACAGGTACGCTTTATAATCATATAATTGCAAAATAAGACATAAGGCTTAATAGTGCTACAAACAATTAAGCAATTAAAACTCATCATAAGTTAGTGTTTAGGAGCTATGTTAACTACGAAGACTTATAATTTACCGAAATGTTGTTTTAGTAAAAAGTATTAAGTTATCTGGGACATATAATGGAGACTTTTTGACAAGGAGTGCCGAAATATTCAAAAGACGCTGAAGTTCTAGAGTATAAATTTTCAAAGGGTTACATTTTTATTACAGACCTTACTTATATACTAGGTCTTAAATTATTAAAGTCATATACGATTGCAATGTCAAAATCCTGAACCGCAAAACAATAAGAACAATACTTTGGAGAAAATCATAACATTAACGTTTTTTTTCCCTTTCTTTTAACATACTATAATATTTATCGAATGAAAAAAAATATAATAGAAAAACTCAAAAGCACATTCTTACTGTAAAATTAATCATACAAAGCTAAAGAAAAATCACCTCAAATTTTTATTTTTTTAATAAGTAATATTTTTGGACTTTCAAATTCACCTAGAATTTAAATTAAGTTTATTTTGATAACTTCTTAGCCCTAAAAAAAATTGTTACGATATTCGAAATTAGTAAGACTCAAGTTTACATTAAAGTTGAAAAAAAAAACTCATTGTGAGTTGCTTTTAAAAAAAACAAAATACACATGGTATTCATATCATTATGACATTAAAAAAAACATTCACTTTGTTTGGAAAATGATAAGAATCCATCGCAACTCGTATTGAAAAATGTAAGAGTTACTAAACTCGAGCGAAGAAATTTCGAAGGCTTATAATTTGTGAAATTTGTTTAAATGCTAGACATTAAGTTATCGAGTACATATGCATAAATATATGTCAAAATAATTATAAAACAAGAATTTAAAACTCATTGCGTACTTTAAATTCTGATTTAAGAAAAGTCTCAACTTCCAGAGAAACCCTTGACATAACCATTTCTTAAAATATTTTTACATTATAAGAAGAAGAAGTTAAGAATTTAGATATTTCAAAAGGAACACTTTCCATAAAATTTTAAACCCATAGAAGTTTTAACAACTAAGAATTCTTGCTTCAATCCTTTTTGACTTTCATATTCCAAGAAATCAGTTGGATAAATCATTTGATAAGCTTGACTTGTCATTAAAAATCATTTAATAACCTCTACATGTTAAGAAACTCTTAGCTTTGAAATCCACAAGAGATTCGATTATTTCACCAACAATATATACATAGGATGAGCTTGGAAAAGAAACATGGCTAGAGTTTTGTTTAGACACAAAGGGTTTGATGGAATAGCAACATCTGAATGGTTCAAAACTTGAGAACCATCGCTTCTACTAAAGTTTAGGATAGGCATGATAAAGAAGAACGGAAATTATCTAGCCAAATGTGGATAAGGTATTCCAATACCTAATATCACACGGTTTATAACTACGAGTGCTCATTGGTACTACTCTTCTCTTCAAAAAGAGTGACCTCTTATACTAATCATTTTCTGCAAATGATTAGCAAGAGCAAAGTAGTATAGAATGTCGATTTTCTATCCATGGGACTAAGGAGTGACATTTAATTAGGATTTTAAAAACCCTAGTTTTGAAAACAATGAAAAGTTTTCGGCTCTGATACCATAATTGTAACACCCCAATTTTTACGTAGGGATATGACCGCCAGTGACCTCGGGTTAAAACTCCCAAAGTCACCCAAGGCTTTATAGTTATCACAAAAGACGACAAAACTTTAATGCGGAATTAAAATGATTAAGTAACAAAGGTCTTAATCGTCGGTTACATACCAAGTCTTGAATAAAAACTTGTATTGGATCTCACAACTCGAGAATCTCAATACGAAAACTAAGTTTAGAGATAATTAAGTGCGGAAATAAAATAAAGGTCTTTAGAAAGAAGCTTGAGTCCTCGTCGCCCCGGTTGACTAGACTTTGATTATGAGTCCCTCTCCTGATGTGCCGCGACGGAAATTCGGTGGACACCAGCCGACCATGCAAGGAAAAAGGGTGGTCGGTTAGTCTTGTGACAGACTAAACAAATGGGTTTTTGAAGGTGGTTCGATTAGTGGGAATGGGTAATAACTGATGTCGGACTCCAAATGAAAGCCGGGCGACGGTCTAGCCACTACACACTTCAACGGAAAACGAGAATGACTTTGAAAAGGTTAGGCTACCGCGAGAGGTGATATCCTCGTTAAAACTTCGATGCAAGATTGTTGAGAACGTATTATCACACAAAGAGTTTTAGTTTAATTGTCTTCGTTGAATACGAAGATGAAGTTGATTTAAATTGCGCAACGCGCTTATCTTGATTACTTCCTTAACCACACAGAGGATTACACTTGGACTTATTAAGGTGCGTTAATCGCGAATGTAAGTGGCATTTTCGCCTTAAGTGGATAAAATCCTTAAACGACCCCTCAGCGGTTGAGGAGGCCATGGTCATGAGCTTACACCAGGGAGTACTCCCTCCGCACTGGTGAGATTAACAATTAAATAGATCTACACACAACTACCAACCAACGTGGCACTTATGTCCACACACACATCGAGACCTAGTTTGACTAGCGTATCCTACGAAGTACTAGGAATGACAGTCGTTAAATCTAACAATAAAGTCCTATGTTCATTTTCACACACAGTTAGTTCCCAACAATCTTGCATCGAAGTTTTAACGAGGATATCACCTCTCGTGGTAGCCTAACCTTTTCAAAGTCATTCTCGTTTTCCGTGGAAGTGTGTAGTGGCTAGACCGTCGCCCGCCTTTCATTCGGAGTCCGACATCAGTTATTACCCATTCCCACTAATCGAACCACCTTCAAAAACCCATTTGTTTAGTCTGTCACAAGACTAACCGACCACCCTTTTTCCTTGCATGGTCGGCTGGTGTCCACCGAATTTCCGTCGCGGCACATCAGGAGAGGGACTCATAATCAAAGTCTAGTCAACCGGGGCGACGAGGACTCAAGCTTCTTTCTAAAGACCTTTATTTTATTTCCGCACTTAATTATCTCTAAACTTAGTTTTCGTATTGAGATTCTCGAGGTGTGAGATCCAATACAAGTTTTTATTCTAGACTTGGTATGTAACCGACGATTAAGACCTTTGTTACTTAATCATTTTAATTCCGCATTAAAGTTTTGTTGTCTTTTGTGATAACTATAAAGCCTAGGGTGACTTTGGGAGTTTTAACCCGAGGTCACTGGCGGTCATATCCCTACGTAAAAATTGGGGTGTTACAGACCTAAAACAGAACTTCACAACACACAGAAAACAACTACAGAGGGGGTCGCAACGACCTGCAACTGGTCGCGGCCGACCTATTCTGGGCACGAAAGAGTTTCGTAAAATCAAGGAAAAACAACTAGGGAAGGGGTCTCACCACACCACGAGCATGCATTCAAACAATGATAAAGGACCAACTGAACTCAAAATCTCATGGGTGACTTTCATCACAAAAGAACACATCAAGAGCCTCCACTTACATGAAAGGGTTAACATGCAATCCAACTTGTTCTTCGAAGGGTTCGACTTTCATCTAACCCGGCTAGTCCGTATTCACAACAAAACCCTTCAATTAGGTTGCAAACAAGAACATTCCCCCTTCTTCAAGGGTTTTAAGCACACAAGAGGGATTTATGGGAAGAGATTTCAAGCTAAGCATGGATCCAAACAATCAAAAGGTCTCAAATGCACTTTCATGGTGGGTTTCACCTCAACCCTAGCAAGCTAACTACTCACACATAATCAAGCACATGAACAAGAAATGGGAAGAAGAAAACATCATCCAAAGCAAACAACTTCAATAAATCAAAGATCCAACTTACAAACTTAAGCAAACCCACAAGTTCCTTCAAACACCATTGTTGTCTTCTTCCTAGAACACAACCAACACAAGCTTTCTTCTCTACTATCTCTCCTTACAAACCACTTCTTTCTCACACTCACACTCTTCTTCTCTACCGTCACTTTCTTCTTCTTCTTCTTCAGACTCCACTTCTTCTTCCTCAACCCACTCTCTTCTCTCTCCTTTCACCCTTGAGCCTTTTCCCCCTTGGAAAAGCTCACTTGAAAAGGGAGACAAAATGGGTTTTGTAACAGCCCACAAAAGCAAGGGAACGAAGCTTCCTCCTCTGCCACAAGCCTGTAACATCTCTGCCACAAGTCTGCACAGCCGCCCTCCTTTTTCCGGTTTCGAAAATCCCGCCCAAAAGCGTTACTTGCAGCACACGGATTTCTTTTCGGGTGTTGAGAGGGGTTGCGGCCGACCATATGGGGGTCGGCGCCGACCACCTACAGGATGTGGGATTTTCTTCGTTTTGTTCCGTTCTTGCTCCCATTGGGTGGACTTTTGTTAGGCGCTTTCTGCCCTTTTTCTCCTTGATTTTCTTGAGAATTTGTTACTCCTTTGAGGCTCCTTTGGTTGCAACTTGGGTTCTTGGTTCCTTGACACTTTGACCCTTGAAAACTAGCGGTTCTTAGAAAGCTCCTAAAATGCATGAAAAACTCCTCCAAAAGGCTCCAAATACCTACACAACACGAAACAACACACAAACGACTCCAACCCTCGAAAGAGAGTCGAAATCTTATGCAAAACACACAAACACAAAGGGAAAGCAAGCAAAACAAGCTATAAAACTACCTAGAAAATCAACTAAAAAGCACGACATCAAAAACCCCATACTTAGACTTGCTTGTCCTCAAGCAATCACTCGCATGCACCAAGACCAAGTAGCAAGCTCAAAGAATGCCTTTAAGGAAAATTCAACACAAGTAGAATGATGAGCAAACAACTTCAATATCATAGCATACATGTGTAAATTCCAAGCAATAACAATCCAACCTCACAAGGACAAGTGTTTCACTCATTTTCAAGTGTTTAGGATGTACCAATGAGCACTCAATCTCAACTCCAAATGCAAAACCTCATAGACAATGGAAATTATATTCAAAATTCTCCACCGAAGAAATCAAAACATGTTAAACCATCAAGAGAACTTAGGTGGCTCAATGAAAACTTCAAAGAAGTTTCATTCGGCCGGGTTGTAATGGGGCTCGGTATTTCAAAGGGTGCGGAATAATTTGGTCTTGTGGTGCTAATGAATCCGGGAACCTAGACTCCTAGACATCAAAACTCAACTACACTCAACCAACTCCTCTTTCTTCCTCCAAACACCAAACATTTTTGACTTTCAAGCACACTTCACTTCACCTACTTCTTTGTCTTTCTTCTTATGGAGAAGCATCGACTCTAGCACTTATTCAAACACCATTTTTTTTTCGAAGGGCCTGGTCGGGGTCGGCCTCGACCTGTATGTGGTCGACCTCGACCCACGACAGGGGGCGATTTTTTTCTACACTTGTGCAATCCGAGCCAATACTTCATCTTTTTCATTCTTTTCTTAAGACAACTCCTTCCATCTCCACCTTTACAATCTCTTCATTTTCACCCCTCATCCACATCAACATCATCACACACACTAAGTCCTAATTCCCGGATTAATGGGGTCAAGCTTATAATGGCTAGGATACTTTTGTGGAGTTAAAAATAAGGCTTTAGGCTCAAACAAGGGGCTTCAAATCAAGGGATCATGCAAAGGTAGGATAGAAAGGATAGAAGTAGGCTCATGAAAATAAGTTCAATATCATTTGATCTAACAAGTCATGAATGCATCTCCATTGGTTTCAAATCAAGAATAAGCATGCCATTGTCAAGTGATAAATGCATATGGAAGAGTAAAAATCACACATGAAAAACCAAGGAATAAAACATAAATTCCTTGTGGCCAAAATAAATTTCTCACTTAGGTTCGAATTGTTGGATTGCTTTTCACTTAGAATCATGCATGCTCAATGTTCATTATATGCTCAAAATTCAAAAATCAAAGTTATGGTAGGCAGTCTTACAAAGCAAGTTACAAGGAATTACATGATGATGCTTATAATCACTATCCTAGGACATCTTAGCAAGGGTATTCATCCATCATGAAAATCAAAACAAAAAGACTCAATCATGCAAATGCGCACATACACATGTGCAAAGACACACAAACATGGAAACACATAACACAAACAAGTAGCATCTCCCAAACCACCCCATACTTAAAACATCAATGTCCCCATTGATTAAAAAGTAAAGAGAGGGAAAAGAGAGACTAACTTGGGTTTGGAGCATTGTTGGAGAAGGTTCACCGTTGAGGAGGTTGAGGGAACGGAGAGTCCGGGAACATCTTTTGGGCAAGCCAAGCATTGTAGGCAAATTGGGCTTGGCGGTCTTCATAGTACTCCTCCCGGAAGTTGTCAAAGCCTCGAGTTGCATCTTGGAAACGAGCCAAGTTTTGGTCGTGGTGGTGTTGGATTTTGGAGTACAAGAAGTTTTGTTGGAGGCCGAGGGCGTCCATCTTAGCGTCGAGCATCTCCTTGGTTGGGGGAACTTGGGTGCTAGACTCGCCACCTTGCGGCTCGAATTGAGGACCACCGGACCACTCGAATCCCGAAGGATTGGAGGAGTACGGGAACATCCGGGGTAGGGGACCCATCGTGTAGTCCATAGGATCATTGCCTTGCTGCCCTGCCTCGCTGCCGACCTGTTGTTGCCCGAAGCCGCCCCCATCATGCGCAAAATCACCTTGTTGGAAGTGGTTGCGGTCGACCTCATGGTGGTCGGCGCCGACCCCTTCCAGGGAGTCTCTTCTTCCGCGTTTTTGCCTTGTGCGCGTGGTTGGGCCATCTCTCGGGAACCAACTCGACTGTCGTCTTACGTGCTCATCATCCGAGAGGAGTTGATAGTAGGGAGAGGGATCTTCCGAAGGTGCCCAAACATCATACCAATTAGGGAGGTAGATTAACTCACAATTTTCATCATTAAGGCGCACCTTGTGAATGGCGCCGGTGGGATCGGTGAAGTTGTTGAAGTAGCCGGTTTCTTCGCTCCACTCAACCACCTTGGTATTCAAATAGTACCGGACATCCATGCGAGTAACGGGCTTGGAGTTGTAGCGGGTGAGATCAACCTTGAGGGCTTGGGCAATGAGGACCACCAGCCAACCACACATGGTAAATTTCGGGTTCTTTCGTTGGTTGATGATGTTGTGGACGAACTCATAGGCAAAGTTGATTGCTGGAGCATTGGTGAAGAGGATAGAGGTCAAGCACGCGAGTTCTCGCAAGGTGGGGCGAGAGAGCTCGTACTTGCACCAAATAGCGGCGCCAAGTATGCGCAAGATCACCTTGAAGACCGGGCTAGCAATGTCCCGAGCGAGTGGATTGCTCGTGGTTTCTCCTTTGCACGCGATGTAAGACCACATCTTTTGGACGGGGAAGTCTTTTATGGCGTAGGTTCCCGATGGTGTAGGGAAGCCTAGCATCTTGTTGAGCTTGGTAATAGTGGTAGCATGCTTCTTCCCGCCAATTTGAAACTCTATCTTGGTCTTGCCAAAGTCCGCTTGGGGTGGCCCCGAGATGGTGAGAGTGGCGGCGAATTCACAAGTAAGCGCCGGGTAGTGTCTCGGGACGGGATCATCAATGAGTTTATCGGCTCCAAGTAAACGGAACGCCTCCTCTACCGCCGAGCGCACATGGAGGCTCACATGCGAATCCGGATAGTAGGACCGCGCCTTCACCGTCTCCGCCTTCATGTCCTTATAGAGTTGCATTTGCCCTGCATCTCGGATCACAACGTCATCCATCACCGCCACATTCTTGCCCTTCTTTTGTTTCTTGGTTGCCCTTGAAGATGATGCCATTTTCCTACAAAACCAACAAGAAACTTCCAAGGTAATTTCCAACTCAAACAACAAAAACACCACATGAGAGATACACAACCAATTGCCAAGAAGTCACCCCATACTTGCTAGAAACACACACTTTCAATTTCATACGAAAATTCTCAACCAAGCCTGCACAATCATGAAATGCAAGCAAGAAATGGGAAAGACTCATGCTTTAATCAATCAATTCATGGCAAGAGCAACTCAAATAGCATGTTTTCAAATAGATCACGAGGTATCCGGGGTCGGGGATGACCCATGGGAGCTCGTACATACACAAGTACGCGCCAAAACAAGCAACAATAAACTTTCAAACTTCTGGCGATGGTCGGCCGCGACCAGAGGGTGGTCGGCGGCGACTTGCTACAGCTCATCATGCACGAAAAATTCAGCAAGTTGCCCTCTAATGGCTACCAAAAATCTTAGAAAAATTCTATTGACCCAAAATCACCCAAACAAGCATAGATCAAGCAAGAAAGCATGCCAAAACTCAACAATCCACAACCAAACATGTAGATCTAAGCACATACAACCCAAATTTCAACATTCAAGCTCAAGAACACCCAAATCTAGTTTTCAAACTAAACCCTCAAAATTACCCAAGTAAACTTGAATTTGAGAGCAAGGGAGTAAAAGAACATACCAAAAGAGTGTTAAACAAGATGAATGCAAGCAAAATAGGGGTCAAAGCCGAGGTTATGGGAGGTCGGGGATGTGGGTTTTTGGTATGGGTGGGTCGAAATTTCTGGGCTTTTGCGGGAGATTTTAGTAGAGGAAGGAAAATTAGGATGGATTATGGTGAAATTTGGAAGAAATGAGCTAGATCTAGTGGTTATGGAGCAATGGGGTTGAATGAGAGCTTGAAGGAGCTTATGGAGGCAAGGAGGTCGTGAGAATGGGGGCTAGGTCGGGGAAGGGAAGAGTAAAAAGGGGTGGGAAGGGATAAAAATTGTAACGAAAAAGTTCAGGGGCTTACTTGTAATTTCCCGAAATTTTTACACAATTTCTACCTTTCGCCAGAGGGGGTCGGCCGCGACCTACAGGGGGTCGGCACCGACCAACACCAGAGAGCTTTCCACCTCGTCATTCGTTTGCCTTCATCCTTCCGCACTCGACCAAGACCTCGGATCCCTACAAAAATACTTATGGAAATGCAAAGCAAACTACCTATCTAGACTAAGAAAGGGAAAGATCGGGTTGCCTCCCGAAAAGCGCTTTCTTTAACGTCTTTGAGCTAGACGAGGAGTACCTTAGCTAGATGACGGTGGTGAGAGCCCATGTGGCTCGGATTTCCTCATTGGGGTCCACCTTCTCATAGTACTTGTTCAACCGGTGGCCATTGACCTTGAAAATTCCTCCATTGTCATCTATGAGGTCGGCCGCCCCGTGAGGGTACATACGATGAACCGTAAACGGTCCACTCCATCGGGTTCTCAATTTCCCGGGAAAAAGGCGAAGCCTAGAGTTGAAGAGAAGTACTCGGTCACCTTCCTTGATGTTCTTGGGCACAAGCTTCCTATCATGCCACTTCTTTGTCTTCTCTTTGTAGATCCTTGAGTTCTCATATGCCTTAAGCCTCAATTCTTCCAATTTTTGCAAATCCATGAATCTTTTTGCTCCGGCCGCGTCGAGGTCCATGTTGAGCTCTTTGAGAGCCCATAAATCCTTATGCTCGAGCTTGACGGGCAAGTGACACGACTAGCCATACACTAGGTTGAAAGGAGTGGTGCGGAGTGGTGTCTTGTAGGCGGTGCGATATGCCCATAAAGCATCATCAAGCTTGGAGGACCAATCTTTCCTTGAGCGGGATACCGTCTTTTCAAGAATGCTCTTGATTTTCCGGTTAGAAACCTCCACTTGACCACTAGTTTGAGGATGGTAAGGTGTGGCCACCTTGTGAGATACCCCATACTTGGTCAAAAGAGATTCAAAGCTCCTCTCAATGAAATGTGAACCACCATCACTAATGAGAACTCGGGGTACACCAAACCGGGGGAAATGTTGGTCTTCATGAACTTAGCCACCACTCTTGCATCATTTGTTCTTGTGGCTACGGCTTCAACCCACTTGGAAACATAATCAACCGCCACGAGTATATACTTGTAGGGACCCGAAGAGGGGAAGGGTCCCATGAAGTCTATACCCCAAACATCAAAGAGTTCCACCTCCAAGATCCCGGTGAGCGGGTTCTCGTTCCTCCATGTAATGTTTCCCGCTCTTTGGCATTCACCACAAGCGGTTGATGTCCGCGTTTTAGGTAGATTTTTAGGGTCTAGATAGGTTAGATTTAGTGGTGTTTTGTGCTTGAGTCTTGTGTTTTTGAGTCATTGTGCATGAGTTTTCGTATTTCTTTGAGATTCGGAAACTACGCGCTTTTGTGTCATTTTGTAGGTGTTTTGGAGCTTGAAGACGAGTTTGGAGCAAGACTTGGAGAGGATGGATGAGCTAAAAGGAAGATTCAAGTGGAAGAGCCAGGAGGAAGAGCTAAAGAGAAGCAAAAGCAAGGAAGGAAGTGAAGAAATCGACCCCAAGATCGAGCCCAAGAAGGTCGATCTCGAGCCATTTGACCAAACTTAGAACGCAAGGAATAAGAGCCTCAGGATCGACCCTGAAGGGGTCGATATCGACCCTATGGAGGGTCGATCACGCGTTACCGACTTCCTTTTATCCGGATTGCAAGTTGAAGTTTCCTAGTTTGCATTTTAGGAAGGTGTTTTGCTTGTGTTTCCTAGTTAGATTAGGACTCCTTTTTGTCTATAAAAGGAGGTTGAACCTATAGTTTTTGGGGATATCATACTTTGGATACTTGGAGGATTAAGGAGAAGACTTGGAGAACAAGTTTGAGGTTTGTAAGATTGATCTTTGGTTTTTATTTGAATTTGAGTTTGGTTTGATCATGTCTTCTTCTTCTTCTTCCTTGTTCTTCTTTGCTATGTGTGAGTAGTCTTTTTAAGTTCTAGGGTTGGGCAAAAACCCAACACAATCATGCATGTTTAAAACTTGAATTCATGACTTGAATGCTTGATGATCATATCTACCTATCTTGTGCTTAATCCTTTGCGAAAGTTGAGGTATCTCTTGTAATTAACCATAACGAAAGTGAAAAGTTAGTTGCTTGATTACATCTAATAGGATTATTTGCGAAAGTTGATATTCCTAGGTTGAAGGATAGATATAAAGTTGTTTAATTTGCGAAAGTTGATTGAATAATTTGAATTGTTTGCGAAAGTTAACTTTTCTATGATCTAGATTGCATGATAGTTGTGAATTCTTGTCGAAAGCATGTATGGTTGTTGTTGTGGTAGCCCTAGCCCTAGGATTTGCCTTCTAAATTGATTGAGATTCGTGTCTTTGCCTTGATCTCGACCTCCCCTAGGTCGTGTTCGAGCTCTTGCTTGTGGTTCGTGTGCATTTTCGTGTGTTTGCCCTCAGGATCGACCCCCCTAGGGTCGAGATCGACCCTCTTTGGGTCGAGCCTGAGTTGTTCTGCCCTCTTGTTTTCTTTGCTTTTCGTAGTTTGTTCGACTAAACTTAGCACTACTCTCACTCCCGTGGACGATCCTGACTTCGCTATACTCAGCGGGGTCTTGACTATAAATTTATTTGTTCAAGAAACCCTTCAACAAATTGGCGCCGTTGCCGGGGAGTGTGCAATAGTGCCGAGTTTAGTTGATATTTGGGTTTGGGAATAGCCCATACCCCTTGTGTGTTACTGATTCATTTACTTGTGTTTGTGATTGTAGGTGTATGCCCTCTAGTTCACGACGGAAAATCGACTATTTTCCCTTTGATCCTGAAGTAGAGAGAACCCTTCATCGCAGGCTACGAGAACGACGAGCAATGGCCGACGTTGAGGCTCTTGCTCAACAGATGGAACAGCTCCGTGCTCAGATGGAGCGTATGCAAATGGAGCGTGCTGCTCAAGATGCTGCTTTGCATCGAGAGAGAGAAGCTGCTGCCCGTCTCCAACAACAATTAGATGCTATTCCAAGGAACGCTAAGCAATACATGCATCCGGAGCTTAGAGTTCCCGAGTCCGCTATAGTGCTCCCGGCGATTGAGCGTGCCTTTGAGATCAAGTCCCACTTCATCACTCTCATCAAGAGGTCTCAATATGAGGGCAAGACATCCGAATGCCCTATGGAGCACATCAAAAATTTCACCGACCTTTGTGACACCATCGCCGCCGATGGCGTGTCACTCGAATATGTGCTCCTCAAGGCGTTCAAGTGGTCTCTAACCGGGAAGGCACTTCATTGGCTCGAAAGTCTACCCGCTAGGTCCATCACTACATGGAAGGCTTTGCACGACTTGTTCATGACGAAGTTCTTTCCACCGGCCAAGACTACCGAGCTAAGGAAGCGCATCACTTCTTATCATCAACTTCCTAATGAGACTTTTGTTGAGACTTGGGAGAGATTCAAGGAGCTTCTTCGGCAATGTCCTACTCATGGACAACCTCCTTATGTTCTTCAAGAGATATTCTTCCAAGGGATCAACGCTGCCACAAAGGACCGCATCAATCTTCACACCGATTGCGGTTTCATTGAGATGGATCCCGATGAGGCATGGGCTCTATTGGACAAACTCACCAACTATGATGCCATGTATGGGACCCAACAACCCATCCGGATTCAAACGAAGAAGCTGTATGATCCGAATAGTGAGCCAATTGATCAAGATGTGAAGTTTCAATTCTTGCAAGATAAGATCAACCGGCTCGAGAAGCAAGTGAGTTACTATAAGTCCGCTGCCCCCACTTGTCAAGAATGTGGTTCTCAATCTCATACCACCGCCTCTTGTACAAATGTGGAGCAAGTTCGGGCTGCCGAGGCATATGCGGAGGCCAACTATATGCGAGGACCCTACCGAGGCCAAAACAATGCTTATGCGGGGAGGAACAACAACAACTATTCTCAATGGAATAACAATGGTCAAGGCCAAAGTTATCCGCCTCCTCCACAAGAGCAAAGGGCCCCTCCTTATAGACCTCCCGGTTATCAAGAAGAACCACCGGCTTGGGCTCAAGGTTTCTTTGAAAGATTCGACCGCAAACTTGATGGCGTTCAAGGACAATTGGGAAACTTAGATGCATGGAGGAAGAATGTTGATTCCCAACTTGGTAATCTAGCGGCTCAAATCCCACGACCTCAAGGACAACTTCCGGGCCGACCCGAGGAGAATCCTAGAGGCCGAGCAAGCAATGGTGAGGTCCGAGCCATGAACCTTCGGAGTGGCAAAGCATTACCCGATCCACCGAAGCCAACGGCGAAAGAAGCAGCCTCAGGATCGACCCCACCTGGGTCGAACCTGAGACCGCCCAAGATGGGGATGAAGAAGTGATCGACCCCGAGGTGGTCGAGCTCGCCCACCCTGCACCCGGGACGTCTTTCAACCCCTCTCCACCAATTATTCCGGATCCTACTCCTTCCTCTTCCAAGGTACTTCCTTACCCTTCGAAGAAACCCAAGGACGCGACGGAAGGAAAGTTTAAACGCTTTGTAAAGTTTGAATCTTTCTATTCCTTTCGCCGAGGCCTTGAATGAAATGCCCGCTTACACCAATTTCTTGAAGGAGATTCTATCTAGGAAGCGATCGATGTCGGAACTAATGGATGAGGTGAGGTCGTTGGACCTTCCCGAGAAGTTAGGTGATCCCGGGAAGTTTGCTATTACCATCGGTATTGGGGCTTATCGCTTCAAGGCATTATGTGATCTTGGTGCTAGTGCTAGCTTGCTCCCGCTCTCAATTTGGTCCAAGACCAACATGGGACCCTTAGTACCGGTGAACATGAGGTTATACATGGCGGATGGTTCTTGTGTTCAGCCCACGGGTGTAGTTGATGATTTCCCCGTTCAAGTGGGGAAGTTCTTCGTGCCTAATGATTTCATAGTCATGGAGATGCCCGAGGATCCAGTCGTTCCCATCATACTCGGACGACCCTTCTTAGCCACCGCGGGCGCGGTCATTGATGTCAAAAGCAGACTTCTTGCTTTCAAGATTGGTGAAGAAGTGGTCGAGTTCCGGTTCAATCCAACATTGAAGGAATCAAGTCATAAGGAGGTCAAGATGCTCTACACACACTCCGTTTACATCGAGTGCAACAACCCGACGGGACGACTCTTGACATGGGAACCTCTACCACCAAGTTCGCGGCTCTCAGGATCGACCCTCATGGGGTCGAGATTGACCTCCCTGGATGATGGCGAGGAGTCCATTCTTGCCTTGGATGCACTCCAGGCGGAGCACGAAGATGAAGTTAGCTTGCCCGAGCCCTCTCCCGAGCTCAAGGAGCTTCCCGATTCTTTGAGGTACGCTTTTCTTGGTCCAAATTCTTCTCTCCCCGTCATTATTAATGTTAATTTGAGTGAGGATGAGGAGAACAAATTGCTTGATGTGCTTAGGACCCATAGGAAAGCCATAGGGTATTCTCTAGAGGAACTTAGTGGTATTTCACCATCATTGTGCATGCATAGGATATATATGGAGGATGACTATAAACCCACTATTGAGCACCAACGTAGGCTAAACCCTAACATGAAAGAGGTAGTGAAAAAGGAAATCCTTAGAATGCTAGATGCCGGTATCATATTTCCTATCTCCGATAGCAAGTGGGTTAGCCCCGTACATGTGGTTCCTAAGAAAGGAGGGATGACGGTTGTAGAGAATGAGAAGGGAGAGTTGATTCCTACTAGGACTACTACCAAGTGGAGGATGTGCATAGACTATAGGAAACTTAATAGTGCCACTAGGAAGGATCACTTCCCACTCCCCTTCATTGACCAAGTCTTGGAACGTTTAGCTCAACATGATTACTTTTGCTATTTGGATGGCTATAGTGGTTTTTGGCAGATTCCCATTCACCCCGATGATCAAGAGAAGACCACATTCACTTGCCCTTATGGGACTTTCGCTTACAAGAGAATGCCGTTTGGGCTTTGCAACGCCCCGGCCACTTTTCAAAGGTGTATGATGGCCATCTTCTCCGACATGATTGAGGAGATAGTGGAGGTGTTTATGGATGATTTCTCGGTTTATGGGTCCTCTTTCGATGCATGTCTTGTTAATCTTTCTAGGGTCCTTAAAAGATGTGAAGAAACGAACCTTGTGCTTAATTGGGAAAAGTGTCATTTCATGGTTAGAGAAGGAATTGTCTTAGGTCATCTAGTGTCTAAGCGAGGGATTGAGGTGGACAAAGCAAAAATTGAACTTATTGAAAAATTGCCCCCTCCATCTTCCGTGAAAGACGTTAGGAGTTTCTTGGGGCATGCGGGGTTTTATAGGTGCTTCATTCAAGACTTTTCTAAAATTGCTAAGCCTTTGACTCACTTACTAGTGAAAGATGTAGAGTTTAGCATGTCTTCGGATTGTCTTGAAGCATTTTTCAGGTTGAGAAGAGCTCTTGTGACAGCCCCCATCATGCAATCACCTGATTGGACACTTCCCTTTGAAATCATGTGTGATGCTAGTGACTATGCCATTGGTGCGGTTCTTGGGCAACGGAAGGACAAAAAGCTTCATGCCATCTACTATGCAAGTAAGACTCTTGATGAAGCTCAAAGTAAGTACACTACCACCGAGAAAGAGTTTCTTGCCGTAGTATTTGCATTTGAAAAATTCCGTTCCTATCTAGTGGGTTCTAAGGTGATTGTTTATACCGATCATGCCGCGATAAGATTTCTAATGGCAAAAAAGGACGCCAAGCCTAGATTGCTTCGTTGGATGCTTTTGTTGCAGGAATTTGATCATGAAATCCGAGACAAGAAGGGAGCGGAGAATCTAGTGGCGGATCACCTATCTAGACTACCTCTTGAGCACATCATGGAGTCCGGTGGATCGATCCCCATCGATGATACACGCCCGGATGAGACCCTCATGCTAGGCAACAAAGACCACCATGAAGACATTGAAGGAGGATCTGCGGAGGTCTCAGGATCGACCCCCCCAGGGTCGAGTTCGACCCCCAACGGCGAAGAGGAACTCTCAGGATCGACCCCCATGGGGCCGATCACGACCCATCCTATGGGTCGATCTAGCACCTCTATACTTGCTATACATGGGTCGAAGGCTCCTTGGTTCGCGGATTTTGCTACCTATGTTGTCGGAGGCATTATCCCGGAAGGATTGACGTCCCAAACTAAGAAGAAGTTCCTCCACGACGTCAAACGCTATTATTGGGATGATCCTTACTTGTTCAAGCAAGGGAGCGATCACATCTTTCGACGTTGTGTGCCGGACGATGAAATAGAGGGAGTCATCCGACATTGTCATACTCTACCCACGGGAGGCCATGCTAAGGGCTTCAAGACAACCGCTAAGATCCTTCAAAGCGGACTCTATTGGCCAACTCTCTTCAAAGATGTGCAAGCATATGTGACCACTTGTGATGAGTGTCAACGGTCGGGGAACATTACATGGAGGAACGAGAACCCACTCACCGGTATCTTGGAAGTTGAGCTTTTTGATGTTTGGGGTATTGACTTCATGGGACCCTTCCCCTCTTCGGGTCCCTACAAGTACATACTCGTGGCGGTTGACTATGTTTCCAAGTGGGTTGAGGCCATAGCTACAAGGACGAATGATGCCCGAGTAGTGGCCAAGTTCATGAAGACCAACATCTTTCCCTGTTTCGGTGTACCTCGTGTTCTCATTAGTGATGGAGGCTCTCATTTCATTGAGCGGAGCTTTGAGGCGCTTTTGACCAAGTATGGGGTGTCTCACAAGGTGGCCACACCTTATCATCCTCAAACTAGCGGTCAAGTAGAAGTTTCAAAACGGCAAATCAAGAGCATTCTAGAGAAGACGGTGTCCCGC
Organism: Polygonum aviculare; assembly: GCA_934048045.1. Taxonomy (NCBI): domain Eukaryota; kingdom Viridiplantae; phylum Streptophyta; class Magnoliopsida; order Caryophyllales; family Polygonaceae; genus Polygonum; species Polygonum aviculare. The sequence continues at coordinate 16,548,285 of OW204024.1, forward strand.
TCAAGAAAGGATTGGTCTTCCAAGCTTGATGATGCTCTATGGGCCTACCGCACCGCCTACAAAACACCACTCCGCACCACTCCTTTCAATCTAGTGTATGGCAAGTCTTGTCATTTGCCCGTTGAGCTCGAACACAAGGCTTTATGGGCTCTCAAGAAGCTCAACATGGATCTCGATGCGGCCGGGGAGAAGCGGTTCATGGAATTGCAAGAACTTGAAGAGTTGAGGCTCAAGGCATATGAGAACTCAAAAATTTACAAGGAGAGGACCAAGAAGTGGCATGATAGCAAGCTTGTGCCCAAAATCATCAAGGCCGGTGACCAAGTGCTCTTATTCAACTCAAGACTCCGACTCTTCCCCGGAAAGCTACGGACCCGATGGAGCGGACCATTCACGGTTCACCATATTTACTTGCACGGGGCGGCCAATCTTATAGACGAGAATGGTGGGATTTTCAAAGTCAATGGGCATCGTTTGAAGAAGTACTATGCTAGGAAGGAACCCGACGAAGAGATCCGAGCCACTTGGGCTCTCACCACCTCGGACTGAGCTACAACACCCATCGTCAAGCTCATGACGTTAAAAAAGCGCTTACGGGAGGCAACCCGGTTTTTAGATTAGATTTTTTTTTTCTTTTTGATTTTTTTTTCAATTTCTAGATTAGCTTTTTTTTTTCTCACCTTCCTTAGATTAGATTAGGAAATATTTTGCTTGAGATAGGATTTTTGGGATGTTTTTGCAGGACTCTAAGTTGCACAACACGAGCTCAAAAAGACGGGACAAGACGATCTTGCACAAGGACCGAAACGGCGTCAAAATCAACCCAGATAGGTCGAGATCGACCCCCAGGGGGTCGTGATCGACCCTAGGCACAAAATTCCGGTTCTACCCCTTGGTGTAAGGTATGTCTTTTTACCCAAAATTAATTCAAAAATCCCCCCCTTGTCTTCCCTTCCCTCTTGTTCGACCTTCATCTCTCTTGCCTCTCCTCCCTCGCACTCACCGGAATCCACCGCCCCACCGCCATTCCGACCACCACCACTCCTCAGCCGCACCACCACCTACCGCCACCCTGAGTTTGCTGCACAAAACCGCCCCCCATAGCCCCAAAAATTCAGCCTAAGCCCCTTCCTAGATCTAGCTCGAGATCGACCCAAATTTCTACATTCTTTCACTTCTTACAAGCAATTTCGGTATGGCTTCTCACCCTCTACTCTCAATTTTGCTTAAGCTTTAGTGAAATTGGATTTTTTTGGGTTGAATGTGCATATTTGGGGGTTTTTGACCTAGGTTGATGAATTTGCAAATTGCTTGCTTGATTGTGTTGTTGTTAAACTTTGCATGCTTGAGGATGATTAGACTTAATCTTCATGAGCTAATTTTGGTAGAAATTTGTGGATTGGTGCCAATGGGTTCCATACCCAAAATTTTGGTTGAAACTAGAGGTTGAAGACGACTTGGATGTTCAGGATCGACCCCCCCGGGTCGATATCGACCCCCCTAGGGTCGAACCTGAACTTGTGTGTTTTGGCCGATTTTGTGAGTTGCTCAGGATCGACCCCTATGGGGTCGAGGGCGACCCTTCCTGGGTCGTTCCTAGGTACTTTTGCTCTTGTTTGGGTGTGTTTCTTTGGGCTTAGGTTGCATGATAGGATGAGATATGGATTTGTGCTTCATGATTCATTATTATAAATCCTCTCCTATCCATGTTATGAAGTGTTTTTGTTGAGATTCTTGCCTTTGTTTAAGTATGGGGTGAATGGTGTGTATTATGTGGTTTTGGTGTTTGAATTGATGTAGGTACTATGTCGGCTTCGGGTTCCAAACCGTCAAAGAGAGCAAGGAGGAGTGACAAGGCCAAGCTCGATGATTATCAAATTCACTCCAAGTATCTTGACGACTTCAATACCTTCCTTGAGATGAAGCACAAGACAAGGTGGTATGATGAGGCGGATGGGCAAAGATTGCATATTCATGAGGATGTCAAGGAGGCCTTCTCTTACATTGGAGCCGAGCACATATTAGAGTGGGACAATCATCATTACCCCATTCTAACTTGTGAGTTCATGGCGACCTTCTCCTCCGACATAGAGAGCCCGGATTCTAACAAGAAGATGGAGTTTCAATTGGGCAACAAATGGTTCAAGCTCACTTTGAAGCAACTCAATGACGCCTTTGGTTTCCCCAATCCGACGGAGGACGACCCGAGCCCCATTCCGATCTTCAACACTTGGAGCTATCTTACCGGGAAGGAGGTGTCCTCTTGCCATAACATGCAAGTCTCCACTCTTGCTAGTCCTCTCTTCCGGATCATCCTACGCATTCTAGGAAGCGTCCTCTTCCCAAGAACCGAGCTCAACCGTACTTCCAGAAGAGAGATGATTGTGCTAAGGACTATGCTCTTCACCTCTCCGGCTCCCGTCAATCTTGGCTACGAGTGGATGAAGAGTATTGAGGATTTCAAGGGCGGCTCGGGCGCCATCTACTTTGGAGGAATGATAGCCCGGCTAGCGATGAGTCTTGGGGTGAACTTGAGGGCATACTCTGCGGAGAAGCCCATCTTTGTGGATATTACATACGTCGCCAACGCCAAGCTAATTGACAAGCCTTCCAAAGGCGACTCCACATACTACTCCACCTACAATGAGAAGCGAGTTGCTATTACTCGGGAGCGTGTGGACTTGCTTCACCTCCCGAATTGGTACGAGGTATGGGCTCCCGACAAATTTCCTTTGAGAATTCGGCCTACACAAGATGCATCTTTGAGAGTCCGGCCACGTCGGTACCCAAGCCCCGAGCCCCAAGCAACCAACTTCCTCGCCTTGCCCCCACCCTCGAGCAACCCCAGGATCGACCCTATGGGGGTCGATCTCGACCCCTCTGGGTCGATCCCGCCATCCTTTCCCTCCTCTTCCGGTCCACACTTTGAGTTTGGAGCGTCTTCGGGAGCTTACTCTGGCCCTTCCTACTCCGAGCCACCACCTCATGAGGTCCCACCGACATACGACATGGCTTACTTAGCCAATGAGATGGCTTCCATGCGCGTCTCTCAAAAGGAGCAATATGATGAGATTATGAGGGGTCAAGCGGCCCTCATGGAGTACCAAACCCAAACCCGAGAGATGATGACTCAACAACATCACCAATTTCAACAATTCCAAGGCTACTTCTATGCTCAACAAGATGTGGATGATTACCGGTGGGCTCGAATGGAGGATTACATGCAATGGAACCAAGGCAACTTCCCCGATAGAGATGCATGGGCTCCCCCGGAGCAACCTCCTTTCCGCCCGCGCCGTCCTCCTCCTCCTCCATGAGGAGCTCCACCTCCAACCAAGCTTCAAAGAGTTTTTGTGAGTCTTCTTCTTCTTTTCTCTTTACTTTGTCATATGTTTTCATGCATGGGGACATTGCATGATTTAAGTATGGGGTGGGGAAGAAGAAAGCTCACATGTTGTACATAATTGAGTCTTTGTTTGCTTTGTTTGTTTGATAGATTTGCTTGTTAAGAAAAGTCTTGAAAAATCCAAAAAAATTGAAAAAATGTCGAAAAAGCCAAAAATATTTGCTTCTTTGTTTGTGTGTTTTGTTTTAGGATAGAAAAAAATGTTCCATCTTAGATGTCCTATGATGAAAATTAATTCTCATGCTTATCATGTAATTCCTTTGGCATAACTAGATAGTGTAGCCCATGTCTATGAGAAATTGCTTTTGATTGTGAAAGTGACTTGTGATGAAATTGAGCATATGTGTTTTGAGTGAAAGTAATTGCAATCCAACAAAATTTTTACCTAGTGAGAATTTTTGCCTTATAGGGAGAACATCATTGATTCCCTCTTCTTTGTTTGTGTGATTTTGCTCTCTTTATGCATATATCTCTTGTCATTGATATGGTTATCTATTTCTTGAAACCGCTATGAGATTGTTCAAGCATGTTGATTGTGATTAAGAACTTATATTTTTAGCCCATATTATTCCATCCCTGCCTTGAATTGTCTTTGCTTGAAACCCCGTTCTAGCCTTGGCCTTTTGTTTGAAGCTCCACAAATATTATCCCTGGCCTATATTAGCTTGACCCTATCCCGGGAATTGAACTTAGATGATGAGTATTGGGAATAAGTTTTGTTGAGTGACATTTGTGTTGGGTTTGAAAGAGGTGACATTGTTAAAGGGTAGAAAACAACTTGTTGAAGTGTAGTGTAATAGGATTCTTGGCTTGGATTGCACATAGTTGAAAAAATTGAAGAAAAGAAGAGAAAAAGAAGTAAGGAGCTCGACCAAAAGCCTCAGGATCGACCCCCTAATGGGTCGATCTCGACCCCACCAGAAAACAAGGTCTCAGGTTCGACCCCCCAGGGGTCGACCTCGACCCTATCTAGGCTCGAGCAGAAAAAAAAAAGAGAGAAAGAAAAGAAGAAAGAAAAAAAAAATGTTTAAGTGTAGAGCCAAGAATTCCTAGTATTTCTAAGTTGTAGTATGGGAGTATGGGTTAGAAATTGTTGGGTGTTGAGTTTTCATTGATGAAGTGTTTGGTTATGAGTTGAAAAGAAAAAGAAGTGAGTTGTTTTGGTTTGTAGTGTTGTATTTAGGAGTTTGATTCCCGGATTTAGCACCACATGGCAAAATAACTCCTTACCTTATGTTATTACCGAGCCCCATTACAACCCGGCCGAATGAGTCTTCTATGAAGATTTCATTGAGCCTAAGTTCTTATGAATATTGATGTGTCTTGACTTCTCTAGGTAGAGAGATTGGTGATATAAGTCTCAATGATAAAGTAGATGTTGCATAAAGATTGAGATGAGAGTTGATTTGATAGCCTAAACACATGAGAGTTGAGAGAAACACATTTATATCCCTTGTGAGGTTGGATTGTGGTTGCCTAACTTGAGACTTATACATATGTGATGACGTTAAAATTACTCGTCTTCTTTTTCACTTGTGTTTAAAATGTTTTGACAAGGGCTATGCTTGAAGATTGTGCTATTGGTCTTGATTTGCATGATTATTGCTTGAGGACAAGCAAGTCTAAGTATGGGGTGTTTTGATGTCCGCGTTTTAGGTAGATTTTTAGGGTCTAGATAGGTTAGATTTAGTGGTGTTTTGTGCTTGAGTCTTGTGTTTTTGAGTCATTGTGCATGCGTTTTCGTATTTCTTTGAGATTCGGAAACTACGCGCTTTTGTGTCGTTTTGTAGGTGTTTTGGAGCTTGAAGACGAGTTTGGAGCAAGACTTGGAGAGGATGGATGAGCTAAAAGGAAGATTCAAGTGGAAGAGCCAGGAGGAAGAGCTAAAGAGAAGCAAAAGCAAGGAAGGAAGTGAAGAAATCGACCCCAAGATCGAGCCCAAGAAGGTCGATCTCGAGCCATTTGACCAAACTTAGAACGCAAGGAATAAGAGCCTCAGGATCGACCCTGAAGGGGTCGATATCGACCCTATGGAGGGTCGATCGCGCGTTACCGACTTCCTTTTATCCGGATTGCAAGTTGAAGTTTCCTATTTTAGGAAGGTGTTTTGCTTGTGTTTCCTAGTTAGATTAGGACTCCTTTTTATCTATAAAAGGAGGTTGAACCTATAGTTTTTGGGGATATCATACTTTGGATACTTGGAGGATTAAGGAGAAGACTTGGAGAACAAGTTTGAGGTTTGTAAGATTGATCTTTGGTTTTTATTTGAATTTGAGTTTGGTTTGATCATGTCTTCTTCTTCTTCTTCCTTGTTCTTCTTTGCTATGTGTGAGTAGTCTTTTTAAGTTCTAGGGTTGGGCAAAAACCCAACACAATCATGCATGTTTAGAACTTGAATTCATGACTTGAATGCTTGATGATCATATCTACCTATCTTGTGCTTAATCCTTTGCGAAAGTTGAGGTATCTCTTGTAATTAACCATAGCGAAAGTGAAAAGTTAGTTGCTTGATTACATCTAATAGGATTATTTGCGAAAGTTGATATTCCTAGGTTGAAGGATAGATATAAAGTTGTTTAATTTGCGAAAGTTGATTGAATAATTTGAATTGTTTGCGAAAGTTAACTTTTCTATGATCTAGATTGCATGATAGTTGTGAATTCTTGTCGAAAGCATGTATGGTTGTTGTTGTGGTAGCCCTAGCCCTAGGATTTGCCTTCTAAATTGATTGAGATTCGTGTCTTTGCCTTGATCTCGACCTCCCCTAGGTCGTGTTCGAGCTCTTGCTTGTGGTTCGTGTGCATTTTCGTGTGTTTGCCCTCAGGATCGACCCCCCCTAGGGTCGAGATCGACCCTCTTTGGGTCGAGCCTGATTTGTTCTGCCCTCTTGTTTTCTTTGCTTTTCGTAGTTTGTTCGACTAAACTTAGCACTACTCTCACTCCCGTGGACGATCCTGACTTCGCTATACTCAGCGGGGTCTTGACTATAAATTTATTTGTTCAAGAAACCCTTCAACAGCGGTCACATAAGCTTGCACATCCTTGAAGATAGTAGGCCAATAGAATCCGCTTTGAAGAATCTTCGCGGTGGTTTTGAATCCTTTAGCGTGGCCTCCCGTCGGAAGAGTGTGACAATGACGGATAACTTCTTCTATCTCCTCATCCGGCACACAACGTCTAAAGATGTGATCACTTCCTTGCTTGAACAAGTATGGATCATCCCAATAGTAGCGCTTGACGTCATGGAGGAATTTCTTCTTGGCTTGGGAAGTCAATCCATCCGGCACAATGCCACCTACAACATAACTGGCAAAATCCGCAAACCACGGGGCTTGCACCCCCTTAATAGCATCTATTGATTGCAAAATGGGAGAAGGGGAAGGAGGATTGGGAAGCACACAAGAGAGGTAAAAGATGTGACCTTGGGCGACCTCGCGCGGGGTCGCTTGCATACCGTCTCGACCATTACCAAAAACCGGAGAAGGGGCAGAGGAGGTCGCAGCCGACCATATGGTGGTCGCGGCCGACCTATTCCAGGAGCTTCCTTCTTGCAACACTTTGCAGCTTAGAAGAGTTTCGTCCGGGCGGGAGTCGTTGATGGGGACCATGATTCCGGACTCCGTGATGTGCTCAATGGGTAGTCTCGAACGGTGATCCGCCACAAGATTTTCCGCTCCCTTCTTGTCTCGTATCTCTAGATCAAATTCTTGGAGGAGGAGCATCCACCGGAGCAAGCGCGGTTTAGCATCCTTCTTGTCCATGAGGTAACGGACAGCCGCGTGGTCGGTGTAGACTATCACTTTCGAGCCCACTAAGTAAGACCGGAACTTCTCAAATGCGAACACCACGGCTAGAAACTCTTTCTCCGTTGTTGTGTACTTGCCTTGGGCCTCATCAAGCGTCTTGCTTGCATAGTAGATGGCATGAAGCTTCTTCTCCTTTCTTTTCCCAAGAACCGCACCTACGGTATAATCGCTTGCATCACACATGATCTCAAAGGGGAGTGTCCAATCCGGTGGTTGCATGATAGGAGCCGACACAAGTGCATCCCGGATCCTATGAAAAGCTTCAAGACACTCGGAAGAAAACTCAAACACCACATCTTTCATAAGAAGGTTAGTCAAAGGTTTGGAAATTTTCGAAAAATCTTGAATAAACCTCCTATAAAACCCGGCATGTCCTAGGACAATCCCTTCTTTCTTGCTTGATCTATTCAAGCAAGAAATTTTTCAATCAATTCAATTTTAGCTTGGTCCACTTCAATTCCCCTCTTAGATACCACATGTCCAAGGACAATCCCTTCTTGAACCATAAAGTGACATTTTTCCCAATTTAGCACTAAGTTGGTTTCTTCAGATCTTTTGAGGACTCTAGAAAGATTAGCAAGGCAAGAGTCAAAAGTGGTACCGTACACCGAGAAGTCATCCATGAACACTTCCACAATGTCCTCAATCATGTCGGAGAAAATGGCCATCATACACCGTTGGAAGGTGGCGGGTGCATTGCACAGTCCGAATGGCATCCTCCTATAGGCAAACGTCCCATAAGGACATGTGAAAGTAGTCTTCTCTTGGTCATCGGGGTGTATCGGAACCTGCCAAAAACCACTATAACCATCGAGATAACAAAAGTAGTCATGAAGAGCTAATCTCTCTAGCACTTGGTCAATAAAGGGCAAGGGAAAATGATCCTTCCTAGTGGCACTATTGAGTTTCCTATAATCAATGCACATGCGCCAACTAGTAGTAGTCCTAGTAGGAATCAATTCGCCCTTCTCGTTTTCCACAACGGTGAGGCCACTCTTCTTTGGAACCACATGAACTGGGCTCACCCACTTGCTATCCGAAATTGGGAATATAATTCCCGCATCAAGCATCCTCAAAATCTCCTTCTTCACAACATCCTTCATGTTTGGATTGAGGCGTCGTTGATGCTCAATGGTTGGCCTATGTCCTTCCTCAAGAAAAATTCGGTGCATGCACAAGGAAGGCGAAAGTCCACTCAAGTCCTCAAGCGAGTACCCAATGGCTTTCCTATGAGTCCTAAGAACATCAAGCAACTTTCCAACTTCTTCCGCATTTAGATTTGCATTTACAATAACCGGAAAAGTGGAATTTGGGCCAAGAAACTCATACCTCAAAGACTCGGGGAGAGTCTTAAGCTCCGGAGTAGGCGGTGGTGGTGTTAAAATGTCATCATCCTCATCCGCCTTCAGAAACTCCTTCGCTTCACCATCTTCATCTTCAATAAAACATGTTGGCGAGATCCTGTCGGGGGTCGCGGACGACCTAGGGGAGGTCGGCTGTGACCTATCACAGGGGAGGTCCGCTTCTTCTTCGTCATCTTCACTTGTGTATTCTTCAAGCAACGCCTTGACCTCCATGACTTCACCGGTCTCCTTTATGGTAGGGTTGAATCGGAACTCTACCACCTCTTCTTTAATCTCAAAGGTGAGGAGACCTTTCTTCACATCAATAACCGCACCGGCGGTGGCAAGGAATGGCCGTCTAAGAATGATTGGGACGACGGGATCTTCCGGCATTTCCATCACAATAAAGTCGTTGGGTACAAAGAACTTGCCGACTTGGATAGGAAAGTCGTCAACAATGCCGGTGGGTAGCACACAAGAGCCATCCGCCATATAGAGCCTCATATTCACCGGAACCAAAGGACCCATGTTGGTCTTGGACCATATAGAAAGAGGGAGAAGACTAGCACTTGCACCAAGATCACATAGAGCCTTGAATCGGTGAGCGCCTATGCCAATGGTAATAGCAAACTTACCCGGATCACCAAGTTTTTCCGGGAGCTCAATGGAACGCACGTCATTGGTCAATTCGGACATTGACCGCTTCTTGGACAAGATTTCCTTGAGAAATTTGGTGTAGGCAGGCATCTCGTTCAATGCTTCGGCAAAGGGAATGGTGATGTTGAGGCCTTGGAGAACCTTCACGAAGCGTTTGAACTTCCCCTCCGTCAAATCATTAGCCTTTTTGGACGGGTAGGGAAGCACCTTCGTTGTCGGAGGAGGTGGGACGGATTTATGGACTCTCGGAGGAAGGTCGGCAGCGACCTGGGGGTGGTCGGCTGCGACCTCCTCTGTAGCAGGGACAGGGTCGGTGGAGACCATTTGGGGGTCGGCCACGACCTGTTCCAGAGGGGTTTCGTCCTCTTTGTTCGCTGACTCTTCACTTGCTACTCGGTCCGGCAACTTCTTCCCGCTTCTTAGGTGAACGGCGGCAATATGGCCTCTTGGGTTCTCATCGGGGTGGCCCGGTAAGCGCCCTTGAGGTCGTGGGATTTGAGCCGCGAGATCACCAAGTTGGGAGTCAACGTTCTTTCTCCATGTGTCAAGATCTCCCAATCTCGTATGGACTCCTTTCAACTGAGTGGTGAGCTCGGTTCTCACCCCTTGCATCAATCCTTCTTGCAACTCTTGGACCCATGATGGCTCCGTTTGATAACCGGGAGGTCTATAAGGAGGGCCCCTTTGTTCTTGCGGGGGAGGTGGATAACCTTGACCTTGGCCATGGGTATTCCATTGAGGATAGTTGTTGTTCCTCCCCGCATAAGCATTGTTTTGGCCTCGGTAGGGTCCTCTCATATAGTTCGCCTCCGCATAAGCCTCGGCGGCCCGGACCTGCTCCACATTAGTACACGAGGCGGCGGTGTGAGATTGAGAACCGCACTCTTGACAAGGAGGGCCAGCGGACTTGAAGTAGCTCACTTGCTTCTTTAGCTTGTTGATCTCATCTTGCATAAATTGAAACTTCACATCTTGATCAATTGGCTCACTATTAGGATCATAGAGCTTTCTTGGTGGGATCCGGACGGCTTGTTGGGTCCCGTACATGGCATCATAGTTGGTGAGTTTGTCCATGAGACCCCATGCCTCGTCAGGATCCATCTCAATGAAACCGCAATCGGTGTAGAGATTGATGCGGTCTTTCGTTGCCGCATTGATCCCTTGAAAGAATATCTCTTGAAGAACATAAGGAGGTTGTCCATGGGTTGGACATTGCCGAAGAAGCTCCTTAATTCTTTCCCAAGTTTCAACAAATGTCTCATTGGGAAGTTGATGGTAGGAGGTGATGCGCTTCCTTAGCTCGGTGGTTTTGGCCGGTGGAAAGAACTTCGTCATGAACAAGTCGTGCAAAGCCTTCCATGTAGTGATGGACCTAGCGGGCAAACTTTCGAGCCAATGAAGAGCTTTCCCACATAAAGACCATTTGAACGCCTTGAGGAGAACATACTCAAGTGAGACACCATCGGCGGCGATAGTGTCACAAAGATCGGTGAAGTTCTTGATGTGCTCCATGGGGCATTCAGTGGGCTTGCCCTCATATTGAGATCTTTTGATGAGAGAGATGAAGTGGGACTTGATCTCAAAAGCACGCTCAGTGGCCGGGAGCACAATAGCAGACTCGGGAACCCTAAGCTCAGGATGCATGTATTGCTTAGCATTCCTCGGGATGGCATCAAGTTGTTCTCGGAGGCGGGCGGCCTCCTCTCTTTCTTGCTGCGCAGTTGCGGCTTGAGCATCACGCTCCATTTGCATACGCTCCATTTGAGCGCGAAGTTCGGCCATTTGATGAGCAAGAGCCTCAGCGTCGGCCATTGCTTTTCGTTCTCTTAGTCTGCGGCGAAGAGTTCTCTCTATATCTGGGTCAAAGGGGAAATGATCAATTTCCCTTCGAGAACTAGAGGGCATACACCTGCGTACAAAACACTAGAGAAACGAGTTAGTAACAAAGGAGGGGTTCGGGCTAGTCCCTCACCCAAAAGAAAGCTAGACTTGGAAACTAAACTAACTCCCCGGCAACGGCGCCAATTTGTTGAGAGAGTCTCACAAATAAAATTTGTCAAGACCCCGCTGAGTATAGCGAAGTCAGGATCGTCCACGGGAGTTAGTAGAACTATAGTCTAGCAAACAACTACTAAAGCGAAACAAAACAAAACAAGCAAACGAACACAAACAACAAGTCTTGGGAAGAGGTCACGGCCGACCCTAGGGAGGTCGCGGCCGACCTAAAACAGAACTTCACAACACACAGAAAACAACTACAGAGGGGGTCGCAGCGACCTGCAACTGGTCGCGGCCGACCTATTCTGGGCACGAAAGAGTTTCATAAAATCAAGGAAAAACAACTAGGGAAGGGGTCTCACCACACCACGAGCATGCATTCAAACAATGATAAAGGACCAACTCAACTCAAAATCTCATGGGTGACTTTCATCAAAAAAGAACACATCAAGAGCCTCCACTTACATGAAAGGGTTAACATGCAATCCAACTTGTTCTTCGAAGGGTTCGACTTTCATCTAACCCGGCTAGTCCGTATTCACAACAAAACCCTTCAATTAGGTTGCAAACAAGAACATTCCCCCTTCTTCAAGGGTTTTAAGCACACAAGAGGGATTTATGGGAAGAGATTTCAAGTTAAGCATGGATCCAAACAATCAAGGTCTCAAATGCACTTTCATGGTGGGTTTCACCTCAACCCTAGCAAGCTAACTACTCACACATAATCAAGCACATGAACAAGAAAGGGGAAGAAGAAAACATCATCCAAAGCAAACAACTTCAATAAATCAAAGATCCAACTTACAAACTTAAGAAAACCCACAAGTTCCTTCAAACACCATTGTTGTCTTCTTCCTAGAACACAACCAACACAAGCTTTCTTCTCTACTATCTCTCCTTACAAACCACTTCTTTCTCACACTCACACTCTTCTTCTCTACCGTCACTTTCTTCTTCTTCTTCAGATTCCACTTCTTCTTCCTCAGCCCACTCTCTTCTCTCTCCTTTCACCCTTGAGCCTTTTCCCCTTTGGAAAAGCTCACTTGAAAAGGGAGACAAAATGGGTTTTGTAGCAGCCCACAAAAGCAAGGGAACGAAGCTTCCTCCTCTGCCACAAGCCTGTAACATCTTTGCCACAAGTCTGCACAGCCGCCCTCCTTTTTCCGGTTTCGAAAATCCCGCCCAAAAGCGTTACTTGCAGCACACGGATTTCTTTTCGGGTGCTGAGAGGGGTCGCGGCCGACCATATGGGGGTCGGCGCCGACCACCTGCAGGATGTGGGATTTTCTTCGTTTTGTTCCGTTCTTGCTCCCATTGGGTGGACTTTTGTTGGGCGCTTTCTGCCCTTTTTCTCCTTGATTTTCTTGAGAATTTGTTACTCCTTTGAGGCTCCTTTAGTTGCAACTTGGGTTCTTAGTTCCTTGACACTTTGACTCTTGAAAACTAGCGGTTCTTAGAAAGCTCCTAAAATGCATGAAAAACTCCTCCAAAAGGCTCCAAATACCTACACAACACGAAACAACACACAAACGACTCCAACCCTCGAAAGAGAGTCGAAATCTTATGCAAAACACACAAGCACAAAGGGAAAGCAAGCAAAACAAGCTAGAAAACTACCTAGAAAATCAACTAAAAAGCACGACATCAGGGGTCGAAGGGGCTAAAGGCTTTACATGGGATTCGCAGGAGACTCGTTCGGTGGAGGGGTGGAGCGGCCCTTGGATCCTCCTATACGACAATCACCTTCCTTCATCCGATAACTCACTCGGGAGCATAAGGTGTAATTTTCCCTTTCGTCTGAATCTCTATATTCACGAACCATTAGGATTATAAATGTCTTACAATGATCAATTAAGAATTTGGTGGGTGAGTTTGAACATCCTCTCATTAAGGATTATCACTCTCAGTAATTGTTTCAAATACTATGATCCATGTATGTTTCCTCTGGCTAAAGCCCGTATGGCTAATGTTTGCTCAGGCCTCTTGTTTGAATGTTATTACAGTGACTGTACTAAGGGTTTCATGACCTCTTCCGGTATTAAAGTTGTTATGGGACAACCTGTTGAACTCGAACCCTCAGACCAGTTTGAACAACAACACATCATGGTCGAGGAGACCACAAATGGTTGTGTTCTTTTGAATCCAAAGCCCACTATGGTTGAGGAAACCATATATAGTGGTGCAAAAATGAACAAAGGCTGCATAAGGCAGCATTGGAAACGTGCATATGCAAATTATATAGTTGAAATCTTCGTTAATATTGATTTTGATAATGAAAGGATACGCCCTCATAGTTCTTCCATAACTCTTGCCAAGAATGTACATGGTATATATGATCAGAATCTATGGAAATTGATGATGAATCTTGACAAACTATTGGAAATTCAAGAACTTTTGGATTGCAAAATCGAACTGCAATCCCCGATGGACAGCTTGGGCCTTGGTTGTGGTTAGAGTCTTGTTCCGGTTGGGAAGAAAGTGTCAAGAAAGCTTCCCGAGTTTAATCAGTACTTCCCCAAATAGTTAAGCCAGAGCCCCCGGTGTCGTACAGAGTCTTTGTGGCCAGGTCGTTTCGGGCTTTTGAAGATCCTTCATTCCGGTGGAGGGAACGTCACTAGTCATCACCCATGATGGTTGACCTTTTAGTGCCGAAGCATAGTCTTCTAGTGTTTCACTCACCTCGATCCGGGCTCATCATTGGTTCTTTCTTTTTGGTGTTGTATTTGTCTTCTCGTGTTGTTTTGTTGTGTTGACCTTTTGTTTCCATCTTCTTAGCCGCTATCGGCTGCCGTCTTACGGCCTCTCGGTACACCAGTTTTGGCTGGTCTACCGAATTTTTACTTGTTAAAAAAAAAAAATTATTAGAAAAAAGTATCAAAGTTCTTTTCACTTTATTATCAAAAATTATGAAATAAATAGTGTACGCAGAGATCATAACTTGAATGGAGCATTATCATTTTGTGTATGTTTATATGTCTATCTAACATTTGTTGTCTTTTTTACCGAAATTCTCTGTAATACTTATTTGGTTTATTCTTATTTCTTATTTCCAACAATTTAAAGACCGTATATATTTTACTTTTTGCTTCGTAGTGAAAAATTGATATATTCTAAACTTGCAATGGAAAAGTAAAGACTTCAGTATGAAACAAAACTGATAGAAAAAAGTAAAAGTAAAAGAGATGGAAATAGGAGCAGATAAAACGTGCAACTCATAAAACAATTCTTTATTGTAAGTCATATGATCACTTGCTCTTGAATCTATAATCCAAGTATTCTTGGAAAAAAATTTAATGCACATATTCAACCTTACTCTTTTATTGTGATAGATATACAAATGGGTAGTAATAACATCCTAGCAAAGTGGTTCAGGTTACCTCCTTTGTCATGTAGATTTATGGTTCGAGCCCCATTAGACTGATTTGTATTTTTTTACCTATTACAAATGAGAAGACAGTGAATTAATTAATACCAAAATCGGTTATGTCAAATTATGTTTTTTTATTGGATAAAATGCTCAATATTTTATACAAATAATTGTTTTTATTATATTTTCATATCATTCAATCCAAGACAATAAAATTTTATAACCTAATGAATAAAAACAAATTATCTATCAATGGCAATGCATGCAAACTACAAAGTAAAGAGAGAAAAAAAATAAAAATTCTAAAACATAACAAAGTCGTGCACAATATTTTAAATTTTAAATTTTAAATTTTAATCCATTCATCTCCTATTCTATCCTACTAACATGTTAATGTGTGCATACGAAATACTTTTATAATACACTTAATTTTTGTATTACTATATTATGATATTTGTATACTTTATAATTTAAGAAAATACATCATCTACACTTATATTGTTTATGACTAATACTGATTATCTTTTTTGCTATATCGGAATATTTTGCATTTATGAAAGCAGTTTTCTAATTTTTATCACAAAAGGAAATAATATAATAATTTGTTTACTATAAATATTGAGTTGGATGACTTTACAAGATTCATGAAACATCTATATTGTTTTTATAATTATAGTCAAAATTCACATTTAACAGTAGTAATTGTCCTAGACCAAATGGTTGTAACTTCTTCGCATTAAAAAAAATTCTAAATTTCACTTAATGGGGTTGTATTGTAACCGTTTAATGGGTTGGAGGAGTTTATAAATTTCATGAAACGTCAATATTTTTTCATAATTATATTCAAAATTTACATAAAATAATAGTAATTTTCCTAGATCAAAGTGGCCGAAATTAAATAATAATCTAATTTTCACTTAATGATATTTATATGTGTAGTTAAAAATAGAGTAACTGTCCTATACTAAATGGTTGTAACATCTCCATGTTAAATAAAATTATTATTATTATTTTCATTTAATTACATATATATGTGTACTTATGATTGCGGTAGTAATTAGACATTTCAATTTAGCAATTAGTTACATATTAAACCCTTTATATATAATTCTCTTAATCGTGCCTTCTCTGGCTTCTAGAGACTATAGAATGAAAAAAACACACACTCTTATGGTCACTTTTTTTCACCCTTTTGTTAATATCAATCTCAGTCTCAATCATGGCTTCATTAACTTCATACGCTGATTTTGTTTTTTATTTTTTAAAATTTTCTTCTAATTTGTTTATAGTTTAAGATATTGATTTGTGTATATTGCTGTATGCTTTAAGGTATGAATTTGATCCTAATTACTATTTTTGTCGTGTACTATGGTAAACAGGAGGTAACGAGTACTCTAAATGATCTTAGTTATGAAGAGGTAATTTTGAAAAAATTCCAAATTTTATGTTCATTTTTTTTCTCTATGTTAGGTTGATAACTTGATATGTTGATTTTATTTGAAAATCTATTGCTTTACAAATTTTATGTCTTTTTTCCTTTACTTATGTATTATAATTATTGCAATCAATTGTCTCATTAGTCATATTCAAGTATATCTATGTAGTTGTTGCGACTTGAAATTTTGTCTTTTGGCATAAGTTTAGCATTTTTCGTGTACTATGGTAAACATGAGGAAAAGAGTACTGTAATCATTTGATCTTAGCTATGAGAGGTAAATTTGGAAAATTTCCAAATTTTATGTTCGTTTTTTTCTTCTGTATGTTAAGTTGATATGTTGATTTTATTTGAAAATCTATTGTTTTTGAATTTTAGTTCTACTTTAAACTATGGTTTATAGTTTAGGATATTGATTTATGTATATTGCTTTATGTTTTAAGGGGTGAGTTTGACCCTAATTATTATTTTCGTGTTGTAGGGTATTTAGGAGGAAATAAAAAGTTAGAGCTGTTGAGAAATATAAAAAAAACATATAAATCAAGTTATTGTAACTATTATAAGTTCATTTTTATTTAACTTAAAATTCACTAATACATGGTGTATATGACTTAAAAAACATACAAATAACATGAATTTACAAGGTGTATATGATAGCATGTTTTGAAGAGCTATATGAATTTACAACTTTGTAATTGTAATGATACCATGTGAGATTTTACCATCAAATTTATGCCAATTTTTTTAAACACAATCTACAAATAAGACATACATATACTTTAACGCGCATAAGAACAAAAAGGAACTCAACTAAAATACACTAAGGAATACATATATGATTCATGTCCTGTGCGATAGCACGTGCCTATCTCACTAGTATATATATGAGATTGTATGAGGTTAAGATTGTAAATACATAGTGATATAAATGGAAAGAAAATAGAGTTGGACAAACTATTGGGGACAACCGAGAAGGCGGACGATCTCTCGGGGCGGAGGGAGTAGTACTTAGTGCAAGTTCCAATGAGGACAAGGGTTCGATTCTCATTTCTTTCACCCTATTTTAAATTCCTGCCTCCGTCCTTGAGTCTAGGTTTATGTATATATTAGAAACAACAAACAGTCATCTAATAGCAGTGTGTATTGGATGAGAGTAGACCCTTGAAACTGGTCGGTTTAATCGGGTTTGGGTACTGTCTTTTCGGGTTCGGTTTGAATGCGGGTTCGAGTCAATGGATTTGCGTGATAAGGGGGTCGGATCATGGCAATTTTCGTGCGGCTTCGGGTCAGTCAATGGGTCAAGAATATTAGTTTTTTTATGATTACTAAAATAATATCATCATTAACTAATAATATTTTTAAATTTATTATTTTAATAGTTTTTTTATAATGAAATATATCTTAAGTTTTAAAATACATAATAAATTGTTTCGATGGGTTGGGTTTGGATGTCAACCAAAAAACATTTGCTTAATCGGGTTCGGTTTTTATCGGGTTACGGGTTTACTTTTTTGGGTTTTAGCCCATTAACTTTCGTACGGTATAAGATAATTTTTCGGGTTGGGTCAGATTTGATAGCTCTAGATACGAGTCATATTCAACAGCTACAGAAATCAACCTGCGGAAACATAATCCATCACCTAAAATTAGGGTTGTGTATTTTTACACCAGACCAGGAAATCGGACTAGACCGGATCAGAAAAACCCAGACTAGACTCGGACCATAAGTAACCGGTCCGGTCCCAATCCTTCATTTTCATGAATTCCGGTTTCTAATCCGGTCCGATCCTTAATACGTGATTGTCTAGCGTCGCTTGAATGCTACCAATCCGTTGAATACCACAGGCCAAGTCTTGTCAAGCCCTTCTTATGCTCCAAAATTCACGTGCAGACACAAGAGAGAAGAAGATGAATTTGGCACACCCTTGGATTGAGTATCCAACAAGGGGTTTAACCACAACACACATAGAAGAAGAGAGAGTTCTCTCCTCCACCTATCTTCAACCTACAAACACAAACAAATGCAATCTAGATTAGAAAAACAGAATTACATTCCAACGAAACATTCTTAAGGAATGCATAATGGATGAATGAACAACAGAAGAGAAGAGGGTGTTGTTGGTGTTGAAGGAGAGAAGAGAGTTTAATTGGAATCGGTTGCAAGTGAAGAACTAGAACACATGTTTTGCACTTAAAACCCTAGGATCAAACTTTGCTCAAGTTTAATTCATTTAAAGATAAAACAAAGACAATAATTCTATATTTGATAACAAGTTTATCTTAAGGAATACAATGATAGAATTATTGTAATGAGATAAGAAAGTATATAGTATGATAGAATCTACCAAGGTGTATCGTCCAACCCAAGGGATGCTTCCGACTTCTAGAAGATGGGCTTGGTCGAGTGGTAAGGTGAAAATAACAACCTTGTTCAACTTAGAGCCCAAACATTATAATCTCTAAGGTGAAAACCTATAAATGGCAAGTGTCAAATTAAACAATACTAATAATAGCAATTAAGATAAGCATGTCCACATCTGACTTGGACATGATGTATGGTAGTGACACATGCGTCTTCCTTAGGCTCATTCATCAAGGCTAGGATCCGGGCTAGAAGAGCATGAATGGCTTGCCTCAACTTCTTGGCTCAATCTCGAGTTCTGAGTCCATTTAAAAATAAATGAGCCAAGTCCTCGATCTCTTTTGGAGGCATGGATGCGTGGCTGCAACATTTTACTACACTTGACCAAGCGTCCTCGATTCATCGTAGGTGTCATCATTGGGCACGCACAAGGATAAGCTAGCCATGTTGAAGGTAGGGTGCACGCCATACTTGTCGGGGAGATCCAACCAGTATGCATTATGTCGAACATGTTCGATGATACGAAATCCGCCATCTCCATGTACTTGGTCTTGCGCCTGGCTAGAAATCAAGTTACACGTCCTTACGCCCCTTGTCAGCTTAGGCATTGTATTTGGGGGTCTTGCGTTCCAAAGGCATCCGAGTCCTCTAATGAAGATTCCTCACGAACTTAGCCAGCTTGCTAACCTCAAATGATTCCTTCTTGTTCATGAGATGAGATGTGAGGTCGACCTGTGTCTTGGGATTCATTCCATACGCAACCTCAAGAGGTGTCATCTTGGTGGCGGAGTGTACAAACCTATTGTAAGCAAACTCTAAAAAAGACAAACAATCTTCCCAACGTTTGAGGTTGGACTTAAACATAGTGCTTAGTAAAACACCCAAAGTCTGGTTAGTGACCTTAGTTTCACCAACAGTATGTGGATGAAAAGTAGTAGAGAATAACAACCAATTCGTGATTTAGCCTTTAATGATTTCTAAAAACAGCTCAAGAATTTAGCACTCCTATAACTAACAATTGTGCAAGAAATACTATGTAATCTTAAAACATCATGAAAGAACAAATCAACAATATGACATGCATCATCGATCTTATAACATTGAATGAAATGAGCCATTTTTGAAAACCTATCCACTACTACAAATATAGAATCGTACCCTAGTCCTAGGCAACTGATATATGATAGGCTACTAGACCAATACCGCAAGTGTACGGGTCGCGTAGTACCAAGGTGTCGATCTCTAGGACTTTAGTAGAGTTGGTGAACCGACAATCAAAGTAGCTAGGCAAATATGAGGCAATTTCGGATTGAAATAAAGGAATTCAAATAGCAACTAAGTAAATGGAGAAAGCAAGTAACAAATTGATGCAAGTTTAATGAGAGAAAGGCAATCCTAGAGTCTAGGTACTCACACTATGGATCTAAGCAACACTTTGAAAGCATACATGAATCTAGATCAAATCATGGTTTGGAGGCATCTACCTAGAATCATTGTCTAATCCTATCGAATCAAACAAATCGTACCTAGAATATGATAATCATCCACTTTCGTGGCTTGATCCAAGACTAGGCCCTTTAGGCTCAATAGAGGCTCAATCGGTTCAAGCCCTCATCCACCGTCGTGGCTTGAGTGAGCTCGTCCAACTCAAACCACTATCGGTAGGTCAACCTCTCAAGAGTTCCCAATTCAATTCTCATTTCAAAGGGACCTCAATCAATCAATCCTATAGTTCAAGTTAGGGAAGAGGTCTCTCAACACAAATCCCTAACCTATCTCCCTATTGACAACCTAACCTCTCGGTTCTAATCATCAACAAGTCTCAAATCACAATCAATTTGGCATTAGGCACATAGGATTGAAACAAACCACATTTCAAAGCATTACCTAGAATCCATGGAGTTTTCCCCAAACCCTAGGATTTGGGAACCTAGCTAAACATGGAAAACCAAGGAAATGAAGAAGAGAGAAGGAAATCCATACCAAACTTCATTCAATTGATTGAAAAGAGGGAAGAATCTCCAACACTTTCTCCAATTCTTCACAAAAGACTAAAGTTCTAAAATGGGAAAAAGTCCCCAAAAGGGGGAAAGAAGATAGTCTTCCAAAGGGAAGAAGAAGTATTTATACAACCCTAAAAGGAAAAAGGGGGCAAAAGAGGAAATCGGGAGCGCCGTCGCGTGACCCGGCCGGGTCCGAGTCGGGAAGGCAAACCGCGCACACTCATGAAGAAAAACCCCGACCCCGGCCACGACCCTAGCCGTGACCCGGCCGGGTCGGGGTCTGATTTTTGCAATTTCAAGCAACTCGTGCATGGAAGCTGACCCGGGCCATGACCCGGCCCGTGACCCGGCCGGGTCGGAGCCTGGAGGCCCGGTTTGGCTTCCTTGCTTCGACGTCTTGGCTCTCGTCTTGATTGGTCTTCGGTTTGCTTCTTGTGGCATCTTTTCGGGCCTCTCCTTGACTCTGTCTTCGAGCTAATGTCGTCTTCTTAAGCTCCTCTTGATCTCCCATCACCAAAACTCTTCCATTTTCACCTAAAAACGCACAAACAAGGCGTAGAGTCCGAACCGAGAAACTAAACCGAAAACAACTAAAAAGCTAACTTAAAAGAGAGAAAAGCAAACCGAAAGCTAATGAAACATGACCTAATATGCACTCTAAAAATGAGCTAGATGCAAGTCATCAATGTACTCAAATGTCATACGTTGTAACTATGATTTCTTAGCACTTTATTATGAGAGTTTTAGGCTAGTTTAGGGGATTTTCATTAAGACATCCAAGAGCCTACTGAAGTTAAGATTGCAAGGAAAGTACGTTCTACAGAAGATCGCGCATGCGGATGCTAGGCCACGCTCGTGGAAGAGCTACAGAGACTTACAGAACGTTACTAGAGAGGGCTATGACCACGAGGATCAAACCATGACTGCGTAGAAGTAGCGAGAACTAGAATTGAGATATTGTCAACCCGCGACCACGGGTGGGTGGCCGCGACCGCGAGTCGAGTCGGCCGATAAATTTTGCTATTTCGGCTTTGTGTGATCTTTTGATTTATTTTATTTTCTTATTTTCAGATAACTATTTTTTCAAGACTATCTATTAGGTTTTAGGTTAGAGTTTTGAGATTACACTTTTCTTTATTTTTAATTTAGACGTTTTAGTTTTAGATCTAGATTTCTCTTCTATGGAGAACTAACTTTTCAAGGGTTTGTTTAATTGAGAAGCTTTGATTTATAACTTTGTGATATTTTGGTAATTGATTTCTATCCTTTGGTTATTATTAATTCTCTTGTGCTTGAATGTTGATTGATTCTACTTGAGTATCTAACTTGTTGAATTGATTGATTTTCTATTGTTGGATGGGTTTATCCGTGGACAGACGATTAAATAAGATCAAGATAAGAATTAACCATAGGTGTAAATTGAATTAATGGATGAATCTATGATCGAATGATTGTTTCAAAGTGGATCTTTTAAATAAACTTGTTTCCAAATAATTGTTTGATTGATTGTTTGTTTTAGTTTCTTAGTTTAGCTTAGTTTAACTATCTCTTGATTCTCCCCTGTTATCTTTAGTTCATTGAAATATTAATACTAAAAGCCGCAAGTTTTCTTGGGTACGACACCGACTTACTCGCTATATTAGCTTGTATTTGTAACACCCCTATTTTTAAAACAAGGGTATTACCGCCAGTGACCTCAGATTTTACCATCCAAAGTCACCCAAGGCTTTAGGTAACATTACACAATCTTTTAGAAAAACGACAAAGACTTATATTACCACCCGAGATGTTGAGAATCAAAACTCGCATCCCTAATTCCTACACTAGTCCACAACAAAGTCTCGAAAAGAGACTTGAAACAATCAGAGGCCAAGTCATCGGTCCTAACTCCATGGGCTAGCGCAGTACGAATAATATAAATTACAACAAGATCATTATATCTAAACAGTAAATAAATCCTAGGTTCATTTTATTCACAAACAGGGCGTTCCCAGCAAAATGGATATGATAACAGAAAGGAATATATGATTATCGAATATAAAGAGAATATGGAGAGAGAACCATCCACTTGCCTTCAATTTTTCGAGAATTAGTTCTTTACGAAGACAGGACTTGTGAACGAGCTCTTCTAAATCCTAGCTCCTTAACCCCCGAAAACTTAACCCGAAAACCTCCGTTCAAAACCTCAGTTCAAAACCTCCGGTTGGATTTATTTTCGCATCGGGGACCATCGTCGGAGCTCCTGCCAGCCGCCGAACGTCTCGCCGGAGACCTCCAGGGACGCCGTCATCAGGTGTTGTTGTCGTCGTTGTGCTGCTTGTGGGCGTGATCGTTGTTGTTGTGCTCGTGAGATTGGAAGGAGGCAGCCAAACAATTGGTTTTACGTAAAAGAAGGAGGACAAAATTAAGGTGGGTCTTAATTAGGTTTTAAATTACTATATTAGTAGACTTATTATCCTTGTCGTTGTTTATGTTTCGGGTTGGAACAAATTACTATAATTCGTCCCCGCCTACGAATTAGGCGACATTTTTCACAAATTTTACGAACAGAGGCTCTTATTTTCATATTTTTCATTCCTTATCTGAATTCTGAATCTGTTTCTTGCAAGAAAATAAGTTTCTTGAAATTTTCTCGTATTTCGGAATGTAGAAGTGGAAAAGCAACTTAATCGGTTGAATCCTTGTTACGGAGTCTATAAATTATACGTCCTCTGGTTGAATAGGATTCGTATAAAACTACGCCGTATCCTTCCCGAAACATGACCTAGGATCAGATCCTCATTATCTAAACGAACCCGGAACATTCCGTTAGGAAGTGATTCAATAATTAAACCTTCATGAATCGATTTTTCTTCTTTCATTCCAGGTAAAACCCCTTTAAAGTTTCAGCTGATGGAGGAGGAGTGATATTAGACGTCTTCCGATCTCCTTTACTTATGCTAACAGTCCAAACCTCCTTCCGTGAGTTGGACGCTATGAATTTCTATTCCCATGCACAATATCTCGCTAAGATTCAGTGAACCCACACTACGCTGGAACCTACTTTTCATGTTCTACTTGGAGTACATCCATATCAGGTCTTCTCTCTTTATCATGGTAACTCATAATTCTAGTCATCCCACACACTCACAAAGGATGAATCCCCTACTATGCATTCCAAAGTCGTAGTCTTGACCCAACTACACCTCCAACCACCAATCTTGACAACTAGGCAGTTATCCTCTATTTTACTTCTTAATCATCATCTCTATGCAAGTAAAGTTGCTCGTGGATAGCTATAATGGTCAATCCTTCTATTATTCTAACCTCAAGATTGTCCTCGTACCACACACTTTGTCCACCACATAACAAATAACTTTGCCTTTACAATCAACAAGCCTCATCAAAGGATTACCAATACCAGTTCTATAACTTCAACACTTAGATAAGACTTATCACAACGTGTCAGGATCTCTTCCTAAACTAAACTCTTCTCCTTTTCTTTACATTGGCCTCCCACTATTCAGTTACTTGACGGACCAAATTTGCATAATCCTAAGAGGACGCGAAACTTCATGTATCAACTATTCTTTTCGCTCCTAACAACACTCCTTTCATAGTATCATAACTAACGAACAGAACTATTTTTCGTCAATCTTAACTAAGAACTTACACTTGACTTACTATTCTACGTGACGTTCTTCAGCTGATGGTGGCGTAGTCACAACGTGTCACCTACCCCACTTTAATGCAATATGACTACCCAAATAATTTTTTTTTGAAAACACCAGCTAGATTTTAGTTAAAGTTGGACCTCGTGTACACTCGTTGGTTAGTTCCATGTGCCCTTATTGTCAACCTCACACTGATACCAATTTGTAACGCCCAGTCTTTCTGACAAGGCATTACTCAGTAGTAGACGTCACAAGGCACTACCAAGCTAATTTGACAACTGAACAACTGGATCTTACAACGCGAACACGGCGAGAAAACAAGAAAACATCCAACTCGTACAAGAAAAGAAATAAAATTTATAGTTTTACAACCAAAGATGTCATGAACCAATCCCAAGAAATTTAAATCCCTAAGATTGTTTTACGAAAATGTTTCTTTCGA
Source organism: Polygonum aviculare (assembly GCA_934048045.1). Lineage (NCBI taxonomy): Eukaryota > Viridiplantae > Streptophyta > Magnoliopsida > Caryophyllales > Polygonaceae > Polygonum > Polygonum aviculare. The sequence continues at coordinate 16,572,757 of OW204024.1, forward strand.
GTTCAATCAAGAAATAGGAGGTCAAATCATGATAAATAAGTCAAGCTTAAGCTTGGTGACAAAGATAGTGGCATGACAAGTGTAGACATGAATTACAATTAATTAGTACTTTGATAAATGGGGTTCATTTAGCTTAAGCCAAGTTTGAACATAGCCTAAATATGTCTTTGGCTTCCCTGATTCATTTGTTTGGAGGTAGCTTATATGCTTGGGTTAAAAAATTGAGCTAGTTAGATTATAGAAGATTGTAGAGTTGAAACCCAATGTTAAAAGACTAACCTATGCTTGAGCAAGTGAGCTCGCATTAGTTTAATAGAATGACATATATTGAAGCTTGCTCTTGATTAGGCTGGGGTGAAAAAATCGATTTGAGATCCTTCCTCCTTGCTCCTTCGTGCTTACTTTTAGTTCTTTATTTCATGGATATTTTCTCCCATTTGAACATGTTTTCTTTTTTGATTCTTTCCTTGTGGTTGATCTTAAAACTATTTTGAAAACTTAGTGGATTCAAACGAGTCTCCCATAGTGAGACTGCCCAAACATATGATTCTTTGAAGCTGAATTAGATCATAAAGTCCCTATGTTCATCATTATTTATCTCCCTTAAATTTCTCATATTAAAGTTAAGATTTTGAAGAAAGGTGTTATAATTTTACATTTTCGTTTTGACACCACTTGTAAGCAATTTAAGAAATGCCTTCATTATCCTAGAAGGTGGCTTCATGTAGCTACATCCATTCAAAGGACTTCTTCTTTTTCAAGAATTCATACATGATTTTCTTCTTTCAGATGACTTCTAAATGAACCTATATATCTTTAACCAAAAACAAATGAACCTATATATGGTTTCTACTCTCCTTTTCATATTTAGGACCTCTTTGATGAGTCTTAAGGTTTGTAGGCAGTGGATGGATTTAATTGTCAAAGACATCTCCCATCCTCATTTGTCACCAATTATCCCAAAAACATTCTTGATAGTACATTGAGAGAGCTCTTCATCAAGTTCAACTATATGTCGTATTTCTTCAGGATCTTCATGGCATGCTTCCTTCAAATTCTTGATGTGGTCCTACAAACCTATTTGAATGATATATATATATATATATCAAGAAACGTTATAGGTTTTATGACCTAGAAATTTATAAATATTAATATGAACTCACTCTTAACAAATAAGAAATACATACATATCATAAAGGAGTTTGACCAATTTTTTTGATTAAGCACAAGTACTTAGTTGACATATTATTCACTATTCTCATGAACTTACAATCATGAAATCAAATTTCAAGAGTGTAAAGTTAAGTGCCCCATATTTGATGCACATTATTCTTACAAACAATCATGCATGGTCACATGCAAGTCTTATATTTTAACCAAAAAACTATTTTATGCCTTTTATTCACTTTTTATCATGTATTTTGTTTTTACCCTCCTCTGCCACTACCATATTCACCTCCGTAACCTATACCAGACCCTTGTCCACTACCGATTCCAGAACCACCACCCTCACCACCACCACTTCCACCTCCTCCACCAACACCACTTCCTCCTCCCCCGGCTCCATGACCACTACCGTATCCTGAACCCGATCCATAACCTGAGCCTCCTCCAATACCACCACCTCCACCAGATCCCCCACCTCCTCCTTCACCTGATCCTCCACCACCACCACCCTTTCCTCCTCCTTGCCCAAAACCAGACCCAGAACCGGAGCCATATCCAGAGCCACCTCCTCCAACACCACCGCCTCCACCGGATCCTCCACCTCCACCACCACCCTTCCCTACTCCTTGTCCGGAGCCAGAACCAGAACCAGATCCATATCCAGAGCCTCCTGCTCCAACACCACCACCTCCACCAGATCCTCCACCACTACCCTTCCCTACTCCTTGTCCGGAACCAGAACCAGAACCAGATCCATATCCAGAGCCTCCTCCTACTCCAATACCACCACCTCCGCCAGATCCTCCACCTCCACCAGATCCTCCACCACCACCCTTCCCTACTCCTTGTCCGGAACCAGAACCAGAACCAGATCCATATCCAGAGCCTCCTCCTACTCCAATACCACCACCTCCGCCAGATCCTCCACCTCCACCAGATCCTCCACCACCACCCTTCCCTACTCCTTGTCCGGAACCAGAACCAGAACCAGAACCAGATCCATATCCAGACCCTCCTCCTCCAACACCACCACCTCCACCCGATCCTCCACCTCCACCAGATCCTCCACCACCACCCTCCCCTGCTCCTTGTCCGGAACCAGAACCAGAACCAGATTCATATCTAGAGCCTCCTCCTCCAAGACCACCACCTCCACCGGATCCTCCACCTCCACCAGATCCTCCACCACCACCCTTTCCTCCTCCTTGTCCATAACTAGAACCAGAACCGGATCCATATCCAGAGCCACCTCCTCCAATACCACCGCCTCCGCCCTGACCACCTCCCCCTCCTTCGCCACCACCGTATCCCTTTCCTCCACCAGACCCAACACCACCTCCAGACCCGTACCCCGAACCATGCTCTGAGCCACCACCTCCACCTCCACTTCCCTCACCGCCTCCTTCGCCTCCTCCTCCTCCTACTCCAATCCCTACACCCACTCCCAGACCCAATGGTAGCCTATTAGCAAGGCAGAACTCCAAAAGTAGTAAGCTTGACAAAATAAGCCCTACAACCTTAAGGTTGTATTTATTCATTTCCACTTTCTAAGAAATCCAACAAAGGTTGGTAGAGTTCTCTATATTTTGGTGTGCACGATGTGGTAATCAATAACATCAAGAAGATTTGAGTTGAGAAATAATGAACAAGTTTCATCCCTTTATATATGACTTCGTTAGAGGATAGCCTCCTAGTTTTGGTAGCTTAGTAGATAAACTATGAGCAATATTTTTTGGAATTCATATGGAGCCCAATTAACCAAACTTTTTTGTACGGATCCAAAGAATTCCCTACAAAATTGACTTGTGATTAAGAAGTTGTTATAACTTTATAAGTTATAGCATATAAGGTTAGATAATAGGAAGAGTACTTAGATTGTAAAGTGGAGGATAAACTTATGACGATTTTTTTTTGATAATTGGCCATTCTTCGTATTTTGTTATAAACTTATAACATGCTAAATTACATGATTAATTAGTGATGAATACATGTGCAGAATGTGAATATATAGAAAATTACATGATTGAAATACACTATTTACACGGTTCTTGGTATTTTGTCATTTTAGTCCCCACTCCCTACTTGCTTAATTCAATATTCCTTTCGTCCCAAAAAAACCAATATTCCTTATTTTCCCATTTTAGTCTCCACTCTCCACTTGGCTAATTCAATATTTCCTCATTTTCCAAACTTCAAAATAGTTACTCTTACGCCTCATAAATATATTTGTATCGTCTGACAAAAAATAAATATTTATTTGTATCTTCTTTTCGTCTTGATTGAGTGGCAAGCCGCCGACTAAGGCCATGTACAATGGGAGTATCTTAAGGGTTCTTAATGAATTTCTTGTGTAATTTTTGAGAAAAAAAAAAAGAGAATTCTTAAGCATCCTTAAGCACTCATGTATCTAGTGCTTGTATAAGCACCTCCTAAGGAACTTTTTTATTAATTTCTAACCAATAATATTTTGCCATATGTCATCCAACTAATCTATTCTATTTATATGTTTGGGTTTATATATTAAACTTTTGACCATAATTTTTTTAAGATTTTTAAAATTATAATATAGAATAACTTTATAAAACTATATTATCTATCCAATGAAACCAATATTGTATCTTTTTATAAAATATTCAATTTAGGATAATATTTGATTACTATAATTTATTTATGTACTATTTGAGTATGATAATATATTTTAGTTATTAAATAATTGTTTTTGCATTAAAATAATATATATAATGATGATATAAAGACATATTTATAATTTTGGTATGAAAAAATAAAGGTAGAAAATAAATAAAGGGGTGCTTATGAGTACCCATATAGTTTCTCTATTGGAGAGGAAAAAATGAATAAGTACTTATATGATGTTGAAAGAAGAAAATTATAATAACAATTAACAACCCTTAAAAGCACTCAAAATAAGCAACCTTTATTGCGCATAGTCTAACATTCTTTATTACTTTCTTCAAAAAAAACATCTTTATTACTGTTTATATTTATGCAATATTTTTAACCAGCCAATTAATCAAAATTTACGGGAAAAAGCTTTTCTATACGATTTTGATTGCATTTTAGTTTAATGTATATAACTATATTATTAGGATATATTTATTGGCAAAATGTCATGTATGAATGGACGCTTAGGTGCAAAATAAGATTCTGGGTGTGTTCGTTGCAATACTCATTATGTCAAGTAATGGCTTATTTGTAGGAAGAAGTTTTTGGACCAAACAAGATCAACTAAAAGATAAATAAATGAGCCCACTTTTTCTCGATTGGTATATGTCTTTTATAGGTTGTGTTTGGTAAAAATCATCTCTTTTGAAAAAAAAACTTGTAATGTGCTTAATATGCACAATGCCGAACAAGCCCTACGTTTTGCTCGTTCCCTAAAAAAGATTTAATGTCCTAAATTAGACTTTCATTGAAAACTAAAAAATAATGTGGTCATATATATTTTGATGTTTTATACTGACCATATATGCACTAAATTAGTTAAATGTAAATAGGTTTTTAATTTAAATTGTGCATCCATTCAATTTTTTAAATTTTAACATTTGTTATATGCTTGAGTTATAATTAATTAGTTTTGATTATAAATCTCACTAGTTTTGATGCACAAGTACCTGATATAGTTTTTTTATTGTTTTAATATACATAGTTTGATAAATATATAGATGTATGTTCTAACAAAACAAGTATTATAATGATTAATTGTGAATAAATATAGAACATTTCATCTAGAAAAAGTGAATGGACCAGATCTAATATTGGAATTATAGGAGAAAAGAAAAATAAGAATATCCAAAAACTACAGGAATTAACATTACGTTATATATATTTATGGGTATAACACATTATATGCAGGATTTTAATACGTCATATGCAAAATTACAAAGGTTATTTGCATGATGTTTTATTGGTTGTATACATGAATACACAATTAGTAAAATATCATGTATATGACATGTTATAATTTTGCATGTGACATACATGGCCGAGAAAGCCGTCCGATCCATGGCTGAGAAGGCCACCTGACCCATGGCCGAGAAGGCTACTTGTTTCTTTGTCAAGTCACTTGTGTCAAATGATCTTTTGCTTGTCATTGTTTATTCTTTCGTTTTTAGGTTTGTCGACAACCCTGTATTTCAACCACCAATGTTCTTGTTGGGACGACGTTAAGGACTCCTATGTACTTAACATTGTGCCCATTACAATCGTCCCTTAGATATGACAAACTCACTTTGATCTAATAAGTTGTCCAAGTGTTTCAGGAACGCATGTCATGAAAAGGACAACAAGGTGTGTAGCTGTCCCTAAGGTGTAGGGACGCTACTTCATAGAATTAAGGACCAAATACGTTACTACTTCGTCAAGGACGCATTCCCAAGCAAGTAGGAACGCAAGCTCAAAACTCTGGAGTCCTTACAAGGCTGCCCGACAAGATGACATCACCCGACAAGCCTTGATCATGAAGTCCACGTGGAGGTAGATCCTGTATACGAGTTCATCACCACGTGGAAGCAGATCTTGTAGACGAGTTCTACGAAAATTTCCAAGAAGCTTCCCTCATCACTACCAAGGACACGTGGAAGCTGATCCCTGTTGCAATGCTTTGAAGGGCATGATCGTCAGGGAAAGGCACCTTTCCCAAGCCACTATAAATACCCCTCGGGTATTTATTGTGACTAACGCTTCTCGGAGAATATTCAGAGCATATCGTCACGATCACCAAGAACACCAAGATCTCACCAAGAACAGTGAAGGACTAGGTGTTAGATCGAGAGAGAAGCGAAAAAAAATCACAAAACAAGTTTGTAAGAAAAAGACAAAAAGAGAGAACTGTCGCTTACGACGAACTGTAAGGGACGTGTGTTTGGCGTCCTTACATTGTGAGGTTAATTTATCAATCTTAGGCTTAAAGGGGTTTCACTAGTGAACATAGGGACGGACTCCATTGTTCAGAGAATTGTGTAAACTCGCCATTAAGGTTGTAAGGAATCCTCATATATAAGATAAGGAACGGCTATTCGAAAATCCTCCACGGAGGTAGAGGTTTACTCACAAGGACTACTTTAGTTTAGTGAGGTTCCTCTATAAATACGTGAGATCATGTCTTATTACTTTTACCCTTAACTTGTTAAGGAGGCCCATTAGAACTGACTTTCGATCCAACAGTTCTTCATCGACAACCCGCCTCTTGAGATAATACTTGACAGACAAGTTTGTTTTTACTTGCGAGGTAAGTTTGTTTTACCTCCAAGGCTAGTTTATTTTACTTACAAGACAAGTTTGATTTTACTTGTGGGGCAAGTTGAGCTTTACTTGTGATACAAGTATGGCTTACTTGTGTTGTAAGTTTGATTTACTTAAGCTGCAAGTATGAATTACTTGCGATGCAAGGCTTGAATTTTTTGAATGATCACTCATTCTTAAATCATGTACTAATCTTTCGAAGAGTTGGAGTTGTGGTTGGCATTAGACCGAGTTGTATAAGGCTAGATCGTTTGGTGCTCTGAGGCTTCTTAAGATCGTTCATTACGGTGGAGGGAACGTCGTATGTCATTTCGCACACCCTAAAATGGGTTGATCTGCTGCCTGCGAAGCTAAGAATTTTAGTGTTTTACTCACCCCGATTCTGCTCGTGCTTTATTCTTTCTTTTCCAATATTTGTACTTTCCCTAACTGATTCTACGAGCCTTGAGTGACTATTTTGTTGTCTCTCTAAGCTGTTTTAAACGGCCTCTCGGACTACCGAACCTGTTTGGTACTCCGAATTCTTATCATTTTCAAACAAAATATGCATATGACATAATATAATCATGCATATACGTATGTGATTTTCAATTTCCTATAACTACAGGATATTCTAAATCTTTTCACTTGGTAAATTTAAGATTAAATCTGATCCATTTATTATAGATCTAATGGGGGATAAATTATCCACTATGTATCAACCCAGGTTTTGGCGAGGAGCGACGACAAGAATGAGGGTTGTGCGACGGTGAAAAAAAAATACGATAATAGTAAAACAACCACCCAATATACATTCTTTTTTTGATTTTGAAAAAATTGGAATTTGTTTTTATTGTTTCTACAATTAAGGGTGTGTGTTATCATAATTATTTTGTCCGTTTTGGGGATCAATCTCAGCAATTAAAACCAATCTGATCTAAAGGCCTATATGTGCTCTCTTATTGTCTCATATTTAAGTGTTCTCTATAGAACCTTTATATATATATATATATATATATTACCCCGTTTGTTTTCTTGACTGCCTGTATATGAAGGGTCCAAATCTTTCTACAAAGAGGAAGATGAGACTATTCCAGCAAATTTTTATGGACGATGTGAAGTAGATGCTGAGAAGTTCATATCTGCTAATTGTTTATGAGCTAATGGAGGACGGCGGAATCGAGCATTGAGTGGAATTCCATTCCTGCTGATTGTATTCGGAGTAGTTGGATTGGGAGGGCTGAATGGTGTTATGTGATTTGTTGATTTATAGAACTGATTAATCATGATTAATCGGAGTAGTTGGATTGTATTTGTTGATTTATTGAGTGGAATGCCTTCTTGCTGTTATTGAGTTGATCAGTTGAGTTGAGTTGCATTCGTTCATTTTTTGCAGGGCGTATAAAAAGGAGAAAGATGCACATGTTTCCAAAAATCCTTTCCTTCCTTGATCTTGGCCAAACTGTGAACTCAAACCATTCATTCATTCATGCTATAAGCTCTTATTGAAAGTCTAAAATTACTTTTCTGGGTATGAAGTTGTAGCAAAGGGACATATGAAGTTGGTTTGATTAAACAAGACTGACCAGATTCCAAATTATATCTAAGAAACCTATAGTGTGTCGATATTTGGAGCGAGTATATGTCTATTTGAGGTTTAATCAAGACTGACCCAATTTTTTCATAAAAAAAAAAAAAAAAAGACTGACCCAATTTAGGTCAGATCCGTCATCGTCCACCATCGGCGACCTTAAATTACGGGAATAGGGGTCCTCGTCCGCCGTCATCATCGTCCACCATCGACGACCTTCAAGTACGGGAATAGGGGTCCTCGTCCGCCGTCGTCCTTGTCCATCGTCGGCGACCTTCAAGTACGGGAATAGGGGTTTGCAGAACATGAGGGAAGGTGTTTACGTTTTCTAGAGTATTTTTTTCCTAAGTGAATATAGGTTTAATTAACGATTGGGCATGTGGCGAAATGTTTTATAAGTTCAGGGTTACTGCGCGAAAATTTAAAAACCTTAGGGTACCGGGCGAAATTGACTTAATCTTAGGGGCACTACACGAAATTTCCGTTAAAAGAATTAATGTGTATTTATACTATTTCAGTATTTTTTACTAAATATAATCTTGTGATTTTTCTACTGTAGAAAAGTATTTACCTATACAGTCTAATTAATTTCATTTATGATAACACCCATCTCAAAAAAAAAAACTTTTTTTAGAAAAAAGTGTGTTTATACCAAATAATGTTAAATTTTACACTATACTTTTCACATTAATGTTCTATTTAATTATAGTATGTCTAAAAAGATAATTGTAAAATTCCAATCGTGGTCGTGTATGACACGACATGACATAAATAGTGCTTAACTAACAAATAAACCACACCTTGTACGGAGTGTTTTGCGTTTTTTATTATTTTGTATATGAGTTCACTATAATTATAAAAAAGATTATAATATGCCCAATTTCTTTTAAAACATCACGTATCTTTTATATTATAAGAAAACCTAATACGCTCAAATTATCAAATATTTATATAAAAATATAGTATTTATATTTTATATTTTATACATACATAAACATATATGTGTCAAGGAAGAATGCAATAAGATGAGATGCATTATTAAATTTTACAAAAAAATTAATAAAAATCCTTTGAATTTTAAATGGAATTGTATTAACTAATTTATATAAATAAAATAAAAATTTAAAATAGAATTTTGGATTAATATAGTATTATTTTTTTAAAATATAGAGAATGTTTAATAAGATAAAAAAATAAAACCAAATTATCTTGCATACATGTTATTATAGTGTAAAACATTAATTAAATAAAAGTATATAAATATCAAACAAAAATATTAGTGAAGTATTATCTTAATAAGAAATCAATCTTTCATCTAAAACATAATCAATATGTGATGTAACGGATACACTTATAGTAAATATATCATCTACTCTTTTTATTGATATTATTAATAGATTTCAATATGATAAGATAGAAAAAAAATACTTAATATATTATTTTAATAAAAAAGATGTAGTGTTAATATAGTGGTATAATTAACTACTATTGATGATTTTGAGAACATTTTATAACAAAATTACAAAAATAATTTTTATTATTAATATACTATTTAAATAAATGGGTAAAAATAATTGTTTTAAATAAAAAATTAAGATAAATTAATTTATTAAGTAAATAGGTAACTTCATAATTATAAGATTCATATTTATATATTAGGATAGAATTACTTAAGCAACTCAAAATTTAAGATAGAGCTGATATTTTAATTAAATAGGTATAAGATTTAAATTTTATATTAGGATAAAAAAAATATTGATAATATAATTTTTTTAATAAGGGGGTGATGTGGCGCAATATGGTGGTAGAGTTTGCTTTCGTTTTAATATATAGTAATAGAGTAGTATTAGTCCCTGTGCCTTAAAGAAACGATTTTGATTTAACCAAAAACTTACTTTAAATTTTATATAAATTTATTCAACATGATAGTTTGACATAAAATCTTATATTAATTTATTTAATTTGCTTCTTATGAGATTTATTTTAATGATACATTATTTCTTTTACAATGTTATTTTAATCGATTTTTTTGTAGGATTATAATTTTGATATAAAGATGGAATACTTGTTTTTATCAATAAGTTTATTGATTCTATAATTATTGTTATTATTTTATAGTTATTTTGGAGAATTCAAATTCAAATTGAAATTCAAATCATATGCATATATATAATTTTTATATATGTATAATTTAAAATTAAATTTTAATCAATTAAAAATAAGTCAATTAAATGGCAACAATCAATTTGATTTAATAAAATGGTTATGTGGGTTATTATATCTTTAATATACTACTATTAAATCTAATTATAGATTTATTTGGAGTAAACGTATGTTGTTCTATATTACTATTTTAATCTCCAATTTAGTATATAGTAAGATTAATTAAATATATCTTTAAGGAAGCTTCATCGATATAATTTCAATGATATGTATTTGTTTTTCATATTTTACGTATATGTGGGGTTTACAATAAACTTTTAACCAATTAAATCATTTTAATAAAGATAAGTGATGTAGTCCAATGTAGAATTGACACGTGTTATGATAATTATTTTTTTTAACTTCAGGGAGGAAGAATGTATCGAGGAAGAATGTAATAAGATAAGATGCATTATTAAATTTTATAAAAAATTGATAAAAACTTTTAAAATTTAAATTAAATTTCATAAAATAATTTATATAAATAAATCAATAACTTAAAATAAAATTTTGGATTATTATAGTATTATATTTTAGAACATAGGAAATATTTAATAAGATAAAAAATAAAAAATAAATAAATATCAAATAAAAATATTAACGAATTATTACATTAATAATAAATCTATCATAACTATATACTAAAGGGGAGGTTAAAAATAATACTTAGTCCAACACATGTCACATTCTCATTGGACCTCATCACCCATCTTTAATAAAACAATTCATTTTGTTTAATTGGTTGAAATTTCATTGTAGACCCCACATTAGATTTCTTATTATCTACTGATTTTCATTTTAATTATTTTCTTAAAAAAAATAAACTTTAGAAATTTGATTATTGACCCTACATGTTTGTAATATATGAAAGAATATATATCATTGGAAATATATCTTCAAGATTTCCTTGAATATATAATTAATTATTACTACACTCAGTTGGAGATTAAAATAATATATGTCAAATTCAAATAAATATATAACTAAATTAAGAAAATAATTATATATACATAAACTTTTATAGATTCTACATATATAAAAATTATATATACATATGATTCAGACTTGAATTTGTTTTTCCGAGATAACTACAAAATAATAATTATTATAAAATAAAAATTTATTTATAAAAAACAAGTATTCAATCGTTATACAAAACTATAGATAGATGATATGATGATAAGAATGGTATAATATATATATTGAATGGCGTTGTGCTACATTACTTTAACCTCAATTTGAATATCATTTGGGGCCCGTGTTAAGAAAAAAAACACTCGAATCTGCCTACTGATCACATCTCCAAGGCGTGTCTTTTGGAAGACCATATGAATTTGTAGAACAAGTGGGTTAGATTATTTCCCTCCTGCAGATACATCGACCAAACAAGTTGTTGTTCGATCTATTCCACGTAAAGCCCTCGAAGTTATCTAGTGTGTGATACGACACGTACAAGTTGTCATTGCAATTCTTATCGTCGCAAATATTTTTTGAATTCCATACTCGTACAAGATCTGGAAATTAAGGAAACGATGTATATCTATTGATCATCATCAGCAGGATTAAATTTGTCATGTACGCAATACCAGACTTATGATAGATATTTGTCAAAACGGGCGGCACTAATACATATATTTATATATTAAGCTTTATTGATTGTTACCACAAATTGCCCAACTTGATCTTCGGTAAAGTCTATATCTATGTATCATTATAATATACCAATTTAGGATTTACAGGTTTCAATTTGTAATTATATGAATGATTACCTATAGGGGTTTGTTGAGCGTTAATGGTTAACACGGACTAGTTTAACTTTTGTAGCATGTATGAACAATCGTAAGGATTAATAAAAATAATTTATAACATATTTATATGATATGATTCAAAGCGGTAAACTCTCAATATATGTGTATATATATAAGATTTTCAAGTAATAAATCTCATCAGATAAGGTACATTATTTTAAATCTTTTCAAATTCACCTAGTCCCTTCGTCCCATATTATTTGTTCATAAAGTATGGTTGACACGGTAATTAATAAAACGTTAAAAAATTGAGCAATTAGGGTAATATATGAGAATATACGAGTAATTTTGTAATTATGTAGAGGTAGAAAAAAATGATAAAGTTAATGGAAAATGTGGACAATTGTGATTTGTGGGTAATATATAAGATTGGATGAGAGAAAGGGGTAGAACCTCACACTGCCCCTTGGTGATGAGCAGCTTCTGAAAATCCCCAATCTCATACTCCAGCTTTGCGGCGTGAGGTTCCACCCGTTTCCCCACTCCATTAACAAAATTCCGGTATCCCAACCATGATTGCAATCATCCACAAATAACGAAATTCCGGTAGACTACTGACGCCGACAAGCTCAAACCTAAAGCTAGAGCGAAGAAGCTTCGGAAGCCATAACGTGTTGCGCTGAAAGCGAAACAAGACTCCTCCGGCTTCGACAACTCGATCGCCGTTCGTAATCCCTAATCATGGCCCCAAAACATCCGGGTCAAGGTGTCGGGTGTTTTACGTTATATCAGTATTAATCCCGTGCCTTAAAGGCACGAATTTGATTTATCTAAAATCTTAGTTTAAATTTTATATATACAAAAGTTATTCAAAAGAATAGTTTGATAGCTTTATTTATTAACATACGTAAATATATACCAAAGTTGTACAGTTATTGTATAAGGAAAGGATAAGGTACATACCATATTAGATAGATTCTAGGTTTAAAATATAACTAAATAAAAATATATCTATTGAATATAAAGAGTGAATTTTCATTATGTGTATAATTTTGGATAGATTGTTTTAAATTTTGGATAGATTTATTATGTCTACGATTTAACGTGGGGCCTATAATGAAATTTCAGTCAATTAAACGAATTAAATTGTTTCAATAAAGATGGGTGATGCGGTCCAATGAGAAGATGACACATATCGTGCTAAATATTATTTATAACCACCGCTTTAGTATATAGTTATGATTTTTTTTGGTGAAAAGGCTTTATTTTTTATTTCTGGTGAAAATGGAGTTTTCAAAATTTTAAAGATCTAAAATGAAAAAAAGAAAAAAATTAATTATTTAAACGGAATAAAAGAAAATAAATATTTTCAAATACCACGTGTCCACGTGCATTTAACGGGTTTTTAATGGAATCTTGCTTGGGGTGGTTTTTTGTTAACAGAGACCATCATACAGGTGGTCCAAAATAAGATTCAAACATTCAGGTGGTTTAGCAAAATATGGTCTATCATACGGGTGATTTCCGGCAAATTTCTCTAAAACTTAATTGTGGACCATGGGCATGGGGTGATCGAATTAGGCATGGGATTATTGCCGCTTTGTTTAATTTTCTCTTTTATAAACTATCCAAATAATATCCATCTATACAATCTAGATTTATCCTAAAAAGATGTCATTATATTATTATCATATATCAATATCTCCAAATAATATCCTATATTTATAAACTATTCAAATAATATCTCTCTATAGAATCTATCAATATCATACAAATTAAGAATATATTTACATTTACCATAAAAAACTATAAATATTAACACATGAATGGTTTTATCTACATGAAATATATTAGGTTATATATTTATTTATATAAAAAGTATGATTTAAGGTTATATGGTAAAGCTATATATTTAGAAAATATGATCTGCTAGGACATAGGCATTATATTATTGTGTTAAGTTTGATGAGAATATACGATCTACTAGAACGTCGGTATTATATTTATGATATTTTATATTTTAGTTTGGTTTATAAGATAAATCAAGTCTTGATATTAGGAGACATTTATAAATAAGAAATATATACTATGATCAAAATTTATATGGAAAAAACAAGTTAATTCAAAACAATATATATTATAAAAGTCAGCCGTTTTCGAGCCACCACGTTCATTGTGGCCCCACCAAATATTCGATAAAAAAATAGCTTCTATTAATGTTATTTCAGTTAATCTAATTATAATTGTTATTTACTATTTATGTAAAAGATATGATCAAATTTTCAAATTTTGGTAAGATGTAATATCTTTTTTAATATATCACTTATCTTTTCGAGAGTTGATTATGGACCCACCGTATATTTGATAAAAAAAATAGAGTTTATGTGTGGTATTTCATTTAATTTGATTAAAATATATATTATCTATTTATGTAAAAGATATATTCAAATTTTCGAATTTTGGTAAGACATTCTATGTTTTTAATATATCACTTAATTGAAAAACACGATTCTAATATATGTTTTGAATTTTTGAAATATAATTACTATGAACTAATTATATTAGATTTACTCAAATAAATTGAGAATTTTTAAGATAAAATTTAAATATTGTTTTAATAGAAAAACTAATTTTGTAACATTATTATATTATTTAATAGAAAAATTTGAGCATTTTTAAGCTTAAGTTATTTTCTATATTTGCATGATCAACTATATTTGTTTACCCATTATATTTGATTTTTTCTATCTTGATAACAAACTTGATTTTTTAGCCAAATAATAATTTCCTTTTATATCTTGATAACAATATCACTCATTACTAAAGTAATCCCCGTGCCCTGCACCGGATTCTAATATTTTTTATAGATCAAAAGCGGTTTATGATAAATTATTTTAGTTCAATGATCAAAATAATAAAATGCGACATCAATAGTAAAAGTAAATTAAAATAGCATGACATTAAAATAAATAGTTAAAACTTATTAAGCTCACTTCAAAAAATATCGGTAGAATCAATATGTATAAATTTTTTAAAAAAGATGCATAAAAAAGTATCAATGTCATTTAAAAAAATTACATGTGTTATTGAAATGCACTTTGTAATAATATATCTAAAGGATTAAGAGATGGAGTAGATAATGGTTTACCCTGGTTTTCAAAAAGATTATATCACACAACATTACTTAATAAAACAATGGGTTACTCTAATTAATATCTGTTATTTCATCATATATAAAATACAACAAGGACTATCTATAATACTATAAACTACAGTCGGAATCCGCAATCAATGCTCGACATTTTATAACTATCCTATAGTTTTCATGCGATTTCCCTTCATTTTCACCGGTGAATTCTGTTTTCCTCCTATTGTGTTTAATGTCCTGTATACTGAATCGGTTCTGTTTGTGCTGTTGGGCTGGCTAATTGATGGTAACGCACATTGATTATGTTGTTAATCACTGCATTCAGAAAGGATTACAGGCGTCCATCCAACACTGAAAACGCCCTTTCAGTTCATGTGTTCAATCCTAAGTCTGGAACAGTCTGGAATCCTTGCATTGATGATTGTTGAGATGCTTGCTTCAACTTCCTTGGATACCTTCTTGCAGATCATCGTTGCTGTAATTAGCCGTCCCCTGATGTTCCAAACAATGAATTAAATCACCAGCACAATTACATCTTAAAACATCTAATTGGCTAATTGAAGTACTCTTCATCCACTTTGGTGTGTTAATTTTGCCGTTATGATAGACAGCCCCTTCGGGTCCTAACCAGTTGAATGGTTTCTGCTGAGAGGAGAGTGGCCTTATAAATTGCCTTAGGTATCCTGCTCATCCCTCCACACCTATCCCCCTTACCTCTCATCTTTACCGCACAGGGACATAGAGAGAGGAGTGGCAAAGTAGCATGGTCTTAAAATTGAGGAGGTATATTTAATTCTATATAAGAGTGATCTACTTGGTTACCCAACAGAACTGACTGGAACGTATTTGTCACAGGTGCATGTATCAGCTACTAAGGTGCATGAAAAAGGTTTCAATTTTGACGATGCCAGGTTAATTCATGGTGCTTGGAGGAATGACACAAATCCGGATATATGCAGGGTAATTAAATTTTCAATAGGCCCCTTCAAATTTTATCAAGATGTAATTTTAATTGCTATATACTGTCAAAGGGCATCTGGTGCTAGCTGTTTCTATGGTGCCTGCTATTTTGGATACATCAGTTTTGGAATTCTTTATATTTCTTTGGGTTCATCCTGGCTTTGAGAATAGGCACATGACCAAACTTTAGTCTTTAGGCTGGCAATTTCATTACTACAGAATCAGCAGAATTAACTAAGTCAAAACAAAAAAAAATAAACATCAAAGGGGAGGCTTCGAGGTGCTATAATTCTCCACTCTATTAGAAAATTGAGATTTTAAAGAAGCAAACAAAGTCCAGTGTGTTGCAACTCTGAAATGGATTAATGTCTTTCCCACTCTGCAGGGTTTGATTTAAATATAACTCTACATATGTTGAGTAGTGACGTACACATAATTTTCCTCTATATATCAAAGAAAAAATTTTCAGTAAGAAAGAGTACAATAGCATAGACAAAACAGAGATTGGCAAAAACAACTTCAAACAAAAAGATAAAGAACAGGCATTGAGAAATTTCCTAGAAAGAATGGATGTATATTATCAGTGTTTGACAGTTTGACTCAAACATTGACTTTTCTCTCTTGAATTTTGGTTATTGAGTTCTAAGTTGTTTGGTCAGTGATTAACTGTGATACATGAGAATTACTGTCAAATTGAAAATTGTCATTATTTGTAATGGTGACAGCGTATTACAGGCTTTGGAATCCATACTGCAGGAATTTGAAGTTTGTTACTGATTTTGTTGGAAATAGCTATGGAGCTCAGAATGGTCCAAAATTGCTGATATAACCAGGTGTGTAGTCCAATATTGAAGGAGTGACTGCTATATGGAGTATATAATATCAGCATTATTTGCAGGGGTTTCAACTCACAGGGTGCTTTGGAGTCCCACACCAAGGCCAAGCATAGTACTGCAAAATAGGGAGCTCATGTTTCCTAATTTTGCCTAATTTTTTTTCTTTGTTGGCAATTTCGTATCTAAGCTTGGTGGGGTTTTGGGATCTAGATAGGGGCTTTGCGAATTTGTTGTTTGGTTACTCTTTGAGGATTATTGTTTAATATGAGTTGTATTATGTTGATTGTAGTAAGGTCGGCGATTGTGCAATTATATGTTCTTGAACCTTGAATCGTAAAAAAATCCCAGCTTGGCCATGAGAAAAAGATTAATGATTTTTTTTGGCCGGAAAAAAAAAGATTAATGGTTAATATAGAAGGCTAATCTAAGGCCAATTTAACTATGATTATATCCTGTTGAGTGGGCACGTTCGGCTCATTTTTAAATATTAATCAAGGTTTAAAAGTTTTATCAAGATAAATAATGGATCAACTCATACTATTTGTTATTATCAAGCACAAATCATTTATTAAGATCAAAATTAATTATTTATTTTCTCATCAGCATGGATGATTGTGATCAAAATTAGAGCAAGCCACAATCTCAAACAAATTAGATCAAAATTAGGAAAAGCATTTTTTTTTCTTATATTTCGTTGGTCGAGTGGTCTTTAATTGGGCTATAAATGCAAATTATAATAAGATCACGTAAAAATGAATAAAAAGATGGTCAAATTAATAATATTAAAATAATGTTTATGTGCGCTAATGCTTAACATGAGCGTTTGTAAATTGTAATAGATGATCATATATTCACCTTTTAATCAATGGGATTTTGTGGAGCTATATATAGATGTACCGATCGATGCCCTAAGTAAAACAACCTACTTGGTCTACTGTATATACTGGCCCACGTTGGGACCGGAGAAGAATATTAACTTATCGTGTTTATTAACTTATTGTGTATTAGTTTATGGAAGTTCTACTGTAATATCATAAAATGATGAAACTCCTTGGTCTAACTTCTCATACACATATATCATGGATGAAAATTTTGTAAACAATTCGGTCATTAAAATATAATCATATTTTTATGATATATACAATCAATATCTTTGATTTCTTTCCAAAGCAACAATCATTCTGCTGTAAACAAAGCCCGTGCATCGCACGGGCCACTAACCCTAGTTATATATAAATGAGATCCTTAATAAATTAATATTAGAATTAATTGTAGTAAATAATACATGATAACCAAAAACTATTCAAAAATGTCGATTAAAGTCATTAAATTGAAAGATACATTATTGAATATAATTAATATCTGTTATTTCATCATATATAAAATACAACAAGGACTATTATATATAAATGAGATCCTTAATAAATTAATATTAGAATTAATTGTAGTAAATAATACATTATTGAATATTACATCCGAAACTCTCAATCCGGTTTCAAACCGAAACCTGAATAACCCGCCCCGAAAATACCCGACCGAGTTATATCCGAAACCCGAAACAATCCGAACCCGATTCTACCCGACATCCGAAACAACCCGAACCCGATTGTACCCGATAATTATATATGATATCCGAAACAATCCGAACTTAGTATGATATTCTATATAATAGGATATAAAACATAATACATTATTAGTATAAAGTGTAATACAAAATTGCAAATGTAGGAAATTGTATAATCATGTTTATCTGAATTGTGATCTCTTTTTTATGTTATTTTAAAACTATTGATCGTAATTTGACAAATATTTATAATTTAATATTATCATTCATTACTAAAGATATATTTGTTTGACAAAATATAAGATCTTATTTATTGATATATGAATCTGATCATGAGAATGAATATCATTTTGAGAATGTACAAGATCTCGTAGATACTAATATCATTATATTCGTATATGCTTATGTTGTACACTTGAAATATAAAAAAAACATTATTTAAAATATAGTTAAATCAAAATTATATTGATTCACTGTTCCAACTATCAAAACCAAATTATACAAACACATTTCTACTGTGACCCAATTCAATCAAAAATTGATTTAACAAAAGTTGATCCAACCGTAACTGATTCAACCGAAACCGATTCAACCGAAAACCGCTTCAACCGAAATCCGATTCAGCCAAAAATTGAAAAAAAACCGACTCAACCCGAAACCGACTCAACCGAAAGCCGAATTAAATTAACCGGTTATAACCCGCTAACCCGACTTATCCGACAATTTGTATATCCGACCCGATCTGAACCGACCCGAATGCACCCGATTTTCCGTTTATATCCGCTACTGTTCACATCCGAATAACCCGAAACCGATTTATCCGACCGAAACCCGACCGATTATCCGAATTGCCACCCCTACCTATAATACAGGTAATTTAATTATTTTTTTAGCACCTTACTTAAAGATGGAGATACATAGTCTTCGGACATTTAGTCAAACGGTTAAGCCTCTAAGGGTAATACCCATATGATGTGATCCGGCACGAGGCCCTCGCCCTCCCGCTTCAAAGTGCCGGTGCCTCTCGTGGGCACTCGCTTCTTCGGGCCGGTGCCTCTTTTGGGCACCCGCCTAGGCCGCGCCCCGGGCTTCTTCCATTGGCGATCCAATCGAAGAAAAGCACAACCTTCAAGACCAAGGTGGGTCGGCCTATTTCTCTCCAGCCAAACCAAGCTTGGGCCCAAGTCCACGGTGCCGCCCCCCCCACTAGGCCAGCCCAAGACGCCACCTCCACCTCCTCAAGCTAGCTTGGCCGCCAAGGTTGAGCCATGAATGATGTGTGCCTTTCGCTCCAAGCAAGACCTCATTAAGAACACACATTGGAGCCCAAGTTGACTATTTATTATATCCCTAGTTTTGACCCTATATAAAGAAATGTAATCCTTGTTTTTCGAGTGTTTTTTTTAAGAAGAAATAGCTTGAACCTAAACGTAGAGACTTTGAGTCCTTGTTTTGGGTTTTGGGCTGTCCCGGCTTGTGGGACTCAAGCCGAAGGCTCTCGTGAGACTCGAGAGCCGAATGGCGGGTTATGGTTCGTGAGACTCGAGCCTTGGCCTAGCCATTCCTATTTTTCATACCCAACCATGGTTTTCGGGTGATCCGGAGGCCCGGAAGGCAAGCTATGGCTCCTGAGGCTCTAGCCTAGCCTTCCTTAGTTGTCCATACTTGGTTCGACACCGGGTGTGTGCGTCTACTTACCCCTAGGGATTATAGGATTATAAGGGCTGGTTCCTATTCCTTGTATCCCTTAGTTGTTCTCTCTCGGTGAGTTGACCAAATGGGAGGGTTCGACTACCTATCCATTATAAACAAAATACCAAAAAGAGTTAGCTCCACAAAAATCCCACACATTCCAAATCGCAACAATTCTCTTAAAATTCACAAGTTTGGCAAGAGGTCTCATCAAGGACGTTCTCAAAAGGCAACACGAACTCGCTCGAGCTAGAATCGAGTCCGATCCTAAGGCGAATCACATCACTAGAGGTCACCGGTTCGACTCTCATGGACAGTGCCCTCAACCAAAAAAAAAAAAGATGGAGATACATATAAATCTTAACATATCACGAATTTGGTTACGATTATCAGAACAAATAGATTACAACTCTAAATTAAGATTAGAGCAAATTTTTAAAACATATAAAGATAAAAACTAATTAGTAATTAAATAAAACTAATGATGGTTATAGTTTAAACTAAATCATTAATAATTAAATAGAGTTCACATTGATTAAGATTTTCCCGACTGATTTTTTTTAAAGTTATTTAACTTTTATACATGTTATCTTTGATAGGTCATTGTTAAGAAAACAATTTCAGTATTGAGAAGATTTGGTACTCTACATATTACAATATCTTTATCATTCGTTAAGGAAAGACTAATTTGGATAAAAAATAAGAAATATTTATTATCATCTAATTTTTTAAAGATGGATTTTTATTAGCTAAAATGGAAAATATGCATAATCCATATCCAAATTTGATAATTAAAAAATAGATTTGGTGAGTATATTTTATGGATAAAGTTGATACACATGATATTTAACCTGTAAAAAAATCTCAAATAAATATATGACATGGATTAACATGTATGATGTGGATTAATTAAGAAATAAAATTATATGATGTGGAACAACGACATGACGACACGTGTAAAAATCATAGGTGGCGCAATATAATAACGACACATGGAAAAATCCTACGTGGCGCAATATTGTTATCAAGATCAACTCTACTTAGAATTAACACATTGAGTGAAATGTGAGATTTTGTACAAGAAAAAAAGTTAAAATTAACATAATGTGTACCCAAAAATAAATTCTCTAATAAAGAAGACAAACAAAATTAAGAAAGTTCTACAAAGATATAAAAGCACATAAAAAATAAATAAAAATATATGCCATTGAGAAGAATGAATATTGGTAGCTACTTTTGGAAAATAAAAATAAAAATCAATATCCAATTCAATATAAATAAAGTAATTTAGTTTTTAACTATCTTAACAATATCTTCTTTTGTGGTAAATACAAAAACACATATATATATAAATATTCTTTTAATTAATTTTAAATTTGGAATTAGTTAGTAGATTTGGTAATTTGTTACAAAAAAGATATTTCTACTGATTTAATTAACTAATAATTAAAAAATCATGAGTAATAATTTGATATGTGGATAATGAAGTTGGAAAAAAATGTCATTTTAAATATGAATTGGAAAATTTAATTAATTTGTAATTATTTTTGGAGCAAGGAGATAATTCCATGTGTCAAAATTGTACATGAATTAATATACAAATGTCATGCAATTTAATCCTACGGGGTACAATGCAGACACTTCTATCTTTAGTGCTTTTAAATCTATCTATATCTATATATATAAATATAAAATAAATTATCGATATGGGATGGAAAGAAAGCCAACCTTCCATCATCAATTGATTCCCTGGATAGCCTTTTTGAAAATCTCTTGGTAAGATTAACCTTATAAATTATAAAAGACATATAAGTGGAGCTTAATATTTGAACATATACAACTTCAATATATAACTATACATTTATTAGGGTTAACACGTTGTACAACCCTAATCAAAATAATAATATTATTATTTAATTAAATTACATATTAGACATTGTCAACGTGTATTGCGTAATGCATATAAAATGAACTAGTTTTCTTGAACAAACAAACACGTATATTTAGAAAATTTTACATCCATGTATTCAGGTCTGGTCTTGGGCAAGTGCAAAGTGTGCACCTGTATAGGGCCTTTGGTATAACTAGGGCCTTAGATCCAAGTATAATTAGGGCCTTAGATCCAAAAATGAATTCAAATAATCTCAAGTATCAACTTTCAATCAAAAATAATTTTAAATTTGAAAATCATCACAAATGGTACAAGCTATCACAAAATTAACTAAAAACGATCTAGAAGCCTATTTCGACACGTTTCTCGGTGGAATCGATGATGTGGGGATCCAAAATCGGACATAACAACTTAATATTTTACACGTGATTGATATATTTTTATCTTAATATCACTGATTCCACAAGAAAGCTTCTCGGAAAATGATTCAAAATCGTTTTTGGTTAATATTGTGATATTTAGGTCCTCATTTTTCACTTATAATGTTTATTTTGTACGATGAATTGGGTTAATAAACTAATGAGGGAGTTATTAAACTAGTTAATCTACAAGGAAAAAAATTAACAAACTCGTCTTTTTTCCAACTATATCCTTTTTTTTTAATTTACCTGATGACGTCATCACTCTCTACCACCACCGATCGTTGACCGCCGTTGATTGGTCATTGAGCAGAGTTGACCGATCATTGACTGGCCATCACCCATCTTGTCGTCACTGAACTTGTCATCACTCAATTTATCGTCAAATCTTATCATCACTCATCTAGACATCGTTCAAATTATCGATAATCTTGTCATCACTCATCTTCCAACTTGTCATGAATTAATTATCTTCAAAACATGTCATCACTCAATCTATTGTTACCTTAAATTTGCATTTAACCTTGTGATTACCTATCATATCATCAATTAAACCATCTTCATACTCTATCATCGCATATTGTGTCATCACTCAACATCAGGTAAATCTTATCATTAGTTAAATTATCGTCTAATTTAATCAATACCACCCAAACCAATATCACTCAAATCGTCTTCAAACTTGTCATCACATATACAACTTGTGACCACGTACAAAAAACTTATCGTCACGTACAAAACTTGTCATCACCCTAACTTGTCATCACGCGTATACAACTTGTCATTAGAACTTATTTGTATGCCTATGTGGGATTTGAACCCACATTATTGTGCGTTAAGTACGTTGCTCTACCGTTTGAGCTAATAGGTCATAATTATAAGTGATATATAGACAAATTTAAGAATGCAAATAAAACCTATCATCGCATTTAAAACTTGTCATCACCCAAAACCGTAAAACCAACTTGTCATCGCCCAAACCCGTAAAACTAACTTGTCATCACCCAAACCCGTAAAAACAACTTGCCATCACCCAAACACGTAAAACGAACTTGTCCTCACCCAAACCCGTAGAACAAACTTGTCATCACCCAAACCCGTAAAACAAATTCGTCATCACCTAAACCCGTACAACCAATTTGTTATCACCTAAACCCGTAAAACGAACTTGTCATCACCAAAACCCGTAAAACCAACTTGTCATTGTAATACTCGGTTCTAATTAGTCTCGTATCGGTTCCGTTTCGATTCGTTTCGTGACCCTCAATCTACTTTGATAATAAAATAAGATTATTTGGAGGTGAGCTAGCTAGCTAAATTGATTGGGTGGAGGTGGTTGCCGAACAAACAGGGTGAAACTACCCAATCTAAGCAAAATCTATCCAACCATTAATTTTCTTTAAACTAAATTAATTTTTGGGCTAAGTAAATCAATCTGGATCAAACCTAATTTTATATCCGGATGGCCGAACCCTTTATTTACTTTTGCCGTCGTTCCTGTTGGATCGTTAATTAGTATGAAGAGGGACGTCCTTTACTTGGGTAAAGGCGTCCTTGAGTAAGGCGTCCTTACTAAGTATAAGGGCGTCCTTGTGGTGCAGCGGAAATAACAAACTAAACAGATGAAAATAACAAGTAAGGAACACGTCGATTTATAGAGGAACCACTCAAGACAAAGTAGTCCTTGAGTGTAAACCTCTACCTCCTTGGAGGATTTTCGAATAGACTTTTCCTTTCTTATTAAGCGTCTTTACAGTTGTACTGGCGAGTCTTTACAGTTCTCTGGCACTTAGTGTCCGTCCTAAGTCCACTAGTAAAGGACTCCTCTAAGCCTACAACTTAACCGAGCTTAATGTGCTAAAGGACTCTATTCCCACGTCCTACATTACGTCGTAGGACTTCTCTCTTTTTTCTTTTGGTGTTCTGGTTTACAAACAGTTTGTGATTTTGGTTACAATTCTCACTCGATCAAACACTAAGTCTAGAACAGTTCTTGAGAGTTCTTGGCTTGTTCTTCGTGTTCTTGATCGAGGTCGCTTTCACTCTGATTCTCTGAAAGCGTTGGCGTCACAATAAATGCCTTGGGGATCTTTATAGGACTTAAGGAAGGGCGTCATTTCTCTTGGACGATCATGCCCTTCGTGGACGTGGCTACAGAATCTTCCTCCACGTGTTATGGCGGTGATGAGGGAAGCTTCCTGTATCCAGCTGTGATGGACTCCGCTACAGGATCTGCCTCCACGTGGTGATGGACTTCGCTACAAGATCAGTCTCCACGTGTCCCGGATGATCAAATGTTGTCAAGTGATGTCATCCTGTCGGCTGATGAGTAAGGACGCTTTGAGAGTTGAAGCTCGCGTTCCTACTTGCTTAGGACTGCGTCCTTGCTCAAGTAGTCACTTCGCTCGTCCTTCCTTCCTGGTAGCTAGCGTCCCTTAACCTCAGGGACGTCCACACACTTGTTGTCCTTTTTGTCACAGGAGTTCCTGAACACTTGGACAAATTTATTAGAATCAAAGTGAGTTTGTCATATCAAAACTAAGGGACGGTTGTGTGGGCACACTATCAAGTACAGGGGCGTCCTTGATAGCATCCCAACAATTTCCCCCTTTTTGATGATGACAAACTCTTGGGCAAAATAGTTTTGACATTGGAACATAGCATGCATGAAAACTTAGGAGCGTCCTCTAACACTTAGAAGAATTTTTGTAAGCACAAGTTTTCAGCCTTTGATTCTCTAGCTTTTGGATTTTGGGGAAAGAGTGTCGTCCTAGAATACTATCTAAGCGTCCTCTTATTTATTCTAGCATGGCATTCCTTAGACCTTTCACTAATAGTTCTCCCTTAACACTTGCTTATTCTAGATAACTATTATATAGCGCATCTCTGCAAAACTACACTTCCCCCTTTTGGCATCATCGAAAAGGATAACAAGTGAATAAGGACGGTAGCATAAAAACACAACTAAAAGCAGTGGAACGCTTAAACAATCAATATGCATGCAAAGCATTGGAACTTGCCATTCAAACGAAATAAGAGTAATGTTATTACAGACCAAACGATCACAAAAGATCAAGTGTTTAACACAAAAGAAGCAAAGGCAATAATTGATGAGGGATTAAAGGGGTGGGACGGCAATCACTGAGAACGTCTGCTTGACTCTTGATAGAATTGAAGGAGCTTCTCGTGGAGTTCAGCAGACTCTTTAAGCGTTTGAATTAGGACGCACTGGTTGTGGAGAATGGCTGCCATAAGTTCTTGCGGAGGGTACAGCTCTGGGTTCTCCGGAGGAGGAATGGGAGCAGGAGCAGCACTTGAAGAAGGAGCGTACACATGAGGCAAGGTTGGAGGAGGGGAGTTTTCATTGAGCATTTAGTCAAGGACGTCATAGTTGATAGCGTCCTCCTGACCATGAGCTGACGTTTGACCCTCAGAAGCAATTCTTTCCTGCTCGGCTTCTTGAGCAAGCGGTTCTTGTTCAGCTTTCTTCTTTGCTTCTGCTTCCTCAGCCTCTAACTGCTTTCTAGTAGACGGCAGTTCCTCTGAATTCCTGATCTTAATCAGTCCTCGCTTCTTGTCCCAGTTAAGTCCCAACATCTCCTGAGGAGCGGACTCATCATAAGCGTCCTGGAGAGAGAAGGATCTGCTTCACAAGCCCAGGGAACGGCAAGGCATGCCTCTTCCTCCCACACTTAGCCATATGTTGCATTACTATTCTTGCTAAGTTGATGGGACGGCGGGAGAGGAAGGCGTCCAGCAGGATGCAATCGTGAGTCTGAACGACACTTTTCTTTTCTTGCCTTGGAATAATTGCGCGGCAGATAAAGTAATGCGCGATCGCCCCAACTTTTGAAAGGACGTGCGCAACCCTGTCAGTCCCATAGGGTCTCTTGCCTTAAAATATTATTTCAAACAGTTCAGCCTCCTTGTCATCGTCCATGTCAAAGCCATTTTCAGGTAAGGAACTTAGAGCATCAGACGTTTGCTTCTTAATGCTTAGTCCCATGAAGGAGCGGACCTGGCGTTCAGTAATAGAGGCGGGCTCATCATCAATTTTGAATTGGAGAGCACCCTCTTTGGACTTGAATCGCAGACGCTTGAAGAACGCACGGATTTGATCGTTGTGGATTTCAGCTGGCTGGAGTCCCAAGGCTGTCCATCCCTGGAAGCGCAACAACTCAAGGAACTCATTTACGTCCTTGTTGTTGAACGTGGCGAGCCAGTCCTCTGTGTAAAGCAGGGGACCCAGAATGTTAATTGGCTCCTCGTCGTCCTTCTTCTTCTTTCCTTTGCGCTTGGGGGACTCATCCTCAACATCATCATCGGACTCAGATTCACCGTCCTCGGATTCATTCTCAGCATTGTCCCTGGCACCAACGTCCTCTGTGCCCTGTTCTTTCTCAGCATTCTCAAAACCAGCCTGAGACTTTTCAGCGGACGGCTCTCCTGCGTCCTGAGGATCTGATTGTTTTTCTGTTGGAGGATCAGCCTCCACAAGGAGCGATTGATCTTTGGAAGGGGAGGGTTGATTTTGTGAGATAGGATGGGGGTGATGTCTCTCATTTTGGTGGTGTTTTAGTAGTTAATTTCTCTTGTAAATATGTGTCTTTTGTTCCTTTCTTTGTTAGTTTTGTCTCTTTCTAGCATAGTTCCCGATTTTCTATGAGATTCGGAGACTATGTGAATTTGTTGTGCTTTGTAGGTAAATTGGCGCGTTTGAGGACGTTTTGAAGGAGTTTCTAAAGAGAGGCAAAGCTCGGGAGCAAAGGAACGGAAGAGCCATGCAAGGAACGAAGAGGAACTCAAGGAAAGCCAAGGAAGAGAAGAGGATCGAGGCCTCGGATCGATGTACCAAGAAGTCGGGCCCGAGTTAGCGCATTGGAGGTGATGTCTCTCGTTTTGGTGGTGTTTTAGTAGTTGATTTCCTTTGTAAATATGTGTTTTTCATTCCTTTCTTTGTTAGTTTTGTTCCCTTCTTAGCCTAGTTCCCGGTTTTCTTAAAGAGTCGGAAACTATGTGAGTTTGCTTTGATTTGTAGGTAAAATGGCAAGAATGAGGATGTTTTGAAGGAGCTAATCAAGGAGCCAAGTCAAGGAATGCAAGAGCCAAGCTAAGAATGAAGTGGCACCAAAGGAAACCCAAGAAGAAGACAAGGATCGAGGCCAAGGACCGAGATACACCAAGTCGGGCCCGAGATCGAGCACCCAGTGAACCGGACCGACGTTCTCCAACGTCGGGCCCGAGGTAATCCCGTGTCGGTCCAAGTCGGCATTGGATTGGATTGTTCCCCAAGGCATATTTTTAGCAACTTTCCACATTTGCCCCATTCTAAATTGGGATTCCTTGGTCCCCAATCCATGAGAGGCTATAAGTAGAGGTGATTAGAGAGAATTAAAAGGGTAAAAAAAAAGTAAAGGGGGGATAGACCACAACCAAATTCATTCTCTAAAGGCTCAAGAGAAGACTTGGAGGGCAAGGAGAGAAGGGAGAAGGAAGAGAAGGAGAGATCGGTGGAGAAGAGAGGAGAAATTGTGAGTTTTGAACTTTGTTTTGCTTTGATCTAGTAGAATTGAGACTTGGATTTTGTAGACACTTTGGATTTGAATGCAATTGGAGTTTGATTTGATGTTGATGATTGAGATTTGCTTGATTTCCATTTTGTTTGTGCTTTTCTCTTACCATATGGAGTAGATTCCATAGTCTTGGGCTATGGGGGAATCCCCTAGCTAGATTTGGGTGTGAAACCCCAATTCCATAGCCTTGAGTGCTTGATTTGTGAATCCTCTCTACATTGAGCTTCAATCTCTTGTGAAAGCAAGGGATCTAGGGCTTGTGTTTGGTAAGAGTAAGTGAGAGCATCTCGATCCATCACAAGTCTCTAGCATCGAAGGTGAAGCGAAAGCTCCCTTGGGTCGAGGTGTAGATTGGAGGGATTCGGGGCGAACAACCTCGGTCTCACTAGAATCAAACACTTATTGGTTGAATTGAGGAAGAATATCCAAGTCTAGTTGGGGGAGGAACCCAAAAACCCAAGACCGATCTACTTTTTGAACCAGACCGAGTTACCCAGAACATCGGGCCCGACTTGCACCACGTCGGTCCCGACCAACTCGACCTCGATCCAACCTCGGACCGAAGTGACTTTGTGTCGGTCCGAGGAGATCTCTTTAGTTTTCCTTCATTTTATCTTTATTTTCTCCTCTTTATAGTCTTTTTGGGTATTCTCGACGCACGAACTCCCGTGTGTTCGACACCCTACCTCTTTACTACAATTTGAGGTTCGGTTTTATAAATTTAAATTGTGAGACCCTCCGATCCCGGACCGATCAGAAGGCAGGGACCGAGGTCCACCATGTCGGGCCCGATGTCCATGTGTATCGGTCCAAGTCGGCTAAATAAGGATTGGGCTCCAAGTCACATTATTGTGATCTTCCACTTTTGCCCTTCTTCTATTTTTGGCAATCCTTGGGCCCTAATTAAAAAGGAGAAGACAATTAGAGAGAGGAGAGCTTGTAAGCAGGCTAATCCACATCTAATCACTCTCAAAGGCTCAAGGAAGACTTGGAGAGCTTGGAAGGAGGCTAATCCACATCTAATCACTCTCAAAGGCTCAAGGAAGACTTGGAGAGCAAGGAGGAGGAAGGAAGAGGAGAAGAAGAGAGAAATCGGTGGAGCTTAGGGAGGATTAGTGAGTTTTGAACTTATTTTGCTTTTGTTTAGTGGATTTGAGACTTGGATCTTGTGAACCCCTTTTGATTTGAATGCAATTGAGCTTTGATTTGAGTTGGATGATTGAGATTTGCTTGTTTTGTCTATTGGTTGCTTTTTACTCTTACTTCATGGAGTAGATTCCATAGTCTTGGGCTATGGGGGAAACCCCTAGCTAGGATTGGGTGTGAACCCCCAATTCCATAGCCTTGAGTGCTTGATCTAGGAATCCTCTCTACATTGAGCTTCAGTTCTCTTGTGGGAACAAGGGATCAAGGGCTTGTGATTGGTAAGAGTAAGCGGGAGCGATCTCGAGCCCATCACTTGACCTTGCATCGAAGGGGAGGTGGAAACCCCCCATGGTCGATGTGTAGAGTGGAGGGATCGAAGGCGAACGACCTCGATCTCATAAGGATCAACACTTATTGGTTGAATTGGGGTGGAATGACCCAAGTCTAGTTAGGGAAGGAACCAAAAAACCCAAGACCGATCTACCATTTTTGCAAGACCGAGTTCCCCAGTACCTCGGGCCTGACGTTCTCAGTGTCGGTCCCGTGTTAGCTCTCGTCGATCCTCCTCGGACCGAGGTGACCAAGGTCAGTCCCGAGGAGTTCTCTTTGATTTTCCTTGTTTTTGCCTTTCTTTTCCTCTTTTTAGTCTTTTTGGTACACTCAACGCACGAACTCCCGTGTGTTCGACACCCTACCTTTATACTACATTAGGGGTTCGGTTATAAATTTAATTTTTGACCCTCATATCCAGAACCCGTCAGGGGGTTGAGGAATGGAAGGTTTTGCTCATAGGGGGGGGGGACTTCAGCATTGTCCAGCTCAAGCTGCTCGTCAGTACTCAGCTCAGCGTCCCTCTTTTAAGCAACCTGGTGCTCACCAGCGTCCTCATAAACTTGTACATTTTCAGCAGCTGCTACCTCTCTTGCCGGAGCATTCTCGACTCCTTCTGCCTCATCATTGGAGTCCCCAATAATATCTACGTATGGGGAGGACTCAGCGGCAGGCGTCCCTTGCTTATTGCTCTCAGATGAGATGGAAGAGGAGGAACGGGAGGAGGAGATGTGCTCTGGCTCAGCTGTTTCAGACACAAGAACCCTAGGAGCTTCGCCTGATTTCCTTCTTCTGAAGGTGTGTTCAAGAGCGGGGCGTTCAGCGTCCTCATGCGCAGATTCAGATGAAGGACGGCGCGACCTGGGGGTTTCAGGGTCTTTGGGTGGTGATATGTGAGCTGGGGCAGATGGAAATTGTGCAAAGTTAAGGGGAGATGGGCAAAAGGCAATGAGGGCCCGGTCTTTTGGATCTTTGGGAGAGGGAGGAGGAGTGGGAAGTTGTTCAATTCTTATGGACGGTTGGGGACAGTGTTCTAAAAAATGCTAGGCGGAAGCTGGGCGGTTGGATGGGGCCTAGCGCCTAGGCGGCTAGACGGGGGCCTAGGCGGAGCCTAGGCGGATTTGTAAGTTATTGGAAATATAAGATTAATATTCTTATTTGGTGAGAATATAGATAAATGAACAATCTCATCTTAATATATATGTATAAATTGGCACCTAGAGCCCCGTCTAGCCTCAACTTAGACCCGCCCAGCCCGCCTACGAGGTTGTCTAAGCTGCCTAGGGGCCCGCCTAGACCACCTACCCAACTAGCCTAGCCGTCTAGGGGCCTGCCTAGACCGCCTAACTAACTAGCCCAACCGCCTAGGGCTCGCCTAGACCGCCTAACCAACTAGCCCAGCTACCTAGGCTCTCGCCTAGACCGCCTAGGCGCCTGTTTAGACCGCCTAGGTGCTCGCTTAGCCCACTTAGCCGCCCAGCCAACCGCCTAGGACCTAGTAGGGACGGTGGGGCACCGCCTAGCGCCTAGGCGGGCGCCTAGACCGATTTTTAGAACACTGGTTGGGGAGGAGGAGGGGCAAGCTGTGATCTTTTTGGAGGGTTGGACGGGCCTTTTGTGGTGCTAGGCCTGTTTGAAGAAGGGGCGGTGGATGACTTAGCCTTTTTGAGAGGCCGTTTGTCATGTTTCTTTTTGGAGCATCCCTCTGTCAGGTTTTGTGGAAACTTGTCCACAATTTGGGTTGCTTTTGAGGAGGAGGGGGGATTTGATGATTTTGAGAGGGGGGACGGAGGGGGAGCAGGTCGTTTGGCGGGTAAAAGCTTCTTAGGAGAATTTTGAGGGGGTAGGGGAGAAGGACTTGGCAACCGGTTCCCTAGCATGCGGAACGCGGGAGAGTTTGAGGGGTACATGGGAGAGTCCGGGAGGACGGCATTGTGAAGGTCAGGTACGAGGTCAAGTAGGGTTGGGAGATGGTTGGCCTCGTAGATAGAGATAAAGAGCACGTCCTTCATGTCACCAGGTTGATCTTGGTATTTGTTATTGTGAAGGGAGGGAAGGACGAACCTATTAAGGAACTTCTCATAGTTGTACCTCTTCTGAGCGTCGTTCCTGACGTCCTCCTTGTTCATTCTTTCCCTGATCAGCTTGCAGAGTGTCTTGGGCTTCTTGTTAATGAAGTCCACTAGTGATTCATCCAGTTGGATTTGTCTGGGCTTCTCAATTGTGTGGGACTTCACAAGTCTCCGCTTCTTCCCGCCGGTAGAAGCTCCGGCCACGTCCCTCAGTAGTTGAGACATTTTCTGATTGCTTTTAGAGAGAAACTCGTCGGAATCTTAGAGAGAGGGCAGAGCAAATTTGAGAGTAGGGAAGTTGGTGAGAGCAGTAAATGAATGATGGAGACAGGAGAGAGCTTATATAGAGGAAGCGGTGGCACACTGGTAAATAGTACGTTGAATCCCTGTGCAACACGTGTCAAAACATCCCCCTTAAGATTTGGGCGGTTACAGCTGTCTTCCACAAACGAAGTTCAAACGTTCAAAATTCAAATCTCATGACTCTTCAACTTCCTCAACAATCTGAGCAAAATCAACAACTGGCGTCCCATACAGAATCAACTGGCGTCCTCTCTGAATTAACACAATTTACCTCTTTAGCAAACCAAGGACCTGAGCAAACGTCCTTGTGATCACCTTTCGAACCATTTGAGAACCAAGCAAGTACGTCCCGTAAAGAAACAATATGAAGCTCATAGGACGCTTTTGCAAAGTTCTCGGCTAGGGTAAGCTTAGAGTTCCCATCATTTCGGCTTATGGTGTGGGTTGGGTGATCAGGGATACTCTTTTCAAGACAAATGGAGAAATTGAATGGCGTTCCAAAGTAGCAAACACATGAAGTTTTAGACTAGCGTCCTTGCAAATATGAACTCAATGCATGATAGTCCTTAAACACTTAGAATCTACTAAACATAGCCAATCATTGAAGGAATAGTAGAACGGGACTTGCTACTTAAAAGTTATCATCCCCAAGAGCACCTTGAGATGCTCAAAGGGACGTCTATTAAGCGCCTTAGTGAAAATATCAGCTACTTGGTCCTCAGTCCTCACATGCCCCATACTAATAAGTCCTAGTTTAACATTATCACGCAAGAAATGATGCCTTATATGGATATGCTTTGTTCATGAATGAAAAACATGATTCTTAGCAATTTCAATAGCACTTGTATTATCACAAAGAATGGGAATAGTTTCAAGAGTGATACCGCAGTCCTCAAGTTGATATTTGATCCAGATAACCTGTGAACAACACGAGGCAGCAGCAACGTACTCCGCTTCCGCAGTTGAAAGCTCCACAGAGTTCTGTTTCTTAGATCCCCATGAGATTAAGCATGAACCAAGGAACTGTGCCATTCCCGAAGTGCTTTTTCTATCGATCACATGACCAACATAATCAGCGTCCGAGTAGCCAACAAGCTTGAGGGATGACTTCCTTGGGTACCTAAGACAGAGATCGTCGCGTCCCTTGAGATATCTGAAGATCCTCTTGACTTCTTGCATGTGGGACTCCTTTGGATTCGCTTGGAAGCACGCACACAAGCAAACGACAAACATGATGTTGGGACGGCTTGCGGTCAAATAGAGTAAAGAGCCAATCATTCCTCTGTAAAGCTTTTGATCAACGTCCTTCCCTTGTTCATCAGCGTAAAGACGCGAGTTGGGAGAACATGGAGTAGCAACAGGTTTGGATGTGTTCATGCCGTACTTCTCGAGCATCTCGCGAACGTACTTCTGTTGATGAATGCACGTCTCATCCTTGAGTTGGTTGATTTGAAGCCCCAGGAAGAAGTTAAGTTCTCCTATGAGCGACATCTCAAACTCGCTACTCATCAAAGCTTTGATTTCATCTACAAGTATGAAGTTAGTACTACCAAAGACTATGTCATCCACATAGACTTGGGCAATCAGAATATCCTTGTGAACTTTCTTAATGAACAAAGTTTTATCAATTGAACCTCTTGTGTAACCATTTGACAAAAGAAAGGATGCAAACCTGTCGTACCATGCACGAGGGGCTTGTTTGAGTCCATAAAGCGCTTTGTCGAGGTAGTACACATGATCTGGGTGGTCGGCGTCCTCGAAGCCAGGGGGCTGAGCGACATACACTTCCTCCTTCAGTTTCCCGTTAAGGAAGGCTGTCTTGACGTCCATTTGAAATAACTTGAATCCCTTGTGCGCGACAAATGCAATAAGGAGACGGACGACCTCAATTCTAGCAACAGGAGCAAAGGTCTCATCATAATCAATGCCTTCCTCTTGCTTGAACCCTTGAGCCACCAACCTTGCCTTGTTCCTTGACACACGTCCACTTTCATCAAGCTTATTTCGAAACACCCAGCGTATCCCTATGATGTTTTTGCCTTTGGGACGACGGACGAGAGTCCACACTTGGACACAAAGGCGTTGAATGCACAAAAAGTCAAATTTGCACTTTGGGACTTGCTTGCAGCTCACCTGGTTTGAACTCCCTTTGAAATATCTGAGACAATCTGAGTACTTGGGTGATCCTTTGAGAAGCGGGAGAAGAGTTGGGCAAATCTTGGATCAACATCACCATCAGAATCATCATCATCTTCATCTTGAGCATCGTCCTCAGCGTGTTCCCTCTCAGAGAGAGTGTCCACACCATGGCGTTGCTCATCTTGTTGACTTGATTCGGCCACATCTTGTTGAACTAGAGATTCACTACGAGAAGGAACTCCTTGATCAATACTAGGAGCGTCCACTGAGTCTTCTTCTGGATTTGCGTTTCCGTCCTTAGGAACATAGTATTTTCCTGAGGACCAAGCATCAACTTCGTCTTTAGAGTCGTCCTGCTGTTATGAGGAAGAGCGTTCTTTCTTACCTCGTTTTTCTTTGTGAGAGGAACTCTCTTTGAACACAACATGAATACTCTCCTCAAGCTTAAGAGTCCTTTTGTTGAAAACTCTATAGGCTTTGCTTGTGAGGGAGTACCCAAGGAATACGGCCTCATCACTCCTTGCGTCAAACTTTCCAAGTTTCTCTTTGTCGTTGTTGTGGACGAAGCACTTGCATCCAAACACTCTAAGATAATCAATGCGAGGCTTCCTTCCATTCAACAACTCATAGGACGTCTTTTTCAACAAAGGATGAATCATGGCGCGATTGATGATGTAGCATGCAGTAGCAATAGCTTCAGCCCAAAAATACTTGGGGACGCTATTGGCTAATAACATAGGTCTTGCCATATCCTCCAGCGTCTTGTTCTTTCTTTCCACAACACCATTTTGTTGAGGAGTCCTTGGAGCTGAGAAGTTGTGGGAGACGCCGTGTTGATCACAGAAGGCCAGGAACTTTGAGTTTTGGAACTCCGTCCCATGGTCTGATCGTATGGATTTCAAGTTCGTCCCAAGAGCAACTTCCACTTGTTTGGTGAAGATTTTGAAGGCGTTGAAACAATCTGCTTTGGACACCAAGAAAAGTACCCAAGTGAAACGAGAAAAATCATCTACAAGAACGTAAATGTACCTCTTTCCACCATAGCTCATCGTCCTCATTGGTCCACAAAGATCCATATGAAGAAGTTCCAAGGGCTTCTTCGTACTCACTTCCTTTTTGGACTTGAAGGACGTTCTTGTTTGCTTCCCTTTTATACAAGCTTCACATTGTTCTACTTTCTTAGGATCGATTCGGGGAAGTCCTTTCACAAGATTTCTTTGATGTAGCTTGAGGATTGTGCTTAGTCAAGCATGGCCAAGACGGCGATGCCAGAGGTCAGCGTCCTCTTTCGAAACAGATAGACACAACTCAGTAGCAGGCTTGAACTCTTGATTGAATATGTAGACATTGTTTTGGCGTACTCCTTTGAGAACAACTTTGTTTGTTTTCTTGTTGATGACAAGGCATTCCTTTGAGTCAAATGTGACTAAGTTCTCGCCTTGATCACAAATTTGAGAGACACTAAGGAGATTGAAGCCGAGTCCCTCAACAAGACTAACATTTGATGCTTTGATGGACGAATTAAGAATTGCAGTTCCCGTCCCTTTGATCTTTCCTTTGCCCTTGTTGCCAAACGAGACAGTTCCTCCCGTGGCACTATTTTGGATAGAAGTGAGATGGATCTGGCTTCCTGTCATATGGTTTGAGGCGCCACTATCAATGATCCACGAGCGTCCTCTCACTTCCACCTGTCAAAACAAAGTTAGTTTTTGGCGACCCAGGCAAGGTGTTCCTTACCTGGTTCGTTATAGTAAAAGAACTCTGGTTCTGGCATGTAATCATTTATGTTAACAGCATTGGACGTAGCATGCTTTCGAAATGAACTCCTGGAACGTCTAGAATGCCTAGCTTTTGCCTTAGGAACGGACTCATCATTTTCAGTGTTAGTCCTAACATCTTTGTTCTTTTCAATGTCCTCTTTCAACTTAAAGCATTCAAACTTGTAATGACCACCTTGTCCACAGTACCAGCACGTCCTATAGTAATCACCAAGGTAATATTTCTTGTTAGGACGCTGGATTCTATTCTCTTCCATCTTTTGTGGATTATAAACCTTTGAACCTTCCCCCTTTGCAATTTTCTTATAACTTTTGTGGCTTGTAGAGTTGGTATAGTAGTCCTTATGTCCTTTTTCTTCACTTTCTAGAACTCTAATACGCTCAAGAAGGTTCTTAGTTTTCTCCCTTTCAAGTTCTAGCTCAAAGGTTTTGCTAGCTTCAAAGTCACTAGGTAAAGAGTTCTTAGAGTCTAACTCATATCCTAGTCCTCTTTTAGCGGGGACAAAAACTATAGGTTTGACTTCTTCAGTGATGGGACTCTTTCCTAACACTTTAACTTCTTCCCTAAGCTTGGCGTTCTCAAGTTTGAGACACATAAATTCAGTTTTTAAGGACTTTGTTTCTTCAACTGAGGACTCTAGTTGAAAGGTCATGGTACTACAGTTCTCACATTCAACCACAATGTTTTCAGCCTCAAGTTCATCAAGCCTTTGTTTTGTTTCATAGCTTTCTTGCATGATTTGAGTAATAAGTTTAATCAATTTAGGCTTTGAACACTTATCTAAAGAACTTATCATGGAGTCGTGGGTTACCTCTTGTTCAGATACAGGGGCGTCCTTCTGAACAACTGAAGCGTCCTCCATTGCCATGAACGCAACATGATCATCAGGATCCTCATTATCTGAATCATTGTCGTCCCAGGCACTGGTTGATGCAGACTCAAAGGCACTCAACAAGGCCATCTTCTTCAATTCCTTTGAGGAAAGTCCTGAAGTGCATTTCTTGGCGAAGTGTCCTTTCTTGTTGCATTTGAAACAAGTAAGTTCCTTCATCTGAGCTTCAGTGTACTTGGGACTCTCCTTCTTGTAAGGCATTTTTTGCTTTGAGTGAGCTTTGTTCCTTTTAGCCCAGGAGCGGAGAGCACTGTGCAAGAGAGCAAGTTCTTCATCTTCATCAAGTTGTTCCTTTGACTTGCTTGGGTTTTCTTTCATGGTTTGAAGACGCAAGTTCTCACGGTGTTCTTTGGTTTTAGCTTCCATCATCAAAGCCAGTTCTCGTTGCCGGCGAAGGTGCTCAGCGTACTCTGGCGTTGTTGAAGCCAAAGCGAGATCTGTTTGAGGATTCCGTCCCAGCTCAGCCATATCAGCGTTCCTCCTTGCTTCATACTACCTCAGCTTCCCATAGATTTCTTCCATCTCAAGAGTCTTGTTGGCCTGGTTCTCCTTGAAGGTAGTCTTGTCAAAGTTCCATACTCTTGTCAATCCATCGATCAAAACTTGGACTTTGTTCATCATTGAGACTTCAACATTTGGGATACCCAAAATTTTCAATTTGGTGACAAGGGCTTCAAAGCGGAAGGAGTAGTCCTTAACCATTTCGTTTGGCAACATTCGGAACGTATAGAAGTCTCTCTTTACTTCGAGCTGAACGTCCTCTTTCATCTCAGCAGTTCCAACGTGGTACTTCTCGAGAGCTTCCCACTGTTGTTTAGCTGTGGGTGATCGGTCCAGGATCGGAGGGTCTCACAATTTTAAATTTATAAAACCGAACCTCACTTGTAGTAAAGAGGTAGGGTGTCGAACACACGGGAGTTCGTGCGTCGAGAATACCCGAAAAAAACTAAAAAGAGGAGAAAAATAAAGACAAACGAAGGAAAACAAGCAAGATCTCCTCGGACCGACACAGGGTCACTTCGGTCCGAGGTAGGATCGAGGTCAATTTGCACGGGACCGACGTAGAGCAAGTCGGGCCCGATGTACTAGGGATCTCGGTCTTGAACAATTAGTAGATCGGTCCTGGGTTTTTGGGTTCCTCCCCCAACTAGACTTGAGTAATTCCACCCCAATTCAACCAATAAGTGTTGATCCTTGTGAGATCGAGGTTACCCACCTTCGATCTCTCCACTCTACACTTCGACCCAAGGGAGTTTCCACTCTCCTTCGATGTTAGGTCTAGTAACTGGTGAGAGATGCTCCCGCTTACTCTTACCAACCACAAGCCCTATGTCCCTTGTTCCCACAAGAGAATTGAAGCTTAGTGTAGAGAGGATTCCTAGATCAAGCACTCAAAGGCTATGGAATTGGGGTTTTCTACCCAAATCTAGCTAGGGGGATTCCCCCATAGCCCAAGACTATGGAATCTACTCCATGTGGTAAGAGAAAAGCATAAACAAAATGTAAATCAAGCAAATCTCAATCAACATCATCCAATCAAACTCCAATTGCATTCAAAATCAAAGATGTCTACAAAATCCAAGTTCAAATCTACTTGATCTAAGCAAAACAAAGTACAAAACTCACAAATCTCCCTCTCTAGGCCAACGATCTCCCCTTCTCTTCCTTCTTCCTTCTTCTCCTTGCTCTCAAAGTCTTCCTTGAGCCTTTGAGAGTGAAATTGGGTTTGGTGTGTGTGTGTCCCCCGTCTCCCTCACACTCCACTCTTTGATTTGATCACTAATCACCTCTCTTAACCTTCTTCATGGATTGGGGACCAAAGAATCCCAATTTAGAAAGGGGAAAATGTGGAAAGTTGCTAAAAATATGCCTTGGGGAACAATTCTCACAATCGCCGACTTGGACCGACACGGGTTGACGTCGGGCCCGACGTTGGGAACGTCGGTCCTTGCTCTGGTTGCTCGATCTCGGGCCCGATGTGGTGTACTTCGATCTAGGGCCTCGATCCTTGTCTTCTTCCTTGGTTTCCTTTGGT
The DNA here is from genome assembly GCA_934048045.1 of Polygonum aviculare. NCBI lineage: Eukaryota > Viridiplantae > Streptophyta > Magnoliopsida > Caryophyllales > Polygonaceae > Polygonum > Polygonum aviculare. The sequence continues at coordinate 16,611,485 of OW204024.1, forward strand.
TCCACTTCATTCTTAGCTTGGCTCTTGTACTCCTTGACTTTGCTCCTTCATTAGCTCCTCGAAATGGTCCTCATTCTTGCCATTTTACCTACAAAAATAAACAAACTCGCATAGTTTCCGACTCTTGAAGAAAACCGGGAACTAAGCTAGAAAGGAAACAAAACTAACAAAGAAGAGAATGAAAAACACATATTTACAAGGGAAATCAACTACTAAAACACCTCCAAAATGAGAGACATCAGAATACCCCATACTTAAAATTGCTTGTCCTCAAGCAATAACAATGTAAGCAAGACCGAAGCACAATCTTCAAGTAAAGCCTCATATGAAAAATCAATCAAGCACAAGTGATAGACATGCTAGCAAGATTACATTATCACACATGATCAAGTGTTCAAGGAATAAAGTCTAATGCAACAAAGCCTCACTTTAGGGATATAGAAATGTGTATCACTCATCATGTGTTTAGGTTTAAAAATGAACACTCATACTCAACAATCATGCAAGTAAAGACTTTACTATTGAAGCTAATATCACCAATTCCTCCACCTAGAGATGCCTATTACAATACACACAAAGAATATGAACTTGGCTCAATGGAGATCCTCAAAGAGGTTCCATTCGGCCGGGTTGTAATGGGGCTTTTGGTATTTCTCAAGGTAGGAATCACTTTGGTCTTGTGGTGCTTACAATGGGGATTGAACTTTCTAGTCTCTCACCAACTTCACCAAATCATTCCACTTTCAACTTCACCCACACAAAAGATTTTGATTTTTCTTTTCTCTTTTTTTTTCTCAACTTTCCACCCACTTTTCGCTTAACAATCCACTTCATCTTTGCACTACACTTTTTGTTGGATTTTTCTCACTTTTTCACTAGGATCGACATGCACTATAACTCGGGCCCGATGTGCACTTTAACTCGGTCGGTGCCCTTTTCTCACACTTAAGCACTTTGCTTTCAATCCACTATTTTTTTTTCCAACTTTTCTTTCTTTCTTCACAACAAAGATGCACTACCCACTTGGTTTATAACTCCCTTTTTCGCCCTTCACCAAAGAGAATCTCAACTCTCCAAATATTTTTCCAAAACCTCTCACTAAAGTCCAATCCCATAAGGGTCAAGTCATATAGGCTAGGAATCATATTTTTGAGGAGTTTCAAACAAAGGTCTAAGGCTAAAACGGGGCTACAAACAACGGTTTCTCTTCAAGGTAGGATATGGAACATTTTGTGACTAAGCAAAATAAAGTTCAAATCAATGTGACAAAGCATAGAGCAATTCTCATATTGGTCTTGGAAAATAGATAAACACCTCAATAGCAAGTTTTACTATGCATGCATGAGCTAATTCACACAAGAAAAATGAGGGATATGCAATCATGAACAAGCATCCCTAAAATGGCCAAAAATAATCTCACAAGGTTCACTCTAGCTTAGTTGCATCAAAACTCATCCAAGAACTCATGTCCTCAATAAAAACATGCAAGATATCACATCACATCAAAAGCAACATCCATGTAGAGGCTAAACTATCCAAAAATATGCAAAGGACTTTACATGCTCTCATCATCATTAGCCTTCATATGGACATCTAAGATGGGAATTCCTAATCCAAAACAAAATCTTTTTGTTGTTTTTCAAATCATTTTCGAATTTTTATGGATTTTTTTGCAAAAAAATTTTCAAAAAAAAACAAAAACAGACTTCAAACAAACTCATCCATACATACCATAAAATTCAATCATCATTCTCATACATCTCATGCCACAATCCAAAATGAAGCATCCCTTAAACAAGAAAAAACACAAACAACCTACACATGGAACTAATGAGCTACTAACCCACCCCATACTTAAAATTTTGATGTCCCCATCAAAACTCAAAAGTAAAGAGAAGAGTAGAGAAAACTCACAATTCTTTATTCTTGGATGGCATTGTTGAGGCTTAGTTCGGAGGGTAGCCACGGCGTTGTCTCCTTTGAAGCCGGGCGTGTCGCTCTCGCTCGTACACTTGGTCATTGAAGGGATCTTGGCTTGGCGGTTGTAGTGGTGGCGCGGGAGGTGTCCATTGGTCTTCACGGGATGAGAAATTCCCGGACATCCACTCATTGAAACTAGCTTGCATGGACCACCTTTGATCCTCGGCCGCCCTCAAGTCCTCCACTTCACGTCTCGTGTAGGCGAGGTTGCGGTTCACCTCATCAAATCGCACTTGGAAGTTCTCTTGGTGTTGGAAAAGTTGTTGTTTTTGGAAGTTGAGTTGGTGCGCTTCTTGGAGCATTGATTGTTGTTGAAGTTGGAGATGCGACAATTGGTTCGCCAAGAAATTCATGTCCACCGATTGGTTAGGCTCGGGGAACACCATTCCGGGCCCAAACCATTGGGCATACCCCGCATATCCTCCGTAGCTAGGTGGTGCTTGATGTGCTCCACTTCCCTCACCCCTCTCGAAGTGGCTAGGGACCGGATCGGGCAAGAACACGTCGGACCGACGTTGATGTATATCGGGCCAAGAGAGTTGGGGCGTGGTCGTTGAGCAAATGTTGGTAACCACCTTCTTCTTCTTCTTCTTCACCTCTTGGCGCGTCCACATCCATGTCGTCTCTCCTCACGAACTCATAACGGTTGGGCTCTTCCTCTTCGGTGTCCGGGGAAGTTTGAGGTGTAGTGAAACGGATGTGTTGTGCTCGTCTCCTTACCTCGAGTGTCCCCTCCGGCTCTCCATAAGGATTGACATTCCCCGCCCACACTTGATACCAATTGTAGTAAGAAGTGAGGTCGAAGAGTCGAGGTCCCAAAGGAACTTGTACTTGGCCAAAGTTGGAATGAGGCATAAGACGGTCGATGAAGCCGGGAACAACTTTCTCCTTGATGATATTAGCCTTCTTGAAATATTTCAAGTCCATGAACTCCACGCCATTAGGGGCCGGTGTGTAGGTAGATAAGTCCACCTCAAGACGGTGAGCTAGCCGGGCAATCATACCTCCAAAGTAAATCCAAGAGGAGCTTTGGAAGTCCCTCACCATCTTCACCCATTCCCAAGTGAGGTTCATTGGCTTCTCATGCTCAAACAACATCTCGTAGAGAATCATGGCTTCCTCCTTCATAGGCTTGCTCAATTCGTGCCTTGCAAAGATAGAACAACCCAAGGCTCGGATCATGACTCGCAAGAGTGGGTTGGCTATCTCATTTGTTGTTGCGCCCTTCCTCATCTCACTTCTTCCGGCTACAAACTTCCAAAGGTAGTCCACCTTCTCATTGTCAACATAGGCCTCATCTCTCGGAAATGGGAACCCAAAGTAATGCGCTAAGTTCCGGAGAGAGAGCTCTTGCAACTCGTTGCCCATTTGGAAGGAGATCATGCCTTCACTCTCGGGTCCCTCATATGTGCATTTGAACGTCGCCATGAACTCGGACGTCAAGGCGGGATAGTGAGTGTTGTTCCACCTTAGCAACACATTGAGTCCAATGTTGGCATAACACCGAGTAAGAGCTTCATCCATGTTCATCTTTTGAATGGACTCCCAATCTAACCACCGGGTGTGGTGAGATAGTCCCATAAGACGCTCATATTCTCTAGAATCATCCTCATCCTCAATACGCACATCATCCATCCTTTGGACTCTCTTGGACGACTTCTTGGATTTCTTGGTGGCTTTCTCCATCCTTGAAGAAGATGCTCGGGTAGACATGATACCTACACCCAATCAAAACCAAGAAACTACAAGGTAAAATCTATACAACCCAATAAAAACACAAGCTTCCATTACAAACAACTCATCATGCAAAGAGATAACCCCATACTTGAACTTAACACACTCAACCCACAAAATTCAATCATGCATGAACTAAGATTCTCATATCAATGGTTAAGCCTTAAATCATATCATGAATAGCATGCTATAACCAACATTCAAGAGCAAGAAATCTTAAATCACACAAAAGAAGCTCGAAATACAGCGGACCGATATGCAAATGACAACGGGCCCGAGGTTGGGAACCTCGGTCCGAGTTGCTGGGCCGACTTCGAACATCGGTCCCGAGGTACTGGGTACCTCGGACCGAGTCCTTTCCGACTTTTCTCCCTAGATCTATCCACAAATCACATAATCATGCCCCTAAAATCCAAATTCTACCATCAATCAACATCAATCGAAGTTCTAAGTGGGATTTAGCAATGATTAAGCACAAATTTCACAATGCATGCAAATCACCATGGATGCTCAAAGTTCAAGCTCACTCAATCATGGCATATCTCAAATCTAGCAATGAAAGCATGAATTCCATAGAGAATCAAGTAGAGATTGAGATTTACATACCAAATATGAAGAAAACAAGAACTTCTAGCAAGCAACTTTTAGAACTCAAATTTTCCTCTTCTAGATCTAGAAGAAGAATGTAGATCTATGGGTTTTGGGTGGGATTTTTGCTTTTGGTTCAATGTTTGGGTATGCTAGGGTATGGATCGAGATCTTGTGGTGAGGTTGCTTGAGGATCGAGTTTGGTGGAGAGATGGGATCGATTTTGGGTTTGAGAGAGAATTGGGTATTTTGGGAAAGTAGTTATGGGGATGGTGATGTTAGGTAAGGGAAAAGGCTCTTAAATGGGGAAGAAGACAAAGGTGGGTCAAGAGGGTATAGTAGGAATTTCCACAAAGTCAAGGTCCAACATGGGTCGGCTAAACTGGACCGACGTCGGGCACCTCGGGCCCGAGGTACTAGGTACCTCGGTCCTACCCGATTTTGGCTCCTAAAAATTCCACACCTTAGTTACTCCTATCCACAAGTGTTTGCATCATTTCCACAAATACCACACATGCTAATGAAGCTCACACAACACACATTTCCACAAAATACAAGCTAGAGAAGAGATTAGGACTAATCTAAGCTAAGGCAAAAAGAAACAAGATAGAAACTACGAAAATGAATCTACCAAACTCGGGTTGCCTCCCGAGGAGCGCTTCTTTAACGTCATTAGCTTGACGTCTAACCTCTACCCTTCAAGGAGGGTGAAAAACGGTGAATTGGTCCTCCTTGCCATGCACATCTTCACAATCCTCATAGCCAAAGTGCCACCATTTGTGTTTGATGAAAGTGTGGCATCCAAAATCTCCATCATCCTCCAAAGTGTAGCTTGGCATCTCTTGCATCTTCTCATCTTGCATCTTATCACCTGCATCACAAAAGTCTAAAGAATTTCTAGGAGACTCTATGACATCATAACTCAACTCATCTTGCAAATCATCTAAGCAAAGATAATCATCTCCTAAATCCTCTTTCAAATCATCTAAACAAATGAAAGAATCTCCCACATCAAAAGGATATAGATTAGGATACTCTTCATGATTCGGTGGGTTATCTCCATCTCTTGTCTCATCATGGATGTGAACATCGACCATATCATGGTCTCTCAATGGTGCTTCCTCTCTTGTGGACTCCAACTTCTCCCTCTTGCATTTGGCATTTTCCTCTAGCTTCAAGATTGCCAATGCGTCCGGTTCATTAAGGGCCTTGTTGAAATGGAACTCCACTTTCTCCTCGCCAATCTCGAATGTGACTTTCCCATTCCTCACGTCAAACTTGGCACCCGCCGTAGCTAGAAATGGCCTTCCGAGAATAATGGGCACCATCGGATCCTCTTTCATGTCTAGAATCACAAAGTCATCGGGTACAAAATATCTTCCCACTCGAACCGGGACGTCATCAAGAATACCGGTGGCCTTTGTTGAAGAACCATCGGCCATGGTAAGACTCATATCAACCGGCTCCATATCTCCAAGGTTAGCCCTTCTCCATATGCTCATGGGCATAACCGAAATACTTGCTCCTAGATCACAAAGAGCTTTGAAGTTTTGAGATCCAATCCCTACGGTGATGGCAAATTTTCCGGGATCACCAAGCTTTTGAGATAGCTCCAATATCTTCACCTCATCTTGCATCTCAACAATTGATCTCTTCTTACTCAAGATTTCCTTCAAGATCTTGGCATAAGATGGCATCTCACTTAGAGCATCGGTGAAAGGAATGGTAATGTTCAAGCCTTGCAAAAGCTTCAAAAACCGCTTGAACTTGCCCTCAACAATCTCCTTGGGCTTCTTCATAGGATATGGAAGAGTAGTGCCACTTTGCTTCTTGCTTGGATCAACCTCCTTGGATCGATCTTTCTCAACATTTCCGCCTTGGACCGACGTTGGAAGTACCTCGGGACCGACTTCAGGGACATCGGTCCCAGGGCAAAGACCATCTGGGCACGTCGGGCCGACTTCAGGGCAAGTCGGGCCCGAGTTGGGTTCAACCTCGGTCCTCTCCAGGGGACTTCCTCCGTCTACAGGATCGACTTCTGGCAACATCGGGCCCGAGTTGCTGGGAACCTCGGTCCGACTCTCTTCTCTTGATCTTGGGACTTGTGGCTCGGGCAAACTCCGTCCACTCCTTAATCCTATGGCTCGAACTTCGTTTTGTTGTTGTGGGGCACGGGGATTCTCCTCGGGTCAGCCCGGGAGTCTCCCTTCCTCTCTTGGAAGTTGATTCTCCATGTGAACAATTTGGTTGTCCACTTGCCTTCTCCACACACCAAACTCCTTGAATTGTGAAGCCAAATCCTTGAGCTCGCCTCTCATCTCTTGTGCCCATTGTGGAGTTTGCTCATAGAACCCCGGCGGTCGGTATGGTGGTTGTTGGGCTCTTGGCTCGTTGTTGTTGAAGTTGTTGTTGTAGCCACTAGCTTGCCCTTGGTTCCACCTTCCTCCATTGTTGAAATTGGATCTTCCTCCGAAATTTCTTTGGACATAATGAGCGTCCTCAATTTGTTCAACCAACCGAACTTGGCGCTCATTTGGGCATTCTTGTGCTCCATGTTTCAAGGAACCACACTCTTCACATGCTCTTGTGGTTTGTTGGGCATAACTCATCTTCCTCCTCATTTTGTTCAATTCATCCTCCAAGAATTGGATCTTCACATCTTTGTCCACCTCTTCACTTTTGGGATCGTAGAGCTTCTTCGGACCTTCTCCATGGACTCTAGCTTCCTTGCTCACGTTGCTCGCCCCATACATCGCCTCATAATCCGAGAGTTTGTCCAACAACTCCCACGCTTGTTCCGGCGGCAAGTCAATGAACCCACAATCGGTATGGAGGTTCAATTTATCCTTCGTGGCGGTGTTGATCCCTTGGAAGAAGATGTCTTGAAGGACATAGGGTTGTTGTCCATGTGTCGGACACGCCCTCAACATCTCTTTGAATCTATCCCACGCCTCGAAAAGTGGCTCATGAGTTCCTTGTTGGAAACTAGCAATCTTCCTTCTAAGCTCCGTCGTCTTGGTGGGCGGGAAGAACTTCATCAAGAACGCTTCATTTAGGGCCCTCCATGATGTGATGGATCGAGGTGCTTGACTCTCCAACCAATGCAAAGCCTTGCCTCCCAAAGACCACTTGAAGGCTTTGAGTAGCACATACTCAAGCGTCTCATCGTCCGTGGAAATGGTCTCACAAAGGTCCTTGAATTGCTTCACATGCTCGATCGGACACTCATTCGGCCTCCCTTGGAATTGCTCTCTCTTGATGAGTGAGATAAATTGAGTTTTTATGTCAAAATTCCTTGACACCTCCGGCAAGACAATGGCCGGCTCCGGGACCTTCAACTCCGGATGCATGTATTGTCTAGCATTGCGGGGTTGAGTGTTGATTTGGGCCTCCAGCCTTATCCTTTGCTCCCTTTCTCTACGGGCCTCGGCATCTCGGTTTGCCATCTCAATTTGCATTCGAGCCATGTCGGCTCTCATCCTCTCGAACTCCTCATCTCGGGCTTGGTCCGCCATCCTCTTCTTCTTACGGGCTTGCCTTAGAATACTCTCCGGGTCACACACAAAGTCGAGCTCAAAGGTTCCTCGGACGGAACTAGCTCGCATGCACCTACAACCAAAGACACAAACAAAAACCAAATCAAAACAAACAAGGGGTTTGGGCTAGTCCCTCACCCAAATCACTACCAAAATCAAAGACTCAACAAAAGATGGGTACCTCGAACAAGTAGAACTCCCCGGCAACGGCGCCAAAAATTCTGATCGGTCCGGGATCGGAGGGTCTCACAATTTTAAATTTATAAAACCGAACCTCACTTGTAGTAAAGAGGTAGGGTGTCGAACACACGGGAGTTCGTGCGTCGAGAATACCCGAAAAAAACTAAAAAGAGGAGAAAAATAAAGACAAACGAAGGAAAACAAGCAAGATCTCCTCGGACCGACACAGGGTCACTTCGGTCCGAGGTAGGATCGAGGTCAATTTGCACGGGACCGACGTAGAGCAAGTCGGGCCCGATGTACTGGGGATCTCGGTCTTGAACAATTAGTAGATCGGTCTTGTGTTTTTGGGTTCCTCCCCCAACTAGACTTGAGTAATTCCACCCCAATTCAACCAATAAGTGTTGATCCTTGTGAGATCGAGGTTACCCACCTTCGATCTCTCCACTCTACACTTCGACCCAAGGGAGTTTTCACTCTCCTTCGATGTTAGGTCTAGTAATTGGTGAGAGATGCTCCCGCTTACTCTTACCAACCACAAGCCCTATGTCCCTTGTTCCCACAAGAGAATTGAAGCTTAGTGTAGAGAGGATTCCTAGATCAAGCACTCAAAGGCTATGGAATTGGGGTTTTCTACCCAAATCTAGCTAGGGGGATTCCCCCATAGCCCAAGACTATGGAATCTACTCCATGTGGTAAGAGAAAAGCATAAACAAAATGTAAATCAAGCAAATCTCAATCAACATCATCCAATCAAACTCCAATTGCATTCAAAATCAAAGATGTCTACAAAATCCAAGTTCAAATCTACTTGATCTAAGCAAAACAAAGTACAAAACTCACAAATCTCCCTCTCTAGGCCAACGATCTCCCCTTCTCTTCCTTCTTCCTTCTTCTCCTTGCTCTCAAAGTCTTCCTTGAGCCTTTGAGAGTGAAATTGGGTTTGGTGTGTGTGTGTCCCCCGTCTCCCTCACACTCCACTCTTTGATTTGATCACTAATCACCTCTCTTAACCTTCTTCATGGATTGGGGACCAAGGAATCCCAATTTAGAAAGGGGCAAATGTGGAAAGTTGCTAAAAATATGCCTTGGGGAACAATTCTCACAATCGCCGACTTGGACCGACACGGGTTGACGTCGGGCCCGACGTTGGGAACGTCGGTCCTGGCTCTGGTTGCTCGATCTCGGGCCCGATGTGGTGTACTTCGATCTAGGGCCTCGATCCTTGTCTTCTTCCTTGGTTTCCTTTGGTTCCACTTCATTCTTAGCTTGGCTCTTGTACTCCTTGACTTTGCTCCTTCATTAGCTCCTCGAAATGGTCCTCATTCTTGCCATTTTACCTACAAAAATAAACAAACTCGCATAGTTTCCGACTCTTGAAGAAAACCGGGAACTAAGCTAGAAAGGAAACAAAACTAACAAAGAAGAGAATGAAAAACACATATTTACAAGGGAAATCAACTACTAAAACACCTCCAAAATGAGAGACATCAGTGGGCAAGTTGCTAACTCTGGTGGCGTCCCTTTCGCAGAGGGACGTCTAAAGAAAGCATATTGCCTTAGCGTTTGTCTCCATCAGCTTGAACATGTCGGTACCCCATTGTTCCTCTTTGTCTACTTTATCAGCAAGGACTTTGAGATCACCAAACTTGATCACTCTCCGGCACTGATAGTTCTGACTCCTTACAAAGTTCTCAAACCTAATTTTCCAGCGATTGAAATTGCCGTCCGTTAGGCGCGGAGGCTTCACGCTACTGATTACAATAGGTTCCATTTCCATTTTCACCTGCAACTCAACAAAAATCTATAGCGCCTGCTCTGATACCAATTGTTGGATCGTTAGTATGAAGAGGGACGTCCTTTACTTCGGTAAAGGCGTCCTTGAGTGAGGCGTCCTTACTAAGTATAAGGGCGTCCTTGTGGTGCAGCGGAAATAACAAACTAAACAGATGAAAATAACAAGTAAGGAACACGTCGATTTATAGAGGAACCACTCAAGACAAAGTAGTCCTTGAGTGTAAACCTCTACCTCCTTGGAGGATTTTCGAATAGACTTTTCCTTTCTTATTAAGCGTCCTTACAGTTGTACTGGCGAGTCTTTACAGTTCTCTGGCACTTAGTGTCCGTCCTAAGTCCACTAGTAAAGGACTCCTCTAAGCCTACAACTTAAGCGAGCTTAATGTGCTAAAGGTCTCTATTCCCACGTCCTACAGTACGTCGTAGGACTTCTCTCTTTTTTCTTTTGGTTTTCTGGTTTACAAACAGTTTGTGATTTTGGTTACAATTCTCACTCGATCAAACACTAAGTCTAGAACAGTTCTTGAGAGTTCTTGGCTTGTTCTTCGTGTTCTTGATCGATGTCGCTTTCACTCTGATTCTCTGAATATTCTCTGAAAGCATTGGCGTCACAATAAATGCCTTGGGGCTATTTATAGGACTTGGGGAAGGGCGTCATTTCTCTTGGACGATCATGCCCTTCGTGGACGTGGCTACAGGATCTTCCTCCACGTGGTATGGCGGTGATGAGGGAAGCTTCCTATATCCAGCTGTGATGGACTTCGCTATAGGATCTGCCTCCACGTGGTGATGGACTTCGCTACAGGATCAGTCTCCACGTGTCCCGGATGATCAAATGTTGTCGAGTGATGTCATCCTGTCGGCTGATGAGTAAGGACGCTTTGAGAGTTGAAGCTCGTGTTCCTACTTACTTGGGACTGCGTCCTTGCTCAAGTAGTCACTTCGCTCGTCCTTTCTTCCTGGTAGCTAGCGTCCCTTAACCTCAGGGACGTCCACACACTTGTTGTCCTTTTTGTCACTGGAGTTCCTGAACACTTGGACAAATTTATTAGAATCAAAGTGAGTTTGTCATATCAAAACTAAGGGACGGTTGTGTGGGAACACTATCAAGTACAGGGGCGTCCTTGATAGCATCCCAACAATTCCATACCAGCTTGCGATCGCAACCGTTCTCCCTTGTTCGTCTCCCTCACTCCTTCCATTCTCGTCCGGCGTCTCGTTCATCGTCGCCTTCGTCATTCCATGATTCCATGTTCTTATGATTAGGAGCTTTCCATAACCCAGAGATTCGTCACTCTCGAGGTAAGTCGATTTTCGACTTGTTCAGTCCTGTTCTAGCCTGTTACGGTTATGTTGTAGCTGTGGGATTGGTTTTGGGAACTAGTCCCGATCGATCTTTGAAAATGTTTTGGATATGTTTGCTATGTGAAAATCGTTTTGGAATCTGGTTTTTGAAAGTTGTTATATATACGCATATTTTCGTCGTCGTTTTCTCTATATTGGGCAGCGCTTGACTCGGCTAAAGTCGTTGTGCCAAAATCAAAGATAATAACCCAAACAAGCAAACAAAAGTATAGTAAGCAAGTACGGGGTCGAACCCAAGAGAATCAGTTTCTTAATCAGATTTTAATGTTTTTCATGCAAAGTAACCAAAGGGGGGTTTTTTAGAGAGATTTCAATCAAAGTTATCAAGCAGAGTTCATTCAATCAATTCCACTTTATTAATCCGTTGATCATGAATTTATCCACTTCTTTATATGCCTAGGTCAATTCCAATCCTTATCTTGATTTTTCGCTAGTCCACGGTCCTAGAAAAACTATGATATGAACAAGGACGCTTAATTCAAATCATTCAATACACTCAAGGATATTAGGAAATCAAATCATGCAATCAAGCTAGGAGTCTCATGTACAAATTAACCATTGAATACTCTTCCCTAAACTAGTCCACGAATAGAGTTGTTTCGAGAATAGGAAAGATGCATAGACAATAACCAATCCTAATTCAAACAATAGATCAAAGTCAATTAAACAAGTTGATCAGGCTCATATAATCAAACAAATATCATGGGATGAAGCACAAGAGTATCAATAAAGACCTAGGGATAAAGAAGTTATCAAAATTTCACAACTTCATAACAAAGCTTCCTTGATTGAATAAACTCAAAGGAGATTAGTTCTTCATTACAAAGAAAGCAAATATCTTTATTGAAAGAACAATGGATGATCATCAGATGTCTCTAAAACCTAAAGAGGCTCCTCCTTATATAGCCCAAAGAACAAGCTCTTCGAGATAAATAAGGTAGAAGACGAAAAGATAAGAAAGGAAACAAGATAGAAAAGACAAGATTTTGTCCGTCTCGGATCTCGGCATCACCGTGACCGCGCCGTTTTGGCCGCGCCCGCGGCAGTCTATCCTTGGCCTGCCTGAGTCGGCTGCTACCGCGCCCCCGTCATAGACAACGCGACCGCGGCCTTCATGGGTCTTCAACATCGTCGCCTTGCTCCACCGCGACCGTGTCATAGACAACGCGACCACGCAATCCATGTAGTGGCGAACTTGACTTCAATTAAGCTCTAAAAACTCTTGATTCTTCATACTCTAGCCATATGGAGTAGATTCCATTGATCTAAGAGTTAACCCATAGAAAATAGGCCGAATCAACGGTCTAGTGGAGGCTTATAGTGGATGGTTGTGATGGGATGGACGGTTGGAATGAGGATGGATGGTTTATTGTGGATGGTTGTGATGGGATAGACGGTTGTCGCATGCAGTGTTGAGGCAGGGCTGCAGCATAGGTAGCGTAAGGTATGCGGTGTTAAGGCAGCGCCCATACCATAGGTAGAGTTTCTGATTGCGAGTCGTATGTGATGATATCTGAGTGACTAACTGGACCTAGGACTGGACTAGAGATATGTGTGCGATTGCGGACTTGTTTGCTGACGTTAGAAAAACGGTTTTGAAACGTCTTGTAATTTCCATGTTGATTATGACTTGATAGGATAGGATCTGACCCTTCGGGGAACTTTTTTTTTTCAGCCCAGGTAATCAGGATGCCGTGATCAAGCCTCGACGGAATGGTGGTGTTGAGTAAGGACGCGCGTGTCATAGATAGTCGGGTGTTGGGGGTTGCATCTGCTTTCTTTGTTTTTCTTATCTCATGCTCTTAAGTGATAATGCGGTTGATATAATGTTTTATTGATGAACTATTGTTGAGTTGTGGGAACTTTGCTATTGTCAAGTCGTTGTATGGGTTGGGTTCATGATGCTTCATTTGAACTATTGTTTAAATGAAATCCGAGTTGGATGTTTTCTATGTTTTCTCGTCGTGCCTGCGTTGCAAGATCCGATTGTGATGTTATCAAACTAGCTTGGTGGTGCCTCGTGAGGTCTACTACCGAGTAACGTCTTGTCAGAAAGACGAGGTGTTGTAAATTGGTATCAGAGCCAGGTTGGCAACAAGGGCACATCAAACTGACCAACGAGTGTACACGAGGTCCAACTTGAACTAAAACCGGCCGGTCTTTTCAAACGTTTTCATTGGGGTAGTCATATTGCATTTAGGTGGGGTAGGTGACACGTCGCGACTCTACCTCCACCAGTCGAAGGTTCTCACGTAGTTTAGTAAGTTAAGTGTAAGTTCCTAGCTTCAGTTTGGCGAAGGATGGTTCAATCGTGTAGTTTTGGTGCTATAGAAGCCACGTCGTTGCGTATCAAGAGTGTAATGGACAGAGTTGTGTGTTCTCCTGGGATTTAACTGCAAGGATTAATGGAATTGGTCTGTCCAACATTAAAGTTGTGGATCCAATAGGAGAAAAGGGGATGTGATCGTCATAGAAAGACATTAGTGTGTATTGTAGCGGTTTTCCCTTAAGCGCTGAAGTTCGAGGATTGGTATTGGTTCAACTTTGGTTGAGAATGTTAAATGGAGAAGGAAGGTTATTTGTTTAGATCAGGACAAATTGTCTTACACGAGGATGACCTTGAGTATAGAGTGTAGAACGAATTGGAGTTTGATAGCTCTCAAACGCGAGGGTCACGAGAATACAATTTTTAACCCGACCCTGTTGTAGCACAAGGTGGGTGTCGAACGCTCGGGAGTTCTGTCGTTGAGTGTACCTAAAAGACTCGAAAACGGAAAAGGAAAGCTAAAACAAAGCAAAACAAGAGAAATCACTCGGGACCGACACTGGTCACTTCGGGCCCGAGGTGGATCGACGAGAAGGGAGTCGGGACCGACACTGGCAAGTCGGGCCCGATGTAGCTGGGTAAGTCGAGCTGCAAAATGGAGAGATAGATATCGGGTTTTTGGGTTCCTCCTCTAGCTAGATGTGGGTAATTCCACCCCAATTCAGCCAATAAGTGTTGATCCTCGTAGGATCGAGGTTGTTCGCCTCGTTCCCGCCACTTCCACACATCGACCCATATGGGATTTTACTTCCCTTTCGATGCAAGGTCTTGTGATGGCAATGGATCACTTCCGTTCACTCTTGCCAACCACAAGCCCTTGATCCCTTGCTTCCACAAGGAATTATAGCTCTATGTAGAGTGGGTTCCTAGATAAATCACTCAAGGCTATGGAATTGGGGGTTCAAACCCAACCTAGCTAGAGATTTCCCCCATAGCCCAAGATCAATGGAATCTACTCCATATGGCTAGAGTAAAAAGCAATCAAAACACAAAACAAAGCAATCTCAATCATCAAACTCAAACCAAATCCAAATCTCATTCAAAGCAAAGGAAATCCACAAGTACCAATCCAAATCCTCAATAGCAAAGCAAAACAAATCCAAACTTCACTAACAATCCCTAATTCTCTCATTCTCTCCACCAATTTCTCTTCCTCTCACTCTCCTCTCCTTTCTCCTTGCTCTCCAAGTCTTCTTGAGCCTTTGAGAGATGATTAGTGTTGTGTATGTTAGTTTCCCCCTTTTCTCTCTCGAATTAGAAGCTTAAGAATCCCCAAATTGGAAGAGGGGCAAAAGTGGTAGATCATATTTGCTTGCCTTGGTGCCCAATCCTCTTTCGACCGACTCGGACCGACACGGAGGGAAGTCGGGCCAGATTTGCTGGCACGTCGGTCCGAGGTCCACAACTTCGGTCTCGGGCCCGAGGTGTCCTGGAACTCGGTCCTGGTCTTTGGCCACCTCTTCTCCTTGGTTCTTCTCTTGCTTCTCTTCATAAGTTGCTCCGCTCTTCCGTTCCTTGACTCGTGTCCTACTCCATCTTCGGGTCTCCTTCAAAATGTCCTCGAATCATGCCAAAAACACCTACAAAATGCACAAAAATCGCATAGTCTCCGAATCTCATAGAAAATCGGAATCCAAGCTAAAAAGGGGCAAAACACACAAGAAAAGTAACAAAAGACACATTTTACAAGGGAAAATAACCTATAAAACACCACCAATTTGAGAGACATTAGAATACCCCATAATTAAACTTGCTTGTCCTCAAGCAATAACAATTTAAGCAAGACCGAAATATAATCTTCAAGTAAAGTCTCATATGAAAACACAATCAAGCACAAGTGATAGATATTCAAGCAAGATTACATCATCACACATGATCAAGTGCTCAAGGAATAAACTCAAATGCAACCAAGCCTCACTTTAAAGGACATGTAGGTGTGTATCTCTCATAATGTGTTTAGGTATGGCAAATAATCACTCAAGCTCATAAATCATACAAGTAAAGACTTTACCATTGAAGCTTATATCGCCAATTCCTCCACCTAGAGATGCCTAATGCAATGCACACAAAGAATATGAACTTGGCTCAATGGAAATCCTCAAAGAGGTCCCATTCGGCCGGGTTGTAATGTGGCTTTCGGGTATTTCTCAATGTGGGAATCATTTTGGTCTTGTGGTGCTCATAATGGGGATTGAACTTTCTAATCTCTCACCAACTTCACCAGTTACTCCACTTTCAATTTCACTCATCCAAAAGACTTTGAATTTTCTTCTCTCAACCCACAACTTCACTTAACATTCCACTTCATCTTTGCACTAAGGTTTTTTTTGTTGGATTTTTCATACTTTTGCACAGGGTCGGACCACTTTTCTTCACTTAAGCTCTTTTCTTTCAATCACTTCCTATTTCCAACATTTTCTTTCTTTCTTTTCACTTTATGCTCAACAAAGATGCACTACCCACTTGATTTATAACTCCATTCTTTGCCCTTCACCAAAGAGAATCTCAACTCTCCAAATATACTCCAAAACCTCTCACTAAAGTCCAATCCCATAAGGGTGAAGTCATATAGGGTAGGAATCATATTTTTGAGGAGTTTCAAGCAAAGGTCTAGGCTAGAACGGGGCTACAAACTAAGGATTCACTTCAAGGTAGGATATGGAACATTTTGTGACTAGAAAAATAAAGTTCAAATCAATGTGACGATGCTTAGAACAAATCTCATGACGGTCTTGAAAAATAGATAAACACCGCAATAGCAAGTTTTACTAAGCATGCATGAGCTAATTACACAAGAAGCATGAGGGATATGCAATCATGAACAAGCATCCCTAAAATGGCCAAAAAGAAATCATACAAGGGTCACTCATACTTAGTTGCATAAGAACTCATCCTAGAACTCATGTGCTCAATAAAAACAAGCAAGATATCATGATCACATCAAAAGCAACGTCCATTTAGAGGCTAAACCATCCAAAAATATGCAAAGGATTTTACATGCTCACATCATCATTAGCCTTCATTTGAACATATAAGATAGGGATTCCTAGTCCAAAAATAAAATCTTTTTTGTTGTTTTCAAACCAAATTTTCGAATTTTTATGGGTTTTTTGCAAAAAAAAATTTCTCACACAAAGCCAAAAATAAAAAAAACTCATCTATTCAAACCAAAAGAAACTCATTCATGTCTTTCATCATTCCACAATCCAAAAGCAAACATTCCAAACACAAACTAAGAACAAACATCTTCAAAACAACACACAAGCAAACTAACATGAAACTATGAGCAACTAACCCCCACCTCATACTTAAAATTTTGATGTCCCCATCAAACAAGGAAACCAAAACTCAAAGCATAAGAGAAGAGTTCGAAAAGCTCACAATTTCTTATTCTTCATTGGCATGTCTAGATTTAGTCAAAGGGGTGCTCCCGCCGATATCCTCGTTGGAGCCTTGCTTGCCTTTCCCTCTCATACACTTGCTCTTGATGGAAATCTTGGGTAGGTGGTTGAAGTTGAGGCGCCGGGTGTGTCCATGGATCCTCTCGGGAAGGATAATTCCCGCTCATCCAAGTGTTGAAACTCTCTTGGACGCGCCACCTTTCATCTTCCACCGTCCTAAGTTCATCCACCTCGCGCCTAGTGTAGCCGAGGTGCCGGTTCATCTCTTCATGTTGGGCTTGGTAGGAACTTTGTCGTTGGAGGAGTTATTGTTGTTGTTGGTACATGAGTTGTTGTTGGAGGTTGACTTGGTGGACCTCATGGAGCACACTCTCTTGTTGGATTTGAAGGTGGGACATTTGATTGGCCAAAAGCGTCATGTCCACCGGTTGTTGCCGCTTGGGGAAGACCATGCCGAGGCCGTACCATTGTGCATATCCTTCATATAAATCAAATTGAGGTTGCTCGTGCCTTGCACCGCTCCCTTCACCTTGTTTATAGTGCCGCGGGACTGACTCGGGAAGAAACACGTCGGACCGACTCTGTTGGAAGTCGGACCCGACATGCCCTGCATCTCGGTCCAGGAGTGTTGGAGCTTGTTTCCTTGCACGGAGGTTAGCCAATAAGCCTTGGAAGGCTTCATCTTCTTCCGGAGGTGTATCAACATCCATTGCATCTCTTCTTGCAAACTCAAAGTTGTCTTGATCGGAATCCGGTGAAGACGAGGGAGTCGTGAATCGGATATGTTGAGGTTGTTGACGACCTTCCCTTGAACCTTCTGGGTCACCGAATGAGTGTGGCTTCCCGGCCCATACTTGGTACCAATTGGTGTACCTTGAGAGATCGTAGAGGTTGGGACCCAACCGGATAGCCACTCCATTGAAGTTTGAATGAGGGGCCAAAGAGGTGATGTTGAGCTTTTCCTTGATGATGTTTGCCTTCTTGAAGTACTTGATGTTCATGTACTCCACGCCATTAGGAGCCGGAGTGTACTTGGAGAGATCAACATCTAGAGGCGCGGCAAGACGAGCAATCATCCCACCGAAGTAGATCCAAGAGGTGCTTTGGAAGTCTCGCACCATCTTGACCCACTCCCAAGTGAGGTTCAAGGGCTTGTCGTTGTGGAAGAGCATCTCATGGAGTAGCATCACCTCCTCCTTCATGGGCTTGCTCAACTCATGGCGAGCAAAGATGGCACACCCCAAGACGCGCACCATGACACGGAAAAGAGGACTAGCAATCTCGGTTGTTGAAGCTCCTTTCCTCATTTCACTCTTCCCCGCCACGTGCTTCCATACATAGTTCACCTTCTCATTGTCCATGACGGCTTCCTCTCTTGGAAAAGGAAACCCAAAGAAGGTTGCCAAATCCCGAAGAGTAAGCTCGTGTGTCTCATTGCCCAATTGGAAAGTGATCATGCCGTCCTCATCCTCCACGTTGTCGTAGGTGCACTCAAACGTGGCCATGAGCTCCGATGTCAAGGCGGGATAATGTGGGTTATCCCACCTCAACATTCCATTGAGGCCTATGTATGAGTAGCATCGTGGGAGAGCTACCTCCATTCCCATCTTCTTCACGGACTCCCAATCTAGCCACCTAGTGTGGTGCGCTAGCTCTTTGTACCTCTCATAACTCTCGGCTACATCATCATTGTCGAGCCGAACATCATCCATCTTAGGCTCTCTCCTTAACTTCTTCGACTTCTTTGAGGGCCTTTTCGCATGAGATGAGGATGCATGGGTCTCCATTGTACCTACACACACTCAAATCAAGCAAAAAGCCACAAGATAAGCTCCATACAACACAACAACATCACATACAAACACAACACACACACATACATCACACAAAGATTACCCAATACTTAGGCTCTAGACACACATCTCACACAATCCAACATGAATCATCATGGAATTTTCAAGCAACGGCTATCCTAATGAATATATCATATCATGATCAAGCAATAACCAACATTCAAACACATGAATTCACATGACGACACGAGAAGGAAGCAAAAACAACAGGATCGACTTTCTAGTACATCGGGCCCGATACACTCTCAACCTCGGTCCGAGGTGATGGACCGACTTCCATAAGTCGGGCCCGAGGTACCTGGGTAAGTCGATCTAGCTCATGCTTCGTCTACTTCAACAAATCAACCCAAATCACTCTATCACGCACCTAAAGTTCAATTTCAACCATCAAACATCCCTAATCGAAGTTCTAAATGGATTCTAGCATGCATAATCAACATTGAAGAGCAATTTCATCACTCATGCAAATCCACCATTGATGCTCAAGTTCAAGCTCTCATCCAAACATGGTAAAACTTAATCTATGCAATGTAAGCACACAATTCTCAAAGAAATAGGTAGAGATCGAGTTGCACATACCGAAATTGAAGAGATTTCAACCTTTTAAGCAACAAATCAACCTAGAACTCAAAGTATCTCAACCTAGGTCAAGATGGAGGATGAAGAACAATGTCAATTTCGGACTTTCTCTTTGGTTTTGGGTTTGAGAGGGTTTTTTATGGTTGGATCGAGATGAAGATGGGGCAAGTATGGTGAAGATCAAGTATGGGAGAGAGGGGGGCGATTTTGAGGGGTTTTGAGGGGAAATGGGTATTTTGGGTGTGGTGGTTATAATGAGGTTGGTAGGTAGGTAAGGGAAGGGGATTAAATGGGAAAAAGACAACTTTTAGGTCAAAGGGTAAAATTGGCACTTCACAACACCCGACCGACGTGGACCGATGTCGTGGACCGACATGCACAACTCGGACCCGACTTACCTAGGCTCGATGTGGATCGATTCGGTCACCAAAATTACTCCATCTCTTTTGCAACATCGTTCTCCATGAATCCATTTCTTTCTTTCACCATTACTCCTACACAATCTTGAAGAACCAATAACACCACAAGTCCACAAAACACACCATAGGGAATGACTAGAGAAAAAGCTACTCTAAGCTAGGAAAAATCAAACTAAAACTATAAAAAGGATACTAACTTGCTCGGGTTGCCTCCCGAGAAGCGCTCGTTTAGAGTCACTAGCTTGACTCTCCAACCTCGACGTCATGGCGGGTGGAACACAGTGAATTGCTCGCCACAATCATGCCCGTTACCATTGCTCTCGTATCCATAGAACCACCATTTATGGTTGATGTGGGCATGGCTCTCCGGTCCTCTTGCACCATACTCCTCCATGGCATAAGCTTGCACCTCTTGACTTGCCTCATTTTGATCCTTCTTTCCTACATCAAAAGCATTCAAAGAATTCCTAGGAGATGCTATCAATTCATCCTTCAAGTCACTCAAACAAATATAGCTATCTCCTAAATCATCTTTTAAATCACTTAAGCATATGTAGGAGTCACCACCATCAAAAGGATATGAATAAGGATATTCTTCATTGTTCCTTGGGCTAGCATCGATCCTTAGCACATCTTGTTGCTCCACTTGCTCCATCAACTCTCTAACTTGAACTTGCACTTGCTCATTGAATCCCATGTCACTCCTCAAAGGTGTCACTTCTCTAGCAATCCACTTCTTCTCTTTTTCTCTTGGCATTCTCCTCTAGCTTAAGGATTGCCAAGGTATCCGGCTCATTCAAAGCCTTGTTGAAGTGAAACTCAACTTTTTCTTCTCCAATCTCGAAAGAGACCTTCCCATTCTACACATCAAATTTAGCCCCCGCCGTTGCTAAGAATGGTCTTCCTAGAATGATGGGGACCAAAGGATCCTCTTGCATATCTAGAATCACGAAGTCGTCGGGAACGAAGTACTTTCCCACTCGAACCGGGACATCATCCAAGATTCCTTTAGCTTTGATCACGGAGCCGTCGGCCATGGTGAGAGACATATCGGCCGGCTCTATCTCTCCAAGGTTAGCCCTCCTCCAAATGCTCACGGGCATAACCGATACACTCGCCCCAAGATCACATAGGGCTTGAAAACTTTGAGACCCTACACCGATAGTGATTGCAAACCTTCCCGGATCTCCTAGCTTTTGAGGCAAGTCCAAAATCTTCACCTCATCTTGCATCTTTACTATAGACCTTTTCTTTCTCATGATCTCCCTAAAAAACTTAGCATAGGTTGGCATCTCATTTAGAGCGTCGGTAAAGGGGATTGTGATGTTTAACTCTTGCAAAAGCTTGAGGAATCTTTTGAACTTGCTTTCAACAACTTCTTTTGGCTTCTTTGACGGGTAGGGAAGAGTTGTGCCACCTTGAATCTTGTTAGGATCGACATCCTTGGGCTGGCTCGACTCGTTCACACCCTCCTCTGTTTGGACCGACACGGGCACCACATCGGGCCCGATGTCTTGCACTTCGGTCTGGGGGCAGAGCATTGGCTGGGAAGTCAGACCGACATCTGGGAAAGTCGGGCCGCACTCCCTCTCATCCTAGGTCCTAGGTAGGGGAGTGGCTTTGGTTCCTGGATCGACATCCTGGCAAGTCGGTCCGACTCTCTTCTCTTGACTTCGACACATGTGGCTCGGGCAAGTTTCTACCGCTCCTCAAACCAATAGCTCGTACTTCATTTTGATTTTGCGGGGCACGGGGATTCTCCTCGGGTCGGCCCGGGAGTCTCCCATTCTGTCTCGGAAGTAGAGTTGCAATTTGAGCAAATTGGTAGTTCGCTTGCCTCCTCCATGCACCAAACTCATTGAATTGAGTTTTTATCTCCTTGATGTCATACCTCAACTCTTTCGCCCATTGAGGTGGTTGTTACTCATTAAACCCCGGAGGTCGATATGGCGGTGGTTGGGCCCTTGGCTCGTTTTGGTTGTAGTTGTTGTTGTAGCCATTGGCTTGACCTTGATTCCACCGGCCATTTCCTCCATTGCTTCCATTGTTGAAATTTCCTCTTCCTCCATAATTCCCTCGAACATAGTGTGCCTCCTCGATTTGCTCGGCCAATCGAGCTTGGCTCTCATTCGGACACACTTGTGTAGCATGAGCAAGAGATCAACACTCATCACAAGCTCTAGCGGTTTGCTTGTAATGGTGAACTTGCCTTCTCAACTTGGTCACTTCACTCTCTTGGAATTGAAGCCTCACATCTTTGTCCACATCTTCACTCTTCGGATCATAGAGCTTTCTTGTGCCATTACATAGCCTCGTAGTCCGCAAGCTTATCAAGTAACTCCCAAGCTTGCTCCGGGGTCAAGTCTATAAATCTACAATCGATGTGGAGATTTAGCTTGTCCTTGGTGGCCGGGTTGATGCCTTGGAAAAAGATATCTTGGAGCACGTATGGTTGTTGCCCATGGGTTGGACATATGCGCAACAACTCCTTGAATCGATCCGACGCCTCGATGAGAGGTTCATTCGGTCCTTGTTGAAAACTTGCAATTTTTCTCCGGAGCTCGGTTGTCTTGGTGGGTGGAAAGAACTTCATCAAGAACGCATCATTAAGGGCTCGCCATGTGGTGATCGACCTAGGGGCTTGGCTCTCGAGCCAATGTGCCGCCTTACCCCCAAGTGACCACTTGAACGCCTTGAGAAGCACATACTCCAACGTCTCCTCATCCGTAGAGATCGTCTCACACATGTTAACGAAACGCTTGATGTGCTCAATTGGACATTCTTGCGGGCGTCCCTCAAATTGATCCCGCTTGATGAGAGCAATGAATTGGGTCTTGATCTCGAAATTCTTGGCAACCTCCGGTAGAACTATGGCCGGCTCGGGAACCCTCAACTCCGGATGCATGTATTGGCGTGCATTCCGGGGTAGAGCGTTGAGTTGAGCCTCCATCCTCATTCTTTGCTCACGCTCCCTCCATATTTCCGCCTCTCGGTTATCCACCTCAAGTTGCAATCGAGCCATCTCGGCCCTCATTCGAGCTACCTCATCATCATGGAGTGCTTGGTTCTCCATCCTTTTCTTTCGTCGGGATTCTTTGAGAATACTTTCCGGATCACTCACAAAATCAAGCTCAAGTGTGTTGGATCGTTAGTACTGAGGGACTGCCTTTACTTTGGTAAAGGCGTCCTTAGATTAGGCGTTCCTACGAGGAGTAGGGGCGTCCTTGAGTAATGCAGCGGAAATAGTACTAAACAGGTAAATAATGAACGCAAAGATTTATAGAGGAACCACTCAAGACGAAGTAGTCCTTGAGTGTAAACCTCTACCTCCTTGGAGGATTTTTGAATAGTTCTTCCTTTATATTGAACGTTCTTACAGTTGTACTGGCGAGTCTTTACAGTTCTCTGGCACTTAGCTTTTCCCTAAGTCCACTAGTAAAGGACTCCTCTAAGCCTACAACTTAAGCAAGTTCAATCTACTAAAGGACTCCTATCCCTGCGTCCTACAGTACTTCGTAGGACTCTCTTTCTCTTCTTTTGATTACAAACAGTTTTGTGATTTGGGTTACAAGTCTCACTCGATCTAACTCAAAGTCTTAGCACTGTTCTTGAGTTCTTGAGTTTGTTCTTTGTGTTCTTGAGTGAGCCGCTTTCCTATGATTCTCTCTGAATATTCTTGAAAGCGTTAGTGTCACAATAAATGCCTTGGGGCTATTTATAGGACTTGGGGAAGGGCGTCTTTTCTCTGGGACGATCATGCCCTGCTTGGACGTGGCTACAGGATTTTTCTCCACGTAGTAGGGCGGTGATGAGGAAGCTTCCTGTATCCAGCTGTGTATGATGAACTTCGCTACAGGATCGGTCGCCACGTGTTGATGGACTCTGTAACAGGATCGTCCGCCACGTAGTGTTAGACTCCGCTACAGGATCGGTCTCCACGTGTCCTTGGATGATCAAACATTGTCGAGTGATGTCATCCTGTCGGCTAGTGAGTAAGGACTCCTTTCTTGCGTTCCTACTTGCTTAAGACTCCGTCCTTGCTCAAGTAGTCTCTGGCTGGTCCTTGAAATTTGTTGAGGGGGAGGAGTGGATTCTTTGGAGAGATTTGATGGCCGTTTTGTGGTGCTCGGCCGTTTTGTGGAGGGTTTGGAGGATGGGACGCTCGAGGTCTTGGCCTTTTTGAGGGGCCTTGGGTCGTGGACTTTCTTGGAGCGTCCCTCCTTTAAGTGAGGTGGAAACTTGTCCACGATTTGTGTTGGATTTGAGGAGGTGGGTTTGGATGTTTTTGAGAGGGGAGATAAAGGGGTTGGACGCTTGGATGGGAAGATTGATTTGGTGGTGATGGAGGGAACTTGAGGTGGTGGTGGAGAAGGACTTGGTACTCGGGACTTTAGCATTTTGTAGGCTAAGGAGTCCTCAGGGTACATAGGAAAGTCAGGTAGGACGGCGTTGTGGAGGTTGGGGATTAGATCAAGCAAGGGAGCAAGGTTCTCACCTCCAAACTGAGAAAAGAATAGCACGTCGTCCATCCTCCCTGGTAGATCTTTGAAGTTGGTCTTGTGAAGGCCGGGAATGACGAATCGTTCGATGAACTTTTCGTAGTTCTTGGTCTTTATTGCGTCCCTCTTCACATCAGGAAGGCTCATCCGTTCCCTTATCAAGTTGTACAGGGTCTTGGGCTTCCTATTGATGAAGTCCACTAACGACTCGTTAAGGACGATGGGTTGAGGCTTTTCAATGTAGTGGGACTTTACCAACCTGCGTCTCTTCCCACCGGTAGAAGATCCGGCCACGTTCTTTTGTTGTTGAGACATCACTCAGGTGAGATTTTAGTGAGAGAAAGTTGCCGGAGTTCTAGAGAGATGTCAGAGCAATTTTGAGAGCGAGAAAGTGGTTGAGCGTAATAAATTCTGAGAGCGATTGTTCTGGCCTTGTATAGAGGAAGCGGTGGCACAAACTGTAATTACCACTGTTGTAGTTTGCGACACCTGGCAAAACTTCCCCCTTAAGCATTGAGCAAAAGCAACGGTCACTGTTCACACTTTCAAAAGTTCAAATTTCTGACTCTTCAACTGCTCCTCAAATACTGAACTGGCGTTCTTCTCAATCAACACTGAGCGTTCTCTCAGACTTAGCAAAAAAAATTACCTTTTCAAGCAAACCAATGACCAACTTACCGTTCTTGTGATCACCTTTCGAACCAGTTGAGAACGACGCAAGTACGTCCCGTAAAAGAAAATATGAAGCTCATAGGACGCTTTTGCGGAGTTCTCGGCTAGGGTAAGCTTAGAGTTCCCATCATTTCGGCTTATAATGAGGGTTGGGTGATCAGGGATACTCTTTTCAAGACAAAATAGAGAAAATTTGAAAGGCGTTCCAAAGTAGCAAACACATGAAGTTTTAGACTAGCCTCCTTGCAAATATGAATTCAAAGCATAACAGTCCTTAAACACTTAGAATCTACAAGACATAGCCAATCATTGAGGGAATAGTAGAACGGGACTTGCTACTTAAAAGTTATCATCCCCAAAAGCAACCTTAGATGCTCAAAGGGACGTCTATCAAGCGCCTTAGTGAAAATATCAGCTATTTGGTCTTCAGTTCTTACATGCTCCATACTAATGAGTCCTAGTTCAACATTATCACGCAAGAAATGATGCCTTATATGAATATGCTTTGTACGTGAATGAAAAACTGGATTCTTAGAAATTTCAATAGCACTTGTGTTATCACAGCGAATGGGAATAGTTTCAAGATTGATACCGTAGTCCTCTAGTTGATATTTGATCCAGATGACTTGTGAACAGCACGAGGCAGCAGCAACGTACTCGGCTTCCGCAGTTGAAAGAGCCACAGAGTTCTATTTCTTAGATCCTCAAGAGACTAAGCATGAACCAAGGAACTGTGCCATTCCTGAAGTGCTTTTTCTGTCAATCACATGACCAGCATAATCAGCGTCCGAGTAGCCAACAAGCTTGAAGGACGTCTTCCTGGGGTACCAAAGGCAAAGATCGTCGCGTCCTTTGAGGTAGCGAAAGATCCTTTTGACTTCTTGGATGTGGGACTCCTTTGGATTCGCCTGGAAGCGTGCACACAAGCAAACGGCAAACATAATGTCGGGACGGCTTGCGGTCAAGTAGAGTAGAGAACCAATCATCCCTCTGTAAAGCTTTTGATCAACGTCCTTTCCCTGTTCGTCTGCGTAAAGACGCGAGTTTGGAGAGCAAGGGGTTGCAACAGGTTTGGACGTGTTCATCCCGTACTTCTCAAGCATTTCACGGACATATTTTTGTTGGTGAATGCGCGTCCCTTCTTTGAGTTGATTAATTTGAAGTCCCAAGAAGAAATTGAGTTCTCCAATGAGGGACATCTCAAACTCACTACTCATTAAGGACTTGAACTCATCTACAAGTTTCATGTTAGTACTACCAAAGACTATATCATCAACATAGACTTGGGCAATTAAAATGTCCTTGTGAACTTTCTTTATAAACAAAGTTTTATCAATTGAACCTCGAGTGTACCCATGAGACAAAAGAAAGGATGCAAACCTGTCGTACCATGCACGAGGGGCTTGCTTGAGTCCATAGAGCGCTTTGTCCAAGTAGTACACATGATCTGGGTGAGAGGCGTCCTCGAAGCCAGGCGGCTGAGCAACATACACTTCCTCCTTTAGCTTTCCATTGAGAAAGGCAGTCTTGACGTCCATCTGAAATAACTTGAATCCTTTGTGAGCGGCGAAGGCAATAAGGAGACGAACGGCTTCAATTCTAGCAACAGGAGCAAAGGTCTCATCATAGTCTATGCCTTCCTCTTGCTTGAATCCTTGAGCCACCAGTCTTGCCTTATTTCTTGACACACGTCCACTCTCATCAAGCTTATTTCTGAACACCCATCGCGTCCCTATGATATTTTTGCCTTTGGGACGTGGGACGAGAGTCCAAACTTTGTTTCTTTCAAACTGATTGAGTTCTTCTTGCATTGCTTGAATCCAGTCAGCGTCCTGGAGTGCTTCTTTGATATTCTTTGGTTCCACCATAGAGACAAAGGCATTGAAAGCACAAAAAGCTAAATTTGCACTCTGGGACTTGCTTGCAGCTGACCTGGTTTGAACTCCTTGAGACGGATCAGATACAATTTGATAAGTTGGGTGGTCCCTAGAGAAGCGGGACTCCCTTTGAAACAACTGAGCAAATCTTGTATCAATGTCTCCATCAGAATTATCACTGTCACTTTGAGCATCGTCCTCAGTGTGTTCCCCCTCAGAGAGAGCGTCCACACTTTGGCGTTGCTCGCCTTGTTGACTTGATTCAGCCACATCTTGTTGAACTGGAGATTCACTACGAGAGAGAACTCCCTGAACAACACTGGGAGCGTCCACTGAGACTTCTTCAGGATTTGGAGACGCGTCCTTAGAGACATAGTATTTTCCTGAGGTCCAATCTTCAGCTTCATCTTCAGAGTCGTCCTGCTGTTGCGATGAGGAGCGTTCTTTCTTACTTGATTTTTCTCTGTGAGAAGAACTCTCCTTGAACACAACATGAATACTCTCTTCAAGTTTTAGAGTCCTTTTGTTGAAAACTCTATATGCTTTGCTGGTGAGAGAGTACCCAAGGAATATGGCTTCATCACTCCTTGCATCAAACTTTCCAAGTTTTTCTTTATCATTGTTGTGAACGAAACACTTGCAACCAAAGACCCTGAGATAGTCAATGCGAGGCTTCCTTCCATTCAACAACTCATAGGACGTCTTCTTCAGCAGAGGACGGATCATGGCACGATTAATGATGTAGCATGTTGTGGCAATGGCTTCCGCCCAGAAGTACTTGGGGACGCTATTAGCCAAAAGCATAGTTCTTGCCATATCCTCTAGCATCCTATTCTTCCTTTCCACAACTCCCTTTTGTTGAGGAGTCCTTGGAGCTGAAAAGTTGTGTGAGACGCCATGTTGATCACAGTAGGCCAGGAATTCTGAGTTTTGGAACTCCGTTCCATGGTCTGATCTTATGGCTTTGAGAGGCGTCTCAAGGGCAACTTCCACTTGTTTGATGAAGACTTTGAACGCATTGAAAC
Organism: Polygonum aviculare; assembly: GCA_934048045.1. Classification (NCBI taxonomy): domain Eukaryota; kingdom Viridiplantae; phylum Streptophyta; class Magnoliopsida; order Caryophyllales; family Polygonaceae; genus Polygonum; species Polygonum aviculare. The sequence goes on from OW204024.1 coordinate 16,639,316, forward strand.
AATCTTCTTTGGACGCTAAGAAAAGAACCCAGGTGAATCGAGAAAAATCATCTACAAGAACGTAAATGTACCTCTTTCCACCGTGGCTCAACGTCTTCATTGGTCCACAAAGATCCATATGGAGGAGTTCCAGAGGCTTCTTTGTGCTGACTTCGTTCTTTGACTTGAAAGACGTTCTTGTTTGCTTCCCTTTGATACAGGCTTCACACTGTTCAACAGTCTCAGGATCAATTCGGGGAAGTCCCTTCACAAGATTTCTTTGGTGAAGCTTGAAGATCGTGCTTGGTCCAGCATGACCAAGTCGGCGATGCCAGAGATCAGCGTCCTTCTTTGAAGCAGTTAGACACAATTCTGATTTAGGCTTGAACTCTTGATTGAAGATATAGATGTTGTTCTTGCGAACTCCTTTGAGAACAACTTTGTTGGACTTCTTGTTGATAACAAGGCACTCCTTTGAGTCAAAAGTGACTAGATTTTCACCTTGATCACACATCTGAGAGACGCTAAGAAGATTGAAGCCAAGTCCTTCAACAAGACTGACATTTGTTGCTTTGATGGACGGGTTGAGAATAGCAGTTCCCGTTCCTTTGATCTTTCCTTTGCCCTTGTTGCCAAACGAGACAGTTCCTCCCGTGGCACTACTTTGGATAGAAGTGAGATGGATCTGGCTTCCTGTCATATGATTTGAGGCGCCACTATCAATGATCCATGGGCGTCCCCTCACTTCCACCTGCCAAAACAAGGTTAGTTCTTGGCGACCCAGGCAAGGTGTTCCTTACCTGGCTCATTACAATAATAGAACTCTGGTTCTGGCATATAATCATTTAAGTTAACATCATTAGAAATGGCATGTTTGCGGAAAGAACTTCTAGAACGTCTAGGACGCCTAGAACTAGCTTTAGGAACGGACTTAGCATTTTCATTGTTAGTCCTAGCAGCTTTACCACTCTCAATGTCTTCCTTAAGTTTTACACAGTCATATTTGAAATGATCACCTTGTCCACAGTACCAACACGTCCTATAGTAAGTACCGAGGTAGTACTTCTTGTTGGGACGTTGGATTTTGTTTTGCTTCATCTTTTGGGGATCACACACTTTTGAACCGTCCCCTTTAGCAATTTTCTTGTAAATTTTATGACTTCTACAGTTAGTGTAGTAGTCCTCTTGACCTTTTTCTCCACTCTCTAGGACTCTAATTCTTTCAAGGAGATTCTTGGTTTTCTCTCTTTCTAGTTCAAGTTCCGAAGTTTTGCTAGCCTCAAAGTCACTAGGGAGAGAGTTCCTAGAGTCAGATTCATAACCTAGACCACGCTTAGCTGGGACAAAGACTATTGGTTTCACTTCCTCAACTATGGGACTCTTTCCCAAAACTTTCACTTCTTCCCTAAGCTTGGCGTTCTCAAGTTTAAGATACACAAGTTCAGTTTTTAAGGACTTAGTTTCTTCACATGAGGACTCTAGTTGAATAGTCATTGAATTACAGTTCTCACATTCAACTACAATATTTTCATCTTCGAGTTCATCCATTCTTCTTTTCATAACAAGACTTTCCTCCATGATTTTACCAATGAGTTTAAGCAATTTTGGTTTTGAACACTTTTCTAGAGAACGCATCATGGAATCATGAGTTACCTCTTGTTCGTTGTCGGAGGCGTTCTCTTCAACACCTGGGGCGTCCTCCACTGCCATGTATGCAACTTGATCGTCACGTTCATCATCACTTGAACTGAGATCATCCCAGGCAGCTGTACATGCTCCAATGAGAGCTTTCTTCTTGTCCTTGGAGGACGTTCCCAGAGTACACTTTTTGGCAAAATGTCCTTTCTTGTTGCATTTGTAGCATGTGAGTTCCTTCATTTCAGCCTCTGTGTACTTGGGACTCTCCTTTTTGTAGGACTTGCTCTTGCTACTATGCTTGTTCTTCTTGTTATAGTACTTGAGAGCCTTGTGAATAAGAGAGAGTTCCTCATCTGAGTCAATCTCTTCCTTTGGCTTTCTTTCTTTCTCTTTGGAACGCAAGTTCTCAAGTTTTTCTTTGTTTTGCATCATCAGCGCTAGATCTCTTTGGCCACGTAGGTACTCGGCGTACTCTGGTGTTGTGGACGCCAAAGCAAGATCAGTTTGAGGATTCTTTCCTAGCTGAGCCATGTCAGAGATTCTTCTTTCTTCGTATTGCCTGAGCTTCCCATAGATCTCTTCCATATCTAGAGTTTTGTTGGTTGTGTTTTCTTTGAAAGTCGTCCTATCGAAATTCCAGACTCCAGTCAACCCATCGATGACTACTTGAACTCTATTCCTCATGGAGATTTCTGATTCTGGAATGCCCAAGTTCTTCATTTTGGTGACAAGACCTTCAAAACGGTACGAGTAGTCGTTTACCGTTTCATTTGGCAACATACTGAAAGCATAGAACTCCTTTTTGATCTTCAGCTGGACGTCCTCTTTCATTTCTGCAGTTCCCACATGAAATTTCTCAAGAGCTTCCCACTGTTGTTTTGCTGTGGGGAGATTGCTAACTCTTGTGGCGTCCCTTTCGCAGAGGGACGCTTGAAGGAAGCACACTGCTTTAGCATTTGTTTCCATTAGTTTGAATTCATCAGGACCCCACTCGTCCTCTTTGTCTTTCTTGTCATCGGGAACTTTGAGATCACCTTTTCTGATAACGTTCCAGCATTGATAATTTGTGCTTCTGCAGAAGTTCTCAAATCTAGTTTTCCAACGGTTGAAGTTGCCGTCCATCAGACGTGGAGGCTTCACATAAGAGATTCCAATGGGTTCCATGTCCATCTTTACCTGCAACTCAATAAGAATCTAGAGCGCCTGCTCTGATACCAATTGTTGGATCGTTAGTACTGAGGGACTGCCTTTACTTTGGTAAAGGCGTCCTTAGATTAGGCGTTCCTACGAGGAGTAGGGGCGTCCTTAGATTAGTACTAAACAGGTAAATAATGAACGCAAAGATTTATAGAGGAACCACTCAAGACCAAGTAGTCCTTGATTGTAAACCTCTACCTCCTTGGAGGATTTTTGAATAGTTCTTCCTTTATATTGAACGTTCTTACAGTTGTACTGGCGAGTCTTTACAGTTCTCTGGCACTTAGCTTTTCCCTAAGTCCACTAGTAAAGGACTCCTCTAAGCCTACAACTTAAGCAAGTTCAATCTACTAAAGGACTCCTATCCCTGCGTCCTACAGTACTTCGTAGGACTCTCTTTCTCTTCTTTTGATTACAAACAGTTTTGTGATTTGGGTTACAAGTCTCACTCGATCTAACTCAAAGTCTTAGCACTGTTCTTGAGTTCTTGAGTTTGTTCTTTGTGTTCTTGAGTGAGTCGCTTTCCTATGATTCTCTCTGAATATTCTTGAAAGCGTTAGTGTCACAATAAATGCCTTGGGGCTATTTATAGGACTTGGGGAAGGGCGTCTTTTCTCTGGGACGATCATGCCCTTCTTGGACGTGGCTACAGGATCTTCCTCCACGTAGTAGGGCGGTGATGAGGAAGCTTCCTGTATCCAGCTGTGTATGATGAACTTCGCTACAGGATCGGTCGCCACGTGTTGATGGACTTTTTAACAGGATCGTCCGCCACGTAGTGTTGGACTCCGCTACAGGATCGGTCTCCACGTGTCCTTGGATGATCAAACATTGTCGAGTGATGTCATCCTGTCGGCTAGTGAGTAAGGACTCCTTTCTTGCGTTCCTACTTGCTTAGGACTCCGTCCTTGCTCAAGTAGTCTCTGGCTGGTCCTTACTTCCTGTTAGCTAGCGTCCCTAAGCTTGTGGGACGCTCATACACACTTGTTGTCCTTTTGGTCACTGGCGTTCTTGAACACTTGGACAAATTTATTAGAATCAAAGTGAGTTTGTCATATCAAAACTAAGGGACGGTTGTGTGGAACACTAACAAGTACGCAAGCGTTCTTGATAGCGTCCCAACAAAGTGTTCCTCAAGCGGAACGAGCTCGCATACACCTTCAAAGCACAAACACAAACAAAAACCAATCAAAAACAAACAAGGAGTTCGGGCTACTCCCTCACCCCAATCACTACCAAAACACAAAGGACTCAATAAACTTGGTACCTCAAAGCAATTAGAACTCCCCGACAACGGCATCAAATTCTGATCGCTCTCAAACGCGAGGGTCACGAGAATACAATTTTTAACCCGACCTCATTGTAGCACAAGGTGGGTGTCGAACGCTCAGGAGTTCTGTCGCTGAGTGTACCTGAAAGACTCGAAAACGGAAAAGGAAAGCTAAAACAAAGCAAGACAAGAGAAATCGCTCGGGACCGACACTGGTCACTTCGGGCCCGAGGTGGGTCGACGAGAAGGGAGTCGGGACCGACACTGGCAAGTCGGGCCCGATGTAGCTGGGTAAGTCGAGCTGCAAAATGGAGAGATAGATATCGAGTTTTTGGGTTCCTCCTCTAGCGAGGTGTGGGTAATTCCACCCCAATTTAGCCAATAAGTGTTGATCCTCGTAGGATCGAGGTTGTTCGCCTCGTTCCCGCCACTTCCACACATCGACCCATATGGGATTTTACTTCCCTTTCGATGCAAGGTCTTGTGATGGCAATGGATCAATTCCGTTCACTCTTGCCAACCACAAGCCCTTGATCCCTTGCTTCCACAAGGAAATGTAGCTCTATGTAGAGTGGGTTCCTAGATCAATCACTCAAGGCTATGGAATTGGGGGTTCAAACCCAACCTAGCTAGAGATTTCCCCCATAGCCCGAGATCAATGGAATCTACTCCATATGGCTAGAGTAAAAAGCAATCAAAACACAAAGCAAAGCAATCGCAATCATCAAACTCAAACCAAATCCAAATCTCATTTAAAGCATTGGAAATCCACAAGTACCAATCCAATTCCTCAATAGCAAAGCAAAACAAATCCAAACTTCACTAACAATCCCTAATTCTCTCCTTCTCTCCACCGATTTCTCTTCCTCTCACTCTCCTCTCCTTTCTCCTTGCTCACCAAGTCTTCTTGAGCCTTTTAGAGATGATTAGTGTTGTGTATGTTGGTTTCCCCCTTTTCTCTCTATAATTAGAAGCTTAAGAATCCCCAAATTGGAAGAGAGGCAAAAGTGGTAGATCACATTTGCTTGCCTTGGTGCCCAATCCTCTTTCGACCGACTCGGACCGACACGGAGGGAAGTCGGGCCCGATGTGCTGGCACGTCGGTCCGAGGTCCACAACTTCGATCTCGGGCCCGAGGTGTCCTGGAACTCGGTCCTGGTCTCTGGCCACCTCTTCTCCTTGGTTCTTCTCTTGCTTCTCTTCATAAGTTGCTCCGCTCTTCCGCTCCTTGACTCGTGTCCTACTCCATCTTAGGGTCTCCTTCAAAATGTCCTCGAATCATGCCAAAAACACCTACAAAATGCACAAAAATCGCATAGTCTCCGAGTCTCATAGAAAATCGGAATCCAAGCTTAAAAGGGGCAAAACACACAAGAAAAGGAACAAAAGACACATTTTACAAGGGAAAATAACCTATAAAACACCACCAATTTGAGAGACATCAGAATACCCCATAATTAAACATGCTTGTCCTCAAGGAATAACAATGTAAGCAAGACCGAAACATAATCTTCAAGTAAAGCCTCATATGAAAACACAATCAAGCACAAGTGATAGATATTCAAGCAAGATTACATCATCACATATGATCAAGTGCTCAAGGAATAAACTCAAATGCAACCAAGCCTCACTTTAAAGGACATGTAGGTGTGTATCTCTCATCTTGTGTTTAGGTATGGCAAATAATCACTCAAGCTCATAAATCATACAAGTAAAGACTTTACCATTGAAGCTTATATCGCCAATTCCTCCACCTAGAGATGCCTAATGCAATGCACACAAAGAATATGAACTTGGCTCAATGGACATCCTCAAAGAGGTCCCATTCGGCCGGGTTGTAATGTGGCTTTCGGGTATTTCTCAAGGTGGGAATCATTTTGGTCTTGTGGTGCTCACAATGGGGATTGAACTTCCTAATATCTTACCAACTTCACCAATTATTCCACTTTCAATTTCACTCATCCAAAAGACTTTGAATTTTCTTCTCTCAACCCACAACTTCACTTAACATTTCACTTCACATAGGCGTGGTATGGATCTAGCCCGAGTTGAACGCATGAGTAGACTCTGGCGTATTGTGGGTTTATTGAATCTTAGCGAGAGATTGCGTATGGGAAGAGAAATTCATAGTGTCTAACTCAGGGAAGGAGGTTTGGACTGGTAGCATAACCAAATGAAATTTGAAGACTATCAAAATAACCTCGTTCGTAATTGTTGGAGTTCAACAAAATATGAGGGTCGATGAGGAGCAACATGCCTAGATATTCAACTATGGGTATGAGTCATTGTTGGATGCTTTGGATGGAGACATCCACAGTTAGAACAAGAGTAAAAGTTCGTTGAAGATGCAGATGAGTTGCATCCATGACGGTGTAGTACGCAGTTAGAGATTCACCCACCTGAAAAGTGCAACACAAGAAGATTCGGGATATAAGTAGATATAAGAAGACGACATAACATCGATCTTACTGAAGGTGTCATGTGGAGGCATTTGCTCATATGGGAATCCAATGACATAACATCAAACGGATTTTGTCAGAGACTTTCACAATGTCAACTAGCATGGGAAGATTTAGAGTATTATCAGATCATCTAGACAAAAGTGTTAAGGAATAATATGGGGTGTAAGGTAGAAGTGCAGATTAAAAGGGTCTAGAGAAGTTTGAGAATTTTGGAGTGTTAGTCAACCTTACATGAAAAGATGAGGTAGAAGAAGATAATGTGCCATATGAGTCAAGAGTTGAGAAAGAGATTAAGCTGTAAGGAGGTAGTTGACCTCGTTGAACGAGAGTATGAGGTTCTAAGAGTGCATGACTAGATTTTGTTGGCAATGAGAATTGAAGTTGAGACAATATTATTGGTTGGATGCTCCAACCACTTCCTATTCTACAGTGAGTGGAAAAACATTATTTTCCATGGACTTTATTACCAGGTTAAGGATTGACAGAGGTCATGATCCTATCCGGGTTGCGGTGGAACGAAGATTGTTCACTTCTTGCCTAATATAGAGACTTGGCTGGTGGACAAATTAGTAGAGTTGTTTTGAGTAAAGTTGTTCAACTGCATGGGATGTCAAAGACGATTGTGTCAGATCGATAGGTCATTTCCCTTCGAGATTTTTTGCAACAGATGTATGAGACGTTGGGCACGCGATTGCACTTTATTGTTGCTTACCATCCGCAGTAAGGTGGCCTGTCAGAAGGGTCGATCTAGACCTTAGAGGATATGTCTAGGTCTTAAGTGTTGGATTGGAGAAGTCATTAGTAGGGATTCAAATGGAACCTTATGAGGCTTTGTAAGACCGTCAATGTAGGACCACATTGTGTTGGGATGAGCCAGTTAGGATAATCGAAGTTGGACCATGTGTGATTGAGGGGTTAATCGAGAAGATGACCTTGATTAGAGAGCGGATATGAGATGCTTAGAGTCGTCAAGAGTCCTATGCGGACAAGAGAACTCGATCGTTGGAGTTCGAGGTAAGAGCACGTTCTTGATGAGGGTGTTGCCCACTAGAGGAGCCCAGAGGTTCGGGGTGAAAAGGGAAGTTGAATCCTCAATACATTGGCCCGTTTGATATTTTAGAGCAAGTAGGTGAGGTAGCCTACAGGTTAGCATTGCCGCCAGCATTAGACGAAGTTCACCCCGTTTGATATTTTAGGGTTTAGGGTTTGGGGTTTAGATAGATGCATTCATGTTTCAATTCCTGTCTTGCATTCATGTTTACATTTGCCATTATATTTGCATGCTAAAATCCAAAAAACAAATTGTCAAAATGCAAAAAATTTCATGCATATTAGGTTGCCATCAATTCCCTTAAATGGAAAATCTCTTGTCTTTAACATAGTCAAATTCATGACTTGAAAAATTCCATATCTTTGCTTGAATAGATGAAGCCCTTATCTCCTTGCATGATCATGACTTGTTTGCTTGACTTATATTTGGATGAGCATGTGTGACTCTTGAGGTTGTAGACTAGTGTTGAAATTCTAGGTAATGAGTACCTAGTGAGATTTCATCTTTTTAGCCTTTTTCTAGGACTTTGTCCTTTCTTTACGTTATGTGTGTGATTTCTCTACGCATCTCTAACTCTAGAACTTGAAATTGTATCTTTGTCAAGACCGCATTCATGACATATGCTTGTGACATTAAAGTGATGGAGGCATTGTTTTTGTTAGCCCTACTATTTCCCCTATCCACCCTATATTAGTGCCAATTTTTCTTGAAGCCCCAATTTTTTAGCCTAAAAGCCTATACTTTTAAACTCCACAAAATTGTTTCCCTAACCCAAATGGCTTGTCCCTTATAGAGAATAGGAGTCATGGGGGATGTATTTTAAGTGAGTTTGGGGTTTGAGAGGAAAGCATCATTTGGTGGAAGAGTATTTCAAAAGAAAAATGCAAAAGTGTGGGGAATGTTTGGGAAAAGTGAAAAGTCTTGGAAAATAGTTTGAAAGTGAAGTTGGTGATATGAAGAAATGTGCAAAGTATTTGGAAGTCACCAAAGTTTTGTTGAAGAAAAGAAAAGCAAAGTACAAGGGTTGAGTTCAAATGAAAAGAAATGGGAAGGTGGGAAAATAAAGTTCAAATTAGTGGTGTGTTGAATTTGTGAATTCTTGGGTTTGAGTGAGTGTTTGACTGCTTGAATTGGTCCTTTGGTATTGAAGTAAAATTATGACTCCTATTCTCTAGCTTAGCACCACATGGCCAAAAATTTTCCTCACCCAACTCTTCTCACCTTAGCCCCACTACAACCCTCAAAAGCCCTCTTGATTAGTGTCATTTGCATTGTCCTTAACGGTGGAGATTTAGATCTCTTTCAAGGTTATGGTAGATTAGTGATCATAAATGAATTTGAGTGATTACTTTGAAGCCTAAACACATAGCAAGAGAGCAAACACATTCCTCCTAGTGAGGCCTGGAATTGATGCATGTGTCTTCATCTTTTGAGTCATAAAACGTGTGCAATGATTCCAATTTGTTGAGTTTCAAGTTCTTTGATTATTACTTGTTTTACTTTGAGGTGAATTCTTGAACTGCACTTGATGTGGGATGATGAGTCTAATTGTTTGCTTGAGGACAAGCAAGGTTCAAGTTTGGGGGATTTTGATGGCTTGCATTTAGCTCATACTTAGAATGCATATTAGCTCATGTTTCATTATGTTTTGGTTTGCTTTTCTCCATTTTAGGCTAGACTTTTAGTTGTTTTCGGTTTAATGTCTTCGTTCGGACTCTACGCCTTGTATGTGCGTTTTCAGGATAAAATGGAGAAGAATTGGATGATGGAGATCAAGATGAGGATCAAGGAGAGATCCATGAAGTCCAAGAGCTCGAAGACGGAGTCAAGAAGAAGCCCGAATAGACACCAAAAGAAGCAAACCAAAAGCCGAGCCAAGAGCGCAAGACGATGAAGCGAGAAGGCAAGATCCGGGGCATCCAGACCCTGACCCCGGCTGTGACCCGGCCGGCTCATGGCCTAGGTCGCGTGGCCCGGGCGGGTCACGGCACGGGTCACAGCCCGGGTCGCCCCTTTTCCTCCCGCGTGTGCCATGTTGTGTTTCCAGCTTCGTACCCGGCCGAGTCACGGGCCGGGTCTCGGCGCGGCACCCCTGTTTTCCTCTTTTAGCCCTTTTTCCTTTTAGGGTTATATAAATACCTCCTTCCTCCTTTAGGAGAGTAGCTCTCTTTTCCTCCTTATGGGGATTTTCCCCAATTTAGACCTAGGATTTCCATTAAAGCTCTCTTTGTGTTTTGGAGATTTGAAGGAAGTTGTTGGAGATTGTTGCCATTTCAATCAATAGAATGAACTTTGGTATGAATTTCCTTCTCTCTTCTTCATATCTCTTGTTTTCCTTGTTTAGGTAGAGTCCCAAATCCTAGGGTTTGGGAAAAGCCTATGGATTCTAGGTAGAGCTTTGAATTGCTTGCATGAATTGAGACTTGATTGTGGTTTGTTTCAATCTTATGTGCCTAATGCCAAATTGATTGTGATTTGAGCCACATTGATGATTGCGACCGAGAGGTTAGATTGTTAATAGGAACTAAGGTGTGGGATTTGTGTTGAGAGACCTCATCCCTCACTTGAAGAATAGGATTGATTGATTGGGGACCCTTTGATATGAGAATTGATTGGGGATCTCTTGAGAGGATCACCTACCGATTGAGGCTTGAGTTGGACAAGCTCACTCAAGCCATGACGGTGGATGAGGGCTTGACCCGATTCATAGCCCTATTGAGCCCAAAGGGCCTAGTCCCGGGTGTCAAGCCACGAGAGTGGATGATTACCGTATTCTAGGCACAATTATTTGATTCGATAGGATTAGACAATGAAATTAGGTAGTTGCCTCCAAACCATGATTTGGTCAAGATTTATGCATGCTTGCAAAGTGTTGCCTAGGTTCATAGTGTGAGTACCTTGACTCTAGGATTGCCTTTCCCATATTGAATTTGCATCATTTTGTTGCTTGTTTTTCTCCCTTTTATTTGGTTGCTAGTTGAATTCTTTTCAATCCATAATTTCTTCTTATATCCCTAGCTACATGATTGTCGGTTCAATCAATTCTACTTAAGTCCTAGAGATCGACACCTTGATACTACATGACCCATACACTTGCGGTGTTGGTCTAGTAGCCTATCAATTTGCACCATACTTTTTGCATAACAAAGAAGAAAGAAAAAGAAAAAGATAGAAAAAGACATTAAAAAAATTGGAAAAAGGCATATGAAATCCTGGGATGAGTCGAAAACCCGAAAGGACGGCTCAGGTAATAAGCAGGTAACCTGGGCCAGCATTAGGCAGGGGTAATATGAAGTTCATGAGAGTTGTGAGTATTTGTGAGCACACCTTGAGAAAAATGAAAAGAGCGGTTAGGTAAAAACCCGAAAGGGTACCTAAGCAGAATTGAGCGGTAAAATTCGAGTGTTTTAGGAACATTCTTGATTGGGGACTTTGGGGCTTACATCATAGATATTTGGGTAGATCCATGGTTGCTCTGCACTTTTTAGAGCTTAAGTGCTATATTATTGTTGTGAGGTGTGTGTTTGAGCTTTATTGTTTATGCTCATGATTACTCTATTTTAGGTCCGGGTTGAGAGTTGAGTGTTTTTGTCTTCCATTGTATTTCTTGAGATCTTAGATGTGCTAGATTGTTAGATTTTGTTTGAGCTTACTCAAGGACGAGCAAGATCTAAATATGGCGGAATTTGATATGCTCTCTTTAGGATATGATAACGTACTCTTGTACTTTAGAGCTTTAGTGAGTGTGTTTAGGTTAGACTTTGAGCTTAATTGTAATATGAAGACCGAAGACACAAGACTTGAAGATACGAGAGTTTTCTGGGCTAAGTTTCAAGTGAAGTCGCCATTGCCTTGTTTCCGCAGGTGCGATGTCCTAGCCGCAGGCGCGGTGAAGTGTGGTGTCGACCAAGTCATTCCATGAAGGCCACAGGTGCGCCGCTAGGGCCGTAGACGTGGTAGCAGCCACCAAGAATCCGAGAAACCCTACTCTGCCACGGGCGCGGTGAGCCAACCGCGGGCGCGGTGATGACTTTCCGAGCGAGACGTGAGAAATTCTATCTTGTTTCCTTTTCTATCTTTTCTCCTTTCCTTGTATATCTCGGGGAGCATGTTCCTTGGGACTATATAAGGAGGAGCCTACTTTAGGTTTTAGATACCTTTTATCATCCATTATTCATCAACATTATTGTATTTTGCTTTCTCTTGTTATGGAGAACTAATCTCCTTTGGAGTTTATTCAATCAAGGAAGCTTTGTTATGAAATCATGAAATTTATCCTTAGGTCTTTATTGATACTCTTGTGCTTCATCCCATGATCTTTTTTGATTATATAAGCCTGATCAAATTGTTTAATTGGCTTAGATCTATTGTTTGAATTAGGATTGGTTGTTGTCTATGCATCTTTCCTGTTCTCGAAACAACTTTATTCTAGGACCGTAGACTAGATTAGGGAAAAGTATTCAATGGTTGATTTGTGCATGAGACTCGTAGCTTGATTGCATGATTCAATTTCCTATTATCCTTGTGTTCATTGCATGATTTGGATTAAGCGTTCTTGTTCATATCATAGTTTCGCTAGGACCGTGGACTAGTGAATAATAAAGATAAGGATTGGAATTGACCTAGGAATATAAAGAAGTGGATGAATTGATGATCGATGGATTAATAAAGTAGAATTAATTGGATGAACTGTGTTTGATAAAATTGATAATGTTAGATTATTTAGCCTTTTTCCTCTCTACTACTTGTAATTATTATTTTATGTAGTGGTTAGCTACTGTAGCTTCTATGTGTAGTTTGTAGTAGGTAGCTTTACTGTTTCGTTATAGTCTTTTTGACTTTTGTAATAGTTAACTTCTAAAATAAGCCTCCTAGCCTTATCTCCTTGTATAAGTATGGGTTCTTTTCATGGAAATACATAATAGAAAAAACTCTCAAGCTTTCATGGTATTAGAGCTTAGGTAGAGAATCTGTTCTTTCTCTAAAAAAATCAGCCTTCATTGCTGAACTCTTTCTCAAAATTCAGCCTTCATAGCTGAGATCTGTCCTCCCTCCATTTTAATCTTTTACTAGTCCCTTTCTGAGTTTTTCCAGCCTTCATCGCTGAAAAATGGCTCCCAAAGAAGATACCACATCTACTCTTGCCTCTCCTTTTAGAAATGAACTCCAAACCTTAAATTCTTCCTTCCGTTTCAATGGAAGAAATTATTTGATTTGGTCTCAAGTTGTTAAGACTTACCTCAAGGGTAAGGGAAAAGGAGTCCACCTTACAAATTCCCCCGCAAAAGCAGGTGATTCTAACTTCAAAAAGTGGGATGAAGATGACTCAATGGTCATGTCATGGCTGTGGGAATCTATGGAACCCAAAATCAGCATGACATGTATGTTTCTTAGCTCCTCAAAGGAGGTATGGAATTTCATCAAGAGGTCCTACTCCAAAGCTAAGGATGAAGCTCTTATTTATGAGATCCAAGTCAAGACTGTTGGAACCAAACAGGGAAGTCTAACGATCAGTGAGTATGCTTTTGTTCTTCAAGGTTTATGGCACGAACTTGACCAATATCAGATCTTGCAAATGAATTGTCCTGAAGATGCAGCCCTTTTAAAGGAGTTTATCCAGAAGCATCGGAGCTATCAACTTTTGGCTGGTTTGAACTCTGAATTTGATCAAATTAGAGTTCAAATTTTGGGCCAAAAGGAATTTCCTTCTTTAGAGGAAATCATCTCTACCGTCCGAGATGAAGAAAGTAGAAGAGCAGTTATGCTAGAACAAAAAGTGGTGGAAGGATCCGCTCTGTATACTAGAGGAACAAAGGATGGCAGATATTGTTCTCATTGCAAAAAACCTGGGCATGTAATCGAAAAATGTTGGAAACTCCATGGAAAGCCACCAAGCAAAGAGTGGAATAACAACAAGGGAGCCTTAGTTCCTCATGCTAATCTCACTACTAGTTCTACTGAAAATAATTCCCAGGTCTGTGAAGGGATTAGTGCTGCTGAATTTGAAAAGTTTAAGGCGTTCTTCAACTCCTTGAACAAACCCTCAAGAGGTACTTCTAGTTCACCTCCTCTTGAACTATCAGGTAACACTTCAAGTCCTCTATATTTAAAGAGTTCTCAGAAATATCAGCCTTCCCAATGGATCTTAGACTCAGGTGCTACTGAGCACATGACTAATACCTCCCAATTTTTCCATACCTTCCAACCATGCTCAAAGTCTAGACAAATCTTAACAGCCAATGGGTCATTAGCTCAAGTTATTTGCCAGGGAACCATCAAAATTTCTAAAGACCTTTTCCTCAAACAAGTTCTTCTTGTTCCAACCCTTTCAGCCAATTTAATCTCCATACACAAACTAACCAAAGATATGAACTGTTCAGCCTCCTTCACTTACTCTTGTTGCGTTTTACAAGACAAGGACTCGGGGATGAAGATTGGTCTTGCTAAGGAGAAAAATGGCCTCTACTAGCTTGATCCTCCTAAGGAAAATAATCCCTTTTTTGACCAGGCTTTGACAGCTCACTCAACCCATGATATCTGGCTACTCTTCATTACAGACATGGACATCCATCCTTTTATCTCTTAAAACTTTTGTATCTTGAAAATTTTCAAGGAGTTGATGCTTCCTCCTTTCAATGTGATGTATGTGAGGAAGCCAAACAGACTCGTGTGTCATTTCCTATTAGTGATACTAGGATTAATGTTCCTTTTGAATTAATCCATAGTGATATTTGGGGACCATCTTCTATTTTAAACATTTCTGGATCCAAATAGTTTGTATCCTTTATTGATGATTGTACTGGAGTGACATATGTGGGTGTTTCTCCTTAAAAAAAATCTGAAGTTAGCTCTATTCTTCCTATGTTTCTTTCAATGATTCATACTCAATTCGGGCAGCAAGTCAAAAGAATAAGGACAGACAATGCCAAAGATTATTTCAATAACTCCATTTCATCTCTTCTCCAAACTCAAGGGATTGTTCATGAGTCTTCATGTGTCTATTACCCACAACAAAATGGTATCGCTGAAAGGAAGAATAGGCATCTCCTTGAGGTTACTCGAGCTCTTCTCTTCCAAAAGAATGTTCCAAAGTACCTTTGGGGTGAAGCACTTCTCACTGCTGCCTTTCTAATTAATCGTCTTCCCTCTAAGGTTTTGCATCACCAAAGTCCTCTTGATTGTCTAAGAAAAACACATCCAAATTTCAGAACTACCCATCTTCCTCTTAGGACTTTTGGTTACACTGTGTTTGTCCATGTCCATGGTCCTCAAAGAGGGAAACTTGATCCACGTTCTATCAAGGCTGTTTTCATTGGCTATACTCTCCAACCCAAAAAGGATATAAATGCTACAATCCAATCACCAAGAGAATTTATGTCTCTATGGATGTAACCTTTGCTGAAACTAAACCTTTTTATTCTTCAAAATGTGATCCTGTTTTTGAACCTTTTGCTTCTATAAACCCACAAAGGAGTCTACCCAGCCTAGAACTTTCTCAAACATCCGATACTGTAACAGATTCAGCAGATTCCCAAACACCTTCCGCTCATTCCCAATTACAAGCTCCTGTTACAGAAACTGAAATTCCACAACCTGAAATTCCAGAAACTGAAGTTACAGAAACCGCAATTACTGAAAATCTAGATTTAAACCCAACCTTCCCTTTTTTTCCTAAGGTCTATTCAAGGAAAGAGAGCCGAACTCCACTCCCGCAGCAAGATCAATCGACTTCTCCAAGTCATGCTCATGAAATTGTACCACATGAAGGTAATTTTTCTACTGAATTTAATGTTCCATCCATGAATTCAAAAATTCCTGATAATGAGTTGCATATTGCCATTAGAAAAGGTGCTCGATCTTGTACAAAACAGCCTCGTTATCCTTTAGCCAATCATGTGTCCCTCCACCGTTTTTCCCCTTCTCACAAAAAATTCATACAAGATCTCAATCAAATTTCTATTCCGAAAAATGTTTCTGAAGCCTTTAAGAAAAAGGAATGGCGAGAGGCCATGAAAGAAGAGATGTTAGCCTTGGAAAAGAATAAAACCTGGGAGATTGTCAATGAACCTGCAGGCACAAATGTTGTTGGTTGCAAGTGGGTGTTCACACTTAAGTACAAGGCTGATGGGACATTGGAAAGATACAAGGCTCGCCTTGTGGCAAAGGGTTACACTCAGACCTACGGGATAGATTACCAAGAAACGTTTGCTCCAGTTGCAAAGATGAACACTGTCAAAATTCTATTGTCCATGGCTGCACTTTCCAATTGGCCTCTTTGGCAATTTGACGTTAAAAATGCCTTCCTTCATGGCAACCTTGATGAGGAAATATACATGCAACTTCCTCCAGGCTTCTCATCGTCTTCTCTCAATCAGGTTTGCAAACTAAAGAAGGATCTTTATGGCCTTAAGCAATCACCGAGGGCCTGGTTTGGAAGATTCACATCTGCTATGAAAGGCGTTGGGTACAAGCAAAGTCAAGGTGATCATACACTATTTTTCAAGCATTCAGCTTCAGGGGGAGTGACTATTCTCCTTGTATATGTTGATGATATAATAGTTACAGGTGACAATAGTGTTGAGCAAGAGAAACTCAAAGAGAAGTTGGAAGCTGAATTTGAAATTAAGTCTTTTGGTAGGCTTAAATATTTCCTTGGAATTGAAGTTACACATTCATCGGAGGGAATTTTTATTTCTCAGCAGAAATACATAACTGATTTGTTAGAAGAAACATGCAAGAGTGCATGTAAACCAGCTTCGGCTCCAATCGATCCCAATCATAGACTTGGAGATTCGAAAAGCGATCCAGTTGTTGATAAGGCAATGTATCAAAGATTGTGTGGCAAATAGATCTATCTATCCCATACCAGACCAGATATTGCTTATCCAGTTTTTGTAATCAGTCAGTTCATGCATGATCCAAGGCAGCCTCATCTCAATGTAGTATATCGAATACTTCACTATTTAAAAGGGTGTCCAGGAAAAGGGTTGATGTTCAAAAGAGGGAACAATTTGATCATAGAAGCCCTTACAGATGCAGATAATGCTGGTTCAGTTGTCGATAGAAGGTCTACCTCTGGATATTGTATGTTTCTTGGAGGGAATCTTGTTACTTGGAGAAGTAAAAAGCAACAGGTTGTAGCAAGATCTTCGGCTGAAGCAGAATTCAGAGCTCTTGTACAAGGGTTATGTGAGATGTTATGGTTGAGAATTATCCTAACTGAAATTGAGAATTAACAAGAAAGGGCCAATGGTTTTATATTGTGATAATCAATCTACAATTAGGATTGCTCATAATCCTATTCAACATGATAGAACAAAGCATGTGGAGATTGACCGACATTTCATTAAAGAAAAGCTGGAAGAAGAAGTGGTTAAAATCACTTTTGTGAAGTCTAAAGATCAGCTTGCTAATCTCCTCATAAAGGGACTGCATTGCTCGAGATTTCAGCAATTGACTTCCAAGCTTGGTTTGGTAGATCTCTACCATCCAGCTTGAGGGGGAGTGTTAGATTATTTAGCCTTTTTCCTCTCTACTACTTGTAATTATTATTTTATGTAGTGGTTAGCTACTGTATCTTCTATGTGTAGTTTGTAGTAGGTAGCTTTACTGTTTCGTTATAGTCTTTTTGACTTTTGTAATAGTTAACTTCTAAGATAAGCCTCCTAGCCTTATCTCCTTGTATAAGTATGGGTTCCTTTCATGGAAATACATTATAGAAAAAACTCTCAAGCTTTCAGATAAGAGTTGTGTGGCTAACAATATAATCAAAAGTTGATTGTGTTAGCCACACAAGTTAGTTGTGTGGCTAACAATATAATCAAAAGTTGATTTCGTTAATAATTTTTTTTATGTTGAGGCCGTTAATTATCTTAGGAGGTAGAACTTTTGTGAGCTTTCTTTGTTATTTTTACTAAGAAAAGAAAACTTGCATAAAATAACGAAGACGGTATATTTTGAATTTGGTGGATATATCTGAAGTTTTTAGCAATATATACTTCGATTTTTCCAAATATTTTCTACACCAATTGCTTATTAGATTCAGGAGGGTTAGAGGTCGACCAAAGAAGCGTTGGATGGACAATATTAAGCAAGATGACGTCTTGTTAGGGATTTCAGAGGGTTTGGCTCAGTGCAGGGTGAGTTGGAGGGAGAAGATCAAGGTGTTGGACTGCTAGCCATTTGGTTTGATTTATTTATTATTATTATTATTATTATTATTATTATTATTATTATTATTATTATTATTATTATTATTATTTTGCTCCTTTGGGCTGTATTGGGTGCATTTCATCTAGGTCTGAAATGCCCCCATCTTGACCCCCCAGATCCTGCTTTTGCGGGGACTTCCTGGGCAAATGTTGTTGTTGTTTTTGTTGTTTATATTTTAATAAGATATTTTTTGGGTCTATTCATAAGATATTTTTTGTGCTTTTCTTGGGTTATTTCGGGCGTATTCCATCCAGGTCTGGAATACCCCCATCCTGACCCCCCAGATCCCGCTCATGTGGGACCACCTGGGTAAATGTTGTTGTTGTTGTTTGTAAATATTATGATTAAAATGACTACATGTTTAATTTGAATATATCAAGTTGGTGCTTTACATACTAAAATATAAGTAAATATAAATTATTACGTAATAATGTATTTTATTGACTATAAAATATAAGTACGTGATTTATATACTAACGTACTCTCAATCAATCATTTAGTAATTATAAACTTCTAATATTCGATGAAATCAAATTATGTTAAAACTTTTATTATACGTTTCACATTAACTAGTTTTACCCGTCGTACCATGTACGACTATGTTTTAAATATTAAAATTATTTTCAATACATTATATTAGCGAATTTATGCACATTTAATTTCACTTACGTACTATTAACATACACTATGATAGTACTATTATATTTACAGTAAAATTTATTGGATACCTTTTCTCATTGATCAATTTAACAAACACATACATCAATTGCAAAACGTGCCACATGACATATGAGAATATCAAAACGTAGATTATAATATGTATAAATATCATACTTGCTTTGATCAATTCATCAAACGTAAAATTATAATAACATGGATATTTAGAGATAACGTAAAATTTATAACGTACTTGCTCATAGATCAACTCATCAAACGTAGATATTTAGAGATAACATGGATCAATTAGATCAAAATTTAGATCCTATCACACACGTACATAGTGCACGCCAATTTGATCCAAAATTTAGCCGGATTGGATCAAAATTTCGTAAATTTATAATTAATGTACGTGTGTAATTGGATCAATTCATCAATTGGATATTTAGAAATAATGTAAACTTTAGATTTTAGGATGAATCTAGATTGAATAGATAGATAAATTTTGGATAGTTTATAAATATAGGATATTATTTTCATAGATTATGGATATAGATACTATTCTGATATATATCAATATATGGTAATTAAATAGATACATTTGAGAATTTTTTTAATTGTAAAATTAATAAGGATAGATAATTAATTTCGCATGGGGTGGGGCCAGAATTAATGTGGAGGCTCGAAATTCTCCGGCTTTAATATATAGTATAGTATAGATACTTAATTTATTATCTATCAAAAATAAAATCAAAATTACAAGTCGTGCACAGTATAAACAATTACACCAATTTGGTACGGAGCCTCTTACAAGCATTGGCCAGCCTGCATGTATTAAATTCCTTCTCACCGGAGTTCCTTCTCACCTAATATTTTTGCTAAATCTACAACGGTGCCTATCCTGATCTAAGCAAAAGCAGGAGCGATGGTAAACACAGTGAGATCCTTGATCATACCAATCCTCCACAAGCTAATGAAACTCAGGGGATACAAAGAGATGTCCATACAACTCAACAACCCACCAAGCACCACCCTTCACTTCTGGGTCCGGTCCAAACCAAACACCAAATCCCAAACCCACCAACAACCAGCCCTAGTCCTCCTCCACGGCTTCCTGGGCGATGGCGCTCTGCAATGGCAGATCCAAGCTCACACCCTTATCGGCCACTTCCCGACAATCATCATCCCGGACCTCCTCTTCTTCGGGGGGTCCGCGACCGCGAGCCCCGAGAGATCCCCGGGTTTCCAAGGGCGTTGTTTGGCCAAGGGCCTGAGGCAGCTCGGTGTCGAGACTTGTGTCCTTGTCGGGTTCAGTTATGGTGGGATTGTCGGGTTCGAGATGGCCCGTGACCACCCTGAGTTGGTGGCCGGGTTGGTGGTTACGGGCTCGGTTTCGGCCATGGTTGAGTCCATGAGCCATAGGGTACTCAGGAGGCTTGGCTTCTCCTCCTGGTCGGAATTACTGCTGCCGGATTCGGTCGATGAGCTGAAGCTTCTGTTGAAGTTTGGCGTCTATAAGATGCCGTTCCGGATTCCTGACTTTCTCTATAGGCACTTCATGGAGGTACGTACTACACATTCCTAACAATGTAATGTTTACATTTTTGGTAGAAGAATGTAATGTTTATACAGAAATGTCTTTTTATAAGAGTGTTGGATAGAAAGACTAAGTTGGGTTAGTTATTCTAAATAAATGAAAACGATATAGATATAATTCTTCTATAATAAGGCTTTCATCCTATTTTTTTCTTGATTATAGATTATCCTGTCTTTATATAATAGAATTAATTTTTATTATTTATCATTAGTTGTGGTTTCTCGTACCCAATGTTGTGACTAGACTTGTCAAAACCTGATGCGACCTGAAAATCGACCCGAACCGACCGAAAATTTTAGGGTTGAAACCCGACCCGAATAGTAGAGACTAGAGAGCAAAGAAAAAAACCGAAAATTATTAACCCGAACCCGATTGGGTTGAAACCCGAAACCGACCTGACCGACCCGATAATATGTTATTATTAACACTTATTATGAATAAAATATTTTTTTTGTAAATTTATATGTAGAATAAATATATTTTTTGTAAATATTATAATATATTTTATCATAACACCTCTTATGAATAAAAATATTATTATTAAAATCTATTAAAAATAATATTTTATTATTAAATACTATTATTTAATCATAATATTATTTTATTAATCATTAAAAATTCAAATTAGGTCGACCCGAACCCGCACAATAACCTGTCAAGACCCAACCCGACTTGACCTGTAACTCGATTGACCCAAACCCACACTCAACCCGAATCCAAAAAGACCGAACCAAAATCCACCCGACCCGACGTGTTTGACACCTCTAGTTGTGACACAATAGGATAAGAGATTCTAATTAATACGTATATAGTAAAAGATATTTTAATTAAAGGGTATTATTGGGATTTTGGCTTTTTTTTAATAGGGTGTCGAAGTAAAGAAACTTGATGGTTTAATAAGTATCATAGTGCAAGTTAGCTCGATGAGATGGGTTTAATAAGTATCGGAGTGATAGTTAGCTAGATGAGATGGGAAGCATACGTTACAAATTAAATGCAATGGGCCTGTGTTACTTTATAAAAGAAGCTAACCTCAAGGGGTTGGTGTAGTGGAGAATGACAGGACATCGGTCTGACAGGTCGTAAGTTCGATCCCCCTAGTCTTCTTGAGGTGAGTCATCTGTCCTTAGACTGGGGCACCATCTCCTCATCCTAAATTTTTTTGATAAAAAACTTTACAAAAGAAGCTTTGCATGAGCTCAAAAAAATGAAAATAAAAACTGCGAATTAATGCAAATTAAAGGACCCCTAAACCGGCCTCCAAATCCCATCACTCCTTCATCCATCATCCATTATTCCATTTAATGTTTTGTTTCTGGTGGCCTAGTTAAAGCTTTGCAAATCGGGTCCAAATTTTGTGTCCCCTAAAAACGTCCTTAATTTATGTCCCCTATAGTTGTTGGTTGAAATTTTATATTAAATTTTTAAAAATAAAAAAAAAAAAGATATTAATTTCACAACTTCAACCAATCAATATAGAGGAATCCGAATTGAGAACATGTTTAGGGGAGACTGGAGAGAGAACTTTGGATAGTTGTCCAATTGAGAAGTAATTTCCTACGTGCATGCATAAATTAAGCCATATGTGCAACAACATATCAAATTTGTCTTTTATATAATATTTGATGCAAAATAACGATGCAGGAATATTTTAGTAATAGAAAAGAGAAAATTGAGCTACTCGAGGCTTTGGTGATAAGAGACGAGAGCATTACTCTTCCTAAGTCTCATCAGGTAATATCGTGATTATTGATGTCATGATGTGGCATATCTTTTCGTTCTTTTGGTTATCTCATTCATATATCCCTATTAGTTTTTGAGTGAATTTGGTAAATGGCCTGAACTATATATATAGTTTCATATACTAATTGAGATCCGTTTAGCACATTAACTATATATGTAAGTTTTGCACAGATATTCTTGCTCTAGATCGGAATGATCGATCTTACTTATCCATGATTTTCACGTAATTAGTTGTACATAAATATATGCAGAGGATACATCTGCTATGGGGAGAAGAGGACAACATCATCACCATAGAAGATGCACACGAGTTAAAAGTGTAAACTCTCTAAACCATCACTTCATCATTAGTTAAGCTTGCAAAGTAAAACAACAAACGTAAAATAATTTTTAAAAATTAGAATTTTGAAAGGACATTTTATTTATTTAATTAAGCTTTTTAAGAAATGACGAGGATTTACACAAAAAAGAAAATGTACGTACAGAATTTCAAACATAAAGAAAGACATTGAACTCCATTTTTCAATTTTTCAACTTAATTGGGCAAATGAGCATGAGAAGGATGAGCTACAAGTTTTTCAACTATAGTTCTATGATGACATTTTACAACCCCATTTTTCAGATTGAGTAAGAGGACATTTAACTCTATGGACAATCCCTTGTGTTTGAAGGAAGACACATTTTTTATTAATTACTCTAGTCAAATTGACGACGTTGTTTGATTTTGGTAGAAAATTGGGTTTTAACCATCTTGTAAAATGACTCGGGTAAAGTCGTTGTGCCAAAATCAAAGATAATAACCCAAACAATGCAAACACAATATAGCAAGCAAGTAAGGGGTCGAACCCAAGAGAATCAGTTTCTTAGATGAATTTTAGATCGTTTCATGCAAACTAAACAAAGGAGGATTTTGAAGGAGGTTTCAATCAATATTAGCAGGCAGAGTTCATTCAATTAATTCCACTTTATTAATTTATTGATCATCAATTAATCCACTACTTTATATTCCTAGGTCAATTCCAATCCTTATCTTAACTAGATGTACATTGCCCCGTCTGATGGACGGGGGAAAGCATGCTAGAAAAATATCAGAAATTCTTCATAATACCTTGGTACATGATATTCATATCGCATCCCATAGACGGACCAAAACGTATAAAGAAACATATAAATTTTCTTTTTTAGTATTTCTGTAAAATATTTTTAAAAGTTGATACGAATTTAATAAATCCGATTATAAGTCTTAGTCTTAGGCACAAATTTAAGTGTATGAAAAGTTTTAAAAAAAATCTGATTTACTAAAGTCAATTTTTAAAAATTCTTATAATCATGCTTAAAAAACTTTATTTCATATTAATATTAATTTACATGTCTTTATTTCCTATTCAATATTATAATTTTTATAAAGTTTCTTTAGGATCAAAATATTCAAAATCTCAATCATTATAATTAGGATGGAATGTCATTGAACTCTTAAACAAATAATGGAATTAACTAAGGAAGAGTTGAAGGGATTGAGATTTCACCTAAGAAAACAAACATGGAGTGAAGTATTGAAAGCACATGCATTTATTTGACCTTATTTGGGGACAAAATTAAGATATATATAGATTATTCGCCAGTCCACGGTCCTAGCAAAACTATGATATGAACAAGGACGCTTAATTCAAATCATGCAATACACACAAGGATAATAGGAAATTGAATCATGCAATCAAGCTACGAGATTCATGCATAAAACAACCATTGAATACTCTTCCCTAATCTAGTCCACGGTCCTAGAATAGAGTTGTTTCGAGAATAGGAAAGATGCATAGACAACAATCAATCCTAATTCAAACAATATATCTAAGCCAATTAGACAAGTTGATCAGGCTCATATAATCAAACGGAGATCATGGGATGAAGCACAAGAGTATCAATAAAGACCTAGGGATAAATTAAAGAAGTTACCAGAATTTCACAACTTCATAATAAAGCTTCCTTGATTGAATAAACTTCAAGGGAGATTAGTTCTCCATTACAAAAGAAAAGCAAAGAGTTTTATTTGATATGAATTGAGATACCTAAAACCTAAGGCAGACTCCTCCTTAAATAGCTCAAGGAACAGGCTCCCCGAGATAGATAAGGAAAGAGGCAAAAGATAGAAAAGAAAACAAGATAGAAAAGATTTCGACCGCTTCAGAATTCGGCATCACCGCAACCGCGGCGCAACCACCGCGCCCGCGGCGGGTCTATCTTCGGGTTGGCTTATGTCAGCTTCTACCGCGGCTGCGGCCATGGCGGCGCGACCGCGGCCTTCTCGGGAGTAGATCGTCGTCACCTTCCTTCACCGCGCCGCGGCATAGGCACCGGGCCTGCGGAATATGGGCATGCTGTGGCGAACTTCTCTCCAACTTAGCTCTAAAAACTCTCAATTCTTCACATCTTGTGTCTTCGGTCTTCATATTACAATAACGCTCAAATCTAACCTAAACACACTCAACGACGCTCTAAAATACAAGAGTTAAGCCATACAAACTAGGGTGAATCATAAAACAATTGAAAATGATTAAGCACTTGATTTTGAGATATGAAGCAACATATTGCCAATAAAAGAGAAAACACGGTAAGGACCCTAAATATCTAAATAGACGAGATCAAAATGATCTAGACCGGAGTCATGGAGAATCGGGAGATTGAGGCTATTATTAAAACTCGAAAATAGTGGACGGAAATAACAAGAAGAAATCTACAACTAGCACTGTCTTTTAGGTCCAACCCCAAGCATAATTGACGGTTTCCTTGGTCTTACGATTTTATTGAGCAACGTCTCGATAGGGACACCATAACATGCACTCTCTTTTAGTTCCAAGACCAAGCATAGGTTGGCGCTTTTCCATGGTCTTATGATTGTTTGAGTAGCATCTCGGCAGCGACACTACAAGGAGTGCACTCTTTTAGGTCCAACCCATGCATAGCTTTGTAATTTTCCTTGATCTTACGGTACTTTGAGTAGCGTCTCGACATGGACACTACAACGAGTGCACTCTCTTAGGTCCAATCCCAACCATAGCTTGGTCATTTTCCTTGGTTTTGCGATTTTTAGCAACGTTTGGGTAGGGGAATTCCAACAAACTCACCCTTTTTGGTGCAACCCCAAGCATAGCTTGGCAATTTCCTATGGTGTAAGATTTTTTAAGCATCCCTGTCAAGTAGCGTCTCGGTAGAGACACTACAGTGAGTGTACCCTTTTAGGTCCAACCCTAAGCATAGCTTGTCGGTATTCCTTGGTCATACAATTTATTTAGCAGCGTCTAGGCAGGGATACAACAATGAGCATGCTCTCTTAGGTCCAACCCTAAGCATACCTTGACAGTTTTCCTTGGTCTTACTATGGTTTTAGCAGTGTCTCGGACAGTTTGACTACACCGAATGAACTCTTTTTCGTATTCATTTTATTGGTTCGAATGCACGCACACTATAAATATTGTAAAAACATCTTCTGCACGAGACACAATTAGGGTGAAATGTTAGACTTGCCATCATCATTTTAGAAGTGTGATAAAAGCGCCTACCTCGATCTGAAAGCTTTGGTCCGGTGACACGACGTTGCTTTTATGACTCACGATGAACAAATTTCATCCGTCTTGTGCGGCTTATGGGGAGAAAGTTCTAGCATATGCCACCATTACTAAAACTTGAAATTGTAGATGCAAATAATTAATGAGAAAAAAAGTTTGTTGGACAAAAAGGCAGGATTCTTAATGATATGCACGTACGCTTGTGACATAGGAGATGCTTTTTAGGGACAAGCCTTTAGCCGGCGGGTTGAGATGTTTTATAACCTCGACTCACATTATGCGCACTATTCTCATATTTCAATACGATGGTACTTTATCGTGTAGCAATTTTCTAAAGTCATTTTTTCAGGTCCTTTCCATTTGGGTTTTGACCGCTATTTATACTAAGTTTTTGAGTCTTTGGTTTTTGGAATTTTCCGATGTGGAACGTGTAAGCAAGCAATTGCATGGCTCCTCCCTATTGGCATTACTAAACAACCCACGTGTGGAGCGCCTTGTGTTTACCAGCAAAGTGAATGACAAAGCACGTACGATGAATTAGTTCTAAGTCGGTTTAGAGTAGTGCACTACTGCACATTATAGGAAGAAGAAGGTTTGGTTAGAGCCATGTTTTTCAAGGGGGTCATGATTATCAGGGCATCTTGCTAGCCTCATGAGTTTTGATTAGAGTGTGTTGACGTGACGCCCATGAGAACGATGAAGGTTGACAAAAGATATTATGGTAATTAATGTATTCGTTTCGCCTAATTTCAAATCAGGCTTCGCATACCAACTAACTAGAATCAACGCGGTGGCTTGAACTGCTATAATATATATGAAAAAACTGACTTAAAATAATCTGAGCTATCAATTTTCAACCAAAAACAATTCCAAATTTGAAAATCATCACCAATGATACGAACTATAGAGAAATTAACCAAAAACGATTCAAAATACTTTTTCGACGAGTTTTCCGGAGGAATCGTGACATAACAACTTAACTGAATTATTTTCAATCGTCATATCATCTATTCCGGTGATGATGAGATCACACATTTGCTTCTAGAAAATTACTAACAAATTACATGTACCTTGAATTAGATTGTTACTTATTTATTATGTTGTATATGAACTTAGTGTAATATATAATTGCATATATTATCATATGCTTACTTTGTTTTAAAGCGACTCTTATCCTTTAGATTATAAAGTTACATAATTCTCGTATATCATACATATATAAAAATATCTTTTTTTAAAGTATTTTTATACATAGACAAACATATAGTTAAATAATCGAGGAAAAGTTCCATAAAATAAAACGCATTATTTAATATTATTAAAAATAATTAAAACAATAACCTTTTGGCATTAAAGTTAAACTACAAAAACTAAATTATTTAAATATATCAATAGTTTTAAATAAAAACTCATATTAATATAGAATTATATTAAAAATATAAAGAATATATACTTAGATAAAAATACAAATTATCTTTTATATAATTCATTATGTTGTGAAAAAGTAATCAAATAAGAAGCATAAAAATATTAAAGAATTATTATCTTAATTAATATGCAATGTTATAGACATATTTAGGATAAATATATCATTTAACCTTTTTATTAATACTTTTGCTGAGATGTCAATATGATATGATATTAAAGAAATATATTAATTATTATTATCAATAAAAGAAAGATGTGTCATACATATTGTGGTAAAGTTTTCAACCATTGATATATATAAAAAAACTTATTATAATATTAATTTAATAACTTATAATTAATATAATATTTATTTAAATGGTTAAAAATGATAAGATTATAATTTATATACTCCCTCCGTCCCTAAATGTTTGTCAAATATTCCTTTTCGGGCATCCCCTTTTGTTTGTTCATCTTTAGTATCTTTCCATTATATCATACTTTTCTTCTAATATTACCCTCATTCAATCTCTTATATTACTCCATTATCCAACTTTCTCACCAACTTTATCACTTTTTCTCTACAAGCATACACAACTACCCATATCTATTCTCATATATTACCCCCATACCCAATATTCTCATCAACTTTATCACTTTTTTAATTTTTCCCGCCAACTTTTCACATACTTTACACATTTTCTTAATAACCGTAAAAACCGTCCTTTTGAACGATCTTTTAGGGACGGAGGGAGTATTAATTAAGTGGGTATAATACTTCTGACCTCTATTCTCGTCTTCCGTGCACTCACTCTTTAGAGGATATTGGAAGTAGCTCTCGTACTTGAGGTAAGGAAAAATCCGATAGATGGGAAGATTGGAAACTGTATAGTTGGCATTTACTCGCCCCGGTTTCACGTATGGCCGTTGGCCGCGATTTTCAAGTTCGCTTCTTCAAGTCGGACGAATGGATGAACGTACACCTTCTTGTAGCTCGATAATCGAGGTAGGTAGTCGAAGATTGACATCATCCTTTAGCTTTCTATCTTATGGAAGGGCTCGTTTAAAGGCGGTGGTGGCGGTCTTTTCATTGCATCCATCTATCTATGAGTAGCATTCCATGAACCGATTTACGAAGCGCCACAAGATCTCAACTTTCTCTTTCCTTAGCCCAAGGACTGTGTCTAAAGAAGTTGAGTCTTGGTTATTGGCGATGTAATGCCACACAATTTTGCTAGTTGATTTCATAACCTTATCGAATTCATCTTGAGACTTTGGAACTACTGATATGCCCTCTTGTCGGGACATCCTGGGAACACCTCACACATGGTCACATCATGGGAGACCCAAAGTGCCATCTTATGAGAAAAGGCCACTATATGATTTACGTTGTCTGAGTGATCGTTGTACAAAGAAAAGGTTGGTGGCAAGAACTTGGTCAGGGGCTTACTCGATCTTTAGATGTTCCGGTAGAACTATGTCGTGGTCACCACAACCAACTTTTTCTAGGCTTTCTCTTAAGTGGATTGTAAGGCTCCTTCTTGCGATTTTTTCTTCTCACGCCTATCAACAACCTCGCATAGTTAGTATGCCTTAGCGGCTCGCCCTCGATTTTGCATTCGGGTGTTGCCTTGCTCATGGGATCATCAATAGTTAGTGTCGTAGTTGCGGGAGCTATCACAGACGTGCCTTCGATCTTCACCTCTCTCACAACTATTATTATGGGATATTACTTGGCTATTTCTACGATTGCATTATCGTCTGCAGCCTTCGCTACTCTCGGAATTCAAGGGGTCTAGCGATGAGTGATGGTATCTTGTGTCGTTTTCCCGTTGATGCTCATAAGCATGGGATTTCTTAAGAGGTGCCAAGTCATTCGGCGAATCCCTATGATGTCCTTGAGGTTCCCTAAAATTGCTTTTTTAATCGACTTGCATCTCCTTGGACCCGTTTCTTTCGTCGGAGTAGGTCATTTTGAGACTATAACAGTCATTAGTGATTTTGATGATGCTAGCGATCCGTCAAGTCATCCCACCGGTTTCCATCTCCTCCATGGGGTGCTTTTCTAGACTTAGTCAAGGAAAACTTCAATGTGGCGATCTCTTCTAAGGTTTCATCTAGCCGGGATTCTAATCTAGCTCGATCAACTTGGAGCTTCTCGTTTTTGTGAAGTTTTGATGCTAGGGCTTAGACAATCTCTATATCATCTTCGTTCTTGATGACAGTCGACGTGTCCTTTCCACAACTCATTCCCATTGTACGAGAATCAACATTTGGCCCGTAGGTTTCAGAATCTCGTGTGCCATCATTTCTAGGGTTATCCCACATTTAGATTAACTTGTCGTGCTCAAAGAAGGGCTCGATTGATTGTGGAGTGCAATCATGTCCATTCGTGGAGTGCAACCGTAAGGATAATCGAGTATCGGGACCCCGTCAGATCTGATGTCACAGTCACAGTCGATCTTGCCTCGTCTCTCACCACGGACGTCCTTGTAATCGCACGGATTGACCCACGTCGGATCGTTATATCCCCCAAGCCATGCGACCTTTCATTCTAGTGGTTTTGGGTGGTGCGTCTTAGCTCGAGAGCGTGGTTGATCATGGCCGGGGATATGCTCATGTCGACTCTTGGGACAATCATTTTGATGGAGCTCGTGATCATTCCCCCACCAATACGATCACTCACCTGGGCTAGTTTTGGCGTTGAACGTTACAATGACGAACGTTGAGGCGGGGGACGGATCCTCATGGCCTACCATTGCGCACGTTATTATGTAAGCCATGTCCTTGAATAAGCAAATCCTACACGAAAAGCTACCTCTCTCTCTCTCTCTCTCTCTCTCTCTCTCTCTCTCTCTCTCTCTCTCTCTCTCTCTCTCTCTCTCTCTCTCTCTCTCTCTCTCTCTCTCTCGAATAAGAATAAGAATCGTTTTTCCTTCGAGAGTTGGGGAATGTGTCATATATTCCTTGTGGACGACGCAAAGTTTTAATACGAAAACATCTCCTTCCTTGTGCTTATTAATGAGTACGAATCGGTTTTCCTTTGAGTTCTGTGTAAAACAATGAACAAGAAAGAGTGTTTCACCTTTTTCCACCTTCGTTGTTGAAGTTCGAAATGGCACAATGTTGATTCACATCGACGTAAACGAGAAGATGAGCATACGTATAGTAAAACTGATTATATATATGATTGTCCACCCCTACTTATGGTAAGTAAATTATTATATATTAGACCATCTAAGAGATTTTATGTAAATTCATTTAATATGGAGAGCAAAAACAAATATTTTCTAAAAAAATGTATTTTAGCTCCAACATCGTTACCATTTTAATCAACTTCACATTTATTATTTTTTTTTATGTATAAATACTCAATAAATTATTATAAATTTATAAAATTAATTGGATTTTAAAGAAAATTCAATATGATAGATCACATGGGAATCTTTATAATTTAAAGAAAATGCCAATATAATTGGATTCATTGTTCTTAATTATTCCGTAGGACATTGGGGAGTGCGACAATATTGAAGTCAATAGATATGGCAGGCCATCTAGCTATATTTGAAAAACCATTGATCTACAATCGATATCTCAAGGAACTGCTAGCTACCTTCAACATTTTGCACGAAGGGGACAAGAAGTAGTTCTTATTTGCCCAAAATCAAGGACAGGAAGGTAACAACTTATATACACTAGAGCTAGCTTATGATATTTGTAAACCACAAACGGACCGGATATTTCTGATTTTGTGTTATCATGTGTATTATTATGTTATTATGTGCAATAATTTGGTCCCTAAGTAAGAATGTTCTGCAATTGTGTTATTACATATATATTAACCCGATAGATTTGAATCCAATGAAAATAGCCATTAATGTTCACATTTTTTTTTTGTTGTTCACTCATTTACTCTTATTGTTCACGTGTTATTAAGAGATATTTTAACCGAAACCAACCAACCTTACGAAGTTTATTCAGGTAACCGTCGCAATTTAATAAATGCATATCATTAGAATAGAGCTATGTGTCGAACAAATCTCGGTATTTACGTGTGACATGTTCACAAACAGGAATTCTAGACTCATTTACATTTTCTAAGTGGTACTTTCTTTGCAAAATGATTTTTACATGACTGATTCCATGATATGAAATGACCAATATGAGTTGATGTTAAAGTCGTCTTTTGATTGGTAAATTGGCTATTTCTATACACCCAAAAAAGATGAATTGATTAATTTATTATGAGATTTAAGATTCTCGTATGTTTCTGCATGCGCAATACTAGATCTATTCATTGCAAAACAAAAACGTGTATACGAGTGGTTTGGAGGATTATTATCAAAGGGGAACGCTCTGATGAGATAACTATTATGGTGCTTCCTTAGGCTTCCTATTAGCCATTGGATTAAAGAGGATTAATGGTAGGAGATTATGGTCCATAATAGGCACGATTTTGGTGGTTATAGGGAATTATTATACCGGTTACCATAATTAAAAAGGCTCCTAAATTATAGGGATGTAGCAGCCTAAATTACGAAAAAAATCTGGGGAGATTTGATTCAAAAACGGTTATTCAAATCAAGAAAAAAATATAATTTCCATATTGAAAAGCAAAAATTCGAGTGAAATATTCTGCAGAAATTACTCGCAGGCCACATTATACTAAACCCTAGTTTTTGAGTTGAAAAAGTAATGTTGAAGAGTTGAAAAAGTAGTTGCATTATACTAAAGTACGAACGAGTTGAAAAAGTAATGTTGCATAGTTGGAAAAGTAGTGTTATATAATTGAATAATAACATGCATGTTACTTTACAAGAAAATGTAATGTTGAATAGTTGAAAAAGTAGTGTTTGTCCGGTTACGAGAGGGGAGAGAAATCTCCTAGCTAAGTTAGATATCAGTTTTGATGTAACAAACTAGCCCCGAGATAGCAATTTTGTCCGGTTACGATTGTGAATAAAATAACCCTTTTTATTCAAAAAAAAAAGTAGTGTTTTATAGTTGAAAAATAACAATCATGTTGCTTGACAAACAAAACTAATATTTAATAGTTGAAGAAGTAATCATGTACAGTTGAATAATAATAATCATGTTTCTTTGACTTTGTTTAACTAAAAAAGCAATTTCAATATATTGCAATGAATTTTTCATTATTGTGTCTAAAACAGAGTACATAAACAACGAGATTGTGTTCCCCTCCTTTAAGTATAAAAATATTTGAATTTTTCAAATTCCTGTACTGACATATTCATTAGATATGATAGAACACAAAATCGATTTTTTGGGACCTTACAATGACTTTTTCATAACTACATATAAAACACGATTCATTTACAACAATCTAGCGTTCTCCATCATTGCTAAGCTTAATCTTTGAAATTTTCAAAACGTTGTATATACTTATTCATTAGCTTGATATACTAAAAGCAAACTTTTCAGTACATCTAGTGCTACTTATTTGTCATATGATCACTGTGTTTTCCAGTTCTCCATCATCTTCCTCCGTTGAGCTTGAGCTATCGTTACCTTCACTCTGCAAGATCAAAAAGATCGACATCATCGTCCGACTCGTCATGGTCCCTCATTCTTAGTCACTTTGATTGCTTCATCTTAAAACGGTAATCTCTGCGGCCTATACAAAAATGAAGAAAGACAGACCTCCTATGAAGTGAAACAAATGTAATTCTCATTTTGTTGAAATACAAACATAAGAGACATAAACATCACAGTTGAAAAAGTTCTTGTTTTGGATTGAAAAATTAAACTTGGACATGATATCGAACATCTTACGAAAGCTGTTTGCGATTGAACATTAGACATGTTATTGCGTCGTTCAACAGTCTGCCAGCATTCCAATAAATTGTTCAAATCGAGAACATTACGTTGTCAACATGATTGTTATTATTCAACTGTATAACATTACTTTTTCAGCTATGCAATATTTTTGTAGTTCTTGTCAAGTAACATGATTGTTATGTTTCAATTATACAACACTACTTTTTCAACTCTTCAACGTTACTTTGTCTTCGTAAAGTAACATGCATGTTATTATTCAATTATATAGCACTACTTTTTCAACATGATTGTTATTATTCAACTGTACTACATTACTTTTTCAACTATATATTAATTTTCCTTGTCAAGCAACATGATTGTTATTTTTCAACTATGTAACACTACTTTTTCAACTATTCAACATTACATTTTCGTGTAAAGTAACATGCATGTTATTATTTAATTATAAAACACTACTTTTTCAACTATTCTGCACAACGTTTTCAACTCAATTGTAAGGCCCCGATTTTCTGACAAGGCGTTACTTGGTAGTAGACCTCACGAGGCACTACCAAGCTAGTTTGACAACTGAACATTTGGATCTTGCAACGCGTGCACGGCGAGAAAACAAGAAAAACAACCAACTCGTATTTTATAAAAATTACAGTTCAAGTAAAACATCATGAACCTAACTTATACAACCTCTTAACAACAACAAAACATCAATGTCAATAAAAGAAAACCAAGACAACAAAGAACACTCGACTATCTAGGACACGCGCGTCCCTAATCCGCATCATCATTCCACCGAGGCCCGATCATGATATCTTGAGACCACCTGAACTGCAAAATAGGTTCCCCGAAGGGTCAGGTCCTACTCTATCAAGCTAGAATCAGCAAGGCAACTACAAGACGTTTCAAAAACAGTTTTTCCTAACGTCAGCAACCAAGTGTCCACAAACACACATATAACTCTAAGTCCAGTCCTAAATCCAGTTAGTCACAATGAGATCCAAAGCTCATATCTAGGCAGCTAACTATCACACACGATCACTTAATAACGCACTCAAACACATTTATTAATTTAACACACACATATTCACGAATCCACACATTGACACACACACACACACACAGAGACACCGTGCTTCACACACATTCACAAATCCACGCATTCACACACACAGATTCACAAGCTACACCAACTCTCACAGAATCCATAACGGTACACTCAGGCACATGATCAAACAATCCATAACGACATTCACAACAAATCAACAACACATCAAAACTGCACACAATCTGGCAACATCCGTTTCTCATTTTCACTGGCCGTTCGTCAACGGCTCATTTTCACTGGCCGTCCGTCAACGGCTCATTTTCACTGGCCGTTCCTCAACGACTCATTTTCCACTGGCCGCTCGTCAACGGCTCATTTTCCAAAACTAATCAAACAATCATTCATAACACATGATTACTCATAGCACAACAGTTATGAACATATCAATACAACATTATACAAAATATCACACTAAGGGATGTTCAATCATATCACAATAGTCATGAAACACACACACAAGATATATCAACTTTTAAAATAGGTTTCCAAAACGATTTACATATAGCACACATATCCAAAACATTTACAAAAATCGATCAGGACTAATTCCCAAAACCAATCTCATAATCACAATGCAAACCCTAACAAGTTAGAACAGAAACTGAGCAAGTCGAAAATCGACTTACCTGAAAGACGAGAGAATTCCTTTACGAACGGTAAACGACAACGACCCAGTAAGATCAAATTCTTGGCTAAACTGATTCGCCCATTAAAATACAACCCGATCCACCCATAATCCTAGTCACTACTAATTAATCCAAACACCACCCTCACCCGGTCCCACTTTGCCCAAATCTAATCCCGGTTAAAGCCCGCTTAATTAAGTTCCGAGATGAACTTTGGACCATCTCCATCTCTGACACCCATGAAACCACTTCTCCCTACCCACTACTATACTTATACTCTACTATATTTTTATATAATCCTCCTAATTTTCCTCCAATAGTCCGAACAATCCACTTCCCCATATTACCTTTTACTCTCATGCTCCCCGCACCATTTCCTTCTTCAACCCCTTCCCCGAAGTCTTTGTACAAGACCCGGCCGCCACTCTAGCCCCAACTTCACCCACAACTCGCCCCTTACTCTGGCCACTCGCCCTCCCTCTATACCCACCTGCCGCTTCCGGCCCGACTCGACTCCGGCCACCCCATGACCTGCCTCGAAGCCGCCGCCCGAACCCGATCTCCTCAGCCCCCGGTCTGCTCCCTTACGCCGGTACTCCTCACACTCAACCCATCGCTCGACCTCCTCCTCCAAAGTTGCAACCCGACGCCGGCGACCTTGCTCATCTTCCCGACTCTGCCACGAAGGCCTGCCCCTCTCGCCCAACCTCACCGAACCTCCACTCCTCGGACCCAAAACCCCAGCTCCAAAGACCGACGGAAGAAGTGGTCCAAAGAAAATGAAAATCTCCTCTCATCTAGACTTGCGTGTATATATATAGATGAAGATGGAGGGTTGACACAAATAGAAACTTACGGCTGAAGTTTTCCCTTATACATATTTAGCTAGACCTTATATATATCCACACACACGCAAGTATTTTTATTTTATTTTTCCTTTTTTTTTTTTTAACCTAGTATATATAAGAGAGTTAAAATAAAATTAAACCCATATTAAAATAAAACCCATATTAAAATAAAACCCATATTAAATAAAATTTAGGGATTTTACTTACCCACAAAGGTAAAATTAATTAAGCATGAATACATACACTCATATTTTTCTGATCAAGAAATAATACCCGTACTAAATCGAGACCGGACATTACATCAGTTGTACTTTAGTATAATACAACTACTTTTTCAACTCTTCAACATTACTTTTTCAACTTAAAAACTAGGGTAATGCAGCGAGTTCTACCATGCTATAATACGATTAAACAAGCAAGAACTAAAAAAAATATGTTCCAACCTCAATGATCAATCGAATCAAGAGAGTAAACAAATTGTTACCACATAATTATGAATCCAACCTCTCACATTAGAATTATAATACGATTAAACAAGCATGAACTACAAAAAATATTCATCTTCATATCGAATCAACCAACTCGAATCTAGAAATTAGAAGAACGAACAATTAAATCTAACCTCTCACGAAAGTTGTTCGTGATTGAACGTTGGGCATGTTAATGCGTTCTTCAAGTACTGTGTTGTGTATGCGATGAGAGGATTGGATGCTACGAAGAAGAAAGCTCAATGGTGTTCTATCGCAATGTGGCCTGCGAATAATCCCTGAAAATGAAAGCTTGATTTTTGATTTTTCATTATGGAGATTATGATTTTTTCTTGATTTGTATAACAGTTTTTTGGATCAAATCCCTACAATTAAGGAGCTTTTTTAATTATGGTAATCACCATAATAATCCTCTATATCTCCCAAAATCGTGGCTAGTGGACCCAAATCCTACTATTAATTTTCTCTAATCCAATGGTCAATAGGAAGCCTAAGGTAACACCATAATTGCAAGCCTCTCTAGAGCGTAATTCATTATCAAATGCATATACTTTAAGACTTAGATATGGCAACGGATGGTAGATGGACCATTTACAAACTAAACCCGTACTATAGTTTTTCCAGCCGAATCCCGACCGGATAGCAGGAGTCACCCAGATCCAATCCACCCTATATTATTGTGTGGGTCGGGTGAGTCAGGTGGAATTTCGGATAGAAAACTCGTTGGTAGGCTGGCGTGGTGGCCGAAGGCCGAACTGGATCTAATAGATCAAGAGAGGAACTGAGAGTCAGAGTGGACGGTGTGCGTACCGAAATGAGAGACGAAGGAGTTGGTGTGTAGAGGAGGGCCGGA
Source organism: Polygonum aviculare (assembly GCA_934048045.1). Classification (NCBI taxonomy): domain Eukaryota; kingdom Viridiplantae; phylum Streptophyta; class Magnoliopsida; order Caryophyllales; family Polygonaceae; genus Polygonum; species Polygonum aviculare. The sequence continues at coordinate 16,675,805 of OW204024.1, forward strand.
GACCATCAATCGGGAGAGATGGAGATTCAAAGAGAGGCGAAAACCACTATAGAGAAATGATGTCCGGCCAAGATGTCCAAAAGTAGGATTTCCTTTCTATTTTTTTCTTTGAGTGTCTATTTTATTTTCACTAATTAATAATTTGAAATAAATTACACATTTTGGATCAAACAAAACTAATACATTACACACGTATACTAATACCAACTAAGGGAATATATCTATAAAATTTTAATAACAATTGTGTCGGATAATGAGTCGGGTGATGGGTGGATGAACCTTCACTCGTACCCGACCCGACTGATCACTGAAAATTCGATTTTGACCCGTCTTTTTTCGGATTTTTGCCGTTTTTTTGTGTTGGGTAAATTGGATATCCGTCGAGTGTGGGTGAAATTGCCATATCTATTAAGACTATAAATTGTTCCTTTAGTATTAAGGATAAAAAAAAATCGAACTAATCAAAGCAATAAAACCGAATGAAATAAGAAGTAATATGTACATTTATATTACACATATTGGCTACTCAAATGGTCTTTCCATTTCTATATTCAAAACTATTAGAATGTAGAATTTACGGAAAAAGGACACAAGATAAAAAAAATATATATATATAATGTTTTCAAATTATCAATGTAAGTGAATTATAAGGGATGTGAGATTTAGTTTTAAGTTGTAATATATACAACTTAATAACTTGCACTATATACCTAATAATCAAACAAAATATTATATAGGACAATCTTAAATATTACAATTATGAAGGGTTTTATATTTCACGATGAATGAAATTCCTTGAAGGTAAGTGGAATTGCAATGTAGGATGTAATTGAAATTTTGATGGGCTGATTTAATTGGTGATAAAAGAGGTCGTTGTTGGCATCCACTTGAATATAAAGCACTAGAATTGAAATGAAATGGTTTTATTGGACTACAACTTTTATCGGACTACAACTACATACCTATCAAACGGGTCGGGCTATAGTTGTACTATTTTTTTTTGTCGAAGGATGTGGTTGTACTATGTATGGGTTAAATACGGGTTATAGGTCAAATTGCGTTGGGTCATATCAGGTTATCAAACGGGTTTGGGTTGACTAGTTAGTCAATAATATCATTTTAAACATTTCACATAAGATTAAATTATAAAAAACATTAAAAAAAACTGAAGGTTTGACAAGAATTTTTGGGAGCAAATAGATTATAAGAAATAGTTAGTCTTCTTTGACTAAATAAGTTTCTTGAAGAAATGAGTTAGTTTTGTAGTCCTAAAGCATATCATTATATCAAATTATCATGTTTTATGGCCTTTGATACTCATATATATATAAGAAAGAATAATAAATCATATTGATAAGAGATGAAGAACGGTTTGATATGTATACTATATATATATTCAGATGACATAACAACGCAATAATTGTGATATAATAATACAAAATTTTGCTCTCATTCTATTGATTAGTTTTATAAGTATGTAATTCTCAAGAAACCCCTCGTTTAAAAACAAGTCATTACATATAGGCTATGTACATTGTGTATAATGTTTTTCCTTCTCTATCCATAATAGCCAAACTCTAGAAAAGATTTATGCACTTTCTTTTACCAAGATACTAGCAAAGTTGATTTTGTCATCGTGGTTGTTCTCCAAGCTCTAAAAATTCCTACAAACTTGAGCAAGGAAGATGGACATGCTAGAGAAAGCGTAAAGTGGTATGATTTATGCTTTTTTTGCGGAAAGTCTGATTCATCTTTGGGTGTCCAACTACCTGCCAATTTGTCATTTTATTATATTAGAGTTCATATTTGAATAAGTTTCCATCCTTAAAATTCGTGACCCATCGGGTTTGACCCAAGCTTACCCAGAATGTTTCGGATTTCAAAGGTTGAAATTAAACTAGATTTCGGAATTAAAACCCAAAAACTTCTAGGTGAGTCGGTCGGGTTTATGGGTCAGGTTAGGTTTTTATATGTCTAACTACAACTAGACCTATCAAAAACTTAACTCGTCCCATATCATGATTCACGGGTTGAAACTCGATCAAAAGTTTATGGGTCAAAGTGTGACCGACCTTCATTAATGGACTGAAACCCGGAATCTGTTGGCCCGACCAGAAACATTGTTTAGCATATAAATATACCAATTATGTTAAGTATTATAAAATATGATATCTAATTTTATTATTATAATTATTCTTATTATTATTAAAATATACAAATTAATATAATATCATTTAAATAAGATTATTATAACTTATAATTATTAAAATGGTATAAGATTTTTTTTCTCGACCCAATCCCACACCTAAGCCAAAGCGGTCCAATACCCGACCTGCCCGATCTATTCAACAAGTCTTGTTGCAACCATATTATCTAATCCAATTGTTTTGTTGAAGAAGAGGCGGTAATCTCCTATCCACTTAGAGGATTTTATTAAATGATAAAAGTTGGTTAATAAGTAATCAAAAAGGGGATAGCTCTGCTCTTTACATCATCTAACAATAAAAAAGTCACATCCTCGGGGGGTCAAGCAATACGTGAAAGCCTAAAGAAGAAGGGAAAACTAATGACAGAAGACAGATTGCGATGCTATTTGCTTTCCTATAAATAATGTGGAACTAGACATCCCAGCTCCTACGAGGGTGGCTAAACTCCACAGGTTGACTTAGGAGAAGAATCTCATGTTTCAAATCCACATCAAGAAAACCCTCATGTAGCCCTTCCTCAAAGCATGATTCAACCCGTGGTTTAGTCCCTAAAGTTCATTTAATGTTATTATACAAATACAAATGTCATGGACAAAACGAACCTGCCATTTCCCGTTATCTTCACGAATAACCCCAACAACCTCTTATATAATCCAATATGATACGAATGTTGGATTTTACATGAACACAATATTTTATGTGAACTTAATTAATACGATATTACGTGAGCACCAAGATGTGTATACTTACTTTCATTCTCCGTCTACCATTTATTGTATGTTCTCAATCAAATTTTTATTAATTTAATTGGTTTAATTTTTATGGATTGTTTCTATATATTCCCCTTCTTTTCCACTCTTTACTCCTCTACTTGATTCCTCAATTCACTACAAGTGAAACAAGCCTGAATGATGATACATCGAAGTAAAAAAGAAATATGTGAACCACAAAGAAATATGTGAAGCACGAATAGAAGTTATATAGGGTGGCCTGTTCTTCCAATACCCGACACAAACAAGCAAGAACAAATGCAATTGAGTTAGAGGTGGGAAATGAAGGCACAATAACAAAATCAACAAGAAACAAGAAGAACGATTAGACTAAAGGATAAGCGAAGAATAACCTTCAGATTCAAGGCAAGACACAAGGGATCTAAAGTCTCAAGAACTAATACCATTCAAATGAAGACCCTTCTTTCTACAACTTGATACAAAAGGAACAAATATCGCAAGTACTAAGAGGATAGCATGTGAATGTGTACTGAACACCAAACCTATGGATAAATGACATAGACTAACACAAATCAAACTTTGAATCACAAGGTCCACTCAAGAACCAACCAAGCTCTCAAAAGGAAGAAAATGGTTTTCTGTTATCATAATGACAAATCTGCTTGTTAATAGAGCAATAAATGCTATTTGTATGTCAAAAATACTAGAAATGAAATAAGACCCAAAATTATCTTAAAATGCCACAAATGGCCCAAACAAAATAAAGTGCAAAATAAATGCCTTGGAAGGGATCACCCGGTTGCGGTTGTTGGAAAGGGTGGGCATATGCGCTAGAAGAAGGCGTGCCTAGGCATTGTTGTCGCCTTGGCCTTGCCTGTACTTATCTTTGGCATTGCGCGCTCGAACTTGGCACATGACCAATGACACTAAAGATGGTGAGGATGACTCAACCTAGGTCGTTATGCCAATATCAAAAATAATTAACTCTATTTCACAAACTAGTATATTAACCAAATAAAGGGTCGAACCCAAAGGAATCAAGTGTTCTCAGGCAAATCGGTTGAATCAAAAGACAAACAGGGGGTTTTGAAAATGTTTTGATATCAATATTAGGAAAGCAAAGGATATTTAATCAAATCAACATAAAGAATCATGAGATCATGAGATCATCCAGTTCCTTAGACTTCCTTGATTAATTCCAATTCTGATCATAAACAATCACCAGTCCACGGTCCAGGCAATACTTAAACCTAGTCAAGGATGCTTAACCTAGATCTAGCATGAAGAACAAGAATATACAGGATATCTAATCAAACAATCAAGCTACGAGTCAATTGCAAGATAAAACAATCAAATCTCTTTCTTAATCCTTGTCCACAATCCTAGAATCAAGTTGCCTTCTAGAAAAGATAAGCTCACACAGACAATGAAACAAATCAATTCAAGCGATAGAACAATGACAATTCAATTAGTTGATCAAACTCAAAGAATCATGCAAAGCTCATGCAATTAAGTACAAAAAGAAGAGATATTAGTCAAGGTAAGAAACTATATCCAAAATTCACAAATTCATCAAATATGTATCAGTTCATAAATAATCCCCTAATAGGGATTTAGTTCTCCATAATACAAACTAGGCTAGAGAATTAATTGAAGGTGAATTCAGATGTCAAAAGGTACTAAAAACCTATAGAAAGCCTCTAAATATAAAGTAGCCAGAAGACAAGCCAATCCGAAACTATAAGATAGAGAAAAGATAAGAAAAAGAGAAGAAGACAGAAAATAAGTCGTCTCGGATCAGTAGCACACCGCGCACGCACCATAGTCAACGCACTCGCGGTCAATGTCGGGTCAAAGAAATCTTCAACAACTTCTACAACGCCCGCACCAAGCTATCCGCGCATGCGGCCTTCAACACTTGGTCGAATCTGATTCTTGGGACCACTACGCCCGCGGCTAACACACTGCGCTCGCGGTTCTTCAACAGTGGCTTTTCTTCACTTCGGGATCTTGTCTCGACAACTCTTGTATTTTGTATCCTTGTGTCTTCGATCATCATATTACAAATAAGCACAAGCTCTAACCTAGTACACTAAGTATAGCCCTAAAACACAAGAGTTAACATATACTAAAAAGAGTATATCAAATTTCCCCCATACTTAGATCTTTCTTGTCCTCAAGTAAGCTCAAACTAAATACAATAAATCAGCACATCAAAGATCTCAAGAAATACAACGGAGGACAAAAACACTCAACTCTCAACCCGAACCCAAATAATAAGAGATCATGGAACAATAAGATCAAGCACACACCTCACCAATACAAGATAAAACACGCATGCTCTAAAAGTATAGAGAAACCTAGGTGATCTACCCAATCCATAATGTAAACCCCAAAATCTCCAAGCAAGAATCATCCTAAATCACTCGAATTTTTCCACTCAATTCTGCTAAAGCCCTTTTGGGTTTGCACCTAACCACTCATTCCATTTTCTATCAGATGTGCTCACAAAAACTAATGAACCCTATATTACCCCAGTCTAATGCTAGTCCGGGTTACCTGCTTATTACCTAAGCTGCCCTTTCGGGTTTTCAACTCATCCTAGGATTCATATGCCTTTTTTCCAATTTTTATGGCTTTTTCTATTCTTTTCTTTTTCTTTTCTTTTATTTTACACAAAGGTATTTAACAAGTGCTCCATGAAAAGAAAAAAATCAAAAAGATTGAAGCAAAAACAACTAAGTACAACTAACTAAGATAAGCGTAGCGAGGACTCCTTCCCCCATACTTAAATCGTTCATTGTCCTCAATGAAGCTAAGAGTAAGGAAATAAGTAAAAAAATAAGGTATATCAGAAAGACTCACATACGAAGAAGAAGGGTGGGATGGAAGAACTCTTCAAAGGTGTAAAAAAATGGAAGAAATGCTTCGGAAATACCATGTTGAGGCAAAGCGCGTGTGCGGTAGTGGTGGCGCGGCCGCGGATCTTCCGACGAGAGAAAGTAGTCGCTGCTGGGCATATACCGCGTGCGCGGTAAAGGAAGGGCGCACACGACCATGGGCAACAACGAACACGAACTTCAACAACGAATACGAACTCTTGAACTCTGGCTCTCGGACTCGGAACTCGTCTTGACTGATACTTTTGAACTCTCGAGTTCAAGCCGCAAAAAATCAGAGCCAATGTAGCACAAACTTGGAAGAACAAAGCTCCCCCATACTTGAAGATCATCGGGAGCCAATCAGAAAAGCCTCTAAATATATAGTAGTTGGAAGATATGCCAATCTGAAACTGTAAGATAAAGAAAAGATAAGAAAAAGAGAAGAAGATAGAAAATAAGCCGTCTCGAATCTGTAGCACACCGTGCACGCACGATAGCCACCGCCCTCGCGGTGAATGTCGGGTCAAAGGCATCTTCAACAGCTTCTACCGCACCAATCTATCCGCGCACGCGGCCTTTAGCACTTGGTTGAATCTGATTCCTGGCACCACCGCGCTTGTAGTTCTTCAATAGTGGATTTTGTAAACTTCAGGATCTTGTCTCGAAAACTCTTGTATATATCTTGAATCCTTGTGTCTTCGGTCTTCATATTACAATTACGCACAAACTCTAACCTATAACACTCAGCATAGTCCTAAAATACAAGAGTTAAGCTATACTAAAAAGAGTATATCAGAGGACGACTTGAACAAGGTGTTATAATGTAGCACTAACCGAGCCAAATCGATCAGTTTGCATCTTTTTGGTTCTTGACCGAGCCATGAGTCCATCGTCTATGAGAGGCCCTTACATACACGTCATTACTTGATGGTCCCTCATCAAGATGTATGTAGATTAAAACCAAGAATATCTGATTCATACACAACATTCTATGAACTACTAAAAAAAATGTGTTGTCAAATGAACATAGCCCATAATATGTGAAATGTAGTACAAAATATATAAATAATACAAGAAATAATTGAACTATGAGAGAAATATGCGAACCGGAGTAGAAAATATGCATATTTGAAGAGGAGAGGAGAAATGGACCTAATAGTAGCACTTCTTAGTTGTTACTAATTACAATATTGCAACCACGTTGATATGCTCCCCCATTTTGCATTCTAGTTCTTTATATATGTATGTGAGTTACAATACAAAATATGTGAACTACAAATATACAAATATGAATTGAAAATAGAAATATGTGAATAAAAATCAAATATGTGTACATATTTACAAAAATGTCACTATGTTAGTACTTTACCCTATTTTTCTAGATTGGGCTTAAACACCTTTTGGATAATTGATCTTTATAATGTAATAGACATGATTCATTTATATTTTACATATTAAGGATCATTTTCACCATAATTGGCCTCAAAAAAATAAATATTATTAAATAAGACAATCTATACTTTAAGACCATGTTCCAATCACATCTATTACTATATACTAAAGCGGAAGCAAATTCTGCCACCATATTGCGCCACATCACCCACCCTTATTTAAAAATCTATCTTACTAAATCTTGATTTTATCATAATCTTATACATACTTAATTAAGATATTAGTTCTAACTTATAATTTGAGTTGTTTATCAAATAATTCTATCTATATTTAAAATCTCTATCTTATCATTATACACATTTAATTAATACATATATCTATCATAAAATTTATTTAGAAAAAAATTCTTTTGTCATGTATAAATCATAATCATAATATTTTACCCATTTAATTAAATATCACATTAACTATAGTTTATTTTTCATAATTTTATTATGGTAATTTTTTAAATCATCAATGGTAGCAAATTCTACCAATATATATGAGAAAAAATATTCATTATATTAAAATAATATATTAAATACATTTTTTAACAATCAATCATATTAAAATATCAATAAAAAAAATTAAATGTTATATTTACCATATATATCGCTAATATTACATATTGATTACGCTTTAGAAAAAAAGATAGATTTCTTAATTAAGATAATGATTCATTAACATTTTTATTAGATATTTAATTATTTATTATTTAATTATTTTTTCAAAAAAAATGACATATATACGAGATAATTTGGTTTTCAAATTATCTTATTAAATATCATCTATATATTTAATATTATAATGTATGAATCTGAGTTTTTATTTAAACTTATTGATTTTTATTATATAAGTTAGTTTACGCAGTTTAATTTAAATAACAAAAGATTTGTATCAATTTTTAATAAAATGTGATAATGCATCTTATCTTATGTCATTCTTCCTCAATTATTTAAATATATGCTTATGTATGTATAAAAAGTAATATATAAATAGAATTTGTTTACATATATATATTATGATATACAAGAATTATGTCAATTTTATAATCCGAAAAATAAACATCGTTTTAAATTAAAGTATGCATATGATAATATTTGTAATTGTTATAGTAATTCGTACATAAAATTAATAAATAAAAAAATACACAACATCCCCGTACAAGGTACGGGTCATCTGCTAGTTTCATACTAAACGGACACATTGAATTCATGGACATGCAAGCCAAATCATCTCAAATGGAAAAATTTTATAACCTTACATTTGGTGCCATTAACTATGCAGGTTTACTGCTACAACTCTTTTTTCTTACTCCTACTCTATACATTGCAAATCAAACTAATTCTAGATTTCATTTTCACCAAAAAAAAACACAATAAGATTTTCACATCGCCAATCTCCTCCACACACGAGAATGAAGAACAACCGGCCCTAACATTTCAAGCTTGTACTGAAAGAGGCAAAACACATACCGTACTACATTGACAAGCATGCCTAGGGGCTGATTAGTTCTCCCTTCTCCGACGAGCTTTGTAGCATGTACAACTTCGATTTATTGGATTTAGAAAATAATCTAGTATCTTTTATATATCTTAGGCCAATTCTTATCTTTCCATATAGATATAGTAATTATTTTTGGCTCGAGGAGAATCTCATGTATAAATTGTAAGGTTTTACATAGGCAAGAGAAATTTACCACAAAATGTGAGTTCTTCAAAAACATACATCGCATCAGAGCCACACCTCTTAACACATACTGTGACTTCTTAGAATTTACAATTTTTCTCGATCTCTTGATCTCCTACAATGATTGATCCAACCATCATTGCTACCATAGCCGCTACCACCGAGGCCACAATTGATGTTGCCCTAGCCGATGTCTTCCAGAACATCATACCACTCTTCATATCAATGCCCCATATTACTTACATCCTTCCGATCACATGGGTATGAAAATTCGCCCAGTGATGCTAAATAGCGATAATATTCAAGAATGGGAACAAGCTTGAATGCTTTCCGCACATGACACAAACTTGGTTTCATAGATGGCTCGATAACAAAACTAGTTGTTGATTTTGATGCTTGGCATATCATCAATTCCATGATAGTAAGGTAGAGTTTACAATCAATTAAACCAATTATACATTTTTCTATGACTTACTCAGATTATGTTTAAGTCTTGTGCAGTAATTTCCAACTACGCTTCTCCATAGTAAATGCGCACTCCATGAATCCATCAACTCAAGACTCAGAATTTAGGTTGTCAACAAAACGGGCAACTTGTGGAACTTTAATATGGTCGTTTGACGATACTTTCGGAGGAAATTCAAACATATACCAAATCCCAAGGTCGCTAGAATACGTGTAGCTGGACCGATATTACGACGAACGCACGGGAAGAAGATTATATCAATCAATTCTTGATGGGTTTAGACGATGAATTTTTTTGAAGCCGTGCGTTCCAACAAATTGGCTCAAGATCCCTTACTGAATATTCAATCATACACACACATTGTGCTTGAAGGAATTCATAAGTCATTTTCCAATGATCAGATGAACAAGAAACACCGATGTAGTGAAGTTTGCAGCAAAATCTTGATCGTCGGCTTCTATGGTTGTTGCTTGATGCGAGCTCCTCTGGCTTAAGCCTTTTTTTTCTCTCTTTAGGAATTCATCACTCTTTTATTATGAAGGTTGCGTGGGACGGTCAGACCACTCTCCATGTTACCGGGAATACAGTATTTCGTGAACAAACTAAGCACATGGAATTTCATTGTCATTTTGTTCGTGAGATCCTTAGATCTCGTTACGTGACAACTTATTATGTCCCCTCATTTGATCAACAAGTAGACATGTTTATGAAGGCTTTGGGACAACAAAATTTCCTTATCTCCTTTCTAAGTTGCACATTTTAGATTTGTATGCTCCAACTTGAAGGGAATATTGGATTTGGGAAATCATCTAATACCTTCTATATTTATTGATCGGTTCCGGATCGGAGGGTCTCAAAATTTAAATTTATAAACCGAACCCCAATTGTAGTAAAGAGGTAGGGTGTCGAACACACGGGAGTTCGTGCGTTGAGTGTACCGAAAAGACTAAAAAAAGGGAAAAGAAAGGTAAAAACGAGGAAAATCGAAGAGAACACCTCGGACCGACACTGGTCACTTCGGTCCGAGGGTGGATCGAGGTTGATTTGGCCGGGACCAACTTCACACAACATCGGGCCCGATGACTGGGTAACTCGATTAGGCAAAAATAGTAGATCAGTCTTGGGTTTTTGGGTTCCTCCCCTAACTAGACTTGGGTGATTTCACCCCAATTCAGCCAATAAGTGTTGATCCTTATGAGATCGAGGTTGCTAGCCTTCGATCCCTCCACTCTACACTTCGACCTAAGGGAGTTTCCACTCGCCTTCGATGCTAGGTCTAGTGATGGGTCCGAGATTGCTCCCGCTTACTCTTACTAATCACAAGCCCTAGGTCCCTTGTTTCCACAAGAGAATTGAAGCTCAATGTAGAGAGGATTCATAGATCAAGCACTCAAGGCTAAGGAATTGGGGGTTCACACCCAATCCTAGCTAGGGGTTTCCCCCATAGCCCAAGACTATGGAAACTACTCCATCAAGTAAGAGTAAAAAGCAATCAAATGGCAAAGCAAGCAAATCTCAATCATCAAACTCAAATTAAAGCCAAATCTCATTCAAATCTAAAAGGGTTCAAAATATCCAAATCATAATTCTACTAAACCAAAGCAAAACAAGTTCAAAACTCACTAATCTCTTCTCTAGCTCCACCGATCTCTCTCTCTTCTCCTCCTCCTCTCTTCTCCTTGCTCTCCAAGTCTTCCTTGAGCCTTTGAGAGTGATTTTTGGTGTGTGGGTGATCCCTTTCCTAAGGGTTTCTGTCCTCTCCAAGGAAAGGAATTCACCCAAATCCTCCTCTAGATCTTGGGTTCCTTCCCTCTCTTGGAGAAGAGTCCACCCCCTAAAGTTGTCTTGATGATGATGGATCACAAGAGTTTAAATAGAGATTTCCCTTCTAAACTCCTTGGGCTCCAAGGCTTGTCCTTGACCTCCAAGGCTTCTAGAACTCCTTGATCCCCAAGGCTTCTAGACTCCTTGACCTCCAAGGAAGCAAATATAGTTTTGGGAATTAACAAGAAAATCCCAAAAAGAAAGGAATCCGGAGCCACGACCGACATGGATCGACACGGAGAACCTCGGGCCCGACTTGCTTCAACCTCGGTCAAATGGCATGTCTTTAAGAGACCTCGGGCCCGACTTGCGACACCTCGGGCCACCATGGTACCTCGGGCCCGACATGCTGGGTACCTCGGTCCTAAGGCATTTTTCAGCTTGTTTTGCTCCGTTCTCTCTTGTTTTAGCTCCGATTGACTCGATTCTTTCGCCACTCTCTTCGTCTTCACTTGAGGCTTCTTTCTATGCATTGTTAGCTCCATTTTGGCTCCTTTTTCATCCTTGAATTCCTCCATGATGCCATGCTCCACTCTCCATGATTTTTGCTCCAAAATGCCTATAAAACACACAAAACGCGCATAGTCTCCGAATCTCATAGAATATCGGAATCTAAGCTAAAAAGGGACAAAACACACAAGAAAAGGGAAGAAAGACACATATTTACAAAGGAAAAAGACCTATAACACACTACTAAATTGAGAGACATCAGAATACCCCATACTTAAACTTGCTTGTCCTCAAGCAATAACATTGTAAGCAAGACCGAAGCACAATCTTCAAGTAAAGCCTCATATGAAAAATCAATCAAGCACAAGTGATAGATATTCTAGCAAGATTACGTCATCACACATGATCAAGTGTTCAAGGAATATAGTCTAATGCAACAAAGCCTCACTTTAGGAATATGGACATGTGTATCACTCATCATGTGTTTAGGTATAGTAATGAACACTCAAGCTCATAAATCATGCAAGTAAAGACTTTACTATTGAAGCTAATATCACCAATTCTTCCACCTAGAGATGCCTATTACAATGCACACAAAGAATATGAACTTGGCTCAATGGAGGTCCTCAAAGAGGTTCCATTCGGCCGGGTTGTAATGGGGCTTTTGGTATTTCTTAAGGTAGGAATTACTTTGGTCTTGTGGTGCTTACAATGGGGATTGAACTTTCTAGTCTCTCACCAAACTCATCAAATTATTCCACTTTCAACTTTCACTCACCCAAAAGACTTTGATTTTTCTCTTCTTTTCTCAACTTTCAACCCACTTTTCACTAAACATTCCACTTCATCTTTACACTACACTTTTTGTTGGATTTTTCACACTTTTTCACTAGGATCGACTTGCAGTATACTCGGGCCCGAAGTGCACTTATCCTCGGTCGGTGCCCATTTTTTTTCACTTAAGCACTTTTGCTTTCAATCCACTACTTTTTCTAACTTTTCTTTCTTTCTTCACAACAAAGATGCACTACCCACTTGATTTATAACACCATTCTTTGCCCTGCACCAAAGAGAATCTCAACTCTCCAAATATTCTTCCAAAACCTCTCACTAAAGTCCAATCCCATAAGGGTCAAGTCATATAGGCTAGGAATCATATTTTTGAGGAATTTCAAACAAAGGTCTAAGGCTAAAACGGGGCTACAAATATCGGTTTATCTTCAAGGTAGGATATGGAACATTTTGTGACTAAATAAAATAAAGTTCAAATCAATGTGACAAAGCATAGAACAAATCTCATATTGGTCTTGGAAAATAGATAAACACCGCAATAGCAAGTTTTACTTAGCATGCATGAGCTAATCACACAAGAAAATGAGGGATATGCAATATGCACAATCATCCCTAAAATGGCCAAAAATCATCTCACAAGGTTCACTCTAGCTTAGTTGCATCATACTCATTCTAGAACTCATGTGCTCAATAAAAACATGCAAGACATCATATCACATCAAAAGCAACATCCATGTAGAGGCTAAACTATCCAAAAATATGCAAAGGATTTTACATGCTCACATCATCATTAGCCTTCATATGGACATCTAAGATGGGAATTCCTAGTCCAAAAACAAAATCTTTTTGACATTTTTTCAAATCATTTTCGAATTTTTAGGAACTTTTGCAAAAATTTTCTCAAACAAAGCAAACAAACTCATCCATTTATGCCATAAAATTCAATTAGCATTCAACATCTCATCATGCCACTATCCAAATGAAACATCCCTTAAACAAAACAAGAACAAACACACATGAAACTACACATGGAACTATATATGAGCTACTAACCCACCCCATACTTAAAATTTTGATGCCCTCATCAAAAGAAATCAAAACTCAAAAGTAAAGAGAAGAGTAGAGAAAGCTCACAATTTCCTTATTCTTGAATAGCTTGTTGAGGCTTAGTTCGGAGGGTGGCCACGGCGTTGTCTCCTTTGGAGCCGGGCGTGTCGCTCTCGCTCATACACTCGATCGTGGAAAGGGTCTTGACTTGGCGGTTGGATTTGTGGTGCGGGACGTGTCCATTGATCTTCACGGGATGAGAAATTCCCGGTCATCCACTCATTGAAACTTTCTTGGACGATCCACCTTTGATCCTCGGCCGCCCTCAAGTCCTCCACTTCACGTCTAGTGTAGGCGATGTTGCGGTTCACCTCTTCAAATTGTACTTGGAAGTCTTCTTGGTGGTGAGAGAGTTGTTGTTGTTGGAAGTTGAGGTGTTGTTGTTGTAGATTGAGTTGGTGCGACTCTTGAAGCATTGTTGATTGTTGAAGTTGGAGATGCGACAATTGGTTGGCCAAGAAGTTCATGCCCACCGATTGTTGAGGCTCGGGGAACACCATTCCAGGTCCAAACCATTGGGCATACCCTTCATATCCTCCATAGCTTGGTGGTGCTTGATGTGCTCCACTTCCCTCACCCCTCTCAAATCGGCTCGGGACCGGATCAAGCAAAAAGACGTCGGACCGACGTTGGTGGACATCGGGCCCGAGGTACTGGGAACCTCGGTCCGACTCGTTTTGGTTGCCTAAAAAATCCTCGGTTTGGCAATTGTCTACCCACAAGTCATTGCATCATTTCCACAAATACCACACATGATCATGAAGCACACATAACTCACATATCCACAAAATACATGCTAAAGAAGAGATTAGAAAGAATCTAAGCTAAGGCAAAGAAAATCAAACTAGAAACTACGAAAATGAACCTACTAAACTCGGGTTGCCTCCCGATGAGCGCTTCTTTTATGTCACTAGCTTGACTTCTAACCTCTACCCTTCAAGGAGGGTGAAAAACGGTGAATTGATCCTCCTTGTCATATGCATCTCCATTCTCCTCATAGCCAAAGTACCACCATTTGTGTTTGATGAAAGAGTGGCCTCCAAATTCTCCATCATTCTTCTCCTCCAAAGTGTAGGTTGGTATCTCTTGCATCTTCTCAACTTGCTCTTTATTACCTACACCACAAAAGTCTAAAGAATTTCTAGAGGACTCAATGACATTATAACTCAAATCTTCTTGCAAATCACTCAAGCAAAGGTAGTCATCCTCTAGATCCTCTTTCAAATCACTTAGACAAATATAAGAATCTCCCACATCAAAAGGATATAGATTAGGATACTCTTCATGGCTTGGTGGGCTATCTCCATCCCTTGACTCTTCATGGACTTGAACATTGACCATGTCATGGTCTCTCAATGGTGCTTCTTCCTCTTTTGTGGATTCCAACTCTTCCCTCTTGCGCTTGGCATTTTCTTCTAGCTTCAAAATCGCCAATGCATCCGGTTCATTAAGGGCCTTGTTGAAATGGAACTTCACTTTTTCCTCGCCAATCTCGAAGGTGACCTTCCCATTTCTCACATCGAATTTGGCACCCGCCGTAGCTAGAAACGGCCTTCCGAGAATAATGGGCACCATCGGATCTTCTTTCATGTCAAGAATCACAAAGTCGTCGGGTACAAAATACCTTCCAACTCGAACTAGGACGTCATCTGGAATTCCGGTGGCCTTTGTTGATGAACCATCGGCCATAGTAAGACTCATATCAACCGGTTCCATATCTCCGAGGTTAGCCCTTCTCCATATGCTCATGGGCATAACCGATATGCTTGCTCCTAAATCACAAAGAGCCTTGAAGTTTTGGGATCCAATCCGCACGGTGATGGCAAATCTTCCGGGATCACCTAGCTTTTGAGGTAGCTCTAAGATCTTCACCTCATCTTGCATCTCAACAATAGATCTCTTCTTGCTCAAGATTTCTTTCAAGAACTTTGCATAAGATAGCATCTCACTTAGAGCATCGGTGAATGGGATAGTGATGTTCAAGCTTTGCAAAAGCTTTAAAAACCGCTTAAACTTGCCCTCAACAATCTCCTTGGGCTTCTTCAAAGGATATGGAAGAGTTGTGCCACCTTGCTTCTTGCTTGGGTCCACCCCTTTGGATCGATCTTGGCTTCTCTCCACATCTTTATCTTGGACCGACTTAGGATCGACGTCGGGACCGACGTCAAGTATCTCGGACCTGGGGCAGGGGCCTTCTGGGAACATCGAACCAACTTCAGGGCAAGTCGGGCCAACTTCAGGGCAAGTCGGGCCCGAGTTGTTGGGTAACTCGGTCCGAGTTCTTGGACTCCCTTCTTCTTCTGGATCGACATTGTGGTACATCGGGCCCGAGGTACTGGGAACCTCAGTCCGACTCTCTTCTCTTGTCTTTGGAACTTGTGGCTCGGGCAAACTCCGTCCACTCCTCAATCCTATGGCACGAACTTCGTTTTGTTATTGTTGTGCACGGGGATTCTCCTCGGGTTGGCCCGGGAGTCTCCCTTCCTCTCTTGGAAGTTGGTTCGCCATGTGAACAAATTGGTTGTCCACTTGTCTTCTCCACACACAAAACTCCTTGAATTAGGTCTCTATGTTGGTGACTTGATTCTTCAAATCTTGAGCCCATTGTGGTGTTTGCTCATAGAATTCCGGAGCTCGGTATGGTGGTGGTTGGGCCCTTGGCTCATTTTGGTTGAAGTTGTTGTTGTAGCCACTAGCTTGGCCTTGGTTCCACCTTCCTCCATTGTTGAAATTGGCTCTCCCTCCGAAGTTCCTTTGAACATAGTTGGCCTCCTCAATTTGCTCGGCCAATCGGACTTGGCGCTCATTTGGGCACTCTTGGGCTCCATGCTTCAAAGAACCACACTCTTCACATGCTCTTGTGTTTTGTTGGAGATGACCCATCTTCCTCCTCATCTTGTTCAATTCATCCTCCAAGAATTGAATCTTCACATCTTTATCCACCTCTTCAGTTTTAGGATCGTAGAGCTTCTTTGGACCGTCTCCATGGACTCTCACTTCCTTGCTCACTTGATTGACTCCATACATGGCCTCATAATCCGAGAGCTTGTCTAGCAACTCCCATGCTTGCTCCGGAGGCAAGTCAATGAACCCACAATCGGTATGGAGATTTAATTTATCCTTGGTGGCGGGGTTGATTCCTTGGAAGAAAATGTCTTGAAGGACATAAGGTTGTTGACCATGTGTTGGACACGCCCTTAACATCTCTTTGAATCAGTCCCACGCCTCGAAAAGTGGCTCGTGAGGCCCTTGTTGAAAGCTAGCAATCTTCCTCCTAAGCTCCGTCGTCTTTGTGGGGGGAAAGAACTTCATCAAAAATGAGTCATTGAGAGCCCTCCATGATGTGATAGAACGAGGTGCTTGACTCTCCAACCAATGCAAAACTTTGCCTCCCAAAGACCACTTGAAGGCCTTGAGTAGCACATACTCGAGTGTCTCATCGTCCGTCGAGATGGTCTCACAAAGATCTTTGAATTGCTTCACATGCTCGATCGGGCACTCATTCGGTCTCCCTTGGAATTGCTCTCTCTTGATGAGTGAGATAAATTGAGTTTTTATCTCAAAATTCTTTGACACCTCCGGCAAGACGATGGCCGGTTCGGGCACCTTCAACTCCGGATGCATGTATTGTCTAGCATTCCGGGGTTGGGTGTTGATTTGCGCCTCCAACCTCATTCTTTGCTCCCTCTCTCTACGGGCCTCGGCATCTCGGTTCGCCATTTCAAGTTGCATTCGAGCCATGTCGGCTCTCATCCTTTCGAACTCCTCATCACGGGCTTGGTCCGCCATCCTCTTCTTCTTTCGAGCTTGCCTTAGAATACTCTCCGGGTCACACACAAAATTGAGCTCAAGTGTTCCTCGGGCGGAACTAGCTCGCATGCACCTACAACCAAAGACACAAAAAAAAACCGAATCAAAACAAACAAGGGGTTTGGGCTAGTCCCTCACCCAAATCACTACCAAATCACTACCAAATCAAAGACTCAACAAAAGATGGGTACCTCAAACAAGTAGAACTCCCCGGCAACGGCGCCAAAAATTCTGATCGGTTCCGGATCGGAGGGTCTCAAAATTTAAATTTATAAACTGAACCCCAATTGTAGTAAAGAGGTAGGGTGTCGAACACACGGGAGTTCGTGCGTTGAGTGTACCGAAAAGACTAAAAAAAGGGAAAAGAAAGGTAAAAACGAGGAAAATCGAAGAGAACACCTCGGACCGACACTGGTCAGTTCGGTCCGAGGGTGGATCGAGGTTGATTTGGCCGGGACCGACTTCACACAACATCGGGCCCGATGACTGGGTAACTCGATTAGGCAAAAATAGTAGATCAGTCTTGGGTTTTTGGGTTCCTCCCCTAACTAGACTTGGGTGATTTCACCCCAATTCAGCCAACAAGTGTTGATCCTTGTGAGATCGAGGATGCTAGCCTTCGTTCCCTCCACTCTACACTTCGACCTAAGGGAGTTTCCACTCGCCTTCGATGCTAGGTCTAGTGATGGGTCCGAGATTGCTCCCGCTTACTCTTACCAATCACAAGCCCTAGGTCCCTTGTTTCCACAAGAGAATTGAAGCTCAATGTAGAGAGGATTCATAGATCAAGCACTCAAGGCTATGGAATTGGGGGTTCACACCCAATCCTAGCTAGGCGTTTCCCCCATAGCCCAAGACTATGGAAACTACTCCATCAAGTAAGAGTAAAAAGCAATCAAATGGCAAAGCAAGCAAATCTCAATCATCAAACTCAAATTAAAGCCAAATCTCATTCAAATCTAAAAGGGTTCACAATATCCAAATCTTAATTCTACTAAACCAAAGCAAAACAAGTTCAAAACTCACTAATCTCTTCTCTAGCTCCACCGATCTCTCTCTCTTCTCCTCCTCCTCTCTTCTCCTTGCTCTCCAAGTCTTCCTTGAGCCTTTGAGAGTGATTTTTGGTGTGCAGGTGATCCCTTTCCCAAGGGTTTCTCTCCTCTCCAAGGAAAGGAATTCACCCAAATCCTCCTCTAGATCTTGGGTTCCTTCCCTCCCTTAGAGAAGAGTCCACCCCCTAAAGTTGTCTTGATGATGATGGATCACAAGAGTTTAAATAGAGATTTCCCTTCTAAACTCCTTGGGCTCCAAGGCTTGTCCTTGACCTCCAAGGCTTATAGAACTCCTTGATCCCCAAGGCTTCTAGACTCCTTGACCTCCAAGGAAGCAAATATAGTTTTGGGAATTAACAAGAAAATCCCTAAAAGAAAGGAATCCGGAGCCACGACCGACATGGATCGACACGGAGAACCTCGGGCCCGACTTGCTTCAACCTCGGTCCAATGGCATGTCTTTAAGAGACCTCGGGCCCGACTTGCGACACCTCGGGCCACCATGGTACCTCGGGCCCGACATGCTGGGTACCTCGGTCCTAAGGCATTTTTCAGCTTGTTTCGCTCCGTTCTCTCTTGTTTTAGCTCCGATTGACTCGATTCTTTCGCCATTCTCTTCGTCTTCACTTGAGGCTTCTTTCTATGCATTGTTAGATCCATTTTGGCTCCTTTTTCATCCTTGAATTCCTCCATGATGCCATGCTCCAATCTCCATGATTTTTGCTCCAAAATGCCTATAAAACACACAAAACGCGCATAGTCTCCGAATCTCATAGAATATCGGAATCTAAGCTAAAAAGGGACAAAACACACAAGAAAAGGGAAGAAAGACACATATTTACAAAGGAAAAAGACCCATAAAACACTACTAAATTGAGAGACAGCATGTATCTTAGGCCATTATCTTATATTTCGATGTAGATATAGTCATTAATTTTGGCTCAACGCAAATCTCATGTATAAACTGTAAACTTTTACATAATACAGAGCAAAACAAATTTACCAGAAATTTTAATTCTCCTAAAATTTAGAGGGAATGAGGCCTAAGGGGTCAGTTTGCACATTGTTGTTTCGTAACTATTCTACATCTTAAAAGAATTACTAACTAGTCTTTTTTCTCAATATAAAACCCTCATTTTCTCTCTCCTTGTCTTTCTATTTTCTCTCTCCCTACCTCTCTCCTTTCTTATTTCCAGATCTAGGTAAAACCCTAGATTTGAAAGTTGAAACGCCACCGCCTCCCACTCCGACCACCTCCACCAACGCCATCGTTGCCACAACCGTCTCTCTCTCTCTCCCAACTCCCTCCACCCTCTACTGGTGTATGCCTAAATCCTGACCAAAGAGCCATATTGGGGCTCGTCCAAAACCTAGCGAGCCAGATCTGGACCGCCGCCTTCGCCACCGCTATCGGTTCCCTCTCCCAACTCTCTCCTCCATCCAGTTGTATTCACCTAAATCGTGGTCCGGATTTGCCTCTGACCAGATCTTGATCTCCAACCGAAGCCGCACCAACAGATCCGACGGATCTTACTAATACTTAGTTCTCGGAGTTTGAAGAGACTGCCTATCGTCGGCTTCCTCTATTAAAACCTTCTCATCTCTTGACCGGGTTATATAGGACGTTATGAAATCAATCAAATTAATAACCCTAAATTAACAAACAAGTATAGCATGCAAGTAAGGGGTTGAATCCTAGAGGAATCAGTTGTTCTTAGCAATTCAATTCAATCAAGAGATAGACATGGGTTTTGAAGGGTTGAAGTCACAAACACACAAATCAAGTTGTTTATATCAATAAGAGGAAAGCATAGGATATTTAATCAGATCCACATAAAAAATCATTCGATCATGAGTTCATCCAGTTTCTTATACTTCCTTGACTAATAACACTCAAAAGCTCAAATCATGGAAAGACCCACTGATTCGCCCTATTTTGTATGGGTTAACTCTTAGATTTTAGGGCTATATTGAGTGTGTTTAGGTTAGAGTTTGTGCTAATTGTAATATCTAGGCCGAATACACAAGGATGCAAGATTCAATAGTTTTAAGGTGCTTTGAGCTGTATGCGCGACACCTCTTTCTTGTGAAGGCTATATCTGGAGCTACAGTGATCGGATTGACCTGATTCTGGTGCCATTGGAAATCTAACTTGAAGGGCTTCAATTCATCTTTTTACACCAAAGTCAGATTCCAAGTAGAAGAGGGTCAAAACAGCCTCCAAATTGACGCTAGTATTTTTGTCCCGATTCCGCGACCTCGGATTGGCCGACGCGACCGCGGTGGCTGCCCAGAGGCGAAGTTCTATTCTGTCGCGAAAGCGCGGGTGCGGTTGAGACAACGGGACCGCGGTGATGCCGGATCCGAGACGGGCCGAAGATCTATCTTCTTTTCTTCTTCTTATCTTTCCACTTTCCTTTTCTATCTTTTCTCCTTACCTAATTAGATTAGGGGAGCATGTTCCCTGGCTCTATATAAGGAGGAGCCTCCTTAGGTTTTAGGTATCCAATCCAATTTCATATGTTAGTTTAGATTCAATAAAATTTCTTTTGTATTTTGGAGAGCTAGTCTCCTTGAGTTTGTTCAAGGGAGAAGCTTTGATATATGAACTCGTGAGGTTTTGGTAATTGATTTTTATTCTTTGGTTGATATTAATTCTCTTGTGCTTCATCTTTTGAATGTTTATTGTTTCTTTAGGAGTCATGAACCTATTGAATTGATTAACTTTCTATTGTTCGATTAGGTTTGGACCGTGGACAAAACTAATCTGTGAAAACAACTTAACCTAGACCTGTTGTCTATGCAACTAGGATTGAGAAGAGAATTGATTGTTTAATCTTGCGATTGACTCGTAGCTTGATTGTTTGATATTATATCCTGCATATCCTTGTTCTCTATGCTAATTCTAGGTTAAGCGTCCTTGCCTAGGGTTGTAGAATTGCTTGGACCGTGGACTTGTGATTGTTAATGATCAGGATAGGAATTAACCATAGGTGTGAATGAAATCAAATGATGAATCTATGATCGAGTGATTATTTCATGAGTGGATCTTTTGAATGAACCTGCTTCTTATCTATTTCTTTATTTGTTTGTTATTTGCTTTCTAGGTTAGTTTAGTTTAGATCCTTCTCTTTGATTTCCCCCTATCTTTAATTGATAATTATATTAATACTAGAAGCCTCAGTTCTCTTGGGTTCGACCCCTTCCTTGCATGCTATACTATTTTGTAGTTTGGGTTATTTATCTTTGATCTTGGCACGACGACTTTAGCCGAGTCAAATTTTAACCTCTTATCTTATTTCTCATCACAAATTCTCTCAATTAATTCTTTAGCTTAGTTTAGTTATGGAGAGCTAGTCTCCTTGGGTTTGTTCAAGGGAGAAGCTCTGATGTATGAACTCGTGAGGTTTTGGTAATTGATTTCTATCCTTTGGTTGATATTGATTCTCTTGTGCTTCATTATATGAATGTTTATTGTTTCTTTAGGAGTCATGAACCTATTGACTTGATTGATGAACCTAGAGGAATCAGTTGTTCTTAGCAATTCAATTCAATCAAGAGATAGACATGGGTTTTGAAGGGTTCACTAGTACAAATACACGAGTTAATATCGGTGAAAACACATATCGGTTCAAAATCCGGTATAAATTAAAAAATATTTATACCGGTTATTACAAAAATACGGTATCCGAGTAAAAAACAATTCTCGGATACCGGTTTTATCAAAAAAACCGATATAAAAATACTGACAGGTAGGAACACGGATACCGGTTGTAATAAAAAACCGGTATGAATATTACTTTTTCACTGTTGCGGTATTTCTTCTTTAATTTCTTTCCCCAACCTTTGCTTTCTTTTTCTCCAGACATTTCCTCTACCCTCTCGCCTACAGCCCCCTCTGCCCTCGACCGCTGGTTCCACGATCCGCCCTACTCTCGACGTCGGCGGCGGCACGACCACCTTCGCCACCGTCCTCACCACCACCATGGACATCGGCGCCCTCTTCAGCGAGGCGGACACCCTCTTCAGCGAGGCGGACGCCCTCTTCAGCGAGGCGGACGCCCTCTTCAGTGAGTCCGCCGCCCTCTTCAGTGAGTCCGCCGCCCTCTTCAGCGAGGCCACCAACCTCAAGGGGTTCATCCCGCTCCACGCCCGAGCCAACCTCCAATCTGATTGTTTGAGCCGTTGAGGCGGACGCGACCAAATCACTCGATCCACTACGCCGGACACGCGCCCAACCTCATTCAACTGATAAACCCTAGGAACCAGAGAGACGGAATCGGAGGAATTCTTCACCGCCAGCATTTCTTCTTCGCCCAGGTTAGGTTTTCCTCTCGCTCGTCTTCTTTGTTATTCTTACGGATCCAAAGTTGTTCGGTTTGAACTTGTCGTTCTCAATTGATTGAGTGTATCCTGCTTTTGGTTTCAAATGGTGTTTTTGAATAGTCTACAAAGGTTAGGTTTTTTGATAGAATTAGACTACAAAGGTTAGGCTTATGGTTTCTGCTTTCTGGTTGATAAAGATCTCAGATTTGCCTTTCACATCAGCATTCACAATCTTAGAAAATGGCTCAGCCATGGCATTTAACTTAGATGTACATTTCTTTTGCAGATACATCAAGATTTCCTTTGATTGTGAATAATTATAGTACTTGTTATATTTTTCACGCATGGGTGTAAAAGAAATTGCTAGGTCATAGTACAATCAATCAGTGGTTTGAATTTTACTATTTCAGTAACCTTACACGCTATTGTGCCAACTCTAAGCTGGTTCGTGCCTTCATCTGATGAAGATAGCGCATCTTGATGGATTTGAAGAGCCTGCCATTTGTACAGTGTTGAAAGAGACTCTTAAGGCCTTGGAGTATCTTCATAAAGATGGACATATTCAATGTGATGTCAAGGTGATTTCAGCTTCTTCTTGAATAGGTACTTACTAGCTTATTTTGCTATGTGAATGTTTAAAATTATTGGTCATGCTGTAGGCAGGTAACATACTTCTTGACAGTAATGGTGTTGTAAAGTTGGCTGATTTTGGAGTTTTGTTGGTAAGATACATTATGTATTTTTCATCTAGTTTTGACACTTCCTACGATTACAGAGAACAAATGTGAAGTTATAATATGTGTGTTTTAGGATGGCACCGGAAGTATTGCAACCAGACAGTGGATATGGTTTCAAGTAAGTTGATACTTTACCTATCATATAGGGAGTTCATATATTTTCTTGGGTAAGGTTCACATTAGTTTCTTATATTTGAGTTATATGGTTTTAAGATGATATAAAACCATTACTGTCTCATTTTAAATCTTATGTTTAGTGTGAAGAAACTTATTTTGCTTATGACTTTAGCATATTTTTTTTATGTATACAATGTCTATACATGTTTTTAATCTTAGCTCTTGACTTAGTTCTGACTTGTACATCATAGGTGGATACTTTGATAGTTAAGCTAACTCAGGAAGAAGGGGAATTAATTCAGGAGAAGTTTGAAGTGAAAAAGCTAGCAAACTTCCTCAAGTAGGTGCTTTTTCCTACTTGCTGCAAATTCCGAAAAGGAGGACTAGTTTAGATATCTTTGGTTTTTTGGACTTGAAAATTACTGAATCAGTTGCTCTTGGTTTCACTTTGCAGGCTTCTGAAGAAACTAAGAGATTGGTGAGCCAAGAAAGATCATTCGCCTGTGTTGAGATCGAGAGCGCGAGAGCAGTTGTACAAAGATTTGGAGAGGCTCTAGAGGAAGAAGAAAACTTTGCTCAGAATTCTGGGAAACAGGTTTGTGAACAGATTCTGTATCATTTCATAAGCAATGCAATGTTTTTACAAGTAAATGTAGCGCCTTTTTCCGCAATGATTCTTACTTCTATTTTATTTTTGTGTCAATCCCAGGATGTCAAGGAGTTGATAGAGGAGATTCAGGAGGCCAGAAGGATCAAATTCTTGCACCAGCCCTGCAAGGTTGCCACTGAAACTGATTAAAATTTTGCAATTGACCATACTCTTTATTTGTTTTTGTTTCATTTTTTGAGTTCAGGTCCAAAATGCAATTGAATTGTTGCTAATCCTGTTGAACTTGCCAATTTTGTTTATATAAGGTAATGGAAATGGAGCCTAAGCTTCGAGAGCTTAGGATAAGAATCAGAGAAATGGCCATCTTTTCAGTGAAACTTCAAAAACAGGTACTTAAAACTTATGCTCATAAATTAAACAAGGTCAAATCTAGTTTGTTGCTCAAGTTTCTTCATCATTTTTCCAACTTACAGCTTGGTGTTTACCAAGGAGAGGAAAACAGAATTTGTATGCAAATAATTGATGGTGCTCCAAAGCTTGGATCCATTCAGCCACGTCTATATGAAGAGCAAATTGGGGTGAGGTGGGTCAAGGTTGAAGCAGCCATAAAGAGCTACAAATAGGCATTGTTTGTGCGTGCCAGAGGAGCAAAGTGGGGTGGGGTGGGGTGGGCCAGGTTTTTTTTTAATTTGTAATGAGATTCATACCGGTTTTTGTAAAACCGGTATGCGTGTCCATTTATACCGGTTTTTCATCATTTATACCGGTTTTTTAAAAAACCGGTATCCGTGTAACTTTTATACCGCTTTTTGAATAACCGGTATTAAAACTTTTATTACGGTCGAGTTAATACCGGATGAAAAACCGGTATCCGCTTTATTAAAAAACCGGTATTAACTAAGGTTTTTGTACTAGTGGTTGAAGTCACAAACACAAAAATCAAGTTGTTTATATCAATAAGAGGAAAGCATAGGATATTTAATTAGATCCACATAAAGAATCATTCGATCATGAGTTCATCAAGTTTCTTATACTTCCTTGACTAATAACACTCAAAAGCTCAAGTCATGGAAAGACCCACCTAGGTGATCTACCCAATCTACAATGTAACCCTAAAATCCTCAAGTAAGAATCATGCCCTAAATCACTCAAATTTTTCCACTTAATTCTGCTTAGACGCCGTTTTGGGTTTTCACATAACCAATCATTCCATTCTCCAATAGATGTGCTCACAAAAACTCACAATCACTCATGAACCTCAAATTACCCAGTGTAATGCTGGTCCGGGTTACTTGCTTATTACTTGAGCTACCCTTTCGGGTTTTCAATTCATCCCAAGATTCATATGCCTTTTTCCAATTGTTATGGCTTTTGCTATGCTTTTCTGTTTCTTCTCTTTTATTATACACAAAGGTATGGAACAAGTGCACCATGAAAAGAAAAAAAATCAAAAATATTGAAGCAAAAACAACTAACTACAACTAACTAGGATAAGTGCAGCTAGTACTCTTTCCCCATACTTAAATCCTTTATTGTCCTCAATGAAGCTAAGAGAAAGGAAATACGCAGAGAAGAAAGGTATATCACAAGACTCATATACGAAGAAGAGGGGTGGAATGGAACATCTCTTCAAAGGTGTAGAAAGAATAGTTTGGATATCTTTGAAATGAACTTGCTGCAGGAAAATCGCGCACGTTGTAGTGATGGTGCGTGAGCCGGTCTTCAACCGAGAAGAAGTGATCGCTTTTGGGCATATATTGCATGCGCGGTATAGGTGGCGCGCGAGCGGTCTTGGGTGACAGCGAACACGAACATAACCAGAAACACAAACTCTTGAACTCTGAAGCTTATCTCGACTATTGATACTCTCGAACTCCCGAACTCGAGCCTCCATTACCAAGATGAATGTTGCATGTAACTTTGAGGAAGAAGGCTCTCCCATACTTGAAGATCATCAAGAGCCAACAGAAAGAACTCTGAAAAAAAGGAGTGAATAAATAGAAGAAGATGGAGAGAAGAAGGTGGAAAAGAAGATGGAAAAGATAGAATGATAGATATAGCACGATCTTTTTTTTCATATACGAGAGCAAACCGCTCGCGCGGTTCGGGGAACGCGTGCGTGGTGTCTAGTACCTGTTCATTGAGTCAGGATTTGTGCTCAACCTCGAGCGCGGTATGGTTTCCGCGTGCACGGTATCGCACCAGAATCGTCCTTTCGGACCTAGTACTTGCATGTTAGCTCATAAACCCAAAAAAAACTAAGCTAATGAATGAAAAACAAAGATGGAAAAGATTCTATCTAACCTTGGGCTGCCTCCCAAGCAACGCCTTTGTTTAACGTCAATGGCTCGACGTGTTTTAAGATCAGAAGGGGTCCATGTCAATGGGGAATTAGACCTCCTTATCACCATGTGCCATTGAAAGATGACCTTTGTCAACATCAATTACAGCTCTTGTTGTTTTCATGAATGGACGACCCAACATCAGAACTAGGTCATATCTCCCTTCTCCTATCTCTATGACATAGAAATCTGCAGGAAAAATCAAACCATCCACCTGTACTAGAACATCCTCCACTATACCTTTCGGGTGCACATTAGAATGGGTTGCTAGCTCAATAGTTATATTCGTTTCTTGCAAAGGACCTAGACGTAAATTCTCATATATACATAACAGAAGGTCATTAATAGAAGCTTCTAAGTCAAGCATGGCACGCTCAATTTTAGTTTCTCCCATAGAAATAACCACAGTAAAACTCCCTAGATCACCACACTTCTTAGGCAATTGCTTCTGAAGTATGGAGTTAGCACTTTCAATCTTAGAGGTATCATCAGTTATAGCCTTATTCTCTACTAGAGCTACTTTCTTTACTTTTCCTTTTTCACTTTGTCTTCTTTTAATGGTAGATAGCTCTTTCAAGAATTTTGCAAACCTCGGAATGCTTTTAATCAAATTTAGGAGAGGGATGTTTACTTGACAATTGACGAAGGCCTCAATAATCTCCTTGTCATTGGCAGGTTTCCATGTGTCTTTCGAAGCCTCAAGGAAGGGTGAAACCGGCTTGCATGAGCTGAGAGGAGGAAAGTATGGTCGTACATAGCCATCATCAACTTCAAGGGCCTTACCGCGGGCACGCTCGTCACACTGCGTGCGCGGTTCGCCGGGATTCTTCTCTTCGTCACCGCGTGCGCGGTGTTGCATGGGGCGCTCGCGGTTCTCCAACAGAACCTTGAAGTGTGCTCATGGGGTACTACTGCGAGCGCGGATTGGGGACTCGCGCACGCAGCCTTTGTCGGACCACGAATCTTCTGTTTCTAGGGAGATACCGTGCACGCGGTCTTTAGAGGGCGTGCGCGGTTTCTCCTCAGAAATTGAACTTTGTCGAATGATTTCTCTCCCACTTCGCAGTTGCAGGACACTCAAATTCTCCTTGTTATTTATTGGTTGAGAGGGAAGTTTCACATAATCTTTGTTCTCTAGGCAGTTCATCATTATCGTCAATTGGTTTAGCTGCATCTCCAAACAATTGATAGCCACCTTTGTTTCTTGGTTCTCCTTCATGAGTGAATTGAGGGAGTTGTTATCATAAGATTGTGGAGGCCTTGGAGCATAATTGTTTGGCCTGAATTGTTGTTACTGGCCTTGGGGAGCGAATTGTTGTTGTTGTTGCTGCTCCGGTTATCATTGATTCCATTGGAAATTAGGGTGATTGGCCACCCTTGATTGTATGTATTGGAGTATGGATCGTCTCGGTCTTGGTGGACCATAATTTTCGACGGCGTTCACAGCGGCCTCTAGTTCTTGTATGGTGGGTCAGGCATTTGTAGGGTGGCTCACATCAATGCAAATTCCACAAGGTTTCACCTGCTGTACTCCTTCGCTCACCAATAGCTGCTTCATCATGTTCTAAAGTTCCCTTACTTCAGCATTCAGGTACTCATTCACCATATTGATGGACCTCGATCCAAATCGTGGTCTTTAATTCCTGGCCTGCTCTTCCAAGACCTCTATCTTCTCGAAAGCTTATGTGGGGGTCAGGTTCTCATAGCTTCCTCGACAAGACGCACTCCCCATGCACTCGTCAACGTCACATAGACCCTCAATGATATAACAAAGAAGATCTTTTGCAGGGTAGCCATGATAGGGGTAGCTTGCAATTAGCCTTTTGTAGAACTCATGGTAGTCGTAGAGATTTTCATCCTCTCCTTGCTCCAAACTGCTTAATTGTTTCTTAATTGATGTTTGTTTGGACGTAGGAAAGTACTTCTCCAGATACTCCTCTTTCATCTGTGGCAAGGTGGTGATGGATCCAGGCTTAAGATAAAGGAGCCATTTTTAGCATAATCAGCCACCGAGAATTGGAAAGCTCGTAACTTTATCTGATCTTCTGTCACATCATGTTGACGCGGACGACATAGAACTCTGCAAGGTGCTTGCTTGGGTCTTCACCACTTAACCCATGGAAGGTAGGAAAGTGGTGGATCAGGCAGATTTAAGCTCGAACTTCACACCATCTTCGAGCGCAGAAAATTGAACTATTTGTTGTTGTTGTAGGTTTGGTATAGTGAGTTGGAGAATAGTTTGCTCCGCCATTGAGTTGTCTTCTTGATCTGAATTAGAAGAGGATAGGACTAAAAGGGATGGTTGATGTAGAAGCTTAGGCTATGTTTATCAACTGTCGGATTGTCCTGTTCATCTCTGAATCTAAGGGAAGAGGAGAAGTGTCAGTAGAACGGGTGCGGACCATAAGATACACCCACACCTGAAATCGCGTTCTGGGCATGAACTGCGCATGCGCCATAGACACGGCGCTCACACCATGGGTCCCGCGCACGTGGTTCTTCACTTCATCGAATCCTGGCTTCTGGTCTTCACCGCGCCCGCGGCACAGACACCGCGCTCGCGGTTCTTCAGTAGTCGCAACTCTTCACTTGAGAGCTTGTCTCGAAAACTCTTGTAACTTGAATCCTTGTGTCTTCGGTCTTGATATTAAAATTAAGCACATACTCTAACCTAAACACACTCAATATAGCCATAAAATACAAGAGGTAATCTATCCTAAATCGAGTATATCATCTCTCCTCAAATTCTCCTCAATGTTTGATTTTCGTTTTGGATTTTACGTTATTTAGGTTCCGTTGATTTGATTGTTGTTCATTTTGGTATTTTTGATCGAGTTAGCTTGTATATTGTTTTACATATTTGGTTGCTTACTTGACTATAAGTATATTTGCAGGCACAAATATATCTTGATCGAGGTTTTGGATTTTTTTAGCACTATATTGGTTGCTCACTTGGATATATTGTTGTTTAGCTTTCATGTGTATTTGTTTGTTTCTCCTCTCGAGTTTCGTTTAGCGATGACAACTCAAAAGCGGTGACAAAATGACATGTCGAAAGGTTAAAGAGAATTTGTGTTGATTATTTGCATTGGTTAAACACTGTGATAAGGTTTTAAATGCGATGACAGGTTTTATTTGCGTTGTTTAATTTGTGTTGGGACGATATTAAGGACGACAGTCATTAATATTTAAACCAATAATGATCGTCCCTTGTTTTGATAATGACAAACTCAAAAGTATTTGATAAGTTGTCCAAGTGTTGATCTCAGGTAAGTCCAGTGGACGCACATGAGCGAAAAGGACAACAAGTGAACGGCAGTCCCTAAGCTGTAGGGACGCACGTCATCAGAACCTCCAAAGCTGAACGTAATTGGCGAAGTTCCTGCGAAGATAGGACGGCGTCCTCATCAAGAAGGGACGCGCGCCAAAATATGGACGAGGTTCAAATTCAAATCAAGGCCGCCCCAACATGATTACATCATCGTCCGGCCTTAGTCCTCAGAAGGAAGTTTCCTTTGTCTGGGCACGTGTAGACAATGCCAAAGACGTCGCTTTCCCAGCGATGGTCCCCTACCCACGCGGAGGCTTCCCAAGCGTCAACAGAGTTGACTTCCTCAAGAGGCTCATCGCACCGTTGATCAAAGCCCAAGGATCCTGCCAAGTCTCAGAGGACGCTAGAGGACAAGAACCACTTTCGCTATAAATACCCTCCCAAGGGTATGCATAGCGTTGGTGGACTTTGAAGACTTTCTCTCAAGCTCTCCCGAAGCATTCAAGAACATCAACGAAGATCGAGAAGATCAAGTGAGCTTGAAGCAAGAGAAAGAAAGTCCAACCACATCAAATCCAATTCAAACCACAAATCAATTAGAGTTGTAGTGTGTCTCTCACAACGAACCGTGAGAGACGTGAGTGATAGCTTCCTTATAGCTAAGAGTGTTAGGTTACTTGTTAGGTTGAAAGGAGTGTTACTAGTGAGACTAAGGACGGACGCTTAGCTCAGAGAAGTGTAACGACTCGCCTAAATTGTAAGGACTCACTCTCAATAAGATAAGGGACGGCTATTGAAAATCCTCCAACGGAGGTAGAGGTTTACCCATAAGACTAGTTGGTCTTAGTGGGGTTCCTCTATAAATACTCGTGTCTATTCTCTTATCTTATTTCCTGTTAAGTCTATTTTCCGCTGCACTAAAGGACGTCCTTAACCCAGTTAAGGACGCCTTCATTAACGACTTACGATCCAACAATTGGTATCAGAGCAGGCGCTCTAGATTTTGTTGAGTTGCAGGTACAAGATGGACATGGAACCTATTGGAATCTCCTTTGTGAAGCCTCCTCGCCTGACGGACGGCAACTTCAACCGCTGGAAGATCCGCTTCGAGAACTTTTGCAGAAGTCAGAATTATCAATGCTGGAGAGTGATCATGAAAGGTGACCTTGTCGTCCCTGATGACAAGAAAGATAAAGAGGACGAGTGGGGTCCTGACGAGTTCAAGCTTTTGGAAACAAACGCTAAGGCAATATGCTTCCTTCAAGCGTCCCTTTGCGAGAGGGACGCCACCCGAGTTAGCAATTTGGCAACGGCCTATCTACAATGGGAAGCTCTTGAGAAGTACCATGTAGGTACGGCGGAGATGAAGGAAGACGTTAAGCTTGAGATCAAACGTGAGTTCTATGCCTTCAGAATGCTGCCTTATGAAACTGTCAAGGACTATTCATACCGCTTTGAAGCTCTTGTGATCAAGATGCGAAATTTGGGCATCCCAGAAGCTGAAATCTCAATGAGGAACAGGGAAATGGAATTTTGATAGGACTACGTTCAAGGAGAATACAGCCAACAAGACCCTGGATATGGAAGAGATCTATGGGAAGCTGAGAGGCTATGAAGCAAGAAGGGAAGCTGATATGGCTGAATTAGCTAGGAACCCTCAGACAGATCTCGCCTTGATGTCATCAACCCCAGAGTACGCTGAGTATCTGCGTCACCAAAGAGAACTTGCTTTAATGGTGGAAGCAAACAAAAATGAGAATCGTGAAAGGATGCGTGCACAAGCTCTAAGAGAAAAGGAAAGCAAAACTAAGGAACAACTCGAAGAAGAGGAAGAGCTTGCCCTTCTACACAAGGTTGCCCGCTTATGGGGTAAAAGGACCAGAGATTTCAAGAAATACAAGATGCCTTACAAAAAGGAGAGTCCCAAGTATACAGAGGCAGAAATGAAGGAACTTACTTGCTACAAGTGTAACAAGAAAGGACACTTTGCCAAACAGTGTACTACAGGACTAAACTTAAAAGAAATGAAGATGAAGGCCCTCTTGGGAGCGTGCGACGCCGCATGGGATAAAGTGAGTTCGGATGATGAAGAACCTGAAGGACCAGTGGCGTACATAGCCATCGAGGACGCCTCAGATAATGAACAAGTGGCGTACATGGATGTGGAGGACGCCCCAGTTCTTGAAGAGGACGCTCCTGAAAGGGAACACGAGGTAACTCGTGAATCCATGATGACTTCTTTAGAAAATTGTTCTAAGTCCAAACTTATTAAACTCATTGGCAAGATCATGGAAGAAAGTGTGATCATGCAACATAGAATGGATGAACTTGAACTTGAAAATGAAAATATTCTGGTTGAATGTGAGAACTGTGCTACAGTGTCTTTGCAACTAGAGTCCTCACGTGAAGAAACTAAGTCTCTGAAAAATGAAGTGATGTGCCTTAAACTAGAGAACGCCAAGCTTAGGGAAGAAGTAAAAGTGTTAGGAAAGAGTCCTGTAGTTGAGGAAGTTAGACCAATAGTGTTTGTCCCAGCCAAGAGAGGACTAGGCTATGAGTCTGACTCCAGGAACTCCCTCCCTAGCGACTTTGAGGCAAGCAAAACTTCAGAACTTGAATTGGAAAAGGAAAAGACCAAGAATCTCCTTGAAAGAATTAGAGTCCTAGAAAGTGGAGAGAAAGGTCAAAAGGACTACTACACTAACTCCACCAGTCATAGGATCTACAAGAAAATTGCAAAGGGGGAAGGTTCAAAAGTCTGTGACCCTCAAAGGATGAAAAAGAACAAAATCCAACGTCCTAACAAAAAGTACTACCTTGGTACTTACTACATGACGTGTTGGTATTGTGGACAAGGAGATCACTTTAAATATGAATGTTTAAAACTGAAGAACGACATTGAAAATGGTAAAGCTGCTAGGACTAACATTGAAAATAAAAAGTCCGTCCCTAAGGAGAACTCTAGACGTCCTAGACGTTCTAAGATTTCTTTCCGAAAGCATGCTATTTCAAATGATGTGAATATAAGTGACTACATGCCAGAACCAATGTTCTATTTTTGTAACGAACCAGGTAAGGAACACCTTGCCTGGGTCGCCAAACACTAACTTTGGTTTGGCAGGTGGAAGTGAGGGGACGCCCATGGATCATCGATAGTGGCGCCTCGAATCATATGACAGGAAGCCAGATCCATCTCACTTCTATCCAAAGTAGCGCCACGGGAGGAACTGTCTCGTTTGGCAATAAGGGCAAGGGAAAGATCAAAGGGACGGGAACTGCTATCCTCAATCCGTCCATCAAAGCGACAAATGTTAGCCTTGTTGAAGGACTTGGTTTCAACCTCCTGAGCGTCTCTCAAATGTGTGATAAAGGTGAAAACCTAGTCACATTTGACTCAAAGGAGTGCCTCGTCATCAACAAGAAATCAAACAAAGTCGTCCTCAAAGGATTCCGAAAGAACAATGTCTACATCTTCAATCAGGAGTTCAAGCCAAAATCTGAGTTGTGCTTATCTGTGTCAAAGGAGGACGCTGACCTCTGGCATCGCCGACTTGGCCATGCTGGACCAAGCACAATCCTCAAGCTTCATCAAAGAAATCTTGTGAAAGGTCTTCCCCAAATTGATCCTGAGAAAATTGAACAGTGTGAAGCCTGTATCAAAGGAAAGCAAACAAGAACGTCCTTTAAGTCAAAGAACGAGGTCAGCACAAAGAAACCTTTGGAACTTCTCCATATGGATCTTTGTGGACCAATGAAGACGCTGAGCTATGGTGGAAAGAGGTACATTTACGTTCTTGTAGATGATTATTCTCGATTCACCTGGGTTATTTTCTTAGCTTCAAAAACAGATTGCTTCAACGCATTCAAAGTCTTCATCAAACAAGTGGAAGTTGCGCTTGAGACGCCTCTCAAATCCATAAGATCAGATCATGGGACGGAGTTTCAAAACTCAAAGTTCGTGGCCTACTGTGATCAACATGGAGTCTCTCACAACTTCTCAGCTCCAAGGACTCCTCAACAAAATGGAGTGGTGGAAAGAAAGAATAGGACGCTGGAGGATATGGCAAGAACTATGCTTTTAGCTAATAACGTCCCCAAGTACTTCTGGGCGGAAGCTATTGCTACAGCGTGCTACATTGTCAATCGAGCCATGATCCGTCCTTTACTAAGAAAGACGTCCTATGAGTTGCTGAACGGAAGAAAGCCTCGCATCGACTACTTCAAAGTCTTTAGATGCAAATGCTTTGTTCACAACAATGATAAAGAGAGACTTGGAAAGTTTGATGCAAGAAGTGACGAAGCTATATTCCTTGGGTACTCTCTCACCAGCAAAGCATATAGAGTTTTCAACAAAAGGACTCTAAAGCTTGAGGAGAGTATTCATGTTGTGTTCAAAGAAAGTGCCTCTCACAAAGAAAAATCAAGTGGGAAAGATCGCTCATACTCTAATCAGCAGGATGACTCCGACAATGAAGTTGACCTTGGGACATTTGGAAAATACTATGTTCCTAAGGACGCTTTTCAAAACCTTGAAGAAGTCTCAGTGGAAGTCCCCAGTGCTGCTCAGGAAATTCTCTCTCGGAGTGAATCACCAGGTCAACTTGATGGTGCTGAATCAAGTCTTCAAGGTGAACAGCGTCAAGAAGTGGACGCTCAACCTGAGGGGGAACACTCTGAGCCTTTCAATGAAGACGACGGGTTTGATTCCGATGAATCTGACTGGACGGACCCTAGATGTACTCCTGCAAAGGACGATATTCATAAGGGATCCATTCTTTCAAGACTTCATTCAACAGATCAAATCATCTCAGACATATCAAAAGGAGTTCAAACAAGATCAGCTGTGAATCAGTCCCATAATGCCAACATAGCGTTTTGTGCCTTCAACGCCTTTGTGTCCTTAATTGAACCTAAGAACATAAAGGAGGCACTTCAGGATGCTGATTGGATTCAAGCCATGCAAGAAGAAATTAATCAGTTTGAAAGGAACAAGGTTTGGACCCTCGTCCCTCGTCCAAGAAACAAAAACATAATAGGGACGAGGTGGGTCTACAAGAACAAGCTTGATGAGAGTGGTCGTGTATCAAGAAATAAAGCAAGGCTCGTGGCTCAAGGCTATAGAGAAGAGGAAGGAATCGACTATGATGAGACCTTCACTCCTGTTGCCAGAATTGAAGCCATTCACCTCCTTATCGCCTATGCCGCTCACAAAGGGTTCAAGCTTTTTCAAATGGATGTCAAAACAGCCTTCCTCAACGGCAAGCTCAAAGAAGAAGTGTACGTCGCAGAACCTCTAGGATTTGAGGACGCTGATCACCCTGATCATGTGTACTTCTTGGACAAGGCACTCTATGGACTCAAGCAAGCCCCTCGTGCATGGTACGATAGGTTTGCGTCCTTCCTCTTGTCCAACGGGTACACACGAGGTAACATTGATAAAACACTCTTCTTAAAGAAAGTCCTTAAAGATGTCTTGATTGTCCAAGTCTATGTCGATGACATAGTCTTTGGAAGCACTAACATGAAACTTGTAGAGGAATTCAAGAACTTGATGAGTAGTGAGTTTGAGATGTCCCTCATAGGAGAACTCAACTTATTCTTGGGACTCCAAATCACTCAGCTTAAAGATGGGACGCGCATTCATCAACAAAAATACATCCGTGAAATGCTCGAGAAATATGGGATGAACTCATCGAAACCCATTGATACTCCCATCTCCCCTAACACTCGCCTTTATGCTGATGAAGAAGGCAAGAGCGTAGATCAAAAGCTCTACAGAGGAATGATAGGATCCTTGCTATACCTAACGGCAAGTCGTCGCGACATCATGTTCGCTGTGTGCTTATGTGCTCGCTTCCAAGCAAATCCAAAGGAGTCCCACATACAAGAAGTGAAGAGAATCTTCAGATACCTCAAAGGACGGGATGACCTATGCCTATGGTATCCCAGAAAGACGTCCCTAAACCTGGTAGCGTACTTTGACGCAGATTACGCTGGCCATGTGGTGGATAGGAAGAGCACCTCAGGAATGGCTCAATTCCTGGGCTCGTGCCTTGTATCTTGGGGATCCAAAAAGCAAAACTCCGTGGCACTCTCAACTGCAGAAGCTGAGTATGTTGCTGCTGCTTCGTGCTGCTCGCAAGTCCTATGGATCAAGTACCAACTTGAAGATTATGGTATGCTACTCAACACAGTCCCTATCTTGTGTGATAACACTAGCGCTATAAGTATTGCCAAAAATCCTATTCATCATTCTAGGACGAAGCATATTCATATAAGACATCACAAAAGCACTTGATAGACGTGGATCATGTTAGGACTGAGGACCAAGTGGCCGATATCTTCACAAAAGCACTTGATAGACGTCCCTTCGAGCACCTCCGGTTGCTTTTGGGGATGATAACTTTTAAATGATCAAGTCCCGTTCTATTATTCCCTCTATGATTGGCTATGTTTTGTTGAGATCTTGTCTTAAAGTGTGTCATGCATTTAAAGTCATCTTTAAAGGACGTTAGTCTAAGATATGTGATTTCACTTGTGTTTTTGAATGGTATTCATTTCGCTTTTCATCTCAAGAGTATCCCTGATCACCCTACCCTCATTACAAGCCGAAATGATGGGAACTCTAAGCTTACCCAGGCCGAGAATCTTGCAAACGCGTCCTATGAGCGTTTTTTGTTTTATCTTTACGGGACGTACTTGCTTGATTTTCAAAAATGGTTCTAAGTGATCAAAGGGACGAATGTTAAGAGCTGAGAGTTGTCCGTACAGAGTTCTAAGTTCAGAGGTTGAGAACAGTGTCTGGGACGCCGTAGTTCAGTTCAGTGGTGTGTAGTGTTGTGTTGATAGGACGCTAGCTTGGAGTCCTTTGCAGTTGTGAGAAGTTTGAATGTTTGAATTTGGGAAGATGAACCGTCTTCGAGAAGCTTCAGCGAAGATCTCGGGATACGCGCGAACAGTGCTCAACAGCTGTGTTTCTTAGTAAAGAAGAAAGTCACGTGTGGGAAGGCTGGTGGAGGAAGCCGAGTGTAAAGACCCTGTTACCCCTGACCGTCCAACTTCGTCTTCTTCCTATAAATACCCACCTGTGCATTCCGAAAACCTTTCTTCGCTCATCTATTGTTTGCACACTTATAGAAATCTCACAAAGATCTTCAATCTTCAATCGCATCCCGAAATCTCTCTCCAAACCCTAATCCTCCTCTATTTAAACCATCTCAAAAATGGCCAACACAAGAGCTTCAACAAACCCCTCACCATCGTCGGCGGCGAAAAACCCCTCCTCCTCAAAATCTCCTCTGGTGAAAGGTCGGTCCTTAATGGAGTCCAGAGGCAGACCCTCCGGCCGCCAAGAACCCCCTCGCCACCATTCTTGATCCCAGTCCACCCAACGCCGCCACTCCAACACCCCTCCCCAGCCCCTTCGCTCCCAACCTCCACCACAACGACAACAACCCCGCTCTCAATCCAAGTCCCAGCAAAAGAGGTTCTCATTTCTGGAGAAGCCCTTCAAACCCGAGCCTGAGCCAGACCAAGGGAACGCCGGTAAAGGCGCCGTTTTTAAACTTCCGTCCCAACCCAAACGCCGTCCTCCCCTTGACCCTCTCATTGAGGACTGGCTTGAAAAAGAGCCAAGGACGCTCGCCAACATCTGTCTGAGGGCGTCCACTCATGAACATCCTCCCAAAATCCAAAGACTCCTCCACTACTTCATGATCACCTACGTCCAACCCCGCCTCAAAGAAACCAATCACACCAACCCACCGTTCATGGGGCCAGGAATCATTTCTGACTCCTTTGGTGGAACCGTGGACGAGCTCGCCAAATTGCTCCCGGATATAATGGAGTTTGTTGTGGCTCCTGCGGGCTCCGTCCCTTCCCAGAAACGCAAAAGGCGTTCCTCTCCCCCTCTGTCCAAATCGCTCCAAATTAAAGGCCCTTCTTCCTCTCCACCAAAGCCAGTCCCTTCCTCCCCTCCTCCCGCCCCAAAGCGACGCCTCAAGTCCTCTGCTCAACTTGAGGGCGTCACAGATGAAGAAATGGCCGCCATTCGCCTCTCCGAAATTCAACTGGAAAAAGAGGAGACGGCGCGCCAAGAGCAAGAGCTAGCAGATAAGGAAGCCGTTGAGAAGGCGATCCAAGCGAGTATGCAGGACCTTCGTCAACTCCCTCCACCTCCTCCAAGGGTAGAGGACGCTTCTCAGGTCCAGGCCAAGGACGTTCCTCCAGTACAGGTCCAGGCCGAGGACGCAACCCCTGCTACGCTGCCGCCTCCTCCCTCTGCTCCGCTCAAGGTGAAGCCAATCTCAGTGGTTCCGCCCAGCACTTCATCCGCTCCCCCCACTAAAGCTAAGATCCGCACTCCTACTCCCTCTCCTCCTAGAGCTTCAACTCCTCCTCCTCCGCCTGCTCCGGCCGTAGAGGAAGCTGCTCAAGTTAAAGGGACGCCTCTTCCAACCGTCCCTACAGAGTCCTTGGCAAGGACTCCAGCGGTGGACGCGCCTCCCACTGAACAGGTGTCCACTGCTGAGGACACGGCAATGGTTGAGTTCCAAGAACAAAGGAACGAAGCCTCCGATGAAGAGGACGCCCCTCCCCAGGATGATGAACCTGAGGACGAGGAGGGAGATGGAGATGAAGAAGACGCGGGTGATGAAGTGATCGTGAGCAATGGCTCCAAGCAGAAACGCTTCAAGAAAATCCTCTCACCGCTTCTCTTCACAGCCCAGTTTCTGGCAGAGAACCAGCGCCAAGAGTTCTTGGACCTTCTGGAGTTCCAAGGATGGACGCACTTGGGCGCTGAGGCCGTTGATGTTGACCCTGATGAGGTTCTCCGTTTCTACTCCAAGTTCGAAATCACAGAAGTAAACGGGAAGCCTCAGGGGACTTTTGAAATAGATGGGGACGAGTATTCCGTTGCTGAGGGCACCGTCCGCAAAATGCTAGGCCTGCGTCCTTCTCCTCCGGATTCGCTGCATGATCTGCCTTGCAAGAACTTTGCCCGCTTCTCCCAGGACGAAATCCTCAACAGAATATTCAATGGGAGACAGCCAGCTGCTAAGGACAGAGTCGCTCATTGCCTCACCAAGACGGGCGTCCTTGCGCACCACTTTATTGTGCGCATGGTCGTCCCCCGCCAAGAGAAGAAGTCCATTGTTCAAATCACTGATAGCATTCTCTTGGACGCCTTCTTGGAACGCCAGCCGATAAACTTGCCCCGGGTAATCTTGGAACATATGGGCAAGTGCACAGGAGGCAGGCACTCTCTTCCCTTCCCCGGCCTGGTCAAGCAAATTCTGAAGCAGCAAGGACTCTATGCTCCTAAACAAGAGCGTTCCTTTGGCATTCATTGGGACGTCAGGCAAATCACACTCCCTCCCGTTGGAAAACTCAGGTGTGATGAGCCCCTCCCGTCCGTCAAGCGCCAAATGGAAAAGGAACGGAAAGAGGCTGAGCGGAAAGCCAAAGCTGAGAGGAGAGCTCAAGCTGCTGATGCTGCTGAAACTAGGGAAGGCGACCCTGAAGCTGAAACTGTTCAAGTAATTGGGACGCCAGCTGAGGACGCTGCTGATGAAGAGGACGAGCTCGATGGTATGAGCATCCCTGATGAGGCCGAGAAGCACTCTACAAAGTCTCTGATGGGCATGATGATCGAGAACCAGTGCATAATGATAGATCTGATTCAACAGGTTCACGACACCCTTCACGTCCACACAGAACTTCTTGAGCGCAACAACGAGCTCCTTGCCCAGAACAACCATCTTCAGGAGCAACACCTCAAGGCTCTTGGCAAGCGTCCCCGCAAATGATCACATTCCTCTTCTCTAACCCTGAAACAATTTATCATTTCTTTTGTTTTTTTTTAAGACAATGGGACGTTGTCCCCGTTTTGAACACCTTTTGTGAATGTCTGTAATGAACGTACTCTTTTCTCATTCTGAATGCCATTCACTACATTTGTGCTTCATTTTGTCTAAGCGTTCTTTACTTTAGTTATGACTTTGTGCTTACATGCTTTTCAACTTGTTCTCCTTTTCGATGATGCCAAAAGGGGGAAGTATAGTTTTGCAGAGATGCGATTAGCTTTAAGTTTTCATAGAAAGCATGTGCTTAGGGGGAATTTCGGCCAAGTCCAAAGGACGCTAGTTAGGAATAAATTAGAACGCACTTAAAAGAATGTGTTGCATGTCAACCTAAGCTGAAAAGCAAATCAAGTGTAGTTTCTCATGCTAAAAGCTTTACTTCTGTGCGCATTATTTGAAAGAGTTTGTCATAATCAAAAAGGGGGAAAAATATTGGGATGATATTAAGGACGACAGTCATTAATATTTAAACCAATAATGATCGCCCCTTGTTTTGATAATGACAAACTCAAAAGTATTTGATAAGTTGTCCAAGTGTTGATCTCAGGTAAGTCCAGTGGACCCACATGAGCGAAAAGGACAACAAGTGAACGGCAGTCCCTAAGCTGTAGGGACGCACGTCATCAGAACCTCCAAAGCTGAACGTAATTGGCGAAGTTCCTGCGAAGATAAGACGGCGTCCTCATCAAGAAGGGACGCGCGCCAAAATACGGACGAGGTTCAAATTCAAATCAAGGCCGCCCCAACATGATTACATCATCGTCCGACCTTAGTCCTCAGAAGGAAGTTTCCTTTGTCTAGGCACGTGTAGACAATGCCAAAGACGTCGCTTTCCCAGCGATGGTCCCCTGCCCACGCGGAGGCTTCCCAAGCGTCAACAGAGTTGACTTCCTCAAGAGGCTCATCGCACCGTTGATCAAAGCCCAAGGATCCTGCCAAGTCTCAGAGGACGCTAGAGGACAAGAACCACTTTCGCTATAAATACCCTCCCAAGGGTATGCATAACGTTGGTGGACTTTGAAGACTTTCTCTCAAGCTCTCCCGAAGCATTCAAGAACATCAACGAAGATCGAGAAGATCAAGTGAGCTTGAAGCAAGAGAAAGAAAGTCCAACCACATCAAATCCAATTCAAACCACAAATCAATTAGAGTTGTAGTTTGTCTCTCACAACGAACCGTGAGAGACGTGAGTGATAGCTTCCTTATAGCTAAGAGTGTTAGGTTACTTGTTAGGTTGAAAGGAGTGTTACTAGTGAGACTAAGGATGGACGCTTAGCTCAGAGAAGTGTAACGACTCGCCTAAATTGTAAGGACTCACTCTCAATAAGATAAGGGACGGCTATTGAAAATCCTCCAACGGAGGTAGAGGTTTACCCATAAGACTAGTTGGTCTTAGTGGGGTTCCTCTATAAATACTCGTGTCTATTCTCTTATCTTGTTTCTTGTTAAGTCTATTTTCCGCTGCACTAAAGGACGTCCTTAACCCAGTTAAGGACGCCTTCATTAACGACTTACGATCCAACAATTTGTTTATATATTATTTGTATTTGTGGCCTATTAGCTCAAATGGTAGAGAAACGTGTTTAGCGCACGATAATGTGGGTTCAAATCCCGCATAATCTTACTAATAAATTTTGGGATAAATTACACAAAAGCACCCTTAAATTATCACACCTTTCATAAAACCAGCTGCAAAAAACTAAATTTTAGTAAACCACCCATATAAAAGAAATTCTTCCACTTAACCACCTACATTGTTGGATCATAAGTCTTAGAATGGGCGTCCTTAACGGAGTTAAGGACATCCTTAAGTGCAGCGGAAATAAAGACTTAAGCGGTAAAACAAATAAGATAAAGGACTCAGGGATTTATAGAGGAACCCCATTGAGACCAACTAGTTTTATGGGTAAACCTCTACCTCCGTGGTGGATTTTCGAATAGCTATCCTTATCTTATTTAGAGTGAGTCCTTACAGAGTACATGCGAGCAGTTACAATATAATTCTCTGAGCTAAGTGTGCGTCCTTAGTCTCACTAGTAACTTCTCCTTTTAGCCTAACACGTAACCTAACACTCGTTCCTATAAGGTAGCTAAACACTCACGTCTCTCACAATACTTCGTGAGAGACAAACTAACTTTCTAACTCTTTGTGATTTGTTTTGGATTTGATGTGGTTGGACTTCTTCTTCTCTCGATTAAAGCTCATTTGATCTTCTTGATCTTCGTTCTTAAACTTGAATGCTTCGGGAGTGAGCTCGAGAGAAAACCTTCAAAGTCCACACCGCTATGCATAACCCTTGAGGGGTATTTATAGCGGTAGTGGCTTTTGTCCTGTAGCGTCCTCTGAGTCTTCTACAAGATCTGTCATCTTCCTTCAACGGTGCGATTTGCATCTTGAGGAAGTCAACTCTGTCACCGCATGGGAAGCCTCCGCGTGGTCAGGGGACCATCTTCTGGAAAGCCACTTCTTTGGAAGTATTTGCACGTGCCCCGACATAGGAAGCTTCCTTCTAAGGACTACGGCCGATTATGATGTATTCATGTTGGGGCGGCCTTGATTTGAATTTTGAACTTCTGCAGAATTTAGGCGTGCGTCCCTTCTCGATGAGGACGCCGTCCTATCTCGCAGGGACTCCATTCTTTTGTTCAGCTTTGGATATTCTGATGAAGTGCGTCCTTATTGCTTAGGGACTCTCGTTCACTTGTTGTCCTTTTCACTCATGGGCGTCCCTTAAACTTACCTGAGATAAACACTTGGACAACCATTAAGTACTATTGAGTTTGTCATTATTAAAACTAGGGACTTTCATTGTTGGTTAGATATTAATGACTGACATCCTTAATATCGTCCCAATAATTTCCCCCTTTTGATGATGACAAACCCTTTAAACAATGTGCACAGAAATAAAGCTTTTGGCATGAAGAACTACACTCTAGCGTCCTTTGACGAAGATTAGCACGCAAACATTTTTCAAGTGCGTCCTAACTTATTCTTGTACTAGCGTCCTTTGGAGTTGGCCGAAATTCCCCCTAAACACATGCTTTCTATGATAACTTAAAAACGAATGCATCTTTGCAAAATTATACTTCCCCTTTTGGCATCACCGAAAAGGAGAACAAGTAATAAATCATGTAAGCATAAAGTCATAACTAGAGGAACGGATGCTTAGACAAAATGATAAGCAAAGGCAGTGAACGTCATTCATACGAAATTAGAGTACAAAAAGATTCAATTACGATTATTACAGACATTCACACCAAATTGTTCAAAAAGGATCAAGTTCAAACGGTCATAACAAACACAAAGAAATATTATTTTTCAGGAGAGGACAGGGAGGCGTGATCACTTAGGACGCTTGCCAAGAGCTTTTAGGGTTTGAGCAGCTAGATCATTTGAGCGTTCCATGAGCTGTTGTTACGGATGAGGGTCTCATGCATATGTTGAATGAGATCGATGACCATACACTAGTTGTCAATCATCATCCCCAACAGTTCTTTGTTGGAGTACCCTTCAGCCAATGAAGAGCGTTCTCAGCATCAGGCTCTTCTTCATTCTCAGGTTCAGGCTCAACTGGCGTCCCCACTACTTGAGCAATCTCGGCACCTTCCGCAGCAACAGCTGCCTTTAACTCGGCTTCCTTTTTTCTCCCTAGAAAGTTGCTTCCTTACAGAGGGAAGCTCGTCGTCATGCCTCATTTTGCCAACGGGAGGCCCTATAATCTGTCTGACGTCCCAATGGGTGCCAAACGTCTTTTCTTCTTTGGGCTCATAGAGGCCTTGTTGCCCCATTATCTTCTTGACAAGGGCCGGGTAGGGGAGGGAATGTCTGCTGTTGGTGCACTTCCCCATGTGCCCAAGGACGACTCTCGCAAGATTTATTGGCTTTCGTCTGAAGAAGGCGTCCAGTATGATGTTATCAGTGATCTGGACTATGGACTTCTTCTCT
The DNA here is from genome assembly GCA_934048045.1 of Polygonum aviculare. Taxonomy (NCBI): domain Eukaryota; kingdom Viridiplantae; phylum Streptophyta; class Magnoliopsida; order Caryophyllales; family Polygonaceae; genus Polygonum; species Polygonum aviculare. Next base: position 16,719,458 of record OW204024.1, read on the forward strand.
TGACGAGGGACGACCATGCGTACAATTAATTGATGCGCAAGGACTCCCGTCTTGGAGAGTACGTAAGCGACCCTGTCCTTAGCAAGCGGTTGCTTTCCCTGAAAGATGTGGTCGAAGATCTCTTCTTGATTGAACCGAACAAAGTTCTTACAAGGGAAGTCATGAAGGGCTTTTGGGGGAGAGAGGCGGAGGCCAAGAATGTTACGGACGGTACCTTCAACAATTGAGTACTCGTCGTCGTTTATGATGAACGTCCCCTGTGGTTTGCCCTTAACCTCTGAAACTTCAAATTTGGAATAGAAGAGTTTCACCTGGTCAGGGTCCACAGTAACTGCCTCGGCCCGTAGATGCATCCAGCCCTGGAACTCAAGCAGCTCCAGAAATTCAGTTTTGTCGTTGGAGCGCAAGAATTCTTCATCAAAAAGCAGAGTCCCCAAAATCTTCTTCAGCCTCTTCTTGTTGTTGCTATTGCCGGTTACTATCACATCATCTCCGGCGTCCTCACCGTCGCCATCCTCATCTTCATTATCCTCATCTTGAGGATCTCCTTCTTCATCCGAGGCTTCGTCCTCATGATGTTGTGAGGACTTAGCCATCTCCGCGTCCTTTTCTCCAGACGCCCCCACTTCCACTTGGGCGGCTGGAGTAGGAGTCTTTGCAAGGGACTCCTGAGGGACCTCCGCCGGGAGCGTCCCTTGGACATGTTCTCCCTCCTCGATTTCAGCAAGAGAAGGAGGGGGAGGAGTTGGAGAGCGAGGCCCGGGAGGAGACGGAGTAGGAGTGTGAATTTTAGCTTTAGGAGCACTCACTTGTATTGAAGCCTGAGGAGCAGAGGGAGGAGGCTTCTTGGCAGGGGAGTCGTCCACAACGACTAAAGTTGGAGCAGCGTCCTTGGCCTGGACCTGCTTGGGTGGAACGTCCCTTACGACCTTTGGCATAGGCTTTGCCAGGTCGGCCTCAAATTCCGCTTGAAGCGGATCCTCCTTCGGCGCATCCTCAACCCTTGGTGAAGCGGGAGGAGGAAGAGCCAAAACCTTCTTTGCTTTTGAGGACGCCTCAGCCTCGGCGTCCTTTTCAGCTTGGGCCCTTTTGGCCAGCTGCTCCTTCTTGATGGCGATCTCAGAAAGCCGGATGGCCGCCATCTCGTTGTCTGGTACTCCTTCAAGTTGGGCAGACTTCTTGAGCCTGTGTTTCTGAGTGGGAGGAGGAGAGGAAGGAAGGGGTTTAGGTTCAGAGGAGGAGGAAGGCTTGATTTTAATTTTTTGTTTGGGGGGAGAGGACTGCCTCTTTCTTTTGGAGGGGACGGAGCCAGCCGGGGCGACTAGGAACTCCATGATGTCAAGAAGGAGTTTGGCGAGGTCGTCCACGGTTCCCCCGAAGGTGTCCCCAATAATGGACGGTCCAGCAAAGGAAGGATTGGTGAAATTGGTTTCCCTTAGGCGGGGTTGAATGTAAGTGACCATGAAGTAGTGTAGAAGGCGTTGGACTTTCTCCGGGTGGCTTTGAATAGAGGCCCGGTGGCATATATTGGCAAGGGTTTTGGGCTCTCTCTAGCCAGTCCTCAATCAAAGGATTGAGCTCAGGACGGCCCAAAGGTTGAGCGGGGAGTCCCATGTAACTTGCCTTTTTGGGACTTCCCTTTTCTGGTTCGGGTTTGTAGGGTTGTTCAAGGAATTTGAAGCGTTTGGAAGATTGAGATTGGGATCTGGATTGTGATTGGGATTGGCATTTTTGTGGTGCTGGAGGAGTGGTGGAAGGGCGGCGATGCGGCTGAGATTGAGGAGGATGGGGGTTAGAATGGGCTTGGTGATAAAGTTTTGTGCTTGGTGATAAAATCTATACGTGGTGACATTTGATTGTAATTTTGTTCTTAGGGGACGAGTTTTTGTGCTTGGTGACATGTTTTTTGTACGAGGTGACAATTTTTTACAATTCACTACTATAAAATGGTCAAAATACACCGGGCGTTTTGCCCTTTTTACACCGGCGGAGGCCTGAGGTAAAGAATGTTGAGGTATTTGCTTCATAGCCTAATACACCGGACCTTGCCTGAGGTATATAACCGATGTGACTTTTCCCTTCAGCGTTTGTGCCCGGTGTATTTGAAGTTCAAATACACCGGACTACGTATAGCCGTGGTATTTATGTTAAGCGCACATCCGGTGTGTTTATTATCCTAATACACCGGTTACGAAATCCGGCGTATAATGTTCCTACCCGGTGTATATTATGTACGGTATATACACCGGTTATTTGTATCCGGTGTAGATTGTTTATGGTTTATACACCGGTTATTAGTATCCGATGTATAATGGTTACAATTATATACTCCGGTTATTAGTATCCGGTGTATAATGGTTACAATTATATACTCCGATTATTAGTACCCGGTGTATAACATTATATATAATTTTTTTGGTATATGCATCAGATAAAGTTGTCCGGTGTATATAATTTTAATGTCCGAGATAATTGTTGTAGGTATATTGATAAAATAGATCCATATTTCTTGTTCTACGCTTCAGTTCATTGAAAGTAATTAATGCATACCATCAATACTATAAAGATTTGTTTTTTTGATCAAATAATCAATACTATAAAGATAATATGTTCATTACTATTAAAACTCCATAACAATAACATCAATCCCGTCAAAAACAAGTTCATCTACTAAAAACAACATACCAAAACATAAATCCATCAATACTTGTAATAGTCACAAGCTAGCCCATAACATAAATCCAACAATACTTATAATAGTCACAAGCCCATTTTTATAGATATGCTACCATCATCTTGTTTATAGAGACGCTACCATCACCTTGTTCATTATAAAAATACTTTACTTCTCGACTTGTTCGTAGATATGCTACCATCACCCCTGTTAATTGATAACAAATTTTATGATTGATTAAGTCAAAAGTGTATGGAATTAGAAATGACAATATATATAAACCAAATGCTTTCATATTTGTATAAACACTTACCGAAATGATAATAGAAACCAAATGCTCCATCAACTCTTTTCGAGTCTCATTTATTTCGTCATCTGAAAAAGTACTCTTATTTCCATACCACTAAAATTATTCATGAAAATACATTTGTAAGTATTACATAAATAAGTATAGCTTAAACAAATATAAGTATAGAGTTTGAAGATCATACGATTTTTGGGATAATTATACTTCTTCTCCATACTATCTCCCACATACACCTTAACATATAATATCCACTCTCGATCAAGTTTGCATGATGTGGACACTGAAACACATTAATAAAAATGAAGTAATAAATATTTATAATCATACAGATTTGTCTAACATTTTTTTAAAAGAAAAGCATGAATAAATAGTTCAATCTAACCTTTACGATCTGCCATAGAGGTTGTTTTCGAGGTCTTTTCATTCCCAAAGAAGAATATTTCAAGGTATAGCTCCTATACAACAAGTAAATATATTTTGTAAGACAATAAAATTCATTCAAGAATATCTAACTTGTAATACTTACAAATCAATCAACTCTTCGACATCTTTCTCTTGACGAGTGGTGCGTAATGGGTCAATCCAATATGCAGTGCCAAAGTAAGGACGCAACTCCAACAACACCCAATTATTCCTGCGCATATTTTTATGAGAGAGTCATACAAGAAAATACTATTATTATAGTCCAAAAAAATAGTTAAGTTGACTACCTTGTCTTGTAAGGCGCTACGAAAATCCGATTTTCAATTCTTCCCCCATAGCATTTGCAATGTAGGTTACTCGATTTTTTAGGGTTCGAGAATTAGTAAATGGAGAGACTTTAATTGGACAAAGAAATCCGAATATATCGACCACATCCTTACAATGACTCTCAAATAAACATCTGTATAAAGAATTAGAACAAAATAATAAACATTAAGAAAAATCAAAGAGATATCCATCCTAGCTAAAATGAATCTCAAATAAGCACAGTTTCTTAATTTCAGGTTAAAAGTCTAAAACATCAATATTGGTACATACTAACTAGTATCATCAATATTGGTACATACTAACTAGTATCATCAATATTGGTACATACGTTATTACTCACTTCTAATATTATTACCTTATTTTAAAAAAGATTAAGAAACTGTGCACATGAATATTACTCACTTCTAATAAGCACTTATAATAAGCATACGTTATTTTAAATTATTACTCACTTCTAATACGCACTTATTCTAACATTAATTTTGCCACATTAATATTTGTACATACTAAGTAATTAAACAACAAATATTGTAAGAGATTTTACCTTATATACAATACGATGTGACAAACATCAATCTCTTTTTTCTCCAATAACGTTTGAATATGTTCCCTCGCAATGTGAAGTTCAGCATACTTATATGCGAAAAGATCTTCAGATATTTCAATTCTTGTAGAAGTACTATCCTCGAATTCTTCTAACACCCACTCATACTCATGCATGACGCTTAAAGCCTCATGTGCATCCACATGACCGATACTAGTGTTGATGACCCCTTTATCCTTCTCTATCGTTTGTTCTGAAGAGTCCTTACTAGAAGGCTGCTCAAAAAAGTAAAAACGACATTTAGGTCATTAATGCAGTAACATATAATAAAAAATAATTATGTTAAACATGGAATATCTTACTTCATATGGTTGCACTAGATGCTCTGGCCATGCAACAAATTGACCCAGAACATCCAACACCGTACAAACTTCATCACTTGGAAATGGGACCTCTACTCCTCCTTGACCTTGTATTGGAGTAACAACTGCAACCTTTAATTGTCCTTTCTTCAATATTCGGTTGTGCAACATAACTTGAGAAGAAGAATAATAAAGAACCCCCCCTTTTGCGACCTCTTGATCAAGATTAGGCCAATAAAGCTTGCAATCTCTCGTTTCCTGTACATAAAATTATTATTCATATTATTCCCTAAAAAACCAACTCATTGAAATTATATAATTGAACCAAAGACCCTTTATTCAAAATGGAGTAATCGAATACTTACTTTTATATTTGATGAAGTCATTTCTCCTTCTCTAGAAGAAGATGCTTTTCCACTTGGATGAACTTGATCATTTGGAATTGAGTTGTGGAATTCAGGCATTTTTGGAAGTGGTTTGTCTGGTAGATCTTGTTTTCTCTCATCCAATAATGCTTGAATGAATTTTCGTGTTTGTTGTCTTTCTTCATTGAACCAGGATTCAACTTCAGCTTTCATGGTTGCTTTCATCACGTTGGATGCCTCAATAAATGCCGCCTTTTTTAATCACTACCCGATGATGTTGATGCTCGACGAGTTGCATGGCCAAAGTAGTCAGTGATAGTAATAGCTTGACCAACTCCTCTAACACGTCCGGGGTGCTCTTCCTTGCCTAAGGCCATTGCTAGCACATCTTTACGGCCATCAGAAACGAATTCTCCAGTTGCTTCTTTTTGAAGTAAATCATCCTATTATAATAATCATCCTTTTATAATAATAATAGAAAACATTGTATACAAGGATTATCATAAAAATGGTGTCATGTATTCCGGAGAATAGCTTGATCACATCTTCAAAATTCACAATTCAAAATATGCATATGCTATCAATATTCAGTGGTAATAAGAGTATAGTGAAGTGCGTTTGATCTAATGAAATTATCTACTAAATCTTTTAAAAACAAATTAATAATTAAAAAAAGTACAATATGTGGATCTCAGATTCAAAATGCACATGCGAGACTTTCTTGTACATTATTTGGTGTTCTGGCTATGATCTTGTTATGCAATTATTGCACATTCCCTAATTAACATCCTCCTAATAAACTAAGATATAAATAAGTTCACCATTTTGCGGTCTCTTGGCAAAATTCATAGCGTGATCAATTTATAAAAAAGGAGCTATTATAAGGAGCTATTATATAAATAAGACCGAAGACTCATAGCATGATCAATTCATAGCGTGATCACTATTTTGGTGTTCTGGCTAAAGCAATTCATAGCGTGATATAAATAAGACCGAAGATTCTACCCACATAGGAGTAAAAATTTGTTCATAAAAAAGGAGGTATTATAAGGGGTAGGATACCATCTAAAGATCAAAACACATGAACCAAAAAAGTACAAAATTAATGACTTACAATTTTCTCAACCACTTCTAATGCTTTGCCACGACATTTTCCGTGCTTTCCTTTTCTCCCCTCCTTGAAGAGGATGGCTCGTGGTACAATAGAAGATGGATCCATATTGTTTGCGGATTTCTACATTAGATGGATCCAATAAATGTCTTAGTATAAAAGTATAATGATTAATTTAGATCACAAGATAAATATGAAAGGTTGATTACTCACATATTCTTCAGCAATACCAGCATAACCTTTCTTTGAACCCCTAAAAGGACAATCATTCATCAGAGACATTTGACGATACTTCTCACTTGACCTCTACATCCAAAATGAATAAGTAAACAAAAGAATATATATATAATATTTAAAATGAAATATTATAGTAATTCAAAAACCTTGAAATCTGGAGATAGAGTTTTTTGAATGAATTGGGTCCACTAATCTTGTTTGACGTATGAGTCATAACTTTTAGGCAGGGTTTTCATAATTTCTCCTGTTTTTTTATCAAACATGTGGTGCCTCCTTAAGTCTTTTTTGAAATTCGTCCATAGATAGTGGGCTTCAAATATTACCCAGTCCTTCAACTCGGGTGGAAGAATGAAAACTTTCTACAAAGTTGCAAAAAAAATAAGAATTAAGTTAGAAAAAAAAAATATATTAAATATATAAGAAATACAATAATTAATCTCATATACAAGAATCTAACCGTAGCAGTATCCCAAATATACTCTAAGTCCTCCTCAGATACAAGGGTCCAATCGTCTATGGTGATGGAAACTGTAGACTTCACAGTACAACCAATGTAGGTAGCTAATTTAGCCCTAATCTTCCCACATGGTTGATTTTGTGGATCAAGAGGTACTTCCACTCGATTTCCTTCGCCCAACTTCTTAGTATAATTTTTGAGTAATGAAGCACCTCTCCTCCTAATGGAGGTAGAGGGTTGAGTTGAGTCAGGTGGGGGTGACGCTTGAGACGGCTTATCAAGTTCAGATGACGAGGGGAGCTTACGCTTTCTAGTACGAGGACGAGCCATCTGCATAATGTTCAAATATTATCTTCACATATCAAACATGCTCAAAATATTATCTTCACAGAAAAATTAGATTTAAATCCCACATGACCCAATCTGAGAATACAAGGATAGTTATATGTGCACGTTGAGAAAAGAAGTTTTAGACAGCATATGGACCATATGGAGAACATGTTGGACCCAAGGCTTGAGGCCCATAATCCTCATTGAACCCGTACACGTATCCAGATAGGCCCACGAGATCCGAAGTTATTATTCAAGATAAACTGCGATATCAAAGAGATCCAAGGTTGTTACACGAGACAATCCACCATATTGAAGAAAATCTTATCATATCAAGAAGAATATCCTATCTATTGTATCATATCTATCTAGTTGTATAAGATATCTTGTAAATATTCTATCTTAGGTATCCCCTATATATACATAGAGGGGGTCACGAAATCACACATTGTACACGATATACACAATGTACACGTTATTACTCACATTCACATACATCAATACAAATTCACACGTTTTTCTCTTCAATTCTTTCGTTCGTATTGCTTAGTTCAAGCCCGATCTAGGCCAAGGGGTCACCAATCTTGCTTGGTAGATTTCTGGCTCTAACAATTTGGCGCCCACCGTGGGGCTGAGAACGAATTAATTCCGAACGAAAGCAACAAACTTTCGATACAATCTACATCATATACTCGTTTCTACACGATCCAACGACTCTCAACCAGAAGGCGATTCCGGGTTGCGCCGCTAGACCGGCCTACCGGAGTGACGAACTGCCCGGATCGCACGACGTATGGACAGAAGACGAAGAAGTATTCCTAATGAAAGCATATAACTTTCGGTCCAATTAACATCCATGTCGGGAGCAAGAAGACAACATCGAAAATCAAGACGATGTTAGAAATGCCTAACACAAGGAACAATAGGAGAAAGCTTGGGGCGCACAGGATGGCTTGCTATCGGCGCCAACCAGAGATTCTCCAGAAGAAATAAAATTGACATCGAACTCTTCCACACCGGAGACAGCCAATCAAGAGATCCAGGACACGATCAGGATCCTAGGCGAAATCGGAGTTTCCAAACAGCCGATCTGGGATTTTACACGCGATCGGAGTTCCTGGACAGAGTTTGCAGACGGCCGATCAGGTTTTTACTCGCGATCGGAGTTCCTGGACGGAGTTTCCAGACGGCCGATCAGGTTGTTACACGTGATCGGAGTTTCCAGACGGCCGATCAGGTTTTTACACGCGATCAGAGTTCCTGGACGGAGTTTCCAGACGGCCGATCAGGTTGTTACACGCGATCGGAGTTCCTGGACGGAGTTTCTAGACGGCCGATCAGGTTTTTACACGCGATCGGAGTTCCTGGACGGAGTTTCCAGACGGCCGATCAGGTTGTTACACGCGATCGGAGTTTCCAGACGGCCGATCAGGTTTTTTACACGCGATCAGAGTTTCCAGTTAGCCTATCAGGTTTTCTACACGCGATTGGAGTTCCAAGACACGATCAAAATTCCTAAACACATTCCGGAATTTCATGACGACGAGGATACCTCAAGAAGGAGTAATCAAGGAACCATTCGGGTATTCTCAAGGGTGGACCTTGGTGGTTGCAAAAAGACATCAAGAGGTGTAGCGGCCTTGACGCCATATCTAGCTACGACACCCCTCTGACTGCCTTACTTGGGGAGCAAGCTAATCCAGCCAACCGTTGGGGTGCTTCCAGAACACTAGCTTCTAGACAAGTCACAGAGACGGCCTCAAGGACGGACCTTGATGGTCACAAAGGAACATCAATACACGTAGCGGCTTCAACGCCATATCATGGAGAAATACAACATGAAGCCAGCCCGGACACAACCATGACGAATCGCCTAGACGACCCTTCTGGAGTCATGATAACGTTCCAGTCCTTCATATACTGGTTTCCTCGTCCCTTTATCTCACAGTTCATTATATACTTTAATTCTGCTAAAAGATCATCTCTCTTTCTTATAAGCATCGATCTTTTACGCTCATACATATTTGCTGCTCTCTAGTTTCAATTGCTAGACGCATTAAGAAACCATAATAAGCTAGATAGTAAAACGCTTGATTGGAACATGATTGATTGATCGATGTTTTTGAGGATATTCTAAGACTCCTCCTAGGCTAATGTTTTACATTTACTCTTATGCCCAAGAAAGTGTGACAGGAACCTCACATACGGAAGTTCACGACCTTTTATGACAACAAAGGATCCGTGCTCTCAGGTTATGCGATACCTAGATGACATAGCAGGAGTTCCATATCTTCAATACTCAGGGAAGCATCCTTAACCAACACTTTTCTGACTCTCGTATCAATTTCCTCCTTTTTTCTAGATCTGATCTGGAGTGTGCATACTCTCTGTTTGAGCCAAAATTCACCCTAGGGAATTATGGCCTAGATCGGGCCTGATCGAAGTCAATCACAAAGAAAACGAAGGAGGTAAAGCTCGTGAATTGTATTCAAAGTGTGATTGAATGTGTAAAAAAGCGTCCTCTTGCCCTAAGGCTTATAATCGGTTTATATAGCCCCTTTTAGGACCGATCTATCTTATGGGAAAAGATAAGAAAATACAAGATTCTAGCTAATCGGAATCCTAACGAAATATCTTGAAGAGATCTATCTTATATCTTTAACTCTATCTTGTTTAACCGACTTCGGCTCCCGCCGTCTCTCGTTGTGCTTTGAAGAAGTACTGAAGAAGTCTCAATCGGGTCTCGATACTTTTATGAGGAAATTCTGGGCCCAACAATACCCCTAAATGTAACGTTTGGATTTTGAACCCTTTCAAATTTCGAAAGATGCATTTATTTGATGTGACGTTGTTGTCAATCCTTGGTTTTCGGGATTCTGCAGATCTCTTAGACCTCTTTCTTCATCTTTCTTTGCCATTTCCGCCTTCAATCGCGTCCGTCTCTTCTCTTCTTCCTCTGTTTTCCGCTCTTCGAACACTCCAGGTACTGCTCCAACCCTTCTCGCTTCTCTTTCTTGCTTTCCATGGCTCCGAAATCTCCCTTTACTTCTTCCAAAGCCCTTAGCGAGGAAGACCTTCTTCCTTCCTCCATGACCCGGGATGAAATTGCGGAATGGGTCGAATTTGGGGGTTTTCCCAGGGGAACCCGATTCTACGCTCCCACTATTGAAAAGATCGATTGGGTGCGTAAGGGTTGGGTCTGCTTCTTAGATTACCCGTTTTCCATAGGTTTGAAATTCCCCTTCTCTGATTTCATCCGAGAATTTATTAGTATCCTGAAAGTCTCCCCTTGTCAAATTCTCCCTACGACGTGGCGTACCCTTGCTCGAATCGACGAGCTTGCCACGGAACGCGGGCTTAAGATGACGATGGGGGAACTCCTTCTTGCCTACAAAATCGTTCCACAAAGAGCCGGCCGAATTACTCTTCACGCTAGGGATGTGAAAAACCCTTTAATTCCCAAAACAAAAATGCCTTCCCGGAGCTTGCAAGCTCGCTTCTTCTTCATTGAGTTAGAATCTCTAAGGGCATTTGATGAGGACGTATTGTTGGTCTTTCGAGATGGATGGAACACGTCCCGTAAGGAACTAAGCTTTAATCTGCTGGTTTTCGTTTGTCTGTCAATGATGATGATTTTTTTTTACGTTGGTCTTAACGTTGTTGTTACTTATCTTGTATGCAGTTCCAATTGGGATCAACTCCAGGCAAACCAACACCGGCGTTTGCAAGAGGTTGCTGAGGATCGAGACCGAGAAGCGTAAGCCCAAGAAGATCCGTCCTGAACCCGAAATTCCTGCGGAGGAAAAGGGGAATACAGAACTTGAAGAGGACGAGATCGAAACGGATAAGACCTCTACGTCTTCTGATATGGCAAGCTCTTCCGGGAAGAAATCAGGTTTAGTCCCTTTCTGCCTATGCCTTGGATCTTCTTTTTTGGTGGCGCTGTGTTACTGACTCTGAACTGGTGCGTAGGCGCCAGGATCGACATGTCTGCTGCTGGGATGGTTAAGAGACTAAGGTCTAGTGGTCTCAAAGCGATGACCTCCCCAACCCCTTCTGTGGACTCTAAGAAGTCCCAACCTCCGAAGCGGAAAAGAGTTGAGGAGACCCCATCTCCTGTTACCAAGAAGAGGGAACCCAAGGATCTCCTGAGCTCCTTTGGCGACAAGCTGTCGCCTAACGTTAAGGCTGATTTTCAATCCTTGTCTCTTGATGCGGCTTTCAGCCATGTGGGGACTACTCTCAGATTGGTACGTTACTTCTTCAGGACCCCTGTCTTTTGTTCTGGTACTTCTTTGATTCTTTTCTGAACATTTCGCCGTGCTCACCCTATTTTACTGGGTTGTGCATTCTACAGGCTTTTCAGGAATTGATGGCGACCAACAGCCGTTCTCATGACGAAGTGTCAAGGCTGGAAGCTGAGGTCAAGGGTGCTCGGGACGCGGCCGAGCATCCGAGAGGAAGGTTCGCAAGCTTCAATCCTCCATTGACTCCTTGTCAGTGCAAATGGAGGACCTTCAGGCTAAGAAGGCTTCTCTGGAATCCTGGATGCATGAGGCTAAAAGGTCGGCGAAGAATTTCTCTGAGGTGGTGACCCAGGTGGCTGGGTATTATACTCTGAAGGCGCGGGTGTAGCTTCTCCAAGATCAGGCGGAGGGTAGAGGTGAAAATTGGGTGCTCGCCGCGGAGCAGGCGTCTTTGGAGGAGTACTTCCCCTCCTGCAATCCTCCCCCTGGGCAAGAGTTCATGGAAGCCGTTGAGCAGGGTGTTGAAAAGGAGGACTCTGAGGAGACTAAGGAGGGCGAGACTCCAAGGACTGACGCCGAGGGTGCGGGGACTGAAACGGGCACCATGGCCAAGGATGTCGCGGAGGACACCAAGGATGAAGATGCCGAAGCCAAGACTGAAGGGAATGTGAGCCCAAGCGATGATTGATCACCCCTGCCCTTTCTTTTATGCACAATTCATGTTCTTCTGCTAGTTTCTAAAACTTCTGGTTGTTTAAGACTTTTCTAATACTTTTTTGGCTACCGAGCCAGTACCTCTCCAATATTTTCGGCCGTAGGCCGGAAAATATTAGACTTAATCGTTTTGACGTCCACTGTATGGCGCTTTTGGTTATCTGCTTTGCGATGTGTTTTGTTATTACTTTGGTTTGCGTTTGGTTGGCAATGTTTGATGGTTTTAGATGCGTTAGTAGGTCAGCATCCGGGGAAAGTGTTATGTGACTTTCCCCTAGCGCGTCGTTATTGCGAAACAGGCTTTCGGTCAATGCGCTTAGTTTACTGCAAAGGTCCTTGCATAGTTGTGTTATGGTTAGGCATCCTTTGGATCCATAAGTTTAGTCCTTAGGATGTAATGTTTTCACGGCGTCCCGCGAATGTGGCCTTGGGTATCGGTGCTATAGCGTTCCCCTTCCCGTACTAACCCAATGCGACTACATTGATCGGACTTAGATGAGGGGTAACCAACTTATGGGTTACTTCATCACGTTGTATGCGTGACGACATCGTCTTATTTAGACGGCATAACCATGCAAGCGTACAGTGGTCGATTTAAGTAAGACGTTTTTAGTCGTGTGTGAGCCTTGATCGTAAAGATGTTTTGTACGAGATGATTTTGAGTTGTGGGAGAGTTGTGCTCTCGCGAAACATATCAAATCACAAACAAATACAAATTCTAGATCGTGTATTAAAAATAATAGTGCATAGGCGTCGGGGGTGGAAACCCCCCGAGTGTTTTATTTAAAAAGGAACTAGCTAGGTCCTAAAGAAATTTCAAGCTAATGCTAAAGAAGTGATTGAAAGTTTATTTAGAACAATTGAGTTAGAAGTAATACTTCTTCAAGTGTGTTGCGTTCCAGCTCCGGGGGACTGCTTCGCCATCTCTGGATTCCAGCTGGTATGCTCCATGTCCTGCTATTTTGGTGATCTTATACGGCCCTTCCCAAGCTGGTCCCAATTTGCCAGCGTTGGTCTCTGCGGTGTTTTGGAATACCTTGCGCAAGACCCAATCCCCCTCTTGGAAACTCTTGATGCGGACATTCTTGTTGTAGCTTCTCGCGACTTGCTGCTGGTATTTCGAGATGCGTGCACGTGCTACTTCTCTAAGCTCTAGGACCGTGTCCAGGTCAGCCTCCAATTCTTCTTTACTACCTGTGGATGTGGTGAACCTGTACCGAGCGGTGGGCACCGTAACCTCGGCTGGTATGACGGCTTCGCAACCGTGCACCAAGGAGAAAGGGGTTTGGCCGGTCGCGCCTTTGGGTGTAGTGCGGTCAGCCCACAAGACGAAAGGTAGCTCCTCTGCCCAGTTTCCTTTGGCTTTCGCTAGTCGCTTCTTCAAGTTGTTGATGATGACTTTGTTGCTAGCTTCGGCCTAACCATTAGCCTGAGGATATCTAGGCGTAGAGGTGACCAAGTCAATGTTCCAAGCCTTGCAAAAGTCGCGCATCCTTTTGCTTATGAACTGGGAGCCGTTGTCACAAGTGATCTCTGCAGGCACTCCCAATCTGCTCAAGATGTTTCTCTTTATGAATGAGATGACCTGCTTATCTTTGATCTCCCGGAAAGCTTCGGCTTCAATCCACTTAGAGAAATAGTCCGTCATTGCCAGAAAAAATACTTTTTGCCCCGTAGAAGGGGGTAGTTTTTCTACAATGTCCATTCCCCATCTCATGAAGGGCCAGGGAGTGATTGACGGGTGTAGAGCTTCTGGCGGCTGGTGCGGTACTGGGGCATGGCGCTGGCATGCGTTGCAAGATTGAGCGTATTTGTTAGCGTCTCGACGTATGGTGGGCCAATGCCACCCCTGTCTGAGGATTTTATTGGCCAAGCTCTGACCCCCGGTGTGATTACCGCAGTCTCCGCTGTGAACTTCTCTCAAGACCTCTTCAGCGTCTTCTTTCTCTATGCATCGCTGCAAGAAACCTGCTGCTGATTTATGAAACAGGATCCCATCGACGATAGCGAAATGTGTCGCTTTTGATCTCAGGGCCTTCGCCTCGCTTTATCTTTAGGAACTTCTCCCTTGACAAGCCAATCGAGGTATGGCTTTGTCCAGCTCGACTTGGTTTCTTCTCTCACCTCGTCGGGATTATGATACTTCTCTGATACCCCGGTATCCGGGGGAGAAACTTCGGCTTGTGTTGCTGATACCTCGGTGATGGCTGATTGTAGCAGGTGGACCAATGGCACGCTTCTGAACTCTCGCGGGTCTAAAGTTGATCCTAGCCCTGCCAGGGCGTCGGCCGAAGCGTTTTGCTCGCGAGGGATTTGTTCAAATTCGATTTGATCGAACTTCTCGGACAGTGTTTTGACTATCCCGAGGTAGCTGATCATCCTCTCGTCCTTGGCTTCGAAGACCCCTAAGATCTGGTTGATGATGAGCAGGGAATCAGCGCGCACTTTGATTTTCTTTACAGCCAAATCGGCAGCTAGCTCTAGGCCGAAAATGAGTGCTTCGTAGTCGGCTTCATTGTTCGTTGCTTCGAAGTTGCACCTTACTGCCTGGGCTATTAGATCCCCCTTTGCTGACTTTAGCACAACCCCGAGTCCTGCTCCTCTCACGTTTGACGCTCCGTCGGTGTGTAACAGCCATTCTTCTTCGGCATCGTTGTTGGAGGTAGCTAAGACTTCTTTGGGTACTCCTCCCTCGGGGGTTGGGGTGAAGTCGGCAACGAAATCAGCCAGGACTTGTGATTTTATTGCTTTTCTGGGCTCGTACCTGACGTCGTATCCGCTCAGCTGGATTGCCCATTTCGCCATCCTTCCCGAGAATTCAGGCTTCTGCATGATTTGCCGGAGTGGGTAATTTGTCAAGACCACGATGGTGTGAGCTTCAAAGTACGGCCGTAGCTTGTTTGAGCACATCACCACTGCTAGGACCAACTTCTCTGTGGGAGAGTAGCGTGTTTCTGCCGGTACCATGGTTCTGCTTACGAAATAGACTGGCACTTGTTGGCCTTCTTCATCTTTAACGAGTACCCCGCTCAGGGCATTCTCTGTTACCGCTACGTAGAGCTGCAAGACTTCTCCAGGGACCGGTTTGGCCAATAGCAAGGGATTAGCAAAATACTTCTTTAGCTCTTCGAAGGCAGCTTCGTGTTTTTCGGTCCACTGGAAGCTCTTGTTCTTTTTGAGGACTTCGTAGAACAGCCGGCACTTGTCTGACGATTTCGAGATGAATCGGTTTAGTGCGGCTATTTTTCCGGCTAACTTTTGTACGTCCTTTACACTTCGGGGGGATTTCAGGGAGGCGATTGCTCGTACCTGATCTGGGCTGGCCTCAATCCCCCGTTTGGTCACCACATGCCCTAAGAAAGTACCAGACTGTACTCCAAAGATGCATTTTTGTGGATTCAGCTTCATGTTATATTTCTCCAGGATCTTGAAGGTCTCTTCAAGGTGGCCCCTGTGCAGGGAACTTTCTGCGCTCTTCACCACCATATCGTCGATGTATGCTTCCATGGTTTTGCCAATCTAGTCTTTGAACATCCGGTTGACCAGCCGCTAGTAGGTCGCGCCGGCGTTCCTAAGACCGAAAGGCATTACTCGGTAGCAGTAGGTGCCCTGCCCTGTGATGAAGGAGGTCTTCTCTTGGTCTTGCGGCTCCATCTGAATCTGGTGGTAACCGCTGAAGGCGTCCATGAAGGTGAGGAGTTCCTATCCTGCCGTGGCATCTACCATCGTGTCAATGTGAGGTAGCGGGAACGAGTCCTTTGGGCAAGCTTTGTTGAGATCGGTAAAGTCTACGCATACTCGCCATTTCCCGTTTTTCTTTAGTACCACCACTACGTTGGCTAGCCAGTCTGGGTACTTCACCTCCTTGATCTTCCCTGTTCCTAGCAACTTCTTTACTTCTTCTTCGATCGCTTGGACCTGATCTGGCGCGAACCTCCGCCTCTTCTGCTTAACAGGCGGGTGTTCGGGGTTGACATTGAGTTTGTGTGTGATGATGGCGGGGTCGATCCCCGTCATGTCCTCATGGCTCCAAGCGAAGCAATCTTTGTGACATTTTAGGAACTCTACTAACTCTTCCTTGACTCTTGGTTCCAACTTTTCTCCGACCTTCACCACCTTCCCTTCTTCGAGAGTCACCTCCTCCGCTTTTTCTTCGGTTTCGATTTGTGTTGGCGGAGGGGTGACGCTCTGTAATTGCTATGCTCCCGGCCGTAGGGTGGTTGGCTTGAGAGCCGCTTTGTAGCACTCCCTAGCCAAACGCTGGTCCCCGCGGATTTCCTCTACTCCCCAAGGTGTTGGGAACTTCACGGTCTGGTGGTAGGTGGATGCGACGGCTTTCATGTCGTGCAGCCACGGGCGCCCTAAGATGACGTTGTAGCTAGAGGGGCAATCCACCACGAGGAAATCGACCTGTTTGTTAATTCCTTTGGCAAAGGTGGTGAGTACGATGTCTCCTACTGTGTGCTTGACCTCGCCACTGAAACCTACCAACGGAACTGGATGCTTGTGGATGTCGTTCTCGGACAACCCCATCTCTTTCAAGTCATCGAGTGTCATGAGGTTGGTGGAGCTTCCGGTGTCAATTAAGATCCTTTTCATCAACACGTTCCCCATATGTAGGGAGATCACTAGGCCATCATGGTGGGGTTCGGCGGAGAAGTCCGCGTCGCTGTCGTCGAAGACAATAGCGGTTCCGGATGGTCCCCCACCGTTATGCCACGGACGACTGAAGTTGCTTTCGCGTGCGTGTCGCTTCGCCGCTGAGTATGTGAGGCCGCAGATATTCGAACCCCCGGAGATGACATTGACAATTCGGTCAGGTGTCGGGGGGTCCCTCCTTCTTCTTGACTCGGGCTGCAGGTTCTCTACCACTTCTTTGGGTACCTGGGCATCAGGCGCTATATCCTTAATTCTCCCTTCCGAGATAAGGCGAGCCAGTTCCTTCCTGAGCGATGCAATCTCGGGTCCAGTGGCCGTGATACTCGTGGTAATCGCACCACTTGGTGGTGTCCCTATCTGCTTTCGGGGCTTTGTCTCGCCGTGGCCATCTCACGTACTCCCCTTGTTTCGCCATGTTCCGCAGAAGCTTATCCGTGGAGATGTTGAGTTTAAGTGATTCCAATGATGGTGGTGGCGGGTCGCGGTATTGATCGTCCGCTTGTCGTGCTTTGGCTGTGTTCACCTGCCCGTGGCTAGGGCGAGAATATGGGTGTGCTCGACGATCTTTTCTCTGGTCGAGCGAGCCCTTGCGGCCGTCAGTCGGGCCCTTTGTATAGGCCGCCGTCGGGTATGATTCCTTGCCTAAAGGCCTCCACTGCGGTAGTAACGTCACAAGATTGTGTTGGATCGTTAGTACTGAGGGACGTCCTTTACTTTAGTAAAGGCGTCCTTTGGTTAGGCGTTCCTACGAGGTGTAGGAGCGTCCTTGAGTAATGCAGCGGAAATAGTACTAAACAGGTAAGTAATGAACGCAATGAATTATAGAGGAACCACTCAAGACCAAGTAGTCCTTGATTGTAAACCTCTACCTCCTTGGAGGATTTTTGAATAGTTCTTTCCTTTATATTAACCGTTCTTACAGTTGTACTGGCGAGTTCTTATAGTTCTCTGACACTTAGCTTTTCCCTAAGTTCACTTGTAAGGAACTCCTTTAAGCCTACAACTTAAGGTGGTTCAATCTACTAAAGGACTCTATTCCTACGTTCTGCAGTACTTCGCAGAACTCTCTCTCTCTTTTTGGGTTTTCTGTTACAAACTGTTTTTGTGATTTGGTTACAAGTCTCACTCGATCTAACACAAGTTCTAGCACTGTTCTTGAGTTCTTGAGTTAGTTCTTCGTGTTCTTGAGTGAGTCGCTTTCCTGTGATTCTCTCTGAATATTCCTGAAAGCGTTGCCGTCACAATAAATGCCTTGGGGATATTTATAGGACTTGGGGAAGGGCGTCTTTTCTCTGGGACGATCATGCCCTTCATGGACGTGGCTACAGGATCTTCCTCCACGTAGTAGGGCGGTGATGAGGAAGCTTCCTGTATCCAGCTGTGTATGATGAACTCCGCCACAGGATAGGCCGCCACGTGTTGATGAACTCTACAACAGGATCGTTCGCCACGTAGTGTTGGACTCCGCTACAGGATCGGTCTCCACGTGTCCTTGGATGATCAAACATTGTCGTGTGATGTCATCCTGTCGGCTAGTGAGTAAGGAATCGTTTCTTGCGTTCCTACTTGCTTGGGACTCCGTCCTTGCTGAAGTAGTCTCTGGCTGGTCCTTACTTCCTGTTAGCTAGCGTCCCTAAGCTTATGGGACGCCCATACACACTTGTTGTCCTTTTGGTCACTGGCGTTCCTGAACACTTGGACAACTTTATTAGAATCAAAGTGAGTTTGTCATATCAAAACTAAGGGACGGTTGTGTGGTACACTAACAAGTACGCAAGCGTCCTTGATAGCGTCCCAACAATTTCCCCCTTTTTGATGATGACAAACTCTTCAGCAAAATAGTTTTGGCGTTTGAACTTAGCATGCATGAAAACTTAAAAGCGTCCTCTAATATTTGGATTTTAGGGAGAGAAAAGCGTCCTAGAATTTTCTAGGAGTCCTCTAGTTTATTCTAGCATGGCGTTCCTTAGACCTTTCACTTAATAGTTCCCCCTTAACACTTGCTTATTCTGGATAACTATTTCATAGCGCATCTCTGCAAAACTACACTTCCCCCTTTTGGCATCATCGAAAAGGATAACAAGTGATAAGGATGTTAACATAAAAACATAACTACAAGCAGTGGAACGCTTAAACAAACACATGCACACAAACATTGAATGGCCATTCAAACAAAAGTGAGAGTACGGTTATTACAAACCAAGATCATAATGTTTGAAGTTCAAAAGAAGCAAAGGCAAAATAATAGGGGATCAAAGGGGTGGACGGCAATCACTGAGAACGGCGCTGGGCTTGATAAAACTGGAGCAGTTGTTCTTGAAGTTCAGCAGCCTTGGAGAACGCAGAGGACAAGTCCTTTAAAGCAGAGAAGATGAGGCACTGGTTGTCCATTATTGCACCCATGAGTTCTGCGGGAGGATGCTGGGCAATGTTTGCAGGGGCAGAACGGGGCAGAGGACCTGTACTCGAAGAAGGAGCGTCCGTTGGAAGTTCTGGAGGAGGAGGAGAAGTAGCCATTAGCATTTGATCAAGAGCAGCAAAGTCGACGGCTGGCTCTTCTTCATGAACGATTTCATGCTGCAAGAAGGCAAGACGTTCTTCCTCAGCTTCAGCTGCTAGACGTTCTTCCTCAGCCTTCTTCCTGGCTTCCTCAGCCTCAGCTTCTAACTGTTTGACCACGGAGGGCAACTCTTCATCGTGCCTTATCTCGACAAGTCCTTTCTTGGCATTCCATTTCAAGCCAAGTTCTTCTGAAGGAGCGCTTTCATCATAGGCGTTCTGAGACATAAGGATGAGCTTAACAAGGCCAGGGTACGGCAAGGCATGGCGCTTCCTCCCACACTTAGCCATATGTTGCATTGCTATTCTTGCTAAGTTGATGGGGCGGCGTTCTAGAAAAGCGTCAATGAGTATGATATCATGGGTTTGAACGATTGACCTTTTCTCCTGCCTAGGAAGGACGGCGCGACAGATGAAGTAATGAGCGATGGCGCCTACCTTGCTGAAAACGTGAGTAACCCTGTCCAGTCCCATTGGCCTTTTGCCCTGAAAAACATGTTCAACAAGAGGCAGTTCCTCATCAGTTGTCTCGAATCCGCCTTCTGGAAGTAAGCTAAGAGCGTCGGACGGTGGCTTTTGGGAACTAAGGCCCATGAAGGCGCGGACCTGGCGTTCATTTACTGATGCCTTCTCACCATCTATTTTGAAGTGGAGAGAGCCATCTTTAGCTTTGTACCTCAGATCTTTGTAGAACGCCTTGATCTGCTCCTTGTCGACCACAGCGGGCGCAGGCCCAACGTTCAGCCATCCCTGAAACCGCAGAAGCTCAAGGAACTCCTGGACTTTGTCATCTTTGTGGAAGGAGGCAAGCCACTCTTCAGAGTAGACGAGAGGGCTAAGAACGTTCACGGGGCGCGCCATCGTGCTTACGCTTTCTTTTTCCTTTTGGGGACTCTGAGTCCTCATCATCATCATCAGACTCGTCATCGGCGTCCTCGGACTCATGATCAGCAGCGTCCTTGGAGGGAGCGTCCTCTGTGCCTTATTCATTGGCTTCATTGCCACCAGCTGTGGCCTGTTCTGATTCAGAGGGAGCTCTTCCTTGGGACGTCTCCTCTGCGTCCTGAGCCTCTGATTGAGTTTCTGTTTGTGGCTCAGCGTCCGTAGGGACTTGGTGGGATTCTGTTTGGATTTGAGGGGAGGGGTTTTCTTGAGGAGTTGGGAGGGGATTTAGGAGAGGGAGGGATTGGTTGTAGGGTGGGACTTCTTGAGCATCACGCTCGAGCTCTTCAGAAAGAGTTGGCTCGGCGTCCTTGTGAGAGACCTGGTGCTCGCCAGCGTCCTCAGCAGGAGCATTCTCGACTCCTTCCGCCTCGTCGTTGGAGTCCCCAACCACATCAATGAATGGGGAGACTTGATCAGCAGGCGTTCCTCTTTGGCTCGCAGATGAGCTAGAGGAGGAGGAGATGTGCTCGGGCTCTGGAGCGTCCTTGGTTAGCAACACCTTAGGCGTTTCACCAGCTTTTCGTCGGCGAAAGGTGTGCTCAAGAGTTGAACGTTGTCCAGCTTCTTCCGGACCGCTTTCCGAAGAGGGACGACGAGACCTTGGAGTCTCGGGGTCCTTGGGCGGTGAGATATGGGCCGGTGCGGAAGGGAAGTTGGCAAGATTGAGAGGTGAAGCGTGAGGTTTAGGGGGGAAAGGAATGAGGGAATTTTTCTTTGAGGGTTTAGGGGACGGTGGAGGAGTTGGGAGTTGGACAATGGTAAGGGGTTGAGGTGGAGGAGTGGATTCTTTTGAGAGGTTGGAAGGCCGTTTTGTGGTGCTCGGCCTTGGTTTGGAGTTTTTGGAGGATGGGACGCTTGAAGTTTTGGCCTTTTTGAGGGGCCTTGGGTCGTGGACTTTCTTGGAGCGTCCCTCCTTTAAATGTGGTGGAAATTTATCCACGATTTGTGTGGGATTTGAGGAGGTTGGCTTGGATGATTTTGAGAGAGGGGAAGCAGGGGCTGGACGTTTGAGCAGATTTTTGGTTGTGACTGAGGGGACTTGAGGAGGTGGGGGAGAGGGACTAGGTACACGGTTTTTTAGCATTTTGTATGCCAAAGAGTCCTTAGGGTACATGGGGAATTCAGGTAGGACGGCGTTGTGGAGGTCGGGGATTAGATCAAGCAAGGGAGCAAGGTTCTCACCTCCAAACTGTGAAAAGAATAGAACGTCGTCCATCCGTCCTGACAAGTCCTTGTAGTTGGTGTTGTGAAGGCCTTGAATGACGAACCGTTCGATGAACCGCTCGTAGTTCTTTGTTTTGACTTCATCATTTTTCACGTCCGGTTTGTCCATGCGTTCCCTTATCAAGTTGTAAAGGGTTCTTGGCTTCCTGTTGATGAAGTCCACCAACGATTCATTTAGAACTATGGGTTTTGGTTTCTCAATGAAGTGGGACTTCACCAGCTTTCTTCGCTTCCCGTCGGTAGAAGATCCGGCAGCGTTCACTAGCCTTTGAGACATTTTTCTGGTGAGTTTTAGTGAGAGAAAGTTGCCGGAAAGCTAGAGAGAAGTCAGAGCCTGAACTGAGCAGAGAAGTGGTTGAGAATAATAAATGAACGAAAGCGACTATTCTGGCCTTATATAGAGGAAGCGGTGGCACAATCTGTAAATAACACTGGTTTCCTGTGCGACACGTGGCATAACTTCCCCCTTAAGAGTTGAACAAAAGCAACGGTCACTATTCAAACTTTCAAAAGTTCAAAATTCTGACTCTTCAACTTCTCCTCAAATACTGAACTGGCGTCCTCTCCAACAAACACTGAGCGTTCTCTCAGACTTAGCAAAATTTTATCTCTTCAAGCAAACCAACAACTAGGGCTGTCAAAACTTGACCCGACCCGAGAAACCCGCCCGACACCGAACCCGACCCGACACCCGAAAAAGAGGGGAAAATGCGTGAACCCGAGATTTCCTGACCCGAACCGGTTTGACCCGAACCCGAAATCAACCCGAACCCGAAATTAACCCGTAACCGATTATATCCGAGTTTACTAACCCGATTTTATCCGAATCCCCGAAGTAACCCGACCCGAAATCATCTGAAAACCTGAACTTACCGGACCCGATATCAACCGAAAACCCGAACTCTTCTGAATCAATAGCATTTCACCTAAAATAACTCGTAACCTTGAAGTTAATAACTATATTTTCACGAACTATCTCATATATACTTGCAAAGAAACATAATATCATTTAATAAAGTACTTTAGATACATTTAATATATGTTTACACTAAAATAAATATTTTATTTACAAAATTAAAATAAATAATTTTTATTATACTTAGATTTTTTAATATAAGTGCTACATTTAGTATTTAGTGTTAGAGGTAATGATATTAGGACAAAAATTATCATTCAATATATGACAAAATCGAAACCCGACTAACCCGAAACCCGAATAAACCGGAAACCCGACTAACCCGAAACCCGACTAAACCCGAAATTTAGCTGAACCGAAACCCGAATGACCCACCCGAAATTGACCCGAAGATCAAACTTTACCCGACTAATTGGATACCCGACCCGGAATTGTTCAACCCGATCTGACCCGATTATTGAAAATATCCGAATTTAACCGGAATCCGAATTGACCCGAACCCGAAGAGACCCGACCCGAACCCGACCCGACCCACCCGATTGACACCCCTACCAACAACCAATGTACCGTTCTTGTGATCACCTTTCGAACCAATTGAGAACAACGCAAGTACGTCCCGTAAAAGAAAATATGAAGCTCATAAGACGCTTTTGCGGAGTTCTCGGCTAGAGTAAGCTTAGAGTTCCCATCATTTCGGCTTATAATGAGGGTTGGGTGATCAGGGATACTCTTTTCAAGACAAAATAGAGAAAATTTGAATGGCGTTCCAAAGTAGCAAACACATGAAGTTTTAGACTAGCGTCCTTGCAAATATGAATTCAATGCATAACAGTCCTTAAACACTTAGAATCTACAAAACATAGCCAATCATTGAGGGAATAGTAGAACGGGACTTGCTACTTAAAAGTTATCATCCCCAAGAGCAGCCTTAGATGCTCATAGGGACGTCTATCAAGCGCCTTAGTGAAAATATCAGCTATTTGGTCTTCAGTTCTTACATGCTCCATACTAATAAGTCCTAGTTCAACATTATCACGCAAGAAATGATGTCTTATATGAATATGCTTTGTGCGTGAATGAAAAACAAGATTCTTAGAAATTTCAATAGCACTTGTGTTATCACAGCGAATGGGAATAGTTTCAAGATTGATACCGTAGTCCTCTAGTTGATATTTAATCCAGATGACTTGTGAACAGCACGAGGCAGCAGCAACGTACTCGGCTTCCGCAGTTGAAAGCGCCACAGAGTTCTGTTTCTTAGATCCCCAAGAGACTAGGCATGAACCAAGGAACTGTGCCATTCCTGAAGTGCTTTTTCTATCAATCACATGACCAGCATAATCAGCGTCCGAGTAACCAACTAGCTTGAAGGACGTCTTCCTGGGGTACCAAAAGCAAAGATCGTCGCGTCCTTTGAGGTAGCGAAAGATTCTCTTGACTTCTTGCATGTGGGACTCCTTTGGATTTGCCTGGAAACGTGCACACAAGCAAACGGCAAACATAATGTCGGGACGGCTTGCGGTCAAGTAAAGCAAAGAGCCAATCATTCCTCTGTAAAGCTTTTGATCAACGTCCTTTCCCTGTTCGTCTGCGTAAAAACGCGAGTTTGGAGAACAAGGGGTGGCAACAGGTTTGGACGTGTTCATTCCGTACTTCTCAAGCATTTCACGGACATATTTTTGTTGGTGAATGCGCGTCCCTTGTTTGGGTTGATTAATTTGAAGTCCCAAGAAGAAATTGAGTTCTCCAATGAGGGGCATCTCAAACTCACTACTCGTTAAGGACTTGAACTCATCTGCAAGTTTCATGTTAGTACTACCAAAGACTATATCATCAACATAGACTTGGGCAATTAAAATGTCCTTGTGAACTTTCTTTATGAACAAAGTTTTATCAATTGAACCTCTAGTGTACCCATGAGACAAAAGAAAGGACGCAAACCTGTCGTACCATGCACGAGGGGCTTGCTTGAGTCCATAGAGCGCTTTGTCCAAGTAGTACACATGGTCTGGGTGAGAGGCGTCCTCGAAGCCAGGCAGCTGAGCAACATACACTTCCTCCTTTAGCTTTCCATTGAGAAAGGTAGTCTTGACGTCCATCTGAAATAACTTGAATCCTTTGTGAGCGGCGAAGGCAATAAGGAGACGAACGGCTTCAATTCTAGCAACAGGAGCAAAGGTCTCATCATAGTCTATGCCTTCCTCTTGCTTGAATCCTTGAGCCACCAGTCTTGCCTTGTTTCTAGACACACGTGCACTCTCATCAAGCTTATTTCAGAACACCCATCGCGTCCCTATGATATTTTTGCCTTTGGGACGAGGGACGAGAGTCCAAACTTTGTTCCTTTCAAACTGATTGAGTTCTTCTTGCATTGCTTGAATCCAGTCAGCGTCCTGAAGTGCTTCTTTGATATTCTTTGGTTCCACCATAGAAACAAAAGCGTTGAACGCACAGAACGCTAGATTTGCACTTTGGGACTTGCTTGCAACTGACCTTGTTTGAACTCCTTGAGAAGGATCAGAAACAATTTGAGAAGGTGGGTGGTCCCTAGAGAAGCGGGACTCCCTTTGAAACAATTGAGCAAATCTTGGATCAATGTCTCCATCAGAATCATCACTATCCTTTTGAGCATCGTCCCCAGTGTGTTCCCCCTCAGAGAGAGCGTCCACACTTTGGTGTTGCTCGCCTTGTTGACTTGATTCTACTATATCTTGTTGAACTGGAGATTCACTGCGAGAGGGAACTCCCTGAACAACACTAGGAGCGTCCACTGAGACTTCTTCAGGATTTGGAGATGCGTCCTTAGAGACATAGTATTTTCCAGAAGTTCAATCTTCAGCTTCATCTTCAGAGTCATCCTGTTGGTGTGAAGAAGAGCGTTCTTTCTTACTTGGTTTTTCTTTGTGAGAAGAACTTTCTTTGAACACAACATGAATACTCTCCTCAAGCTTTAGAGTCCTTTTGTTGAAAACTCTATATGCTTTGCTGGTAAGAGAGTACCCAAGGAATATGGCTTCATCACTCCTTGCATCAAAATTTCCAAGTTTTTCTTTATCATTGTTGTGAACGAAACACTTCCAACCAAAGACTCTGAGATAGTCAATGCGAGGCTTCCTTCCATTTAACAATTCATAGGATGTCTTTTTCAAGAGAGGACGGATCATGGCACGATTGATGATGTAGCATGCTGTAGCAATAGCTTCCGCCCAGAAGTACTTGGGGACGCTATTTGCCAAAAGCATAGTTCTTGCCATATCCTCCAACGTCCTATTCTTTCTTTCCGCAACTCCATTTTGTTGAGGAGTCCTTGGAGCTGAGAAGTTATGCGAGACGCCATGTTGATCACAGTAGGCCAGGAACTCTGAGTTTTGGAACTCCGTTCCATGGTCTGATCTTATGGCTTTGAGAGGCGTCTCAAGGGCAACTTCCACTTGTTTGATGAAGACTTTGAACGCATTGAAACAATCTGCTTTTGACACTAAGAAAAGAACCCAAGTGAATCGAGAAAAATCATCTACAAGAACGTAAATGTACCTCTTTCCACCGTGGCTCAACGTTTTCATTGGTCCACAAAGATCCATATGGAGAAGTTCCAAAGGCTTCTCTGTACTGACTTCGTTCTTGGACTTGAAAGACGTTCTTGTTTGCTTCCCTTTGATACAGGCTTCGCACTGTTCAACAGTCTCAGGATCAATTCGGGGAAGTCCTTTCACAAGATTTCTTTGGTGAAGCTTGAAGATCGTGCTTGGTCCAGCATGGCCAAGTCGGCGATGCCAGAGATCAGCGTCCTTCTTTGAAGCAGATAGACATAATTCTGATTTAGGCTTGAACTCTTGATTGAAGATATAGATGTTGTTCTTGCAAACTCCTTTGAGAACAACTTTGTTGGACTTCTTGTTGATAACAAGGCACTCCTTTGAGTCAAATGTGACTAGGTTTTCACCTTGATCACACATTTGAGAGACGCTAAGAAGGTTGAAGCCAAGTCCTTCAACAAGACTCACATTTGTTGCTTTGATGGACGGATTGAGAATAGCAGTTCCCGTTCCCTTGATCTTTCCCTTGCCCTTGTTGCCAAACGAGACAGTTCCTGCCGTGGCACTATTTTGGATAGAAGTGAGATGGATCTGGCTTCCT
This sequence comes from Polygonum aviculare, assembly GCA_934048045.1. Taxonomy (NCBI): domain Eukaryota; kingdom Viridiplantae; phylum Streptophyta; class Magnoliopsida; order Caryophyllales; family Polygonaceae; genus Polygonum; species Polygonum aviculare. The sequence continues at coordinate 16,745,996 of OW204024.1, forward strand.
ATCATATGATTTGAGGCGCCACTATCAATGATCCATGGGCGTCCCCTCACTTCCACCTGCCAAAACAAGGTTAGTTCTTGGCGACCCAGGCAAGGTGTTCCTTACCTGGCTCATTACAATAATAGAACTCTGGTTCTGGCATAAAATCATTTATGTTAACATCATTAGAAATGGCATTCTTGCGGAAAGAACTTCCAGAACGTCTAGGACGCCTAGAATTAGCTTTTGGAACGGACTTAGCATTTTCATTGTTAGTCCTAGCAGTTTTGCCACTTGAAATATCTTCTTTCAGTTTCACACAGTCATATTTGAAGTGGTCACCTTGTCCACAGTACCAACACGTCCTATAGTAAGTACCGAGGTAGTACTTCTTATTGGGACGTTGAATTTTGTTTTGCTTCATCTTTTGGGGATTGCACACCTTTGAGCCGTCCCCTTTAGCAATTTTCTTGTAAATTTTATGACTGGTGGAATTGGTGTAGTAGTCCTCTTGACCTATTTCTCCACTTTCTAGGACTCTAATTCTTTCAAGAAGATTCTTGGTTTTCTCTTTTTCAAGTTCAAGTTCTGAAGTTTTGCTAGCCTCAAAATCGCTAGGGAGAGAGTTCCTAGTACCAGATTCATAACCTAGTCCACGCTTAGCTGGGACAAAGACTATTGGTTTCACTTCCTCAACTATGGGACTCTTTCCCAAAACTTTCACTTCTTCCCTAAGCTTGGCGTTCTCAAGTTTGAGACACACAAGTTCAGTTTTTAGGGACTTAGTTTCTTCACATGAGGAATCTAGTTGAATAGTCATTGAATTACAGTTTTCACATTCAACTACAATATTTTCATCTTCAAGTTCATCCATTCTTCTTTTCATAACAAGACTTTCCTCCATGATTTTACCAATGAGTTTAAGAAGTTTTGGTTTTGAACATTTTTCTAAGGAACGCATCATGGAATCGTGAGTTACCTCTTGTTCATTGTCTGAGGCGTTCTCTTCAACAACTGGGGCGTCCTCCACTGCCATGTATGCAACTTGATCTTCACGTTCATCATCACTTGAACTGAGATCATCCCATGCAGTTGTACATGCTCCAATAAGAGCTTTCTTCTTGTCCTTGGAGGACGTTCCCACAGTACACTTTTTGGCAAAATGTCCTTTCTTGTTGCATTTGTAGCATGTGAGTTCCTTCATTTCAGCCTCTGTGTACTTGGGACTCTCCTTTTTGTAAGACTTGCTCTTGCTACTATGTTTGTTCTTCTTGTTATAGTACTTGAGCGCCTTGTGAATAAGGGAGAGTTCCTCATTTGAGTCAATCTCTTCCTTTGGTTTTCTTTCTTTCTCTTTGGGACGCAAGTTCTCAAGTTTTTCTTTGTTTTGCATCAACAACGCTAGATCTCTTTGGCCACATAGGTACTCGGCGTACTCTGGTGTTGTGGACGCCAAAGCAAGATCAGTTTGAGGATTCTTTCCTAGCTGAGCCATGTCAGAGATTCTTCTTTCTTCGTACTGCCTGAGCTTCCCATAGATCTCTTCCATATCTAGAGTTTTGTTGGATGTGTTTTCTTTGAAAGTCGTCCTATCAAAGTTCCAGACTCCAGTCAACCCATCAATGACTACTTGAACTCTATTCCTCATGGAGATTTCTGATTCTGGAATGCCCAAGTTCTTCATTTTGGTGACAAGACCTTCAAAACGGTACGAGTAGTCGTTTACCGTTTCATTTGGCAACATACTGAAAGCATAGAACTCCTTTTTGATCTTCAGCTGGACATCCTCTTTCATTTCTGCAGTTCCCACATGAAATTTCTCAAGAGCTTCCCACTGTTGTTTTGCTGTGGGGAGATTGCTAACTCTTGTGGCGTCCCTTTCGCAGAGGGACGCTTGAAGAAAGCACACTGCTTTAGCATTTGTCTCCATTAACTTGAATTCATCAGGACCCCACTCGTCCTCTTTGTCTTTCTTGTCATCGGGAACTTTGAGATCACCTTTTCTGATAACGTTCCAGCATTGATAATTTGTGCTTCTGCAGAAGTTCTCAAATCTAGTTTTCCAGCAGTTGAAGTTGCCGTCCGTCAGACGCGGAGGCTTCACAAAAGAGATTCCAATGGGTTCCATGTCCATCTTTACCTGCAACTCAGTAAGAATCTAGAGCGCCTTCTCTGATACCAATTGTTGAATCGTTAGTACTGAGGGACGTCCTTTACTTTAGTAAAGGCGTCCTTTGGTTAGGCGTTCCTACGAGGTGTAGGAGCGTCCTTGAGTAATGCAGCGGAAATAGTAATAAACAGGTAAGTAATGAACGCAATGAATTATAGAGAAACCACTCAAGACCAAGTAGTCCTTGAGTGTAAACCTCTACCTCCTTGGAGGATTTTTGAATAGTTCTTTCCTTTATATTAACCGTTCTTACAGTTGTACTGACGAGTTCTTACAGTTCTCTGACACTTAGCTTTTCCCTAAGTTCACTTGTAAGGAACTCCTTTAAGCCTACAACTTAAGGTGGTTCAATCTACTAAAGGACTCTATTCCTACGTTCAGCAGTACTTCGCAGAACTCTCTCTCTCTTTTTGGGGTTTTCTGTTACAAACTGTTTTTGTGATTTGGTTACAAGTCTCACTCGATCTAACACAAGTTCTAGCACTGTTCTTGAGTTCTTGAGTTAGTTCTTCGTGTTCTTGAGTGAGTCGCTTTCCTGTGATTCTGTCTGAATATTCCTGAAAGCGTTGCCGTCACAATAAATGCCTTGGTGCTATTTATAGGACTTGGGGAAGGGCGTCTTTTCTCTGGGACGATCATGCCCTTCATGGACGTGGCTACAGGATCTTCCTCCACGTAGTAGGGCGGTGATGAGGAAGCTTCATGTATCCAGCTGTGTATGATGAACTCCGCTACAGGATCGGCCGCCACGTGTTGATGAACTCTGCAACAGGATCGTCCGCCACGTAGTGTTGGACTCCGCTACAGGATCGGTCTCCACGTGTCCTTGGATGATCAAACATTGTCGTGTGATGTCATCCTGTCGGCTAGTGAGTAAGGACTCCTTTCTTGCGTTCCTACTTGCTTGGGACTCCGTCCTTACTGAAGTAGTCTCTGGCTGGTCCTTACTTCCTGTTAGCTAGCGTCCCTAAGCTTATGGGACGCCCATACACACTTGTTGTCCTTTTGGTCACTGGCGTTCCTGAACACTTGGACAACTTTATTAGAATCAAAGTGAGTTTGTCATATCAAAACTAAGGGACGGTTGTGTGGTACACTAACAAGTACGCAAGCGTCCTTGATAGCGTCCCAACAGATTGTATCGAGACTTTTTCGCGGTTGAACCGTTCTAGGAATTCCCTGGTAGTCTCGTGTTGCTTCTGACGGATCCGGTAAAGGTCGCTGGATTGTTTCTCGAATTTGCGACTGCTGGAAAATTGGGTGCGGAAGGAGTCCGATAGTTCGGCGAAGGAACCGATGCTACCGCGTGGCAACTTTATGAACCAAGTCAGCGCTGGACCCGTTAAAGTCGTGCCGAACCCCTTGCACATCACGGCCTCTTTGTAGTACGACGGGACCGCGCTTGTCATCATCTTTTGTTTATAGATCGCAACGTGCTCGTCGGGGTCAGCGGTGCCGTTGTATGGGGTCATATTCGGTATAACGAATTTCTTTGGTATCTCCACTCTGGTAATGCGGCGGGAAAAAGGAGATTCGTCGAAGCCATCAGGAGCTTCTGGTTCCAAAGGTTGGAAACTCTTTCGACCGATCCGGAGTTGATCAGCGATGACCCCTATCTGTTCCGTCACCTTTCTTCATATGGCCGCGTCAAGGTCTTTGGGCCTCCCCCAGTCGAGATTCTCCTCATCGGTCTCCCCCCCGTCCAGCCAAGCATCCCGAGGTGGTGTTCGGCGTCTCCTAGCCTCTGACCAGGGATTCCTTGGCGGGTCTCCGTCATGGAGAACTTCTTCGCGGCGGTGTCGGGTGAGAGCTTTTGGGGCATCTTTTGGTAATACCGGTGTCTTGTCCCGTGCATCCAGAGTTTCATCCCCCTTGGATGTTCCTTCTCCTGCGCGAAAGTCGAGTCTTCTCATATTGTTGCTTCTCCGGAGAGATCGACGGCCGGTGGCGATAACCTCATATTGTTGCTTCAACTGACTGTTTTCCCGCGTGAGGCGTTCCACATGGGCGTCGTAGAAGCTCTTCTGGTCGCTCAGCTCTTTTTGGAGGAGTTGCATCTGTTCTCTAAGGTCGGTCATCTCCTCGTCTTGTGACCGGTTCTCAGGGAGCATGGGATCCTTGCCGTGGTCGGCAAGGGGAGTTTTTGGAGACTCGTTTCCGTCGCATGACATCGTGAACGGGAAGTCCGAGTCGGCGTGTTGTTTGCGTGATTATTCCGATCACGGCCCCACGGTGGGCGCCAAACTGTTTGAGCCAAAATTCACCCTAGGGAATTATGGCCTAGATCGGGCCTGATCGAAGTCAATCACAAAGAAAACGAATGAGGTAAAGCTCGTGAATTATATTCAAAGTGTGATTGAATGTGTTAAAAAGCGTCATCTTGCCCTAAGGCTTATAATCGGTTTATATAGCCCCTTTTAGGACCGATCTATCTTATGGGAAAAGATAAGAAAATACAAGATTCTAGCTAATCGGAATCCTAACGAAATATCTTGAAGAGATCTACTTATATCTTTAACTCTATCTTGTTTAACCGACTTCGGCTCCCGCCGTCTCTCGTTGTGCTTTGAAGAAGTACTGAAGAAGTCTCAATCGGGTCTCGATACTTTTATGAGGAAATTCTGGGCCCAACACTCTCCATCCATTGTTATTGACACATTATCTAGAGTTACCACTACACACACATAAGCGCATATTCCCGCAAATCTCGCGGAAGATATCCCGCAAATCTCGCGAGAAAGGATATTCCCACAAACCTCGTGGACGTAACATTTAGGTTCATAAGTTGACCTAGGCATTTATCGCCAGATTATCCCACAAACCTCGTGGACGTAACGATTAGGCCCATAAGTTGACCTAGGCATGTATCGCCAGTATTGCAAAACTCGCACGAATATTTGGATCCATAAATAAGGCACAATTCGCCTGACACTAATGCTAGCATCCGACGGATTAATCCACACATACTACCTGGTTGTACAACCTAGATACGCCATCAAAATTTGACATCTCGAGTTAACGTTAGCACATCGTACAAACAAGCTTGTTTAGTGATGTCATGACAAACGACCGCTGAGACGCATTAAATACCTTTAAGGACTCTGTCACAAACGCATGCACCGCTCGAGCAAATACACACGTAAGTCTCTAGATACACTCTCTAGACACGGTACCTAGAATACATACCCATCCTAAAAACGGCTACGACCACGTAAGTAGGGTACGAAGACCCCCTACCAGGCAGTCCCCCTGGAACGGTAACATACATGTCCTACTAGGAAGTCCCCCTGGAACGGTTACCAACACATATTACCAGACAGCTCCCTCTGGTATGATCACAAAAAGTACCCTACCAGGCAGTTCCCCCTGGTATGGTTGCAAGAACATCTTACCAGACAGTTCCCCCTGGTACGATTTACGTACTAACAAAGCTCTAAGAGCATACTCAAGTCAAGTAACCACCATTGCGGGACGCCGCATCACACTTACGTCCGGGGTACAATCCTGGACCAAACTTACAAAAACACTTTCGAAACATGCATCGACCCACACCCTACCGTCGAAGAACGAGTGTACCGTTCAACAAAAGACAAAAGCAAAGCAATCGTTTCTAGATACAGACTCTAGAAATACACCTCCCTACTTCGTAATAGGAACCATTAGACATGGCTTACCTATATTATTGAAAGGTGACCGTAGTACTGATTAAACCTTATCATTACTAAGACATCGACTCACTCCATACAACTAGAAAATGAAACGATAACAACACAGGGGTACTTCAAGAATCCAGAGATCTACCACTGCTCGTGGATGTTTCTGGATCAGCAAACTGGAATTCAGTGAAGCACGCCCATCATAATCACAATCTAGCTAATCATCTCTAACCTAGGACAGGGGTTCGAGTACATTTTAGGAACCTCAAACGATGTTATATTCGCTATTGCGTCTGGGGTACATTTGCAAGAGACAAGGTCTTGCGAAAGAGCCTAGTACTGGGGTACTGGGGTAGAGATACATAGCAGAGTTGTTCTTCCCATCAACAAAATCTTGAGATTCCCAAGGCGAAACTTCATCAAATACTAAGCAACCACGCCAACTACCATATTGACCAAACACTAGGTCACCTTCACAGTTTTTCACAACTTTACTTCCCGAGCGCAGTGCAACTCATCAAGTACTCGCTAGTTGACGTAGAGAATCTCCGGAACACAACTTCAAAGACGTAAGCTCTCAATTTGAGACATATACCTTCAGTTTCTCAAGCATCACCTTTGCATGACAATAGGTGTAAGCTCTTGGTTTGTGACTTTAGCTAAGTCTATGCTATGGGCTAGCGACTTCGATCAGGTTAACGCCCGATGCTCAAGGTTATCGTCAACTTAACATGCCAAAGTGCGCTACACAACTTCGATCACACCAACGCTGGCGGCAAGAAGCTTTGGTCAGGTCCGTGCCTATAGCTGACGACTTCGATAGAGTCCATGCCTCTAGTAAACACTTCTAGCATGTAAACATCTACCAAGAGTGTTCAATTCTAGAATCCTTTGGAACAATGGTTTCGTACAAGTTGACAAAGCTTTAAGACAGTTGAGACTTCGACGACACATTACGAATCGCCTTCCAACTCCATAGCGGGTCTGGATTTACAACCCGATCCGGGGGTATTGTTGGACCCAAGGCTTGAGGCCCATAATCCTCACTGAACTCGTACACGTATCCAGATAGGCCCACGAGATCCGAAGTTATTATTCAAGATAAACTGCCATATCAAAGAGATCCAAGGTTGTTACACGAGACAATCCACCATATTGAAGAAAATCTTATCATATCAAGAAGAATATCCTATCTATTGTATCATATCTATCTAGTTGTATAAGATATCTTGTAAATATTCTATCTTAGGTATCCCCTATATATACATAGAGGGGGTCACGAAATCACACATTGTACACGATATACACAATGTACACGTTATTACTCACATTCACATACATCAATACAAATTCACACGTTTTTCTCTTCAATTCTTTCGTTGCTATTGCTTAGTTCAAGCCCGATCTAGGCCAAGGGGTCACCAATCTTGCTTGGTAGATTTCTGGCTCTAACAGAACACAAGTTGATAAGGATGCAGCCAAGTATTATCCTTTCAAGTAGTGTAAATCTAAATGAAATAAAATCTACTACTTATCCCAAGGACGCAATGAAGTGAATATTATTTACTGAAAAGACTTAGGGTTAAAATATCCTTATAAATACATACACAGAACACACATAAAGACCAACTAAGAAACTTATATACTTCAATATGCATACACATGAACGTAAAGGATCCAATCCTAAGTAGCCTACATTACTTAGGGCCTATGATAGACAACTTTCATATTAATTATATCCCATGCAAACAGATTAAAAACAACATATTGGTGCTTCTTATAAGATACTATAGCATGATAATGAAACTTTATTGCTCAGTGTTTACAAATATTGCTACCCGGTTTGAATATTAACAGTTGTTGAACATACCATCTTCTTCAGGGCCTTTGATTGCAAACGAATGCGACTTTACAACTTGAGTAAAGGGATCCTATTGCATGCATCAAGTGCTGACTATTGAGGATTCAAAAAGGTCTAAAACTCGTACATCTGCCATGGTGGGAGGGGGTTAGGGTTTACCTGGTAGTGGGAGACTATTGAGAGGCGGTTCACGCGTCAAAGTAAGCGCCGAAGAAGGAGATCGAAGGTGATGCCGGCGTGGAAGGAGATGCGTGGAATTGAGAGAGGAGGGAGAACAGAGGGAAGTGCCCGGGGTTCGGATCCAGCAGCGGAGCAACGGAGCAGCGTCGGCTATGGAGCCGCGTCGGCTGTGGAGCCGCGTCGGCTGTGGAGAAGTGGAGCAGCGGAGGCCGCGGAGCAGCGTCGGCCGTGGAGCAGCGGAGCAGCGTCGGCCGTGGAGCAGCGGAGCAGCGTCGGAAGAGGAGCAGCGGAGCAATGTCGGAAGAGGAGGAGTCGGCAGCGGAGCGGAATTCAGAAGGAGTTGGGAATTGAGGAGGCGTGGATTGAGAAATGAGGAGGCGTGGAATGGGTTAGGTTTTTTTGCTAGCCTTTGGCCTTGTTCAGAACCAAAAAAAAAATAAAACGCGTACGAATTTTCAATTTTTTTAATCTAGCGCGTTTTTGTATTTTCGACTTTTTGATTGCCTCCACTAAATTTTTTAAACCCGCCAAATAAAGTTTCGTCGCTATTATTTTTGATTGATTTAATAAAGTTTTAACTCAATTAGAAATTAAGTTAGGTCGTTTTTAAAAAAAAATTAAATGACTTCACTTTTTTATATATGTTTATATTATACTCCGTATATAATAGATATTACATACCAAAAATATAGTTAAATGATGAACTATATTAAATTGTATCTTTGAAATATTGTATGTATAACTTGATTAATTCATAAATTGTTATCCTAAACCCTAAACCGTAAACTTTACACAACAAAGATCGAACGAGAACAATAAAACAAGAACGACACACAGAATACATAGTGTACCGTTTGGCCCCCGTCAACGATACAATTTAATTTCTTGAAAAAAAGACAAAGTCTGGTTATGGTAGACCTTACCTTCTCGGGCAATATAGAACAGATGGCCACTGGTAGGAACTGCTGCATCAGAACATGACAATCGTGAGATTTCAACCCCACTAACTTCAACTCTTTCACAGACACCAAGTTGCTAATATTAGAAGAGTACCCATCGAGAACCTTGATGCCACGCAGAAAGTCAAGGACAATGACTTTCTCATTTCTAGATAGAGTATAGCATGCGGGTGGTAAGAAGATACGATTTCCTCTAGTCTGAGGTTGCAATTCCGGTCTAATCTTCATCTCCTTGTAATCCTCCCTGACTTTCCATCCATCTTTTGTTTTTCCAGGCATATTCAGTAACGTACCAATGAGGCTGTCACAAATATTCTTCTCAATGTGCATTACATCAAGACAATGCCTGACAGAGAGATCTTTCCAATAAGGAAGATCAAAGAAAATAGATTTCTTCTTCCATCCTTGTATATTTACTTTGTTCACAAAATGTTGGATCGTTAGTACTGAGGGACGGCCTTACCTTAGGTAAAGGCGTCCTGTGGTTAGGCGTTCCTACGAGGTGTAGGAGCGTCCTTGAGTAATGCAGCGGAAATAGTACTAAACAGGTAAGTAATGAACGCAATGAATTATAGAGGAACCACTCAAGACCAAGTAGTCCTTGAGTGTAAACCTCTACCTCCTTGGAGGATTTTTGAATAGTTCTTTCCTTTATATTGAACGTTCTTACAGTTGTACTGGCGAGTTCTTACAGTTCTCTGACACTTAGCTTTTCCCTAAGTTCACTTGTAAGGAACTCCTTTAAGCCTACAACTTAAGCTAGTTCAATCTACTAAAGGACTCTATTCCTACGTTCTGCAGTACTTCGCAGAACTCTCTTTCTCTTTTTGGTTTTTCTGATTACAAACTGTTTTGTGGTTTGGGTACAAAATCTCACTCAATCTAACTCAGGTCTAAACACTGTTCTTGAGTTCTTGAGTTAGTTCTTCGTGTTCTTGAGTGAGTCGCTTTCCTCTGATTCTCTCTGAATATTCCTGAAAGCGTTGAAGTCACAATAAATGCCTTGGGGCTATTTATAGGACTTGGGGAAGGGCGTCTTTTCTCTGGGACGATCATGCCCTTCTTGGACGTGGCTACAGGATCTTCCTCCACGTAGTAGGGCGGTGATGAGGAAGCTTCCTGTATCCAGCTGTGTGTGAAGAACTTCGCTACAGGATCGGCCGCCACGTGTTGATGGACTTTGTAACAGGATCGTCCGCCACGTAGTGTTGGACTCCGCTACAGGATCGGTCTCCACGTGTCCTTGGATGATCAAACATTGTCGAGTGATGTCATCCTGTCGGCTAGTGAGTAAGGACTCCTTTCTTGCGTTCCTACTTGCTTGGGACTCCGTCCTTGCTCAAGTAGTCTCTGGTTGATCCTTACTTCCTGTTAGCTAGCGTCCCTAAGCTTGTGGGACGCCCATACACACTAGTTGTCTTTTGGTCACTGGCGTTCCTGAACACTTGGACAACTTTATTAGAATCAAAGTGAGTTTGTCATATCAAAACTAAGGGACGGTTGTGTGGAACACTAACAAGTACGCAAGCGTTCTTGATAGCGTCCCAACAATTGCCCCCTTTTTGATGATGACAAACTCTTCAGCAAAATAGTTTTGGCGTTTGAACTTAGCATGCATGAAAACTTAGAAGCGTCCTCTAACACTTAGAGAAATTTCAGTAAGCACAAGTTTTCATTCTTTGGTTCTCTAACATTTGGATTTCAGGGAGAGAAAAGCGTCCTAGAAAAGTTTCTAAGCGTTCTCTTTTATTCTAGCATGAGCGTTCCTACGACTTTTCACTTAATAGTTCCCCCTTAACACTTGCTTATTCTAGATAACTATTTCATAGCGCATCTCTGCAAAACTACACTTCCCCCTTTTGGCATCATCGAAAAGGATAACAAGTGATAAGGACGTTAGCACAAACATATAACTAAAAGCAGTGGAACGCTTAAACACACATAATGCAAGCAAACAGTGTAATAGCCATTCAAACAAAAGTAGAATTATTACACAAATGTGATCACAAAAAGATCAAGTGTTTTTAAAGAAAAGAAGCAAAGGCAAAATATTGAGGGATTAAATGGTGGGGAACGGCGATCACTGGGAACGGCTCTGGTCTTGAAAGAACTTTAGAAGTTGAGCTTGAAGTTCAGCCGACTTAGTTAGGGCCGCGGACAAAGCTTTGATAGCTGAGAAGACGTGGCATTGATTGTCCATTATAGCACCCAAGAGTTCTGTAGGAGGATGCTCAGAGACACTTGCAGGAGCAGAACGGGGCCTTGGTCCTGAACTGGTTGAAGGAGCGTCCATTGGAGGATCTTGAGTAGGAGAAGGAGCCATAAGCATCTGATCAAGAACGTGAAGGTCTACTGCTGGCTCTTCTTCCTGAGAGAGCTCCTGACCCATGGAAGCAAGGCGTTCTGCTTCAACATCAGCAGCCATGCGTTCTTCCGCTTCTTTTAGTCTGGCTTCCTCAGCCTCAGCCTCTAACTGTTTTATCACGGACGGCAGCTCTTCATTATGCCTTATCTCGACAAGTCCGTTCTTGGCATTCCATTTCAGACGGAGTTCTTCTTGAGGAGAGCTGTCATCATAGGCGTTCTGAGATTGCAGAATCAGCTTTACCAGTCCCGGGTACGGCAGAGCATGTCGCTTCCTCCCACACTTAGTCATATGTTGCCTTGCTATTCTTGCTAAGTTGATGGGGCGGCGTTCAAGAAAAGCGTCAATTAAGATAATGTCGTGTGTTTGCACGATTGAACGCTTCTCCTGCCTTGGAAGGACGGCGCGACAGATGAAGTAGTGAGCTATGGCGCCAACCTAGCTCAGAACGTGAGCAACTCTGTCTAGTCCGATAGGCCTTTTGCCCTGAAAAACATGTTCGAGCAGAGGCAGTTCTTCATCAGTTGTCTCGAAACCGCCTTCAGGAAGAGAGCTTAAAGCATCGGACGGGGGCTTCTGAGCAGCGAGTCCCATGAAAGCTCGAACCTAGCGTTCGTTCACTGTAGCTTTCTCACCATCTATTTTGAAATGGAGAGAGCCATCTTTAGCTTTGTACCTCAGATCCCTGTAGAACGCTTTCACCTGCTCCTTGTCAACAACTGCAGGTGCTGGCCCAACGTTCAGCCATCCCTAAAATCGCAGAAGCTCAAGGAACTCCTGGACTTTGTCATCTTGATGGAAGGAGGCGAGCCACTCTTCAGAATAAACTAGAGGGCTAAGAACTTTCACGGGCGCGCCATCATGCTTTCTTTTGCGCTTGCCCTTGGGGGACTCGGAGTCTTCGCCATCCGAAGAACTGTCCTCATCAGCAGAGTCCTCAGACTCATTCTCACTGGCGTCCTGGCCAGCAGCGTTCTCTGTGCCTTGTTCTTTCTCAGCATTACCACCAGATGTGGTTTGATTGGCAGCAGATGAACCCTGACCGTGGGACGTGCCCTCAGCGTCCTGAGCTTCTGATTGTATTTTTGTTTGTGGCTCAGCGTCCGCTGGGACGTGGGATTCTTTTTGGATTGTGGGAGAGGGGTTCTCTTTTGGATCTAGGGAAGGGTTGAGGATTGGGAGGGATTGGTTGTAGGGTGGGACTTCTTGAGCATCACGCTCGAGCTCTTCAGAAAGGGTTGGCTTGGCGTCCTTGGGAGAGACCTGGTGCTTGCCAGCGTCCTCAGCTACTTGTGTTTCAGCGGGAGCATTCTCAACTCCTTCAGCCTCGTCGTCGGAGTCCCCAACAACATCTATGAACGGGGAGGCTTGGGCTGCAGGCGTTCCTCTTTGGCTCTCAGATGAGCTAGAGGAGGAGGAGGAGATGTGCTCGGGCTCTGGAGCGGCCTGGGCCAAGAGCACCTTTGGTGATTCGCCAGCTTTGCGGCGTTTGAAGGTATGCTCAAGGGCGGGACGCTTCTCAACTTCCTCAGGTCCGCTCTCAGATGAGGGACGGCGAGATCTAGGGGTCTCGGGGTCCTTAGGCGGTGAGATGTGGGCTGGAGCAGTTGGGAAGTTGGCAAGATTTAGGGGAGAAAGAGGTTTTGGAGGGAAGAGAATGAGAGCATTTTTCTTGGAAGGTTGGGGGGACGAAGGGGGGGTGGGAAGTTGAACGATTGAAATTTGTTGAGGGGGAGGAGTGGATTCTTTTGAGAGATTGGATGGCCGTTTTGAGGTGCTTGGCCGTTTTGTGGAGGGTTTGGAGGATGGGACGCTCGAGGTCTTGGCCTTTTTGAGGGGCCTTGGGTCGTGGACTTTCTTTGAGTGTCCCTCCTTTAAGTGAGGTGGAAACTTGTCCACAATTTGTGTTGGATTTGAGGAGGTGGGTTTGGAAGTTTTTGAGAGGGGAGATAAAGGAGTTGGACGCTTGGATGGCAGGATTGATTTGGTGGTGATGGAGGGGACTTGAGGTGGTGGAGGAGAGGGACTTGGTACTCGGGACTTTAGCATTTTGTAGGCTAGGGAGTCCTCAGGGTACATGGGAAAGTCAGGTAGGACGGCGTTGTGGAGGTCGGGGATTAGATCAAGCAAGGGAGCAAGGTTCTCACCTCCAAACTGCGAAAAGAATAGAACGTCGTCCATCCGTCCTGGTAGATCTTTGAAGTTGGTCTTGTGAAGGCCGGGAATGACGAATCGTTCGATGAACTTTTCGTAGTTCCTGGTCTTTATTGCGTCCCTCTTCACATCAGGAAGACTCATCCGTTCCCTTATCAAGTTGTACAGGGTCTTGGGCTTCCTATTGATGAAGTCCACTAACGACTCGTTAAGGACGATGGGTTGAGGCTTTTCAATGTAGTGGGACTTGACCAACCTGCGTCGCTTCCCGCCGGTAGAAGATCCGGCCACATTCTTTAGTTGTTGAGACATTGTCAGATGAGATTTTAGTGAGAGAAAGCTGCCGGAGTTCTAGAGAGATGTCAGAGCGAAATTGAGAGCGAGAAAGTGGTTGAGCGTAATAAATTCTGAGAGCGACTGTTTTGGCCTTATATAGAGGAAGCGGTGGCACAAACTGTAATTACCACTGTTTTACTGTGCGACACATGGCAAAGCTTCCCCCTTAAGATATGAGCAAAAGCAACGGTCACTGTTCACACTTTCAAAAGTTCAAATTTCTGACTCTTCAACTGCTCCTTAAATACTGAACTGGCGTTCTGCTCAATCAACACTGAGCGTTCTCCCAGACTTAGCAAAAATTTATCTCTTCAAGCAAATCAACAACCAACTTACCGTTCTTGTGATCACCTTTCGAACCAGTTGAGAACAACGCAAGTAAGTCCCGTAAAAGAAAATATGAAGCTCATAGGACGCTTTTGCGGAGTTCTCGGCTAGGGTAAGCTTAGAGTTCCCATCATTTCGGCTTATAATGAGGGTTGGGTGATCAGGGATACTCTTTTCAAGACAAAATAGAGAAAATTTGAATGGCGTTCCAAAGTAGCAAACACATGAAGTTTTAGACTAGCGTCCTTGCAAATATGAATTCAAAGCATAACAGTCCTTAAACACTTAGAATCTACAAGACATAGCCAATCATTGAGGTAATAGTAGAACGGGACTTGCTACTTAAAAGTTATCATCCCCAAAAGCAACCTTAGATGCTCAAAGGGACGTCTATCAAGCGCCTTAGTGAAAATATCAGCTATTTGGTCTTCAGTCCTTACATGCTCCATACTAATGAGTCCTAGTTCAACATTATCACGCAAGAAATGATGCCTTATATGAATATGCTTTGTGCAAGAATGAAAAACAGGATTCTTAGAAATTTCAATAGCACTTGTGTTATCACAACGAATGGGAATGGTTTCAAGATTGATACCGTAGTCCTCTAGTTGATATTTGATCCAGATAATTTGTGAACAGCACGAAGCAGCAGCAATGTACTCGGCTTCCGCAGTTGAAAGCGCCACGGAGTTCTGTTTGTTAGATCCCCAAGAGACTAAGCATGAACCAAGGAACTGCGCCATTCCTGAAGTGCTTTTTCTGTCAATCACATGACCAGCATAATCAGCGTCCGAGTAGCCAACAAACTTGAAGGACGTCTTCCTGGGGTACCAAAGGCAAAGATCGTCGCGTCCTTTGAGGTAGCGAAAGATCCTCTTGACTTCTTGCATGTGGGACTCCTTTGGATTTGCCTGGAAACGTGCACACAAGCAAACGGCAAACATAATGTCGGGACGGCTTGCGGTCAAGTACAGCAAAGAACCAATCATCCCTCTGTAAAGCTTTTGATCAACGTCCTTTCCCTGTTCGTCTGCGTAAAGACGCGAGTTTGGAGAACAAGGAGTTGCAACAGGTTTGGACGTGTTCATCCCGTACTTCTCAAGAATTTCACGGACATATTTTTGTTGGTGAATGCGCGTCCCTTCTTTGAGTTAATTAATTTGAAGTCCCAAGAAGAAATTGAGTTCTCCAATGAGGGACATCTCAAACTCACTACTCATTAAGGACTTGAAGTCATCTACAAGCTTCATGTTAGTACTACCAAAGACTATATCATCAACATAGACTTGGGCAATTAAAATGTCCTTGTGAACTTTCTTTATAAACAAAGTTTTATCAATTGAACCTCTAGTGTACCCATGAGACAAAAGAAAGGACGCAAACCTGTTGTACCATGCACGAGGGGCTTGCTTGAGTCCATAGAGCGCTTTGTCCAAGTAGTACACATGATTTGGGTGAGAGGCGTCCTCGAAGCCAGGCGGCTGAGCAACATACACTTCCTCCTTTAGCTTTCCATTGAGAAAGGCAGTCTTGACGTCCATCTGAAATAGCTTGAATCCTTTGTGAGTGGGGAAGGCAATAAGAAGACGAACGGCTTCAATTCTAGCAACAGGAGCAAAGGTCTCATCATAGTCTATGCCTTCCTCTTGCTTGAATCCTTGAGCCACCAGTCTTGCCTTGTTCCTTGACACACGTCCACTCTCATCAAGCTTATTTCTGAACACCCATCGCGTCCCTATGATATTTTTGCCTTTGGGACGTGGGACGAGAGTCCAAACTTTGTTTCTTTCAAACTGATTGAGTTCTTCTTGCATTGCTTGAATCCAGTCAGCGTCCTGGAGTGCTTCTTTGATATTCTTTGGTCCCACCATAGAGACAAAGGCATTGAATGCACAAAAAGCTAAATTTGCACTTTGGGACTTGCTAGCAGCTGACCTGGTCTGAACTCCTTGAGACGGATCAGATACAATTTGAGAAGTTGGGTGGTCCCTAGAGAAGCGGGACTCCCTTTGAAACAATTGAGCAAATCTTGGATCAATGTCTCCATCAGAATCATCACTATCACTTTGAGCATCGTCCTCAGCGTGTTCCCCCTCAGAGAGAGCGTCCACACTTTGGCGTTGCTCGCCTTGTTGACTTGATTCTGCTATATCTTGTTGAACTGGAGATTCACTGCGAGAGGGAACTCCCTGAACAACACTAGGACTGTCCACAGAGACTTCTTCAGGATTTGGAGACGCGTCCTTAGAGACATAGTATTTTCCTGAGGTCCAATCTTCAGCTTCATCTTCAGAGTCGTCCTGCTGTTGTGATGAGGAGCGTTCTTTCTTGCCTGATTTTTCTTTATGAGAAGAACTTTCCTTGAACACAACATGAATACTCTCCTCAAGTTTTAGAGTCCTTTTGTTGAAAACTCTATATGCTTTGCTGGTAAGAGAGTACCCAAGGAATATGGCTTCATCGCTCCTTGCATCAAATTTTCCAAGTTTTTCTTTATCATTGTTGTGAACGAAACACTTGCAACCAAAAACTCTGAGATAATCGATGCGAGGCTTCCTTCCATTCAACAACTCATAGGACATCTTCTTCAGCAAAGGACGGATCATGGCACGATTGATGATGTAGCATGCTGTGGCAATAGCTTCCGCCCAGAAGTACTTGGGGACGCTATTAGCCAAAAGCATAGTTCTTGCCATATCCTCTAGCGTCCTATTCTTTCTTTCCACAACTCCATTTTGTTGAGGAGTCCTTGGAGCTGAAAAGTTGTGTGAGACGCCATGTTGATCACAGTAGGCCAGGAACTCTGAGTTTTGGAGCTCCGTTCCATGGTCTGATCTTATGGCTTTGAGAGGCGTCTCAAGGGCGACTTCCACTTGTTTGATGAAGACTTTGAACGCATTGAAACAATCTGCTTTGGACGCTAAGAAAAGAACCCAAGTGAATCGAGAAAAATCATCTACAAGAACGTAAATGTACCTCTTTCCACCGTGGCTCAACGTCTTCATTGGTCCACAAAGATCCATATGGAGGAGTTCCAGAGGCTTCTTTGTGCTGACTTCGTTCTTTGACTTGAAAGACGTTCTTGTTTGCTTCCCTTTGATACAGGCTTCACACTGTTCAACAGTCTCAGGATCAATTCGGGGAAGTCCCTTCATAAGATTTCTTTGGTGAAGTTTGAAGATCGTGCTTGGTCCAGCATGACCAAGTCGGCGATGCCAGAGATTAGCGTCCTCCTTTGAAGCAGATAGACACAATTCTGATTTGGGCTTGAACTCTTGATTGAAGATATAGACATTGTTCTGACGTACTCCTTTGAGAACAACTTTGTTGGACTTCTTGTTGATGACGAGGCACTCCTTTGAGTCAAATGTGACTAGGTTTTCACCTTGATCACACATTTGAGAGACGCTAAGAAGATTGAAGCCAAGTCCTTCAACAAGACTCACATTGGTTGCTTTGATGGACGGGTTAAGAATGGCAGTTCCCGTTCCCTTGATCTTTCCTTTGCCCTTGTTGCCAAACGAGACAGTTCCTCCCGTGGCACTACTTTGGATAGAAGTGAGATGGATCTGGCTTCCTGTCATGTGATTTGAGGCGCCACTATCAATGATCCATGGGCGTCCCCTCACTTCCACCTGCCAAAATAAGGTTAGTTCTTGGCGACCCAGGCAAGGTGTTCCTTACCTGGCTCATTACAATAATAGAACTTTGGTTCTGGCATATAGTCATTTATGTTAACATCATTAGAATTGGCATGCTTGCGGAAAGACCTTCTAGAACGTCTAGGACGCCCAGAATTAGCTTTTGGACCGGACTTAGCATTTTCATTGTTAGTCCTAGCAGCTTTGCCACTCTCAATGTCTTCCTTAAGTTTCAGACAGTCATATTTGAAGTGGTCACCTTGTCCACAGTACCAGCACGTCCTATAGTAAGTACCAAGATAGTACTTCTTATTGGGACGTTGAATTTTGTTTTGCTTCATCTTTTGGGGATCGCACACCTTTGAGCCGTCCCCTTTAGCAATTTTCTTGTAAATTTTATGACTGGTGGAATTGGTGTAGTAGTCCTCTTGACCTATTTCTCCACTTTCTAGAACTCTAATTCTTTCAAGAAGATTTTTAGTTTTCTCTTTTTCAAGTTCCAGTTCAGAAGTTTTGCTTGCCTCAAAATCACTGGGAAGAGAGTTCTTAGAGTCATCTTCATAACCTAGACCTCTCTTAGCTGGGACAAAAACTATAGGTCTCACTTCTTCAACTATGGGACTCTTACCCAACACTTTCACTTCTTCCCTAAGCTTGGCGTTCTCAAGTTTGAGACACATAATTTCAGTTTTCAAGGACTTAGATTCTTCATGAGAGGACTCTAGTTGAACGGTCTTGGAACTACAGTTTTCACATTCAACTACAGTATTCTCATTTTCAAGCTCAAGTTCATCCATTCTATGTTGCATGACAACACTTTCTTCCATGATTTTTCCAATAAGTTTAATTAGCTTAGATTTGGAACAATTTTCTAAAGAACTCATAATAGATTCACGAGTTACCTCATTTTCAGATTTCGGAACGTTCTCCTCAACAACTGTGACGTCCTCCATAGCCATGTACGCCACTTGCTCATCAGGCTCCTCGTCATCATCATCCGAAGAGGAACTCCCATTATCTCATGCAGAGGCGAACGCCCCAATGAGGGCTTTTGTCTTAATATCCTTTGTAGACATTCCTGTTGTACACCTTTTAGCAAAGTGTCCCTTCTTGTTACACTTGTAACATGTGAGTTCCTTCATTTCTGCATCAGTGTACTTACGACTCTCTTTCTTTGGCATCTTGTGCCTGTTAAAATATTTGTTATTTTTGCCAAAGGAACGGAGAGCTTTGTGGATGAAAGCAACTTCTTCTTCTTCATCAAGCTGTTCTTTAGACTTGCTTTCCTTTTCTCTCAACGCTTGAACGCGCATCCTTTCGCGATTTTCATTCTTGTTAGCTTCCACCATTAAGGAGATTTCTCTTTGACGACGAAGATACTCAGCGTACTCTGGTGTTGTGGACGCCAAAGCGAGATCAGTTTGAGTATTCTGTCCAAGTTTAGCCATGTCAGAGATCCTTCTTTTTTCGTACTGCCTGAGCTTCCCATAGATTTCTTCCATATCTAGAGTTTTGTTGGCTGTGTTCTCTTTGAACGTTGTCCTGTCAAAGTTCCAGACTCCGGTCAAACCATCAATGACCACTTGAACTCTATTCCTCATGGAGATTTCTGTTTCTGGGATGCCCAAGTTCCTCATCTTGGTGACAAGGGCCTCAAAACGGTACAAGTAGTCATTCACCGTTTCATTTGGCAACATACTGAAAGCATAGAACTCCTTCTTGATCTAGAGTTGGACATCCTCCTTCATTTCAGTTGTTCCTACATGAAACTTCTCAAGAGCTTCCCACTGTTGTTTAGCTGTTGGCAAGTTGCTAACTCGAGTGGCGTCCCTTTCACATAGAGACGCTTGAAGGAAACAAATAGCTTTTGCGTTGGTTTCCATCAACTTGAACTCGTCAGGACCCCACTCGTCCTCCTTGTCAGCTTTGTCAGCGGGTACCTTGAGATCTCCCTTCATAATAACCTTCCAGCATTGATAATTTTGACTTCTGCAGAAATTTTCAAACCTCGTTTTCCAGCGGTTAAAGTTGCCGTCCGTCAGGCGCGGAGGCTTCACGAACGAGATTCCAATAGGTTCCATGTCCATCTTTACCTGCAACTCAGTAAGAATCTAGAGCGCCTGCTCTGATACCAATTGTTGGATCGTTAGTACTGAGGGACGGCCTTACCTTAGGTAAAGGCGTCCTGTGGTTAGGCGTTCCTACGAGGTGTAGGAGCGTCCTTGAGTAATGCAGCGGAAATAGTACTAAACAGGTAAGTAATGAACGCAATGAATTATAGAGGAACCACTCAAGACCAAGTAGTCCTTGAGTGTAAATCTCTACCTCCTTGGAGGATTTTTGAATAGTTCTTTCCTTTATATTGAACGTTCTTACAGTTGTACTGGCGAGTTCTTACAGTTCTCTGACACTTAGCTTTTCCCTAAGTTCACTTGTAAGGAACTCCTTTAAGCCTACAACTTAAGCTAGTTCAATCTACTGAAGGACTCTATTCCTACGTTCTGCAGTACTTCGCAGAACTCTCTTTCTCTTTTTGGTTTTTCTGATTAAAAACTGTTTTGTGGTTTGGGTACAAAATCTAACTCGATCTAACTCAGGTCTAAACACTGTTCTTGAGTTCTTGAGTTAGTTCTTCGTGTTCTTGAGTGAGTCGCTTTCCTCTGATTCTCTCTGAATATTCCTGAAAGCGTTGAAGTCACAATAAATGCCTTGGGGCTATTTATAGGACTTGGGGAAGGGCGTCTTTTCTCTGGGACGATCATGCTCTTCTTGGATGTGGCTACAGGATCTTCCTCCACGTAGTAGGGCGGTGATGAGGAAGCTTCCTGTATCCAGCTGTGTGTGAAGAACTTCGCTACAGGATCGGCCGCCACGTGTTGATGGACTCTGTAACAGGATCGTCCGCCACGTAGTGTTGGACTCCGCTACAGGATCGGTCTCCACGTGTCCTTGGATGATCAAACATTGTCGAGTGATGTCATCCTGTCGGCTAGTGAGTAAGGACTCCTTTCTTGCGTTCCTACTTGCTTGGGACTCCGTCCTTGCTCAAGTAGTCTCTGGTTGATCCTTACTTCCTGTTAGCTAGCGTCCCTAAGCTTGTGGGACGCCCATACACACTAGTTGTCTTTTGGTCACTGGCGTTCCTGAACACTTGGACAACTTTATTAGAATCAAAGTGAGTTTGTCATATCAAAACTAAGGGACAGTTGTGTGGAACACTAACAAGTACGCAAGCGTTCTTGATAGCGTCCCAACACAAAAGCTTTCCCAAATCTCACATCAATGTCGCTCACAATAGCTAACACTTCTTCACCATTTAACGGTACCGGAGCACTTTCTTCTTCAGCCAAATTGTAAAAAGCTTTACGGAGTCTCCTATATGAATGATCCATAGGCAAGAACCGACGATACCTAAGATAAACATTCTTGTTACAGTTACTCAATCGGCACAAGGGTATCTTTCCCGCAAATAGGACATGCAACATATCCTTTCACACTATACCCGGCAAGATTACCATATGCAGGATAATCATTTATAGTGCAAAATAGCATGGCTCGGAGACGAAATTCTTGTTTACGATATGCATCAAACACTTCGACACCTTCACCCCATAACAACTTCAAATCTTCAATCAAGGGTGCAAAATAAACATCAATTTCGAACCCAGGTTGTCTCGGGCCTGAAATCAACAAAGAGAGCATCATGTATTTGCGCTTCATGCACAACCTCGGAGATAGATTATAAATCACCAATACTACCGGCCATGTACTGTGACTTGTACTTAGATTTCCATGAGGGCTCATCCCATCAGTCGAGAGAGCGAGTCACAAGTTTCTGTCTTCGTTTCCAAACTCGGGATATAATCTGTCGATTGTTTGCCATTGCGTACAATCTGCTAGATGACGAAATTTTCCATCTTTTAATCTGCTATTTGCATGCCAAGTTAAACTTTCAGCATCTCGCGGATTCCTATACAAACGTCGGTGATCGGTCCGGGATCGGAGGGTCTCACAATTTAAATTTATAAAACCGAACCTCAATTGTAGTAAAGAGGTAGGGTGTCGAACACACGGGAGTTCGTGCGTCGAGAGTACCCGAAAAGACTAAGAAAAGATGAAAGAAAGGCAAAACAAAGGAAAACAAAAGAGATCACCTCGGACCGACACAAGTCACTTCGGTCCGAGGGTGGATCGAGGTTGAGTTTGGCCGGGACCGACGTGGTACAAGTCGGGCCCGATGTACTGGGTAACTCGGTCTTGATCAAAATGGTAGATCGGTCTTGGGTTTTTGGGTTCCACCCCCGACTAGACTTGGATATTCTTCCCCAATTCAACCAATAAGTGTTTGATCCTTGTGAGATCGAGGTTGCTAGCCCCGGATCCCTCCACTCTACACCTCGACCTAAGGGAGTTTTCACTCACCTTCGATGCTAGGGACTCGTGATGGGATCGAGATTGCTCACGCTTACTCTTACCAAACACAAGCCCTAGATCTCTTGTTTCCACAAGAGAATTGAAGCTCAATGAAGAGAGGATTCACAAATCAAGCACTCAAGGCTATGGAATTGGGGTTTTCTACCCAATCCTAGCTAGGGGATTCCCCCATAGCCCAAGACTATGGAATCTACTCCATATGGTAAGAGAAAAACATAATCAAAAGAGAAATCAAGCAAATCTCAATCATCAACATCCAATCAAACTCCAATTGCATTCAAATCCAAAGTGTCAACAAAATCCAAGTCTCAATTCTACTAGATCAAAGCAAAACAAAGTACAAAACTCACTAATCCTCCTCCTAGCTCCACCGATCTCCTCTTCTCTTCCTTCTCCTCTCTTCTCCTTGCTCTCCAAGTCTTCCTTTGAGCCTTTATAGAGTGATTTGGGTGTTGGTTGTGTGTTCCTCTCCTCTCAAATGATCACTAATCACCTCTAATTATCCTACTCCTTGGATTGGGGACCAAGGAATTCCCAATTTAGAAAGGGGCAAATGTGGAAAGTTGCTAAAAATATGCCTTGGGGAACAATCCAATCCATTGCCGACTCGGACCGACACGGGGCAACATCGGGCCCGACGTTGGGAACGTCGGTCCTGGTCACTGGATGCTCGATCTCGGGCCCGACTTGGTGATGCTCGGTCCTGGGCCTCGATCCTTGTCTTCTTCTTGGGTTTCCTTTGGTTCCACTTCATTCTTGGCTTGGCTCTTGCATTCCTTGACTTGGCTCCTTCATAAGCTCCTCCAAAATGTCCTCATTCTTGCCATTTTACCTACAAAACAAAGCGAACTCGCATAGTCTCCGAATCTCAAAGAAAACCGGGAACTAAGCTAAGAAGGAACGAGACTAACAAAGAAAGGAATGAAAAACACATATTTACAAGGGAAATTAACTACTAAAACACCTCCAAAATGAGAGACATCAGAATATCCCATACTTAAACTTGCTTGTCCTCAAGCAATAACAACATAAGCAAGACCGAAGCACAATCTTCAAGTAAAGCCTCTTATGAAAAATCAAGTAAGCACAAGTGATAGATATTCAAGCAAGATAATGTCATCACACATGATCAAGTGTTCAAGGAATAAAGTCTAATGCAACAAAGCCTCACTTTAGGTACGTGAAAATGTGTATCACTCATCATGTGTTTAGGCTTAGCAATGAACACTCATACTTAAAAATCATGCAAGTAAAGACTTTACTATTGAAGCTAATATCACCAATTCCTCCACCTAGAGATGCCTATTACAATGCACACAAAGAATATGAACTTGGCTCAATGGAGGTCCTCAAAGAGGTTCCATTCGGCCGGGTTGTAATGGGGCTTTTGGTATTTCTCAAGGTAGGAATCACTTTGGTCTTGTGGTGCTTACAATGGGGATTGAACTTTCTAGTCTCTCACCAACTTCACCAAACTATTCCACTTTCAACTTCACTCATCCAAAAGACTTTGATTTTTCTTCTTTTCTCAACATTCAACCCACTTTTTACTTAACATTCCACTTCATCTTTGCACTACACTTTTTGTTGGATTTTTCACATTTTTTTTTTCACTAGGGATCGACTTGCAACATACATCGGGCCCGATGTGCACTTATCCTCGGTCGGAACCCATTTTCTTCACTTAAGCACTTTGCTTTCAATCCACTACTTTTTCCAACTTTTCTTTCTTTCCTCTCAACAAAGATGCACTACCCACTTGATTTATAACACCATTTCTTTTCCCTTCACCAAAGAGAATCTCAACTCTCCAAATATTCTTCCAAAACCTCTCACTAAATTCCAATCCCATAAGGGTCAAGTCATATAGGCTAGGAATCATATTTTTGAGGAGTTTCAAACAAAGGTCTAAGGCTAAAACGGGGCTACAAATAACGGTTTATCTTCAAGGTAGGATATGGAAGATTTTGTGACTAAATGAAATAAAGTTCAAATCAATGTGACAAAGCATAGAACAAATCTCATATTGGCCTTGGAAAATAGATAAACACCTCAATAGCAAGTTTTACTAAGCATGCATGAGCTAATTCACATAAGAAAATGAGGGATATGCAATAATGAACAAACATCCCTAAAATGGCCAAAAATAATCTCACAAGGTTCACTCTAGCTTAGTTGCATCAAAACTTATCCAAGAACTCATGTGCTCAATAAAAACATGCAAGATATCACATCACATCAAAAACAACATCCATTTAGAGGCTAAACTATCCAAAAGTATGCAAAGGACTTTATATGCTCACATCATCATTAGCCTTCTTTAGACATCTAAGATGGAAATTCAAAAACAAAATCTTTTTGACATTTTCATAAAATTTTCAAATTTTAGGATTTTTTCGAAAATTTCTCAAACACAAAACAAACTCATCCATTCATGCCATAAAATCCATTCATCAAATCATCACATCATTCATCATGCCACTATCCAAAAATGAAACATCCCATAAACAAACACAAACACAAACACACTGATTCGCTCTATTTTGTATAGGTTAACTCTTGTATTTTAGGGCTTTATTGAGTGTGTTTAGGTTAGAGTTTGTGCTAATTGTAATATCTAGGCCGAAGACACAAGGATTCAAGAATCAAGAGATTTAAGGCGTTTTGAGCTATCTGCGCGACACCACTTGCTTGCGAAGGCTATATCTTGAGCTATAGAGGTCGGATTGAGCTGATTCCGGTGCTATTGGAAAGATAACTTCAAGGGCTTCAATTAATCTTTTTACACCGAAGTCAGATTCCAAGCGGAAGATGGTCAAAACAGCCTCCTAAGTGACACCAGCGATTCTGTTGAGATACCGCGACCGCGGCCAGGCCGACGCGACCGCGGCGGCTGCCGAGACCGACCTATTCCTCTCTGTTGTGAAAGCGCGGGCGCGGTGGGAGCGACGCGACCGCGGTGATGCCGAATCCGAAGCGGGTCGAAATCTTTCTATCTTGTTTCCTTTTCTATCTTTTGCCTCTTTCCTTATCTATCTCGTGGAGCTTGTTCCTTGGGCTATATAAGGAGGAGCCATCCTTAGGTTTTTAGTACCTCTTATCTTCAATCTTCTACATTCTACCTTCTACCTTCTTCCACAAGTTAGGTTTTATTTTAGTTATGGAGAGCTAGTCTCCTTGGGTTTGTTCAAGGGAGAAGCTCTAATGTATGAACTCGTGAGATTTTGGTAATTGATTTCTATCCTTTGGTTAATATTGATTCTCTTGTGCTTCATCTTATGAATGTTTATTGTTTCTCTAGGAGTAGCTAACCTATTGAATTGATTGATGTTCTACTGTTTGATTAGGTTTGGACCGTGGACAAAACTAATCTGTGAAAACAACTTAACCTAGACCTGTTGTCTATGCAACTAGGATTAAGAAGAGAATTGATTGTTTTATCTTGCAATTGACTCGTAGCTTGATTGTTTGATATTCTATCCTGCATATCCTTGTTCTCTATGCTAATTCTAGGTTAAGCGTCATTGCCTAGGGTTATAGAATTGCTTGGACCGTGGACTTGCGATTGTTAATGATCAGGATAGGAATTAACCATAGGTGTGAATGAAATCAATGGATAAATCTATGATCGAGGGATTATATCATGAGTGGATCTTTTGAATGAACTTGTCTCCTTATCAATTGTTTCCCCCTATTTGCATGTTTGTTTATTTGTTTGTTCTTTGTTTCTTAGATTAGTTTAGTATAGATCTCTTCTCTAAATCCCCTTTCTTTAGTTGATAATTATATTAATACTAGAAGCCACAGTTCTCTTGGGTTCGACCCCTTACTTGCTTACTATACTTAGTTTGTAGTTTGGGTTATTTATCTTTGATCTTGGCACGACGACTTTAGCCGAGTCAAATTTTGGCGCCGTTGCCGGGGAACTTAGGTTTCTTTCTAGTGTTAGTATTTTTATTGACTATTGTGTGGACCTATCTTACGGTCCACACCCTTGCTACTGATTATTTTCCAAGTGCTGTCGTTGGCTTTAGGAGACAGGATGGTTGTTGAGTACCCTGCGCTAGCTGAAGGGGTGGACTTTGTGCTGAAACTCAGTCTGATTGGTCTTTTACCTCGATTCAGTGGGCATCTTGATGACAATGTAATTAAGCACCTTACAGAGTTTGATCATGTCTGTCTGTGCATAAAGCCTGCTAAGGTCAATGAGGATCAAATCAAGATGCGAGCTTTTCCGTTTTCTTTGACCGGATCAGCCAAGGAGTGGTACTTCTCAATATTAAACAATCCTCACTCTCAGCGGATCACAACATGGAGTCAGTTGAGGGTTGCATTCATGGACAAGTACTTCCCTATTCCAGTAAGGGCAACTATTAAGAGGAACATCGCCAATCTTCAACAACATGACGGGGAGAGCTTGTACGATTATCTTGATCGCTACAAAAGGCTCGTTTCTAGTTATCCAGGCCATGGGTTCACAAATCACGATCGTATTGAGTACATCATGTTTGGCATGTGCCATTATCACAGCAGATTAGTGAACGCTTCATGTGGAGGCTCTTATCTAGACAAAGCTCCCTAGGAAGTCTTCAGAATAGTGGAGAACTTTGCTGAGGAGAGTAGAAGCACAACACCCTCTTGTCCTGATGAGCCATCAGCTGAAGAATCTCGTTCTAGGAAATTGGAGGAGATGAATGAGCTATTTGATAGGAAACTCCAAGAGATGAACTTGGCTATCGAGATGAGAATGAGGGAGATTTCCGAGAAGATCAATATTACTCCTCAAGCACTGGTGAATGTAAGTGCTATGTCATTACGGAGTGGACAAGAGTTGGGCGTAACGAACGACGCTCCTGTTGCTATTCCGCGACCGCGTCAGGCAGACCGCGACCGCGGAATCCCTACAGAGGCTCACGTTGATTACTCAGCGGATGATCCACGACCGCGTCCACCATGCCGCGCCCGCGTATTCTATGCAGAAGCGGTGAAACTCCAAGAACGGACGACCCGCGACCGCGGATCTCCAACCCGCGACCGCGGGTGTGTGGAAGCTGAGTTCGCAATTTCTGTCGACGATCCGCGACCGCGGCCCAATTTCCGCGAGCGCGGATCTTCTGTTGTCGACGATGATGTATATGAGCAGCTGAACCTTCTTCCTCCGGTTCCCCAAAAGCCAAGTCCACTACTTCAAGAAGCACTCAAACACTCGATATGGGATGATGAGATGGATGATCCTGATTGTGTCACGACAGAGAAGCCTGACGATGCTTTGGAGGTTTCCCTTCCGCCTGAATAGATGTCTATGTCTCCTACGGTGGAGCCCTCGGTTGTGATCAATCACGATCCCTGTATCCTTTCCTCTTCTCCCTTATTTTCCATTGATTGTCCTTTGGTTGCTGACATAGGTTTTGAGCATGATAGATTGTCTAATGAGATCTCGCTTAATAGTCCTAAAATAGGTGATAGTGCTAAAATTGAATTTGTCTCTTTTGATGAGTACTTTGAAAAACCACCTAATTCTCCAAACTGGTTCCATCCTAGTCAAGCTGATCATAACTTCTCTAGGTACTTTGATAAATTGAAACGGTGCCTTAATGATATATTATTCACTTTCAATTCATCTTTGTGCTATGTATGCTTGCATGAGAGTTGTTCGCAGACTTTGATAGATTGCTCAGGGCATTGACGATGTCCGATCCTGAAGACGTCGGGCCATCGACGTTAAATAAAGGCACTACTTGGGAGGCAACCCAAGGCTTAGATAGATTGTTTTTCCATTCCTAGCTTAGGTGTATTCTCGTTTTTGGACTAACGTGCAGGTACTAGATCCGAAAGGACATATTGGTGCAAAACCGCGCTAGCGGCAGCCATACCGCGCCCGCGGTGGAGCACCAGAACCCATCCTGACGTACAGGTACTAGCGCTGCGGTCGCGGTACTAGTACCGCGCCCGCGGTTATCATGCAGTGGGTTCCGAAAAAAAAAAAATTACCGCGCCCGCGGTGAGGCCGGGTCTGGCAAAAAAAAAAATATTTCAAATAAAAAAAAAAAAAGATTTCGGGCATGTATCTTCTACTTTCCATATTTCTTTTCCATCCTTCTATCTTTACCATCATTCTTTCCATCCATCTATCTATCTTCTATTTTCCATATCTCTTTCCATCACCTTCTATATTTCTTTTCATTCATCTTTGGAATTATTTTTGTATTGGCTATGTGCAAAAGCCTAAGTATGGGGGAGCCTTGTTCCCCCACATGTCATCACGGCTCGAGTTCAAGTAATTATCCATCTTCCAAGAGACGAGCCACGATACGAAGGTTCCTTGCACATCATCCGGTTTGAGAGAAGTCAAGAGTTCACGACTACACGAAGACCGCGCCCGCGCCACACCGGCCGCGCCCGCGGTTCCCTTCAGAAGTCGACTTTCCTCGCTGTGTTGATTCCGCGACCGGGGCTTGATCACCGGCGCCCGCGGTTAGCCTACAGAACGGTATTCCGAAATCCTTTTCTTCCATTCTACCACCTTTGAAGAGTTCTTCCATTCCACCTCTCTTCAATCGTTTGTGAGTCTTCTGATATGCTTTTCTCCTTGCTTCTATCCTTTCTCTTTGCTTCATTGAAGACAATGAAGGATTTAAGTATGGGGGAAGGAGTACTCGCATTCGCTTATCCTAGTTAGCTTAGTTTGATATTTGCTTCAGATTTTTGATTTTCTTCTTTTCATGGAGCACTTGCACCATATTTTTTGCATAATAAAGGAAGAAAGAAAAAGAAAAAGATAGAAAAAGCCATAAAAATTTGAAAAAAGCCATATAAATCCAGGGATGAGTCGAAAACCCGAAAGGGCGGCTCAGGTAATAAGCAGGTAACCCGGACCAGCATTAGGCTGGGGTAATATGAGGTTCATGAGAGTTGTGAGTATTTGTGAGCACACCTTTTGAAAAATGAAAAGAGCGGTTAGGTGAAAACCCGAAAGGGCGCCTAAGCAGAATTGAGCGGTAAAATTCGAGTGTTTTAGGATCATTCTTGCTTGGGGACTTTGGGGCTTACATGTTAGATTTGGGTAGATCCTAGGTTGCTCTCTTTCATGTTTTTAGAGCTTGAGTATTTTATCATGTTGTGAGGTGTGTGTTTGAGCTTCATTGTTTTATGCACATGATTTCTCTATTTTTGGGTTCGGGTTGTGAGTTGAGTGTTTTGTTTTCCCTTGTATTTCCTGAGATCTTAGATGTGCTTCCTTGTTATATTTGTTTGAGCTTACTCGAGGACGAGCAAGATCTAAGTATGGGGGAATTTGATTCGCTCTATTTTGTATAGGTTAACTCTTGTATTTTAGGGCTTTATTGAGTGTGTTTAGGTTAGAGTTTGTGCTAATTGTAATATCTAGGCCGAAGACACAAGGATTCAAGAATCAAGAGTTTTAAGGCGTTTTGAGCTGTCTGCGCGACACCACTTGTTTGCGAAGGCTATATCTTGAGCTATAGAGGTCGGATTGAGATGATTCAGGTTCCATTGGAAATCTAACTTCAAGGGCTTCAACTCATCTTTCTTCCATATCAAGAGTTTTGTTGGCTGTGTTCTCTTTGAACGTTGTTCTGTCAAAGTTCCAGACTCCGGTCAAACCATCAATGACCACTTGAACTCTATTCCTCATGGAGATTTCTGTTTCTGGGATACCCAAGTTTCTCATCTTGGTGACAA
The DNA here is from genome assembly GCA_934048045.1 of Polygonum aviculare. NCBI lineage: Eukaryota > Viridiplantae > Streptophyta > Magnoliopsida > Caryophyllales > Polygonaceae > Polygonum > Polygonum aviculare. The sequence goes on from OW204024.1 coordinate 16,775,759, forward strand.
GGGCCTCAAAACGGTATGAATAGTCATTCACCGTTTCATTTGGCAACATACTGAAGGCATAGAACTCCTTCTTGATCTTCAGCTGGACGTCCTCTTTCATTTCTGCAATTCCCACATGAAATTTCTCAAGAGCTTCCCACTGTTGTTTTGCTGTGGGGAGATTGCTGACCCTTGTGGCGTCCCTTTCGCAGAGGGATGCTTGAAGGAAGCACACTGCTTTAGCATTTGTCTCCATTAGCTTGAATTCATCAGGACCCCAATCGTCCTCCTTGTCAACTTTGTCAGCGGGTACCTTGAGATCTCCCTTCATAATAACCTTCCAGCATTGATAATTTGTGCTTCTGCAGAAATTCTCAAATCTAATTTTCCAGCGGTTGAAGTTGCCGTCCGTCAGGCGCGGAGGCTTCACGAACGAGATTCCAATAGGTTCCATGTCCATCTTTACCTGCAACTCAGTAAGAATCTAGAGCGCCTGCTCTGATACCAATTGTTGGATCGTTAGTTCTGAGGGACGTCCTTTACGTGGTAAAGGCGTCCTTTGACTAGGCGTTCCTACGAGGTGTAGGAGCGTCCTTGAGTGATGCAGCGGAATTAAATGAACTAAACAGGTAACAGATGAACGCAGGGAATTATAGAGGAACCACTCAAGACCAAGTAGTCCTTGAGTGTAAACCTCTACCTCCTTGGAGGATTTTTGAATAGTTGTTTCCTTTCTATTGAACGTTCTTACAGTTGTACTGGCGAGTTCTTACAGTTCTCTGACACTTAGCTTTTCCCTAAGTTCGCTTGTAAGAAACTCCTTTAAGCCTACAACTTAAGCTAGTTCAATCTACTAAAGGACTCTATTCCTACGTTCTGCAGTACTTCGCAGAACTCTCTTTCTCTTTTGATTACAAACTTGTTTTGTGATTTGTTTACAAGTCTCACTCGATCTAACTCAGGTCTAAGCACTGTTCTTGAGTTCTTGAGTTAGGTCTTCGTGTTCTTGAGTGAGCCACTTTCCTATGATTCTCTCTGAATATTCTTGAAAGCGTTGAGGTCACAATAAATGCCTTAGGGCTATTTATAGGACTTGGGGAAGGGCGTCTTTTCTCTGGGACGATCATGCCCTTCTTGGACGTGGCTACAGGATCTTCCTCCACGTAGTGGGGCGGTGATGAGGAAGCTTCCTGTATCCAGCTGTGTATGATGAACTCTGTAACAGGATCGTCCGCCACGTAGTGTTGGACTCCGCTACAGGATCGGTCTCCACGTGTCCTTGGATGATCAAACACTGTCGAGTGATGTCATCTTGTCGGCTAGTGAGTAAGGACTCCTTTCTTGCGTTCCTACTTGCTTAGGACTCCGTCCTTGCTCAAGTAGTTTCTGGGTGGTCCTTACTTCCTGTTAGCCAGCGTCCCTAAGCCTGTGGGACGCCCATACACACTTGTTGTCCTTTTGGTCACTAGCGTTCCTGAACACTTGGACAACTTTATTAGAATCATAGTGAGTTTGTCATATCAAAACTAAGGGACGGTTGTGTGGAACACTAACAAGTATGCAGGCGTTCTTGATAGCGTCCCAACAATTTCCCCCTTTTTGATGATGACAAACTCTTCAGCAAAATAGTTTTGACATTGGAACTTAGCATGCATGAAAACTTAAAAGCGTCCTCTAACACTTAGAGAAATTTTAATAAGCACAAGTTTTCAATCTTTGATTCTCTAGCTTTTGGATTTAAAGGAGAGAGTCGCGTCCTAGAAAAGTTTCTAAGCGTCCTCTTTTATTCTAGCATGAGCGTTCCTTAGACTTTTCACTTAATAGTTCCCCCTTAACACTTGCTTATTCTAGATAACTATATTATAGCGCATCTCTGCAAAACTACACTTCCCCCTTTTGGCATCATTGAAAAGGATAACAAGTGATAAGGACGTTAGCACAAACACATAACTAAAAGCAGTGGAACGCTTAAACACACATAATGTAAGCAAACAGTGTAATAGCCATTCAAACAAAAGTAGAATTATTACACAAATGTGATCACAAAAAAAATCAAGTGTTTTTAAAGAGAAGAAGCAAAGGCAAAATATTGAGGGATTAAGAGGTGGGGAACGGCGATCACTGAGAACGACTCTGGTCTTGAAAGAACTTTAGAAGTTGTGCTTGAAGTTCAGCCGACTTAGTGAGGGCCGCGGACAAGTCTTTGATAGCTGAGAAGACGTGGCATTGATTGTCCATAATGGCACCCAAGAGTTCTGCAGGAGGATGCTCAGAGACATTTGCAGGAGCAGAACGGGGCCGTGGTCCTGAACTGGTTGAAGGAGCGTCCATTGGAGGATCTTGAGTAGGAGAAGGAGCCATAAGCATCTGATCAAGAACGTTAAGGTCTACGACTGGCTCTTCTTCTTGAGAGTACTCCTGTCCCATGGAAGCAAGGCGTTCTGCTTCAGCATCAGCAGCCATGCGTGCTTCCGCTTCTTTTAGTCTGGCTTCCTCAGCCTCAGCCTCTAACTGTTTTATGACAGACGGCAGCTCTTCATTATGCCTTATCTCGACAAGTCCGTTCTTGGCATTCCATTTCAGACCGAGTTCTTCTTGAGGAGCGCTGTCATCATAGGCGTTCTGAGATTTCAGAATCAGCTTTACCAGCCCCGGGTACGGCAGAGCATGTCGCTTCCTCCCACACTTAGCCATATGTTGCATTGCTATTCTTGCTAAGTTGATGGGGCGGCGTTCAAGAAAAGCGTCAATTAAGATAATTTCGTGTGTTTGCACGATTGAACGCTTCTCCTGCCTTGGAAGGACGGCACGACAGATGAAGTAGTGAGCTATGGCGCCAACCTTGCTCAGAACGTGAGCAACTCTGTCTAGTCCCAATGGTCTCTTCCCCTGAAAGACATGTTCGACCAGAGGCAGTTCTTCATCAGTTGTCTCGAAACCGCCTTCAGGAAGAGAGCTTAGAGCGTCGGACGGAGGCTTCTGAGCAGCTAGTCCCATGAAAGCTCGAACCTGGCGTTCACTCACTGTGGCTTTCTCACCATCTATTTTGAAATGGAGAGAGCCATCTTTAGCTTTGTACCTTAAGTCTTTGTAGAACGCCTTAATCTGTTCCTTATCAACCACAGCGGGCGCAGGCCCAACGTTCAGCCATCCCTGAAATCGCAGAAGCTCAAGGAACTCCTGGACTTTGTCGTCTTGAGGGAAGGAGGCGAGCCACTCTTCAGAATAAACTAGAGGGCTAAGAACTTTCACGGGCGCGCCATCATGCTTTCTTTTGCGCTTGCCCTTGGGGGACTCGGAGTCTTCGCCATCCGAAGAACTGTCCTTATCAGCAGAGTCCTCAGGGTCATTCTCATCGGCGTCCTGGCCAGCAACGTTCTCTGTGCCTTGTTCTGTCTCAGCGTTACCACCAGATGTGGTTTGATTAGCAGCAGATGAAGCCTGACCGTGGGACGTGCCCTTGGCGTCCTGAGCCTCTGTTTGATTTTCTGTTTCTTGCTCAGCGTCCGCGGGGACTTGATGGGATTCTGTTTGGATTGTGGGGGAGGGGTTTTCTTGTGGAGATTGGGTGGGGTTTAGGATTGGGAGGGACTGGTCATAGGGAGGGATCTCCTGGGCATCACGCTCGAGCTCATCAGATAGAGTCGGCTCGGCGTTCTCCTGAGCGACCTGGTGCTGACCAGCATCCTCAATCTGTTCTGAAGGAGTGTTCACCTCTCCTTCCGCTTCATCATTCGAATCCCCAACAACATCAATGAAAGGGGAGTCCTGAGCGGGCGTACCTCTTTGACTCTCAGAAGAGCTAGAGGAGGAAGAGGAGGGAACGTGCTCTATCTTTGCAGGAACGTCCCTTGCGAGCAAAACGTTGGGCTTTTCGCCAGTCTTCCTTCGGCGAAACGTATGCTCAAACGTTCGCTCAGTCTCATCTGGGCCACTCTCGGATGATGGACGGCGGGACTTTGGAGTCTCGGGGTCCTTAGGGGGCGAGATGTGTGCTGGTGCAGATGGGAAATTGGCCAGATTTAGAGGGGAATGAATGCGGGGAGGGAAGAGGATTAGGGCATTTGCTCTTGAAGGTTGGGGGGACGGAGGAGGGGTGGGGAGTTGAACGATGGAAATTTGTTGAGGGGGAGGAGTGGATTCTTTGGACAGGTTGGACGGCCTTTTTGTGGGAGCTTTAGAGGATGGGACGCTCGAGGTCTTGGCCTTTTTGAGGGGCCTTGGGTCATGGACTTTCTTGGATCGTCCCTCCTTTATGTGAGGTGGAAACTTGTCCACGATTTCTGTTGGGTTGGAGAAGGAGAAGGGTTTAGAAGATTTTGAGAGGGGAGATGAAGGGGTTGGACGCTTGGATGGGAGGATTGATTTTGTGGTGATGGAAGGGACTTGAGGAGGTGGTGGAGAAGGACTAGGCACACGGTTTTTTATCATTTTGTATGCCAAAGAGTCCTTAGGGTACATGGGGAATTCAGGTAGGACGGCGTTGTGAAGGTCGGGGATTAGGTCAAGCAAAGGAGCAAGGTTCTCACCTCCGAACTGTGAAAAGAAAAGAACGTCGTCCATCCGTCCTGGCAAGTCTTTGTAGTTGGTGTTGTGAAGGCCTTGGATGACGAACCGTTCGATGAACCGCTCGTAGTTCTTTGTTTTGACTTCATCGTTTTTTACGTCCGGTTTGTCCATGCGTTCCCTTATCAAGTTGTAAAGGGTTCGCGGCTTCCTGTTAATGAAGTCCACCAAAGACTCATTGAGAACGATAGGCTTTGGTTTCTCGATGAAGTGGGACTTCACCAGCTTTCTACGCTTCCCGCCGGTAGAAGATCCGGCCACGTTCTTTAGTTGTTGAGACATTGTCAGATGAGATTTTAGTGAGAGAAAGCTGCCGGAGTTCTAGAGAGAAGTCAGAGCAAATTTGAGAGCGAGAAAGTGGTTGAGCGTAATAAATTCTGAGAGCGACTGTTCTGGCCTTATATAGAGGAAGCGGTGGCACAAACGGTAATTACCACTGTTTTACTGTGCGACACGTGGCAAAACTTCCCCCTTAAGATTTGAGCAAAAGCAACGGTCATTGTTCACACTTTCAACGGTTCAAAATTCTGACTCTTCAACTGCTCCTTAACAGCTGAACTGGCGGTCTTACCAACTAGCATTGAGCGTCCTCTCATACTTGTTCAATCAAACCAACAACCAACTTACCGTTCTTGTGATCACCTTTCGAACCAGTTGAGAACAACGCAAGTACGTCCCGTAAAAGAAAATATGAAGCTCATAGGACGCTTTTGCGGAGTTCTCGGCTAGGGTAAGCTTAGAGTTCCCATCATTTCGGCTTATAATGAGGGTTGGGTGATCAGGGATACTCTTTTCAAGACAAAATAGAAAATTTGAATGGCGTTCCAAAGTAGCAAACACATGAAGTTTTAGACTAGCGTCCTTGCAAATATGAATTCAATGCATAACAGTCCTTAAACACTTAGAATCTACAAAACATAGCCAATCATTGGGAGAATAGTAGAACGGGACTCGCTACTTAAAAGTTATCATCCCCAAGAGCAGCCTTAGATGCTCAAAGGGACGTCTATCAAGCGCCTTAGTGAAAATATCAGCTATTTGGTCTTCAGTCCTTACATGCTCCATACTAATGAGTCCTAGTTCAACATTATCACGCAAGAAGTGATGTCTTATATGAATATTCTTTGTGCGTGAATGAAAAACAGGATTCTTAGAAATTTCAATAGCACTTGTGTTATCACAGCGAATGGGAATAGTTTCAAGATTGATACCGTAGTCCTCTAGTTGATATTTGATCCAGATGACTTGTGAACAGCACGAGGCAGCAGCAACGTACTCGGCTTCCGCTGTTGAAAGCGCCACAGAGTTCTGTTTCTTAGATCCCCAAGAGACTAAGCATGAACCAAGGAACTGTGCCATTCCTGAGGTGCTTTTCCTATCAATTACATGACCCGCATAATCAGCGTCCGAGTAGCCAACAAGCTTGAAGGATGTCTTCCTGGGGTACCAAAGGCAAAGATCGTCGCGTCCTTTGAGGTAGCGAAAGATCCTTTTGACTTCTTGCATGTGGGACTCCTTAGGATTCGCCTGGAAGCGTGCACACAAGCAAACGGCAAACATAATGTCTGGACGGCTTGCGGTCAAGTAGAGCAAAGAACCAATCATCCCTCTGTAAAGCTTTTGATCAACGTCCTTTCCCTGTTCGTCTGCGTAAAGACGCGAGTTTGGAGAACAAGGAGTTGCAACAGGTTTGGACGTATTCATCCCGTACTTCTCAAGCATTTCACGGACATATTTTTGTTGGTGAATGCGCGTTCCTTCCTTGAGTTGATTAATTTGAAGTCCCAAGAAGAAGTTGAGTTCTCCAATGAGAGACATCTCAAAGTCACTACTCATTAAGGACTTGAACTCATCTACAAGTTTCATGTTAGTACTACCAAAGACTATATCATCAACATAGACTTGGGCAATTAATATGTCCTTGTGAACTTTCTTTATAAACAAAGTTTTATCAATTGAACCTCGAGTGTACCCATGAGACAAAAGAAAGGACGCAAACCTGTCGTACCATGCACGAGGGGCTTGCTTGAGTCCATAGAGCGCTTTGTCCAAGTAGTACACATGATCTGGGTGAGAGGCGTCCTCGAAGCCAGGCGGCTGAGCAACATACACTTCCTCCTTTAGCTTTCCATTGAGAAAGGCAGTCTTGACGTCCATCTGAAATAGCTTGAATCCTTTGTGAGCGGCGAAGGCAATAAGAAGACGAACGGCTTCAATTCTAGCAACAGGAGCAAAGGTCTCATCATAGTCTATGTCTTCCTCTTGCTTGAATCCTTGAGCCACCAGTCTTGCCTTGTTTCTTGACACACGTCCACTCTCATCAAGCTTATTTCTAAACACCCATCGCGTCCCTATGATATTTTTGCCTTTGGGACGTGGGACGAGAGTCCAAACTTTGTTTCTTTCAAACTGATTGAGTTCTTCTTGCATTGCTTGAATCCAGTCAGCGTCCTGGAGTGCTTCTTTGATATTCTTTGGTTCCACCATAGAGACAAAGGCATTGAATGCACAAAAGGCTAAATTTGCACTCTAGGACTTGCTAGCAGCTGATCTGGTCTGAACTCCTTGAGACGGATCAGATACAATTTGAGAAGTTGGGTGGTCTCTAGAGAAGCGGGACTCCCTTTGAAACAGTTGAGCAAATCTTGGATCAATGTCTCCATCAGAATCATCACTATCACTTTGAGCATCATCCTCAGCGTGTTCCCCCTCAGAGAAAGCGTCCACACTTTGGCGTTGCTCGCCTTGTTGACTTGATTCTGCTATATCTTGTTGAACTGGAGATTCACTGCGAGAGGGAACTCCCTGAACAACACTAGGAGCGTCCACAGAGACTTCTTCAGGATTTGGAGACGCGTCCTTAGAGACATAGTATTTTCCTGAGGTCCAATCTTCAGCTTCATCTTCAGAGTCGTCCTGCTGATGCGCTGAGGAGCGTTCTTTCTTACTTGATTTTTCTCTGTGAGAAGAACTCTCCTTGAACACAACATGAATACTCTCTTCAAGTTTTAGAGTCCTTTTGTTGAAAACCCTATATGCTTTGCTGGTGAGAGAGTACCCAAGGAATATGGCTTCATCGCTCCTTGCATCAAACTTTCCAAGTTTTTCTTTATCATTGTTGTGAACGAAACACTTGCAACCAAAAACTCTGAGATAATCGATGCGAGGCTTCCTTCCATTCAACAACTCATAGGACGTCTTCTTCAGCAAAGGACGGATCATGGCACGATTAATGATGTAGCATGCTGTGGCAATAGCTTCCGCCCAGAAGTACTTGGGGACGCTATTAGCCAAAAGCATAGTTCTTGCCATATCCTCTAGCGTCCTGTTCTTTCTTTCCACAACTCCATTTTGTTGTGGAGTCCTTGGAGCTGAGAAGTTGTGCGAGACACCATGTTGATCACAGTAGGCCAGGAACTCTGAATTCTGGAATTCCGTCCCATGGTCTGATCTTATGGCTTTGAGAGGCATCTCCAGGGCAACTTCCACTTGTTTGATGAAGACTTTGAACGCATTGAAACAATCTGCTTTGGAAGCTAAGAAAAGAACCCAAGTGAATCGAGAAAAATCATCTACAAGAACGTAAATGTACCTCTTTCCACCGTGGCTCAACGTCTTCATTGGTCCACAAAGATCCATATGGAGGTGTTCCAGAGGCTTCTTTGTGCTGACTTCGTTCTTTGGCTTGAAAGACGTTCTCGTTTGCTTCCCTTTGATACAGGCTTCACACTGTTCAACAGTCTCAGAATCAATTCGGGGAAGTCCCTTCACAAGATTTCTTTGGTGAAGCTTGAAGATCATGCTTGGTCCAGCATGACCAAGTCGGCGATGCCAGAGATCAGCGTCCTTCTTTGAAGCAGATAGACATAATTCTGATTTAGGCTTGAACTCTTGATTGAAGATGTAGATGTTGTTCTTGCGAACTCCTTTGAGAACAACTTTGTTGGACTTCTTGTTGATAACAAGGCACTCCTTTGAGTCAAATGTGACTAGATTTTCACCTTGATCACACATCTGAGAGACGCTAAGAAGATTGAAGCCAAGTCCTTCGACAAGACTGACATTTGTTGCTTTGATGGACGGGTTGAGAATAGCAGTTCCCGTTCCCTTGATCTTTCCTTTGCCCTTGTTGCCAAACGAGAAGTTCCTCCCGTGGCACTACTTTGGATAGAAGTGAGATGGATCTGGCTTCCTGTCATGTGATTTGAGGCGCCACTATCAATGATCCATGGGCGTCCCTCACTTCCACCTGCCAAAACAAGGTTAGTTCTTGGCGACCCAGGCAAGGTGTTCCTTACCTGGCTCATTACAATAATAGAACTTTGGTTCTGGCATATAGTCATTTATGTTAACATCATTAGAAATGGCATTTCTGCGGAAAGAATTTCTAGAACGTCTAGGACGCCTAGAATTAGCTTTTGGAACGGACTTAGCATTTTCATTGTTAGTCCTAGCAACTTTCCCACTCTCAATGTCTTCCTTAAGTTTTACACAGTCATATTTGAAGTGGTCACCTTGTCCACAGTACCAGCACGTCCTATAGTAAGTACCGAGGTAGTACTTCTTGTTGGTACGTTGGATTTTGTTTTGTTTCATCTTTTGGGGATCGCACACCTTTGAGCCGTCCCCTTTAGCAATTTTCTTGTAAATTTTATGACTGGTGGAATTGGTGTAGTAGTCCTCTTGACCTAATTCTCCACTTTCTAGAACTCTAATTCTTTCAAGGAGATTTTTAGTTTTCTCTTTTTCAAGTTCTAGTTCAGAAGTTTTGCTTGCCTCAAAATCACTGGGAAGAGAGTTCTTAGAGTCATCTTCATAACCTAGACCTCTCTTAGCTGGGACAAAGACTATAGGTCTCACTTCTTCAACTATGGGACTCTTTCCCAAAACTTTCACTTCTTCCCTAAGCTTGGCGTTCTCAAGATTAAGACACACAAGTTCAGTTTTTAGGGACTTAGTTTCTTCACATGAAGACTCTAGTTGAATAGTCATTGAATTACAGTTCTCACATTCAACTACAATATTTTCATCTTCGAGTTCATCCATTCTTCTTTTCATAACAAGACTTTCCTCCATGATTTTACTAATGAGTTTAAGCAATTTTGGTTTTGAACACTTTTCTAGAGAACGCATCATGGAATCATGAGTTACCTCTTGTTCGTTGTCGGAGGCGTTCTCTTCAATAATTGGGGCGTCCTCTACTGCCATGTATGCAACTTGATCATCACGTTCACCATCACTTGAACTGAGATCATCCCAGGCAGTTATACATGCTCCAATGAGAGCTTTCTTCTTTTCCTTGGAGGACGTTCCCACAGTACATTTTTTGGCAAAATGTCCTTTCTTGTTGCATTTGTAGCGTGTGAGTTCCTTCATTTCAGCCTCTGTGTACTTGGGACTCTCCTTTTTGTAGGACTTGCTCTTGCTGCTATGCTTGTTCTTCTTGTTATAGTACTTGAGAGCCTTGTGAATAAGAGAGAGTTCCTCATCTGAGTCAATCTCTTCCTTTGGCTTTCTTTCTTTCTCTTTGGAACGCAAGTTCTCAAGTTTTTCTTTGTTTTGCATCATCAGCGCTAGATCTCTTTGGCCACGAAGGTACTCAGCGTACTCTGGTGTTGCGGACGCCAAAGCAAGATCAGTTTGAGGATTCTTTCCTAGCTGAGCCATGTCGGAGATTCTTCTTTCTTCGTACTGCCTGAGCTTCCCATAGATTTCTTCCATATCAAGAGTTTTGTTGGCTGTGTTCTCTTTGAACGTTGTTCTGTCAAAGTTCCAGACTCCGGTCAAACCATCAATGACCACTTGAACTCTATTCCTCATGGAGATTTCTGTTTCTGGGATACCCAAGTTTCTCATCTTGGTGACAAGGGCCTCAAAACGGTATGAATAGTCATTCACCGTTTCATTTGGCAACATACTGAAGGCATAGAACTCCTTCTTGATCTTCAGCTGGACGTCCTCTTTCATTTCTGCAGTTCCCACATGAAATTTCTCAAGAGCTTCCCACTGTTGTTTTGCTGTGGGGAGATTGCTGACCCTTGTGGCGTCCCTTTCGCAGAGGGATGCTTGAAGGAAGCACACTGCTTTAGCATTTGTCTCCATTAGCTTGAATTCATCAGGACCCCAATCGTCCTCCTTGTCAACTTTGTCAGCGGGTACCTTGAGATCTCCCTTCATAATAACCTTCCAGCATTGACAATTTGTGCTTCTGCAGAAATTCTCAAATCTAATTTTCCAGCGGTTGAAGTTGCCGTCCGTCAGGCGCGGAGGCTTCACGAACGAGATTCCAATAGGTTCCATGTCCATCTTTACCTGCAACTCAGTAAGAATCTAGAGCGCCTGCTCTGATACCAATTGTTGGATCGTTAGTTCTGAGGGACGTCCTTTACGTGGTAAAGGCGTCCTTTGACTAGGCGTTCCTACGAGGTGTAGGAGCGTCCTTGAGTGATGCAGCGGAATTAAATGAACTAAACAGGTAACAGATGAACGCAGGGAATTATAGAGGAACCACTCAAGACCAAGTAGTCCTTGAGTGTAAACCTCTACCTCCTTGGAGGATTTTTGAATAGTTGTTTCCTTTCTATTGAACGTTCTTACAGTTGTACTGGCGAGTTCTTACAGTTCTCTGACACTTAGCTTTTCCCTAAGTTCGCTTGTAAGAAACTCCTTTAAGCCTACAACTTAAGCTAGTTCAATCTACTAAAGGACTCTATTCCTACGTTCTGCAGTACTTCGCAGAACTCTCTTTCTCTTTTGATTACAAACTTGTTTTGTGATTTGTTTACAAGTCTCACTCGATCTAACTCAGGTCTAAGCACTGTTCTTGAGTTCTTGAGTTAGGTCTTCGTGTTCTTGAGTGAGCCACTTTCCTATGATTCTCTCTGAATATTCTTGAAAGCGTTGAGGTCACAATAAATGCCTTGGGGCTATTTATAGGACTTGGGGAAGGGTGTCTTTTCTCTGGGACGATCATGCCCTTCTTGGACGTGGCTACAGGATCTTCCTCCACGTAGTAAGGCGGTGATAAGGAAGCTTCCTGTATCCAGCTGTGTATGATGAACTCTGTAACAGGATCGTCCGCCACGTAGTGTTGGACTCCGCTACAGGATCGGTCTCCACGTGTCCTTGGATGATCAAACACTGTCGAGTGATGTCATCCTGTCGGCTAGTGAGTAAGGACTCCTTTCTTGCGTTCCTACTTGCTTAGGACTCCGTCCTTGCTCAAGTAGTTTCTGGGTGGTCCTTACTTCCTGTTAGCCAGCGTCCCTAAGCCTGTGGGACGCCCATACACACTTGTTGTCCTTTTGGTCACTAGCGTTCCTGAACACTTGGACAACTTTATTAGAATCATAGTGAGTTTGTCATATCAAAACTAAGGGACGGTTGTGTGGAACACTAACAAGTACGCAGGCGTTCTTGATAGCGTCCCAACAAGCTCTGATGTATGAACTCGTGAGATTTTGGTAATTGATTTCTATCCTTTGGTTAATATTGATTCTCTTGTGCTTCATCTTATGAATGTTTATTGTTTCTCTAGGAGTAGCTAACCTATTGAATTGATTGATGTTCTACTGTTTGATTAGGTTTGGACTGTGGACAAAACTAATCTGTGAAAACAACTTAACCTAGACCTGTTGTCTATGCAACTAGGATTAAGAAGAGAATTGATTGTTTTATCTTGCAATTGACTCGTAGCTTAATTGTTTGATATTATATCCTGCATATCCTTGTTCTCTATGCTAATTCTAGGTTAAGCGTCCTTGCCTAGGGTTATAGAATTGCTTGGACTGTGGACTTGCGATTGTTAATGATCAGGATAGGAATTAACCATAGGTGTGAATGAAATCAATGGATAAATCTATGATCGAGGGATTATATCATGAGTGGATCTTTTGAATGAACTTGTCTCCTTATCAATTGTTTCCCCCTATTTGCGTGTTTGTTTATTTGTTTGTTCTTTGTTTCTTAGATTAGTTTAGTATAGATCTCTTCTCTAAATCCCCTTTCTTTAGTTGATAATTATATTAATACTAGAAGCCACAGTTCTCTTGGGTTCGACCCCTTACTTGCTTACTATACTTAGTTTGTAGTTTGGGTTATTTATCTTTGATCTTGGCACGACGACTTTTGCCGAGTCACACACTAAACATGGAACTATGAGCTACTAACCCACCCCATACTTAAAATTTTGATGTCCTCATCAAAAGAAATCAAAACTCAAAAGTAAAGAGAAGAGTAGAGAGAGCTCACAATTTCCTTATTCTTGAATGGCTTCTTGAGGTTTAGTTTGGAGGGTGGCCACGGCGTTGTCTCCTTTGGAGCCGGGCGTGTCGCTCTCGCTCATACACATGGTCGTGGAAAGGGTCTTGACTTGGCGGTTGGATTTGTGGTGCGGGACGTGTCCATTGGTCTTCACGGGATGAGAAATTCCCGGACATCCACTCATTGAAACTTGCTTGGATGGTCCACCTTTGATCCTCGGCCGCCCTCAAGTCCTCCACTTCACGTCTAGTGTAGGCGATGTGGCGGTTCACCTCATCAAATTGCCCTTGGAAGTCCTCTTGGTGGTGGAAAAGTTGTTGTTGTTGGAAGTTGAGGTGTTGTTGTTGTTGGTTGAGTTGGTGCGCCTCTTGAAGCATTGATGATTGTTGAAGTTGGAGATGCGACAATTGGTTTGCCAAGAAGTTCATGTCCACCGATTGGTTAGGCTCGGGGAACACCATTCCGGGCCCAAACCATTGGGCATACCCTTCATACCCTCCATAGCTTGGTGGTGCTTGATGTGCTCCACTTCCCTCACCCCTCTCAAAGTGGCTCGGGACCGGATCGGGCAAGTATGCATCGGACCGACGTTGGTGGATGTCGGGCCCGACGTTGCTTGTACCTCGGTCCAAGAGTGTTGGTGTGTGGTCGGTGAGCAAATTGTGGTAACCACCATCTTCTTCTTCTTCTTCACCTCTAGGCAAGTCCACCTCCATGTCATCTCTCCTTACAAACTCATATTGATTGGGCTCTTCTTCTTCGGTGTCCGGGGAAGCTTGAGGAGTAGTGAAACGAATGTGTTGTGCTCGTCTCCTAACCTCGAGTGTCCCCTCCGGCTCTCCATTAGGATTGACATTCCCCGCCCATACTTGAAACCAATTGTAGTAGCAAGTGAGGTCGAAGAGTCGAGGCCCCAAAGGAACTTTTACTTGGCCGAAGTTGGAATGAGGCACAACTCGGTCTATGAAGCCGGAAACAACTTTTTCCTTGATGATGTTGGCCTTCTTGAAGTACTTAAGATCCATGAACTCCATACCATTTGGGGCCGGCGTGTAGGTAGACAAGTCCACCTCAAGACGATGAGCCAATCGGGCAATCATGCCTCCAAAGTAAATCCATGAGGAACTTTGGAAGTCCCTCACCATCTTCACCCATTCCCACGTGAGGTTCATTGGCTTCTCATTCTCAAACAACATCTCATGGAGTAGCATGGCTTCCTCCTTCATTGGCTTGCTCAATTCATGCCTAGCAAAGATAGAAGAACCCTAGGCTCGGATCATGACTCGGAAGAGTGGGTTGGCTATCTCATTAGTCGATGCTCCTTTCCTCATCTCACTCTTCCCGGCCAAAAACTTCCAAAGGTAGTCCACCTTCTCATTGTCAACATAGGCCTCATCTCTCCCAAAGTAATGTGCTAAGTTCCGGAGGGAGAGTTCTTGCAACTCGTTGCCCATTTGGAAGGAGATCATGCCTTCACTCTCGACCCCTTCATAAGTGCACTTGAAGGTCGCCATGAACTCGGACGTCAAGGCGGGATAATGAGTGTTGTTGCACCTTAGCAAGACGTTGAGCCCAATGTTGGAGTAGCACCGAGTAAGAGCCTCATCCATGCACATCTTTTGAATTGACTCCCAATCTAACCACCGGGTGTGGTGAGACAAACCCATGAGACGCTCATACTCTCTAGCTACGTCCTCATCCTCAAAATGTACATCGTCCATCCTTTGGACTCTCTTGGACGACTTCTTGGACTTCCTTGTTGCTTTCTCCATCCTTGAAGAAGATGCTCGGGTAGACATGGTTCCTACACACAATCAAAACCAAATAACTCCAAGATAAAATCTATACAATCACAACAAGAACACAAGCTTCCATCACAAACAACTCATCATGCAAAGAGATAACCCCATACTTATTCTTTACACACTCAATCCACAAAATCCACTCATGTATAAGCAAAGGGTCACTTATCAGTGGTCAAGCTACAAGATATATCATGATAAACAAGCCATAAACAACTTTCAAGCTCATGAATCCCTAAGTTCACACAAGAGAAACTCGAAAAGCATAGGACCGACCAACACTGCACATCGGGCCCGAGGTTCTGGGTACCTCGGTCCGAGTCTAATCCGAGTTCTCTACCTAGTTTCATCCATTCAACATACTATCATGTTCCTAAAAACTCAAAATCAACCAATTCTCATCATCAATCGAAGTTCTAAGTGGGATTTAGCAACAATTAATCACAAATTTCACAATGCATGCAAATCACCATGGATGCTCAAAGTCCAAGCTCACTCAATCATGGCATATCTCAAATCTAACAATGAAAGCATGAAATTCACAAGGAATCAAGTAGAGATCGAGATTCACATACCAAATATGAAGAATCAAAGACTTCTAGCAAACAACTTCTTAGAACCCAAATTTCTCTTCTAGATCTAGAAGAGGGATGAAGATCTATGGGATTTTGGTTGGGATTTTTGGCTTTTGGTTCAATGTTTGGGGGTGCTAGGGGTTGGATCGAGTTCTTGTGGTGAGATTTCTTGAGGTTCGAGTATGGTAGGAGAATGGGGATCGAATTGGGAATTTTTGAAGGGAATGGTATTTTGGGAAGGTAGTTATGGAGGTAATGGATGTTAGGTAAGGGAAAGGGGGATTAAATGGGGTAGAAAACAAAGGTAGGTCAGAAGGGTAAAATAGGAATTTCCATCAAAATCAAGTCCAAAATGGTCGACTAGCTTGGACCGACGTTGGGACCTCGGGCCCGAGGTACTGGGTACCTCGGTCCTACCCGGTTTTGTTTCCTAAAATTCCCTCGGCTTGTTAGTTGTCTACCCACAAGTCATTGCATCATTTCCACAAATACCACACATGATCATCAAGCTCACATAACACACATATCCACAAAATACATGCTAGAGAAGAGATTAGGAAGAATCTATACTAAGGCAAAGAAAAACAAACTAGAAACTACGAAAAAGAATTTACTAAACCCGGGTTGCCTCCCGAGGAGAGCTTCTTTTAAGTCACTAGCTTGACTTCTAACCTCTACCCTTCAAGGAGGGTGAAACACGGTGAATTGATCCTCCTTGTCATATGCACCTCCATTCTCCTCATAACCAAAGTGCCACCATTTGTGTTTGATGAAAGTGTGGCCTCCAAATTCTCCATCATTCTTCTCCTCCAAAGTGTAGGTGGGCATCTCTTGCATCTTCTCAACTTGCTCTTTATCACCTACATCACAAAAGTATAAAGAATTTCTAGAGGACTCAATGACATTATAACTCAATTCTTCTTGTAAATCACTCAAGCAAAGGTAGTCATCCTCTAAATCCTCTTTCAAATCACTTAGACAAATGTAAGAATCTCCCACATCAAAAGGATATTGATTAGGATACTCTTCTTGGCTTGGTGGGCGATCTCCATCTCTTGACTCTTCATGGACTTGAACATTGACCATGTCATGGTCTCTCAATGGTACTTCCTCTCTTGTGGATTCCAACTCTTCTCTCTTGCGCTTGGCACTTTCCTCTAGCTTCAAAATCGCCAATGCATCCGGTTCATTGAGGGCCTTGTTGAAATGGAACTCTACTTTTTCCTCTCCAATTTCGAAAGTCACTTTCCCATTCCTCACATCGAATTTGGCACCCGCCGTAGCGAGAAACGGCCTCCCGAGAATAATGGGAACCATCGGATCTTCTTTCATGTCGAGGATTACAAAGTCGTCGGGAACAAAATATCTCCCAACTCGAACCGGGACGTCATCTAGAATTCCGGTGGCCTTTGTTGATGAACCATCGGCCATGGTAAGACTCATATCCACCGGTTCCATATCTCCGAGGTTAGCCCTTCTCCATATGCTCATGGGCATAACCGATATGCTTGCTCCTAAATCACAAAGAGCTTTGAATTGTTGGGATCCAATCCCCACGGTGATGGCAAATCTTCCGGGATCACCTAGCTTTTGAGGTAGCTCTAGGATTTTGACTTCATCTTGCATCTCCATAATTGACCTCTTCTTGCTCAAGATTTCCTTTAAGAACTTTGCATAGGATGGCATCTCACTTAGAGCATCGGTGAATGGAATAGTGATGTTCAAGCCTTGCAAAAGCTTCAAGAACCGCTTGAACTTGCCCTCAACAATCTCCTTGGGCTTTTTCATCGGATATGGAAGAGTAGTAGCACCTTGCTTCTTGCTTGGATCCACCTCCTTGGATCGATCTTGGCTTTCCTTCATGATTTCAGCTTGGACCGACTTCGGATCGACGTCGGGACCGACGTCAAGCATCTCGGACCGGGGACAGGGGATTTCTGGGTAACTCGGGCCGACTTCAGGGCATGTCGGGCCCGACTTGGGTTCCACCTCGGTCCACTTCAGGGGACCTCCTCCATTTACCGGATCGATGTCTGGGCACGTCGGACCCGAGGTACTGGGAACCTCGGTCCGACTCTCTTCTCTTGCTCTTGGAACTTGTGGCTCGGGCAAACTCCGTCCACTCCTTAATCCTATGGCTCTAACTTCATTTTGTTGTTGTTGAGCACGGGGATTCTCCTCGGGTCGGCCCGGGAGTCTCCCTTCCTCTCTTGGAAGTTGATTTGCCATGTGAACAAATTGGTTGTCCACTTGTCTTCTCCATACACCGAACTCCTTGAATTGGGCGCCCATTTCATCAACTCTCCTCTCCACATTGGTGAATTGATTCTTCAAGTCTTGAGCCCATTGTGGTGTTTGCTCATAGAATCCCGGAGGTCGGTAAGGTGGTGGTTGGGCCCTTGGCTCATGTTGGTTGAAGTTGTAGTTGTAGCCACTAGCTTGGCCTTGGTTCCACCTTCCTCCATTGTTGAAATTGGTTCTCCCTCCGAAGTTCCTTTGAACATAGTTGGCCTCTTCAATTTGCTCGGCCAATCGGACTTGGCGCTCATTTGGGCACTCTTGGGCTCCATGCTTCAAAGAACCACACTCTTCACATGCTCTTGTGTTTTGTTGGAGATGGCCCATCTTCCTCCTCATCTTGTTCAACTCATCCTCCAAGAATTGGATCTTCACATCTTTGTCCACCTCTTCACTTTTGGGATCGTAGAGTCTCTTCGGACCTTCTCCATGGATTCTCACTTCCTTGCTCGCTTGATTGACTCCATACATGGCTTCATAATCGGAGAGCTTGTCTAGCAACTCCCACGCTTGCTCCGGAGGCAAGTCAATGAACCCACAATCGGTATGGAGGTTCAATTTATCCTTGGTGGCGGGGTTGATTCCTTGGAAGAAAATGTCTTGAAGGACATAGGGTTGTTGACCATGTGTTGGACATGCCCTCAACATCTCTTTGAACCTATCCCACGCCTCGAAAAGTGGCTCATGAGTTCCTTGTTGGAAGCTAGCAATCTTCCTCCTAAGCTCCGTCGTCTTGGTGGGCGGGAAGAGCTTCATCAAGAATGAGTCGTTGAGAGCCCTCCATGATGTGATAGAACGAGGTGCTTGGCTCTCCAACCAATGCAAAGCTTTGCCTCCCAAGGACCACTTGAAGGCCTTGAGTAGTACATACTCGAGAGTCTCGTCGTCCGTCGAGATGGTCTCGCAAAGATCTTTGAATTGCTTCACATGCTCGATCGGGCACTCATTCGGTCTCCCTTGGAATTGCTCTCTCTTGATGAGTGAGATAAATTGAGTTTTTATCTCAAAATTCTTTGACACCTCCGGCAAGACGATGGCCGGTTCGGGCACCTTCAACTCCGGATGCATGTATTGTCTAGCATTCCGGGGTTGGGTGTTGATTTGGGCCTCCAATCTCATCCTTTGCTCTCTCTCTCTCTACGGGCCTCGGCATCTCGGTTCGCCATTTCAAGTTGCATACGAGCCATGTCGGCTCTCATCCTCTCAAACTCCTCATCTTGGGCTTGATCCGCCATCCTCTTCTTCTTTCGGGCTTGCCTTAGAATACTCTCCGGGTCACACACGAAGTCGAGCTCAAGGGTTCCTCGGACGGAACTAGCTCGCATACACCTACAACCAAAGACACAAACAAAACCGAATCAGGGGTTTGGGCTAGTCCCTCACCCAAATCACTAAAAAATATCAAAGACTCAACAAAGAGGGTACCTCGAACAAGTAGAACTCCCCGGCAACGGCGCCAAAAATTCTGATCGGTCCGGGATCGGAGGGTCTCACAATTTAAATTTATAAAACCGAACCTCAATTGTAGTAAAGAGGTAGGGTGTCGAACACACGGGAGTTCGTACGTCGAGAGTACCCGAAAAGACTAAGAAAAGATGAAAGAAAGGCAAAACAAAGGAAAACAAAAGAGATCACCTCGGACCGACACAAGTCACTTCGGTCCGAGGGTGGATCGAGGTTGAGTTTGGCCGGGACCGACGTGGTACAAGTCGGGCCCGATGTACTGGGTAACTCGGTCTTGTTCAAAATGGTAGATCGGTCTTGGGTTTTTGGGTTCCACCCCCAACTAGACTTGGATATTCTTCCCCAATTCAACCAATAAGTGTTTGATCCTTGTGAGATCGAGGTTTCTAGCCCCGGATCCCTCCACTCTACACCTCGACCTAAGGGAGTTTTCACTCACCTTCGATGCTAGGGACTCGTGATGGGATCGAGATTGCTCACGCTTACTCTTACCAAACACAAGCCCTAGATCTCTTGTTTCCACAAGAGAATTGAAGCTCAATGTAGAGAGGGTTCACAAATCAAGCACTCAAGGCTATGGAATTGGGGTTTTCTACCCAATCCTAGCTAGGGGATTCCCCCATAGCCCAAGACTATGGAATCTACTCCATATGGTAAGAGAAAAACATAATCAAAAGAGAAATCAAGCAAATCTCAATCATCAACATCCAATCAAACTCCAATTGCATTCAAATCCAAAGTGTCAACAAAATCCAAGTCTCAATTCTACTAGATCAAAGCAAAACAAAGTACAAAACTCACTAATCCTCCTCCTAGCTCCACCGATCTCCTCTTCTCTTCCTTCTCCTCTCTTCTCCTTGCTCTCCAAGTCTTCCTTTGAGCCTTTAGAGAGTGATTTGGGTGTGGTTGTGTGTTCCTCTCCTCTCAAATGATCACTAATCACCTTTAATTATCCTACTCCTTGGATTGGGGACCAAGGAATTCCCAATTTAGAAAGGGGCAAATGTGGAAAGTTGCTAAAAATATGCCATGGGGAACAATCCAATCCATTGCCGACTCGGACCGACACGGGGCAACATCGGGCCCGACATTGGGAACGTCGGTCCTGGTCACTAGATGCTCGATCTCGGGCCCGACTTGGTGATGCTCGGTCCTGGGCCTCGATCCTTGTCTTCTTCTTGGGTTTCCTTTGGTTCCAGTTCATTCTTGGCTTGGCTCTTGCATTCCTTGACTTGGCTCCTTCATAAGCTCCTCCAAAATGTCCTCATTCTTGCCATTTTACCTACAAAACAAAGCGAACTCGCATAGTCTCCGAATCTCAAAGAAAACCGGGAACTAAGCTAAGAAGGAACGAGACTAACAAAGAAAGGAATGAAAAACACATATTTACAAGGGAAATTAACTACTAAAACACCTCCAAAATGAGAGACATCAGTCGGAACCTTGGAATGATAGGGAAATACCAAACAACCATTGCTGGAACATCTTTCTTCTTATATCGTGGTTCACCACAAACAGGATTTGGGCAATGCTCTAATGAAGCATATTCTTTCCTGTAGAGAACACAATCATTGGGACATGCGTGTATTCTCTCATAATTCATGCCCATGGAACATAAAATCTTTTTTGCCTCATATGTACTAACCTGAATACAATTATCATCAGGTAGCATTTCCTTAATAAGCTCCAGTATTGCACTGAAACTCGTGTCACTCCATCCATGTCTAGCTTTGACATTATACAATTTCAATAATGCTGACATCTTTGTGAATTTGACACACCGTGTATATAATGGCATCTGAGCATCATTTATCAAGTCATGAAACTTACCAGGATCATCAGCAAAGTTTGCCTCACAGTCATGAATCATATCATCCAATCTATCATCTTCAAAAGTATCATGATTATTGTTCGGATCTACAGTCTCGTAACTTGTAGAATCTGCAGCTGTCTCACCATGCCATATCCACCTCGTGTAATCTTTTATCATACCGCGAAAAATTAGATGATCTCTAGTTTCATCAACCTTAAGCCATCTTGAGTACCAACAAGCCTTACATGGACACCTTATTCTAGTTGGATCAGCCCCATGATCAAGTGCAAATTTAATGAACTCTTCCACACCATTAGCATATTCATGTGAGTCACGACTTTTTAAAATCCATGACCGATCCATCAATCTACCCATACATCAAACAAAGCAAAGAAAACTTAAAACACTATGAAAGTCCTTCAAAAATCAACAACTTGCAAAACTAACATAATTAAAAAAACTTAATGAAAGAGTAATGATCATACCGATACGTATAGATGAAGTAGTGTAATTGTAATAATCACACAATAGAATGGAGTATGCCGTCAAAAATAACAGCCCTCTCGTCGATCATGTATCTTACCCTAACTAACGTACGTAATTATTCTATCTTTTAAATTTGTAAATACCCCGGATCCTATAAGCCCGGGGTATTTGATTATTTATTCACTTTCCAAATACACCGGCCCAAGCAAGCCACATATATTTGGTAAGAATAAATATATATACTATGGACTAAAGAAGCCCGGCGTATTTGCAAGGATTAAATACCCCGGATTAGTAAAGACCAGGTGTATAAACTACGAATAGCAGTCAAATACACCGGGCGTTACGAAACCGGTGTATTTTCGCTAATGCTTTTTAAACTTCGTCTAATATACCTCGTACTACATGCGCCCGGTGTAAAATACCACGAGGTAATAGCCCAATTTTGTAGTAGTGATTGATGCCAAGTTTTGTACGTGATGACAACTTGATTGCATTTTGAGTGGTACTAGTTGCGACAATAATGACAGATTTTGAGTGATGGTAGAGCAACGCGCGATAATGTGCAACGTGATTAATTAATTATAGCCTATTACTTTTAATTATTGATCATTAGCTCAAATGGTAGAGTAACGTGCTTTGCGTACGATAATATGCGTTCAGATCCCACATAGGTGGATCCCTTAATATTGTCACCCATGTCCCTTAATATTGTCACCATTGTAGCCTATTTCCCCAGAAACTTAGTTACGGTATCATTTTTAGTACAAGCTAGATAATTTAGGAATATATTATGTTTCATAGTTTAATTTGTCAACTTTTAAAATGTGAAAAGTTCGATTTGCTTAACTTAATTTCCATCGGCCATTTGCGAATCTTAAATAATGTATATTTACTTTAATATATAAACTATAAATCAATATGATCCCTTAAATTAGTAATATCAACGGTCCAAAATAAGTTCAGTTTGCTTAACTTAGTAATTCACACATATATGGGTAAAAAGATAAAGCATGAAAAGAATCACGCTCAGGTGTATATATGTATATATATGTATATATATGGATAAAACAAAAACTCTAACATAGCATAGTGATAATTAAGGTTATTAACTAATCCATAGGTCATGAGTTACATGCTAGTTATAAATAAAAGTTATGGTAACATCAAAATTCATGTGCTTACAGGCATATCCCCTAGTAATAATCATTAAAAATTCAACATTTTCTTAGTTCGTTGACAAACTCGAACCCATATACATAACCTGCTATGATCCAACCCAATCACTAGCCTGATTGACACGAACACAAACTCAACCCAAATCCAAAACGATCGAACCAAAACCCCACAGACCCAACTCGTCTCGAGTCCAGTAGTTATGTATTTCACTCGAGCTAACACAGAGCCAAGCTAAAATCTCAAAATTGTCTACTATTTACACTTTCCCAATATTTGAAATCTCCAAAAGCTACCATGTAGTCATGTAAGCTGCCATATTGAATTATTTCGTACCATTTGCTCATTCGATGTATAAGACGTGTTTTAATGAGTACGTAGCTTCAAACAAAAAACGTACTGTAAGAGTTATTCTAGATGCATGGGATCTCAACCTTCAAATCTGCAAAAGGAAAATGATGTAAGACATGCACGTTGTTAACCTCAAATATGTCAAATAAGCTGAAATACCATGATTTCCATTCTACTACATCAATCAGGTAGAGTTGTACTAGGCTTACCCCCAACAATCTAATAATGATGTACAAATTAATGCAACCAACAACCAACCTAAAGAATTACTTGACCAAAATCCAGCATACGGAACGTAATGATCAAATTATTGTAAGCATCCGGAGGGCTTAACGACACCAAGAACACGCCCCACAACATTGGTGCAAGACGATAGAGCTGGTCGGTTTTGGTATGTGAGACTCACATCCTCCAATACTATATTCTTGCACGGATACTTGGAGCTGCAATCGAATTTCATCGCGACTTGAGTAGCCGATGATCCAACGACATCTTGATATTTCACACCACTGATACTAACCCCTGAAGCCTGAACAATATTAAACATACATGTTTAGTTAATTAGTTTTGCAACTCCATGATGGATGGATTCAAGTTTGAATGAAGTGTGCATTAGATTAACAAAGGTTGCTTACTTGAGTAGGGCAACCCTTATGGTCGGGACAATAGTGTTGGTCGACGATGATGGGGTTGTGTACTTTCATCATCGTCACGTGCTGGAAGAGGATGTTCTTTACGAACCCAGTGCTCGCCCTTGCCCATGACTTGATCCTTAGACCGTTCTTGGTGCCTCTGAACACAGATGACTTGACCGTCACATTTTGTACTCCGGCTTCGATTGAGTGCTTCCCTAGGCTTCCAATGCTGCAAATTAAAGCCAACATGCATCGATATCAGGTTTCGTATGTTAACATACATTGATCATATATTTTTATTCGAGGGTACTGCCCATGACATTCGGACGGTAACCTCTTGATACTACCCTTAAGACATAACTGTTTGCCTATATGCCCGAGAGCCCACACTGATCATATATTCGCATAAGAAGATGTACATTGTCCATACCTAATACCGTGGCCAGGCCCACAAACAATGTTCTCGATCAAGAGATTGCTGGCACCGGGGCCTATCGACACACAATCATCTCCAGTAGAAATCTTGGTGTTAAGGATGTCGACTCCGGTGGACCCTTGGACGTGGATGCCATCGGTGTTTGGGCTTTCGCCCGAAGCTGTTACCGTGACGCCTTTTACCTTTACATTCTTGCAGCCGTTGAAGACGATGTGGTATAACTGGCTGTTGATCGACGTCACTCCATTTAGCACTATGTCTTTTGAGTTCGTAAATCCCAAAGTCTGTTAATCATATACGTACACAATATCAGTTATAAGATAAAGGGAAAAAAAAACAAGGAATAATCAGCCTAGCTAGCTAGCTAATTCGGTTGAATATGTATATTTGGTCATGTAACTCATTTGGATCTGACTGATAATTCATCTCGTATGCATTCGAAGTTGAGAACCAGGAGTTGTAAATTTGTAATGGAGGTCCATAAATTTTTGGATAACTTAAAAATTACGGAGTATTTTCAATCCCAATTAATTAGTTAATTAATTAATTAATTAAACTATCTCATAACTCACCCAAAAAAAACTCTCCCAAACCCAAACTATTAAACAAACTAAAATTTGACCGTAATAGTCGTGATTAACATATTTTTCCACCAATGCACAGAAAGTAAGAAGCCAAAATATCACAAAATTTTAACTACGAAATAATCGGTTAAATCGATATGAAATAATACAAATCCGAAAATTCCCATCCTGACCCCCCAAATTCCCCGGAAGGGGAACTCTACTGGGTTATAAAGTAAAATATTCATAAACAGAATAGTTGATTATAGTATGGTTCGATTAGCTGGAACAAAATGTTGGCACAATCAAGCACTGATATGCATTTGATGAACCATATATAATAACGCAAAAAATCTAAACTAAATTTGTAATGCTTAGTTACCGTAGCGCCCCTAGGGCAATGGTGGTGGCTAGAGCTTTCCTTGCAAGACCAGAGAGATTCACCCTGAGCGTCGAGAGTTCCACCATAGATGGAGACTCCGACGACATCGTCGAAATACAACCACGTGTGGGCGGCGGAAATGGACTTGTGGTCAGAGGGGGCAACCAAGACACCGTGGATCCGGAAAGTAATGTCCTTACTCTTACAAGAACTGGCCCCACGGAACACGACCGGAGACGCCACCAGGAACCTTCCGGAAGGGATGCGAATAGTGGAAGGTTTCGTCGAGGAGCAGGCGGTTGCCCAAACCTTTCGTAGAGCGGGCGATGAGTCGCTTTGGCCACCCGCCTTTGCCCCGTAGTCAACGATGTTATAGTCGTGGCTTCCCCGAGCTAAGCACGGCCACACAAGTAGGGTTAAGAGGAAGAGTATGGCCATTTTCATGGGTGATCTACTATGGAGTATTTTTATGGTGATGAGTTGGAAAATGAGATTGTACGTACAATTAAGTAATAAGAAGATGGGAGGTGTGAGGATATATAGGCAACACAATATATGCTAATTTGCTACAATCAAATCTTAACTGATCGGATTGAAAATGATTTCTAGGGGTAGGGCTTAGTTGAAGGTTTCAGTTCTAAATGGAAGAGCATCATCTCAATACGTAAATAAATAATGCCTTTTTGATGGATCCAAACCATTATTATTTGTACTAGCCTGAAAATTTGCGTATATTAATCCTAAATTACGTATGTTAGTGCTTAAAATTATGAGCATAAGTATTGTGTAGATGAACGTGGAAGGGCACGTCTAATGGACCTTTAAAATTGTGGGGTATTAAAGTAGTCAAAATCCTATATAACCCTTATATGTAACCCTATACATTTCACTTTATTATTTATATTAGAAATTAATAATAATAGATCCTACATATTATATATATTCGAAAAAAGAAATCTCATATAATTGTACTTTTTTTATAATAAAAACATTCCTATTATTATTTTTGGACATTAAAATCATAAAATAATCATGTTTTTGAGGCTATTATTGAGTAAAAATCTGTTGCAAGAAATCCAAATATTATATGTAATGTAAGTAATCATTTAGAATATAAATCTATATACTTTTAAAAAAAATTATCATAAAGTTTTTCTAGTTCAAGTGTACGAATTATGTCTGGTTATTAGAATTATATTCCATTTCAGTTGGAAAAAGAGATTGTACGAGGAATAAGAGGATGGGAAGTGGGAGGATATATAGGCAACAAAAAGTTATGCTAATTTGTTACAAAAATAATCAAATCTTAACTGATTTGGATTGAAAATGGTTTCTACGGCTAGGTTTAGTTAAAAGTTCCATTTCTAAATGGAAGAGCATTAATATGTAACTAGTTGAAGACCCGTACCATGTACGGGTAATGGTCATTTTTTCCGTTAATTTATGTATCTACTATAATCTATACTATATATTAATTCTTATATATAAATATATTAAAATGGGAATTGAAAAGTTAAGTTAATTAATATGTATCTTTTATAGAAGGAAATTTTAAAGATAGATAATATTGTTTTAAAGATATATATTAGATGAGTAAGAAAAAGGATAAAATTAAAGATTAGATAATTAAAGAAATAAGATAAATAATATGCCTTTAAAGATAGATATTTGATGGGTAAGAAAAAAGATAAAGTTAAAGATTAAATAATTAGAAAAAATAAAACATATAAAATTGTTAATAAAGTGGGATCAGAATTAACATGGAGGCTCGAAATTCTCCGGTTTTAATATATAGTATAGATTGAATCAACTATACCTTTTGATGGATCCAAATCATTATTATTTCTAGTGACCTCAAAATTTGAGTATATATACTCTTACAGCACGTATGTTACACAAATGCTAAACATCACCACCCTCCATCACCAATTTATACATTTAGACTTAAATATCCCTTAATTTATAATCCCCCATAAAAAGGGAAAAAAGGGGAATTATTCCTCCCACTAAACTCGGCAGTGAAGGTCTCCGTCCTCATGACCCACGGCTACGGCTCCGACGCCGGTTGGCTCTTCCAGAAGATCGGCATCAGATTCGCCACCTGGGGCTACGCCATCTACGCCGCCGATCTTCTCGGTCACGGACGCTCCGACGGCCTTGAGCAAGGACAAGGAGAATGGGAAAGGGGTCTGAGACAAGAACGGCCGAGGGGGGCGCGGAGGCAGAAAGAGAGACGGAGGTGGTTCGGCTGCTGCTGCACAGTGTTTTAGCCAAAATTCACCCAAGGGAACCTTGACCTAGATCGGGCCTGATCGAGGTGAATCACGAAGAACGCGTTTGATGTAAAAGCTCGTGAATTGTATTCAAAGTATGATTGAATGTGTAAAAAAGCGTAATCCTGCTCTAGGGCTTACAATTGATTTATATAGCGCCCTTGAGGATTGATCTATCTTGTGAGAAACGATATGAAAATACAAGATTCTAACTAATCGTAATCCTAACAAAATATCTTTAAGAGATCTATCCTATATCTTCAATTCTATCTTGTTTAACTGACTTCGCTTCTCACCGCCTCTTGCTGTGCTCTGAAGAAGTAACGAAGAAGTAACAATCGGGTCTTGATACTTTTGTGAGGAAAATCTGGTCCCAACAATACCCCTAAATGCAGCGTTTGGAATTTGAACTCTTTCAAATTTTGAATGGTGCATTTACTTGATTTGACGTTGTGGTCAACCTCGATTTTTGGGATTTTGCAGACTTCCTTCTTAAACCCCTTTCTTCATTGTTCCCTTCCATCTTCGCCTTCGCTCTTGTCCGCCTCTTCTTCTTCCTCTTCTGTTTTCCGTTCTTGATCTCCTCAGGTAATCTCTCTTCTCCGCTTCTTGCTTCTCTTTTTTGCTTATCATGGCTCCAAGGTCCCCCTTTACCTCTTCCAAATCCCTTAGTGAGGAAGACCTTCTTCCCTGCGCCATGACCCGGGACGAAATCGCGGATTGGGTCGCGTTTAAAGGTTTCCCCAGGGGAACCCGATTCCATGCTCCAACCATTGAGAAGATCGATTGGGTGCGTAAGGGTTGGGTCTGTTTCCTAGATTACCCGTTTTCCCTAGGTTTGAAATTTCCTTTCTCTGACTTTATCCGAGAGTTCATTAGCACCTTGAAAGTTTCCCCTTGTCAAATCCTCCCCACGACATGGCGTACGCTTGCTAGAATCGATGAGCTTGCTGCGCAACGGGGCCTTAGAATGACCATGGGAGAACTCCTTCTTGCCTATAAAATCGTCCCTCAAAGAGCTGGTAGAATCACCCTTCATGCCCGGAATGTTAAGAATCCTTTAATCCCTAAGACCAAAATGCCTTCACGAAGTTTGCAAGCTCGATTCTTTTTTATCGAATTATAATCCTTAAGGGGCATAGACGACGACGTGTTAGCGGTCTTTCGAGATGGATGGAACACATCTCGTAAGGCTCTGTGTCTCTTTTTGCTGTTATCCCCTTGATTTTGTGTTGTGAGTAATTCTAATCTAGGTTTCTTTTCTTCTTTGTGCAGTCCCGGTGGGAATTAATTCCAAGAGTACTGACACAGGTGTTTGCCGGCGACTACTGAAGGTTGAGGCCGAAAAGCGCAAGCCTAAAAAGATCCGACCTGAAACTGAAGAACCCGCAGAGGAAGTGGAGGCGTTGGAGCTCGACGAGGACGAGACCGAGACAGACAAAACCCCAGCATCTTCCGACATGGCGAGCTCTTCCGGAAAGAAATCAGGTTTGGGTTTGTTTATTCGAAATCCTGTATCGACATGTCTGCCGCCGGGATGGTTAAGAGACTAAGGTCAAGCGGCATCAAAGCTTTGACTTCCCCGACTCCTTCCATGGACTCCAAGAAGTCTCAACCTCCGAAACGAAAAAGGACCGAAGAGACCCCGTCCCCTGCCACGAAGAAGAGA
The DNA here is from genome assembly GCA_934048045.1 of Polygonum aviculare. Lineage (NCBI taxonomy): Eukaryota > Viridiplantae > Streptophyta > Magnoliopsida > Caryophyllales > Polygonaceae > Polygonum > Polygonum aviculare. Next base: position 16,804,489 of record OW204024.1, read on the forward strand.
GAGCCTAAGGATCTTCTAAGCGTCTTCGGCGATAAGTTGTCGCCCAACGTCAAGTCCGAGTTCCAGTCCTTATCCCTCGATGCCGCCTTTAGTCGTGTGGGAACCACTCTCAGGCTGGTAAGTTGATTTCCCTTATTATTTTTACCAATACTTCTTTGTTTCTTTTGTGCATACTCCAGTGCTTTCTCTTTGTTTATCGGGTTGCGCTTACTGCAGGCCTTCCAGGAACTGATGGCGACCAACAGCCGTTCTCACGATGAGCTGTCGAGGTTGGAAGCCGACATCAAGAGTGCCAGAGACGCTGTCGTCGCATCCGAGAGAAAGGTCCGTAAGCTTCAATCGACCATCGATACTTTGTCGGTTCAAGTGGAAGACCTTCAAGCCGAGAAGGCCTCATTGGAGTCTTGGATGCATGAGGCGAAGAGGTCAGCCAAACACTTCTCGGAGGTAGTGACTCAGGTGGCCGGATACTACACGCTGAAAGCGCGAGTGGAACTCCTTCAGGATCAAGCGGAAGGGAGAGGTGCGAACTGGGTGCTTGCCGCGGAGCAGGAGTCCTTAGAAGAATATTTTCCATCCTGCAATCCCCCCCCCAGGTCAAGAGTTTATAGAAACCGCTGAGCAGGTGGCCGAGGAAGAGGATTCTGAAAAGACCAAGGAGGCCGGGACTCCGGGAGCTGACGCCGAGAATGCTGGTACTGAGGTCGATGCTGCGGCCAAGGATGTTGTGGAGGACGCCAAGGATGGAAATGTCGAAGCAAAGACCGAAGGGAAGGCGAGCCCGACTGATGACTGACCACCCTTGCCCTCTTCTTATGCAAACTTTATATTCTCTACTTGTGTTTAAACTATCTGATCGTTTGAGACTTCTTTGCTACTTCTTTGGCTAGTGAGCCAGTATTTTCCTAATATTTTTGGCCGTAGGCCGAAAAATATTAGCCTCAATTGTTTTGATGCCCACTGTATGGCGCTTTTTGATATCTGCTTGTGATGTTTTTCTTTTATCACTTTGATTTGCGTTTGGTCGGCAATTTTTGATGGTTTTTGGATGCGTTAGTAGATCAGCATCCGGGGAAAGCGTTATGTGACTTTTCCCCAGCGCATTATCGTTACGAAATAGGTTCAAGGTTATTGCGCTTAGTTTACTGCAAAGGTCCGTGCATAATTGTTTATGATTAGGCATCTTTTGGATCCATAAGTTTAGTCCTTAGGATGTATCGTTTTCACGGCGTCCCGCGAATGTGGCCTCGGGTTATCGGTGCTATAGCTTTCCCCTTCCCGTACTAATCCAATGTAACTACATTGATTGGACTTAGATGGGGGGTAACCGACTTATGGGTTACTTCATCACGTTGTATGCGTGACGACATCGTCATATTTAGACGGTACAACCATGCAATCGTACAGTGGTTGGTTTAAGTAATGTGCTTCTAGTTGCGCGTAAGTTTTGACCGTAAAAGATGTTTTACACGGGATGATTTTGAGTTGTGGGAGAGTTGTGCTCTCGCGAAACATATCAAATCATTAACAAAGACAAATTCTAGATTATGTATGAAAAAATGATGCATCGACGTTGGGGGTGGTGACCCCTGAGTCTTTTATTGAAAAGGAAACAACTAGATCCTAAAGAAGTCTCAAAACTAATGTTAAAGACAAGATTGAAACTTTATCGAGAACAACTGAGTTTAGAAGTAATACTTCTTTAAGTGCATCGCGTTCCAGCTTCGGGAGATTGCTTCGCCGTCTCTGGATTCCAACTGGTATGCTCCATTTCCAGCTATCTTGGTGCTTTTATACGGCCCTTCCCAAGCTGGTCCCAATTTGCCGGCATTGGCTTCTGCGGTGTTTTGGAACACCTTACGTAAGACCCAATCTCCCACCTGGAAGCATTTAACGCGAACATTCTTGTTGTAGCTCCTTGCGACCTGCTACTAGTATTTCGAGATTCGCGCATGTGCTACATCTTTGAGCTCTTGGACCGTATCTAGGTCGGCCTCCAGTTCTTCTTTGCTGCTTGTGGATGTGGTGAGCCCGTACCGAGCGGTAGGCACCGTGACCTCAGCTGGTATGACGGCTTCGCAACCGTGCACCAAGGAGAAAGGTGTTTGGCCGGTCGCGCCTTTGGGTGTAGTGCGGTCGGCCCATAGGACGAAGGGTAGCTCTTCCGCCCACTTTCCTTTGGCTTTCGCCAACCGCTTCTTCAAGTTGTTGATGATGACTTTATTGCTTGACTCGGCCTGGCCATTAGCCTGAGGGTATCTGGGTGTGGAAGTGACCAAGTCAATGTTCCATGCCTTGCAGAAATCACGCATCCTTTTGCTTATGAATTGGGAGCCGTTGTCGCAAGTGATCTCCGTTGGAACTCCGAATCTGCTCAAGATGTTTCTCTTTATAAAGGAGATGACCTGCTTGTCTTTGATTTCCCGGAAGGCCTCTACCTCGATCCATTTGGAGAAATAGTCCGTCATCGCTAGGAAGAATACTTTCTGCCCCGTGGAAGGGGGTAGTTTCCCTACTATGTCCATTCCCCATCTCACGAAAGGCCAAGGGGTAATTGACGGGTGGAGGAGTTCTGGTGGCTGGTGAGGTACTGGGGCGTGGCGTTGGCACGCGTCGCAAGACTGTGCGTACTTGTTAGCGTCTTGACGGATGGTGGGCCAATACCACCCCTGCTAAGAATTTTATTGGCCAAGCTCCGACCCCCAGTGTGGTTGCCGCCATCTCCGATGTGGACTTCTCTCATGACCTCTTCAGCGTCTTCTTTCTCTATGCATCGTTGTAGGAAGCCCGCAGCCGATTTGTGAAACAGGATCCCGTCGACGACAGCGAAACGCGTTGCTTTTGACCTCAGGGCCTTGGCCTCGTCTTTATCTTTAGGAACTTCTCCCTTGACGAGCCAATCGAGGTATGGCTTTGTCCAGCTTGATTCGGTTTCTTCTCTCGCCTCGTCGGGATTATGATACTTCTTTGATACCCCAGTCTTTGAGGGAGAATCTTTGGTTTGTGCTGTTGATACCTCGGTGATGGCTGATTGTAGCAAGTGGACCAGTGGCACGTTGCTGAACTCTCGAGGGTCCACGGTCGATCCTAGCCCTGCCAGGGCGTCGGCCGAAGCGTTTTGCTCGCGAGGGATCTGCTCGAATTCAATTTGGTCAAACTTCTCAAATAGTGTTTTGACTATTCCGAGGTAGCTGATCATCCTGTCGTCCTTGGCTTCGAAGACTCCTAGGATCTGGTTGATGATGAGCAGGGAATCGGCACGTACCTTGATTCTCTTTATAGACAAGTCGGCAGCTAGCTCCAGGCCGAATATGAGGGCTTCGTACTCAGCTTCATTGTTGGTTGCTTCGAAATCGCATCTTACTGCCTGGGCTATCGTATCCCCCTTTGTCGACTTTAGCACAACCCCGAGTCTTGCTCCCCTTACGTTCGAGGCTCCGTCAGTGTGTAGCAGCCACTCTTCCTCGGTACCGTTGCTGGAGGCAGCTAAGACTTCTTCGAGTGCACCTTCTTCGGGGGTTGGGGTGAAGTTGGCAACGAAGTCGGCCAGAACTTGTGATTTGATCCCTCTCCTGGGTTCGTACCTGACGTCGTATCCGCTCAGCTGGATTGCCCATTTTGCCATCCTTCCTTAGAATTCAGGCTTTTGCATGATCTGCCGGAGCGGGTAGTTTGTCAGAACTACGATGGTGTGGGACTCGAAGTAGGGCCGTAGTTTGTTCGAGCACATTACTACCGCCAACACCAACTTCTCTGTGGGAGAGTAGCGTGTTTCTGCCGGCACCATGGTTCTGCTCACAAAGTAGACTGAAACTTGTTGGCCTTCTTCATCCTTGACGAGTACCCCGCTCAAGGCGTTCTCTGATACTGCTATGTAGAGCTGCAAAACTTCTCCAGGGACCGGTTTGGCCAACAGCAAGGGGTTAGCAAAATACTTCTTTAATTCCTCGAAGGCAGCTTCGTGTTTTTCGGTCCACTGGAAACTTTTGTTCTTCTTTAGGACTTCGTAGAACAACCGGCACTTGTCTGAGGATTTGGAGATGAACCGGTTCAGAGCGGCTATCTTTCCAGCTAACTTCTGTACGTTGACGTGGGTCGGTGTTGTAGTCCGGATCGAGGGATGTCAAAATTTAAATTTATAAACCGAACCCCAATTGTAGTAAGAGAGGTAGGGTGTCGAACACACGGGAGTTCGTGCGTTGAGTGTACCGAAAAGACTAAAAAGAGGTAAAAGAAAGGCAAAACAAGGAAAATCGAAAGAGAACACCTCGGACCGACACTGGTCACTTCGGTCCGAGGGTGGATCGAGGTTGATTGGCCGGGACCGACTTCACACAACGTCGGGCCCGATGACTGGGTAACTCGATTAGGCAAAAAAAGTAGATCGGTCTTGGGTTTTTGGGTTCCTTCCCTAACTAGACTTGGGTAATTCCACCCCAATTCAACCAATAAGTGTTGATCCTTGTGAGATCGAGGTTGCTAGCCTTCGATCCCTCCACTCTACACTTCGACCTTAGGGAGTTTTCACTCTCCTTCGATGCTAGGTCTAGTGATTGGGTCCGAGATTGCTCTCGCTTACTCTTACCAATCACAAGCCCTAGGTCCCTTGTCTCCACAAGAGAATTGAAGCTTAGTGTAGAGAGGATTCATAGATCAAGCACTCAAAGGCTATGGAATTGGGGTTTCACACCCAATCCTAGCTAGGGGATTCCCCCATAGCTCAAGACTATGGAATCTACTCCATCAAGTAAGAGTAAAAAGCAATCAAATGGCAAAGAAAGCAAATCTCAATCATCAATCTCAAATCAAACTCAAATTGCATTCAAATCTCAAAAGGGTTCACAATATCCAAGTCTCAAATCTACTAAGCAAAGGCTAAACACATTCAAACTCACTAATCTCCTCCTAGGCTCCACCGATTTCCTCTTCTCTTCTCCTCTCCTCTCTTCTCCTTGCTCTCCAAGTTCTCCTTGAGCCTTTGAGAGTGATTAGGTGTGGGATCCTTCTAGCCAAGGGTTTCTCTCCTCTCCAAGGAAAGGAATTCACCCAAATCCTCCTCTAGATCTTGGGTTCCTTCCCTCCCTTGGAGAAGAGTCCACCCCCTAAAGTGTATGTGATGATAGATGATTAATCACAAGAGTTTAAATAGAGATTTCCCTTCTAAACTCCTTGGGCTCCAAGGCTTGTCCTTGACCTCCAAGGCTTCAAATATAGTTTTGGGAATTAACAAGAAAATCCCAAAAAGAAAGGAATCCGGAGCCACGACCGACATGGATCGACACGGAGAACCTCGGGCCCGACTTGCTTCAACCTCGGTCCAAAGACATACGTTCCATAGACCTCGGGCCCGACATGTCACACCTCGGGCCACCACCTCGGGCCAACATAGTACCTCGGGCCCGACATACTGGGTACCTCGGTCCTAAGGCATTTTTCAGCTTGTTTCACTCCTTTCTCTCTCGTTTTAGCTCCGATTGACTCGATTCTTTCGCCATTCTCTTCGTCTTCATTTGAGGCTTCTTTCCATGCATTGTTAGCTCCATTTTGGCTCCTTTTCCATCCTTGAATTCCTCCATCACTCCATGCTCCAAACTCCATGATTTTTGCACCGAAATGCCTACAAAACATACAAAACGCGCATAGTCTCCGAATCTCATAGAATATCGGAATCCATGCTAGAAAGAGACAAAACACGCAAGAAAAGGAAAGAAAGACACATATTTACAAAGGAAAAAGACCTATAAAACACTACTAAATTGAGAGACATCATACGTCTTTCACACTTCGGGGGGGATTTCAGGGAGGCGATTGCTCGTACCTGATCTGGGCTAGCCTCAATCCCCCGTTTGGTCACAACATGCCCCAGGAAGGTACCAGACTGTACTCCGAAGATGCATTTCTGCGGATTTAGTTTCATGTTGTATTTCTCCAGGATTTTGAAGGTCTCTTCGAGATGGCCCCTGTGCAGGGAACTTTCTGCACTCTTTACCACCATATCGTTAATGTATGCTTCCATGGTTTTACCAATTTGGTCTTTGAACATCTGGTTGACCAGTCGTTGGTATGTTGCCCCGGCGTTCCTGAGACCTAAGGGCATCACCCGGTAGCAGTAGGTGCCCTGCCCTGTAATAAAGGAGGTCTTCTCTTGGTCTTGTGGCTCCATTTGAATTTGGTGATAACCGCTGAAAGCGTCCATGAAGGTTAAGAGTTCGTACCCATCCGTGGCGTCTACCATAGTGTCGATGTGGGGCAGAGGGAACGAGTCCTTGGGACAGGCTTTATTGAGGTCGGTGAAGTCTACACATACCCGCCACTTTCCATTTTTCTTTGGTACCACCACTACGTTGGCTAGCCAGTCTGAGTACTTCACCTCCTTGATCTTTCCTGTTCCTAACAACTTCTTTACTTCTTCCTCGATCGCTTGGACCCGATCTGGTGCGAACCTCCGCCTTTTCTGCTTGACTGGTGGGTGTTCGGGGTTGACATTGAGCTTGTGCGTGATGATGGAGGGATCGATCCCTATCATATCTTCATGGCTCCAAGCGAAGCAATCTTTGTGACTTTTCACGAACCTTACTAATTCTTCTTTGATGGTGGGTTCCAATTTTTCTCCAATCTTCACCACCTTGCCTTCTTCAAGAGTCACTGATAGGATCAAGGATCGTTGAAGTCGGTGCAAGGACACGCTTGTTGCCTTCCTCTAGCCTAGATCGGGTGCTTTCAAGTTAGATCTTCTTTTTGTGTGATTTTGATAGACGTTTATGGGAGATGAAAAAACAGAAATGGATGATGAAGAAGTGTGAGTCGAAGGATATGAATGAGTTAGGGTGTGGATGTAACGCACCACACTCGAACTCAAACTACGAAATCCATGGACAAGGATATGACTCACCTTGCTCTCGAACCTCAAGGGGGATTCGATATTACTCACGAATCTGAATTGAAACAAACAAAACACAAAGTAATCTTATTCAATGGCTCCTGGCCGAATTCCAAGTACAAAGCAAAAACAAAACATGATAGAAAACACAAAGTTTCAAGTTTGATTCCCGTCTACCCATGAAAGAAAGAGGCGTCCTCTTTATATACTAAACGAGAGTCTCCCACAAGGATTTTCATAGACCAGCCTTAACTCAGGAAAGGTGGTGGGAAATCCTTAGAAAACTTGGAATTTAATGCTCCTTTGATGGAGACACACAAGTGGCATAAGACGAGGCACCCGGCGCTTGTGGCTCGGCGCGCCCGGTGACCACTAACAAGCATAGCCCACCTTCTTCGACTTTGCCCGGCACCCCATGGGTCATAAGTCCAGCTTGGAGATCCTCTTGCAAGGCACGAGCTCGGGCCCTTGTGATTCGACCCAAAAAGGGCTCGGTGCCGTGAGTAGGTGCGGCCGGGCTAGGGGCGTCGGCGGCGTCACTAGGTGTGGCCTCTCCCTTGATGTTCCATTGGTCTTGGAGCTTCATTTTGGTCCCCATATCAGCCCCGGGAAGATGGCTCGAGACAACTTGAGAGGGCCTGGGAGAATCGGGACGGTGCCGCTCTTGGTCACCCTCGGCGTCGTGGTGCCGCATTCGGGCACCCTCGTCCCGGTGCCTCATTTGGGCACCCTCGGCGTCGACGTCCTCGGTGCGCGTGGTGTGCACCGGCACGGCCTCAGCTTGGCCATGATGTGGCACATGAGGCATTGTCACATCATCCTCCCTCTCTTGAAAAGGGTTCGTCCACGAACCTTCATCCTGCATCTCATCATCATCGTTAAGAAAATAAGGAGAAAGATCGGAAACGTTAAATACCTCATGCACACCATAGGTTGATGGCAACTCCACACGATAAGCATTGTCATTGATGCGCTCAAGCACCACAAATGGACCATCTCCTCGTGGTTTCAGCTTGGAGTTTCAGAGGATAGGAAAGCGTTCCTTCCTCAAATGTACCCAAACGAGGTCGCCCGGCTCAAAAATGACCTCCTTGCGCCCTTTGTTGGCTTGGCGCACATATTGCATTGTTCGCCTTTCTAATTGAAGGCGAGTATCTTCATGGAGCTGTTTGATTTTAGTGGCATGATCAACTCCTTCTTTACTCTCTCGCTCCTTGGTAGCATAAGGCAACAAATCAAGTGGAGTGATGGGGTTACGCCCATAAACCACTTCGAAAGGAGTCCTCTTGGTGGCCGAATGCACCGAGCGATTGTAGGCAAACTCAATGAAAGGAAGACACTCCTCCCACCTGCGCAAGTTAGTAGACAAAAGAGAACGCAAAAGAGAACCAAGAGTTCGATTCACGACCTCGGTTTGCCCATCCGTTTGAGGGTGGCAAGTGGTGGAAAATAACAACTTCGTGCCTAGCTTGGCCCAAAGTGTCTTCCAAAAATAGCTCAAAAATTTTACATCCCTATCAGAAACAATACTCTTAGGGACACCATGCAACCGCACCACATTTTCAAAGAAAATATTAGCTACATGCGATGCATCATCGGTTTTGTGGCAAGCAATGAAATGCGCCATTTTCGAGAACCGATCAACGACAACAAAAATTGAGTCTCTTCCTCTCTTAGAACGGGGCAGTCCTAACACAAAATCCATGGAAATGTCTTCCCAAGGAACTTGTGGAATTGGGAGAGGAGTGTACAAACCGTGAGGTTGCACTCGAGACTTAGCACGCAAACAAATAATGCCTGAAGCACAGAATTTCTCAACAGTTTTTAGCATGCCAGGCCAGAAAAAGTGTTCTTTCAAGATATGTAGAGTTTTCATAACACCAAAGTGACCCATAAGACCGCCCCCATGAGCCTCTTCAACAAGCAATCGCCTAAAAGAGACCCCTAGGCACACATAAGCTCGGACCTTTAAAAAGGAATCCATCATGCAAATAAAATTGGTCCTTGCTTCCCTTAGCTAAACATGCTTGATGTATATCATGAAAATCAGAATCATGCTCATAAAGCTCACGCAAAAATCCAAATCCAAGCAACTTAGCATCGAGAAGAGAGATTAGAGTGTACCGACGAGAGAGAGCGTCAGCGACAACATTTTCTTTTCCCTTTTTGTGTTTGATGACATAGGGGAATGTCTCAATGTATTCCACCCACTTAGCATGGCGTTTGTTCAGCTTGCTTTGGCCTTTGAGAAACTTGAGTGCCTCGTGGTCGGAATGTATGACAAACTCTCGAGGCAAGAGGTAGTGCTCCCACGTTTTTAGGGCTCGGACAAGGGCCAGCAATTCCTTGTCATAGGTGGGGTAGTTCAGCTCAGCTCCACCCATCTTTTCACTGAAATAGGCCACGGGTCTGCCCCCTTGCAAAAGGACCCCGCCCAAGCCAATACCCGATGCGTCACATTCGATTTCGAACGTTTTGTTGAAATCGGGCAAGACTAGGAGAGGTGCTTGTGTGAGCTTGTCTTTGAGTATGTTGAAGGCGTCTTCCTGGGCCTCTTTCCATCTGAATGGGACATTCTTCTTAGTGAGCTCGGTGAGAGGCGTGGCTATGGTGCTAAAGTCTCGCACGAACCGTCGGTAGAAACCGGCCAATCCGAGGAAACTCCGCACTTGTGTCATGGTAGTGGGCGTGGGCCATTCCCGAATTGCCTTCACCTTCTCCTCATCAACTTTCAGTCCGTCCCTACTCACAACAAAACCAAGAAATACCACGTTATCCGAGCAAAAGTGGCACTTCTTAAAGTTAGCAAATAGGCGTTCACTTCTTAAAACGTCTAGCACTTGCCTAAGGTGCCCGACATGGGATTGAAGATCGTGGTTGTATATGAGGATATCATCGAAATAAACTACCACGAACTTACCAAGGAATGGGCGGAGGACGTGGTTCATCAACCTCATAAAGGTACTAGGAGCGTTGGTTAGACCGAAAGGCATAACCAACCACTCGTAGAGCCCGTACTTAGTTTTAAACGCGGTCTTCCACTCATCACCCTCCTTCATCCGGATTTGATGATATCCGCTTTTCAAATCAATTTTAGAAAAAATACAAGCCCCATTGAGCTCGTCAAGCATATCATCAAGTCGCGGAATAGGGTGGCGATACTTGATAGTAATGTTGTTGATCGCTCGGCAATCAACGCACATTCTCCAAGTACCGTCCTTTTTAGGGACAAGAATTACCGGAACGGCGCATGGGCTGAGGCTTTCCCGAACATAGCCCTTGTCAAGGAGTTCTTGAACTTGTCGTTGTAGCTCCTTGGTCTCCTCGGGATTAGCACGATAAGCTGGCCGGTTCGGTAGAGATGCGCCCGGTATGAAGTCTATTTGGTGCTCGATCCCTCTCGTCGGTGGCAGCCCGTTTGGCACCTCTTCGGGAAAAACATCTTCGTAATCCTGCAAAAGACGAGCAATAGGTGAGGGAAGACTTTCGATTTCTTGGTCAGCAAACAAAGATTTATGAGGAATCACAAGAAAACAAACGTTACTCCCCTTGATGGCGTGAACGACTTCCCTCGGTTTGGCTAGAAGTAAGGGTTTGGAAGCGTTCACGCTACTACCAATGGCCAAAAAGTCTTTCCCTTCTTGTCTTCCCGAAGTGCATGTTTCTTCTTTTGTTCTCGTGCCACATGATCAAGCATGATTTCGTGAGGCTTCATTGGGTGCAAAGTGACCTTCTTGCCATCACGGTGAAAAGAGTACTCGTTCGAGACGCCATCATGGATCACACCACGGTCAAACTGCCATGGTCGGCCGAGAAGGAGATGACATACGGACATGGGCACCACATCACACTCGACCACATCTTGGTAGGGGCCTATAGCAAAAGAAATCAAAGCCCTCTCCTTCACTTGGATAGGCGACTTAGAGTTCAACCAACATAGCGGATAAGGCATGGGATGAGGAGTAGCGGGAATGGAAAAACGAGCAACAAATTCCTCATTTATAATATTGCAGCAAGAACCTCCATCAATGATGAGACTACATACCTTTTCTTGGATTTTACAACGAGTATGGAAGATCACCTCTCGTTGATTCGGTGTAGTGTTGTTCTCGGTGGTGAAAAGAGTTCGTTGCACTACGAAGCACTCGCCCTCCTCGGCTATAACATGCAGCTCATCCTCATCTGGTTCCTCCTCATTTCCTTCCTCTTCATGGACAGCTTCCTCCTCAAACTCATAGTCACCTTGCGGAGTCAAGAGCACCTTGCGTTGGTTCGGGCAATCTCGAGCGTAGTGACCTCGTCCAAGGCATTTGAAGCACTTGAACTCCCCGGCTCGGTTTTCTCCATCTTGCTTAGGCCTAGTGGGCACATCTTTCCTGGCTGTTGGTGGTGGGTTTTCTCGCCTAAAGCTTTCTTGGCTGACCCGAATTGGCGCTCGTCGAGGAGTTGTGCCACGGTTTGTGGCTGGCCGTGGGCTGGCGCCTTTGGGGCAAGTTTTGATGGACTTGGTTGGTGTAATGTAGCACTTGTTCAATCTCCGTACCCCTAGGAAAATGCTGCATACTCACCACAGATTTTAGCTCGGAATTAAGCCCATGAATGAATTTAGAGAAAACATACCCGTCGGGAAATTGAACCCCGGAGCGATAGATGAGCTTGCATAGCTCATTGTAGTACTCGTCGGGCGTGCGACTTCCTTGTAGGAGTTGCTCTAGCTTGGTGTGGATCCTCTCGGCATAATCTTGTGGGACAAATCGTTCCTCAAGAGCACGCTTAAGTTCACGCCAAGTTTGGATTGGTGGGAGTCGTTCTCGTCGCCGGGCCTCCTTGTATTGTAGCCACCAAGTATAGGCGACTTCGGTGAGGTGGACTGAGGCGACGACGATCCTTCTTGCATCCTCATAGTCATAGTAATCGAACACCGATTCAGTTTTGGCTATCCAATCGAGGCACGCATCGGCACCGGCGGTACCGGAGAAGGTTTCAACTTGGAGCTTGACTCCTTGGTGGCGGTCTCTTCCTTGTTGGCGCTCATCTAGATATTGGGGCTGTTGTTGCCACACATTCTGGCGTTGCACCTGGTTTAGGGCCTGGTTTGGAGCTTGATGCGGAGCAAGTTGTTGGGCACCCATGCGCCGTGGAAAGAGATGAGCCGTGTCCATGGGCGTCGGCGCCGGCGCGGGGGTGTATCCATACCTCTCGTTACCTACATCGTTAATACTCAAAGGCAATGATATATTATTTGGATAGGTAGCATAAGAGGTAACATATTCAGATCTTACTCCGGGAAACGCCTCATTTGACTGAGCAAAGTTGGCCACCGAAGGGTTATCGTGGGACACTCGGGGTTGATTCGATGTTGAACCCGCCTCGAAGTGGCTTCCCCGGCTAACGGAGAGAATGGGGTCAAGCTGGGTGCTCACATGGGCCAGGGGTGCGCTTCGGTTGACACTTGGATCATTGGTGGCACTAGCTTGAAATAGCTCATCGTGCCGGGTCAATCTTTGTTCGATGTTGTCGAACCGAGAGCAAAACGACCTTAAGTCATGTTGCACCGATTGGATCATGGCAGCCAAGGAGGCTTGGTCATTGAGGTCTTGAGGCAACTCTTCTTCTTTACCTATGTCTGACATTTTGCACAAAAACTCCAACAAACAAAGTTAATCCGACACAAGTGGGACGTCAAGCTACGCACAATCAACCTCAATCTTAGACACGAAAATTTTCTCAATTGCAAAGAGAGGTGTCGACTAAGCAAAAGGGTGAATGGGAGTGGATTTTCAAGAGGTTAAAGAATCACACAATGCAATGCAAACTGAAGCCAAGTTGTTCCACTTCTAGAATAGAAAAGCTACTAAGTACCAAACGAAACTAATTAGGCCTTGCTCGAATTCTTTTGCTTTGGGGTCCGACTTTTTCTATGCCCGATCTCTTTTCTTCACATTTTTTATCGGGTCCGAGTTTTTCTAGCCCCAATTCTTTTCCTTTCGAGTCCGACTTTTTCTTTTTTAGGCACTTATAAACTCCGCAACAACAGTTCAAGTTTGATTACTAATCAAACAAGTCGCAAATCTTCTTATCTTTTGGTCTCGGTTTGGTACCGTTCCCGTAATCTAATCCGAGCAGAATTTAGCAACTTTTGGTAGCTTTGGAATTTAATCCTTATGCATGCAAGGGTGACCCAATTTCAGAATGAAATAGATATGAAAAGACAACAACAAAATCAGCCACAACTCTTATTTAAGAGGGAAACGAAGGGGTGGTTTGAGTTAAGGCTTTTTGGAGGCTTTTCGGTTCCTTATCATTCAAGACCAATGGAGTTCATCTTCCAACCTTTTAGACAATCAAAGGCCAGTTTGGACGATTTTTGGATGGCGATCAAGAGAAGACAAACCCACAAGATCAATCAACAAGCATAGATAGGAATGGATTGGCTTTTGAAACTTCGGTTTGCAAGTTTGTTGTGGGGTGGGTTAGGGCACGACTTCTCTTGCAATTTTTGAGTAAAATCCAGATCTAAGAAGAGGGATTAAGGGTGTGCCTTACGTAGCTCTGATACCACATGATAGGATCAAGGATCGTTGAAGTCGGTGCAAGGACACGCTTGTTGCCTTCCTCTAGCCTAGATCGGGTGCTTTCAAGTTAGATCTTCTTTTTGTGTGATTTTGATAGACGTTTATGGGAGATGAAAAAACAGAAATGGATGATGAAGAAGTGTGAGTCGAAGGATATGAATGAGTTAGGGTGTGGATGTAACGCACCACACTCGAACTCAAACTACGAAATCCAAGGACAAGGATATGACTCACCTTGCTCTCGAACCTCAAGGGGGATCCGATATTACTCACAAATCTAAATTGAAACAAAGAAAACACAAATTAATCTTATTCAATGGCTCCTGGCCGAATTCCAAGTACAAAACAAAAACAAAACATGATAGAAAACACAAAGTTTCAAGTTTGATTCCCGTCTACCCATGAAAGAAAGAGGCGTCCTCTTTATATACTAAACGAGAGTCTCCCACAAGGCTTTTCATGGACCAGCCTTAACTCAGGAAAGGTGGTGGGAAACCCTTAGAAAACTTGGCATTTAATGCTCCTTTGATGGAGGCACACAAGTGGCACAAGACGAGGCACCCGATGCTTGTGGCTCGGCGCGCCCGGTGACCACTAACAAGCATAGCCCACCTTCTTCGACTTTGCCCGGCACCCCATGGGTCATAAGTCCATCTTGGAGATCCTCTTGCAAGGCACGAGCTCGGGCCCTTGTGATTCGACCCAAAAAGGGCTCGGTGCCGTGAGTAGGTGCGGCCGGGCTAGGGGCGTCGGCGGCGTCACTAGGTGTGGCCTCTCCCTTGATGTTCCATTGGTATTGGAGCTTCATTTTGGTCCCCATATCAGCCCCGGGAAGATGGCTCAAGACAACTTGAGAGGGTCTGGGAGAATCGGGACGGTGCCGCTCTTGGTCACCCTCGGCGTCGTGGTGCCGCATTCGGGCACCCTCGTCCCGGTGCCTCATTTGGGCACCCTCGGCGTCGACGTCCTCGGTGCGCGTGGTGTGCGCCGGCACGGCCTCAGCTTGGCCATGATGTGGCACATGAGGCATTGTCACATCAGTCACCTCCTCCGCTTTTTCTTCAGTTTCGATCTGTGCTGGTGGAGGGGTGACGCTCTGTAATTGCTATGCTTCCGGTCTTAGGGTGGTTGGCTTGAGGGCCGCTTTGTAGAAATCCCTAGCCAACCTTTGATCCCCACGGATTTCCTCTATTCCCCATGGCGTTGGGAACTTTACAGTTTGGTGGTAAGTGGACGCGACGGCTTTCATGTCGTGTAGCCACGGACGTCCTAGGATGACGTTATAGCAGGAAGGGCAATCCACCACGAGGAAGTCAGCCTGTTTGTTGACCCCTTTGGCAACGGTGGTGAGGGCAATGTCCCCTACTGTGTGTTTGACCTCGCCGTTGAAACCTACCAGTGGCATTGGGTGTTTGTGGATGTCGCTCTCGGACAACCCCATTTCCTTCAAAGCATCGAGCGTCATCAGGTTGGTGGAGCTCCCGGTATTGATTAGGACTCTTTTCATTAGCACGTTCCCCATGTGCAAGGATATCACCAGGCCATCGTGGTGGGGTTCGGCGGAAAAGTCCGCGTCGCTGTCGTCGAAGACAATAGCGGGTCCCGACGATTTCCCACCGGTGCGTCCGGACTGACGCGGGCGATTGAAGCTGCCCTCGCGTGCGTGACGCTTTGCTGCCGAGTAAGTGAGACCGCAGATGTTCGAACCCCCTGAGATTACATTGACAACTTTGTCGGGTGTCGGGGGATCCCTTCTTCTTCTTGGTTCGGACTGCAGGCTCTCTACTACTTCTTTGGGTACTTGGGCATCAGGTGCTACATCCTTGATTCTTTCTTCTGCGACAAGGCGAGATAGTTCCTTCCTGAGCATGATGTAATCTCGGGTCCAGTGGCCGTGGTACCCGTGGTAGTCGCACCACTTGGTGGTGTCTCTGTCGGCCTTCGGGGCCTTGTCCCTTCGTGGCCACCTCACGTACTCCCCTTGTTTCGCCATGTTTCGGAGAAGTTTATCCGTGGAAATATTGAGCTTGAGTGATTCCAACGACGGTGGTGGTGGGTCGCGGTATTGATCGTCCGCCTGTCGCGCCCTGGTTGTATTCACCTGCCCGTGGCTAGGGCGTGAATACGGGTGTGCTCGACGATCTTTTCTCTGATCAGCTGAGCCTTTACGGCCGTCGGCTGGGCCCCTTTTCTCGTACTTCTCAATTTCTGAAGTTCTTTTTCGCAAGGTCCTGTCTTCCTCTAGCCTGACGTGAGCTAGGGCCCTGGCTTGAACCTCTTCAAAGGTGTAGCATGGGTGTTTGGTAAGTTCTTTGTATAGGCCGCCATCGGGGATGATCCCCTGCCTAAATGCCTCTACTGCGGTAGTAACATCACAAGACTGTATCGAGACTTTTTCGAGGTTGAACCGTTCTAGAAATTCTCTAGTAGTCTCGTGTTGTTTCTGACGGATCCGGTAGAGGTCGCTGGACTGCTTCTCGAATTTGCGGCTGCTGGAAAACTGGGTGTGAAAGGAATCCGACAGTTCGGCGAAAGAACCAATGCTACCGCGTGGTAATTTTATGAACCAAGTCAGTGCTGGACCCGTTAAAGTTGTGCCGAACCCCTTGCACATCACCGCTTCCTCGGAGTATGACGGGACTGCACTCGTCATCATCTTCTGTTTATAGATCGCGACGTGCTCGTCGGGGTCGGAGGTGCCATTGTATGGAGTCATGTTTGGCACGGTGAATTTCTTTGGTATCTCCACTCTGGTGATGCGGCGGGAGAAAGGAGACTCGTCGAAGCCATCGGGGGCTTCAGGTTCCAGAGGTTGGAAACTTTTTCGACCGATTCGGAGTTGATCAGCGATGACCCCGATCTGCTCTG
The DNA here is from genome assembly GCA_934048045.1 of Polygonum aviculare. NCBI lineage: Eukaryota > Viridiplantae > Streptophyta > Magnoliopsida > Caryophyllales > Polygonaceae > Polygonum > Polygonum aviculare. Next base: position 16,820,812 of record OW204024.1, read on the forward strand.
TTACCTTTCTCCGTATAGTTGCGTCAAGGTCTGTGGGCCTCCGGCTTTCAAAATCTTCCTCGTCGGTCTCCCCCCCATCCGGCCAAGTATCCCGAGGTGGTGTTTGGCGTCTCCTAGCCTCTGACCGGGGATACCTTGGTGGATCTTTGCCAAGGAGAATTTCTTCACGACGGTGCCGGGCGAAAGCTTCCGGGGCGTCTTCTTGTAGCACCGGTGTTTTGTCACGCGTGTCCAGAGCCTCGCCCTCCTTGGAAGTTCCTTCTCCCCCACCAAAGTCGAGTCTTCTAGCTATGCCCTCAGTGCGGCGATTAACACGAAGAGACCGGCGACCGGTGGCCATGACCTCATATTGCTGCTTCAACTGGCTGTTCTCTCGTGTGAGGCGCTCTACATGGGCGTCGTAGAAGCTCTTTTGGTCGCTCAGCTCCTTTTGGAGTAGTTGCATCCGCTCCCTGAGGTCAGTCATCTCCTCGTCTTGCGTCCGGTTTCCAGGGAGTTCGGGATCCTTGCCATGGTCGGCAAGGGGAGTTTTGGGAGTCTCGTTTCCGTCGCTTGACATTGCGATTGGGAAATTCAAGTTGGTGTTTTGAACGGTACGTCTTTGCGTGATTGTTCCGATCACGGCCCCACGGTGGGCGCCAAACTGTTTGAGCCAAAATTCACCCAAGGGAACCTTGACCTAGATCGGGCCTGATCGAGGTGAATCACGAAGAACGCGTTTGATGTAAAAGCTCGTGAATTGTATTCAAAGTATGATTGAATGTGTAAAAAAGCGTAATCCTGCTCTAGGGCTTACAATCGATTTATATAGCGCCCTTGAGGATTGATCTATCTTGTGAGAAAAGATATGAAAATACAAGATTCTAACTAATCGTAATCCTAACGAAATATCTTTAAGAGATCTATCCTATATCTTCAATTCTATCTTGTTTAACCGACTTCGCTTCTCGCCGCCTCTTGCTGTGCTCTCAAAAGTAACGAAAAAGTAACAATCGGGTCTTGATACTTTTGTGAGGAAAATCTGGTCCCAACACACAACGCAGTCAAGCCCTGGGTTTGTTGCAAAAGGGGAGGAGATTGGATTTGTTGCCAGGGGAGATGGACTATCGATTATCTTCAAAAGGAAGAAGAAGGGAACCCTGATTTTTTTTGTAAATTTAAGTAAACTTTTAGGGTCAACTTGGAAAAAAATGGTGATGTTTTTTTTGGGATGACGTTGAGCATCCCTCGTATGTTAATGCTTATATTTATAAGCATAAGCATTTTGTTAATGCTTAAAGTAGTCAAGATCCTATGTAACTAGAGTTGTCAAATGGGTCGGTTCAGATGGGTTTGGGTTCGAATTGAGTGTGGGTTCGTATCAATCGGTTTACAAGTCAAGTCAGGTAGGGTTTTCGAAGGTTATTGTGTGAGTTTTGGGTCGACCTAACGAGTTAAGAATTTGAATTGTTAATAATTATTAAAATAATATTATGATTGAATAATAATAAGTAATAATAGAATTTTTAAAATAAATTAATTATAATATTTAAATAAAGTATATTTGTTCTACACATATAAAATTATCGGGTCAATCCAACGAGATAGGGTTGGGTTCATGTTTCAACCCAATCGGATTCAGGTCAATTGGGTTCGCTATTTTCCTTTGTTTGCTACTTTTTGGGTCGGATTTCCCTAAAATTCTCTATCGGTTCGGGTCGGGTAAGCTTTTGAATGCTGTATATATAACCCTTACGTGTAACCCTCCAAAAATGAAATGACACCCAACCTAAACCTCTATGACACGCGCATCACTCTACTACACCACCCTTTCGCCGAGGTTCGATCACGACATCCTGATTACATGAGAAAAAATAGTTTTATAGAGGGTTAGATCCTACTCTATCAAGTTAGAATCAACATAGCAACTATGAGATGTCTCAAAACGGTTTTCCTAAAGTCAGTAAATAAGCTCGCAAACACACACATATCTCTAGTCCAATTCTAAGTCCACTTAGTCACTCAGTCCACTTCACATAATACACGCAACCAGGAACTCTAGCTATGATATGCAACACTTTGACCCTATCGTTGCATACCCTTACACTATGTAGGATATGCAACCTTTTGATCTTATCGTTGCATGTCATCACAACGGCGAATCCCTCCCACGCCAGACACAGAGACGGGTCATCTCGAATACTATCCATCTCAATCCAACCATTCATTCTCATCTAAACCATCCACATTAAGTCACTTCAAGAGCATTACCCAGCATAGAGAAAACGACGAAAAAACTATATATATATATATATATATATCGACTTTCAAAACAATTCTCAAAACGATTTACATATACCATGTGATGAGTCCCGTCCTCAGATCGCCTACAATTAGGGGTCGAAGGAACCTTTGAGAATTGATTGAAACGGGGAAAGGTATGTGATGTCTCTCATTTTGGTGGTGTTTTAGAGGTTAATTTCCTACGTAAATAGGTGCCTTTTGTTCCTTTCCTTGTTAGTTTTGTCCCTTTTTAGCCTAGATTCCGATTTTCTATGAGATTCGGAGACTATGCGAATTTGTTGCATTTTGTAGGTAATTTGGCATGATTTGAGGAGGTTTTGGAAGGAGTCCCCAAGGAGGAGCAAGGCACGAGCACAAAGGAGCGGAAGAGCTGAGCGATCAATGAAGAGGAGCTCAAGAAAAGCCAAGAAGAGGAGTGGACCCACGCCAGGACCGGGCCCGAGATCGACTCCAGGACGTCGGACCGAGGTGCCAGCACATCGGGCCCGAGGTACACCCGTGTCGGTCCGAGTCGGCGGAATTGTGGATTGGGCATCAAGGCATACAAATGTGATCTACCACTTTTGCCCCTCTTCCATTTTTGGATATTCTTGGCCCCTAATTAAAAGGAGAGGAGATAATGAGAGGATTATGGAACTTTAGACACATCTAATCACTCTCAAAGGCTCAAGGAAGACTTGTGAGTTTGTCTTTGTTTTGATTTGCAAATTGTGGATTTGGATTTGGATCTTGTGATTTCCCTTTGATTTGAATGAAATTTGGTCTTGCTTTGATTTGGATGATTGAGACTTGTTTGCCTTGTGATTTGATTGCTTGTTATTCTAGCCTTATGGAGTAGATTCCATTGGTCTTGGGCTATGGGGGAAACCTCTAGCTAGGTTTGGGTTGGAACCCCCAATTCCATAGCCTTAAGTGATTGATCTAGGAACCCACTCTACATAGAGCTACAATCTCGATTGTTGGGAATCGATTCCAGCACCATAATTATGGCTCGATTCTTGTTTCCCACAGACATTGCATATTGTTAGTGCACAAAAATTCGACTTTAATGCACTAATTGATTGCTCCTTCCTTCAGCTTCGCTCTCCTCCTTCAATGACCTAGATTCGTGCAAAACAATGAACAAAGGGGGTGCGGACCCCTTGATCTACCTCCGATGCCTAAATCAAAAAGCAATTGTTCGGGTTGAGTGTTGAAGGTAAAGGATGATAATTATGAGAAAAAGCTAGAACATGCAAGTTGCAAGCTACCTCTCCATACATGGCGAGTCCATGTATTTATAATGAAAAAGAGAGGGCTGAGAGACGAAAATTTTATCCTTAAGCAAACGATATCTTGCTACCCAATCTAGCGAGAATTCTATCTTATTAATTAAGATAGAACCTTTCATCATAATTGCTTAACCGCCTCTTTAATTTTAGGAAAATAATTTAAAGATAAAAACCATAATTAATAAAAATACCTTTATGGTGAAAGATAGAGAAAATATTTATGGCGATTAATTTACTCACTCACAATATGCTTAACTATTAAGAACGATATATAAATAATATTTTATTTTTAGTTTATTTTATAGTTTTTAAAAGATTAATGCTATTACTAGTTAGGTCAACCAAAACCCGTACCAAACTCAAAGTCAACCGACCCGAACATTTCATAGAGGGAATAATACTTTTCTTTTAATAAAAAATGGTTGATTAAGTGCAACTATTTGTATATAAGGGTTGGTTACGTGTAGGAAGAATATAAATGTCGGTTCAATGCTATAAATACGAGTTGATTAAGGGTAGAAAAGAAATATAAAGTCTGGTTAAATATAACAATTGTGAAATAAGGGGTGGTTAATTGCACTTTCTCCTAAATAGTATATGCACATGTTTAATTTTGTTCTATGATTGATTATGGTATTTTATAATGCAATTGAATTAACTCTAATATAGTATACTTAATGATATCTTATGATATCTAAAACTTCAACATTATATTTTAAAATATAATGAATATAATCTTTGACCCCGTCCAATGGAAGGGATTAAGTGATTAAAACTCTACAACAACAATACAACAATATTTACCCAGGGGAAACCCGCAAACACAGGATTTGGGGGGTCAGGATGGGGGCATTCCAGACCTAGATGGAATGCGCCCAGAACAACCCAAGAGTAAACACTCAATACACTTAAACTAAAAAGCCTAAACACAACAAAGCAACTAACACTGAAGCTAAAACTAAAATGAAGAAAGAAAAACAAATGGAAAGAAAAGAAGAAAATAAGATTAAGACCAAACAAAACCACGCAAAGCACCACCAACAAGAAAACTAGTTGTCTAAAACCGTGATCTTCTCCCTCCAACGCTCTCTGCACTGCGCCAACTCGATAGAAATACCTGACAAGCCGATATCCTGCCTTATGTTGTCCATCCAACGCTTTTTCGGGCGACCTCTAGCTCTCCTGAACACCTCTACCTCCAACCGCTCACACCTTCTAATTGTAGTATCCGGACTAAGATAATAAATAGAGTATAAAATAATAATATGTATACATTTTAGTATAAACTAATAATAAAAAATAATATATTAGATTGAACATGATATAATTTAATTAAAAGGAAATCAGTTCAAGGCCCTTAATGCCAAAAAATACATATTTGAATGTAGTTATATCTACATAGATTTGAATGTAGATATAACTATAGATAGACATATTATTAAATAAAAATGAGAGTCTTAATAAGTTAATACTAAAACATTGTTTAAATATATATTATTTGGAAATGAATCTTATATAATAATCCTATTTAAATTGATTGAATTTATTTACTTATAGATAAAATATAAAAAGATATATTATCAAATACAAATAGAATCTTCAAAAATTAACTTAATAATTATTTCAATAATTTTGATAGTTATTGAGATATTTAATCTACTAAGATATTAGACGTGTTAATTGGGCTGATTCAACTGGTTTGGGTTCAATCGTTTCAGATTGGTTGATAACAAGTTCAACTCAATCAAGTTAAGTTAAATTGGGTCGAGTTATGGAAGGTTCTCGTATGATATCACTTTGACTAATGGGTCAATAGTGGTATTTTGTAAAATTTACACTTACTATGAAATTACTATAAAAATTATTAAATTATATATATATATATATATATATGAAAATTGAACAAAATAATTTGAATGTTTAAAATCTTATTAATATATTCATAAAACAATACATCTATTGATGAATAGGTTTGGACTCGGGTCTGTCGGGTTTATATTGTACATTCTCGAGTCAAATGAAAGGTAGGGTCACAATTCGATTTCGGATCGGTTAAGTCGGGTTTATATTTACATTATCCTCACACTAAACATTGTATGAGATTTGTATTAGTTAAAATTATACTAAATACAAATTGATTTGATGTTATACAATATGATTCAAATAGATATGATTTAATATCTACATATAAAATAGATGTCAAATAAAGATTATAGATATTGTTTCGATATGAATACATAGGATGAATACATAGGGATAGTATAAAAAAGTACTTATATTTTGTATTTTATTGTAAAATATATAGAAATATATTTTTATTAAAAGATAATTAATTTAATATAAAATAGTGAAAGAATTTTTGTGATGAATAAAGAAAAAGATAACTTTAATATAGGAGTAGTTACATACATACAGTATTTAAATATTTAATTACCATTTTAAAAATGAGTATTCATGAAGAGCCATGAGCCCAATTTTCCACCTGGGCTTTATATACATCAACAGCTCTAGTTCTCATCCAAATCAATCGAATTTATCTATCAAACAAAAAAAATCTATCGAATTTCATCTCCGAGAAGAGGGAGAAGAATTCTACCTAATTTAAGCGACTCTTGGTGGCTTACATTCGATTTCCCGTTTCCTCAAACTCCTCCGCGGAAAAACCAAGTTCCACCCAGAAAAACGAACCCTAGGGGGAAAAAAACCACCAAATCCCACAAACCGAAAAAGCTCTGCAACCAACAGCCATGGCGATGGGCGTCATCAAGAAGACAATCGGCGACTTCTTGCTGACCTTCATGTGGATGTTCTGCGCATCGGCGCTGGGCGTCGCCACCTCCGTCATCGCCGGCGCGATCGGCGTTGAAGGCTCCCCGACGCTCCTGATCTTGACGGCCCTGATCGCGGCCATCGTCTTCGTCTTCGATTTCATCGGCGCTCTCCTCGGCGGCGCCACCTTCAATCCCACCGCCACCGCCGCCTTCTACGCCGCCGGCGTCTCCCACGACTCCCTCCCCTCCATGGCTCTCCGATTCCCTGCTCAGGTCCCATTTCCAATTTCTTCATTCTGTGTGCTTTTTTGCCAACCGGATTGTTTGCCTGATCTAGGTTTTCATCCAATCCAATCCGTTTGTTGTTAGATTAGATTAGATTAGTTCGAAAATTGTAGCCTCAACTGCCTGTATTTGTGTCGTGTTGAGGCGGTTCGAATTAACACAAAACCACGCAATCTGAATTCTGAACACCAGCGCAAGTGAGCGCTACTCTAGAACGCGAAATCAAAATAATTGGGGATCTTGCCTTCGTTTTGATTGATTAGGAAAAATGAAAATTAGGATGTTTTAGTGCCGTTTATGAAATCCGATGAGAAGTATGGGGCATTTTTTGTATTTATTGTATGGCCTTGCTTTTTTCTAGATCTAGATTGGCAAAAAAGAAAAGAAAAGTGGTACCAGATTCCTGTATCACATAAAGCTAGGATAAAGAACTAGAAAAAGGACCACATGCATGTTTTCGGATCCATCGTATATAAAGCTAGTTGATGAAAATTGCATATACTGTACAGAAGAAAATATCGTGGAAAGGAAACCCATCTATGATTAGTACTTTTTCCACATAATTGAATACACTTGTTCACCTGGTCATAATACGTATTACTGTAGGTAAAACAAAGTCTGACCCAAAGCTGTCTAGTGAGCCATTTGTGCTTACTCTGTATTTAACTGAATGAATTAAGCATATACTGTAACAAATACGTAGAGATTTTGTTTATTGAATAGTTCTAGTACTTTGTAGGCAGCAGGTGCGGTGGTAGGCGCCATGGCGATCGTGGAAGCGATGCCAAAGGAGTACCAGCACATGCTAGAAGGACCGTCTCTCAAAGTCGACCTTCACACCGGTGCGGCTGCTGAGACCATTCTCACTTTCCTCATCACCATGGCGGCTCTCATCATCATTGTCAAGGTCCCGGGTGGTACCGTGGTCAAGACTTGCCTCCTCTCCGTGGCTACCGTCGCTGTCATTGTACCCGGCGCTGCTTACACTGGCCCTTCCATGAACCCTGTCAATGTGAGTCGTTTTTAAGTTTCGAGTACTGGATTCAGCTGCGTTGGGAATTAGTTTAGGTTATCTGAAAACGGGTTTCTTTGGGCAGGCGTTCGGTTGGGCGTACTTGAACAAGACCCACAACACATGGGAGCAGTTTTACGTCTACTGGATCTGCCCCTTTGCCGGGGCACTCGCGGCTGCCATCATGTTCCGGGTTCTCTTCCCAAAGCGCAAGAAGAGGCAGCCCAGGAAGTCTCGTAAGGTGGAATAGGGAGTTATATTATTGATAGATTGATATTGTTGATTTTTTGGAATCATGAATCGATCAAGTAGCTGCATTTGCTTGTTCCTTCGTTGGTTTTCCCACCTTGGACAACACATATTGATTGGTTGATTATATTACCTTGGCTATTCTTGAATCTCCATGTAGGAAGTACTTTTGTTGGTGTTCTAATGTATTAGGGAAGGTTGTGCTCATGCTTTTGAAACAATTTCAAGTACACTTTGGTGATTGGTTGATTATATTAGAGAAAGTTATCTTTTGAAACAATTTCTTTTTGATGTATCTATACATGTTAATTTTATAATTTTTGCATTCATTTTTTAATCAATTCTGATTTTTCAACTTGTTTTTAAGTACAAAAACCACTAGAATTGTAATATATTTGTACCCGATTTTAATCTATCCATAGTCTTTAACTACTTATTGTTTTGTTTATAACCTACCCATGGTTTTCCGGTATGGTTTCGGATTGGAAAAATCCTACATTTCCTATTTATGCATAAAAGATCGTCATCACAAACTACGCAATTCTTCCTTTTCCTAACTCTCACAATGCTCTTTCAGCAAAAATAATTCTTTTCCAAAAAATATGGATCCAAATGATTCTAATCGTCCACTACACTATCCATACAATTACCCAAACATTTCAACATAAAACTTTATTATTCATCCAATGAACCGCCAATGATCTCATATAATCATCCAAATACACAACCACAATATTGTTGGAAAATGCAGTTCACTTTAGTGGGAAGGGAGGCCTTTCAAATTCCACTTTTTATTTGGGGGCAATCCCACATCGGTTTTCATTGGGGAAATTTAAGGATTTTATATATATACTTCTTTTCTAGTGTAGGGTTAGTTGTGTAGAGGAGGAGACTCTCCCACGCGCGCGCTGCCATCGATTGGCCGGCTCGGTTTCGGGCATCGTGGCACATGCGTGGTGTGGTAAATCGATTGCTTATCCGTAACTTCCGATTTGCTTTTTGAATTTTAAATTAAATTTTGAAATGGTGAAAATTCTATCTTCAATTGATCTTATCTCTTCATGATTTGTCTCCACGTTTTAATTGTTCCGAGATTTTATCTCTTGAATTTGGTAACTGATCGGATAATTACGTACATAAATTGAAGCTCGGTTTTCTTCTTCAGAGCACTTCAATGGAAAATTCTTTCTTTCTCTCCTCCCTGTTCTGAGCAATTCTAGTGATTCCAATCTCTCTTTGGCGAGTGCACGCGCTCGTGAGAAGCTATGTGACCCTTAGGGGGCGACGCCTCATCGGACTAGCACCTATGGTCCGGGCGAAATCGTTTTGAAGGCATCGGCCTTCATACCGCGCGACATCAGTCCGTTTTAAGAAGGCAATCAACGAGGTATCCTGGTATCCTGGCTGAGAGGATGAAGATGTGCAAGGTCCTTCAAGCAAACTTTATGATCGAGAAGTTGCCTGACTCTTGGGCAAACTACCGCAACCATCTGAAGCACAAAAAGAAGGACATGACCCTTCTTGAACTCATTGGCCACATGAAGATCGGGGAGGCAAATCGCCTCAAAGATAAGCCTAAACATAAATCTCGTGAAAATACGGTTAAGGCAAACCTGGTTGAATCTTCTTCTTAAACTGACAGGTTCAAAAAAGGGGACTCCTCCTCCAACCAGAGGAAAGATAAAATCAGCATAAAAAGCCTTTCAAAAAGCAAAGAAAACCCTAGGAGAAAAATCTAGGAGGTTGCTATGTCTACGGAAAGCCATGACATGCATCGCGCATTTCAATGCTAGCATAGGGTGACAACCAAAACAATGCCCCTAAACCCAATGGCGATCAACCTAAGCCGCAGGCCAATCTGACAGAAAAAAACCAACAACTGATTGCAGTGATCTCTGAGGTGAATCTAGTGGCCAATAAAGTTGAATGGTTTGTTGGACACTGGAGCCACAAAACATTTATGTGCTGATTGGGAGATGTTCACTGGGTTTGAGGAAGCTACTGAAGTGGATCATGTCTATATGGGCAACTCCAACGTCTCCCAAGTCCTTGGAAAAGGGAAAGTATCTTTGAAACTTAATTCTGGAAAATCCCTTTTACTGCAAAATGTTTTATATGTTCCTTCCCTGCGTAGAAATTTAACTTCTTCTGGATTGCTTGAAATTGCTGGCATAAAACAAGTGATAGAAGCTGGAAAAATAGTCTTGACTAAAAATGGTGAATGCGTAGGAAAAGGCTATAGATCTGGATGTTGGTATGTTCTTTAGACTTTGATTGATAATGAGAATGCTTCTACTTCTGGTTGTATTGCTAAGTCTGTGGATTTATGGCATGTTATAATTGGACAATTAAATGTTAAGTCTTTGAATCGAATGCATGCTATGGTCTTAATTCCGAATTTGGATGATAAAAGTCTTAAAAATTTTGAAGTTTATGTGAAGCCAGACTTAGCAATATAACCAGAAGTAGAAGCATTCTCATTATCAAAGCTCCTCGCAAAAAGCAATTTTGACAACAAACCATATTCTTAACAAAGTTCCTCGCAAAAAGCTAGACAATACTCCTTATGAATTTTAGAAGGGTCATTCACCCAACCTAAAAAATTTGAAAGTGTGGGGGTGTCTAACCAAAGTGGGTCTACCTTCATTTAAGGTTGATGGGATTGGATCTAGGACTTTTAATGCTATATTCATTGGATATGCTGAAAATAGTGCTGCTTATCGATTCTTGAACTTGAGTGATCGTTCTTTGTGTGAATATTGTCCTTTGAAGAAAAATGGTGTACATCATGATGTTTCTACTCCTTCAATTGCATCATCATCTATGTCTTCTCCATCATTGCATGATAACGACGTAGAGCCTAGGCGAAGTAAAAGACAAAGGAAAGAAACATCTTTTGGTCCTAATTTTGTGACTACATTTATAAAAGAACTCAATGACTATGATTAATTAAAGGAGACATTCATTAACCTTCACATGATAGAAGATGATCCTAAGACATATGAAGAAGTTGTGAGTTCTTTAGATGCTAGTTTTTGGAAAGATGCAATTAAAAGCAAGATAGATTTTATTATGTCAAACCATACTTGGGAACTAGTTGATTTGCCTAATGGGAATAAAGTCATAGGTTGCAAGTGGATTTTTTTAAAAAAGGCTTAAAATAGGTGGCTCTATGGAGACATATAAGGCAAGACTAGTTATTAAAAGGTTTCACACAAAAACATGGAATTGATTTCTTTAACACCTACTCTCCTGTAACTAAGATAGCGACCATTCGTGCATTGTTTGCTTTAGCCTCGAGCTATAAATTGTTAGTGCATCAAATGGATGTTAAAACTGCATTTTTGAATGGTGATCTAAATGAAGAAATTTACATGGAACAACCTCCAGGTTGTATAGCTCCTAGACAGGAGAACAAAGTGTGCAGACTAAAGAAATCACTCTACGGTTTGAAGCAAGCACCAAAGCAATGGTATGAAAAATTTCATAGAACTATTCTTGGCTTTTGGCTTTGAAGTGAATGGCTCAAATGCATGTGTTTATTCAAAACTGTTTGGTGTTGACTGTGTGATTATATGTATGTATGTTGATTACATGTTAATCTTTGGAACACATTTTAATGTGATAAACTCAACCAAACAATTTTTATCCTCTCACTTTGAAACGAAAAACTTAGGTGAAGCTGATGTGATTCTAGGAGTTAAGGTCTCTAGAACTGAAAATGGCTTTACATTGTCTCAACCATAGTATGTAGAGAAAGTGTTACAGAAGTATAATTGTTTTGATGTAGTGCCAGTAAGAACTCCCTATCACCCTAACTTGCAATTAAAGAAGAACTGTGGTGATACTATATCTCAAAATGAATATGCTAAAGTAATAGGGACTCTGATGATTTTAATGAACTGCACTCGGCCTAATATAGCTTATGCTGTTAGTAGACTTAGTTGGTATACTCACAACCTTAACAAAGACCATTGGAGTGCCCTTAATAGGCTTTTAAAATATCTTAAAGGCACTCTAGATTAGGGTCTACACTTTGTTGGTGACTCGGCTAAAGTCGTCGTGCCAAGATCAAAGATAAAATACCCAAACTACAAACTAAGTATAGTAAGCAAGTAAGGGGTCGAACCCAAGAGAACTATGACTTCTAGTATTAATATAATTACCAACCAAAGATAAGGGGGGGATGAGAAAGATCTAAACTAAACTAGGAAACAAAACAAACAAATAAACAAATAGATAAGAGGCAGGTTCATTCAAAAGATCCACTCATGAAATAATCACTCGATCATAGATTCATCCATTGATTTCATTCACACATATGGTTAATTCCTATCCTGATCATTAACAATCGCAAGTCCACGGTCCAAGCAATTCTATAACCCTAGGCAAGGACGCTTAAACCTAGAATTAGCATAGAGAACAAAGATATTAGGAAATCAAATCATGCAATCAAACTACGAGTCTCATGCACAATTAAACCATTGAATACTCTTCCCTAAACTAGTCCACGGTCCTAGAATAGAGTTGTTTCGAGAAATAGGAAAGATGCATAGACAACAACCAATCTTAATTCAAACAATAGATCTAAGTCAATCAAACAAGTTGATAAGGCTCATAAAATCAAACATAGATCATGGGATGAAGCACAAGAGTATCAATATTAACCAAAGGATAGAAATCAATTACCAAAATCTCACGAGTTCATACATCAGAGCTTCTCCCTTGAACAAACCCAAGGAGACTAGCTCTCCATAACTAAACTAAACTAAAGAATTGAATTATGAATAGGAATGTCGAATGTATCTAAAACCTAAGAAGGCTTCTCCTTATATAGACCTAGGGAACATGCTCCCCTAATCTAATTAGGGAAGGAGAAAAGATAGAAAAGGAAAGAGAAAAGATAAGAAGATAGATCTTCGGCCCATCACGGATCCGGCATCACCGCGGTCGCGTCGTCTCCATCGCGCCCGCGCTTTTACGACAGAGAAGAATAGGTCGTCTCTGGCAGCCACCGCGATCGCGCTTCCCCCACGGCGGTCGCGGAATTCGGACAGAACCTCTGGCGTCACTTTGGAGGCTGTTTTGACCATCTTCGGCTTGGAATCTGACTTCGGTGTAAAACGATGAATTGAATCCCTTGAAGTTAGCTTTCCAATGGCACCAAAATCAGCTCAATCCGATCATTGTAGCTCACGATATATCCTTCGCAAGCAAGTGGTGTCGCGCACACAACTCAAAACGCCTTAAAACTCTTGATTCTTGAATTCTTGTGTCTTCGGTCTTCGTATTACAATAAAGCTCAAATCTAACCTAAACACTCTAAATATAGCCCTAAAATACAAGAGTAAACCTATACAAAATAGGCTTAATCAGTTGGATTGCCTCAAGTATTAGAGGGATATTGTGATGCAAATTGGGTAACTGATAATGATGAAGTTTGCTCCACTAGTGGTTATGTTTTTACATTATGTGGTAGTGCTATTTCGTGGAAGTCTTCTAAACAAACTTGTATTGCTAGATCTACAATGGAATATGAGCTCATAACATTAGATTTAGCTGGCCAAGAGGCAAATGGTTATGAAGCTTACTGGCTGATGTACCATTGTGGGGGCGTCTAGCTCCTCCTATTTCTCTACATTGTGACTCACAATCTACTATTAATGTAGTTAACAACAATGCCTACAATGGCAAGAAGAGGCACAATCGAATCAACCATGAAACTGAGAGACAACTGATTTTGAATGGAGTCCTCAGTTTGGAGTATGTGAGAACTGAGAGGAACATTGTGTAACACCCCGAGAATTTATAAGGAATTGAGGTGCTCGCCATGCCAACAAAGAGCTCTTCCTTTTCATGGTTCGAGAGGTCAAACGAACTATGAAGCTAAGCGTGTTAGGGCGAGAGTAGTACCAGAATGGGTGACCTCTTGGGACGTCCTCGGGTTGGCATGGGATAGCACTTCTAGGGCCTCAGGCCTTACACATTGTTGGTCCTAGATACATTGAGAGAAATGGGACTCAAACCCATGAGATGAGGAATTATTGGTGGGTACTCGTAAGGATCAAACGAAGCCATGAAAAGACTGGTATATGAGTACACTTATTCCTATTTCCATGATGTCGTGTACGAGGAGGTTGAGCATTAGCTCTTAATGAGATCATATCCCAGGATATGACTGGTCCTTTGAGACGGACTTGATGAACTCACCGATGAAAATGAAAGGTTGCGTTATAAACTCTTAATGGTTTCATAGCCCAAATAGGGGTGGTCCTTTGAGACGGACTTGATGAAACCACCTACTAGAGTGTGAAGGGTTAGCCTCCTTCTATGAAAGAACCTGGGTGATCTTTCTAAATTAAATCACTCCTTAGCATCCCAATGCAAATTTGGCTAACTGTTAGTATATCGCCGAATCACCGGAACCATAGAAGAGATGTGTGTTGTTGGGAACTATTCTCGAATCAAGAAGTTCAAGATTGTGTCTGCTTTTTTATGAAAGAATTACTTTACTTCACTATGTGTTGGTTCAAATCGTAACATACCAATACTTAAGTATCAATTCTAAAAATTGCTGAAAATTTTGTTTTTTTAACCGTTTTAAAACTAGTACCCTACATTTGTGCGGGATTGCAAAATACAATGCACTTTAGTGGGAAGGGGAGCCTTTCAAATTCCACTTTTTAATTGGGGGCAATCCTATATCGATTTTCATTGGGGAAATTGGGCATTCTATATATACTTCTTTTCTAATGTATGTTTAGTTGTGTAGAGGAGGAGACTCTCCCACGCACGCACTGCTGCCGCCGTCCGGCTCGGTCTCAGGCATCGTGGCACATGGCACGTGCACGGTGTGGTGGGGCCGAATTTTACGAGCTATATAAACTTTCTGGGTTTTCGGGGTCTCGGATAGTAAATCGATTGTTGATCCGTAACTTCCTATTTACTTTTTTAAATTTTAAATTAAATTTTGAAATGTTCAAAATTCTATCTTCAACTGATCTTATCTCTTCTTGATTTGTCTCCACGTTTTGATTGTTCCGAGATTTTTGCTGTTGAATTTGGTAACTTATCGAATAATTACGTCCATAAATTGGAGATTAGTTTTCTTCTTTAGAGCACTTCAACGAAAAATCTTTCTTTCGCCCCTGTTCTGAGCAATTCTGCTGATTCCAATCTCTCTTTGGCGAGTGCACGCGATCGAGAGAAGCTGTGTGATCCTTGGGGGTGATGCCTCATCGAACTTGCACCTCCGGTCCGGGCGAAATCGCTTCTAAGGCAACAACCTTCATACCACGCCACAACAATTCGTTTTAAGCTTTTGTTTTCGTCGGCCCAACATTCCTTCGGTAACACTGTCATTCCGGTTATCTTTCATTGTTTTACTAACAAATATTCATATGTAGATTTTACATATCATCAAAATCTTCTCCAACATGCTATTGGCAATCCATATCCCACTATCAATCAACCAGCCCAAAACTTTGTGAGCCGTACTCACAAATCTCACACTTTCCTCGGATTCTAACCATGATCTACACTTCTGTTAATCATATCTCAAACTTTGTGAGCCGTACTCACAAAACCTTATGAATGAGCAACCGGAATGAAAGCATTCAAATTTTAAAATTTCTGTTTTTGTTCAACTTGCTTTAGGATTTCTATATAAACCATAGAGGGTCATTTCGTAGTTTGCCTTACATTGAGCAAATCCTTCTCTCATAAATGAAAAAATGTCTTCCCAAGAGAAAAATTCATCAACCTTCTTACTCTCACCACTTTTTTCACTCTCTGACTATTCTAGTAGCAAACGAGGTATGAAGCATTCATTACGAATACCAAGCTGCATACGAATAGCTTCAATCCGATATTCAAAAAGCTAAAAGTAGAAAGTTCAAGCACCCAACATCGTCTCGCATTGAGAGAGGAAGGGAAGAAGCACATGACCGACTATTCAATGATTACTTCAACAAGACACCTACGTACACGGATACCGAATTTCAACAAAGGTTTCAAATGCGCAGGCCCGTCTTGCAACACATTGTTGATGAGCTTAGCAACACAAAGTCATCTTTTCATCAAAGACGTGATGCAATATGATAAATAATAAAAGTTAAATAAGAAGAAAGAACAAAAGAAAGGCCAGTAGATGGGCAATTGCCCCCCAAGAATATCTAAAACGTTAACGTTCGGGTTGAAAATAATATCAGGAAAGGTGACAACAGGTTATGTGATTCGGGATAGTCATGACCAAGTCATTGGGATGTCAGTCACAAAATATGGTAAAGTGTCGGTCATTAAAGCGAAAACTTTGACACTTTGGAATAAGATTAAAACCGCTAAGAGACTAGAAATGAAAAATACTAAAATTGAGGGTGGCAATTTCAAAGGCATCAACGCTTCTAATGAAGTTTTGAACTATCATTGAGAAATTGGCATCCTGAATGCAGGCATTTAGAGGTCGCTCCAATAGTTCAAGTGAGTTTAGTTAGGCGGGGTTGGTATGAGATGTTAATATCGTGATTGATAAAATTTGCAAAATGGGTCATGATTACTCTTTTGAACACTTTCGTTAAGAGCTTTTACCTCTTATCCGAAATGATGTTCTCAAATAGTTCCGTAACTAGTATTAATCCCGTGCCTTGAAGGCACGAATTTGATTTAACTAAAATCTTATTATAAATTTTATATAAAGTTGTTCAAAAGAATAATTTGATATAAAATATTGCATTAGTTTATTTATTTTGTTTCTTATGAGATTTATTTTAATATAACTAAATAACATAACATATTAGATACATTATGTGTACAATTTATTTTAATATCATTATTAGATACAGAACATATTAAATAAGTTCTAGGTTAAAAATATAACTAAATAAAAATATATATTGAAAATTATAAAGAGTGGATTTTCATTATGTGTACAATTTTGAATAAATTTTTTAAAGATTTGGATAGATTTATTATGTGTACATGTGGGGTCTACAATGAAGTTTCAACCAATTGAACAAATTAAATAATTTTAATAAAGATGGGTGATGCGGTCTAATAAAAAACTAACACGTTTCATGCTAAATATTATTTTTAACCTCCGCTTTATTATATAGTTATGATAGATTGTCTTCTAGTCCTTAACTGCTAAAAAGATCACTTGATACTAGAGTTGTCAAAACCTGACCCGACTTGAAAAATCGACCCGAAACAACCGAAAATTTTAGGGTTGAAACCCGACCCGAATAGTAGCGAGCAAAGAAAAAAACCGGACCCGATTAACCCGAACCCGATTAGGTTGAAACCTGAAACCGACCCGACCGACCCAATATTTTATATACATGTAGAATAAGTATATTTTCTTGTATATTTTATAATATATTTTATTAAAAGGGTCCGGATCCGGTAGGAATGATTATTATGGTAGGAAATAGGAATGAATCTCGGCCGTCCATCACGCGGAGGGAAAACAGCCCAACAAGCCACACGGGCGTATAATTCGCGTATTATTCGCGTTTTATACGCGTTTTATACGCGTTTTTAATACGCGAATAATTCGCGTATAATACGCGAATTATACGCGTTTTTTTTCGTTTTTTTCCGTTTTCGTTTTTTTCCCGTTTTTTTTGTTTTTTTCTGATTTTTTTTTGATTTTTTTTTCGTTTGTGCAACTCAATGGTCACGTTTGTGCAACTCAATGGTCACGTTTGTGCAACTCAGTGGTCAATTTGTTCTTCAACTCTATTGCCAATGTGTTGAATTCATTTGTGCAACTCAATGGTCACGTTTGTGCAACTCAATGGTCACGTTTGTGCAACTCCAATGGTCACGTTTGTGCAACTCAATGGTCACGTTTTTTTTCATTTTTTTTCGTTTTCATTTTTTTCCTTTTTTTGTTTTTTTTTGTTTTTTTTTTGTTTTTTTTTTCCGTTTGTGCAACTCAATGGTCACGTTTGTGCAACTCAGTGGTCAATTTGAACTTCAACTCTATTGCCAATGTGTTGAATTCATTTGTGCAACTCAATGATCACGTTTGTGCAACTCAATGGTCACGTTTGTGCAACTCAATGGTCACGTTTGTGCAACTCAATGGATTTGTTCTTCAACTCTATTGTCAATGTTTGAATTCTATTTGTGCAACTCAATGGTCACGTTTGTGCAACTCAATTGTCACGTTTGTGCAACTCAGTGGTCACTTTGTGCAACTCAATTTGTTCTTCAACTCTATTGCCAATGTGTTGAATTCTATTTGTGCAACTCAATGGTCACGTTTGTGCAACTCAATGGTCACGTTTCGGCAACTCAGTGGTCACGTTTGTGCAACTCAGTAGTCACTTTGTGCAACTCAATTTGTTCTTCAACTCTATTGTCAATGTGTTGAATTCTATTTGTGCAACTCAATGGTCACGTTAGTGCAACTCAATGGTCACGTTTGTGCAACTCAATGGTCAATTTGTTCATTCATATTTGTTCAACTCTATTGCCAATGTGTTGAATTCTATGGTCAATTTGTTCGTCAATATTTGTGCAATTCAATAGTCAAATTTGTGCAACTCTATGGTCAATTTGTTCATTCATATTTGTTCAATTCTATTCCAATGTGTTGAATTCTATGGTCAATTTGTTCATCAATATTTGTGCAACTCAATGGTCAAATTTGTGCAACTCAATGATCAAATTTGTACAACTCTATGGTCAATTTGTTCATAGAGAATTTTTAGAGAAAAACAAAGCTCAAGAAGCTCAATTCTACTACATCCTCCAAGACTGATTTGTCAGCCACCAAATCAGGACCAAATATGCCATCCAAAAAACCCTCAGATCTCCTAAAAAACATAGCAGACTCATAAGATGTATGTGTCTATGCTTTTGATGATCTAATGCTACATAAGATGCTCAAAGTTCATCAATCAATTTCATCAACAACAAACGTACACACTATATTCGAACTACACCATGGACATGTAGAGGTAGAGCTAAACACAAGCAGGTTATAAATCTACAATCCTTCTGTTTTTCGGAAGGATTGCATGAAATTTCACAGGGAATATCCTAAATCGAAATTAAGTAGTCCTCCACTGAAAACTACACCAATTCCTCGGAGCTCTCAGCTTGTTCATGCGTTATGCATCCCGAATCCACACACAAAACCCTAGACACTCAATTTCCCTATAATAGCTCGTTTCTCTTCCCAATATCTCCCTTAATTGAAGTATAGTGTCCGGATTGAAACAAACAAATCCAAGAGCTTAATCCTGAAGATAGGCTTCTGAAACCAAAAGACTTGAACACGCTTGTTAATCGGTCCATATGAAGAAGACGGACAAGCTTTTGAAACCAAGCTTGTTAATCGACTCGGACAACTAAATGAAAGGAGGCAGGCGGAAATGAAGACAGACAAAACTGGAAGAAGGCAGGCCGAGCCACCATCGGCGCCGGCTGAGTCACGAGCTCCTTCTTCGGCCTCCGCATCTCCCTCTCGGAGAATCCTCACATCTACAACTTCTCTGAGATCTGAGCCGCCACCAACAATTTCAAGACCAGGCCGCTCCGGGAGAGCATCACAGAAGTCTCGACGGAGGCAACATGACCTTCGCACCTGTTCGGCGCAAGACGTCCGACATCCGCCATTATCACAACTTGTCAATCGAAACCTCACCGACTCCTGAAACCTTTAAGCGACGGAACCATGGAGGAGACGGATCTGGAGGAGCCGTTCACGGTGGATCTGGCGGAGACGGAAGCAGAGGAGGAGGAATCCAATGGCGAGCTCGACTTCGTCGGCCATGGCGAGCTCTTCTCATACCGGCCTGTCGCCTTCATCTTCGTTCTCTAGTAATTCGTCATCGATTGTAGATTTCGCCTTGGGGGAGGGATCGAGAGGGAGCGGCCGATGATGGTTCGGTGGCTCTCGTCGTCGAAGGAGGAGATCCGATGAGGTAGATGAAGGAGGTGAGGAAGGCGAGTGAAGACGGCGAGCAATTGGAGAACGGCGGTAAGAAAAGAGCGAAGACCAGGATTTGTTTTCCTTTTGCAATTTTTTTATTTGTTTTGAGCGAATCTCAACCGTACAGATTGGCGTAATCCAATGGTAGAGATCTATTCCTATTTCTCACCATAAAAACCCTTCTTACATGACTCTTTCTCTTATTAAAAAACCTATTATAAATAAATCATTATTATTAAAATCTATCAAAAACAATATTTTATTATTGAATATTATTATTTAATCATAATATTATTTTACTAATCATTGAAAGTTGAAATTCTTAACCTGCTAGGTCGACCCGAACCTGCACAATAACTTGTCTAGTCCCGACCCGGCTTGACTTGTAATCCGATTGACCCGAACCCGCACTCAACCCGAACTCGAATCCACCCGACCCGACCCGTTTGACACCTTTACTTGATACTATATTTTTTTGGTCAACAGATCACTTGATAATGTTGATCTTGAATTTTCAAAATTTCTGACTGATCAAGAAAATTTGTAGGCCCGTTTTTAGAACGGCTCTTCGATTTAGCGCATACCCTCCTCCGTCCTTTAAAAAGGGATGGACGGTTCATACATGACCATAGAAAACATGTGGACAAGTTAATATTGTCCATACATTTTTAATGACCGAGTGTTTGTCATGAAGATTGTATGGACAATTTTAACTTGTCCACCTGTTTTTTCTATGGTTATATATGAACCGCCGCCCATCCTTTTTAAATAGACGGAAGAGGGTATGCGCTATAACGAGATTCGGGTATACGCTATGTCGCAGTACCCAGGGTAACGACCTTGGTTAGGGCAAGGAACCCCAAGGATATTCCGGAGAGCCCGTTTAGGGTTTTTCGGGCCAATATTCTCACCGCCAATTTCGGCGCCATTTCTCCCCCTCTCGTACCTCTTTCTTCCATTTCTCTCCCCTTGATCCTCATCTCCTCAATCTGCAGCGCAACAAATCAATTCCTCTGGTGGATGTGATTCTTCAATGTCGAGGGGCCGTATAACGTATCTATTGCGCCGCTGCTTATCCAACAATAAGCATTCCAGTCCCCAATTTCTCCGGAACAGAAATTCGTACTATTGTATTCGAGAACGCGGATTTTCTTCTGCAAGGAGCTTGAATTCCGTTCCTCATTTTCATTTGCCTGCTACTCGATTCGACTTTCTTCATCAGAAGCCCTTTTGTACAGACTCGCAAAGCGATGCCGATACCGATGAGTCCGAAGCAACTGCTTACGGTGGCGGTAATCAATTGAGCTCGGAGGAGAAGGAAATCGTTGCCTCTCGTGATCCTGTAGAGATTTACAGGCAGCTGAAGAATGCAGAGAAAGCCGATAAGAGTACAAGGGAGGATTGGGGCGTCCTAAACGAGGTTTTCCGGAGCTTTGCCACATCTGGTTGGGCTTCTAACCAGGCCTTAGCTATATACATAGGTGCGTCCTTTTTCCCAACTGCTGCTAGTAAGTTTAGGAGTTTCGCCTTGAAACGGTGTCCGGCTGATGTCGGCAAGTACTTGGCTTCACTTGGTCCTGGTGATGAAGCTGCTAAGTTTCTCTTTCCCGTTTTTGTTGAGTTTTGTATGGAGGAGTTTCAGGATGAGATTAAGCGGTTTAGGGATATGATTCAGTTTGCTGATCTGACGAAGCCTCATACCTGGTTCCCCTTTGCTAGGGCAATGAAAAGGAAAATTATTTATCATTGTGGGCCGACGAATAGTGGTAAGACTTATAACGCTTTGCAACGGTTTATGGAAGCAAAGAATGGGATTTATTGTAGTCCTCTTAGGTTGTTGGCCATGGAGGTCTTTGATAAGGTGAATGCACATGGTGTATATTGTAGTCTGCTTACTGGGCAGGAGAAGAAGAGGGTTCCCTTCTCTAATCATGTATCTTGTACAGTTGAGATGGTTGGGACGGACGAGTTGTATGAGGTTGCTGTGATTGATGAGATTCAGATGATGGCGGACCCTACCAGAGGCTATGCTTGGACTAGGGCATTACTAGGGTTGAAGGCTGATGAGATTCATGTGTGCGGTGATCCGAGTGTTCTTGACATTGTGCGTAAAATGTGTTCGGAAACCGGTGATGAACTGGTGGAGCAACATTATGGGAGGTTTAAGCCACTGGTGGTGGAAGCCAAGACTTTACAAGGTGATCTTCGGAATGTGAGAACAGGTGATTGTATTGTTGCGTTCTCTAGACGGGAGATATTTGAGGTCAAATTGGCTATCGAGAAACAAACCAAGCACCGGTGTTGTGTTATTTACGGTGCATTGCCACCTGAAACCCGCAGGCAGCAAGCCAGTCTTTTCAACGAGCCAGATAATGAATATGATGTCTTGGTTGCTAGTGATGCTATAGGGATGGGATTGAATCTCAATATTAGAAGGGTGGTGTTTTTCACCCTTTCAAAATACAATGGAGATAAAATTCTTCCTGTGCCAGCAACACAAGTGAAACAAATTGCTGGTAGAGCAGGTCGAAGAGGAAGTCTATACCCCGAAGGACTGGCAACCACCCTGCAGAAAGAAGATTTGGAGTACCTGATTGAGTGTTTGAAACAGCCTTTTGATGAAGTTAAGAAAGTGGGTCTCTTCCCCTTCTTTGAGCAGGTTGAACTGTTTGCTGGGCAACTGCCTAATGTTACCTTCTCACAGCTTCTTGACAAGTTTGCCTCAAGTTGCCGCCTTGATGGATCTTACTTCTTGTCATGTCATGGTCATATAAAAAAGGTAGCAAATATGCTGGAGAAGGTGCAGGGTTTATCACTGGAAGACCGTTACAATTTCTGCTTTGCTCCTGTCAATATAAGAGACCCAAAGGCCATGTATCATCTTCTGAGATTTGCTTCATCATACAGTCAAAAGCTCCCTGTCAACATAGCAATGGGAGTACCAAAAGCTTCTGCTCGAAATGACTCTGAACTTTTGGACTTGGAGACGAAGCATCAGGTTTGTTCTATGTATCTATGGTTGTCAAACCACTTCAAGGAGGATAACTTTCCCTATAAGAAGAAGGCTGAGGCAATGGCCTCAGATATAGCTGATTTACTGGGAGAGTCTCTTGCCAAAGCTAACTGGAAACCAGAATCAAGACAGGGAGGCAAATCAACCCCGCAAAAGAAGGAAGAACCTTACGCAAGGCCACAATCACTGATTACATTATTTAAAAAGTAAGTGGACCAGTTCCATTTTCAAGAATTGTCTGCCCCTTCCATAGATCTGTTAAGCCTTCTTTGTTGAATGTGCTGACTTTTATGGCTATTCATAACATGCCCCTTTTTTTAGCATTAGTCTATCTAATATTTGTCTCCTCACTTGTTGAGTTTCCTAACTCTATGACCTGATACTAGGTAGAAGTAGTGAGCTTCTTTTAAAAATAGAACATTTTAGCTTTGTTCTTGACCGCTTTTGGATCAGTTAATCTATGCTCTGCTCTAATGCATGCAACAAAATCCAGATTTCCTGTGATTCCTTCCAATTTTGATCACTTGCTTATGCCTGCACTAATAAGTTATATCTTGTAATCTTTATAAACAATCCTGTAACTTACTCTTGATTTGAAACAAAAAAATATACCTAGACACTCTTTTAGTAACTGAAAAATTCTGTAGTCCATACCTCTTGTTTTCAAGAATAGAAACTAAGCCATCCGGCATCATTTGACATGCTTGTGCTGGAAACTTTCTGATGTTTACCTTCTGATAGTTGGATAATGGAAAAGAAAGTTGATGAAAGATGCTACCAGAAGAGTAAATATCTAAGCTAATGATTTGTAACTTTATTGAATGTCATTGAACACCTACTGTCATACATAGGCAATAGCTAGGAAGAGTTTGTGCAATAGGCCTATTCATGGTTGAGAATGAATGGTTTGGGTGCTTCTTTTTTCTCTAGGAAGTTACCATGTAGATACAACTCAATATGGATGATTACAAAACTGTACATTTCAAGATAATTTATACATCCTCAACTTAACTCTAAACTTAACTATTAATCATATGTACTGGAAATGGTATTGGACTAACTTTAAATTGTTTCTTTAGACTTCATCTGAAACTTAACTCTAAACCAAGCTTATTATTGTAATGATCGCAAAACTTAGCATTTTAAGATAATTTCTGCGTCACCAACTTAATTGTAAACTAAAGTCTAAATCATTCTATACTTAACATGTTATTGGATTAAAATATTAACCTCTAAATTGTTTCCTTAAATTAGATTTGAAGCTACATTTTTTGTCCATTTTCACCTTATATGGTCCTGTTCTTTATCCCTTTCATGGTTTCATTCTTGTATCTTTCCCTCTTCCACACTTACTCTCTCTTTACCTTTCTTCTTATGACAATCTGGTGAGGCACTATCATCACTGCAATTCCTTGAAACCTTGTGACCTTATCTCTTTGAAGCCTCAATTTCTCATGATTCACCTTGGTTTTGGGTATAACCTCAACAGGATTTTCCCTGTTAGTCCAGTGGAGCATTGGGGGTGATGTTTTATCACAGTTTCTCAGCGAAGGCTTATAGGGAAATAAGCATTTTTCCAACTTCTTTTTCATAACTACTTTTTTCTTATGGATCCTGTAATTGTCTATTCTGATTGGAATTAGGTTTCTAAACAAATAGGCATAGAGCAACCATGGTTATGTAAGAGCCTGTGTCATAGGCTGGTATCGGTCATGGGGAAGAGAAACGAAGGCACGTGTATCCCCAGAAGGGCGGAAATGCCAAACCCAAGTGTATTGCGCAAGTACTAGTGAGCTTTTATAACCAGTAAAAACCTAATCGATCAAATCTCAAGAGAGGAAATGCAGTTATTTTCAGCTCTTCACCATCCTTTGTTGTGAATGGCTGTTGTCAGTGGGGGATGGATGCAGATCACAGTGCAATGTTCTGAAGAATGATCTATGCGTGGGAAAACAAGTTTAACTGTGTGCATCCTGTTAGGGATCATATTTTTCAAAGAGATTACTTACGTTTCAAAAATAAAACTGATAACTATCTCTTTTTTCAGAGAGCCTATTTTTGGAAAAAATTACTTACCTTCAAACAAAATCCTGTTTTTGGTATTTGCCTTATGGCTCACCGGGTTCGGTTGGATAGTCCAGACTGGGTACAGTATGCGTTGGTAGCAATTGATAACAATATGAATGATTTATGTGTGAATCGTTTCATTTGAAAAGGAGCATAAATTACTAAATATTCACTGAAGTTTAGTCAGGTATTAGAACTGATCCATAGGAATTTGTTCTGTCCCTTGCCCCTCTTCTCCTAAATCCTTGCAAATTGACTACATGTCAGTGTGACTCGGTTTGACATATTGTCCAAGCTGAACAACATACTGATTTTGATTATGCAGTGTAATTCATATGAAGATAACTTCTGCTCACTTAATTTGCACCTTCTTTTTTCTAAGATACGGTATTAGCTGTACAATTGATTGTCATCTTTTTGGTGAGAGATGTATCTGATACATCATCAGATGAACTGGTTGGAGTGCTAAAGAGAAATGATCTTCTTGGTCAAGATCTTGACATACTGCTGCGTTTTGTTTTCCATTTGCAGTGGACCGAAAGACAAAAGTGATGCACATGATAAAGAACAAACACCAGTATTGCGGCCTCTTTAAGGTATACATAGCTCCTGGAGGATCATGGTGCTTGTTTATTTTATGGCCCTTATACTGAGTTCAGGCTGTGTTATTTTGTTTAGGACTAGGTCAATTTTTTAGAAGTCCCATGACCCGCCTGGAGCACACAAGGGTACATCCAAGCCTAAAAGCTTCATTGGTTGTTTGAAGGGATTCCACCGTCCTTTGTTGTTTAGTATCTTATTTTCTTATTATGAAAGTTTTTTATAGCAATTTAGAACGCAAAGGTCAACTGTATGCTTGCCTGTTAATAAAGAGTTAGTTTGTATTCTCTTAGGAAGATAGATAATAATGTAGAAAATTCTTAAGAGCGGTCTCTCTAGGTTCATCAATATTTAGAAAGAGACAAATGAAAAAAGCAATGTCAGTTCTCGAACTTTGAGGATTTTGAGAAATCCTTAAAACATAGAAAAAAAAAACTAGTATTACTCCCGTCCATTCAAGGCATGAATTTAATTTAATTAAAAACTCAATTTAAAATTTGTAAAGTTATTT
Source organism: Polygonum aviculare (assembly GCA_934048045.1). NCBI lineage: Eukaryota > Viridiplantae > Streptophyta > Magnoliopsida > Caryophyllales > Polygonaceae > Polygonum > Polygonum aviculare. Next base: position 16,846,815 of record OW204024.1, read on the forward strand.
AAACAAATAGTTGATATAAATTCTTGTATTATTTTATTTAATTTTTTTATAGGATTTATTTTCATAATATTGTATTTCTGTTATAATATATTCCTTTAATCAAATAAAAATCTGTATGATTATAATTTTTTGTATAAGATTTTTTATATAAACAATTTCTTACAATATTACACTTATTCAAACTCATCTTTTACACCTAAAATCTAACTTTTCCTTATACTTTATCCCTTTCAACTTTTTACACATAAAATTACAAAACTATCTCTATTCAATTTCGACTTTTACCCACTTTTCCATATCTTAATATATACTTTATCACTTTCTTAATAACCACAAAACTTGTCCTTTGAGACAAACTCAATGAGACGGAGGGAGTTTAAGCGATAGGCTATTCTATGTAACAAAACTTATGTAGGCATATGTACTGACACAAAGATTTATCTAAAAAGTTTATTTGACTTGGATTACATGAATTTGTATAACGATATTTAACAAAGTTAATGTAATAAAAAGCATAAATTCAGAAACAAAATTTATGTAGTAAATACCTTTTGTGTAAACAGTGTAAATAGTTATATATGTAACAAAATTCATGTAGGTTAACTAATGCATCATTAATAATCATGATTCATGTAACAAAATTGATGTAACATGAATTCACAATGATTTATGTAAGAAAACTCATGTAGGTTAATACATTTTTTTACATAATTTATATGGTCGGGTTCTTTTCATGTATCACTAATGTACTTAAACTAACAATTTTAATTTGTGTAATCATCATTCTAATCAAATGACATGTAATGTAGACTAGTGGTTGGTTTATTATAGACTAATTCAATTTTGTGTAATCATCATTCGAGAAACTCCATGTAAATCCGACCAAAATTTCATGATAAGGTTTAAAGAAGGGGTTGAGAACCCGAAAATAAAATAAAATACAAATAAGCAAAAGAGGAAGGGAAAAAACATGGAAAAGGATGAATTTGTATGGGGATTACATCGATCAGGATGGGAAGAACGCAAAGCCAGATCCACAGAGAGGAGAGATGAAAGAGCTAATGTTTTTCGAGAAAGAAAAAAAGATTGAGAGCTTTTCCTATGAGGGCCCAAAATCCTACATAAGTTTTGTTTTTGTAAAATGAATCCTGCACAAGTTGTATCTTAATCTTGTTATTTATGTCTTAACTGATCAGTTTTGCACTATAAATGTGTACAAATCCATCAAGATCGACTAAGAACAGATGATCACTAGTCATGTTTGCAAATTAAAAGAGCAGGCAATTGACTAATCGTGGATCGATGACCTTGTAGTGAGGGAAGATCTCATATCAACAATTGCAGACTCGTTGGCACCGATCTTGAGTGCCTGTTTGCCAGCTCTAAGAAACCGAGAGACAGCACTCTTGACATAGTAATGGGCTTGTTTCACATTCATGCTCCTGGTTAGCTCATCAGGGAAACTGTTGAGGTAATGGTCTCCCTTTAGAATAGCGGCTAACTGCACCATCTCGGCTTGGAATTCGGATAGCGCTCGACTCTCGTCGGCTTTTGTCCTCCTTAGTGGCATAACCTCCGGCAGGACCGTCGGGCAATCCGTCCTGGGGGAGCTCAGCTCCCCAACAACACCCTCAAAGGTGCCGGCCCATGCGTCTCGCTGGGTCAAGAAATCCGAATTAAGATTGAACATTTTCTTTATGGTTGCAGGGATGGACGAGTGCTCGAACTCCGAGTTAGGTGTTGGCCCCGTTGGTTTGCTTATCACTTCAAGCACAGATTAACATGTATGCATATAAGGTAACGATCATATATACTATATCATGAATTAATGTGTATATTATTAACATAAGAGTACGTTATTATTTTCCGGTTGTCCACTGGTTCACTAGAGCTTCGTAAAATGATTGTGCGTACCTGTGCCCTTCTTAATCCAAGGGGAGACCATGATAGCGGGGACCCGGACCCCCAAGCGGTCGAAGTTAAAGAAATTGGGGTCGGGCCCCCGATACCCATCCGGGTTGGGCACATCCACATAAGGCGTCTGAACGTGGTCGTAGAACCCGCCATGCTCGTCGTAGGTGATCACCAGAAGGGTCTGGTTCCACTGCGGACTCGCCCTCAAGCTCTCGTACACCTCCTTGACGAGCCTCTGCCCGTTGGCTACGTCGTGCGACGGGTGGTCGTCGTTGGCCGGGAACGCCTCCACGTCGAAGTATCTAGGCTCGATCACCGAGAAGGGGGGCAGGCTCCCGTCGGCTGCATCCCGCTTGAATTTGGGCAGCCCCCCGGCCTTGAGCTTGGGGATGTACTTGAGCTTCCGGAGGTTGCGATAGAAAAGCACGGCTGGAACGTTCTCGAAGTAGATGCCGAAGTCGACGCCGTTGTCGTAGAGGGAGTCGAAGATGGTCTTCTGCGGGTACCCGAAGATAAGGTCTTTGGGCACGTGGCTCGTCGCGCCGTGGGAGGTGCCTGAGTATACGAATAGCCTGTTGGGCTGGGTCGGCCCTGGCAGGGATGAGAACCACCTGCACTACGTAACATCAATAGTTAATAAGAATTAGGGTTGCCACAAGTAGAATCTCGAACTCGAGAGCTTATGGTACATCCATGAATGCTCGACCAGTGAGCTGATACACCGAACGTTGTAGATAAACATATAAGTGAATGTGAAGTATGTATGTATATGTACCTGTCGAAAATGGCGAATTCGGATACCAACGCGGAGTAAACGGGTACGTTTTCGGGCTTAAAGCCCTTCATGACGGCATCGGAGACGTTGAGTGACATGGAGAGCGCTTGCTCGACGAAGCCAGCCATGGTGGGTACGGAGGAGGAGTTGGACCCGAACACCTGCTGGGTAACCGCGTCGAATCCATGTCCCGGATCCGGGTCGACATAAACGGCGTCGTCCGTCACGCACACGGTGTCGGCTTGGGATGAACCGGGTTTGGTGGAGACCGGGTTGCACTCTTCACCCGTGACGCCGTTGATGTCCGGGTTGATCGCTCTCTTCATCCATCCTATGATGTGGTCGAATGACCGGTTCTCCATCACCAAAACGACCACGTTTTTTATGGGTGATGTTGGGCTTTGTTGCTGAGCTAGAATGGAGTACTGTGGGCCTAATGCACACATATTAAGAAAGAGGATGAAGATGCGGATGGAGAAATGTGATGGCTGTGAACGAGCTTTCATGGAGCCGCTCATGGCTGAAAATTACTACTAGCTATAGCTATGGAGACAATGAATTGGATTGGCAGATGGGTACTTGATCATTTGACTAAAAATTGACACTAAAAAATACTCTGCTTCGGACAGTACATTGAATCTTCTCATGGTAACGGAATAAACGCATTAAAATGAGAAAATAAAAAATTTCCTCTTCAGAAACACTGAAATCATGCAATTCCAATTTTCCCGATTTGACTGCCGATTTGGGAGGATTCCTTTTACCTCGCAATTTATGATTCCATGAATTCAATAAATGGAAAACATAATTGGAAACCCGCATTTAGATGTAGGAGAATTACTGATTTTGAATTTTGATTGATTGAATATCAATGTGACATTAGACATGTCCCGATTAATCGAACCAACAATTTTGAATTTTGGTTTCGATACCGTCCGACGCCCGGTTCGCCAATTTCATTTCTGGTTCAGACAGATTTCTATCAGTTTGGACCGGTTTTTGAGCCGAACTCAACTTGTAAAAAAATTCAATTTAAATCGTTTTAGGTTATACCCATCCATGGAACCGTGAAACCCAAAAATACTCTCACTTTTATCCTTTTTCTCTCTCTGCCACATCATCCTCCATTCCTTTTTATGAATTTAGCGAAACACACTCAACTATCAATGAAACCGTGAAACTTAACTTTTTCACCTTTCTCATTTCCCAATATTTGTTCATATCTTCGTATATGATGATTATGTGAAATGCCGTAATTGTTATTGAATGAGAACAAGGCTTATATAGTGCCTTGGATTACAAGATAGAGCTGATCGTAACAAAGCCTAATTATATCTTATAGAATAAGAAACGTATATAGAAAGATACGTAAATCTTAACAACTAGGCTTTACAATATATTAATATTCCCCCGCAAGATGAGTTGGCCTTCAAGCTAAGCCGAGCTTGGCGATAGTTGAAATGCAGTGTCCTTGGGTACGGTTTTCGGTCTAATGAAGGAAAAAAGCCAAAGTTTGCGTTACTTTGCTATCGGCTCATGGAGTGCTATTTTGAGATCAATGAGTTTGACTAGAAGACCGCAATTACCGCATTCAAGAAAGTCATCCCGTTCAAAAGCAAGCTTAGGAAAGACTTGATTCTCCATCTACGTACCACCTTTGTCGAACTCTAAGAGCGCGTTCATTGATTTGTGCGGCTTGAGGAAGTGAATTTCAAGTCAAAGGAGAAATCGCCATCTCCATCCCAAAAGTTGCATCACCCCGCAAGTGGCGATTACGGATGTAAGACGCACCCACCAGTACAACAAACAAGAGTCATTTATACGGCCTTCAATGTCCCAATCTTTAAAGTTCTATCGTGCATCAAGTACAAGAGCTACTTCCGCTACCCATCATGAGACAAGTGCTCAAAAGATGATGTCCGAAGTAAAAAATAATGCATGTATCATAGGACACGAGGGTATATGACCGAGGATTGCAAATCGTACAAGAGGTTCGTAGAATAATTAGTCAATACCATTTACTTGCGCAGGTACCTCAAGACGAAGGAACCAAAAGAGAAGGGAGAGCCTTGAATGAAGCAAATCGAGGTGATTCAGATGCTCTCGACAACATACAAAAACGAGGATGTATAAATAAGGACCAATTAGAATGATGCCACCAGCTAAAAGTGATGAGGGTTCATCAATCTGAGCCACAAATGCCGACTACATCCACGGTTGATGGGTTGGCCTTTCGGGACAAAGATCTCACCTGAGTCCAAACCTGCATAATGATCCTTTAATACTAACGGTCGAGCTCATGGAATTTAGGTGTGCCGAGCATTGGTTGATCTGGTGAGCTTAGTGGACATTATGTACTACGATGTCTTCAAGTTCTTAGGCAAGAGGAAAGAAGAATTGATCCTGATTAAGATGTAACTCACCGAACTTGGCGGATACCAACATTCCCGCTTGGAGTGTACGAGGCGGTAGTTCGCTTTGCAAAAAAGGACTTGGAGAGTTGGAGGTCAGATTTGTGGGTGTCGGTGTGCTTGCCTCGTACAACGTCATCTTGGGTAGACCTTGGATTCATGAGATGAGAGCGGTACCATCGACCTTCCACCAAATGATCGAGATCAAGGATGAAAACACTACGGTCTGGGTGTGGGTCAACCAACTAGATGCATGCATGTGCATGAAGGGAAGTCGTCCCAAGCTAGAGTACCTCCAAAGGATCAAAGATAAGCCCACTTGCAAGGCTCAGGAGCAAAACAATGAATGTGGGTCCACTTTTTGTGACCGTAGATCTGACTTAGGAGACACCGCTTTTTCTCAAGACCAAAATTGCGATCATGCCCATGACCTGTATATGCGCGAGGATGTCAGAATAACGCCATTCATGTACGATAGGACACTTTTTTTTCCCACGCGGGTTTGACGGGACCCTTAGTGTTGCATAGTTCTATTTGTTTAGTGTTGTACTTAGGGTCATAACATTTCATATATATTTTTTACTCCCTCCGTGTCCGAAAGATTGTCCGCCTTTCCGATTCGGGCGTTTCGTTAAGATTGTCCATCTTTCTATTATTTCCATTTATATCACATCCAATTTACAATATTACCCCTATACAATACACTTTTTATCTACTTTTACACTCTCTTTCTTCTTCTTCCTCAACTCCTAATCAATTAATCATCATTACCTCTCTTACACTTTAGCAATCCCAAATCAATAAAATTTTCACCATTAAAATGAAATTTGAAGCTGTAATTTTTTTTTGCACTAATCCGAACATAAAATGTTAACCATTTTTTTTTGTCTTCATTTTAAGCTTGGGTTTGGGCCATTTGGAGGAGGGAAAATTTGGACCTTTTTCTTACCTCTATTTCGTTTTGGGCCATGCAGATGTGGTTTGTGGGGGTGATCCATGTACACCACACATATAAGCTCCAATGGTCCCCTGTTAACCCTAGCAGCCTCATTTCCCCTTTGTCTCCTCTTGCTTTCTCGCTCTCTCTACCTCCCCCGATAAACCCTAGCCGTTCTCCTTGTTCCTCTGGCCGCATGTCCGTCATGCTGTGGCCGCCTGTGGAGCTTGGTGTCGCCGGCTCTTGGTCTGTGTTCCCCATCTCTCGCTCCCTCCTCTCTCCCTCCCTCAGACCTCACACAAACTCACACTTCTCTCGATCTCCCACCCCTAATCTCTGAGGTCGTCCTCTTTTGGCGAGATTCGTGGGTTGAGCTTGTTGCATGTGGATCATTTACCGGCCGATCTCCGTATATGTACGAAAGTCTCACGTTTTGTACTTTAAGAGTGGAAACTCTTGCATCCTCCTGTGTGCTCGGTTTTTAACAATGGTGTTGTATGATCTTTCCTTGCAAGGTTCACCCCATTTGTCCTCTTCGAATCTGAACTTGAAACGGTAAACATCTCACCATCTGTTTTTCATTCCATTCCTTTTGAATGTGACCTTGAATTAATTACTGCTGTGTTCCTTGCAAGGCTTGCAATGGATTATGATTGGTTATTTGATGATTCGTCTGATTGCTCAGACGAGCCACCGGGTACGTACCAGTGTTCTGACCCAATCTTTTGTGACCGGCCGGGTGCATGTAACTATGTAAGGGTCTCCACTCTTACAGTCCTAGACGTGATGAAGAAGAGATCTCTTCATTCTATTTCCCTAAGAGGGTTAAACGTGAGGCTGCCTTAGTTGATGAACCAAAGTCCGAGCCTCCACCTCCTACTAAGTCCTCTAATGATGAAGAGAGTTCAAATAAGTCCCCTGATGTGGAGGTGGAGTGGTGGGATGGCCTTGTGGTCTTTGACTCCGATTTGGAGTAGCTAAGTCCTCTTATCCTGTATGTTTGAGTTTGGTATTGTTGCCTTGGTTCCTTTATCTTTGCTTGTTCCCTATGTGCTGCTGGCTATTGAGAAAATATCCCCTACTTGCTACTGCCCTGTTCTTATGCTGGTATTTGTCTGATTCATGCGTGCTGCTTCCATATAATCTGATGTGGGGGTTGTGCTTGGTTGCTTTGAAGTGTTGTTCTGTGGTGGTGTTGTGCTTGGTTGCTTCCATATAACTCTGTTGCTTCCATAAAAACTGTGATCATTTCATGCTCCATTTATTTGTTTGCATCAATGCTCATGCCATTCATGCTGTCTATTTGTGCATATGTTTTGCTTGTTTGTATCAATGTTCGTGCCATTCATGCTGTCTGTTTGTGCATACGTTTTGCTTGTTTGTATTAATGTTCATGCCATTCATGTGTGTTTGTTGAATAACAGTGTAAAATCTGCTTCTGGACAATCTTAAGATAACAGAGGGAGTATTGTGTGTGCTGAAACTGTTTTTGTTTTTAAATTTTTTATTTCTAATCAATGATGATATATGTTCACTGAGACACACTCTCACCAGGTTGACATGATGTCATGACTCACTAGGAAGCCAGCTATGTTATGGCTCTGGCACGCCAGTTGATGTCAGATATTATGTCAAGAGTTTGTGTCAATGAGGAATAGAGGACACCTGAGATTATTTTTCTCTTTCTTATTTTTTTTTATCAATGATGATACAAAATTTTTACTGAGATGCAGTATGTGATATCAGTTCACAATGGTTTTGACATTCAGTAGGAAGCCAGTCTTGAATAAGGCTTTGGCATGCCACTTGCTGCACTCCATTGTGAATACATCTGTGTCGGTGAGGAAAAGGGGATGTGATGTCTCTCATTTTGGTGGTGTTTTAGTAGTTAATTTCTCTTGTAAATATGTGTCTTTTGTTCCTTTCTTTGTTAGTTTTGTCTCTTTCTAGCTTATGTTCTCCAAGACATATTCTTCCAAGGAATCAACCCCGCCACTGAGGACAAGTTGAACCTTCACACCGATTGTGGGTTCATTGATTTGCCGCCGGAGCAAGCATGGGAGTTGCTCGACAAACTCTCCGACTACGAAGCCATGTACGGAGTGACTCAAGTCAACAAGGAGGCAAGAGTCCAAGGAGATGGAACAAGGAGACTTTACGACCCGAAGAGTGAAGAGGTTGATAAGGATGTGAAGATTCAATTCCTTGAGGATGAGTTGAACAAGATGAGGAGGCAAATGAATCACCTCAAGCAAACCACAAGAGCATGTGAAGAATGTGGTTCTTTCAAGCATGGAGCTCAAGAGTGTCCCAATGAACGCCAAGTTCGCTTGGCCGAGCAAATCGAGGAGGCACACTATGTTCAAAGAAACTATGGAGGAAGAGCCAACTTCAACAATGGAGGGAATGGAAGGTGGAACCAAGGCCAACCCAATGGCTACAACAACAACTACAACCAAAACGAGCCAAGGGCCCAACCACCACCCTACCGACCTCCGGGGTTCTATGAGCAAACACCACAATGGGCACAAGACTTGAAGAATCAATTCACCAATGTGGAGAGAAGAGTTGATGAGATGAGCACCCAATTCAAGGAGTTTGGTGTATCGAGAAGACAAGTGGACAACCAATTTGTTCACATGGCGAATCAACTTTCAAGAGAGGAAGGGAGACTCCCGGGCCGACCCGAGGAGAATCCCCGTGCCCCACAACAACAAAATGAAGTTCGAGCCATAGGTTTGAGAAGTGGTCGGAGTTTGCCCGAGCCACAAGTGCCAAGGACAAGAGAAGAGAGTCGGACCGAGTTGCCCAGGAACTTGGGCCCGACGTGCCAAGAAGTCGATCCAGAAGACGAAGAAAATCCCTTGACCCGGACCGAGGAGGAGTGGAACTCGGGCCCGACATGTCCTGATGTTGGACCGACTTCCCCGGTTGTACCCTGCCCTAGGACCGAGGTTCCACACATCGGTCCCGATGTTGATCCCAAGTCGATCTAAGCTGAGAAAGTTGAGAATGATCCAAGTCGGTCCAAGGAAGAGGATCCAACCAAGAAACAAGGCGGCACAACTCTTCCTTATCCATTGAAGAAGCCCAAGGAAGTTGTTGAGGGCAAGTTCAAGAGGTTCTTGAAGCTCTTGCAAGGTTTGAACATCACCATACCATTCACCGACGCTCTAAGTGAGATGCCATCATATGCTAAGTTCTTGAAGGAAATTTTGAGCAAGAAGAGGTCGATTGTGGAGATGCAAGATGAGGTGAAAATCTTGGAGCTACCTCAAAAATTGGGTGATCCCGGGAGATTTGCAATAACCGTGGGGATTGGATCCCAAAACTTCAAGGCTCTTTGTGATTTAGGAGCAAGCATATCGGTTATGCCCATGAGCATATGGAGAAGGGCTAACCTTGGTGATATGGAATCGGTTGACATGAGTCCTACTATGGCCGGTGGTTCATCTATGAAGGCCACCGGAATCTTAGATGACGTCCCAGTTAGAGTTGGGAGGTATTTTGTCCCCGACGATTTCGTGATCCTTGATATGAAAGAAGACCCTTTGGTGCCCATCATTCTTGGAAGGCCATTTCTAGCCACGGCGGGTGCCAAATTTGATGTGAGAAATGGAAAAGTGACTTTTGAGATAGGCGAGGATAAGGTGGAGTTCCATTTCAACAAAGCTCTAAATGAACCGGATGCTTTGGCAATCTTGAAATTGGAGGAAAGTGCCAAGCGTAAAAGAGAGGAAGTGGAAGCCACAAGAGAGGTGTTGAAGGGTTTCTCGAACAAATAAATTTGTAGTCAAGACCCCGCTGTGTATAGCGAAGTCAGGATCGTCCACGGGAGCGAGAGTAGTGCTAAGTTTAGTCGAAAACTACGAAAAGAACAAAGAAAACAAGGGCAGAACAACTCAGGCTCGACCCAAAGAGGGTCGATCTCGACCCTAGGGGGGTCGATCCTGAGAACAGAAACACACGTACGCACACAAAACACACTCAACGGCTCGAACACGACCTAGGGGAGGTCGAGATTAAGGCAAAATCACGAGTTTCAATCAATATAAAGGGCAAATCCTAGGGCTAGGGCTACCACAACAACAACCATACATGCTTTCAACAAGAGTTCACAACTATCATGCCATCTAGATCATAGAAAAGTTAACTTTCGCAAACAATTCAAGCCATTCAATCAACTTTCGCAAATCAAACAACTTTCTATCTATCCTTCAACCTAGGAATATCAACTTTCGCAAATAATCCTATTAGATGTAATCAAGCAACTAACTTTTCACTTTCGCTATAGTCAATCACAAGACATGCCTCAACTTTCACCAAGGATTAAGCACAAGATAGGTTAGATATGATCATCAAACATTCAAGTCATGAATTCAAGTTTTAAACATGCATGATTGTGTTGGGTTTTTGCCCAACCCTAGAATTTAAGAGGACTACTCACACATAGAGAAGAGAAACAAGGAAGAAGAAGAAGAAGACATGATCAAACCAAAACTAAAATTCAAATAAAAGCCAAAGACCAATCTTACAAACCTCAAACTTGTCCTCCAAGTCTTCTCCCTAATTCTCCAAGTCTTGATTGTCAATTGATTGAATGATTGAATCCCATCATCCATAAAACTAAAGGTTCAACCTCCTTTTATAGAAGAAAAGGAGTCCTAATCTAACTAGGAAACACAAAGAAAAACCTTCCTAAAATACAAACTAGGAAACTTCAACATGTAAATCCGGATAGGTGAAGGTCGGCCACGAGGTTCGACCCTCTTAGGTTCGATATCGACCCCCTCAGGGTCGATCCTGAGCTTTTTGTTCCTTGCGTTCCAAGTTTGGTAAAGTGGCTCGAGCTCGACCTCCTTGGGCTCGATCTTGGGACTTTTTGCTTGACTTTTCCTCTTGATTTGGCTTCTCTTTAGCTCTTCTTCTTGGCTCCTCCACTTGAAATCTTCCTCCTAGCTAATCCATCCTCTCCTAGCCTCGCTCCAAACTCGTCTTCAAGCCTCAAAATGCCTACAAAACGACACAAATATGCGTAGTTTCCGAATCTCAAGGAAATACGAAAACTTATGCAAAAGGACTCAAAAACACATGACTCAAGCACAAAACACAACTAAATCTAACCTATCTAAACACTAAAAATCTACCTAAAACGCGGACATCAAAACATGTTGAGAGGGTTTCTCGAGCAAATAAAATTTGTTCAAGACCCCGCTGAGTATAGCGAAGTCAGGATCGTCCACGGGAGCTAGTAGTTCTATAGTCTAGCGATCATACTACGAAAGTAAAACAAAACAAAACAAGGCTAAACAAGCAAACGAATGCAAAACACAAGTTCTCGGAAGGTGGTCGAGGCCGACCCTAGGGAGGTCGATGCCGACCCACTACAGAATGCAACAAAACACACAGAAAACAACACAGAGGAGGTCGTGGCCGACCCTGCAACTGGTCGCGGCCGACCTTTTTCTGGGCACGAGAGATTGGTTTTGTAAAATCAAGGAAAAACAACTAGGGGAGGGGATTCACCACACCACAAGCATGCTTTCGAACAATGATAAAGAACCAACTTAGCTTAAAACCTCGTAGGTGATTTTCATCACAAAAGAACACATCAAGAGCCTCCATTTACATGAAAGGGTTAACATGCAATCCAACTTGCTCTTCGAAGGGTTCAACTTTCATCAAACCCGGATAGTTCATATCCACAACCTAATCTTGCAATTAGTTCACAAACGAGAACATTCCCCCTTCTTCAAGGGTTTTAAGCACACAAGAGGGATTTATGGGCAGAAGTTTCAAGCCAAGCATGGATCCAAACAATCAAGGTCTTAAAGCACTTTCATGGTGGGTTTCACCCCAAACCCTAGCAAGCTAACTACTCACACATAATCAAACGCACAAACAAGAAAAGGGAGGAGGGAAACATCATCCAAAGCAAACAACTTCAATTAAAAACAAGATCCACTTACAGACTTAAACAAACCCACAAATCCCTTCAAACACCATTGTTGTCTTCTTCCTCCTAGAACACAACTAAAACCAAGCCTTCTTCTCTACCACCTCTCCCTTCACAAGTTCTCTCTCACACTCACACTCACACTCCTCTTCTTCTCCTACACGTTTCTCTTCTTCAAACTCCCCTTCTTCTTCCTCTTCCTCAGCCACTACTCTCTCTCTCTCTCTCTCTCTCTCCCTTGAGCCCTTTTCCCTTCTTGGAAAAGTCTGATTTGATAGGGAGACAAAATGGGACTTATAGCAGCCCACAAAAGCAAGGGGAGGAAGCTTCCTCCACTGTCACAACTCTGCCACATGCCTGCCACAGGTCTGCACTGCCGCCCACTTTTTCAGGTTTTGAAAATCCCGCCAAAAGGCATTTACTTGCAGCGCACGGATTTATCTTCGGGTGCTGAGAGGGGTCGGCCACGACCTAGGGGTGGTCAGCGCCGACCCACTGCAGGGCGTGGATTCTTTCGCGTTTTGCTTTGGTCTTGCTTCAATTGATTGGACTTTTGTTGGGTGCTTTTACCCTTTTGCTCCTTGATTTTCTTTGAGTTCTTGACTCCATTGAGGTTCACTTGGTTGCAACTTTGGATTTTGGCTCTTGACACCTTGACTCCCGACAACTACCGGATCCTAGAAAGCTCCGAAAATGCATGAAAACGTCTCCAAAAAGCTCCAAATACCTACACAACACGAAACAACACACAAACGACTCCAACTCTCGAAAGAGAGCCGAAATCTTATGCAAAGCACACAAACACAAAGGAAAAGCATGCAAAACGAGCTAGAAAACTACCTAGAAAAACAACTAAAAAGCGCGACATCAAAATACCCCATACTTAAGTTTGCTTGTCCTCAAGCAATAACTCTCATGCATCAATACCAAATAACAAGCTCAAAGAATGCCTTTTAGGAAGATAAGCACAAGATAGAGTAATGGGCAAACAACTTCAATATCATAGCACGCATGTATGCATTCTAAGAAATAACAATCCAACCTCACAAAGGCAATGTGTTTCACTCATTTTCAAGTGTTTAGGATGTGTCAATGAGCACTCAATCTCGATTCCAAATGCAAAACCTCATAGTCAATGGAAATTATATTCAAAACTCTCCACCGAAGAAATCAAAACAAGTTAAATCATCAAAAGAACTTAAGGTGGCTCAATGAAGACTTCAAAGAAGTTTCATTCGGCCGGGTTGCAATGGGGCTCGGTATTTCAAAGGGTGTGGAAAAGTTTGGCCTTGTGGTGCTAATAAATCCGGGAACCTAGACTCCTAGACTTCAAAACTCAACAACACTCAACCAACTCCTCTTTCTTCCTTCAAACACCAAAAACTTTTAACTTTCAAGCACACTTCACTTCACCTACTTCTTTGTCTTTCTCTAATGAAGAAGCTTTGGCTCTTGCACTTATTCAAACACCAACTCATTTTTTTTTCCAAAGGGCCTGGTGGGGGTCGGCCGCGACCAAGTGGTGGTCGGCCCCGACCCTTGACAGAGGGCGCTATTTTCCACTACACTTGTGCTATCCGAATCAACACTTCATCTTTTTTTCATTCTTTCCTTAAGACAACTCCTTTATTCTCCACCTTCACAATCTCTTCATTTTCACCCCTATTCCACATCAACATCACAATCCACTCTAAGACCTAATTCCCGGATTAAGGGGTCAAGCTTACAATGGCTAGGATATTTTTGTGGGGCTAGAAATAAGGCTTAAGGCTCAAACAAGGGGCTTCAAATCAAGGGATCATGCATAGGTAAGATGAAAAGGAGAGAAAAGGCTACTGAAAATAAGTTCAAAATCATTTGATCTAACAAGTAATGAATGTATCTTTATTGGTTTCAAATCAAGAATAAGCATGCCATTGTCAAGTGGTAAATGCATTTGGAAGAGTAAAAAATCACACATGAAAAACCAAGGAATAAAACATACATTCCTTCTGGCCAAAAGATTTCTCACTTAGGTTCAAATTGTTGGATTGCTTTTCAGTTAGAATCATGCATGCTCAATGTTCATTATATGCTCAAAATTCAAAATTCGAAGTCATGGTAGGCAATCTTACAAAGCAAGTTACAAGGAATTACATGATGATGCTTGTAATCACTATCCTAGGACATCTTAGCAAAGGTATTTTTCCATCATGAAAATCAAAAATAAAAGACTCAATCATGCAAACACACACACACAAACATGCAAATGCACACACAAACAAAAACACATAACACGAACAAGTAGCATCTCCCAAACCACCCCATACTTAAACATCAATGTCCCCATTGATTAAAAAGTAAAGAGAGGGAAAAGAGAAACTAACTTGGGTTTGGAGCATTGTTGGAGAAGGTTCACCTTGGGGGAGGTTGAGGGAACGGAGAATCCGGGAACATTTTTTGTGCAAGCCAAGCATTGTAGGCAAATTGGGCTTGGCGGTCTTCATAGTACTCTTCCCGGAAGTTGTCAAAGCCTCTAGTTGCATCTTGGAAACGGGCTAGATTTTGTGGTTATGGAGCAAGAGGGATGAATGAGAGCTTGAAGGAGGCTATGGTAGCAAAGAGGTCGTGAATATGGGGCTGCTAGGTCGTGGGTGAAGAGTAAAAGAAGTGGGGAAGGGATAAAAATTGTAAAGAAAAAGTTCAGGGGTTTACTTGTAATTTCCTGAAATTTTTACACAATTTCTACCTTTCACCGGAGGGGTTCGGCCGCGACCACCAGGGGGTCGGCGCCGACCGCCATCAGGGGACTCTCCACCACTTTGTTCTTTCGGCTCCAACTTCACGCACCCGACCAAAGCCTCGGGTCCCTACAAAATACTTACGGAAATGCAAAGCATACTACCTATCTATACTAAGAAAAGGGAACAACGGGTTGCCTCCCGAAAAGCGCTTTCTTTAACGTCTTTGAGCTAGACGTGGGATACCTTGGCTAGACGATGGTGGTGAGACCCCAAGTGGCTCGGATTTCTTCATCGGGGTCCACCTTCTCATAGTACTTCTTCAACCGGTGGCCATTGACCTTGAAAATTCCTCCTTTGTTGTCTATGAGGTCGGCCGCGCCGTGTGGGTACATACGATGAACCGTGAACGGTCCACTCCACCGGGTTCTCAATTTCCCGGGAAAGAGGCGAAGCCGAGAGTTGAAGAGAAGTACTCGGTCACCTTCCTTGATGTTTTTGGGAACTAGCCTTCTATCATGCCACCTCTTTGTCTTTTCCTTGTAGATCCTTGAATTCTCATACGCCTTGAGCCTCAACTCCTCTAATTCTTGCAAATCCATGAATCTTTTTGCTCCGGCCGCGTCGAGGTCCATGTTGAGCTCCTTGAGATCCCATAAAGCTTTATGTTCAAGCTCGACGGGTAAGTGACATGACTTGCCATACACTAGGTTGAAAGGAGTGGTGCGGAGTGGGGTCTTGTAGGCAGTGCGGTATGCCCATAAAGCATCATCTAGCTTGGAGGACCAATCTTTCCTTGAGCGAGACACCGTCTTTTCAAGAATAGCCTTGATTTGCCGGTTAGAAACCTCCACTTGACCACTAGTTTGGGGATGGTAAGGTGTGGCCACCTTGTGAGATACCCCATACTTGGTCAAAAGAGATTCAAAGCTCCTCTCAATGAAATGTGAACCACCATCACTAATGAGAACTCGGGGTACACCAAACCGGGGGAAAATGTTGGTCTTCATGAACTTAGCCACCACTCTTGCATCATTTGTTCTTGTGGCTACGGCTTCAACCCATTTGGAAACATAGTCAACCGCCACGAGTATATACTTATAGGGACCCGAGGAGGGGAAGGGTCCCATGAAGTCAATATCCCAAACTTCAAAGAGTTCCACTTCTAAGATTCCGGTGAGCGGGTTCTCGTTCCTCCATATAATGTTTCCCGCTCTTTGGCATTCACCACAGTTAGTCACATAAGCTTGCACATCTTTGAAGATAGTAGGCCAATAGAATCCACTTTGAAGAATCTTCGCGGTGGTTTTGAATCCTTTAGCGTGGCCTCCCGTCGGAAGAGTGTGGCAATGATGGATTACTCCTTCTATCTCTTCATCCGGCACACAACGTCTAAAGATGTGATCACTTCCTTGCTTGAACAAGTAAGGATCATCCCAATAGTAGCGCTTGGCGTCGTGGAGGAACTTCTTCTTGGCTTGAGAGTTCAATCCATCCGGAACAATGCCACCTACAACATAATTGGCAAAATCCGCAAACCACGGGGCTTGCACCCCCTTAATAGCATCTATTGAGTGCAAAATGGGAGAAGGAGAAGGAGGATTAGGAAGTACACAAGAGAGGTAAAAGATGTGACCTTAGGCGACCTCGCGCGGGGTCTCTTGCATACCGTCTCGACCATCCTCAACAACCGGAGAAGGGGCAGAGGAGGTCGAAGCCGACCAACATGGGGTCGCGGCCGACCTCTTCCAGGAGCCTCCTTCTTGCGCCACTTCATAGCATAGAAGAGTTTCGTCCGAGCGGGAGTCGTCGATGGGCACCATGATTCCGGGCTCCGTGATGTGTTCAATGGGTAGCCTTGAGAGGTGATCCGCCACGAGGTTTTCCGCTCCCTTCTTGTCTCGTATCTCTAGATCAAACTCTTGAAGGAGGAGCATCCACCGGAGCAAGCGCGGTTTAGCATCCTTCTTGTCCATGAGGTAACGGACAGCGGCGTGGTCGGTGTAGACTATCACTTTCGATCCCACTAAGTAAGACCGGAACTTCTCAAATGCGAACACCACGGCTAGAAACTCTTTCTCCGTTGTTGTGTACTTGCCTTGGGCCTCATCAAGCGTCTTGCTTGCATAGTAGATAGCGTGAAGCTTCTTCTCTTTTCTTTGCCCAAGAACCGCACCTACGGCATAATCACTTGCATCACACATGATCTCAAAGGGGAGTGTCCAATCCGGCGGTTGCATGATAGGAGCCGACACAAGAGCATCCCGGATCCTATGAAAAGCTTCAAGACACTCGGAAGAAAACTCAAACACAACATCTTTCATAAGGAGGTTAGTTAATGGTTTGGAAATCTTCGAAAAATCTTGAATAAACCTCCTATAAAACCCGGCATGTCCTAGGAAGCTTCTAATTCCTTTTACGGAGGTGGGGGGTGGCAATTTTTCAATCAATTCAATTTTAGCTTGATCCACTTCAATTCCCCTTTTAGACACCACATGACCTAGGACAATCCCTTCTCGAACCATAAAATGACATTTTTCCCAATTTAGCACTAGGTTGGTTTCTTCACATCTCTTGAGAACTCTAGAAAGATTAGCAAGGCAAGAGTCAAAAGTGGTACCGTACACCGAGAAGTCATCCATAAACACCTCCACAATGTCCTCAATCATGTCGGAGAAGATAGCCATCATGCACCGTTGGAAGGTGGCGGGTGCATTGCACAGTCCGAATGGCATCCTCCTATAGGCAAATGTTCCGTAAGGGCATGTGAAAGTTGTCTTCTCTTGGTCATCGGGGTATATGGGAACCTGCCAAAAACCACTATAGCCATCGAGATAACAAAAGTAGTCATGAAGAGCTAATCTCTCTAGCACTTGGTCAATAAAGGGCAAAGGGAAATGATCCTTCCTAGTGGCACTATTGAGTTTCCTATAATCAATGCACATGCGCCAACTAGTAGTAGTCCTAGTAGAAATCAATTCGCCCTTCTCATTTTCCACCACGGTGAGACTGCTCTTCTTTGGAACCACGTGAACTGGGCTCACCCACTTGCTATCCGAGATCGGGAATATGATTCCCGCATCAAGCATCCTCAAGATCTCCTTCTTTACCACTTCCTTCATGTTTGGATTGAGGCGTCGTTGATGCTCAATGGTTGGCCTATGGCCCTCCTCAAGAAAAATTCGATGCATGCACAAGGAAGGTGAAAGCCCACTCAAGTCCTCAAGCGAGTACCCAATGGCTTTCCTATGAGTCCTAAGAACATCAAGCAACTTTCCAACTTCTTCCGCATTTAGATTTGCATTGACAATAACCGGAAAAGTGGAATTTGGGCCAAGAAACTCATACCTCAAAGACTCGGGAAGAGTCTTAAGCTCTGGAGTAGGCGGGGGCAGTGTAATAATGTCATCGCCTTCATCCGCCTTCAGGAACTCCTTCGCTTCGCCGTCTTCATCTTCAATCAAGCACGTTGGCGTGATCCTGTCGGAGGTCGCGGGCGACCTAGAGAAGGTCGGCTCCGACCTATCACAGGGGAGGTCCGCTTCTCCTTCGTCATCTTCACTCTTGTATTCTCCGAGTAACGCCTTGACCTCCATAACTTCACCGGTCTCTTTCATGGTAGGGTTGAATCGGAACTCTACCACCTCTTCTCCAATCTCAAAAGTGAGGAGACCTTTCTTCACATCAATAACGGCACCGGCGGTGGCAAGGAATGGCCGTCCAAGAATGATGGGGACGACGGGATCTTCCGGCATTTCCATCACAATAAAATCATTGGGCACAAAGAACTTGCCGACTTGGATAGGAAAGTCATCCACAATGCCGGTGGGTTGCACACAAGAGCCATCCGCCATATAGAGCCTCATGTTCACCGGAACCAAAGGACCCATGTTGGTCTTGGACCATATAGAAAGAGGGAGAAGACTAGCACTTGCACCAAGATCGCATAGAGCTTTGAATCGGTGAGCACCTATGCCAATGGTAATAGCAAACTTACCCGGATCACCAAGTTTTTCCGGGAGCTCAATAGATCTCACTTCATTGGTCAATTCGGACATTGACCGCTTCTTTGACAAGATTTCCTTGAGAAATTTGGTGTAGGCGGGCATCTCGTTCAACGCTTCGGCAAAGGGAATGGTGATGTTGAGGCCTTGGAGGACCTTCACAAAGCGTTTGAACTTTCCCTCCGTGAAATCATTAGCCTTTTTGGATGGGTAGGGAAGGACCTTCGTTGTCGGAGGCAAACGGACGGACGTCGGGACTCTCTAAGGAAGGTCGGCAGCGACCTGGGGGTGGTCGGCTGCGACCTCCTCTGTAGCTGGGACAGGGTCGGTGGAGACCAGTGGGGGGTCGGCCACGACCTGTTCCAGGGGAGTCTCGTCCTCTTTGTTCACTGTTTCTTCACTTGCTACTCGGTCCGGCAACTTCTTCCCGCTTCTTAGGTTAACGGCGGCAATATGACCTCTCGGGTTCTCATCGGGGTGGCCCGGTAAGCGCCCTTGAGGTCGTGGGATTTGGGCCGCGAGATCACCAAGTTGGGAGTCAACGTTCTTTCTCCATGTGTCGAGATCTCCCAATCTCGTGTGGACACCTTTCAACTGAGTGGTGAGATCGGTTCTCACCCCTTGCATCAATCCTTCCTGCAATTCTTGAACCCATGATGGCTCCTCTTGATAACCGGGAGGTCTATAGGGAGGGCCCCTTTGTTCATGCGGGGGAGGTGGATAACCTTGACCTTGTCCATGGGTATTCCATTGAGGATAGTTGTTGTTCCTCCCCGCATAAACATTGTTTTGGCTTCGGTAAGGTCCTCTCATATAGTTCGCCTCCGCATAAGCCTCGGCGGCCCGGACTTGCTCCACATTAGTACAAGAGGCGGCGGTGTGTGATTGAGAACCGCACTCTTGACAAGGAGGGCCGGCGGACTTGAAATAGCTCACTTGCTTCTTGAGCTTATTGATCTCATCTTGCATAAATTGGAACTTCACATCTTGATCAATGGGCTCACTATTGGGATCATAGAGCTTCCTTGGTGGAATCCGGACGGCTTGTTGGGTCCCATACATGGCATCATAGTTGGTGAGCTTGTCCATGAGACCCCATGCCTCGTCGGGATCCATCTCAATGAAACCGCAATCGGTGTGGAGGTTGATGCGGTCTTTTGTTGCGGCATTTATTCCTTGAAAGAATATTTCTTGAAGAACATAAGGAGGTTGTCCATGAGTTGGACATTGCCGAAGAAGCTCCTTGAATCTCTCCCATGTTTCAACAAATGTCTCGTTAGGAAGTTGATGGTAGGAGGTGATGCGCTTCCTTAGCTCGGTGGTTTTGGCCAGTGGAAAGAACTTCGTCATGAACAAGTCGTGCAAAGCCTTCCATGTAGTGATAGACCTAGCGGGCAAACTTTCGAGCCAATGAAGTGCTTTCCCACACAAAGACCACTTGAACGCCTTGAGGAGAACATACTCAAGTGAGACACCATCGGCGGCGATAGTGACAAAGATCGGTGAAGTTCTTGATGTGCTCCATGGGGCATTCGGTGGGCTTCCCTTCATATTGAGATCTTTTGATAAGAGTGATGAAGTGGGACTTGATCTCAAAAGCACGCTCTATTGCCGGGAGTACAATAGCGGACTCGGGAACCCTAAGCTCGGGATGCATGTATTGCTTAGCGTTCCTCGGGATGGCATCAAGTTGTTCTCGGAGGCAGGCGACCTCCTCTCTTTCTTGCCGCGCAGCTGCGGCTTGAGCATCACGCTCCATTTGCATACGCTCCATTTGAGCGCGAAGTTCGGCCATTTGATGAGCAAGAGCCTCAGCATCGTCCATTGCTTTTCGTTTTCTTAGTCTTCGGCGAAGGGTTCTCTCTATTTCGGGATCAAAAGGGAAATGGTCAATCACCCTTTGCGAACTAGAGGGCATACACCTGCGTTCAAAGCACTAAAGAAACGAATTAGTGACAAAAGAGGGGTTCGGGCTAGTCCCTCACTCAAAAGAAAGCTAGACTTGGAAACAAAACTAACTCCCCGGCAACGACGCCAATTTGTTGAGAGGGTTTCTCGAGCAAATAAAATTTGTCAAGACCCCGCTGAGTATAGCGAAGTCAGGATCGTCCACGGGAGCTAGTAGTTCTATAGTCTAGCGATCATACTACGAAAGTAAAACAAAACAAAACAAGGCTAAACAAGCAAACGAATGCAAAACACAAGTTCTCGGAAGGTGGTCGAGGCCGACCCTAGGGAGGTCGATGCCGACCCACTACAGAATGCAACAAAACACACAGAAAACAACACAGAGGAGGTCGTGGCCGACCCTGCAACTGGTCGCGGCCGACCTTTTTCTGGGCACGAGAGATTGGTTTTGTAAAATCAAGGAAAAACAACTAGGGGAGGGGATTCACCACACCACAAGCATGCTTTCGAACAATGATAAAGAACCAACTTAGCTTAAAACCACGTAGGTGATTTTCATCACAAAAGAACACATCAAGAGCCTCCATTTACATGAAAGGGTTAACATGCAATCCAACTTGCTCTTCGAAGGGTTCAACTTTCATCAAACCCGGATAGTTCATATCCACAACCTAATCTTGCAATTAGTTCACAAACGAGAACATTCCCCCTTCTTCAAGGGTTTTAAGCACACAAGAGGGATTTATGGGCAGAAGTTTCAAGCCAAGCATGGATCCAAACAATCAAGGTCTTAAAGCACTTTCATGGTGGGTTTCACCCCAAACCCTAGCAAGCTAACTACTCACACATAATCAAACGCACAAACAAGAAAAGGGAGGAGGGAAACATCATCCAAAGCAAACAACTTCAATTAAAAACAAGATCCACTTACAGACTTAAACAAACCCACAAATCCCTTCAAACACCATTGTTGTCTTCTTCCTCCTAGAACACAACTAAAACCAAGCCTTCTTCTCTACCACCTCTCCCTTCACAAGTTCTCTCTCACACTCACACTCACACTCCTCTTCTTCTCCTACACGTTTCTCTTCTTCAAACTCCCCTTCTTCTTCCTCTTCCTCAACCACTACTCTCTCTCTCTCCCTTGAGCCCTTTTCCCTTCTTGGAAAAGTCTGATTTGATAGGGAGACAAAATGGGACTTATAGCTGCCCACAAAAGCAAGGGGAGGAAGCTTCCTCCACTGTCACAACTCTGCCACACGCCTGCCACTGGTCTGCACAGCCGCCCACTTTTTCGGGTTTTGAAAATCCCGCCAAAAGGCATTTACTTGCAGCGCACGGATTTATCTTCGGGTGCTGAGAGGGGTCGGCCACGACCTAGGGGTGGTCTGCGCCGACCCACTGCAGGGCGTGGATTCTTTCGCGTTTTGCTTTGGTCTTGCTTCAATTGATTGGACTTTTGTTGGGTGCTTTTACCCTTTTGCTCCTTGATTTTCTTTGAGTTCTTGACTCCATTGAGGTTCACTTGGTTGCAACTTTGGATTTTGGCTCTTGACACCTTGACTCCCGACAACTACCGGATCCTAGAAAGCTTCGAAAATGCATGAAAACGTCTCCAAAAAGCTCCAAATACCTACACAACACGAAACAACACACAAACGACTCCAACTCTCGAAAGAGAGCCGAAATCTTATGCAAAGCACACAAACACAAAGGAAAAGCATGCAAAACGAGCTAGAAAACTACCTAGAAAAACAACTAAAAAGCGCGACATCAAAACACCCCATACTTAGACTTGCTTGTCCTCAAGCAATAATCATGCAAATCAAGACCAATAACACAATCTTCAAGCATAGCCCTTGTCAAAACATTTTAAACACAAGTGAAAAGAAGACAAGTAACTTTAACGTCATCACATATGTACAAGTCTCAAGCTAGGCAATCACAATCCAACCTTTCACAAGGGAAATAAATGTGTTTCTCTCAACTCTCATGTGTTTAGGCTTAACAAATCAACTCTCATCTCAATCTTTATGCAACATCTACTTTATCATTGAGACTTATATCACCAATCTCTCTACCTAGAGAAGTCAAAACACATCAATCTTCATAATAACTTAGGCTCAATGAAATCTTCATAGAAGAATCATTCGGCCGGGTTGTTGTTGGATCGTTAGTACTGAGGGACGTCCTTTATTTTAGTAAAGGCGTCCTTAGGTTAGGCGTCCCTACGAGGAGTATGGGCGTCCTTGAGTAATGCAGCGGAAATTAAGTACTAAACAGATAATAGATGAACGCAATGAATTATAGAGGAACCACTCAAGACCAAGTAGTCCTTGAGTGTAAACCTCTACCTCCTTGGAGGATTTTTGAATAGTTCTTTCCTTTATATTAACCGTTCTTATAGTTGTACTGGCGAGTTCTTACAGTTCTCTGACACTTAGCTTTTCCCTAAGTTCACTTGTAAGGAACTTCTTTAAGCCTACAACTTAAGGTGGTTCAATCTACTAAAGGACTCTATTCCTACGTTCTGCAGTACTTCGCAGAACTCTCTTTCTCTCTTTTGGGTTTTCTGTTACAAACTGTTTTTGTGATTTGGTTACAAGTCTCACTCGATCTAACACAAGTTCTAGCACTGTTCTTGAGTTCTTGAGTTAGTTCTTCGTGTTCTTGAGTGAGTCGCTTTTCTGTGATTCTCTCTGAATATTCCTGAAAGCGTTACCGTCACAATAAATGCCTTGGGGCTATTTATAGGACTTGGGGAAGGGCGTCTTTTCTCTGGGACGATCATGCCCTTCATGGACGTGGCTACAGGATCTTCCTTTACGTAGTAGGGCGGTGATGAAGAAGCTTCCTGTATCCAGCTGTGTATGATGAACTCCGCTACAAGATCGGCCGCCACGTGTTGATGAACTCTGCAACAGGATCGTCCGCCACGTAGTGTTGGACTCCGCTACAGGATCGGTCTCCACGTGTCCTTGGATGATCAAACATTGTCGTGTGATGTCATCCTGTCGGCTAGTGGGTAAGGACTCCTTTCTTGCGTTCCTACTTGCTTGGGACTCCGTCCTTGCTCAAGTAGTCTCTGGCTGGTCCTTACTTCCTGTTAGCTAGCGTCCCTAAGCTTATGGGACGCCCATACACACTTGTTGTCGTTTTGGTCACTGACGTTCCTGAACACTTGGACAACTTTATTAGAATCAAAGTGAGTTTGTCATATCAAAACTAAGGGACGGTTGTGTGGTACACTAACAAGTACGCAAGCGTTCTTGATAGCATCCCAACAATTTCCCCCTTTTTGATGATGACAAACTCTTCAGCAAAATAGTTTTGGCGTTTGAACTTAGCATGCATGAAAACTTAAAAGCGTCCTCTAACACTTAGAGAAATTTCATTTAGCACAAGTTTTCATTCTTTGATTCTCTAACATTTGGATTTTAGGGAGAGAAAAGCGTCCTAGAATGTTCTAGGCGTCCTCTAGTTTATTCTAGCATAGCGTTCCTTAGACCTTTCACTTAATAGTTCCCCCTTAACACTTGCTTATTCTGGATAACTAGTTTATAGCGCATCTCTGCAAAACTACACTTCCCTCTTTTGGCATCATCGAAAAGGATAACAAGTGATAAGAACGTTAGCACAAACACATAACTAAAAGCAGTGGAACGCTTGAACAAATACATGCAAACAAACATTGAATTGCCATTCAAACAAAATTAGAGTACGGTTATTACAAACCAAGATCATAATGTTTGAAGTTCAAAAGAAGCAAAGGCAAAATAATAGGGGATCAAAGGGGTGGACGACAATCACTGAGAACGGCGCTGGTCTTGATAAAACTTGAGCAGTTGTTCTTGAAGTTCAGCAGCCTTGGAGAACGCAGAAGACAAGTCCTTTAGAGCAGAGAAGATGAGGCACTGGTTGTCCATTATTGCACCCATGAGTTCTGCGGGAGGATGTTGGGCAATGTTTGCAGGGGCAGAACGGGGCAGAGGACTTGTACTCGAAGAGGGAGCGTCCGCTGGAAGATCTGGAGGAGAAGAAGTATCCAAGAGCATTTGATCAAGAGCGGCAAGGTCTACTGCCGGCTCTTGGTCCTGAGGAAAATCTTGAGACGTAACATTGAGACTTGCGGCCTCAGCCTCAACAGCTAAGCGTTCTTCTTCAGCTTTCAGTCTGGCTTCCTCAGCCTCAGCTTCTAACTGTTTGATCATGGAGGGCAACTCTTCATTGTGCCTTATCTCGACAAGTCCCTTCTTAGCATTCCATTTCAAGCCAAGTTCTTCAGATGGAGCGCTCTCATCATAAGCGTCCTGGGACTGCAAGATTGCCTTCACTACTCCAGGATATGGCAAGGCATGCCTCTTCCTTCCACACTTGGCCATGTGTTGCATAGCAATGCTGGCTAAGTTGATTGGGCGGTGTTCTAGAATAGCGTCAATTAGGATAATGTCATGTGTTTGCACAATTGAACGCTTCTCCTGCCTTGGAAGTATGGCACGACATATGAAGTAATGAACGATGGCGCCGACCTTGCTCAAAACGTGAGCTACTCTGTCAAGTCCCATTGGCCTTTTGCCCTGAAAGACATGTTCAACAAGAGGCAGTTCTTCATCAGTTGTCTCGAAACCGCCTTCAGGAAGGGAGCTAAGAGCGTCGGACGGTGGCTTGCGTTGACCTAGACCCATGAAGGATCGGATTTGGCGTTCTGTTACTGAGGCTTTCTCACCTTCAATTTTGAAGTGGAGGGAGTCATCTTTTGCTTTGTAGCGCAAATCCCTGTAGAACGCCTTCACCTGTTCTTTGTCAACAGTGGTCGGCGCTGGTCCAACGTTCAGCCATCCTTGAAATTTTAGAAGTTCGAGGAACTCCTTAACATCTTTATCATTGAAGGAGGCAAGCCACTCTTCCGAGTAAATGAGCGGGCTAAGGACTTTGACGGGCACATCAGCATTTTTTCTTTTGCGCTTGCCCTTTGGGGACTCAGAGTCCTCGTCATCATCTGACTCTTCCTCAGCGTTCTCAAAGTCACTGTCAGCGTCCTTTGAGGGAGCGTCCTCTGTGCCTTGTTCTTTTTCTACATCGCCACCAGCTGTGGCTTGATCGGCACCTGAGGTCTGACCTTGGGACGTACCCTCAGCGTCCTGAGCCTCTGATTGATTTTCTGTTCCTGGCTCAGCGTCCGCGGGGACTTGACGGGATTCTGTTTGGATTGTGGGGGAGGGGTTTTCTTGTGGAGCTTGGGAGGGATTGAGGATGGGGAGGGATTGGTTGTAGGGTGGGACTTCTTGAGCATCACGCTCGAGCTCTTCAGAAAGAGTTGGCTCGGCGTCCTTTTGAGGGACCTGGTGCTCGCCAGCGTCCTCAGCAACTTGAATTACTTCAGCCTCTTTCTCAGCAGGAGCAATCTCGACTCCTTCCGCCTCGTCGTTGGAGTCCCCAACGACATCAATGAATGGAGAGACGTGATCAGTAGGCGTTCCTCTTTGGCTCTCAGATGAGCTAGAGGAGGAGGAGATGTGCTCGGGCTCAGGAGCGTCCTTGGTTAGCAACACCTTAGGCGTTTCACCAGCTTTTCGTCGGCGGAAGGTGTGCTCAAGAGTTGAACGCTGTCCTGCTTCTTCCGGACCGCTTTCCGAAGAGGGACGACGAGACCTTGGAGTCTCGGGGTCCTTGGGAGGTGAGATATGGGCCGGTGCGGAAGGGAAGTTGGCAAGGTTGAGAGGTGAAGCGTGAGGTTTAGCGGGGAAAGGAATGAGGGCATTTTTCTTTGAGGGTTGAGGGGACGGTGGAGGAGTTGGGAGTTGGACAATGGTAAGGGGTTGAGGTGGTGGAGTGGATTCTTTTGAGAGGTTGGAAGGCCGTTTTGTGGTGCTAGGCCTTGGTTTGGAGGTTTTGGAGGATGGGACGCTTGAGGTTTTGGCCTTTTTGAGGGGCCTGGGGTCATGGGTTTTCTTAGAGCGTCCCTCCTTGATGTGTGGTGGAAATTTATCCACAATTTCTGTTGATTGGGAGGAGGAAAATGGTTTGGATGATTTCAAAAGAGGAGATGAGGGGGTTGAACGTTTGGATGGGAGGATAGATTTGGTGGTGATGGTGGGGACTTGAGGAGGTGGTGGAGAGGGACTTGGCACACGGGACTTTAGCATTCTGTACGCCAAAGAGTCATTAGGGTACATGGGAAAGTCTGGAAGGACGGCGTTGTGGAGGTCGGGTATAAGTTCAAGTAAAGGACCCAGATTCTCACCTCCAAACTGAGAAAAGAAGAGAACGTCGTCCATCCGTCCTGGCAAGTCCTTGTAGTTGGTTTTGTGAAGACTTGGCACGACGAAGCGTTCAATGAACCTTTCATAGTTCTTAGTCTTCGTTGCATCATCCTTGATCTCTGGCAAGTCCATGCGTTCCCTTATTAAGTTGTAAAGGGTTCTTGGCTTCCTGTTGATGAAGTCCACCAACGATTCATTAAGGACAATGGGTTTTGGTTTCTCGATGTAGTGGGACTTCACCAGCTTTCTTCTCTTCCCGCCGGTAGAAGATCCGGCCACGTTCACTAGCCTTTGAGACATTTTTCTGGTGAGCTTTAGTGAGAGAAAGTTGTCGGAGTTCTAGAGAGATGTCAGAGCAAATTTGGGAGCGAGAAAGTGGTTGAGCGTAATAAATTTTGATAGCGACTGTTCTGGCCTTATATAGAGGAAGCGGTGGCACAAACGGTAATTACCACTGTTTTACTGTGCGACACGTGGCAAAACTTCCCCCTTAAGATTTGAGCAAAAGCAACGGTCACTGTTCACACTTTCAAAAGTTCAAATTTCTGACTCTTCAACTTCTCCTCAAATACTGAACTGGCGTTCTTCTCAACCAACACTGAGCGTTCTCTCATACTTAGCAAAATTTTACCTCTTCAAGCAAACCAACAACCAACTTACCGTTCCTGTGATCACCTTTCGAACCAGTTGAGAACAACGCAAGTACGTCCCGTAAAAGAAAATATGAAGCTCATAGAACGCTTTTGCGGAGTTCTCGGCTAGGGTAAGCTTAGAGTTCCCATCATTTCGGCTTATAATGAAGGTTGGGTGATCAGGGATACTCTTTTCAAGACAAAATAGAGAAAATTTGAATGGCGTTCCAAAGTTGCAAACACATGAAGTTTTAGACTAGCGTCCTTGCAAAGATGAATTTAATGCATAACAGTTCTTAAACACTTAGAATCTACAAAACATAGCCCATCATTGAGGGAATAGTAGAACGGGACTTGCTACTTAAAAGTTATCATCCCCAAGAGCAGCCTTAGATGCTCATAGGGACGTCTATCAAGCGCCTTAGTGAAAATATCAGCTATTTGATTTTCAGTCCTTACATGCTTCATACTAATAAGTCCTAGTTCAACATTATCACGCAAGAAATGATGTCTTATATGAATATGCTTTGTGCGTGAATGAAAAACAGGATTCTTGGAAATTTCAATAGCACTTGTGTTATCACAACGAATGGGAATAGTTTCAAGATAGATACCGTAGTCCTCTAGTTGATATTTGATCCAGATGACTTGTGAACAGCACGAGGCAGCAACAACGTACTCGGCTTCCGCAGTTGAAAGCGCCACAGAGTTCTGTTTCTTAGATCCCCAAGAGACTAAGCATGAACCAAGGAACTGTGCCATTCCTGAAGTGCTTTTTCTATCAATCACATGACCAGCATAATCAGCGTCCGAGTAACCAACTAGCTTGAAGGACGTCTTCCTGGGGTACCAAAGGCAAAGATCATCGCGTCCTTTGAGGTAGCGAAAGATTCTCTTGACTTCTTGCATGTGGGACTCCTTTGGATTTGCCTGGAAACGTGCACACAAGCAAACGGCAAACATAATGTCGGGACGGCTTGCGGTCAAGTAAAACAAAGAGCCAATCATTCCTCTGTAATGCTTTTGATCAACGTCCTTTCCCTGTTCGTTTGCGTAAAGACGCGAGTTTGGAGAACACGGGGTTGCAACAGGTTTGGACGTGTTCATTCCGTACTTCTCAAGCATTTCACGGACATATTTTTGTTGATGAATGCGCGTCCCTTCTTTGATTTGATTAATTTGAAGTCCCAAGAAGAAATTGAGTTCTCCAATGAGGGACATCTCAAACTCACTACTCATTAAGGACTTGAACTCATCTACAAGTTTCATGTTAGTACTACCAAAGACTATATCATCAACATAGACTTGGGCAATTAAAATGTCCTTGTGAACTTTCTTTATGAACAAAGTTTTATCAATTGAACCTCTAGTGTACCCATGAGACAAAAGAAAGGACGCAAACCTGTCGTACCATGCACGAGGGGCTTGCTTGAGTCCATAGAGCGCTTTGTCCAAGTAGTACACATGGCATGGGTGAGAGGCGTCCTCGAAGCCAGGCGGCTGAGCAACATACACTTCCTCCTTTAGCTTTCCATTGAGAAAGGCAGTCTTGACGTCCATCTGAAATAACTTGAATCCTTTGTGAGCGGCGAAGGCAATAAGGAGACGAACGGCTTCAATTCTAGCAACAGGAGCAAAGGTCTCATCATAGTCTATGCCTTCCTCTTGCTTGAATCCTTGAGCCACCAGTCTTGCCTTGTTTCTAGACACACGTCCACTCTCATCAAGCTTATTTCTGAACACCCATCGCGTCCCTATGATATTTTTGCCTTTGGGACGAGGGACGAGAGTCCAAACTTTGTTTCTTTCAAACTGATTGAGTTCTTCTTGCATTGCTTGAATCCAGTCAGCGTCCTGAAGTGCTTCTTTGATATTCTTTGGTTCCACCATAGAAACAAAAGCGTTGAACGCACAGAACGCTAGATTTGCACTCTGGGACTTGCTTGCAGCTGACCTTGTTTGAACTCCTTGAGAAGGATCAGAAACAATTTGAGACATTGGGTGGTCCCTAGAGAAGCGGGACTCCCTTTGAAACAATTGAGCAAATCTTGGATCAATGTCTCCATCAGAATCATCACTATCATTTTGAGCATCGTCCCCAGTGTGTTCCCCCTCAGAGAGAGCGTCCACACTTTGGCGTTGCTCGCCTTATTGACACTATTCTGCTATATCTTGTTGAACTGGAGATTCACTGTGAGAGGGAACTCCTTGAACAACACTGGGAGCGTCCACTGAGACTTCTTCCGGATTTGGAGATGCGTCCTTAGAGACATAGTATTTTCCAGAAGTCCAATCTTCAGCTTCATCTTCAGAGTCGTCCTGTTGGTGTGAAGAAGAGCGTTCTTTCTTACTTGGTTTTTCTTTGTGAGAAGAACTTTCTTTGAACACAACATGAATACTCTCCTCAAGCTTTAGAGTCCTTTTGTTGAAAACTCTATATGCTTTGCTGGTAAGAGAGTACCCAAGGAATATGGCTTCATCACTCCTTGCATCAAACTTTCCAAGTTTTTCTTTATCATTGTTGTGAACGAAACACTTGCAACCAAAGACTCTGAGATAATCAATGCGAGGCTTCCTTCCATTCAACAACTCATAGGACGTCTTCTTCAGCAGAGGACGGATCATGGCACGATTAATGATGTAGCATGCTGTGGCAATTGCTTCCGTCTAGAAGTACTTGGGAACGCTATTCGCTAAGAGCATAGTTCTTGCCATATCCTCCAACGTCCTATTCTTTCTTTCCACAACTCCATTTTGTTGAGGAGTCTTTGGAGCGGAGAAGTTGTGCGAGACGCCATGTTGATCACAGTAGGCCAGGAACTCTGAGTTTTGGAACTCCGTTCCATGGTCTAATCTTATGGCTTTGAGAGGCGTCTCAAGGGCAACTTCCACTTGTTTGATGAATACTTTGAACGCATTGAAACAATCTGCTTTTGACACTAAGAAAAGAACCCAAGTGAATCGAGAAAAATCATCTACAAGAACGTAAATGTACCTCATCTCACCGTGGCTCAACGTTTTCATTGGTCCACAAAGATCCATATGGAGAAGTTCCAAAGGCTTCTTTGTACTGATTTCGTTCTTGGACTTGAAAGAAGTTCTTGTTTGCTTCCCTTTGATACAGGCTTCGCACTGTTCAACAGTCTCAGGATCAATTCGGGGAAGTCCCTTCACAAGATTTCTTTGGTGAAGCTTGAAGATCGTGCTTGGTCCAGCATGGCCAAGTCGGCGATGCCAGAGATCAACGTCCTTCTTTGAAGCAGATAGACATAATTCTGATTTAGGCTTGAAATCTTGATTGAAGATATAGATGTTGTTCTTGCGAACTCCTTTGAGAACAACTTTGTTGGACTTCTTGTTGATAACAAGGCACTCCTTTGAGTCAAATGTGACTAGGTTTTCACCTTGATCACACATTTGAGAGACGCTGAGAAGGTTGAAGCCAAGTCCTTCAACAAGACTTACATTTGTTGCTTTGATGGACGGATTGAGAATAGCAGTTCCCGTTCCTTTGATCTTTCCCTTGCCCTTGTTGCCAAACGAGACAGTTCCTCTCGTGGCACTACTATGGATAGAAGTGAGATGGATCTGGCTTCCTGTCATATGATTTGAGGCGCCACTATCAATGATCCATGGGCGTTCCCTCACTTCCACCTGCCAAAACAAGGTTAGTTCTTGGCGACCCAGGCAAGGTGTTCCTTACCTGGCTCATTACAATAATAGAACTTTGGTTCTGGCATATAGTCATTTATGTTAACATCATTAGAATTGGCATGCTTGCGGAAAGAACTTCTAGAACGTCTAGGACGCCTAGAATTAGCTTTTGGATCGGACTCAGCATTTTCATTGTTAGTCCTAGCAGCTTTGCCACTCTCAATGTCTTCCTTAAGTTTCACATAGTCATATTTGAAGTGATCACCTTGTCCACAGTACCAACACGTCCTATAGTAAGTACCGAGGTAGTACTTCTTATTGGGACGTTGAATTTTGTTTTGCTTCATCTTTTGGGGATTGCACACCTTTGAGCCGTCCCCTTTAGCAATTTTCTTGTAAATTTTATGACTGGTGGAATTGGTGTAGTAGTCCTCTTGACCTATTTCTCCACTCTCTAGGACTCTAATTCTTTCAAGAAGATTCTTGGTTTTCTCTTTTTCAAGTTCAAGTTCTGAAGTTTTGCTAGCCTCAAAATCGCTAGGGAGAGAGTTCCTAGTATCAGATTCATAACCTAGTCCACGTTTAGCTGGGACAGAGACTATTGGTTTCACTTCCTCAACTATGGGACTCTTTCCCAAAACTTTCACTTCTTCCCTAAGCTTGGCGTTCTCAAGTTTGAGACACACAAGTTCAGTTTTTAGGGACTTAGTTTCTTCACATGAGGACTCTAGTTGAATAGTCATTGAATTACAGTTTTCACATTAAACTACAATATTTTCATCTTCAAGTTCATCCATTCTTCTTTTCATAACAAGACTTTCCTCCATGATTTTACCAATGAGTTTAAGAAGTTTTGGTTTTGAACATTTTTCTAAGGAACGCATCATGGAATCGTGAGTTACCTCTTGTTCATTGTCTGAGGCGTTCTCTTCAACAACTGGGGCGTCCTCCACTGCCATGTATGCAACTTGATCTTCACGTTCATCATCACTTGAACTGAGATCATCCCATGCAGCTGTACATGCTCCAATAAGAGCATTCTTCTTGTCCTTGGAGGACGTTCCCACAGTACACTTTTTGGCAAAATGTCCTTTCTTGTTGCATTTGTAGCATGTGAGTTCCTTCATTTCAGCCTCTGTGTACTTGGGACTCTCCTTTTTGTAAGACTTGCTTTTGCTACTGTGTTTGTTCTTCTTGTTATAGTACTTGAGCGCCTTGTGAATAAGGGAGAGTTCCTCATCTGAGTCAATCTCTTCCTTTGGTTTTCTTTCTTTCTCTTTGGGACGCAAGTTCTCAAGTTTCTCTTTGTTTTGCATCAACAGCGCTAGATCTCTTTGGCCACGTAGGTACTCGACGTACTCTGGTGTTGTGGACGCCAAAGCAAGATCAGTTTGAGGATTCTTTCCTAGCTGAGCCATGTCAGAGATTCTTCTTTCTTCGTACTGCCTGAGCTTCCCATAGATCTCTTCCATATCTAGAGTTTTGTTGGCTGTGTTTTCTTTGAAAGTCGTCCTATCAAAGTTCCAGACTCCAGTCAACCCATCAATGACTACTTGAACTCTATTCCTCATGGAGATTTCTGATTCTGGAATGCCCAAGTTCTTCATTTTGGTGACAAGACCTTCAAAACGGTACGAGTAGTCGTTTACCGTTTCATTTGGCAACATACTGAAAGCATAGAACTCCTTTTTGATCTTCAGCTGGACGTCCTCTTTCATTTCTGCAGTTCCCACATGAAATTTCTCAAGAGCTTCCCACTGTTGTTTTGCTGTGGGGAGATTGCTAACTCTTGTGGCGTCCATTTCGCAGAGGGACGCTTGAAGAAAGCACACTGCTTTAGCATTTGTTTCCATTAGCTTGAATTCATCAGGACCCCACTCGTCCTCTTTGTCTTTCTTGTCATCGGGAACTTTGAGATCACCTTTTCTGATAACGTTCCAGCATTGATAATTTGTGCTTCTGCAGAAGTTCTCAAATCTAGTTTTCCAACGGTTGAAGTTGCCGTCCGTCAGACGCGGAGGCTTCACAAAAGAGATTCCAATGGGTTCCATGTCCATCTTTACCTGCAACTCAGTAAGAATCTAGAGCGCCTGCTCTGATACCAATTGTTGGATCGTTAGTACTGAGAGACGTCCTTTATTTTAGTAAAGGCGTCCTTAGGTTAGGCGTCCCTACGAGGAGTAAGGGCGTCCTTGAGTAATGCAGCGGAAATTAAGTACTAAACAGATAATAGATGAACGCAATGAATTATAGAGGAACCACTCAAGACCAAGTAGTCCTTGAGTGTAAACCTCTACCTCCTTGGAGGATTTTTGAATAGTTCTTTCGTTTATATTAACCGTTCTTACAGTTGTACTGGCGAGTTCTTACAGTTCTCTAAGACTTAGCTTTTCCCTAAGTTCACTTGTAAGGAACTCCTTTAAGCCTACAACTTAAGGTGGTTCAATCTACTAAAGGACTCTATTCCTACGTTCTGCAGTACTTCGCAGAACTCTCTTTCTCTCTTTTGGGTTTTCTGTTACAAACTGTTTTTGTGATTTGGTTACAAGTCTCACTCGATCTAACACAAGTTCTAACACTGTTCTTGAGTTCTTGAGTTAGTTCTTCGTGTTCTTGAGTGAGTCGCTTTCCTGTGATTCTCTCTGAATATTCCTGAAAGCGTTACCGTCACAATAAATGCCTTGGGGCTATTTATAGGACTTGGGGAAGGGCGTCTTTTCTCTGGGACGATCATGCCCTTCATGGACGTGGCTACAGGATCTTCCTCCACGTAGTAGGGCGGTGATGAGGAAGCTTCCTGTATCCAGCTGTGCATGATGAACTCCGCTACAGGATCGGCCGCCACGTGTTGATGAACTCTGCAACAGGATCGTCCGCCACGTAGTGTTGGACTCCGCTACAGGATCGGTCTCCACGTGTCCTTGGATGATCAAACATTGTCGTGTGATGTCATCCTGTCGGCTAGTGAGTAAGGACTCCTTTCTTGTGTTCCTACTTGCTTGGGACTCCGTCCTTGCTCAAGTAGTCTCTGGCTGGTCCTTACTTCCTGTTAGCTAGCGTCCCTAAGCTTATGGGACGCCCATACACACTTGTTGTCCTTTTGGTCACTGGCGTTCCTGAACACTTGGACAACTTTATTAGAATCAAAGTGAGTTTGTCATATCAAAACTAAGGGACGGTTGTGTGGTACACTAACAAGTACGCAAGCGTTCTTGATAGCGTCCCAACAGTTGTAATGGGGTTCGGTAATAACAATAGGTAGGGAGTTATTTGGCCATGTGGTGCTAAATCCGGGAATCAAACTCCTAAATACAACACTTTAGACTAAATCAACTCACTTCTTCTCTTTTCAACACATAACCAAACACTTCATCAATGACACTCATACCCATCAATTTCTAACCCAAATTCCCAAAATATAACTTATAAATACTAGGAATTCTTGGCTTTGCACTTAAACATTTTTTTTTCTTTTCTTCTCTCTCTTTTTTTTTCAGGCACGAGCTAGAGAGGGGTCGTGACCGACCCTCTTGGGGGTCGATCCTGAGGCTTTTAGCTCGAGCTCTTCCCTACTTCCTTTTCTTTTTATCAATTTTTCAACAATGGGCATTCCAAGCCAAGAATCTCATTACATTACACTTCAACAAGTTGTTTTCTACCCTTTTACAATGTCACCTCTTTCAAACCCAACACAAATGTCACTCTACAAAACTCATTCCCAACACTCATCATCTAAGTTCAATTCCCGGAATAGGGTCAAGCTAATATAGGCTAGGGATAATTTTTGTGGAGCTTCAAACAAAAGGCCAAGGCTAGAACGGGGTTTCAAGCAAAGACAATTCAAGGTAGGGATGGAAGAATATGGGCTAAAAATATAAGTTCTTAATCACAATCAACATGCATGAGCAATCTCATAACGGTTTCAAGAAATAGATAACCATATCAATGACAAGAGACATATGCATAAAGAGAGCAAAATCACACAAACAAAGAAGAGGGAATTAATGATGTTATCCCTATAAGGCCAAAATTCTCACTAGGTAACAATTTTGTTGGATTGCAATTACTTTCACTTAAGACACATATGCTCAATTTCATCACAAGTCACATTCACAATCAAAAACAATTTCTCACAAACTTGGGCTACACTATCCAATTATGCCAAAGGAATTACATGATAAGCATGAAAATTAATTTTCATCATAGGACATCTCAGATGGAATGATTTTCTATCCTAAAACAAACAAACAAGCAAATATTTTTGGATTTTTTCGACATTTTGCAATTTTTTTGGATTTTTCATTTTTTCTCAATTTTTTTTGGATTTTTCAAAATTTTTCTTAATCAAGGCAAACTACCAAACAAAGCAAACAAACAAAGACTCAATTATGTACAATATGTGAGATTTCATCTTCCCCACCCCATACTTAAATCATGCAATGTCCCCATGCATGAAAACATATGAAAAAGTAAAGAGAAAAGAAGAAGAAAACTCACAAGGAACTTCTTGAAGCTTGAATTGGAGGTAGAGATGGTGTGCTGGCACGACCCCCTTAGGGTCGAGATCGACCCCCTTAGGGTCGATACTGAGAGGTGAGTGAGGGGGAAGGCAGAGCAAGGGGGAGGTCGTGATCGACCCTCATGGGGTCGGTCCTGAGGGCTCATGTACCTCTTGTAAAGTCGTCTTTTCCCATCCTTTTTGAGCCCGCATTTGAAGCTTAGCACCCTGCAAAAATCCCACAAAGATCCTATCCAAACAAATGTATCGTATCCTAGTCTAATCTAAGGAAGGTTAGAAAAAACAAAAATCTAGTCTAGAAATTGAAAAATCAAAAAAATGAAGAAAATAAAAAGGAAAATCTAATCTAGAAATCGGGTTGCCTCCCGTAAGCGCTTGTTTAACGTTGTTAGCTTGACAAGAAGTACCTCAACTAGTTGGAGGATGTGAGTGCCAAGGTGGCTCGGATGTCCTCATCGCCACCCCATACTTAGAATGAGAGGAGAGGGTAGAAGAAGGTGTAGAGAGAGGTGTACCACAAAGCATGCAAGTAGAGTGAGAATATTGACCTGTATCGACCGGAGGACGGGTCGGTGTCGAGTTGCTTTGTCCGGAGTCAAGCTTCTCTTGTACATGAGGTGTGGTCGGTCTTGACCCAGGACTGGTCGTGACCGATCTTGCTTGGGTGATATCGAGCCTTAACACCTCGCCTTTCCAAAGATCCTCTTCCGGATGAAATTTGTTGATGGGTACCACGTCTCTAGACTCCATGATGCCCCCAATAGGTAGCCGAAACTCTACCACCTCATCACCAATTCCGAAGGTAAGGAGACCCTTCTTCACATCAACCTTAGCTCCGGCGGTTGCTAGGAATGGTCGCCCAAGGATAATTGGTACGTCGGGATCTTCCGGCATATCCATGACAATAAAATCATTAAGCACGACAAACTTGCCGACTTGGATAGGAAAGTCGTCGACAACACCGGTAGGCTTCACACAAGAACCATCCGCCATGTATAGCCTCATGTTCACCGGTACTAATGGCCCCATGTTGGTTTTGGACCAAATTGAGAGTGGAAGCAAGCTAGCACTAGCACCAAGATCACACAATGCCTTGAAACGATAAGCTCCAATACCGATAGTAATAGCAAACTTCCCGGGATCACCAAGCTTCTCGGGAAGGTCTAACGACCTCACCTCATCCGTGAGTTCCGACATAGATCGCTTCCTAGACAAAATCTCCTTCAAGAACTTGGTGTAAGCGGGCATTTCATTCAAGGCCTCGGCGAAAGGAATAGAGAGATTCAAGCCTTGAAGCAACTTAACAAAGCGCTTAAACTTTCCTTCCGTCGCATCCTTGGGCTTCTTCGAAGGATAAGGAAGTATCTTGGAATGGGAAGAGGAAGGAGTGGGATCGGGAATGAGTGGAGGAGAAGGGTTAGAAGACGTTCCGGGTGCAGAGTGGTCGAGCTCGACCTCATCGGGGTCGATCGCTCCTTCATCCTCATCATTGGCGGTCTCAGGCTCGACCATGGAGGGGGTCGATCTCGACCCTGGTGGGGTCGATCCTGAGGCAGTCTCTTTCGCCGTTTGCTTCGATGGATCGGGTAATGCTTTGCCACTCCGAAGGTTCATGGCTCGGATTTCACCATTGCTTGCTCGGCCTCTCGGATTCTCCTCGGGTCGGCCCGGAAGTTGTCCTTGAGGTCGTGGGATTTGAGCCGCTAGATGACCAAGTTGGGAATCAATATTCTTTTTCCATGAGTCGAGGTCTCCCAACCTTGTATCTAGCTCGGTCCGCATCCCCCGCATGAGTCCTTCTTGCAATTCTTGCATCCATGATGGCTCCGCTTGATACCCGGGAGGTCTATAAGGAGGGGCCCTTTGCTCTTGTGGAGGAGGGGGATAACCTTGGCCTTGCCCATTGTTATTCCATTGAGAGTAGTTGTTGTTGTTCCTCCCCGCATAAGCATTGTTTTGGCCTCGGTAGGGTCCTCGCATATAGTTGGCCTCCGCATATGCCTCGGCAGCCCGAACTTGCTCCACATTTGTACAAGAAGCGGTGGTATGAGATTGAGAACCACATTCTTGACAAGTGGGGGCAACGGACTTGTAGTAACTCACTTGCTTTTCGAGCCGGTTGATCTTATCTTGCATGAATTGGAACTTCACATCTTGATCAATTGGCTCGCTATTCGGATCATAAAGCTTCTTTGATTGAATCCGGATGGGTTGTTGGGTCCCATACATGGCGTCATAGTTGGTGAGTTTGTCCAATAGAGCCCATGCCTCATCGGGATCCATCTCAATGAAACCGCAATCGGTGTGAAGGTTGATGCGGTCCTTTGTAGCGGCGTTGATCCCTTGAAAGAATATCTCTTGAAGAACATAAGGAGGTTGTCCATGAGTAGGACATTGCCGAAGAAGCTCCTTGAATCTCTCCCAAGTCTCAACAAAAGTCTCATTAGGAAGTTGATGATAAGAAGTGATGCGCTTCCTTAGCTCGGTAGTCTTGGCCGGTGGGAAGAACTTCGTCATGAACAAGTCGTGCAAAGCCTTCCATGTAGTGATGGACCTAGCGGGTAGAATTTCGAGCCAATGGAGTGCCTTCCTGGTTAGAGACCACTTGAACGCCTTGAGGAGCACATATTCAAGTGACACGCCATCGGCGGCGATGGTGTCACAAAGATCGGTGAAATTTTTGATGTGCTCCATAGGGCATTCGGATGTCTTGCCTTCATATTGAGACCTTTTGATGAGAGTGATGAAGTGGGACTTGATCTCAAAGGCACGCTCAATCGCCGGGAGCACAATAGCGGACTCGGGAACTCTAAGCTCCGGATGCATGTATTGCTTAGCGTTCCTCGGAATAGCATCTAGTTGTTGTTGGAGACGGGCAGCAGCCTCTCTCTCTCGATGCAAAGCAGCATCTTGAGCAGCACGCTCCATTTGCATGTGCTCCATCTGAGCGCGGAGTTGTTCCATCTGTTGAGCAAGAGCCTCAGCGTCGGCCATTGCTCGTCGTTCTTGTAGCCTGCGATGAAGGGTTCTCTCTATTTCAGGATCAAAGGGAAAATAGTCGATTTTCCTTCGTGAACTAGAGGGCATACACCTGCAATCACAAACACAAGAAAACGAATCAGTAACACACAAGGGGTATGGGCTATTCCCAAACCCAAATATCAACTAAACTCGGCACTATTGCACACTCCCCGGCAACGGCGCCAATTTGTTGAAGGGTTTCTCGAACAAATAAATTTGTAGTCAAGACCCCGCTGTGTATAGCGAAGTCAGGATCGTCCACGGGAGCGAGAGTAGTGCTAAGTTTAGTCGAAAACTATGAAAAGAACAAAGAAAACAAGGGCAGAACAACTCAGGCTCGACCCAAAGAGGGTCGATCTCGACCCTAGGGGGGTCGATCCTGAGAATAGAAACACACGTACGCACACAAAACACACTCAATGGCTCGAACACGACCTAGGGGAGGTCGAGATCAAGGCAAAATCACAAGTTTCAATCAATATAAAGGGCAAATCCTAGGGCTAGGGCTACCACAACAACAACCATATATGCTTTCAACAAGAGTTCACAACTATCATGCCATCTAGATCATAGAAAAGTTAACTTTCGCAAACAATTCAAGCCATTCAATCAACTTTCGCAAATCAAACAACTTTCTATCTATCCTTCAACCTAGGAATATCAACTTTCGCAAATAATCCTATTAGATGTAATCAAGCAACTAACTTTTCACTTTCGCTATAGTCAATCACAAGACATGCCTCAACTTTCACCAAGGATTAAGCACAAGATAGGTTAAA
Organism: Polygonum aviculare; assembly: GCA_934048045.1. Lineage (NCBI taxonomy): Eukaryota > Viridiplantae > Streptophyta > Magnoliopsida > Caryophyllales > Polygonaceae > Polygonum > Polygonum aviculare. Next base: position 16,886,308 of record OW204024.1, read on the forward strand.
TATGATCATCAAACATTCAAGTCATGAATTCAAGTTTTAAACATGCATGATTGTGTTGGGTTTTTGCCCAACCCTAGAATTTAAGAGGACTACTCACACATAGCGAAGAGAAACAAGGAAGAAGAAGAAGAAGAAGACATGATCAAACCAAAACTAAAATTCAAATAAAAACCAAAGACCAATCTTACAAACCTCAAACTTGTCCTCCAAGTCTTCTCCCTAATTCTCCAAGTCTTGATTGTCAATTGATTGAATGATTGAATCCCAGGATCCATAAAACTAAAGGTTCAACCTCCTTTTTATAGAAGAAAAGGAGTCCTAATCTAACTAGGAAACACAAAGAAAAACCTTCCTAAAATACAAACTAGGAAACTTCAACATGTAAATCCGGATAGGTGAAGGTCGGCCACGAGGTTCGACCCTCTTAGGGTCGATATCGACCCCTCAGGGTCGATCCTGAGCTTTTTGTTCCTTGCGTTCCAAGTTTGGTAAAGTGGCTCGAGCTCGACCTCCTTGGGCTCGATCTTGGGACTTTTTGCTTGACTTTTCCTCTTGATTTGGCTTCTCTTTAGCTCTTCTTCTTGGCTCCTCCACTTGAAATCTTCCTCCTAGCTCATCCATCCTCTCCTAGCCTCGCTCCAAACTCGTCTTCAAGCCTCAAAATACCTACAAAACGACACAAATATGCGTAGTTTCCGAATCTCAAGGAAATACGAAAACTTATGCAAAAGGACTCAAAAACACATGACTCAAGCACAAAACACAACTAAATCTAACCTATCTAAACACTAAAAATCTACCTAAAACGCGGACATCAAGAGGAAGAAGCACCTTTGAGGAATCATGACATGGTCAATGCTCAAGTCCAAGAGAGATAGTTGCTAGACCCATTTGAGCACCATGAGGAGTCAAGAGGTGGAGATAGTCCAAGAGGCCATGAAGAGTATCCTTCTTCGTATCCTTTTGATGTGGGAGACTCTTATATTTGTTTAAGTGACTTGAAAGAGGATCTAGAGGATAGTTACATATGTTTGAGTGATTTGAAAGAAGATTTGAGCTATAATGTGAGTCCCCTAGAAATTTTCTAGATGTTTGTGATGTAGGGAATGAAGATCAAGTTGAGAAGGAGCAAGAAGTGCAAACCTACACTTTGGAGGAGAAAGGTGAAGGAGGATTGGGAGACCACGCCTACATCAACCACAAGTGGTGGTTTTATGGCTATGAGGGGCGTGGAGATGGACATGACTACGGTGATCAATTCACCATTTTTCATCCACCGTGAAGGTCGAGGTTAGAAGTCAAGCTAGTGACTTAAAAGAAGCGCTCCTCGGGAGGCAACCCGAGCTTAGTAGGTTCATTTTCGTAGTTTTTAGTTTGTTTTTCTTTGTCTTAGCTTAGATTCTTTCTAATCTCTCCTTAGCATGTGTTTTGTGGAATTATGTGTTGTGTGAGCTTCATGATTGAGTTTGGTAGTGGTGAAAATAATAAAAGGACTTGTGGGTAGAGAATTGCCAAGAAGAGGGAATTTTAGGAAGCCAAACCAAGCCGGATCGAGGTACCCAGTACCTAGGGCCCGACGTAGGTGACGTCGGTCTGACTTAGCCGGTCAACCTTGGTCTTGATTTTGAGGAAATGCCCATTATACCCCTCTGACCTAACTTTGTCTCTTACCCATTTAAAGCCTTCTTTCCCATACCTACCTCCCATCACCTTCATAACCACCTTCCCAAAATACCAAGCTCACTCCAAAAACCCCTAAATTGATCCCTACCTCCATCACACTCGATCCCCTAGCAACCTCTCACAACAATCTCGATCCAACACCCTAGCCATCCCCAACATCGATCCCAAAGGCCAAAAATCCCAACAAGTCCCATTTTTCTTCATTCCTCTCCTAGATCTAGGTGGAGAATTTGAGTTCTAAGGAGTTTGATTGCTAGCAAGTCTTTGTCTCTTCCAATTTGGTATGTGAATCTCAATCTATACTTGATTCCTTGTGAATTTCATGCTTTTATTGTTTGAATTGAGATTTGCCATGATTGAATGAGCTTACATCTTGAGCATCCATGGTGTCTTGCATGAATAGTGGAATTTGATCTTAATTGTTGATTATGCATGTTAGAACCTACTTGGAACTTCGATTGATGAAGAGAAATGGTTGATTTTGGATTTTAGGAGCATGATAGAGTGATTTTTGGGTGAAATAGGTAGAGAAGTCGAGTTGAGGCTCGGACCGAGATACCCAGATCTCGGGTCCGACGTTGTAGAGTCGGTCCAAGACTTGGACCGAGGTTGAGTACCTCAGGCCCGATGTCTTGTGTTGGTCGGTCCTAGTGCTATTTGTCTTTCTCTTGTGTGAGCTTTAGGATTCATGAGCTTGATTGTTGGTTAATGCTTGTTTATCATGATATATCTTCTAGCTTGACCATTGTGGTGTGATCCTTTGTTCATACATGTTGGATTTTGTGGATTAAGTGTCTAGAAGACAAGTATGGGGTCATTTTCTTGTGTGATAAGTTGTTAGTTGTGAAAGCATGTGATCTTATTGAGGTTGTATAGATCTTATCTTGTAGTTCTTTGCCTTGAATGTGTGTAGGTACCATGACAACCCGAGCATCTTCTTCACGCATGGAGAGGCCATGAAAGAAGTCCAAGAAGTCAAAGAGGGTGCAAAAGATGGATGATGTGCAATTTGAGGATGATGATGTGGCTCAAAGCTTTGAGCGATACATGGGTCTAGCTCACCACACTAGGTGGCTAGATTGGGAAGCTATAAGGAAGATGGGCATGAACATGGCGCTTGACCGTTGCTACTCTCACATTGGTCTCAACGTGATGCTAAGGTGGAACAACACTCACTATCCCGCCTTAACGTCGGAGTTTATGGAAACCTTCAAGTGCACGTATGAAGGAGTTGAGAGTGAGGGCATGATCTCCTTCCAATTGGGCAACGAGTTGCAAGAGCTCTCTCTAAGGAATTTGGCTACCTACCTTGGATTCCCTTTTCCGAGAGACGAAGCTTTTGTGGACAACGAGAAGGTGAATTACCTTTGGAGATATGTAGCGGGAAGGAGCGAGATGAGGAAAGGAGCCTCAACCAATGAGATAGCAAGTCCCCTCTTCCGAGTCATGATCCGAGCTTTGGGATGTGCCATCTTTGCTAGGCACGAGCTTAGTAAGCCGATGAAGGAAGAAGCCATGTTGCTCTATGAGATGCTGTTTCACAATGAGAAGCCGATGAACCTCACATGGGAATGGGTGAAAATGGTGAGGGATTTCCAAAGTTCCTCATGGATTTACTTTGGAGGGATGATAGCCCGCTTGGCTCATCGTCTTGAAGTGGATCTTTCCAAGTACACGCCGGCACCAAATGGGGTAGAGTTCATGGATCTCAAGTACTTCAAGAAAGCCAACATCATCAAGGAGAGGCAAGTCACCGGTGCCACCACCTATCTAGCACCTCATTCCAACTTCGACAAGGTGCACATTCCTTTGGGGCCACGTCTCTTCGACCTCTCGAGCTACTATAATTGGTTCCAAGTGTGAGCGGGCAAAGAGAATCCTTTTGGAGAGCCGGAGGGGACGATTGAGTGTAGACGAAGTGCCCAACACATTCGTTTCACTACCCCTCAAGCTTCTCCGGATACCGAAGATGAAGAGCTCAACCAATTTGAGTTTACAAGGAGAGAGGTTGTTGGATCGTTAGTACTGAGGGACGTCCTTTATTTTAGTAAAGGCGTTCTTAGGTTAGGCGTCCCTACGAGGAGTAAGGGCGTCCTTGAGTAATGCAGCGGAAATTAAGTACTAAACAGATAATAGATGAACGCAATGAATTATAGAGGAACCACTCAAGACCAAGTAGTCCTTGAGTGTAAACCTCTACCTCCTTGGAGGATTTTTGAATAGTTCTTTCCTTTATATTATCCGTTCTTACAGTTGTACTGGCGAGTTCTTACAGTTCTCTGACACTTAGCTTTTCCCTAAGTTCACTTGTAAGGAACTCCTTTAAGCCTACAACTTAAGGTGGTTCAATCTACTAAAGGACTCTACTCTTACGTTCTGCAGTACTTCGCAGAACTCTCTCTCTCTCTTTTGGGTTTTCTGTTACAAACCGTTTTTGTGATTTGGTTACAAGTCTCACTCGATCTAACACAAGTTCTAGCACTGTTCTTGAGTTCTTGAGTTAGTTCTTCGTGTTCTTGAGTGAGTCGCTTTCCTGTGATTCTCTCTGAATATTCCTGAAAGCGTTACCATCACAATAAATGCCTTGGGGCTATTTATAGGACTTGGGGAAGGGCGTCTTTTCTCTGGGACGATCATGCCCTTCATGGACGTGGCTACAAGATCTTCCTCCACGTAGTAGGGCGGTGATGAGGAAGCTTCTTGTATCCAGCTGTGTATGATGAACTCCGCTACAGGATCTGCCGCCACGTGTTGATGGACTCTGCAACAGGATCGTCCGCCACGTAGTGTTGGACTCCGCTACAGGATCGGTCTCCACGTGTCCTTGGATGATCAAACATTGTCGTGTGATGTCATCCTGTCGGCTAGTGAGTAAGGACTCCTTTCTTGCGTTCCTACTTGTTTGGGACTCCGTCCTTGCTCAAGTAGTCTCTGGCTGGTCCTTACTTCCTGTTAGCTAGCGTCCCTAAGCTTATGGGACGCCCATACACACTTTTTGTCCTTTTGGTCACTGGCGTTCCTGAACACTTGGACAACTTTTTTTTTAGAATCAAAGTGAGTTTGTCATATCAAAACTAAGGGACGGTTGTGTGGTACACTAACAAGTACGCAAGCGTTCTTGATAGCGTCCCAACAGAGGCCATGGATGTTGACTCGCCTCCCGAAGAAGAAGATGACGGATACCGCAACTTGCTCACCGACCACGCTCCAACGCTCTTGGACCGAGATGCAAGCCACCTCGGGCCCGACGTCCATCAACGTCGGTCCGACACATACTTGCCCGAGCCGGTCCCTAGTGGTTTTGAGAGAGGAGAGGGAAGTGGAGCAAGGCAAGAGCAACCAAGTTTTGGAGGGTACGAGGGTTATGCCCAATGGTATGGGCCCGGAATGGTCTTCCCCGAACCTCAACAATCGGTGGACATGAACTTCCTAGCCAACCAATTGGCTCACCTTCAACTCCAACAATCAAGCATGCTACAAGAGGCACACCAACTCAACCTTCAACAACAACACTTGAATTTCCAACAACAACAACTCTCCCACCAACAAGAAGACTTCCAAGCTCAATTTGAAGAAGTGAACCGCAACATTGCTTACACTAGGCGTGATGTGGATGATTTGAGAGCGGTAGAGGATCAAAGATGGAGCGTTCAAGAGAGCTTCAATGAATGGATGGTCGGGAACTACTCCTCCCGTGAGGACCCATGGACGTGCCCCACACCCCAACTTCAACCGCCAAGTCAAGATCCTTTCCATGCCCATATGTACGAGCGAGAGAGGCAAGCACGGCTCCAAAGGGGACGCCGCCGAGGACACCCTCCAAACTAAGCCTCAACATGCCAATCAAGAATAAGGAATTGTGAGCTTTCTTAACTCTTGTCTCTTTTACTTTTGAGTTTTGATTTATTTGTTTTGATGAGGACATCAAAATTCTAAGTATGGGGTGGGTTAGTAGCTCATAGTTTCATGTGTAGGTTTCTTGTGTTTGTTCTTGTTTTGTTAAGGGATGTTTTCTTTTGGATAGTGGCATGTTGTGTTCCTTGAATGATGATTGAATTTGATGGCATGTATGGATGAGTTTGTTGTGTTTTTGAGAAAATTTTTGCAAAAATCCCTAAAAATTTGAAAAATTGTGTGAAAAAGACAAAAAGATTTTGTTTTGGACTAGGAATTCCCATCTTAGATGTCTAAAGAAGGCTAATGATGATGTGAGCATGTAAATTCCTTTGCATATTTTTGGATAGTTTAGCCTCTAAATGGATGTTGTTTTTGATGTGATATGATATCTTGCATGTTTTTATTGAGCACATGAGTTCTTGGATGAGTTTTGATGCAACTAAGCTAGAGTGACCCTTGTGAGATTATTTTTTGGCCATTTTAGAGATGCTTGTTCATATTTGCATATCCCTCATTTTCTTGTGTGAATTAGCTCATGCATGCTTAGTAAAACTTGCTATTGAGGTGTTTATCTATTTTCCAAGACCAATATGAGAATTGTTCTATGCTTTGTCACATTAATTTGAACTTTATTTCATTAAGTCACAAAATGTTCCATATCCTACCTTGAAGATAAACCGTTGTTTGTAGCCCCGTTTTAGCCTTAGACCTTTGTTTGAAACTCCTCAAAAATATGATTCCTAGCCTATATGACTTGACCCTTATGGGATTGGACTTTAGTGAGAGGTTTTGGAGTATATTTGGAGAGTTGAGATTCTCTTTGGTGAAGGGAAAGAAATGGAGTTATAAACCAAGTGGGTAGTGCATCTTTGTTGTGAAGAAAGAAAGAAATGTTGGAAAAAGTAGTGGATTGAAAGCAAAGTGCTTAAGTGTAGAAAATGGGTACCGACCGAGTTAAAGTGCACATCGGGCCCGAGTTAGTGCAAGTCGATCCTAGTGAAAAAGTGAAAAATCCAACAAAAAGTGTAGTTCAAAGATGAAGTGGAATGTTTAGTGAAGAGTGGGTTAAAAGTTGAGAAAAGAAGAAAAATCAAAGTCATTTGGATGAGAGTGAAAGTTGAAAGTTGAATGATTTGGTGAGTTTGGTGAGAGATTAGGAAGTTCAATCCCCATTGTAAGAACCACAAGACCAAAATGATTCCCACCTTGGGAAATACCAAAAGCCCCATTACAACCCGGCCGAATGGAACCTCTTTGAGGACTTCCATTGAGCCAAGTTCATATTCTTTGTGTGCATTATAATAGGCGTCTCTAGGTGGAGGAATTGGTGATATTAGTTTCAATAGTAAAGTCTTTACTTGCATGTTTGTTGAGTATGAGTGTTCATTGCTAAACCTAAACACATGATGAGTGATACACATTTCTATATCCCTAAAGTGAGGTTTGGTTGCATTAGACTTTATTCCTTGAACACTTGATCATGTGTGATGAGGTAATCTTGCTAGCATATCTATCACTTGTGCTTGATTGAGTTTTTCATATGAGGCTTTACTTGAAGATTGTGCTTCGGTCTTGCTTGCATTGTTATTGCTTGAGGACAAGCAAGTTTAAGTATGGGGTATTCTGATGTCTCTCATTTTGGTGGTGTTTTAGTAGTTAATTTCTCTTGTAAATATGTGTCTTTTGTTCCTTTCTTTGTTAGTTTTGTCTCTTTCTAGCTTAGTTCCCGATTTTCTATGAGACTCGGAGACTATGCGAATTTGTTGTGTTTTGTAGGTAAATCGGCATGTTTTGAGGACGTTTTGAAGGAGTTTCTAAAGAGAGGCAAAGCTCGGGAGCAAAGGAGCGGAAGAGCCATGCAAAGAACGGAGAGGAACTCGAGGAAAACCAAGAAGAGAAGAGGATCGAGGCCCCGGAACGACGTACTAGCAAGTCGGGCCCGAGTTAGCACATTGGAGGCTCGGACCGAGGTTGGCAACGTCGGGCCCGAGGTCCATGCGTGTCGGTCCAAGTCGGCTAAGTGAGGATTGGGCTCCAAGGCACATTATTGTGATCTTCCACTTTTGCCCCTCTTCTATTTTTGGCAATCCTTGGTCCCCAATTAAAAGGAGAAAGACAATTAGAGAGGGAGGAGGCTAATCCACATCTAATCACTCTCAAAGGCTCAAGGAAGACTTGGAGAGCAAGGAGGAGGAAGGAAGAGGAGAAGAAAAGAGAAATCGGTGGAGCTTAGGGAGGATTAGTGAGTTTTGAACTTGTTTTGCTTTTGTTTAGTGGATTTGAGATTTGGATCTTGTGTTCCCTTTGATTTGAATGCAATTTAGCTTTGATTTGAGTTGGATGATTGAGATTTGTTTGTTTTGTCTATTGATTGCTTTTTACTCTTACTTTATGGAGTAGATTCCATAGTCTTGGGCTATGGGGGAAGCCCCTAGCTAGGATTGGGTGTGAACCCCCAATTCCATAGCCTTGAGTGCTTGATCTATGAATCCTCTCTACATTGAGCTTCAATTCTCTTGTGGGAACAAGGGATCAAGGGCTTGTGATTGGTAAGAGTAAGCGGGAGCGATCTCGAGCCCATCACTTGACCTTGCATCGAAGGGAAGGTGAAAACCCCCCATGGTCGATGTGTAGAGTGGAGGGATCGAAGGCGAACAACCTCGATCGCATAAGGATCAACACTTATTGGCTGAATTGGGGTGGAATTACCCAAGTCTAGTTAGGGAAGGAACCCAAAAAACCCAAGACCGATCTACTAATTTGACAAGACCGAGTTACCTAGGACCTCGGGCCCAACGTCCTCTGTGTCGGTCCCGCTCTAGCTCTCGTCGATCCTCCTCGGACCGAGGTGACCAAAGTCGGTCCCGAGGAGTTCTCTTTGATTTTCTTTGTTTTTGCCTTTCTTTTCCCGTTTTTAGTCTTCTTGGTACACTCAACGCACGAACTCCCGTGTGTTCGACACCCTACCCTTGTACTACAATAGGGGTTCGGTTTATAAATTTAAATTTTGACCCTCCGATCCGGAACCCATCAGGATGTTTATGAGATTATTTCTTTTGTTTCTTTTAAAACAGTGTTGTCCTTATTGTTTTGCTTTATCTTTTTGTTTTTTTAAACTCATTGTGTAAGAGGTTGATTGTTATTCATTCATGAACCATGTTTGAAAACTGTTTTTATGAAGCTCAGTTATGTTTTTTTTTTGCTATCTGCTTTCAGATTGAACTCAATGTTGATGACAGTGAATGATCAACCATGTTTCGCCCTTTCATGAACCATGTTTTCATTATTGGTTTGGTTTCTCCTTTTGTTTTTTTTTAAACTCATTGTGTAAGAAACTGATTACTATTCATTCATCTCACCCTCTGTTTTCAATTCTGTTTTTTTAACTCTTTCTGTTTTTCTTATCTTTCCTTTCCTGCTTTCTGCTCTCTGTTTTTTTTTTGTTTTGCTTTATGTCTTTTATGCTTTCTGCTCTTTGTTTTTTTTAACTCTTCCTGTTTTAAACTCATTCTGTTTTCATTTTTTGCCTTTTTTATCAATGATGATACATTTCCTCTAAGATACATCCTCACCAGGTTTGTTTAGTTCACATGTAACTTTGACATTCAAGGAAGCCAGCCAATCTTTTTGGCTCTGGCATGCCTTTGATGCAAGCCTTTGTGAATGGGGTTGTATCAATGATGATTAGGGATCTTTGAGATTAATTTTGCCATTTTTGTTCTGTTTTTCATATCTGCATGTTAGAATAACCAACGTTGATCATACACAAAAGTTTAATATTCATTGAGTAGTTGTTTAATTACACAAAATACAAAAGTAACCCTAACATGCCCAAAAAGCTAAGTCTAGTTTCATTGAATTTCTTCAAAAGGATCCTCCTCATGACTGTCTTCTTGTGCCTGACTTGCTTCAGTTTCTGCATTATTCTGAGTTTCTGCATTATCTTCAGCTTCTGCATTTGCTTCAGTTTCTGCATGTTGTCGTGTCTCTGTTGCATTCACCACATTCCATGCTTCATGCACTGCCCACATAGGAGCTTCAACTTGTAGTGGTAGTGTCCCATGTGCTTCCATTCTTTTCTTGTTAACATGAGGCAAATCATAGTCATTGTCACCCTTTGCTTTCAGTACTTCATTCATTACATATTGCATGCTCATCCACACATTAGCTAGGGTCTTAGGTTGTAACTCAAAAAAGGCTTCATGAAATGCATCTAGCATGCCATCCACATCTTTAGGCATTTTTTTGTGCATTAGGGATTGTATGCCCAAGTCTGTTAAGATCAAGGCTGTTAGGAGGTTGTTGAATTAAGATGAATGTGAATCCATCTTGCCTATATACCTGTTGCCATTCTGGATCCTCTTGAGTGATTCGTGGCTTTGCATTATCCTGCTGTATGAATATAACCTTGTGTGCTTGATCCCCTTCCTGTGGCCATTTCTGCTTGATTGCTGGAACAATCTGTTCAATAAGCATTTGTCTTGTCACTTTCTGGTTCACTGATTCTATTAGTTTGGTCATCATGGTGCCCTTGGCCCTGTTTTTAGAGTTCCTCCTAGCTGCCTCTTTGTAACTAAATGGGAAAATGCCTATTTTCCCATTAAATGTGCATTCCCCACTTGCATTAAACCTTGGTCTTGAACCTGTAGCAGTAAACATGACTTTTGATATGAATTTTGATGATTATTCAGCCCTATATTGCCCCCTCTCATGCTGTGCTAGGTAGACTCTTTGTGTTTTTTTGGTCATTTGGAACCATTTCTCATCTATATGCACAAAGTCAAACATAGTACAACCTCTTTGTTGTTGTGTATCCCCTTGTAGTAGACTGAGTATCCATGCTAACCTTGTTAACTTGTTTGCATCTTTAAGCCTTGGCTTGAGTGCATTTGTGTGTGGCCTGATTGTTCCCCTCTTGATTTATCTGTGTGCTAAGCTTGTTGAGCAGTCCAATTGGACTGCTAGATCCCTTATTGTGGTTCTGTCTCCCATTTTTATGGAACTGATTTGCTCCTCTGTGTACTCTTTCCTCTTCTTGCCACTGTGTTGATACCTTGTGTTTACATTAATGGGCTGCATTGCTTCCCTCTGTTGCTTGTATGGGGTCCATATCGTGGCTGTTGTCCTGGTTGACACACCAAACTCCTCTGCAACTAGTCTCATTGATCCCCTTCTTAACACTCCATTTTTTGTTGGTATTTGATGAAGCTTCATTGAAATTTGAAAGCGTTTCTCACTACTGAGCTTACATTTCTGTGGCTGATGATGTGAACTGTTGGCTCCTTGTTCCCCCACTTCTGTTGTGTCAAGCCCTGCCCCTTCTTTCTCCCAATCCCCTGGTGGTTGGTTCAAATCAAATGCAAATCCTGCTTGATGATGTGGGCTTTGACTCTCGACCTCATTAATGTTTCTTGAAGCCATGGTGATGGAGCAATGATGCTAGCAAGTGAAGATCCCCTTTTAAATTCTGTATTGAATGCTGTTGTAGTACTCTATTTTTTTTTTGTTGGTGGTTGTGATGAAATGAATGTAAGAGCTTAAAAGGTCCCCTGTTAATTTCTGCAATGGAGGCTTTAAATAAGCCTTGAATGGGGTTTTTTGGGAGTGATCCATGTGATTGTAATGCTGTATTCCTATTGGTCCCCTTAGATTTTATTCTCTGTTGTGATTGGCTGAAAGGTAAAGTGGTGGATCCATTTGCTTTTCCCTTGCACGTGTACAGTTTAATCAAAAAGTGAGCAGTGCTCACTTTGCCTTTTTATCAATAAAAAATGAAGCTTCCATTCACCCTTTCCCTCAGTCAAATCATGCATAAATAACAGTGCAAAATCTGCTTTTGGACAATCTTATGAGAACAGAAGGAGTAATAAACTTCAAGTTTTTGCATTAGTCTGAGTCTCGAATGGAAAAAAAAAACACAACATTAATTCTTCACATTAATAGTGTTTCTATATATCCGCGTATGTAGAGGGGCAAGAATCCCATCTTCATTGCACATGGATGTACGGATATACGAATCCAACCTAGGGACCCGATGACTAATCCACAGGGTCACTTCGAATAGGTCCTAGATCACTTTAGTCTTATTGCGACTCTATCGACAACAATAGCATTCAAGTTGGGCCTTGGCGAGCGCACAAATAACAATTAAACTATTTTTCAAACTTATTTTTCAATTCCATAATTCGTTAGAAATATGGGAAACAAACTGCAAAAATCCGAAACACGAGGGGCGGGGAGCAAGGAATCTTCCGAATCTTTGCTGAGTTTTTTAGTTCCCCGTTCCAATCTAGATGACGACAAAATGAACGCAAAGCCACAGTTTTAAGACTTTAGAGTTAAGCCTGCCCCACCCCACCCCTTTCATAGATTCCAATCCGCTTGTTGAATCTCTTTACCTTCATCTCATCTTCTTCCTCTGTTTCTGGAAACCCTATCCCTCGCATCAAATCCAAATTCATTAACAACTCCTCAACTTGAGAGTGTGTAACTGTTTCGTACTGGAAGAAGGGCTTCATGGGTACTCATGGAGAAGAGGCTTCCCTCTTGGAGAATGTTCTTTCCCAGGTATTGCTCATCTCGGATTTGATGACTAGTCTCTGTCTCTAATTTACTTGCTTTCAACTTCAAACCCTATCTTTGCCTGTCGATGTTCCTGCTCCTATTCCCAATTAAATGACTACATGATCATGAGTTCCTAAGCTTCAACATGGGACAATTTTATTGGTTTGATCTTAAAAAAAGGGGTTTCTGTACTAACAGGCTAACATCTGTTGATTGGTTCTTAGCATCACTTGCTAATACATGAGATTGTATTAACAGGCTTAACTTGTTGTGAACTTAGGCCTTGCTCTTGCATCCTCTTGTAAGTAGTGACCGCCTGTGTATAACTTTTCTATTTTGTGGCTTACCCAACAGAACGAAAAAGATGGCCGTTACACTGGCGACGGCTCTGTTAATATCAAGGGGGATCCCGTGTTGAAGGAAAATACTGGAAACTGGAGAGCTTGCCCTTTCATTCTTAGTATGTTCATTTGTTTGTTTTGGTGAAATCTCACTACTTTGTTAGCTGTTTGTCTCTGAATTGCATGACTTTTGCAGGCACTGAATGCTGTGAGCGTCTTGCGTACTATGGCATCGCTACCAACCTCGTCAGTTACCTTACTGAAAAATTACATGAAGGAAACGTCTCTGCCGCTACTAGTGTTACAACATGGACCGGGACATGCTACCTTGCTCCCCTCATCGGAGCTGTCTTAGCAGATGCATACTGGGGCAGATATTGGACAATTGCTGTGTTCAGTACAATCTACTTCTTTGTAATTAACATGTCCTTTATGCTCTTTACTGTTTGAGATTAGAATCCTTAGATGAAGTGCTCTGTGTTTATTGCGCTGTCATGCTTTACGTGTTGCATTGTTTCCTTAGCTGTTTGTATCTCCTCAAAAGTCCTTATCCATCAAACAGCCTTATCTGTTTAAGTAGCAATATATGGCGTACAACTATATGCACAGTTTAAGTGAACTGAAAAGGTTTTAATGCAGCATCTGTGCTTGACCTCTGTGTGCTTTTGTGGTGTATGATTGTATGTAATGAGGTTGTTCATTAATATAGGCTTGCCTGATCTACATCACAATTTCTTCAATTTGTGCTCAATCTCTGTTTAACCTCTTCATTTGCTGATAATTAAAGATATTTATTCCTAGAATTACTTGGTTTTCGGGGATTAAAATCTTATCTTTTTGTGAGATCAGGGAATGTGTACATTGACTCTTTCTGCAGCACTTCCTGCATTACGTCCCGCTGAATGTGTAGGATCTGTTTGCCCGTCTGCCACATTTCTGCAGTATGCTGTCTTCTTTTTGGGGCTCTATCTCATTGCATTAGGGACTGGAGGTATTAAGCCATGTGTCTCATCTTTTGGTGCTGATCAATTTGATGACACTGACCCTGGAGAGAGGGTGAAGAAAGGCTCCTTTTTTAACTGGTTTTACTTCTCTATCAACATCGGTGCTCTCGTATCAAGCACTCTCATTGTTTGGATCCAAGAAAATGCTGGTTGGGGATTAGGTTTTGGAATTCCTGCATTATTCATGGGACTTGCTATTGCTAGTTTCTTCTCAGGGACACCTCTATACAGATTTCAAAAACCCGCAGGAAGCCCACTCACCAGAATGTGCCAAGTTTTGGTTGCTTCTTTTCGGAAACGGAGATTGGATGTCCCACAAGACAGCACTCTATTATATGAAACCCCGGATAAAGATTCTGCCATTGAGGGGAGTCGAAAACTGGAGCACACTGATGAACTCAGGTAATTTTCTTTATTCTCCTAGTTTTATTGGTCATATATTTAGCTCAAAAGTTATTGCCTTTGGTCTTTGCTTATGTCTGTTTAGTATACTAGTAACTAGTTCTACTACATGTTAGATTAGTTGTTGCTTCATAGACCTTTATGCAGGATTTATTTGATGGTCTTTTTAACTTTTGTTTGAGATAGACCTCTCATTCCTCTGTGGCAGATGAGTAATAGCTTGTGGTTTGGGTATTACCTTATTTTGTAACGAAAATTTCATCTCAATGCCTTGAACTTTTGAGCGTTTTCATCATGTAACTCAAAGTTCAGAATTTTATCATTTCATTGGAAAGGCTATGAGATTTGACTAGTTTGCAGAGATATTTTATCCTTCCTAGAAGCAAAACTAATCCACCCAGGTTTTCTTTTCTCAATTCCTAATGTGGGTAGTCAATATGTATTTATATAAGCAGCATTTCTGATATTTTTTCCCCACTATATGAAGCTATTAAAACTGTCTTAAATTGTTTTTTCCACAGGTGCCTTGATAAAGCTGCTATACTGACCAAGGCTGAAACAGAATGTGAAAACTTCTCTAACCCATGGAGGTTGTGCACCGTAACGCAAGTAGAGGAGCTCAAGATCTTGATCCGTATGTTTCCCATCTGGTCGACAGGCATTGTGTTTGCAGCGGTGTATGCCCAGATGTCAACCATGTTTGTTGAGCAAGGCAAAGTCATGGACACAACTGTAGGCTCCTTCACCATCCCTGCAGCCTCTCTCTCCACCTTTGATGTCTTAAGCGTCATCTTCTGGGTCCCGGTTTATGACAAGTTCCTAGTCCCCATAGCCAGAAACTTCACCGGCAAAGAACGAGGCTTCTCCGAGTTACAAAGGATGGGGATCGGTCTCTTCATCTCGATCTTTTCCATGGCGGCCGCTGCTTTGGTTGAGGTGAAGCGGTTGCAGCTTGCAAGAGAGCTCGGCTTGGTGGATGATGACGTGGCGGTACCACTCAGTATCCTGTGGCAAATCCCGCAGTACTTTCTGGTGGGAGCTGCTGAGGTGTTCACTTTCATTGGACAGCTGGAGTTCTTCTACGACCAATCACCAGACGCCATGCGGAGTCTTTGTAGCGCGCTTTCTCTTCTGACAACCTCTTTAGGAAGCTATCTGAGCTCGTTGATAGTGACGGTTGTGACTGCTGTGACGACTTCGGGTGGGGAATCCGGGTGGATACCGGATAACTTGAATGAAGGCCATCTTGATTATTTCTTCTGGCTTCTTGGAGGCTTGAGCTTTGTGAATCTGCTCGTTTATGTAGTGTTTGCTATGAGGTACAAGCGGAAGAAGGCAACAACAATTTGAAGGGATCGTCTCGTTCCAGGTACATTGTACCATATCTGGTGCTTGTAAAAAGGAATATGGTTGGTTTCCGTCCGTAATATAATTGGTCGTTCGTCTCGAAGCTGCTCAATTTCCCGATCAAAAGCACAAGTGAATTCTGGTCTGTACAGTACTGCTAGTTGTAAATTACGTGAATTCTGCTCTCTGCTCGTATTGCTTTACTTGTCCATATAAATGAAGATACCAAAGTTAGGAGATAGGTTATGGTAACAATGGCAATGGCGTAGTCAATAATGACCACTTGTTTTCACATTAAACCTACTAATGGTGGCCATTATATTAGTCTTTCACTTGTCCTTATTATCTTTTCAATTTTCTTTAAAGCTGATTAAGAAAGTCATTAACTGTACATTTATCATTAACAACCCGGTTGGTAGGTACATATTAAAGGGATAATTTGGAAAGACATAAGATAAGCTAAAAATAGGAATCATGTGCGATTCTACAAAAAAATACTTTCCCCACTTTTTCCACTCCATTACCAAGATAAGCACGTACGCCGACATTTAAAAACCTATACACAACTGAAAAAAAAAGTCAATAAACCGACCTCTAATCCCACTAGAATCACTAACATTACTCACTAATACACCGCACTTACAAGCGACTTATGAACTGCAGTAAACTCCCCGAAGTGAAGTCAATCCATCAAGTTTGATCATATATAAATTGTAATCAACAAATCCACTCTTACTGTTCTAACATCCAATAAGCTAGAAACAGACAAACAATTTCTATACTACAGTTAGATCAAATCCTACTGCAATCAGTTTTGATCAATCTACCAAAACTGTCTATATGTCTAACCCAGCTTCCAGGTGTTGTTGCAGTGGATGCACATGACATAAGTGGTCATGGGCTCATCCGCACTCCTCGTTTGCATCGACCGATGCGTGCACTCCCTCAGCCCGCACCGCCCGCACTTGAACTCGTCCGTCGTCGCCTTCAGCTCCTCGTTCCTCCCACACTTGAACAACGCCTTCACCCGGATCCCCTCGATCTCCGACCTCCTCTTGTCGCTCGCCATCTCCTCGCTGCTCAGCTCGGGGACCCTCTCTGCCTCCACTGCTCCCAGGAGGACCTTTCGACGGAAGTCCGGGTTCAGGGCATCCTTCAGGTTGAAGAGGACGCTTCGGTACTTGGCCCTGTGAGCCCCGACCTGCGTGAGCCGACCCAGCTTCTTGAACAGCGCGCTCTCTACGGAGACTGCAACCCGAACTGGGTCGCAGAGTCCGACCGCTTCCTGAACGGTCTCATCATCGACTTCTTGAGAGACCCTGCAGAGCGCTTCCCAGATTTGGTTTCGGACTTTGTCGCGTGCTTGGTCGTTGCAACTCAGCATGCTTAAGGGCGTCCGAGACCCCGACGGCTCAGCAGACCTGGCCACCTTCGCTGGTGGTGAAGGCGATTGATCAGCAGCAGGCTCGGCTTCCTTTCTCTTCAAGACAGCCCTAGAAGAGCCTAACTTAATGACCAGCTTCGCAGGCTCTGGGGGAGATGCAGAGGAACCCTGCTCAACTTTCTTCCTCGACAGAACAATGGGAGAACAACGTCGTCTGGGTTTCTTATCAGAAGAAGAAGAAGAATTGAGTTTGTTGTCAGATTTCTCAGGCTTGTTGTTTACTCCCTCGAGACACTTGTTCTTCCAAGCTGCAATCAGATTAACAGCAACTTCTTGAATCTTCTTCCGAGGGTGCTTTGTGAGCATCCGAAGATTTTTCGCAGCCTGAAATTGTTCCAAATCGTTGATCAGTAAACACAAGTAATTGAAATCGATCACATTGATTGAACAAACTGAGATGGATTTGTTGAATTGAAATCAAGATCGGAAATTGATGGAGCAGAGCCGGTACCGGAGTTTCAGCGAGGATCTTGAAATCGACCGGCAAGTTCTGGAGCTTTCTCAGCGAATCAATGCAGCGTGTTTCCGCCACCGAGGGTTCATGGCCGGCCACGTCCTTGGCCGCCGTGTCTGCCGCCTTCATGGCTCTCTTGTACAGATCCACAAGGTACTCTTTCTTCTCCATGGCTAACGTCTTCTTTTCTTTTCTTGAGTAGCAAAATCTGATGTGATCAGATCAAATTTTAAATTTGTTATTAGGGTTTGGTTGGGTAGTATATAGTTCATGTAAACAGTACTTGGGCTCCAAGTTTGGTCAGGTAAAATTAATTTGTACATTTTAATTTTTACCAGATATTACTCGTATATTTTAGGGTATTTATGTTCTTACCTTATATCCTTATATTATGTGGAGCAATGTTATCAGAATCCCGACTCGATCCTACGATTCCAACGATTCTACGACTCGAAAGTCATAAATCGATCCACGATCCTAAGTAGGATCTTATTAAACTAGGATCTTAAACGATTCAACATAAATTTCTAATTTAATTTTGATTTTACACACGACTCTAACGATTCTAACGATCCTACAAACGATTCTTGAGATCCCAAATAATCACTGTTATATTTATATATTATACTAAGCTCAAAGTTTATGTCTCTTTTCCATTAAATTATTAACCCCATTCATCTTAAAGTATTTTTACTCATCAAATTAATAATGTTTATAAAATTTCAGACTTTATATATAAGAAAATATACAATATATTAGGTTATCATATATTTTTCAGTTATAATGTAGGATCTTACGATTCTAACGATTCGATTCCACGATCCGATCCTACCATCCCTTACGATCCGATCCAAGAATCCCGATCCTAACAACCTTGATGTGGAGTATACACTCTTCCAAAGATCAACCTAGGAGAATAAATTTAAATGTGAAAAAAAGTTCTCTAAATATAATAATTAGGACCCAAGTTTGGCCAGGTAAATTTTTTTTTTGGTCGAATTGGCCAGCTAAATTTTTGGCATTTTTGTTTTTTATCGGATATTATGTGTTAGGGTATTATGTCCTTATATTAGGAAATATATAATCTTAACAGATCTCTCTACTACTTGTATCATATCTTGCGTGAATAGCTTTCGACCAAAAAATCTTCATAAATCTCTCTACTATGTTCATGAATTGGAAGTTATTTTAAGTGGGTTTCTCGGGTCAATTTTAACTTATTACGGAGTATTTATTTAGTTATTAGTTGAAATAAATGAATTAAAATCAAGTAAGTACTACAGAGTAGTTGATTAGTTAACTTGTTTAGATGAAAGACTTGAAAACCAAGGAATTTGAGTAGCTAAACGTATTTGTTAATTTATATTTATTTTATAAACATCTATACTACTATAATAGAAAGCGAAGTCAATATCTTCACAAATATTTTTGTCACATGTCATCTTTATAATAAAATAATCCACCGAACCTCCTTTTATATGACAAGTTACAATCTTCTAATAAATATTATTATTTCATAAAATATGATAAAATTCATATATAATATATCTGAAATCAAGATAAAATGTGATAAAATATGATATTTTCACTTAAACAAACAAATTCAGATAAAATTTCGACCAAAAAACAAAATCAAGATAAAATCGACACGTAATATCTGAAATCTAATTTCGAATTTTGTAAATAAATATAATATATCTTTCAAATATAATTTGGATAGTTTTAATATTTGTGAATATAATTTTGATTTTTTTAAATAAAAAATCTCAGCTATATCTATATGTATAGGATTTTCTATCTAATTTAATAAAACATGAACTCTTCAAATATGTGGACGGTTCCTATGTTTGTCCTCCGGCCACAGTTGTCACCAACAACGTTTGTTGGACCAAACCCGCTCTACATCTCGTGGCGTTATCAAGACAAACTCCTCCTTGGTGTTGTGCTCGGCACCCTCTCTCCGGCGGTCCACGCCTTGGTATCCAGGGCTAAGACGACAATGGATGCGTGTGGAACCTCCTCAAAATGACGTTCGCAAGCATGTCTAGGGGTCACATCCAGCAGGTGAAGTACAAAATCAGCCACTCTACAAAGGGTACTCCTACCATACACGAGTACATGAACCTGATGAGAGAATCCGCCGACCTTCTGGCTTCGCTCGGTGCGCCCCTATCTGTTGAGGACTTCACCGACTACATTCTTAAAGGCTTAGATGATACGTATCAGTCAATCATTGATGGTGTCAATATGAGAGATACTGCCATATCCTTCGAGGAGTTGCATGAGAAGCTAATAGTGCAGGAACTCTGTCTACAGAAGGCTGCCAAAACCAATGGTGCAAAACTGTAGGCCATGTCATGTCCCAATGCCACGACCTTAAACGTCAACACTGATGTCTCTCATTTTGGTAGTGTTTTTTAGGTGATTTTCCTATGTAAATTAGTGTCCTTCTTCCCTTTTCTTGTGTGTTTTGTCCCTTTTTAGCTTAGATTCCGATTTTCTATGAGATTCGGAGACTATGCGCGTTTTGTGTGTTTTATAGGCATTTCGGAGCAAAAATCATGGAGATTGGAGCATGGCATCATGGAGGAATACAAGGATGAAAAAGGAGCCAAAATGGAGCTAACAATGCATAGAAAGAAGCCTCAAGTGAAGACCAAGTGAAGGGCGAAAGAATCGAGTCAATCGGAGCTAAAACGAGAGAGAACGAGGCGAAGAAAGCTGATTTTTGCCTTAGGCCCGAGGTCTGGGCAAGTCGGGCCCGAGGTACCATGGTGGCCCGAGGTGGTGGCCCGAGGTGTGGCAAGTCAGTCCCAAGGTACTTAGACGTATGCCCTTGGACTGAGGTAGAATCAAAGTCGGGCTCGAGGTTCTCCGTGTCGATCCATGTCGGTCGTGGCTCCGGATTCCTTTCTTTTTGGGATTTTCTTGTTAATTCCCATAATTGTATTTGCTTCCTTGGACATCAAGGAGTCTAGAAGCCTTGGAGATCAAGGAGTTCTAGAAGCCTTGGAGGTCAAGAACAAGCCTTGGAGCCCAAGGAGTTTAGAAGGGAAATCTCTATTTAAACCCTTGTAATCTCTCATTAGAGGGGAATGATCATCATCATAGACACTTTAGGGGGTGGACTCTTCTCCAAGGGAGGGAAGGAACCCAAGATCTAGAGGAGGATTTGGGTGAATTCCTTTCCTTGGAGAGGAGAGAAACCCTTAGGCTAGGAACCAATTACACACATCTAATCACTCTCAAAGGCTCAAGGAAGACTTGGAGAGCAAGGAGGAAGAAAGGAGAGGAGAAGAAGAGGAATTTCGGTGGAGGATAGCTAGATCTAGGGAAGAATTGTGAGTTTGAACTTGTTTTGATTTGCAAATTGTGGATTTGGATTTGGATCTTGTGATTTCCCTTTGATTTGAATGAAATTTGGGTTTGCTTTGATTTGGATGATTGAGATTTGTTTGCCTTGTGATTTGATTGCTTGTTACTCTAGCCTTATGGAGTAGATTCCATTAGTCTTGGGCTATGGGGGAAACCCCTAGCTAGGTTTGGGTTTGAACCCCCAATTCCATAGCCTTGAGTGCTTGATCTAGGAATCCACTCTACATAGAGCTACAATTCCTCCGCGAAAGCAAGGAATCAAGGGCTTGTGATTGGCAAGAGTGAACGAAAGTAATCAATTGCCAATCACTTGAACTTGCATCGAAAGGGAAATCGATTTCCCTAGGGTCGATGTGTAGAGTGGCGGGATCGAAGGCGAACAACCTCGATCGTACGAGGATCAGCACTTATTGGCTGAATTGGGGTGGAATTACCCACATCTAGCTAGTGAAGGAACCCAAAAACCCAAGACCTATCTCTCAATTTTTGCCTAGTTCGACATCCCCAGATCTCGGGCCCGACTTACATCGGTGTCGGTCCCGTACAAACTTTCGTCGATCCATCTCGGGCCGAAGTGACCGGCCATGTCGGTCCCGAGTGGTTTCCTTTGATTTTCCTTATTTTTAACCTTTCTTTTCCCTTTTAAGTCTTTTTGGTACACTCATCGCACGAACTCCCGTGTGTTCGACACCCTACCTTGTGCTACAACTAGGTTCGGTTATAAATTGTAAATTTTGAGACCCTTCGATCTGGACCGATCAAGCACCCTAACCGTACCTGGTCCTTCCTGACTCTAGTCGGTTCCCCGCAAATAATAACCCTCCCCAGGTCAACTATGCCAACGCCCATCCCACTCCCAATCAATGGCTTATGGACAGCGGTGCCTCACACCATGTCACCAACGACCTTAACACCTTAGCCAATCACTATCCTTACTCGGGTCTAGATGAAATTATTGTCGGAAATGGTTCCAGTTTAAACATTGAAAATCAAGGTGTGCTCTCTCTTTCTTATAACAACAAATCGTTTTCCCTAAATCATGCTTTACACGTTCCTTCAATCTCTCAAAATATTCTTTCGGTTTCTCAATTTACAAAGCAAACTAACTTGGGTGTCTTGTTTTAGCCTCATGACTGTTTTCGTGTAGAGGACCTGCGAACATGGGAAACCGCGCTTGAGGGGCCGTGCGTCGATGGCGTTTACTTTTGGCGTAAAGCAACTTCGTCGGTCTTTTCTACTAGTCTTCAAAATTCAAGTCTTTTGCATTATCAACTCGGCCATCCATCCTCGGGGAAGTTCAATTTGATTTCATCTAAATTTCCCTTTTCTATGTCTAGAATGTCATTTAAGCAGGCTGATTGTAAGTCTTGTCAGACAAACAAAAGTCATAAGCTTCCGTTTGCACGTTCTTCGCTTGTTTCAACTGCACCTTTGGAAATAGTATTCTCTGATGTTTGGTCATCTCCAGTAATTTCTATTGATGGTTATCGTTATTACGTAGTATTAGTTGATCATTTCACTCGATATTCATGGCTGTTTTTGCTCAAACGAAAGTCTGAAGTGGCTACAATTTTTCCACAATTTCGTGCCCTAGTAGAAAACTATTTCAAGCATAAAATCAAGATCTTGTATTCAGACAATGGTGGTGAATTCATTGGGCTAAAATCGTTTTTAAACAACAATGGTATTTCTCACTTTACTTCACCACCTCATACACCCGAGCACAATGGTATTTCAGAACGAAAACACCGACACATTGTTGAAACTGGGCTGTCCTCACTCGTGTGTCCCTCTTTTGTTTTAGCCGTTTGCTCTAAAGCAATCAATTTTTCTAATTAATCGGCTCCCATCGAAAACACTGCATAATGATTCTCCATGTTTTCGTCTTCTCAACTCACATCCTGATTATCATAAATTAAAATGTTTTGGTTGTCTATGCTTTTCATGGTTACGACCTTATAATAAACATAAGCTTGAGTCAAAATCGAAACCATGCGTTTTCCTTGGTTATAGTCTCACTTAGCTATGCTTTTTATTGCCTGGAACCTACATCCGATCGAGTCTATGTCTCAAGGCATGTCAATTTCCTGGAAAATGAGTTCCCTTTTGCCACCACTGATCCAAAACCCTCATCTATACCTGATGAGCTGCATGGGTCGGAATGGGGTTCAATTTCTGTCCCGGTGGTCTCGTCTCCGAGCCGTCCTATCTCCCCTACACGCCCCACCGAACCCTCAGGAGTTGCATGGGGTTGAATTGCACCTCCTTTGGCTCGTGGACCCGCCCCATTTTCGGTGCCTTGTGTGCCAAGTCAAAATCCTTCTTATCCTTGCCCTAGTTACCCACCTACGTTTATGCCCAACAACCAAAATCTTGTTGATTCTCCAGCTGGCCATATCTCCTCAAATCAATCTAACCACCTACATCCTATCTCAAATTCTCCTCAACAAATAAACCCTATCTATCCAGCTGGCCACATCTCTCCTATCATCGAATCTCCCACACAAAATTCTTCTCCCTCCATATCCTCAACCAATTCGGCGACCCATTCACCTCAACCACCTTTGTCGAATCTTCCACCTATTACGCTGCATGTTGACCTTCCACCTATCTCTCCCCCTTCCTCCTCATCCGGAACCAATCCGATGTCATACGCGCACCCAATCCCCCCCCCCCATTTAGCGAGCTCTAACCCTAATCCATCAAACCCTAACCCTAATTTACTACATTCACCCACTGTAGTCTCACCCGAACCCTCACCGCTGATCCAGCACTCACCCGACCCACCTCTCAATCCTCCCCCAGCACCGCAAGGTGTCGTGACCCGATCCAAAAACAATATTGTCAAGCCCAACCCAAAATACGCCAATTTTACAAAACTAAGCCCAACCGAACCGAAGACCATAACCCAAGCCCTAAAGGATCCGGATTGGCGTCATGCCATGGAAGCTGAGTATGGAGCTCTGCGTAATAATCAGACTTGGGAGCTTGTTCCATCGGGTTCAGTTAGAAATATTGTTGGTTGTAAATGGGTGTATCGGATTAAATATTTGCCAGACGGGTCTATTGATCGGTTCAAGGCTCAGCTTGTTGCAAAGGGTTTTCATCAACGAGAGGGGTATGATTACTCTGAAATGTTTATTCCGGTAGTCAAGCCCGTCATGGTTCAGGTTGTTCTCTCGCTGGCGGTCAATCACGGCTGGTCTCTACGTCAACTAGACGTTAACCATGCATTTTTGCAGGGCACTCTTACAGAAGAGGTATTCATGCATCAACCTCCGGGGTTTCTTGACAACGCACGCCCTGATCATGTTTGTCGCCTCCGAAAGGCGATCTATGGTCTTAAACAGGTGCCTCAGGAGTGGTATAATGAACTCAAGGCTTACTTGTTGCAGCTTGGGTTTCGTAATGCAAGGTCCGATGCTAGCTTGTTTATCTACCAGAAAAACGGAGTCACTTTGTTCCTAATTGTTTATGTTGATGATATTATCGTTACTAGCACTCATTCGGTTTCAGTTGATCGATTAATTCAATGTCTTGCTAACCGCTTCTCTATCAAAGATCAAGGTACACTCTCATACTTCCTTGGTGTTGAGGTTATTCCTAGCAAAGGCAGTCTCTTTTTATCTCAGCGGAAATATATTCTGGATACATTACAAAAGGCGGGCATGGAAGATACGAAACCGGTTTCTAAACCTATGGCCCCTATTACTCTTAGCAAACACATGGGCGATCCGTTACCGGCACCGACCGATTACCGTATGATAGTTGGCAACTTACAGTATCTCTCACTTACACGTCCATATGTTGCGTTCGCGGTCAATAAGTTGTCTCACTTCATGCAAAAACCGACGACTGAACATTGGGCTGCTTTGAAACGTCTGCTTAGGTATTTGCATGGCACTATTCATCTCGGTATTACCATATCAGTGCACTCGGCTCCTACATTGCATGGTTATTCCGATGCGGATTGGGTTGGGGACCGGGACGATTATGTTTCCACATCCGGGTATGTTCTTTACTATGGCTGAACCCCTATTTCATGGAGCTCCCGCAAGCAAAAAACAGTAGCGTGCTCCTCAACTGAAGCTGAGTTCAAAGCACTTGCAGAAGAGGCATCTGAACTTCTGTGGGTTCAAGCATTGCTGTCCGGACGTGGTGTTGCTCTTTCCTCCCAACCGGTGCTCTTCTATGACAATCAGGGCGCTTATTATTTATGTTCCAATCCTGTTTTTCACACTCGTATGAAACATGTTGCCTTAGTGTTCCACTATGTTCGAGAGAAGGTTCGCAATGGTACCTTTCGGGTGTCTCATGTGTCCACGCATGAACAGTTGGCGGATGCCCTTACCAAGCCTTTGCTGCGTCCTAAGTTCCAAGAGCTCACTCGCAAACTAGGACTTTCCCATTCGGCCGTCCAACTTGAGGGGGCATGTTAACCTAATATATTAGCAGATATTCTTGGTTAGGTTGTTGAGCTAATATAGCTTGTATATTGTTACAAATATTGTACTAGGGTCTCCTTTAGAGGTGTTGTATGTTACTATAAATACAATCACTCTCTCATAATAAAGATCATACAAATATTCTACTATTCCTTTCCTTATAGCTTGTAACCCAAGAAACTTACGGCGAAATAAAGCTCTTCTCTTGTTCTTTATTCAAATTCGAGTTCTAGTTCTTATAATTGTCCAATTCGAATCATTCTCGACAGTGACCCTAATCTTGGTTAAGAATTCACTAATGGCTAGATGATGTCCGCTTTTTAGGTAGGATTTTTAGTGTCTAGATAGGTTAGTTTGAGTTGTTTTTCGGTCTTGAGTCTTGTGTTTTTGAGTCTTTTTGCATGAGTTTTCGTATTTCCTTGAGATTCAGAAACTACGCATATTTGTGTCGTTTTGTAGGTGTTTTGGAGCTTGAAGAAGAGTTTGGAGCAATGCTAAGAGAGGATGGACAAGCTAGGAGGAAGATCTCAAGTGGACAAGCTAAGGAGATGAGCTAAGAGGAGCAAAATCAAAAGGAAAAGTGAAGGAATTGACCCCGGGATCGAGCCGTGAAGGGATCGAGCTCGAGCCAAATCAACAAACTTGAAGAACAAGGAAGTCAACTCTCATGATCGACCCTGAGGGGGGTCGATCTCGACCCTATTTGGGTCGAGCCTAGGCGACCAACCTTCACCTATTCCGGAATTATTGTAGAGTTTCCTAATTTGTATTTAAGGAAGGTTGTTTCTTTATGTTTCCTAGTTAGATTAGGACTCCTTTTCTTCTATAAAAGGAGGTTGAACCCTTTAGTTTTAACAATTCATCCATTAGGGGAGGATCGAGGCAATTTTTAGGAGAGCTAGAAAGAAGACTTGGAGAACAAGTTTGAGACTTTGTAAGATTGATCTTTGGTTTAATTTGAATTTTAGTTTGGTTTTGATGATGTCTTCCTCTTCTTCTTCCTTGCTTCTCTTTGCTATATGTGAGTAGTCCTCTTAAGTTCTAGGGTTGGGTGAAAACCCAACACAATCATGCATATTTAAAACTTGAATTCCTGACTTGAATGCTTAAGGATCATATCTAACCTATCTTGTGCTTAATCCTTGGTGAAAATTGAGGCATGTCTTGTAATTGACCATAGCGAAAGTGAAAAGTTAGTTGCTTGAATAGTTCTAATAGGATTATTTGCAAAAGTTGATATTCCTAGGTTGAAGGATAGATAGAAAGTTGTTTGATTTGCGAAAGTTGATTGAATAGCTTGAATTGTTTGCGAAAGTTAAAACTTTTCTATGATCTAGATTGCATGATAGTTGTGAATTCTTGTTGATAGCATGTATGGTTGTTGTTGTGGTAGCCTTAACCCTAGGATTTGCCTTTTATATTGTTTGAAATTCGTGTCTTTTGCCTTGATCCCGACTCCCTAAGTCGTGCTCGAGCCCTTACTTGCGATTGTGTGTGTTTTGTGTGCGTTTTGTGTGTTTGCTCTCAGGACCGACCCCCTTAGGGTCGAGATCGACCCTCCTCAGGTCGATCCTAAGACGTTTTGTTTGCGTTTCCTTTGCTTTTCATAGTTTATCGATAAATCTTAGCACTATTTTCACTCCCGTGGACGATCCTGACTTCTCTATACTCAGCGGGGTCTTGACTACAAATTTATTTGTTCAAGAAACCCTTCAACAAATTGGCGCCGTTGCCGGGGAGTGTGCAATAGTGCCGAGTTTAGTTGATATTCGGGTTTGGGAATAGCCCATACCCCTTGTGTGTTACAAATTCGTTTTCCCGTGTTTGTGATTGCAGGTGTATGCCCTCTAGTTCACGAAGGAAAATCGACTATTTTCCCTTTGATCTTGAAATAGAGAGAACCCTTCACCGCAAGCTACGAGAACGACGAGCCATGGCCGACGCTGAGGCTCTTGCTCAACAAATGGAACAACTCCGCGCTCAGATGGAGCGCATGCAAATGGAGCATGCTGCTCAAGAGGCTGCTTTGCACCGAGAGAGAGAGGCTGCTGCCCGTCTCCAACAACAACTAGATTATATTCCGAGGAACGCTAAGCAATACATGCATCCGGAGCTTAGAGTTCCCGAATCCGCTATTGTGCTCCCGGCAATTGAGCGTGCCTTTGAGATCAAGTCCCACTTCATCACTCTCATCAAGAGGTCTCAATATGAAGGCAAGACATCCGAATGCCCTATGGAGCACATCAAAAACTTCACCGATCTTTGTGACACCATCGCCGCCGATGGCGTGTCCCTTGAATATGTGCTCCTAAAGGCATTCAAGTGGTCTCTAACCGGGAAGGCACTTCATTGGCTCGAAAGTTTACCCGCTAGGTCCATCACTACATGGAAGGCTTTGCACGACTTGTTCATGATGAAGTTCTTCCCACTGGCCAAGACTACCGAGCTAAGGAAGCGCATCACTTCTTATCATCAACTTCCCAACGAGACTTTTGTTGAGACTTGGGAGAGATTCAAAGAGCTTCTTCGGCAATGTCCTACTCATGGACAACCTCCTTATGTTCTTCAAGAGATATTCTTCCAAGGGATCAATGCCGCCACAAAGGACCGCATCAATCTTCACACCGATTGCGGTTTCATTGAGATGGATCCCGATGAGGCATGGGCTCTATTGGACAAACTCACCAACTATGATGCTATGTATGGGACCCAACAACCCATCCGGATTCAAAAAAAGAAGCTTTATGATCCAAATAGCGAGCCAATTGATCAAGATGTGAAGTTTCAATTCATGCAAGATAAGATCAACCGGCTCGAGAAGCAAGTGAGTTACTACAAGGCCGTTGCCCCAACTTGTCAAGAATGTGGTTCTCAATCTCATACCACCGCTTCTTGTACAAATGTGGAGCAAGTTCGGGCTGCCGAGGCATATGCGGAGGCCAACTATATGCGAGGACCTTACCGAGGCCAAAACAATGCTTATGCGGGGAGGAACAACAACAACTATTCTCAATGGAATAACAATGGCCAAGGCCAAGGTTATCCACCTCCTCCACAAGAGCAAAGGGCCCCTCCCTATAGACCTCCCGGGTATCAAACGGAACCATCATGGATGCAAGAGCTACAAGAAGGACTCTTGCGAGGGATGCGGACCGAGCTAGATACAAGGTTGGGAGACCTCGACTCATGGAAAAAGAATATTGATTCCCAACTTGGTCATCCAACGGCTTAAATTCCACGACCTCAAGGACAACTCCCGGGCCGCCCCGAAGAGAATCCTAGAGGCTGAGCAAGTAATGGCGAGATCCGAGCCATGAATCTACGGAATGGCAAGGCATTGCCCGATCCACCAAGGCAAACGGAGAAGGATGTTGTCTCAGGATCGACCCCACTTGGATCGATCTCGACCCCCCCTATGGTCGGTCCTGAGGCGATTGTTGATGCGGACGAAGGGCCGATCGACCCTGCTGAGGTCGAGCCCGACCACTCTGCACCAGGAAAGTTTTCTAACCCTTCCCCTCAGCTCATTCCCGATCCCACACCTCCCTCTCCCCACTCTAAGATACTTCCTTTCCCTTCTAAGAAGCCACAGGACTCGACGGAAGGAAAGTTTAAGCGCTTTGTTAAGTTGCTTCAAGGCTTGAATCTTTCTATTCCTTTCGCCGAGGCCTTGAACGAAATGCCCGCTTACACCTAGTTCTTGAAGGAGATTTTGTCTAGGAAGCGATCAATGTCGGAACTAACGGATGAGGTGAGGTCGTTGGACCTTCCCGAGAAGCTCGGTGATCCCGGGAAGTTTGTTATTACTATCGGTATTGGAGCTTATCGTTTCAAAGCATTGTGTGATCCTGGTGCTAGTGCTAGCTTGCTCCCATTTTCAATTTGGTCCAAGACCAACATGGGGCCATTAGTACCGGTGAACATGAGGTTATACATGGCGGATGGTTCTTGTGTGAAGCCTACCGGTGTTGTCGACGACTTTCCTATCCAAGTCGGCAAGTTTGACGTGCCTAATGATTTTATTGTCATGGATATGGCGTAAGATCCCGACGTACCAATTATCCTTGGGCGACCATTCCTAGCAACCGCCGGAGTTAGGTTGATGTGAAGGAGGGTCTCCTTACCTTCGGAATTGGTGATGAGGTGGTAGAGTTTCGGCTACCTATTGGGGGCATCATGGAGTCTAGAGACATGGTACCCATGAACAACTTTCATCCGGAAGAGGACCCTTGGAAAGGCGAGGTGTTAAGGCTCGATATCGCCCATACAAGATCGGTCACGACCAGTCCTGGGTCAAGACCGACCACACCTCATGGACAAGTGATTCGGCCTATTTCGTATAGGTTAACTCTTGTATTTTAGAGCTATATTGAGAGTGTTTAGGTTAGTTTTGAGTGTTATTGTAATATCAAGACCGAAGACACAGAGTATGAAGAATCAAGAGTTAAAGAGCATAAAGACGAAGATTCGCCACTGCATGGATATCGCGGCCGCGTTGTCTATGAAGCGGGCGCGGTGGCGTGAAGGAGCGAGCCAACCAAGGCCATGAAGGCCGCGGTCGCGCTGTCTGTGGCGCGGCCGCGGTAGAAGCTGTTGGGACGCTATCAAGAACGCTTGCGTACTTGTTAGTGTACCACACAACCGTCCCTTAGTTTTGATATGACAAACTCACTTTGATTCTAATAAAGTTGTCCTAGTGTTCAGGAACGCTAGTGACCAAAAGGACAACAAGTGTGTATGGGCGTCCCATCAGCTTAGGGACGCTAGCTAATAGGAAGTAAGGACCAGCCAGAGACTACTTGAGCAAGGACGGAGTCCCAAGCAAGTAGGAACGCAAGAAAGGAGTCCTTACTCACTAGCCGACAGGATGACATCACACGACAATGTTCGATCATCCAAGGACACGTGGAGACCGATCCTGTAGCGGAGTCCAACACTACGTGGCGGACGATCCTGTTGCAGAGTTCATCAACACGTGGCGGACGATCCTGTAGCGGAGTTCATCATACACAGCTGGATACAGGAAGCTTCCTCATCACCGCCCTACTACGTGGAGGAAGATCCTGTAGCCACGTCCATGAAGGGCATGATCGTCCCCTAGAAAAGACGCCCTTCCCCAAGTCCTATAAATAGCCCCAAGGCATTTATTGTGACGGCAACGCTTTCAGGAATATTCAGAGAGAATCAGAGGAAAGCGACTCACTCAAGAACACGAAGAACTAACTCAAGAACTCAAGAACAGTGCTAGAACTTGTGTTAGATCGAGTGAGACTTGTAACCAAATCACAAAAAACAGTTTGTAACCAAATAGGGAGAAAGAGAGTTCTGCGAAGTACTGCAGAACGTAGGAATAGAGTCCTTTAGTAGATTGAACTAGCTTAAGTTGTAGGCTTAAAGGAGTTCTTTACAAGTGAACTTAGGGAAAAGCTAAGTATCAGAGAACTGTAAAGGCTCGCCAGTACAACTGTAAGATCGTTCAATAGAAAGGAAAGAACTATTCAAAAATCCTCCAAGGAGGTAGAGGTTTACACTCAAGGACTACTTGGTCTTGAGTAGTTCCTCTATAATTCATTGCGTTCATCTATTATCTGTTTAGTACTTAATTTCCGATGCATTACTCAAGGACGCCCTTACTCCTCGTAGGGACGCCTAACCTAAGGACGCCTTTACTAAAATAAAGGACGTCCCTCAGTACTAACGATCCAACAATTGGTATCAGAGCAGGCGCTCTAGATTCTTACTGAGTTGCAGGTAAAGATGGACATGGAACCCATTGGAATTTCTTTTGTGAAGCCTCCGCGCCTGACGGACGGCAACTTCAACCGCTGGAAGACAAGGTTTGAAAATTTCTGCAAAAGTCAAAATTATCAATGTTGGAAGGTCATTATGAAGGGAGATCTCAAAGTTCCCGCTGACAAAGTTGATAAGGAGGACGAGTGGGGTCCTGACGAGTTCAAGCTGATGGAAACCAACGCAAAAGCTATTTGCTTCCTTCAGGCGTCCTTATGCGAAAGGGACGCCACTCGAGTTAGCAACTTGCCAACAACGAAACAACAGTGGGAAGCTCTTGAGAAGTTCCATGTAGGAACCGCTGAAATGAAGGAGGACGTTCAGCTGAAAATCAAGAAGGAGTTCTATGCTTTTAGTATGCTGCCAAATGAAACGGTGAATGACTACTCATACCGTTTTGAGGCCCTTGTCACCAAGATGAGGAACTTGGGCATCCCAGAAACAGAAATCTCCATGAGGAATAGAGTTCAAGTGGTTATTGATGGTTTGACCGGAGTCTGGAACTTTGACAGGACAACGTTCAAAGAGAATACAGCCAACAAAACTCTGGATATGGAAGAAATCTATGGGAAGCTCAGGCAGTACGAAGAAAGAAGGATCTCTGACATGGCTAAACTTGGACAGAATCCTCAAACTAATCTTGCTCTGGCGTCCACAACACCAGAGTACGCTGAGTATCTTCGTTGTCAAAGAGAAATTTCTTTAATGGTGGAAGCTAACAAGAATGAGAATCGCGAAAAGATGCGCGTTCAAGCCTTAAAAGAGAAAGAAAGCAAGACTAAGGAACAACTTGATGAAGAGGAAGAAATTGCTCTCTTTAACAAAGTTCTCCGTGTCTTTGGCAAAAGAAACAAATACTTCAACAAACACAAGATGCCCAAGAAAGAAAGTCCCAAGTACACTGAGGCAGAGATGAAAGAACTTACCTGTTACAAATACAACAAGAAAGGACACTTTGCTAAAAAATGTACAACGGGAATGACCTCAAAGGAGATGAAGACAAAAGCCCTCATTGGAGCGTTCGCATCTGCGTGGGACAATGTCAGTTCTAATGATGAAGAACCGGATGAGCAAGCGGCGTACGTAGCTATTGAGGACGCTTCTGATAATGAACAAGTAGCGTTCATGGCTAAGGAGGACGCCACAGTTATTGAGGAGGACGCTCCGAAATCTGAAAATGAGGTAACTCGTGAATCTATGATGAGTTCTTTAGAAAATTGTTCCAAATCCAAGCTCATTAAACTCATTGGTAAAATCATGGAAGAAAGTGTGGTCATGCAACATAGAATGGATGAACTTGAACTTGAAAATGAAAATATTGTGGTTGAATATGAGAACTTCTCTACAGTGTCTTTGAAATTGGAATCCTCATATGAAGAAAAGAAATCTCTAAAAACTGAAGTGATGTGCCTTAAACTAGAGAACGCCAAACTTAGGGAAGAAGTGAAGGTGTTAGGAAAGAGTCCTATCATTGAGGAAGTTAGACCAATGGTCTTCGTCCCAGCCAAGAGAGGACTAGGATACGAGTCTGACTCTAGGAACTCTCTATTATTGTAATGAGCCAGGTAGGGAACACCTTGCCTGGGTCGCCAAGAACTAACCTTGTTTTGGCAGGTGGAAGTGAGGGGACGCCCATGGATCATTGATAGTGGCGCCTCAAATCATATGACAGGAAGTCAGATCCATCTCACTTCTATCCAAAATAGTGCCACGGGAGGAACTGTCTCGTTTGGCAACAAGGGCAAGGGAAAGATCAGGGGAACGGGAACTGCAATTCTCAATCCGTCCATCAAAGCAACAAATGTCAGTCTTGTTGAAGGACTTGGCTTCAATCTTCTTAGCGTCTCTCAAATGTGTGATCAAGGTGAAAACCTAGTCACATTTGACTCAAAGGAGTGCCTTGTTATCAACAAGAAGTCCAACAAAGTTGTTCTCAAAGGAGTACGCCAGAACAA
Source organism: Polygonum aviculare (assembly GCA_934048045.1). Taxonomy (NCBI): domain Eukaryota; kingdom Viridiplantae; phylum Streptophyta; class Magnoliopsida; order Caryophyllales; family Polygonaceae; genus Polygonum; species Polygonum aviculare. The sequence continues at coordinate 16,919,009 of OW204024.1, forward strand.
TGTCTACATCTTTAACCAGGAGTTCAAGCCTAAATTAGAGTTGTGTCTATCTGCTTCAAACGAGGACGCTGATCTCTGGCATCGTCGACTTGGCCATGCTGGACCAAGCACAATCCTCAAGCTACACCAGCGAAATCTTGTGAAAGGACTTCCCCGAATTGATCTTGAGACTGTTGAACAGTGCGAAGCCTGTATCAAAGGGAAGCAAACAAGAACGTCTTTCAAGTCCAAGAACGAAGTCAGTACAAAGAAGCCTTTGGAACTTCTCCATATGGATCTTTGTGGACCAATGAAAACGTTGAGCCACGGTGGAAAGAGGTACATTTACGTTCTTGTAGATGATTTTTCTCGATTCACTTGGGTTCTTTTCGTAGTGTCAAAAGCAGATTGTTTCAATGCGTTCAAAGTCTTCATCAAACAAGTGGAAGTTGCCCGTGAGACGCCTCTCAAAGCCATAAGATCAGACCATGGAAAGGAGTTCCAAAACTCAGAGTTCCTGGCCTACTGTGATCAACATGGCGTCTCGCATAACTTCTCAGCTCCAAGGACTCCTCAACAAAATGGAGTTGTGGAAAGAAAGAATAGGACGTTGGAGGATATGGCAAGAACTATGCTCTTGGCAAATAGCGTCCCCAAGTACTTCAGGGCGGAAGCTATTACTACAACATGCTACATCATCAATCGTGCCATGATCCGTCCTCTCTTGAAAAAGACATCCTATGAATTGTTAAATGGAAGGAAGCCTCGCATTGACTATCTCAGAGTCTTTGGTTGCAAGTGTTTCGTTCACAACAATGATAAAGAAAAACTTGGAAAGTTTGATGCAAGGAGTGATGAAGCCATATTCCTTGGGTACTCTCTTACCAGCAAAGCATATAGAGTTTTCAACAAAAGGACTCTAAAGCTTGAGGAGAGTATTCATGTTGTGTTTAAAGAAAGTTCTTCTCACAAAGAAAAACCAAGTAAGAAAGAACGCTCTTCTTCACACCAACAGGACGACTCTGAAGATGAAGCTGAAGATTGGACTTCTGGAAAATACTATGTCTCTAAGGACGCATCTCCAAATCCTGAAGAAGTCTCAGTGGACGCTCCCAGTGTTTTTCAAGGAGTTCCCTCTCGTAGTGAATCCCCAGTTCAACAAGATGTAGCTGAATCAAGTCAACAAGGCGAGTAACGTCAAGGTGTGGACGCTCTCTTTGAGGGGGAACACATTGAGGACGATGCTCAAAGTGATAGTGATGATTCTGATGGAGACATTGATCCAAGATTTGCTCAATTATTTCAAAGGGAGTCTCGCTTCTCTAGGGATCATCCAACTTCTCAAATTGTTTCCGATCCTTCTCAAGGCGTTCAAACAAGGTCAGCTGCAAGCAAGTCCCAGAGTGCAAATTTTGGCGTTCTGTGCTTTCAACGCTTTTGTCTCTATGGTGGAACCAAAGAATATCAAAGAAGCACTTCAGGACGCTTACTGGATTCAAGCGATGCAAGAAGAACTCAACCAGTTTAAAAGAAACAAAGTATGGACCCTCGTCCCTCGTCCCAAAGGCAAAAACATCATAGGGACACTCTGGGTGTTCAGAAATAAGTTTGATGAAAGTGGACGTGTGTCAAGAAACAAGGCAAGACTGGTGGCTCAAGGATTCAAGCAAGAGGAAGGCATAGACTATGATGAAACCTTTGCTCCTGTTGCTAGAATTGAGGCCGTTCGTCTTCTTATTGCTTTTGCCGCCCACAAAGGATTCAAGTTATTTCAGATGGACGTCAAGACTGCCTTTCTCAATGGAAAGCTAAAGGAGGAAGTGTATGTTGCTCAGCCCCCTGGCTTTGAGGACGCCTCTCACCCAGACCATGTGTACTACTTGGACAAAGCGCTCTATGGACTCAAGCAAGCCCCTCGTGCATGGTACGACAGGTTTGCGTCCTTTCTTTTGTCTCATGGGTACACTAGAGGTTCAATTGATAAAACTTTGTTCATAAAGAAAGTTCACAAGGACATTTTAATTGCCCAAGTCTATGTTGATGATATAGTCTTTGGTAGTACTAACATGAAACTTGTAGATGAGTTCAAGTCCTTAATGAGTAGTGAGTTTGAGATGTCGCTCATTGGAGAACTCAATTTCTTTTTGGGACTTCAAATTAATCAACTCAAAGAAGGGACGCACATTCACCAACAAAAATATGTCCGTGAAATGCTTGAGAAGTACGGAATGAACACGTCCAAACCTGTTGCAACCCCTTGTTCTCCAAACTCGCGTCTTTACACAGACGAACAGGGAAAGGACGTTGATCAAAAGCTTTACAGAGGAATGATTGGCTCTTTGCTTTACTTGACTGTAAGCCGTCCCGACATTATGTTTGCCGTTTGCTTGTGTGCACGCTTCCAGGCAAATCCAAAGGAGTCCCACATGCAAGAAGTCAAGAGGATCTTTCGCGACCTCAAAGGACGCGATGATCTTTGCCTTTGGTACCCCAGGAAGACGTCCTTCAAGCTTGTTGGCTACTCGGACGCTGATTATGCTGGTCATGTGATTGATAGAAAAAGCACTTCAGGAATGGCACAGTTCCTTGGTTCATGCCTAGTCTCTTGGGGATCTAAGAAACAGAACTCTGTGGCGCTTTCAACTGCGGAAGCCGAGTACGTTGCTGCTGCCTCGTGCTGTTCACAAGTCATCTGGATCAAATATCAACTAGAGGACTATGGTATCAATCTTGAAACTATTCCCATTCGCTGTGATAACACAAGTGCTATTGAAATTTCTAAGAATCCTGTTTTTCATTCACGCACAAAGCATATTCATATAAGACATCATTTCTTGCGTGATAATGTTGAACTAGGACTTATTAGTATGGAGCATGTAAGGACTGAAGACCAAATAGCTGATATTTTCACTAAGGCGCTTGATAGACGTCCCTATGAGCATCTAAGGCTGCTCTTGGGGATGATAACTTTTAAGTAGCAAGTCCCGTTCTACTATTCCCTCAATGATTGGCTATGTTTTGTAGATTCTAAGTGTTTAAGAACTGTTATGCATTAAATTCATCTTTGCAAGGATGCTAGTCTAAAACTTCATGTGTTTGCTACTTTGGAACGCCATTCAAATTTTCTCTATTTTGTCTTGAAAAGAGTATCCCTGATCACCCAACCCTCATTATAAGCCGAAATGACGGGAACTCTAAGCTTACCCTAGCCGAGAACTCCGCAAAATCGTCCTATGAGCTTCATATTTTCTTTTACGGGACCTACTTGCGTTGTTCTCAACTGGTTCGAAAGGTGATCACAGGAACGGTACATTGGTTGTTGGTTTGCTTGAAGAGGTAAATTTTTGCTAAGTATGAGAGAATGCTCAGTGTTTGTTGGAGAGGACGCCAGTTCAGTATTTGAGGAGAAGTTGAAGAGTCAGAATTTTGAACTTTTGAAAGTGTGAACAGTGACCGTTGTTTTTGCTCAAATCTTAAGGGGGAAGTTTTGCCACGTGTCGCTCAGTAAAATAGTGGTAATTACCGTTTGTGCCACCGCTTCCTCTATATAAGGCCAGAACAGTCGTTATCAAAATTTATTACGCTCAACCACTTCTCTGCTCAGTTCAGGCTCTGACTTCTCTCTAGCTTTCCGGCAACTTTCTCTCACTAAAGCTCATCTGAAAAAATGTCTCAAAGACAGTTGAACGTGGCCGGATCTTCTACCGGCGGGAAGAGAAGAAAGCTGGTGAAGTCCCACTACATCGAGAAACCAAAACCCATCGTTCTTCATGAATCGTTGGTGGACTTCATCAACAAGAAGCCAAGAACCCTTTACAACTTAATAAGGGAACGCATGGACTTGCCAGAGATCAAGAATGATGCAACGAAGACTAAGAACTATGAAAGGTTCATTGAACGCTTCGTCGTGCCAAGTCTTCACAAAACCAACTACAAGGACTTGCCAGGACGGATGGACGACGTTCTCTTCTTCTCTCAGTTTGGAGGTGAGAATCTGGGTCCTTTACTTGAACTTATACCCGACCTCCACAACGCCGTTCTTCCTGAATTCCCTATGTACCCTAAGGACTCCTTGGCCTACAAAATGCTCAAAGCAAGAGTGCCAAGTCCCTCTCCCCCACCTCCTCAAATCCCAACCATCACCACCAAAAACATCCTCCCGTCCAAACGTTCAACCCCCTCATCTTCCCTCTCAAAATCATCAAAACAAACCTCCTCTAACCCAACACAAATCGTGGATAAATTTCCACCACATTTAAAGGAGGGACGCTCCAAGAAAGTTCACGACCCAAGGCCTCTCAAAAAGGCCAAGACCTCGAGTGTCCCATCCTCCAAACCCTCCACAAAAAGGCCATCCAACCTTTCCAAGGAATCCACTCCTCCCCCTCAACCTATCTCAATCGTTCAACTCCCCACCCCTCCTCCGTCCCCTCAACCTTCCAAGAAAAATGCACTTATCCCTTTTCCTCCCAAACCCTACTCTCCTCTAAATCTTGCCAACTTCCCCACAGCACCGGCCCATATCTCGCCCCCAAAAGATCCCGAGACCCCCAAATCCCGCCGTCCCTCCTCCGAAAGTGGACCAGAGGACGTTGAGAAGCGTCCAGCCCTTGAGCGCACCTTCAAACGCCGCAAAGCTGGCGAATCTCCAAAGGTGCTCATGGTTCAAGCTGCTCCAGAGCCCGAGCACATCTCCTCCTCCTCCTCTAGCTCATCTGAGAGCCACCGAGGAACGCCTCAAGAAGTTGCTGGTCAAGCTTCCCCTTTTATAGATGTCGTTGGGGACTCTGATAACGAGGCTGAAGGAGTTGAGAATGCTCCAGCTGCAACACAAGTGGTTGAGGACGCTGGCGAGCACCAGGTCCCTCAAAAGGACGCCGAGCCATCTCTTTCTGAAGAGCTCGAGCGTGATGCTCAAGAAGTCCCTTCCTACAACCAATCCCTCCCCATCCTCAATCCCTCCCAAGCTCCACAAGAAAACCCCTCCCCCACAATCCAAACAGAATCCCATCAAGTCCCCGCAGACGCTGAGCTAGGAACAGAAAATCAATTAGAGGCTCAGGACGCTGAGGGCACGTCCCAAGGTCAGACCTCAGGTGCCGATCAAGCCACAGCTGGTGGCGATGTAGAAAAAGCACAAGGCACAGAGGACGCTCCCTCAAAGGACGCTGACAGTGACTCTGAGAACGCTGAGGAAGAGTCAGATGATGATGAGGACTCTGAGTCCCCAAAGGGCAAGCGCAAAAGAAAAAATGCTGGTGTGCCCGTCAAAGTCCTTAGCCCGCTCATTTACTCTGAAGAGTGGCTAGCCTCCTTCGATGATGAATCCGTTCAGGAGTTCCTCGAGCTTCTGAGATTCCAAGGATGGTTGAACGTTGGACCAGCGCCGACCACTGTTGACAAAGAACAGGTGAAGGCGTTCCACAGGGATTGCGCTACAAAGCAAAAGATGGCTCCCTCCACTTCAAAATTAAAGGTGAGAAAGCCTCAATAACAGAACGCCAAATCCGATCCTTCATGGGTCTAGGTCCACGCAAGCCACCGTCCGACGCTCTTAGCTCACTTCCAGAAGGCGGATTCGAGACAACTGATGAGGAACTGCCCCTGGTTGAACACGTTTTTTAGGGCAAAAGGCCATTAGGACTGGACAGGGTTGCTCACGTGCTGAGCAAGGTTGGCGCCATCGCTCACTACTTCATATGTCGCGCCATCCTTCCAAGGCAAGAGAAGCGTTCAATAGTGCAAACTCATGATATCATTCTCATTGACGCTTTTCTAGAACGCCGTCCAACCAACCTAGCCGAATTGCTATGCAACACATGGCTAAGTGTGGAAGGAAGAGGCATGCCTTGCCATACCCTGGAGTAGTGAAGGCAATCTTGCAGTCCCAGGACGCTTATGACGAGAACTCTCCCTCTGAAGAACTTGGCTTGAAGTGGAACGCAAAGATGGGACTTGTCGAGATCAGGCATAATGAAGAGTTGCCTTCTGTGATCAAACAACAAGAAGCTGAGGCTGAGGAAGCCAGGAGGAAGGCTGAGGAAGAACGTCTTGCCGCTGAAGCTGAGGAAGAACGCCTTGCCTTCTTGCAACATGAGTCCGTTCATGAAGAAGAGCCAGCCGTCGACCTTGCCGCTCTTGATCAGATGCTAATGGCTTCTTCTCCTCCCCCAGCTACTCCAGTGGACGCTCCCTCTTCAAGTTCAGGTCCTGTGCCCCGTTCTGCCCCTGCAAACATTGCCCAGCATCCTCCCACAGAACTATTGGGTGCAATAATGGACAACCAGTGCCTCATCTTCTCTGCTTTAAAGGACTTGTCCTCTGCGTTCTCCAAGGCTGCTGAACTTCAAGAACAACTGCTCCAGTTTTATCAAGCCCAGCGCCGTTCTCAGTGATTGCCGTCCACCCCTTTGATCACCTATTATTTTGCCTTTGCTTCTTTTGAACTTCAAACATTATGATCTTGGTTTGTAATAACCGTACTCTAATTTTGTTTGAATGGCAATTCTACTGTTTGCGTGCATGTGTTTGTTCAAGCGTTCCACTGCTTTTAGTTATGTGTTTGTGCTAACGTTCTTATCACTTGTTATCCTTTTCGATGATGCCAAAAGGGGGAAGTGTAGTTTTGCAGAGATGCGCTAAACTAGTTATCCAGAATAAGCAAGTGTTAAGGGGGAACTATTAAGTGAAAGGTCTAAGGAACGCCATGCTAGAATAAACTAGAGGACGCCTAGAAAATTCTAGGACGCTTTTCTCTTCCTAAAATCCAAATGTTAGAGAATCAAAGAATGAAAACTTGTGCTAAATGAAATTTCTCTAAGTGTTAGAGGACGCTTTTAAGTTTTCATGCATGCTAAGTTCAAACGCCAAAACTATTTTGCTGAAGAGTTTGTCATCATCAAAGAGGGGGAAATTGTTGGGACGCTATCAAGAACGCTTGCGTACTTGTTAGTGTACCACACAACCGTCCCTTAGTTTTGATATGACAAACTCACTTTGATTCTAATAAAGTTGTCCAAGTGTTCAGGAACGCCAGTGACCAAAAGGACAACAATTGTGTATGGGCGTCCCATAAGCTTAGGGACGCTAGCTAACAGGAAGTAAGGACCAGCCAGAGACTACTTGAGCAAGGACGGAGTCCCAAGTAAGTAGGAACGCAAGAAAGGAGTCCTTACTCACTAGCCGACAGGATGACATCACACGACAATGTTCGATCATCCAAGGACACGTGGAGACCGATCCTGTAGCGGAGTCCAACACTACGTGGCGGACGATCCTGTTGCAGAGTTCATCAACACGTGGCGGCCGATCCTGTAGCGGAGTTCATCATACACAGCTAGATACAGGAAGCTTCCTCATCACCGCCCTACTACGTGGAGGAAGATCCTGTAGCCACGTCCATGAAGGGCATGATCGTCCCAGAGAAAAGACGCCCTTCCCCAAGTCCTATAAATAGCCCCAAGGCATTTATTGTGACGGCAACGCTTTCAGGAATATTCAGAGAGAATCAAAGGAAAGCGAGTCACTCAAGAACACGAAGAACTAACTCAAGAACTCAAGAACAGTGCTAGAACTTATGTTAGATCGAGTGAGACTTGTAACCAAATCACAAAAAACAGTTTGTAACCAAAAAGGGAGAAAGAGAGTTCTGCGAAGTACTGCAGAATGTAGGAATAGAGTCCTTTAGTAGATTGAACTAGCTTAAGTTGTAGGCTTAAAGGAGTTCTTTACAAGTGAACTTAGGGAAAAGCTAAGTATCAGAGAACTGTAAAGGCTCGCCAGTACAATTGTAAGATCGTTCAATAGAAAGGAAAGAACTATTCAAAAATCCTCCAAGGAGGTAGAGGTTTACACTCAAGGACTACTTGGTCTTGAGTGGTTCCTCTATAATTCATTGCGTTCATCTATAATCTGTTTAGTACTTAATTTCCGATGCATTACTCAAGGACGCCCTTACTCCTCGTAGGGACGCCTAACCTAAGGACGCCTTTACTAAAATAAAGGACGTCCCTCAGTACTAACGATCCAACAGAAGCTGACCCGGGTTTGACCACTTGAAGGCCGCCGCGGGCGCGGTTCTGGTGCCGCGGGCGCGGTTCTGGTGCCGCGGGCGCGGTGGTAGCCGACCTTGGAGCGGACGAAATCTTGGCGTTTCTATCTTATTTCCTTTCTTATCTTTCGGTTTCCTATCTTATTTAGTCCGAAAAGGTTGATCCTTGGGGCTATATAAGGGGAACCCTTTCTAGGTTTGTAGGATATCCAATACTTGTCAATCAATTGTTTTTCAAATAAAGATTAGAGTTTTCTTTGTAATGGAGAACTAACTCTCCTCTGGAGTTTATTCAATCAAGGAAGCTTTATTATGAGGTTGTGAAATTCTGGTAACCTCTTTATCCCTAGGTCTTTCTTGATACTCTTGTGCTTCATCCCATGATCTATGTTTGATTTTATGAGCCTGATCAACTTGTTTGATTAACTTAGATCTATTGTTTGATTTAGGATTGGTTGTTGTCTATGCATCTTTCCTATATCTCGAAACAACTCTATTCTAGGACCGTGGACTAGTTTAGGGAAGAGTATTCAATGGTTAAGTTGTGCATGAGACTCGTAGCTTGATTGCATGATTTGATTTCCTATTATCCCTGTGCTCTATGCTAATTCTAGGTTAAGCGTCCTTGCCTAGGGTTATAGAATTGCTTGGACCGTGGACTTGCGATTTCTAATGATTGGGATTGGAATTGACCTAGGTATATAAAGAGGTGGATGAATTCATGATCAACGGATTAATAAAGTGGAATTGATTGGATAAACTCTGCTTGATAACTTTGATTGAAAACAACTTTCAAAACCCCCCTTTGATTACTTGCATGAATACCACAAAAATCTGAATAAAAACTGATTCCTTTGGGTTCGACCCCTTGCTTGCCTAACTATACTTTGTTTGCATGTTTGGGATTTATTTTTGATAAGGGAACAACGACTTTGCCCGAGTCAAATTTTGGCGCCGTTGCCGGCGAATTCTTTTTCTTGTTCTGATTGTGTGCGTTTTCGTGTTCTGCACCCAAACCGCGCCCGCGGCCACCTCGGCGCGCCTGCAGTTCGTGCGCAGAACCATCCTTTGGGTGCGGGTCTGACACATGGTCCGTACCCGGTCTACTAATACTTCTCCTGTTCGTTTTGATCCAGAAATTGACTAGACTCTTCGGAAGATAAGAAGTGCCCCAAGACCCTCTACATCTTACAACCTTCTTGAATCTCTCTCTCTCTCTCTGATTCTGAACCAGAAAACGCTATGGCGGAACAAACTATTCGCCAACTCACGGCGCCTGATCTTCAGCAACAGCAGCTCGCTGTTCAATTCCCCGAACTCGGGGAGGGTGTGAAGTTCGAGCTCAAGTCTGGCCTCATCCACCACTTGCCCAAATTCCACGGGTTGAGTGGAGAGGACCCGAACAAGCATCTCACTGAATTCCACGCGGTGTGCGTGAGTATGAAGCCCACTGATGTGACGGAGGATCAAATCAAGCTTCGGGCTTTCCCCTTCTCTCTTGAAGACACCGCCAAGGACTGGCTCCTTTATTTGGTGCCGGGTTCTATCACTACTTGGGCGGCCATGAAGAAGGCATTTCTTGAGAAGTACTTCCCCGCTTCCAAACAAACATCTATTAAGAAGCAGCTCAGCAGTTTGGAGCAAGGGGAAGACGAGAACCTCTATGACTATTATGAGCGCTACAAGCGGCTCATCGCGAGTTGTCCCTACCATGGCTACCAAGCCAAGGATCTTATTTGCTACATCATTGAGGGACTCTGCGACAATGACAAAAGGCTTGTGAATGCATCTTATGGGGGTAGTTACGAGAACTTAACCCCCGCTGCAGCTTTTCAGAAAGTAGAGATCTTGGCGGAACAAGCCCGCAATCAAAGGTCAAGGACCAATGTGAGGTCCGTAAGTGTGGTGAATGAGTCCCTGAATGCTGAAGTAAGGGAGCTCAAGGATCTTATGAAGCAGCTGCTCACGAAGAGGACGGCTCAGCAAGTCAATGCTTGCGGTCTTTGCTATGATGCGAGCCACCACACAAATCAGTGCCCTACTATTCAAGAGACCGAGGAGTCGGTCAACGCTATTGGCAACTATGGTGCGCCCTGGCCCCGGAATGATCCTTACTCTAACACCTACAATCCGGGGTGGGCGAACCATCCTAACCTAAGGTGGAACAACCAGCAGCAGCAAGATCCACCACAGCAGCAGCAGCAGTACGCTCCTCAGGGCCAGCAACAACAGTTTCGGTCTAATAACTATGCCCCGAGAGCGCCTGCTCCGTCTCAGAATGATGCTATTACCGCCCTCTTGAAGGAGAACCAAGAGACGAGAGCTGCTGTAAAGAATCTTGAGACTCAACTAAGCCAACTTGCCACCATGATCAATAGGCTCGAGTCTAAGGATTCCGGGAAACTTCCCTCTCAACCGCTCAATCACAAGGAGAATGTCAGTGCCATGAATTTGAGGAGCGGTAGAGCGCTAGCGAGCCGGGAATCACCCACTGGTGACGAGCCGCGGCCGCGTTCCCCTGGCTGCGACCGCGCCGGGGCGACAGCACATGAAGACGAAGCCTCTGTGGGAATTCCGCGCCCGCACTCTCCTCCCCGCGCCCGCGAAATCCCAGCAGAGCCTATGGGCCACGAGAGGCGTAGCGACCAGCGCCCGCGGAGTCCGGACCGCGCCCGCGGTAAGGAGGTCGAGAGGAATTTCGAGGCTCTACTCGATTATGCTTTCAAGAATTACTCGCCTCCTCGTCCGAGTTCTCCTAGACGGAACCGAGCTCCAGCAGCAGGAGAGGACGATGGCTATGTGGCTTTACTTTGGTAAAGGCGTCCTTTGGTTAGGCGTTCCTACGAGGTGTAGGAGCGTCCTAGAGTAATGCAGCGGAAATAGTACTAAACAGGTAAGTAATGAACGCAATGAATTATAGAGGAACCACTCAAGACCAAGTAGTCCTTGAGTGTAAACCTCTACCTCCTTGGAGGATTTTTGAATAGTTCTTCCTTTATATTGAACGTTCTTACAGTTGTACTGGCGAGTCTTTACAGTTCTCTGGCACTTAGCTTTTCCCTAAGTCCACTAGTAAAGGACTCCTCTAAGCCTACAACTTAAGCAAGTTCAATCTACTAAAGGACTCCTATCCCTACGTCCTACAGTACTTCGTAGGACTCTCTTTCTCTTCTTTTGGTTACAAACAGTTTTGTGATTTGGGTTACAAGTCTCACTCGATCTAACTCAGGTCTAAGCACTGTTCTTGAGTTCTTGAGTTAGTTCTTCGTGTTCTTGAGTGAGCCGCTTTCCTATGATTCTCTCTGAATATTCTTGAAAAGCATGTCTAGTCACAATAAATGCCTTGGGGCTATTTATAGGACTTGGGGAAGGGCGTCTTTTCTCTGGGATGATCATGCCCTTCTTGGACGTGGCTACAGGATCTTCCTCCACGTAGTGGGGCGGTGATGAGGAAGCTTCCTGTATCCAGCTGTGTATGATGAACTCCGCTACAGGATCGGCCGCCACGTGTTGATGAACTCTGTAACAGGATCGTCCGCCACGTAGTGTTGGACTCCGCTACAGGATCGATCTCCACGTGTCCTTGGATGATCAAACATTGTCGAGTGATGTCATCCTGTCGGCTAGTGAGTAAGGACTCCTTTCTTGCGTTCCTACTTGCTTAGGACTCCGTCCTTGCTCAAGTAGTTTCTGGGTGGTCCTTACTTCCTGTTAGCCAGCGTCCCTAAGCCTGTGGGACGCCCATACACACTTGTTGTCCTTTTGGTCACTAGCGTTCCTGAACACTTGGACGACTTTATTAGAATCATAGTGAGTTTGTCATATCAAAACTAAGGGACGGTTGTATGGAACACTAACAAGTACGCAGGCGTTCTTGATAGCGTCCCAACAATTTCCCCCTTTTTGATGATGACAAACTCTTCAGCAAAATAGTTTTAACATTGGAGCTTAGCATGCATGAAAACTTAAAAGCGTCCTCTAACACTTGCTTATTCTAGATAAGCACAAGTTTTCAATCTTTGATTCTCTAGCTTTTGGATTTAAGGGAGAGGGACGCGTCCTAGAAAAGTTTCTAAGCGTCCTCTTTTATTCTAGCATGAGCGTTCCTTAGACTTTTCACTTGATAGTTCCCCCTTAACACTTGCTTATTCTAGATAACTATTTTATAGCGCATCTCTGCAAAACTACACTTCCCCCTTTTGGCATCATCGAAAAGGATAACAAGTGATAAGGACGTTAGCACAAACACATAACTAAAAGCAGTGGAACGCTTAAACAAACACATGCAAGCAAACAATGTAATTGCCATTCAAACAAACTTAGAGTTATTACAGACAAAAGTCATAGTGTTTGAAGTTCAAAAGAAGCAAAGGCAAAATGATAAGGGATTAAAGGGATGGTGGCAATCACTAAGAACGGCGTTGAGCTTGATAGAACTGGAGCAATTGGTCTTGAAGTTCAGCAGCTTTAGAGAAGGCGGATGTCAAGTCCTTCAATGCAGAGAAGATTAGGCACTGGTTGTCCATTATTGCACCCATGAGTTCTGCTGGGGGATGCTGAGCAATATTGGCAGGGGCAGAACGGGGCAAAGGACCTGAGCTTGACGAAGGAGCGTCCGAGGGAAGAACTGGAGAAGAAGGCCCTAAGAGCACTTGATCAAGGGCTTGAAGATCGACAGCAGGCTCTTGATCCTGAGGAGACTCTTGAGGCGTGGAATTAAGCCTTGCGGCCTCAGCCTCAGCAGCTAGGCGTTCTTCTTCTGCTTTCTGTCGTGCTTCCTCAGCTTCAGCTTCGAACTGTTTAAGCACGGACGGGAGCTCTTCGTTGTGCCTGATTTCGACTAGTCCCTTCTTAGCGTTCCACTTGAGACCAAGTTCTTGAGAGGGAGTGGTCTCATCATATGCGTTCTGAGACTGCAAGATCGCCTTGACTACTCCAGGGTACGGCAAAGCATGCCTCTTCCTTCCACACTTGGCCATATGTTGCATTGCGATTTTGGCTAAGTTAATGGGGCGGCGTTCTAGGATGGCGTCTATGAGAATAATGTCAGACGTTTGCACAATAGAACGCTTCTCCTGCCTTGGAAGAATGGCGCGACAGATGAAGTAATGGACGATGGCGCCAACTTTGCTCAGAACGTGAGCTACCCTGTCTAGTCCCATAGGCCTCTTGCCTTGAAAAACGTGCTCAACCAGCGGCAATTCTTGGTCTGTTGTTTCAAAGCCGCCTTCAGGTAGAGAATTGAGAGCATCAGACGGAGGCTTGCGAGAACCAAGACCGAGGAAGGTGCGCATTTGGCGTTCAGTGACTGAAACTCTCTCTCCTTCAATTTTAAAGTGGAGGGAGCCATCTTTGGCCTTGTAGCGCAAATCCCGGTAGAACGCCTTGACTTGTTCTTTGTCAACTGTGGTCGGCGCAGGTCCTACGTTCAACCATCCTTGGACTTTTAGAAGCTCAAGAAACTCCTGAACGGCCTCATCATCAAAAGAAGCGAGCCACTCTTCAGAATAAATTAGAGGGCTTAGGACTTTAACGGGCACATCAGCGTTCTTCCTTCTACGCTTGCCCTTGGGAGTTTCAGAGTCCTCATCATCTGAAGAACTGTTCTCTTTATCTGAGTCGCCAGACTCATCTTGCTCAGCGTCCACTGTGCCTTCATTCTCAGCATCGCCACCAGATGTGGCTTGAACGGCACCAGCGGAGGTTTGCGCTTGGGACACGCCTTCAGCGTTCTGAGCCTCTGTTTGTTGTTCGGTTGCGGGCTCAGCGTCCTCAGGGACTTGGGCAGTTTCAGATTGGATTGAGGGGGAGGGGTTTTCTTGTGGGGGAGGGGAAGGGTTGAGGATTGGGAGAGCTTGGTTGTAAGGTGGTACCTCTTGTGCATCACGCTCGAGCTCTTCAGAGAGAGTTGGCTCGGAGTTCGTCTGAGCGACCTGGTGCTGACCAGCATCCTTAATCTGTTCTGAAGGAGCGTTCACCTCTCCTTCGGCTTCATCATCGGAATCCCCTACGACGTCGATGAAAGGGGAAACCTGAGCCGGCGTACCTCTTTGGCTCTCAGATGAGCTAGATGAGGAAGAGGAGGGAACATGCTCAATCTGGGCAGGAACGTCCCTTGCGAGCAACACTTTGGGCTTTTCGCCAGTCTTCCTTCGGCGAAACGTATGCTCAAACGTTCGCTCAGTCTCATCTGGGCCACTCTCGGATGATGGACGGCGGGACTTTGGAGTCTCGGGGTCCTTAGGGGGAGAGATATGAGCTGGGGCACTTGGGAAGTTGGCCAGATTGAGAGGGGAGTGAATGCGGGGAAGGAAGGGGATTAGGGCATTTGTCTTTGAAGGTTGAGGGGACGGTGGAGGAGTTGGTAGTTGGACAATGGTAAGGGGTTGAGGAGGTGGAGTGGATTCTTGTGGGAGGTTGGAAGGCCGTTTTGTGGTGCTAGGCCTTTTTGAGGAGGGGGTGGAGGATGGAACGCTCGATGTCTTGGCCTTTTTGAGGGGCCTTGGGTCGTGGACTTTCTTTGAGCGTCCCTCCTTTAAGTGAGGTGGAAACTTGTCCACAATCTCTGTTGGGTTTGAGGAGGTGGGATTGGATGTTTTTGATAGGGGAGATAAAGGGGTTGGACGCTTGGATGGGAGGATTGATTTTGTGGTGATGGAAGGGACTTGAGGTGGTGGTGGAGAAGGATTTGGTACTCGAGACTTTAGCATTTTGTAGGCTAAGGAGTCCTCAGGGTACATAGGGAAGTCAGGTAGGACGGCGTTGTGGAGGTCAGGGATTAGATCAAGCAGGGGAGCAAGGTTCTCACCTCCGAACTGTGAGAAGAATAGAACGTCGTCCATCCGTCCTGGTAGATCCTTGAAGTTAGTCTTGTGAAGGCCGGGGATGACGAATCGTTCGATGAACTTTTCGTAGTTCCTGGTCTTTATGGCGTCCCTCTTCACATCAGGAAGGCTCATCCGTTCCCTTATCAAGTTGTACAGGGTCTTGGGCTTCCTATTGATGAAGTCCACTAACGACTCATTGAGAACGATGGGTTGAGGCTTTTCAATGTAGTGGGACTTTACCAATCTGCGTCTCTTCCCGCCAGCAGAAGTTCCGGCGGCGTTCATTAGTCTTTGAGACATCTTTCCGGTGAGTTTTTAGTGAGAGGAAGTTGCCGGAGTTCTAGAGAGAAGGCAGAGCAAATTTGAGAGCGAGAAAGTGGTTGAGCGTAATAAATTCTGAGAGCGATTGTTCTGGCCTTATATAGAGGAAGCGGTGGCACAAACGGTAATTACCACTGTTTTACTGTGCGATACGTGGCAAAACTTCCCCCTTAAGATTTGAGCAAAAGCAACGGTCACTGTTCATACTTTCAAAAGTTCAAAATTCTGACTCTTCAACTGCTCCTTAACAACTGCACTGGCGTTCTTACCAACTAGCACTAAGCGTCCTCTCATACTTAGCAAACTTTTACCTCTTCAAGCAAATTTGTTTAATCAAACCCACAACCAACTTACCGTTCTTGTGATCACCTTTCGAACCAGTTGAGAACAACGCAAGTACGTCCCGTAAAAGAAAATATGAAGCTCATAGGACGCTTTTGCGGAGTTCTCGGCTAGGGTAAGCTTAGAGTTCCCATCATTTCGGCTTATAATGAGGGTTGGGTGATCAGGGATACTCTTTTCAAGACAAAATAGAGAAAATTTGAATGGCGTTCCAAAGTAGCAAACACATGAAGTTTTAGACTAGCGTCCTTGCAAATATGAATTCAATGCATAACAGTCCTTAAACACTTAGAATCTACAAAACATAGCCAATCATTGGGAGAATAGTAGAACGGGACTTGCTACTTAAAAGTTATCATCCCCAAGAGCAGCCTTAGATGCTCAAAGGGACGTCTATCAAGCGCCTTAGTGAAAATATCAGCTATTTGGTCTTCAGTCCTTACATGCTCCATACTAATGAGTCCTAGTTCAACATTATCACGCAAGAAATGATGTCTTATATGAATATGCTTTGTTCGTGAATGAAAAACAGGATTCTTAGAAATTTCAATAGCACTTGTGTTATCACAGCGAATGGGAATAGTTTCAAGATTGATACCGTAGTCCTCTAGTTGATATTTGATCCAGATGACTTGTGAACAGCACGAGGCAGCAGCAACGTACTCGGCTTCCGTAGTTGAAAGCGCCACAGAGTTCTGTTTCTTAGATCCCCAAGAGACTAAGCATGAACCAAGGAACTGTGCCATTCCTGAGGTGCTTTTCCTATCAATTACATGACCCGCATAATCAGCGTCCGAGTAGCCAACAAGCTTGAAGGACGTCTTCCTGGGGTACCAAAGGCAAAGATCATCGCATCCTTTGAGATAGCGAAAGATCCGCTTGACTTCTTGCATGTGGGACTCCTTTGGATTCGCCTGGAAGCGTGCACACAAGCAAACGGCAAACATAATGTCGGGACGGCTTGCGGTTAAGTAGAGCAAAGAACCAATCATTCCTCTGTAAAGTTTTTGATCAACGTCCTTTCCCTGTTCGTCTGCGTAAAGACGCGAGTTTGGAGAACATGGGGTTGCAACAGGTTTGGACGTGTTCATCCCGTACTTCTCAAGCATTTCACGGACATATTTTTGTTGATGAATGCGCGTCCCTTCCTTGAGTTGGTTAATTTGAAGTCCCAAGAAGAAATTGAGTTCTCCAATGAGGGACATCTCAAACTCACTACTCATTAAGGACTTGAACTCATCTACAAGTTTCATGTTAGTACTACCAAAGACTATATCATCAACATAGACTTGGGCAATTAAAATGTCCTTGTGAACTTTCTTTATGAACAAAGTTTTATCAATTGAACCTCGAGTGTACCCATGAGACAAAAGAAAGGACGCAAACCTGTCGTACCATGCACGAGGGGCTTGCTTGAGTCCATAGAGCGCTTTGTCCAAGTAGTACACATGATCTGGGTGAGAGGCGTCCTCGAAGCCAGGCGGCTGAGCAACATACACTTCCTCCTTTAGCTTTCCATTGAGAAAGGCAGTCTTGACGTCCATCTGAAATAGCTTGAATCCTTTGTGAGCGGCGAAGGCAATAAGAAGACGAACGGCTTCAATTCTAGCAACAGGAGCAAAGGTCTCATCATAGTCTATGCCTTCCTCTTGCTTGAATCCTTGAGCTACCAGTCTTGCCTTGTTCCTTGACACACGTCCACTCTCATCAAGCTTATTTCTAAACACCCATCGCGTCCCTATGATATTTTTGCCTTTGGGACGTGGGACGAGAGTCCAAACTTTGTTTCTTTCAAACTGATTGAGTTCTTCTTGCATTGCTTGAATCCAGTCAGCGTCCTGGAGTGCTTCTTTGATATTCTTTGGTTCCACCATAGAGACAAAGGCATTGAATGCACAAAAGGCTAAATTTGCACTCTGGGACTTGCTAGCAGCTGATCTGGTCTGAACTCCTTGAGACGGATCAGATACAATTTGAGAAGTTGGGTGGTCCCTAGAGAAGCGGGACTCCCTTTGAAACAGTTGAGCAAATCTTGGATCAATGTCTTCATCAGAATCATCACTATCACTTTGAGCATCATCCTCAGCGTGTTCCCCCTCAGAGAAAGCGTCCACACCTTGGCGTTGCTCGCCTTGTTGACTTGATTCTGCTATATCTTGTTGAACTGGAGATACACTGCGAGAGGGAACTCCCTGAACAACACTAGGAGCGTCCACAGAGACTTCTTCAGGATTTGGAGACGCGTCCTTAGAGACATAGTATTTTCCTGAGGTCCAATCTTCAGCTTCATCTTCAGAGTCGTCCTGCTGATGCGCTGAGGAGCGTTCTTTCTTACTTGATTTTTCTCTGTGAGAAGAACTCTCCTTGAACACAACATGAATACTCTCTTCAAGTTTTAGAGTTCTTTTGTTGAAAACCCTATATGCTTTGCTGGTGAGAGAGTACCCAAGGAATATGGCTTCATCGCTCCTTGCATCAAACTTTCCAAGTTTTTCTTTATCATTGTTGAACGAAACACTTGCAACCAAAAACTCTGAGATAATCGATGCGAGGCTTCCTTCCATTCAACAACTCATAGGACGTCTTCTTCAGCAGAGGACGGATCATGGCGCGATTAATGATGTAGCATGCTGTGGCAATAGCTTCCGCCCAGAAGTACTTGGGGACGCTATTAGCCATAAGCATAGTTCTTGCCATATCCTCTAGCGTCCTGTTCTTTCTTTCCACAACTCCATTTTGTTGTGGAGTCCTTGGAGCTGAGAAGTTGTGCGAGACACCATGTTGATCACAGTAGGCCAGGAACTCTGAATTCTGGAATTCCGTCCCATGGTCTGATCTTATGGCTTTGAGAGGCGTCTCCAGGGCAACTTCCACTTGTTTGATGAAGACTTTGAACGCATTGAAACAATCTGCTTTGGACGTTAAGAAAAGAACCCAAGTGAATCGAGAAAAATCATCTACAAGAACGTAAATGTACCTCTTTCCACCGTGGCTCAACGTCTTCATTGGTCCACAAAGATCCATATGGAGGAGTTCCAGAGGCTTCTTTGTGCTGACTTCGTTCTTTGGCTTGAAAGACGTTCTCGTTTGCTTCCCTTTGATACAGGCTTCACACTGTTCAACAGTTTCAGGATCAATTCGGGGAAGTCCCTTCACAATATTTCTTTGGTGAAGCTTGAAGATCGTGCTTGGTCCAGCATGACCAAGTCGGCGATGCCAGAGATCAGCGTCCTTCTTTGCAGCAGATAGACATAATTCTGATTTAGGCTTGAACTCTTGACTGAAGATGTAGATGTTGTTCTTGCGAACTCCTTTGAGAACAACTTTGTTGGACTTCTTGTTGATAACAAGGCACTCCCTTGAGTCAAATGTGACTAGATTTTCGCCTTGATCACACATCTGAGAGACGCTAAGAAGATTGAAGCCAAGTCCTTCGACAAGACTGACATTTGTTGCTTTGATGGACGGGTTGAGAATAGCAGTTCCCGTTCCCTTGATCTTTCCTTTGCCCTTGTTGCCAAACGAGACAGTTCCTCCCGTGGCACTACTTTGGATAGAAGTGAGATGGATCTGGCTTCCTGTCATATGATTTGAGGCGCCACTATCAATGATCCATGGGCGTCCCCTCACTTCCACCTGCCAAAACAAGGTTAGTTCTTGGCGACCCAGGCAAGGTGTTCCTTACCTGGCTCATTACAATAGTAGAACTTTGGTTCTGGCATATAGTCATTTATGTTAACATCATTAGAAATGGCATTTCTGCGGAAAGAACTTCTAGAACGTCTAGGACGCCTAGAATTGGCTTTTGGAACGGACTTAGCATTTTCATTGTTAGTCCTAGCAACTTTCCCACTCTCAATGTCTTCCTTAAGTTTTACACAGTCATATTTGAAGTGGTCACCTTGTCCACAGTACCAGCACGTCCTATAGTAAGTACCGAGGTAGTACTTCTTGTTGGGACGTTGGATTTTGTTTTGCTTCATCTTTTGGGGATCGCACACCTTTGAGCCGTCCCCTTTAGCAATTTTCTTGTAAATTTTATGACTGGTGGAATTGGTGTAGTAGTCCTCTTGACCTATTTCTCCACTTTCTAGAACTCTAATTCTTTCAAGGTGTTTTTTAGTTTTCTCTTTTTCAAGTTCTAGTTCAGAAGTTTTGCTTGCCTCAAAATCACTGGGAAGAGAGTTCTTAGAGTCATCTTCATAACCTAGACCTCTCTTAGCTGGGACAAAAACTATAGGTCTTACTTCTTCAACTATGGGACTCTTTCCTAAGACTTTCACTTCTTCCCTAAGCTTGGCGTTCTCAAGTTTAAGACACACAAGTTCAGTTTTTAGGGACTTAGTTTCTTCACATGAGGACTCTAGTTGAATAGTCATTGAATTACAGTTCTCACATTCAACTACAATATTTTCATCTTCGAGTTCATCCATTCTTCTTTTCATAACAAGACTTTCCTCCATGATTTTACCAATGAGTTTAAGCAATTTTGGTTTTGAACACTTTTCTAGAGAACGCATCATGGAATCATGAGTTACCTCTTGTTCGTTGTCGGAGGCGTTCTCTTCAATAATTGGGGCGTCCTCTACTGCCATGTATGCAACTTGATCATCACGTTCACCATCACTTGAACTAAGATCATCCCACGCAGCTGTACACGCTCCAATGAGAGCTTTCTTCTTTTCCTTGGAGGACGTTCCCACAGTACATTTTTTGGCAAAATGTCCTTTCTTGTTGCATTTGTAGCATGTGAGTTCCTTCATTTCAGCCTCTGTGTACTTGGGACTCTCCTTTTTGTAGGATTTTCTCTTGCTGCTATGCTTATTCTTCTTGTTATAGTACTTGAGAGCCTTGTGAATAAGAGAGAGTTCCTCATCTGAGTCAATCTCTTCCTTTGGCTTTCTTTCTTTCTCTTTGGAACGCAAGTTCTCAAGTTTTTCTTTGTTTTGCATCATCAGCGCTAGATCTCTTTGGCCACGAAGGTACTCAGCGTACTCTGGTGTTGTGGACGCCAAAGCAAGATCAGTTTGAGGATTCTTTCCTAGCTGAGCCATGTCAGAGATTCTTCTTTCTTCGTACTGCCTGAGCTTCCCATAGATTTCTTCCATATCAAGAGTTTTGTTGGCTGTGTTCTCTTTGAACGTTGTTCTGTCAAAGTTCCAGACTCCGGTCAAACCATCAATGACCACTTGAACTCTATTCCTCATGGAGATTTCTGTTTCTGGGATGCCCAAGTTTCTCATCTTGGTGACAAGGGCCTCAAAACGGTATGAATAGTCATTCACCGTTTCATTTGGCAACATACTGAAGGCATAGAACTCCTTCTTGATCTTCAGCTGGACGTCCTCTTTCATTTCTGCAGTTCCCACATGAAATTTCTCAAGAGCTTCCCACTGTTGTTTTGCTGTGGGGAGATTGCTGACCCTTGTGGCGTCCCTTTCGCAGAGGGATGCTTGAAGGAAGCACACTGCTTTAGCATTTGTCTCCATTAGCTTGAATTCATCAGGACCCCAATCGTCCTCCTTGTCAACTTTGTCAGCGGGTACCTTGAGATCTCCCTTCATAATAACCTTCCAGCATTGATAATTTGTGCTTCTGCAGAAATTCTCAAATCTAATTTTCCAGCGGTTGAAGTTGCCGTCCGTCAGGCGCGGAGGCTTCACGAACGAGATTCCAATAGGTTCCATGTCCATCTTTACCTGCAACTCAGTAAGAATCTAGAGCGCCTGCTCTGATACCAATTGTTGGATCGTTAGTACTGAGGGACTGCCTTTACTTTGGTAAAGGCGTCCTTTGGTTAGGCGTTCCTACGAGGTGTAGGAGCGTCCTAGAGTAATGCAGCGGAAATAGTACTAAACAGGTAAGTAATGAACGCAATGAATTATAGAGGAACCACTCAAGACCAAGTAGTCCTTGAGTGTAAACCTCTACCTCCTTGGAGGATTTTTGAATAGTTCTTCCTTTATATTGAACGTTCTTACAGTTGTACTGGCGAGTCTTTACAGTTCTCTGGCACTTAGCTTTTGCCTAAGTCCACTAGTAAAGGACTCCTCTAAGCCTACAACTTAAGCAAGTTCAATCTACTAAAGGACTCCTATCCCTGCGTCCTACAGTACTTCGTAGGACTCTCTTTCTCTTCTTTTGATTACAAACAGTTTTGTGATTTGGGTTACAAGTCTCACTCGATCTAACTCAGGTCTAAGCACTGTTCTTGAGTTCTTGAGTTAGTTCTTCGTGTTCTTGAGTGAGCCGCTTTCCTATGATTCTCTCTGAATATTCTTGAAAAGCATGTCTAGTCACAATAAATGCCTTGGGGCTATTTATAAGACTTGGGGAAGGGCGTCTTTTCTCTGGGACGATCATGCCCTTCTTGGACGTGGCTACAGGATCTTCCTCCACGTAGTGGGGCGGTGATGAGGAAGCTTCCTGTATCCAGTTGTGTATGATGAACTCCGCTACAGGATCGGCCGCCACGTGTTGATGAACTCTGTAACAGGATCGTCCGCCACGTAGTGTTGGACTCCGCTACAGGATCGATCTCCACGTGTCCTTGGATGATCAAACATTGTCGAGTGATGTCATCCTGTCGGCTAGTGAGTAAGGACTCCTTTCTTGCGTTCCTACTTGCTTAGGACTCCGTCCTTGCTCAAGTAGTTTCTGGGTGGTCCTTACTTCCTGTTAGCCAGCGTCCCTAAGCCTGTGGGACGCCCATACACACTTGTTGTCCTTTTGGTCACTAGCGTTCCTGAACACTTGGACGACTTTATTAGAATCATAGTGAGTTTGTCATATCAAAACTAAGGGACGGTTGTATGGAACACTAACAAGTACGCAGGCGTTCTTGATAGCGTCCCAACAGTGGCTCAACCTCTTCCACCATTGGATTCTTTCAAGCCCTCTCCTCCATTCCCCGATGCTTTCAAGGACACAAGGAAGCCGGCACATGACAAGGAACTCTTCGAGACCTTCGCCAATTGTCGGGTAAATGTTCCTCTCCTTAATCTCATCCAAAGTGTCCCTCGTTTTGCTAAGTTTATGAAAGAGCTATGCACCATAAAACGAAAGAATAGGACTAGTCCTAAGATTGAAAAGGTAGCTCTAGTTGAAAAAACGCAGGATAGCAAAATTGAGACTTGTAATTCCCTTCTCCAAAAGCAATTACCTAAAAAATGCTCAGACCCAGGAAGATTCACCGTCCTTGTCACTATTGGAGAAACTAAAATTGAGCGTGCTATGCTAGATTTAGGTGCCTCCATTAATGTTCTTCCATCTTGCATATATGATAGGTTAGGCCTTGGTCCTTTGAAGGAATCAAATATTGTTATTGAATTCGCTGACCATTCTAATGTGCGCCCGAAAGGGTTAGTTGAGGATGTTCTAGTGCAGGTGCGGGGTTTGATCTTTCCTGCAGACTTTTATGTGATGGAGATAGGCGAAGGGCGGTACGACCCGGTTCTCTTACTTGGTCGTCCTTTCATGAAAACCGCCAACACGGTCATCGACGTTGCCAATGGATCTCTTTCCATATCTCATGGTGGCAACACGGTCCGCATTGATGTTGATGAGGACCCGTATTGATCGTATCCACGTCGAGCCAACGACGATTAAACAAAAGCGCTGCTTGGGAGGCAACCCAAGGATTAGTTAGATTGTTTTTTCCATTCCTAGCTTAGGATTTGCTTGTTTTTTTTTAGTTAACTTGCAGGTATTAGGTCCGAAAGGACACGCCTGGCGTGAAACTGAGCCCGCGCCGCCTTGGCCGCGCCCACGGTGGACCGTCAGCGCGCCCCGACGAACAGGTACTAGCCCGTGTACGCGACAACCATACTGCGTCTCGGTTTTTAGCTCGTTTTCTTGGTAAAAAAAAAAGAAGAGAAAAATACAAAAAAAAGAGGACTTTTTGGTCCCATTCTACCTCTATATTTTCCATCCATCTATGTCCATTCTATCCATCTTCTATCTTTCCATCGTCTCCCTCTTCTTTCCATTCACCTTTGTACTTTCCATTCTTTGGCTATGTGTAAAAGCCTAAGTATGGGGGAGCTTTGTTTCCCCGAGAGTTCTCTTCTCCACGGCTCGAGTTCAAGTATTTGTTCATCTTACCAAAGACGAGCCAAGATACGAAGGTTGTTTGCACATCACGTTGTTCGAGACGAAGTTAAGACCTCGTGTCTGCACGAGTACCGCGCCCGCGACACACCGGCCGCGCCCGTGGTGACCACCTGATAACGACTTCGCTCTCTAATGAGATTCCGCGCCCGCGGCCCTAGGATTGCGCACGCGGTTAGCCCGCCGATTGGAAATATGGCGTGTTCCATTCTTCTACCACCTTATGAAGAGTTCTTCCATTCCACCTCTTTTCATCGTTTGTGAGTCTTCTGATATAACCTTCTTCCTTGCTTCTATCCTTTCTCTTTGCTTCATTGAGGACAATGAAGGATTTAAGTATGGGGGAAGGAGTACTCGCATTCGCTTATCCTAGTTAGCTTAGTTAGAAATTTGCTTCAGATTTTTGATTTTCTTCTTTTCATGGAGCACTTGCACCATACTTTTTGCATAATAAAGAAAAGAGAAAAAGAAAGAAAGATAGAAAGAGCCATAAAGATTGAAAAAAGGCATATTAAATCCTGGGATGAGTCGAAAACCCGAAAGGGCGGCTCAGGTAATAAGCAGGTAACCCGGACCAGCATTAGGCTGGGGTAATATGAGGTTTATGAGAGTTGTGAGTTTTTGTGAGCACACCCTTTTTGAAAAATGAAAAGAGCGGTTAGGTGAAAACCCGAAAGGGCGCCTAAGCAGAATTGAGCGGTAAAATATGAGTGTTTTAGGATCATTCTTGCTTGGGGACTATGGGGCTTACATGTTAGATTTGGGTAGATCCTAGGTTGCTCTACACTTTTTAGAGCTTGAGTGTTATATCTTGTTGTGAGGTGTGTGTTTGAGCTTCATTGTTTTATGCTCATGATTTCTCTATATTTTTGGGTTCGGGTTGTGAGTTGAGTGTTTTTATATTCCCTTGTATTTCCTGAGATCTTAGATGTGCTTACTTGTTGTATTTGTTTTGAGCTTACTCGAGGACGAGCAAGATCTAAGTATGGGGGAATTTGATTCGGCCTATTTCGTATAGGTTAACTCTTGTATTTTAGAGCTATATTGAGAGTGTTTAGGTTAGTTTTGAGTGTTATTGTAATATCAAGACCGAAGACACGGAGTATGAAGAATCAAGAGTTAAAGAGCTTAAAGACGAAGATTCGCCACTGCATGGATATCGCGGCCGCGTTGTCTATGAAGCGGGCGCGGTGGCGTGAAGGAGCGAGCCAACCAAGGCCATGAAGGCCGCGGTCGCGCTGTCTGTGGCGCGGTCGCAGTAGAAGCTGACCCGGGTTTGACCACTTGAAGGCCGCCGCGGGCGCGGTTCTGGTGCCGCGGGCGCGGTGGTAGCCGACCTTGGAGCGGACGAAATCTTGGCGTTTCTATCTTATTTCCTTTCTTATCTTTCGGTTTCCTATCTTATTTAGTCCGAAAAGGTTGATCCTTGGGGCTATATAAGGGGAACCCTTTCTAGGTTTTTAGGATATCCAATACTTGTCAATCAATTGTTTTTCAAATAAAGATTAGAGTTTTCTTTGTAATGGAGAACTAACTCTCCTCTGGAGTTTATTCAATGAAGGAAGCTTTATTATGAAGTTGTGAAATTCTGGTAACCTCTTTATCCCTAGGTCTTTCTTGATACTCTTGTGCTTCATCCCATGATCTATGTTTGATTTTATGAACCTGATCAACTTGTTTGATTAACTTAGATCTATTGTTTGATTTAGGATTGGTTGTTGTTCCCTAATCAAAAATAAATCCCAAACATGCAAACACAAGTATAGTAGGCAAGCAAGGGGTCGAACCCAAAGGAATCAGTTTTATTCAGATTTTATGTGATTTTCATGCAAGTAATCAAAGGGGGTTTTGAAAGTTGTTTTCAATCAAAGTTATCAAGCAGAGTTTATCCAATCAATTCCACTTTATTAATCCGTTGATCATGAATTCATCCACCTCTTTATATGCTTAGGTCAGTTCCAATCCCAATCATTAGAAATCACAAGTCCACGGTCCAAGCAATTCTTTAACCCTAGGCAAGGACGCTTAACCTAGAATTA
Source organism: Polygonum aviculare (assembly GCA_934048045.1). NCBI lineage: Eukaryota > Viridiplantae > Streptophyta > Magnoliopsida > Caryophyllales > Polygonaceae > Polygonum > Polygonum aviculare. Next base: position 16,944,676 of record OW204024.1, read on the forward strand.
GCATAGAGTACAAGGATAATAGGAAATCAAATCATGCAATCAAGCTACGAGTCTCATGCACAATTTAACCATTGAATACTCCTCCCTAAACTAGTCCACGGTCCGAGAATAGAGTTGTTTCGAGAATAGGAAAGATGCATAGACAACAACCAATCCTAATTCAAACAATAGATCTAAGTCAATCAAACAGGTTTATCAGGCTCATAAAATCAAACATAGATCATGGGATGAAGCACAAGAGTATCAATACAGACCTAAGGATAAAGAGGTTACCAGAATTTCACAACTTCATAATAAAGCTTCCTTGATTGAATAAACTCCAGAGGAGAGTTAGTTCTCCATTACAAAGAAAACTCTAATCTTTATTGAATTACAATTGATTGACAAATATTGGATATCCTAAAAACCAAGAAAGGTTCCCCTTATATAGCCCCAAGAATCAACCTTTTCGGACTAAACAAGATAGGAAACCGAAAGATAAGAAAGGAAACAAGATAGAAACGGTGAAATCTCGCCCGTCTAGAAGTCGGCTACCACCGCAACCGCGGCACCAGAACCGCGCCCGCGGCGGCCTTCAAATGGTCAAACCGGGTTCAGCTTCTACCGCGACCGCGCCGGAGGCAACGCGTCCGCGGCCTTCACGGTTTAGGTTGGTTCGCTCCTCCACACCAGCGCGCCCGCGCCATAGGTAACGCGTCCGCGGCAATCATGCAGTGGCAATTCTTCGTCTTTAAGCTCTTTTACTCTTGATTCTTCATGTCTTGTGTCTTCGGTCTTGATATTACAATAACGCTCAAAACTAACCTAAACACTCTCAAAATAGCTCTAAAATACAAGAGTTAACCTATACAAATTAGAGCGAATCAAATTCCCCCATACTTAGATCTTGCTCGTCCTCGAGTAAGCTCAAAACAGATATAACAAGAAAGCACATCTAAGATCTCTGAAAATACAAGGGAAGATAAAAATACTCAACTCACAACCCGAACCCAAAAATATAGAAATCATGAGCATAAAACAATGAAGCTCAAACACACACCTCACAACAAGATATAACACTCAAGCTCTAAAAACATGAAAGAGAGCAACCTAGGATCTACCCAAATCTAACATGAAGCCCCAAAGTCCCCAAGCAAGAATGATCCTAAACACTCAAATTTTACCGCTCAATTCTGCTTAGGCGCCCTTTCGGGTTTTCACCTAACCACTCTTTTCATTTTTCAATAGGGTGTGCTCACAAAAACTCACAATCACTCATAAACCTCATATTACCCCAGCCTAATGCTGGTCCGGGTTACCTGCTTATTACCTGAGCCGCCCTTTCGGGTTTTCGACTCATCCCAGGATTTATATGCCTTTTTTCACTTTTCATGGCTATTTCTATTTTTTTTTCTTTTTCTTTCTTTCTTTATTATGTAAAAAGTATGGTGCAAGTGCTCCATGAAAAGAAGAAAATCAAAAAACTGAAGCAAATTCTAACTAAGCTAACTAGGATAAGCGAATGCGAGTACTCCTTCCCCCATACTTAAATCCTTCATTGTCCTCAATGAAGCAAAGAGAAAGGATAGAAGTAAGGAGAAAGGTATATCAGAAGACTCACAAACGATGAAGAGGGGTGGAATGGAAGAACTCTTCATAAGTGGTAGAATAGAGAAGCTTCGTATTTCCAATCAGCGGGTATACCGCGGGCGCGGCACTAGGGGCGCGGGCGCGGAATCGTGACAGAGAGCAAAGTCGGCCGCAGGTGGTCATCGCGGGCGTGGCTTGGTGAGGCACGGGCGCGGTTCTTGTGCAGGGGCAATGTCTTGACTTCGTCTCGAAAAACGTGATGTGTAGGAAACCTTCGTAACTTGGCTCGTCTTCTTGGAAGATGGATCAATACTCGAGCTCGAGCCGTGGAGAAGAAACTCTCGGGGAAACAAAGCTCCCCCATACTTAGGCTTTACACATAGCCAAAGAATGGAAAATACAAAGATGGATGGAAAGAAGAAAATAGAAGGGTGGAAAGATAGAAGATGGAATAGAATGAATATAGATGAATGGAAAACATAGAGGAAGAATGTGACCAAGAAGTCATCTTTTTTTTTCTCTCTTTTTTTTTTAATAAAGGAGCTAAAACCGAAACGCAGTATGGTTGCCGCGAACTCGGGCTAGTACCTGTTCGTCGGGGCGCGCTGACAGTCCACCGCGGGCGCGGCCAAAGAGGCGCGGGCGCGGTATCACGCCAGGCGTGTCCTTTCGGACCTAGTACCTGCATGTTAGCTAAAAAAACACAAGCAAATCCTAAGCTAAGAATGGAAAAACAATCTATCTAATCCTTGGGTTGCCTCCCAAGCAGCGCTTTTGTTTAACGTCATTAGCTCGACGTGGATACGATCAATACGGGTCCTCATCAACATCAATTCGGACCATGTTGCCACCATGGGATATGGAAAGAGATCCATTGGCAACGTCAATGACCGTGTTGGCGGTTTTCATGAATGGACGACCAAGTAAGAGAACCGGGTCGTACCGCCCTTCGCCTATCTCCATCACATAAAAATCTGCAGGAAAGATCAAACCCTGCACCTGCACTAGAACATCCTCAACTAACCCTTTCGGGCGCACATTAGAGTGGTCGGCCAACTCAATAACAATGTCAGATTCTTTTAAAGGCCCAAGGCCTAACCTATCATACATGCAAGCTGGAAGAACATTAATGGAGGCACCTAAATCTAGCATAGCACGCTCAATTTTAGTTTCTCCAATAGTGACAGGGACGGTGAATCTTCCTGGGTCTGAGCATTTTTTAGGTAATTGCTTCTGGAGTAGGGAATTACAAGTCTCAATTTTTCTATCCTGAGTCTTTTCAACTAGAGCTACCTTCTTAATCTTAGGACTAGTCCTATTCTTTCTTTTTATGGTGCATAGCTCTTTCATGAATTTAGCAAAACGAGGGACACTTTGGATGAGATTAAGAAGAGGAACATTTACCCGACAATTGGCGAAAGTCTCGAAGATTTCCTTGTCATGTGCCGGCTTCCTTGTGTCCTTGAGAGCATCGGGGAATGGAGGAGAGGGCTTGAAAGAATCCAATGGTGGAAGGGGTTGAGCCACATAGCCATCATCCTCTTCTGCTGCTGGAGCTCGGTTCCGTCTAGGGGAACTTGGACGAGGAGGCGAGTAATTCTTGAAAGCATAGTCGAGCAAAGCTTCGAAATTCCTCTCGGCCTCCTTACAGCGGGCGCGGTCCGGACTCTGTGGGCGCGGGTCGCTACGACTCTCGTGCTCCATGGGCTCTGCTGGAAATTCGCGGGCGCGGAGGGAAGAGTGCGGGCGCGGAATCTCCACAGAGGCTTCGTCCTCCTGTGCTGTCACCCCGGCGCGGTCGCGGCCAGGGGAGCGCGGGCGCGGTACGTCACCAGTGGTTGATGTCCGGCTCGCCAGTGTTTTACCGCTCCTCAAATATATGGCACTCACATTCTCCTTGTGATTGAGCGGTTGAGAGGGAAGTTTCCCGGAATCCTTAGACTCGAGCCTATTGATCATGGTAGCAAGTTGGCTCTGCTGAGTCTCAAGATTCTTTACAACGGCTCTCGTCTCTTGGTTCTCCTTCAAGAGGGCAGTAACAGCGTCATTCTGAGACGGAGCAGGCGCTCTCGGGGCATAGTTATTGGACCGGAATTGTTGTTGCTGGCCTTGAGGAGCGTACTGCTGCTGCTGTTGTGGTGGATCTTGCTGCTGCTGGTTGTTCCACCTTAGATGAGGATGGTTCGCCCACCCCGGATTGTAGGTGTTAGAGTAAGGATCATTCCGGGGCCGGGGTGCACCATAATTGCCAATAGCGTTGACCGACTCCTCGGTCTCTTGAATAGTAGGGCACTGGTCTGTGTGGTGGCTTGCATCATAGCAAAGACCGCAAGCGTTGACTTGCTGGGTCGTCCTCTTCGTGAGGAACTGTTTCATAAGATCCTTGAGCTCCCTTACTTCAGCATTCAGGGACTCATTCACCACACTCACGGACCTCACCTTGGTCCTTGATTTTTGATTGCGGGCTTGTTCCGCCAAGATCTCAACTTTCTGAAAAGCTGCAGCGGGGGTTAAGTTCTCGTAACTACCCCCACAAGATGCATTCACGAGCCTCTTGTCATTGTCGCAGAGTCCCTTAATGATGTAACAAATAAGATCTTTGGCTTGGTAGCCATGGTAGGGACAACTCGCGATGAGCCTCTTGTAGCGCTCATAATAGTCGTAGAGGTTCTCGTCTTCCCCTTGCTCCAAACTGCTGAGTTGCTTCTTAATAGATGTTTGTTTGGAGGCGGGGAAGTACTTCTCAAGAAACGCCTTCTTCATGGCCGCCCAAGTAGTGATAGAACCTGGCACCAAATAAAGGAGCCAGTCCTTGGCGGTGTCTTCAAGAGAGAAGGGAAAAGCCCGGAGCTTGATTTGATCCTCCGTTACATCTGTGGGCTTCATACTCACGCACACCGCGTGGAATTCAGTGAGATGTTTGTTCGGGTCCTCACCACTCAACCCGTGGAATTTGGGCAAGTGGTGGATGAGGCCAGACTTGAGCTCGAACTTCACACCCTCCCCGAGTTCGGGGAATTGAACAGCGAGTTGCTGTTGCTGGAGATCAGGCGCCGTCAGTTGGCGAATAGTTTGTTCTGCCATGACGCCTTCTGGTTCAGAATCAAAGAGAGAGAGAGAGGTTCAAGAAGATTGTAGGTGGTAGACACTCTGGGGGCACTCCTTATCTTCCGAAGAGTCCTGTCAATTTTTGGATCAAAGCGAACAGGAGAAGTATTAGTAGACCGGGTACGGACCATGTGTTAGGTCTGAACCCAAAGGATGGTTCTGCGTACAAACCGCGGGCGCGCCGAGGGGGCCGCGGGCGCGGTTTGGGCGCAGAACGCGAAAACGCACACAATCAGAATAAGAAAAGGATTCCCCGGCAACGGCGCCAAAATTTGACTCGGGCAAAGTCGTTGTTCCCTAATCAAAAATAAATCCCAAACATGCAAACATAAGTATAGTAGGCAAGCAAGGGGTCGAACCCAAAGGAATCAGTTTTATTCAGATTTTATGTGATTTTCATGCAAGTAATCAAAGGGGGTTTCGAAAGTTGTTTTCAATCAAAGTTATCAAGCAGAGTTTATCCAATCAATTCCACTTTATTAATCCGTTGATCATGAATTCATCCACCTCTTTATATGCTTAGGTCAGTTCCAATCCCAATCATTAGAAATCACAAGTCCACGGTCCAAGCAATTCTTTAACCCTAGGCAAGGACGCTTAACCTAGAATTAGCATAGAGTACAAGGATAATAGGAAATCAAATCATGCAATCAAGCTACGAGTCTCATGCACAATTTAACCATTGAATACTCCTCCCTAAACTAGTCCACGGTCCTAGAATAGAGTTGTTTCGAGAATAGGAAAGATGCATAGACAACAACCAATCCTAATTCAAACAATAGATCTAAGTCAATCAAACAAGTTTATCAGGCTCATAAAATCAAACATAGATCATGGGATGAAGCACAAGAGTATCAATACAGACCTAAGGATAAAGAGGTTACCAGAATTTCACAACTTCATAATAAAGCTTCCTTGATTGAATAAACTCCAGAGGAGAGTTAGTTCTCCATTACAAAGAAAACTCTAATCTTTATTGAATTACAATTGATTGACAAATATTGGATATCCTAAAAACCAAGAAAGGTTCCCCTTATATAGCCCCAAGGATCAACCTTTTCGGACTAAACAAGATAGGAAACCGAAAGATAAGAAAGGAAACAAGATAGAAACGGTGAAATCTCGCCCGTCTAGAAGTCGGCTACCACCGCAACCGCGGCACCAGAACCGCGCCCGCGGCGGCCTTCAAATGGTCAAACCGGGTTCAGCTTCTACCGCGACCGCGCCGGAGGCAACGCGTCCGCGGCCTTCACGGTTTAGGTTGGTTCGCTCCTCCACACCAGCGCGCCCGCGCCATAGGTAACGCGTCCGCGGCAATCATGTAGTGGCGATTCTTCGTCTTTAAGCTCTTTTACTCTTGATTCTTCATGTCTTGTGTCTTCGGTCTTGATATTACAATAACGCTCAAAACTAACCTAAACACTCTCAAAATAGCTCTAAAATACAAGAGTTAACCTATACAAATTAGAGCGAATCAATCTTTCCTATTTCTCGAAACAACTCTATTCTAGGACCGTGAACTAGTTTAGGGAAGAGTATTCAATGGTTAAGTTGTGCATGAGACTCGTAGCTTGATTGTATGATTTGATTTCCTATTATCCCTGTGCTCTATGCTAATTCTAGGTTAAGCGTCCTTGCCTAGGGTTATAGAATTGCTTGGACCGTGGACTTGCGATTTCTAATGATTGGGATTGGAATTGACCTAGGTATATAAAGAGGTGGATGAATTCATGATGAACGGATTAATAAAGTGGAATTGATTGGATAAACTCTGCTTGATAACTTTGATTGAAAACAACTTTCAAAACCCCCCTTTGATTACTTGCATGAAAACCACAAAAATCTGAATAAAAACTGATTCCTTTGGGTTCGACCCCTTGCTTGCCTAACTATACTTTGTTTGCATGTTTGGGATTTATTTTTGATAAGTGAACAACGACTTTGCCTGAGTCAACAAGAGAAGCTTGACTCCGGACAAAGCCACTCGACACCGACCCGTCCTCCGGTTGATACAGGTCAATATTCTCACTCTACTTGCATGCTTTGTGGTACTCCTCTCTCTACACCTTCTTCCACCCTCTCTTCTCAGTATGGGGTGGCGATGAGGACATCCGAGCCACATTGGCACTCACATCCTCCAACTAGCTGAGTTATTTCTCGTCAAGCTAACGACGTTAAACAAGCGCTTACGGGAGGCAACCCGGTCTTTAGATTAGATTCTTTGTTTTTATTTTGTTTTTGATTTTTTTAGATTTGATTTTTCTAACCTTCCTTAGACTAGGATAGGATACATTTATTTGGGATAGGATCTTTGTGGGATTTTTGTTGGGTGCTAAGCTTCAAATACGAGCTCAAAAAGGGACGGGAGAAGACAACTTGACATGAAGTACATGAGCCCTCAGGATCGACCCTATAAGGGTCGATCACGACCTCCCCCTTGCTCTGCCTCCCCCTCATGCACCTCTCAGGATCGACCCTATTAAGGTCGTGCTCGACCCTAAGAGGTTCGTGCCAGCATACATGTCTTCTAAGCTCCTTCTCCAATCAAGCTTCGATAAGTTCATTGTGAGTTTTCTTCTTCTTTTCTCTTTACTTTTTCATGTGTTTTCATGCATGGGGACATTGCATGATTTAAGTATGGGGTGGGGAAGAAGAAATCTCACATGTTGTATATAATTGAGTCTTTGCTTGCTTTGTTTGATTGGTAGTTTGCTTGTTAAGAAAAATCTTGAAAAATTCAAAAAAAATTGAGAAAATGTAAAAAATCCAAAAAAATTGCAAAATGTCGAAAAACAAAAAAATTATTTGTGTGTTTTGTTTTAGGATAGAAGAGCATTCCATCTTAGATGTCCTATGATGAAAATTAATTTTCATGCTTATCATGTAATTCCTTTGGCATAATTGGATAGTGTAGCCCATGTTTATGAGAAATTGCTCTTAATTGTGAAAATGGCTTGTGATGAAATTGAGCATATGTGTTTTGAGTGAAAGTAATTGCAATCCAACAAATTTTTTACCTAGTGAGAAATTTTGGCCTTATAGGGAGAACATCATTGATTCCCTCTTCTTTGTTTGTGTGATTTTGCTCTCTTTGTGCATATGTCTCCTGTCATTGATATGGTCATCTATTTCTTGAAGCCGTTATGAGATTGTTCATGCATGTTGATTATGATTAAGAACTTATATTTTTAGCCCATGTTATTCCATGCCTACCTTGAATTGTCTTTGCTTGAAACCCCATTCTAGCCTTAGCCTTTTGTTTGAAGCTCCACAAAAATTATCCCTAGCCTATATTAGGTTGACCCTATTCCGGGAATTGAACTTGGATGATAAGTGTTGGGAACAATTTTTGTTGAGTGACATTTGTGTTGGGTTTGAAAGTGGTGACATTGTTAAAGGGTAGAAAACAACTTGTTGAAGTGTAATGTAAAAGGATTCTTGGTTTGGAAAGCACATTGATGAGAAAAACATGATGAAGAAGAGTGAGTAAGGAAGTAAAGCTCTCAGGACCGACCCTAGTAGGGTCGGTCACGACCCTATGTAAGCTCGAATCAGAAGAAAAAGAAAAAAAAAAGAAAAAAAAGAAAGGAAAAATGTTATAAGTGCAAAGCCAAGAATTCCTAGTATTTCTAAGTTGTATTTTGGGAGTTTGGGTTAGAAATTGAAGGGTTTGAGTTTTATTGATGAAGTGTTTGGTTATGAGTTGAAAAGAGAAGAAGTGAGTTGTTTTGGTTTGTAGTGTTGTATTAGGAGTTTCATTCCCGGATTTAGCACCACATGGCCAAAGAACTCCCTACCTATTGTTATTACCGAGCCCCATTACAACCCGGCCGAATGGAGTCTTCTATGAAGATTTCATTGAGCCTAAGGTCATATGAAGATTGATGTGTTTTGACTTCTCTAGATAAAGAGATTGGTGATATAAGTCTCAATGATAAAGTAGATGTTGCATAAGGATTGAGGTGAGAGTTTATTTGATAGCCTAAACACATGAGAGTTGAGAGAAACACATTTATATCCCTTGTGAGGATGGATTGTGATTGCCTAGCTTGAGACTTATACATATGTGATGACGTTAAAATTGCTTGTCTACTACTTATGTTTAAAATGTTTTGATAAGGGCTATGCTTGAAGATTGTGTTATTGGTCTTGATTTGCATGATTATTGCTTGAGGACAAGCAAGTCTAAGTATGGGGTGTTTTGATGTCCTCTTTTTAGGTAGGATTTTTAGTGTCTAGATAGGTTAGTTTGAGTTGTTTTTCGGTCTTGAGTCTTGTGTTTTTGAGTCTTTTTGCATGAGTTTTCGTATTTCCTTGAGATTCGGAAACTACACATATTTGTGTCGTTTTGTAGGTGTTTTGGAGCTTGAAGAAGAGTTTGGAGCAATGCTCAGAGAGGATGGACAAGCTAGGAGGAAGATCTCAAGTGGACAAGCTAAGGAGAAGAGCTAAAAGGAGCAAAATCAAGAGGAAAAGTGAAGGAATTGACCCCAGGATCGAGCCGTGAAGGGGTCGAGCTCGAGCCAAATCAACAAACTTGAAGACCAAGGAAGTCAACTCTCAGGATCGACCCTGAGGGGGGTCGATCTCGACCCTATTTGGGTTGAGCCTAGGCGACCGACCTTCACCTATTCCGGAATTATTGTAGAGTTTCCTAATTTGTATTTAAGGAAGGTTGTTTCTTTGTGTTTCCTAGTTAGATTAGGACTCCTTTTCTTCTATAAAAGGAGGTTGAACCCTTTAGTTTTAACAATTCATCCATTAGGGGAGGATCGAGGCAATTTTTAGGAGAGCTAGGAAGAAGACTTGGAGAACAAGTTTGAGACTTTGTAAGATTGATCTTTGGTTTAATTTGAATTTTAGTTTGGTTTTGATGATGTCTTCCTCTTCTTCTTCCTTGCTTCTCTTTGCTATGTGTGAGTAGTCCTCTTAAGTTTTAGGGTTAAGTGAAAACCCAACACAATCATGCATGTTTAAAACTTGAATTCCTGACTTGAATGCTTAAGGATCATATCTAACCTATCTTGTGCTTAATCCTTGGTGAAAATTGAGGCATGTCTTGTAATTGACCATAGCGAAAGTGAAAAGTTAGTTGCTTGAATAGTTCTAATAGGATTATTTGCGAAAGTTGATATTCCTAGGTTGAAGGATAGATAGAAAGTTGTTTGATTTGCGAAAGTTGATTGAATAGCTTGAATTGTTTGCGAAAGTTAAACTTTTCTATGATCTAGATTGCATGATAGTTGTGAATTCTTGTTGAAAGCATGTATGGTTGTTGTTGTGGTAGCCCTAACCCTAGGATTTGCCTTTTATATTGATTGAAATTCGTGTCTTTTGCCTTGATCCCGACTCCCTAAGTCGTGCTCGAGCCCTTACTTGTGATTGTGTGTGCTTTTTCTGTGCGTTTTGTGTGTTTGCTCTCAGGACCGACCCCCTTAGGATCAAGATCGACCCTCCTCAGGTCGTTCCTGAGACGTTTTGTTTGCGTTTCCTTTGCTTTTCGTAGTTTATCGATAAATCTTAGCACTATTCTCACTCCCGTGGACGATCCTGACTTCGCTATACTCAGCGGGGTCTTGACTACAAATTTATTTGTTCAAGAACCCCTTCAACACTAGACAATTTTTACCAAAATAATGACAAAGGGATGATGCACGCAACACCAATATACTCGACTGCAATTTTAGAAAGAATGGCAAATGATTGTTTCATAGAGCTCCAAGTGAAAGTGGCATCTGTTATGTAGAAAACAAGCCCTATAACAGTCCTTTGATTATCAACATTTTTTGCTCAATCATATCTATAGCCCATAAGCCTATACTCATTTGTAGAAGAATAAAGTAAATGATGGATCATGCATATTAGTGTTGGAGCTGTAGGAGCTTTTCGCGACTCGACCGGCGCTTGGTTGGGAGGTTTCATTAATAACATTGGGATTTGTACCGTCCTGATGGCTGAGCTCTGGGGTATTCGGGATGGTCTTGCACTGGCTTGGGAGAAGGGGTTCCGGCGTGTGTGGCTTGAGTCCGACTCGACTTTGGCGATTCACCTTGCTCTGAAACTTCCATGCTCGTCCCACCCCCTATTCAGCCAGGCAAAGGAGTGCCAAGGCTTCTTGACGCGGAATTGGTCTATCCGCGTTACTCATGTCTTCAGGGAAGCGAATGCAGTCGCCGACTCCCTTGCTAGCTTTGCTTTTAATTTCCCGCTTGGGTTGCATTTTCTTGTTGAGCCTTCTCCGGACTCTTTTCCTTTGTTGTTGGAGAATTTTGAGGGTCGGACTTTCTCCCGGTGTTCAAGAGCTTAGTCCATTCCTCCGCTAGGGCCTAGCCTTTCTTTAGATCAAAAAAAAAAAGTGTTGGAGCACGTCGATAAACACGGAAAAAATGTAAATCTTAGATTTCTAATTTAATATTAATACACTAGGCAGCCAAGGGAAAAAAACCACTCAAAATGCTGATATGTTACCTGGAATACTAGCTTGTATGAGTCACTATGGTTAGGTTTACCACCACGCTAAGTCTAAATACTAGTCCTCTTATCATGTTTGGTCCATTCAAATGATGCCCCAATACTTCACCACCACTGAAGTTTGGAAATTGGTTTGATTTTCTTCCCACAATAACCAAACCCAATAATAAGCAACTAACTCACATAAAATAATCTATATACTGTAAGAGACCTATGATTCAAAAATAAAGGTCGATAAAAATCCAAAATCGTGAAACACTCTTATTGAATATGATTTCGACTTGTTTAGATCTCCGAAAGTGGTACATGTCTCAAAATCCTTTATAAGAAGGAAGAATAAAATAAGAGAAATGAAGAGATATGCAAAATCAAAGCATATCTCGATTGTAGGATCACAGATCGAACCCAAGAGTTTGCATTTTTAGGCAATAAATTCTCGTACTTAATTCATATAAAATTGAGGCTTCAACAAAAAGTACCTTTGATAAATCAAAGAATACAATTCGCTTCTATGAAATGTGTTGTAGTCGATCCCTCTATATGTAGGAACCGGAAATCTCAAGCCCTAATCAAATTAAGATTAGGCAAACAAAATAACGCAATTCAATAAATAGATATTACAAAATACCAATTGGACGATTCAAGTCGTAGAGGCGAGAATACAATCTCTTTCCTTAATTCTGAAAACGCCCCGTAGTGTGACGGTTCCTTGGCGTTCCGAATCCCAGGATACAACTACTACTCTTCTACTTTGCAACACCCAAAAGCGGAAGTCTAGTGAACTCTAGACACTGCGTATGCTCTCAGACTCAGAGAAATTTTGAAGAAGCTTTTGTGAACGTGTTTTCCAATCAGGGGGATAATCACCTTATAAAACAACGTGGTTTTCAATCTCAACTGCTGAGAAAATCAAGGAGCTTTGACTGCCTCTTTCATCAGTCAAGGTTTAATGGGCCAAGCCCAATATAATGTCCTGCAACCCTAACGGGCCAGACATTTCTCCTTCACACATGAACTTTATTTTATTTATATAAAATAAGTTCCAACAATCCCCCACATGAAGGAAAATGACTCTAAACAAAAACAAAAAAGACTCGATAAACGGACTTTTGAGAGCATAATCGAAAAATCACTGCATTTGAGATGGTAGCTTTTTTCAGCCTTGAACCGCTCATAGTGAGTAGCTGTCGGAATCACTCGTCCAGGAGGTGAACGTGATGTCTTGAACCACCCGGGCTTTGATGTAAACCCAAACAACAACTATCACACAGTTTCATTTTCTCACAGAACTAGGTTCTCTTGTTGTGTTCATTTTGGCCTTGAACATCCCTGGTTATTCATGAGTGAACTTGGAGTACGATGCCTTACTTCACATTCTCCTAGAAACGGCCCCATTTCACACTCACTAGGTAATTGACCATAAAGAGTATCCTGTCATACCCCACTTTTATTTCAAAGCTATGGAATCATTAAAAGCCAAGCTTAGCCTCAACCCATACAGGTAGCATTGTTCATCATCCTAGGAATTAGGAGGAGACGTGCATCTCTCAGTGCTCTTTTGGAATCAACTTAATTTAGTTTTCCCTTTGAACCTACTTCATGGGATCTCCAATCACATAGGTAGGGTTTCCATTAAGCGTCATCCTATATCATAGGCTTTAAACCCATTCCTCTTGATGATTTTTCAACTTGATCTCGTGACAAACCTTTAGTGAATGGATCCGCTAGGTTGTCAATCGACTTGACATAATCTATCGAGATTACGCCAGTTGAGAGAAGTTGCCTAATGGTTTTGTGTCGTCGTCTTATATGACGTGACTTACCGTTTTACAAACGATTCAGTGCCCGTGCTATCGCCGATAGACTATCACAGTGTACACTTATTGCTGGCACTGGTTTGTCCCACATCGGAATATCTTCCAAAAACCCTCGAAGCCATTCGGCTTCCTCTGCTGCTTTATCAAGAGCAATGAACTCAGATTCCATAGTGGATCTGGCCAATAAGGTTTGTTTAGAAGATTTCAATGATACTGCTGCTCCACCTAGTGTGAACACATATCCACTAGTGGACTTTGAGTTTCTGGAATCTGAGATCCAGTTGGCATCGCTATAGCCTTCCAAAACCGTTGGATCTCTTCCATAGTGTAGCCCATAACTCTTAGTATATCGCAAGTAGTTCAATACTCTAGTTATAGCTTTCCAATGTTTATGCCCTAGATTGCTGGTGTAGCGACTTAGGACATTAATTGAGTGTGCCAAGTCAGGTCTCGTGCAATTGGTCAAGTACATCAGACTTCCAATTACACGTGCATACTCCAATTGTGCCACTCCTTCACCCGAGTTTTTAGTCAGGTGAAGATGAGGGTCTATAGGAGTCTTTGTAGTCCCACTTGAGTATTTCTTGAATCGCTCAAGTATATTTTCAGCATAATGAGCTTGAGACAGGATAATTCCTTCAGAATGTCTAGTGATTTTAATCCCTAGAATGACATTTGTTGTTCCCAAGTCTTTCATGTCAAACTTCCCACTAAGCATGCTCTTAGTCTGTTTGATCATGTCTTTATTACTTCCGATGATAAGCATGTCATCTACATACAAACACAACAAGATGTATCCATTTTGAGTGTTTTTGACATAGATGCATTTATCACTTTCATTAATGCTGAAGCCATTTGACATCATTACATTGTCAAATTTTTCATGCCATTGTTTTGGAGCTTGTTTGAGCCCATACAATGATTTGACCAATTTGCACACTTTGTGTTCTTGTCCAGAGACAACATAACCCTCAGGTTGCTTCATATATATTTCCTCTTCTAATTCCCCATTCAGGAAAGCAGTTTTCACATCCATTTGATGTATTTCGAGGTTTCTCAACGCTGCTATTGCTATTAGCATTCTGATTGAAGTTATTCTCGTGACCGGAGAATAGGTGTCAAAGAAATCCACACCTTCTTTTTGTCGGAATCCTTGCACCACAAGCCTCGCCTTGTACTTCTCTATTGAGCCATCGGTTTTCAATTTTCTTTTGAAAATCCATTTGCTCCCAAGTGCTTTACACCCTTGTGGTAAGTCGACTAAATCCCATGTATGATTTTGCATAATGGAGTCGATCTCACTATTGACCGCTTCCTTCCATGAAGGCGCATCTGGTGTAGACATGGCTTCCTTGTAAGTTCTTGGCTCATTCTCTAAGAGAAAGGCCGTAACAAACTCAGGTCCAAAGGATTTTTCCTTACGAGCTCTCTTGCTTTGTCTAGGTTGATCCTCTTCCTCTTCTGCTTCATTCACAGAAGTGCTTGCTTCTCTTTGATCACGTGTTCGTTTAGGATAGTCTTTATCCTTGCAAGGAAATACATGTTCAAAGAAAGACGCATTTCTTGATTCCATTATTGTATTTGCATGTATATCAGGTATATCTAATTTATATACCAAAAACCGATAAGCACTGCTGTTGTGTGCATATCCTATGAAAATACAATCAACGGTCTTAGGTCCTATTGTGACCTTTTTAGGAGGTGGTACTGCCACTTTTGCTAGGCACCCCCACACTTTAAGGTATTTGTACGATGGTACTCTACCTGTCCAAAGTTCATATGACGTCTTGCTAGTGACTTTATGTGGTATTTTGTTCAGGATATAATTTGTGGTTAGCAAAGCTTCCCCCCACATGTTCTGGGGTAACCCAGATTCCTGCAACATTGCATTCATCATTTCCTTTAGAGTTCGGTTCTTTCGTTCCGCAACTCCATTAGACTCTGGTGAGTACGGAGCAGTTGTTTGATGAATAATGCCATGTTCTCTACAGAACGCATTGAATGGTTCATCATACTCGCCTCCTCTGTCACTTCGGACAATTTTTATTGTTTTTCCAAGTTGATTTTCGACTTCCAACTTGTACTCTTTGAATTTATCCAAGGTTTCATCCTTGCTCCTTAGCAAGTATACTTGACAATATCTTGTGCAATCATCGATAAAGGTCACGAAATATTTTTTACCACCTCTAGTTTGCACAAATTTTAAATCACACAAATCCGTGTGTATTAAACCTAGAGGTTCGGTTGTTCTCTATACACTTGGGGATGGAGTTTTTGTGAGTTTGGCCTGTACGCATACTTCATATTTGTCTTTACTCAATTTGCATTTTGGAATGAGGTTCATGTTAATCATTTTTCGTATAGATTTATAATTCACATGCCCCAAACGTTCATGCCAAATATTAAAAGACTCAGCAACATAAGCAATAGGATTTATTTCATTCATAGAAACATCAGAAACAATAGTTTTCGGGATGACTGTCATCACATTCATTTTGACCAGTCCATCCTTTACATATCCTTTGCCTAAGTACACCCCATTCTTAGTGAGAACTAACTTGTCAGACATGAGCTTCACAGCGAAGCCATTCTTGCTCAGTAAAGTGCCAGAAATCAGATTCTTCCTTATCTCTGGTACATGCAGGACATTGTTGAGAGTCAGCTCCTTTTCAGAAGTCAGCTTCAACACCACTTTTCCATGACCTTCAACCTTGGATGTTGACGAGTTTCCCATAAACAGCTGCTCGTCAGTGTTGCTCTTCGTATAGGTAGAGAACATTCCCCTATGTCTGGTAGCACCTGTATCATACCACCATTCTCTCGGGTTGCTTCCAACCATGTTGACTTCAGAAACCACTGCACATAGATCTGCATCTGAGAGTTGGTTTTCAGTCATGTTGGCTTGGGCCTTGCCCTTATCCCGACGTAGGTCAACCTTGCTTCGACATTCATCAGCCTTGTGACCCATCTTTCCACACTTGTGGCATTTCCCACTGAACTTCTTGGCGGGTTGCTTCTTGAAGTTACTGGAGCTATGAGGAGGATCCTTTCGCTTCCCCTTGTCTTTATGCTCAGCCAAATTGGCCTTTTGCTCAAAAGATGTACCACCATCAGCCTTACGGTTGGTTGACTCGATCCGCAGCCTAATAATCAAGTCTTCAAGGCTCATAGCCTTTCCCTTGTGCTTAAGGTAGTTCTTGAAATCCCTCCAACCTGGTGGGAGTTTCTCAATAAAAGCAGCTACCTGGAATGGCTCACATATAGACATCTCTTCCGCAATAATTTCATGCGTAAGCAATTGCAGCTCTTCGACTTGTTCCATGATGGGCTTAGAATCCACCATTTTGAAGTCTAGAAATTTCGCCACTGCGAACTTCTGAGAGCCTGCATCCTCAGACTTGTATTTCTTTTCCAAGGCCAATCAGAGTTCCTTGGAAGTCTTGACCTTGCTATACACATTGTACAGCGGGTCAATCAGGCGGCTTCGAACATAACCTTTGCACAGAAAATCCCCTTGAGTCCAGGCATCAACACTGGCTAGGATTCTAGGATCCGTATTTGTAGGAGGAATCACAGGTTTGTCCTCTCTCAAATACTTTTCTAGCTTCAATGTGGACAGAAAGAAAAACATCTTCTGCTGCAACGTTTTGAAACCAGTTCCATCGAACTTTTCTGGCAACAACCCTGCGTTTACAGCGCCAGGGATAGTAGGCGTCTGAAAGACGGCACTAGTTCCTACATTAGTAGGCGGCAAGGTAACTGCTGGCAGACCACTCCCAAATTGAATTTGGGGCGTCGACTCAACATTACCCTCCGTAACTCCAGTAACAGCACCCGAATTAGTAGTCTCGTTTTGATTAGTCATACTTCAACTCTGTTTACACGCAAGTAGATCAGAATTAGTACGATATTCAAAACAAGTTCAAGTAGGAAATAATATGCACTTAAAATACCATAGATTATTTTTTTTTCCTTTATTGTTCGATAAATTGAACAATACAAGAAACAGCTCAACAACCACCTGCACTAAAAAATAGCTCACCACCAAATTAATTAGTAGATATATAAAAAAAAATGCAGGAAAGCAATATCAAGCACGAATAACAGAGTGCCGAGATTTAGGGGAATTTGAACTAACACGATCTGCAGCAAGTAAAAATTGTTAAAACCATGCAAATAATTGTTACGCACTAACAACAATAAAAACAAATCAAGATGCACGATCGATATGCAGCACGAACGGAGAAAGCCGAACACAACTGAAAGCAAATCAAGATCTGCCACCAACACCGAACTAATATACTAGCTAATCAAAATACTACTAATTAAACAAGTAATTAGAACATCATGCAGGCTGCAATTCAAATCACAAGAGGACGAAAACTGCCGAGAACGAAGTGCCGAATAGACTAAAAGCAATTAAATATGCATATGAACGAACTCAACAGCACCGAACACTCAATTGGCAAATTGAAACACGATCAATCACCACATGCAATTGCTTAGAAAATAATAAAATAATGCAAATCTAGATCATGCTCTGAACGGAAGCCATGGAAGCATAATACTAAACAGATTTAGGCAATCAGATCACGAATTTGCATAAAAATAAACCAAGGATTACAAACGATAGTCACACGGAATAAACAGAATACGAAACAAACCGATTCCATGAACACGAACAAATCACACGGACATATCAGAATATGACATGAAACTGATTTGTTTTTCAGAATTAAGATTGTAGGAACCGGAAATCTCAAGCCCTAATCAAATTAAGATTAGGCAAACAAAATAACGCAATTCAATAAATAGATATTACAAAATACCAATTGGACGATTCAAGTCGTAGAGGCGAGAATACAATCTCTTTCCTTAATTCTGAAAACGCCCCGTAGTGTGACGGTTCCTTGGCGTTCTGAATCCCAGGATACAACTACTACTCTTCTGCTTTGCAACACCCAAAAGCGGAAGTCTGGCGAACTCTAGACACTGCGTATGCTCTCAGACTCAGAGAAATTTTGAAGAAGCTTTTGTGAACGTGTTTTCCAATCATTGGGATAACCACCTTATAAAACAACGTGGTTTTCAATCTCAACTGCTGAGAAAATCAAGGAGCTTTGACTGCCTCTTTCATCAGTCAAGATTTAATGGGCCAAGCCCAATATAATGTCCTGCAACCCTAACGGGCCAGACATTTCTCCTTCACACATGAACTTTATTTTATTTATATAAAATAAGTTCCTACACTATAAACTGACTCAAATGTCCATCTACAAAAAGAATATGTAGATTAGTACGTATCAATTATTTCAAGCTTGCAAAAAAGCTCTTGAAAATTATGGAGTCAACTTTTACGCCTTCATGATTCTTTAATAACTTGAAACCAATCAGCTAACATATTAATAGATTAGTACATATCAATTATCTCAAGCATGCATGCAAGTCTCACAAACTAGCGGCATTGTAAACGAGATTGGCCTAATCTATTAAAGTCTCAACATATCCGATCGATCTCACCCATAACTCAAAATGAACTAACGTAAAGCAAGAACAAAAACAGCAAATGACACCTTGTTTGCACAATTCAAGTTCGATCAAGAATGTAAATCCAGGGAGTCTCAATTGGGGAGACGCAGCCAGAATCTATATATATATATATAAAAAGCCGTAAGGATTGGAGCCGCCACGTTGTGCCACCTCAGCTTTTTCCACATGTCGTCTCGAGGATGTGCCATGTATGATTTTGCCACGTGTCAACCTATCATTGATCCGCATCATAAGTTATTTATTTTTTAATAGCCACATCACAACACTTTGTCCATATCATCTACACATCACACCCATAATCTTGAATTTTCTATTATGATTATGATTATCAATATATTTTACATTATGATTTTTTTGACAAAGTTTACTATTATGAATTTTCCATTATAATTGCTATTATAGTTTTTTTTTTTTCATTGTGATTATGATCATTTACAAGTTTTCCATTATTATTATTATGTTTTGACAATTTACTATCAATACGTGAATTGTGAATTTTACATTATCAATCTCATGATAATCGTTTTTCATAATTTACGTACAATCAAGATAATTTGTCTTCAAAATCCTATTATAATTTCTTATTTTATTTTTGTGGGAAATATGTAATTTCTAATTATGATTTTTTGACATATTACTTAAGTCAAATATTTTATGATTCATGGGCTATGATTTTTAGTTGGTCAAAAGGAAATTAACTTGATTTGCTACATAAACTATCAAATATGTTGAGAAGAATTTGGAGTAGAAAAAACGGAAATTTAAAAATTTAAAAATAAAAAATTGGCTATGATTTTTGAATGTGGAAATAATACCATATTTACCTACATGGATCTATGGAATACTTTGTATTGTGAATATTTACCATTCGATAATTTATTTAATTAAAATTTGCAACAAATCTACATTTGATAGTCAATCTTTCTTTGTTAGGAAATCTTTTTTTCTTTTGGTAATCTAGCAAATCTTTAATTTCATTTAGGATTATGACTTATCTCTAAATCAACGTTTAAGGTATTTTTTTTGACAATTTACAAACAAATCTTTAGCTTACCATTAATTTTTGTAATTTCATTGTATTAAAATTTACTATGACTCGATATTGGATTTCGATGTAATCTGTAGTGAAACTGAATTTTTCTATTAAAAACGCTCCAATATGTTTTTGTTATTGCGTATGTGAATTTATTGCTATAAACCACCCATTATTTCTTTGTGTTTGCATTAAACCACCCCTAATAAAATAGTTTGCATTAAACCACCCCTAATCCTAAACCGTTTGCAAGTAACCACCCCTATTAAACTTCTGTTAATAATTTCTAGTTAGACCCGGCTTGGCCTGCCCCTTTTCTTTTTCTTTTTCTTTTTTTTCTTTTTCATTTTGCTGCCGGTGGTTATATAGAAAACTTCAATGAAGTGGGTATTTACCTGATGTCGTTCCTCATACTCAGGTTCCTGATAATGTTCTAATTAACAGATGTGTTGGTGGTTCCTGATAACTTCAATGAACTGTTTTTACGCATGTAAGACAAAAACAAGCACCCACGTACGACATACACAAGCTTTATGGTCATACATATATTTCTAACATTGTCGATCGATCGATCGAGATTTTCCATTGTCGAGCCAGCGATCGATCGATCGAGATATCCAATGTCGATGATAACAACACCCTGGTTTGATAATTATATGAGCTATATGATGTTAGCTTGCACAGTTGGCTCTTAGTGCTAGCTCTGTTTCCTCATAACACATAATATTAACCTATGCTGATATAATTGTGGGTTGTTTGTGGTCCAAAATTTTGAGAAGTCACAAAAATTTGTAGATGGTATGTTATTGCTGATCTACAGCTGTTGTTAGATGTACTCGATGTATATTATTAGTGATTGGGCGAATTGATAACCTATTCTTCCCATTTTTGGAGTTATGTTTTTGCTACTAAAATTAGACCTATATATGTTCTCAGAATATCTATGCATGGTATTTATGCTACATGGCCATCTCTATCTTTAAAATCCTCTTTTTTTTTTGCTCGGAAATGGAGACATGCTCCTGCGACTTTATTGAAAAAACTTAAATAATGTCATTACAAAGAGCCTTCTCAGAGGCAACTAAATTAGCAAGAAAAACAGGGGCAATAGCAAATTCAGTGTAGGAAATGGATGAACTAAGGGCCTCATTGGCAATAGCATCAGCTGCTATATTAGCCTGCCTTCTAGTGAATGAAAGTTGCACCTCCCAGCTTGAGTCCGACAGCAGCACCTGACAACGGCTAATCATAGGATGATGGCGCGGCAAAGCGGAGGACGGATCGCGCAGGGCCTGGACAGCAACTTCACAATCGGACTCCAGCACCACCCTAAGCAATCCTTGGTGTCGACACATCTTCAATCCATAGTATAAGGCCCACAGCTCAGCCGTCAAAGCGTCACACCTGCCACATTTGAACATAAAACCATTGAGGAAATCCCCCGAGGCATCCCGCATCAACCCGCCCCCAGTAGTCGGTCCGGGGTTCCCCTTAGAACACGCATCAACATTCATCTTTATCCATTGGGCCGGAGGCGGTCTCCCAATCACCACACTTTGCTGTGCGCCAGCCCCATCCCAACTGCCTGTGCGACTCTGCAAGAGCCGGTTATATTCATCCGCTGTCGAGACCACAATCACAGTGAGACCCCCGAGCTCGTCCACCCCATCATACACCAACCGATTCCTGCTTTTCCAAGCATACCACAAGAAAGTAGCAAAGAGAGAACTCCACTTATCAAGCTTCCTAATGTTGGCCAGGATCCAAGCCTTGTGGTCGGTCTGGATGAAGAAAGAACTGGGCGGACTATTGCCACACAAGGCAAGCCAAGCATCCCGAATAGGACCACAGTCACGTAGAAGGTGCATAATCGATTCCGAGTCGCCACATCTTGGGCACGCATCCGAAGAGGATATGTGATGCCGAAAACGATTCTCATTGCACATAATAGCATTGTGAATCAGCAGATACACAAAAGTCCTAGCCCTTTGCTGAACCGGCAGCTTCCAAATCAACTTCCAGTCGAAGTCGACATTAATCGGATTTGGATCCTCTTTCCTAATCAAATCCAACGCTGTGCTAGAGGAAAACATCCCTGACTTTGTGCCATCCCAAAACAGCTCATCAAGAATATTAGCGTCATCCGAAACAGCAATGGCTTTCAGCATCTCACAGACATCAAAGGCAAGAAAATGAGTAATCTCCCCCCAGTTCCAATCATCCCCCGACCAGAACTCGCGAACCTTGGCCTACTGCCACTCATCTGGGATTGGAATGAGCACCAGCTCCAGCAGAGGCTGCGGACACACCCATGGGTCGGTCCAGAACCGAGCACTCAGCCCATTACCGATAGCAAACCGAACACCTTTCTTCAAACATTGAGCACCATGGCAAATGCCTTTCCAGCAATGAGACGACCCCACCCCTTCCACAAATTGATTCATAATCGAACCACCATCACCATACTTCCCCCAAACGACTCTGCTCCACACCGAGTCCTTCTCTTTGATGAGGCGCCAACACAGTTTAGCGAGCAAAGCAGTGTTAGAATGTCTCATGTTCCGAACTCCCAAACCACCCTCACTCTTGGGTCTAGCTATTTTTTCTTTTGACAACAGATGCATTTTCTTTTTTGCCGGAGTAGACCCCCAGACGAAGCTTGCAATCTTACCATCAATCGAGTCACAAATAGCTCTAGGAATCAACGTCGACTGCATAGTATAGATCGGAAGACTTGCCAACACTGAGTTTGCCAAAGTTGTACGGCCCGCTAAGGATAAAGAGCTAGCTTTCCAGCCAGCCAACCTAGAAGACACCTTTTCCAGAATGTGATCATATCTGGCGTTAGTTACTCTGCCACAAATAGTGGGAACGCCCAAATACTTGCCAAAGTCATCCACAAGAGGGATATTGAAAGCAGTGCTGATGTCGTTCCTCACCACCATCCTAACCTTTTTTGAAAACACCATGGAACTTTTATCAAAATTAACCTTCTCACCCAACATTGAGCGAAAGAGACCAAGGCAATCTTGAATAACCCGAACTTGATCAACCGAGGCATCCGCAAAGAGAATAAGATCATCGGCAAAGAAAAGATGAGACAAGGGAACTCCTCCAAGAACCATAGGCTTCCAGAGATTGCCTGCTACCGCATCCTGAATAATATGGGACAGCCGCTCCATACAAAGCACGAAAAGATACGGCGAGAGCGGATCACCTTGCCGTACCCCCCTCGTGGCCTTGAAATTTCCAACCCTGGCACCATTCCAAAGCAGAGCGATAGAGCCCTCAGTCTGACAGTTCATTATCACCTTCATAAGATTTTCCGGTAAGTGAGCGAGCTTAAGAGTATCCCGCAAGAAGTCCCACCGAACCCGATCATAGGCCTTAGCCAAGTCGATTTTCTGCATCATGACTCGCCCTGAATAGCTCCGAGAAGAGAGAGTATGGAATGCTTCCTTCACCAGAACAACATTATCCACAATTTGACGCCCCGGTATAAAGCTTGATTAAACCGGGGATACCAACTTGGCGAGCACCGGCTTCAGTCTATATACAATTGCCTTTGTCGCAATTTTGAAGGCGACATTCAACAAAGATATAGGCCTGAAATGAGAAGGCGAAGACGGCACATCAATTTTAGCTATCAAATGAATAAGAGCATCACTAAAGCCAGGAGGAATCACTCCCTCATTCAGCACACGTAACACGGTGTGCAAGGTTTGCTCGCCAACAAGGTCCTAGTGCTGCTGGAAGAATCCCGCCGGAAAGCCATCCGGACCCGGAGCTTTGTGCGGGTTCATAGACTTGAGCGCCTCTTTAATTTCAGTCTCCTAGAAGCTCGCTGTCAAGAGATTAATCTCAGACTCAACTAAGGGGGGAAATGAGTGGTAGATGGCCGGCCACATAGAGACATCAGCCCTCGGACCAACAATGAATAAACTCTTGAAATAATTGAGCACCAACTCTTTCACCCGGGCCGGATCCTCAATCCAGCAACCTGCATCATCCTGTAAAGTATAAACCTTGTTAGAATTGCATCGAACAATAGTGGATAGGTGGAAAAATCGGATATTTCGGTCCCCATCGATGAGAAAATTTGCCCTGCTTTTTTGGAGCCAAAATGCCTGCTCCTGATCAAGGACGTCTTCGAGCTCCCGCTTCAAGTCCTTTTCTAGAACCTCAAGGTGCCGCGAGGGTTGTCGGTC
The DNA here is from genome assembly GCA_934048045.1 of Polygonum aviculare. NCBI lineage: Eukaryota > Viridiplantae > Streptophyta > Magnoliopsida > Caryophyllales > Polygonaceae > Polygonum > Polygonum aviculare. The sequence continues at coordinate 16,968,432 of OW204024.1, forward strand.
CAACGCCTTCGCAATGCCCTCAAGACGCGCCCAAAGTTTTCTCTTCCGAGAGAAGATATGGCCAAACACCGATTTATTCCAGCCTTTAAGATCAACAACAATGCGCTCCAGAGCAGTAGGAAGCGTATCCTCCGCCCTCCAAAACGCCTCCAATAAGTCCTTGAAATTTTCGTGCAAAAGCCATGCTTCTTGAAACCGGAATGAACGGCCCGATGGAGACGAGCACAAATCAGGTTCCGTCTGCACCAGTAAAGGGACGTGATCTGAGCTGGGAGCAAAAAGATGTTTGACAGCCGCATTCTGAAAACGGATCCGCCAATATTCGTTACACAAAGCCCTGTCCAATCTCGCTGCATGAGAAGCATCCCGATCACCACCACTTCTCCAAGTAAATTTCTGACCCGAGAACCCAAGATCCAGAAGCTCAAGCTCATCAATCCAATTACAGAAAGCCTGTGAATCCCGTAAAGAGCTCTGCGACCCACGAGACCGTTCATGGGATCCCATGGTCGCATTGAAATCCCTTGCTAAAATCCAGGGCCGGTTGTTGAGATGAGCAAAATGCTTGAGATGATCCCACAAATCTCGACGACGAGCCGGGTTAGGAGCCGCATAGATAGCCGATAATATCCAAGGCACCTCCCCACGGCGATGAATCTCAATCGTAATATGCTGCCGGTGAAGCGAAATCGGAACTACAACAAACTCTGTTGTTTTCCAAAAAAGCCAAATACCTCCCGAGAACCCATCAGCATCAATGCGAATCATACCATCATACCCCATTCTGCTGCAAACATCATCCACCCTAGGACCACTGATCCGAGGTTCCACAAGAGCCAGCACGCTAGGAGAGTGTAACCGAAGCAACTCACGCACACTTTGAAGGAAACGGCTGTTACCCGCGCCACGGACATTCCAAATCATCATGCTGATGTTATTCATAGGTAAACTATTGTAAATAAAGTTTCGGAACAAAATTTGATCAGAACGCGGGAGAGAGTCCCTAACTTCTTGTCTTGCTTCGTTAAAACGAGCAAAGGCATCAGCTTGATTGCGAGGCATCGATATCCTGCATAATAGCGGATTGGTCTCCGTTAGCAGAGGGAGAAATTCCGCTACCATTGTCGTGGCTAACTTGGGGAGGGCCGGTTGGAAGGGGCCCGTCCGGAGGTTCGAGACCAAGATGCTTTTACTGCTCAACACCAATTCCGTGATCACCGCCGGAGTGGTTACTTGGAGACGGCCTGCCATCATTGAAGAGCACAATGTCAGGATTCGTTGAGGGAACAATGGGTAACGCCAACTCTATATTAGGATCACTAGAGATTTGCTTGTTGTGCAAGTTAGGGCTGGCTTGGTTGTTAACTTCTTGTGTGAGCATATGGGCCCGGCCCGTCATAGAAGATAGCTTTTTATGGCATTCGGATATACTTTGTTCCAAGTTAGGATCTATAACTTCCATATCAGCAATTGATGATATCTTGACTTGAGGATTTTTTGGCAAATAAACGGCTTTTTCTCTTCTTTCCTTACGCTTGGCTGACACACGATTTCCTGCCTTTTGGATCAACGCCAAATCCTCGACTTGCCTAACCTCCGGATTGACAGTTGGTGACTTGCCATTAGAATCTAGAAATGTTTCCGGATTTATCGGGATTGTGCTAACAACAACCATCGGTTTCGTGCCGGAAACGCCTCCTTGAGTTGCCGGCGAAGAGACCACCGGATTAGCTACATCGGAACTAACTTGCGTGTCTTCCTCCATAGATTGCAGTACCTCAAACCTTGATCCCGACGCCCTACTATTACCCTTTTGATTTGGAATGCCAGGTTTAGCCTTGGTCCCCTTGCCACCTTGCGCCGAGGGCCCTGCGATAGAAACTTGTTGAGTTTGAACATGAGTAGGCTGGACGACATTAGCAACAGGTTGCTCATTAGCGTTTTTAGGCTCCGGGGGACCTCGCGGCTTGCGTTTCGGTTTAACCACTTGCATCCAGTTACCAAAATCACCTTCGGGCTTAAGATTGGGAGGAACATAGGGCCTGGGCGGAACTTCAACAATCGTACCCTGCCCACTGTCAACCTCCATTGGCGGGTCAGGAACGCAATCCGCCTCCAAATGGCCTACCTTACCACATTTAAAACACACCATTCTTAAACCTTCATATGAAACTGGCCATTCCCTACCCATGTGCTCAACCTTGGAGAGGAGACTTTTGGTCACATCAATTTCAACGGCAATCCTCACAAACTGGCCCCTATTAGCAGCAAGTGTGGTTTTATCCACTTTGACAACAGTTCCGATCAGACTACCCACTCTATCAGCAAACACTTCATTGAAAAACTCCATACTAACCCTTGGAATCCGAATCCAGGACAAGAGAGTTTGTTTGGTGTCGTTATAGGGATCAAACTTTGGCCTCCACTTCTGAATCATCAAGTAGTTATCCCCAATCATCCAAGGACCCTGCGACAAGACAAAATTATAATCATCATTATTCGAAAACTTGGCAACGTAATAAGCATTTCCAATATCCACAAGCGTGAGTTTGCCCTTCGGGCTCCATTTCTTCTCCAAAGCTTTCTTGATGACTGCATATCCCGGCCCTTTGTCAAACATGTTAATAATCAGTGAGCGCCACCAAGGTCTACGCATGGCCTTTTTCTCCGCAGCCGTGAACAGGACAGGGGGACACTTGGGATTGATAACAGCCGGGGGTTGGTCATCCTCCGTGTCGTAATCAAACTCATCCTCCTGCGGGGTGTTAGACACACCCTGCATCCCAGCCACCATCTCTTTGAACGAGATCTTCTTCGCCTGGGCAGCCGCGATACTATCAGCCAGAGCAGGAAAGTGCGACGTCCCCTGCAGAAGCGGGGGAGGGGGTGCATCGACCTCCATGCCCCAGGGAGCAAACCAATCGCAAAATGCAACAGAAAATTCCGGCCAGGAACTCCGGCGGGAACAAATTCGAAGAAGGGAAATCCTTAATGGAGCTTAAAGAGATTCTATCTTTAAAATCCTCTTAACTATAGCTATACGCTGAGGTTTAATCTAGTGTATTGTGGTTAGTGGATTATTTCTAGAAAACACAAAATTCCTGAGTTCAGTGCAATGTACAAGGAAAGGCTACCCTAGATTGGAGCTGCAAAAGGTCAAAATTCTTGTGTTCGATCGATGCGATCGATCGAGATATCCAATGTCGATGCGATCCCGGGCTTGCCAGAAAATTCCAATGGTGAAAAGCCAGCTTCTATAAACAGTTGCATTTGGGATTGGAAGCCTATGCTCAATGTAAACTATGAGAAATCTGGCTGCGAAAACGTCGGCTCCCCACCAGTAGGGGTGAGCATCGGTTCGAAACCGAACCGAACTGACCATAACCGAACCGAACCGAAACCGATTTTTTATAAAATTGTAAACCGAAAACCGAACCAAAAATTATCGGTTCGGTTCGGTTCGGTTTCGGCTTTGGGCGGGTCGGTTTTTACCTTAACCGACCAAAACCGAACTGTTCAAGTCAAGTTACAAAGTCGCCAAAACCCAGATCCAGATCCACTTGATTTTAGTGTGCAAATATGGAAACCGGACATGTTCGAGAGGTTAGTGATCGGGAAACAGGAGGACATCAACGGCGTAACATTGTCCGTGTCGCCGGTGAGCGATGACATGTACGAAGTCGCCGTTACGGGCGGCGAAGGGGCAAAGTTGATGGTGTTCGAAGCCGGAATCTCCTTGCGCTCCACCGTCCCGACCGCCACCGTCTTCTGCAAAACGGACGGCGCCTGGTGTCGTGGATCTGGTGGTTACTGATCTCCGGAAGCGGATCCAGTCGAGTAGTCGGACGCAGCCGCTGAGAGATGGGAGAGGCGGATCCAGTCGAGTAGTCGGCTTACTCGAGGAGACGAAGAAGCAAGCGAAGAGACTCACGCTGAATAGTCGACCGACTCCCTCGAGGCCCTTGACGCCGACCGGCGTGAACGACGGCGCCACTCGACGTCGACGACGATGATTTAGCGAGAGAGGAATCGTTGCGGAGGCTGTGTGATTCTCTCAAAGGAACGCTCGGTTTCGGTTTAGGTTAAAGTGCAAGAAAGCCCAATAGCCCAATAGCCCATTAACCCCATTAACCCAATATAAAAATTTATGAGTTTTTTTTAAAATTTATTTCGGTTTAAAACGAACCGAACCGATATAAACCGAACCGAACCGAAACCGAATTTCTCAAAATTAGGGAACCGAAAACCGAACCGAAAATATTCGGTTACGGTTCGGTTCGAGTCGGTTCGGTCGGTTCGGTCTAAAATTTCGGTTTTGGTCGGTCTTTGCTCACCCCTACCCACCAGTGTTGTTCTTGCCTGGCTTTGGGCAAAAAAAAAGAAGTTTAGATCAGGAAAACTGAGTTCGATTTTTATACCACATCTATGTAATCTTATTAGTTGTTGGAATCATGAATGGCCAACCATTTACTTTCTTTAATCGATTTGTTGCAGTACAAAGGATGGCTACCCTAAATAATATTAGCTAAATCTTTTGATAAAAAAATTAGCTAAATACGTAAATCCCTACTACAATTTTCTGAAAAAGAAAAGAAAAGAAAAGAAAAGGGATGACCGAACCGGGTCTTTTTAACGGGAAATTAACAAAAGTTTAATAGGCTGGTTAGTTGCAAACGGTTTAGGATTAGGGGTGGTTTAATGCAAACTATTTTATTAGGGGTGGTTCAATGCAAACACAGAGAAATAACGGGTGATTTATTGCCTTTTTCCCTAGATTACTTGACGAAGATTATCTATGTATGTATATAACAAGATATATCTTTACGAAAATTATTTATGGTAATTGAAACTTGAATCTGAATAAAATTTCTTACAACCTCCCATTCATCAAGATTTGATATGATTTCACATTATCAATACTACCAATCATTTGTAGTGTATCTATTGTATTTTGTTCAAAATTCGATTATAAAATATATCCTTTAAAATTCTTAAAAATGTAACATAATTTAACTTTTCATGACATTAATATTTGTGATAGTTCTATTTAATTTTATAATATTGATGGATAATAATTAATTAGGAAATATTTCGTTTTAAATATCAATCAAATCTCTACTGCCAAAAATAAAAAAAAAACCCTGATATATTATATATTACAGATCCCAAAATATAATGAATTTATTAATTTACTTCCATTTTGATGATGTATTTTGTACTTATGGATTGTATCATTGTGAATTTGTTCAATTTACAGTAACATTTCATGTTATAGGGCTTTTTATTTGTTCGCGATGTCTAATGTAATGACATAAAACGGGCGGTTGATGTTAATTACATAATTTATAATTTTTATTTATTAAAACTTATAAATTACTTTAAGAGAAATATCATAATTTATAATAATCACACTGTATATCGATATAGATAAGGTACAAGAACAATGTTGTTTATTTTGTTTTCATTCATATAAAGAAACAAAGAATGTAAATTTAATTGGGAATTTTGATAGCTAAAGTATTTAATTTAAGCATGAAAAATCATATTATTACTTAATTTCACCTTTTTAACAAACTACGGAGAGTTTTAATAAGAATAGAGTAAGATAAGATTACATAGGTTACATAGGTTTAACCTTTTTAACATAATGAATTAAAGTGTGTACCCACACGTAGAAAAATAATCAACTTATAGACAATAAACACGCAAAATCATAGAAATAAAATTTTAGTAAATTCCGCGCAAGGCGCGTGTAACTATGCTAGTAATGCACTAGATCAAATAATATAGTTGTTTGTTTACAAATCAAGTAATAAATAGCGAATCAAAGAACCGGAAAATCAAAATGAAAAGAAATCTCCCTAAGAAATTAAGATGTAAGGCGAAGCTATGGTTTAGGATCAAAAAGCTCCGATTCCTTTTCATGGCTGCAATGGAGAAATCTCCAAGTCGAAACCACCACAAATCATTGACACTGAGTTGACGCTGCCAAACTCCTTCTTCCCCCCTTCTCTCTTCCTCGCTTCTTATTCTATCTCTATTTCTACTGCTAGGGTTTCATCTCAAGTTTGCATCGATGTCCCAAAAACAAAACAAAGCTTTTTATATGAGCTCTCAAAACATGATTTTCCATCTAAGCTCGCGAGAATTGTAAGCCAAGTTTATTCTAATCAACATAGATGTACGCCAGAATTTGCCATCCAAATCGATTCAGCCAGCTTAGCTCGAACTAGAGGCATAAATCTTCGTCTTTCTTAACTAGAGTCAACTAATTCTCTAAACCCGATTCCTAGTTGGCTAACTCTACCAAGCTTATAATACATCAAGCATATAATCATATTACAATTAATTACAATTACAACAATCATTATTTGGCTATTGATCTTCTCCTCCGCACAATTGGTTGTGTCCTCGAGCTTGGCAGAGCATCCCCACAAGCTCGAGCATAATGCCCAAATTCTTGATAATTGTAGCACATTGACGTCTAGACGTACTTATCTTTGTTGGATTATAATCCATATATCCAAATAATAGTATTGGGTTAAAAGAGCCCAAATGAGAGGCCCAAGAATTGGAAAAGTGGAGATTATTGTGGAATTTACTAGAATAAGTGGGAGCTTTTGGTAATTGGTAGAAAATTAGGGAAAATTCTAGAGAATAGGAGAAAGTTAGGGACTAGAATTTTCTAAGCAAATATCTACCTTGAAAATTATAAGGGTTGGTTCTAGAGTCTACCTACAACAAGTACAAATAGGGCTAAGTGTGATCATTTTAGGGCATCGATCAAAGTAGTCGATCAAGTGTGCTGTGTGTGTGAGAGCTAGAGTGAAGTGTCCCACATAATAAAGAGTCTCGAGTCACCCGTATAATTAGCCTTGTACATTTCCACTATATAATACAAAGTCACTTTTGTAAAATCGTGTCTTTGTCTTGGTTGGGTTTGGGTGGTTGTACAAGAGTCTTTGGAGGGGTCGATTTCCCAACAAGTGGTATCAGAGCCAAGGTTGGTGAGTGTTGTTGTTGGAGATACGGGTAGATTTCGTCAGTGAAAGGATCTCGTGTTAGTGTGATGGCGAATGGCTTATCGAGGACGTTCGACATCCCACTCTTTGATGGGAAGATGAACTTCACGTTGTGGCAGAGTACGATGCAAGACCTATTGGTGCAGCAGGGTCTTGATCAGGCTTTAGAGGACGAGAAGCCTGACTCCATGAGCGACAAAGAATGGAGCAAAATCCAGAGGAAGGCGGTGAGTGCAATCCGGTTGGCGTTAGCTCCCGAGATTAAGCTCAACGTGTTGAAGGAGACAAGCCCGAAGGCATTGTGGGAGAAGCTCGAGAGCATTTACGCATCGAAGTCGTTGAAGAATCGGTTGTGTTTGAAGATGGAGTTGTACTCACTGAAGATGGAGGAAGGAGGTAATCTTCACGACCACATTAATTCATTTAGTCAACTAGCATGTCAACTGATGAATGCAGGAGATAATATTAAAGATGAGGAGCAGGCGTTGTTGTTATTAGCGTCACTACCGAAGTCCTACAAGTCTTTGGTGCAAACGTTACTTGTAGGAAGGACAGGCCTCACCTTAGATGAGGTGACTACCGCTTTGCGGGAGAGTGAGAGAGTGATGAAGAGTGACGCCAATGATGCAGGTGGAGATCGCATACTAGTTGCGAGGAAGCGGGAGCGAGGGAGAAACCAGTCAAGAGGGCGAGATGACCCGAGACGTGGAGGTAACTCACGTCCGAGTAAGGACTGGAGTGACGTGGAGTGCTACTATTGTCGGGAGAAGGGTCATATGCAGTCTAGGTGCCCCCAAGTGAGGGAGGACTTGAAGAAGTTGAGAGAGTTGCGGATGAAGACTGGTGACTCAAATACGAATGTGGTCGATGACGTTGGTTATGATGATGTGTACTTAGCAACGAGTGAAGAGGTTGCTAAGCCAGAGTGGGTGATGGACAGTGCCGCCTCAGTGCACGTGTGTGGAGATCAAGCGATGTTCGACACCTTGAAGACGGGTGAAGAGTTTGGCCATCTTAATCTAGCTGGAGGAGAGAAGTTGAAGATTGAGGGTACCGGAAGCGTGACGATAAGGCTTCATAACGGTACAAGTCATACTCTTCATGGTGTGAGGTACGTGCCTTCAAGCAAAGTTAATATCATCTCGTTGGGTACGATGATGTCGAAAGGATATAGGCTTGTTGGCACATACAAGTGGTGTAAGGTGTTCAAAGGGAGACGCTTGATCATGCGAGGTGAGAAGAACACGAAGAATATCTGCATCTTAGATGGACATGCTGTCAAGAGTGGATGCAGTGGTGTTGAAACTAAGAAGCCGAAGACGGTGAGATTTACCGTATTTGGATATATGAATTAAGGGAGGAATTGTTGGATTATAATCCATATATCCAAATAATAGTATTGGGTTAAAAGAGCCCAAATGAGAGGTCCAAGAATTGGAAAAGTGGAGATTATTGTGGAATTTACTAGAATAAGTGGGAGCTTTTGGTAATTGGTAGAAAATTAGGGAAAATTCTAGAGAATAGGAGAAAGTTAGGGACTAGAATTTTCTAAGCAAATATCTACCTTGAAAATTGTAAGGGTTGGTTCTAGAGTCTACCTACAACAAGTATAAATAGGGCTAAGTGTGATCATTTTAGGGCATCAATCAAAGTAGTCGATCAAGTGTGTTGTGTGTGTGAGAGCTAGAGTGAAGTGTCCCACATAATAAAGAGTCTCGAGTCACCCGTATAATTAGCCTTGTACATTTCCACTATATAATACAAAGTCACTTTTGTAAAATTGTGTCTTTGTCTTGGTTGGGTTTGGGTGGTTGTACAAGAGTCTTTGGAGGGGTCGATTTCCCAACAATCTTGTCTCTCACATTGTCCTTAGAAGCTAGAATCCATCTCCTTGGCTCCTTACCCTCTTCCAATTTGAGACTTCTTTCAAATGACACCATTCTCTTATGACAAGTGTCTAGTGACTAGGACTTCTTAATTAGGTTGGCTTCTCCTTCCTTTTCTTGATTCTTTCCTCATGGAATTATAGAAAGCCGATAACACTACTAGAAAATGTGGTAATTATTGACACATTTGGAACAACAATGAAGACTTGTGTCAATAAAAAAGCGCATGTGAGTTAAACTGCTAAAATTAATTACGACACGTGAAGGTGTCATGATTTTAGTGCGTCGACTAGTGATCTAAACTTAACTAACTAATCTTTTTACTAAAAGAATTTATGTTGGAAACTCAATGTTTTGATGGTTCCAACCTATGTTGGTGACAAAGATTTTCAAAGGTTGTCGCCGACAATAAATGACTAGCCGAAAGCTGACACATTTTATTTATGGAAAACATAGGGCGAATCTCTTCTGTGTCAGTTTTAGCTACTATTTAAGGATAAAATCAGAGAAAAAATAAGAAAAAATCGTGTGGAGCATGCCGAGATCATGAAGAGATTTTTCTTAGTTCATAGTGCATACTTTAAGAAAGATATGTTTGATTATGTTTAGGATTTATTCCTTAATCGAATAGGAAGAAATTCTGAACATAATTAACCTAGTTCCTCTTATATATTTTATGAGCTTAGAGGTAGAAATTAGGTCAAGCATTTGAGAGCATATCAAGTGTATTGTGTGAGAGCTTGATCGTGAATCGTTCAAGTGTTAGGGTTCAAGTAAGAGTTAGTTTACATAGACAAGTGTAGATTAAGAGGATGTGATTCATTCTTGCTTACCGGAGCATCTTTGTAAGAACTCAAGAAATTAATAAAGTGAATCAAGAGTCGTATTCTTCAAATTCCGACCAAACGAGAAGCTTGGCGGGGGTGATTTTTCTCCAAGTAAACTAGTAGGTGCAAATAGAGTTTCCACTAAATATCGAAGTGTTCATTCTTATATTTAATATCTTTCTTATTCATTGTATTACACTACAAATTTTATCGCTTGTCACCGACATCATATGCATGTGTCGACCAGTTTTGATCGACTCGCGATACCATTTAGCATTCCATAAGATTTTGGCATGTTAGATTTAGAAATTGAAGCATATGAACATTGAGGCGCGCAGAAATCATAAATAAATTTGTTCATGACACGAGTGAATCGCTCCCGACGTCAAGAAAATGAAGAAAACAATCATCTAAACACATATACAGAGGTAATGCACGTATATATAGCTGTAATAAAAACTAAAAATGTTAAGTACAAAAATCAAGGTGCTTTAATTCCAAGATTATTTCCGTGCATAGGTGACAAAAAAAAGAAGCACATATATAGGACCGATGGCGTAAGACATGCATTAGTAAAAATACATCGAACAAGAAAATGAACTCATGCATTACGAAAAGCTAAGCAGCTGGGCTAGAGGGAGTGGTCTTGGAAATGGATATAGTGAGGACGCCGTCCTTATAAGCAGCCTTGACGTGGTCGTGGTCGTGGTTCGCGTCGGACGGGAGAGTGAACTTGCGCATGTACCTCGCCCTTCTTCTTTCGAGCCTCAGCGCCTTCGCTGCTCCTTCCTCGGCTTGAACCACCTTCGTCTTCTTCCTTTTCCCCGTCACGTGTAGAACCCCGTTTTCCACTTTCACCTACGTATGTCCGTGCAGATTAAGTCACACATGTACTTAAGTTTAGCAAAGGTATGTATATATATAGTATTCAAGGTTCACGCGTTCGACTCTTATAAACAGTGTCCTCGATAAAAATAAAAAATAAAAAATAAAAAAAACAAATGCACGTATTGATCAGTAGTAAGTTTTATGATAAAAAAAACATATATTATGCAAAAATCATGCTGATATTGGATGGAATTATAAACTAGGCTAAATGATACAGCTCTATAGCCTCTATTATTGATTTGAACGTATATAATTCTAGTGCATATGATACGGATCGAACAAAACCGAAACACAATTAGCTAGCTAGAAGTAGAAAGCCAAAAAACTGCATGATATTGAAAATCAGGCTCAATTAAACTAACATCTTTATATATAACGCACTAATATATATATATGTAAAGTTAGTTATTTAATGTGTATATTTATCTTGATTACCTTAATATTTTGGGGATCAACTCCAGGCATATCAAGAATGAAGGCGTAGAAAGTGGGGTGTTCGTAGATGTCCGCCGGAGTCCTCAACATCCCGCCGCCACCGCCAGCGAAGCCGTCGTTGCCGCCGTCCTTCTTCTTTTTGCCACCTTTGTTGTGTTGGGGCTTCCTCTCATCTCCTTGTTCTCCTCCTACTCCATCTTGGTTACAATGATCACCCAAACTTGTTGCCCCCGTTTCATTTGTATTTGTCAACCCTTCCATTTTGTTTTCCCTTAATTAGCTTTGCTCGTAAGCTAAACTTATCAAGGATCGGTATTGTGAGGATTTGGAACGGTCGTTGATCTCTAATGTTATATCGTTTTGTTTTTTTTTTGAATTTATCAAAATTTGATTTCGTCATTGTTTTCCTCTTGTCCATGTCTTGGGCGGTAGACGTGCTGGCTGGATCTCATTACTTTCAATTAAATATATAACATTTGTTTGTGTGTGCCAACTTTGGACATGACAATATTGCAAAAACAACGTTTATTCAATTCACTTACAAAAAGGGTATCTCTTTGTAAAAATTTCATTTTCCCGGGAAATCTATCTATATTCCTAAAAGTAATTTAGATGAATCGTCACTGTTTAGGGTAGCAATTGGCCGCTTGACTATCATATAGTTTATTTGTGGAAATAGCATAAATTAAATAGGTTTTTTTATTCGGCACTTCTTTTATCCATCTTCTCCGTCTTTCACGACTTCCTTTCTCTCATTCTCTCCTGACTCCACTCCTGGCGATTTCTTGACGGCATCGTCAGTCACCGCCCTAACTCCATGGCGGTGTTGTCCTCCATCGATCTCTTCTGCCTCGGTCGTGCCGTCAAATCCGCCAAAATTGCCTCATATTTTATTGAAATAAACCTTTGGAGTATTTCTGGCGAATAACTGATCGAAATTAAAATAGATTCATGAGTGAATTGCCCCGACACGGCCACCGATGAGCGTCAGACACCATGTCCAGCGGAATCCGAACTCTGAGCGAGGCCTCTTCTCCGACGGCGAACAATTTTTCATCCTCCGTTGGCGACGAGTTCGTCGAAGTAATTCTCAACATCGAGGATGATGACGTGATCGTACTACGGAGCAGACATGGTGAGATCCATTTGCTTGACTTGTTGAGATCGATTAGGAGTTGATTTTTTAGAATCGGCTTCAATATATCCGTTTGCTTGATTTGGTGAGAAGAAGCTCACCGGTTGGATTTTATACATTTGGTGAGAAGAAGCTCGCCAAGAATGTGAGTAATAGTGCTATTCCGTTTCCTACTTTGCTCTTGATTGCTCTATAACTGTTTTGCACGCTTGTATAATTATGATTAATTGGTTTGTGATTGCTTGAGTTTGTTGGTTTGGTTTCTTGTGATTAGATTTTGAGTCTTCACTGTGTAATTATGACACTCGTTGAGTTTGTTCGGTGGCAGACATGTGAAATTGGGTGGGATGTGGGGTTTTGGATCATTGTCATGGGTGGAGGATTGAATTGATAAGTTACAAAGATGCCAAAATTGAATTTCGTTAATTAATAATGTAAACCATCCAAAATTTATTAGATCAAAAACAAATGATGATTGTTATATGAACTAGAATTCATGACCAGTGCTACGCACGGGTTTAAAAATTAATTTGACACTTTATTAATCAACTTTAATTAAAAAATTGCATAGAATAGCATGAATAGGAAAATGGACTAAGGTATGATAATATAAAATATAATAGATTATACTAAGTATAAAATAAATAAATATTCCATAAGAAATAAATCAACTGAAAATATAATTCACTTTCGAGAGAAGCACTCATTATTTGTATCTAAATGCAATTACGTACATATGTAAGATATAGAAAACTATAAAAAGCATATGAAAGATTAAAATAAAATTGATGGCTATTCAAAATATTTTTATATACATGAAAACTATAGAAGTTTAAAGAAAAAAATACCCATATTTTATGATTTAGGGTATACATTCATTTTGTAATTTTCGTTAAAAACATACACATATTTTATGATTTATGGTATTCTCATATTTTGTGATTTACGTTAAAAAAATACACATTAAGAAAATATGTAAACAACACAAAAATGTTGTTGCTAGAGAGGTTTGAACCCTAAACCTTTAGGTAATTAGAGGAAGGGTTTACCACTATGCTATTATGGTTTGTTTGATTATGATTGCATAGTATTTATTATATAGGGAAGATTACAATGTAGACTAAATGGAGCATTTAATGGGAACACCACCTAACTTTTATATATATATATATATATATATATATATATATATATAGATTCATAAGTTTCTTTGGACATGTTTTATACGTCTTGTGATGATTGTTACATGACATATATTGTCACTTGTGATGATAATTTAGATATGATGTAATTGGATTTTGTGTGAATTTGTTTTTGTACACATCATATTTGATCATGAATTTGGAGTTTAACTAGTTAATAGTAGAGTTGATTTGGAGTTTAACTAGTTGATTTAGAGTTTTTTCCAATTTTGGTATTATTTGCATAAGTCTTATTTTTGCTATAATTACATGACAGTTTGATTAAAACTGAATTATAAGGTCGTATAAGCTACAATTGAACGACTTTTCTTGTTTATACATTTGGCATATATATCTTAAAAGGTAACATTGGTCACTTGTGATGACAATTATAATCTTCTAGTTATTTGCTGAATATTGTCACTTGTGATGACAATTTGGTGTTATCAAGAAAATCCTTTGATAACATTGGTGATGATATATATATATATTGTCACTTGTGATGATAATTTGGAGTTGTGTGCATAAGTCTTGTTTTAGCTATACTTATTTGGTGTGATTATTATAATCTTCTAGTAAATTGTTGAATATTTGTCACTTGTTCTGACAATTAGGTGCGAATATTGTCACTTGTGATGAAAATTGTGTGAATAAATTGTTGAATATTGTCACTTGTGAAGACAATTAGATGTGAATATTGTCACTTGTGATGACAATTAGGTGTGAATAATTGCTGAATTTGTCACTTATGATGACAATTAGATGTGAATATTGTCACTTGTAGTGACAATTAGGTGTAAATATTTGTCACTTGTGGTGACAATTAGGTGTGAATATTGTCACTTGTGTTGACAATTAGGTGTGAATATTGTCACTTGTGATGACAATTGAGTGTGTGCATAATTGTTGAATATTGTCACTTGTGTTGACAATTAGGTATGAATATTGTCACCTGTGTTCACAATTAGCTGTTAATGTTGTTACTTAATTGTGTTGACAATTAGGTGTGAATGTTGTCACTTGTTGACAATTAATTAGCTGTGAATATTGTCACTTGTGTTGACAATTGATGACAGTCAACGCCGGTCAACGGTCGGTCAACACCGGTCAACGGTCGGTCAATGGTCGGTCAACTAGTGGAGAGAGGGGTTATGCCATGTGTGCAAATATGACATATTGTAGTATTTTCTTACTATATGGCATTTTTCAAATGTCATATACGTACCCTAATGATTCTATTCCTAATTATTGGAGTTATTATATTACTGGAACCGGTCACATTTCATTTTTATATTCCATTCGTTTATGTGTCACTAGGGTTAGGAGCCCGTGCGATGCACGGGCTTTGTTTCTAGCAGAACGATCGTTGCTTTAGAAAGGAAGCAAAGATATTGATCGTGTATAGCATGAAAATACGATCATGTCTAGATGACCCAATTGTTTACAACATGGTCAAGTGTATGTAGCAAAATGGATTCTGCCTAAGAAAGAAAGCAAAGATATTGATTGTGTTAACCATTAAAATATGATCATGTCTTAATAATCGGATATCACAAATCATTATCGAAAGATCACTATATAAATATAAGATCATGGTAAAAGTGGAATTTAATAAAATGTGAAAACCTACATAAATATAAGCAATATAATTTTTGAAACTCAGTGAAATATGATTTACTATTGATTCTTTTTTCATACAATTTAAATCTACTTGAAATATATATCTCTAGCTTATATATAAGGAATGCGCAGTGATAACGACCATCAAAGCCTAGACCGGTAAATTGTGCGTGTTTTATTTTTTATTGTAGATTAATGTTAACCGTTTTATGATCCTTCCACTCTCCTTGTAGCTGGAATCGTGTTGCGTATAACATCAACAATCGGCATCATTTGAGAAAAACCAATCTAATTCAATCACAAAAGCTAATATTTAATCGGAAATATTCATATCCTTAAAATCGATATAAAATTATAAAACATGGTCATTGAAAGCCCGTGCGATATCTTTATTTATAGCAGAATGATTGTTGCTTTAGAAAGAAATCAAAGATATTGATTGTACATATCATAAAAATATGATCATGTTTTAATGACCCAATTGTTTACAAAATTTCCATCAATGATATATGCGTAGTAGAAGTTAGACCAAGGAGTTTCATCATTTTATGATATTACTATACAACCTCCATAAATTAATACTCGATAAATTAATAAACACGGTAAGTTAATACTCTTCTCCGGTCCCGACTTGGGTCAGTGTAAAATATGAGGATTTTCGATAAGATAATAAGATAATAAATTATCGAAAAACTACTTAGAATTTTTTTTGCGCACACTAAAGAAATATTATGTCCAATAAAAGTATAAATTAATATAATGTGAAAAATTACATAAATATAACTAAGAAAACTTTCGAAACTTAGTAAAATATGATCCTATTGTTGATTATTTTTTTTAGAACTTAAATCTACTTGAAGTATATTTCTAACTTATATATAAGGAACGTACAATAATACCAATAATCCAAAATTTGGCTGGAAAATTATCTGTGTTTTATTTTTAGTGAACATGTTAACGTTAATAGTTTGCCTGTGCTTTTACGATTTTTTACAGTTGGAATTATTTTTGGTTCAATTACAATAAATGGTATTATTTTAATTTATTAAATTTAAGTTAGTCACATTGTAATTGATGGACTATTCAAATTTCTAATAATGTAACATAAAATTAGTTTAACATATATTAATTAATTCATATAATTAAATTCAAAAAATGCAAAACACAATAACTATATTTAAAATCCTTTAAGTAATTTTATAAATCCACAACCATTTTTTTTCATTATAAAGAAAATAGAAAATTAATACAATACATCAGTTATACGAATAATATCATATATGGCATGAAAAGATAAAAATAAATAAATAGTATGAATAAGATTCTATAAAACAATTGAATACAATTAAACTAATATACTTTTTCTTAGTCGAAAGACTAATATACTTTTGTACTATTATGTTAACTAATAAATATAGAGTTTATTAGTATGTAGTGAGAGAATAAAAATATCAAAAGGTGTAAATAAAGTAAAATGTACTACAAAAATGATTTATAACCGACATAATAAAGTACTTATGACATAAATTCACTCTTAATTCATTCCTCTTAACCGACCTATTAATGACATAATTTTTTTTTCTTTAGCTATTCCATTCTAAGAGTAATAAATATGTCATTTGATTCCAAATCTATGACATTACAACTAAAAATATCTATTTATTAGCCTTAACCCAATTAAAATCCAACTAAATAAGATGTTGATATACATATCAATTTTTCAACCCATTCATATTTCCCTTAACCTTAAAATTGAAAAATAATAAAAGAGATTTATTCAGAAAATCATGATCAAGAAATACAGAATAATCACGATCAAGAATTATAAATTCAAACGGAAATCTAACATAAAAGAATTCATTACTCACAAACCCAAAAAGAAATAACAATATAATGAACGAATACTTCCTATATTTATTTAAAAATCAATCACAATTCAAAATGCAAAATAATAACAACCAAGATATACAAAATCTAAACAAAACTCACTATCAAGAAAATTCAAACTTTGAATATATTTTAATATGATACTTGTATTATGTGAGACCGTGAGTATCACGTAACCTAAGATCTAATATTTGATGTGCTTCCTTGCAGGTGAAACTGGTTTGGTATTACTACAATGCTCTAGGCAAACCTAGAAATAAGAAATTTATACCCAGATAAAAATCGTAATATTGATTCTGGACTACAATACCGATGACCCTCCATGATCTGGATTCTCATGATCACCATATACCAAAAGCTATATGTCACAAATTTCCAGTATATGTAATCTGCAGATATCAAGCATTTAGCCGCGTGTGTGTACTCATTATGTGCGTACTCCATCCTACACAAATTGAATTTATAATTAGGTAATGATAACATATCAATTTAGGCAATCTATATGTCACATATACCAAAAGCTCTTTCGAGTGGGGTTCTTTAATCCTATACATGCCTTCTTCTAGAACTCGGATTTGGTCAGATCGAAGAAATGAGTCACGCCATGAGTAGCGGGAGGGTCGAGCAATTGGTGGCGCCTCTCTCGGCGCAGGTTAGCCCCGAAGACCTTGAACCTGCAATCATGAAAAGTTCTAAGAAACTGTCAAAGATTTTAATGAAGCCCCACATGCATCATGAATTATTTTTATCATTCTGAACTCGCTTTCTAGCTCCTTTAGCCATGGGCATCAAATCTTCTACAATTCAAGCAACTTGAAACTATCCACTCCATAGCAATGCCATTTAATAACTGGAAAAATGTTGAATACTACTTACTATACGCAGATTTGGCTAATTAAAATACAAATTGAGTTATTGCCTTTTGCAATGAAAACTCTAAAAACAGAAACATGCAATCACATGATCAAGTTTATCAGAAACATGACTAAAAAATCAATATTCTGAGGGAGAACAGATGGTGATTATGAAATTAAATGAAATGGGAAAAGAGCGTACATCATCAAATTACCTGAGGAACAATCAATGTCCAAATTTTTTATCATTGTTGCTATGCTTTTATGATTTCCGCATTATCCTATAATTTTCTTGCACTACCATTGTTACTTCATGCTTGTTCCAACAAACATCATTGACGCCTTACTTGGTGGCTTCTGCTTGATTCATACACGTAATCGGATTAAAACCTGTCATGGACAAATTGTGAATGAAAAACTTAGGTGAGGCCTTTTTCTTTACTCCTTGAAGCACTTCTCTGATTGACACTCTAAAAAGTAGCCATTGAGTGGATTAGAAAGATTCAAAACCTTTTGTTTACCTGAGCTGAGAATTGAGTTCTTACTGAACTTCCACTTGTCCAGGCATATGGGTCTACATTCCATTGACCAGCGTTGGCTGCTTCAAAGATGCCAAGAAGTATTCTGTCACTACAATTGAAGAGAAATAATGGCAAACCAGGTCCAATATTCTTCACATATGTCATGTGTCCTGCTGGTAAGCCTGTTGGCAAACAAAACAGAATTTTGACAGATTGAAGAAGCAACTAATACTATAGCCAATACCGTTTTTAACGATGCAGGATAATCAAATTATAAAAAATATCTAGCAATCAAAACGGCATAAAGAGTTGCAATGTATGATTCAAACTTCCAATTATAGAATTACATATAGCAAGATCATGAAAGAGATGGTGGGTTATCTTCAAAACTCTTGTCAGTTTGGCACGCTTTCAACTGTAGTTCGAATAACTCTTTAGAGAAGCTAACAAATTCACATGAAAAGAAAACAACGGATTTTCTGCTAAAAAAATTATCCCTTTTAATTCCATTCTAGCAATACAAAAGAGAGTAATAAAAATTTATTACCCACAGGGTTTGCTGCAATCAACTGAGCACCAAAAACCTTGACAACTTCGATGAGAGCAGTGACCTGGTTAGTATGAGGGATTCGCTAATTAGAAATCACCGACGTGAGAAATCAATATGCCTATTCAGATGAATCACTCCATAAACAAACTCAAAACACAAAAGTTCAAGCATATAGATTTACAAAGAACAATTGACAGCTTAGGCCTTAAACAAAAATTGCAGAGACACAATCCTTTGGAGTGTATGGCTATCTCTGTTTGTGAATAGGGAAAAGAACATTAAGCGAATTGATATAGCAAGGAGAGATAAAGTGAAATACCTCGGAGGATTTCACGGAGACCTTGACAGAGGAATTTCGCGCGGTACTGAACACTGGTGGCGTAGATTAAATCTCCGTCGATACTCCGCCTCTGTCTTCGTGGAGTCCAAGCTCCGCCCCCTCCCCATCTCCTTCGAGGTTCGCCTACCTCGTCCGAATCCGCGGGCGACGGCAACAGCCTCCGTCGGACCCTCCTCGCCCTCTACCACCGGCGCAATTCGTACGTCGTCCACCTTGATTTGGCCTCCTCCGCTGAGGAGAGGCTCGATTTCGTCAGGAATCACCCCGTTTTCAGAGAGTTTGGGAATGTCAGGATGATTGCCAAGGCCAATTTGTTCACCTACCATGGTGGCCAACACTCTCCACGCCGCCTCCATCTTGCTCAAGGAAGTTGGCCATTGGGATTGGTTCATCCATCTCAACGCCTCCCAATCCCGGCCGGTATCGGAGATCTGAAATTTCCTGGCCAATTACTTAATCCTCTTCGAGAATTCGTCGTTAGAGAAGGCGTCGAAGCCGGTGGTAGAGGCTTCGGACTTCGTTTCTTCATAGTCACCGGCGGGGCTAGCGCTGAGGCCAGGGTTTGTGGACACGACGAAGAACGTGACATCCATGGCTGCCATGTTTTTGCAAATCTCTTCGCCTCTCTGATTTTAAAAGAGAACTGAAGGCCGATAATGAATGGGGTCTCGGAGAGGGAGAGGCGTTATCCAATTGCTATACATTAAAAACCCTACATTAAAAAGGGGCAGACGAATATGAAGGGATTTGACGCCTGAATTATAGGGATTCACTTGAATTGCACAATTAAAGTGTTTTAATTAGCCCTGCACCTAACGGTTGATGTAACTTCTTCATCTCAATAGGTACAAAAAAAATCTTCTTATATACATATAAGGATGGGTTGTTGCCACCATTTATTGCCTTAATCAATCCTTCTTCCCACCTTTTTATATATACACTTCGATGCAAAATAAACTAGTAAATCAATGTAGCTCAAATGGTATCTATGTCACCGTAGATACACTTGGTCTTAGGTTCGAGTCTTACCTTAACCCCTTTTGGTTTTAATCCCAAACAAAGCTTAAAAAATAATTTAAATTTTTATGCATACAATAAATAAAATAGGGCGTTACGGTATTGTGTAAATTAATCCTATTTCTCCAACTTCAATATCAACATAATTACAATCAATTTAATGACGACAATGAAACCTCATAAAAACAATAAAATAGGGGGTTACGGTATTGTGTAAATTAATCCCATTTCCCCAACTTCAATATCAAAATAATTACAATCAATTTAATGACGGCAAACAAAGCTCTCAATTTATCCAAAGAAAGGGTGTCATGCTCCAAAAAATGCTATTTAAGCAAAATTCGAGTGAAAAAGTCTGAAAAAAGATGTAACGTATAGAGTGAAAACAGAGAGGAAAGAGTGATTGTCGGTTTTAAGTCATGCTAATCTGAACGTCTAATTTAAACTACCATCAATCAATGACTATGAAAAAATTGGATCACATTAATTTATATGCAATCTTTTCAACTCGATTTCTAACATATTTATTTATATAAATAAAATCTTTGCCCCGTGCGTAGCACGGGCATAATCACTAGTGTTATAAAAATCTTGCTATTTGTATAGAATGATGTGCATTTATTGCAATAGTTCTTTTAAATTTTAACATAAAGAGGGTAAAAATTGGCATATGAAAAGGATAATCAAATAGGCTGAAATTATAATATCTTAAAAACATTGTTATTCGTATAAAATGACGGACATTTATTGCAGTAGAGGACTCTTCTTTATAGTATTATATAGGTTATAGATAGATTATTGTAGGTGGTATTTTTAAAATTTCTTCTTTATCAATAATTTGAGTTCCACTTAATTTGTTATGATGAATTAGTTTTTTGTTACGGCCCATACTGAGGAGCCAACCGAGCCATCAAGACCGGCAAGGGTCAGACGACCCCCTAGTCGTTTTAACGACTATTATCATTAGTTTAGATTGTTATTTTATTTTAATTTAATTTAATGTAATTTTTATAAACTAGAGCTTGCTCTCTTCTTAGGTTTCTCTACGGTTCTTTCCACGGGACGCCTTTTATTGAACCGTTAGGGCTAGGTATAAATACCTTGTTAAATCATCAAAATTAATAACATGAAAATAGTTAGCCCTAATCTTCTTCCTCTGCCTCCTTCCCTCGGTCTACATCTCCCTCGTAGGATCTCCTTGCATTCCTCTACTTCCCTTGGTTCGTTTGGTGCTCAAATTGGTTACTTGGGTTGCAAGTTAGGTTTAGCTTGTAACAACTGGTGCTTTCATCCCGGAACTACGATGGAATCACAGACCTCCGACGCTAATGCCTCTTTGGCGGCAGCCATCAACCGGCTCGCGGCGTCGCTCACGACGTCATAGGCGCAACTTGCGGAAAGCTTCAACACCACATTGACAACTTCGCAGGCATGGCTTGAGACTTCGCTAACCACCTCGCTGAATGCTTCCCAGGACCGTGTCAACACCACCATGGTCCAACTTCTCGAGGGGGTTCAATCCAGCATTCGGCAATTGATGCCGGCGCTAGGGCACCACCACGCAGACCATGCGCGGCCGTCACGATATTGCAATCGGCGCAAATCTGCAGCCCCTTGGGCCTGCCCTACCGATGGACCCAACGGTTGTTGTGTCGCCTACCGTGCACCCACGCGGCGATAGGTTACTCCCTATTCAACCGGATCGCGCGCAAGGGCTTCCTGGCCTTCCTCTGGCCAACCCAGCGGGCTTACCGGCTGACCCACCGGCAATAGCTGCGGATCCCATACCGGCGCCTCCAACCGTCGTCGTTCCTGGCCCACCCGAACACGAGACCCTCCCGCGTCTCAGATTGACGCGCCGCGGTTCAATGGAACCGACCCTCACGGATGGGCTTACAAAATTCAAGCATATTACAATTATTTTCATACTGCTGATTTTGACCGCTTGAATCTTGTAGGATTACTCATTGACTACCCGGCGTCGGATTGGTTTCGTTACTATCAGCTTAACAATATGGGCACAACTTGGCAACATTTCCTACAAGTGTTCGCCAACATTTTGATCCTCAGTATTACGAGGATTACATCAGTCTAGCTTCCCGACTTCAGCAGCGCACTACAGCTCTTGCTTATCAGACTAAATTTGAACGCTTACGGAATAAGGTTACAAGGCTAGCAGAGCCAACTCTTATATCTTTCTTCAAAGTTGGGTTGAAATAACCTATTCAGCGGGAGTTGAATCTTCGGAACCCGCAATCTCTGGCTCAGGCTTTTGCTATGGATCGCGAGTTAGCCGCCACATATGAGGACACGTTAGGAGCTCAGTATAGCATCCGTCATTGGACGCCTAACCCCACCCACGGTCCACGAGTACTGTAACACCCTCTACCTACTACGAGAGTATTACCGCCAGTAATCTCGGATTTACCTAATCCAAGATCACTCAGGCTTTTAAAACGAAATTACCACAATCATGGAAACGCAAGCCGCTGCTTTTACGAGCATATAAAGGAAGATTAACTCAGAACGCGACGGCGGAAAAGGAATATATACAGACCAGTGCCTCGAAGAGGACTTTTAAAGAAAGACGATCTAGAATATTACAGTCATCCAAAAGAAAATTTGCACAGACCAGGTTGTTGATTATCTTCATCTTCTGACAAGTTAGTCGATTAGCTCAACTTCATGAAATCCTGCTAGCCGCATCCGGTTCGTAAAGAGAAAAAGAAGAAAATGAACGTGTTAGTCTATGAAAGACTAAGCAAGTGGAACGTAGCTAAGGTTCACAACGTTTTAACCCAAAAAGTTGGTATCGAACTTCATCAGTAGCACCTCTTCCTAAAAGAGAAGATAGAATAGATAACCTCAGCGATAGAATGTCGATGAGAGGCCTTAGGAAGACATAAGAGAATTTGTTGGGATTCTTTATTCACATCAATACACTGAAAGAAATCATCCACCGAGCAATCAGCTCAAACTCACCAACCTGGTATTTTAATTACGTGCATAACGCACTTATCTTGCATTACTTTCAACCAAAGCATTCAGTTTGGCAGCTTTTAATCAACTCGGCCACCCATTGCCGAGGTCACAAGGATATTGGATCCTTGATCAATTTTCCGAGCGCGTAGCGCTAATGCACTTAGCTAGAGTGCGTCACCCCTCAAAGACAGAGTAGGCAGAGTCATGACTCGAGTACCAAGGTATAGGGACATCCTGGTACAATCTCTTAAAGAGATGTTATCAGACGCTCACGCCCCATCCCTGAAACTACCCTAATAACTATTCTAATCCATAACAATGTCTCAAACGAGACATATTTACACACAAGGTCTCACATAGCGGACTTAAAATCCAGTTCTATCGCAATACTGAAAATAACAATAAGGTCATTAATTCTAACAACCTAGTTCTTTTTATTTGCACATAAATCAATCCCAACAAATTTGATCAGATGGAAGTAGGTATCTCGTTTAACGGAACTAGAGGAAGAGAAACGTCCACTTGCCTTAACGTTTGAAGAGCTATTGGAAACAGGAAAGTCGATGCCCGATCCTTACGAGCCTCTGAGCCACGGGATGGCACGGATACCGAGATGTCACCGAGGTTCGAAACTCGAAACAAAGCCTTGCACGAAAACCGAGACGAGTCGAGGCATGCAAATCGAGGCAACTCCGATCACCTTCAAATTACCGGAGAAGGTCGGGTATGGAATCCTTGGCTCAATTAGAGTCCATTGGTGGTACAGGGGTGGCTGGTGGTGCTCCGGCGAAACTCCGGCAGCACTCCGGCAAGTCTCCGACAAGTTCGATTTTACTGGAAAAATTCCCTTCAATTAATCCGAATGGGTTTTCACAAAATTGATTGAAGATCCACGTATATCAACTCATCACCTACCTCAAGAATTAATTTGAAGCATTTCTAAGCTCAAATCATGGCCCAATCAACTGAGTTTCCAAGTCGCCGGGAACTGGGCAAACTGCGCAATCAACTTCAACAATTAATTCGACCCATTTAAGTTGAGTTTTTGGGAGAACTTGATACACGAATCTTGAAGAGGACTCCTTAACTTAAACTCAGGAAGTGATTTCGGAATTTTCCAGCAAGAAACGAGAGAGATATGATTTAATTACCGATACTGATCGGAGTTTCTGTTCTCAAGCAGGTCCGCGACCTTCAACGGTAAAATTACCCCACTTCGAGCTGGTTTCTTGCCAAACTCACAACATGAAACTTGAAGAGGATTCTTCAGTCTAAATCGGGATACTTGTTTCGTGAATTTTGGGTGAGAAACTAGAGAGATACGAAATTCTGAACATGACAGTCCAAACAGAGGTAGAACAGAGCACGAGATAACCGAAAGTAATAGGAGGCGACTTGAGGACGACGAAGCTGATGTCGAACACCAGTGGGAGATAGCCCGTAGCTGAGCAAAATAATCAAAGAGAAAGCAAAGGTTTGTCTTGATGAAGAAGGAGGGAGCTACGTAAAGGAGAGGTTTGCAAGGAAAACAAAAGATAGCTGTCAACTAGATAAGAAGAAAGAAGACTTTAATCTCATCTGAAAGTGATAGAGATAAGAAGAAGATTAAGGGGCAAGGAAACGTACGGGAAAGAAAAGCCACATAAGACAAAACAAAATGGGACGGAGGGAAGAGTTATCGGGTATTTATTCGACCCAAAATATACCCGAAAAATTACTTAGGGAAATTTAGTTTTATTTAATTGGATCGGAAAATTCCGGACTATTACAAGTACATCCTGGTCTCAAACGACCCCGCCTACAAACCCTAGTGGTAATTTTCCGTCTCTTCCCATTAAACGTCTTACATTAGCTGAACGTGAAGAGCAATCTAAATAGGGTTTGTGTTATAATTGTGATGAGCGCTTCACTCGAGGCCATCGTTGCAAACACAGGTTCTTGATATTGGGTTGAGAGGATTCTGACGACGAAAACCCGGCGGAAGAGATCGATCAGGAACCCGTGATCACGGGGGATGTGTCGAGTATTAACTCTATGGAGGGCATGCCCAGCCCGAAGTCCCTTAAAATACTCGGCTCTATTCACGGCTGCGGAGTACATGTCTTGATTGACGGCGGCAGTACCCATAATTTCATTCATCCGGATGTTGTTAGCAAATTGTCTTTACCTATCTCAGCCATCCTGGCATTTTGGGTCTTCGTGGGCAATGGAGCGTTTATTCTCTGTTCGCATCAGTTCGCCGAGACACAGGTCACACTATAGGGGCACACGTTTCCTATTGATTTATACGTCCTACATGTGCATAGGCCACAAGTTGTTCTCGGAGTTCAGTGGCTCCAAACATTGGGTAAGGTCACTCACGACTACGCTCAGGCCCGTCTCAAAGATTTTGGGGACCCTGGTCTATTTTAAAAATTAGACCCTTATATAGTATAAGTTTAAAGCAATTTTTTTTTGTAGAAAAATTTAAAGCAAATTTTTTTTGTCGAAAAAAAATTTATGATAATAAGTTACTCTTAGAAGAGATTCTATAGTTTGATAATAAGTTACTCTTAGAAGAGATTTCTTTTGGAATTATTGAAATGTGAGAGAGAAAGAGATTTTCCATGGAAATAGGAGAAATTAATGGAAAAAGTTTGAAAATTGAAAAAATTAAAAGCAAAAGAAGAAAGTGATAGCTTGAAAATAGGAATGAAGTTTGAAAGGGAGGTGTGGGAAGGTGTCGTACAAATTGAGAGAGAGAGTGTTCATGTAATGTTCCCTAAAAAATATAATTAATTAATGCAAAAGTTTTTTTTTTTGATTGCGGAGCTACTAGCTCGAACAAGCCAAAATTAGGCCACCTTTTAGTTACAAGGATAGCCTAAATCATCGCGACGGATGATCTTTAAAAAATCAAACAGCGAGGGATGTTGACTCAACAAGAACCTCGACTGAGTTACAGACAAATGCGAATATGGAAAAGACGAAGATTGAAATGGAATGGCTGCATTGAGACTTTGAAGATCGACTTGTCTTCTTGCCAGGAAATCAGCTGCAGCATTAGACTCCCTGAAACAATGATAAAAAACAACAAAAGGGATAACCGAAATAAGATTTCTAATGTCCTCAATAATAGAGTGAAGTTCCCAGGGTACTTTCCACAGACGTTTTAAAGAATTAATAACTATAAGATTATCTCCTTCAATGATAAGATTATCAATTATAGAGCAGTCAATATGCTGAAGAGAATATAGTAAAGCTGAAGCTTCTGCCTGTACAATTGTCATGGTAGGTAGTTGTTGTCGTCCAATAGATAGAATGAATCCGTTGTGATCTCGTAGAACGAAACCAGCATGTGTTGTTCCTGTTTTGAGTCTCGATGCATCAAAATTTAGTTTATAACTTTGAGGGGGTGGTTTTTTCCAAGAAATATGATTTTTCCTTTTAGGCTTATTGGGGATTTGTTTCTTGGTAATATTACAGCCGTCCCAGGCAAGAGCACCTGAGAAAGCCAAGTTAGATGGCAAGTTTTAAGGATTAATTCGTCCTGGGTCAAAAATCTTTGCATTCCTATGAGCCTAAACAAACCACCAAAGGAATGCAAGAGGCGTGGTATTTGGATTACTTGTGAGTGTTTGTCTGATATTTTGGTGGAAGCTGTTATTTGTAGTTAGTTTAAAGGAGCAGTTTAATAATTTTTGAAGTCGAAATATCATAGCTTTTGTAAATGGACATTGGAAGAAAAAATGGTTTAGATTTTCATCCTGTAGCTCGCAAAGGGAACACAGGTTTGGAACAGAATTGTAGTACCGGTTAATTCTATCTGTCGTAGGAAGGCAGTCAGCACATGTTTTCCATAGGAAATTTTTAATTTTAGGTGGTAATTTTAATTTCTAAATCCAGTCAAAATTATTGTTAACGGGATCTATTGGAGTATCTGAAAAAATCCCATCAGTTGCAGGCAACCAGATAAGTTTGTCCGGAGTATCTGAAATAGGAATTCGAATATGAGTGATGATATTCACTATATGTGGAGGTAAAATTTGCGCAAGCATTACGGTATTCCAGGATTTATCCGGGAGGGTAAGATCTTTGACCCTAAGGTTTGGATCCAAATTGTCCATGAAGGGTGATAAATCAATATTAGGGATCCAAGGGTCAGACCAAACTTTAATGTTTTCACCATTACCTAGCAGCCACCTAAGGCCTTTGGAGAAGATGTTTCTGATATTCAGCAATCTACCAAACTGCCAAGAACAAGTATTTTTATTGTAATTAAATAATGAGCTGTTGCTTAGATATTTTTCTGTTATGACTTTGACCCAAACGTTTTGAGGTTGGGTAACAATTTTCCAAAGAAGTTTCATTTGTAATGAGATATTAATATTTTCCGCAGATCTTAGGCCGAGGCCCCCGCTCTCTTTAGGAGAACAAATACGATCCCAGCTAATTAGAGGGTGATGGTTTGGGGTAAACTTGTTCCAAAAGAAAGATTTACAAACAGAATCAACCTGCTTGAGAACACCTTGAGGCAACATGAAACTTTGCATAAGGTAGTTGACTTTGCTTAGAAGGCATGATTGGATAAGAACAACCCTACCTGCTTGTGAAATAGAGCTAGCCTTCCAATGCGAGAGCTGTTTTTTAAGGTTGGAAACGGCATCTGAAAACATTGAAATTTGAACTCTTCCCTTTAAGATTGGAATGCCCAGATATTTTTCCATAGACGTGGTAATCTGAATATTAAGGATACTTGCTAAGGTACTAGTCATTGGTTGCGTAATGTTAGCAGAGGTTTGGAGAGAGCTCTTGTGATAGTTAATAGCTAGTCTTGAGACCTGGGTGAATTTATGGAGGATATTCTTAATAAATTCCATATTGGTAACACTTGCATTTGCAAAGATAATCGTATCATCGGCAAAGCTAAGGAAAGGCAAAACCGATCCATTCTTAGTTAATTGAATGCCAACATGGTTCGTGGGCGACGATGATTCTTGTTGTAATGTGCGAGTTAAATATTCCATACATAAAACAAAGATGAATGGTGACATAGGGTCACCTTGGCGGATTCCACACGAAGGAATAAACTCCGAACCAGGCTCATTGTTAACTAAAACTGATGAAGATGAAGAGGTGATACAAGTCATAACCAGGTCAATCCATTTTTGATGGAACCCAAATTTAGTAAGAACTAAACGGATAAAAGTCCAGTTGATCTTGTCATAAGCCTTTTCTAAGTCTAATTTGATAGCCATCCAACCAAGACGACCTTTCTTCCTTTTATGGAAGGAATGGAAGATTTCATGGGCAATAAGCACATTATCTTGGATCAGCCGACCTTTAACAAAGGCACTCTGAAGGGGGTGAATAATCAAAGGTAGAATATGTTGAATTCTGTTTGACAAAACCTTAGTAATTGCTTTATAGATAGTATTACACAAACTAATCGGCCTATAGTGATTTATTGAGTTTGGAGAGTCAACTTTCGGTATTAATGTGATAAAAGTTTTATTTGCAGCGGTAAGCATAGATCCAGAGTGAAAGAATGCTACTACTGCACGCACAACCAAAGACCCAACAGTTGGCCAATAATTTTGAAAAAATTCAGCAGTAAAACCATCCGGACCTGGGGTTTTATTGAGCGCTAGATCAAAAATAGCAGCTTTAATTTCCGAAGGTGTTGGTTCTTTCGAAATTGCAATATTACCGGTGTCTGATATTAATTTTGGAATGACATCCAACTCATGAGGATAGATAACGGAGTTGGTGTTAGATTGGAAACGAGAAGCAAGTTCAGACGTAATGTTAGCTGAAATAGATTCATGATCGAACAGGACAAGACCATCATGAGTCTGAAAAGACGTGATATTTTGTTTAAATCTACGAATTTTGGAGATAGTCTGAAAGTATTTCGTGTTTTTATCAACATTTTGTAAATGGGTCGTTTTAGCCCGTTGCAACCAGAATTTATGGTGGAAATCCATTAAAGCATTATATTTATTAAGGTGTTGTTGTAGTTTAATGAGAATATTATGGTTATAAGGATCATGAAGAAGATCATTTTGTAGTTTTTGTAATTGTGTTTCAGATATCTTAAGTTGTTCAAAATTATTATTAATATATCGTTTAGCCCAATCTTTAGAGTATTTTTTAAGCAATTGCATTTTCATGGTAACTTTAAACATATAAGAACCTGTTAGTTTATATTGCCAAACTTTTTTAACTAAATTAGCATAAGAAGGTTTATCAATCCAAGCATTTTCAAATCGAAAAGGATATTTTAAAAACTTTTTCTTAACACCTAGATCAAACGAAATCAAACAATGATCCGAAGTGGTAAATGGATGATGATGAGTTTTTAGCGTAGGGAATATTGTTAAAAGGTCTTGGTGAATAAGGACTCGATTGAGTCGCTCAAAGGTATTACCGGTAGAGTTGGTACATTTTCGCCAGATAAACGGGAATCCGGAAAAACTCGTGTTAAAGGCATTCATACGGTTTTGAAACCCGATTAAGCGATTAAATTTACTAGGAGGTGGAATCACACCTCCAAGTTTATCAGAAGAACAGTTAATTTCATTGAGGTCACCAATTAAAAGGAAAGGTAACTGATACAAAGAAATAATATTTTCAAGTTCGTTCCAAAATTCTAATTTATTTTCCTCTCGAGAGGGAGCATAGACAAAAATTAACAAGTATGGATGCAATTGATTATTAACTTTCATGATGATTATATTTGTAGTCTGAAACAATAATTGGCAAGATCTTGTGAATTCTGTTTGATAGATAAAAATTGCCATGCCACCTTTGGTACCAACCGAAGGAGCGGACATACATTGATGAAACCCAATCTTTTTTATAATTGCATCAGATGGATGAGTATCGGATTTGGTTTCGGTTAAGCAAAGAAATTGCAATTTATGTAATTTTCGTAGGAAGGCAATCTCGTCCCAGAAATTGACCCTCCTAATACCCCTCACGTTCCAATATGCGCAGGTCATAATAATATTCTTGATTGAGAACTTTCATACAAAGTGGTAGAACCAAAGTTTACAAAACAATGGCTATGGTCCTCTTTCAAAGACCCCAACCATCGAGTGAGAGCCTTGGCCAAAGTTTTATGGCACAGCCAAACAAACCTCAGCAAAAAGCCTATGTTTATAGGAACACACAAACAGGAAGCATCATTCATAATTATTCTATACATGTGCTCATCAGTCCAAAGAAGATGAACCCATAAATAATCTGTCATAAAAGGTTGAGGAGAAGAGACCAAAAGCCTGAAACAAGGAGGAGCAAAATAGGATAGGGAGATATTTACATGATCACGATAGTCAAAACCCCAGTTCAAGATCCATTTCTGAAAAAAGGAACTGAAGATCTGAGTACACAAATGTCTAACAAAAAACCAATGAAGCTGTCTGTTATAGTCCTTTCTCAGCATTTGGCAGTTCAAATTCAAATTACAACCAAGCTGAACATGCAAAAAAGGCCAGCCGAGTGGAGCAATGAAGTTGAAACGCTTCCAACTGACATGTAAGTAATATGAAACATAGATGCAGCTAGTGGGCATACCACATATCATGAGAAAAGAGATGCTGCAAACACCATGAAAAGAAATGAGCTTTAGGTACAAGAGAATTACATAGTAATGATTATAGCACTGACAGAGATAGCAGTTAATGGATGCGAAATCAGAAATCCAGAAAATGAAGAAGTTATATAAGGCACAAACATACATAAGCTTATTGAGATGTGGCAATGAGTCTTGATAACAGAGGTACCCTTGTGGTATTATGATGGTGAAAGTCACAGTCTGTACCCACAGGTAAAATGATGATAAATTGTTAAGCGAATGTGTTAAGCCAAAACCAGCAAAGATTGTAATCATAGACCAAAACTCAACCTGAGGAATCAAGAGATATAACTTTTCATGTATGTTGCAGCTTATATTCATCATACCACCATTCCTA
The DNA here is from genome assembly GCA_934048045.1 of Polygonum aviculare. Lineage (NCBI taxonomy): Eukaryota > Viridiplantae > Streptophyta > Magnoliopsida > Caryophyllales > Polygonaceae > Polygonum > Polygonum aviculare. The sequence goes on from OW204024.1 coordinate 16,999,532, forward strand.
AAGAGTTTTTGATAACACAAATGTAAGCCTGCAGTGGTAATGTTAAGGGAGTAGTATAAGAGGTAAGCAGTTGCAGTTTGATAAGAAAATTGATAGTTATTTTGTATATGACCTTGGTAATTAATAGTTAGTAGCACCGCAGATAAAAGATAAGGCGATGGTACAACTTGTGGTTGATAAATGACAAGGGAGCAAGCATAAAAAAATAGTATTAAAAATGATTTGTAGTGAGCATAATATAACGACATGATGATTGAAGAGTTGATATATGTGAAGCAAATAAATTTCATGCAGCAAATATTAGGAAATTGAATGTTAAAACTAGATGAGATGTAAGATAGGTCAAGCTTAAGTTGTAAAACAATCAAAGAATTTGGCAGTTGTGAAGTGAGTATACTGTTCTTGTAAAAAGCAAGATAAGTTGAAAAATCAGTGAAATCATATTGATCGATTAAACTCGATCTGTTCAAAGGACTACACTGTGGATAACTTTTGCAAGTAATCCAATTTGTGGTTGCATAAGAGTTCATATTAGGATCAGAAGAACATGTGAACAAGGCAAGCAGTTGAACTGTATCAATTTTGAGTGGATGAAATTGGCTATGGTTGATAAAAAGTCTCAGAAGGTACCCTTGCAAGAGCAAGGACACCCAGTTTTCATCATATGACTTGTTCATGTCTTGGTGATAGCAGTCAGGCCGAGCTACAACCTCAACGGGATGAGGGAGCCCAAGCCAGCATTTAGCAGGAATCAAACCAAGCAGGGAAGCAGAGCAAGAGGCCCATATCAGTATCAACACCTCAACCCATAAACCTCCCCAGAGGGAGAGGATAATAGGGAGCACTTGATACCCCGATCTCACAGAGAAGTTGAGTTGTAAATTGTTCATGTATGTTTCCAAGTCACACCAAGTTTCAATCACCCCCTCCCCACTACAACGCACATCCTCAACCCAAAAGGAGCAACAGATGTCACTCCTAGAGAGGAAGAAAAGCAGCTGAGCAGGAAGAGAAGTGATAAGTTTTGAGAGAAGAGTTTGTAGGATGATATTAACAGAATCATAAGAATAGGGAGTTGTTGACATGGTATTACCGAGAGGCAGGAAAGAGGAGAACACCAAGCCTTGAAACCAAACCGTTAGAAGGCAGATACCAAACCTTAGATCCGAAACCACACACGGATTAGTGAAAACGACAGAGATATTTAATAAAAAGAGAGAGTAGCAACAAGTACTCACACACCAAAGCAAGCAACAAGTACTCACACACCAAAGGAATCCAATAAAGAAACCCAAGCAAGCAAAAAAACAGACAAAACATGGGCTACAAAACCCAGCAAAGAAAGCATCAGAAAAAAGGGAATAACCAAAAACAAGCAAAAACAACAAGACAGGGAGAAGCCACAAGAGGCTACAAAGAGCAGAGAAGGACGAGCAAGGATCAAAAAGCAGCAAGCAGCAGCAGAACAAGGCAAAAGACGAGAAAACAGCATGCCAAGCCCAAATCTGACAACAACAAATTTGAGAAGAAGAAGGACTCAAACAAGCAAAGAGATAGAAGGGATTGAAAAACATGACCTCTATGAAGGCCAACAGGCGAGGACAAGGAGCCGTAGCTCGACGGACCAAATGGAAGCACAAGCTAGAACCACGGATCTGAAGACGCGAGGGAGTAGCAAGAGGCAACGAACAGAGGCGGGACGAAGAGGCCACGAAGAGCCCCGAGAGAAGGCAGCCACAAGCACACCGGACCACCAAAGAGCGAAGAGCGAACACCATCAACTGAGATCCAACCGAGCACTGACGCAAGAGAGAACCACCGCACAAAGGGCAGCGATCACAAGCGCACCAGGCCGCAGCAAGACGGAGCAGCAAGAGCAAGAGCAGAAGAAGGGTCATCGGAGGGGTATGGGTCAGGGCCAAAACAGGGGAAACAAAAGCTCAAAACCAAGCAAGAAGATCAGATCTGAAACAGAAGACAAGAGGACAAACCAATTCCTCCACGAAAGAGAGGCCAAAGAGGCAGATTCAGAGATCTAGTAATCGAAAAGGAAGGCAAGAGAGAACCAAGAACACACGCACAAGCAAGGAAAGAACAAGAGAGCAATCAGAGGGTAAATAGCCAAAACCAAAGGATAGAACCACTTACCTGAGGAAGCAGGGAGGTGTGGGAAGTTGTCGTACAAGTTGAGAGAGAGAGAGGAGGTAAGTTACATTTATTAATATTTTTTTATATAGAGTAAAAAAAATAATTGGGCCCTTGTATTTTTTGGGGCCCTGACTGTTGGGCTGTTTGCACACCCTCATCTACGGGCCTGACTACGCCCAACTCACTATGGAATTCGCATGGAATGGCGGTATGGTATTATTACAAGGGGAGCGGCAGGCGCCGAAACAGGTTTCGATTCAGGCTCTACAGTCTCTCTGTTGTTCTGATGACGTCACCGAATGTTTTGAGATTGTTGCCATTCCGACCGACGAGCCTGCCACTGAGGCGTCGAACTTTATTCCGACCGACCTACCTAGTATTTTATAGGAGAACTTTTTGCTATCGTGTCTGCAATACAGAAATGGAGACAGTATCTCTTGGGCCGAGAATTCTTGATACGCACCGATCAAAAGAGCCTAAAGGAGCTCTTATCACAGGTTATTCAAACGCCCGACCAACAGTTCTTTATTCAGAATCTTATGGGGTACAAATTCCGCATTGAGTACAAAACCGGTGCGAGTAACAAGGTTGCAGATGCCCTATCCCGTTGCATGATTGAGGACGATTAGGTGGCTGTCCAATTCTTGAGCTTGTCGTCGCCATTACAGAATCTATTACAGCGCGTGCGTGATGAGAATGTGACAATGCCGAATCTCATCGCGCTACATAGTTCGGCCAGCAAGGGCACGCTCCAGGCTCCGTTTCAGGTGCATTCAAGCACACTTTATTATGGGCACCGTCTAGTGATAGGCAAGACGTCGGACCTCAAAGCTGAGATTTTGCGCGAATTCCATGCGTCTACGAGCACCGGGCATCCGGGTGTTGACCGCACGTTTCGACGTGTAGCAAAGGTATTCTATTGGCCCGGGATGCGTTGCAATGTCCGGACCTTTGTTGAGGCATGTTTGATTTGTCAATCCACCAAATATGAGACAAAGAAACCCGTCGGGCTGCTACAACCCTTACCTATACCACAACAGGTTTGGGATGACGTCTCCATGGATTTTATCACGCACTTGCCACCGTCACATGGGTATGTAGCCAATGATGCGGTACCAACATCCCCGGCATTTCCGGATGATTTTCTACATGATCGGCCCATCTCGCGTCCCGTACGTGCCATCGCTGCGCGGCACGTTCTCCATGAGGGTCTATCGCGTACCGAATGGCTTGTGGTGTGGGATGACGATAACGTGGAGGCAGCCACTTGGGAGCCCGTCGAGAAGCTACAACTCACCTTTCCTTCCTTGCGGCTTGAGGACAAGCCATTGCTTAACAGGGGAGAGAATGTTACGGCCCATATTAAGGAGCCAGCCAAGCCATCAAGACCGGCAAGGGTCAGACGACCCCCTAGTCGTTTTAACGACTATTATCATTAGATTAGATTGTTATTTTATTTTAATTTAATTTAATGCAATTTTTATAAACTAGAGCTTGCTCTCTTCCTGGGTTTCTTTACGGTTCTTTCTCCGGAACGCCTTTTATTGAACCGTTAGGGCTAGGTATAAATACCTTGTTAAATCATCAATATTAATAACAAGAAAATAGTTAGCCCTAATCTCCTTCCTCTGCCTGCTTCCCTCGGTCTACATCTCCCTCGCAAGATCTCCCTGCATTCCTCTACTTCCCTTGGTTCGTATGGTGCTCAAATTGGCTACTTGGGTTGCAAGTTAGGTTTAGCTTGTGACACTTTTATACTCATAAATTCACTTCATTAATCTACTAAAGTCCCAACATAATTTCTTAAATTATAGATTATTTTGTCATGTTTCAAATTTAAATCAGCTATTAAAATTTTAAAATTTATTTTAAATTATTCAACATTCTCTTGAATTTATTTCATATCTATATTGTCATTAGTATAAAGCGAAGACAAAGTCTTAACAGAAAATACATTAATCATAATAGAAAGATAAATATATATGATTCGATAATTTTAAACAATATAACGTAGGTAGGTAGTATCTCATATAATTTTATCTTATAAAAATTGCTTAAAACTTAAAATTATGAATTATCCCCTACCAAGAATTAGTTGTAATCTTCTTATAAATATTATCCAAAATTAGTTTTAATCTTCTAATAAATATTATTATTTAATAAAACATGATCTTTATCGTAAAAAAATCTTTAAACAAATCTAACTTATTTATATTATGAGTTGATTTACTATTGGTAAAAAAACTAATCAGATAAAAATATACGATCCTATATTTGTAATGTGATCATTAGCGTTATATATCTATATTAAATTGGGTTTATAATCTTATTACCCGTACATGGTACGAGGGTTTAACTAGTTTATTTTCATATTCCAAGATAAAGGAAAGGGAAGCCGTCGAAGAACAATAAAGAGAAGATTTTGGGACCGATTGTTTTCTCTGCTGATTTTCTAAAAGAGAACTCTTGTGACGAGATCCTAGAGTTGCTAGAGTTCCAGTGTTGGACACACCTGGGCACTCCACTTGCGTCTGTGGACCCAAATCAAATGAAACTCTTCTACTCAAGCTTTTAGGTGTCTTAGAACAACGACAAACCTCAAGGGATGTTCACTCTAAATGATGAACCGTTCTCTATAGCTCAGGGTATCGTCCGCCGGATGCTCAATCTTCCCCTCTCCCCATCTGATGCTTTACATGACGTCCCTAGCAAGAGCTTCGGACGATTTGATCAAGAGGAGATTGTTTCGCATATCTTCAATGGGAAGAACCCGGCCACTTTTGACCACGTGGTACACGTCCTTTCAAGGACGGGGGCACTTGCTCACCATTTTTTGATGAGGATGATAGTCCCACACTAGGAGAAGAAGTCGATCGTCCATGTGGCTGACTGCATCCTCCTAGATGCGTTCCTAAAAAAGAAGCCCATGAACTTGCCGCAGGTTATGCTAGAGCACATGGAGAAGTGCACGAATAAGAAACACTCCGTTCCCTACCCTAAATTAGTGTAGAAAGTGATGATTCAGCAGGGAGTGTATGAGTCTAAGGGGGAAGCGGAGTCCTTTGGCATGCATTGGGACGTTCGGCACATCACCCACCTTCTCCATGATGAAGATCTCTCGTCCGTTATCTTCCAGAGAAGGTTAGATGAGCAGGCCGCTACTAAGGCTGAGAACTTACAAGTGACAGGGATGTCACTCCAAGGTCAGGCTCAAGACCAGAATCAGGACAATGAGGTACCAAAGGACTCCTCACCTCATGTAAATGAGTATTACATTGAAAGAGCTCTACGCAATGATGATCGATAATCAGTGCATCCTAATAGATGTCATCCAGAATATGCAAGAGACTCTCGTCCACACTCACGAAATGATTGTTAAAATCCTGAAGGCAGTTGCCCCGCATCCCAAATGATCACAACTCCCCTTTCTATCTCCTGAAACATTGTATCTTTTCTTTGGGTTGTACTTTTTGATTTTTTGTGGAAAATAATATACATTTCTCTCTTCCTATGAATGAAGTTCTTTGCTTTGCATCCTTGATTGTTTAAGCGTTCTTACTTCTAGTTATGTTTTGTGCTAACATGAACTAACACTTGTTCTCCTTTTCGATGATGCCAAAAAGGGGAAGTATAGTTTTGCAAAGATGAGTTGTTTAAGGTTATCATAGAATGCATGTGTTTAGGGGGAATTTTCACCTAAGTCCTAAGAATGCTAACATAACTCTGAACTGTGAAGCGCTTGAAAATTCTACATGATAATTCTATCAAAGGGCGCTCAAGTGTTAACCTTCATGCCAAGCTTTATAATTTGTGCTTATTGTCTAAAGAGTTTGTCATCATCAAAAAGGGGGAAATTATTGGGACGATATTAAGGACGCATGTCTTTAGTATCGAATCAACGATATTTGTCCCTAGTTTTGATAATGCCAAACTCAACACTATCTAATGTTTGTCCAAGTCTTTATCCCAGGAAAGCTTCCAAGAACACCCACACGTGAAAAGGACAACAAGTGAGCCAACATCCCTAAGGCATAAGGACGCTCAACAATTCAATAGTCAAGAGAACAAGAATGGAGTTTCTGCAAGATTAGGACTGTGTTCTTATCGAGTTGGAACGCATGTCAAATTGCCAAGTGTTCAAAATTCATAATTGGCTGCTCGACAAGATGACATCAACAGTGATCGTAGTCCTCAGAAGGAAGCTTCCTATGTTTGGGACATGTGCACAAACTTCCAAGACGTCACTATTCGTAAGATGGTCCCTTGACCACGTGGAAGCTCTCCAAGCAAAGGGAAGAATTGACTATCTCATCATGCAAATCGGATCGTTGATGGGAAGTGACAAGATCTTAGGAAATCTCTGAGGACGCCTAAGGGTAAAAGGGTCCTAGGATAGGAACCTGTTGGGACAATGTTAAGGACGCCTTTAGTAATTAATATTGTGCCTGGCGTCCCTTACTTTTGATATGACAAACTCGCCTTGATCTAATAAGTTGTCCAAGTGTTTCAGGGACGCATGATATAAAAAGGACAACAAGTTTGTGTAGCCGTCCTTAAGATGTAACGACGCTACATCTCTAAATGAGTGGCTTGGCATAGTTTCACAAAGGACGTTGTCCTTAATCATTACACAGGAGTCCTTTCAAGGCTGGCCGACAAAGTGACATCACCAGACAAGCCTTGATCATGATCACCACGTGGAAGCAGATCCTGCACATCAGTCCATCACCTCGTGGAGACCGATCATGTAGCCAAGTCCAACGGAATTGCCAGGAAGCTTCCCCCATCATCCCAGAAACACGTGGAAGCCGATCCCTGTGGCAACGTCCCCAAGGGCATGATCGTCAGAGAATGATGTCCTTCCCTAGGTCACTATAAATACTCTCCCAGAGCATTTATTGTGACTTGACACTTCCAAAGAATATTCAGAGAATTTGTCAGTCGATCAAGAACACCAAGAACAAGCTCAAGAACAATTGAGACTTAGGTGTTCGATCGAGTGTGAAGCGTTTAACTAAACCCAACACTGTTTGTCATAGAAAAGAACAAAAAGAAAGAGAGAGTCCTTACACGAACTATAAGGACGAGGTGATAGCATCCTTTAGAGAGAGTAAGTTAGGCTACATTACAGGCTTAAAGGAGTTTTTACTAGTGGACTTAGGGACGCCTTCTAAGTGCCAGAGAAGTGTAACTACTCTCTAGTGTAACTGTAAGGAAACTTAATAACAAAGGAAATAAGCTATTACAAAATCCTCCGAGGAGGTAGAGGTTTACACTCAAGGACTAGTTGGTACTTGAGTGGTTCCTCTATAAATCAAAAGCGTTCCTTAGTTATTGCCTTTACCTGTTTTTAGTCTTTTGTTTTCCGCTGCAACTGAATAAGGTCCTTAATCTTTATTAAGGACGCTTCAGCCAAGGATGCCCTCTCTGTTAGACTAACGATCCAACAAAACCCTTTCACATCGCATATATATACAAGCACAAGTCATTTATTGTGATGTGAATTCTCCCGAGCACTCTCTTCAGAGAATTCAAGAACACTAGAGCGAACTCAAGAACAAAGAGAGAGAGTGAGCACCAAGAAGAATCTGTTACAAGAAGGAAAGATGGAAGGTTGTGTCTCCAAAGGACTGTGAGACACGTGAGGTTTGATCTCCATTGTAGTGAGTTGTATCGTGTTAGGTTACAAAGCTAGGGCTTTGAGGAATTTCACTAGTAAGTTATAAGGACAGACTCTTGTAACTTAGGGAAGTGTGAAATTCGCCTATGTAATAGCTGTAAGGACTCACGTTATAAAAAGTATAAGGAAATCATCCAAAATCCTCCTCGGAAGTACCACAAGAACTAGTTGATCTTAGTGGGGTTCCTCTATAACTTCTATGTCGTCCTTACTCGCTTATTACCTGCTTTAACTCTCCTTAAGTATATTCCGCTACATAAGGACTCTCTTTGGGAGAGAGTCCTTAGTCCTTACTACTAATTCGATCCAATAATGTGAATGTTGCAAGTTGGTTGTTTAGTAGTGCATGATTATAGATTTTTGGAATTGAAAGGTGCATGATTTCAATTGGTTGTTTTTCATGTTTAACTTGTGCACCTTACTAAAGCATGATGTGAATGTGAATGAGAATGTATGTTTGATTTCAATAGTAGTGCTAATTTAGTAGCAAGCTTCCCATGGAATTTATTTTTGTTGTCCTATTACACTCCATGCTTTTGGATTCATCATCTTCATTATTACATTAGTATTCTGTCTTTCTTCCCGATGAGTTTTTATTTTCATAAGAACTTACATTCTATCTTTGTCTTTTTGTGACTACTTCAAATTTTTGTATAGATAGTTCAAAGTTTTTATATAAGTAGTTCAAAATTTTATGCGGGTTTTTCAACTGTTTTTTATGAGTAGTACAAGAAAGAAGAAATCAATGAAAGTTACTTCTAAGAATGAACTGAATATCTGAGTGCTTCCATGCATGCTTTCAATGTGCTAGAGTGTTGAAAGCACATTGACCAGTATAATTTTGCACGCATTCTACTATAGTTTTGTAAATTTGTTTGCCTAATTAATTCATGAAGTTGCAAGTGGTTATCATTAAAATGTAGTTCAAATTTTTTATGAATGTAGTTCAATATTCTCGTCTAGTAGTTCAAATTGTTTATCTATTAGTTGTTCAGTGGAAATGTTATAGCTTGCATATATTTAGCTCATGCAATCAGTTCACATTTTTTATGTGATAAGTTCAAATTATTCTATGAGTAGTTCAAATTATTATTCGTAAGTTCATACTTTTCTATTAGCTTTATTTAAAACCTAAATGTTTTACTTGAACAGGTATACACTAAAAGAAAATGCCTCCAAAGAAAAGATGATGTGTTGATGAAGGTGAGTATTTAAAAATGTAGGTAAAGCTTGACTAGTTTAGAATATATATATATCAAAATGTTCAGTTTTTTGTAAGATATTGGTAAAGATGATGAACCTAAAGATAATGATGCTAACGATGAACCCGAAGCTAATGAAGTTGACGATGAACCTGAAGCTAACGATGATGATGATGAACCTGAAGATAATGATGATGATGATGAACCTGAAGATGATGAAGAAGGTTCCAGTTATTATGGGGTGATAAAAGCAACTCTGATGAAGATGATGATCATAATATGTTGACGAGGAGGAAGTGTCCAAGCCACCAAAAGAACATGCAAGAATCAAAAGGATTAAGAAGGAGAGGAAACCGAATCATGTCAGAAGAGTTCTTAGAAAAGAGGTTACATGTAGAAGGGGCACAAAGGCATATAACATACTGCAATCAAGATCAAACCCAAGAGGGCTAGTTGATTTGATGAAAATGTTGAATGAGCGGAAAAAAAAGCGTGAAGGAACTTGGTTTTGGAAGCATTCTAAAGTTGAAAATCTTGCCTGGTTGGACAATTTGATGAAAAAAAAAGGTGGGATTAAAGATGGAAAATGGTGAGGTTATCTACATCGAAGAACAAGATTTGCACATTGCCCTTGAGATCCCATTTGGAGATAAAGACATAGCAACTAATGATAGAGTTGAGAATGTGGAATTTGTATAAGAATGGAAGGATATATTCAGAAGTAAGCATAAGAAAAAAGAAACAAAGTACTTCAACATTACACCAAAGGATTTGCAAGAAGAGATGCTTGTTGACTGTGATGGTGAACCATTTTTCAAAAAAAAAAGCTTCTCAATCTCGTCATATCATTGTTGTTGGATAGCAAGCTGAATGGAAGTACTAATTACTCATATCTGAGCTGCTTTCAGGATGTAAAAAACATTAAAAACCTTAATGGGTGTGGGCTTCTACTTGATTGTCTAGTTGAAGTAAAGAAATCATGGGATGATCAGAACAAGTCTTCATTTATAGGCTCCTTGCTCTTTCTCACGGTTACTTATCCTCCAACTACAAATTATTCAACTAAAAAAAATTCAGTTCTTCTTATATGTGTGGATATTTCAATTTTCATTAGATAAGGGTTCAATTGTTCGGCCCTATACAAACCAATAGTGATTTATTTGCACTTCTCTAGCTTTTCCATGTAGACAGAGTGCAATATGACAGGGATCGTAAAGACCGGAAATTTTCAGTTTTCCTAGAATGGACTGTTGATTCTTTGAAGAAAAGACAAAACGATGGTGTGAACACCTCTGACCTTGGGCATGGACTTGTTAGGGAGCAACAAAAAATACCACAACGACATAATAACAATTTTCTTCTACCGCCACGAGAGGATCAAGGTGATACAGAGGAATTTCCGTATGTACTTCAACTACAACTATTCATAAAAAAAACATAATTATATTTTACTATTTTTTTATTTTAGAAAGAATATGAAGTTGATTGCCATATTTTTTTTCTTATTTATCTTCCAAAAGAGATGGGTACAAAGCTTTACTACCACTATGAAAGGCGTTTCCACACACATTATAAAGCTTTCTCCCGTGACAAAGGACACTCCATCCAAGTTCATCAGTGACCCAACAATGAAATCTATGCATGATACTGCAAACAAACTAATGGACATTATAAAACAAGAAGACGAAGCGTAAGGAAATGAGACATACAACGAGCTTGAGAACATCTAATCATAATCACAACATTTTGGAATTTCCCAGAACTACAACAATGTCTTTTACAAATTGACAAGGCATTTACCTCAAAGAAAGAGCTTAAAAAGATGGAGGACATACCAATACCTTCATTTGATTTGGGATTTTGGGTATATCACCAACACTTAAAGAAAATTTTTTGACAATATTGGTGATAGAAGAAGGCAATATCTTCATATAGATGATGAATCACTGGAAGCTATCACCACCAATGTAATTACAAATGAGCATATGCAATTTTTCTCAAATAGTTCATATTTCTTTATTTGATAGTTCAAAACTTTTACATGTGAGTTCAATTTAAATATTACGCGGGTTTTTGTAATATAGGAAAAAGGTAAAGAAGTGGATGAGGTTGGACCACAATCCAAGGGAAAGTTGTTGGCGAAAAAGCCCCAACCACATCAACTGTACCAGCAAAGAAAAATGTATCAAAGATTAGAATAACTATTTTTATTAAACGCTCAAAATTATTTATGTAGGAGTTCAATATTTTGATGAAAGAGCTCAATTTTTAGGAAAAGGGTAAACAAGTGGCCGAGCCAAGACCACAATTCAAGGGGAAAGTTGTTGACGAAAAAGCCCCAACTGAATCAATTGTACTAGCAAAGAAGGATGTAGCAAAGGTTAGAATAACTGTTCATTAATGGTTCAAAATTATTTATGTAAGAGTTCAATTTTTTTGATGAAAGAGTTCAATTTTTGTGAAAAGGGTAATGAAGTGGCTGAGAGAGGGCCACAATCCAAGGAGAAAGTTGTTGGTGAAAAATCCCCAACAGAGCTAACTATACCTACAAAGAAAGATGTACGTAACAAAGGTTAGAATAACTGTTTATTAACTAGAAAGCTTGCCCGTCCGATGGACGGACAATTTCTTTCACCGTATTTTTCTGGAAGGTGAAAATTATAATCTTCGTCATAACACAATTTTTTTCTAATTATTAAATTATGTAAGTATTTTGTATTGAATTGTCCAAAACATAGTAGATAAAATATGAAATTATTTTATTTGATTTTATTAATTTCTTATGAGAATTATTTTGATAATATGGTTTTTCTATTCAATTAAGTTTTTTAGCCGAATGAACATGTGTAGACATTTTGGAGGAAATTTTAATCGAAAGCATACAGTTAGCTCTTTAGGCTTTACATTCTCGCTCAAAGAAGAAAAAATGGTAAGGCTTTGCATTCAAGTTACAATATTATAACATGATGCTATATGTATGTAAAAAATAAGACATAATAGCATGCATTCATAATCAATTACAAATAAAAAACAAAAAAAAAATATAAAAACATGCATTTATTTGAGAAGGAAAAGAAAAATAAGAGTTGTAGAGATATACAATTCAACCAAAACAAAAAAAAAATAAAAACAATTAGAGAGAAGTCATTAATGTGACAAGAGGGGAAGAATTTTAAGTGTTGTGTAGATGGTTCAATATTATATATGCAAGAGTTCAATTTTAAGGAAAAGGGTGAAGATGAGCCCGAGGCAGGACCACTGACCAAGGAGAAAGTGGTTAGCGAAACAGCCCCATCAGAATCAATTGCACCTACAAAGAATGATGCAAAAAAAGGTTAGAATCAATAGTTATATGCATATAGGGGTTCAAAATTTTAATGTAAGAGTTGATGATAACTCATTATGTTAATAATTTAGGCAAATGTGAAAAAAGAAATGAATAATACTGGATCACAAAAAGGACCAGTTAGCACGCGTGTATTAAGGACACAACAAAACACCGTTTTACCTCAAAGAGAAAGAAAATAATGTAAACAAGCTACCACAATATCTCTCAATAGCCAATGGAGTCTTCATATTAGAGCTCTTAGACTCAACCAAATTAGAGTATTTGTTGGTGTACCATTTGAAAAAGTAGTTCATGGACTCAGAAATGGAAGTTGTTCTATTAAGGCCACTAAGTATAACATCTCGGTAGTAGGTTGGAAACCATGAACTGCGAATCTCAAAAATTTGATTAAATCATTGGTTGTCCACAAGCTGGAACTCTGTCATTACTGCAAATAAATTCTCTTCAAATTTGAGGGGCTCACTCTCTACATTCCACACAACATCACCCTACTTTGAATTAAAATCACTTAATTTTTTCAGCTCAACACTCACATTGTCGGAAACTTTAGTCAGGATATTCCACATCCAAAATCGATGACGAGTTGTAGGGAAAACCCTCTTAGTTGCAATCTTCATGGAAGGATCTTGATCAGTCACCAAAATCATAGGTGCATGCAACACTAATTTTTTGAACTCTTCGAACAATTAAACATATGAATCGACTCCTCTTTGAGAATAAGCCTAACCCCAAATATCACACATCTAATATGGTTGTCTAAACTAGTAAACGGTGCAAAAACCATATTATACCTACAAAAATATTAAGAAAAAACATAACATCAGAAACCTATACATATGTGTTCCTATTTATTTGATAAAAGGTCAAAATTTTGAAAGTAAAAGTTCAAACTATAAGATAGTACATGTGAGTTTTATACATTGATCAAATGAGACAACATCACGAAATATAGCATAGTTTCTCCTTGATATGGGATCAGCTCAAAAAATCTATGTCAAATGATCACAAGCATCAACATCATAAGTGAAGTAATAAGTGCTACAAATCTCCTTCTTTGTAAACATCTTATCTAGAAACATCTGCACATCAGCACCACTTATATATGCCGGATCCCTCTTAAAATGTTTGAAATCAACGACCGTGGCACCAACATTGTCATAACCCCGAACAAACTGTTTGAATATATATCTTGTAAGACTTCACTAGGCCAATACCAGATTTAGCATAATTGATCACAAATTTTTGATGGCCTAAATCGAAATTTCTATTTAACTTAGAAAATTTCTTTGAAGAATCATCGATAAGGGCATGAGTATGACGTTCTTCAAACACCATGACCACAAATAAACCGTCTCCATAAGCGGCAACCCAATTGTAGCAATGCATCTATTTGAAGAAGTATTCCTTTTCCCGAAACTATTTTTTGCATTCTTTTTTCCCTCTCTAGAGCATACACAATATCTCAGTGTAATACAACCTCTCTTTTTATGGAGAGTACTCAAACGGACATTAAATCCACAAGCATTCCCATACTCTATGTATAGAGCACTACCTTCATTTAGGGTAGAAAATACCCTACCAACATATGATTTTGGTTTAGTTGGTGATAGTTGAAGAATAGACAATTGATTTTTGTTTAAATCATCTCCATTGACCCTTGATGGACACCCATAAATATCTATAAATGTGGTTTATAAATGACAAAAACATAGTTCAGAAAATAGTAATATGAGTTCGAAAACTAGTAAATGAGTTCAAAAAAATTACATAAAAGAATAGCATGTCATACGAACCTAAATAAAATCAACATACATAAAACTATCATAGCAAACATGAATAAGTAGATGTTTTGTCTGAATCGTAGCAATTACAAATTGACATTAAAATGGCACAAATACTTGGTGTAGAAAGGAACTCAAATCATGAAATAAGAAGGTCAAGTTTCACCAAATTTAAATCTAACATATTGAATTTGAGCGCACAATCAGATTATACAAAGAAAAATTGAGCACAAAATCAGTTCAGCAAAAAAAATCACAATTGAAAATCAATAATTCAAAACTTAATCTGTTGTCAAGTGAAATTCAGCCATCCAGCACGCAATTTGCTATCAAGTGAAATTCAGCACACAAAATTACAATCAAGTTTAGCACAATCACTTAAATTCAACACGTAATTCATACCATCACTTAGCTTGAACTCTCATAATCTCATTTCCACATCAAATCATCAACAATATAGGAACAAATAATGAATCATTAAAGAGAAAAATCAAAATTCAAACTAATCCTGAATTGATCTGCAACTTCACGTAATTGATCCTGAATTGACTAACCTTTAACCGTCCTCTAAATTGAATTTGAAGGAGTACAAGAAAAAATCGATTGGATACGATTGTAGCTTTTGGTTTTGAATTGATTTTGCGTTGTTCAATCGGGGGGGGGGGGAGAGAAAATCAATTGGGGACGATTGAGAGAAATATCATTACGCACAAGAAAGATACACAGGGAGAAGACGCCTTTTTTTGGAGAGGTATCAATCAAAAATCCTGATCGTTGATTTTATATAATTAAGGGTTGTGATTAGTCCTTACAATAAGCTAAACTCCTTAACATAAGGTTCGTCCTTACCTGAATCAAAACCTATATATATAAGCCATAAGGATTAGAGTCATTCTATTGAACCACTTGGGATTTGCATACATGTCATCTTTATATTCAATTCGCTTATGTGTCATTTTGTGATATTTTTGGACTTTTGTTTTTACAATTTGGGTGCCACTTTGTTTTAATAAATTTATTTCCATACTAATAAAGCCACGTCCTCAATCCACCAAGACCTCACCTTAATTTTCTTTAACGAGTATGATTGCTCGTGCTATGCATGGAATATTTTTTTCGCAATAGTGTTAATTTATGTAATTTCAAAACACTTTCAAAGTTTTAATTAAATATCCTAATATAATTTACATGAATATTTTATTTTGTAATATATTTTATTTTGTAATATTATAAGGTTTATCTTTTGTTATTTCAATTAACATAAACAATATAGAATGCTTTAAGGATTATCATATCTTGTTATTTCAATTAACATAAACAATATATAATGCTAAAAGTTTTATAAAATAAGAATTTTCATCTTTATGATGATTGAAGAATAGAATCTTAATTTTGTTTATTTGTTTTTATTTGTAATAAATATAATCATCTTGATTTTAATTTAATTATTATGTTTAATGCACACAATTTTTTTTTTCATCTTCTTTAACTCCCATGTAAGTACCAATTAGCACTTTTAATGTAAAAGATACTAATAAATATTGATACATATATAATATATGAATTTTCTCTAATTAATGGATAGTTTTATCAATTATATCAATCAAATGTACTGAGTATTATGATTAAAAAATTGAATTGTCTACCACTTAAAACACTCTATCGTAAAATACTTTTGTTATAATACTTTATATGAGAGTATAATCATAAATCATATTTAGTTAAATTTATCTTCTTATGAAGTTATATATATAAATATCGTGCTAGAACGCAAGAAAAACCTGTGTTGATTATTAGATACTGTGATATTATTAGTACATATAAATACAACTTTTACATAGTAAAGTTAAAGAAAGTTAATAGTTCTTAGATTTTCACAAAATCCTAAAACTCTTTCATTACTTTTAATTTACTGTCACTAAGTTAATTTAATATCATTTGTATTAGACTTTTCAAAATCTGACTTGACCCGCAAACCCGACTCAACCCGATCAGAAAAGTCTAGGTTTCAAATCGGAAATTAAAAGTTGGGACCCAATTTAGGACCGACCTGTTAGAATATGAACCCTATTGGGTTGAAACCCGAACTTGTTGGTTTGCCACAATTTATTATATTTTAGAATATATAAAATTCATCATGAAACTTATATTATACTTTATTATTAAAATACACAATAATAATATATTACTAGTATATTTATTTATTTAAATTTTATTTTGTATAAATAATTGTGAAAAACTTGATACATTTGACCCACTATTCAACTTGAACCCGCTTGGTAACCCATCATGATCTGAACCCGAACCCTTATCGAAACGACCCAAACCCGCCTAGGACCGGTTTGATATGTCTAATTTAGATGCATTAAGTAAATGACCGATAGTAACTATAATCTTACAACAATGATGCCAAAGAGGTTACGATTTATAAAGGGTCCTTTGGTAATATAATAAGACACAAAGAAAAACATTTTATGTTATTCATAAGTTCTTCTCTTCTCTCATAATATAAAATGGTATCAACACGATATGCTCGAAGCATGGATCATACGAATGGAGAAGTCAAATGGTATGAGATCTGGCAAGAAAGAAATCTGCATAGTTAAACCCCTTCTTCTCCTCATTGTGCTCTGATTTCCAAAATAACAACATATATGCTCGTTCGAATTTAGCCATATTCCGGTTCAGATCAATTTTTTTCCCCAAACCCAACCGAACCCTAGATCGTTCGAGTCCCTTGCCTGGCTCGTCGGGTGTGCCATAGAAATGCCCGACTTGAACCCGCCGGAGGCCGTGTCATCGTCGCATGTCATCAAGCCGCATTGCCCTCGTCGTCGAAATTGCCAAGCTGAGAGTAGGCTGAAGATTAATCGTTGTTGTTGGTGTTGAAGGGTGGGTTTTGTTACGTGAAGGAAAAAGGAGGCAGATAATCAACAATCAACCAAGGTTATAATCAAAGAATAATGTAATATTGTTTTATAACTATTTCAAAGTTTAGAGGCTAAAGGTTATAATCAAGGAATAATAATTTATATCAGTTTTACAAATTATTATAAGGAAAAATAATAATTTAAGAATTCTTAGATTGAGAAATGCGTTCGTTAGCAATCTGTCTTGTGTTGTCTCGAATACCGTGTCCGACTTAGGTCGAGTGCTCGAGCCGTATTCCGTTCGTGAATCGAGGAATCCATCATCTGTAGGAAATTCAATTTTGAAAAATATCCAAGGCAAGTGGATGGATCTCCTGCCCTGAACTTTTATTCTGTTTAATATTCTTGATTGTTATAAATGACTTGCCTGCATAAATAAACGAAATTAGGTTTATTTATTGCTTAGATATAACGACTTCGATATTATTACTCATACTACCATAGTACTAGACTTTTGGACAAATGATTATGGCCTTGTTTATTAAGAGTGTGTCGTGCCGAGACCTGCTCTAGATTAGTGTTGGATAGAGGTGTTGGACATAAGTCCTGGGTCACTTCTTGATAACATTGTATTATATATGGGTCATGACTCTACTTACTTTGTTGGATTAAGTCTTAAGAAATGTCGAAATAAGGATTCGTCTTATATCTTACTGCAATGTCAGATTGTAATGAATAGTTGGCTTAAGTCTTTTGCAATGCCGCATTTAAAAATCAATAAGGCTAACATCTCTTGTCATGCCATATCTAAATATCTGATTAAGAGTGTATTTTTGTGTAGCATATGGAATAACAAATTTCAAAACATTTATTTCGATGGAACTACCTTCTTGTAGTGTTTCATCTCTATAGAAATCTCGAGTTTTTTCCTCAAAAATATTGTCAATCTATATTCTGATACAACTCCATCCTTATGGTGTCTGTTGGGACGGTGTTAAGGACGTCAGTCATTCACACAAAATCAATGATATCAGTCTCTATTTTTGATATGACAAACTCTAGGAAATCTAATGTTTTTGTCCAAGTGTTACTCTCAAGAACGCTTTCAAGGACTCTCATCATGTGAAAAGGACAACAGGTGCAAAGCCGTCCTTAGATCAAAGGGACGTACGTCCACAACTCTAACAATCAAGTGACTAAGAACGATGTTCCTGCGAGATAGGAAAGTCATCCCTATCGAGTAGGAACTCATGCCAAAATGACCAACATTCAAATTTAAACGGGGTCAAGGTTGCTCGACAAAGATGACATCATGGGCGGTCGTAGTCCTCAGAAGCTTCAAGTGTCAGACAACAAAAACGCATGCAACTAAGATCTCGCTTTCTCATCTCATCCTAAGATACACGTGGAATCTCCCCGATAAAAGTAGAGCTAACTTTTGGATGAAGACAAAGTTGTACAACGTTGTGGAAAACGATAGGCCTGACATTGTCTCTAAGGACGGTAGAAGGGCAAAAGGGTCATAGGAAAAGAACTCTTATCTCACTTACTATAAAGATAATCATTGTATTTATTGTGAGGTGGCTTTTTCATCACTATCATCAGAACTCCTAAGAACACCTCAAGAACAGAGAGAGAGAGAGAGAGAGAGAGAGAGAGAGAGAGAGAGTGTAACACCCCTATTTCATACTCCGGGTATTACCGCCAGTGATCTCGGGATTTCCCATTCCAAAATCACCCAAGGCTCGTAATTCATAAAGACAATTTCAACCATAGAGTTCGAATGTCAACGGAAACGAAAGTGCGGAAGTTAGAAACGTTATTACAAGTTGTTTCGTCTACTCGAGACGATAAATCTTAAGGGTGTATAGATCACGACAAACCATAATAATAAGGATAATAAAGTAGTACAAGTCCTTCAAGAGTGATTCTCATGGCCCTTCCTTGTTCAAGCTATTGGGTCTCCTCTTCAACCCTCGACTTCCTTGCCCTTGCTTCCTGATATTTCCATAAAAGCAAGAAATACCAGCCGACCAATGTCGGGAAGAAAAGAAAGTGGTATTAGTCTAACGCGAGACTAAGCAAGTGGTAGAATGTGACTTGGTTCTAAAAGAACGGCTAAACAAATGAGATTTTATTGGTAACGAGAGTCGGTGTATTTTCAAGAGAGTGGCATATACGGATTTACGTGGAGAGGCATGAACGCTTCAACGGGAAGATAGGATATGGGCTTTCAGGCTTACGAAAGAGAAAGATTTATTGTTGGGAGCTTTATTAATTCACATCAATCTTTTGAAAAGCCTCCGTCGACTGGATTACTCCAGCCGGGAGCTAGAATAGTCATACAAACTGTACTCACCATCCTCGTTCATTAATTATTGTGCATAGGGCACTTATCTTTCATGAATGACAAAACAGTACATTCAGTTATAGATTTTTAGATGCAGCAACCCGGGACGGGTCAAGGGCCACATCGAAGAAGGACGAAGTCCTTAACACCTAGCTAGGGTGTTGTCGCCTCTCTACGCTTGTAGAGCAGACAGAGTCATGACCCAGTATTAGGGTATAGGTACATCCTAGTACATCTTTTTAAGAGGTGTTCGGGAGCCGAGCTCCCACCCCTAATCCCTATTCTAGTCCATAACAAAGTCTCGAAAAGAGACTTGAAACAATCAGAGGCCACAATCATCGGTCCTAGGTCCATGGACTAGCGCAGTACAATAATATAAATAATAGTGGGGTCATTATATCTAAACAGAAAATAACCCTATATTCATTTTATTTAGCAAACAAGGCGTTCCCAACAATTATACGGATATTAAACGGAATGGAAGAAGGATTCACGTTTAATCGTAAAGAGCAAGAGAACCAGCCACTTGCCTTTGAGTTTCGAGATTTGAGCCCTACGGATTCGTTTCGCGGCTTACGACAACTCGAGTACTCGACCTAAATTTAGGCGCGGTTGTCAAGACGAGCGATAAGAGAATAGTTAGCATTTAATTTACTTCTTGATTTAATGATAATATTTTCTCTAGTTATCATTTTCTTCATACGAATCCGCGTGGTGAAAATAAATTGTTTTTCGTTAATGATCTATAATTATTAGCCCGACGAGGAACATTTCTTATACCCCTTTATAAAATGGTTTTAAGACTTCCAATATTAATAACTTAATACTTTGTAGTAAAGGTAAGTTAAATAATTACCGAGCTTATTTCTTATTTACGACTTGGTTATAATATTACTCCTTAGTAATAATCTTATAAAAGCCGAAATAAGTTATTATTTCTAAATAACATAAATATATACGTTCATGACCTAACTCAACTTCTTAGTTGTATTTGCCTTGAGAAATCATTGGTAGTATTTTTATTAAGGTTAAATCTTCGCTAACTAATCTTATTTAACAATTATTTTTAAAACTAACATTAATTTTAAATCCACCTTTATTTTATCATCACATGAAATTAATTTCCAATAACACATAATTTATCATTAGTGGTCTCCTTTTTTTAAAAGAAATTTCGGACCTATATATACTAGTATTAGTAGAAGGTGATTTAATGGGTTTAATTAATTGGGTATCTAACACTAGTATGGGCTGTTATTAATTAATGGGCCTAAAAGAAAATTAACCACACAAGCCCATTTCAAAACAAACATCAGAAGAAAAAGGCAGGAACGCTTGCCTTGTCTTCGTTCACTTTCACGAGCGCAGCCAAACAACGACAACACCGCTTCGACAACGACGACAGCAACTTCCACGACAGCAACGACAGGCGGCGACGGCAGTGGGCGGAAACGGGAAGGCGGGGCGAGCAGACGGCGCGCAGATCCGACCCCTGGCAACGACGAACGGGACGGACCGGCAGCGACGAGTGGCGGCGGGGCCGGCTGCTGGCGGAGGGCGGTGGCGAAGGGGCGGACGACCGCTTGGTCTCGCCGGATCAAAGGAATGGCGGAAGAAAAATTCAGGTTTGTATGGAAGGGAGATTTGGGAGTTTCTTGAGAAAATTTTCAGAATGAGAGTGATTTTCGGGCTGGAAGAAAAGTAACGGAAGCTGCCAATGAATTTGAAGAAGGTGATGGAATGGTCCTCAGTAACCTCCAATTCACCATTGACTGAAAGCTGTGGAAGAGGGGGAAAGATGGGTAATTCAGGAGTTTAACGGGGGGAAACTTAATGTTGAGGGTGAGGCCTTGAATCCTCTTTTGTCTGCATCCCTATCTTGCTTTCAGCTTGCAGAGGAGTCTTGCAATTCACACGCAAGAGCTTCTCAGTAGAGGTGATGGGTTTTGCAGCCTTGTCTGCACCCTCCCATCACATAAAGGTTTCTCCAAGCTTATACGTAATAGTTGGATGGGGATGAGGAGTTAGAGACTTGTTGTTAGCATCCCCCAGATATTTCCTCTGGTTACTCTCCATAGTAATGGGCTTGAGGATGGCAGAGTACCGTCCGGATTTTTGGTTGCACAAACTCGCGTGTACGACCGGAGAAAGGAACCGTGGTTTTTGCCGGTCAAAATTGGTCTAAGGGGGTTATTTGGGTTTAATTATTTAAAAGCCTACCCAATTATTTTAATTAATATTCAACTATTAGTTTCCATCCTTTTTAATTAGATTTCTTCTTCTTAATTCACTCTCCGTACAATTTTAAATAAATTATTTCAAAAGGAATATTTTAACATAAAAGACTAGTTTTTCCATAATTGGATTTCAATAAGTTTTAAGCTTAAACGAGCGAGGAATTTATTGTCGACGGCAATTTGTTCGTTGAACGCGTAAAGGTTTTTGAGAAAATTTTTATTTCTCTTATTTATGAAATTTGCGGTTATTACAACAGTACCCCCTTAAAATTAGTTTCGTCCTCGAAACTCGGAAATCCTAGGGTACGATGTACAGAAGGAACGACTACCGCTCAACTAGTTTTGTTACACGACGAGAACTAACGTTAGTACCCCCTTAAAGGACGTCTAGTTCTCTAAGTCCATTTACACCAACTCCGGGAAACGCTTCTGCATTTCTTGCTCAGTCTCCCACGTTTCCCAAGTGGTCTCCTCGCCACCATTTTTCGACCACAGAACCCTAACCAAGGGTACTTCTTTGTTGCGAAGCTTCTTGATCCTCCGTTCTAGGATTTTCACAGGTCTCTCCTCATAGGTGCCATTCGGTTGAATCTCCACGTCATCATAGTTAAGCACGTGAGAGTCATCGGGCACATACTGACGTAGAAGTGACACATGGAAGACGTTGTGAATAGGATGTGCCGATGGTGGCAGTGCAAGGCGATAGGCTAGCTTACCTACTCTTTCCAATATCTCGAAAGGACCAACGTAACGAGGATTAAGTTTTCCTCGTTTTCCGAATCGGAACACACCCTTGGAAGGAGATACTTTCACGAAGACCTTATCCCCTACTGCGAATTCAACATCTCGTCGCTTCAGGTCAACGTATGACTTTTGTCGACTTTGAGCGGCCAACATTCTCTGGCGGATCAAAGCGACGTCCGCAGCAGTCCTCTCGACCAGCTCGGGTCCTAAAAGGACTTTATCAGCACTGTCATCCCAGCAGATCGGCGAACGACATTTTCGTCCATATAGGGCCTCAAAAGGAGCCATCTTGATGGTGGAGTGCCAGCTGTTCTTGTAGGTGAACTCTATCAAGCTCAAACTGACATCCCAACTCGTCGAGCGATCCAAAACACATGCTCGGAGCATGTCCTCAAGGGTCTGAATTGTTCTTTCAGACTGTCCATCCGTCTGAGGATGGAAGGCGGTACTGAACTTCAACTAGGTCCCCATCGCCTTATGAAGTTCCTCCCAAAATCTGGATGTAAACCGACCATCACGATCGGAGACGATTGTCTTTGGGGTACCATGAAGTCGAACAATCTCATGAATGAACACTTCGGCCAGCTTCTGGACTCCCCACGTCATCTTAATTGCTATGAAGTGGGCACTCTTGGTGAGTCGGTCGACGACCACCCAAATAGCGTCCTTCTGCCCATGAGTCTTAGGCAGTCCTGTGACGAAGTCCATTGCGATGTCTTCCCATTTCCATTCTGGGACGGGAAGTGACTGTAGTTTTCCTCCTGGCCTTCTATGCTCAATCTTCACCTTTTGGCAAACAAGACATTTCACAATGAAATCTGTCACATCTTGCTTCATGTTCGGCCACCAAAAGTCTTTGCGCAAGTCCTTGTACATTTTGCTTGCCCCTGGGTGGACGGAATAGGCTGACGAATGCGCTTCCTGTAATATGGTCTTTCGAAGCTCATCCACCGCAGGTACACAAATGCGATTTCTGAACCACAACGATCCATCATCCTGTATGATGAATCCTGGTGCCTTACCCTCCTGCACTTCACTACTAATCTTGATTAACACGACATCGTCTGCTTGTTTCTCTTTGATCTGGTCGAGCAAGGTAGGTCGGATCTCTAGTGTGTTTATACCACCTTGTTGCCTTCCAAACCAAACCTCTATCCCTTCTCGTATCAACTCTTCTTGTAGCTTCGGTTGTGCAGTCAACATCGAAATCAAGCCTTCTTGAGCAGTTTTACGGCTCAAGGCATCTGCTACCACATTGGCTTTCCTTGGGTGATAGAGTAATTCGATGTCGTAGTCCTTAATTAGCTCTAACCATCTCCTCTGCCTCATATTCAGCTCCTTTTGTGTGAACACATACTTTAGGCTCTTGTGGTCAGTGAAGATCTGACACTTTACACCATACAAATAGTGTCGCCAGATCTTCAAGGCAAAGACCACAGCAGCTAGCTCTAAGTCATGTGTAGGGTAGTTCACTTCGTAGGTCTTGAGTTGACGAGACGCATAGGCAATGACCTTACCATTCTACATCAGTACGCATCCCAGACCTTGCTTGGAGGCGTCACTGTACACTACATACCCATCATGTCCATCAGGTAGTGTCAGAATTGGTGCACTAGTCAAACGTCTCTTAAGCTCTTGGAAACTCTCTTCACACTTGTCATCCCATACAAATTTCTTGTGAACTTTCCGGAGTAGCTTGGTCATTGGTAGAGCGATCTTAGAGAATCCCTCTACGAATCTACGGTAGTACCCGGCAAGTCCTAGGAAGCTACGTACTTCTTTGACGTTTTTCGGTTGCTTCCAGTCAGAGACTGCCTTGATCTTCTGGGGGTCTACCATCACTCCTTCTTGGTTGATTACGTGGCCTAGGAATGCCACCTCTTTCAACCAAAGTTCACATTTTGATAGCTTGGCATATAGCTGATTTTCTCGCAGAATCTGCAGAGTGATCCTTAGATGTTCCTCATGCTCGGCTTCACTGGTAGAGTAGATTAAGATGTCATCGATGAAAACGACCACGAACTTGTCGAGGTAGTCGTGAAAGCAACGATGCATCAAATCCATGAACACTGCGGGTGCATTAGTTAACCCGAACGGCATCACTACGAACTCGTAGTGGCCATAACGAGTACGAAACGCAATCTTTGGGATGTCCTCCTCACGAATCCGAAGCTGGTGGTACCCTGACCTCAAGTCGATCTTGGAGAACACCTTGGCACCACGCAATTGATCCAACAGGTCGTCTATCCTCGGCAGAGGGTACTTGTTCTTGATGGTGACCTTGTTCAGTTCTCTGTAGTCAATGCACAGGCGAAAGGTTCCATCCTTTTTCTTTACGAACAACACAGGTGCTCCCCATGGTGAAGCACTAGGCCTAATGAATCCTTTCTCCAACAATTCCTCCAACTGGCTTTTCAGCTCCTTCATCTCAATCGGTGCCATTCTGTACGGCGCCTTCGAGATGGGTGCAGTTCCGGGCTCTAGGTCAATTGTGAATTGCACATCTCGTTGAGGTGGTAGGCCTGGAAGTTCCTCGGGAAACACATCTGGAAATTCTCTAGCCACTGGAATTTCCTGTACATTGCCAGCTTTCTTCTCCACTGACTCCACATAGCACAAATATCCAACATTTCCTTGTCGGAGCAGTTTTACAGCCCTCATAGCGTTGATCAATTTTCCATTCTCCTCTTCGCGTCTTCCCTTGAACTTACACACGTGCTTACCTCCCGAGTTAATGGTTACTATCCGTTCCTTAAAGTCGATTACAGCTTCATGGCGAAGTAACCAATCCATCCCTAAGATGATATCGTACGGGGCCATAGGAATGCATATCAAGTCGGAGCTAAATTTCCGACCTTGGATGCTTATAGGGAAATTACTAAGCTGCTTTGTCCCTACAATCTTTTCTCCATTTGGAAGGTTCACCACAAAGGGTTCACAGATGTCACGACATTCTAGGCCTAACAGTTCTACACAACTTTCAGAAATGAAGGAATGCGTTGCACCAGAATCAAATAGCAAGAAAGCAGTAGTCGAACGAACATATAATGTACCTTGGCAGACTGGTGCATTCGGCTCATCACTGCGACGCATCTCGTAGAGACGCTGTCCTTGTCCTTGGGAAGTCGCAGGTGCCTTTCCCTTGTTCTGAGCAGTGGACTGCACAGATGTCGTCCCTCCTGCCCTACTCGGACCTCTGTTGCTCTGGGCCACTGATGCACTTCTAGTCTGACCCGATCTGTCCTTGTTTTGAGGGCAGTAGAGACGTATGTGGCCCTCTTTTCCGCAAGTGTGACACTTTTTCGGGTCCTTGGTGCAGTACCTGTTGATGTGACCTTGCTCTCCACAATTAAAGCAGGTTGGTGGACCCTTACGCTGTCCTGACCCGTGAGAGAGATTGATCGAAGCTGAATTCGATTTGCTCTTCTTTGACCAGTTCGACCTCTGAGGCGATGCATGCCTCTTGAACCCACTGTAACCCTGAGACTTTCCACCTCCGCTCTTTTTCTTATCAACATCCTTCAAGGACCTTTCCAGGCGATAGGCCGCATCGACATACTGCTCCAGGGTCAGAAATTCTCGTTGCTCCATCCATGGCCTTAGTGTGGGGTCCATCCACTTGTGGAAACGACGGATCTTCTGAGCCTCAGTGGAGACTTCGGGTCCAGCATACTGCAATAACTGATTAAACTTGGTGACCCTTTCCAACACTGACAAACCCTCAACTTTAGGGTAGAAAAGCTCTTCTTGCTTCTCGTCCCTCATGGACTCAGAAAAGAATCGGGACATCATCTTATCCTTGAACATGTCCCAACTCAACATCGGGTGATCAGTCAAGCGAGAGTTCTCCCACCATTCACTGGCACCATCCCTCAGCTGAAGGGCCGCGAGGTGCACCTTCTCAGCTTCGGTGCATCTGACATTTCTCAGCAACCTCTCAACGTGAGTGAACCAGTAGGAGATCTTAGCTGGATCTCCAAGACCATTGTAGGTTTCTGGCTTCAGCGAGGAGAAAGTTTTGAGCGCCTTGGAATAGTTTGACCCGTCATCTTGAGCATGGAAATCATCTTCCCTTCGGCCCTCAAGCGGGTTCACCCTATCGGCGTTAAGCTGGGGTGCGGCGGGAGGCGGGATGGCCGCTTGGATCATCTGCTGGAACATGTTTTTGAGAACTTCTACTGTTGCAGGATCCAATGTTATAGCTGCAGGAGGGTCGCGGACTCGATTATCATTCGACCCGCCGGCTCTAGACTCATTCTCCTCTTCTTCTTCTCGAAGATTAGGCAAGCTAGCGGCACCTCGGTTAGCCCCACGAGTGTTAACCATCTGTACAAGAGAGCCGCATTTGATTCGAATTTGTTAATACTTATGACGAGATTACGAAAAAGAGGATTATACATTCATACTGCCATCAAGGCTAGATATACAACATAGTTGTTCAGAAGGAAGTACGAATACAACAACATACGAGTCATGATAACATCACCATAGCCGACTCGACCCTTCGAGCCGTACAAAAATTAGGGTCGAGTTTTTCCTACACCGGAGGATATATATCAAAGGTACAATACTCGCTACTACGAAGATCGCCCAACAAGAGAGGTCATAAGGCTACTCCTAGCAAAGACGAGAAATTTAGATAGGGCTACAGGGGTGGATCACAATACATATCGAGAAAACCGGTTTCGAAGAGGCGAGGATCGAGAGTTTGACCAAAGTGATCTAGTAGCATGTCCGCCTGCCAGCGGCGTTCGTTGATCCACCTCACCCTCCTTTCAACGGCTTCTGTTTCCGCCTGAAGTTGGCGGAGTCTGGCCGTCACTCCACCGATTTCTGCATCCCACGCAGCCTTATCGTCCATGAGCGGCCCGAAATGGGGAGTGATGACCTGAGGGTCGAGGGGTCCCATCTGCGCTCGGGCGGTCCAAGTGGGACGGGGCGCCGGGCGGTGCGTCGATGCCGCACGGGCCCAGTGAGAGGGACCCGCCGCAGACGGCGGTGGAGGTGGCGGGTAGAAAGGAGAGTCTGGCACGTGATCTTGCCACTCCATCTCGCTCTCAACTTGACCGGGTACGACCGGTGACTCATGGAAGTGGGGTCCCTCAAGTGAAGAGTCTCCCGAGGAGCCGTGCTGACCTGGATGATGCATCAGGGGCGTAGGTGGTCCCTGAGCAGGCTCCTCGACTGGGGGCACCTCTTCCTCGGGCTCCTCTTCGGGATCCTCTTCGGGATCCTCCTCCTCGGGATCCTCTTCGGGATCCGCCTCTTCGGGATCCCACTCGGGATCCTCCGGCTCAGCATCCCCCTCCTCGGGGTCTCCCGCGGCCTCCTCCGCCGCGGCCCCTCCCTCATAGAGATCGTCGAGGTACAAGTCGGGGTCCTCGTAGTAAGGGTTGTCCTGCCAGTTGGCCAACATCTCGTCCATCTCCTCACGCTCCTGCCTCGCATTTGCCATCATGCGAGAGATACCCCTCGTAACCATCACCATTTTCCTATAAGATAGCGAGGAAAGGGGTTAGTTCTAATGATTGCAAATCCATAAGCAAAAGAATAAGAACGGTCAAAGGGAAGGAATCCTGAAGGTCTAACACTCGAGAAGGTTTGAAACGACTAGTTCTTGAAGTCTGTTACAAGAACTCGTCCGAAAGGAAGCAAGGGTACGACTAGGAACTTTCAGCTCTGATACCATAACTGTAACACCCCTATTTCATACTCCGGGTATTACCGCCAGTGATCTCGGGATTTCCCATTCCAAAATCACCCAAGGCTCGTAATTCATAAAGACAATTTCAACCATAGAGTTCGAATGTCAACGGAAACGAAAGTGCGGAAGTTAGAAACGTTATTACAAGTTGTTTCGTCTACTCGAGACGATAAATCTTAAGGGTGTATAGATCACGACAAACCATAATAATAAGGATAATAAAGTAGTACAAGTCCTTCAAGAGTGATTCTCATGGCCCTTCCTTGTTCAAGCTATTGGGTCTCCTCTTCAACCCTCGACTTCCTTGCCCTTGCTTCCTGATATTTCCATAAAAGCAAGAAATACCAGCCGACCAATGTCGGGAAGAAAAGAAAGTGGTATTAGTCTAACGCGAGACTAAGCAAGTGGTAGAATGTGACTTGGTTCTAAAAGAACGGCTAAACAAATGAGATTTTATTGGTAACGAGAGTCGGTGTATTTTCAAGAGAGTGGCATATACGGATTTACGTGGAGAGGCATGAACGTTTCAACAGGAAGATAGGATATGGGCTTTCAGGCTTACGAAAGAGAAAGATTTATTGTTGGGAGCTTTATTAATTCACATCAATCTTTTGAAAAGCCTCCGTCGACTGGATTACTCCAGCCGGGAGCTAGAATGGTCATACAAACTGTACTCACCATCCTCGTTCATTAATTATTGTGCATAGGGCACTTATCTTTCATGAATGACAAAACAGTACATTCAGTTATAGATTTTTAGATGCAGCAACCCGGGACGGGTCAAGGGCCACATCGAAGAAGGACGAAGTCCTTAACACCTAGCTAGGGTGTTGTCGCCTCTCTACGCTTGTAGAGCAGACAGAGTCATGACCCAGTATTAGGGTATAGGTACATCCTAGTACATCTTTTTAAGAGGTGTTCGGGAGTCGAGCTCCCACCCCTAATCCCTATTCTAGTCCATAACAAAGTCTCGAAAAGAGACTTGAAACAATCAGAGGCCACAATCATCGGTCCTAGGTCCATGGACTAGCGCAGTACAATAATATAAATAATAGTGGGGTCATTATATCTAAACAGAAAATAACCCTATATTCATTTTATTTAGCAAACAAGGCGTTCCCAACAATTATACGGATATTAAACGGAATGGAAGAAGGATTCACGTTTAATCGTAAAGAGCAAGAGAACCAGCCACTTGCCTTTGAGTTTCGAGATTTGAGCCCTACGGATTCGTTTCGCGGCTTACGACAACTCGAGTACTCGACCTAAATTTAGGCGCGGTTGTCAAGACGAGCGATAAGAGAATAGTTAGCATTTAATTTACTTCTTGATTTAATGATAATATTTTCTCTAGTTATCATTTTCTTCATACGAATCCGCGTGGTGAAAATAAATTGTTTTTCGTTAATGATCTATAATTATTAGCCCGACGAGGAACATTTCTTATACCCCTTTATAAAATGGTTTTAAGACTTCCAATATTAATAACTTAATACTTTGTAGTAAAGGTAAGTTAAATAATTACCGAGCTTATTTCTTATTTACGACTTGGTTATAATATTACTCCTTAGTAATAATCTTATAAAAGCCGAAATAAGTTATTATTTCTAAATAACATAAATATATACGTTCATGACCTAACTCAACTTCTTAGTTGTATTTGCCTTGAGAAATCATTGGTAGTATTTTTATTAAGGTTAAATCTTCTAATGATTGCAAATCCGACTAAAAATGGATCGGATACGGATCATGATTTGAGGCAAAATCATTTTCGGATATCCACGGATTCGGATCGGATCGGATCGGATCGATCCGAATTCACAGCCCTATTGAATACTATTTAACCGGCACTCACTTGCCCTAGTGAAGTAAACCTTAGAAACCAAAACCCTTGCCCAAACTTTCCCAATTCCTGCACAGCACAAGCACAGAAATGGCCGTCTGGCGTCGCCTTTCTTCACCTTTCTTGTCCGGCAAAACGGAGTCGTTCCCGAGCATCGCTTCCTTCCGATCGTTCGCCTCCGCCTCCGCCGAGAAGCCGGCCGGAAAGAAGTCTGCGACCGGAATCATGAAGCCCCGGCGAGTGTCTCCGGAGATGCAGAAGTTCCTCGGCAGCACCTCCGAGGTTCCACGCACTGAGGCCGTGAAGAAAATCTGGGCTTACATTAAGCAGCACAATCTTCAGGTATCCCATTATTGCTTCTATTCTCTTCCTTTAGATCGTCGCTCTAGTATTTCTACCCTTTTCATTTCCCAAATCGTACTGCAAAATAGTTAGTGCAATAGCGGATGTTGGTCCTTATTGTTTGTGCTATTAGGAAGAGCTGATGTATGTTATATATTTACGCCAGAGGAAGTATGAAATGCCAAATTCGCACCTTATTCAGTTCTTAATGAATACCACTAATGTATGATTGCCCTCTTTATCATGGAGTCAGAAAACCCACGAGGAATTAGAGAGTGTATGTGGACTATAGAGATCAGTGTTAACATGGAACTTTGGAGTGTGATGTTTTCTGCAAATGTTTCTCCCTGATAAGACAGATTGAGAAGTATACATTTATTGGTGTTATTCGTTTCAGCTAACGTATTGTCCTTAGCAATCTCCTATATGTTTTCTTTGTAGCTTTATTGAGATTGGATTGATCGTCCTCGTGGTGCTTCTAAATGGGTTGTTTTTACTTGTTTGCTACATTAATTATTTTGATGATCTGTGTTGAGTTAGTTATGTAGGTATGTTGGCAAGGATAGCTTTAAACTAGCTGATGTCTGTTTATGTGGTTTTTTTAGCTCGTTAGAGGAGGAATTGGAGAAAGTAAAAGAGAGAAAAACTTAAGTGACACAAACAGCTAAACAAGTTATCATTGTTCAAGCTGTAACTAGTTATATGGAAAGGGTAAACAGGTTTTTACCTTCCTTGTCATAAGTATGGCATATATGAAGTCAATCCCCCACAATGCACTCACATTTTTGTTGAAAGTTGATTTAGATTCTATGTGCAGTACACTCTTAGAGATAATTGCATGTGCTTTCCGGATTAGTTATGTGTTTTATTAGATATATGGATTGTTAGATGACCTGTTGAATGTTATATTAGGATTTTTCATTCAATGTAGGCAAATACTTGTATCTGACAATGATACACAGACATGTAATTTCAAGGTCCCAGTTCTTAATTTCTGTGAGTTCTTGTTTCATGTCTTCCCTTACAGCTCCTTTCTCTTGTTGTCTCGAAACAAACGCTGTAGTGATTAAGTCCTTACAGGCTTACAATTGAAGTTGTCTTCAGTTGCTAATCTATTTCTCGCCAATAAACTACTGTTGTTTGTTGTCTTGATTGCCAACAGTCGGCATGAGTGGTTTACGCACTTTCCCTACATTGCCTATTCTTCTCTTATGTCATACGTTTATCAATTCCTTTGTAACTTGGTCCTTTTCTTCGGTCTCCAGGATCCTGCTGACAAGAAGGTCATTGTCTGTGATGAGAAGCTGAAGTCGATATTTGCTGGGAAAGAACGAGTGGGCTTTCTTCAGATTCCGGGTTTACTTACCCCACACTTCTTAAAGTAAAAGAGCACAAAGAACGCAGGGTATTATTAAGTTGGAGGGTATATGTAAACCCCTTCCTTATCCTAAGAAGTAAGAAGAGCAACTCATTATTAGGAATGAAAATGTATGGTTAGACAGTTTCAAGATTAGTGCCTTGTGGAATGTTTGGGCGTTTGTATTCTCTTTGAAAGTAGAGTATTCTGTGAACTGTCTTTCTAGATCTTGAAATTTGCGAGTTACTCATTTGGTGCATGATTTTGGTTGGTGGTTATGTAGTCAGGCTTCATCATGTTCAAGTGAACTATATAGGGCGAATTAGACATTAGTGGAAGTCCTACGTTTATGACACTAGTGAAATGTCGTATGCAAAAATTGGTTCCGACTTCTCAATTTGGGTCGCGCCACATTTGTTAAGTTGTCATATCTTGGCTCAAAAAAAAAAAAAGTTGTCATATCTTAGTATCTTACTACCCAATTATCTTACTACCCAGTTATTATGCAAAAATAGTACCAAATACTGTACCCTCATTTTATAACTTTGCCAATCATTAATGACTATATAATCGGTTTAGTTCTCAAATTTCACCAATTCCAAAGGTAACTGATTATTAATCTTTGTAGATGAGCACATTAAAGTTCCCACCATACCAGGTTAGTTGAAAAACTCGAATGGTAAAACACTTGGAAGTACAAAATTTTGACCATTTGTTAAATTGACAGAAAAGAGGTAAAATCTATCTATCTATCTATCTATCTATCTATCTATTACTATATACTAAAGCGGAAGCAAATTCTGTCACCACATTGTGCCACATCACCCCTTAAATAATACAATTATCTTGGATTAAAAAAACTAAAAAAAATATCTTGTTATATATTAGTTTTATCATAATATATAATCTTAATCTTATACATATAAATTTCTTATCTATTGTACAAGGTACAAGATAAATTTCTTAATTAAGATAATGATTTGTTAATATTTTTTAGTTGATATTTGTATAATTCTTATTTAATAAATTTAAAAGTTTTTAATTTACTTTATTTTTTTGATCAATTGCTTATTTAATCAATAGAGATATCAAAAACATATGTATTCGATTCACTTTTGTCTTAGTATGCTACATTGCTACCCCTTACTTTCTTTAAATAAATATATTTTTTCCATGCTATCTTTTATAAACCCCCTTAATAAATGATAAGTAGTGTCTTGCAATATAGATAGAAAAAATAGGAAATATACGTACATAATTTAATTTGATATATTTATCTATCTTTTATATGTAATTTATTAATTTTCTATGTTGGTCATTGACTATATGTATAGAATATTTTCAATGCAAAGTATTCTATCTTATTAATTTAGTCTGTATAGACGTAACTAAATATAAATAAGAATTTTTTTTATATCTTATAATAGTAGTAATAGTCAATAATTAAGTTTGCACAATTTAATTTAATGCGAAAATATTTTTTTATCAATTATCAATAAAATTTGATTATGCATTCTTATCCTATGGAATTTTTCATCAATCATTTAAATATATGTTTTTGTATGTGTAAAATGTTAAAATATAAATAAAATTTATTTTTTATAAATATTTGATGTTATACGAGAATTATGTTAATTTACAATAGCTAAAATATATGTACCAAAATAAAAGAAATTAGACATATGATAATATTTGTAATAATTATAACGAGTTCATATACAAGATAATAAAAACAAAAAACACTCCCGTACAAGGTGCGGGTCATTTACTAGTAAATTAACTAAAGTGCACTTAAAATTCTCTAGGAGCATATAAGCATCTTATGAGACCGAGGGAGCATAAACCTTCAGACAGAAAGAAATAAAAGAGGTAGCTTCACAAGCTGATTTATTAACCAAATCAAGATCATAAATGCTAAACTTCACCAGAATTTAACTACTCTATCACCATTTTATATATTCTGACCTAATTGCCCTTCCACATATAAGTGATATTAGGGTTATACGAGGCCGGCGATTGAGAAGTTCCCCGATGGAAGTTTTCAATTGATAAATTGCCCAACGGAAGTGGTTTCCTCCAATTAATAAGTGCAATCCCAGCAATAATGGATTTACAGTAGAAGGTTCAAATGTAGGTTGCACCGAGATTATTGATCTAATTACTCTTTGACTTTCTACGGCTCAAAGTGCTAAACTTGTACTCATCGATTAGCTCCAAGTAACTGTACATATCAATTAATTAACAAATCAAAAGCTACCAGGGACATCAATACATTTCCGGCCTATTTCTTCATATTCAAGATCTTTGGAGTATCCAGTTAAATTTGAATGCATTGCCTCCTAGTCTTAATAAAGTGAAGCCAAATAGAAATTGTACCACAATCTGGGTTGGCAACAATGATATTGAATAAAACGGTGGAAGGTCGGTGTGGTTCAGCAATGGTGAGGGAGCAGCGGTGGCTGTTCAGACTAAGGAGAAGAGGGTTGAAAGAATTCAGTATTTTGGTTTTGGCAAAATGAGGTTTTGTTTGTAATTGTAATATATCATTGGGGGCATAAATGGAAAATGAAATTGGTGATGATCTTTTTCTGGTGATGTTTAGCCTGCCTCATCAAGATTTATGCCATACACACCGCTTTGAAAGTAATCAGTGCGAGTGTAAGTAGTATGTATGAAGAGTCTCAAAAGCAAGTCACAAAACATGAAATTGACCCCCAAGTGTACGGAAATAATGAGCTAACTTTTCATGGATATAGGCTAGCTGAGATTGAGAAGGTGAACTTAGACCAGATTGAGATGATAGTATGATCTCATACAAACCATCACGTCCTCACAATGAGGATACAGAAATGTTTTGGAAATTATTTCTTACAAAAAACACAGAACATGGAATATCATTTGAATGAGTCATGAGATATTTGTCTGCAAAGGATCAAACTGCATGGTTCAAGGGATCACTTTTCATACATATGAGAAAAAGACGGTTTCCACCGCCGAATTATTAACTGCAAAACTAATCCAGAGAGCCACTGCTACCTCCTTCAGAAAGGATGAGCTATACAGTGAATTGGGATGTTGTATCCTGCTAGCAGAAAAATGCCTGGCACGAAGCAGCAAAATCATTCAGCATATGCACAGCTTTGATTTGGCATCTACGACAATATAGTTTGAACTTGAATCTTATGACTCCAGAATCTGAAATTTATATACACATTAACCAATTGACTCAATTTACACATAACTCCTCAGCATTTGGACAAGTCCCTCATAGGATCAATCAACTTTAGTCATGTGGTGCAGAAGAAAAGCAGTTCTTTTTTATAAGCACCCTAATAATTATCTATCTATTACTATATACTAAAGCGGAAGCAAATTCTGCGACCATATTGCGCCACATCACCCCCTTTTTTTAAAAATCTATCTTATTAAATCTTGATTTTATCATAATCTTATAGATACTTAATTAATATATTAGTTCTATATTAATTAGAATTTGTGCTTTTTAACTAATAACTCTATCCAAATATATAAATCTCTATCTTATCATTATACACATTTAATTAATACATAGATCCAAGGTTATCAGAATCCCGACTCGATCCTACGATTCCAACGATTCTACGACTCAAAAGTCATAAATCGATCCACGATCCTAAGTAGGATCTTAGTAAACTAGGATCTTAAATGATTTAATATAAAATTCTAATTGGATTTTGATTTTACACACGACTCTAACGATTCTACGACGATTCTAACGATCCTACAAACGATTCTTGCGATCCCAAACAATCACTATTATATTTATATATTATTACTATGATCAACGTTTATGTCTCTTATCCATTAAATTATTAACCCAATTCATCCTAAAATATTTTTACTCATCAAATTAATAATGTTTATAAAATTTCAGACTTTATATATAAGAAAATTTACAATATATTAGGTTATCGTATATTTTTTAGTTATAATGTAGGATCTTACGATCCTTACGATCCGATTCTACGATCCGATCCTGCTATCCCCTTCCGATCCGATCCAAGGATCTCGATCCTGACAACCTTGCATAGATCTATCATAAACCTTTTATTTTAAAAAGTATATTTTTTGTCACAATTTAAAAACCATCCTTATAATATTTTACCCATTTAATTAAATATCATAGTAAATTTAAATTATTTTCATAATTTTATTATGGTATTTTTTTTAAATCATCAATGATAGCAAATTCTACAAGTATATTTAAGACAAATATTCATTCTATTAAAATAATATATTAAATACATTTTTACTATCATATCATATTAAAATATCAATAAAAAAGTATATGTTATATTTATCATATATATCACTAATGTTGTATATTGATTACACTTTAGAAAAAAAATAGACTTCTTAATTAAGATAATAACTCACTCACATTTTCATTACATTTTTATATACTTATTATTTAATTATTTTTTCAGAAAAAGTAACATATATATACGAAATAATTTGGTTTTCTATTTAACTAATTAAATATTATCTATATTGTTAATATTATAATATATTAATCCGAATTTTATTTAAACTTATTTTTTTTATTATATAAGTTAGTTTACGTAATTTAATTTAAATGCCAAACGATTTGTATCAATTGTTAATAAAATGTGATAATGCATCTTATCTTATTTCATTCTTCCTCAATTATTTAAATATATGTTTATGTATGTATAAAAAGTAAATACATAAATAAAATTTATTTATATATATATGATGATATACAAGAATTAGGTCATTTTATAATCCAAAAAATAAGCGTCTTTATAAACAAAGTATACATATGATAGTATTTGTAATTGTTATAGTAAATTCATACACAAAGCAATAAATAAATAAATAACACCCCCGTACAAGGTACGGGTCATTTGCTAGTTTCTAACTAAAAGGGCTCATTGTTGAAAATTTGAACATAAATTCAGCCAAAATATTCCCATCTGGAAACAGAACTCTACCAAGGATCCCTTTTCATAAATGGATATCTTAAGCATTTGACAACGATAAATTTTTAAAAAGTCCAACAGCCCAAGTCCTCAATATAACATATTAATTTTTTATGAGATGCAACATTAAATCATCAGATAGCTTATTAAATTAGCTAAGAGTTGCTAAATATATGTAGAACACAATTTATGCAATTGATTGCATCTGTCATTTGAAGATGAAATAATTTATGATAAAATTTACCAATTATGAAGCTTTTATTTTGTTTACTACTAAAGCTTTATAGAATCTATAAGCAAAAACCGTTACAAGTAAAGAATTTTTTCATGTTAACAGCAATTTATCAAGCTTTCACTTTTTCACTATTACCTGTGTGGAAGTTTTGTTCTTCCCAGATGAAAAGTGAGTTGTTGATAGAAAATGGAAATATACAAGGGATCATGCAAAAACGTAGAAAAATAAGGAGTAATTAACAACAGGTTCATGTCCAAAATCAATCTCAGCCAAGTCTCAGAGTCTTCTATACTTCCAGAATAATGTAGAATGATTTGGTTAATAGGAAATTAGCACAGAAACCCAAGTAGAGATGTGCTCTTTAGCTATGACAAGTTAGGGTCACAACTTATAAAGTTTAATCAGAATCAAGGCTATCTTATCTTGCGGCTGAAAATTGTACAAGTGCAATCAGAGTCAGCAAATTCCCCCACTCA
This sequence comes from Polygonum aviculare, assembly GCA_934048045.1. NCBI lineage: Eukaryota > Viridiplantae > Streptophyta > Magnoliopsida > Caryophyllales > Polygonaceae > Polygonum > Polygonum aviculare. The sequence continues at coordinate 17,036,832 of OW204024.1, forward strand.
CAATTTTAACTTCCTACCCCTGGAATAAGAAATGTTAAATCTAACTTAGATCACATATTTTCACTTTATGTTGCAGCCAGATTTCCAAAGTCAATCATTGCAAATCTAGCAATCAAACGATCCAAATCCTACGAATGACTTGAATCACATATATTCACAGTTCAACACAACCTCCAAGTTTTGCATAGAACAAGCAACGCCAATCTGAAAGAAACAAAAGGCCCAACATGCTAAGTGCTAATCACAAACACAGCTTGCAAAATCAATCAAAGCTCATATGATTGGAACTCTAGGTCTAACTTGCATCGTACATGTTTCTTGGTTACCTCAACGCAGCATATGGATAAATAACCTGGATTTTGGTTAAACCTCAAACTCAAGGGTTAGTATGGGTGTGGTCAGATGTACGTATGTAATAAGGGTTCTGAACACAACTGCAGCAGAAGCCACCAAATCCACTATAAGGAGCTCTTCCCTTTTCAACATATTTTCACCCTACTCCACAGCTAAACAAATCCATCAGGATTCTCCTTAACCTAAAGGCAACTATGGATTGCAATAGCAGACAATCTTCGCTAATAACAGACAGCGTTCATTTTGATTCACACCTTCACAACATCCAAACCCTCGAATCCAAACTCAGATCGCATATTCCTATATTCAATCAGAACAAAACCTAAACGAATCAACCTCTCTAATCCTCTCAGCACTAGTCGAAGACAAGAAATTGTCAAATCTCCACATTAATAATAAAATCATTTCGAAACCCTAATTTCACAAAAATCCCAAAGCCAACAAACAACGTAATTTCACTCTAGGGTGTCCTTCCTCTTCCACCACATTTTCATCATACTCCACAACTCAGCTAGACAAATCCATTAGGATCTTCGCTAATCTAAAAGCAATTACAATTTGTAATAGCAAGCAATCTCAATGTAGGTACTAATGAATGACAGAAATTGTTCATTTTGATTCACAGCTTGACATCATCCAAATCAGATCACATATTTCTCTATTCAATCAGAACAAAGACAAGCATTGGCCAAAGACAAGCAAGCGTCAGATCTCCCCAATCATAACAAAAAATCATTTCGAAACCCTAATTTCTCAAAAATCGAAAGATCAGCCAAAATGAAACCGAATCTGACCTCATTTCTGGTAGCCGCCACCGCAAGCATTGTAATCCTCCTCAACAATGGCGGTGAGATAAGGGATAGGGAGATCGGAGGGAGGGAAAGTCCTCTCCTTGGCCATCTTCTCGACATCGGCCTTCTTGAGAATGGTTCGGCGGATGGGAGGACGGTTACGGCGCTGATCGCGGGTGTGGTATTTGATGTCGAAGACCGTCTCGGGGTCGGCGGTTGGGATGATGGCCCTCTGAGTAATGGTGGCCGGGCAGAAAACTCTGTAATCCGTCGCCTTTGGTACGGAGGGGAGGTATTCAGGGGAGGCGCAAGGGCCCGTTATCTTCCACGGTGGATTCACGAAGTGTTTCAGGGATTGGAGCCACGACTTGACGGCGGCGGAACGCGACATGGTTGATTCGGAACCAGAGAGGGAGAGAGAGAATCCGAATGGGCTCTTATGGAAGGGTTTGCCTTGTTCTTGGTGAGGTCAACAGCGATGACATTGCTTGCTTTGATGTTGAGGGAGCGAACCGGGTTGAATCCGATCGGGTCGGATTTTAATTTCCTTTGGGTTAAAAAGACAATTAGGGTCAATTGGGTCGGGTGGGTTGGGTTCGGGTTTCGGTAGTCAAGTTCGGGTCACAACTTTAACGAGTCCAAACGGGTCGAGGTCCCAACGGGTTTGTTGCGGGTTCGGATTAAGTCAACGGGTTAAAGAACTTGGTTTTTCAAATTTATTTTAATAATCGGAAATTTCACGTGGTAACCCCGAGGTTTAACATTATTCATGAAGTGTACCAAAGTTTGACATATTTCATGCGGTAACCTTGAGATTTATACGAAATTCATGGAACAACCCTACAATATATACAAAATTTGTCAAATGCCCAAAAGGTTAAAATTTGTATTAATCTTAAAATTTGTGAAATTAAAAAGAAAATTGAAAAGGGTTTGACGATTCTTCAAGTATAATTGTATCCGATATTAATATTATATATTGTAATAAAATATAATTATTTTTCCCATTCATATTATTATCATATAAATTTATTAATAAAAAATAATCAGATAGTTTATTTTTAAATTGAAAACATTGAAAATATAAATAGTTTAAAAACTGAAAATTTCATTACATTAGTTAATTGTTTTTTACATAAATAATTTCGAATGTAAATAAATTTCATATTTTACATTATTTCTTTTATGAGAAAAGAAAATTTTTATAATAAAAATAATGAAATTTTTTCAATGGTCAATTGGTCATTAATGAAAACTTTAAAATAGTTATCAACTCAAATAGATGCATTCTATTGACTATTATTTTGTAATAGATTAATAAAAAGTTTAAACTATATTGATAAAATTAAATATTTTTATTTAATTATAGTATATAATCTTAAGGTAATATATAAGGCTATATTAAAAAAAATCTTATAACCTTTTAAACTAATATTTATAAACAACCTTTTAAAACTATGTTATTAAATTAAATAAATGCATTACATATTTTCTTGAATTTTCATTGATCAGGTTGACTAGTGAATAGTTTAAATTATTCACATTACCAAAGTTAATTTACCTCATAAAGGAAATAAAGTAAACTATCAAAACACTAAAATATTTACATTATTAGTTATTTGTACAAAACTTTCCTTAACTAAAACAACATGAATTTTGAATTTTAATTACTTATACCATCAAAGTTTTCAATGTAAATTTAAATTTCGGATCATTCTTTGTTAAATAAAGAGCTTATATTATTTTGATCAATAAATTTTTATTTTAAATAATAACTCAAATAAGAAATTTAAAATTATACGAGTACAATCTTAAGATTTTTTTTATTTTTTAAAATCGTTTTTCACAAGTTTAATATTTGAAATTAATATTGACTTTTTTTGACATATGATACATTATATACATAACATAGGGTTATTACGTGAATTTTATATAAACCTCAAGGATACCGTGTGAAATTTCCGTTTAATAATTTATCTTTTTTTTTGTTAACTCGATTATTTACTTATAAAGTTATAATATAATTTAATTTGAACCTAAATGTAAGGATTTAGATTTTTTAATGCAAAAGTTACACTACGGCTTTGTACTCAATATTACAAATAATAAATTATAACGTGATATCTAACTATATTAACAAGAATTTTGTAATCAATCATGTGCTAGACTAAGTGGGGTGAGTAACACAAAGACAGCAAAAACAAGTTCCAAATTCACATTCATGGTGCTCGCTAGAAGAAGTTCAATAAGAAATGATTAACCTCAAAGTTCAAATCCTAAGAGATTCAAAATTGATTATGAAGAAAAAACGAACCCATGAGATTCATAGAAAGTAATCTGTCTGAAAATTTAAATCCTAGAGTTCTTATATGCATATATCATAAAACATATATATATATATACATATATATCAAAATAGAAGAAGAAAGTTTGCAATTTACATATTTTAAAAGTATAATATTTCTCAATTTGTACACATTTCAACTTTGATAAAGCTATAAACATTAATGTGACCTACAATAACTTTACAAATCAATGTTTTATAGACTCTAGCTCAGCAAAGAAAAAAAATCAAACCTTGAGAAGTATACATCAATTTAAGAGACACTTATTACATCTTTAAACAATTGGTATGTTTCATGTTCAAAATTAATTCCTCGAGTTGATTTTCTTCATGAAGATTCATCTTTCAATCAATCAATTGGAGTCGAGTTCGACTATTGACGAGAAGAAGACATGTCACTACAACCGAATCCAACAAGGTGTGAAATTTTTTCACCATTCTCGTTTTTCATTCGACCCAACGGGTTTGATCTAGAAATTTCTCGGGTTATCGGGTTCGGTTAAAACGGGTTTCGGTTTATTTTTTCGGGTTATGACCTAGACAATTTCGGGCGGGTCGGGTCGGTTTTTCGGTTCGGGTCAGATTTTACAAGGTCTAGGTACATCATACATTTTATATGATTGTATTATATCTTATAAAGCATTTGATTTAAATTGTAATATGTATTTGTTAATGTAGGTTTGTGTAACAAAAAGTTTTTATAATTGGAAAATGGGTTGTATTATCTATATTTGAAAATAACTTTTTTGTACTTTTCATACGGAGCTAATTGAACCTGTCGAATTTATGTTCGAAAAAACTTGGATTGTGAACATTATTTAAATAAATCCTAATAATTATACATTAAAAAGTTAACATAAATGCATTATAAATTATAATAAATTTCAACAAACACACTCTTATATCTCATGAAAGTCGCATTGTTCTCATGAAAACAATCAATACTTTCTTGAAACTCGATGAACACTTGGTGTTGGTAAAGTCTTAGGGTCTGTTTGGTACTATGGCAGGAATCAGGTTGAAATCAGGAATCAAATTGGAATCCTTGGGTTCTACCATTCTTGAAATCTGGTGTTCGGTAAAACTGTCAGAAGCAATCATTTTAAAAACTTGTTGTTTGGTTCAAAATTATCCATTGGTAATTATAAATAGCTGACTCGGCTAAAGTCGTCGTGCCAAGATCAAAGATAAATAACCCAAACTACAAACTAAGTATAGTAAGCAAGTAAGGGGTCGAACCCAAGAGAACTATGACTTCTAGTATTAATTAATACAATTATCAACTAAAGAAAGGGGGGATTTAGGAAAAAGATCTAAACTAAACTAAACTAGAAAGCAAATAACAAACAAACAAACAAATATGGAAGATAGGTTCATTTAAAAGATCCAATCTTTAATAATCACTCGATCATAGAATCATCCATTGATTTCATTCACACCTATGGTTAATTCCTATCCTGATCATTAACAATCGCAAGTCCACGGTCCAAGCATTTCTATAACCCTAGGCAAGGACGCTTAACCTAGGATTAGCATAGAGAACAAGGATATTAGGAAATCAAATCATGCAATCAAGCTACGAGTCTCATGCACAATTAAACCATTGAATACTCTTCCCTAAACTAGTCCACGGTCCTAGAATAGAGTTGTTTCGAGAATTAGGAAAGATGCATAGACAACAATCAATCCTAAATCAAACAATAGAGCATCAATCAATTCAATAGGTTCATGACCCTAAAGAAACAATAAACATTCATAAGATGAAGCACAAGAGAATCAATATCAACCAAAGGATAGAAATCAATTACCAAAATCTCACGAGTTCATACATCAGAGCTTCTCCCTTGAACAAACCCAAGGAGACTAGCTCTCCATAACTAAACTAAAAACCTAACTTGTGGAAGAAAGTAGAAGGTAGAAGATATTAAAAACCTAAGGCTGGCTTCTCCTTATATAGCCCAAGGAACAAGCTCCACGAGATAGATAAGGAAAGAGGCAAAAGATAGAAAAGGAAACAAGATAGAAAGATTTCGGCCCGCTTCGGATTCGGCATCACCGCGGTCGCGTCGCTCCCACCGCGCCCGCGCTTTTACGACAGAGAAGAACAAGTCGGTCTCGGCAGCCACCGCGGTCGCGTCGCCTTGGCCGCGGTCGCGGTATCTCGACAAAGTCGCTGGTGTCACTTCGGAGGCTGTTTTGACCATCTTCGGTTTGGAATCTGACTTCGGTGTAAAAAGGTGAATTGAAGCCCTTGAAGTTAGCATTTCAATGGAACTGGAATCAGCTCAATCCGACCTCTGTAGCTCAAGATATAGCCTTCGCAAGCAAGAGGTGTCGCGCAGACAGCTCAAAATGCCTTAAAACTCTTGAATCTTGCATCCTTGTGTCTTCGGCCTAGATATTACAATTACCGCTCAAATCTAACCTAAACACACTCGATATAGCCCTAAAATACAAGAGTTAACCTATACAAAATAGGCCGAATCAAATTCCCCCATACTTAGATCTTGCTCGTCCTCGAGTAAGCTCAAAACAAATATAACAAGGTAGCACATCTAAGATCTCAGGAAATACAAGGGAAGATAAAAACACTCAACTCACAACCCGAACCCAAAAATATAGAGAAATCATGAGCATAAAACAATGAAGCTCAAACACACACCTCACAACAAGATATAGCACTCAAGCTCTAAAAACATGAAAGAGAGCAACCTAGGATCTACCCAAATCTAACATGTAAGCCCCAAAGTCCCCAAGCAAGAATGATCCTAAAACACTCGAATTTTTCCGCTCAATTCTGCTTAGGCGCCCTTTCGGGTTTTCACCTAACCGCTCTTTTCATTTTTCAAAAGGTGTGCTCACAAATACTCACAACTCTCATGAACCTCATATTACCCCAGCCTAATGCTGGTCCGGGTTACCTGCTTATTACCTGAGCCGCCCTTTCGGGTTTTCGACTCATCCCAGGATTTCATATGCCTTTTTTCAATTTTTATGGCTCTTTCTATCTTTTTCTTTTTCTTTCTTTCTTCCTTTATTGTGCAAAAAGTATGGTGCAAGTGCTCCATGAAAAGAAGAAAATCAAAAACCTGAAGCAAATCTCTAACTAAGCTAACTAGGATAAGCGAATGCGAGTACTCCTTCCCCCATACTTAAATCCTTCATTGTCCTCAATGAAGCAAAGAGAAAGGATAGAAGCAAGGAAGAAGGTATATCAGAAGACTCACAAACAATTGAAGAGGGTGGAATGGAAGAACTCTTCAAAGGTGGTAGAAGACTGGAAGAAAGCTTTGGAATCACCATTCTGCAGGCCAACCGCGGGCGCGGGTGATCAGGCCACGGTCGCGGAATCAACACAGCGAGCATAGTCAATCTCTGGAGGGGAACCGCGGGCGCGGCCAGTGTGGCGCGGTCGCGGCCTTGGCTCAGTCTCGTGCACTTGACTTCTCTCGAACCGGATGATGTGCAATAAAGCCTTTGTATCTTGGCTCGTCTCTCGGGAGATGGATGAATGCTTGAACTCGAGCCATAAAGTTGAAGAACACTTGAGGGAACAAAGCTCCCCCATACTTAAGCTTTTGCACATAGCCAACATAATGGAATTCTAAAGATGAATGGAAAGAATATATATAGAAAGGGGTGAAAAGATAGATGGAAAGATAGAGAGAATGGTAAAGATAGAAGGATGGAAAAATAGATGGATGGTAAAGATATATGGAAAGTAGAAGATAGATGCCCGAATTTTTATTTTTTATTTTTTTTCGATTTTTTTTTGTCAGACCCCGGCCTCACCGCGGGCGCGGTATACGAGGCGCGGGTGCGGTATTTTTTTTTTCGGAACCCACTGCATGATAACCGCGGGCGCGGTAGGAGTACCGCGAGCGCAGCGCTAGTACCTGTTCGTCGGGATGGGTTCTGGTGCTCCACCGCGGGCGCGGTATGGCTGCCGCGAGCGCGGTTTTGCACCAGAAAGTCCTTTCGGACCTAGTACCTGCACGTTAGTCCGAAAACGAGAATAAACCTAAGCTAGGAATGGAAAAACAATCTATCTAAGCCTTGGGTTGCCTCCCAAGCAGCGCCTTTATTTAACGTCGATGGCCCGACATCTTCATGATCGGACATCGTCAATGCCCCGAGCATCAAATCAAAGTCCTGCACAACTATCTTACAACAGGACACATATCATTTTGACAAATTATCAAGAAATAAGAAATAATTCAAACTCCTTTTTAACCTATCAAACATGCTTGAGCAATTAGGGTGAGATTTTCTAGAGTGAAACCAATTAGGTGCTTTAGGTGATTTTTCAAAGTATTTAGCAAAGCATGCAAATCTCCTAGTTGAATTGTCACTATCATGAGGTAAAGCATAGAAAAACTCATCACCTACCCTAGCATGCTCAAAAATAGAATCCTTAACAAAAGATTGACATGTAAGCACAAAATCAGGATCAAAAGAGAGAGAAGAAGTAGAGTAAAGGATATAGGGATCGTCAAGGCTGACTTCCGGAATCTCCATGGAGGGGGATGCGAAATGTTCTGACGGTGAAGTAGAAATCTCCATATCATCATCTCGAACCTCCTCTTGCTCCAAACCATCCCAAAATTCACCAAATACCGCTCAATCAACTTCTTCTTTAGTCCTCTCATTCTGAGTGGATTCCTTCGGCCTTGTGGGAACGCGCCTGGGGAGCCTCTTTGGGGGAACAGGCTTGTGCTTGAGCACCGGTGGACAAGCCTCCTTAGGGGCCGCGGGAGCGGTTTGTGGGCCACGGTCGCGGTATTCCTCTAGGGGGGAATCCTCCGTTACCTCATCCGGAACAGGGGCTGAGCTGCGAGGAAGGTAGTAGTGCCCTTCCACCGTAGCACATTCGAAGCAAGGGGCACCGAAAACCTCGCGACATGAGTGTCGCGCTCGCCTTTCTCCGGAGAAATCGAGGGATGCCTTTGGGGTATTTCCGCGGGCGCGCTCAGAAGTACGCGGTCGCGGCTCAGGTGACTGCGGTCGCGGCTCAGAGGACCGCGGTCGCGGCTCTTCATCTGAAGAAAACTCCGTAGGTTCTGTCAAATTTCCGCGGGCGTAGGTTGGTGAGCGCGGGCGCGGATCTTCGACAGAAGCTAATTCCTTGACCTCGTCGGCTCGGATCCAACAAAAGAAATTCCATTGGTCCATGGGTTCCCAGATGACGTATTTTCCTTCGCTCTTGCGGTACAACATCAGTAGGGTCTCATGAGTCACCCCACCAAAGATGTAATCGCAAGCATCTTTAATCTTTACGTCTAATCCCCACGATGCAAGCTCAAACAATTGTTCCTGACACCTCGTAAAGTACCCATGAAAGGGCTCATCTTGCAACTGACAAAACTTAAAAGCAGACATCAGAATATACAAGTGTGGACCGTAAGGTAGGTCCACACAAAGCCAATAAAAATATTAATACTAGAAAAAAAAACCAAAGTTCCCCGGCAACGGCGCCAAAATTGACTCGGCTAAAGTCGTCGTGCCAAGATCAAAGATAAATAACCCAAACTACAAACTAAGTATAGTAAGCAAGTAAGGGGTCGAACCCAAGAGAACTATGACTTCTGGTATTAATACAATTATCAACTAAAGAAAGGGGGGATTTAGGAAAAAGATCTAAACTAAACTAAACTAGAAAGCAAATAACAAACAAACAAACAAATATGGAAGATAGGTTTATTCAAAAGATCCACTCTTTAATAATCACTCGATCATAGAATCATCCATTGATTTCATTCACACCTATGGTTAATTCCTATCCTGATCATTAACAATCGCAAGTCCACGGTCCAAGCAATTCTATAACCCTAGGCAAGGACACTTAACCTAGAATTAGCATAGAGAACAAGGATATTAGGAAATCCAATCATGCAATCAAGCTACGAGTCTCATGCACAATTAAACCATTGAATACTCTTCCCTAAACTAGTCCACGGTCCTAGAATAGAGTTGTTTCGAGAATTAGGAAAGATGCATAGACAACAATCAATCCTAAATCAAACAGTAGAACATCAATCAATTCAATAGGTTCATGACCCTAAAGAAACAATAAACATTCATAAGATGAAGCACAAGAGAATCAACATCAACCAAAGGATAGAAATCAATTACCAAAATCTCACGAGTTCATACATCAGAGCTTCTCCCTTGAACAAACCCAAGGAGACTAGCTCTCCATAACTAAACTAAAAACCTAACTTGTGGAAGAAGGTAGAAGGTAGAAGATATTAAAAACCTAAGGCTGGCTCCTCCTTATATAGCCCAAGGAACAAGCTCCACGAGATAGATAAGGAAAGAGGCAAAAGATAGAAAAGGATACAAGATAGAAAGATTTCGGCCCGCTTCGGATTCAGCATCACCGCGGTCGCGTCGCTCCCACCGCGCCCGCGCTTTTACGACAGAGAAGAACAAGTCGGTCTCGGCAGCCACCGCGGTCGCGTCGCCTTGGCCGCGGTCGCGGTATCTCGACAGAGTCGCTGGTGTCACTTCGGAGGCTGTTTTGACCATCTACAGTTTGGAATCTGACTTCGGTGTAAAAAGATGAATTGAAGCCCTTGAATTTAGCTTTCCAATGGCACCGGAATAAGCTCAATCAGACCTCTGTAGCTCAAGATATAGCCTTCGCAAGCAAGAGGTGTCGTGCTGACAGCTCAAAATGCCTTAAAACTCTTGAATCTTGCATCCTTGTGTCTTCGGCCTAGATATTACAATTACCGCTCAAATCTAACCTAAACACACTCAATATAGCCCTAAAATACAAGAGTTAACCCATACAAAATAGGCCGAATCAATAGCATATTCTAAGAATATGAATTTGTAGGTATTGATCTAAGCTTTAATCCTCTAACGTCCCAATTGGTGCCAAAAACCATCCAGAAGATGTCCACTAATGTACATAATTGTCAATAAACCAAGATTTCTCAACAATTTTACATAAACATATGATGTTAATTATAAGTGCTTTGCAAGTGCCTTAATATAACATCAAATTCAACCATGCCAACATACCAAGCATAATACAAAATAAAGAGGTTACTACAGGTTTTTAGCTTTGGCATATAAGATTTTAAAAATCCAAAAAACTCAGAGATGATATCATGACAAAAATAGTCTTACAATCAGTTCAAAAAAATTTTAACTAGCTGACTTCTCCCAATTTAGTCTCCACCAAAACCTCAACCAAATCCTCCACTAAAGCCTTCACTTGACCCTCGAGGATAATAAACGAGCTTTCTTATATAACACCCCTCCAATCAACGTTAGGACAACTATAGAATATATCAAGCTCACTTGATGATTTGCCAACAATACGGGTAGCTTCAATAGCTTCATCATTGGATGTCCCCGGGAATCATTGAAATCTTAGAGAATAATTGTTTTTTTAATTCAAGAAGGTCATTCTCATGATTTATTCCCGCAACCATAGAAGATACAATTATTTCTACATGTTTTTATTTCTAGATGTTTGTTCATATCCTTTATTGCATTAGCCCAAGCGTGAACATTATCTTTGTTGCTTGACGTTCCGTAACTAGATGTACCTTTTTTGCCTCTTCAAAGGTGGAGTACTTGATAATCAGCCAAGTCACCCATATCATCTTCTTCATTAAGAATCACATATTCATTCTCCATCATTCCAACCATCTCTTCCAAGTCCTTTGCTACCAACAATGTTAACCACCTATAATACTACTATTTCTCTACCTTCTCTTGATTCTGCATTGTTACCTATCTTTACACTATGTTACCTATCTTTACACTATCACTATGCTACTAATCATAACAACACTTTGCCCACTATAACAATTTTTGTGTGCTATAGGTCTGTAGTTCCTAAAACTTGGTGTATAATTTTGCTGCATATTGTTGTCCTTTGCTACCTCCACTCTTTCTTTTCCCTCTTGTATTGCATAAATTGCTATTACTTTAATCATTCTCATGTAAATTATGAACTTTTTTCTTTAATTGTTCCCATGTAAATCAGAACTTTGTTTCTATGTTCTGTCAATTGTAAGTGTTGTAGGCATCCTTGTACTTAAACTCTGCAAGATTTTGTTTGTATTCATGAATGACTCCACATATAAACTTACCACTTTTTACTGGCTCTGTTTTAGCATTGTGTTAAGACTATCGTTTATTGGAATGTGAGGGGTATTAAGAAGGTTACTTTTGAGATGAAATTGTCTTCCTAAGAAAACTTAACAAATTTAAATTTTTTATGCATAGCTGAAACTAAAACATCTATACACCGACTGATGCTATTAACTAAAAAGCGGGTTTTCACCGTTGCATTTTCTCTCCTTCTATCGGCTCGAAAGGGGGAATGGTTTTACTTATAGCTCACAATGAATTCACAAGTAATTTCCAATTACTAAATCAGTCAAAAACCTCAATATCATTAAAAACAACGACCCAATTAATCCTTTTATACTAGTTTTTGTTTATGCCCCCTCTCGAGAAGAAGATACATCTGCTTTTTGGGATTCTTTTAACTCAACTGCTACTTCATTTCATTTTCCGTTTCTTCTTATTGGTGATCTAAAGGACATTGATTGTCACTCTGATAAGATGGGAGGTCTTATCCTTGGCCTTAATAGATTTAACCGACTTTTGAATATTCAAAATACATTGGGCCTTCTAATTACTAAATTCACAGGTTTCCCGTTTAATTGGAGGAAAAGTTTGAATTGTGACCACAATACTATTGAGCGTCTTGATCATGCTTTAATCCATCAATCTCTGACCCATCTATTTTCTACCCTTAAAATCCACCATTATCTATTTACTACCTCTGACCATTGGGCTAAGAGGTACATTAATAACAATTGTGAACAACTTAAAACCTCTAAATGACAGATACAAAACTTACTAAGTGATTTTCTTCGAGATCACACCATATCAGTAAGGAATTAAGAACACGATTTCAAATTAATAGAACTTGTGTTCTACACCCGAGAGACATAGATATTATACCATCTATTGTCACTAATCTAATAACATTGCTAGCCAAAACACCTACTCCTTTTGAGATCAAGGCTTTCGTTTTTAATCTTGCACTAAATGAAACACCTGATCCGGATGGTTTTATAGTTGAATTTATTCAACACTACTGGCCCATTGTTGGCTCTTTCCTCATCTTTGCAGTTAATGTGTTCTTTCATTTTGGAATCAAGCTCCGATCTATGAACAAAATCTTTATAGCATTAATTCCAAAAGTGGATATGCCTCAATCAATTAAAAATTACCGCCCAATTAGCTTATACAACACGGTTTATAAAGTTATTACCAAATTACTGTCCAATCATATCACTCATATTCTCCCACCACTCATTCACCCTTTAAAAGTGCTTTTGTAAAGGGCCGATGTTGGGACGATATTAAGGACGTCAATCGTTAATATCTAAACCCATAATAATCGTCCCTTGTTTTGATAATGACAAACTCACATGTATTTGATAAGTTGTCCAAGTGTTGATCTCAGGTAAAGTCCAGAGGACGTACATGAGCGAAAAAGACAACAAGTAAACAGCAGTCCCTAAGCTGTAGGGACGCACGTTACCTGAACTTCCAAAGCTAAACGTAATTGGCAGAGTCCCTGCGCTAGATAGGACGGAGTCCTCATCAAGAAGGGACGCGCGCCAAAATACGGACGAAGTTCAAATTCAAATCAAGGCCGCCCCAACATGATTACATCATCGTCCGGCCTTAGTCCTCAGAAGGAAGCTTCCTTTGTCTGGGCACGTGTAGACAATGCCAAAGATGTCGCTTTCCCAGCGATGGTCCCCTACCCACGCGGAGGCTTCCCAAGCGTCAACAGAGTTGACTTCCTCAAGGAGCTCATCGCACCGTCGATCAAAGACCAAGGCTCCTGCCAAGTCTCAGAGGACGCTAGAGGACAAGAATCACTTGCGCTATAAATACCCTCCCAAGGGCATGCATAGCGTGTGTGGACTTTTGAAGACTTTCTCTCAAGCTCTCCCGAAGCACTCAAGAACACGAACGAAGATCGAGAAGATCAAGTGAGCTTGAAGCAAGAGAAAGAAAGTCCAACCACATCAAATCCAAAACAAACCACAAAGAGTTAGAATTGTAGTTTGTCTCTCACAACGTACCGTGAGAAGACGTGAGTGATAGCTTCCTTATAGCTAGAGTGTTAGGTTACTTGTTAGGTTGAAAGGAGTGTTGCTAGTGAGGCTAAGGACGGACGCTTAGCTCAGAGAAGTGTAACGACTCGCCTAAGTTGTAAGGACTCACTCTTAATAAGATAAGGGACGGCTATTGAAAATCCTCCAACGGAGGTAGAGGTTTACCCATAAGACTAGTTGGTCTTAGTGGGGTTCCTCTATAAATACTTGTGTCCACTTATCTTGTATTCTGTTAAGTCTATATTCCGCTGCACTAAAGGACGCCCTTAACTCAGTTAAGGACGCCCTCATTAACTGACTTACGATCCAACAATTGGTATCAGAGCAGGCGCTCTAGATTTTGTTGAGTTGCAGGTACAAGATGGACATGGAACCTATTGGAATCTCATTTGTAAAGCCTCCTCGTCTGACGGACGGCAACTTCAACCGATGGAAGATTCGCTTCGAGAACTTTTGCCGAAGTCAGAACTATCAATGCTGGAGAGTAATCATGAAAGGTGACCTTACCATCCCTGATGACAAGAAAGACAAAGAGGACGAGTGGGGTCCCGACGAATTCAAGCTCTTGGAAACAAACGCCAAGGCAATTTGCTTCCTTCAAGCGTCCCTTTGCGAGAGGGACGCCACCCGAGTTTGCAACTTGGCGACAACCAAACTACAATGGGAAGCTCTTGAGAAGTACCATGTGGGTACGGCAGAGATGAAGGAAGATGTTAAGCTTGAAATCAAACGAGAGTTCTATGCCTTCAGAATGCTTCCTAATGAAACTGTCAAGGACTACTCATACCGCTTTGAAGCCCTTGTGACCAAGATGCGAAACTTGGGCATCCCAGAAGCTGAAATCTCAATGAGAAACAGAGTTGGAGTAGTCATTGATGGACTTACGGGGAAATGGAACTTTGATAGGACTACGTTCAAGGAGAACACAACCAACAAAACCCTGGATATGGAAGAGATCTATGGGAAGCTGAGAGGCTATGAAGCTAGAAGGGAAGCCGATATGGCTGAATTGGCTAGAAACCCCCAGACAGATCTTGCCTTGATGACATCAACTCCAGAGTACGCTGAGTACTTGCGCCACCAAAGAGATCTTGCCTTAATGGTGGAAGCCAATAAAAATGAGAATCGCGAAAGAATGCGTGCTCAAGCTTTGAAAGAAAAGGAAAGCAAGACCAAGGAACAGATAGAAGAAGAGGAAGAGATTGCCCTTCTACACAAAGCTGTTCGAGTATGGGGAAAAAGGACCAGAGATTTCAAGAAATACAAGATGCCCTACAAAAAGGAGAGTCCCAAGTATACAGAGGCAGAAATGAAGGAACTGACTTGCTACAAGTGTAACAAGAAAGGACACTTTGCCAAAAGGTGTACTACGGGACTATCCTCAAAAGATATGAAGATAAAAGCCCTCTTGGGAGCATGTGAAGCCGCATGGGATAATGTGAGTTCGGATGAGGAAGAACTCGAAGGACCAGTGGCTTACATAGCCGTAGAGGACGCCTCAGATGATGAACAAGTGGCGTACATGGCTGTGGAGGACGCTCCAGTTGTTGAAGAGGACGCTCTGGAAAAGGAACAAGAGGTATCTCGTGAATCCATGGTGAATTCCTTGGAAAAATGCTCTAAAACTACACTCATTAAGCTTATTAAAAGAATCATGGAAGAAAGCGTAGACATGCAAAATAGAATGGATGAAATGGAACTTGAAAATGAAAACATTGTGGTTGAATGTGAAAGCTGTAGTTCCATGACCATTCAACTAGAGTCCTCTTGTGAAGAAATCAAGTCCTTAAAAACTGGAATGATGTGTCTCAAACTAGAAAACGCTAACCTTAGAGATGAAGTCAAAGTGTTAGGAAAGAGTCCTATAGTTGAGGAAGTTAGACCCATGGTGTTTGTCCCAGCCAAAAGAGGACTAGGATACGAGTCTGACATTAGGAACTCTCTCCCTAGCGACTTTGAAGCAAGCAAAACTCCGTGGCTCTCTCTACCGCGGAAGCTGAGTACGTTGCTGCTGCTTCGTGCTGCTCACAAGTCCTATGGATCAAGTACCAACTTGAAGATTATGGTACGTTCCTCAACACAGTCCCTATCCTGTGTGATAACACTAGTGCTATAAGTATTGCCAAAAATCCTGTTCATCATTCTAGAACGAAGCATATCCATATAAGACATCATTTCCTTCGTGGTAATGTTGAACTTGGATTGATTAGAGTGGATCATGTTAGGACTGAGGACCAAGTGGCCGATATTTTCACAAAAGCACTTGATAGACGTCCCTTCGAGCACCTCAGGTTGCTCTTAGGGATGATAACTTTTAAATGATCAAGTCCCGTTCTATTATTCCCTCTATGATTGGCTATGTCTTGTTGAGAACTCATTTTAAAGTATGTCATGCATTTAAAGTCATCTTTAAGGGACGCTAGTCTAAGACATCTGGTTTACTCATGTTTTGAACGATGCTCATTTCGCTTTCTCATCTCAAGAGTATCCCTGATCACCCTACCCTCATTACAAGCCGAAATGATGGGAACTCTAAGCTTACCTAAGCCGAGAATCTTGCAAACGCGTCCTATGAACGTTCTTTGTTTTATCTTTACGGGACGTACTTGCTTGATTTTCAAAAATGGTTCTAAGTGATCAAAGGGACGCATGCTTAGAACTGAAGACAGTCAGCTCAGAGTTCTGTGTTCAGAGGTTGTGATCAGTGTTTGGGACGCAGTGGTTCAGTTCAGAATAGTTGTGTCATTTGTCGAAAGGACGCTGAGGTAGAGTCCTTTGCAGTTGTGAGAAACTTTGAAAAAGAGAAGGTGAACCGTCTTCGAGAAAATTCAGCGCGGATCTCGGGATTTGCGCAATGAGTGTTAAACAGCTGTTTTCTTAGCAAAGAAGAAAGCCACGCGCGAGCTTGTGGGTGGAGGAAGGAGTGGGAAAAGACGCTGTTACCCCTGCCTGTCCAACTTCGTCTTCTTCCTATAAATACCCACCTGTGCTCTCTGAAAATCTTTCTTCGCTCCCTTGTTGCTTGCTCAAAATTAGAAATCTCTCAAACCAAAATCCCAGATCCCAAACCCTAAACTCTCCTCTATTTAATCCCTCAATCTCACAACGATGGCCAACACAAGAGCAACCAGAAAACAAACTCCCTCTCCGGCGGCAAAAACCCCGAGCTCCTCGAAGTCTCCTCCGGTGAGAGGCCGGTCGCTTATGGACTCGAGAAGAAGACCATCTGGGCGCCATGAACCCCCTCGCCACCATTCCTCCTCTCAATCCAGCCAACGCCGCCACTCAACCACCCCTCCTCAACCTCCACAGAAACTCCAACCTCCTTCTTCTTCCAAAACTCAATCCCATCCTCCATCTCAAAAATCCCAATCTTCCCGGCCACACTCAAAACCTCGCTTCCAATTCCTTGAAAAACCCTACAAACCCGAGCCGGAACCCTTCAACGCCAGCAAAGGCTCTGTCTCCGGACTCCCAGCCATTCCTAAACGCCGTCCTCCCCTTGACCCACTCATTGAGGAATGGCTTGAAAAAGAGCCAAGGACGCTCGCCAACATCTGTCTTAGGGCGTCCACTCATGACCACCCTCCAAAAATCCAACGCCTCCTCCATTTCTTCATGGTGACCTATGTCCGTCCCCGCCTTGAGGAAACCAACCACACCAACCCCCCATTCATGGGGCCCGGCATTATTCATGAAGCCTTTGGTGGGACTGTGGACGAGCTCGCAAAGCTCCTTCCCGACGTAATGGAGTTCATTGTGGCTCCTGCGGGCTCCGTCCCTTCCCAGAAGCGCAAACGGGCCTCCTCTCCTCCTTCTCCAAAGCTCCAACTCAAAGGTCCTTCCTCCTCCTCCCAAGTAACACCAATCCCTTCCTCCCCTCCTCCCGCCCCAAAAAGACGCTTGAAGACGTCTGCCGAGCTCGAGGGCGTGACTGAACAAGAAATGGCCGCCATCCGCCTCTCTGAGCTCCAGCTTGAAAAAGAGGAGAAGGCTCGCCAGGAGCAAGCTGAAAAGGACGCCGTGGAGAAGGCGATCCACGAGAGCCTGAAGGCTGTTCCTCAACTCCCTCCTCCTCCCCAAAGGGTAGAGGACGCTCCCACGGTCCAGGCCAAGGACGCCTCCCCTGCGCCTACTACTGAGGATCCGCTGGACGCGGAGATAGAGGCGGACCTCGCTAAGCCATTGCCCAAGGTCCCGGCAAGGAACGCTCCTCAAGTACAGGTCCCGGCCAAGGACGCTGTACCACCTGTTATTACCCTTGAGGACTCTCCTGTCAAGATGCCTCCTCCTCCCCCTGCTCCGCTACAGATCAAGCCCATCTCAGTGGCTCTTCCCAGCACCTCATCTGCCCCCTCCATCAGAACCAAGATAAGAACTCCTACTCCCTCTCCTCCCAGAGCTTCAACTCCCCCTCCTCCGCCAGCTCAGGCCGTCGAGGAAAATACTCAAGTCCAGGGGACGACTTCTGTTGAAGTCCTCATCGAGTCCTTGGCAAGGACTCCAGCAGTGGACGCGCCTCCAACAGATCAGGCGTCCGCTGCTGAGGACACAGATATGGTCGAGTTCCAGGAACAAAGGGACGAGGCCTCTGATGACGAAGAAGCTCCTCTGGATGAAGACCATGAGGATGAGGAAGGGGATGGCGACGAACAGGACGCTGGTGATGAGGTTATCATCAGTAATGGCTCTAAGCAGAAACGACTCAAGAAGATTCTGTCCCCGCTCCTGTTCACGTCCAAGTTCCTGGAAGAGAACCAACGTCAGGAGTTCTTGGAACTGCTTGAGTTCCAGGGATGGACGCACTTGGGTGCCGAGGCCGCAGAAGTCGACCCCGAACAGGTTCTCCGCTTTTACTCCAAATTTGAAATATCAGAAGTAAAAGGGAAGGCTCAAGGGACGTTCGAGATTGATGGGGACGAGTACTCAGTTGCTGAGGGCACCGTCCGAAATATGCTAAGCCTGCGTCCTTCTCCGCCCGATGCCATGCACGACCTTCCCAACAAAAACTTTGGTCGTTTCTCCCAGGAAGAGATCTTCAACAGAATATTCAACGGGAGACAACCAGTTGCTAGGGATAGGGTCGCTCACTGTCTCTCCAAGACGGGCGTCCTTGCGCATCACTTCATTGTGCGCATGGTCGTCCCCCGCCAAGAGAAGAAGTCCATTGTTCAGATCACTGACAGTATTCTATTGGACGCTTTCTTGGAACGCAAGCCTATCAACTTGCCTAGGGTCATCTTGGAGCACATGGGCAAGTGCACAGGCGGCAGGCATTCTCTTCCCTTCCCCGGCCTGGTGAAGCAAATTCTGAAGCAGCAAGGACTTTATGCTCCAAAGCAGGAACGTTCCTTTGGTATTCATTGGGACGTTTGACAAATCACCCTCCCCCCAGTTGGAAAACTAAGGTGTGATGAGCCTCTCCCGTCCGTCAAACGCCAAATGGAGAAGGAACGAAAAGAGGCTGAGAAAAAGGCTAAAGCTGAGAGACGAGCCAAGGCTGCTGCTGCTGCTGCTGAAACTGAGGAAGGAGATCCAGAAGCTGAACATCTCCAAGTAGTTGGGACGCCAGCAGAGGACGCTGCTGATGATGAGGACGAGCTCGATGGTATGAGCGTCCCTGATGAAGCCGAGAAACACTCTACCAAGTATCTGATGGGTATGATGATCGAGAACCAGTGTATGATGATAGACTTAATCCAGCAGGTTCACGACACCCTCCACACCCACACAGGAACTTCTCGAGCGCAACAACGAGCTCCTTGCACAGAACAACTCCCTTCAGGAGCAAAATCTCAAGGCTCTCGGCAAGCGTCCCCGCAAATGATCACATTCCCCCCTCTCTAACCCTGAAACAATTTATCTTTTCTTCTGTTTTTGTTAAGACAATGGGACGCTGTCCCCGTTTTGAAAACCTTGTTGAATGTCTGTAATGAGCGTACTCTATTTCTGATTGAATGTCGTTCATTACTTATGTGATTCCTTTTGTCTAAGCGTTCTTTACTTCAGTTATGACTCTGTGCCTGCATGCTTTTCGACTTGTTCTCCTTTTCGATGATGCCAAAAGGGGGAAGTATAGTTTTGCAGAGATGCGATTGTTTCTAAAGTTATCATAGAAAGCATGTGTTTAGGGGGAATTTCGACCAAGTCCAAAGGACGCTAGTTAAGAACAAAATAGGACGCACTTAAAAGACAGTGTTGCATGCCAACCTAAGCTGAAAAGAAAATCAAGTGTAGTTCTCATGCTAAAAGCTTTACTTCGGTGTGCATTATTTGAAAGAGTTTGTCATCATCAAAAAGGGGGAAATTGTTGGGACGATATTAAGGACGTCAATCGTTAATATCTAAACCCATAATAATCGTCCCTTGTTTTGATAATGACAAACTCACATGTATTTGATAAGTTGTCCAAGTGTTGATCTCAGGTAAAGTCCAGAGGACGTACATGAGCGAAAAAGACAACAAGTAAACAGCAGTCCCTAAGCTGTAGGGACGCACGTTACCTGAACTTCCAAAGCTAAACGTAATTGGCAGAGTCCCTGCGCTAGATTGGACGGAGTCCTCATCAAGAAGGGACGCGTGCCAAAATACGGACGAAGTTCAAATTCAAATCAAGGCCGCCCCAACATGATTACATCATCGTCCGGCCTTAGTCCTCAGAAGGAAGCTTCCTTTATCTGGGCACGTGTAGACAATGCCAAAGACGTCGCTTTCCCAGCGATGGTCCCCTACCCACGCGGAGGCTTCCCAAGCGTCAACAGAGTTGACTTCCTCAAGGAGCTCATCGCACCGTCGATCAAAGACCAAGGCTCCTGCCAAGTCTCAGAGGACGCTAGAGGACAAGAATCACTTGCGCTATAAATACCCTCCCAAGGGCATGCATAGCGTGTGTGGACTTTTGAAGACTTTCTCTCAAGCTCTCCCGAAGCACTCAAGAACACGAACGAAGATCGAGAAGATCAAGTGAGCTTGAAGCAAGAGAAAGAAAGTCCAACCACATCAAATCCAAAACAAACCACAAAGAGTTAGAATTGTAGTTTGTCTCTCACAACGTACCGTGAGAAGACGTGAGTGATAGCTTCCTTATAGCTAGAGTGTTAGGTTACTTGTTAGGTTGAAAGGAGTGTTGCTAGTGAGGCTAAGGACGGACGCTTAGCTCAGAGAAGTGTAACGACTCGCCTAAGTTGTAAGGACTCACTCTTAATAAGATAAGGGACGGCTATTGAAAATCCTCCAACGGAGGTGGAGGTTTACCCATAAGACTAGTTGGTCTTAGTGGGGTTCCTCTATAAATACTTGTGTCCACTTATCTTGTATTCTGTTAAGTCTATATTCCGCTGCACTAAAGGACGCCCTTAACTCAGTTAAGGACGCCCTCATTAACTGACTTACGATCCAACAGCCGACTTATTCAAGATAATATTCTTATTGCCCTTGAAAATTTTCATTCCTTCCATCGAAAGCAAAAGGGTTGTCTGGGTTGGATAGCAATTAAACTAGACCTAGAAAAAGCTTATGATTACTTAATTGGAATTTTATTAATTTGCAAAAACAACTATCTCAATGGAAAGCCAACTCAAAATAATTCCTATTTTGAAAGGTTGAGTTCAAAATAACATGTTCATAGACACTATCACTAATTTGCAAAAACAACTATCTCAATGGAAAGCCAACTCAATTTCCTAGGCTGGACGAGTGGTCCTTATACAGTCTTGTCTACTAAGTAAAGTTAAGTATTTTATGCAAAACTTTTTACTCCCTCTAGGTGTATTAAATCAGATTGATAAGGTTGCTAAATCATTTTTTTTGGAATAAATTCAATACTAATCATCATCCTCTTCTTAGCTAGGAAAATATTTGTAAACCTCTATCTGAAGGGGGGCTTGGCATTCGGTCTGCCAAAAATATTAAATTAGCTTTACAGATGAAACTTATTTGGAAATTCGTAACTCAACCCGATAATGTATGGGTCACAATTATTTTTGGAAAATACCTCCACTCCCAGTCTATTTTTCACTACAATAAAAACAACTATTGTTGGCAGTTTGAACACCTTTTAAACATTAGAGATCAGTTCTTTAAAGGTATTCGGTGGCTAATAGGCAACGGAAACAATATCAAATTCTGGTCTGACCAGTGGGTCCCAAATATTGAATTATTATCCTTTTTTATAACTCCAATATTGATATACGTGTTTTGGCTTTTATTTTACCTAACCATTCTTGGGATCTCTATTCACTACAACAAATTCTACCATTATTTGTTGTACATATCATTTCTCAAATTAAGATTCCTTAAACACCTATTTGATGATCGTCTTATATGGTTGCCTGCTCCTGATGGAAAATTTTCTGTTTAATCAGCTTCAACATTTCTCTCTTCCTTTTTGTCAACTCCTAATGGTAATATTTCATGGATTTGGAAAACTAAATTACCTCCAAAGATTAAAAAAACATCCTTTAGAAATCATGTGCGGACTGCCTTCCAACCACAGATAGAGTAAATCGTTTCTTTAATTGTGTTCCAAACTGTTGTTTGCTCTGTGATCTTCAAGATGAGAATTTAAACCACTTATTTTTTTTTTGAAAAATGCCCATTTACTTGCTTGATGATATCTAGACTAGAGAAACTATTAAATTATTCTTCTACTCTAATCACTACATGTACATTCACTGATAATCTACAATTCACCTTAACAACTTAACCAAAATAGCGGCCCTATTTGTTTACTTTGGTGGTTCATTTGGGCTCATAAAAACGCAAAAATCTTTAACCCATTCAAAATTGACCCGACTAGGCTAACTTCAAAACTAGCTTTCTCTCAATCTTTAGATTGGGATAATGCTAATGTGTCTAGTAAACTCACATCTCAAATTCGACAAAAAAGGAAGAATACTGGAATCTAGAAATAAGTCGCCGACAGATTGGGTTAAATTAAACTTTGATGCGTCTAGACTACAAAATGGCTCCTTTTTTGCAGGGTTTCTATTACGTAACAATAATGGTCATGTCTTAAGATGTGGCCGATTTAACCTACTGATATGTCTTTCGTTCAAGTTGAAGCTTCCTCGCTTCTTGAGGCTCTTAAAACTGTCGATTTAACGGCCCTTCCTAAACTTATCATTGAAGGTGATAACCTTATTGTTATAAATTCCATAAAGCGTCTATGTAAAGTGGCTTAGGAAATCCTTTCTATTATAAAGGATGTAAGACACCTTGTTTCACATATTCCTCATGTTGTTTTTTTACATTGTTTTAGAGAATGTAGCCAAGCCGCTGATTTCCTATCCAAAAGACTTATCGACTCTTATAGTCTGACTACTGCTATCTCTAGTTTCTCCTCTTCCGTTAATCATATCTCCTTATTATCTGTAAATAAGCTTAGATCGTTGTTGAGTCAAGAACCCTTATTGTTTCATTTTTTTTAGATCATCCGCTGCGATGATTTAGACTGACCTTGTAATATTCCGGTAGCCTAATTTTGGTCTGTTTGAGTTGGTAGCTCTTTTTTTTATATAAAAAAAACACAAGTTGATAACTTCAACAAAAGAAAACCTGTTATAAATCCAAATTGTCACTCCAACAAGCCTACTTATCCTTTGCTCGACTACATCCTTCAATAAGTTCACGGTAAGAAGACTTGCTATACTTTCTCTTAAGAAATACAAAGTATTTTTTTTGCAAAATTCATAAAAAAATTTATGCATTTCAAAGTATAAAAATAGTATATGTCATACACCATGAGCAACGCCTTGATGCTTCACGTCTCCTTTATATAATGTTTGCGGCACTTTGCCACTTTACCTTATTATATGTCATAAAATTTCTACACTTAAATGTATGGGTTGTTATGAAAAGATTAAGAATAAGGCACTCTAATCTTCTTAAAAGAGACACTTAAATTACTTTGGAAACACTCTTGATTATTAGAAGGGAGAGAGGGAGAGTAAGAACTTTAGAGATGTATTTCTTACTCTACTTTGGTGCAAGTTTTACAATGGTAGATGACCTCCTTTTATAGGAGAAAGTGAGGTAAGAAACCTAGGTTAATTTCCATGATTTAACCATGGTAATAAGGAGGTGAAGAAGGAGAATAATTCACCTTGTACAATTTACCTCCAATCATACATAATACAAACAATACATGCTCAATCATCTACTCATACAAATAATGGAGATGTAAGAAGGTTAACTTGTAGATGTGTATAAAAGGGTGATTAGTAGATGATGTAGATTATGGCTATAATCATGCATTCATAACACTCCCCCTTGAATATTCACCTTCTTTCATGCTGTAGGGGATGGGTGTGCGTTGCCTCGTTAAAAACCTTTTCAGGAAAAACCCAGTGGGATAAAAACCTGAACGAAGGGAAAAAGAGTGCAACTGGAAACCCATTGTACGCTTTAGAGCTGCCTCATTAAAAACCTTGTCAAGTAAAACTCAGTGGAAAAAAACTTGAACGAAGGGAAAAAGAGTGCAACGCGTATGATGCTCCCCCTGACTTTAACATAGGTCCCGAAGTCTGCACATTCCAATTCTGGATACCAACTCTCCGAATTTCTTAGGGATCAAAGACTTTGTGAATAGGTCAGCCAAATTGTCATTTGATCGAATTTGTTGGATGTCCACTTCACCAGCTTCTTCCAAATCTCGAGTAGAAAAGAACTTTGGAGATATGTGCTTTGTGCGGTCTCCTTTGATGTAGCCTTTCTTCATTTGAGCAATACATGCAGAGTTGTCCTCAAATAATGTTGTTAGATCGTCAGTGATCGGCCGCATCCCACTTTCTTTCTGGATGAATTGGATCATTGCCCGTAGAGATACACATTCTCTTCCTGTCTCATACAAAGCAATCAACTCGGCTTGGTTCGATGATGTGGCAGTCACGGTTTGCTTCGTTGATCTCCATGAGATAGCAGTGGCTCCATACGTGAACACATAGACATTTTGTGATTTGGCTTTGTGTGGATCAGACAAGTATCCTACATCTGCATATCCAACCAGGGTTGCATTTCTTTGGCTACGATAGTACAACCCGAGATCATGTGTACCCCGAAGATAGCGAAGTATGTGTTTGATTCCATTCCAATGCCTCCTTGTAGGAGCAACGCTATACCTGAACAACAAGTTCACAGCAAAAGCAATATCTGGTCTTGTATTGTTAGTTAAATACATTAAGGCACCAATTGCACTTAAGTATGGTATTTCTGGACCAAGAATCTCTTCGTCCTCTTCTCGGGGACGAAATTGATCTCTCTCAACATTCAGGGATCGAACTTCCATTGGAGAGGTCAAAGGGTGCGCGTTGTCCATGTAGAACCTCTTAAGGATTTTCTCAGTATAGTTAGATTGGTGGACAAAGGTTCCATCCTTTAAGTGCTCAATCTGTAGGCCTAGACAAAGCTTTGTTTGTCCAAGGTCTTTCATTTCAAATTCTTTCATCAAATATTTCGCAGTATCTTCAAGTTCATTTGAAGTTCCGACGATGTTTAGATCGTCAACATAAACTGCGATAATAACGAATCCCTTTTCGGATCGTTTGATGAAGACGCATGGACAAACATTATCGTTCTTATACCCTTCTCTCATGAGGTATTCACTGAGACGATTGTACCACATTCACCCAGATTGTTTTAACCCATATAATGACCTTCTCAATTTTATGGAAAACATTTCTTTAGGTCCACGGATATTGGCCTCAGGCAATTTTAGTCCTTCCGGGACTCTCATGTAGATGTCGGTATCAAGTGTGCCATACAAATATGCAGTAACGACATCCATCAAGCGCATTTGCAATTTCTCAAAGACAGTCATGCCAATTAGGAATCTCAATGTAGTTGCATCAACTACTGGAGAGTACGTCTCCTCGTAATCGATTCCGGGTATTTGAGAAAAACCTTGCGCAACTAGCCTTGCTTTATATCTTACAATTTCGTTTTTCTCATTTCGCTTGCGCACAAATACCCATTTATAGCCGACTGGTTTTACACCATTTGGTGTACGAGTTATGGGTCCAAAAGCCTCTCGCTTTTCGAGCGATTTTAGTTTTGCCTGAATAGCCTCTTTCCATTGTGTACATGTGGACACATAGTTTATGGAAATCTCATAATTATCGACATTCTCATTCTTGTCGAGGATATCATTTTCTTTTGAGATATTCTCATTCTCAATATCATTGCCTTCATCATCATTATCATGATTCATCGTGGCTTCTTCTACCATGCCCTTTTGTACCCTTGTTTTTCTTGGTTTCAAATCTTTTGAACCGAATGGTCTACCACGCTTACGGCGTATTGTAGACTCACTTGCAATGGATGCATCTGGCAATCCAGTGGGTATTTCAACCCTTGCAGGGGCATTTACGGCAGGTATATATGACTTAGTTACCCTCTTTGTGTCAGTAAAAGCATCGGGTAACTGATTTGCAATATTTTGCAAATGAATGATCCGTTGTACTTCTTGTTCACATAATTTCGTTCTTGGATCAAGATTAGACAATGCAGTTGCATTCCACGTGATTTCTTTCACATGTGGATTTGCATATTTGTTTTCTCCCCCCTAAGGTTGGGAATGTATTTTCATCAAAATGGCAATCAGCAAATCTTGCTGTAAACAGATCGCCAGTTGTTGGTTCAAGATATTTAATGATTGAGGGAGACTCAAAACCAACATAAATTCCCAATTTTCTTTGGGGACCCATCTTTGTGCGTTGGGGTGGAGCAATAGGAACATAAACCGCGCATCCAAATATCTTGAGATGCAAAATGTTTGGCTCCTTACCAAATACTAGTTGTATCGGGGATTATTCATGATTAGCACTTGGCCTTAATCGAATCAAGGCTGCTGCATGCAATATTGCATGTCCCCACGCAGATGGTGGCAATTTTGATTTCATCAATAATGGTCTAGCAATTAGCTGCAATCGCTTTATTAAAGATTCAGCGAGACCATTTTGTGTGTGAACATGAGCCACTGGATGCTCAACATCAAGGCCAATTGACATACAATAGTCATTGAACGTTTGAGATGTAAATTCTCCTGCATTATCAAGTCGGATTTTCTTTATTGTATAATCCGGGAATTGGGCTCTCAATCGGATCACTTGAGCAAGGAGTTTAGCGAATGCAACATTTCTTGTTGACAATAGGCTTACATGTGACCAACGTGTTGATGCATCAATTAGCACCATGAAATATTGAAATGGTCCACATGGTGGGGTAATTGGCCCACATATATCTCCTTGGATTCTTTCTAAGAATGCAGGAGTCTCACTTGCAATTTTGCTTTTAGAAGGCCTGATAATTAGCTTTCCAAGTGAGCAAGCAGTGCAATTAAAATCACTGGTTGAAAGAACCTTAATGTTCTTTAGTGAGTGCCCAAGTGAGCTATTTATGATTTTGTGCATCATCACAAATCCTGGATGACCCAAACGGTCATGCCACAATCTGAATACAGCTTGGTCATTCGACCTTTTACTAGTTGTTGCATTGACCTCAAACGGATAAATATATGTATGGTATAATCCGGAGGTTTGCGTTGGCATCCTTTCAAGGATTTGTTTATGGTCAAATTCATGTTTTATGATGCACAAATATTCTCTCCCGTTTTCATTCATGGTTTCCATATGAAACCCATTTTGACGCACATCTTTAAAGCTCAGCAGATTCCTTCGAGATTTGCTCGAGTATAGTGCATCATTTATCACTAACTTCGTTCCATTGGGGAGTAGAACGAGGGCTCTTCCAAAGCCTTCAATGAGTTTCGACACACCGGATATTGTAGTAACATTGCCTTCAAAGGCCTTTAACTTTGTGAAGTATTCTCTACTTCTTAATATGATGTGTGTCGTCGCACTGTCTAGAAGACATTGCTCTTTCCCATTGTGCTTCACCTTAGGTGAGCTCATTTTCTTAGTACTTAGGAAGCTCAGTTGGTAATTAGAGACTCGTGCTGATAACGTGTTATGAAAAGATTAAGACTAAGGCACTCTAATCTTCTTAAAAGAGACACTTAAATTACTTTGGAAACACTCTTGATTATTAGAAGGGAGAGAGGGAGAGTAAGAACTTTAGAGATGTATTTCTTACTCTACTTTGGTGCAAGTTTTACAATGGTAGATGACCTCCTTTTATAGGAGAAAGTGAGGTAAAAAACCTAGGTTAATTTCCATGATTTAACCATGGTAATAAGGAGGTGAAGAAGGTGAATAATTCACCTTGTACAATTTACCTCCAATCATACATAATACAAACAATACATGTTTAATCATCTACTCATATAAATAATGGAGATGTAAGAAGGTTAACTTGTAGATGTGTATAAAAGGGTGATTAGTAGATGATGTAGATTATGGCTATAATCATGCATTCATAACATGGGTAAGATTGTTCTTTTTTTTGGTTGTTATTAAGAAAAATTAATCTAAAGTGAAGGTATTTTCTTTGTAACAATGACTTAGGAGTTAGGAGTAACAACATGATTATTTGGTGGAGCGAGTAAAGAAAGGGAGTTAAAATTGCTAAACCATGACAAGTGCCTGTAGCAAGCTTCGGCGCATATGGCAAACCAAGTACCTGGGCAGCCCCGGCCCAGCCGCCGCCGCCTCCGTTCCTCCGCCAGCCCCAGCCCCAGCCGCCTCCAAATCCACCCCGCAGGCGCCCGTTTCCACCATCAACAAGCTCTTCAACGAGCCAAACTTGGAGGCGCTGGCCTCCTCCTTCAAGGCAGCCTCCGCCTCTTCCTCCCAGTTCCGCCACAGACACCGCATCTACTACTACACCGTCAACCGCCTGGCCGAGCAGAAGCGCTTCTCCGCCGTCGAAGAGATCCTCGAAATGCAGAAGAAGTACGCCAACATCAGGGACGAGGGCTTCTCGGCGCGCCTCATGCGCCTCTACGGCGTGGCCGGCATGTTCCGCCATGCCCACAACCTGTTCGACGAATTGCCTGAATTAAAATGCCCCCGGACCACCCTCTCCTATAACGCCCTTCTCGGAGCTGCCCTTCACGCCAACGAGTTCCAACGGGCCGTTGAGATTTTCCGCGAGTACCCTTCGAGACTCGGGGTTCAGCCGGACGCTGTCTCCTACAACTCCGTGATCAAGGCGCTTGGGGAGTTGGGCTTGATTGATGAGGCGTTGCTCGTGGTGGATGAGATGAAGGATGAGGGTCTGGAGCCAAATTTGGTGACGTTTAATACTGTTGTTGATGTGGGTTATAGGAAGTTTGGGTTCCTAGAGGGGGAGAAGGCGTGGAACCTGATGGCTGAAAGGATCAAGGACCTGGTTCCTGATATCAGGAGTTACAATGCTAGGTTAAATGGGATGGTCAATGGAGGCATGGTTCTTGAGGCCGTGGATTTGTTTCAAGAGTTGAGAGGGAAAGGCTTGGAGCCTACTGTTTTTACTTACAACCATTTGATCAAGGGGTTTTGCAATGAAGGGGATCTTGAAGAGGCGAAGAAATGGTACGGGAAGCTAGTAGAGAGTCGTGATTGGTACCCGAACCGGACGACTTTTGATATCCTCATTGAGCGTCTTTGTGATGATGGTGATGCTGATTTGGGCTTCGACTTGAGCAAGAGGATGCTTGGCAGAGCGTTGTTAGTGGATGAGGCGTCGCTACAGAGGGTTGTTGATGTGTTGGTGAAGGATTCCAAGGTTGAAGAGGCCGAGGAGCTTGTGAAACTCGCTGGGACGAATATTTACCACCAGTACAATCTGGTGATGCCTTCTGCATAGCCACATAGGGGTGCAAATGCAGGGATTCTAAGGTCAAGCGATTCCCATTTCATAAGCATCCTGAATTATGTGGAACTGTTGTTTAAGATCCTTAGGGAGGTAGAATGTTTGGGTATGTGTTTAGTTGGAGCTTGTGTTTGGCAATCTTCTCTTGGTTTGTGTCTCAGCTATCTGTTTGCCAACAGAGTGTGAGAATGCTTTTTGTATTGGTGGCCTGGATTTTGTGCTCTCTGAAGGTGGAATACAAGCCCAATCCTTTTGTCTATTTTAACAGGCTAAAAGCAAGGTCAGTGGTTTTGGGAAATTTCTAAATAACAAATGAGGTTATGAAACTGAAAGATCATGAACCAAATCAGTGTTTCAGTCACATTGCTAATCAGTGTTTCAGTCACATTGCTAAGAGTTCCCATTAGCAAACTCACATGAAAAGAAGAAAGGTTTCACTTAGTAGCAAAGGGTTCTCTTGCACACATTATGGAAGGTCACATTTCACATTTCACGTAGCTAGAGTATCCATATAAATCCCAAAGAAACTTGCAGTGCAGTTGATAACATGCTCTGCTGAAGCTTAAACCAGATTAGTTCATCCTCCGCAAAACCATGAGTTATCATTTGAAATATCATTTGTGAAAAATTCAGCTCCCTCTTGTTAGCTTGTATGTTAACTTAAGGACCACATACATGGGTTCCTGACATCTCAGATGATTTAGATATTGGGGGTTGCGTAAAATTAAAATGGAAATGTTCAAGTGCACAATGGTTTCAGAGTGTACCACCCTATTTCGGTAGGTTGCCCTGAAGTTGGTAAAATTTGGCTTCGGCCAAGAAAAAGGGTTAATTTCTGTGATAACACAAAACGCGTTTCAAAAGGGCGGGTCTGAAGAGCTAGGCGATATCGTTGCAACGCCGACGGTGGTTGCTGCTGAGATCGAAGACGACATTGAATTCGCTCGTGGATTTCAGTTGCTGAGGGTACTGCTCTAGGACTTTGGGGTAAGCAAATTCTTTCTTGGTGATTTGTGATCTGTGCTTAGGGATTTCTTAGGGTTTACAATATCCACGTTTATCTAGTTGAGATTTACAATCTTGATTGATTTCTAGGGTTTCGACGCCATACCATCAGTTCATCATGGTGATCTGATACCTAATGCTGTGTGAATTTGCTATACATTTGTGATCTTGCTTCTGAGTCTTGGTACACTTCTGTGAATTTTTTGAGTAATTTCTTTTGTCACCATGTATATAGTACACGATAGAAACTACTGACCAGATCACTTTCCCATTTGCGCACTCCATTTTCAACCAAATTTGTTAGAACTGCATTTTCAACCAAATTTGTTTTCTTGATGATTGCTAGAACTTGCTCAAATGAGCTCTGATTGTTACTTCATAGGGTGACGTTTGATAATTCATTACGTTTCCCATTTTGCTGAAATGTGATCAGAATATAGGAGTGGGACTGAAATGCCATGAACTCTTTTGCAGTCCACTCGTCTGTCTGCTTTTTTAGCTGCCCAATCCAAGCACCAGACACAGACGATATGGAGGAGTCGGGCGACGACTCTTCAGTACACCGGAAACACCAAGCCATGCTCGAACGCCTCTCCAACCGCCACCAAGCCCGCCAACAGGATCACCAGTCTGTAGAATCCTCTTTGGAGTCCACGGCCTCTTTCCTATCCCAATTCTCCAACCTCAAATCCTCCATCTCCTCCCAAATATCTCTCATTCAACAGTCTCCTGAATCCTTCTCCAAAACTGACCTTGATTCGCTCGGCTCCTCCATTGCCGACCTGGAAAAGCTCCTTGCAGAAAACTCGTATTACCTCCCCTCTTACGAGGTCCGTGCATCTCTCAAAACGGTGTCGGATTTGAAGGACTCACTCGGCCAGTGCTCGACCCTCCTCTTCCCTAGGAAGAAATTTGCATTCAAGAACAGGCCGGCAAAGCAGAACCCAAAGCCCGAACCTGAAAAACCCAGATCAGAGCCAGGAGAGAGAACGGCTTATATGGTTCGGAATTCAGATTCCCCTGGGTTGAGAAACAAGGAAGGTGAGGTTTTGGTGGAGTCATTCAAAGGTAAGGAATTTGGCGAATTTACGGTATCTGATTTAAAATCTTGTGAAGTTAGGCTGTTTGGTAGGGCGAGAACGATCTTTATCCACAGATTGAAGGATTCTCGGGTTTATGCTGGGCCTGTGATGGGATCAATCTTGATTGATGGCGCAGAGGGCTGTGTTTTCGTTTTGGCTTCTCATCAAATTAGGATTCATAATGCTAAAGATTGTGATTTTTACTTGAGGGTGCGTAGTCGACCCATAGTTGAGGATTGCAGTGGCGTGAGATTTGCCCCGTACTGCTTTGAGTATGAAGGGATCGAGGAGGATTTGAGAGAGTCGAACCTTGATGAGGAGACCGGGAACTGGGCCAATGTGGATGACTTCAAGTGGCTGAGAGCTGTGCCATCGCCGAATTGGTCGATTTTGCCTGAAGATGAGAGGATTGAGAGTCTCAGTCTGTGTGATGGAGAGCCAATAGGTTCTTGAAATTGGAGGATCCATGCATTTCTGATGAAGGGGTCAAATTTCGATGATTTGTAGTGTGCTGTCATTGCAATTTGAGCTGTTCATCTTTGAACTAGCAGTGAACCATGAAGTTTCTCGTTAAGAAATCTTTTGCTACTTGCATAGTAAAACGGGCTGCGCTTCATTTCTGATGAAGGTGCCTTTGTTCTTCATTGAATTTTGAAATTTTGGTGCATTCTGGATACTTTGATAGCTAGTATTGAGAAGGGTGTTTTGCTCGAGTTGTACTAGTTGTATGTAAAATCTGAGTTTCTTGGTTCTTGAGTTTTCAGTAAGCTATATACATTTCACAGATGTCTCCTTTAGCTATCAAACTACGTTCAAGTAAGCAAATGTATCAGTTGTTTCGTTATCCAAACTCTCTTTCAGTCTTCATTGGATAGCACAAGTTTTTTTTTGGTGAAAAGATAGCACAAAGTTGGTTCCATTCTCTTTAATGTCATACAATAAGATACTGTTGAGCTGTAGTTTTATTACCATGTCACTTTTACAATGCGATTTTGAGGAATTAGTAGCATAAGATTTCCTGCACACTACATATCATACGGGCACAGTTGCTAATATAATAAAATTAGAAGAAGCCATAATAAGGGCAGACATATGAAAATGGAAAGAGAGCTTTACATCAGAACTTCTTATCAATGGGCAACTACACCTATGTATTGCATAAACCTTGCCAGGGAAACAAAGCCTGAGCACATACTATACCACTTTGATAAATCATGTCAAGGGTTGGGAAAATACAACAATATGAAAAACAGCAAGTTTTACACAAGCAGCAAAATTATGTTCTAATCATAAGGATTGTGAAGTAATCAGCTTCTTGAAACTATATACAGTTAAAACGAAATAGAAAACAATTTAACAGATACCTCTCACATTCGGTTGGGTGAAGGAGATATGGCTGGTATTAGTATCATATTGACATATTTCCTTCTAACATTCGAAGAATTCAAATCTCAGACAAGAATATCATTACCAGACTTGAGAGCACAACTGCAACTTATAAAAGCAATGTATTCAATGAGATCAAAGAATAAACAAGCTAACCTAGAGTCGTTCTCTTCTTTTCCGAAGCAGCAACTTTCTGAGTCACCCGAGTATAATATTCATAGAGTTGAGGCAATTCTTTCTTAAAAGGCAGAACAAATTCCTCCAAAAATGTGGACTCAGCCATGTAGATATAGCTAGGAACACCAAGACGACGCTTTAACAGATTTTTATCCTTGAGAGTCCGCATGACGGCAATTCGGGGAACAATCCTCTTCTCCATGCTGTATGACAGTAGAACAGGAACCGTGACCAGGTAATCAGCTTTGTAACCGAGATCCTCCATCAGATACCTCAGCCTAACCCTCAACGACTCCTCAGACAGACTCAAAGCTAAGGGATGCTTCCTGAGTAGAGCTGAGATTTGAGTCTCATTCCATCCATAACCGCGGAACACTTGAAGCCATGATTCCATCTTTTCTTCGCCTTTCTTGGCCATGGCAGAGACCCCGTACAAGAACATAGGAGACGTTCGCGGAATCCCCAGCTTCTCTTCAGCTCTTTGCACTCTCTCTTCAAACCATCGGCTCCTCTGGAAGAGGAAACTGGGTGTCTGCAATACGAACCTCTTGATCTTATCCCTTGGCAAACCGTAGCTTTGCAGCAAATGCCAATTATCATTGAGAATTTTAAGTATATCGCTTCCCGGAAAGCGCTTCGATTTGACCTTCAGCAGAAACCTAACCAACTGGTCATTGCTACCGAATAGCGACTTGAGCGTGTGAAGCTCAGGGACAATGTGGTCCTCTAGACTCCGGCCTAGCAGATACGGGTTCTGAGATATGAGCAGCCCTAAATCTGAGCCACAAAACCCTAGCTCCTGGAAAACCCTAAGTTTGGGCTTTAGGTTTTTCTCGACATTGATTCGAAGGACAGACGGGAGCCAAAGTAGCACATTCCTGATATGTGCTAAATCAAATCCATTGTGTTTAAGAGCATCGACAACAAGTTGAGGTCTTTCGGTGGAGCTCGAGAGGTGACTGACCTTGGGATGGGAGGCAATGGAGATGGCTTGTTCTTCAGAGAGCCCGATCGATTTGACCAAGTAATCCACCAGAAGAGAAGGCGGAATCCGATCCTGGGAGGCCGCTGAGGCTGAGTAATAGAGGATAGAAGGTTTCAAGGCAGTGAGGCACCTAAATGTGCCATGGACGCCATTAACGCCCTGTTTTAGCATCCTTGGAAACGCCAGTGAGAGCTATTCCTGCTCTAGGGGTGGGTACGATAGTCACCGAGGACGATACTCCTCATTCTGCTCTGGGGGTGCGACTGAAAATATTTTATAAAATAATATTTTAATTAAGTAATAGTATTTGATACTAAAAGATACTTTTTTTAATGATAAAATATATTATAAAAAATTATTGCGTGAGCTAAATCTATTATTGTGTGTTTTGCAAAACGAGTTGGATAAAAAATTATATATAAATTAATAAAATTGTTATTTCAACAATGTCACGTCACCGCCACATCATCACAATGTCAGTTCCACATGGCGGTGACGTGACAGTGATGTAGCGCTGACGTGGCACATGGCGCGTGATGAGGGCCTAATCAAATAAAACTAGTAAGTTGGTGGATTTAATAGAACCTTTTTTAGTTGAGGGGTCTGGTTGAAAAAATTGGGGGGCTGTACATGTATTCGGCCATAATTTTATACTATGATGGCCAAATAAATTGGCCAACCATTGTATATACTCTTATATGCAAATCTATTAGTCTTATTGTATTTTTTAAAATAAATATAGGCCAAAATTTTATAACATTAAAAAAAAGTCCTCGTGCATACGAATCCCGTTGTTTAAAGATGATGCATTGTTTTTTTTCGATATAAGATTTGCTCGCTTTTGCGGGATAAAATTAAGGCATTTGAATATTATAAGGTCAACCTAAATCATCAAACAATAAAAGTTGTTGACTTAACAACGATCAAAGTTGAATTACAAATAAACAGGTAATCTGAATTGAAGAGCCAATATTAGAAATAACAGTTGTCAGACATTGATGATTAACATGTCTTCTGGCAAGGAAGTCGGCCATTGAATTGCACACCCTAAAAACAATGGAAAAAAACCAAGTGGGGATATTAGAAATAAGATGTCTAATGTCCGTAATAAGAAAGTGGATTTCCCAAGGAACTTTCCACAAACATTATAAATAATTGATTGCAATTAAGTTATCATCCTCGATAATAATGTTGTAGACATTTAGAAGGCCAATAGATTTAAGAGCCTCTAACAAAGCGGTGACTTCAGCTTGGACAAACTGACATGTAGGGTAACTGGACTCGGCCAAATTACAACTTGTGACCATTATTGTTCCGTAAAAGGAATCCAGCATATGTGGCAGAACTAGACTGTCTTGAAGTGTCAAAATTAAAGGTGGTTTTTTCTAAGACACATAATTTTTCCATTTTGGTCGCGTTTTGAAAGGTTTCTTAAGATCATAATTTGCATTATCCAATTCCAACGACTGAGAGAATCCCAAATCTGAGGGTAAATTACTAGGATAAATTCTTGTTGGATTAAAGATTTTGGAGTTCCTATGAGTCCAGATGAACCACAATAAGAACTAAAAAGGACCATTAAACTGGTTACTCTGTAGGGTGGATTGTAATTTATCAGTAAATGTACCTAAGGTAATTAATTTAAAGGAGTAAATTAGACATCTTTCCAGTCTAGCTATCATCAACTGAGTGAATGTGTATTCAAAAAATAAATGGTTTAGATTGTCATTTCCAAGATCACATACGGAACATCGATTCAGGATAGAACTAAAGAATCGATTTAATCTATCTATGGTCGGAAGGCAAGCGTCACATGACTTCCATAAGAAATTATGTAGTTTAGGCAGTACTTTAGCTTTCAAAATCCAAGAGAAGTTATCATTAGGGTTCGGAGTAGCCAAAGAAAGAAGTGAAGACGTAAATTGAATAGAGAACTTTCCATCAACCGTAGGTAAGTGATATGCTATGTTCTAGATGCCTTATCTTTTTACTTTTAGGATGATTTTGAGTGTTCTAGGCTAGGTTTTAGGCATAAGTGTTAGACCAAGGCGAAGACACAGAAGTTCTTAAA
The DNA here is from genome assembly GCA_934048045.1 of Polygonum aviculare. Lineage (NCBI taxonomy): Eukaryota > Viridiplantae > Streptophyta > Magnoliopsida > Caryophyllales > Polygonaceae > Polygonum > Polygonum aviculare. Next base: position 17,072,940 of record OW204024.1, read on the forward strand.
GTGAAGGATTTACGAGCTGGAGTTGCCACTACAGAGAAACCGCTGGAGTAGACCCCAGGACGCAAGCGCGGTTTGCCAACAGGAGCTCGAGTTGTGAAGAACCCGAAGGCCGGCGGTGCGGTGTGTAAACCGCGGTCACGGTAGTAGCCGCCAAAGAACCATTGACTATGTGTTGACCGCAGGCGCCGCGATGCTGGCGCGGGTGCGATGGCGTGCAGATCTGACGCGTGTTTCGTCCTATCTTTGGGCCGTTTTTATTATGTTTTGATATTTTTGGACATTGTTTCGTCCTTAGACCTATTTAAGTCGTGGAGACTCTTTAGGATTGTTATCTTTTGACTTTTGCTTTCAAACTTGAGTTTTATTATGATTATGGAGAACTAAACCTCTCTAGGGTTTGTTCAACAATGAAGCTTCAATTTACTAGTTTGTGAGATTCTAAATCCTTTTCCTATTCCTTTGGTTATTATTGATTCTCTTGTGCTTCATCTTATGATTATTGATTGTTTCTCTAGGAGTAATTAACCTATTGAATTGATTGATTTTCTACTATTGGATTGGGTTTGAACCGTGGGCAAACCTATTCTGTGAAAACAACTTAGAACCTAGATCTGTTTTCTATGCAACTAGGATTTAAGAAGAGAATTGATTGTTTGCTTTTTAAATTGACTCGTAACTTGATTGCTCTTGCATACATCCTATTTGTCCTTGCTCTCTATGCTAATATTGGTTTGAGCGTTCTTTGTCAATTTTATGTATTTTATGGACTGTGGACAGAAAGTTATTCAAGATCAGGATTGGAATTAACCATTGGATTAAAAAGGAATTGTGTGATGAATCAATGATCAAACGACTCTTTTGAAGTGGATTTGTTGAATGAACTTGTCTTAATAATCTGATTGAATTCATGAAACTGTCTACTTGTGTTCTTAATTTGGTGACTGAAACATCTTAATAATCCCCCTTTACTTGAGTAGAAGCCTTAGTTCTCTTGGGTTCGACCCCTTACTTGCATGCTATGCTTAGTTTGTGAATTTGGGTTATTATCTTTGATTTTGGCACGACGACTTTAGCCGAGTCAAATTTTGGCGCCGTTGCCGGGGAAACTAAGTTTCTTTCTAGTTTAGTATTTGTATTAACTATTGTGTGGACCTATCTTATGGTCCACACCTGTTATACTAATCAATTTCCAACTGCTGTCGATGTTTTCAAGAGACAGGATGGCTGACCAGTCAATCAGACAACTAAAGTCTCTAGATTTCCAACAACAACACCTGGCCGTCGAGTTTCCCGTGCTAGCTGATTCGGGCTATTTTGCATAGTTTAACTCTTGTATTTTAGGGCTATATTGAGTGTGTTTAGGTTAGAGTTTGTGCTAATTGTAATATTTAGGCCGAAGACACAAGAATTCAAGAATCAAGAGTTTTAAGGCGTTTTGAGCTGTCTTCCCGACACGACTTGCTTGCAAAGGCTATATCTTGAGCTACAGAGGTCGGATTGAGCTGATTCCGGTGCCATTGGAAAGCTAAGTTCAAGGGCTTCAATTCCGTTTTTTACACTAAAGTCAGATTCCAAGCCGAAGATGGTCAAAACAGCCTCCGAAGTGACACCAGCGATTCTGTCGAGATACCGCGACCGCGGATTGTCCACCGCGACCGCGGTGGCCACCGAGACGAGTTATTCTTCTCTGTTGCGAAAGCGCGGGCGCGGTGGGAGCGACGTGACCGCGGTGATGCCGGATCCGAAGCGGGCCGAAATCTTTCTATCTTCTTTCCTTTCCTATCTTTTGCCTCTTTCCTTATCTATCTCGTGGAGATTGTTCCTTGGGCTATTTAAGGAGGAACCTGCCTTAGGTTTTTAGTATATTCTACATTCTACCTCCTACCTTCTTCTATAAGTTAGGTTTTTAGTTTAGTTATGGAGAGCTAGTCTCCTTGGGTTTGTTCAAGGGAGAAGCTCTGATGTATGAACTCGTGAGATTTTGGTAATTGATTTCTATCCTTTGGTTGATATTGATTCTCTTGTGCTTCATCTTATGAATGTTTATTGTTTCTTTAGGAGTAGCTAACCTATTGAATTGATTTATGTTCTACAGTTTGATTAGGTTTGGACCGTGGACAAAACTAATCTGTGAAAACAACTTAACCTAGACCTGTTGTCTATGCAACTAGGATTAAGAAGAGAATTGATTGTTTTATCTTACAATTGACTCGTAGCTTGATTGTTTGATATTATATCCTGCATATCCTTGTTCTCTATGCTAATTCTAGGTTAAGCGTCCTTGCCTAGGGTTATAGAATTGCTTGGACCGTGGACTTGCGATTGTTAATGATCAGGATAGGAATTAACCATAGGTGTGAATGAAATCAATGGATGAATCTATGATCGAGGGATTATATCATGAGTGGATCTTTTGAATGAACTTGTCTCCTTTTCAATTGTTTCCCCATATTTGTATGTTTGTTTATTTGTTTGTTCTTTGTTTCTTAGATTAGTTTAGTATAGATTTCTCTTTTAAACCCCCCTTTCTGTAGTTGATAAATATATTAATACTAGAAGCCATAGTTCTCTTGGGTTCGACCCCTTACTTACTTGCTATACTTAGTTTGTAGTTTGGGTTATGTATCTTTGATCTTGGCACGACGACTTTAGCCGAGTCACTAGCTGAAGGCGTGGAGTTTGAATTGAAGTCTAGTTTGATTGATCATCTACCTCGGTTCTGTAGTCATTGAGCATCAAGCCTATTGAGGTCATTGAGGATCGAATCAAATTATGAGCTTTTCAGTTCTCTCTATCTGGATCGGCCAAGGATTGGTTCCTTTGTTCTTTCTCTAACCGGATCACAACATGGGGTCAGTTAAAGACTGCATTCTAGGAGAAGTACTTTCCTGCAGTAACATAGGCACTCGGGCAGCTATTAAGAAGAGCATTTGCAATCTTCAACAACATGACGAGGAAAGCCGGCCTTTATGATTACTTTGATCGCTACAAAAGGCTCATTGCTAGTTGTCCATCCCATGGATTCGCAATAAAGACCTTGTTGAGTACTTTATGGATATTACTTTGAGGAGTGTATGAGAGCTCGTTACAGAAGATCTCGGTTATGAGGATACACCGCGCCCACACCCCACTAACCGCGCCCGTAGAAACCCTCCAGAGAACCTTGATGAGTTACTCATTGATGTACCGCGCCCGCGGAGTACAGACCGCGCCCGCGGAAATCCAACAGAACTTGTTTCCGACCCTCTAGAGCCGGAACGTGCCCGCGCCACCCGAGGCCGTGCCAGCGGTTATGAAGAGCTCGGAAATTCCGAGAACTCTAATGAACCGCACCTGCGGAACATTGACAGCTCCCGCGGTTTGGCTGCAGAACCGGTCGATGACTATGTTCGGCCTGCTTTTCCTCCTCTAAGCTCTTACAAGCACATTCCACCATTCCCGGATGCTCTCAAGGATACAAGGAGGCTGGAGAGTGACAAAGATATCTTCGAGACATTCTCCAAGTGTGAGGTTAACATCCCTTTGCTCAAACTTGTTAAAAGTGTTCCTCGCTTTTCTAAATTTCTGAAAAACTTATGCACCTTTAAAAGGAACCAGAAATTAAACGGAAACGTAACAATGATGTTAAGGAACAGGTCTCCGTTGTATTTCAAAGGCGTATGCCTAAGAAGTGCAGCAACCCAGACGTGTTTATTATTCCTTGTGATATTGGTGAAACTAAGGTTGAGAATGCTATTCTTAATTTGGGTGCTGCAATCAATGTTATGTCTCATGCTGTCTATAAATCCCTAGGTCTAGGACCTTTGCAAGAAACTGGAATAATTGTACAATTAGCTGATAGGTCCACTGTTCGTCCTAGAGGATTAGTTGAGGATGTTCTTATCATGGTTGATACATTGATCTTTCCTGCTGACTTTTACATTCTTGACATGGATCATGACTCGCATGCTGCTCCCATATTACTTGGTCGTCCTTTCATGAAAACAGCTAAAACATGCATTAATGTAAGCAATGGCACTTTGACTATGGAATTTGAGGGTGAAAAATTTGAATTCAATATTGCTAAATCCATGAAATTCCCTTCCGATGATCGTTTGTTATGTTCTATTGATATTTCTGATCCTTTAGTGCAAAAGTTCTTTAACAAAAATCATGATGATGCACTAAAATCTGTTATAGAGCATGATGTGAAGTCTTCTGATGAGGAATTTGCCTTGTCTACTGAAATGCATGATGCTGTTAGTAGCATGAATAGGGATGCTGATACCCTTGTGATGTTTTGGCCATTGGTCCCCCGCTACTAACTCCCTCTAGCGAGAAGCTTGTTCCTTCTATAGTGTAGGCACATGAGATCGAGTTGAAACAACTTCCTAATCAACTCAAATATGTTTTTCCTGGAGAGAAAGAAACACATCCGGTGATAATTTCCAACAAACTCTCCAAGGAGCAAGAAGAGAAATTGGTGAAGGTTCTTCAAGAGTACAAGACTGCGCTTGGGTGGACCATTGCAGACATTAAAGGGATTAGTCCCTCAACATGTATGCATCGGATCCTCCTGGAGGAAGGGGCGAAACCATCTAGGCAACCACAGAGACGGGTAAATCCACCCATGATGGAGGTGGTGAAGAAGGAGGTGCTCAAACTCTAGAACGCAGGGATGATCTATTCTATTTCTGATAGCCAGTGGGTGAGCCTTACTCAGGTGGTGCCAAAGAAAGGAGGAATTACTGTAGTGGAGAACCAGGATGGAGAGCTGGTTCCCTCTAGACTGTAAATTGGTTAGCGTGTCTGCATCGACTACAAGAAGCTCAACGCAGTTACTCACAAGGACCACTTTCCTCTACCATTCATTGACCAGATGTTTGAGCAACTTGCTGGTCGTTCCTACTACTTCTTTCTTGATGGCTACTCAAGATACTTTCAGATCGCCATTGCGCTAGAGGATCAGGAGAAGACGACATTTACATGTCCTTTTGGTACTTTTGCATACCGCAGAATGCCTTTTGGATTATGTAACGCCCCGGGTGCCTTCCAATGGTGTATGGTTAACATCTATTCTGAGTACATTGAGAACTTTATTGAGGTCTTTATGGATGACTTTACGGTTCATGGGGATGACTTTGACTCTTGCTTAAACCATTTAGCACTAGTGCTCAAACGATGCGTTGAGACCAATTTGGTTCTCAATTCTGAAAAGTGCCACTTTATGGTTGAGTAGGGCATTGTCCTTGGACATGTAGTTTCGTCCAAAGGTATTGAGGTCGATAAGGAGAAGATATACATCATTTAGTCTTTGCCTTATCATACTAATGTCCGCGAAGTGCGTTCCTTTCTTGGCCATGCAGGGTTTTACCGCAGGTTCATCGATAACTTCTCAAAGATTTCAGCACCCCTCTGTGAGCTTCTTAAGAAAGAGGCGACCTATGAATTTACTAAGGAATGCAAGGTTGCCTTTGACGAGTTGAAAGCGAAACTCACTAGTGCTCCCATAATCCGGGCTCCTGATTGGTCGCGTCCCTTCGAAACCATGTGCAACGCAAGTGACTACGGTGTTGGAGCCCTTCTTGGTCCAAACGAACCTAGATCCTCTTATGTCATATATTACACTTCCATGACCTTGAGCGATGCTCAGAGGAACTATTCCACTACAGAGAAGGAGATGCTGGTTGTGGTGTTTGCTTTGGAAAAATTCAGGCAATATCTCTTAGGCATCAAGGTGATTGTCTACACCGATCATGCAGCTCTTCGCTATCTCATGACGAAGAAGGAGGCCAAGCCAAGGTTGATAAGATGGTGTTAAGTGATTTTGATATTGAGGTTCGGGATAAGAAAGGTGTTGAAAACCTTATGGCTGACCACTTAAGTCGGGCACGGATAGAGGGGGAAAAGCCGGAAAGCAAAGGGTAGATCCAAGGGAGATTCCCGGACGATACGTTGTTCAAGCTAACCTCTGGGCATGAAACGCGCCCACGCCGGAGTGGCCTCGCCCGCGGAATCACTACAGAAAGTGAAACGGTTTCTGTTGATGAACTGTGCCCGCGCCCGCGGTATCAGCCCAGAACTGATGAGCGAGACTCGGAATGAGGAGTTCGTGTTAGGGATTCAAAAGTTCAAGCCATAGTATGCCAATCTTGTGAACTTCCTCGTTTCAGGGGAGCTTCCACCTCATTACACCAAGGCTTAGAAGGACAAGATCCGCAGCGAGGCACGATTCTATGTGTGGGATGAGCCATATATGTGGAAGCACTGTGCAGATCGTGTTATCCGAGGGTGTGTCCCGGATAACGAGGTAAATTCAATCCTTGCTTTTTTCCATTCTTATGCATGTGGGGGGCATTTTGGTGTCGACAAAACTGTTAGGAAAGTGTTAGAAGCCGGGTTGTATTGGCCTCATATTTTCCGAGATGCTCATGCTCTTTGTAGATCTTGCGATCGTTGTCAAAGGGTGGGAAATATTCTAAGAGAAATGAAATGCCTCAATCTCGCATGCTTTTTGTGAAATTTTTAATGTTTGGGGTATCGATTTCATGAGACCTTTTCCATCCTCCTTTGGGAATCTTTATATTTTGCTTGCAGTGGACTCAGTTTCCAAGTGGGTGGAAGCGAAGGCCACCAGGAATGATGATTCAAAAATGGTTGCAGATTTCCTTAGGAACAACATCTTTTCCAGGTTTGCAATCCCGAAGGCCTTGATAAGTGACAAGGGTACTCAGTTTTGCAATAAGACCATCAATGCTCTATTGAAAAAGTATCATATCACTCAAAGGGTCTCTACAGCATATCATCCACAGACCAATGGGAAAGCTGAGGTGTCCAACAAGGAGATCAAGTCCATCTTGGAGAAAACGGTGGCCCCGAACAGGAAGGATTGGAGCTTGAGGCTCAATGATGTTGTAACACCCCCCATTCTTAAAACCAAAAGGGGCATTACCGCCAGTGACCTCGGATTTCACCGTCCAAAGTCACCCAAGGCTAAAAAGTTAACTTAAAGATGATTTGAGAATAACCAACTTTATTTTATTAATGTAAATCGGATTACAAGTGGGATAAACCTCCCGTAAGGTTACACTAATCATTTAAAAGAGTTGCAGCGGAATTTAAAAGACATTTCGTAAAATTTAAAAGCATGTGGGACCCATAAACATGGTCGAAACAAAAGACATTTTAAAGATTTCTTCCTTCCTTCCTTCCTTCCTACAGATCCTGATGTCTTCGGCTTCCTTCTGAACGGCCTTCCCTTTCCTATCTGATATCCCCATAAAGGCAAGGAATACCAGCCAACAAAGTTGGGAAAGAAAGAAGGGATGTTAGTCTAACGCGAGACCAAGAAAGAGGTAGAATAGGGTTCGGTTCTCAGAAAGGTTTAGACATGAGGGCATCAAGGACCAATTGAGAATTAGCTGATGCCCAACAGTCAAGGGTTCTTTAATGCGGAACCCTTATGGCTTTTTGAGCGAGAGACTTTAGGTGAGCAAGGCTCAAAAGAAAAAGATAATTTTAGCTTGAGGCTTTATGAGATGTGAGGCTTATGGGAAATAAGATTTTTCGGAAGTAGGATACTACATGGAAGTAGCACCTAAGAAAGGTATGTGTTTAAGATTTGTTGGGAACTTAATTAATTCAAGCAACAGTGAAAAATCATCCAACACTACTCGAATCGTATCAACCTCATCATAACTCGAAGATGCCGACAGGGAGGTGGCCACAAGGACGCTTATACACCTGAACCCATCTTGCCATTTTATAGGCATTTTAACAACTCGAGTCATGCATTCAGATTGGATAGGCGATTGTCAATAATGTGGACCCGAAGTGATTTTCCAAGTTGTACTAATCACCTCGCGTTATTAATTAATGTGCATTGGGCACTTATCTTATTAGGTCATAAAACAGAGCAATTTATTTAACGAATTTTAAGTGACGGCTCATCGGAGCTTGGCCGCGGATTAACAGGAAAGCAAGCGTCTCCTGAGCACTTAGCTAGAGTGCTATAGCCCATCTTAAGGAACGAGCATTAGTCGTACGACCTTAATTTTACGAGCATGCACTAATTACACCTCGTAACATGAGTTATTAAGAAATAACGAGAGTCTTAAATCTCGCATTCCTATTCCTAGACTAGTCCACAACAAAGTCTCGAAAAGAGACTTGAAACAATCAAAGGTCACACATCAACGGTCCTAAGTCCATGTACTAGCGCGTGCGATAATAAAAACAATGGTCATTAATTCTAAGCATAATAATCCTAATCCGATTATTAGCAAACAAGGTTGTTCCCAACATTTAATCTGATAACGGAAAGCAATTTCACGATTATCGAGTAAATAGGAAAGGAGAACCATCCACTTGCCTTAAAACGAGATTTAAGAACGCTAATCGAGGTGAGAAGACGAAGCTAGCAAGGCCCTAGAAGAGGCCTAAGGCAAGGCAAGATGCAAGGCAAAGACAAGGCACGGCCCGAGCAACGGCTAGGCAACGGCCCGGGACAAAACGCAAGCAAGGGCAGTGGCGGCGGGCGCTGCCCCCTTGGTGGCGGTCGCTGCCCGTATGTGTGTCGACGGCGTGATTTTGCAAGCTTCCTCCGATCAGCTCCGGCCACCTTTCGATGAGCTTTTTCCAACAGTAGCAAGAAGAACACTTGAACTTTATAATGGAAGAGGTTTCAAAGGGAGAGAGGAGAGATTTGGATGTCTTAATCCATCATCTTCAACCCCTATTTATAGTGTTCAATGTCCCTAATAATCCAAGAAAGAGAGTTGACATAATGCCTAACAATCCAAAAGGAGTTGACATTGGAAGGGTTGACATTGTGTAAAGGTGTTGGGATTGATCCCAACTCAAAACCATTGCAGAAGTATAAACCAAGGCGCCCACAATAAACGAATTTTTGTCGAGCCACTTGCGTCTGCAGCAAAGCGGCGCCCGCCAGTTTCATAGGCGGCGCCCGCTGCCCTCCTTGGACTGCGCAGTGCTTCGGTAAAATTTCCATAACTTTCGAAATACTTATCGGAATGGCCTCAAATGTTGAGTGATGAAACTAGACTCCTTTATCTACCATTAGGCTTTGGAATCACTCGATTCCGAGATCTAACGAAGGGTTTATGAATTTTTGAAGTTAAGGTATCCGTTTAGCGTTATCCAACGCTATTCGGTTAATCGGGTGACCTTTGCCCTTTCTCTTGTCGTACCAAAGACAAATTTGAGTCATAAAACTAAGGAGAATTTCATGATCCATTGCTTTAAAATTTGCGGATATTACAACAGTACCCCCTTAAAAATAGTTTCGACCCCGAAACTGGCAAATGCTACCCTAGCATGCTTAAAAGGACTGAGTACATAAGGAATATCCGCTCTTGAAGAGGAAGTACAAGCTATAGTACCCCCTTAAAGAGCTTTGGTTCTTTCTTTAAGATGACAACAAGTCTGGGAAACAACTTTGCATCAGTTACACGGTTCCCAAAATTTCTTATTTTGTTTCTTGGTCATGTTTACGACTTTAGTTGATCTGCCAACATTCCTTTGTTGATTTAAAGTGATAACAACGTAGTCTTCTCGACATACTCTGGGCCGAGAAGCACTTTTTCTACGTCATTATTCTAATCACTTGACTACGATGATACTAGCCGTTTCCATCCTTAAGGCATTGCGAATCGTTCTATCTAAGCTTTTGGTACGTGGACCTTATCAGCTTACTTCGTCATCCCAACTAGTGCAATCCAATACACGGGCTCGGGGCAGGAGTTAACTTCTAGGATGATTGCCTACTCAAGCTTCGAGACATTTTAAGGGTTTTCTCACTTGAGCTAGGTTTTGAGAAGACCAAACGACGAGAGTCGAAGATTAATAACGCGTCATTTACTTATGAACTTAGTACATTATTATAATCTGATTTAACATTCTGAAAGATACATGATTATCCAAAAATCATCTAACAGACTTCCAAAAATGCGATCCCCTCTCAAGGAAGGATGATCGACTTACAAGACCTAAGCAACCACTATGGTTAGGCTAAAAAAGAGTTTAAGGAAAGATAGGGAAGAGACTAACTACTCTTCAGGTACAATAGGCAAGTTGGACTGGTACATCCCGTACAACTGTTGTCCCTGACTTGCAGCTGGCATCGGTGTCTTTCCCTTGTTTTTCGCAGTTGACTGCACTGAAGTGGTCGAGGTAGACCCAAATGGGATTCTGTTACTCTGTACAACAAACGTTGGCCCAGATTGATTTGCCCCTTCCTTGTTCAAACGGCAGTAGGATCGAACGTGTCCCTCCTTCCCACAGTTGAAACAAGTCCTCTTGGGTTTAGTACAATCTCTATTGATATGGCCCTGTTCACTACAATTGTGGCAAACCACGAAACCTTTTTTTTGTCCAAACTCATTAGAAGAGTCACTCTTGAATGAATCAAATTTGCTTTTCTTTGACCCTCCAGATGCTTGCGGTGTTGCAGACCGCTTGGATCCTCCTTGACCTTGATAGTGAGATTTCTCCCCACTATCCTTCTTCTTTTCAGCTTCGCCTAAGGTTACCTCCATTCTATAGGCATGGTCAACATATTCCTCAAGCGATAAGAAGGTACGAGTCATCATCCATGGTTTGATAGTATTGCTCATCCATTTATGAAAGCGACGAATCTTCTGCTCCTCGGTTGCGAACTCCGGCCCAGAATATTGGAGCAAATGATTAAACTTCTTCGCCCTTTCCAATACACTTAATCCCTCCACCTTGGGATTATACAACTCATCCTGCTTCTCGTCTTGCATTGCGGACGAAAAGAACCGATTCATCATTTTTCCCTTGAACATTGCCCAATTCAGCTCGGGATGGTCGGGAAGTTTGGAACTCTCCCACCATTCGTTGGCTTCGTCCCTAAGTTGCAAGGCTGCAATCTGCACCTTTTCCGCTTCGGTGCAGCGCGTATTCCTAAGCAACTTCTCTATGTGGGAGAACCAATAGTAAGCACTAGCAGGCTCTCCAGCGCCGTTGAAGGTCTCAGGCTTGAGAGAGAGAAAAAGCTTCAAAGACTTGGGGAATTCAGACGCATCTCCGTGAACACGAGCATGATCGGCTCCTAGGTTCACAGCGGGAACTGCCTCCGTGGCATTCCGTTGATTAGCCATAATCTCAGGCATCGCTTCTTGAAGCATCTGTTGGAACAAGGCTTTGAACATAGCAATGCTCGCAGCATCTAAAGTTAAGGTGGGAGTTGCTACTGGCACTTGGTCGTTTCCACGAACTCCAGATTCCATTTCTTCGTTTCCATTCCCCTCTGGGGCATTGGCATTCCGATTCTTATTCCCTCGAGTATTCACCATCTGTAGTGAAGAACAATTGTTTCCATTAGTCACAATCGTTGCACAAGGTGAAGAAAGAGCACAACTTTTAGACGTAGACGTAGAATATTTATAAGTCCATATTGGCAGATGAAGGTACTTGGAGGGAAGTTATTTATAAAACAAAACCGCTTCTTGAATTCTGTTACAAGAAGGTTTTGATAAAATCAACTTCTCGAATTCTGTTAAGAGAAGATTCGGTAAAAAGTCTACTCCTTGAATTCTGTTACAAGGAGATTCGAAAATTCGAAGGAAGTATTCGTTTATATGACTACTCAAAAGTAGGAAACCTAATAACGAAGAAAATCTTGATCGGGATTTCTTTTAAAAATGACATTTAAACGTAAACCCCTCATTTAAACTAATGGAGAAGGAAACTCGACTAAAAATAACTTATTCCTATTTCTTTAATATAGGAGTACAGTTTTAAAACTAAGTTCATTTAAAAGAAGTTTGTTAAAACTTCGGGTTTAAAATAAATCGTTTTAGCTCTGATACCATAACTGTAACACCCCCCATTCTTAAAACCAAAAGGGGCATTACCGCCAGTGACCTCGGATTTCACCGTCCAAAGTCACCCAAGGCTAAAAAGTTAACTTAAAGATGATTTGAGAATAACCAACTTTATTTTATTAATGTAAATCGGATTACAAGTGGGATAAACCTCCCGTAAGGTTACACTAATCATTTAAAAGAGTTGCAGCGGAATTTAAAAGACATTTCGTAAAATTTAAAAGCATGTGGGACCCATAAACATGGTCGAAACAAAAGACATTTTAAAGATTTCTTCCTTCCTTCCTTCCTTCCTGCAGATCCTGATGTCTTCGGCTTCCTTCTGAACGGCCTTCCCTTTCCTATCTGATATCCCCATAAAGGCAAGGAATACCAGCCAACAAAGTTGGGAAAGAAAGAAGGGATGTTAGTCTAACGCGAGACCAAGCAAGAGGTAGAATAGGGTTCGGTTCTCAGAAAGGTTTAGACATGAGGGCATCAAGGACCAATTGAGAATTAGCTGATGCCCAACAGTCAAGGGTTCTTTAATGCGGAACCCTTATGGCTTTTTGAGCGAGAGACTTTAGGTGAGCAAGGCTCAAAAGAAAAAGATAATTTTAGCTTGAGGCTTTATGAGATGTGAGGCTTATGGGAAATAAGATTTTTCGGAAGTAGGATACTACATGGAAGTAGCACCTAAGAAAGGTATGTGTTTAAGATTTGTTGGGAACTTAATTAATTCAAGCAACAGTGAAAAATCATCCAACACTACTCGAATCGTATCAACCTCATCATAACTCGAAGATGCCGACAGGGAGGTGGCCACAAGGACGCTTATACACCTGAACCCATCTTGCCATTTTATAGGCATTTTAACAACTCGAGTCATGCATTCAGATTGGATAGGCGATCGTCAATAATGTGGACCCGAAGTGATTTTCCAAGTTGTACTAATCACCTCGCGTTATTAATTAATGTGCATTGGGCACTTATCTTATTAGGTCATAAAACAGAGCAATTTATTTAACGAATTTTAAGTGACGGCTCATCGGAGCTTGGCCACGGATTAACAGGAAAGCAAGCGTCTCCTGAGCACTTAGCTAGAGTGTTATAGCCCATCTTAAGGAACGAGCATTAGTCGTACGACCTTAATTTTACGAGCATGCACTAATTACACCTCGTAACATGAGTTATTAAGAAATAACGAGAGTCTTAAATCTCGCATTCCTATTCCTAGACTAGTCCACAACAAAGTCTCGAAAAGAGACTTGAAACAATCAAAGGTCACACATCAACGGTCCTAAGTCCATGTACTAGCGCGTGCGATAATAAAAACAATGGTCATTAATTCTAAGCATAATAATCCTAATCCGATTATTAGCAAACAAGGTTGTTCCCAACATTTAATCTGATAACGGAAAGCAATTTCACGATTATCGAGTAAAGAGGAAAGGAGAACCATCCACTTGCCTTAAAACGAGATTTAAGAACGCTAATCGAGGTGAGAAGACGAAGCTAGCAAGGCCCTAGAAGAGGCCTAAGGCAAGGCAAGATGCAAGGCAAAGACAAGGCACGGCCCAAGCAACGGCTAGGCAACGGCCCGGGACAAAACGCAAGCAAGGGCAGTGGCGGCGGGCGCTGCCCCCTTGGCGGCGGTCGCTGCCCGTATGTTTGTCGACGGCGTGATTTTGCAAGCTTCCTCCGATCAGCTCCGGCCACCTTTCGACGAGCTTTTTCCAACAGTAGCAAGAAGAACACTTGAACTTTATAATGGAAGAGGTTTCAAAGGGAGAGAGGAGAGATTTGGATGTCTTAATCCATCATCTTCAACCCCTATTTATAGTGTTCAATGTCCCTAATAATCCAAGAAAGAGAGTTGACATAAAGCCTAACAATCCAAAAGGAGTTGACATTGGAGGGGTTGACATTGTGTAAAGGTGTTGGGATTGATCCCAACTCAAAACCATTGCAGAAGTATAAACCAAGGCGCCCACAATAAACGAATTTTTTTCGAGCCACTTGCGTCTGCAGCAAAGCGGCGCCCGCCAGTTTCATAGGCGGCGCCCGCTGCCCTCCTTGGACTGCGCAGTGCTTCGGTAAAATTGCCATAACTTTCGAAATACTTATCGGAATGGCCTCAAATTTTGAGTGATGAAACTAGACTCCTTTATCTACCATTAGGCTTTGGAATCACTCGATTCGGAGATCTAAAGAAGGTTTTATGAATTTTTGAAGTTAAGGTATCCGTTTAGCGTTATCCAACGCTATTCGGTTAATCGGGTGACCTTTGCCCTTTCTCTTGTCGTACCAAAGACAAATTTGAGTCATAAAACTAAGGAGAATTTCATGATCCATTGCTTTAAAATTTGCGGATATTACAGATGCTTTATGGGCCTACCATACTGCGTATAAGACTCCCATTGGCATGTCCCATTTCCGATTGGTGTATGGGAAGGCTTGCCATCTACTTGTGGAGTTGGAGCACAAAGCGTATTGGGCTGTCAAGAAGTGCAACATGCGCATTAATGAGGATGGTGCCTTTCGCAAGATGCAGATTCATGAACTGGAGGAGCTACGACTAGATGCTTATGATAATGCCGTGAGCTATAAGGACAAGACAAAAGCTTTGCATGATAGAAACATCCTTCAGAAGGAGTTTAAGGCTGGAGACAAGGTGCTTCTCTATCAATCCCGCCTTACACTCTTCCCTGGGAAGTTACAATCACGATGGGCCGGTCCGTATGTGATAGCACAAGTTTTTCCACATGGTGTGGTGGAGCTCTATGACCATAGTGGGAAGCCTTTCAAAGTCAACGGTCATAGAATGAAACCATACCATGAGAGTGTAAACCAAGAGGTGTTGGAGGAGCTAGATCTTGGCGAACCAACTCCGGAGCTGAATTCATGAGCATAGAGACGTCGAGCCATCGACGTTAAACAAAGACGCTGCTTGGGAGGCAACCCAAGGATAGTTAGATTCTTCTTCCCTCTTTGTTTTCCTTTCTTAGCTTAGTTTGCTTTTATTTTTGGAGACTAATGTGCAGGTACTAGGTCCGAAAGGACATTTCTGGTGCGAAACCGCGGCCGCGGCAACTACACCGCGCCCGCGCTCGAGCCCAGAACACCCGACGAACAGGTACTAGACACCGCGGTCGCGGTTCACCAACCGCGTCCGTTATTGCGTCACTTTTGGTTAAAAAAAATTTCGCTCGGTCAACCGAGACCCTTATCTATCCACCTAACCCTATCCTCATATCCCCCACAACACAAAATACCCATCACCATCCATCATCCACGCCTCCATCCCCTTCACACCCACCGACAACCTTGATCACCCTTGGAGCCCATCACTCGCCGGAAACCTCACCGCCGTCGTCATCTCCGGTCGACCACCGCGTCCGTGCCGCCAAACTGCGTTCGCGTTTTGGTCAATTTGCAAGCCACCTCTCTCAAGCCACCGGATCCGACTCCACCGCCCGCCACCACCACTAATCTGCGGCATCCCCTCCAAGGTTAGTAGATCTCAGTCCCTCCTTGCTCGTGTGGTGTTTGACCGGCCGTTGGAACGATGATTATTGCTCGGTGTTTGCGTTGCCACTCAAAGCTTCACCCGACTCGTCTACACTGCTGTCGCACCGCGCCCGCGCCAGTCGGATTGCGCCAATGGTGTGCAGTATATTCGCCCCCTTCATTGTTGTCGTGACGCGCCCGCACCCCTCCAACTACACCCGCGGTTTCGCTGCAGCTCTTGACTTCTTGTTTTGTGACAAAACCGCGGTCGACCCCAGTGCACCGTGCCCGCGGAATCCCAACAGACCTTGACTTCTTTGTGGTTCTGGTAACTTTCGATCCTTATACCTTTTAATATGACGAAGTTTAATGGATGGAAGAAGTTGAAGACTGAAGCTAAGAAGAAGTGGGTTGATCTTAAGGACCGGGTATTTGTGAGCACTAAATTTTTGGATTTCCCTACCCTTGAGACCCTAGAACTGCTCGAGTATACCCGCGAATTGCTTGTGTGTGGGGGTATTAAAGGTGCTCTTGAGTTGCATGCTCCGCATTATGAGAGCCTAACCATAGAGTTTATGTCCACCTACCAATTTCTTGAGGACGATTGTCTGCAGTTTCATGCTTATGATCAGATCTGTACTATCAGTGAGGAGGACATCAAGGCATGTTTTGGCATTTTGAGGATACCTTATGAGGATTGGCTTGGAACTTTAATTGAGCAGGACATGTATGAGTTCTGGCAGCATTTCACAGGGCACTCATGGAAAAGAGGTGGAGAGCTGAACAGCAGGATTCCGAATCCGGCTGTTCGAATCATGCGCAAGGCTATTGCTATGATGTTCTTAGGCCAAGGAGAGGTTAACAAACTCCCAGCTAATGACATGAAGGTTCTTTGGACTTTGTTCCCGACGAAGTCCACTGTTGTTGACTGGCTGCAGCTGTTTAAGAAGAATGTGCATGACATCAAAAAAGGGAAAAGCAACAAAAGGATCGGTTTTGGGGGGATGGTGACTCTGTTGGCTCAACGGTTTGTTGATCTTGAGAGAATTGAAGAGGTGCATGGAAACCCTCTTCCGGATGATTTCCGACTCGATATTGATGCTTTACGCCAGATACAGTGCTTAGCTGGTTCAACTGATGAGGGGTGGACCTGGAGCCATGGCTTCCCTCCTACGCCGTACATGAGACTGTCCCGAGCTTCTCTTTTCTTTGGTTCACGCCCACCTGATTTCTGTTTGCGTTCTGACGCAGAGCTGGAGACGAACCCCTTCGCCGTTGCTGTTGATTCTGAGATGGGTGAGGCTGAAGAGGATGATGCCTTAGGGAGAGTGGAACGAGCAGGTCCGAGCTTCGGGCTATGACATGACTGGTTGGGGTGCTAGTTCTGCTTGGGCTCAGCCAGGTGGGGGTACTTCTACTGTTGCTCAGGAGCCTTACTATGGGCAGTCCTTTGATGATGTTTATGAGTAGCTGCACCACCTGTCTATCCGCCAGTCTAGCCTTGCTACAACTGTGGGGATGGTGTCTGAGGAGCAGTCTAGGATGCGGAAGGAGATGATGGGGATGTGGAGGGAGCAGGAGGAGCAGAGCAGGCTGTACACCGACATGTCCTTGCAGATCGATGGTATTCAGGCCTCCTAGCAAAGGCAAGAGGATTTCTTCCGGGGCATGTTCCCCACATATCCGGCACCACCACAGGGCGGGTGGCCCTTCTACCCTCCACCTTCTTAGTGAGTCTTCTGTTTCTTCCCTTTACTTTAATTCTTGTTTTTAGCTTCATTGAGGACAATGAAGGATCTAAGTATGGGGGAGAGTACTCACTGATGTATATATTGTACAGTTGTTTTTCAATTGTTGTCCTTCAATTCCAATGGAAAAAAGAGCCATATTTTTTTTTGAAAAAGGCATATAAATCCCGGGATGAGTCGAAAACCCGAAAAGGCGGCTCAGGTAATAAACAGGTAACTCGGACCAGCAATAGGCTAGGGTAATATGAGGTTAATGAGAGATGTGAGTATTTGTGAGCAGACCTTTGAGAAAAAGGAAATGAGTGATTAGGTGAAAACCCGAAAGAGCGCCTACGTAGAATTGAGTGGAAAAATTAGAGTGTTTAGGATCATTCTAATTTGGAGCTTGGGGATACACTTTAGATGCCGGGTAGATCCTTAGGATTGCTCTTTCATGATTTTGGAGCTTTGAGTGTTATGATGTATTTTGTGAGGTGTGTGTTGAGCTTTCGTGTTTTGCTCATTATTTCTCTACTTGGGTTCGGGTTGTGAGCTGAGTGTTTTAGGCCGTCATGTTCTTCCCTTACTTCCTGAGATCTTTGAATTTGTTGATTTGTTATATTTAGTTTGAGCTTACTCGAGGATGAGCAAGATCTAAGTATGGGGGAATTTTATATGCTATGCTTTAGATGTCTTATCTCTGTACTTTTAGGATGATTTTGAGTGTTCTAGGCTTGCTTTTAGGCATAAGTGTTAGATCAAGGCCGAAGACACAGAAGTTCTTAAAGTGAAGGATTTACGACTTAGGAGAAAGCAACATTTTTGGACATTGTTCCACGTGTTTTGAAACTTGAGTTTTATTATGATTATGGAGAACTAAACCTGTCCTGGGTTTGTTCAACAATGAAGCTTCAATTGACTTGTTTGTGAGATTCTAAATCTTTTTCCTATTCCTTTGGTTATTATTGATTCTCTTGTGCTTCATCTTATGATTATTGATTGTTTCTCTAGGAGTAATTAACCTATTGAATTGATTGATTTTCTACTGTTGGATTGGGTTTGGACCGTGGACAAACCTTTTATGTGAAAACAACTTAGAGCCTAGATTTGTTGTCTATGCAACTAGGATTTAAGAAGAGAATTGATTGTTTGCTTTTGAAATTGACTCGTAGTTTGATTTCTCTTGCATGCATCCTATTTATCCTTACTCTCTATGCTAATATTGGTTTGAGCGTCCTCTGTCAATATTAAGTATTTTCTGTACCGTGGACAGAAAATTATTCAAGATCAGGATTAGAATTAACCATTAGATTAAAAAGGAATTGTGTGATGAATCAATGATCAAACGACTCTTTTGAAGTGGATTTGTTGAATGAACTTGTCTTAATAATCTGATTGAATTCGTGAAACTGTCTGCTTGTGATCCTAATTTGGTGACTGAAACATCTTAATAATCCCCCTTTGCCTGCCGTTAGTATAAATATTAGAGTAGAAGTCTTAGTTCTCTTGGGTTCGACCCCTTACTTGCAAGCTATACTTAGTTTGTGAATTTGGGTTATTATCTTTGATTTTGGCACGACGACTTTAGCCGAGTCAGTAAGTAGGTAACCAAATAAGACAATCATCATTACTTAGGAAGGGAATCCTAATATTTGAAACTATATCAACAATATTAGGTGGCAATAGTTGGGGAAGAGAGTAGAAATCCCAAGAGTTGTCAGCTTTGATAAAAGCCGAGACGCATAGATCAATATTATCATGATTAAAGAAGGCTAAAAACTTAATATTTGGGACCTAAGGATCCGACCAAGATTTAACAGAGTCTCCATGTCAAACAACCACCTAAGACCATTAGAAAACATATACCTAATGTTCTTCAGGCGACCAAATTGGCAGGAATAGTTTTTCTTTTGATAGTGAAATATCGACCCAGAACGAAGATATTTCTCCGTGACTATCTTAAGCCACACATTCTCCGCCTCCGACTGAGTCATAATTTTCCATAGAAGCTTCATTTGAAGTGAAGAGTTGATATTGTGGGCCGAACGTAAACCGAGGTCATCTTAGTGTTTTGGAGCACAAATCTTGTCCTAATTGATAAGAGGATGATGATTATGAGTGTATTTATTCCAAAAGAAGGATCTGTTAACTTTATCAATTTGATCTTGTTGGGATAGTGTTAGGGACGCTCAGTTACTAACCCTGGATCAACGATATTTGTCTTTGGATTTGACAATGACAAACTCTATGTGATCTAATATGTGTCCAAGTGTTACTCCCAAGAACGCTTTCAAGGACACCCATCATGAAAAAATGACAACAAGTTATGCAGTCTCTAGACCTTAGGGATGCCCAAAACTCCAATGTACACCCAAAACTCCAATGTACAATTGAACAAGAATGTGTTTCCTGCAAAGTAGGAAAGCCGTCCCTATGAGAAGAAAACTGATGCTCAAACTCTCAAGTTCAAACATTTAAATAAAGTTAAGACTGCCAAACACAAGAAGACAAACACCTATGACAACAGCTCTCAAAAGCTTCAGAAGTCAGAGACAGAATGCATGAAGCCAAAATGTTGCTTTCCCAAACTCATCCCAAAGAACACATGGAAGCTTCCAGCGAAAGGAAGCGCCGATTATCGGATGAGGACAAGGTTCGTAGCTGTAAACTTAGGAGAAAGCGTCAGCCTACTGAGGATAGTGTTGCGGAAGCTAGAAGGGTAAAAGCGTCCTAAGAAGAGCAACCCTTCACATCGCCTATAAATACACCCTTGTGTATTGTAGATGATGTGAATTCTTCCGTACCTCCTCTCCTAATGCATCAAGAACACCAAGAACACCAAAGACCTTAGTGTGTTGAGAGTGATCTTGATCGAAAAGAAGAAGTCCAACAAGAACATCAATTATTTCACCTAGAGTATGGAGTTCCCCGAGGATTGGGAACTCGTGAGGTTTGATGTTCTTTGTACTTAAGACTATTAAGTTAGGCTACGTGTAGCTAGGGTTGAAAGAAAGTGCAATAGTGCCTGTAAGGACAAAATCTTGTAGGTTAGAGAAGTTTGTACTTTGCCTTGTAATAACTGTAGGGACTCTCCTTAATATAAGTAAAAGAAGTCATTCAGAAATCATCCACGGAGGTAGAGGTTTACCCACGAGACTAGTTGGTTGAAGTGAGGTTCCTCTATAAATTGATTGCATCCTTCATTGTTTCTTTCATGTAGTTAAGTGTTACTTTGATTAATCCCTCTGCCCAAGGATGCCCTAACGACATCCTTGACTGATTACTAATGAGTACGATCCAACAATTGATATCAAAGTAGGAACGCTCTAGAGTTGTCGTTAGTTTGCAAGAAGTATGTCAAACATTGAAGTAGTCAGTAACAACAACAAGCCCCCATGTTTGGCGGAAGGAAACTATGAGCATTGAAGACAAAGAATGGGTCACTGGATAAGAAGTGTTGACTAGCAATGTTAGGTGGTCATCAAGAAGGGAGACTTCAAAACCCACAAGGATAAAATCAACAAGGAAGATGAATGCAGCCTAGATGAATATAAGGCTATAGAGACCAACGCTAAAGCCATCGTTCTCCTCTAGAATACTATGTGCGAACAAAACGCTACCAGGGTTAGGAACATGGAGATTGCTAAGGAAATGTGGGAGGCAGTAGAAAAGTTTCATGTTGGGACGACAAATATGAAAGAAGATCACGAAATGAATGTCAATAGAGAGTTCTTTTGCTTTCGCTTAGAACAGAGTGAATTCGTCCAAAGCTACGCCTTTCTCTTCGAAGCACCATGCAACAAACTCACCCAACTGGGAATCTCTTCCGCTGAGATCACTAACAAAATGAAGGTCCAACACGTCATTGGCGGACTTACTAGGGAATGGAACGCCGACAAAACATCCTTCAAAGAAAATACGTCCAACAAGGCTCTCCCCATGAGTGAAATATTTGGAAAGCTAAGATCTTATGAAGCCCGAAGAGAAAAAGACAAGTTTGCTAAAAAGGAAAAAGGCATTCAATGAAGATTGAGCCTTCTCTAAAAAGAAGTGTGAAGCGCCGTCCTCAGATGATCTAGTCCTCATCTAGGTTGTACGGTGCCTTTGTTCTTCATTGAATTTTCAAATCTCGGTGTATTTTGGATTCTTTGATAGCTAGACTTGTACTAGTCGTATGTAAAATCTGATTTTCTTGGTTCTTGAGTTCTCGGTAAAGCTATATATCTTCCGCTATTAAACTACGTTCAAGTAGCAAATGTATCAGTTGTTTCATAATCCAAACTCTCTTTCAGACTTCCAGTCTTCATTGGAGCCTGCTGAATTAAGATTCCCAATCTCAACTTGTGCTGCTATAATACTATTGTTCAGTGCTCATCTTGTTTAAACATCGTCCTTCTAAGAAATTGTACACTATTTTGAAATTGAATGAAATCCATTGCTACATTCACAACACTGATTCCTGACAATCTTGGTTGACTTGATAGTGCCAGACTTACATTACATGGACAACCATCAAAATCTTAGTTTTCTTCAATCTCTCACCGGATTTGATCGGAAAAAGCTGATCTACATCTAAATCACGCATTGCAGGGGTTCTTAATGGAGGACGACCCTCCCAATTCAATAAAACACTCAACGAAATCTAGCACCTAATCCGTTTTACCAAGGGCAGAGGCAGGATACAAGTATTGAGGGGGCCGACTATCTTAGTTAAACATAGTAAATTTATAACTTATAATTTTATCATAAAAATTAGTTTATTATATTATAGAGAAAATTTAACACTCTTAGCTCTATTAATTAATCTCCAAATAGTTTTCTAAAACCTATTATATTTGAAATAAAAAAGATTTTTTTGATGTTAGTTAGGACTTAAGACCATAATTGTTAACGTATCTAATATGAAAGCCTAGAATATATTACCATTCATTCATCCTCTGTATGTAGCATCTTTTAGATAACATATTTTATTGAAAAGACAAAAGGCATAAACATATTTAAGAATACAATTAGTTTAAGAAAATGAGGTTTACAAAGACTCCTAAATTCATTATTATTAAATCCTTACAACTAAAAATTAAATGTCAAACCAAAGTTTTCAATCTAATAAATGACATATATGATTTAAGATATATTAACCATAACATATTATTTTAAAACTCTTGAATTATAGTATGAATGTATAAAATTTAGTAAAAGATAACGGTATCTATACTAAGTAAATGACTTAAAATTGCTATACAAATGTTCAATCTTAAAATATTTATAACTTTTTGTTTATATATCGGATTAAAGTATATAATATATCAACCCCCGAAAAAGAGGAATAATATAGGTAAAAAAGTTGGAGGGGGGGGGGGGTTGGCCCCACCGGTGACTGGCCCCAATGTAGCTCCAACCCCTGCGTTTTACAATGTGAATAAGGAATATTATTGGCTTAACTTTGCGAGGTTGGTTTCATTCTCCTTGATGATATACAATAAGATACTGTTGAGTTGTATTTTTATTATTACGACGTCTTTACAATGCCATTTTAAGGAATTACTAGCATAAGATCTCCTGTACATCATATTATCAGATATTGCAAAATTATCAATACATTTTTTTTTGACATCTTAACAATTCAAACACAAGGCACAGTTGCGAACAATAAGGGCAGACATATCAAAATGGAAAGTAAGCTTATATCAGAACTTCATATTCATATCAATGGGCAAGTATACCTATGACAGAGAAACAAAGCCTGAGCACATGATAAATCATGTCAAGGGTTGGGAAGATACAACAATATGAAATACAGCAAGTTGTACACCAGCAACAAAATTATGTTCTAGTCATAAGGATTGCACTAATCAGCTTCTTGAAACCATATACCATTGTAACTCAATAGAAAATAACTGAACAGGTACCTCACTTTAGGTTGGGTATCATATTGATACATTTCCTTGTAACAGTCAAAGAATTCAAATGTCAGACAAGAGTATCAGTACCAGACTTGAGAGCACAACTGCAACCCATAAAAGCAATGTATTCGATGAGATCAAAGAATAAACAAGCTAACCTAGAGTCGTTCTCTTCTTTTCCAAAGTAGCAACTTTCCGAGTCACCTGAGTATAATATTCATAGAGTTCAGGCAATTCTTTCTTAAAAGGCAATACAAACTCCTCCAGAAATGTGGACTCACCCATGTAGATATAGCTAGGAATACTGAGACGACGTTTTAACAGATTTTTATCCTTGAGAGTCCGCATGACAGCAATTCGGGGAACA
Organism: Polygonum aviculare; assembly: GCA_934048045.1. NCBI lineage: Eukaryota > Viridiplantae > Streptophyta > Magnoliopsida > Caryophyllales > Polygonaceae > Polygonum > Polygonum aviculare. Next base: position 17,096,272 of record OW204024.1, read on the forward strand.
ATCCTCTTCTCCATGCTGTATGATAGTAAAACAGGAACCGTGACCAGGTAATCAGCTTTGTAACCGAGATCCTCCATCAGATACCTCAGCCTAACCCGCAACGACTCCTCAGACAGACTCAAAGCTAAGGGATGCTTCCTGAGTAGAGCTGAGATTTGAGTCTCATTCCACCCATAACCGCGGAATACTTGAAGCCATGATTCCATCTTTTCTTCGCTTTTCTTAATGATGGCAGAGACCCCGTGCAAGAACATAGGAGACGTTCGTGGAATCCCCAGCTTCTCTTCAACTCTTTCCAGCTTCTCTTTGATCCATTGGCTCCTCTGGTTTAGGAAATCGGGTGTCTTCAACAAGAACACCTTGACTTTATCCCTTGGCAAGCCATAACTTAGCAGCAAATGCCAATTATCATTGAGAATTTTAAGGACATTGCTCCCAGAAAAGCGCCGCGATTTGACTTTCAGCATAAACCTAACCAGCTGCTCATTGGTACCGATTAACGACTTGAGCGTGCGAAGCTCAGGGACAATGTGATCCTCTAGGCTCCGGTCCAGCACATACGGGTTCTGAGATATGAGCAGCCCTAAATCTGAGCCACGAAACCCTAGCTCCTGGAAAACCCTAAGTTTGGGCTTTAAGTTTTTCTCGACTTTGATTCGGAGGACAGATGGGAGATAGATTACCAAATTCCTGAGATGTGTGACATCAAATCCACTGTGTTTAAGAGCATCGATAACCAATTGAGGTTTTTCGGTGGAGTTCAAGCAGTTACTGACCTTGGGATGGGAGGCAATGGAGATGGCTTGTTCTTCAGAGAGCCCGATCGATTTGACCAAGTAATCCACCAAAAGTGAAGGCGGAATCCGATCCTTGGAGGCCGCTGAGGTTGAGTAATGGAGGATAGAAGGTTTCAAGGCAGTGAGGCAACTAAATGTGCCATGGACGCCATGGACGCCATTAACACCCTGTTTCAGCATCCTTGGAAACTCTAGTGAGTGAGAGCTATTCCTGCTCTAGGGGTGGGTACGAATTCACCAAGGACGATACTCCTCATTCTGCTCCAAGGGTGGGTACGCTAGGGAGAAAAAGATAATAAAAAAGGCACCAGTTCAAATAAAAACACAAATTATCCTAAAAACTAAAAACGATTAGGGGCCGTCGGATTACGTGGATGGACGACTGTGATGATATGCTCTTCCCCTTTTAATTTTTAAGAAAACGGGGGCAAAATCGTCAGTTTGGTTCCCGGACCAGTCAATCTCAGAGCATACACTATCAAGGGGATTACCCCTCTTGATAGTGGGGTGAAAGAGAGGTTCCCCTCTTGGGAGAGGAATGAGGTTGATTCCTCTATGGGTAGAGGAATGTGCACATTGACTTTTGTGCATTCCTCTCCCCATTCACTCAATCAAAATTTGACATGTGTCTCATTTATCAACTACATTCATTTATTTTCATTACAATTTAACATTAACAAATTACAAATAAAAATATCTGAAAAACGATATTTTGAAACACAAAAAATAAAAAGAATAATTCTTACAATTTTTTTTGTCTATAAATTGAACCTAATATTGCATACCTTTTTCATCTATCAACTACAATCATTTATTTTTGTTACAATTACTCATTATTAAATTACAAACAATAATATTAAAAATATGACATTTTTTTAAAAAACAATTCCTACAACTTTTTTTGTCTATAAAGAAGTGCATACGACTCTAAAGAACGACTTAGTCGATCACATTTGAGAGAAGTTTAAGGATTTGGCATCGGATTCGGATTGTGATTAAATTCTTCTGACAATAATGTTGTTATTTATGCTTAATGTTTTCATTTTAAATCTTATTTTATGTTGTTGTTTGTATTATCTTAATGTTAATCAAGATTTAATTATTAGTAGTAATCAATTTATATTGTCATAAGTAATATATATTTTTTATTGAATGTTAAATTAATTAATTAATTAATTAAAATCATAAGGAGTGAATAAATCATAAATTGATAATATGAATATGTGGTAAGATATATGTATAAAAAATTGGAAGAGAGGAAAGGAAATGATCCTCATTGTTGTGGGTGGAAATAGAGGAAGAGGAAGAGGAAGAGGAAGAGGAAAGAGTGGGATAAAATATAGGATAGGTGAGGGGTCAAAAGGAGGTGAGGAGAGAGAATGTAAAGAGAGGATTGAGTCTCCCTTGATAGTGTATGCTCTCAGAGGCTTCTCTCTCGCAGAGTTTCCGATTTTGAAGACGAATACAGGTTCAACATCTCTCCCTTTCCTGAATCTCCGTACTTCCGAATCCCTAATTGCTTGGCGCACGCGAAAAATGGCAGATTCTGGAGAAGCAAGTACTGACGGTGGTGAAGGCGGTCGAGGAAAAGCTCGACGATGAAATTGCAGCTCTTGATCGCCTGGATCTCGACGACATCGAGCTCCTGAGGGAGCGCCGTTTTCACCAGATGAAGAAAATGGCCGAGAAACGTAACCGCTGGATTTCCCTCGGCCATGGCGATTACTCCGAGATCCCCTCCGAGAAGGACTTCTTCTCCGTCGTCAAGGCCAGCGACCGCGTCGTTTGCCATTTCTACAGGGAGAACTGGCCTTGCAAGGTACCGACTCTACTTTGAGAGTTTGAATTCTCATGAATCGCTCAATTGCTGATTATTGATTGCTTATTTCTGCAGGTGATGGATAAGCATATGAGTATATTGGCCAGGGAACACATGGAGACACGCTTTGTGAAAATCAATGCTGAGAAAAGTCCATTCCTGGGAGATAAGCTTAAGATTGTTGTCCCAATTACACCTCTGAGCACCGTGGGGGAGTTAATCAAGCTTGGAGGCCTCTTTCTTGCTTTGGGCACAATGTCTAGCGATATCTGGGATGACATCTATTCATCTTGGTATTATAGTCCTTTGTTACTTTCATGTTATTAATTTGGCATGTATATGCTGCCTGACTTCATCATGTTGTTTGATAAACTTGTGGCATAATTGCTTTCTAATATAAATGGTCATCATTTCATTGTCAAAGTGTTAGAGGATGTGTCGTCCTCGTGTTCTTATGTCATATTTCTCGTATTCTCTTGCTGTGGAGTGCGGACTTGTGATGGTTATAAAATTTGGTGCAGTTGTCTATAAGTTCTATGTGTCCTTCAACTTTAGAGTGTATTTCGCCACTAACCGTTGCTCAAGTCTTAATCATGGAATTCTGAATCACCCTTTTTTTTTCAATCAAATGTCTATGTTAAGGAAGGCCAATCGCAACACACAACTCAGACAGGCTTCATGCACCATACATTCAGTCTCACCTTAATCTTGCCCTACTCGACGTCGAAGACGACTCGGTCTCGTTCAGTAGCATTGAGCAGAACGTCTCCTTCGAGGACTACCTAAGAGGCCGATGGAGCTGTTCTTCTAGCTTCGACTAGCATGTGTACATCATTAGATTTACATTAGCATAGTTGATAAGAGGCCCAAAAGACATGGCCTTCTGCTTTTCCTAATTTACAGTAGCATTAGATTTATTTTGTAGAAGATGTATATCATACTAGCACTTCATGTCTGACAGACAACAATCGGGTTCAGTGGCTGGTATTCACGGACAACTTTGAACTTAGATTTGAGATGTAGAGATTAAAATGCCCACAAGTGTATTTGTTCTTGGGTTAGAGAAGTTTTGGATCCACCTCCATATCTCGTTATCTATATGTGATAGGTCCATTGTCATTGCTGTTTGATCCTGACAGCACGTTTCCATGGCTTTACATCCATATTCCTTGAGGATCCAAAGGAAAACAAAAAAGCAAAGTGCTTCTGGCTTGCAAAATGCCAAGCCAATAAAGCCAAGGGATTTATTTGCGTATCAGGGCTCCAACACAGCAAGTTCTTATGTCAATATATAGCGGCTTCTTGTATGTATACATAAATACTACTTTTCAGCCACATATTGAAAATGGTTGATAAGTAGTGGTGATATTTTAACCAATCTCCTTTGTGTTTCTCGCTCGAAATTTTTGTGGTTTTAAACATGAAAACAGACATAATAAATTGTTTCTTCGTTCATGTACCATCTTTACTAATATGTGAACCACGATATAATATATGTGAACACACTCATCAAATATGTGAACATCCAAAGAAAATACGTGAACATGAAAACAAACATAATAAATTTTTTCACCCATTAAAACTTATTTATACTTATCTATGCATCATATAATACATGAACTTGAATGTATTAGAAATTTAGCAATCAACCTTTTTCTCTATCTCTACTTGCTATCTCCATCGAATTATCTTACAAATACAGCTTGTTGCATTTGTTTGCACTATAGCCCAGTCATTTTATAATTTGAGGTTGATTCACATGAAAACTACTCTTAAGATACAAATTATAAATAAATAATAACCATTAGATTCGAAAAATCTACGGTTTAGATTGAAACAAGAAGCTAAAGAGGAGAATTGGGTTTAAAATAGGTGCGGTGGTATTTTTGCAATTATAAAAAACTTTAAGGGCAAAATCGTCAATGACACTGAAATCAGAAGAAAGCAAGCTCGTTCGCTCGTTTGCTCGTTCGCTCGTTCGCTCATTCGGTCGATCTCAATCCCTCGCCGACGGTTTTGAGTGTGATTTCTGATGGGGAAGAAGCAAGCAATCGGAGGAAGCAACGCCAGATCTCTGGTCACGAATCGATCAACGGCGCCGGTAAGTTTTTCTCACTACCCCGGCCCGGGTCACCTGTTTCTCTTCCTTCCTCCTCAGAACCCTAAATTTTCAATTTGTTGAAATCTGATATGGAGTTTTCAATTTTGGTCTCTCGCTTTCTGATTCGTAATTCGGAGGCATGGAATTGATTGTTATTGTGTTTCATGCTCAACTGTCTAGTAATTGATTTCTATTGGCACTTGTTCTGTTTATACCGTCATGATTATGGATTTATAGGAAATATTGATAAAATCCTAAAAATGTATTAACTCCCTAAGAGGGTTTATGTTGAATAGCAGCTGTTGGTTGAGAATATGACTGAATTACGTCTCTAGGTTCATTGTATAAGTATCAGTAGGCCTCTAGGCTAATATGAGGTGGCTATGTATGCATCTGGAATCTGTGAACGTGGGCTTTGATAAGTCCTTATCCTGTCCTAGAAGTTATAAGATCAGGGCATTCATCATTGTCGTAGAAAAGTGGATCAGTTTGATTTCAATTGGATCCTCATGTTTAATAATGTTACATAGCAACATTAGCACATGGTGTCTGTGAATATACAAAGTAGATGAAAGGTAGAACTAAAGTTCCTACATGGTAGAACTAAAGTTCCTGCATGATGTAGATGTTCTTTAATAAGAGATTGATTTTGTTGCTTCTTTGCTACTGCCCCTACTAATTTCAGTCCTGATTCGTTGATGCTAATTATCTTATTAATCAAATCCAGTGAAAGCTATATTTACACTTTTCCTCTTGTTGCCAGTACAAATTTCAGCCATGAATCTTGCATCTTAGGTATATATAGCCTTTAGTTTAGTACTTTCTCATATATCATTTTTGTGAATAAGAGTCCACTTTCAGCAACTTGAAAAACATGAGCAGGTAGATGACCGATTTGCTTGAGTAAACTTGGCTTAGTATTCATGCTTTTTATTGGACGGTTAATGTTAATGTCATGATGATGATGATGCATGGAAGATTTAATTAGTAGATTAGAAGAAGTAAATAGTAAGAGAGTGCCTACCTCTTCATAAAACGTGCACTCCTCAAACCAAAAAAAGTTGAGGCGTCAGAGCATTCAAATTAAATAAGCTGATTGATTGATTAATGTTAATCTCAACATTGCCAATATATGTAGCCCGGCCAATGTTTAAATCTTGTTTCTCAATGGTGTGGTTGCTACTGAATTTTGCTAGATCTCAATCATGATTTTAAAGAAATTGATTTATAAAAAAACTAGATACATGTCCTGAATTTTGCTTTTGTCTAGCTACTACTTTAGTCTGTATCATCACTATCTGTATAATTATAGCCATTTACATCCATATATAAGAGGTAAAAACAATTAATTAAGGGTCTTTTTCTCAAGTTTTAGCCTTGAAGCCTATGATACATGTCCTGAATTCAAAAACTAGGACATATGAATACTATATTATTAGTCATGATCTGTTGTTTTGGTTGATTGTAGGTTGTGGCATTGCTGAAGGCGTCCCTCGTTTCGAAGACTGTTTTGACAGACGTGTTCCTCGGCAAAAAATAATCTGATAGTGTTGGCTAAGGAAATGGATAAATGGATCAATGCATGTTATTAGCTATATGTATATGTGTGTATGGTTGTTATGTTGATATTTGAGTATTATTTCCTTTTAACAATTAAGTATCGTCTAGCCTGGAAAATTGTACGTGGTTTGCTTTCTATGGATGAAAGGTTGCTTCTTAATGATAATGCTGGCTTTGATTGATGGAATGTATGGTATTTATTTACATATTCTTGTCACAAGTTCATTTTTACACGTACTCTAGCTAGAAAGAAGTTCAAGAATTTTCTATTTGCCAAGCACATATTTTATGTTAAATAAACATATTTATTGTACTATAATATTAAGATCATATTTAGGTTCATATAAATTGTGTTTAGGTTCGTATAAAAAAGTCTATGTTCACAAATGATAACAACATTTTCATATAAAAATTTAGTAAAAAAATGGTCTAGGAATGTAGAAATAGTTTAGTATGTATGTTTTCATGCTTATGTGTTTTATTTGATTGTTCATATATTTTCTGATAATGTTCACATATTTCATGGTACAAACAAGAAGTTTGGCAAAAAAGACATTTTAGTAAGAAATACTGCTTCTAACATGTTTTAATACGATGTTCACATATTTGAGTGACATGTTCACGTATTTGAGTATCATGTTCACGTATTTTAGATGTATGCTCACATATGAAATAATTGTGTTTACATATTTTAGATGTACGTTCACATATTTTAAATGTATGTTAAAAAATGTTAGTTGTATGTTCGCATATTTTAGATGTATGTTCAGAATGATGCTTTCAAATTCCTACATACATATATGTAAAGCTTTCGAATTTGCACAATTATAAAGCATGATCTTTCTATGTGTATAAAGCATGATATCTCTATATTTAACAAAATAAAAATTTACAAGTTGGGCTTTAGTAAAAACAAATGCAGCTTCGCTGCATTTGTAAGATAATTCGATGGAAATAGCAACCGGAGATAGAGAAATATGATGATTATTAAATTTTTGATATGTTCAAGTTCATGCATTATATGACGCATAAATAAGTTTGAATATGTGATACAATTTATTATGTTCGCTTTCATGATCACCTATTTTCTTTGAGTAATCACATTTTGATGAGGTTGTTCGCATATTTTATGTCGTGGTTCACATCATAGTAAAGATGATATATGAATGCAAATTAATCTCGTTCACATATATCATGTCTCTGTTCACATATTTCATGCATTTGTACACATATTTCATATATCTATATGTTCATATATTTAATGTCTCTGTTCACATATTTCATGCGGGGGTTCATATATTTCATGCGGGTGAACTCCATTAAATATATATACATTTTGATGGTATGTTCACATCCAAATGACGTATGTTCACATATAAACAGATAACGTATTTACTAAATGTACGTATTTACTTGAATGGGGTTTTAACGTTCTTATGTCCAAATTGTTCACATATTTTAGATGTACGTTCACATATTTGAACATCATGTTCACGTATTGTAGATGTACGTTCACATATTTGAGCATCATGTTCACATATTGTAGATGTACGTTCACATATTTGAGCATCATGTTCACGTATTGTAGATGTACGTTCACATATTTGAGGATAATGTTCACATGTTTGAGGATAATGTTCACATATTTGAGTATCATGTTCACGTATTTGAGTATCATGTTCACATATTTTAGAAGTATGCTCACATATTTGAGGATAATGTTCACATATTTGGGTATCATGTTCACGTATTTGAGTATCATGTTCACATATTTTAGAAGTATGTTCACATATTTGAGTATAATGTTCACGTATTTTAGATGTACGTTCACATATTTGATTATAATGTTTACGTATTTGAGTATACTGTTCACGTATTTTAGATGTACGTTCACATATGAAGTAGTTGTATTCACGTATTTGAGTATCATGTTCACGTATTTTAGATGTACGTTCACATATGAAGTACTTGTGTTCACGTACTTTAGATGTATGTTCATATTAATGTTGTCAAAGTTCTGTACAGGTATATGTAAAGCTTTCGAATTTGCACAATTATAAAACATGATCTCTATATATATAAAATTATAAAATGAAAAGTTTAATATATTATGTCGTATACAAAGCATAATGATCGATTTTGTAGATTATTCATCTTCAATTTCTTAGCCTAGGAATTCTGGTGTTATCAAAGCACAATGCATTCCAAAGCAAAAAATACATGGATTATGGCCGGTGCACATGAATAATGCTAAGAGAGAAAAGAACACATTTGGCCAATCAGAACTTTCATGATAAGCAGGAACAAAACTTAAAAATCAATGCAAATATCTTCAAACATCCCAAGGTAAGGCATTAACAAAATGTTAGATTACAATTACTAGCATTAACAAAATGTTAGTAGATTACAATTACTAGATTTATGCAAGATCCATTTGTTGGCACAAGTTCAGAAAGAATAGGAGCCATAAACGAAGAAGAACAATTCAATCATGGTGAGTCACTCATCCGAAAGCTATTCCCTCAAACAGTGAACAAAGGTACTTAGCAAGAATAATTCACCCAATTAAATATACTAATTGAGGTTGGATCTCAATGCAATTCAATCATGGTGAGTCACTGTAAACATAGAATAATTCACCCAATTAACTATATTAATTGAGGAATGACTCATGATGTTTACGGATCCAATCCTGATATCCCCACCTCCGACGCCACCTCCGTTGCCGGAGCTCCCTCCCGACGACTACGAAGACCTATTCCTCTTCTGTCGGGCCTCCCGAGTCAACCCGACCTCCTCTCCCCCGAGGAAGATCGATTACAATATCTACATCCACACGGACCCCACCCATGACTACAATCCTCCGTTCCCCGGCGTGTTCTCCGGCAAGGTGATCCCGTACTCAAAGCCCACGCGCCGCCACTCGCCCACCTTCGTCGCCATCGCTCGCTGCCTCCTCTCCCACGCACAACAATAACCTCACATTTGAATCGGTCATCAGTTGTCCGTCTCCGACGACAATGGTGGAATCGGAGGAGATCTCTATCTTCGTCGACGATGGTGGAATCGGAGGAGAGGGAGGGCCCGGAGGAGGGAGACGATGATGGAGGCGGGTGAGAGAGGGACAGCATGGAGAGAAAGCATAAGGAAAATTTGGGTTTTTTTGGGAGGAAGATGAGGTGAAAGGACAAAAATAGCCCTCTAGTTTAAAAATAAAAAAGAAAAGAGGGTTCATATCAGCCCTTGATTTTCTCCATCCAATGGATGATATTCATTTACAGTTTACACGTTAATTTTAGTTCGCATCTGATTCAGTGCCTTATAATTTTATATATAGAGAGAGGTCATGCTTTATAATTGTGCAAATTCGAAAGCTTTACATATATGTGTGCGAGAATTTGATAGCATTAATCTGAACATACATCTAAAATACGTGAACACTAGTACTTCATATGTGAACGTACGTCTAAAATACGTGAACATGTTACTCAAATACGTGAACACAACTTCTTCATATGTGAACGCACGTCTAAAATACGTGAACATGATACTCAAATACGTGAACATTATACTCAAATATGTGAACGCACATCTAAAATACGTGAACATGATACTCAAATACGTGAACACTATACTCAAATATGTGAACGCACATCTAAAATACGTGAACAAAGACATCACATTTTTATTTGAGTTAACTTTGTGTTATTGGATATGTGAACCATGTAAAAAAAGGTATGAAATATAGGCGTAAAAAAGATATGTGAACGAAAGTACTTCATATGTGAACGTACGTCTAAAATACGTGAACACAACTTCTTTATATGTGAACGTACGTCTAAAATACGTGAACATATTACTCAAAACGTGAACATTATACTCAAATATGTGAACGCACATCTAAAATACATGAACATGATACTCAAATACGTGAATATTATACTCAACTATGTGAACGCACATCTAAAATACATGAACATGATACTCAAATACGTGAACACAACTATTTTATATGTGAACATATATCTAAAATACGTGAGCATGATACTTAAAATACGTGAACCTCATACTGAAATATGTGATCAACGTACTAAAATGTGTCAAAGACGGTATTTTATACTCAAATATGTGAACATAGTGTTCAAATATGCGGACATGATAGACAAATATGTGAACATCCAAAGAAAAAAAGTGAACATGAAAACGAACATAATAAATTGTTTATTCAAAGCACATAATACATTGTTTATTCGAAGCACAATTATAATAGTAGAAGCTTGATATGATATACATTGGTAGAACGCATCTGTCCACCTAATTACTAACAAGAATTGTTCCTTTGTATATTTGTACCTAATCTCAATGAACACATAGAGGCTTAATTTGTCTACTGCTGAGGAGATTCTTCGGTTTCTCCTTCCGTTTCATACTCAGACTCTTCCCTCTCGCTCTCAATAAACCTAGGTGGTCCCGTCTTCCTTCTCCAAGTTAACGTTGTCGAGGATGATGTTGTTACACGGGACTGTGTCGCTGCAAGCTAACTTCATGGCCTGCTTACTCTTCGTGGTTCCGCTGATGTTCCGGTACATTACTTGGCTTATAACCACTGCATATGTCTGAGGACAAAGGGAATGAAAACTCAACTCGATCAGAATTACAACTCCATGATCAGAATTGCAACTCCATTATGTCAAACTGCTGGTGCATCATCATCAAAGATTAAAAAAAAACAAGCGTCCAACAGTGAGAAGCTATAAGAACCGATGCAAAAATGGATACCAAAAGGGACAACAGATTGGATCGATCCAATCGTACACAAATGAGATTAAAATACGCCTATATAGACAATACTTGATCAAAGCCCGTTGTCTATAGTAGTATTTTACATAGGGTCTAATGCGGACAACGGTTTTTTTAATACCCATGGTCTATGGTGGAAGCATAAACAACGGTTTATGAAAGTACGTTGTCCAATAACCTCATATTTTACTTAGGGTTTAATGTGGTCAACGGTTATTGACAACCGTTGTGTATGATATAAAAAATACGATACTTTAGACAATGTTGTATGAAAAACCGTAGTATGTGCTAACTCCCAAATTTAGCACGAAACCCTAAACGCGCATAAATATTAAAATATTTAATATTGCCTCGCTCCATTCTCAAACCCGCCATATACACAAACACGTTCTCTTTCCAGCAGAAGCAGTTCCTTCAACCTTCTCTAGCAATTCGGTCGAATTCATACTTCTCGCAGGTACGAATCTCCACCTTCCAGCCTTGATTTCACTTTGTACACACTCCTACATTTCGAATGTCCCCTTCTCTCTCACTCCAGATTGTTCGGTTGAACTCTAGAAGAACGGAGGAGTAAGCCTTCCAAGTATGCACCCAATCTAAAATACTATCATCTTCAGCCTCCGCATTGGTGGTTCTCCTATACTGGTTTTTCGAATACGCGTGCTGATTTTTGCTACTTAGGGTTCTTCGTCACTTTGTGCCCTTGATTTCCGTTTTGATATGTTCTTTTGCGTGCTGATTCAATCTGATGTGAATTGATTGGGAAATCACGAGCTAGGGTTTGCATATTGCAGTCTTAGAAGCTTAATTGTCGTGATTCATTCAAAGAATTTTGGTGCAATCAAAAGAGTTCTGGACGAAACCTAACATCTAGCAATTCATGACATAGAGATTGGAAAATTACTAGAGTACAAGGGTCGTGCTTATTCGATAAGCTTCAGTTTTCCGGATGAGAGATTGGAAACTTACTAGAGTACATGGGTCTAATTCCTGTTTGTTAGTTGTCAATAAGTTATAGCCTCTTTGTTATTCCTTTCTGACTGAGGTTCGTCCTCTCTTTTCCCATCAGAGATTGACACCTGCTACTTACCATCCTACTCACAACAGGACTCTTCCACCACCCGATCAAGGTATTATAGAGAACACCATCTTTTACATAAAAGCAATCATAATATCTTCTGCTGTTGAAGGTGTCATTTTTTTTGTACTTCTTAACTGTTGTGAGTGTTGCATTCAGTCAGTCATATTTTCTGGTGTGCAAGAAAGGAAAAACTCTTATGTGCATGCGATTTGCATTTTGCAATGCTAGGCAATTGCAGGGTGTAAAATATCCAATTAATAGCACTGTAAAGACTAGGATTAAATTATCAGAGTTATTTTACAGATTGCTAGAACTAGCAGCTCACATTATAGTTGTTGGTTCCCATGGGATTATAGATTTGAGAACCCTTTTGTTATTCTTTTCTGCTCTCTGCCTCTTGTGGGTTCCTTCAACTTTTCCGGGGGTCGCTTGTGGATTAGAGGAGTGTGTAATCTTATTAGGTATTAAGTTCATACAAGCTCATTTGAGATGCACCCATGTAAGTAGAGGGTTAGGTAAAAGGAGATGCTGGAGATTTAGGGTCTTTGCAGTTGCTAGGCTGTTTCAAAGATCGAATTGACAAGAAAGGGAGAAGGAATTGGATGGAAGAACTATCTCCAACATTAACTGAGGAGCAAACAGATACTGATAGAACTGTAGTCACATCCTCTTTGCAGATCACTGAGTTTATGCTGAAAACAAATGCTACTTGCTTTTTATAAGATAAGGCTGTGATGAATCTGCCTGTTGGGAACAATTCTCTGCAGGGTTAGAATTTGGACTGTAATGATGAGCAACATGCCGTCTCTCTTTCACATGAAGAAAAATGTGATTTGAATTTCGGTGGCCGTCCCTTTAAGTTCCCAATTGAAGATTTTCTTCCTCTTCAAAAACCTCCTCCAGAAAATGGGCTAGCCTCTCAGTTATTGTAGTGTTTTATTAGGCTGTTGGAAATGCAGCCACCAATGGGAAGGGCTGAGTTTACCTCTGTTGAAATGCAGCCACTTTCTTCAAAAAAAAAAAAAAAAAAGAAATGCAGCCACCAATTAGGGAGAGTGAAAAAGAGGGTGATATTTATATTCATGCATGTACTAGCATAAACAATCAAACAAAAAAGCAATTCTTGAAAGTCATACATTTAGGAAAGATGGCTGGATAGCTAGCAAAGATAGTTGGATAGTACTAGGCATTTAAATTATCCTGTAAAAGGTACCCAATCACTCTTTTTTTTGTTTTTGATCACACCCAATCACTCTTTAGAGGTACACGTATATAGGACATTCTTCAAAATTATTGGCCTTCAATTTACTTAATACTTTTGATTTGTACATGTTTTTTGGAATGTATCTTACTGATTATTTGATGATCATAGTATGTATATGGTGATGTCATTATATATTTATCAACAATAGTACTATTTTTTTTTTGCTACTGTAGATATTATTTGAATATGTTGTATTGTTCTACATTCTGGATGGATTTTGCTGATGTAGTTGATAAGCTCAGTACAACATATGCTTCACAATCTCTGATTTATATATATTTTTTAAACCAATTGCAACAACAAAAATATATGTTTTTTAACCAATTAATTTACACATTTGTTTTTATTCAGGCTTTGGAACCTCTTGTGGACAAGTGCTTCTCCTTACTTGGACTTTCTCGGCAAGAAAAAAAATCTGAATTGTGAGGTAAGAACTTATTGCTCACACTGTCAGCATGTTTGAAATTATACGAGGTTAAATATATAGCATTGTATGTTCTCTTCTGATTTGTTTATTAGAGACTCTTTTAGTGGAATTTTTAGACGATAGTCTAATCAAGTTTCTTCCTGGAAAATGCAATATATTAACACACCTTAATTAGCAGCTATATATAATGAACAAGAACCTTGATGTTACTAACATGAGTTTATGAATTATACATGCAGTATTATATTTAAAAAAAAACACTAGTCATTTAATTAGTTAAAAATCGTTATTATAGGGATTTTTTGATATAATGGATCGAAGTTGGATGACTGCTAGTCGCATGTCAGAAGTATATTCGAATGGTGTGGACGAGTTCGTTAAATTTGCAGTCAGACATGCAAAAAATTCGAGTAGAATACGATGTCCATGTTTAGTATGTTGTCATGAAGAACGAGTCAGTGCAAGTGACTTACGAGATCACTTGATTGCACGTGGAATTGATAGATCTTACACACGATGGATTTGGCATGGTGAGGAAGAGGTTTCGGGTATCTCTTTAGATAAATTAGATAGTGAAACTAATGATGGTGATAGGTTAGAGGACATGGTAGAAGCTGTAAAAGAAAATTTTGAAAATAATGATGAAGTAATTCAGAATCTGATCAGTGATGCTCAAATGCCGCTATATGAAAATTGCACAAAGTTCACAAGGTTGTCTGCTGTTCTAAAGTTGTACAATTTAAAAGCGGCTTATGGGTGGAGCAACAAGAGTTTTACTGCTTTGCTTGAACTTTTGAGGGATATGCTTCCAGAGGGCAATGTACTTCCTGATCGTACATATAGGGCCAGAAAGATGTTGCGTTCAATGGGAATGGATTATGAGAGGATACATGCATGTCGTAATGATTGTATTTTATATAGAAATGAATACAAGTCATTAGAATATTGCCCTAATCCTGATTGTGGTGCACCGCGGTATAAGAGAGAAGGAGTTCCAGCTAAGGTGTCTTGGTATTTTCCGTTGATACCTAGATTAAAACAAATGTTTAGTGATGCAGAAGATGCAAAGAACTTAACATGGCATTCAACTGAAAAAATCTGTGATGGGAAACTTCGACATCCTGCAGATTCTCCTCAATGGAAGAGGATTGACAGCTTGTACCCTGAATTTGGATGCGAATCGAGAAACTTAAGACTTGCTCTATCCACTGATGGAATGAATCCACATGGTAGTCTTAGTAGCATTCATAGTACATGGCCGGTTGTGGGTGCGTCCAGATTGTGCCTCCTTTCTTTCACCAAGTTATCCCACCATATGAGGGCATAACCGGAGAACTCAAGGACAGCGAGTTGCACCTTCTTGGTCTCGGCAAAGTTGTGGCAGTTCCACACTTGCTCGATCTTGGTCTCCCACTCCATATGGACATCCGGATCACACTTGCCTTCGAAGGCAGGGATCCTCACCTTTATCTTGCCAACTCCGTCTTGCTCCTGCTCACGAGGTCTCATGGGACGCCTATCTCTACCTTCTCGGCGCTCCCTACCTCCCCTTCTTGAGAAGCGCTCCCAATTATCCTCCTCCTCGCCCTCATACTCATCGTCATAAAGATCCATATCACTGGGCGATCCTCGTTGTTCCTGAAATCCTTGAAAACTATTAGCACGATTATGCTCATCCCGAAGGGGAGTGAGCTGGGAACCAAAAGGCACTCTTCTAGGAAGATTGCCCGAGGAATTACGCAATGGATTAGAGTTATGAGGCACTTCCCTGGTTTGGTTTTGAAAACCATGTTGCTATGATGTGGACGCCAAGTTAGGGTCCGTGTGGGTCTGGTTACCCATGTTGGCGGCATTTTGCTCGTGGCCGTCGCCGGTGCCTTGTTGGTGTGCCGCTGAATCGGTGCCCAAAGCTACGCTCGGCACGGGTGGAGGCAACGCCAAGGCTCTCGTCTCCAAGGCCGTCATCCTAGAATTGAGGCGTGTGATGTTGCTGTTGAGTGAGGTCAACAACTTGAACACCTCGGGGTGGATAGGCTCAGGGCTCTTGGGTGTATTGGTGTTATCACTACTTTCGTTAGACATCCTGCACAACCAGCAAGAACACTTTACAAGCAAACTTGTCAAGTTAGTTTAATCCAAATTAGCCTCTCAAGTGTTTTCACTCGCTCTCACTCTCGGTGTGTGATCGAGCTCGTTGTTTCAATTTGCTTGAAATGATCAACAACTCAATTCAAAGATTAGTAAACAACAATTCACGAGAAGATGAAGGCTGGGGAAGAAACGTCCAAGAAAAGAAGACTCAAATGTGTTTAAGAATGGAGATGAATAGAGAAAGAGAACAAACCTCGATTAAGCTTCTCTCACCTTGAGTTCCGTAACCAAGTATGAACTTGGAGTGGTTTGTTTAGGTGAGGGTAGGCTGGAAGTGTAAGGTTCGAAAGCTTCTCCAATGGGATCGTCCAACTCAAGAGATGAAGAGGGAAGATGATGATATGTCGCACACCTTAGTTACACTATGCATTAGAATAAAATGCAATGATATAATATGAATGAAATAGAAGAATAAAATCTGATTTCTGATTTTCGTTTTTTTTTTGACTTTTTTTTTGATTTTCTTTTTTTTTCTTTTTTTTTCTTTAATCAGAAATAATCGAAAATACAAATAATTTCGAAATTGAAATAAAATTCTATTCTAAGGTGCAAAATAATTTGCTAGAAATGAGAAGAGGTGGCGATTTGAGTTTGAAATGTTGGTGGCTGAAATCCCTTGATTTTAGGAGAAGGAATAGGCTGGAGGATGGGTGGTTGGGCGTGGCTTTTGAATTCAAATGAGCTGAATGGGTTCTCCTTGATATTAGGAGGTGGGTGTGGAATAATGTGGCTGGGATATGGTTTGTTGTTGGTCAACCTTAAAAATAGGAATCAGCTTAGGATTAATTCAAATTTGAATTAATTAAATCAGATTTATGTCTCCAATTTAATTAAAACAAATCGGCTGACTTAATCAAGGTGGTGGTCGAATTTGTGGAGGTGGTGGGAGGATTTTGTGAAGGTGGTGGGGCGTTGGTGGTTGTGGTGGCTGAGGGGACGATTTTTCTTGGACTGAAGGTGTAATTGGCTAGGCAAAACAAACCACTGCGCAAGAACAAACCGATTAGTACTTTCAAGTTCAGATTTAAAGAGAGTTGATTAATCGAACCTGATCTCCGGAGGACTCTTTTTGGTATTTTTTTTTGAAGACTCTTTTTGGTGGAAACGAAAGAACGTCGCCAACGCAGCTCTGATACCACTTTGATACGGGGATTAGCCGTCGGTGGCCCGATCTTCAACACCATCGACTCAAATAAGGAAAACAAACAACAATGACGCCCCAATGGAAGGTGTTGACTCGAAAATGAAAGAAACTACAAGGAAACGAATCAGAAATGAGGAAGAAACAAATGATAACAATGGAAACGAAGGATAGATTGATAATGGAAGGGATAACCCAACAAAACAACACAAAGACCCTCGTTGCTTTTAAAACGAGAACCAGAATGAATGATCGAAAGACCAACACAATGCAACCCTACACAAGAGGAGAACGCAGCTCCAAAAGCATAAGGAGGATGCTTGTGATCGGCTGCTAGCACCAATCCTCGGTGGAATCGACACACACAATCACGAGCCAAGCTACAACCATCGAAACCGACCCTCTTCAAGAGGCACTCGGCCCCCTTAGGGAGAAACACTCTCCAAATCTGATTTCTAATCAAGGCTAGGCTAAAAACTGCTAAAAACTGAGCACATCCTAAGCTATTTATAGCTAGATGCTTGATTAAAAGAAAATACAACAAAATAACAAATAAAACAAATGGCCTATAACTAAACTAGGCTACAAATGATGATTTCACTAAGCTAGATAGGCATCTTGGTCCTTGCAAATGTGCTGGTTGGATGTCCTTGAATAATCCTTCATCATTCTCCCCTTCTTGAAGAAGATTCATCCTCGAATCTTGTCTGAATGCGGCTGGTTTGAATGCGGCTTCAACTTCATAATCTCTCGGAATTCTTTTCTCCAATGCACCCATACAAGATCTTTGGAGGGGTTATGTCGGATCCATCATGAGATGGCTTCAATGCAAGACTCAAGATGATGGTGGACGGTTTTGTTTGAGATATGGGGCGAGAAAGATGGGTCAAACCAAGAATTTGGATGGATAATAGGCTGGTGGAGGTGAGTTTGAATTCAAATGAAGATTCCTTGATAATAGGAGGCGTTGAGCTTGATAATTTGAATTCAAATGGAGTTGAATTGGCCTTCCACAATTCTAGGGATTTGGACGTGGTTTGTGGCTGGTCGAGCTGTTTGAATTTTGAAGTTCAAATGGTTTGGAGAAGAATCCCACAAATGTAGGAGGTCGGCGTGGAGCTTATAGTGGCTGGTGGGAATTTGAATTTTGGTCACCCTTAAGAATAGGAATGAAGATAGGAGCTTGATTTTGAATTCAAACAAATCAGATTTAGGCTCCTAAATGAAGGGAATTTCGAATTTGACTTGAAAGGATGATAATGGAAGGATTTTTTTTTTTGAGGTGGTGGTGGGCTGGTGGTCATTGGTGGTTTGATGGTGGCGGACATTTTTGGTGGTGAATGTTTTTGGTGACTTTTTTGGATTTTTGATGGAGGACTCCATTGATGGTGTTGGCAACCGGAGCTCTGATACCACTTTGATACGGGGTTAGCCGTGTGGAGGCCCGATCTTCGACGTTCACGACTCAACAAGGAAAACACAAGGAAACAATGGTCAGAATTGAATGGAACGAAACTGGAAATGATGAACTCGACTCAACAAGAGGAAAAACGACACAACAAAGAAGCAAACTGAAATGAAGAAACGAAAAGGAAAATTGATAGAAACGACGAGAAGGATAACCCTTCGAGACAACTATTAAACCCCTGGTATGTATTTCAACCAGAATCCTAATAGAATGGACGAAGAACCAACCTTGTACAATCCTACACAACAAGGCGACACCTTGAAGCACAGGAAGGGGCTGGTGATCGTTGATAAGCACCAAGCTTCGAAGAGGATTGACACAAATCAAACAAACCAAGCTGCGATACACACACTCAATGAAGCGAAGCTTCAAACTCTCTCTTTTCAAGGAGAAACGATTTCTGTATTATGAATTGTCTAAGTGTCCCAAACCATCAAAACAATACTTATATGTCTCACTTCTGGAAATAAAAGAAATAATTAAAAGGTCTAATTAATTCTAAGATAGATAGGCCCAAAACAGCATAATAGGCCCAAACTGAAGCAAACACACTTGGGTGCCTAAAATAGGCGTCGGTGCCCAAAACAGGAGCGCCGGTGCCTAAACGAGGCACACCCACAGCGTCGGTGCCCCAACGCGGCACTCATGCGATGTCGCTTGTGCCTTGGCTCTCTTCATGGATGGCGCCCACACTTGCTAGGCACACAGCGTTGGCACATGGCTCCATGCTCGCTCTCGCCTCCTTAGCACAAATGAAACACACAAAGGCATGCATTCCACTTTGTAGCTTCTTAGCTCGGGATCTAGTGATTGGCCCCTCAAAGAGTGTTAGGGCGCTTGGAGGTGGCTGACTGGATGATCCTTCATCAATAAATGATTTTCCCGCTTACGGAAATTTGTCTGGTTATAGTACTAAAGGCTCTTATGCATGTCCTACTTGTGAAGAAGGTACTTGTTACCGTTGGCTGAATTGTTACAAAAAGATGGTTTATCTTCGGTATCGTGTATTCTTACCCGAGCTTCATCATCTGCGTAAGCTTCAAAAAGCCTTTTATGGAAAACCAGAACTTGAAACAGCTCCTACACCGCTAACTGGCGAACAAGTCTTTGATAAGATTAATGATTTGAATATCAGATATGGAAAAAAAGCATACCTCGTAAGTCAGCAAGGAGTCAGTCCTTCAGTAATTGGAAAAAAAGGTCAATTTTTTGGGATCTTCCTTATTGGAAGGACTTATTTGTGAGGCATTGTTTGGACGTGATGCATATAGAGAAGAATGTATTTGATTGTATTGTTGGTACCTTACTTAATATACCTGGTAAGACAAAAGATGGAATCAAAGCTAGAGAGGATTTGGTTGATATGAACATTAGACCAGAGCTGCACTCATTTGAAGATGAAGCTGTCACATACTTACCACCTGCTTGTTATACGTTTTCCACCAAGGAAAAAAAAGATTTTTATCAATTTTTTCAAAGGGTAAAGGTTCCTTATGATTATTAGCAGTCTGGTGTCTCCAAATGGATTAAAGCTAGTTGGTTTGAAAACTCATGATTGTCATATCATTATGCAGAATTTGTTACCAATTGCTTTACGGTCAGTTCTTCCCAAGCATGTTCGATATGCCATCACTAGGCTTTGTTTGTTCTTTAAGAAAATTTGCAGTAAAGTGATTGACCCTAAAGATTTGAGTTCACTACAAGGTGAAATTATCATTACATTGTGTGAGCTGGAGATGTATTTCCCTCCTTCTTTTTTTGATATAATGGTTCATTTAACCATTCATCTGGTCAGAGAGATTGAGTTTTGTGGGCCGGTGTATATGAGATGGATGTATCCATTTGAGAGGTACATGAAAATACTTAAAGGGTATGTGAACAACAGATTTCGCCCTGAAGGTTGCATGGTTGAAAGATACATTGTGGAAGAAGCAGTAGAGTTCTGTAGTAAATACTTATCAGGGGTTGAAGCCATAGGCATTCCAAAGTCTTTGGCTAATGACAAACAAGATGATAATGTCACTACACGACAACAAATTATCTCTATTTCTGCAGATATGCGACACAAGGCTCATTTGTATGTACTTAATAATAGTGATGAAGTTGAGCCTTATAAAACAGAGCATTTGAGCTTTGTCAGAAGTGAAAACCCGCGCAGAGCTGAAAAGTGGATAGTGGATGAACATAATCGGTTGTTTAGGGGTTGGCTTCAAAAAAGGATCATAGATGAACTGAAAGATTGTCCTGATGCAGTTTCTGACACATTGAAATGGTTGTCTCAAGGGCCTGAGTTTGAAGTTACCTCTTTAGTAAGATATGTAGTGAATGGTTTTACCTTCTTTACAAAGGAACATGATGATAAAAGTCCTATGCAGAATAGTGGTGTGACTATGGTTGCTAAAGCAATGCATGTATCGAGTGCAAAGGACAAAAATCCTATTTATGCAGATATGACATATTATGGAGTAGTTGAGCATATATGGGAGTTGGATTATGTGATGTTTAGAGTATGTGTGTTCTGTTGTAAGTGGATTGCTCCAGGAGGGGTCAAAGTTGATGAGTTAGGATTCACCTCTGTAGATCTTAAGAATACAGGATACAAGGAGGAACCGTTCATATTAGCAACACAAGCAAATCAAGTTTTTTATGTCACTGATCCTTTAAACAGTAGGCGGTCTATTGTTGTATCAGGGAAGGAGAGATATTTGTATGAGACTGATGAAAAGGATATGTTATCAGAACATATTTCATATGCTGAAATTCCTATAGCATTACCATCGGATGATGAGCATGATGGAGAGGAATTCTACACTCGGGATGATCATGGTGAAGGCATATGGATTTCTGAAAAATCAAACAGTACCAAAAAAAGAAAAAACAAACAGAACAGATTGACAAATGTAAGTCAAAATGAACATGCCTATTTCACTATGTATCAAAATCAGGAAGATTAATAAAAGTAATTGTAGATAATATCATAATAATCCCTTTTTTTTGTTGCTTGAAGAATGCAAGGCTTAACTTTGGCACGTGGTGATTGTGTTGCACTATTATTATGGCTCAATCATTCAATAGTTTCATATAATAAATTGAACACATACCTCCTTTCCGTGTGTTTTAAGGGACTGCCAGCAATATGGAAAAATAACATCCCTATCACACTATGTATCAAAATGAAAGCTTGCATCATGAGTTTAATTTAGTTTAACTTTGTAGTTTAATTTATCAATTGATTGTTTACTAACACATATTCTGGTTGTTTAATATCATGTAGATGGATTCTTCACCAGAAAACTCTCATGGAGATAGTGGTTCTCCCAAGAAGAAACAAAACAAGAGAGGTATTACAAAGATGAAATCAGTGACAAGAATGAGGGACACTGGTAGCAAGTACTCAATTCAGTGGAATAAAAAGGGGAAACCTATAGGCCAAAATGCAAGCAAGCTTATGAGTTATATTGGACATTGTACTCGTAATAGAGTGTCAATTGCTTTCCCTACGTGGCGGGATGTTCCTCGAGACACCAAGTTAATGATAGCAGAGCAAGTTATGGTAAAATATTTCAATATTGTTGTGCAATTTTAAGCTGACTGAGACAGTGGATTAAATCTAGGCAACCTATATCAGAGCAAATTTTCAATATTTTTCTTGTCTATTACTGATATATTCATGCTTGTTAACTATTTAATGAATTTAACCAATTAATATCATTAATATTCTGTATGTAGAGAGCATTTGAGTTGCCTGAAACACGTGTCAAATGGATAGTTAGAACAGCTTCTGAAAGATTTGGAGAATTCAAGGGTAGATTGACAAGGTTGTATCTATATACTGAAGACGGTGAGATTTGTACTGAGCCACCAGATCGCTATGAGTTCATTGAGCACTATGATTGGATTGAGGTTGTCCAACAACGACAAACTCCAGAATTTCAGGTACTTATATAATTCAGAATATTCACTTTAAACATGCATGATATTTATGAAGTGTATTTTTGTTTTTAAACATACAGGTTCGTAGTGAAAAAAATCGTGAACTTGCTAAGCTAAACGAATATCCTTTTATGGGATCTCGGAAAGGATATGCCGGTATAGAACAAGATATCGTAAGTGACCAGTATTATATTTTGTTGTGTATTATAAATTGTGTTATTCATATGGTTTTTCATTATCATAATAATTGTGATAATTATGTACAGATTATTGAGAGAAACTTGGATCCCTCAACTGAAATATCCCGAGCTGAATTATGGAAGGCTAGTCGACTAGGCATGAATGGTAAAATCTGTACACAAAAAGCAAAGGAAGTTGCTGACAAAATTGTGAGTGATATCTATATTAACAAAAGCTTCTCGCATTTTAGCATTTTATGATTTATGTAGATATCTGTGTTATGCTGCTAACAGTGATATATGTGTTATGCTTTATATGATGGCATGTTATTTAAATGTGTAAATAATGATGACATGTTTCTTCCCAGTAAGCTCAAATTATTCTACATAAAAACTGTTCTGTCACCACCACTAGCATATCGTATGATCTTCACAAGCCTTTCTATTTTAAAGTCTAGAATCCCAGAGAACGGTCTACAAGTGCTTAACATTGTCCTATTAGATAATAGATATTGCTCTCATGATCACCATCAGAGATCTCTCAATATTTTTCACTAAGACTTCCCCAATTGTTAAAAGTCGTTAAAAAATAGTGAAAAATGATCTTTAATTGAAAGAGTAACAAATATTTCTCTGACCAGTGGATATTGATGGATTTTATAGTGGTCTGCAGCATGAAGAATGAAATTTTATAAAATTTTCAAATAGTTAAAAAGCTAAAAAAAGGGGGGGGAAAAAACAAAAGTACGCCATTCACCTCAACAATAGGACGATGCTGATGTGGACAGTGGCATGCAAGAATAGCTACAGCTGCTTCCATGTAAGCTAGTCTTAGCTTCAAACCATCAGGAATCTCTTGAACATATTATTGGTTAGTTTCAAAAGTTCCTTTTTGCTGATAAATAACAAGACATCCAATCAGTACAAGATTTAGAGGAAGTTGCATAATTTTATGTAAGATAAAAATAGTTAATTTCACCCTCTTCAAAGCTTCCAGAAGCTCCTCTCGGCCTATATAGTCCAAATCTTTCCTAGCTGTAAGAATACCAGCTTCATTCCTGATATATAGAGTGAAATTTTAGTTCTAGACAGACTACTATATTAGTACTATTAAAATATATAATAATAGGTACTAATGAGTTACAGTATATTCTGCAGCTCTGCTCCTGTACAGTCTTCTGTTAAATCTGCTATTTCTGGCCGCAAAGATTCCTTCTCCTCCTTAGAACTAAAGAATTTATTCTTTGCATGCACATGATAATACCATAAACAATAAGTTCACTTACAATTTCTTACTAACTCTACTCTAAATCCAATAAATATCCTCAAAACGAAACAATAAATATACCTTCAAAATAATTTTAACATCAGCTGGCATGTTAATGAAAACTGGCATGAATATTCACATCTGGCATGTTAATGAAAACTGACATGTTATTCACAACGACCTTAGCTTCATGAATATTCACATCTTGCAGATTTAGACATCTGTAATTAGTTTGCATTAAAATCTGGCATATTATTCACATCTGTAATAAGTTTTCAACGTATTTGGCATGTTTTTAGGATGAGTTAAATGAGCAAGTTTCTTCTGGCAAACTGAAAATTTCTGGAAGGAAAAATACTTTATCATTGGCCTTAGGTAAAGATGAGCATCCTGGCCGTGTTAGAGGTGTTGGTAAAGGAGTGACAATAAAGCAATACTTCCCAACATCCCATGATCAAGTTTCAATAGGCGAGTCATGTTATTCTACTGATGTGAAGGAGTTACAAGCTGAAGTGCAAGAATTGAGAAGAATGGTGAAGTTGCTTGCACAAAACAAGAGCTTAACTTGGGGTCCAAGGGTAAAAGTGTTCCTGCAAAAGAGGTTCCAACAGAAAAGGCTCTAGAAAAAGAGGCTCCAACAGTTTCAACTATTAAGGTCCAAGAAAAAGATGTTTCAGAACAAGATGTTCCAGGAAAAGAGGTGTCAAAGAAAGATATAGCTGAACAATATATAGTTAAAGGTGCATTTTCTACAAAACAAGCTCGTACAAGGGAAAATCAGAGTCCTGGTGTCTCTGACTTTGAAGCACCTACTACAGTTAACCTAGAGGTAATGATTAATCAATTAAGGTTTTTTAAAGGTCGTTATAGCAATCCATACTTAAGTTTTTGGGACTCTAAAATTAATGCAGGGAAGGTGGAATAAGTGTCAATTATTCTGGCCAACTCTCAAAACTCGTGTGGCCACAGGAAGCTTGTTTATCCCTTCAACAAAAACGCCCATAGTTCTCCATTGCAAACCTTTGCGAGAAAAATGTGCCAAGGTGATCATTGATACCGCCTTGATCAAATCGTCTTCATTGCCATACCCTATGGAAGAAGCAGCTGTAGTAAAGGATGCAGTAGGTATTCCCATTGCTTGGCCAAAGGCATTTATTCTCCCCTTTAAGGTACATACTTCAGTCAAATTCTATTTATCATATAATTATTGTCTTTAGTTTTTAAATCAAGTTCTTAATATATATCTGATTTTTGCACGCCTTGTCTTCACCTAAGGCACCAATACCAGGATCTAAGGTACCAATACCAGTCCCTAAGGCACCAATGCCAGGAAAGAAGCCAAACAACTCAGCTATGAGTATCTCCAAGCATGATGTTAATCCACCTCAAGCTTTTGAGAAGTCAAATACGCAGACTATATATCGATACATGAAGAAAATGTCAAAGCTCCTCCCACTAATGGATTCTGATCGTGTTATAGCTTCCATTTCAATGCCTCAAAAAATTGTGAACTATGAGCATGAAATCTCAATTTGGAGGGAAGATGTTGAAAGATGGCTACTTAAAAAAAACTATTGATTCATGCCATGTTTCAATATACATGAGGTATATATGCTACTGCCTTGTTAATTTTTAGTTAATAATGTTGTTGTTTTCCATTCAAATGCATAAGCTCTGTTTCTTTAAATGTCAGGTATTTGCTGGAAAGAAAATGTCCCAAAAACTTGGACATGTTTAGGTTCTTATGCCCACAAAGAATAGCTGCAACTAAGGAAAATGGTTTGTCATTGGATGATCAAGTCCTATACATTTCTGCTTCAATGATTTGAGAACATGGTCATCAAAAGCTATTTTTTGCACCTTATAGTAGCGAGTAAGTAACAATACAACTCAAAAAGTTTTGTTTGATTTTAGGATTATTTCATTTCTGCATTTATATAACATGTTATTTATATTAATTTTCAGTGGTCACTGGATGTTAGCTGTCATATATCCTCGACAAAACATTGTTTATTGGTTTGATTCATTACATGGCAGTGTTAAAGAGGAATTCAAACAGGTTATTGAAAAGTAAGTTATATATATGTGTGCAAATTGTTTGCTAATTAAATATATATATTATATTATAGTTTTCATGTTTTGGTTTATTTGTAGGTCCATTGCAAAGTTTTTTGATGAGACAAAAGGAAGCAAACTGAATATGAATACAAAATGGTGTTCAATACAGGTTAGAATGAATCCATCATACTTTTTATTTGAATTTTGAATAGTTTGTAATATGATTACTAACTCATATGTATATTCTGTGTTCAAGTGCCCTCTTCAACCTAATGCTATTGATTGTGGTTATTACATCTTGAGATTCATGCGAGAGATTATTGAACAAAGAACATTGAGTATCCCCATTGAGGTTTGGACTAGCTGATTTCATGGATATACTTATATTTTAGACTATGTGTGTCGATTAATAGAACTGAAATAAAACAATATTTCTGCAGTATTTTACTCGTTCAACACGTCCTTACACATCAGATCAGCTTGATGAACTACGAGAAGAGTGGCTTGAGTTTGTTGATTACTATATTGACTGGTAAGTATATATATATATGTCCTAGTTAATCTATCTGTTGATTGAAAGTGAAATGTATTTGTTGACCAGATGTTAAGTTTGATGAAAGATTATAAATTCAATGTATTTGTTTTGTTTCATGCAGGTAGTTGATGATTGCAACTAAAGTAAAGTAGGCTGATTACTAGCAAAGTTGATGATATGCATATTGGTTATGAAAGATTCCAGAAGGTACAGGCTAGGATAGAGTTGCTGTTCTATTTAGGATTGTTTTAATTAGGACAAATACAGAAGTTAGGGGTTTTACATTATATCTCAATTTGCATTAGGTAGGAGCTACGTTTCATACATATTATTACAAAAGCTAGGTAGATCTTGGAGTGTCTATTGGTTTGATGCATTACATGGCAGTGTTTTAGGACAAATACAGAAGTTAGCTTCAGCTTGTTATGAGAATATTGTGTACGTTTGGTTTCATATATATATATACAATATATGAATTATGTTAAAAATGATCGAGTACACTATATATATTGTGTGGGTGTGTGGACAAATACAGACTATTCGAACACCTTTTCGATCATATGCAATATATATTTTTTTCAAATTAAATGGCATAGACAATGGTTACAGTTATAGTTATAGACAACGATTGGAGGTGTCAAAGCCCAATACCACAATGGTCTTATTGAACAATGACAACGGTTAACAATATAAACAAATTTCAAATATTATTTACTACGAACATAAGACAACGATCATACATACGTTTAGATAACGTACACACCCGTTGTCTAAGTAAGCATTGACAACGGTTTACGCACCATAAACAACGGTTCATATAATATTTAAATATTTGAACATTATATATTATGTTCCATAGTCATCGGTTAACAACTTCTTAGACAATGTAAACAACCGTTGTCTATGAGAACCGTTGTCTATCACTTAACCGTTGTCTTCGAATAGACAAAGCTGGATACGACAACGGTTCAGAAACCGTTGTCCGTGTCCTTTTTTAACCATTGTATGAACCCTTTCTTGTACTAGTGCTCATTATAAAATCAGCTACCACACTAATCTTAGTTAATTTTTTTCACAGATAATGCACATGGAGATCTAAACAATATTGACAACATAGCAGTGGGGAGATCTAAACATGGAAAAGCTACCAATTTCCAGGTGTTCAAAAGCACTCATCAATCAGGACAAAAACTTGGCTCTTGTACAACATTCCAGGATTCAACAAACAAATGGCAAATCATAACAGCAAACTAGCAACATAAAAACCGGTTCAAGTTTACAAACAAGCACAACCAGGTAAGTTCATATAGAGAAGAATCTCTATGACTATGAACTCCAAAGCAAACAAGACATTGTTCTTGGTTCACAGAATTCAAGGCCAAGAAATTCCAAAACCAGAGTTTTTCAGCTAGAAATAGCTCCATACAAAAGAAAACAAATGCTCCAAATGACAAGAAGCCAGAACATAGACCACAAATAGAACACCAAAACAACCTGATTTGTTCACTCTAACTCTCCGTCTACTCCCTCAATCTTCTGATCATGTTCCTCACCGTCACTGCACTCCCCGTGCTGATCATATCAAACACACAGCAAATCAGAAACTCAAACCATCACAATCTGAAACGACGGAAAAACGACAATCAAAGGAACTCGATTCTTACTTCAAAGTAACCTAAATCACCGCGATTAATGATCTTTAAAACGTGTTTGGATAGTTCCTTGGGAACTTCACTCTATTATAGCTGACATCAGATACATTATCTTACCGTCACTGCACTCACCGTCGCTCGAGCAAGTCAAAATTATGCCATCTTTTAGCTACACGGATAACCTAAATCACCGCGATTAATGATCTTTAAAAAATCAAACAGGGAGGGTTGTTGACTCAACAAACACCTCGACTGTGTTATAGACAAATGAGAAAATGAAAAGGACAAAGGATGAAGTGGAAGGGCTGCATTGAGACTTTGAAGATTGATGTGTCTTCTTGCTAGGAAATCAGCAGCAGCATTTGATTCCCTGAAACAATGATAAAAAACAACAGAGGGGATAACCGAAATAATATATCTGATGTCAGTTATAATAGAGTGAAGTTCCCAAGGAACTATCCAAACACGTTTTAAAGAATTAATCACAATAAGATTATCTCCTTCAATAATAAGATTATGAATTTGTGAACAATCTATACTCCGAAGAGAATGAAGTAAAGCGGTGGCTTCAGCTTGTACTATTGTCATTGACGGAAGTTGTTGTCGTCCGATAGATCTAATGAATCCATTGTGGTCTCTTAAAATGAAATCAGCATGTGTTGTTCCTGTTTTAAGTCTAGAAGCATCAAAGTTTAGCTTGGACCATTGAATAGGAGGTTTATTCCATGTCATATGATTTTTCCTTTTTGGTCTTTTGTTGTGCAGTTTTGTGTTAATATTACAGCCTTCCCATGCTAACGCACCAGAGAAAGCTAAGTCAGATGGAAATTTCTTAGCGTTAATTCTTGACGGGTCAAAGATTTTAGCGTTCCTATGTGCCCAAATGAACCACCATAGGAAAGCAAGGAACGTGGTATATTCGTTGTTTGCAAAAGTTTGTTGAATATTTTGGTGGAACGTGCTAGCTGAAGTGATTTTGAAGTTGTAATTTATTAATTTTTGTAGTCTCACAATCATTGCTTTCGTAAAAGGACATTGAAAAAATAAGTGATTTAGGTTTTCATCTTGCATCGCACAAAGTGAACACAAGTTTGGAACTGAGTTGTAAAATCGAATAATTCTATCTGTTGTTGGAAGGCAGTCTGCACAAGATTTCCATAGGAAGGTTTTGATTTTTGGTGGGAGTTTAGATTTACAAATCCAATCACAATTATTGTTAGAAGGATCAATTTTAGGCGTTAAGAGTGAAGTTGCCGAATGAGCCAAGAAGTTCCCATCCGTTGCAGGCAACCAGATGAGGCGGTCCTCCGTATTCGTATAAGGAATTCTAATAGTTGTGATGATATTGACTATTTGTGGAGGGAGTATCTGTTGAAGAAGCTGGGTATCCCAGGACCTATCAGGAAGGATAAAACTGGAAACTCGAAGGTTTGGATCAGAGCTATCTATAAATGGTGACAATTCCACATCGGGGAGCCAAGGATCACTCCAAAACTTGATGTTCCTTCCATTGCCCAAAATCCACCTCTGGCCTTTGGAAAAAATATTTCTGATATTAATTAGTCTTCCAAATTGCCAAGAGCAATTGTTTTTGCGGTAGTCAAATAACGATTCAGTGTAGGTATTTTTCCGTAATTACTTTGACCCAAATATTTTGTGGTTGCGTAGCAATTTTCCACAAAAGCTTCATTTGTAGAGATATATTGATATTTTCTGTTGAGCGAAGGCCGAGGCCCCCGTTCTCTTTCGGGGAGCAAATACGATCCCAACTGATCAATGGATGGTGGTTTGTGGTGTATTTGTTCCAAAAGAAAAACTTACAAACCGCGTCAATCTGTTTGAGAACACCCTGTGGTAACATAAAGCTTTGCATGAGGTAGTTGACTTTGCTTAAGAGACATGACTGGATAAGAACCACTCGGCCAGCTTGTGATATTGAATTTGCTTTCCATTGAGATAGTTGTTTTTTAAGATTCGAAACAGCATCAGAAAACATAGATATTTGAACTCTTCCTTTAAGGATAGGTATACCAAGATATTTTTCCATAGAAGAGGTAATCTGAATATTAAGAATACTTGCTAAAGCAGTCGATGTGGGTTGAGAAATGTTAGCCGAAGTGTTTAAAGAACTTTTGTGATAGTTAATGGACAGTCCTGAGACCTGAGTGAATTTTTGGAGTATGTTTCTAATATATTCCATGTTTTGGATGGTAGCATTCGCAAAGGTAATAGTATCATCTGCAAAACTAAGAAAAGGTAAAACAGAGTCATTCTTAGTTAGCTGGATTCCGACATGATTAGGGGTCGAAGTCGATTCTTGTTGAAGAGTCCGTGTCAAATATTCCATACATAAAACAAAGATAAATGGAGACATTGGGTCACCCTGACGAATACCACAAGATGGTATGAATTCTGTTCCTGGTTCATTGTTAACTAAAATAGAGGAAGACGAGGTCGTGATACAAGTCATAACAAGGTGAATCCAGATTTTGTGGAATCCGAACTTAGTAAGAACAAGTCAGATGAAATTCCAATTTATCATGTCATAACCTTTTTCAAGATCCAGTTTAATGGCCATCCAACCAAGGCGACCTCTCTTCCTTTTGTGGAAAGAGTGGAAGATTTCATGGGCAATGAGTACGTTATCTTGAATTAGGCGTCCTTTAACAAAGGCACTCTGAAGTGGATGCATAATTGAAGGAAGAATATGTTGAATTCTGTTTGATAAAACTTTTGTAATAGTTTTATAGATGGTATTGCAAAGACTAATAGACCTATAATGATTTATGGAGTTTGGCGTATCAATTTTGAGGATTAATGTGATAAAGGTTTTGTTTGCAGCAGTAAGCATTGATCCAAAATGGAAAAAGGCTACCACTGCACGAACAACTGAAGCTCCAAGAGTAGGCCAATAGTTTTGGAAAAATTCGGCAGTGAACCCATCAAGGCCAGGCGTTTTATTAAGCGCTAAGTCAAAAATAGCAGTTTTAATTTCAGATGGCGACGGAAGAAATTTGTTCGTCTTTGAAAATAGGATGGCATGTGTCACTATAGAAACATAGAAAAAAGATCAATTTTAATGTGTGCAAATAAGGAAGAACAAATATAATTTTTGCCCTTGCTCTTCCCCTTCTCATACGATTTGCATCTTCGTTAAGATCGAACCCCTAAATTTTCAAACCCGACCCTTATGTTGATTTCTCTTTGTTCAATCGTCTTCCTTATCTTGTTTGGACTCAAAAACGAATGATAGAAAAAAGAACAATGACCGCCACGCTCTCTCAGTATTTTTTCTACCCCAAATCAAACAACATGTTGGAACCCTAGATTGGAAATCCAGGGCCAATTCGGCCTTGTTCTTTGTCTCATCTTTCAAACACCAATCAACAACAAATCCAGCCTCTATTGGGTTGAGAGAATCAAAAATCAATCCCATAGCGAAGGTAATAAAAAAGTTGGATTCGCCTGTGATTAGTGATGGCCAACAGTGCGGGCCGGCCCAGCCCGGTGTCACGGGCCCAAAAAGTCCGGCCCGGCCAGCCCTCGGGCCAGACAGGCCATGGACCGGGCCCGGGCCGGAGTTTTCCAGCCCAGCCCGGTCGGGCTGGTCAACGGGCCAGGAGCCTGGCCCGGACCAGTCCGGTGCATATTAGTTTTATTTTTGTAAAAATAAAATTAATATGCACCCTATTACTTTTATTTTTGTAAATATAAAATAAGTATACACCCTATTAATTTTATTTTTGCAAAAAATTTAATTAATATGCACTATAATTATTAAAATTAATTACGTAGACATCTTAATTATTAAAAATTTGATAAGTATGTATCGAAGTTGAAATAATTTCGAACAAGTCCGCCCCACTCTTTTCCCACCTTTAAAAAAATAAACCATCGGCCCGACCCAGCCCGGCCCAGCCCGGCCCGGCCCGGTAAGTGTGTGCCGGCCCGGCCCGACACCACCCCGCTTACAGCCCGCCCGGGCCTGTGTAGGCCAGCCCGGCCCAGCCCGTGGCCCGGCCCATTCCAGCCCGGTAATTTGCCGGGCCGGGCCTGGGCCACGGTTTCTTGGCCCAGACCGGTGGCGGCCCGGCCCAGCCCAGCCCGGCCCGGTTCCATCACTACCTGCGATGGCACTCGTCGGATGAGTTGTGGCTTCAGGCTGATTGTTAAAATACAAGCTTTGAACAAATAGACCTTTGAACAAAGTCGGATGAGTTGTGGCTTCGGGCGAGTCTCCATTGTAATTGTCTGAGTCATCTCGGTCTCTCTTGAGGGTTTTGTTGTTGGAGCTCCGCCCCTCCGTTTGTGCCGTTGGTGCAGGGTGAGGATTTTTTGGAAAAGCGGTGGCTTAAGCTTCCTTGATCAATTGAGGAACCAAGCACCAATTGAAAAAAATATGAAAATTTCATATTGATCAGATCTCTTGAACGAATTGATCCCTTCGGGGTCTTGGCTTCTTCAACCCTTGAAATAAAATCTTCAATGATAAAAAATCCAAGATGTATTTCATGCTCTTAATTTGTTACAGTGCCAATGGAAGAAAAACTTGTTTTTTTGCGGGAATTGGAAATTCTGGAAAAATAATAAAATACTATTAAATAAAAATGTTGATAAAATCTGGATCCTCCTTGATCCCCAAGGAACATTTGGAAATCATGCGGTGCAAGATTTTGCTTGAACTTTGAACAATACTTGCGCCACAAGCCTGGAAAATGCTTGCGCCGCAAGCCATGAAATTGACTGTGCCGCAAGCCTTCAATTGCTTGGCCGCAAGCTTGAGCTGCAATTACCGACGGACAGCTCGGGCTATGGTTTGTGGTTCGAGGTTCGTTCCGGATGTGAAGAAACCGTCAAGTAGGCTTCCCGAGTTTGATGAGTACTTCCCCAAATGGTTAGGCTTCTTCAACCCTTGAAATAAAATCTTCAATGATCAAAAATTCAAGATGTATTTCATGCTCTTAATTTCTTACAGTGCCAATGGAAGAAAACTTGTTTTTTTTTGCAGGAATTGGAAATTCTGGATAAATAGTAAAATATTAGTAAATAAAAATGTTGATAAAATCTGGATCCTCCTTGATCCCCAAGGAACATTTGGAAATCGTGCGGTGCAAGATTTTGCATGAACTTTGAACAATACTTGCGCCTAGAGCTGTAAAAACCTGACCCGACCAGAAAAATCGACCCGAACCGACCGAAAATTTCTAAGTTGAAACGCGACCTGAATAGTAGCGAGCAAAGAAAAAAACCGAACCCGATTAACCCGAACCCGATTGGGTTGAAGCCCGAGACCGACCCGACCGACCCGATATATTATATATATGTAGAATAAATATATTATCAATATCATAATATATTTTATCATAAAATCAATTATAAATAAAATATTATTATAAAAATCTATTGAAAATAATATTTTATTATTAAATATTATTATTTAATCATAATAGTATATTAATAATCATTAAAAATTCAAATTCTTGACCTGTTAGGTCGACCCGAACCCGCACGATAACCTGTCAAGACCCGACCCGGCTTGACTTGTAACCCTATTGACCCGAACCTGCACTCAACCCGAACCCGAAAAGACGGAACCCGAATCTACCCGACCCGACCTGTTTGACACCTCTACTTCCGCCGCAAGCTTGCAAAATTCTTGTGCCGCAAGCCATGAAATTGATTGTGCCGCAAGCCTTCAATTGCTTGGCCACAAGCTTGAGCTGCAATTACCGAGGGACAGCTCGGGCTATGGTTTGTGGTTCGAGGTTCGGTCCGGATGTGAAGAAACCGTCAAGTAGGCTTCCCGAGTTTGATCAGTACTTCCCCAAATGGTTAGGCTTCTTCAACCAATCAACCCTTGAAATAAAATCTTGAATGATAAAAAATCCAAGAATTTCATGCTCTTAATTTCTTACAGTGCCAATGGAAGAAAAACATGTTTTTTTTTTCAGGAATTGGAAATTCTGGAAAAATAGTAAAATATTAGTACATAAAAATGTTGATACAATCTGGATCCTCCTTGATCCCCAAGGAACTTTTGGAAATTGTGCGGTGCAAGATTTTGCTTGAACTTTGAACAATACTTGCGCCGCAAGCCTGGAAAATTTTTGCGTCGCAAGCCATGAAATTGATTGTGCCGCAAGCCTTCAATTGCTTGGCCACAAGCTTGAGCTGCAATTACCGACGGACAGCTCGGGCTATGGTTTGTAGTTCGAGGTTCGGTCCGGATGTGAAGAAACCGTCAAGTAGGCTTCCCGAGTTTGATCAGTACTTCCCCAAATGGTTAGGCTTCTTCAACCAATCAACCCTTGAAATAAAATCTTCAATGATTAAAAATCCAAGATGTATTTCATGCTCTTAATTTCTTACAGTGCCAATGGAAGAAAAAATTGTTTTTTTGCAGGAATTGGAAATTCTGGAAAAATAGTAAAATATTAGTAAATAAAAATGTTGATAAATTTTGGATCCTCCTTGATCCCCAATGAACATTTGGAAATCGTGCGGTGCAAGATTTTGCTTGAACTTTGAACAATACTTGCGCCGCAAGCCAGGAAAATTCTTGCGCCGCAAGTCATGAAATTGATTGTGCCGTAAGCCTTCAATTGCTTGGCCACAAGCTTGAGCTGCAATTACCGACAGACAGCTCGGGCTATGGTTTGGGGTTCAAGGTTCGTTCCGGATGTGAAGAAACCGTCAAGTAGGCTTCCCGAGTTTGATCAGTACTTCCCCAAATGGTTAGGCTTCTTCAACCCTTGAAATAAAATCTTCAATGATAAAAAATCCAAGATGTATTTCATATGCTTTTTTATTTGACAAGGTAATGATTAGGAGGCTCCCCTTTACGGGAGACGTCCTAGAGTATCCTTTCGGATGAGAACACGAAGTTCTGGCAATGTCGAGATGGTAGTGCTTGGGAGACTATAACCCATTTTTGCAATGAAGTCGGCCACAGTATTACAACACCTACTCACATGAGAAATCTTAACAAATTTGAAGTTTAGTAATGAGACCATAATATCGGATCTCAATATTTCTATTTCCCACGGACACGTCCCTTTATTCTGAACAGCTTTAATTACAATTACGTTATTGTTAGAGCTAGAAATCAACCAAGCAAGACTGGTGACCCTTTAGCCTAGATCGGGCTTGAATTAAGCAATAAGAACTTAAGAATCAAATGAAAGGATGCGAAAATTGTATTGAATTCGTGTGTATTCGGTTGTATATGTGTATGAATGTAGATGTGTGTAAACGTACAATATTGTGCCCCCCTCTATGTATATATAGGGGATCCTAAAGATAGAGTATTTACAAGATAGAATACTAACTAGATAGATACGCATCTACTAGATAGAATTTCCCTAGATATGATATAATTCTTGTTACATCGGATAGAGATAAACCTTATAAGATATAATTTAAGTCTATCTTATACTTGGATGGTCAAATATATCGAAATTATGACTTGTTACTCGGATCATGTTCTAGAACATCGCCGCTGGGCTCCGTGGGCTTCTTGCTGGCCGCTCTGGTGCGCGTCGTGGGCTTTTGGGTAATAGGGCCCAACAATAGATAGGATATTCTTCTTGATATGATAAGATTTTCCTCAATATGGTGGATTGTCTCGTGTAACAATTTCGAATCTCGTGGGCCTATCTAGATACGCGTATGGGTTCAGTAAGGATTATGGGCCTCAAGCCTTGGGTCCAACAATACCCCCGGATCGGGTTGCAAGTCCAGATCCGTTATGGAGTTGGAAGCCGATTCGTAATATGTCATCGAAGTCTCTGCTGTCTTAAAACCTTGTTGACTTGTCCAGAACCATCGTCAAAGAGGATTCTAGAGTTCGAACACTCTTGGTAAATGTTTAAGAAACTGAAGAATATGTCTCAGCTTCAAAGCTTATGTCTTGAAAACTGCGTCCCGAAGTGACTTCTTAAGGTAGTAAAACTGGTTGGCCTTGCATGTCTGCACCGGAAATTCTCTACGTCAGCTAGCGAGTATTCGATGAGTTGCACTGCGCTCGGGAAGTGAAGCTGTGAAGGTGACCTAGTGTTTGGTCAATGTGGTGGCCGTCGTGGTTGCTTAGTATTTGATGAAGCCTCGCCTTGAATATTTCTTGAGATTTTGCTGCTGAGAAGTATGGTTATTAGGACGTAACCACATATTGGAACAACGTTGCTATGTACCTCCACCCCAGTACCCCACAACTAGGCTCTTTCGCAAGACTTGTCTCTTGCAAACGTACCCCAGACGTATGTAGTGCTGTTCGAGGCTTTCCGGAATGTACTCGAACCCTTGTCTTAGGTTAGAGATGATTGGCTAGATTGTGATTATGATGGGCGTGCTTCACTGAATTCCAGTTTGCTGATCCAGAAACATTCACGAGCAATTGTAGATCTCTGGACTCTTCAAGTACCCCTGTGTGGTTATTGCTTCCCTCTAAGCCAGGAACTTCTGTTGGTGTTGTGACGTCTTCATTTTGTAAGATCTTTTTCATACCCCTGTCTGGGTTCGTGTTCTTGCTATGAGATCCAGAAACGACCGTTCGGTCTTGTTCTATTGTATCGTTTTCTAGTTGCATGGAGTGGATCGTTGTCTTAGTAATGATAAGGTTAATCAGTATTATGATCACCTTTTAATAATATAGGTAGGCCATGTCTAATGTTTCCTATTCCGAAGCAGGGAGGTGTATTTCTAGAGTCTGTATCTAGAAATGATTGCTTCGCTTTTGTCTTTTGTTGAACGGTACACTCGTTTTTTGACTGTAGGGTGTGGGTCGATGCATGTTTCGAAGGTGTTTCTGTAAGCTTGTTCCAGGACTGTACCCCGGACGTAAGTGTGATGCGGTGTCCCGCAATAGTGGTTACTCGATGTGAGTATGCTCTAGAGCTTTGTTAGTATGTAAATCGTGCCAGGGGGAACTGCCTTGTTAGATGTTCTTGCGACCATACGAGGGGGAATTGCCTGGTAGGGTACTTTTTGTAATCATACCAGAGGGAACTGTCTGATAATATGTGTTTGTAACCGTTCCAGGGGGGTTGCTTGGTAGGGAGTCCTCGTACCCGACTTACGTGATCGTGGCGGTTTTTAGGATGGGTATGTATTCTAGATACCGTGTCTAGAGAGTGTATCTAGGGACTTACGTGTGTATTTGCTCGAGCGGTGCATGCGTTAGTGATAGAGTCCTTAAAGGTATTTAATGCGTCTCAGCGGTGGTTTGTCGTGATATCGCTAAACAAGCTTGTTTGTACGATGTGCTACCGTTAGCTTCATGATGTTAAATTTTGATGGTGTATCTAGGTTGTACAACCAGGTAGTATGTGTGAATTAATCCGTCGGATGCTAGCATATGTGTTAGGCGAATTGTGCCTTATTTATGGATCCAAATATTCGTGCGAGTTTTGCAATACTGGCGATACATGCCTAGGTCAACTTATGGGCCTAATCGTTACGTCCACGAGGTTTGTGGGATAATCTGGCGATAAATGCCTAGGTCAACTTATGAACCTAAAATATCCTTTCTCGCGAGATTTGCGGGATATCTTCCGCGAGATTTGCGGGAACATGCGTTTATGTGTGTGTAGTGGTGTTATAACCCGTTGTTAGCCTGATCAGGGATACTAGGTAGGTATCCTAGGGGGGGAATTTGTGTCGTGCTGGTTTTTGCACGACACTGTCCATACTAAGCTTGCAAACAATCTTTAAGCGTAGTAATACTAAAGATATATGTAATATGCACTTTCTTGTGAACTTTGAAGTTTTGTGGATAACCGGTGCCTGGTGCTGGCACGAGCCTTTCTTGTGTAGCTGATGTGTAAGTATTCCACCTATAATGCTTGGAAACCATATTGAGCATTAGCATGGGTTGCACTTTAAGGTCTTATCAGAGAACAATATTGCCATAAATATAGAAGTCAATCTTCAAAGATATGAGAATTAGCAAGTGAATACTAGATAGGGAAAAACTTATCCAGTGTCAGAGTCTAGATACCGAAACAGGGAAAGTTCTGGATTAGTTCTCAAACAATGTCGTGTGCTAGTAGTAATCGTAGCAGAATTCATTAATGGTGACGGATGGAAAGTATATATGCTCCAGATCAGATTCAGAAAATAAAAAGGGAGAAACTGATATGAGAGTCAAAAAAGTGTTGGTTAAGAATGCTTCCCTGGGTATTGAAGATGTAGAACCCCTTCTAGGTCAACTGGATATCGCATAAACTGAGGGCACAGATCCTTTGTCGTCACAAAAGATCGCAAACTTCCTTATATGAAGTTCCTGTCTCTTGGGCATAAGAATAATGCACAATGTTAGTAAGGGAGGAGTCTAGAATCCTCAAAAACATAGAGCGATCAATCATGCTTCAATCAAGCGATTATCATCTAGGTTAAAGTGGTTTCTTAATGCGTCTAGCAATTGAAACTAGTGAACAGTAAACATGCATGAGCGTAGAAGATCAATACTTATGAGATGCGTAATTAAGAAAGAAAGATGATCTTTTAGCAAAAGAAAAATACGGAATGAATTGTGAAATAAATGAATGAGGAAACCAATATATGAAGGACTGGAATGTGATCCTGATTCCAGAAGGGTCGTCTAGGTCGATTTATCATGGTTGTATCCGGGCTGGCTTCTAAGTCTTGGTGCGATCTCCCTTTTGGAAATCATTCAACCATCCCCGTTGGTTTCACATCTTCTAAGTTCGAAAAATAAGGCTTGTTTGAGATTGCCTTCTGGTGCACAACTAGCTTCAACTCCTTTGACTTTCTCTTTTCTTCTTTGTTTTTTTTTATGATTAGGATCGGTCTGTTTGGACGAATTATTTTCATAAAGGTCTTCTTCCACATAGTAGGCCCCACTTCCTCCCTACATTATGCATATTCGTATCTTTTCACCGCAGATTGAAGATTGGAGAATTGTGGGTGTTGAAGGCTTGAAGCTTGCAAGGATCTTGATGATCACTGTGATTGATTTTGTGCCTACCGAGCAAGTGCATTTGTCATGGAAAAGGTCGACTTGAACCATAAGACAAAACCTTCTCATGAGGCGCTCCACGATCGGGTTTGTTCTCGTCTCGTATGTTGTACTCGGGATTTCCAATCTGGGATTATTGTCTCGCCAGCGTAATCGAACACCGAATTTAGGGAACGAGAAGCCATTGATGATGCCCTCGGATTTCCGAACTTGGATGAAAGTGAACCTAATCGGAGCGCGGGTGGTAGGTCGGCCTCTTCACTGTTGTCCTCGGGGGCGTTCGATCTCTGGCTTAAACATGGTGGCGCACTTGGCTAGCACGTATGGTTTTATCGCGGCAGCGTTGTTGCGAACGAACACAAGCCTCCGCTCTTAACCGAGCAGCGATGGCGGCCGAAGTCGGAGGCTAGGGTTTTGCCCCGACAGTAACGGCAAGCGAGGTGCGGTCGGGGAGCGTAAAGCTTGTACGATGCCGGTTCAGGAATAAGGTCCTGACCAGACAAATCTCTCTTTGTAACCTCGAGCCAGAGCACTCTTGTTGTCGTGTGATCTGATGCCGTCAAGCCATCACCGCCGCACTCGTCGACTCCGGCGAGAGAGACAATCGGAATGTCGCTGGAAAACCGATTGTATGTGAACTTGGGCCGTTCGTCTTCGTCGCGGGCGAAACCCGTGTTTGGCGTCGTATTCTTGGTTCAGAGCCGTCAGAGTCCTCGGCTTAATGGAAGCCATGGATCGGATCGGGACTCGTGTTCTGTGTTTGAGCGGTAAGTCTTGGAGGTGTGCATAACAGGCGTTCGATCAATTCCTTGAGTTTTGATCCTCAGAGGTCGGATAACATGAGAAAGGTGATGACTTCTCCCAGAATCATCGATAATGCCAAAATTGGGAGCACCGGATCTATCCTGTAGCAAAGTTTTCTTCCAAGTCTTCTTCTTTTTTTTTTTTAACAAATCGGGATATTGACCACCATTGTCAACTACGTTGAATTGGCTGACTTGGGATTCCTTGCTATTTCTCATGTTGTGTGTTCCTTGCGTTTTGGATTTGCCACTATTTCTCCGGATACCGATATTGTTTTGGATTGGAAACTCGAATAGCAAACGATTCTTCGTTCGTGATTTGCCAAATTATGTGCCCCACGGTGGGCGCCAAATTGTTAGAGCTAGAAATCAACCAAGCAAGATTGGTGACCCCTTAGCCTAGATCGGGCTTGAATTAAGCAATAAGAACTTAAGAATCAAAGGAAAGGATGCGAAAATTGTATTGAATTCGTGTGTATTCGATTGTATATGTGTATGAATGTAGATGTGTGTAAACGTACAATATGTGTGCCCCCCTCTATGTATATATAGGGGTTCCTAAAGATAGAGTATTTACAAGATAGAATACTAACTAGATAGATACGCATCTACTAGATAGAATTTCCCTAAATATGATATAATTCTTGTTACATCGGATAGAGATAAACCTTATAAGATATAATTTAAGTCTATCTTATACTTGGATGGTCAAATATATCGAAATTATGACTTTTTACTCGGATCATGTTCTAGAACATCGCCGCTGGGCTCCGTGGGCTTCTTGCTGGCCGCTCTAGTGCGCGTCGTGGGCTTTTGGGTAATAGGGCCCAACAATAGATAGGATATTCTTCTTGATATGATAAGATTTTCTTCAATATGGTGGATTGTCTCGTGTAACAACTTCGAATCTCGTGGGCCTATCTAGATACGCGTATGGGTTCAGTAAGGATTATGGGCCTCAAGCCTTGGGTCCAACAGTTATCCCCTTCAATTTCAATTTTTTTTAGTCTGAGTTGTTTGGCCGTCCTAATTCCATCTCGTAGTGCTAAGGCTTCACTTTTTAATGCCGATGTCTTATGGTATTTGGTTGTTGCTATATCAATAACCTCTGCTCTGCTTACCCTTATTATGGAGCTAGTGGCTGCCTGACCATCTGCTAAACTAGACCCATCTACATTGATCTTGTATAGCCCATTACATGGTTTTTGCCAAGTCTTATTCTGATTTTTTCTTCTTCGGTAGGGGTTTGTGCTCTTAGATTGGTGAAGGTTTTCATCTTCATTCAAATGTTTTGCTTGTGTCCAGTTGTGCATATGTGTTTTTATGTATTGTGCTATATAAGTGATTAAGTCAATTGGATCTTGTTGAAGCACAACTTTGTTTCGTTGGTGCCAAATTGCCGACTTGACGGTGGCTAATTTAGAAAATTCCGTATCTGTCATTCGCCTTCATAATTCTGTAATAATTTTTGTTGGACTTTGCAAGTCTGTGCTTACTTGTTGTAGGTTTTGCATCGTTTTTATATTAATCCGTTTTACAGTTTCTTGGGTTTGAGTACAATCGATGAATAAGTGTCTTGTGTCTTCGTATGAACAAGTGCAGAATACACATCCCCCAAGAATTGTTAATCATTTTCCATACAAAATATTTTACTTTTGGGATAATATCTAGTTTCCATATCCATCTCTTATCATTATTATGATGCAAACCAGATTTTGTTATATGAGCTATTGCAGAGGATATTGAAAACCGACCATTTTTAGTTGGACCCCAGTACAGTCTATCATGAATTTCATTATCTCGGATCGGGATTGCTGAGATAGTTTCTACTATCTTCATCGGCAAGATGCTTCTTAGTTCGTCTTCTTTCCATGTTTTTTTTGGTGATACAAACTTTTGGACTTTTTGTTCTTTGTCGATTATTGTTGGGTTAGTAACATACTTCTCTAAAGGTCCATCTGAAAACCAACGGTCGGTCCAAAAATGAATGGTCTGCCCATTGCCAACTTGCCATATTAGACCTTCCTCAAATTCGTTACGAAGTTTCATTAACTTGCGCCATTGCCAAGATGAATTGGACTTGACCTTATGTTCGAATAAATTCCCTCCCTTCAGGTATTTTTCTTTTACCATTTGGACCCAAATATTGTGCGGTTCGAATAGTATTTTCCATAAGAGTTTCATTTAGAGTGCTTTATTCATA
This sequence comes from Polygonum aviculare, assembly GCA_934048045.1. NCBI lineage: Eukaryota > Viridiplantae > Streptophyta > Magnoliopsida > Caryophyllales > Polygonaceae > Polygonum > Polygonum aviculare. The sequence continues at coordinate 17,138,486 of OW204024.1, forward strand.
TGTTCAGCTTTGCGGATATCCAACCCACCTTGGGATTTAGGACTACAAATTTTATCCCATCCAATGAGTGGTTTATGGTGTTGGTCCTTATTCCAAAAGAAACATCTATTAGTTCGATCTAGCTCGTCATGAACGGATGCTGGGAGCATGAAGTTTTGCATTAGGTAGTTTGGTTCTGTTGCAAGATTGGATCTGATGAGAACCGATCGTCCTTCTTGTGACAAAGAGTTTGCTTTCCATTTGGTTAGTTGAGCTTTCTCCTTTCCTACGGTTTCCTCAGAGGTTTGTTTGTATACTCCTCCATTAATAATTAGGCAGCCTAAATATTTTTCTACATTAGTCATTGTTGCATTGTTGAGAGTTTGTTGGATGGTTTGCTTTTGCTGACTTGATACCCATTTGGATGTTTGGAAATCAGATTTGTGCTAATTCACTTTTTGTCCTGATATCGCATAATAACCATCAACTATTTTCTTGATTGTTGTGCAAGCATTTCGGGTTGCTTTAGCAAAGATTATTATGTCAACTGCAAAAGAAAGGAAAGGGATCCTAGTTCCATTTCTGGCCAAAGCAAAGCCTATAGTTTTGTTCGTAATTGTACTAGCTTATTGTAATTTCCTAGCCAGAATTTCCGTGCCAATTATGAATAGGTAGGGGGATAATGGATCTCCTTGGCGAAGACCTCGTTCAGGGAAGAAAGGATATGTTGGGTTGTTATTCTCTAAGAATGAGAATGAAACTGTTTGCACACATTCCTTTATCCAACCGATAAATTTTCCAGCAAAACCAAAATTTTCCAGAACTGCAAAAAGAAAATCCCAGTCAAGTCTATCATAGGCTTTTTCCATGTCAAGTTTTATTGCCATGCTTCCATCCTTATCTTCTGTGCCTCTAAATGAGTGGAAAATTTCATGCGCTGTAAGTACATTATCTTGTATTGATCTTTTTGCAACGAACGCTCCTTGAAGAGGGTGGATAATCTTATTCATGACTTTCTTTAGTCTTTCAGTAATGAGTGGAAAGTTTCATATGCTCTTAATTTGTTACAGTGCCAATGGAAGAAAAACTTGCATGTTTTTTTGCAGGAATTGGAAATTCTAGAAAAATAATAAAATATTATTAAATAAAATCGTTGATAAAATCTGGATCCTCCTTGATCCCCGAGGAACATTTGGAAATCGTGCGGTGCAAGATTTTGCTTGAACTTTGAACAATACTTGCGCTGCAAGCTTGGAAAATGCTTGCGCCGCAAGCCATGAAATTGATTGCGCCGCAAGGCTTCAATTGCTTGGCCGCACGCTTGAGCTGCAATTACCGATGGATAGCTCGGGCCATGGTTTGTGGTTCGAGGTTCGTTCCGGATGGGAAGAAACCGTCAAGTAGGCTTCCCGAGTTTGATCAGTACTTCCCCAAATGGTTAGGCCAAAGTCCCGGTGTCGTGCAAAGTCTTTGTGCCCACGTCGTTTCTGGCTTTTGAAGATCCTTCATTCCGGTGGAGGGAACATCACTAGTCCTCTCTTATCCCATGATGGTAGACCTTCCGTGTCGGAGCGCTAGTGTTTTAGTGCTTCACTCACCTCGATCCGGAGCTCGCCATTGGTTTTTCCGTTTGGTGTCTGTATTTTTCTACTCGTATTGTTTTGTTGTTTTGACCTTTTGTTTCTCTTGTTTTAGCCGATGTCGACTGCCATCTAACGGCCTCTCGATACACCAGCTTTGGTTGGTCTACCGAATTTTTACATGTTAAAAAAATAAATTTATACTATGATGGCCAAATAAATTGACCAAGCATTGGATATACTCTTATATGCAAATCTACTAGTCTTATTGTATTTTTTAAAATAAATATAGGTCGATTTTTTGTGCCATAAAAAAAAGCCCTTGCGCATACGAATGTCGTTCTTTAAAGATGATGCATTGTTTATTTCGATATAAGAGCCACTCGCTCTTGCGGGCAGTGTTCTAAAATCGCTAGGTGGATTCTAGGCGGAGAGAGGGACTGCCTAGTGCCTAAGCGGCTTAAACGGATACCTAGACGCCGCCTAGGCGGGTTATAAATCTAGGCGGACGGGGACCGCCTAAAGCCTAGAAGGGTTTTTTAGAGCAGTGTTTGTGGGAGAAAATTAGGGCATATGAATATTATAAGGTCTACCAACATCTTCATAGCAGATTATCTTAAAAAAATCAAACAATAAAAGTTGTTGACTTAACAAAGATCGAAGCCGAATTATAAATAAAGAGATAATTAGAATTGAAGAACAAATATTAGAAATAGCACTTGTCAGACATTGATGATTAACATGTCTTAGGGCAACGAAGCCGTCCACTGAATTGCAGTCCCTAAAATAATGGAAAAAACACGTGGGAGATATTAGAAATAAAAGGTCTGATATTCGTAATAATAAAGAGGATTTCCCAAGACACTTTCCACAAGCATTATAAATAATTGATTGCAATTAAGTTATCACCCTCGATAATAATGTTCTAGACATTTAGAAGGCAGTAGATTTAAGAGCCTCTAACAAAGCGGTGACTTCATTATGGACAAACTAACATGAAGGGTAATTGGACTCGGCCAAATCGCAAAATGTGACCATTATTGTTCCGTAAAAGGAATCCATCATATGTGGCAGAATTAGATTGTCTTGAAGCTTCAAAATTAAGTTTCACCCAGTTTGGAGGTTGTTTTTTCCAAGACATACAATTTTTCCTTTTCGGTCGCGTTTTGAGAGGTTTCTTAAGATCGTAATTTGCATTATCTCATTCCAACGATTCAGAAAATGCCAATTTTGAGGGCAAATTACTATGATAATTTTTTTGCTAGATTAAAGATTTTGGAGTTCCTATGAGTCCAAATGAACCATCATAAGAAACAAATAGGACCATTAAATTGGTTACTCTTTAGGGTGGATTGTAAGTTATCAATAAATGTACTTGAGGTAATTAATTTAAAACATTAATTTAGACAACCTAGCTATCATTAAGTGATCGTGTATTACAAAAACATATGGTTTAGATTGTCATTTTCAAGATCACATACGGAACATCGATTTGGGACACAATTAAAGAATCGATTTAATCTTATCTGTGGTCGGAAGGCAATCTGCACATGACTTCCATAAGAAATTATGTATTTTAGGCGGTACTTTAGCTTTCCAAATCTAAGAGAAGTTATCATTAGGGGTTGGAGTAGCCAAAGAAAGAAGTGAAATAGCAAATCGAATAGAGAGTACGTAAGATCCCAAGAGTGGTCAGGTTTGATTAAAGCCGAAACACATACATCAATATTATCATTATCAAAGAAGGATAAAAACTCAATATTTGGGACCCTGAGGCTGACAATATTAATATTGTAATTTAATCAAGTTAGTTAAAATTGGTATAGAATAAAAGTTTATAGTTATTTCAAAAATTGAATTCTAATGATATACATAAAAATGAGTATACCATATTTAAAATTTATGATTGCAAAAATATCAATTAGTTAATATAGAATATATATTCTTATTAATATTATACTCTCTGTCCCATTTTGTTTGTCCCATTTCCGTTTCCATCGTCCCAAAATGTTTGTCCTCTATCCTTTTATATCAATAATTTATTACAATATTACCCTCTTTTCATCTCACTTTTTCTTCTACTTTATCACTTTTCAACCTTTCTCTCCTATGCATTACACAACTACCCTTCTTTAATTTAAACTTTTACCCACTTTCCCATCTCCCAATACCACTTTATTCCTTAAAGAGGAAGTGTGTACTTTAGGACAAACAAAATGGGATGGATGGAGTAGAATATAAATGGAAAAATGAAAAGATGATGTGAAATGAGGTGGGTAGTTATTTTTTAAAAAAAGAGGTAGTGGGTAGTTTTTTCTTATTTATAAACAAAAATATAAAACACATATTAATTGGAGAATGTGCCAAGTGGCTTATTCTTTCGTGAAGACTAGACTTCACAAATTATATATAGAGAGATGTTATGGCTCTTTGAGTTGGTATAATACTCTTTATTGTAAGGCCCGAGACCCTAAAAACGTTATCCCATGTCAACCTGAAAACTTCCCAGGAGATCACCCATCCAGGTGCTACTTTCGCCCTAGCATGCTTAACTTCATAGATCTTTTGACCTCTTGAACCATGATAAGGAAGAGCTCTTATTGGAACGGAGACACCTCATTCCGTCATAAATTATTGGGGTGTTACAATCTCCTCCACTTAAGCACTTGACGACCTCGTCAAGGCCTAAGGAACGCCCCTTGGGTCGAGTGATTGCCCTCGGGACCAAGCCAACTCGTAACTTAGATTCGACTCTGATACCATTTGTAAGGTCCGAGGCTCTAGAAGTTTTATCCCATGCCAACCCGAGGACTTCCCAGAAGGTTATCCATCCCGATACTACTCTCTCCCTAGCACGCTTAAGTACATAGTTCTTTTGACCTCTCGAACCACGATAAGGAAGAGCTCTTCTTGGCATAGGGAACATGATGTGACCGCGCCAAGGTCACATCAAGGCACCGACGCCCCCGTGCCTCCCGTTCTCCATCAAGGCACTGACGCCACGGTGCCTCTAGCCACACCTTAAGGCACTGACGCCCCGGTGCCTCCCGGTGCCCATCAAGGCACCGACGCCGCGGTGCCTCTCGGGTCACCACAAGGCACCTGATCGGTCCGGGATCGGAGGGTCTAACAATTTAAATTTATAAAACCGAACCTCAATTGTAGTAAAGAGGTAGGGTGTCGAACACACGGGAGTTCGTGCGTCGAGAGTACCCGAAAAGACTAAGAAGAGATGAAAGAAAGGCAAAACAAAGGAAAACAAAAGAGATCACCTCGGACCGACACGGGTCACTTCGGTCCGAGGGTGGATCGAGGTTGAGTTGGCCGGGACCGACGTTCACTAAGTCGGGCCCGACTTGCTGGGTAACTCGGTCTTGCTAAAAAAAGTAGATCGGTCTTGGGTTTTTGGGTTCCTCCCCCAACTAGACTTGGATATTCTTCCCCAATTCAACCAATAAGTGTTTTATCCTTGTGAGATCGAGGTTGTTTGCCCCGGATCCCTCCACTCTACACCTCGACCCAAGGGAGTTTTCACTCACCTTCGATGCTAGGAACTTGTATTGGGATCGAGATTGCTCACGCTTACTCTTACCAAACACAAGCCCTAGATCTCTTGTTCTCACAAGAGAATTGAAGCTCAATGTAGAGAGGATTCACAAATCAAGCACTCAAGGCTATAGAATTGGGGTTTTCTACCCAATCCTAGCTAGGGGATTCCCCCATAGCCCAAGACTATGGAATCTACTCCATGTGGTAAGAGAAAAACACAATCAAAATGGAAATCAAGCAAATCTCAATCATCAACATCCAATCAAACTCCAACTGCATTCAAATCTCAAGTGTCAACAAAATCCAAGTCTCAATTCTACTAGATCAAAGCAAAACAAAGTACAAAACTCACAAATCCTCCTCTCCTAGGCCACCGATCTCCTCTTCTCTTCCTTCTCCTCTCTTCTCCTTGCTCTCCAAGTCTTCCTTGAGCCTCTAGAGAGTGATTTTGGGTGTGGTGTTGTGTGTGTGCGTGCCTCCTTTTAAAATGATCACCAATCACTTCTAATTATCCTCCTCCTTGGATTGGGGACCAAGGAATCCCAATTTAGAAAGGGGCAAATGTGGAAAGTTGCTAAAAATATGCCTTGGGGAACAATCCAATCCATTGCCGACTCGGACCGACACGGGACAACATCGGGCCCGACGTTGGGAACGTCGGTCCTGGTCACTGGCTACTCGATCTCGGGCCCGACTTGATGGTGCTCGGTCTTGGGCCTCGATCCTGGTCTTCTTCTTGGGTTTCCTTCGGTTCCACTTCATTCTTTGCTTGGCTCTTTCCTTCCTTGACTTGTCTCCTCCATTAGCTCCTCCAAATTGTCCTCATTCTTGCCATTTCTCCTATAAAATCAAACAAACTCGCATAGTTTCCGACTCTTGAAGAAAACCGGGAACTAAGCTAAAAAGGAAACAAAACTAACAAAGAAGAGAATGAAAAACACATATTTACAAGAGAATTTAACTACTAAAACACCACCAAAATGAGAGACATCAGAATACCCCATACTTAAACTTGCTTGTCCTCAAACAATAACAATGTAAGCAAGACCGAATCACAATCTTCAAGTAAAGCCTCATATGAAAACACAAGTAAGCACAAGTGATAGACATGCTAGCAAGATTACATCATCACACATGATCAAGTGTTCAAGGAATAAAGCCTAATGCAACAAAGCCTCACTTTAGGGATATGAAAATGTGTATCACTCATCATGTGTTTAGGCTTAGGAATGAACTCTCAAACTCAACAATCATGCAAGTAAAGACTTTACAATTGAAGCTAATATCACCAATTCCTCCACCTAGAGATGCCTATTACAATGCACACAAAGAATATGAACTTGGCTCAATGGAGATCCTCAAAGAGGTTCCATTCGGCCGGGTTGTAATGGGGCTTTTGGTGTTTCTCAAGGTGGGAATCACTTTGGTCTTGTGGTGCTTACAATGGGGATTGAACTTTCTAGTCTCTCACCAAACTCACCAAATTATTCCACTTTCAACTTCACACTCCCAAAAGACTTTGATTTTTCTTCTTTTCTTAACCCACAACTTCACTAAACATTCCACTTTATCTTTGCACTACACTTTTTGTTGGATTTTTCTCACTTTTCCACTAGGATCGACTTGCACTCTAACTCGGGCCCGATGTGCACTTTAACTCGGTCGAAGCCCCTTTTTACACACTTAAGCACTTTGCTTACAATCCACTAATTTTCCAACTTTCTTTCTTTCTTCTCAACAAAGATGCACTACCCACTTGGTTTATAACACCATTTCTTGCCCTTCACCAAAGAGAATCTCAACTCTCCAAATATTCTTCCAAACCTCTCACTAAAGTCCAATCCCAAAAGGGTCAAGTCATATAGGCTAGGAATCATATTTTTGAGGAGTTTCAAACAAAGGCCTGGCTAAAACAGGGCTACAAACAACGGTTTATCTTCAAGGTAGGATATGGAACATTTTGTGACTCAATGAAATAAAGTTCAAATCAATGTGACAAAGCATAGAACAAATCTCATATTGGTCTTGGAAAATAGATAAAGACCTCAATAGCAAGTTTTACTAAGCATGCATCAGTTAATTCACACAAGAAAATGAGGGATATGCAAATATGAACAAGCATCTCTAAAATGGCCAAAAATATCTCACAAGGGTCACTCTAGCTTAGTTGCATCAAATCTTATCCTAGAACTCATGTGCTCAATAAAAACATGCAAGATATCATATCACATCAAAAACAACATCCATATAGAGGCTAAACTATCAAAAAATATGCAAAGGAATTTACATGCTCACATCATCATTAGCCTTCTTTAGACATCTAAGATGGGAATTCCTAGTCCAAAAACAAAATCCTTTTGTCATTTTTCACACAAATTTTTCAAATTTTTAGTGATTTTTGCAAAAAATAATTTCACACAAAACAAAGACAAAGATCAAAACAAACTCACTCATCCATTCATGCCATAAAATTCAATCATCATTTATCACATCTTGCCACTAATCCATAAAGAAACATCCCTTAAGAAAAACACAAGAAACTACACATGGAACTAATGAGCTACTAACCCCACCCCATACTTAAAATTTTAATGTCCTCATCAAAAAGAAATCAAAACTCAAAAGTAAAGAGAAGAGTAGAGAAAGCTCACAATTCCTTATTCTTGAATGTCATTGATTTGGGCTATTTTCTATAGGTTAACTCTTGTATTTTAGGGTTACATTGAGAGTGTTTAGGTTAGAGTTTGTGCGTAATTGTAATATTTAGGCCGAAGACACAAGGATGCAAGAATCAAGAGTTTTAAGGCGTTTTGAGCTGTCTGCGCGACACCACTTGCTTGCGATGGCTATATCTTGAGCTGCAGAGGTCGGATTGAGCTGATTCCGGTGCCATTGGAAAGCTAACTTCAAGGGCTTCAATTCAATTTTTACACCGAAGTCAGATTCCAAGCCGAAGATGGTCAAAACAGCCTCCGAAGTGACGTCAGTGGTTCTGTCCCGATACCGCGACCGCGGATTGTCCACCGCGACCGCGGAGGCTGCCGAGACCGAGTTGTTCTTTTCTGTTGCTAAAGTGTGGGCGCGGCCATGGCGACGCGACCGCGGTGATGCCGGATCCGAAGCGGGCCGAAATCTTTCTATCTTGTTTCCTTTTCTATCTTTTGTCTCTTTCCTTATCTATCTCGTGGAGCTTGTTCCTTGGGCTATATAAGGAGGAGCCAACCTTAGGTTTTTAGTATCTTCTACATTCTACCTTCTATCAATTCTTCTCTTTTAGCTTAGTTATGGAGAGCTAGTCTCCTTGGGTTTGTTCAAGGGAGAAGCTCTGATGTATGAACTCGTGAGATTTTGGTAATTGATTTCTATCCTTTGGTTAATATTGATTCTCTTGTGCTTCATCTTATGATTGTTGATTGTTTCTCTAGGAGTCGAGACCCTATTGAATTGATTAGCTTTCTACTGTTTGATTAGGTTTAGACCGTGGACAAAACTAATCTGTGAAAACAACTTAACCTAGACCTGTTGTCTATGCAACTAGGATTAAGAAGAGAATTGATTGTTTTATCTTACAATTGACTCGTAGCTTGATTGTTTGATATTATATCCTGCGTATCCTTGTTCTCTATGCTAATTCTAGGTTAAGCGTCCTTGCCTAGGGTTATAGAATTGCTTGGACCGTGGACTTGCGATTGTTAATGATCAGGATAGGAATTAACCATAGGTGTGAATGAAATCAATGGATGAATCTATGATCGAGGGATTATATCATGAGTGGATCTTTTGAATAATCCTGCTTTCCCTTATTTGTTTGTTTGTTTGTTATTTGTTTCTTAGATTAGTTTAGTTAGATTTCTCTCCTAAACCCCCCATATCTTTAGTTGATAGATTTATTAATACTAGAAACCTTTAGTTCTCTTGGGTTCGACCCCTTACTTGCTTACTATACTTGTTTGTTAGTTTGGGTTATTTATCTTTGATCTTGGCACGACGACTTTAGCCGAGTCAGTCATGTTGAGGCTTAGTTCGGAGGGTGTCCTTGACGGCGTCTCCTTTGAAGCCGTGCGTGCCGCTCCCGCTCATACACATGGTCGTGGAAAGGGTCTTGACTCGGCGGTTGAAGTTGTGGCGCGGGAGGTGTCCATTGATCTTCGCGGGAAGAGTAGTTCCCGGTCATCCACTCATTGAAACTTGCTTGGACACTCCATCTTTGATCCTCGGCCGCCCTTAAGTCCTCCACATCACGTCTAGTGTAGGCAATGTTGCGGTTCACTTCTTCAAATTGAACTTGGAAGTCTTCTTGGTGTTGGAAAAGTTGTTGTTGTTGGAAGTTGAGGTGTTGTTGTTGTTGGTTGAGATGGTGTGCTTCTTGTAGCATGGTGGATTGTTGAAGTTGGAGATGCGTTAATTGGTTGGCCAAGAAGTTCATGTCCACCGATTGTTGAGGCTCGGGGAACACCATTCCGGGGCCATACCATTGGGCATACCCCTCATACCCTCCATAGCTTGGTGGCTCATGTCTTGCTCCACTTCCCTCACCCCTCTCATGTTGGCTCGGGACCGGATCGGGCAAAAAGACGTCGGACCGACGTTGATGAACGTCGGGCCCGACTTGAGTTGCACCTCGGTCGTATAGTGTGGGCACTTGGTCGGTGAGCAAATTGAGATATCCATCATCTTCTTCTTCTTCTTCCCTTCTAGGCAAGTCCACATCCATGTCATCTCTTCTCACGAACTCAAATTGGTTGGGCTCTTCTTCTTCGGTATCTGGGGAAGCTTGAGGAGTAGAGAAACGAATGTGTTGTGCTTGTCTCCTAACCTCAAGTGTCCCCTCCGGCTCTCCAAAAGGGTTCACATTTCCCGCCCAAGCTTGGAACCAATTATAGTAGCTAGTGAGGTCGAAGAGACGAGGTCCCAAAGGAACTTGTACCTTGCCAAAGTTAGAATGAGGCACAAGTCGGTCCATGATGCCGGACATGACTTTCTCCTTGACAATGTTGGCCTTCTTGAAGTACTTGAGGTCCATGAACTCCACACCATTTGGGGCCGGCGTGTAAGTAGACAAATCTACCCTAAGACGATGGGCTAAGAGGGCTATCATTCCCCTAAAGTATATCCATTAAGCACAAATCTCACAATGCATGCAAATCACCATGGATGCTCAAGGTCTAAGCTCACTCAATCATGGCATATCTCAAATCTAGCAATGAAAGCATGAAATTCACAAAGAATCAAGTAGAGATTGAGATTCACATACCAAATATTGAAGAAACAAAGAACTTCTAGCAATCAACTCTTAGAACTCAAATTTCTCTTCTAGATCTAGAAGAGAGATGAAGATTTATGGGATTTGGTTGGGGTTTTTGGTCTTTGGATCGACGTTTGAGGATGCTAGGGTGTGGATCGAGATCTTGTGGTGAGGTTTCTTGAGGATCGAGTATGGTGAGGGGATGGGGATTGATTTGGGGTTTGGAGAAAGAATTGGGTATTTTGGGAAAGTAGTTATGGGGGTAATGGATGTTAGGTATGGGAAAGGGATCTTAAATGGGGAAGAAGACAAAGGTGGGTCAAGAGGGCATAGTAGGAATTTCCACAAATCAAGTCCAAGAATGGCTCGGCATAACTGGACCGACGTTGGGGACCTCGGGCCCGAGGTACTGGGTACCTCGGTCCTACCCGTTTTTGCTTCCTAAAAATTCCCACGTCTTGGTACTTCTATCCACAAGTTCTTGCATCATTTCCAAAAATACCACACATTCTAATGAAGCTCACATAACAAACATTTCCACAAAATACATGCTAGAGAAGAGATTAGGACTAATCTAAGCTAAAGCAAAAGAAACAAACTAGAAACTACGAAGATCGAATCTACTAAACCCGGGTTGCCTCCCGAGGAGCGCTTCTTTAACGTCACTAGCTTGACGTCTAACCTCTACCCTTCAAGGAGGGTGAAAAACGGTGAATTGGTCCTCCTTGCCATGTGCTTCTCCACAATCCTCATAACCAAAGTGCCACCATTTGTGTTTGATGAAATTGTGGCATCCAAATTCGCCATCATCCTTCTCCTTCCGAGTGTAGTTTGGCATCTCTCGCATCACCTCATCTTGCTCTTCATTACCTACACCACACAAATCTAAAGAATTTCTAGGAGACTCAATGACATCATAACTCAAGTCATCTTGCAAATCACTCAAACAAAGGTAGTCATCTCCTAGATCCTCTTTCAAATCATTCAAACAAATGAAAGAATCTCCCACATCAAAAGGATATAGATTAGGATACTCTTAATGGTTTGGTGGGCTATCTCCATCTCTTGACTCATCATGGATTTGAACATCGACCATGTCATGGTCCCTCAATGGTGCTTCTTCCTCTCTTGTGGATTCCAACTTCTATCTCTTGCACTTGGCATTTTCCTCCAACTTCAAAATTGCCAACGCATCCGGTTCATTAAGGGCCTTGTTGAAATGGAACTCCACTTTTTCTTCGCCGATCTCGAAAGTGACCTTCCCATTTCTCACATCGAACTTGGCACCCGCCGTAGCTAGAAACGGCCTTCCGAGAATAATGGGAACCATCGGATCCTCCTTCATATCGAGAATCACGAAATCATCGGGCACAAAATACCTCCCAACTCTAACCGGGACATCATCTAGAACTCCGGTGGCCTTTGTTGATGAACCATCGGCCATAGTAAGACTCATATCAACCGGTTCCATATCTCCGAGGTTAGCCCTTCTCCATATGCTCATGGGCATAACCGAAATACTTGCTCCTAAATCACAAAGAGCCTTGAAGTTTTGGGATCCAATCCCCACGGTAATGGCAAATCTCCCGGGATCTCCAAGCTTTTAAGGTAGCTCCAAAATCTTCACCTCATCTTGCATCTCAACAATTGACCTTTTCTTGCTCAAGATTTCCTTCAAGAACTTTGCATAAGATGGCATCTCACTTAGAGCATCGGTGAAAGATATGGTGATGTTCAAGCCTTGCAAAAGCTTCAAGAACCGCTTGAACTTGCCCTCAACAATCTCCTTGGGCTTCTTTAAAGGATATGGAAGAGTAGTGCCACTTTGCTTCTTGCTTGGATCGACCTCCTTGGATCGATCTTCCTCAACATTTCCAGCCTGGACCGACGTTGGAAGTACCTCGGGACCGACTTCAGGGACATCGGTCCCAGGGCAGAGAACATCTGGGCACGTCGGGCCGACTTCAGGGCATGTCGGGCCCGAGTTTGGTTTAACCTCGGTCTGCTTCAGAGGGCTTCCTCCGTCTACTAGATCGAGTTCTGGGTACATCGGGCCCGAGTTGCTGGGAACCTCGGTCCGACTTTCTTCTCTTGATCTTGGCACTTGTGGCTCGGGCAAACTCCGTCCACTCCTCAATCCTATGGCTCGAACTTCATTTTGTTGTTGTGGGGCACGGGGATTCTCCTCGGGTCGGCCCGAGAGTCTCCCTTCCTCTCTTGGAAGTTGATTCGCCATGTGAACAATTTGGTTGTCCAATTGCCTTCTCCAAACACCCAACTCTTTGAATTGATCATCAAATTTCCTCTCCATGTTGGTGACTTGATTCTTCAAATCTTGAGCCCATGATGGTGCTTGCTCATAGAATCCCGGAGGTCGGTATGGTGGTGGTTGGGCCCTTGGCTCGTTTTGGTTAAAGTTGTTGTTGTAGCCACTAGCTTGCCCTTGGTTCCACCTTCCTCCATTGTTGAAATTGGATCTCCCTCCGAAATTTCTTTGGACATAATGGGCCTCCTCGATTTGTTCCGCCAACCGAACTTGGCGCTCATTCGGGCACTCTTGTGCTCCATACTTCAAAGAACCACATTCTTCACAAGCTCTTGTGGTTTGTTGGAGATGACCTATCTTCCTCCTCATTTTGTTCAACTCATCCTCCAAGAATTGGATCTTCACATCTTTATCCACCTCCTCGCTCTTTGGATCATAGAGCCTCTTCGGACCTTCTCCATGGACTCTTGCTTCCTTGCTCACATTGCTCGCCCCATACATTGCCTCATAATCCGAGAGTTTGTCCAACAACTCCCATGCTTGCTCCGGCGGCAAATCTATGAACCCACAATCGGTATGAAGGTTCAATTTATCCTTTGTGGCTTGATTCCTTGGAAGAAGATATCCTGGAGGACATACGGTTGTTGCCCATGCGCCGGACACGCCCTCAACATCTCTTTGAACCGATCCCACGCCTCGAAGAGTGGCTCGTGGGCTCCTTGTTGGAAACTCGCTATCTTCCTTCTAAGCTCCGTCGTCTTGGTCGGTGGAAAGAACTTCATCAATAATGCTTCATTAAGGGCCCTCCATGATGTGATGGATCGAGGTGCTTGACTCTCCAACCAATGCAAAGCCTTGCCTCCCAAAGACCACTTGAAGGCTTTGAGTAGCACATACTCAAGTGTCTCATCATCCGTGGAAATGGTCTCACAAAGGTCTTTGAATTGCTTCACGTGCTCGATCGGGCACTCATTCGGCCTCCCTTGGAATTGCTCTCTCTTAATGAGTGAGATAAATTGAGTTTTGATCTCAAAATTCCTTGACACCTCCGGCAAGACAATGACCGGCTCTGGAACCTTCAACTCCGGATGCATGTATTGTCTAGCATTCCGGGGTTGAGTGTTGATTTGAGCCTCCAATCTCATCCTTCGCTCACGCTCTCTCCGGGCCTCGGCATCTCGGTTTGCCATTTCAAGTTGCATCCGAGCCATGTCGGCTCTCATCCTCTCAAACTCCTCATCTCGGGCTTGGTCTGCCATCCTCTTCTTCTTTCGGGCTTGCTTTAGAATACTCTCCGGGTCACACACAAAGTCGAGCTCAAGTGTTCCTCGGACGGAACTAGCTCACATGCACCTACAACCAAAGACACAAACAAAAACCAAATCAAAACAAACAAGGGGTTTGGGCTAGTCCCTCACCCAAATCACTACCAAATCAAAGACTCAACAAAGATGGGTACCTCGAACAAGTAGAACTCCCCGGCAACGGCGCCAAAATTCTGATCGGTCCGGGATCGGAGGGTCTCACAATTTAAATTTATAAAACCGAACCTCAATTGTAGTAAAGAGGTAGGGTGTCGAACACACGGGAGTTCGTGCATCGAGAGTACCCGAAAAGACTAAGAAGAGATGAAAGAAAGGCAAAACAAAGGAAAACAAAAGAGATCACCTCGGACCGACACGGGTCACTTCGGTCCGAGGGTGGATCGAGGTTGAGTTGGCCGGGACCGACGTTCACTAAGTCGGGCCCGACTTGTTGGGTAACTCAGCCTTGCTCAAAAAAGTAGATCAGTCTTGGGTTTTTGGGTTCCTCCCCCAACTAGACTTGGATATTCTTCCCCAATTCAACCAATAAGTGTTTTATCCTTGTGAGATCGAGGTTGTTAGCCCCGGATCCCTCCACTCTACACCTCGACCCAAGGGAGTTTTCACTCACCTTCGATGCTAGGAACTTGTGATGGGATCGAGATTGCTCACGCTTACTCTTACCAAACACAAGCCCTAGATCTCTTGTTCTCACAAGAGAATTGAAGCTCAATGTAGAGAGGATTCACAAATCAAGCACTCAAGGCTATGGAATTGGGGTTTTCTACCCAATCCTAGCTAGGGGATTCCCCCATAGCCCAAGACTATGGAATCTACTCCATGTGGTAAGAGAAAAACACAATCAAAATGGAAATCAAGCAAATCTCAATCATCAACATCCAATCAAACTCCAATTGCATTCAAATCTCAAGTGTCAACAAAATCCAAGTCTCAATTCTACTAGATCAAAGCAAAACAAAGTACAAAACTCACAAATCCTCCTCTCCTAGGCCACCGATCTCCTCTTCTCTTCCTTCTCCTCTCTTCTCCTTGCTCTCCAAGTCTTCCTTGAGCCTCTAGAGAGTGATTTTGGGTGTTGTGTTGTGTGTGTGCGTGCCTCCTTTTCAAATGATCACCAATCACTTCTAATTATCCTCCTCCTTGGATTGGGGACCAAGGAATCCCAATTTAGAAAGGGGCAAATGTGGAAAGTTGCTAAAAATATGCCTTGGGGAACAATCCAATCCATTGCCGACTCGGACCGACACGGGACAACATCGGGCCCGACGTTGGGAACGTCGGTCCTGGTCAATGGCTACTCGATCTCGGGCCCGACTTGATGGTGCTCGGTCCTGGGCCTCAATCCTGGTCTTCTTCTTGGGTTTCCTTCGGTTCCACTTCATTCTTTGCTTGGCTCTTTCCTTCCTTGACTTGTCTCCTCCATTAGCTCCTCCAAATTGTCCTCATTCTTGCCATTTCTCCTACAAAATCAAACAAACTCGCATAGTTTCCGACTCTTGAAGAAAACCGGGAACTAAGCTATAAAGGAAACAAAACTAACAAAGAAGAGAATGAAAAACACATATTTACAAGAGAAATTAACTACTAAAACACCACCAAAATGAGAGACATCAGCACCGACGCCCCGGTGCCTCCCGGTGCGAACGACGCCGAGGCGCGGCCCGGTTCCTCTCTGGGGCACCCGCCCAAGGGTCGCACACGACCCGTTACGAGGTCGGTTACCTCCAAGGAAGCAAATCACATTCCCGGACCTATAATGAGGCGACAGGCTAAAGTCTTACAAGAGCAACTTCGGTCTCACTTGGCAATGCCCTACGGTTCACAAGCCCGGCCCGGAGATGCGTTTTTGAGCCTCCAAATTCTCGGCCCAAGCGAGAGTCTTTCTAAGCCCGAAACCCATTATTAAGAGGGACGATCCAAGCCCATTTTGAAGGATGCTTGGCTGCCACACTAACGCCCTTCCTTGGCCGTCAAGTTTGTCTCTAACGAAGCATTAAATACATTAGCTTGGCCGCCAAGGAACAACATTAAGGGCGGCTATGATAATGTTGCCTTGGACGCCACTCTTCTCCACCTCCTCACAAGACTTGGCGCCCACTCCAAGAAGCTTGCCTTGGCCGCCAATTCTCTCTACCTCCTCTTGAAGCTTGGCGTGCACACAAAGTGTGCCGCCCTTCCCCTCTACTCGGCCTTATATAAGCACAAGGAAGCCTTCATATTTTCTTAGATTGAAATTGAGTAAGAGAGCTTTTTAGCCTTACTCTTTCGGTCTCTTCTCCTCACGGGAGAACAGGCCGAGGGAACCCACACCTCGACGGCTTCAAGCTCTCGTTCTTCTAATTTGGTTTCTTGTTTTCCCTTCCGTTCACTTCGTCCCACAAAACTCTTCTTATTCAAATGTATCACAAACATTCGCCACCTTTTCTCAATACAAATTCAAGAGTGTGTTTCTTACGAACTCGACTCAAGAACGCCTCCACAAAACTCCGTCGAACCCGATTTGACCGATCCTGGAATTGAGAGTGCATCATCTGGTATCAGATCCTGTCGACTTGAGTTTCTCAAGTTGTGGGGGTACGAATTACTACCCTACGAATCAGGTTTTCGGTTGCTCGAAACCCTTTCTTACCTTACCTAAGCTAGCCTCGTTTTTTCTCTTTCCTTCACCCCTTGAATGATTTCAATCTCTTTCAAAAAAAAAAACGAGCCTAACCTTTTGTTGCCATCCCATTGCCGACCCTATTGTCTTGGCCGATCCCTTCTTCGACCTTCGGAAGCAACGGCTTGACGAGGCACAAATCTTAAGAGTGCTCGTCTTGCTAAAAAAAAATCAAAGAGAAGTAATATTTCTCTTGGCAAAAGAAAGAAAACAAGAAGAGATACTGACTCGGCTAAAGTCATCGTGCCAAGATCAAAGATAAATAACCCAAACTACAAACTAAGTATAGCAAGTAAGTAAGGGGTCGAACCCAAGAGAACTATGGCTTCTAGTATTAATATGATCATCAACCAAGGATAAGGGGGGGATTTAGGAAATAGATCTAAACTAAACTAATCTAAGAAAACAAAAAAAATAATAAACAAATCAAATATGAGAAATAGGTTCATCCAAAAGATCCACTCATGATATAATCACTCGATCATAGATTTATCCATTGATTTCATTCACACCTATGGTTAATTCCTATCCTGATCATTAACAATCGCAAGTCCACGGTCCAAGCAATTCTATAACCCTAGGCAAGGACGCTTAACCTAGAATTAGCATAGAGAACAAGGATATGCAGGATATAATATCAAACAATCAAGCTACGAGTCAATTGTAAGATAAAACAATCAATTCTCTTCTTAATCCTAGTTGCATAGACAACAGGTCTAGGTTAAGTTGTTTTCACAGATTAGTTTTGTCCACGGTCCAAACCTAATCAAACAGTAGAACATCAATCAATTTAATAGGTTAGCTACTCCTAGAGAAACAATTAAGATTCATAAGATGAAGCACAAGAGAATTAATATCAACCAAAGGATAGAAATCAATTACCAAAATCTCACGAGTTCATACATCAGAGCTTCTCCCTTGAACAAACCCAAGGAAACTAGCTCTCCCTCACTAAACTAAAAGAGAAGAATTGAATTATGAGAAAGAAGATAAGAGGCAGAAGGTAAGAGATAAGAGATACTAAAACCCTAAGGCTGGCTCCTCCTTAAATAGCCCAAGGAACAAGCTCCCCGAGATAGATAAGGAAAGAGGCAAAAGATAGAAAAGGAAACAAGATAGAAAGATTTTGGCCTGCTTCGGATTTGGCATCACCGCGGTCGCGTCGCTCCCACCGCGCCCGCGCTTTTACGACAGAGAAGAACAAGTTGGTCTCGGCGGCCACCGCGGTCGCGGTGGACAATCCGCGGTCGCGGAATCTCGACAGAATCGCTGGTGTCACTTCGGAGGCTGTTTTGACCATCTTCCGCTTGGAATATGACTTCGGCGTAAAAAGATGAATTGAAGCCCTTGAAGTTAGCGTTCCAATGGCACCGGAATCAGCTCAATCCGACCTTTGTAGCACAAGATATAACCTTCGCAAGCAAGTGGTGTCGCGCAGACAGCTCAAAACGCCTTAAAACTCTTGGATCTTGAATTCTTGTGTCTTCGGCCTAGATATTACAATTACGCACAAACTCTAACCTAAACACACTCAATATAGCCCTAAAATACAAGAGTTAACCTATACAAAATAGGCTGAATCAGATAGTATCTCTTATTTGCCAAAAAAAAAAAAAAGAAAAATCAAGGGAAGTAGTACTTCCCCTATCAAGTGAAGAAACAAAAGAGAGATAGTATCTCTCATTTCTCAAAAAAAAATCGAGAAGAAGGTCGAACAGTCAACCTCGAAGAGGCCCAACCCAAGGAGCTTTTTATCCACTAACCATCCCTTGCCTTATCCCGGACCCCGAGCAACTGGACTCCCGACTTGTGGGGCTAGTAAATACTCGCCCACAAGCTCCGGTCGCTCGATCTGATTACCTTCTGTTGTCGCTCTCTTTTGAGCGAGTGGAGGAAAAGTCGTGTAAAGGATCTTCGGTGGCGAAGCCAACGACCTTAATACGAGTGTGTGAGTTTGAGAAACACATAAAATCGAGTCCAAACACGAGTCAATCCTCCTCATTTTGATTGCTTTCCACGAGAAAGAAAAAGAAAAAAAAAATTCAAACACATTGTGTCAAACACAAGTCGGGTCTTTGGATTTATCTAACCTTCACCGAATTCTGTGTTTGTTTATTTATTCATGTCTCAGGACCCTCCGAAGAACAAGAATCTTCCCACCGATAAAGAGGAAGCCGACGACACCTTCTCTTGGAAGGTGCTCCGCGACCTCCTCCGAGAGGTCCGAGATGACGCCCGAGCGGACACTCGGGAAACATACGAAAAAACTCGCGATGAGTTGCTCCGGGCCATGGACGACAAGATCGAGCAACGCCTCAGCGAGTCCCCACGCCATGAGCTCTCGCCTAGCCCTCATTTCGAGGAAGGGCAACATTCGGCGTCTCATCATGAGGCCCTTGAGAATAAGAAGCCTACCCTCCACAAGGATGAGCCGCTGAGTTTGGAGGCTATTCTTCCTCCACCTCGGAGGCCACCCACCAATCCTCAAGACAACGAGGAAAGGCAGCCCCGGCACCGACAACACCGAGGGCCACCTGCAGCTCCCCTCGGACCACGGCGCAATCTTCCAGACCCTTTTGCGCCTCGAGATGAAATCCGGGTCCGAGATCGGGCACATGACCACGGTCTTAATCACCCGATGGATCAACCAAGGGACCATCCCCACGGAATCAAACTCACGGTGGAACCCTTCACCGGAACCTCGGACGTCGAGGCCTATCTTGATTGGGGGGCTAAGACCGAGGCGGTTTTTGAATACTATGATTACCCAGATCATCAACGTGTGGCAATCGCCACCATACGCTTCACCGACTTTGCCTATTCATGGTGGCAAGAGGAGAAGGAAGACCGGGAATACCAAGGTGAGGACCCTATTCGCACATGGGGTCAGCTAAAACGGGCCATGCGGGCTCGGTGTGTTCCTGAGGACTACCTTGATCGCGTTCAAGTCAAACTCAAACGGATCAAGCAAGGCGCCCGCAAGCCCGACGATTACTACAAGGAGCTACGACAACTTGTCTTCCGGTCCCGAAATCCCGAAGTGGCCGCCTATGTGGAAATGCAACGTTTTGGCACGGAAGCCTCCATTGCAGACGTCCTCCACTACACTAATCAAGTTTATAAAAACTTGCAAAGACGGCGTAGTGGTGGGAGTAGCCGCACATGTGGCTCGGGTTCTTCGAGCTCTAATCCGCCACCCAAGAGGAGTGAGGCTAAGGAGCTAAAACCCGAAGCTAGTACTCCTCCGATTAGGCGGGAAACCATGCCTGCTCCCGCCGCGCCTAAGGATGGCGCTAATACTCGTACGCGCGACCTCTAGTGCTTTAAATGTCTAGGGCGGGGTCACTATGCCCGTGATTGCCCTAACCGTAGGTAAGT
Organism: Polygonum aviculare; assembly: GCA_934048045.1. Lineage (NCBI taxonomy): Eukaryota > Viridiplantae > Streptophyta > Magnoliopsida > Caryophyllales > Polygonaceae > Polygonum > Polygonum aviculare. Next base: position 17,158,467 of record OW204024.1, read on the forward strand.
ACTCCTCACTCAAACCGGTGACTATGAGTCCGGCGAAGAATTTGACAATGGTGAGGGCGAAGAGGAGGTCTACGTACCCGCCGTTAGTGGGGAATGCTTCGTTGTCCAATGAGCACTCTTTACTAATGAAGCACCCACCGCTCCATCTAAACGGGAAAATATTTTCCACACACGATGCTTTATCCAAGGCAAAGTGTGTAACGTCATCATCGATGGAGAATCCTGTAGCAACCTAATTGACACCGAGGTGGTCTCTCGGTTCAATCTCGAGACGACACCCCGCAAGATCCCTTATTCCCTACACTGGCTTAATTCCGACGCCCCAGTGATGGTCAGGGAATAAGCACTGATCAAATTCGCAATTGGGCCCTATGAAGACGAGGTCCTTTGCGACGTCGTGTCAATGACTGCTTGCCATCTACTGTTGGGCCGACCCTGGCAATATGACCGGGTCGTCATTCATCAAGGGGTTTCCAACGAATATATATTCCATCGGGATGGCAAAAAGTTCACCTTGCATCCCTTAGCACCGCATGAAGTTATTGCCGACCTAGAGGCAAAGGAGCTCCGGAAGCGGAGTGCTAAGAAGAAGATGGAGCTTAAGGCCTATGAAGGCAGTTCAAAACATCTTTTGATAGCCCGGGGAAAGGAAGTGAACTGAGCTATCCTAGATAGGCAAATGTGCCTTATCCTCGTCTTCAAGGAGTCGCTACTTTCCGACTCCAAGCTCTCCGATCTTCCGCCGGGCATATCGGCGCTGTTACAAGAATTCAACGATGTATTTCCCGAGGAGACTCCAAACGGGCTACCGCCCCTGCGAGGAATCGAACATCAGATCGATTTCGTTCCCGGCGCTAGTTTACCCAACCGGGTCGCATATCGTACCAATCCGGCCGAGATAAAAGAGCTCCATAAACAAATTCAAGATCTCTTAGACAAAGGTTATGTCCGAGAAAGTCTCAACCCTTGTGTGGTGCCTATTATCTTAGTTCCCAAGAAAGACGGGAGCTGGCGCATGTGTGTCGACTGTCGCGCCATCAATAACATCATTGTCAAGTATCGACACCCCATCCAACGGCTGGATGATATGCTCGACAAACTTCACGGTTCGAAACTCTTCTCCAAAATTGACTTAAAGAGCGGTTATCATCAGATCCGCATGAAAGAAGGCGACGAGTGGAAAGCCGCCTTTAAAACAAAACAAGGGCTATACGAGTGGCTGGTCATGCCTTTCGGATTGACCAATGCCCCAAGTACCTTTATGTGGCTGATGAATCACATCCTAAGGGCTTTCATCGGACACTTCGTCGTGGTTTACTTCGACGACATTTTAATTTATAGCCAAAGCCTCGAAGAACAAGTGGGGCACATCAGAGAAGTACTCAATGTGCTAAGGCACGAGAAGCTCTACGCTAACTTTGGGAAATGCCACTTTTGCTCCGACCATGTGATCTTCCTAGGGTTTGTGGTGAGCAAGGACGGAGTACAAGTGGATGAAGCTAAGGTGAACGCCATCCGCGAATGGCCTACCCCGAACACCATGACTCGAATTCGGAGCTTTCTTGGCCTCACCAAATTCTACCGGCGCTTCGTGAGAGATTTCAGTACCCTTGCCGCCCCACTCACCGAACTCACCAGAAAAAACATTCCGTTCCAATGGGGAGCTATGCAAGAGTCAGCCATTAAATCTCTCAAAGAAAAGCTCACCAATGCACCGTTGCTAGTCCTTCCCGACTTCGCCAAAACATTCGAAGTCGAATGTGACGTGTCGGGAGTAGGCCTAGGCGGGGTGCTTATGCAAGAGGGGCGCCCCATCGCCTACTTCATGAAAAACTCAATGGAGCTGAGCTACGTTACCCCACGTACGATCAGGAGCTACTTGCGTTGGTCTGAGTGCTTAAAACGTGGGAACACTATCTGCGCCCCAAGGCGTTCGTGATTCATTAATATCATGAGGCCCTCAAATACCTTCGGGGGCAAGCTAAGCTTAACAAGAGGCATGCCAAGTGGGTGGAATTCATCGAATGCTTTCCTTATGTTATCAAACATAAGAAGGGGAAGGACAACGTGGTGGCGGTCGCGCTCTCTAGGAGGTACGTCCTACTCACCACTTTGGATGCCCGCATGCTCGGTTTTTCCTTTATGAAAAATACGTAAGCCGAAGACCCCAACTTCGGGGACATATATAATGCATGCATTAAAAACGGAAGTAGAGATAAATTTTATCTCCATGAGGGGTATCTTTTTAAAGGGGATAAACTTTGTATCCTTACCTCCTCAACCCGGAGGCTTCTCGTGCATGAGGCTCATGGGGGAGGGTTGATGGGGCACTTTGGGATAGCCAAAACCCTAGCTATCCTTAAGGAGCATTTTTACTGGCCCCGCATGTATAGAGACGTGGAGAATTTTTGTGCTTCCTGTTTGAATTGCTTGCATGCTAAGTCTAAACTAAACCCTCATGGATTACCCCTCTTCCCATTCCACACGCGCCATGGGAGGACATATCTATGGACTTTGTTTTAGGCCTACCACGTTCCAAGAGGGGGCACGATTCTATCTTTGTGGTCGTAGACCGATTTTCCAAAATGGCACACTTTATCGCGTGCCACAAGACAGACAATGCTACGCACATTGCTGATTTATTTTTTCATGAAATTGTGCGGCTTCATGGCGTCCCTAAGACAATTGTGTCTGATCGGGATGCCAAATTTTTCAGCTACTTCTGGAAAACCTTATGGGCAAAAATGGGCACTAAGCTTCTTTTTTCTACATCATGTCATCCACATACGGACGGGCAAACCGAGGTTGTAAATAGAACCTTGGGTGCTTTGCTTCGCTCTTTGTTGTGTACTAATCTGCGCAGGTGGGAGGAGTGCCTCTTTTATTGAATTTGCCTATAGCCGGTTCGTCCACCGAGCCACCAAGAAGACACCGTTTGAGGTGGTCTATGGCAAGAATCCCACTACTCCGCTGGATATGGTGTCGCTGGCGATTATGGACCACGAAAGTCGAGAAGGCATCGACCATGCCGAACAAATTAAAGCCCTTCACGACTCCACCCGGGAGCGTCTTGAGAAGAGTACGGCACAATATACCAAGCACGCTAACAAGGCTCGCAAGGAGTTGGTCGTCGAGCCCGGCGACCTCGTATGGGTGCATCTTCAAAAGGATAGGTTTCCCGACCTACGTAACTCCAAGCTAAAACCCAGGGGAGACGGGCCCTTTCAGGTGCTCGAGAGAATTAACGACAATGCCTACCGGATAGAGCTACCGGAAGGCAATGGAGTCCACGACGTTTTCAATGTGGCGGATCTCCATGTCTTTGTCTCAAATGATGTCGAGTTTGATCAAGAAGATTAGAGGATGAATCCTTCTCAACTGGGGGAGGATGATGTGACCGCGCCAAGGTCACATCAAGGCATCGACGCCCCGGTGCCTCTCGGCACACCTCAAGGCACCGACGCCCCTGTGCCTCCCGTTCTCCATCAAAGCACCGACGCCACGGTGCCTATAGCCACACCTCAAGGCACCGACGCCCCGGTGCCTCCCGGTGCCCATCAAGGCACCGACGTCGCGGTGCCTCTCGGGTCACCACAAGGCACCGACGCCCCGGTGCCTTCCGGGTGCGAACGACGCCGAGGCGCGGCCCGGTGCCTCTCTGGACCTATAACGAGGCAACGGGCTAAAGTCTTACAAGAGCAACTTCGGGCTCACTTGGCAATGCCCTACAGTTCACAAGCCTGGCCCGAAACCCATTATGAAGAGGGACGATCCAAGCCCATTTTGAAGGATGCTTGGCTGCCACACTAACTCCCTTCCTTGGCCGTCAAGTTTGTCTCTAACAAAGCATTAAACACATTAGCTTGGCCGCCAAGGAACAACATTAAGGGCGGCTGTGATAATCTTGCCTTGGAATTTATATATTTTATATAAATTCTTTTATCATCTATTAAATTGGAAAATTTATCTTTCTACTTATTACTTAGAAATTTAATCTTTTGTTATCTATTAAATTGGAAAAATTATCTTTTTACTCCCTAATATTACATGTAAATTTATCACTATTGATCCAAAATTATGTAGTACTATATTATCATTATTTAAATTATTTATTATATATGTATTTGATATTATTATCTATCTCTTACTATATATTAAAGCAGAATCATATTTTGTCACCATATTACGCCACATCACCCCTTTATTAAAAAAAACATCTTATCAATCTTAGTTCTAAGCTTAATCTTATATATATTTAATGAAAATATTAGTTCTATCTTAAATTTTGAGTTTATTTGTATCCTAACATATAATTCCAATCTTATTATTATTATTATTATTATTATATGATTACCTATTTAGTTAATATATTAATATATCCTTAATAGTTTATTAAAAAAAATACTTTTTACCCATTTAATTAAATATTATTTTATTTTTTTAACTTGGTTCTAACATTTTTTAAAAATCATCATTAGTAGCAAACTTTACCACTATATTTACACCAAATCGTTTTTTATTAAAATAATGTATTAAATATTTTTTCTATCATCTCATAGTGAAATCCAATAATAATATTAATGAATAGATTATATTATATATCTACCCTAAATATATCTATAACATTACGCATTGATTATATTTTAGATAAAAGTTAGATTTCTTAGTTAGATAATGATTTGTTAATATATTTATTTGATATTTAATATACTTCTTATATATTTAATTTTTTACAACATAATAACATATATTCAAGATAATTTGGTTTTATTTTTATCTTATTTAATACACTCTATATTTTAAAATATAGTATTATATTAATCCAAATTTTTATTCTAAATTATTGATTTTTTTGATATAAATTAGTTTATAAATTTTAAATTTTAAATTTAAAAGATTTTTATCAATTGCTTTATAAAATTTAATAATGCATCTCATCTTATTGCATTCTTCCTCGATATATATGTTTATGTACGTATAAAAATAAATGATATAAAAATACAATATTTTTATATAATATTTGATGATATATGAGAATTATGTTATTTTATAATCTAAAATATATGTAATGTTTTAAAAAAAATTAGACATATGATAATATTCGTAATTGTTATAGTGAATTTATATACAAGATAATAAAAGCAAAAAACACCCTCGCACAAAGTGAAGATCATTTACTAGTAAAAACCTAATTTTTCTCCACTAGAAACTATCTCAATATCTCAACATCAGATCATAGTCAGGATTATAAAATGTAATTGTTTCAACGTCAGATACTTAAGATAGAATCCTTATATATCTTCCTTATTCTTCCATATAGGATCTTGAACATAATGAAAATCCAATCGGTGAACTATATGTTATTGAAAAGTTTAAAGCCCAAAGACTTGGAGAAATTTAAGATTAATATTTAACAGGAAGTTAGCTTTAGTTTTCGGAATCCAAAGCTCTAGCTTTCGGAATTTCAAATCAAGTAAACCGACCTAAAACTTGCCACTTGCGTCAAGCTAAGAATTAATTACATGGGGTTTAAATTTACTTGGCTATGTCCAATTTCTAAAAGAATTTGTACGAAACTTTTTTTTTTGGTCGAAAGAATTTGTACAAAACTAATTGATACATATGTTTGAACACGTAACACTACCTTTGAGCTTGATGATTCACGTAAGAAAAAGGGAAACTGTACACTACTTGATCGAGGGTGTAGGAATTAAGCACTAACAGCCAAAAATTGATGGAAGAACAAGATTAGGGGGTTTATCCAAGCTAGTCTTATGAATTAGCTAGGTTGACAAGGAAATCGATCAATGAAGATGGTTACGTCTGGTATATTGATTAATTAGCGGACAAAGTAAGCGGTCAGGTGGTACGAAGGTACCTAATATTTGTCGTTCAGTGTCCATATATTAATTGAAAGGATACATTCATCCCAAATCGATCGATATTATGTCTCTACTTGCACTATTAATTGCTATCGTGGTCGATCGACCGATGGATGGATCTGTTTCTTAGTGAATGCGAGGCTACCATTTTTCACTCAGCTCGCACATACTAATCAATCAACGTAATTATTTTCACACACGTACAATTTGATATGCATGTGTATCTCTGCAGCGTACTCTTGGAATTTACCTCTAGCTAGCTAGTACTGTTCCGGTACAAATTTTGTTGTTTAACTACTTATACATGGGTTCATGATTATGTATATATCAATGTCTCCGAACGTCAGGTCGAGTTCTTCCCTTCAACGGTTAAGATTATTTATATAATATTTTCACTTTATGTGAATTTTACTCGGGTTTAATTTTATTTACCATATCATTTTGGACCCGAAAGGCATTCGAACCGTCGTGTCTAGGGAGGAATTTCGACCATTTTTAACACTTTCTGATATTATAAATACACGTGTCTTCGTCGTGTTTAGGTAAGCTTAAAATCTTACTTTTACGTTAATGTTATTCGACATTGCCCTTATTGACTTAAACATCAAAGGTGAATTATGGGGCCCCTAGCGTCTTTGTCCATTATTTTGCAACTATTAGAGCGGAAATAACGCGAAAAGAAAGAAGCAAGCATCAACTTGTACATCCTCTTATTTTGTGCACTTTTCTTTGAACAAAGTCATATATATTGCTAAGAAAGAATCTCGATTGTAAGGCCCTCTCGAGTCTTTAACATAAATTCAAAAATGGTGTGCCAAGTTTCTGTGCAAGCATGGAATCTAAAACAAACTAGGCTTCAATGATCAGCAACACAACAAGGTAATAAAAAATGAACCCACGAATAATAAATTATTTTTGAGAGTCCAAGGAATGAAAGTTTATGAGATGAGTTGGAAATAGAGTTGTCAATACTTGAGTTGACCCAAAAACCAACCTGATAATATTCGGATTTGAAACTCGATCAGAATTCAAAGGCTCAAAGAAATAACCGAAATCAAGTGATCGAAATTTGAAACCCGAAACCCCTCCTAATTCACCCGGTTTATTATATTTTTACAATAAACTATTATGAATATAATAATATTTTTTGTTATTAAATTTAAAAACAATATATTATTGTCAGAAATTTAATATATACCATGGTCTTACTACACTTCTAGGGTAAAAGTATTTTTTTGTTAAACATATATATTTTTTTACCTCAAAATTCGTAAAAAAAAACTTAGAATACATACATTTTGAGATGAATAAGTATACTTTTTTAAAAAATATACTTTTACCCTCAAAGTGTAGCAAGACCTATATAACTCTATGAGTTAACCTTGGTAAACCAATAATCTGATTTATACATGCATGTAATTTATTTTATCATGACTTGATCCGAGTTAATCCAAACTAGTACTCGGTTCAAACCTAAAATGACCAGCCCTAAACTCGACGGAGAGTATGTCGGGGGGATATAACCTATCAAGAGCAGTGGAGCCGCATATCTGGTGTGGGATACGAGATTACGGATTATGTGGCTGCTGCTCCCTGCCTTGTCTGTATTGCGGCTGCCTTAATCACGTTCTACAGCTCCGCGTTGTTGTAGTCTTGTTGCGGAAGCCCACATATTACATAGTTGGTGGGGCCCGGCCATCACCAAATCAGGACAAAATATGATTGGGATGAACGGGTTAGGTCACAGCCCCCTGCTAGCTGCTTCACGCCTACTATTTGTATTGCACTCCACTCATTTTTTTTTGTAATAATTATTTACTCTGGCCTTTCGTTCACACTTATACGATCGTATTATTGCATTTATTTTTGTAAATTCCATTTGGTGGTACAAATAGGCAGAATACATATACGGCCTCCCGAACTTATAACTTTTTTTTCAACCAGACCCCTCAACTAAAAAATGTTCTATTAGACCCCCCAACTTACAAAATTTTGTTCGATTAGACCCCTATTGCTAACATGGCATGGCGCGTGTAATACACGACTATTTTGTGCGACTGGAATATTTTTAAAGCAATATTTAATAATAAAATAATAATAATTGATAATAAATTAATAATATTTTATAAGAAAATAATAATATTTAATAATAAAATATTATTGATATTTATTTATTTTAATAATAAAATATATTATAATTTTAAAAATTATTTAAATATACTATATCGGTCAACCCAACGGGTTTCGGATTTCAATCCATTTGGGTTTGGGTTAAAACAGGTTCGGTTCATTTCGGTTTTAAGTTCAACTTTTCGGGATTCAACCCCAAAAATTTTCAATCGGTTCGGGTCGGCTTAGCAGGTTTGATTAAGTTTTGACGACGCTACTAATCAATCATGTAAGAGGAACATAGCTCTGTTCGGTAAAAACGTTAACGTCAATGTAGTGCGACTAAAAATATTATAAAATAATATTTTAATTAAGTAATATTATTTGATACAAAAATAATTTCTTATATTAATGATAAAATATATTATAAAAACATTATTACATGAGCTGAATCTATTATTGCGCGTTCCATAGAACAAGTTGAATAAAAACAATTATATGTAAATTCATTAAATAGTTTTTTAACAGTACCACATCACCACCATGCCATCAACACATCAGTGCCACGCGGTAGTAGCGTGGCGTTGACATGGCAGTGACATGGCGCTGAAGTGGCAGTGATGTGGCGCTGACGTTTCACATGGCGCGTGACAAGGGTCTAATCGAACAAAATTAGTAAGTTCAGGGGTTTAATAGAACACTTTTTTAGTTGAGGGGTCTGGTTGAAAAAAAGTTAGAAGTTCGGGGGGCCTTATGTGTATTCTGCCGGTACAAATATATAGAGAGGGACTGAGGGGTTAATAGATTCGCCTAGCTAAGACCATCCAGAGTGATCACCCGTAGAGTTTGCATAAGGTGCAAAATAATATTATAAAATCAAAAGGGCAGGTATCCCAATGTTTGGGTGCGAAGAATGCTCTTTAAATGTGTCAGAATGCACTCGGGCGGAAATTCGAAGACGAATATGTGATCGGCGGACAAAACGTAGAGTTTTGGGTCTTGCTGACCAAAACACCGCGTTTTACAGCTTCTAAAAGGAAAAGGTGGACTGAGTTAGCGCATCTTGCGTCGCACTCTAAGCAGGTTGTATAAGTGTGTTTAATTATTTCATGCATGTCTGTAACCCTAGACATAAAGGGATATTAGTATGTGTAATTATTTTATGAATAATGAAGTATGGTTTGATCTATTTATTGATCTTAACGACATATTAGCAAGAAGAGTAAACCTCGGTTTCTTATAAGGGTCGACTTCATTGTTGACATGTTAGTTTGATTCTCATATGGGTGAAAATGTTCCAATTCAACTTAGATTACCCTAGAGTTGACCTCAAAATTGTTTAGGACAACTCATGATCTGGACTACCTTTCGGTCTTTTGGAGTAATCAGACTACCTTCGGGTCTATTGATGAAAAGGTCTATCGTGTTAATTCCATAAGTAAATTGGGAGGATCATGGCCGTGTAAAAAAGCTATTATTTTGGGAAGGAATATTCTAGGCCAAACGACTCCTTTATACCAGCCAATCAAATAAGAAAAATTGGCACACTTTTCTACCCTTATTACATGGATTCTTGTGCCTTGTTTGATTTAAAAAAGATCTTTTCAAAAAATGCATTATAGTACATTATATATCATGCACCGAACGGACCCCATATGTTGGCTAAGAACACACTAAGGTATGCCTGAAGATTTGAACCTCTTATGATAAGTTGCATGGGTGAGTATTGGTTCGACTCAAGGCATTCACCTTATGACCTTAATTGGGTAAATAACTTTGATTGAATTCAAGAACCTTGGTCTTGCATTTCAAGAATGATTGTGCAAGGGATCCGAAAGGATGAATTCTTTTGGAGCAAGTTGTTCATATAAAAGAAAGAATAGACCACTACTTTTGAAGACGGGTCTTGTTGTGATTTCTATGAAAGGAATTCAAGATCTTGATGTGCCCTTAGACACTTGAAAAGTGCATGACCATGAAAGAGTATAAACGAAGTTTTGATGACTCTTGGTGACATGAATTGAATTTGGAAGGATCGTACTGATGAGTCACTTTGAATTGTATCAAAAAACTTCCTAGGAAATGGGTACAACCATGCCAAGTCGTGGGCCACTATCGTGGGGTGCAATAGGGCACACGACGTGGCATGGGCTCGCTCGTTGCCAACCAATGCACGCCCTCATTTGGCTTTTAAGCCATGGATGTGTTATGGGCTTGGGTATCACCTTGAGGGTGCTTGCCACTCCACCTTGTTGCCTTGTTAGGCCAAACCGAAGTAAGTCGACATGGCACTCGATTGTTCATGTGTTTTGCAAAAAGTGCCAATGGCTTCCTACTCATGTCACAAGGATTACTTCCATGAAATAAATGGGAATTGAGACTGTGTTGAGGTTCTTAAGTGTTTCATAATATTGGACACAAGATCTAGAACAAAGACTGAAGTTTGATTTGCATCCATATGCTTATCGAATGACTACGAATGAAATTTCGTGGTAAGGTTTACATGGACAAAGAGACACTAATTGGTGTGCCTAGGCTCGTAGAATTGAGCCTTAGATACTCCATAACTTTGTGTTGGAGTGGCTTGTGAAAGATCGAGACCTAAGGCAATGATGCTCAAGAAACCAAGTCTCAACAGGCAAGGCGCAGTTGCATCTCGGCCAGAATTTGGCCACATCCGGACTTGAGGAACTTAATCTTGGAAACGCAGGCTGGGACAGGTCAAGACGTGGGCACGTCATTACCGGTGTACCCGTGCCTTGGCTCCAGGAACTCCATCCTAGAGACGCGGGCTGGACAGGCCATGACGCGCCCGCATCTTGGCTAATGTGCCCAAACTTCGGCTCCAGCCTCTAAGAGGCTCGACATATGAGATGTTGACTCGTCTAAAGTCGTCGTGCCAAGATCAAAGATAAATAACCCAAAATTACAAACTAGTATAGTAAGTAAGTAAGGGGTCGAACCCATGAGAATTAAGGCTTCTAGTATTAATAAATTTATCAACCAAAGATAGGGCGAAAAATCAAAGAGAGATCTAAACTAAACTAATCTAAGAAAACAAATAAAACAATGAAACAAATCAATAAAGGAAACAAGTTCATTCAAAAGATCTACTCCGAAACAATCACTAGGCCTTAACCAATTACGTTACGACCACTGAACAAACTTCATAGATTCATCCATTGATTTCATTCACACCTATGGTTAATTCCTATCCTGATCATTAACAGTCCCAAGTCCACGGTCCAAGCAATTCTATAACATTAGGCAAGGAGGTTTAACCTTGAATTAACATAGAGAACAAGGATATGCCGGACACATGCAAAAGCAATCAAGCTACAAGTCAATTGCAAAAGCATACAATCGATTCTCTTCTTAAATCCTAGTTCCATAGACAACAAGTCTAGGTTAAGTTGTTTTCACATAACAGGTTTGTCCACGGTCCAAACCCAATCCAACAATAGAAAATCAATAAATTCAACAAGTTAGCTACTCTTGCAGAATCAATCAACATTCATATAATGAAGGACAAGAGAATTAATATTAACCAAAGGATAGAAATCATTTACCAAAATCTCATGAATTCATACATCATAGCTTCTCCCTTGAACAAACCCTAGGAGACTAGCTCTCCATAATACAAACTAAAACTAAAGAATTAATTGGATGAATAATGGATGTAAATTGGATTATGAGATTGGATGCCTAAATCCTCATACAAGGCTCACCTTATATAAACCCAAGGAACATGCTCCCCGAACTAAATAAGGATAGAGGAAAGATAAGAAAAAGGAAAGAAGATAATCTGTCGCAAAACCGCACCCATGATTTGGAAACCGCGCTCGCGGTTCTCAAAAGATAGAAACTCCGTCTCTGGCACCAAACCGCGCCCGCGGTTCTCAAACCGCGCTCGCCGGTACTGTTCATTGACAACACTTTGGAGGCTGTTTTGACCCTCTTCGGCTTGGAATCTGACTTTGGTGTAAAAAAAGAATGGAAGATCTTCGAGTTAGTTTTCCAATTACACTAGAATCAGCTTAATCCGACCATTGTAGCTCCAGAGATTACTTGATAAGTTTACTCAAATGCCGTAAAGTATGCTTTCTTCGATTACGAGGGATTCATGATGTAAGGCCCAATACCTTAGAAAGGCTATCCCATGCCAACCCGAGGACTTCCTAGTTCCTGGTACTACTCTTGCTCTAGCACGCTTAACTTCACAGTTCTTTTAACCTCTCAAAACATGAGAAGGAAGAGGTCTTGTTGGCATGGGGAGCATCTCAATCCCTTATAAATTATCGAGATATTACAATCTTCCCCACTTAAGCACTTGATGACCTCGTCAAGGCCCGAGGACAACCCCCTGATTCAAGTAACTGCCCTCCAAACCAAGCCAACTCATAACTTAGAGTTGGCTCTAATACCATTTGTAAGACTAGAGTCCCTATAAGCACTATTCCATACCAACCCGAGGACTTTCCTAAGAGGTCACTCATCCTGGTACTACTCTCGTCCAAACAAACTTAACCTCATATCTCTTGTGACCTCTCGAACCATGAAAAGGAAGAGATCTTGTTGTTATGAGGAGCACCTCAATCCCTTATAAATTGTCGGGGTGGTACACGTGATGGGGAGGTCTTGATAATTCATTAAGCCCTGGTTTTCACATGAATGGTGGTCTAAGAACTTAGACCAAAAGGATGTGATTTGATTCTTGGATCAAAGCATTCTGAGAATCAAAGCATTCTGAGATAAAGAGCCTAAGTCAGTTAGAACCTCGGAACAATACATCTACCCGATGCGTGTTGGTGGGACATTAGAGGCCTAAAGTCGGCACTCTCGTGGGCCTACATGTTTGGCCTAGAGGGTCATGAAGAGGCTAAGAACGCTACAAAGCAAAGTGACCAAAAGAAGGTTGGATTTCTAGTCTAGCCTTGATTCGGTCAAGTCTTGTGTCGGTATTTTTGCCTGGAGGCATCACTCGGTCGAGTGGTATGCCGAGTTTGGCTCAATATCCTGACTTGGTCAGCAACTCGGTCGAGTTGCTGTCGTTTTGTCAAGACACAATCAAGAACTCGGCCGAACTCTAGACCGAGTCATTGTCTTGATTTTGGATGCCTTGGATGATGGTGTTGGGGATTCTCAATACATGTAGGGACCAATGGAGGTATGCTTGTAAAGGCAAGCTAAGACGAGTGTTGATACATTCGTGGAAGGACGAATGTCGTAAGGGCATATTTCTTCAAGGTTGCTTGATGAGAATTTCGAGGGAAAGGAAAGAATAAATTCAATACATCTTTGATTGAGGATGATTATCCTAAGGTGAATCACATAGGCTTTGGGGTGTAAGATGGAAAAGGGGGTTGTCAATTAAGTTCTACAATGTGTGAGTCCTGGAGAGGCCAATTCTAGAGAGATGAAGATGGAAGACGAAAGTTGGATCTTTATCAAGGCATTGCAGGTATGTAAATACTTGTTTTATTTCAAAACATGTTGTTTGCGTCTATGGATCCATATGGAACAAATTTTATAAAGATTGCGTCCCGACTTGAGTGTTCTCAAGTGATAGAGTGCATGGACCATGACATGTTCATGTTGTGGTGGAAATACATTCATGCTAAACGCATTGCATGTGTGGAAATGCTTTCTTGTTTCGAAAGATCATATATGAGATGACTGTCTAAATATGGAAGACCATTGACGAGTGGTTGTAAATTCCTATTTTGGACGATGGTGCACATTCTTGGATGACAAAGAGGATATCTTTAATGATTCGACCTTGGAGTCGAGATGCGACATCCAGGTGTGAGAGTTATATATTTTGAGGAATATGCACGCCTAGAGTTGTCTCGTTTGTTTCGTAAATTGCACAACAAGGATGTCATTTTCCCTAAAAGACTCGTGGATTCCCAGGCATGTTGCATAGATATTGATTGCATTCGTTGGAAGTGGAAGAATCTTCCAACTCTATGGAAAGGCAGTTTGAGCGTGGTGATCATGATGGTCCAACAATTATCCGAGAGTTTGTTGCATCATATGACCTATGGATTTAGGATGCATTGTTTGGGACACCAGGTGTGTCCAATGACATTAATGTGCTTGAACATTCTCCTATTTGATGACATTCTACAAGGTGTAGCTCCACCAATACATTTCAGGGTAAATGAGTATGAATACAACAAGGGTTATTGTCTTACTGATGGTATCTACCCAACCTCAATTAGCCTCTTGTAACGCCCCGACAGTTATAAGGGATATAGGTGTCCCTTATAACAACAAGAGCTCTTCCTTTTCATGGTTCGAGAGGTCAAAAGAACTATGGAGTTAAGCGTGCTTAGGCGAGAGGAGTACCATAATTGATGACCTTCTGGGAAGTCCTTAGGTTGGTATGGGATGACGCTTCTAGAGTCACATGACTTACAAATGGTATCAAAGCAGACTCTAGGCTACGAATTGGATTGGTCCGGAGGGCGGTCACTCGACCTAGATGGCGGTCCTTGAGCCTTGACAAGGTAGTTAAGTATTTAAGTGGGGGAGATTGTAACAACCCCTACAATTTATAAGGGATTGAGGTGCCCCTCATAACAATAAGAGCTCTTTCTTTTCATGGTTCGAGAGGTCAAAAGAACTTTGAAGTTAAGCGTTCTTGGGCGAGAGTAGTACCAAGATGGTGAACTCTTTGGAAGTCCTCGGGTTGGCATGAGGTAGCACTTCTAGGGCCTCGGACCGTACACCTCTCTCAAGGTCCTAAAGCAAAGTTATTTGTCCAATGTCGAGAGAATTGTCGCAAAGACGAGGAAAGGACATTTGGAGTCTTACTATCCCAATTCCATATCATTCGCGATCCAACTTGGTCTTGGTATGCTGGGTTTATGGGAAATATCATGAAAGCTTGTTTCATTTTACAAAAAATCAGCGTAGAAGATGAAAGAGATGAGTACGAGAGTAATGGATGGGGGGTTCCTCCAAATGATGACCTAGAAGGGATCAATTGAACAATCTCAATTGAGAGGTCGGATGAAGGGAGCAGCTACATCGAGAATAATCTTTAACTTCGCAATTAGAATACGTATTACTGGTTGAGGGCGGACTTGGTGGAACATATGTGGACAACATTTCTGCATCAATCCGAATCAGAATAGGAGATTTTTAAGTAGGGTTTTTTACCGGAAATCACCCGTCTAATAGGCCATATTCCCCTATACTTCCCGTACATTCATATTTACCGAAAACCACCCTTCTAATGCCCTCCGTCACGTTTTTTCCACCCTTTTATGAATTTCCGTTAAAAATTCCGTTAAATGGTGGTTTATGGGAATATGGCCTTAGGAGGGTGGTTTTCGGTAAATAGGCACATCTCCGCCACTATAATACCAGGTCTGTGGCCGCCGTCGTCCACCACTGCTCGCCGACAGCCTCGCCTGGTCGGAAATCGTCACTCCCACATCTGACCTTACATTTCATCGTTGCAGATTTCCGCCGATGTATCTCCGACGCTGCAACTCACGACGGCGACTTCCCGAGATCTGTCAACCGCAACCACAAGCCAGCAGATTCACACACTAGCGAGCCGGTGACTTCCCCCACCAGATCTGCAGATCTACAAACTCCGTCGTCTTGCTCGCAACGCTGCCCCTCTTGCCTCAGATTTGCGTCGCCGCCATCATCCACGAAGCCTAGATCTGTTCTTCCACGGAGGAGGTCGGGAAACTTGTCGAGGTGGCCGGTGAGTAGGAGGGCCGAAAGAATGGATTTGTAGGGCAGAGGAGTACCCGGCGGTGTTAGGGCGGAGTAGAGGGTGAGTCGGGGGCTTTGGTTACCGAGGTCGAGGCTGGGCGGAATGGCCGGTGTGCTAGAGGAGGTCGGCGAGAGTGGGGTTCCAGATCTGGGTTGGGGGCGGCCGAGGAGGCGGATCTGGACCCGGTGAGGGCGGATCTGGACTCGGTGAGGGAACTGCGAGGTGAGGGTGGCCGAGGAGGCCGGCGGTCTGGCGTCGACAAGGCAGGAAGAAGGAAGGGTAGGAGTGAGCGGAGGGGAGAAAGAGGCAGATCTGCAACGACAAATTACGAGGTCAGATCTGACGATTTCCGACCAGGCAAGGCTGTCGGTGAGCAGTGGTGGACGGTGGAGGCCACAAACCTGGTCAACGTCGTCTTATAGTGGCGTAGATGTGCCTATTTACCGAAAACCACCCTCCCAATACGCCATCTTCCCCTAAACCACCATTTAACGGAATTTTTAACGGAAAATCATAAATGGGTGGAAAAAACCTAACGGAGGGCATTGGACAGGTGGTTTTCGGTAAATATGGATGTAAGGGGTGGTATAGGGGAATATGGCCTATTGGACGGGTGGTTTCCGGTAAAAAACCCTTTTAAGTATTGTATTTGATTAAATCAGGGATTTTGTATGTGGTTTATTGTTTATAATCTTACATTTTCTTTTGACGAGATGTGATATGTTGTATGCTTTGAATTGCATTATGTATACATTGATGGTATTTACTTTCCTTAATTTCGTGTATTAATTTCTTCTTAATATATAAAATCAGTAACTAAGTTTTCATAAATTAATGAAATTACTTTTGTTATTAAGTAGTAGTAGTTAATTAAATTATTTCATATAAACTTTATTAGATAAGATGATATATGTGTAATTATACATGGATATAAAAAAAAGTATTGGAAATAATAAAAGTATCAATTAATGGGGTACTTAGATATGTATAAAAATTGAGAGTGGGTGTATATATGATGTGGTAGAGAGAAAATTTTAAAAAGTGGGGATACATGGTATTGTAGTAGGGCATTGTTGCTGGTGCTCTAAGAGAGTAAGGGCTCGTTTGGTTTTTTTGGGGGGAAAGGAAATGGTTAAGGTATGTATCTAGACATTATTTAGCTTATGATTCAATGATAAAAAGGATAAACATTACCCCTTTCTTCCAATTTTCATGCAACATTTGAGCAACTTCTCCCCACCCCCTCAACATGGGGTAATTCAATCCCTCATACTCCTCTAACCATTACCCCTCTCCATCCATTTTTCATCCAAAAAAAGAGAAGATCATCACCATTTTCTATACAAATTTGATTCCTTTACGTTTCCTTTCCATACATTTTATACCAAACACCACCTAAATAAAGTTTAAGTATCTTTATAAGTATTATCAAGTATCTTTATAAGTATTATCGCCAAAACATTTGGGCTGACCTTATTCTTTTAGGAGCCATAAAAACAATTTATATTTTCTCATGTAAAAAATAAAGTAGTGAAGGATGAGTGTCGACCTTATAATAAAGTGATACCATAGTTTATCTAGGGACGCCTTGTTGGATCGAGGTTAGTAGTCAAGAGAGGGAATCTCCTTGTGCAACGAAATAAAAGACTTAACAGGTAATGAAGACAGTGAGATAAGGATGCAGATATTTATAGAGGAACCCCACAAAGATCAAGTAGTCCTTATGGGTAAATCTTTACCTCCTTGGAGGATTTTCGAATAGCTTTTCCTTATCTTATTGAGAAAGTCCTTACAGTTTACAAAGACGAGCTTTACAATTCTCTGAACTTAAGAGTATGTCCTTAAGTTAACTAGTAAACACTCCTTTTCGCCTAAAACTTGTAACCTAATTCTCGTTCTTAAGGACGCTAGACACACAGACATCCCTCACAACTCTTCGTTAGAGACAAACTTCTTTCTTTGTTACAAACACTTTGTTTTGGTTTTGTGAACTTCTAACGATCAAAACACCAGTTCATCACTGTTCTTGAGTGTTCTTGTTGTTTTTGGTTGATGGCTTGCATTTTGCTCATACTTAGGGTGCATATTAGCTCATGTTTCATTATGTTTCGGTTTGCTTTTCTCTCTTTTAAGCTAATCCTTTAGTTGTTAGTTAGTAACTGAAAACTAAAAAGATGACATATAAAATAAATTTGTATTCTTCATCGATGGCCGAAAAAAATAAAAATCAATTTATTTGGCTTAATTTTTAAATTATATTATATCTATTATATAATAATATTGGTTGAAACGATAAAAAAATAATAAACTTCTAACATTACAAAATACAATATTTATGCAAAAAATAGCAAACTATTGTATTAAAACTTAAGAATGTGTTGAAATTATTGTCTATAAATTTAATAAATGATCATTAAAATAGAAAAAAAATAAAGAATATTCCGTGCATAGCATAGGAAATCACGCTAGTATATATAAAAATTGAAAAACTAGGGTCATTTATGACCCCATCCTCTCATTTAATAATTTTGAAACAAATGCAAATATATCTATATATTATCAATAAACTTCTATCTATTATATATCTATAAAATTTGAGAACTTTTATTTGAATACAAAAATCAAATTAAAAGTTTTAACCTTAACATTAGGTTGTTGAATAATGAACAACCATGAAACCAATAAATATTTTAAATACCTATCTATCTATATAACAATAAAATTAATAAATATTTTAACATCTATTTATATACCTGTTTATACAAGATTTGGAAAATTTATTTTAAATTAATGATATTGTAATATTCGGTCCTATCCGGTATCGTTTTGGTCCCGTTCTTTGACCCGCAGGTATCCCGATTCCTGACAATCAAGTAAGCGAAATAGAAAGAGAAAGTCCTTAATTAATTTTAGTACGGGAAATATTGAAAATCCCTAAATTAATAATATGGATAACTCTTAAGCCTTGGTAGAGTAGCAACTGACCCTTCAGGGAACTATTTTTCATCCCAGGTATTCAAGGATTCGTGTATAGACTTGGCGGATTGGTGGTACGAAGTGGCGATACGTGTTATAGAATGGTTTGGGTTTTTGGGAAGGGTGGTTGTTATTTTAATACACGTTATTGTTTAGATTATCTTGTATCGTCTTATATAGTAAGTTGCTAGTTAATGTGCATGGGATTTGGAAAAGTTGTATTTATAAGTCTTGTATTGGGTTGGAATCATGAATTGTTTTGTAAAAGTTTTTATTTTGTAATACAAGTTGGATTTTTTCAATGTTTTCTCGCCGTGCCCGCGTTGCAAGATCCTAATGTTCTGTTGTCGAACCAGCTTGGTAGCGCCTCGTGAGGTCTACTACCGAGTAACGCCTTGTCAAAAAGACGGGGTGTTACAAATTGGTATCAGAGCGAGGTTGGCAACAAGGGCACAAGAAACTGACCAACGAGTGTACACGAGGTCCAACATGAACTAAAACCGGCCGGTGTTTTAAAACGTTTCCATTGGATAGTCATGTTGCATTCAAGTAGTGTAAGAGACACGTCGCGACTCCGCCACCATCAGCCGAAGGATCTCACGTAGTTAGTAAGCTAAGTGTCAATTCAAGCTCGTTGTAGTGTCACATCGTTGCTGATTTGAGTTCCGTCTGTTTGACCTTGTTTGATTTTGTTTGACTTTCATTTATAGACATTGTTGTTTCGTGATTAGTTTCTACAATGATGGTCAATTCCTATTTTGTGATGCTAGCTAAGTTATACGATTCATATTTTGTTTGATTAGACAATCTTTATAGTTGATATGTTTGTTGGACTCTCGTTTGGTACGAGACTAGTTTGATCGTAGGTGTCCAAGCTTATTTGAGCTTAGTTGACTTTGTACTTGTGATAGTATTCCTAGCTTCAAATTAGGTTTGAGGGCGAACTTGTTCAGGGAGGGGAGGGTGTGAGACCTCGGGTGTCGGGTTGATCCCTTTTCGAATTTGCGCTAATTCTCGTTCGTTCTTTGGTTAAGTTTCGGGACGAAACTTTTCTTAAGGGGGTAGTATGTAATATTCGGTCCTATCCGGTATCGTTTTGGTCCCGTTCTTTGACCCGCAGGTATCCCGATTCTCGACAATCAAGTAAACGAAATAGAAAGAGAAAGTCCTTAATTAATTTTAGTACGGGAAATATTGAAAATCCCTAAATTAATAATATGGATAACTCTTAAGCCTTTGAAGATAAGATTTTTGTTTTATGATCGCTACCCTAGTAACGAAATGCTCGGCTAAGCAGATCATAGACCAACATGTATAATTCCTCCTTAACCTCCTTTTCGTCATACCTAGCCGTCATTCAATCAACGCTACCGAAGCCGTTCTCCTTTCCTTCTTTCCGCGATACCACCGAGTATGACGAGCGCACGTTCGACCGTCTGTGCTTTCCTCATTAGTGACGTCGTCGATCGACAGACAATCCATGGGATTCTCGCAGTGCAAGCGTCCATCACCACCACTCAAGGCGACTCCTCCATTGCCGGAATTTTGCATTCTTGCGATCAGTAGCTTCAGAGCTTCGTCACTTTCCAAGTAAGTCGATTTTCGACTTGCTCGGTTCTATTCTAACTTGTTAGGTTTTGCACTGTGATTGTAGGATTGGTTTTGGGAACTAGTCCCGATCGATTCTTTGAAATGCTTTTAATGTGTTCTTTGTGTGAAATGAGTTTTATAAAGTTTGAGTTTGATTACAAGTATTTCAATTATGTTCTACTATGCTTTATTGAGTATGTGTGTTGCTTGTAAGTGTTCTCGATGATTAAGGAAAAGTCGGGTGCAATGATGAAGAAGGGTTGCATCGACAGGCAGATGTACAATGATGAAGAAGGGTTGTATCGTCAGACCGGGTGCAATGGAGGGTGAAGGGTTGCATTAACGGTCAGGAGTGCAAAGTGGATGAAGGGTTGCAGCTCCGCCTCACTAGGACAGAGAGTGTAGGTATGTCTTTGTGTGAGTATGGGCGTGGAAGTGAAGCGGTGAATGTCGTTGCGTGGAGATGATCGTGTGTGAGAGCAGGATGGTGCGTGTGGGTGAATGTGGATTTATGAATGTGTGTGTAAGAGACTTGTGATTGTGATTGTGCTTGTGTTAGTGAATTGAATCTTGTGACTAACCGGACCTAGGGTTGGATTAGAGTTATGTGTGTGGTTGTGGACTTTTGTTTGCTGACTTTAGAATACAATGGCTTTTAAACGTCCTATGGTTGCCGTGCTTAGTCTAGCTTGGTAGAGTAGCAACTGACCCTTTGGGGAACTATTTTTCATCCCAGGTATTCAAGGATTCGTGTATAGACTTGGCGGATTGGTGGTACGAAGTGGCGATACGTGTTATAGAATGGTTTGGGTTTTTGGGAAGGGTGGTTGTTATTTTAATACACGTTATTGTTTAGATTATCTTGTATCGTCTTATATAGTAAGTTGCTAGTTGATGTGCATGGGATTTGGAAAAGTTGTATTTATTAGTCTTGTATTGGGTTGGAATCATGAATTGTTTTGTAAAAGTTTTTATTTTGTAATACAAGTTGGATGTTTTTCAATGTTTTCTCGTCGTGCCCGCGTTGCAAGATCCTAATGTTCTGTTGTCGAACCAGCTTGGTAGCGCCTCGTGAGGTCTACTACCGAGTAACGCCTTGTCAAAAAGACGGGGTGTTACAAATTGGTATCAGGGTGAGGTTGGCAACAAGGGCACAAGGAACCGACCAACGATTCTACACGAGGTCCAACTTGAACTAAAACCGGCCGGTGTTTTAAAACGTTTCCATTGGATAGTCATGTTGCATTCAAGTAGTGTAAGAGACACGTCGCGACTCCGCCACTATCAGCCAAAGGATCTCACGTAGTTAGTAAGCTAAGTGTCAATTCAAGCTCGTTGTAGTGTCACATCGTTGATGATTTGAGTTCCGTTTGTTTGACCTTGTTTGATTTTGTTTGACTTTCATTTATAGAAATTGTTGTTTCGTGATTAGTTTCTACAATGATGGTCAATTCCTATTTTGTGATGCTAGCTAAGTTATACGATTCATATTTTGTTTGATTAGACAATCTTTATAGTTGATATGTTTGTTGGACTCTCGTTTGGTACGAGACTAGTTTGATCGTAGGTGTCCAAGCTTATTTGAGCTTAGTTGACTTTGTACTTGTGATAGTATTCCTAGCTTCGAATTAGGTTCGAGGGCGAACCTGTTCAGGGAGGGGAGGGTGTGAGACCTCGGGTGTCGGGTTGATCCCTTTTCGAATTTGGGCTAATTCTCGTTCGTTCTTTGGTTAAGTTTCGGGACGAAACTTTTCTTAAGGGGGGTAGTATGTAATATTCGGTCCTATCCGCTATCGTTTTGGTCCCGTTCTTTGACCCGCAGGTATCCCGATTCTTGACAATCAAGTAAGCGAAATAGAAAGAGAAAGTCCTTAATTAATTTTAGTACGGGAAATATTGAAAATCCCTAAATTAATAATATAGATAACTCTTAAGCCTTAGAAGATAAGATTTTTGTTTTATGATCGCTACCCTAGTAACGAAATGATCAGCTAAGCAGATCATAGACCAACATATATAATTGCTCCTTAACCTCCTTTTCGTCATACCTAGCCGTCATTCAATCAACGCTACCGAAGCCGTTCTCCTTTCCTTCTTTCCGCGATACCACCGAGTATGACGAGCGCACCTTCGACCGTCTGTGATTTCCTCGTTAGTGACGTCATCGATCGACGGACAATCCATGGGATTCTCGTAGTGCAAGCGTCCATTACCACCACTCAAGGCGACTCCTCCATTGCCGGAATTTTGCATTCTTGCGATCAGTAGCTTCAGAGCTTCGTCACTTTCCAGGTAAGTCGATTTTCGACTTGCTCGGTTCTATTCTAACATGTTAGGTTTTGCACTGTGATTGTAGGATTGGTTTTGGGAACTAGTCCCGATCGATTCTTTGAAATGCTTTTAATGTGTTCTTTGTGTGAAATGAGTTTTATAAAGTTTGAATTTGATTACAAGTATTTCAATTATGTTCTACTATGCTTTATTGAGTATGTGTGTTGCTTGTAAGTGTTCTCGATGATTAAGGAAAAGCCGGGTGCAATGATGAAGAAGGGTTGCATCGACAGGCAGACGTACAATGATGAAGAAGGGTTGTATCGTCAGACCGGATGCAATGGAGGGTGAAGGGTTGCATTAACGGTCAGGAGTGCAAAGTGGATGAAGGGTTGCAGCTCCGCCTCACTAGGACAGAGAGTGTAGGTATGTGTTTGTGTGAGTATGGGCGTGGAAGTGAAGCGGTGAATGTCGTTGCGTGGAGATGATCGTGTGTGAGAGCAGGATGGTGCGTGTGGGTGAATGTGGATTTATGAATGTGTGTGTAAGAGACTTGTGATTGTGATTGTGATTGTGTTAGTGAATTGAATCTTGTGACTGATTGGACCTAGGGCTGGATTAGAGTTATGTGTGTGGTTGTGGACTTTTGTTTGCTGACTTTAGAATAAAATGGATTTTAAACGTCCTATGGTTGCCGTGCTTAGTCTAGCTTGGTAGAGTAGCAACTGACCCTTCGGGGAACTATTTTTCATCCCAGGTATTCAAGGATTCGTGTATAGACTTGGCGGATTGGTAGTACGAAGTGGCGATACGTGTTATAGAATGGTTTGGGTTTTTGGGAAGGGTGGTTGTTAGTTTAATACACGTTATTGTTTAGATTATCTTGTATAGTCTTATATAGTAAGTTGCTAGTTGATGTGCATGGGATTTGGAAAAGTTGTATTTATTAGTCTTGTATTGGGTTGGAATCATGAATTGTTTTGTAAAAGTTTTTATTTTGTAATACAAGTTGGATGTTTTTCAATGTTTTCTCGCCGTGCCCGCGTTGCAAGATCCTGATGTTCTGTTATCGAACCAGCTTGCTAGCGCCTCATGAGGTCTACTACCGAGTAACGCCTTGTCAAAAAGACGGGGTGTTACAGATATTTTAAACATTAATATTATATTTTCATGTAATGAATAACTATGAAATTAACGATTTTTATTACAAACCAAATTTGATCAAAATTTTAAACATTCACACGGGCTATTAGACAATGCATGTTTATAAAAAACTATAAACCTTATTCATGTACGTACACATATATTTATAAGTTTTTACTAATGAATTTGATGTGTGAATAGGCACACTTTAGAATTTTTATGATTGAAATGAATATATAATATGAATTATTTGTTAAATGATAATGATAACATAAAATATTGAACTGGTGCATAGAACTAGTCCAATTTTGTAGTTACAAAAAAATAAAAAAAAAAGCGGGCATTTAGTTCACCTTGAGGAAAAATTTTACAAGTCGTAAAGATCTTGAAATAATTTTATGTTGGTTTATAATTATATATAATGAAAATAAACAAGGTCTTCTTTATCGAATATTAAGACGTGTTTATATATATATATGTATATATGTGTATATATATATATATACAGAGAGGCGCTCAGGAGAACTAGCTATAGAGGAGTACTAGATAGCCTTAATATTGATCGTTATATCAAAACAAATCAATGGATGATAATGAGGGTCTATAATAAGGAAAAATGGGGTGAACCATCCTACAATTTTAAATTGAAACTAAATTTGGAAGTTCCTAAAATTAAGGATGTGGAAATTATTAATAATTAAAATAAGAGAAAAATATGGAGAGTGAAATCTGATTGGATTAATTTCAATTTCAAATTCAAAATTTGAATTTTAACTAGTTGATCTTTTTAATACGTACTTTTCGATTTGACTAAACAACTTGCATAACGTTTGCATAAGTATAATGGTTTGCATAATAACACCTATATGCTGATTTGAAAATTTATAGCGTCATAGTTCTTCATTTTCATGTCCATAACGTTTGTTGAAGGGTTTCTTGAACAAATAAATTTATAGTCAAGACCCCGCTGAGTATAGCGAAGTCAGGATCGTCCACGGGAGTGAGAATAGTGCTAGGATTAGTCGATAAACTACGAAAAGCAAAGGAAACACACACGAATAGAGTCAGGATCGACCTGAGGAGGGTCGATCTCGACCCTTAGAGGGTCGGTCCTGAGACAAAACAAACACAACGAACACGAAACACTAACAAGGCTCGAGCACGACTTAGGGAGTCGGGATCAAAGCAAAAACACGAATTTCAATCAATATAAAAGGCAAATCCTAGGGCTAGGGCTACCACAACAACAACCATACATGCTTTCAACAAGAATCCACAACTATCATGCAATCTAGATCATAGAAAAGTTAACTTTCGCAAACAATTGAAGCCATTCAATCAACTTTCGCAAATTAAACAACTTTCTACCTATCCTTCAACCTAGGAATATCAACTTTCGCAAATAATCCTATTAGATATAATCAAGCAACTAACTTTTCACTTTCGCTAGGGTCAATTACAAGACATGCCTCAATTTTCACCAAGGATTAAGCACAAGATAGATTAGATATGATCATCAAACATTCAAGTCATGAATTTAAGTTTTAAACATGCATGATTGTGTTGGGTTTTCACCCAACCCTAGAACTTAAGAAGACTACTCACACATAGGAAGAAGAGAAGAGGAAGAAGAAGAGGAAGACATGATCAAAACCAAACTAGAATTCAAATTAAACAAAAGATCAATCTTACAAATTCTCAAACATGCTCTCCAAGTCTTCTTCCTAGCTCTCCTAATGTTGAATGATTAATTCATCCCTAAAACTAAAGGTTCAACCTCCTTTTATAGAAGAAAAGGAGTCCTAATCTAACTAGGAAACACAAAGAAACAACCTTCCTAAAATACAAACTAGGAAATTCAACAAGTAAATCCGTAAATAAGGGAAGTCGATCGCTGAGCTCGACCCAAGTAGGGTCGATCTCGACCCCCCTCAGGGTCGATCCTGAGAACTATTTTCCTTGGGCTCCAAGTTGTTGATCTGGCTCGAGCTCGACCCTCCTATGGCTCGATCCTGGGACTTTTTCCTTCACTTTTCCTCTTGATTTAGCTCCTCTTAGCTCTTCTCCTTAACTTGTCCACTTGAGATCTTCCTTCTAGCTTGTCCATCCTCTCCTAGCCCTGCTCCAAACTCGTCTTCAAGCTTCGAAATACCTACAAAACGACACAAATATGCGTAGTTTCCGAATCTCAAGGAAATACGAAAACTCATGCAAAAAGACTCAAAAACACATGACTAGCGCACAAAACATAACTCAAACTAACCTATCTAAACCCTAAAAATCTACCTAAAACGCGGACATCAAAACACCCCATACTTAGACTTGCTTGTCCTCAAGCAATAATCATACAAATCAAGACCAATAACACAATCTTCAAGCATAGCCCTTGTCAAAACATTTTAAGCACAAGTGAAAAAGTAGACAAGTAACTTTAACGTCATCACATATGTATGAGTCTCAAGCTAGGCAATCACAATCCAACCTCACAAGGGAAATAAATGTGTTTCTCTCAACTCTCAGGTGTTTAGGCTTAACAAATCAACTCTTATATCAATCTTTATGCAACATCTACTTTATCATTGAGACTTATATCACCAATCTCTCTACCTAGAGAAGTCAAAACACATCAATCTTCATAAGAACTTAGGCTCAATGAAATCTTTATAGAAGACTCCATTCGGCCGGGGTGTAATGGGGCTCGGTAATAACAATAGGTAGGGAGTTATTTGGCCATGTGGTGCTAAATCCGGGGATCAAACTCCTAAATACAACACTTTCAAACCAAAACAACTCACTTCTTTCTTCTCTTTTAAACTCATAACCAAACACTTCAATGAAACTCAATACCCATCAATTCTCAACCCAAACTCCCAAAATACAACTTATAAACACTAGGAATTCTTGGCTTTGCACTTATAACATTTTTTTTTTCTTTTCTCTCTTTTTTTTTTCTGCTCGAGCCTACTGGGGGTCGTGACCGAGCCTACTGGGGGTCGTGAACGACCCTATGAGGGTCGGTCCTGAGGACTTGTTTTCTACACTTTGGGGTCGAGATCGACCCATATGGGGGTCGATCCTTTCGCTTTTGCTCGAGTTCTTCCTTACTTCTCTCTTTTCTTTTTCTTTTCATCAATTTTTCAACAATGTGCCTTCCAAGCCAAGAATCCTATTACATTACACTTCAACAAGATGTATTCTACCCTTTAACAATGTCACCACTTCCAAACCCAACACATATGTCACTCAACAAAAATCATTCCCAACACTCATCATCTAAGTTCAATTCCCGGGATAGGGTCAAGCTAATATGCTAGGGATAATTTTTGTGGAGCTTCAAACAAAAGGCTAAGGCTTAGAACGGGGTTTCAAGCAAAGACAATTCAAGGTAGGAATGGAAGAATATGGGCTAAAAATATAAGTTCTTAATCACAATCAACATGCATGAACAATCTCATAGCGGTTTCAAGAAATAGATAACCATATCAATGATAAGAGACATATGCATAAAGAGAGCAAAATCACACAAAAAAAGAAGAGGGAATCAATGATGTTCTCCCTATAAGGCCAAAATTCCTCACTAGGTAAAAATTTTGTTGGATTGCAATTACTTCTACTCAAGACACATATGCTCAATTTCATCACAAGTCACATTCACAATCAAAAGCAACTTCTCAAAAACTTGGGCTACACTATCCAATTATGCCAAAGGAATTACATGATAAGCATGAAGATTAATTTTCATCATAGGACATCTAAGATGGAATGCTCTTCTATCCTAAAACAAACAAAGAAGCAAATATTTTGGTTTTTTTCATCATTTTTCAATTTTTTTTGGATTTTCAAGATTTTTCTTAACAAGCAAACTACCAAACAAACAAACAAACTACTCAAAGACTCAATTATATACAACATGTGAGATTTCTTCTTCCCCACCCCATACTTAAATCATGCAATGTCCCCATGCATGAAAACATATGAAAAAGTAAAGAGAAAAGAAGAATAAAACTCACAATGAACTTATCGAAGCTTGATTGGAGAAGGAGCTTAGAAGACATGTATGCTGGCACGACCCTCTTAGGGTCGAGCACGACCCTAATAGGGTCGATCCTGAGAGGTGAGCAAGGGGGAGGTAGAGCAAGGAGGAGGTCGTGATCGACCCTCTTAGGGTCGGTCCTGAGGGCTCATGTACCTCGTGTCAAGTTGTCTTCTCCCGTCCTTTTTGAGCCCGTATTTGAAGCTTAGAACCCTGCAAAAATCCCACAAAGATCCTATTCCAAACAAATGTATATCCTATTCTAGTCTAAGGAAGGTTAGAAAAATCAAATCTAAAAATAAAAAACAAAATAAAACAAAGAATCTAATCTAAAGAGCGGGTTGCCTCCCGTAAGCGCTTGTTTAACGTCATTAGCTTGACGAGAAATTCCTTAGTTCAATCCTTATGATCGGACATTGTCAAAGCTCTAAGTAACCTGTCAAAGTCCTGTGAAGACACCTCATGAAAGCATATGTAGCATATTGATAAATTGAAAAATAATGATATAGCACTCAAAGATCGTTTCAACTTATCAAAAGCGCAAGAATAACTTTTGTGAGAAGGGTTAGGATAAAACCAACTTGGTGGGTGCGGTGGTGCCTCACAATACTCAACAAAGGGATCCTTGTAGGTCCATAGCTCCTTGCGTCCTATCTTGAAAGGAAAATGATAGAATTTGTAGGCACCTTCAACCCTAGGGACCATGATTGACGTAGGAAAGTCGAAAGGACCCACGGTGACGATCTTCGTCTCTTCATGCTTGGCCCGCTCTTTGCTAGCATCCGAGGTCAATGAAGGTCCAAACCCGACCACATTTTCTTCACTTTCCTCCACGAGTGGGTTTGGTTTCAACATTGGTAGCAAAGACCCCGTACATCCTTCATCCTCTTGGGCCCTAACCTCCTTAATTTTGCCTTCTCCTAGAAAGAGACTCTTATCCTCAACTTGGGCCTCGACTTTGTTTTTCTCGGCCTCATCTAGCAAGAAATTCTCTTCCGGATCATCCTCCAAATTCTTCATTTCCTCTTCACGGTCCTCTTCCAAAGCATTGTCGAAGCGGATCTCTACTTTCTCTTCACCACTATCATATGATACGAGTCCCTTCTTAACATCTATGATAGCTCCGGTCGTGATGAGGAATGATTGGCTTAGAATGAGTTGAGGACTTGACTCGCATAAAGGCTCCATATGCTCAATGGAAAATTCCTTGGCCTTAGAAGGAGGATTAAGATCAAAACTAGGAGCTTCGAGAGGAGAACAAGCATCATTGGGAAGCTCACTTTTGCAAGGAAGGTCGATATCGACTAGAGGAGGCTCGCTAACGAGCTCTTGAAATTGATATTGAGCCAGAGCATCCTCTTGGAAGGCGTTGAGTTGTGCTTGGAGGTATATTCGGGCTTCTCGTGCTCTTTGAGCCTCATAAGCCTTGGCATCTATTTCTCTTTGGAGGATTAGCATTTTGAGACGAAGATCGGCCAACTCTCTAACAAGGGCCTCATAGGTCGCCATGGCTATATCTAACCTAAAAACAAAAACAACACAAAACAAATCAAAAACACACAAAGGGTTTGGGCTAGTCCCTCACCCAAATATCAACTAAACTCGGCACTATTGCACACTCCCCGGCAACGGCGCCAATTTGTTGAAGGGTTTCTTGAACAAATAAATTTGTAGTCAAGACCCCGCTGAGTATAGCGAAGTCAGGATCGTCCACGGGAGTGAGAATAGTGCTAAGATTAGTCGATAAACTACGAAATGCAAAGGAAACACACACGAACAGAGTCAGGATCGACCTGAGGAGGGTCGATCTCGACCCTTAGAGGGTCGGTCCTGAGACAAAACAAACACAACGAACACGAAACACTAGCAAGGCTCGAGCACGACTTAGGGAGTCGGGATCAAAGCAAAAACACGAATTTCAATCAATATAAAAGGCAAATCCTAGGGCTAGGGCTACCACAACAACAACCATACATGCTTTCAACAAGAATCCACAACTATCATACAATCTAGATCATAGAAAAGTTAACTTTCGCAAACAATTGAAGCCATTCAATCAACTTTCGCAAATTAAACAACTTTCTACCTATCCTTCAACCTAGGAATATCAACTTTCGCAAATAATCCTATTAGATATAATCAAGCAACTAACTTTTCACTTTCGCTAGGGTCAATTACAACACATGCCTCAATTTTCACCAAGGATTAAGCACAAGATAGATTAGATATGATCATCAAACATTCAAGTCATGAATTCAAGTTTTAAACATGCATGATTGTGGTTGGTTTTCACCCAACCCTAGAACTTAAGAAGACTACTCACACATAGCAAGAAGAGAAGAGGAAGAAGAAGAGGAAGACATGATCAAAACCAAACTAGAATTCAAATTAAACAAAAGATCAATCTTACAAATTCTCAAGCATGCTCTCCAAGTCTTCTTCCTAGCTCTCCTAATGTTGAATGATTAATTCATCCCTAAAACTAAAGGTTCAACCTCCTTTTATAGAAGAAAAGGAGTCCTAATCTAACTAGGAAACACAAAGAAACAACCTTTCTAAAATACAAACTAGGAAATTCAACAAGTAAATCCGGAAATAAGGGAAGTCGGTCGCTGAGCTCGACCCAAGTAGGGTCGATCTCGACCCCCCTCAGGGTCGATCCTGAGAACTATTTTCCTTGGGCTCCAAGTTGTTGATCTGGATCGAGCTCGACCCTCCTATGGCTCGATCCTGGGACTTTTTCCTTCACTTTTCCTCTTGATTTAGCTCCTCTTAGCTCTTCTCCTTAACTTGTCCACTTGAGATCTTCCTTCTAGCTTGTCCATCCTCTCCTAGCCCTGCTCCAAACTCGTCTTCAAGCTTCGAAATACCTACAAAACGACACAAATATGCGTAGTTTCCGAATCTCAAGGAAATACGAAAACTCATGCAAAAAGACTCAAAAACACATGACTCAAGCACAAAACACAACTCAAACTAACCTATCTAAACCCTAAAAATCTACCTAAAACGCGGACATCAACGTTTGATCATTAGTTGCATAATTACACAGTAAGATGGCGATGAATAGGAAAAATAATTATTGTATATAAACATTGCATAACTTAATGTAATACATTGCATAGGAAAAAATGAGGATACTTAGATCTCAAGTACATACTACAATGAATGTGAATAACTACATTTATCTATTAGCATAAGTACACATAAATGGAAATAAATTGATCATTGTCATGGTCTTCAACCTCCGCCTATCTATACATCTTTGATCGTCATTCTTGAATAACTACATAATAGAACGAAAATGCATGAGTAACAAGTTGCATAACAGTATAGGGGTTGTCAAAAATTCTTAGTCTATATTGCATAATACTACAAGGTATAATGCATAAGAAATTAACATACTCAGTGTTACATAATATTACAAGGTATAATGCATAAGAAATTAACCTAAAAAACGTGTATTTAAGTGTCGTTTAATAAGTTTACTAAACAAGTTGCATAACAGTATAGGGGGTTGTCAAAAGTTTTTAGTCTATATTGCATAATATTACAAGGTATAATGCATAAGGTATAATGTATAAGAAATCAACATACTCAGTGTTAAATAATATTATAAGGTATAGCATAAGAAATTAACCTAAAAACCGTGTATTTATGTATTATCTAATAAGTTTACTAAACAAGTTGGATAACATTATAGGGGGTGTCAAAAGTGTTTAATCTATATTGCATAATATTACAAGGGTTGTCAAAAGTTTTTAATCTATATTACATAATTTTTTTTTTGGGTCAAAACTATATTGCATAATTAGTGTTACATACCCGTGGCTCCAATAACCAGAACTTGCAATTTAAACTATGCCCAACTCAAAAGACCTTTCAAAATAGTTCCTTCTCTGCCATCCTTCTTGATACCCTGCCTAGGAACACGTTGCTAAGAAGAATACTCTACTATAGCTTTGAATTGTGCCCCTAAATACAACACAAAAACACTTCACCAATTCATATATCACTCCAACTACAAAGCTTAAATTGACTATCAACCAACGTTTCTAAATAAAAACACTTGGTGTTTAGCCTATGGAAAAACCTTTTTCATTGACAAAAACGTGGCCATTGAATAACTCTGCAAATTCAGAGACATCGTCCGGCCGGTTAAGGTTCATGTAGGCTCTTGCAAATATCTGATCTTTAAGACTGCAATTAAATTCCGGATACAACATCGGTAAACAAAGAAAGACAAGAAGAAAAAACACAGAAAACGACTAACAATTGCTAAGCTTCTAGTTTCACAAAACATTAGTCGCGTAATTACAACCCTAATTATAAGAAAGGGATGCATAATTAGGATTGAATCGTACCTCTTCTTGCCGGGGCGGAAAGAGAACCAATTGTAGCGACCAGCAAATCGATTTTCGATATGCTCGAACAGCGAATACAACTCACCATTCTTGCCGAGGCGCTCGACGCCAGGAAGGCCGCCGAACGTCTCGACCGCCGCTACTCCGTCTCCCGCTGCCTATCCTCCGTCGCTCGCTCCGCCAGTGAACGCGCTCGGTTGCTCGACCGTGATTTCGAAATCAATAACTGATGGAGAATCTTCTCTCTCGCAACTGGCCTGGTGTTTGTGCTCCTCAATCTCTCTTGCTGAAATTTGGAGATATGGAGAGATGTTTAAGAAATAAAATCCCCCTAAAAAAGGAACTTGATTTTCTCAATCAATTTGGATTTGATCGAATACAACTCACCATTCTACCAATTCTACACCCTTTTTTAATTTAAACTCATCCATTGATTTTTACTTATCTAATGATTCTGATTAAGGCTCTCTAGTTCCCTCTAATCAAGCTAGTTCTCCCGAGCGAGATTGATGTAAACAGCCGTAATTTTATTCAATGAGAAAAGGAGCTTATATAGTGCTCATGTTTACAAGATAACCAAATCATAACAAACCCTAGCAAAATCTTGTTCAATAAGTAAAAGAGAATCTAAGAGCTACAATTACGTAACAATATAATTGCTGGCATAACTACCTAGATACATATAATATTAACATCCCCCCGCAAGAAGAGTCGGTCGTCGAGCTAAACCGAGTTTGCCGAGAAGACTAGCGAATCTTGATTTTGTGAGCGGCTTGGTGAGGACGTCGGCAAGCTGGTCGGCTATTGGAACGTGAGTGACTCTAAGAGACCCGTTTTGTACCTGCTCACGCACGAAATGAAACGCGAGAGCGATATGTTTCATGCGAGAGTGGAAAACGGGATTGGAGCTGAGATACATTGCACCAAGGTTATCACAATAGAGTACAGGTTGCTGACGGAGCTGGATGCTGAGTTCTCCCATCAACGTAATAATCCAAAGTAATTCAGCTGTAGTGTCAGCTATAGCTTTATATATATACATATATATATATATATACTTTGAATCAAATGAAACATCCATTTATCTTATACATTGGAAACGATGCACCACAAACAAAAATATATGAACCCAAAACAATTATACATGAATTCTACAAGGATGCTTATGGTTATGTGTTGTTCATGTTATTATGTGCAGTAATCTATGTATATATAGATTTATAAGTCGTAAGGATTAGAACCATCATGTTGCGCCACCTCAGCATTTTCACATATGTCTTCCCGAGGATGTGCCACCGAATATTTTGCCATGTGTCATCAACATATTAATATTGATAATTTATAATTATACTAGCCGTACCTGTCATGCCATGCACGATAATGACTCACGGTTCACATTTTAAAATTATTTTTATTATAATTAAGATATTAATAAGTGAAAACATATAGTGTAGTGAAACTTTTAGCATATGAAAATATTATTTTTTCGAGAAGGAAAAGATTATTTTTTCAAATTTGTAGTACCACACGTATGAGATTATAAAAATATAAAACATATTTGAACTATAGAACAGTTTTATAAATAAAATTTACTTACTTTATCATCCTTCAACATTTGTCTGTAATGGTTAATATATATCATTGTTCCTATTATCACGATTTTGAGACATTATTATAATTCAATATAATATA
This sequence comes from Polygonum aviculare, assembly GCA_934048045.1. Lineage (NCBI taxonomy): Eukaryota > Viridiplantae > Streptophyta > Magnoliopsida > Caryophyllales > Polygonaceae > Polygonum > Polygonum aviculare. The sequence goes on from OW204024.1 coordinate 17,192,265, forward strand.
AAATGAGATGTTTTAATTGATTATTTTGCTTTGATCTTATTTTTTTATTTTAATACTATAATTTATTAGTATGAGATATAATTACTATTAATTCGTTTTTAGTTAAAAATATTGAAATAAAATATCAACAATTAGAAATAGAAAATGAGTCCAACATAATTTTAATAACTTTATAAATTGAAATATATAAAATATATTAATCAACTGTTATTTTATTTAGAAAGATAAAATCTAAGTTATTATGAAAATGATAATATATAATTTAAGTAAAAGATAGTAAATATAAATTTATTGAATATTAAAGATAAAAATACTATTTTTATTACAAAAAAGGGATTTATTTTTAAATTATTTTAAATTCAATTTTTTGTAAATTACTTCTAATATAAAGTTATTAAAAATATAACTAACATATCAAAAAAGATAGAATATCTTATAAAAATTCAAAAAATATCTTTTACATAAATTGAGAATAAAGAAAATAATAAATTAATTATAATAACATGAAAATAATTTATTTGTTTAATTATGAGAGATAAAAGATAAGTTATTAGAAACATGATAATATATAATTTAAGTAAAAGTTAATAAATATAAATTGATTTAGTATCAAAGATAAAAGAAAATTTTATTTAGAAAAAGGAGGCTTCCATTTTAAAATTAATAAAAAATTCTTATATTATTTCTTATATAAATAGATTAAAATGGTAGATAAAAAGATAAGTTATTTAACGTGTATCTTTAATAGAAAGAAATTTTAAAGATAGATAATATTGCTTCAAAGATAGATATTAGATGAGTTTGAAAAAAGATAAAAATTAAAGATTAAATAATTAAGGAAATTTTAAAGATAAATACGATGCCTTTAAAGATAGATATTAAATGGATAAGAAAAAAATATTAAAGATTAGATAGTTAAGAAAAATAAAACATTTAAAATTGTTTAAGACGTGGATTCAGAATCAATATGGTGGCTCTAAAACGGTCGGCTTTTAATATATATATATATATATATATATTTTATCACTAAAATTTTAAAATGTAATTTACACATAAATATATATTGCCACCACAATCTCTACTATCCCAAAATAGTTTTTATAGCAATTCATAATGTCCTAAACAATATTCAAAATCTGAATTTTCTTACCACGTCTAAAAATAATTCAGATATACCTTTTATTTCCATTTATATTATTTATTTTACACCAAAAACTTCCTAATCCAAATATATGTGGTTACCCTCTACATCCCATTAATTAAGATTATATTACTTTTTTTTAGGCAGAATACATCACCAGACCCCTATACTTGAACATTTTTTCTTATCTGACCCCCTACTTAAGATTGTTCAATTAGACCCCTTTACTACCCCAATTTTTGCCTATTGAACACTTCTATCATACGTAGACAAGCGCGTGTTAGTAAGACCCCAGTACTGCGAGTGTTTCGGTTTCCTTTGTTGACATGGTAAATGATAAAATAAAAAAAAACAATATGTCGCAACCCCATTTATGTTACCGTTGAGTTCATCTCCTCTATCTCTCTCGGTCCCTCTTTGTCACTTTCTCGATCTTTCACTTTCTCTCTCTCGATCTCTAACTTTCTCGTTTTCTTTGTTATCTTCGATTCCATATACAAATGGGGTATGCGGATGCAAGTGCTTCGAGTAATTGATTCGTACTAGTTAGTATGGGTTAACTTTTGTATTTTATGGCTATATTGAGTGTGTTTAGGTTAGAGTTTGTGCGTAATTGTAATATATACGCCGAAGACACAAGGATTCAAGTTTCAAGAGTTTTAAGGCGTTTTGAGCTGTCTGCGCGACACCACTTGTTTGCGAAGGCTATATCTTGAGCTATAGAGGTCGGATTGAGATGATTACGGTGCTATTGGAAAGCTAACTCAAAGCGATTCAATTTGTTTTTTTACACCGAAGTCAGATTCTGAGCCGAAGAGGGTCAAAACAGCCTCTGAAGTGACGCCAGTGATTCAGTCCGATTTCCACGCCCGCGGTGGCTGCCCGACACGACCTATTCTATTATGCCGTATTTCCCCGGGTGCGGTGGACACTACGCGACCGCGGTGGTATGCGATCCGGAGCGGACGAGATTTCTATCTTCTTTCCTTCTTCTTATCTTTCCTCTTTCTTTTTCTATATTTTCTCCTTTCCTAATTAGATTAGGGGAGCATGTTCCCTGAGTCTATATAATGAGGAGCCTGCCTTAGTTTTTGGGCAATCCAATTTCATAATTCAATTCTTCTCTTTTTAGGTTTTTAGTTTAGTTATGGAGAGCTAGTCTCCTTGGGTTTGTTCAAGGGAGAAGCTTTGATGTATGAACTCGTGAGATTTTGGTAATTGATTTCTGTCCTTTGGTTAACATTAATTATCTTGTGCTTCATTATATGAATGTTGATTGTTTCTCTAGAACTCGCGACCCTATTGAATTGATTAATGTTCTACTGTTGGATTGGGTTTGGACCGTGGACAAAACTAATCTGTGAAAACAACTTAACCTAGACTTGTTGTCTATGCCACTAGGATTAAGAAGAGAATTGATTGATTTATTTTGCAATTGACTCGTAGCTTGATTGTTTGATATTATATCCTGCATATCCTTGTTCTCTATGCTAATTCTAGGTTAAGCGTACTTGCCTAGGATTATAGAATTGCTTGGACCGTGAACTTGCGATTGTTAATGATCAGGATAGGAATTAACCATAGGTGTGAATGAAATCAATGGATGAATCTATGATCGAGTGATTATTTTAGAGTGGATCTTTTGAATGAACTTGTTTCCCATATTTGATTGTTTGTTTTGTTTTGTTTTGTTTTCCTATGTTAGTTTAGTTTAGATCTTCCTCTCAAATCCCCCTTATCTTTACTTGATAGATATATTGATACTAGAAGCCTTAGTTCTCTTGGGTTCGACCCCTTACTTGCATGCTATACTAGTTTGTAGTTTGGGTTATTTATCTTTGATCTTGGCACGATGACTTTAGCTAAGTCAAATTTTGGCATCGTTGCCGGGGAACTTTGGTTTGTTTCTAGTATTAATATTTTTATTGACTTTGTGTTGACCTATCTTACGGTCCACACTTGTATATTCTGATGCCTTTGTATGAGTTTAAGCAGTTTTAGGGTGAACCATTCTGTGACTATTTTGAAAGAGTTCGAGATGAGACAACTGGCCTGATTGCTCGAAGAGTTTACGTAGGTCTATGGGAACTTTTCCATGAAATCCATCGTGGAATGACGTTGGATACTATGATTGAGTTTAACCGCTGGATTGAGAAAGGATTTGACTACATGTGGCCTCAGGAACAGTGGGATATTTTCTGCGACATGTTCGAGGAGAGTCGGTTGCTACAGGAAAAGCTTAATGCCGGAACACTTTCTGACCAAGAACCGCACCCGTGGGATGCATACCGCGATCGCGGTTCGGATACAGAAACGGAGGATTCCCCCCTAAAAGAGAACCGCGACCGCGGCCCACAAACCGCACTTGTGGCCTCTCACGAGGATCATCCATCGGTGTTGCTAGACCGAGCTTTTGAGTCTGCGCCTGAGGAAGAACAAAATGTGATGATAGAAGAGGAGTATTTCCTTCAGTATGGTGACCCCTAGAGTGACAACGACGAGCCTGATGACTCGTCGAAGGAGCCAGACGATGTTATGGAAATTTCTTCTTCACCGTCAAAAACTTTCGTATCCCCTTGCTTGGAGATTCCTGAAGTCAGCCTTGACGATCCCTATATCCATTACTCCACTTCTTCTCTGTCCTTTGATCCTTACTTTGTTCTTTCATGTCAATCTTTCTTTAAGGATTCCATCTTTGAGCATGCTAGGCTAGTTGATGAGTTCTCATACTTTTTATTTGATGAGGGTGATAACTCAAATAGGAGATTTGCATGCTTTGCTGAATATTTTGAAAGATCACATAAATCACTTAATTGGTTTCACTATAGTAAATCTCACCCTAATTGCTCAAGCATGTTTGATAGGTTAAAAAGAAGTTTGAATTATTTCTTATTTCTTGATAATTTGTCAAAATGCCATGTGTCCTGTTGTAAGATAGCTGTGCAAGACTTTGATTTGATGCTCAGGACATTGACGATGTCCGATCATGAAGAATGTCGGGCCATCGACATTAACCAAAGGCGCTGTTTGGGAGGCAACCCAAGGATTAGATAGATTGTTTTTCCATTCCTAGCTTAGGGGTTTATCTCGTTTTCGAACTAACTTGCAGGTACTAGGTCCGAAAGGACATTCTGGTGCAAACCCGCGCTCGCGGCAGCCATACCGCACCCGCGGTGGACCACCAGAACCCATCCCGATGAACAGGTACTAGCGTCGCGGCCGCGGTACTCATACCGCATCTGCGGTTTTCATGCAGTTGGTCTCGAAAAAAAATATTTGCGCCCGCGCCTCGAAAACCGTGCCCGCGGTGATGCCGGGGTCTGGCAAATAAATAAAATAAAGTAAAGTTTTCCGGGCATATATCTTTTACTTTCCATATATCTTTACCATCCTTCTATCTTTCCATCTTTCTATCTCTACCATTCCATATATCTTTCCACCACCTTCTATATATTCTTTCCATCCATCTTTGGGATTCTATTTTGTTGGCTATGTTCAAAGCCTATGTATGGGGGAGCTTTGCTTCCCCGAATAGCATCATTGAGGCTCGAGTTCAAGAATTCACACATGCCCTAAGAAGACGGGCCCAAGATCCGAGAGCCACATTGAGCATTCATGTTCGAGGAGACGTCCGAGTTCACAATCGCTCAAGGCCACGCCCGTGCTTCCCATGCCGTGCCCACGGTTGGCTCAAAGAGGTTGATATTGCTTACGGCATTGGATCCGCTCCCGCAGCCCGTACACCCGCGCCCGCGGTTTGCCATCAGAACGGTATTCCAAAGTCTTTTCTTCCATTCTTTCTACACCTTTGAAGAGTTCTTCCATTCCACCTCTCTTCTTCGTTTGTGAGTCTTCTGATTTCCTTCTTCCTTGCTTCTATCCTCTCTTTTTGCTTCATTGAGGACAATGAAGGATTTAAGTATGGGGGAGGGAGTACTCGCATTCGCTTATCCTAGTTAGCTTAGTTAGAGATTTGCTTCAGATTTTTGATTTTCTTCTTTTCATGGAGCAGTTGAACCATACCTTTTTGCATAATAAAGAAAGAAAGAAAAAGAAAAAGATAGAAAAAGCCATAAAAATTTGATAAAAGGCATATAAATCCTGGGATGAGTCGAAAACCCGAAAGGACAGCTCAGGTAATAAGCAGGTAACCCGGACCAACATTAGGCTAGGGTAATATGAGGTTCATGAGAGATGTGAGTACTTTGTGAGCACACCCTTGAGAAAAATGAAAAGAGAGGTTAGGTGAAAACCCGAAAGGGCGCCTAAGCAAAATTGAGTGGAAAAATTGGAGTATTTTAGGATCATTCTTGTTTGGGGACATGTTAGATTTGGGTAGATCCTAGGTTGCTCTACATTTTTTAGAGCTTGAGTGTTTTATCATTGTGGTGAGATGTGTGTTTGAGCTTTATTGTTTATGCTCATGATTTCTCTATTTTTGGGTTCTGGGTGAGAGTTGAGTGTTTTTGTCTTCCCTTGTATTTCCTGAGATCTTAGATGTGCTTGATTGTCATATTTAGTTTGAGCTTACTCGAGGACGAGCAACATCTAAGTATGGGGGAATATGATTCGCCCTAGTTTGTATGGGTTAACTCTTGTATTTTAGGGCTATATTGAGTGTGTTTAGGTTAGATTTTGTGCGAAATTGTAATATCTAGGCCGAAGACACAAGGATTCAAGTTTCAAGAATTTTAAGGCGTTTTGAGCTGTCTACGCGACACCACTTGCTTGCGAAGGCTATATCTTGAGCTTCAGATATCGGATTGAGTTGATTTCGGTGCCACTGGAAAGCTAACTCGAAGAGCTTCAATTCATCTTTTTCCACCAAAGTCAGATTCCGAGACGAAGAGGGTCCAAACAGCCTCCGAAGTGACGCTAGTGATTCTGTCCGATTTCCGCGCCCGCGGTGGAGGATCCGCATCCACGGTCGCTGCCCGAGACGACCTATTCGATTCTTCCATGTTTCCACGGGTGCGATAGAGACGACGCGACCGCGGTGGTATGCGATCCAAAGCGGACGAGATTTCTATCTTCTTTCCTTCTTCTTATCTTTCCTCTTTCCTTTTCTATCTTTTCTCCTTTCCTAATTAGATTAGGGGAGCATATTCCCTAGGTCGATATAAGGAAGAGTCTGCCTGAGGTTTTGGGCAATCCAATTTCATAATCCAATTCTTCTCTTTTTAGGTTTTTAGTTTAGTTATGGAGAGCTAGTCTCCTTGGGTTTGTTCAAGGGAGAAGCTCTGATGTATGAACTCGTGAGATTTTGGTAATTGATTTCTATCCTTTGGTTAATATTACTTCTCTTATGCTTCATCTTATGAATGTTGATTGTTTCTCTAGGAGTAGCTAACCTATTGAATTGATTGATGTTCTACTGTTGGATTGGGTTTGGACCGTGGATAAAACTGATCTGTGAAAACAACTTAACCTAGACCTGTTGTCTATGCAACTAGGATTAAGAAGAGAATTGATTGTTTTATCTTGCAATTGACTCGTAGCTTGATTGTTTGATATTATATCCTACATATCCCGGTTCTCTATGCTAATTCTAGGTTAAGTGTCCTTGCCTAGAATTATAGAATTGCTTGGACCGTGGACTTGCGATTGTTAATGATCAGGATAGGAATTAACCATAGGTGTGAATGAAATCAATGGATGAATCTATGATCGAGTAATTATTTCAGAGTGGATCTTTTGAATGAACTTGTTTCCCATATTTGATTGTTTGTTTGTTTGTTTTGTTTTCCTAGGTTAGTTTAGTTTAGATCTTCCTCTCAAATCCCCCTTATCTTTAGTTGATAGATATATTGATACTAGAAGCCTTAGTTCTCTTGGGTTCGACCTCTTACTTGCATGCTATACTAGTTTGTAGTTTGAGTTATTTATCTTTGATCTTGGCACGACGACTTTAGCCGAGTCAGTAATGCAAGCTCGAATTTTTGGGATCGACTAGAGGGGTTGAGCTGGTGTTCCCAATTTGTTTGTGTGGTGAGGTGGCTTCCATAAAATACGCAAGGACAGTGGCCAACCTTGGAAGACACTTCTTTGGCTATGCGAATTATACGGTAAGATCTCTCTCTCTCTCTCTCTCTCTCTCTCTCTCTCTCTCTCTCTCTCATATTGATTCCTCAATTCGAGCTGAATCTGATTTATAGGGTTTTGTCAATGTTGATTTTTGCTCAACTTTTCTTAGGGTTTTTCTAATTTTAGATTAATTCATGGAAATCAAAGTGGTTTTATGTGTTTTTTGTACCAAAAAAACAGAAGTTGTGGATTATTTAGGTGGGTTGATCCACCACTACCAGATGAAGTTAAGTGTGTGATTTTAGGGCTTCTAAAGGAGAAAGAAGAAGAGAGGGACAATGCAAAACGCAGAGCAAATATTTTATTGAAAATTGTCATTGTTATTACATTGGTTCATGTAGTTAAATTTGTACTGAATTAGGAATGAGTGGAACAGATCTTTGTTGTTTGATGAAAGTTGTAGTTGAGATCCTTTTGTACTGAATTAGCTAATGTTGCTTGTTTGATGAATCTGTTTGCTGAAATTGAGAGCCTTTTAATGTTGCTTATTTGTGTGTGTGTGTGTGTGTGTGTTTGTGTGTGTATTGCAATGAACCTGTTGCTATATTACTAAACAATATACTATGCCCCTACTGCAACTAATGCAGCTTCAAAGTGTCAAATTCTAAACCTACAAATGCAACAAACTGACCCTAATGCAAATAATGTCCAACACAAGTACTACTAAACATAATTCATACATAATATGCATTAAGAATTGATCAGGTTCACTAGAAAGTGTCAAATTTTGCCTAGGATACATCATCAATTTCAGACTTGGACAACATCAGAAAGTGTCAAATTTTGAGTTAGTGCTAAGACTAGGAGAACAAAATACCAAGTTCTGTGTTTCTTATTAGACTAGAACACCAAAATATGTGAGTTGCATATTATAATTATACAAAATACTGATTTTTTCTAGAATTGTCTCCTTATTGTGACTACTAGGGATTGTTTGAACTAGTCTGACTTGACATTTGGTGGATTGGCAAGTTCATTAGTGCTCGATCCCTCTTTATATTTGAGCCCTTGTGACTACAAGTTTGACCTTCCACTTGAGACCCTTGTTCTTCATTGGAAATGAGACACTTGCTTGAGCATCTCTCACAGGAATTGGGGCACTCAACACTCTAGCAGATGGAAGCCTTGACTGTAGGATTGAATCAAGCAAAACAAATTATTTATACAGTTTATAAAAGATGGAAGCAGTATACAATGTGAAACATTATTTTGTAACTAACATATAGTATTGAAACACCAGTGTTAGGGTTAGTATTCCTACCAGCCTTCCACCTCTTGTTTCTCGATCTCCTGTCTTATGCTCCCTCTGAATGAGTTTGACTTCTTGTTTCTCTCCTGCTTTTTGCTCCCTTTGATAGAGCTTGACTTCTTGTAGCACGCCTTCCTCGTAATACATCTAATTGAGTTTCAAGTCTTGCATTTGGTAGTCCCTGACAACATCAAAAAGCCACATTAATACTGATTTTTATCATCCAAAATTGAAGAAAGCTGTGATCATACCTGGCCACTCCCTCTTTCTTATGCTTACACTGGTGCTGGTGTATAGTTGTGTCTTGGTGGTCTTTGAGCATTCACTTGGATTGGTGTAGGATCCTGCCTTGGCCTTTTCCTTGAAGTGATTCCTCCAGAATTGTTTCCCACCACAAAATTGGATGGTGCTCTTGATTCCTCTCTGGCTTTGTCAGGGCAACCCTTTTTATTGTGCCCTTCCTTCTTGCACATGGTGCATGTCATGATTCTCACTCTTTTAAACATCTTCCCCATCTTCTTAGGTTCATCCCCTGGCTTCCTTCTGTTTGTCTTTCTCCATCCCCTTCTCTTTATGATTGGTGGTGGCTCAATTGGTTTATGCTGAGATGATGGCCACAGTTTCATGCCCAACACAGGTTGTAGGGGCATGGCATATGCTTTCAGGTAAGTAGTCTTCTTATACCAGTGCCAAACATGATCATCAGACTTCATCTGGAGTTGGTTCATGGCACATATTGCATGGGAACAAGGAATCCCTTTTAGTTGTCAACTCCTACAACTACATGTGTTTTCATTCAAGTCTACAGTGTGTCCATACTCTTCTTGGACCTCAAAACCCCTTGCACCATTCCATGTCAAGTTACAATCCATTGCCCTAATCTTGTTTCTATCAAGAGTATGCAATGTCATAGGGCTTATGTCACAGATCTAACCCCTTGAAAATGCATTGAGCTTAGTAATTCTATTCATCACTTGCTTCCTAATATCCTCTAGCATGGTGATGATGAGCTTATATCTCGCAGCCTTAAACCAACTATTGAATGTCTCACACATATTATTCTCAATAGTATCACACTGAATCTTAGTTTGGATAAAAGCCTTACAAAAACTCTTTCTGCCATATGCAAGGTTATCATCAGTAAGTCTAGTACCTAACCTCTCAAGGGCATCTAACCTATCCCTCAACTCAACTTGATAGGTGGACAAACAGCAAGCCCAAAACGTTTTCCTCTTGTCAGTCCCTTTCCATTCCTTTGCCCAATTAGCATAGATGTGCCTGGCACAGAACCTATGTTCAGCTTCAGGTAGTACTTCCTTCAAGGCAACCCTTAATTCCCTACATAACAAAAAAGTTTAAATGAAGTTACATATCAGGAAGTGAGCAATGTATGCAAAAAAGTTTAAAATGCTCACCAAATGCATATCAGATATCATGGTAAGCCCCTCTCCCATTCCAAGATCCAAGTCAACTTGCAAAGTCCTCATGTATCTTGACCATGTGGCAGTTGACTCTTGAGATGTCACCTCCCACGCTATTGGGAGCATCTGGCCATTACCATCCTTACCAACAGCCACAAAAAGCTGGCCCTCTACAGCCCCTCTTAGAAAATAGCCATCAACACCAATTATTTTTCGACATCCATTTTTCCACCCTTATTTAACGTATTTAAAACAAGTATACAATCTTTTAAAGACCTCCTTACCAGGCCCAAATTCCTTATTAATAACCACAAATCATGTGGAACCTGGGTTTGACCTGTTTATCTCATCCACATATTGATGCAATTTGGCATATTCTTCTTTGTAATCATCAACGTTTTTATCTAAAATCCTGTGTTTTGCCCTCCTACAAGTAGAAACTACCACATACATCTTGAGCTCCTTCTTGCACAATTCTTGAATTTCCCACAACTTCAGTGAAGGCTAAGAAAACAATCCTGGCCTTAAGTTTCTTTGACAAGGAACTTTGAGTTGCACAACCTGTTGGTGGTGTACCTCCTACACTCATGTGTTGGCCAATATGTCTTCGCCATGAAGTTCTTGCTTGCTGCATCATGACTAGCACGCAGGTTCCACTTGCAGCCTTGGTGTTGACACTTTGCAACCACCCTTGTTCTCTCAGTTGGTATAATTTTGAGCCTCACACCCCTGTGTACAACATACTTTGCCAGATATTGCCTCAAGTGGTCTACACTATCAAAAACCATACCCACCTTCCATATTGGATACTCACAATCAGGATTGTACACTTCATACTTACACCTCCTCCTTTTCACTTCTCTCTAACATTCCTCCTCATCACCAGACTGAGCACTATCCAAGCTATAGTCAGAATCTGGGCCATAGTATGGCTCATCACCCCTATCTTTCCCCTATAGTCAATTCTCTTCCCAAGCCAATTCTTATAACCTTCATCATTTCCAACCTCACCCATTGCCATTTGAACATGTGCAAACTTCTCTTTGTGCACCCTCTGCCTAGTCCTAAAATCCCTGGTTGCTGCCCTAACTTCCCTCAACTCATCATCCACATCACTGTTATCACTGAGATCCAAAGATAGATTATCAGACTCAGAGTTATCATCATCACTATATCTATCATCTTCACTCTTTGTATTCTCAGGAGCTTCCTCATTCATGTCTTCCTCAACCATCTCTTCCACATTAATCCCTTCCTCATTCCCAGTTGTCTGACCTCTCCCAATGACTTCTCATCTCCATCAATTGGTAACTCTTCCACATTAATCTCTGACTCATTCCCAGTTGTCTGACCTCTCTCAATCACTACAATTTCCATCAAAGAGCTTTCAGTTCATAACCTGAAACCTGCCTCATTTGTCCCTTGTAGAACACCAGCATGTATTGTGTATATCCTAGTATCTCAATAAAGCTCTTTAGCTCAAACACAATCAGTAAATCAGTGTCGACATGAGGGCTAAAACCATAAGGAAATTGTGTTCTGGACTCAAGTCTTCCATCATCCACAAATGAACCCCCATGGTGCCATGTCAGTTTAACTATTTTAGACGCCATTCCTAAACATAAAAATTCAAAAAGTGCATCATCAATCTTGACAAAAATGGTGCCATCTCAGTTTAACCATTCCTCATAGTAGCCCTAAACTTACAAAAATGGCACACACAAAAAATTTGAAACATGCATCATCAATCGCTCAAACTCAATATTATCACACTACAGATCAACAATGTGGTATGGAAATTCCCCAAACACATAAGAGAAGCGTAAAAAACCCTAAATCAGTGAGGGAATCGATTCCTACCTTATGCTTGCAGATTCGAGAGCCTAAGCTTGTGAAGGATCCTGCTTCTGTCTTCAATGGAATCACGAACGCATAATCGAGCAAGAGCGTAGACAGATTTCACTCGGGTCGAGCACCTTTGGTTCTCTCCCAATCGAGCGATGTCTTGTGTGATGTGTGTTGAGATGGTTCACCTTTCCCCTCAATTTCATATCAGATCAAGATCATATGTAACGATTTTATGTATTTAATGTTATAATATGAAATTTTGTAATGCTGTGTTAGTTCGGCTTATGTGGCATAATTTTGCTTATGTGGCATTACATGGCATTTATTTTTATTACATCGTTGACAGCTCGGGCGCGTGTTGCACACGTAACGGTACCAGCCCCCATTTGTGTTTAATAGGCAAAATTTGTGGTAGTACAAGGGTCTAATTAAATAATTTTAAGTAGGGGGTTGATAGGAAAAAACGTTCAAGTACAAGGGTCTGATGATGTATTCGGCCCTTTAATTTATATCATGTGTATTCTATTTTTCGTTAACAAAATATATCATATATATTATTGAATTAATATTCCACTAGAACACCGAATTTTTCACATATATGTTTTATTTTTATTTCTGGAATTTAGATAATATCATAGATAAAGTTTTTTTAAACTAAATAGTTTTTAATAATATCTTAACAATGTATTTGTTGAATATCTTAACAATATATTTTTCTACAAAATTTAAGTTAGTTAACAATAATTATTTGAACATCTTCTTCATAGGGTTATTACTACCCAATATTATGCTACATAACTATAAATATCTTTACATTATAGATTGTAAAACGTGAATATCTTACCAATATATTTTTTTAATAAGAATGGTTCTAACCATCACAATTGTATCCCAAAATAGTTTTTTCAAATATTGTAGTTTATGTAGTTAGCGACCACAATCTTTAGTATCCTAAAATAGTTTTTATACTACTCCATAATTTCCTAAAAAATACTCCAATTCTAAATGTTCTTAGCACCTCTAACGTAGTTCATATATATCTTATGTTTTCATTTATATTATATATTTTTCACCAAAACAATCCGATGTCCTTACTATTCTTTTTCCTTTTAAAATAGAAAAACAAAAACAAAATACAATTAAATCCCTTTTGAGTTTGAGAAACTGAAAGTCATATCTACTTCAATTTCAATTTCAAAAATTAAAATTTTAAAGAAAAAAAATATAGGAAATATTTTTAATTACTGAATTGCATATAAATTAAAAAACGTTTAATCCATATAATGCTACTTATTTATTTCAATTGTGTCCATTATATGTTAATATACTATTACTCATGAATTTCTTTTTCAAATAATTTTATCAGATTTTAATGACGAACTAAAATTGGTTACCGTAACCCTTTTTCATGGGTCAAAAAATATGGTAACATTTTTTAACATAATCTCGTGCAGGGCACGAGGATTACACTAGTTTAGTCCCTAAAAACGGATGTACTGGAATTTTTTTATTACGTGTATTAATCTGGTCTCTAATAAAGGTTGATTATAGCTTCCATATTTCTTTTTGTAAGTGACATATTTCTTTGCGTGGTTCACATTTACAATTTAAATAACAAGTGAGATTTTTATCACAATCAACCTTATATATAGGAGTACGTTCAAGCGAGGAGAGATCTTATGGTAAATAGTGCGGAATTTTTGAGCATTTGGATTTTAAGAAATCAATGGATAAGATTATTTGAATTATGAATTAATAAAAAAATCAAACAAATGTTTCCAAATCTAGGGATTTGATTTTTTGAATGTTGATTTAATAAAAAATAAATACCTTATCTTATTAATCTACTCGATTAAATGATAACCCGACACGAAATTGTACAACCCGGCCTATTGTCAAAATATTCATATCTGACTCAAATCTGGATTGACCCGAAAGCGTCTCGACCCATCCGATTGACAATCCTAATTGTTCCCATGACCTTGCTAATAAAAGTTTTGTGTAGATTTAGCCCCCTCTCATTCAAATTCCTGGGTCCGCCATTGGGTGGCTATGTACCATTACTAGGTGTGTGTTCCTCATTCATCCCAGGTTCTTTTGTGACGTCCATGTAACTCTCTCGTACCAAACGATTTATGTCTCTTATCAAGCCATGTTCATTTTATTTCTCTTGAATTGGATCTTTTGGTCCACGTTTAATCTTGAAAATTTAACCCATTTCCCTGTTCTTCCTGTCAAGTAAGATGTTAACTCATTCCTTGCGTTTTGTAAGGATGATAATACTTTGTATAACCTAGATGTGATACATTTCTTGAAAGAGAATTCCTATAAAAATAATTTTGGGTTAATCCATTTATGAGGAAGATCTATGTGTTGGATGCAAATGTCTTATTTGTGCTCTTCATGTTGATACTCAGGCCTTGAGAACAATAATAATAAGCTTGTGCATGAACAAAAAAATCAAGGTTTATCGATCGTTATCGATCAGAATAGTCCAACAATCGTTATGGCAATAACAACGCCCTCCCCTCAATTTCTACTTGTTTGTACACTACAACTTGAGGAAAACGCACTCTGCCTCTAAAAATCTCATTTGGTGTTCAAAACTTGTATACAAATACTTACTTGGTGGGGAACCCAATTTACTTACCACAAACATGATTTTAAACAACCAGTGGAAAAAATGTGACTCGTGGTAAACCCACAAAATTATTCTTTAAGGAAAAGTTTTTTGAATGGAAAGTGATCGAAAACTATGGAAATCAAATCAAGTGAATGCAAACATTATAGAAAATACGGTATATGAACTTGAATCGAATCGGTACCAAAAGGCGAAAATCAATGGTAAAAAACCTAAAACTTACAGTTTTATTATGAAAGTCTGTCGGGTATTGCAGAGGTCTTAAACGACATACTTTTTGGACCGAAATAAATGCTTTATGCAACCTAGAATGCATCGAATTAATTGCACTTGTAGAAACAAAAGCCTCCAAACCCTTGGAAAATAGTAAATGGTCAAAAGCCGGATTTGATTCTTTTGAATTCATAACTTCAACAGGACTTTCAAGAGGTATCCTGGTACTTCAGAAAATTCATCAATAGGTGAACGAGACAATTCAAACAATCCATATGGATGAGCGTCTCATAGAGTTCATCTATACTAATGTTGGAAGTCTTTAAAAGGTAGTAATAATTTTTACATATGCCCCTCCAAGGGCACAAGAAAAGAACCAATTCTGGTCCAAACTCAAAAACTTCTATCACTCATGCACAATTCCCGTGTTTGGTTATATATGGGGGATAAAAACGAAATCCAAGAACCGGATGAAAAACAAGGTGGAGCCATCCCACGTCAATCTCAGTTTGAAAGACTAATCAACTTTTAAAATGAGTGTGACCTAAACGTCATTTCGACAATTGGTAATAAATTCACATAGAGGAGATCCAGATCAATGGAAAATAACATTTGAAAAAGTTCACAGAGTCCTAGTAAGTGAACAAATAGTTCAATTGAATCCATCTATATATACCAAAAACCACCAATTTTCAACTTCCAATCATTAACCTATCTCATGTGAGTTAGCAACAAAAAGCACAATTAAAGCCAGACCTTTCAAATTTGAAATAATGTGGACAACTCTACATGGAATTCCAAAACATATTCAAACAAGCTTGGAGACTCAACCATACAGGATCCCATATGTACAGCCTTTAGAAAAAATTCAACCCAACTCTTGAAAGTGAAGACAAAACAATCTTCGGAAATATTTTCGAGCAAATTAAGAAAGTCGATGAAAAAATCTTGAAAAATCCAAAAAGAAATAATTGAGAAAAATATACACGAACTTATACAAAAGCAAGATTGACTATGCAAGAAATTACAAGAGAGAATGCATAATCCAATATCACCATACATACTGGAAACAAAGAGCTAAGAATGCACATGTCTGGCTAAAACAACAAAAACACGAAATACATTCACAGAATCGCTAGAGGGAGAAAAAACTAGACATGCATCAGAAAGATCACTAGCTGAGAGAGAACCCATAGTAGAGGGATAGAGAACATAAAACGTGAAATCAACAGGGATTTCATAACTCCATTTCAACACCAGCCAAGAGATAAACAAAACAAAAATGCAAAAGATTATGCGGTTAATTTAAAAAGGTATTTCTCAAGAGGATAACACTAAACTCACAAGACCGGTGTCAAACATCGAAATAAAAAACATAGTTTTTGATATTGGAGACGATAAATCTCCCGACCCTGATGGCATACCAGCCTATTTCTATAAAAAAAAATGTTGGCACCTCATAGGGCCAAAAGACATCAAAGATGTGAAAAGTTTTTTTCACTCTAGGGAAATCCTTAAACAAATAATTAAATAAACCATACATTTGTAACACGTCAACCCTAACTCAACAAACCATCACATATCAATAAGCTTATACAATACAATTTACAAAGTAATATCTAAAATACTGACTTCCAGACTCAAAAAAGTGATGGGAAACCTCATACGCCCTCTGCAATTTGCATTTGTCGGCAGACGAAGTATCCATGATAACACCCTTATAACACATGAAAATTTCCACTCTTTCTGCAAGAAAGAAGGTCTTGGAGGGTGGATTGCTATCAAACTCAACATGAAGAAGGCGTATCACCGACTTAGTTGGGATTTCCTTTTCCATGCGTTTGTAAAATTATAACTTTAATGCGAAATTCATATCCTACATCTATGAGTGCGTGGAAATAGTTACGCTCTTTATCCTAGTGAACAACGTTCCCACATACCAATTCAGCTTCTACAAAGGACTCCGCCAAGGAGACCCCCTATCCCCATATCCATTTTATCTTGCCACAGAGGTGCTTGCTAGACAATTCCAAAACACCTGCTCCATTCTTAAATGTGGGGTAGGCATTCAAATAGCAAGAGGCGGAACAAAAATTCCTTTTTTAGAATATGTTGATGGTATCATCATATTCGCAAAAGCAAATACCCAAATTTGTCATAACATCAAAAATATTATCGAAGGCTACTTTCAAATATCTGATAAAAAGGTCAACTTTTCACAAAACTGCATTCCAAGTCACAATACCTTGATTGCCCAATAATCAAGGAAAGGGTCACAAAAAACACTTTTAGATCTCTTACTACTAGAACAAGAGAAGAACTTTCAAAATGGAAAGCCAACTCCCTTTCCCAAGAAGGGTGTAAAATACTAATCAAAGCAATCCTTTCAACACAACCGAATTATCTAATGCAATCGTTTGATCTTCCCAAATAAACCCACAATGAACTAGACAAAATCAATAAAAACTTCTTCTAGAATAAAGCAAACAACGACAAACCACTTGTTAGCTGAAACTCAATATGCAGACCACCTCAACAAGGTGGTTTGGGCATCGCAAAGGCCAAAGAGATCAATCAAACACTCCAAATGAAACTCTTTTGGAAAATGATATCCGAACCGGACAATATTTGGGTTATAGTCGTCATAGAAAAATATCTTAAAAAATGAAACCTATTTAGTTATAACAAAACACAAAAGAACACATCATGGCAATGAAGATTCCTTTCACCTGCTGTTGAGATGCCCTATCACGAGCCAGGTATTAGCAACCTTTAACCAAAAGTCAACCTAAATCTTTAAACATATTCAACCTGGTTGTGTGAAACAAATCAAATTCATTGAAGAAATAAGATCCTAATATCCAAAGAAGAAATCGAATGGCTTGTATATTCCTGGTGGAGTATCTAGTTGGAATAAGAAAGTCTTTGAAACATATGAAAACCAAACCCAAGTAAACCCCAAATAACATATGTGAGTTCATCTAAAACAAGCTGAGGGTTGGAAAGCAACAATAACTAGCAAGATAACCGACCCTAGCAATCATGTAGGAACTCAAAAGAAGGAATGAAAGAAAACCAAATGCGTTAAAACCCCAACAAAACCATATTAGACTCAATTTTGATGGTGTTGTGTGTTTTGATGGTCCTGATTCTGTTGGCTTCTTCTTAGGGACTACAAGGGCACACCCCTTTGCATGGATGGTTGTTTCATCGGTTCCAGGTCCGTGTTGATGTCTGAGGCCTTAGCTCAAACATGGGATTGTGGGGGTCATTCGGCATGGAGTTCCCCACATTCGCATTAGGGTGACAACCTACAGGTTGTCAAAGCCGTACAGGGTGACTAGAGTTGTTTGTGGGAGTTAGAGTTGGTCTGAACCGATATTTAGTTGTTGTTACGCCATTTTTAGAGTTGGAGTCTACACATGTGTTCCGGGAAGCCAATGTTCTTGTAGATTACATTGCTGCATCATTCCTCCATGTTTCTATCTACACGCTGTTTGAGCCAGGAATCTACCAAGTAAGATTGGTGACCCCTTGACCTAGATCGGGCCTGAACAAAGTAAATAACGAAAGAATTTGTGAAAAGACGTATGTATTTTGTATTGATTGATCGTGTATGATCGTGTGTGAATGTGTATGTCGTGTACATGTGGTGATATTGTGTGTCATAATGTGTACAATGCATGACCCTCCCCCTTGTATATATAGGGGATGCCTAGAAGATAGAGTGTTTACAAGATAGAATACTAACTAGATAGATACGCATCTACTAGATAGAATTTCCCTAAATGTGATACAATTTCGGTTACATAAAATAAAAGGAACCCTTATAAGATAGAATTAACGTCGATCTTATATTTTGGACGGGCGACTATGTCGATTTCGTGGCTCGTTACTCGGACTGTGTTCTAGAACATCGCTGTTGGGCTTCGTGCACTTCCTGCGGGCTGCGCTAGTGTGCTTTGTGGGCTTTTAGGCCAAGGCCCAACAATACCCCCGGATCGGGTTGTAAATCCAGACCCACTATGGAGTTGGAAGCCGATTCGTAATGTGTCATCGAAGTCTTTGCTATCTTAAAACCTTGCTGACTTGTCCAGAACCATCGTCAAAGAGGATTCTAGAGTTTAAACACTCTTGGTAGACGTTTAAGAAACTGAAAGTATATGTCTCAGCGTGAAAGCATATGTCTTGAAAACTGCGTCCCGAAATGACTTCTTAAGGTAGTAAAACTGGTTGGTTTTGCATGTCTGCATCGGAGATTCTCTAGGTCAGCTAGCGAGTACCTGATGAGTTGCACAGTGCTTGGGAAGTGAAGCTGTGAAGGCGACCTAGTGTTTGGTCAAGGTGGTGGCCGTCGCGGTTGCTTAGTATTTTGATGAAGCCTCGCCCTGAGTATTTCCTTGAGATTTTGTTGCTGAGAAGTATGATTACTATGACGTAACCGCATATTGGAACAATGTTGCTATGTATCTCCACCCCAGCACCCTAGTACTGGGAGCTTTCGTAAGACCTTGTCTCTTGCAAACGTACCCCAGACAAAATAGCGAATATAGTGTCGTTTGAGGCCTTCCTGAAAGTACTCGAACCCCTGTCTTAGGTCAGAGATGATCGGCCAGATTGTGATCATGATGGTCGTGCTTCAATGATTTCCAGTTTGCTGATCCAGAAGAACCAGCTAGCAGTCGTAGTTCTCTGGATCCAAGGACCCCTGTGTTGTTATTGTTCCATGTGTAAGAACACCTGTCTTGAATTGACTTCGTGGTGTATCGCATCCTTTAAGCCAAGAACTTCTGTTGTTGCGGTGTCGTGACGTCTTCACCTTGTAAGAGTTTTTGCATACCCCTGTCTGGGTTCGCGTTCTTCCTATGGGATCCAGAAATGTAATCCTTTTGCCTGAGGAAACTCTTTTGCGTAACTTGGTTTATGTTCTCCTCTGTTAGTACTTGCTTCTGTCTTGATGACTTCGTCTTATTGATGTTGATGAGGCACTGTCTATTGTGATACTAGTACCATACCTTGTTTTGTGGGGTGATGCTTCCATACCCCATGTATCTTGGATTCCATGTCTAACCGTGTCGGCCCTTTGTATGGCCAGCTGTGCTTCGATGCGTATGTGTGTTTTGTAACACTTAAGTACTTTATGGTCTTAGAGTGATAGCGTATAGGCTTAGACTAGAGGTGACCATCGATGTGTCGCCGAGGGCGTCTCCATGGCGCTTGTCTAACTAACCGGAAACTTGATAGATGTCAAAATCCATCGTCTTGGATAAGTAAGCATACTGAGCCCAGTGACTCGGGAAAGATGTGTTCTAGATGCTGTATCTAGAAGTGACCGTTCGGTCTTGTCCCACTATATCATCTTCTAGTTGTATGGAGCGAGTCGATGTCTTAGTAATGAGAAGGTTAATCAGTATTATGATCACCTTTTGATAATATAGGCAAGCCATGTCTAATGGTTCCTATTCCGAAGTAGGGAGGTGTATTTCTAGAGTCTGTATCTAGAAACGACTGCTTCGCTTTTGTCTTTTGTTGAACAGTACACTCGTTCTTCGATGGCAGGGTGTGGGTCGATGCATGTTTCGAAAGTGTTTTTGTAAGTTTGGTCCAAGATTGCACCCCGGACGTAAGTGTGATGCGGCGTCCCGCAATAGTGGTTACTCGATGTGAGTATGCTCTAGAGCTTCGTTAGTGCGTAAATCGTACCAGGGGAACTGCCTGGTAAGATGTTCTTGCAACCATACCAGGGGGAACTGCCTGGTAGGTTACTTTTTGTGATCATACCAGAAGGAACTGTCTGATAATATGTGTTGGTAACCGTTCCAGGGGGACTGCCTGGTAGGGTGTTTGTAACGGTCCCAGGGGGACTGCTTGGTAGGATGTTTTATGTATTCGTACTAGGGGAAACCTCCTAGTAAGGTGGGATTCGTACCAGGGGAAACCTCCTGGTAGAATGTGTTTGTGTCCGTTCTAGGGGGGTCGCCTGGTAGGATGTGTTTATAACCGTCCCAGGGGGATTGCCTGGTAGGGAGTCTTCGTACCCGACTTACGCGATCGTGGCGGTTATTAGGATAGGTATGTATTCTAGATATCGTGTCTAGAAAATGGTAATCGATCTCTAGAGATTGTATCTAGAGACTTTCGGGTGTATTTGCTCGAGCGGTGCATGCGCTTGTGACAGAGTCCTTAAAGGTATTTTAGTGCGTCTCAGCGGTCGTTTGTCGTGATATCACTGAACAAGCTTGTTTGTACGATGTGCTAACGTTAGCTCAAGATGTCAACCGTTTGATAGGTTATCTAGGTTGTACAACCGTTTTGTTCTTGCAATCGTACCAGGGGGAACTGCCTGGTTAGATATTTTGTTCTGTAATCGTACTAGAGGGAATTCCTGGTAGGGTGTGTCTTGTAACCGCTCCAGGGGGACTGCCTGGTAGGGTGATTTGTAACCGTCCCAGGGGGACTGCCTGGTAGGATATGTTGTGTAGCTTTCCTGTGGATTAATCCGTGTACGTTGTGTATGTTTCATAACCGTTCCAGGGGGAACTGCCTGGTAGGATAATTTTGTAACCGTTCCAGGGGGACTGCCTTGTAGGATATGACTTATCGATCCATTGTTTCGTGCGAATTTTGCCTTGCGAGATTTGCAACACTGGCGATAAATGCCTAGGTCAACTTATGGGCCTAATCGTTACGTCCACGAGATTTGTGGGATAATCTGGCGATAAATGCCTAGGTCAACTTATGGGCCTATTATATCCTTTCTCGCGAGATTTGCGGGATATCTTCCGCGAGATTTGCGGGAACATCCGTTTGTAATCATACCAGGGGGACTGCCTGGTAAGATGTGTTTTGTAACCGTTCCAGGGGGACAGCTTGGTAGGATATGTTTGCGCAATAACGTTGTGACCCGTAATTAGTTTGATCAGGACTATTGGGTAGGTACCCTAGGGGGGAAAGACTTTGTGTCGTGCTGGCTTTTGCACGACACTGTCCATGCTAAGTTTGCAAACAATCTTCAAGTATGTAATATGCCGAAAGAATTACAAAGGAAGGAAAGAACAATAGTGTTTCAACTAATGCTACATGCTAGAACTGTTATCTAGAATGCAAATCTGGGTGAATAGTGTACCATTTTTTTGTGAACTTTGAAGTTTTGTGGATAACCAGTGTCTGGTGCTGGCACGAGCTTTTCTTGTGTAGTCGATGTGTAAGTATTCCACCTGTAATGCTTGGGAATCATATGATCATTAGCATGGATTGCCCTTAAGGCGTTATTAAAGAACAACGTACCCATGAGTATGGAAGTCAATCTTCAAAAATATAAGCACTAGCAACTGAGTACTAGATATGGTAGCCAGTTTCAAAGTCTAGATACCGAAACCGGGAAAGATCTGGAGTAGTTCTCAAACAATGTCATGTGATAGTAGTAACTCTAGATAATTTGTCAATAACAATGGATGGAGAGTATACACATTCCGGATCAGATCCAGAAAAAAGGAGGAAATTGATACGAGAGTCAGAAAAGTGTTGGTTAAGGATGCTTCCTTGAGCATTGAAGATGTGGAACTCGTGCTAGGTCGTCTAGGTATCGCATAACCTGAGAGCGCGGATCCTTTGTTGTCATAAAAGGTCGTGAAATTCTGTATGTGAGGTTCCTGCCACTTTCTTGGGCATAAGAGTGAATGTAAATCATTAGTCTAGGAGGAGTCTAGAATATCCTCAAAAACATAGATCAATTAATCGTGTTCCAATCAAGCGATTCATCATTGTGTCTAGCAATTAAAACTAGCGAGCAGTAAATATGTATGAGCGTAAAAGATCGATGCTTGTAAGAAAGAGAGATGATCTTTTAGCAAAATAAAAGTATGGAATGAATTGTGAGATAAAGGAACGAGGAAACCAGTATGTGAAGGGCTGGAACGTGATCTTGACTCCAGAAGGGTCGTCTGGGTCGATTCGCTATGGTTGTGTCCGGGCTGGTTTCGCGTTGTATTTCTCCAAGGTATGGCGTCGGAGCCGCTACCCCTCTTGGTGTTTTCTCGCCACCCCAAGGTCCGGCCTTGAGGATATCTGGATGGTTCTTAGGCTGCTCCTCCTTGAGGTGTTCTCGGTGTCACCGAATTCTAAAGTGTATCTAGGAACTCCGAATGCGTCTAGGAACTCTGGCTAGCAATTCCGATTGCGTGTAAAAACTGCGATCGCATCTAGGTACTCCATCTAGGAATCCGATCGCGTGTAATAACCCAGATTGGCTGTCTGGAAACTCCGATTTCGCCTAGGATCTTGATCGTGTCCTGGATCTCTTGATTGGTTGCCAATTTGGTTTTTTCTGGAGAATCTCTGGATGGCGCCGATGACTAGCCACCTTGTACGCCCCGAGCTTTCTCCTAGTGCTCCTAGTGCTGGGCGTTTCCATCATCGTCTTGATTTTTGATGTTGTCTTCTTGCTCCCGACATGGATGTTAATTGACTCGAAAGTTGTTTGCTTTCGTTTGGAATTACTTCTTCGTCTCCTGTCCATATGTCGTGCGATCCGGGCAGTCCGTCACGCCGGTAACTCTGGCGGCGCAACCTGGGGTCGCCTTCTGGTTCAGAGTCGTTGGGTCGTGTAGAAACGAGTATATGATTTCGATTGTATCGAAAGTTTGTTGCTTTCGTTCGGAATTGCTTTCTTCGTCTTCTATCCAGGCGTCGTGCGATCTGGGCAATTCGTCACTCCGGTAAGTCTCGCGACGTAAACTGGGATCGCCTTCTGGTTGAGAGTCGTTGGATCGTGTAGAAACGAGTATATGATGTCGATTGTATCGAAAGTTTGTTGCTTTTGTTCGGAATTACTTCATTCTCGGCCCCACGGTGGGCGCCAAATTGTTTGAGCCAGGAATCTACCAAGTAAGATTGGTGACCCCTAGACCTAGATCGGGCCTGAACAAAGTAAATAACGAAAGAATTTGTGAAAAGACGTATGTATTTTGTATTGATTGATCGTGTATGATCGTGTGTGAATGTGTATGTCGTATACATGTGGTGATATTGTGTGTCACAATGTGTACAATGCATGACCCTCCCCCTTGTATATATAGGGGATGCCTAGAAGATAGAGTGTTTACAAGATAGATGATATACACATTTATGTTGTGTATTTAGATGGGGTTTTAGCATACTTCTAGTCATGTTTTAGGTGCTAAAGATAGAGTTTGGAGCGTTGAAGAAGGAAGAGTCGAAGTGCACCAAAGACCACTTGGAGTTGAAGTGAAGAAAACGAAGAAATACATGTTCTGTGGGACGCGGCGACCGCCGCCAAAACAAGCTTAGCTACGACATTCTACGAATTAATGGCAGCGATCGCCGGAAAAAGGACGGTGTCCGTGGAGGTGACCGCTGCCCCAAAAGCGGCGACCGCCGCCAATTCTACTTCAGCTACGGCTTCTTCAAAAAAAAAATGGCAGCGACCGCTGCCTTTTCGGGTTCGGAAAAAAAAATCGAAAAAAAAATTCAAAAAAAAAATCGGGAAAAAAACTTTTCGACGATCTTTTTGCTCGCTTCTTTCTTCCTCGCTACCTAGCGATTAACCATCAAGAGGCTACTTCTTCTTCTACTATTGTCCCCCCTACATCTATAGAAGTTGAGTTTACAGAGGGGGCGGATGATGAATCTGATGATAAGGAAGTAGCGATGCCTCAGGTTGCGACTGTTGTTGGGCATCCAATAGCCTATTAGAGGCATATTTGGAAGATGATTTAAAGCATGGATACTTGTCAACATGATCATAGAGGAGGATTTCTTACTTTTCATGAGGAGGAGAGGCAGTACCATAAGCAGTAGACACACCACTTTCAACAGCAGGCGACATTCTTTCAGTAGTAGTATGCTAAAACCATTTTAGCATACTTCTAGTCATGTTTTAGGTGCTAAAGATGGAGTTTGGAGCGTTGAAGAAGGAAGAGCCGAAGTGCACCAAAGACCACTTGGAGCTGAAGTGAAGAAAACGAAGAAATACACGTTCTGTGGGAGGCGGCGACCGCTACCCCATAGGCGGCGCCCGCTGCCAGTACGGAGGCGAACTCCGTTTTAAACGCTGCGTTTTATTTATTGGGCTTTTGGATATTATTTTAGGTCCGGTTTTTATGTATTTTAGATAGATTGTTTTCTCTTATTTAAGGAGCTTTGGACCCTTTGTTTAGACCTAGTTTTGGAGTTTGGAATTATTTTGTATTTTGGAGACCTATGGAGAACTAAGCCTCTTTGCTTAGACAGACAATTGAAGCGTTCGTTTTGATTCAATTTTGAGATTTCTAATTCCTTATCGATTGCATGGATTTAATCTTTTCTCTTGCTTGAATTGCTATTGACTTGTTTCAATAATTTCTAGCCTGATCATCTAGGATTTATTGTAATTAGGTTATTGCTAGATTTAGAGTGTTTCTGGTTGAGCATCTCTAATTCATAAGTAGCAACTACATCGTGCTAATATCTGGTTATGTTAGTTATATGCATAAGAGAATTGATTTGCATCCTAGGGTAAAAGCTGGTTATTTTATCTTAGTTTGTATCCAAATATATTCCTGATGTTGAATGATGCTAGTTAGATTGAATCTTGATAGTTTCATGATTATTTATCTCGTTAGGGTTAATAGTATCTAGTTGTGCTATTCATTACTTTTGAAAAGGAATTGGAATTTCCATTGCATGGATATTGAATGAAATCAATGATCAACTTGTCAAGCGAATATGTATATTTGTTTGCCTAAGTGTTTCTAAATACTGATTGATAAACTCTTGAATTCTTATGATTTGCATGTTAGTGTGTGAATTAAAACCAAAAACCCCCTTGTTACTTCTGTTTGACACATAATTCTCTGCTAAAGATAACTTGTCTCCCTGTGGAATCGACCCTTACTTGCTTTATACTTTGGTTTAAGTTAGTTTGGTTTTCTTTGCATAATTGTGGTTTAAAAACGACTAAATCATCGTTATCAATAGAATACTAACTAGATAGATACGCATCTACTAGATAGAATTTCCCGAAATGTGATACAATTTCGTTTACATAAAATAAAATGAACCCTTATAAGATAGAATTAACGTCTATGTTATATCTTGGACGGGCGAATATGCCGATTTCGTGGCTCGTTACTCGGACTGTGTTCTAGAACATCGCTGCTGGGCTTCGTGCACTTTCTGCGGGCTGCGCTAGTGTGCTTTGTGGGATTTTAGGCCAGGGCCCAACACACGCTCGCTTATGATCCAGTCCAAAGGGGTATCATCCACAAGGATGCTCTAAGATAGTCCCTTTTTTGGGTCTAACCTAATTCTTTTCCTTACCAAAAAAAAAAAAAATAACCTTGAACCCCGGCACCTTCTATGTAAATTTTTGTCGACACTAAATTGCTCATACAATCATCATCAAACAATGGAAAAGAACGTTTTTCAAGAACACTCTTTCAGAATATAACTTACTCTCTGGTTAAACACATATCGACTAATTATATATATCTCATCGAAAAAATATATTAGAGCAACATTTCTTGATAGTTGAAGTATATGAAATGTTATTGTCATGACATGTATTTTCCTTTAATAAACTCTTTTTGAAGAGAATATATCCATAAATTTTTTTTTTGATTGTGGAGCTACTAGCTCGAACAGGCCAAAATTAGGCTACCTTTAAATTACAAGGATAACCTAAATCATCTTGACGGATGATCTTTAAAAATTCAAACAGCGCGGGCTGTTGACTCAACAAGCACCGCGACTGTGATACAGACAAATGAGAAGACGGAAGGGACGAAGCATGAATGGGAAAGGCAGCATTGAAGCTCTGAAGATTGATGTGTCTTCTTGCCAGGAAATCTGCAGCAGCGTTTGATTCCCTGAAACAATGATAAAAAATAACAGAGGGGATAGCCGAAATTAAGTTTCTTATATCTTCAATTATAGAGTGTATTTCCCAGGGCACTTTCCATAGTCGTTTTAAAGAATTAATAACAATAAGATTGTCACCTTCTATTATAAGATTTTGAATGTGAGAAAGGTATATTTTTGTGATAGCATGAAGTAAGGCTGAAGCTTCTGCTTGTACTATAGTCATAGATGGAAGTTGTTGTCGTCCTACAGAGATAACATTTCCCGAATGGTCTCTAAAAATGAATCCGGCATGAGTTGTTCCTGTTTTGAGTCTAGAAGCATCGAAATTGAGTTTGTGCCACTGTGAGGGCGGTTTTTTCCAGCACGTATGGTTTTTCCTTTTTGGCTTATTAGAGGTCTTTTTAGGTTTTAAACAACAGCCTTCCCAAGCAAGAGCGCCTGTGAAAGCTAAGTTGGACGGAAGGTTTTTAGGGTTAATTCTAGCTGGATCAAAGATTTTAGCATTCCTATGTGCCCACACAAACCACCATAGGAAAGCTAGAGACGTAGTATAACGGTTATTGGCCATTGTTTCTTGTAAATTTTGTTGGAAAGTATAATTCGTAGTAAGATTAAAAGAACAATTTAGTAGTTTTTGCAGACGAAAAATCATAGCTTTTGTAAATGGGAATTGGAAAAAGAAATGGTTTAGTGATTCATCATTCAGCTCGCACAGGGAGCATAGATTCGGCACTGAATTATAGAAACGGTTTAATCTATCTGTTGTCGGGAGGCAGTCAACACAAGCTTTCCAAAGGAAGTTGATAATTTTAGGCGGTAATTTTGATTTCCAAATCCAGTCAAATTGATTAGAACCCGTATTTTGTGGAGATGCTAAAAGGGAGTTTGCTGATTGAACTGAAAAAACACCATCATTAACCGGAAGCCAGATGAGTCTATCCTCAGTCTCTGTTCTAGGGATTCTAGTTTGAATGATAATATCGACAATATTAGGCGGTACTACCTGAGCGAGTAAGGTGGTATTCCAAGTTTTATTGGGAAGTTAAAATGCATTAACTTTTTGGGTCGTATCTCCTGAATCGATAAAAGGTGAGAGATCAACATTTGGTAACCACGGATCTGTCCAAAATTTGATTGTTTTACCATTTCCTAGCAGCCATCTAATGCCCTTAGAGAAAGGATCTCTAAGATTCATCAGCCTGCCAAACTGCCAAGAACAATTATTCTTATGATAGTTAAAAAGGGAGGTCGTATTTAGATATTTTTCTATGATTACTTTAACCCACACATTTTCCGGTTGAGTCGCAATTTTCCAAAGCAATTTCATTTGAAGAGACATATTGATGTTTTCCGCAGACCTTAGTCCAAGACCACCGTTCTCTTTTGGAGAACAAATGCGGTCCCAACTAATAAGAGGATGGTGGTTTGGAATAAATTTGTTCCAAAAGAAAGATTTACAAACTGTATCAATTTGTTTGAGGACCCCTTGGGGCAGCATAAAGCTCTGCATCAGGTAGTTAACTTTGCTTATTAGACAAGATTGTATAAGAACAACCCTACCTGCTTGTGAAATTGTATTATCTTTCCATTATGACAGCTGTTTTTTAAGATTGTTAACTGAGTCTGAAAACATTGAAATTTGAACCCGTCCTTTAAGAATCGGAATACCTAAGTATTTTTCCATAGAAGAGGTGACCTGGATGTTGAGGATACTTGCTAAGGCAACCGACATAGGTTGGGGAATGTTAGCAGAAGTTTGGATCGAGCTTTTATGATAATTGATTGATAGCCCGAAAACCTGAGTGAATTTTTGAAGGGTGTTTCTAATAAATTCCATATTTGTAACGTTCGCGTTTGCAAAGATAATTGTATCGTCTGCAAAGCTTAGAAATGGTAGGATTGAACCGTTTTTTGTGAGTTGGATTCCAACATGGTTTGGAATGGCCGAAGCTTCATGTTGTAATGTTCGAGTTAAATATTCCATACGTAACACAAAGATGAAAGGGGACATTGGATCGCCTTGGCGGATTCCACAAGAAGGCTGGAATTCAGGCCCAGGTTCATTATTAACAAGAACTGATGATGACGCTGTGGTTATACATGTCATTACGAGTTGAATCCATTTAGGATGGAACCCGAATTTGGATAAAACCAGATGAATAAAATTCCAGTTAATTTTGTCATAAGCTTTTTCAAGATCTAATTTAATGGCCATCCAACCAATTTTACCTTTCTTCTTTTTATGGAAAGAATGGAAAATTTCATGAGCAATAAGGACATTATCTTGAATCAGACGGCCTTTAACAAAAGCACTCTGAAGTGGGTGAATAATTGAAGGTAAAATATGTTGAATTCTGTTTGATAAAACCTTAGTAATTGCTTTATAAATGGTATTACATAAACTAATAGGTCTATAGTGATTAATTGAAGTAGGCGTATCAATTTTCGGAATTAGGGTTATGAAAGTTTTATTTGCGGCGGTCAGCATTGAACCGGAGTGAAAAAAAGGCTATCACAGCGCGAACAACGGACGCACCGACAATAGGCCAATAATTTTGGAAGAATTCCGCAGTGAAACCATCCGGTCCCGGTGTTTTATTTAGAGCTAAGTCAAAAATTGCCAATTTTATTTCGGACAGTGTCGGTTGTTTTGATAGAATTATGTTATCATCATCAGAAATCATTGGAGGGATAATATCGAGATCCTGGGGATAGACCATTGAGTTGGGATTGGATTTAAAACGAGTTGCGAGCTCATTGGTAATATTCGTTGAGATTGTGTCATGATCAAAAATGACCAGCCCATCCTTCGTCTGAAAGGATGTTATATTTTGTTTAAATCTTCGTAGTTTAGAGATTGTTTGGAAATATTTGGTATTTTTGTCTACATTTTGTAAGTGGTTAGTTTTAGCTCGTTGTGCCCAAAATTTATGGTGGAAGTCCATTAATGCATTGTATTTGTTAAGGTGTTGTTGTAATTTATTTAATATAGACTGGTTATATGGATCGGATAGGAGAGAATTTTGTAGTTGTTGTAGTTGTCGTTCCGAAATTCTTAGTTGTTCAAAATTATTATTTATATATCGTTTGGCCCATTCTTTTGAATATTTCTTAAGGAGTTGCATTTTCATGGAGACTTTGAACATGAAAGATCCTGTGAGTTTGTATTCCCACACCTTTTTAACTAAATGGGCATAAGAAGGTTTATCAATCCAAGCATTTTCAAAACGAAACGGGTACTTAATAAATTTCTTTTTAGAGTCTAAGTTGAAAGATATCAAACAATGGTCTGAAGTTGTAAAAGGATGGTGATGGGTTACAATTTTAGGAAAGATTGGAACTAGATCATGGTGAATGAGGACTCTATCCAGTCGCTCGAACGTGTTATCTGTAGAGGTCGTACTTTTCCTCCAAGTATATGGGAACCCGGTAAATTTTGTATTTAAAGTACCCATCTTGTTTTGGAAGTTAAGTAGACGAACAAATCTAGTTGGAGGCGGGAAAACCCCACCAAATTTGTCAGATCTGCAATCCATTTCATTTAGATCTCCAATCAGGAGAAAAGGTAAGCCAAAAGAAGAAATTGTATTTTCAAGATTGGACCAAAAAGCCGGTTTATCTTCTACTCTTGACGGAGCGTAAGCAAAAATTAATAGGTATGGGTGGAATGGGTCTTGAACCTGCATGAAAATGAGATTTGGAGTTTGTAATACTAGTTTGCACGAGCGAGTGAACTCATTGTGATAAATAAACAGAGTCATCCCTCCTTTGGAACCATCCGAAGGAGAAGAAATACAGTGATGGAACCCGATTTTACGAATAATAGCATCAGAGGGGTGAACATCCGTTTTTGTTTCAGTTAAACATAGAATTTGAAATTTGTGTAGTTTTCTTAGGAAGACAATTTCATCCCAGAAATTAGCCCTCCTAAGTCCCCTCACGTTCCAATAAGCGACAGTCATGATAACATTGTGGAGGGTAACCGTTCATATAAGTTGGTAGTAAAAATGTTTAAGTTGACATGGGTCTTTTTAAACAAATGCCTCACCCAATCAAGAAGAGGCTTTGTAAATTTGGTAATGGCATTCCAAAACACAAGACAAACGGCATTTGTAGGAATTGTATTTGTTACTGCAAAGTCGAGATATAAAGCAGGGTTGAAAGTATCTTGTATTTTGAAATTGTGCAAGGCATTAACCTGCGAGTTTCCTTCCAGAGTAAAGGAATCAAATTGGTGATTGTGAAGAAGTAAGCACACAAGGCAAACAACCCAAGCAAAATTCAGAATTCTATCATGCCTAAGATGGTCAAAGCAGGGTTGAAAGTGAGGAGAGAAATCAAGGCAACAGAGACCTTGAATTGTTTTGTACAATAACCAAGAGTAATGATCAGTTGTAGTTATATTAATTATTACAATTGAATCAAAGTAGAGAGCATGTTTTGGTGAGAAAATAGTTGCCACATTATTAGTAGTAAGTTGCACCAAGGTATGCCTATAACAGAGATCACACATACCAACGGTACAACACAAAATTGTACATTTAAAATGATTTGTAACAAAGGTAATGTTCATGTGGTTGTAAAAAATTAGGCACAATAGTGCACTAAGATTATAAACAAACAACACCCAATTGAATATCTCATAATTCACACAAGAAACTGAGTTGATTTTGAGCAAAAAAATGAGAAGTTCCAATAAGTGTGAGCAGTCTATAGTGAACAGATGCAGACAAGAAAGAGTAACATGCCTGTAGAACCTGGAACACACAACAGAGTAACTGGGAGAAACAAAGTAGTTAGTCATAGCAGGTCTAAATAGGGAAGCAAACACATACATATTAATTAGAACGTGAATGTTGTTCATGAAGTGAACTGGTAACAAGAATTTGTAAACAGGTGCCAGTTTGATTATTATTTGATAAGGAGTAAATGGAAAGTTGAGAGCCATATAACCACGAACCTGCACAACAGTCATGAGAAGGAGATCATAAAAAGTTGTATGAAGTTGATAATAAGGTGATACCGAAATTGCAATAAAAGTTGTCATTGCCACTAGGACAAAGGGGTCAAACAAGTTTTCAATCACCCAGAGGGTGATAAGTTTGGAAGATAGAGTTTGAGAAATTGTCTTACCAGAGCTGTGAAGGGACAAAACCCCATCAGACAAGCAGCAGAGGTAATAGGTAATAACCAAGAGCATCCAGAGAATAGAAAGGGCACCAAACCCCTGCATAAAACAGACAGAGACCAACAGCCCCACGAAGCACCAAAAGCAAAAAACAAACAACGAAACAACATGCAGAAAGAGACTTCCAAGCTGCAACGACAAAAGAAAATTAACATAATCCCCAAGAGCAGTTGGAAGATGGATGAAGAGATGCAATATAAGAGCAAAAATCAGGCAGAGCCGGCAATCAAATTGAGGAAAATTAAGCAGGCGACGATAAAAAAGAACCCAAATACACAAAGACATAAGGCAGAAACAGCAGATGCAGCAAGATTCATTCGGAAAGATAGGGAAAGAAGTCATAAAGCAACCAGGCAATAAACAATGGAGACACTCAAGATGCAAGAAGAACAGGGAGCAAGCATAGCATGAGTAAAACCCAAAGACCTTACCTGATCCAACCAAGGAAGAAAGCACTAACCTGTTTTGACGGGAAAGAGGGAAAGACGTAGGCGCCACACCAGAGCAGCACCACGGGAACATGAACCGGCCCACAGCAATACCATCCGCGGAACGCCAGAGCAACCGGGGAAAGGGTGCGACGCCACAAAAAGCCACCACCCAGATGTACACCAAAGCAAGGAAAACGGGTTCAGGGATGGTCGAATCACCCCAGGGAGCGAAACGAGACATCGAAAAGGGGACAAGATCGCCAACACCGAGCACTCCATTGAAGGCGGCGATGAGGACGTTCCAAAAATTGGGAGTCGAAAGGGGAAAGGAGCCAAAGAAGGCCATCCACTCCACACCGGAGAAGACGACGTTCAAGAGTTGTAAATGATGGTCACGGCCAGGCAGTCCATAGGTGGTGGAGGCATCGGCGAAAGGGGGAGGGGACGGAGCAAGGCAACGCAAGGGATGAGAGGCGGCGCAGAACAGCCAGGCCAAAATTAGGGTTGTAAAGGGGGAAAAAAAAAGAGAGCGTTTTTCAGAGTGTTATTTAAATTCCCAATATATCCATAAATATTGAACAAAAACTAAATGAACACTAACTTAAAGATTTAGTCTCTGTTCGGTAAAGGTAACTGATATTTTAAATTAAGTTGAAGGGTGTTTAATTGGAAAAACGAACTCATTTTTGTGTAGAAATTCATGATATATCGATGAAAATGAGTATGATATTTTTTTAATATATTTTTTGGGGAGATTTTATATGCCCTTACATAATTACCAATATTTGTAGACTCAAATGATATCTTTTCACAAGCTATATAAAAAAAAGCTAATAATAGATCCATAATCTCCATACTCTTACACTAAATTTCTATTACAAAATAAGTTAAAAAAAGCTATGAAAATCTTATTTTCCTAAATACCATATCAATTATATACTAATATCTTATAGATAAACTACTTTAAATTAAAAAGCTTGAAAAAAGCTTTAGGAAACCGAGCCTTAACCACTTGAGGGTGAATGGCAGGGATTCTGCCGTCAAATTCACCCACGATTATATTAGTCATGAGACCAATTCCGTTTCTAGTTCTGCTCTGGCTTTTCTGGTTCCTAACTGCTTTCAATTTTAGTGCGAATCTATGTTTTATATATGTAAAAAAATAAATCCGCGATCGCTGCTCACTATAGATTTAAAGAAAGAAAAAAGGACAAATTGTCGATTTAGAACCAACGCTTTTAAGCGCTTGTCGCATCAGCTTACTGGTTGAGCACTCATGATAGTACCGTGAGGTCTCGGGTTCGAGACTCTAAGACGCCGGTTTGTCCTATTTCCTTTAGAGCTGGTTAGTAACCAGTTCTCATCCCTCGTGGATACTCTAGGCGAGCCCAAGTGTTAATTACGACGACCCTAATCCTATGTTATTAAAAAAAATGGACAGTTTTACTAACCACGAAGTGAAACTGAAACCGAAACCATGAGTGGACGATTTCACAGGTACAAAGTGAACCGGAACCGTGACTAAGTAGGCTCCTAAATTGGATACGGATCTGGATATGGGGAGAGGGACCCAACACATGAGCTATTGCGGTACTCAAATTGTCATATTAATATAATGATTGTAGGAGTGGGGCCCATCCAGCGAACATCCTCCTCCCCTTGTTCATCATGTGCTACTCGACACCAGCCTTGCCCTTGATGATATTATCTCCAACACAACACAAATCCCCTCTCTCTTAAGTTCTCCATCTCTTTCTCTCTCTCTAGTTATTACTCTCATCCCCTCTCTCTATAACGTACTCCATGGTTACCCCCTTGCTAACATCAACATGCCTTCCAACCTTCCTCTCCCCTGGTATTAATACTTAATACAATGGCGCTGCAACGTCTAATTATATATGAACCTTGATTCAATTCATATATATTGATGTACTAATCAACTTCATCAATCCTTTCATTTCCAATCTCCAGGTGCTTTCAGATTCTCGGCGTCAAACGGAGCCCGAACTCCGACGTCGACGTCGTGCCCGCTGTAGAGGAAAGCACCACCACCCCGACGCCGTCGCTGTCGAGCCCGGCGGGGGAGTGCTACGCCTGCACCCAGGTGGGCCTGCCGGTCTTCCACTCCACCAGCTGCGAGCGGGCCGACCAGCCCGAATGGCAGGCCTCCGCGGGCTCCTCCCTCTTCCCCGTCCAAACCCGGCCCGGCCCGGCCCGCTCCAAGACCCGGAGGGCCAAGTCCTCCTCCGGCCCTGGGCCGAGGAGCTCCACATTGAGCCTGATGCTGGGCCCAATACTGGACCCGAGGAGCCAGTACGTTCGGAGGTGGAACAGGGCCGTCCTGCTGGCACGTGGCGTGGCCCTGGCCGTCGATCCCCTCTTCTTCTACGCCATAACGGTCGGGGCGAGCGGGGCACCCTGCCTGGCCGTCAACGTCTGGCTCGCCGCCGTCGTGACCGTGCTCCGCACGTGCGTGGACGGGGTCCACCTCTTCCACCTCTGGCTCCAGTTCCGCCTCGCCTACGTGTCCAGGGAGTCGCTCGTCGTCGGCTGCGGGAAGCTCGTGTGGGACGCACGTGCCATCGCCTCTCACTACGTCCGCTCCCTCAAGGGCTTCTGGTTCGACGTCTTCGTCATTCTTCCTATACCGCAGGTACGTCTATATTCTCCGTACCTGCCACGTCAGCGTTTCTTCATTCAAAGGTTCTGTTACAGGTGGATGTCCATTTTTTACACGGTTCGGCTACATATGTAGATTGGCAAGTATTTTAAAGACTTCCGTTTTGGAAAACACTGGCTAGTTAATAAAGCTGATTAAGATATGATGGACTGATTTGTTAGGTATGAAGTTCCAATCATGGATACAATCCTATATTGCGGCTACGTCTCCTATAAGTTGGTATATCAAAGTAGCTATAGATTAGAGCCTAATTATTATATTACATATATGATAACAGTTTTGATATACGCACGTCATAGTTATTCACAGTAGATGCGTGGTTCATCAGTTTGTGCCAAGAGGCCAAGTGTGACAAAATCTTCCACCCCACGTATGTTTTCTTGTGGTGATTCACGATTGAGCTTATCAATTTTACTCTAGCTAAGAAAAATGAAGGCTTATCATTAGTTAGTTTATATATTACTAAATGACACTTTACACACTGTACATGTACGTAATAGCTGTATATATAGGTAGATATATAGTAACTTCTTGATAAAGTTTAGTTACATTTTGTCACTTATCGAATTAATACAATATATACTTGTTTCGAGCAACTTTGCTTCTTGTAACTGAAAGTGACACATGAAAGTGAGTATTGTTGTTGACTTGTTGTTGGTACATGCAGGCCGTGTTCTGGTCAGTGGTGCCTCGACTAGTTGAAGAAGAAAGGATAAAACTGCTGATGTCAGTTCTTCTGATTTCGTTTCTGCTGCAATTCTTACCTAAAGTCATGCACAGCCTCTCCTTAATGAGGCGAATGCAGAAGGTCACTGGCTACATCTTCGGCACCATCTGGTGGGGCTTCGGCCTCAACCTCATCGCTTACTTCATCGCTTCTCATGTACGTAGCCTAGCATCATCGCGCACATACATCTGTATCTATCTATCTATCTATTTATCTATGTATCCATATATGTGTTACATAAGTTTTGTGGGTTGTCACGCCTCGCAGGCAGTAGGCGGATGCTGGTACGTCCTTGCCATACAACGCGTCGCCTCTTGTCTTGCACAGCAATGTAGTCAAACCACCAAATGCAATCTCTCCCTATCCTGCTCAAAGCAGAGTTGCCACCAATTCATCCTCGCATCTAACACGATAGGGAACCCGTGTGGCGTCAACTCTACCATACCCAGAAAGTCGTTATGCCTGGATGAGGCCGGCCCTTTTCCATACGGAATCTATGGATCCGCCTTGCCTGTCATATCGAGCGAAACCATTGTCGTCAAGATACTTTATCCCATCTCTTGGGGTCTATTCCAGCTCAGGTATGTACATAATTAATTACAAGATCGATGAAATTGGAATGTTGAAGAGGCCGAGTGCTTAATTACTTGTTATATATATGACATGTTTTCAGCACCTTTGGGAACAATCTAACCCCAACGAGCCACTGGTCCGAGGTCCTTTTCTCTATAATTCTTGTGCTTGGAGGGCTCATGCTCTTCACTTTGTTGATAGGAAATATTCAGGTGGTTCATCCTACTTTGTAGTTACTTCTATTCATCTAGTATAGGATCTCATCAATTTATATATGATGTGATTTTTGATAAGAAAATGCACTCTTACACGCTCTGATCAGGTTTTTCTTCACACGGTGATGGCGAGCAAGAGAAAGATGCAGATGAGAGGCAGAGACATGGAATGGTGGATGAGGAGGAGGCAACTGCCGTCGAATCTGAGGCAGAGAGTACGACAATTCGAAAAACAGACATGGATAACCTCGGGGGCAGTTGATGAGATGGAGCTCATCAAAGATTTACCCGAGGGCCTTCGAAGGGACATCAAACGCTACCTATGCTTAGACCTCATTAAGAAGGTACCTCTCTTTGATTGCCTGGATGATCTGATTCTCGACAACATATGTGATCGCGTCAAGCCTCTCATCTACTCCAAACACGAAAAGGTGAGTTGTTCGGCTGTTTTTTGTTTTCTTACAACACTTGAACTCATGCCTTAATTGAGGGTAACTGATTTTCACGTACTTGCTTTCTTTCTGCTCATGCCTTGTTTCCTTCAGTTGATGAGGGAAGGAGATCCGGTGCAACGAATGGTGTTCATTGTTAAGGGGCGCGTTAGGAGTGGCCAGAGCCTTAGCAAAGGCAACATAGCGACGAACATCTTAGAGCCGGGAGCGTTTCTAGGGGACGAGCTGTTGTCATGGTGCCTAAGGAGGCCTTTTATGCACCGACTTCCAGCTTCCTCTGCTACTTTCGTTTGCCTTGAGTCTACCGAGGCGTTTGGTCTTGACGCCTATGATCTTCGCTACATTACCGAGCACTTCCGCTACAAGTTTGCTAATGAGAACATGAAGAGGACGCTCAGGTATATATACATATGCTTCTAATTTGGTTGTCATGCATTCACGTAGTTTAGATTGGTTTGTTCTTTTGAAGTATCCTTAACTTCTTATGATGTGCCTGAACAAAGAGTGATTTCATTGATTGGCTCGTATATATGTAATAGGTTTCATTCGTCAAACTGGAGAACCTGGGCCGCGATTAACATACAGTTGGCATGGCGAAGTCGCATGAAGAGGATTCGTGGTTCGATGAATCATGGGACGCCAACGCGCAATGGCGACTTGGACGATGCTAATTGGCTACGCCACTATGCCGTTGCGTTCATGTCGTTGAGGCCTCACGACCACCTTGAATAAAAACGACCGATCGTTCCTACCGTTATGTATAATACGTACATTATTTCCATCTTCATTTTGTGGAACTAGAAAAAAATAAGGGGGTACCGTGCAATTGTTTATGTATTCATGGATGAATAATAAGCAACGTTTAATAATAGATTCATTCATTCAGACTATTGTGGGAGGGGAATTCATTATATCATATGTATTCATTACTCGCACTCGTATTTGAATTCAATTATTTTATAAGAGTTAAATGTAGTTCTATCTTCGTCATTTTTGCTCGCTCTATTGCAGTTCAATACATGTATGTATCTACAATATATATATGTACACCAGCTAATAAGGTTCAAATTTGTTACCTACCTGTTAAACACATCTGGTATGATGTGGCATTAACTCATGAACTAACTCTCCACTGGGCGAGTTTAATAGTTTGAAATATTAATTTTAGATGATATGGAAAATAAAAAACTAAAAAGACAATGATAAGTTGGTAATTATATCAAATCATCTTTTTTAATGTCACTTACCTTGTCCTCACTGTAAAGATTACATTTCAGTGATCAACTGGTCGATTAGAATTTCCTAGATCTGTGTAAGGATGTTTCAAGAGTCACTTAATGGAAATCAATGTGTACAACTATGAGTTGTAATGAATTAATACCCCATAATGTTGAAATTAAAGGGCTCTTGTTCTTATTCAGACATTGAAGTTGGAGTTTGGCATCGTTTGGTGTCAAATTCTTGCACAATAAAAGCCTAACTGGTAGTGATTTTTATTCACTACACAAATCAATTCATCCATTCTCAATGTTATTCTTAAAATACTTCCAATTTCAATCTTAAAGTTGAGATTGTTGTTCAAGTGAAACAGAACATAAATGCTTTTTATTCATTCCTTTTCTCTCTCGTCTATTTACAAAAATCAAATCCGAGACAAGATCCATAATCTTCACGAAATTACCTACAAAATACTATAATTACAAGTCCCATTTCATTCCTTGAATTGTTAAAAAAATCGATCAAAAACTCGATTGTGCCTAGAAAATCTAGAGATATACCTTTAGTAAATCAAGTTTTTCTCGATTGTTTCTCAATATCAGTTACAAACTCTTCAACGTGGCTATCTTTTCATTCTCGATTACGTTGAGATAAAGCCTTTCCTTCAATGTGTTGTCAATGCCATGGTCTTGTCTCTTACATTGTCTATGGTCTTGGCCTCTCTTAGGTTTGTTCCTTTTCGCTTTCACATTGTATGGTGGGTATATCTGATTCAGCCTATTTTGTAGGGGTTTAACTCTTAGATTTTAGAGTATTATTGTGAGTGTTTAGGTTAGATTTGAGCGTCATTGTAATACGAAGACCGAGGACACGAGATGTCAAGAATCAAGAGTTTTTAGAGCTTAATTGAAGACAAGTTCGCCACTGCATAGATTTCGCGGTCGCGTTGTCTATGACGCGGTCACAGTGGACCAAGGCGACGACATTCAAGACCCGTGAAGGCCGCGGTCGCGCTGCCATGGTCGCGGTCGCGGTAGTAGCCGACTTAACAGCCTGAAGCTAGATCCGCCGCGGTCGCGGTGGGATTGCCGCGGTCGCGGTGGATGGCAAGGGTCGAGATTCTTTTCTATTGTGAAAGCGCGGTCGCGGTGGTGACGACGCGGTCGCGAGGTTGCCGAATTCCGAAGCGGGCGAAATCTTTTCTTTTCTATCTTGTTTCCTTTTCTTATCTTTCGCCTCCTTCCTTATCTATCTCGGGGAGCATGTTCATTGGGCTATATAAGGAGGAGCCTGCCTTAGGTTTTAGATACATTCTACATTCTACCTCCTATCTTCTTTCTCATCACCGATTCTCTCAAATTTATTCTTTAGTTTAGTTCAGTTATGGAGAGCTAGTCTCATTGGGTTTGTTCAAGGGAGAAGCTCTGATGTATGAACTCGTGAGGTTTTGGTAATTGATTTCTATCCTTTGGTTAATATTAATTCTCTTGTGATTCATCTTATGAATGTTTATTGTTTCTATAGGAGTCATAAACCTATTGAATTGATTGATGTTCTACTGTTTGATTAGGTTTGGACCGTGGACAAAACTAATCTGTGAAAACAACTTAACCTAGACCTGTTGTCTATGCAACTAGGATTAAGAAGAGATGTGATTGTTTTATCTTGCAATTGACTCGTAGCTTGATTGTTTGATATTATATCCTGCATATCCTTGTTCTCTATGCTAATTCTAGGTTAAGCGTCCTTGCCTAGGGTTATAGAATTGCTTAGACCGTGGACTTGTGATTGTTAATGATCAGGATAGGAATTAACCATAGGTGTGAATGAATTGAATGGATGAATCTATGATCGAGTAATTATTTCATGAGTGGATCTTTTGAATGAACATGCCTCTTATCTATTTGTTTATTTGTTTGTTTTGTTTCCCTAGGTTAGTTTAGTTTAGATCTTCCTCTTCAATCCCCCCTTATCTTTAGTTGATAGATTTATTAATTCTATAAGTCGTAGTTCTCTTGGGTACGACCCCTTACTTGCTTACTATACTAGTTTGTTTGTTTGGGTTATTTATCTTTGATCTGGGCACGACGACTTTAGCCGAGTCAAATTTTGGCGCCGTTGCCGGGGAACTTAGGTTTCTTTCTATTGTTAATATTTTTATTGGCTTTGTGTGGACCTATCTTATGGTCCGCACTTGTATATTCTAATGTCCCTTGAGTTTTGTCAGTTACAGGAGGAACCGTTTCATGTATACTTCACTAGGTGCCAACAAGAATTGCTCGACCTCCCTATAGACATAGGGGTTGGGGATGCTTTATGTCACATCTTACTTAGGATGAATCGTGAGACTGAACTAATGGTGTCTAACAAGAACCAAGGAGCTTGTCTCGCCTTGGGCCGGGACCCCATACAAGTTTGGTGGTCTTTTTGTAAGATCCGAGATGAGGAGGACTAGGTGTAGAGATTGGAGAACCAAATTTGGGATACACCCGAGGAGATGTCTATGTCTCCTACCGTGGAGCCTACTACTGTGATCGATGATGATCCCTGTATCTAGGGGTGGGCACGGGTTGTTAACCGGAAATCCAGTTAACCGGAAACCGGTTAATTGGAAATTCGGTTATTGAATTTCGATAACCGTAACCGTACCGGCTGTTTCCAGTTAACCAGTTTCGGTTAACCGAAAAATTCGGTACGGTTTTTCGGTTAACCAATAACCATATCTTAAAAAAAGCTTATAAATTATACTATTTAGTGGAGCATTAACCCGGTCTCTAATACATATTGCACATCTTTAATATATGTCAAAATAGAAAATTCAAATACATAATCTTAATATAATTTCACAATACATAAAACACAAAAAATAAACATTGTCTTTTTCATAGCATAAACATATGTCCACATGTATCTTCAATCGTCAATTGAAATGGACTCGCCAATTTCCATCAAAGGTTGCTCCAAAGTCAATTTTCTCATTCCTATAAACTGTAACAAATGTTAGAGACACAATAAAAACGTTGTACTCAGATAAAAAAATAACATTTATAAAAAATTAGCCTTCTTCCATAGCTTCTAATTAATTCAAGTATATTTTCTTCGGTGGTAAAATATGTAAATGAAGTGCGCATCCAATCCTAACCAGAAACTAAACCTTTCACCATTCGAGACGTTAATGAAGTACCGAAAGAATCAAATATACGACCTTCGTAAATCATCAACAATGTTAGAAATGAAAAAACCACCAAACTATCCATGAAAAGAACAATTGTCTAATATCACTAAACTTACCGCCTTGTATAATTTATATTATGAAAACATGTCTAATATCATTAAACCTACCGCCTTGTGTAATGTACATTATCAAAATATGTCTAATATCATTAAATTGACTTAATTGTATTGTTCTCTTTCTAATAATATATATATTATAAATTATATAATCGGTTATTCGGTTAACCAGATATTGAAAAACTAGTAACCGTAACCGAACCGTTTAACCGGAAAATAATTCGGTCGGTTAACCGTAACCGGTTTTTCGGTTTTTCCCGGTACGGTTAACCGAAAAAAGTGATCGGTTACCGGTTATTCGGTTCGGTTATTCAGTTACGGTTTTTTTTGCCCAGCCCTGTATCCTTTATTCCACCTCTTCCCTCTCTTTTGATCATGATTTTGTGCTTACATGCCAATCTTTCATTAATGATTCAATCTTTGAGCATGCTAGGGTAGATGATGAGTCCTTCTATATTTTATTTCATGATAGTGATAATTCAACTAGGGGATTTGAATGCTTTGCTGAATTTTTTGAAAAATCACATAAATCACCTAATTGGTTTCACTCTAGAAAATCTCACCCTAATTGCTCAAGCATGTTTGATAGGTTAAAAAGGAGTTTGAATTATTTCTTATTTCTTGTTATTTTGTCAACATACTATGTGTCCTGTTGTAAGATAGTTGTGCAGGACTTTGATTCTATGCTCAGGGCTTTGACGATGTCCGATCATGAAGACGTCGAGCCAACAACGTTAAACAACAGCGCTGCTTGGGAGGCAACCCAAGGATTAGATATATTGTTTTTCCATTCCTAGCTTAGGTTTATTTTCATTTTCGGGCTAACGTGCAGGTACTAGGTCCGAAAGGACATTCTTTTGCAAAACCGCGACCGCGGTGGAGCACCAGAACCCATCCCGACGAACAGGTACTAGCGCCGCGGTCGCGGTTTTCATGCAGTGGTCTCGGAAAAAAAAATAAGAAAAAAAAAGAAAAAAAAAGACAGAAAAAAAAAGAGGACTTTTTTGTCCCGTTCTATCTCTATATCTTCCATATATCTCTATCCATTCTAATCCATCTTCTATCTTTCCACCTTCTATTTCTTTTCTTTCCATCCATCTCTGTAATTCCATTCTTTTGGCTATGTGTAAGAGCCTAAGTATGGGGGAGCTTTGTTCCCCCGGGCTTTCTTCTCCACGTCTCGAGTTCAAGTATTAGTCCATCTCTCAAGAGATGAGTCAAGATACGAAGGTTGTTT
This sequence comes from Polygonum aviculare, assembly GCA_934048045.1. Classification (NCBI taxonomy): domain Eukaryota; kingdom Viridiplantae; phylum Streptophyta; class Magnoliopsida; order Caryophyllales; family Polygonaceae; genus Polygonum; species Polygonum aviculare. Next base: position 17,234,736 of record OW204024.1, read on the forward strand.
GCACATCACATTGTTCGAGAGAAGTCAAGAACTCGTCCTTGCACGAGTACCACGACCGCGCCACATCAGCCGCTGATGTCTCTCATTTTGGTGGTGTTTTAGTAGTTAATTTCCTTTGTAAATATGTGTCTTTTGTTCCTTTCTTTGTTAGTTTCGTCCCTTTTTAGCTTAGATTCCGTATTTCCATGAGATTCGGAGACTATGCGAGTTTGTTGTGTTTTGTAGGTAAAATGGCGCAAAAGAGGACGTTTTGGAGGAGTTTCTAAAGAGGAGTCGAGCTAAGGAGCAAAGGAGCGGAAGAGCCATGCAAAGATCAAAGAAAGACTCAAGGAAGACCAAGAAAAGAGGAGGATCGAGGCCAGGACCGATGTCCCACCAAGTCGGGCCCGAGTTTGGCACTTCAGAGGCTCGGACCGACGTTGGCAACGTCGGGCCCGAGGTACCTCTGCATCGATCCAAGTCGACAAAGGAAGGGATTGGGCTCCAAGGCACATTATTGTGATCTTCCACATTTTCCCTTCTTCTAATTTTGGAATTCCTTGGTCCCCAATCCAAGATGGAGTATAATTAGAGGTGATTAGAGAGCATCTAAAAAGGGGAGGAATCCACACCTAATCACTCTCAAAGGCTCAAAGGAAGACTTGGAGAGCAAGGAGGAGAAAGGAGGAGGAGAAGAGAAGAGAGATCGTGGAGAGAGTTAGTGGTTTTGAACTTGTTTTGCTTTGGTTTAGTAGAATTCAGAATTGGATATTGTGAACCCCTTTGATTTGAATGAGATTTAACTTTGATTTGAGTTTGATGATTGAGATTTGCTTGCTTTGCCATTTGATTGCTTTTTACTCTTACTTGATGGAGTAGATTCCATAGTCTTGGGCTATGGGGGAATCCCCTAGCTAGGATTGGGTGTGAACCCCCAATTCCATAGCCTTGAGTGCTTGATCTATGAATCCTCTCTACATTGAGCTTCAATTCTCTTGTGAGAACAAGGGATCTAGGGCTTGTGGTTGGTAAGAGTAAGCGAAAGCGATCTCGAGCCCATCACTAGACCTAGCATCGAAGGAGGTGAAAACTCCCTAAGGTCGAAGTGTAGAGTGGAGGGATCGAAGGCAACAACCTCGATCTCATAAGGATCAACACTTATTGGCTGAATTGGGGTGGAATCACCCAAGTCTAGATAGGGAAGGAACCCAAAAACCCAAGACCGATCTACTATTTGTGCAAGACCGAGTTACCCAGTACATCGGGCCCGACGTTGTGTGTGTCAGTCCCGTGCAAATTCTCCTCGATCCACCCTCTGACCGAAGTGACCAGTGTCGGTCTGAGGCATTCTCTTTGATTTTCCTTTGTTTTTGCCTTTCTTTTACCTCTTTTTAGTCTTCTTGGTACTCTCATCGCACGAACTCCCGTGTGTTCAACACCCTACCTCTTTTACTACAATTGGGGTTCGGTTTATGAATTTAAATTTTGATATCATCCGATCCGGGCGAGACCCCATCAGAATTTTGGCGCCGTTGCCGGGGACTTCTACTTGTTTGAGGTACCATCTTTTGTTGAGTCTTTGATTTGGTAGTGATTTGGGTGAGGGATTAGCCCAAACCCCTTGTTTGTTTTGATTCGGTTTTTGTTTGTGTCTTTGGTTATAGGTGTATGCGAGCTCGTTCCATCCGAGGAACACTTGAGTTCGACTTTGAGTGTGATCCGGAGAGCATCATCAAACAAGCTCGAAAGAAGAAGAGAATGGAGAACCAAGCTCGTGATGAGGAAGTTGATAGGATGAGGGCCGACATGGCTCGAATGCAACTTGAGATGGCAAACCGAGATGCTGAGGCTAGGAGAGAGCGTGAGCAAAGGATGAGATTGGAGGCTCAAATCAACACCCAACCCCAGAATGCTAGACAATACATGCATCCGGAGTTGAAGGTGTCGGAACCGGCCATTGTCTTGCCGGAGGTGTCAAAGAACTTTGAGATCAAAACTCAATTCATCTCACTCATCAAGAGGGATCAATTTCAAGGGAGGCCGAATGAGTGCCCGATCGAGCATGTGAAGCAATTCAAGGATCTATGTGAGACCATCTCGACAGATGATGAGACGCTTGAGTACGTGCTACTTAAGGCCTTCAAGTGGTCGTTGGGAGGCAAGGCATTGCATTGGTTGGAGAGCCAAGCACCTCGATCCATCACATCATGGAGGGCTCTCAATGAAGCATTCTTGATGAAGTTCTTTCCACCAACCAAGACGACGGAGCTTAGAAGAAAGATAGCAAGCTTTCAACAAGGAGCCCACGAGCCACTCTTTGAGGCTTGGGATCGGTTCAAGGAAATGTTGAGGCAATGTCCAACGCACGGGCAACAACCTTATGTCCTTCAAGACATATTTTTTCAAGGAATCAACCCCGCCACCAAGGACAAGTTGAACCTTCACACCGATTGTGGGTTCATTGATTTGCCACCGGAGCAAGCATGGGAGTTGCTAGACAAACTCTCCGACTACGAAGCCATGTACGGAGTGAGTCAAGTGAACAAGGAGGCAAGAGTCCATGGAGATGGTGCAAAGAGGCTCTACGACCCAAAGAATGAAGAGGTGGATAAAGATGTGAAGATCCAATTCCTTGAGGATGAGTTGAACAAGATGAGGAGGAAGATGAGTCATCTCCAACAAACCACAAGAGCATGTGAAGAATGTGGTTCTTTGAAGCATGGAGCCCAAGAGTGTCCCAATGAGCGCCAAGTTCGTTTGGCCGAGCAATTTGAGGAGGCACACTATGTTCAAAGGAACTTTGGAGGAAGAGCTAACTTCAACAATGGAGGAAATGGAAGGTGGAATCAAGGCTAAGCCAATGGCTACAACAACAACTACAACAAAAATGAGCCAAGGGTCCAACCACAACCATACCGACCTCCGGGTTTCTATGAGCAAGCTCCGCAATGGGCACAAGAGATGAGAGGCGAGTTCAAAGATTTGAAGAATCAATTTACCAATGTGGAGAGAAGAGTTGATGAGATGGGTTCCCAATTCAAAGAGTTTGGTGTGTGGAGAAGGCAAGTGGACAACCAATTTTTTCACATGGCGAATCAACTTCCAAGAGAGGAAGGGAGACTCCCTGGCCGACCCGAGGAGAATTCCCGTGCCCCACAACAACAAAACGAAGTTCGAGCCATAGGATTAAGGAGTGGACGAAGTTTGCCCGAGCCACACGAGCCAAGGACAAGAGAAGAGAGTCGGACCGAGTTTCCCAGTAACTCGGGCCCGACGTGCCATGATGTCGATCCAGAAGGCGAAGGAAGTCCCCTGAACAGGACCGAGGTGGAGCGGAACTCGGGCCCGACATGCCTTGTAGTCGGCCCGATGTTCCCAGATGTGCCCTGCCCTAGGACCGAGGTTCCAGAAGTCGGTCCCGATGTCACTCCAAAGTCGGTCCAAGCTGAAAATGTTGAGAGAGATCTAGATCAGTCCAAGGAAGTGGATTCAACCAAGAAACAAGGTGGCACAACTCTTCCTTACCCATTGAAGAAGCCCAAGGAGATCGTTGAGGGCAAGTTTAAGAGGTTCTTGAAGCTCTTATAAGGCTTGAACATCACCATCCCATTCACCGACGCTCTAAGCGAGATGCCATCCTACGCGAAGTTCTTGAAGGAAATCTTGAGCAAGAAGAGGTCAATTGTGGAGATGCAAGATGAAGTCAAGATCTTGGAGCTACCTCAAAAGCTAGGTGATCCCGGAAGATTTGCCATTACCGTGGGTATTGGGTCGCGGAAGTTTCAAGCTTTGTGTGATCTTGGAGTAAGTACTAGTGTTATACCATACACCATATGGAAGTCTACCGCCATGGGACTCATTGCCCCGGTTAACATGAGATTAACTATAGCCGATGGAACATCAATTGAGCCGATTGGAGTGGTGGAGGACTATCCGGTATGTGTGGAGGGACACTACGTCCCGGCGGACTTTGTTGTGGTTGATATGCTAGAAGTGCTGGGTGAGCCTATCATCTTGGGAAGGCCGTTCCTTGCTACGGTTGGAGCCGTTATAGATGTAAAGAAAGTTCACTTGTCTCTTGAATTTGGAGGAGTAGAACTCGATTTCTCCTTCAAACCAACTTCGAAGGAGGCTTTGCATAGAGAGGCCAAGATGATCCAATTTCTTCCAAGAGGGGTGCAATGGGAAGCTATATCCAACAAACCAAGTACGAGGAAGTTAGAGCTGAGAGCCATCCCACCACCCTATGGAGTTGAAGTGAACAATGAAGGGGTGGTTGCTAACCAAGAGGAAGATGAGAAAGTGGAGAATGGAATGTCTTACTTGGAGGTGTTCAAGGCCGAAACGGAGGAAGCCCAAGCACCACCGGAACCATCTCATGAACTAAAAGAGCTTCCAAAGGAATTGAGGTATGCCTTCCTTGGTCCTAATTCTTCATTGCCCGTAATTGTGAATGCTAATTTGAATGATGAGGAAGAGTCTAAATTGTTAGCGGTCTTAAGGAAGCATAGAGGAGCCTTAGGGTATTCATTAGAGGAACTAAAGGGAATTTCACCATCCATTTGCATGCATAGGATCTACATGGAGGACAACCATAAACCCACTATTGAACCACAAAGAAGATTAAATCCTAATATGCAAGAAGTGGTTAAAAGTGAGATACTTAGGATGTTGGATGCGGGAATCATCTTCCCAATTTCGGATAGTAAATATGTTATTCCCGTGCATGTAGTTCCTAAAAGGGGTGGATTGACCGTAGTGCAAAATGAGAAAGGAGAAATGATTCCTACGAGAACCACTACAAAATGGCGCATGTGCATTGATTACCGAAAGTTGAATAGTGGTACTCGTAAGGATCATTTCCCCCTTCCTTTTATTGACCAAGTTCTTGAAAGATTAGCACAACATGAATACTTTTGCTACCTTGATGGGTATAGTGGATTTTGGCAAATTCCTATTCACCCCGATGATAAAGAGAAGACGACTTTTACATGTCCCTATGGAACCTTTGCCTATAGACGCATGCCTTTCGGTTTGTGTAATGCTCCGGCAACGTTTCAAAGATGCATGATGTCTATCTTCTCCGATATGGTAGAGGAAATAGTGGAAGTATTCATGGATGATTTTTCGGTCTATGGTTCCTCTTTTGATGCTTGTTTGGCTAATTTGGATAGAGTGTTAGCTAGATGCGAGGAGACTAACCTTGTGCTTAATTGGGAGAAATGTCATTTCATGGTTAAGGAAGGAATAGTTCTAGGACATCTCATTTCTAGTAGAGGAATAGAGGTTAATAGGGCCAAGATTGAGATAATTGAAAAACTTCCCCCACCTACTTGTGTGCGTGATGTTAGGAGTTTCATAGGTCATGCGGGCTTTTATAGACGCTTCATCAAAGATTTTTCTAAAATCTCAAAACCATTGTCTAACCTCTTAATGAAGGATGTTCCCTTCGAATTTTCCGAGGATTGCATGAGTGCTTTTTGTAGGTTGAGAGAAGCTTTGGTTTCGGCACCTATCATGGCATCACCCGATTGGAATCTTCCCTTCGAAGTGATGTGTGATGCAAGTGATTTTGCCGTGGGAGCCGTTCTTGGGCAAAGAAAAGAGGGAAAGTTGCATGCCATCTATTATGCAAGTAAAACTTTGGATGAAACTCAATGCAAATATACAACGACGGAAAAGGAATTCCTTGCGGTAGTGTTTGCATTTGAGAAATTCCGGTCATATCTTGTGGGATCTAAGGTGGTAGTCTATACGGATCATGCGGCAATCATGTACCTCATGAAAAAGAAAGATGCAAAACCAAGGCTCTTGAGATGGATGCTTCTCCTTCAAGAGTTTGACCATGAGATCAAGGATAAGGTTGGCGCGGAGAATGTGGTGGCCGATCATCTATCTCGATTGCCCATGGAGTACATGATTGAGATGGAAGATAGCGTGGAAATAGATCATGTAAGGGCGGATGAAAGGCTAATGAGTGGAAAGAAGGAAAGAAAGGAGGGATCGACTAAGGCGGAGCCTCGGGCCGAGAGTGTGCAACATCGGACCGAGGTACCCAGTAACTCGGGGTTGAGGTCTTCAACATCGGTCCAGGGGGAAATGTGCACTTGTGCGACCCGATCGACGTCCACACACGTCGGGCTTAATACTTTGCAATGTCGATCCATGAAATCAAGTAAGATCCTTCACTCGGTCTCTATTCCTTCCCATCCTCAATTGATTAAATCTTCACCTCCCACTTGTCTTCTATCTATTGAGACCGTGAAACGAGGGGTCACCCCTTGGTTTGCGGATTTTGCTAACTTTGTTGTAGGGGGAATGATCCCACCAAATTTGTCTTACTCGGCTAGGAAGAAATTCTTACATGATGCTAGGCAATATTATTGGGATGATCCATACCTATACAAGGAAGGGAGCGATAGAATCTATAGACGGTGCATTCCAAGTGAGGAGATTGAGAGTGCAATTCGCCATTGCCATTCTTTGCCAACCGGAGGTCATGCCAAGAGTTCAAAAACCACAGCTAATCTTCTACATTGTTGTTTCTATTGGACAACCATGTTCAAGGATGTGCATGAGTACGTGAAAAGATGTCAAGAGTGCCAAAGAGAGGGGAACTTATTTGTCAAGGAGGAATGAGACCCCACAAACCGGAATGTTAGAGGTAGAGCTCTTCGATGTATGGAGGATCGACTTCATGGGACCATTCCCCACGTCGGGCCCGTACAAATACATTTTGGTGGCCGTGGATTATGTCTCTAAATGGGTGGAAGCCATCCCACAAGGACCAATGATGCAAGGGTTGTGATGAAGTTCTTGAAAAGCAACATCTTTGCTAGAGGCATGCCAAGAGTTCTCATTAGTGATGGTGGCCCTCACTTCATAGAAAAATGCTTTGAGAATGTGTTGATTAAGTATGGGGTGTCTCACCGAGTTGCTACTCCTTATCATCCTCAAACAAGTGGGCTAGTTGAGGTTTCAAATCGTCAAATCAAGGCCATCTTGGAGAAGACGGTGTCTAAGTCAAGAAAAGATTGGGCATCTAAGCTTGATGATGCACTTTGGGCTTATAGAACCGCTTACAAGACACCTTTGGAGACTACACCTTTCAATCTAGTGTATGGCAAGGCGTGTCATCTTCCGGTGGAGTTGGAGCACAAATCCAAGTGGGCTCTAAAAGAGATGAATTGGGATGTAAACTTGGCCGGAGAAAAGAGGTTCCTAGATTTCCACGAGTTAGGGGAGTTGAGGTTGAAAGCTTATGAGAATGCTAAGTTGTATAAGGAGAAGACCAAGAGGTGGCATGATAGGAAATTGATTCCAAAAACCTATCAAGTTGGTGACAAGGTCCTTCTTTTCAATGCAAAACTTAGATTCTTCCCCGGAAAACTTCGAACGAGGTGGAGTGGACCGTTTGTAGTACATAAAATACACTCTCTAGGAGCGGTCGATTTGGTTAACGAAGATGGAAAGATCTTTCGAGTGAATGGTCATCAAGTAAAGAAGTTCTATGACAAGATTGACCCAAGTGAAGAAGTAAGGGCCTCATGGGCTCTCCTTTTAGCAAACTAAGCCTGAACATGCCATTCAAGAATAAGAAATTGTGAGCTCTCTTGACTCTTCTCTTTTACTTTTAAGTTTTGTTTTCTTTGTTTTGATGAGGACATCAAAATTCTAAGTATGGGGTGGGTTAGTAGCTCATAGTTTCATGTGTAGGTTTCTTGTATTTCTCTTGTTTGGTTAAGGGATGTTTTCTTTTGGACAGTGGTATGAGATGTGATGAATGAATGATGATTGAATTTGATGGTATGTATGGATGAGTTTGTTTGTTTTGTTTTGCTTGTTTTTGAGAAAAAATTTCGAAAAAAAAATCCATAAAAATTTGAAAAATTGTGTTAAAAGACAAAAAGATTTTGTTTTGGACTAGGAATTCCCATCTTAGATGTCCAAATGAAGGCTAATGATGATGTGAGCATGTAAAGTCCTTTGCATATTTTTGGATAGTTTAGCCTCTACATTGATGTTGCTTTTGATGTGATATGATATCTTGCATGTTTTTATTGAGTACATGAGTTCTTGGATGAGTTTTGATGCAACTAAGCTAGAGTGAACCTTGTGAGATTATTTTTGGCCATTTTAGGGATACTTGTTCATGATTGCATATCCCTCATTTTCTTGTGTGATTAGCTCATGCATGCTTAGTGAAACTTGCTATTGCGGTGTTTATCTATTTTCCAAGACCAATATGAGATTTGTTCTATGCTTTGTCGCATTGATTTGAACTTTATTTCATTAAGTCACAAAATGTTCCATACCCTACCTTGAAGATAAACCGTTGTTTGTAGCCCCGTTTTAGCCTTAGACCTTTGTTTGAAACTCCTGAAAAATATGATTCCTAGCCTATATGACTTGACCCTTATGCGATTGGACTTTAGTGAGAGGTTGTGGAGTATATTTGGAGAGTTGAGATTCTCTTTGGTGAAGGGCGAAAAAATGGTGTTATAAACCAAGTGGGTAGTGCATCTTTGTTGTGAAGAAAGAAAGAAAAAGTTGGAAAAGTAGTGGATTGAAAGCAAAGTGCTTAAGTGAGTAAAATGGGCACCGACCGAGTTAAAGTGCACATCGGGCCCGACGTGTGTTGCAAGTCGATCCTAGTGAAAAAGTGTGAAAAATCCAACAAAAAGTATAGTGCAAAGATGAAGTGGAATGTTAAGTGAAAAGTGGGTTGAAAGAAAGAAAAATCAAAGTTTTTTGGGTGAGAGAAGTAGAAAGTGGAATAATTTGGTGAAGTTGGTGAGAGATTAGGAAGTTCAATCCCCATTGTAAGCACTACAAGACCAAAACGATTCCCACCTTGAGAAACACCAAAAGCCCCATTACAACCCGGCCGAATGGAACCTCTTTGAGGACCTCCATTGAGCCAAGTTCATATTCTTTGTGTGCATTGTAATAGGCATCTCTAGGTGGAGGAATGTGTGATATTAGCTTCGATAGTAAAGTCTTTACTTGGATGATTCTTGAGTTCGAGTGTTCATTGCTAAACCTAAACACATGATGAGTGATACACATTTTCACATACCTAAAGTGAGGCTTTGTTGCATTGGTGGTGTTTTAGCAGTTAATTTCCTTTGTAAATATGTGTCTTTTGTTCGTTTCTTTGTTAGTTTCGTCCCTTTTTAGCTTAGATTCCGTATTTCCATGAGATTCGGAGACTATGCGAGTTTGTTGTGTTTTGTAGGTAAAATGGCGCAAAAGAGGACGTTTTGGAGGAGTTTCTAAAGAGGAGTCGAGCTAAGGAGCAAAGGAGCGGAAGAGCCATGCAAAGATCAAAGAAAGACTCAAGGAAGACTAAGAAAAGAGGAGGATCGAGGCCAGGACCGATGTCCCACCAAGTCGGGCCCAAGTTTGGCATTTATGAGGCTCGGACCGACGTTGGCAACGTCGGGCCTGAGGTACCTCCGCATCGATCCAAGTCGGCAAAGGAAGGGATTGGGCTCCAAGGCACATTATTGTGATCTTCCACATTTTCCCTTCTTCTAATTTTGGAATTCCTTGGTCCCCAATCCAAGATGGAGTATAATTAGAGGTGATTAGAGAGCATCTAAAAAGGAGAGGAATCCACACCTAATCACTCTCAAAGGCTCAAAGGAAGACTTGGAGAGCAAGGAGGAGAAAGGAGGAGGAGAAGAGAAGAGAGATCGTGGAGAGAGTTAGTGGTTTTGAACTTGTTTTGCTTTGGTTTAGTAAAATTCAGACTTGGATATTGTGAACCCCTTTGATTTGAATGAAATTTAGCTTTGATTTGAGTTTGATGATTGAGATTTGCTTGCTTTGCCATTTGATTGTTTTTTACTCTTACTTGATGGAGTAGATTCCATAGTCTTGGGCTATGGGGGAAACCCCTAGCTAGGATTGGGTGTGAACCCCCAATTCCATAGCCTTGAGTGCTTGATCTATGAATCCTCTCTACATTGAGCTTCAATTCTCTTGTGAGAACAAGGGATCTAGGGCTTGTGGTTGGTAAGAGTAAGCGAAAGCGATCTCGAGCCCATCACTAGACCTAGCATCGAAGGAGGTGAAAACTCCCTAAGGTCGAAGTGTAGAGTGGAGGGATCGAAGGCAACAACCTCGATCTCATAAGGATCAACACTTATTGGCTGAATTGGGGTGGAATCACCCAAGTCTAGATAGGGAAGGAACCCAAAAACCCAAGACCGACCTACTATTTGTGCAAGACCGAGTTACCCAGTACATCGGGCCCGACATTGTGTGTGTCGGTCCCGTGCAAATTCTCCTCGATCCACCCTCGGACCGAAGTGACCAGTGTCGGTCCGAGGCATTCTCTTTGATTTTCCTTTGTTTTTGCCTTTCTTTTACCTCTTTTTAGTCTTCTTGGTACTCTCATCGCACGAACTCCCGTGTGTTCGACACCCTACCTCTTTTACTAGAATTGGGGTTCGGTTTATAAATTTAAATTTTGATATCATCCGATCCGGACGAGACCCATCAGCCGCGACCACGGTGGTTCGCCTGCCCATGACTTTTGCTCTATGCCGTGATTCCACGGCATAGAGCATTGGAGGAGTTCTTCCATTCCACCTCTCTTCCTCGTTTGTGAGTCTTCTGATTTCCTTCTTCCTTGCTTCTATCTTCTCTTTGCTTCATTGAGGACAATAGAGGATTTAAGTATGGGGGAGGGAGTACTTTCGCTTATCCTAGTTAGTGTAGTTAGAGATTTGCTTCAGATTTTTGATTTTCTTCTTTTCATGGAGCACTTGCACCATACTTTTTGCATAATAAAGAAAGAAAAAGAAAAAGATAGAAAAAGCCATAAAAATTTGAAAAAAGGCATAAAAATCCTGGGATGAGTCGAAAACCCGAAAGCGAGGCTCAGGTAAATAGCAGGTAACCCGGACCAGCATTAGGCTGGGGTAATATGAGGTTCATGAGAGTTGTGAGCACACTTTGAGAAAAATGAAATGAGCGGTTTGGTGAAAACCCGAAAGGGCGCCTAAGCAGAATTGAGCGGAAAATTTCGAGTGTTTTAGGATCATTCTTGCTTGGGGACTTTGGGGCTTACATGTTAGATTTGGGTAGATCCTAGGTTGCTCTACGCTTTTTAGAGCTTGAGTGTTATATCTTGTTGTGAGCTGTGTGTTTGAGCTTTATTGTTTTATGCTCATGATTTCTTTATTTTTGGGTTTGGATTGTGAGCTGAGTGTTTTTGTTTTCCCTTGTATTTCCTGAGATCTTAGATGTGCTTTCTTGTCATATTTGTTTTGAGCTTACTCGAGGACGAGCAAGATATAAGTATGGGGGAATATGATTCGGCCTATTTTGTAGGGGTTTAACTCTTAGATTTTAGAGTATTCTTGTGAGTGTTTAGGTTAGATTTGAACGTCATTGTAATACGAAGACCGAGGATATGAGATGTAAAGAATCAAGAGTTTTTAGAGCTTAATTGAAGACAAGTTCGCCACTGCATAGATTTCACGGTCATGTTGTTTATGACGTGGTCGCGGTGGAGCAAGGCGACGACATTCAAGACCCGTGAAGGCCGCGGTCGCGTTGCCATGGTCGCGGTCGCGGTAGTAGCCGACTTAACCAGCCCGAAGCTAGATCCGCCGCGGTCGCGGTGGGATTGCCGCGGTCGCGGTGGGATTGCCGCGGTCGCGGTGGATGGCCAGAGTCGAGATTCTTTTTGTTATGAAAGCGCGGTCGCGATGGTGACGACTGATGACAGGCCCAAAGTACTATACCAATCTATGGATAGGGCCCCGGGTCAATCAACAAAAGAAATTTGTATCACGACCCCGTTGTAGTACGGTGGTCGAGGTCGATCACATGGAATTATTTCATGCGCGTTTGAATGGTCGATTTATCTAACACAAATGCAATGGGAAAGAAAACACACGAAGCAACTCAAGACCGAGGTTGTCAATCTCGGGACCGAGGTAGCTAGGCACAAACAAATTCGGGCTCGAGGCTAGGGGACTCGGGCACGACTCAACAATCAATAAAAGGGGAGACACAAGCTAGGCTAAGGAGATCCTAGGGCTAGGGGTTCATGCCAACATCAACTTCACATGCTATCATATAGATCAATGAACTAGAGGCTTTCGACTTAGACATAGATCAACTAATCCAATCAAATCATGCCATTAATCTCATGGAACTAGGCTTTCACATTCATTTAAGCCAAACGACTCGCTATCTACTCCTACTCGACCGCGGGATCAAGAGGCTCTCTCTTCATCCCTTCGAACCAATTTTTCCTAGGCTTCCAACAAAGGATCTTGCCCATAGGGTAAATAGACATGGATTTAGGCAATCAAGTCATGAAATTGGTTCAAGCACATGCAATTGAGTTGGGGTCTTCGCCCCCTACCCTAAGATCAAACTAACTACTCACTAATCATGGAATTCAAACTAGCAATCATCAAAGACCAAAGATAAATCATGATTCATGCAAGTCAAATCCACAATCAACAAACAAATAAAAACCCAAAATAAACTTGAATTAAACAAAGGAAGAATTCTTACAATCTCTACTCCCGCTCCAAGCCTAAGGGTTTCTTTCCTCTCCAAGGAAAGGAATTCACCCAAATCCTCCTCTAGATCTTGGGTTTCTTCCCTCCCTTGGAGAAGAGTCCACCCCCTTCTTCCTTCTACTCTCTCAAACCTCACTCTCAATTTACTCCCCAAAGTGTGTCTAGATCCCCCCTAATGAGAGATTACAAGGGTTTAAATAGAGATTTTCCCCCCTATTACAAAGACTAGATTACCCCTCTAAACTCCTTGGGCTCCAAGGCAAGTCCTTGACCTCCAAGGCTTCTAGAACTCCTTGATCCCCAAGGCTTCTAGACTCCTTGATCTCCAAGGAAACAAGTATGATTTTTGGAATTAACAAGAAAATCCCAAAAAGAAAGGAATCCGGAGCCACGACCGACATGGATCGACACGGAGAACCTCGGGCCCGACTTGCTATTGAACCTCGGTCCAATGGCATGTCCTTCATGAGCCTCGGGCCCAACTTGCCACACCTCGGACCACCACCTCGGGCCACCATGGTACCTCGGGCCCGACATGTTGGGTACCTCGGGCCTAAGGCATTTTTCAGCTTGTTTCGCTCCGTGCTCTCTCGTTTTAGCTCCGATTGACTCGATTCTTTCGCCATTCTCTTCGTCTTCACTTGAGGCTTCTTTCCATCAATGTTAGCTCCATTTTGGCTCCTTTTCGATCCTTTAATTCCTCCATGATGCCATGCTCCAATCTCCATGATTTTTGCTCCAAAATGCCTACAAAACACACAAAACATGCATAGTCTCCGAATCTCAAAGAAAATCGGAATCTAAGGTAAAAGGGGACAAAACACACAAGATAAGAAGGAAAAAGGACTAAAACTACCAAGGAAAACACACTTAAAACACTACCAAAATGAGAGACATCAGAATACCCCATACTTAAACTTGCTTGTCCTCAAGCAATAACTTGGATTCAAAACCTCAACATGATCTTCAAGTAAAGCACTAAGTCAAAACCATTTTCAAGAACGTATGAATCCAAAGATAAACAATCAAATGTCATCACATGTGTTTGCATGCTTCAAGTATGAAATGCTACCACCTAGCCTCACGTTAGGGAAATGTAATCAAAGCACAACTCTCAAGTATGTATGGCTTAATGCATAAAAGTGATGCATCTCTCCACTCATGCCTTGTGCAAAGTCTACTTTTACCATTGAAGATAATATTACCAATCTCTCTACCTAGAGATGTCAAAACAATACTAATACAAGATGAACTTGGGCTCAATGGAGATCCTCATAGAGAATTCCATTCGGCCGGGTTGTAATGGGGCTTTTGGTGTTTCATAAGGGAAGGATTCGTTTAGCTATGTGGTGCTCACAATGGGACTCGAACAACCTAAAATACTCACCAACTTCACCAAAGATTCCACTTCTTACTACTTCTCCAAACAACTCTCAACAATCAAAGGCACTTACCCAACATTTCACCCACATTTTCCTTATTTTACATCTCAACACTTGGATTTTTTATTGCACTTTCTTTATTTTCTTCTTCCTTTCTCTTTCTTTCTTTTTTTTGGAGGTCGGGCCCGAGTCTACTAGACTCGATCACGGCTTGATTGACCCCATACTTGCATTTTGCTCACTTTTCCTTCACATTTTTGCCCTTGTGCAAAATTCCCAAAAATCCATCAACTTTCTCCTTAGGAGATGCACTACCAAAATGTGTTTCCCACACACTCTTGCCTTCACCCAAAGTATTCCACAAAATCATTTCCACAACCACTCAACTATGTTCGAATCCCATAAGGGTCAAGCTTTCATCGGCTAGGAACATGTTTTTTAGGAGCTACAAACAAAGGCTAATAGGCTAAAACGGGGCTACAAATCAGGGATTAATGCAAGGTAGGAATAAGGATATTTATGTGGCTAAAATCATACAAGTTCAATCTTAATACTAGCATGCATGATTAATTCTCATAGCGGCTTCAAGAAACAAATATACACCTCAATAACGAAGAGACTATGACACAAGAGAGTACACTCACAAAACAAGAGATATGCAAAGAAAAATCCCAAAAGGCCAAAATCAAATCTCACAAGGTACACTCAATACTAGGTAGCAAACAGGTCATCTTTTAGCACACATGCTCAATATAGAATGCTAATCATGGATCATGTATAAAAGCAACATCATAAGACTAGGCTAAACCATCCAAAGCATGCAAAGGAATTATATGAACACAAGTCATTTCATAGGACACTTAAGATGGGGATTCCTTAGTCCAAAACAAAATCTTTTTGTTGTTTTCACACAAGAATTTTCAATGTTTTTTGGATTTTTGCAAAAAAAAAATCTCAAACAAAGCAAAAGACACACAAAACACACATATGTACAAACACTAGGCAAAAGAGAGTTTCCTTTTTCCCTTACCCCATACTTAAAATATGCAATGTCCTCATTGCATCCAAATAAAACCAAAAGGGAAAATGAAAAGGGAAACTCACTAGATAAGGCGTTTGAAGCTAGGAAAATGGTGAATTGTTGACATCGGCACATGGGGAGGTGAATTCAAGCTCATCAAGAAGCACCTACAAGATCACACCAAAGATATATCCCAAAATACTTGCATTCAAGGGGTTTAGAGAAAGGGTTAGCTCAATAAGCTCAAATCCTAAAAATAAGAAAACAAAAACAAAAGGAAACAAAGGATACGAAGGATACGTCAGGTTGCCTCCCGAGAAGCGCTATTTTAACGTCATTAGCTTGACGTGCCACCTAATCTCGGTTAGGGTGGAAAATAAGGCTCGGGGTCCATGAATTCCCCAAGGACCATCTCATCACTAGCAAAGAATTGAGGCCATTCACTATAGTTCAACCAAACATGCGCCTCGGCCTCATCATAATGGCGGGGGACCCCATACTTAGACCAAGAATAATCGGAAATCAAATCCTCCGAGTATGGTTCATCTCCACCATATGACTCACAAGAAACCGTCACAAAAGAGCAAAGGATATAGGACAAAGGAGTCTCGCACATGATCTTGGAGGCTTGCTTTTCAGGTTGGACCGACATAGGAGCTACATCGGGTCCGACTTCCGGCATCTCCTCCAAAGCTTGTTTGAACCGAGACTCGACTTTTTCTTTAATCATAAGAGACGGAGAGCTTTCCTTCACTTCAATCTTTGCACGCTCAAGAGCCAAGAGATAGTTTTCCTCCATTGTCACCGATCGAAGTGGGTGCAAGTCGGTCCCAACGTTATGCATCTCGGGCTTGGGGCAAAGTAGAGGCATGGGAGGTGGTCCGATGTCTGGGCAACTCGGGCCCGACATGTCCTCCAACTCGATCCTGGATTGCAGAGTCGGTCCGTCTTGCGAGCAACTCGGGCCCGACACACTGAGTACGTTAGTCCATGCTTGCTCACTCTTCTCGACTTGTGGTGGCTCGACTCGGACCTCATCATAGCTCTCTTCTTCATGATAGCTCGGAACTTGCTCTTGAGAACTCGAGAGGGATGCCCAATAATAGTCGGGTTGGGCGTTGTCGCTCATCCTCCATGAATTAAGTTCCTCGAATTAAGTCTTGTCTTCCTTGAATTTAGTTCTCATCTCATTGAGCTCTTCTAGCCACTCAAGTGCCCATGGAGGAGTTTCCTCGTAGCTCGGAGGTTGGTAGGGAGGTATGTTGGGCCATGCTATCCGGAAGCCCACGATATGCACTGGAGCGGCTTGCGAGGCGTTTATGAGGCCCAGCGATGTACTTCTAGAAGGGTGTTCGAATAACAAATATGGATATAAGCCAATTCGTTCGTCGGGTACAAGAGAGATTTACATTCTATCTTATAGGCCTTATTTCTATCTTATGTAACGAGAGCCATATCGAATTTAGATATCTCTATCTAGTGGCATGTATATCTATCTAGTCTATCTTGTAACAATATATCTTTTGGGGGACCCCTATATATACATAAAGGGGGGCCACGCATTGTAACACATACATACACACGCATTCATACACAATACACGTATTCGAATATACACAAATTTAATACAATTTTCGCATTCTTTCCTTTGATTCTTGAGTTCGTAAAGCTTAGTTCAAGCCCGATCTAGGCTAAGGGGTCACCAATCTTGCTTGGTTGATTTCTAGCTCTAACAATTTGGCGCCCACCATGGGGCACAGAATTTGGCAAATTACGAACGAAGAATCGTTTGTTGTTCAAGTTTCCAAACCAAGACGATGTCAGAATCTGGAGAATTCGTGCCGGGGAAGAACAACGCCACCCAACAAGAAGAAGTCTTGTCTAAGCAATGAGAGGACGAGATGGCGGACGTTCGGCGCCGCATGGAACTTCTCCAGAAAGAGCTTGAGCAACAAAAAGGCTTCTTCGAAGCCAGCATGGAACGCTTGACTAACGAAAACAACCAGCTTAGGAGCCAGAACCAGTTACTCACTACTGCAAGGCAACCCGCCAATGTCCCTAGAAACACTGAGGGTCTGGCTACTCGGTTGAACTTCGACTCCGGAGAGGGGACTTCCGGGGGAAACAACGGGAATGACACCCAAGGCGGAGTCTTGAACATTCAACAAACGCCTAACCCCGAGAGCAATCGCGAGCAGGCGACGAACAGGGAGATCCCCGGAAACCAGGTCACACCTCCGGGTACCACCTACAGAACCCGCTCCAGGAACGTATGGATAGCTGAGAACGCTTATACTGAAAGACACCAGGAGGTGGACCTAGACGCTCTCATTAGAAAGAAAGTCATAGAGCAGATCGGGGCCATCTCCGATCAGGTTGTTAGAAACCACACCGGATACCAGCCGGTGCAACCAGAGGCTCAAGACGGATACGACGAATCACCGTTCGTCCCCAGGATCGCACGGGCCGAAATTCCGAGGAAAGTCACTATTCCCTCTATGAACCCCTACAACGGCACCACGGACCCTAACGAGCACATAGCCATCTACAAACAAAAGATGATGACTAGCTCGGTTCCTAGTCACTCAAAAAAATCCGTGATGTGCAAGGGGTTTGGAACGACCCTGACTGGACCAGCCCTCACATGGTTCATCGGTTTACCCAGAGGGAGCATCAAGTCTTTCGCCGACCTCTCAAATACCTTCCGAAGCCAATTCGCAAGCAGTCGCAAATTTGAGAAGCAGTCTAGCGATCTTTACCGGGTCAAACAGAAAAATCATGAAACCACAAGAGCTTTCCTAGATCGCTTCAACAAGGAGAAAGTAACCATCCCAAATTGCGACACTACTACCGCAATCGAGGCCATCCGACAAGGAATCATACCGGACGGAGGATTGTACCAAGAGCTAACCAAGCACCTATGTGCTACTTTCGAGGAAGTCCAGTCAAAGGCACTAGCACACGTGCGATTGGAGGAAGATAGATCTCTCCAAAGGAGGTCGATCGAACCTAGGAGCTCCGATAGGAAAAGCGGCAATGATCGCAAGAGGGAATACCCAGAACGAAGGCGATCGCCCTTCGACCAGAGAAGGGGCAGGCGTGATCGATCCTACGATAGACACCCAGCCAAACGGGTTAACGTAGCACGCAACAAGCCACCAATGGAGAAGGAACGCGATCCATTGCCACCACCTCTGGAGGACTACAACCTCAAAATCTCGCCATCGCAACTGGTGAAAAATCTCTCCAAGATGGGAGATCTAGTTAGGTGGCCCAGGAAAGATAAAGCACCCAAAGCAGGGGCCGACGAGAATAAGTGGTATGAGTTCCACGATAACCATGGCCATTGGACCAAGGATTGCATCATGCTAAGGAGGGAGGTGGCACACTTAATCTCTAAAGGCAAGATCCGGGAAGCGGCTCCAGACGCCAGAGTTCCTCGTGATCTTCTAGATAATCCCTACCGGAGCAAGGCGAGCGAGAAAACACCCCCTACTCCAGAAAGGGTGGTGAACGTGATAACCGGAGGATCAAGCGTGTGTGGCCTTACTTACTCAGCAGCCAAGAGGCAAGCACGAGAGGGGTACTTAGGAAAACCTACCCATCTGGAGAGGCGACCTAGACAGCCCATCGGGTTGGCCATAGTCTTTGACGACTCCGACATTGGAAACCAGGTTGGGCCTCATCATGACGGTTCGGTGATCTCCTTACACATAGGAAACGTCTTTATGAGGAGAATACTGGTCGACACCGGTAGCTCTACCAACCTCATAACACTCACCGCCCTCAAAGAGATGGGTCTGTCTGAAAATGACATCCACAAGCAACCAGTCCCCCTCGTGGGATTCAATGGAGAAGTAAAACATACCACGGGAAACATAACCCTACAAACCTTCGCAAAAGGAGTGAACTTGCAAGTGGAGTTCATGGTGATAGATTACCCATCCAGCTACAACGTGATCTTGGGTCGTCCCTGGTTACACGACATGAAGGCAGTGGCTTCCACCTATCACCAGACGGTGAAGTTCCCTACACCAAGGGGAATAGAAGAGATTCGAGGAGATTAGAGGCTAGCTAGAGAATGCTATAAGACCGCTCTAAAACCTACGGCCGTTGGGCCGCAGGCATAGCAATTACAGAGCGCTACCCCTCCTATCCATACCCGAGAGGAAGAAGAAGAAGTGGAGGAGGTAGCAATAGGGGAAGGACGGATCGTTCGCCTGGGCATCGGACTAGACACGTCCATCAAGGCAGAACTTGTGTCCTTTCTAGAGAAACACCAGAAGTGCTTCGCATGGAGCCACGAGGACATGGCTGGAATCGACCCAGGGGTGATCACGCACAAGCTTAACACCGATCCCAGCTTTTCCCCCGTGAAACAAAAGAGAAGAAGATTTGCCCCGGAACGAATCCAGGCAGTTGACGAGGAAGTAAGGAAGCTACTAGACACAGGCAAGATCCGAGAGGTGAAGTATCCAAAGTGGCTAGCTAATGTGGTGGTTGTCCCAAAGAAGAATGGGAAGTGGAGGGTTTGCGTGGACTTTACCGACCTGAACAAGGCTTGTCCTAAGGACTCTTTCCTACTCCCACACATAAACACGATGGTCGACGCCACCGCTGGTCATGAACTCTTGACATTCATGGACGCCTTTAGCGGCTACCACCAGATCCAGATGCACCCCGAAGATCAAGAGAAGACATCCTTCATAACAGGACAAGGGACGTATTGTTATCGAGTTATGCCTTTCGGCTTAAGAAACGTTGGTGCAACTTACCAGCGTCTCGTTAACCATATGTTCCAGGAGCAAATCGGGAAGACGATGGAGGTGTATATTGACGATATGGTGGTCAAGAGCAAAATGGCGGTTCAACACCAACAACATCTCGAGGAAGCTTTTAACATTCTCGAAAACATCAATATGAAGCTCAACCCTCAAAAGTGCACGTTCGGAGCTCGGTCTGGAAAATTTCTAGGTTACATCGTGACTAAAAGGGGGATTGAGGCCAGTCCCGACCAAGTGAAAGCAATAGCCTCCCTGAGATCGCCCAAGAACATCAAGGAAGTACAGAAGCTCACAGGGAAAATCGCCGCCCTTAACAGATTCATATCCAAGTCAGCCGACAAGTGTCGTTGTTCTACGATATACTCAAGAAAAACAAAAGCTTCCAGTGGGACGAACGACACGAGAAGGCTCTCCAGGAACTCAAGGGCTATTTCTCCAATCCATTGTTGCTAGCCAAGCCGGTGCCAGGAGAAATCTTGCAACTATATCTAGCGGTATCAAGGAGCACGCTGAGCGGGGTTCTAGTCAGGGAAGCTGACGGACAACAAATGCCTGTTTACTTCGTAAGCAAAACAATGACTTCAGTAGAGACTAGATACACCCTCCTCGAAAAACTGGTCCTTGCCGTCGTCATGAGTTTGAATAAGCTTCGCCCTTACTTCCAATCGCATACGATCTCGGTGCAAACCAGCTACCCTCTGCGACAGGTGATGCAAAAGCTGGAGTTCCCTGGACGAATGACCAAGTGGGCAGTGCAACTCAGCGGCTATGACATCAAGTACGAGCCTCGCAAGACCATAAAGTCGCAAGTCCTAGCTGACTTCGTCGTTGATTTCACACCTGATCTGGAGGAGGCAGCCAACACAAGCACACCCGCTCCTGTCCCAGAAGAGACACACGAAACGTGGACGCTCAACACAGATGGGGCTTCCAACACCAGAGGGATAGGGCTAGGGGTGGTCCTGGAATCAAGCAAGGGAGATAGGCTAGCTCAGGCCGTAAGATGTGATTTCGACGCCACAAACAATGAGGCGGAGTATGAAGCTTTAATTTTCGGATTAGGGCTAGCACGAGACCTAGCAATCCAGAATCTGCAAGTAAGGTGCGACTCTCTCTTGGTGGTTAACCAGATACTAGGCCTGTTCGAGGCAAAAGACGAGAGGATGGCTCTTTACCTGGAAAAGGCGAGAGCATAAGCGGGAGAATTCCAGCAGGTTACCTTTGAACAAGTACCTAGAGAGAATAATGCGTCGGCCGACGCCTTAGCAGGTTTAGGCTCAGCGCTCAACCCAAGTGAATACTCTCAGATCCCGCTAGTGCACCTCCTTTACTCGGCAATCAAGCATCCCAAAGAAACATCCGTGCTACGCACGCTCCCAGTAGCCAGTCTTGACACACACTCTGGAACAAAGCCTAGCAGATGGATCAAACCGTATCTGGACTGGCTAGTACACGAGAAGGCGCCTGAGGATAAGACGGAGGCAAGAACTTTAAGACCAAAAGCCACACGATTCGTCGTCCACCAGGGCATACTTTACCACAAGTCTTCGTCTGGGGTCTTGCAAAGATGTGCGGAAGGAGAAGAGATAGAGAGTGTTATGAAAGAGATCATAAAGGATATTGCGGGAACCATGCTGGTGGTAGGAGCTTGGCAAACAAGATACTTAGACATGGGTGGTATTGGCCAACGCTACGACGCGACGCCACCAAGTATGCCCAGGAATGCAAGGCTTGCCAGCGACACACACCAACTTCTCAACAACCCTCCGAGAGCCTACATCCAACCCTTACTCCTTGGCCCTTCATGAGGTGGGGGATGGATATCGTGGGGAAATTACCTCCTTCTACAGGGCAAAAAGTGTTCTTCTTGGCTATGACCGACTACTTCTCCAAGTGGATCGAGGCTGAAGCATACAGAGAGATCAAGGACAAGCATGTGATCTCGTTCATCGAGCGCAACATCCTCTGCCGTTTTGGAATCCCAACAACGATCGTTTGTGATAATGGTTCCCAGTTCATTAGCCAGAGGATGAGAGATTTCTGCCAGGGGTGGAACATCGATCTGGTTACATCAACACCTAGATACCCCCAGGCGAATGGGCAGGCAGAGTCTTCAAACAAGGTGATCATAAGCAACATGAAGAAAAGGTTAACCAAATCCAAAGGCAAGTGGGTAGAAGAGCTACCCTACGTACTTTGGGCTGATCGCACCACTCCCAAGAAAGCAACGGGGCAAACCCCCTTTTCTATGGTATACGGGTGTGAGGCAGTCATCCCAGCTGAAATCCAGGTCCCGACCGCGCGATATGGTCTAGCTACGCTCGACCAGAACAAGGAGCAACTCGAGGCAGACCTAGACACGGTCCAAGAGTTACGAGAATCGGCCCACCTGAGAGTAGCTCGATACCAGCAGCAAGTATCCAGGAGCTATAACAAGAACGTAAGAGTTAAGGTCTTTCGAGTTGGAGACTGGGTACTTCGCAAGGTGTTCCAGAACACAGCAGAACAAAACGCGGGAAAATTGGCACCTGGATGGGAAGGACCTTACAGGATTACGAAGGTCGTAGGGCAAGGAGCTTACCAGTTGGAGTCCGAGGAAGGAGAACCAGTGCCTAGGAGCTGGAATGCCATTCACCTCAAGAAGTACAATTTCTAACAACCCTATCTCTAGTCACTTAGTTTATTTTATGTTTTAAAAGGTTTTGGATTTTCTTTTTCTTTCGGGGGGATGCAAGGGGGTTCCTAAACCATCACCCCACTTTTATTTCTAGATCGTAGTTCTAGTATTAAGCACTAGTTAAGGCACTGTTCTGCATTCTTATGGTTCTTTTGAGTTATGAATGAAATTTATTACAAATTACTTTGTTTATACACGCAAACATACGCTTCTCGAGAGCACACTTTTGCAAATTTCGCACAATACAAACACCCACACCAGGGTACACGCCTAGTAGCCCCGATCAAGCTACGGAAAGGCAAATATTCCCACAAAACTCGTGGACGTAACGATTAGGCCCATAAGAGACCTAGGCAAGTATCGCCAGTAATGCAAAACTCGCACGATACATTTGGATCCACAAATAAGGAACAATTCGCCTGGCACATATGCTAGCATCCAACGGATTAATCCACACACACTAACTGGTTGTGCAACGCAGATATACTATCAATATACAAACAAGCTTGTTTCTTACAAACAATGACCGCTAAGACGCACTAGGTACCTACACCACTTCTAACGAAGACAAACGTGCTTTTCTAGTCACAATCTCTAGACAAGGGTGATCCTTCTCCAAATAATACAAGGGGTAGCGAAGTCACCACATCACCATACTACGACGAATTTACTAATCACGCGATTAT
Organism: Polygonum aviculare; assembly: GCA_934048045.1. Taxonomy (NCBI): domain Eukaryota; kingdom Viridiplantae; phylum Streptophyta; class Magnoliopsida; order Caryophyllales; family Polygonaceae; genus Polygonum; species Polygonum aviculare. Next base: position 17,257,816 of record OW204024.1, read on the forward strand.
CAAGATCACTTCCACGACTCTTGCTCCAAAGGTATACGCACTTGCATACTTCTCTAGATACGTTTTCTAGAATATGGGTCAAGAGTGTCCCACACAAAACAAGGGGTACCAAGCTCTACCCGCAAAGCCTACTTAGGGCCTCACCTCCGAAAATAAGTTTCATTCTAGAGATCACGAATAAGACAACTCTCTCAGAACGACATCTAGACTTATATCCTCGATAAATGAGTGCGGGGACAGTCGCACTCGCAGATAAGCGTCTATGTAACGATAGTCGGGGTTAGACCCCAACATTACATGATCTCGCTTGCCATCAAGCCTAAAATGCTAGCAAGTAACAGAGACCTAGTTACTTTTTAGGCAAGCATTGCCAGAATCAAGAATGTAGTATAAATAAACGGCCATACAGAGGGCCTATAACGATAAATAAAAGTTGGGAATTTTTACACCAGGGGTACGAAGTTTTCCCCATCAAAACGTCTTGGCACCAAGGCCACCAAAAAACGGTCATTCAAAGTCTTGTGGCAATAGACATTGCCAGAAACGAGTTCTTAACACAAAAGCAAGCATAGTTAACGAAGATCACTTAGTCGGGGAGGGGGTCTGCGATGAGAGTTGCTCATCCTTGTCTTCCTGCTGGACTGCATCACTAGAACCCATGGCTGGAACATCCTCCACTGGGGCGGGAGAGTTAGCGTCGTCCTCTAAATCTTCATTGGGCAAGAAATCTTCTCCTGGAACCTTCGAGCCAGGGGGAAACAAGGCCTCGAAAGTGGACTTCAGCTCCTCCAGGTTCCATCGACCACTCTTTCCACTAGCAACACCTTCAAGAACTTCAATCTTGGCTTTGGTAGAGTAGTACGTGCCGATCCTTATAACTTGTTGTGTAAAGTCATTCGCGGCCTCCTGAAGCTCAGCAATCTTCTGTGCCTGAGTAGACACCTCCTCTTGCAATTTAGCAACTTGAGTCGGATGGCTACCCAGTGCGTCTTCAAGAACCCGGTTCTGACGTTCGGCTTCCACCGCTGCCTCCGACGCACGTTTCTCCTTGGACTTCAGCTGGCTAATCTCCCTCATATGCACGTCCATGGCCAGGGCGAATTCTTGGGTTGCCTACAAGGGACGCTAAGGTAAATAACTACGACAGTAAGAGATTAGCTGACGAATAGAGAGAGGACGCGCGAGCATACCTTCTTCATAGCCGCCCTAGATCGCATCAACGCTTGTTGCACTCCACCTTTGACAAAAACAGTCCTAGCCTCATCAGAAGTAGATTCCAGCACGGCACCCCAGAAATCAGCAGTGTCGTCCTCGGAGAGATCTATAGTGGGAGGAGTTTCCAGTTTGCGCTTCTGGTTAGGGCGCTGTTGTTGGACTTCTTTCTTTGGCACCAGAGGAGGGTTCGAGCTACGGGATCTTAGCATCCTTTGTAGCATGACATCGGTGGATACATTCCTCTCACGACCTAGTTACACAGAGAGTCAGAGATTACATTCTTTTACTAAGAGATCAATCTGGCGCGCAGAAGAGGAAAAATTACAAAAGGCTTACCAGAGTTGGAAGGTTTGGAGGTGCCTGACATCCTGACGGCAGGGGTTGAAGCTTCTAGATCCGAGGTCTCGCGGCTGGGACTTTGGGGTTGGTGCTCCTCTCTTGGTTTCTCTGGCTCGTTGAAGACCTTGTTAGGGGCGCGATTCTTGGGTTCGGTAGTCAGCAACACGTTGACGAGTTTCCCACTGGATGATATGGAGTTAAAGTTCTTCGGCACTGCACAGGGTCTCACCAGGAAAATATTAGCGAAATATAATACTCGAAACAACAGATCTAGTTATGCACACTAGGCGGAGTCACGAATAGGGCAAACAAGGCTCTTACGGGTGGTATTCCAAGCATCTAGGAAAACGTCTTTATAGATTTCTCCTAGTTCACCCAAGGAACGTCTCTCAACGAAGAAGTAACGCGACTGCCACCCCGTGTTAGGGTTTTTGACACCAGGGATCAAGGGGTCTAGCGGGTTCCTAGCATGAAGTGAAATTCTACCCGGCCTAGAGGGTACTACCTTGTACGACACCAAGAACTCACTCACAGTCATAACTATTCCCTTCCTAGAGGCTAGTTCATCGACACACCTGAGTATGCGCCAGGTTGTGGGCATGATTTGGGAAGGTGAAACCCCCAAATCCCTCAGAAAATCTCTAATGAAGGGGGAGAAGGGAAATTTGAGTCCTAGAGAAAACGAAAACTCGGTAAAACAGATCCACCCGGGTCGAATCCAATCGATTAGCTCATCTTGGGGGCAGTGGGTCACGGTTCCGACCGGAAACCCTCCCTCGGTGACGATTCTGGCAACGTCGTCTGGCGTGAGGTTGCACAGAAGTTGGTCTTGGGGCATTAAGGAGTTCGAAGGAGCAAAGAGTGGAGACTCGGCCATGGGTGATGAGAAACAAGGTTTGGAATAAGATTGAAGAAGAAAGGGAAAGCTGAAATGGAAGAAAGCGAGAAGAGTAAAGGTTGTACCTGGTTTGAACAGTGGAAGTGACGCCTATAGGCAAATGGGGAGGGGGCTAAACATTTTTAATAGCAAGCAACGATGACGCTCAGACTGCGTTTTCCAAGGCATAAAATCAGTGTTTAAAGATTTGGTTTGATTCAAATTTGAAATTTGAAATTTCAAGTTTAAATCAAAAGGGGTATTGTTGGGCCATGCTATCCGGAAGCCCACAATATGCACTGGAGCGGCTTGCGAGGCGTTTATGAGGCCCAGCGACGTACTTCTAGAAGGGTGTTCGAATAACGGATATGGATATAAGCCAATTCGTTCGTCGGGTACAAGATAGATTTACATTCTATCTTATAGGCCTTATTTCTATCTTATGTAACGAGAGCCATATCGAATTTAGATATCTCTATCTAGTGGCATGTATATCTATCTACTCTATCTTGTAACAATATATCTTTTGGGGGACCCCTATATATACATAAAGGGGGGTCACGCATTGTAACACATACATACACACGCATTCATACACAATACACGCGCGTATTCGAATATACACAAATTTAATACAATTTTCGCATTCCTTCCTTTGATTCTTGAGTTCGTAAAGCTTAGTTCAAGCCCGATCTAGGCTAAGGGGTCACCAATCTTGCTTGTTTGATTTCTAGCTCTAACAAGGTACTCCCTGCATTTGAGTATAAGTGGGACTTCCCCAATAGGATTGAGCACCACCTCGTCCATCATAGTGGTCTCGGTTCCCATACACCTCTCTCATGTAACACTCCTCCTCATAGGCTCTCTCTTGTGCCATTCTAATCCGGGCATTGAGTCGCTCACGAGCTCGTCTCTCCTCTCTTTCCCATTTCTCTTTTGCCTCGTGGAGTTCACTTTTTAGACGCTTGATCCCCATTTCAAGGTAGAAAACCTTCCACTCATACTCGTCATCACTATCATAGAAATCCTTTTTTTCTCTCTCTCTTTTTTTTTTGAAGGAATCACCTACAAAAAAGAGACAAACAAAACCCAATCAAAAAAAAACAAGGGGCTCGGGCTAATCCCTCACCCAAATCACTACAAAATCAAAGACTCAACAAAAGTGGTACCTCAAACAAGTAGAACTCCCCGGCGACGGCGCCAAAATTCTGATGACAGGCCCAAAGTACTATACCAATCTATGGATAGGGCCCCGGGTCAATCAACAAAAGAAATTTGTATCACGACCCCGTTGTAGTACGGTGGTCGAGGTCGATCACAGGGAATTATTTCATGCGCGTTTGAACGGTCGATTTATCTAACACAAAGGCAATGGGAAAGAAAACACACAAAGCCACTCAAGACCGGGGCTGTCAATCTCGGGACCGAGTAAGCTAGGCACAAACAAAGTCGGGCTCGAGGCTAGGGGACTCGGGCACAACTCAACAATCAATAAAAGGGAAGACACAAGCTAGGCTAAGGGGATCCTAGGGCTAGGGGTTCATGCCAACATCAACTTCACATGCTATCATATAGATCAATGAACTAGAGGCTTTCGACTTAGACATAGATCAACAAATCCAATCAAATCATGCCATTAATATCATGGAACTAGGATTTCGCATTCATTCAAGCCAAACGACTCTCTATCTACTCCTACTCGACCGCGGGATCAAGGGGCTCTCTCTTCATCCCTTCGAACCAATTTTTCCTAGGCTTCCAACAAAGGATCTTGCCCATAGGGTAAATAGACACGGATTTAGGCAATCAAGTCATGAAATTGGTTCAAGCACAGGCAATTGAGTTGGGGTCTTCGTCCCCTACCCTAAGATCAAACTAACTACTCACTAATCATGGAATTCAAACTAGCAATCATCAAAGACTAAAGATAAATCATGATTCATGCAAGTCAAATCCACAATCAACAAACAAATAAAAGCCAAAATAAACTTGAATTAAACAAAGGAAGAATTCTTACAATCTCTACTCCCGCTCCAAGCCTAAGGGTTTCTTTCCTCTCCAAGGAAAGGAATTCACCCAAATCCTCCTCTAGATCTTGGGTTTCTTCCCTCCCTTGGAGAAGAGTCCACCCCCTTCTTCCTTCTACTCTCTCAAACCTCACTCTCAATTTACTCCCCAAAGTGTGTCTAGATCCCCCCTAATGAGAGATTACAAGGGTTTAAATAGAGATTTTTCCCCCTATTACAAAGACTAGATTACCCCTCTAAACTCCTTGGGCTCCAAGGCAAGTCCTTGACCTCCAAGGCTCTAGACTCCTTGATCTCCATGTTTTCGCTGTCTTGCCCGAGTTTTCGTAGCTGTACACCCGAATTGGACTTCTCTCCTGCGTCCTCTTCTTCCAAGGGCTTCTCTTCTTGTGTAGCATGAGAAGCTTTTCCCGAGGCATCTTCAAGCACTTTACCACATCGTAAAGTTATGGCATTCACATTTTGCCTCGGGTTGAGCTCGGTTTGAGACGGCAGTTTACCCGAATCCTTGGCCTCCAACTTGCTTACAGCATTAGCAATTTGGCTCACCTGCTTCTCCAAATTTTGGACACTTGACTTGGTTTCCTGCTGAAATTGGTTCATGGAACCTTGTATCGTAGTAACACTTTGAGCAAGAGCCCGAATCATGTCCTCTGTTGACATCGAGTCTAAAGCAGGAACTTGAGGCTTCGGATTGAAAGGAGGCCTGTAAGCAGGTTGACTACCTTGTTGATTGTACTGCTGCTGTTGATTGGAATTCCCACATCGAAGGCTAGGATGATCCCTTCATCCAGGATTGTAAGTATTAGAAAAGGGATCATATCTCTGCTTTTGTGGACCATATCCACCCATTGCATTAACTTTAGCTTGCGGCTCTTGGAGTGTAGAGCAAGCATCTGTTGGGTGCATAACATCTAAGCAGATTCCACATGCTTCCATCAATGTCATCCCTTATTCTCTGTACAAATCTCTTGAGCTTGGACCTTTGCTTGATACTAGAGTTGTGATCCAATTAGCTGATAGATCTAATGTGTATCCTAAGGGTATAGTTGAAGATGTGCTTGTTATGGTTGATAAATTGATTTTCCCTGCTGATTTCTATGTGCTAGATATGGAACATGATAAGCATGCCTCACCTATTCTTTTGGGTAGACCTTTCTTGAAGACAGCTAATACTAGGATTGATGTTTGTAGTGGCTCACTCACCATGGAATTTGATGGGGAAAGGGTAGATTACAATATCTATGATGCTATGAAATACCCTGCTGATGTGAACTCTTTGTGTGCAATTGATGTGATTGAACCTCTTGTTCAAGAAAATTTTAATGTGAATGGCATACATGAGTTGCAATCTGCTCTTGAAAATTCTTTGGTGAACAACATGCTGGATTTTGAGCTTAATGCTAACCTGCAGGAAATTGTGGCTGAGTTGAACACTCACTATGAGCGTCCACTCTTACCACCGGGCTCCAAGCCCATGCTACTAACCTTGCCAAGCGAGCAGCTTGTTCCTTCTATTGTGCAGGCCCCAGTGATAGAGTTGAAGCAACTTCCGGATCATCTTAAATATGCCTTCCTAGGTGATGGAGAGACCTTACCGGTGATCATTTCTAACAAACTCACGAAAGATCAAGAACACCGGTTGATTGAGGTTTTGAGGGAGCATAAAACCGCCATAGGATGGACTATTGCCGACATAAAAGGAATTAGCCCCTCTACATGTATGCATAGAATCTTATTGGAGGAAGAAGCAAAGCCCTCGAGACAACCTCAAAGGAGGTTGAATCCGCCAATGATGGAGGTGGTGAAGAAGGAGGTTCTCAAACTTCTCCAAGCAGGCATGATTTATCCCATCTCTGACAGCCAATGGGTGAGTCCTACTCAAGTTGTTCCCAAGAAGGGCGGTATTACAGTCAAGGAGAACGAGCAAGGTGAATTGATTCCTACCAGGATCTAAACCGGGTGGCGTGTGTGCATCGATTACCTCAAGCTTAATGCGGTTACTCGGAAGGATCACTTTCCATTACCCTTCATTGATCAAATGCTTAAGCGACTTGCTGGTCGCCCTTTCTATTGCTTTTTGGATGGATATTCCGGATATTTCCAAATAGCCATTGCACCCGAAGATCAAGAGAAGACGGCGTTCACTTGTCTGTTTGGTACTTTCGCCTACCGAAGGATGCCATTTGGGTTGTGCAATGCGCCTGCCACTTTCCAAAGGGGTATGGTTAGTATCTTTTCCGAATACATAGAGCATTTCATTGAGGTTTTCATGGATGATTTCACCGTACATAGGGATGACTTTGATTCTTGTTTAAATCACTTGACACTTGTTCTTAAAAGATGTAAGGATACTAATCTTGTTTTAAATTCTGAAAAATGTCACTTCATGGTTGAACAAGGAATAATATTAGGTCATATAGTGTCCGCTAGGGGTATTGAGGTCGATAAGGCAAAGATTGAAGTAATTCAATCCTTGCCTTATCCTACTAATGTCCGCGAAGTGCGTTCTTTTCTTGGCCATGCAGGTTTCTATCGCAGGTTCATTAAGGACTTTTCAAAGACAGCTTCCCCTCTATGTGATTTACTCAAGAAGGAGACAGCCTTTGATTTTGGTGATGGGTGCAAGAAAGCTTTTGATGAGTTGAAATTGCGTCTCACCACCGCCCCTATTATCCAAGCCGCGGATTGGTTTATACCTTTTGAGATCATGTGTGATGCAAGTGACTACGCAGTGGGGGCGGTATTGGGGCAAAAGGTTGGGAAGGCGTCTCATGTGATCCACTATGCATCCATGACTTTGAACGAGGCGCAGAGGAACTACTACACCACCGAGAAGGAGCTATTGGCGGTGGTGTTTGCTTTGGAGAAATTTCGGTCTTACTTGCTAGGGACCAAGGTGATTGTCTACACCGATCATGCATCCCTTCGTTACTTGTTGACGAAGAAGGAAGCTAAGCCTCGATTGATATGATGGATCTTGTTGTTGAGCGAGTTCAACATTGAGATCAAGGACAAGAAGGGGGCTGACAATGCGGTAGCGGATCACCTTAGTCGCTTGACATGTGAAGGGGAGAGCGGTCCACAAGTTTCACCTATTCGAGAAGAGTTCCCAGATGATACCTTGTTCGCAGTGCGTGTTGTTCAGCCTTGGTATGCAGATTTGGTGAATTTTCTCGCTGCGGGTGAGCTTCCATCGGTTTTGACCAAAGCCCAAAGAGCCAAGCTTAGGAGTGAAGCAAGGTACTATGTGTGGGATGATCCATATCTTTGGAAGCATTGTGCAGACCAAGTCATTCGTAGATGTCTTCCCGAGAATGAGGTAACCTCTGTATTGACCTTTTGTCATTCTTATGCTTGTGGGGGGGCATTTTAGCGCTAGAAAGACTGCTAGGAAGGTGTTGGATGCAGGATTTTATTGGCCTACCATCTTTCGGGATGCAAACGCCTTTTGTAAATCCTGTGACCGATGCCAGCGAGTTGGGAATATATCCCAGAAAGATGAGATGTCCCAATCTCCCATGATTTTTTGTGAAGTTTTTGATGTTTGGGGCATTGATTTCATGGGACCTTTTCCTAACTCTTTTGGGAACTATTATATTCTATTAGCGGTGGACTACGTTTCCAAGTGGGTGGAAGCGAAGGCCACCCGTACTGATGATTCCCGAGTTGTGACAGATTTCTTGAAGACTCACATCTTTAACAGATTTGGGATCCTTAAAGCTTTGATTAGTGATAAAGGAACTCATTTTTGTAACAAGACGGTGAGTGCACTTTTGAGGAAGTATCATGTCACACACCGAGTCTCTACAGCGTACCAACCCCAAACAAATGGTCAAGCCGAGGTGTCCAACCGAGAGGTCAAGTCCATTCTTGAGAAGACGGTGTCACCAAACCGAAAGGATTGGAGTATCCGGCTAGATGATGCACTTTGGGCCTATAGGAAAGCTTACAAAACACCGATTGGAATGTCTCCTTTTCGGTTGGTGTTTGGTAAGGCATGTCACCTTCCAGTGGAGATCCAACACAAAGCATATTGGGCGATAAAGCATTGTAGCATGAAATTGTATGAGGCTGGTGCATTAAGGAAGCTACAGTTGCAGGAGCTAGAGGAGCTAAGGATGGAAGCCTATGACAATACCGCCATCTACAAAGAGAAGACCAAAGCTTGGCATGACACACATATTTGGCACAAGCACTTCAAAGTTGGAGATAAAGTTTTGTTATATCAATCTCGTCTTAAGCTTCTTCCAGGAAAACTAAGGTCGAGATGGATGGGACCATTCGTTGTGGCGCACACATATCCACATGGAGCGGTTGATGTCTACGATAGTACTACTCACTCCACCTTCAAAGTGAATGGTCAGAGATTGAAGCCTTATTTCGATGGGTTTAGCAATGCTATACTTGACGAAACGGCTTTACAAGAACCCGAGCCAGCGACATGAGCAGTGGACCGTCGAGCTAACGACGTTAACCAAGCGCTTCATGGGAGGCAACCCAAGCATTAGGATAGTTGTTTTTGATTTTTAGTGTTAAATTAGTATTAGCATAGTGTAGTTTTGCTTTGTTGTTTTTCCTTTGTTTTGTGTGTTTCAACCCGGCGTACAGGTCTAGAAACTCGGGGAGGAGCCCCAGGAACTCGACCGCGTTTCCAGAGCACAGACCGCGTTTTGCCTCCAGAGACGCGGCTTCAAAAGCTCGGGCAAGACGGTGAAAACTCGCCCGAGTTTTCGATGACACAGACCGCGTTTTGGCTCCAGAGACGCAGCCTCAGAAACTCGGGCAAGGTGGTGAAAACTCGCCCGAGTTTTCGGTGACGCAGCCTGCGCTACGCCTTCAGAGACTCAGCTTTAGAAACGCGGGCAAGCAGGCGAAAAAGCGCCCGAGTTTTCGTACATGCCCGCGTTTCCGTTCGATCACAGCGAGAATTAAAACGCGGCCGGCCCTTCTTCTCATCCTTCTTCCACATCAAAACTCGGCCGAACAGCTCCTCCTCCATACAAGAAATCGCCCTCCCTCCATTGTTGAGCACACCAAGCCCCAAACAACACCAAATCAAGTGATTCTTCTCCCTAATCTACTCCTTTTCATCAATCATCAAGTAATCTCTTCTCTACTCTTCTCTTCTCTTGGATTAATTAGTGATTTTTGAGCTTGAACTTGTAGATCTAGGTTTTGCCTAAATTCTCTAGATTTGTCAATTTCAACTCAAATTTGCATGATTAGTTGCTACTTGTTAGTTCCTTTGCATGATTCTAGCATGATTCCTTGATTTCCTTGCTTGTTCTTGTGAAATTTGGATTGTGATTGATTTTGCCTAAAACTAACCTAGGTAGTGGGGGAAGAGAGTGTTTGAGAGTTCTATTTGCATAATTGATTGGATTGTTGTTGGATTGTTGTGAGATTGTCCTTGCCGGGACAATCAAATTTGCTTGTGGTGTTGTTTTGTTGATTTGTGGTGCAGGAGCAGGTACAAAATGCCTCCCCGTCCAGCAAACCGTAGAGGCACCTCTAGAGCTTCATCTTCTCGTGACCGTCCGCAGTCATCTCGGCCCAGTTCATCTTCTGCTCGCCCCCGTGGCCATCTCTCTCCGCCCACCCGAGTAGGGGAGGTGACTCCATCTCAATTTGGGTTCAGTTTGAGCGGCCCTGTGCACTTTGCTCGATTCAAGCTCCTCCATAACCGACCAATACATGCTCCTCGGTATTTGGATTGGGAGTTTCTACAAGAATTGGGTTTGAAGGATGAGCTTCAGAAATGTGAGAATGCCCAGCACTTGAGAGATTTTCTCCGGCTACAGCAGCCTGCTTACAAGGGTCTTGTTTTGGAGTTCCTGAGCACTCTAGAAACGCATATCCTTTCCGGGGCAAATAACAGAGTGGGGGAGTGCACATTCCAGCTTGGGGGAGTGGGAAGGACAATCACGCTAGATGAAGTCAATAGAGTGTTTGGTTTCTTCCGTTCTGCTGATCATGAGGTGAGATGGGAAAGTCAAGCTTTTTGGCTCGATCATTCACAATGGAGAAAGATGACAGGAAAGGCAGAGTACAAGGCCTCTAGAGCAAAGGCTTCTTCTATTACCCATCCTGTGCTCCGTATGCTGCAGCGTTATTATGCTCTGTCTATTACAGGAAGGGGAGACGGAGAGGGTAATGCACCAAAGAAGGATTTGATGCTCTTAGCTACGTATTTGGAACTATGGCGCAGTCCTTATGAACAATTTGGCCCACATCAGCAGGAAGGGTACAGGACCTATTACTATTGGAGCCCTTGTCACTGTTATGGCTATACATTACGATCTTGATTTGACTCAGTATGGCGGGAGGATTGAGCCCGTGCCGATAGACTTCGCCTACCTCAATAGGATGGGTGCCCTATTCTTGCACTATGGTCACTATTACTGGGCGATTGGAGACACCAAGAGGGTGATGCAGCTTCCTGATGTACAGAGAGTTGTGTTTGAGACTGGATGAGAAAGTGTTGTTACATGGATGATCACTCCTCGAGATGGTGATCTCCCGCTTGAGGACGTTGAGGGCCATCGGGGCAAGAGGCGACGAATTCAGAGGAATGTTGAGGAGTCTGAGGATGAGGCTACAACTGATGATTCTGAGGGTGATGAGGATTTCATTGCTGAGGAGGAGCTCGAGCCCAAGATTGGTGATCAGGATGCTGATGCTGATGCAGTGGACGTTCAGGGTGTTGGTGGTTATCCTCAGGGCCAGTTTGACCAGTTGGTGAGCATGATGGGAGGGCTCACTACACAGATGACTCAGTTCAGTGCTCATGTGGATCAGCGGTTTGACTATCAGGAGCAGAGGATGGACCACTACAGGTAGTACCACGATGAGCAGCTTCATCAGCTTCACACTCGTATAGATGGTTGGACACAAGAGGGTGGATTCCCAGCTTATCAGTATTATCCATATCCGAGCTACCCACAACAGTTCCCACCACCACCACCACCGGAGTAGATCCCACTTCCTTCCCACTTGGATGACTCGGTTAGTATTTTCGTCCTCTTTTCTTTTATTTTACATTGGGACAATGTAAAGTTTAAGCTTGGGGGAGGGGATTATTGGTTGAGTCATCTCATCTTTGCATTCATATAGTTGCATTTGCATGTTTAATTTCTTATTTTGCATTGATTAAAATCATGAAAAAAATACAAAAAAAAATGAAAAATTGAAAAATCAACAAAAATATTGCATTCTAGGATTCAAATTTCCCTACTTGACCATTTGTCTCTCTAAGTTAAGAGTATTATCTAACCCATGACTTGCTTGTTGGTTGAAGCTTCCTTGGATTGAAGCATGAATCTTAAGTTATTAATCTTGATTATAGGATTGAGCATGCATAAGAAGTTTAAATTTTGAATTGTTTATGAAGTTCTAGACATTTATACCATGTGAGATTATTTTGAGCCTTTTATTGCATATTTGCATCTTTTTCTTGAGTGTATCGTTTTGATTGCTAGCTCTAGAACTTGCGTTTAGATATCTTTTTCAAGGCTACATTACATGATTTGAATGCATGACATTAAAATGATTGAGGCATTTTTATTAGCTCATTATATCCTTATCTACCTTTTACATGATCCTTTGTTTGTTAGCCCACTTGTTGAGCCTATTAGCCTTATTTTGTAGCTCCACAAAAATTTCCTAGCCTATATAAGCTTGACCCTTTCCGGGAATTAGGATTTAGCTAGGGTATTTTTGTGTAGTTGGAGATGATTCTTGGGTGAGTTGGTTGAATAAAAGGATCTGTGTTGATTTGGAAAAAAAAATATAAGGAGTTGAAAAAAAAATTGATGAAAAGAAAAGAAAAAAAAAAGTGTTTGATTGAGGTAAATTAAATTGAGAAATCAAGTTGAAAAGCCTCAAGTGAGTTCAAAAAGAAAAATGAGCAAAAGTGTATGAAGAAAAGTGATGGAGAAAAGGTGTGACAAGTTGGTGAACATATGAAGTGGAGTGGTTAAAGTTGGGTAGTTAGCTAGTTCTAGTTCCCGGTTTTAGCACCACAAGACCAAACAATTCCCCACCTACTTGTGTATACCTTGGCCCCATTACAACCCTTAAAAAAGTCCTCATGATTTTTGTTGTGTGTTTGATAATTCGTAGTGGAGATTTAGAACACTGATGCAAGCCTATGGTAGTCTAGTTGTCAAAGTTGATCTTGAGCGAAACACATCCCTTAAACACTTGAGTGGAGAGTGCAAAACACATTGCCTTGGTGAGGTCTAGAATGGATGAATGATTTGATTTTGAAAGCTTCTCATACATGTGTGCAATGATGTCTTGGTCAAGGTTTAACTTATTGATGAAATGTGGATTGATATTGAGATGGATGCTTTAACTTGCTAGTTGTGGTGTGATCTTGATTTTAATTCTTGCTTGAGGACAAACAAGGTTCAAGCTTGGGGGAATTTGATAGAGCATATAGGTTGTAGTATTTAGGACATGTTTTGATTAATTTTTCATGCATTTTTAGGTAGATTTTCCCTTATTTTGTAGTTTAGCTCTAGTGTTGGAAGTTTCGGAATCTACACTCGTTTGGTTGATATTTGCAGATATGATTGATCGAGTGCCGAATTCATAGTGATGGTGGACTTGGAAGTGAGCTTGAAGGTGCCAAAGAAGTGTGCAAGGATGAAGGCTAAAGGAGAAGTCAAGTGTTCAAGGTTAATGAAAGATCTCGGTGGAAAAGCCCAGAAACTCGGGCAAGACAGCCAAAGCGCGCCCGCGCTTCAGTGCCCTAGGCCGCATTTCTACGACAGAGGTTCTGGCTTGAAAACTCGGGCATGACCACAGATACTCGCCCGAGTTTTCATGGCCTCGCCCGCGTTTTCACCCGCGTCAGCAAAGAGTGATATTTTTGTATGGGCTTGGGCTTTTGGGTTGAAACTTGTTTTGGATAATATTTTTAGAAACCTCTTAGATATATTTTTGGATATTAGTTTCTAGGTTTTATTATCTCATAACTCTTGATTTGAGGATTATTATTGGAGCTTGGAGAAGAACAAGAATCCTTTGGAAGAATTGTAAGAATTGTAAGAATTGTAAGCTTTTCAATGTCTACGCCAAGCTTTTCAATGTCTTTGGTGAACAAGAAAAGCTTACAATTCTTACAATTCTTACAATTCTTCCGAAAGACATTGAAAAGCTTACAATTCTTCCAAAGGATTCTTGTTTTTCTCTCATGCATGGTTTTATAAGCTTTAACAACAACTTTTTCGTCATGCCTTCACTTCCTACAAGTCAGACCCTTCCTTATTCATCAAGCATCATGGCTCCCATGTCATCTACATCCTCGTCTACATTGTTGATCTCACCATCACAAGTTCTCACGCTTCCTTCATCTCGTAGTTTGTTACTTATCTTGACTCTATCTTCTCACTTAGAGATCTAGGATATTTGCACTATTTCTTGGGTATTGAAGTCTTGCATTCATCTAATACACTCATGATTTCTCATAAGACGTACATCTATGATACTCTGGCTCCCAGTTGATGTTTGGAGCCAAGTCTATTTCCTCGTTCCCATTTAGTTCAACATGGCAGTCTGCTCTTTGATCCTCATTTATATTTTAAGATAGTAGGTCTTGCAATACTACAACATCACTCAACCTTAGGTCTCTTACTCTATCAATAAAGTATGTGAGGATGCACAATCCTACCTATCTATGTGGGGTTGCAGCCAAACGTATTTTGCGTTATCTCAAAGGTACAACTGAATTTGGGTTGGTTATTCATTCTTCTCATGACAATTAACTTGTTAACTCTAGTTATGCCGATTTGACTTATGATCTTGACAGCTGCAAGTCTCAACATGGGTTCTTTGCGCATTTTTGTAGCAACCTAATCAACCAGTCTTCTCATAAGCAGAAGGTTGTTGCTTGTTCCAACACAAAAGCCGAATACCGTGCAGTTACATTTGTCGTCGCCAAACTTATATGGTTACATGAGCTTCTTCGTTAAAAGGCCATTGATTTTCATCATCCTCCTACTATCTTGTGTAGCAACTTAAGTGCCAAGCTTCTAGTGCCAAGCAACTTAAGTGACCTTATTGTTTATCACGTTCGTTCTCTTCATCAGATTGCGGCTATGTTCACCGAAGTTATTGGCACAACTCTTTTCCTATAGCTCCAGTCCAAGCTTCTAGTTCATCCACCATAAGCTTTTGAGGTATTAACCATAATAATATATTTTCTTGTAGAGATATCTTATTTTTCTTCTTGATAAGATTATGTAGATGTGATTAGGATTTTTGTTATTCTCTAGACTTCTGTAATCTATAATGTATAAACCTTGTAAAGATCAAACAATGAGAATTATCTTTTTCCCTTAATCTCTACGGTTTACAGTGAACAATATTGATGATGCAATGCGCTTGGCACATCAGCTCACTGGTTGAACAATCATGGATGTACCATGAAGTCTCGGGTTCAAGATAATAGGGCGACGATTTGTCCTATTCTTTTTAGAGCCAGTTTTCATCCTTTGTGGATGCTCTGCGCCAGTCCATGTAGTACTTGTGACCACCCTAGCTAATTGTTTTTCTTATCTAAAAAAGATACTAATTACCCAATTAACAAGTTTTAGATCTTAACGGTATGATTGAATGAAAACAGTGCTAGTAGGTTTCAATTTCGAGCCATGTTATCTAGATAAATAAATCTCAATCATCATGAATTATATATTACTCCGTAGAAAAATAACTGATGAACGTTCAATGATGCTACGTATATTGATGGAACATACATGATCGATCAGGTCAAACTGTGTACCTAGCCCAACAATAGTGTAATATTCGTTGATTTATCCGTTATCAGTGTATCAACCACGTACAATTGGAATTATAAGAAAGAGTATAACAATTCCATATGCTTATACTACTGATGTTGTCAATTTCAGCTCGTTTGATTTGAGCCTAGTCCCTATCATATATAGGTTTTAAATTGGTCACACAAATAATGGATGAACTAAAGTAAAACGAGCGTGTTAAATCTCGGTGGGCCATATATGACGTGGGGATACACACGTCGGTTCGTGCGCATATGCGCGGTAAGCCCGACACAATAAGCACATGAGGTTCCACCCTAAAACCAATTGGCAATATGGGGAGTAGCCCATGTAATTATATGGTGGGTGGTTTAGTTTCTAATTCCCGATTTGGGATAGGTTTAGTCTCAACACGCCCCCTCAAGTGCAATTGTCTGGCCCCGCAATATATGTCAGTTGCACTTGATGTTTCATGCCTTAAGGCCGGCCAGCCCATTAGACCAGGATAGTCGGACCCAGACCGAACAGGCTCTGAAACCGACGTGTGTACCCCCCACGTCATATATGGCCCACCGAGATTTAACATAGCGATATGTAATTTGAAACAATTGTACTTTTGGTCGAATGTAATTTAAAACATTAATTAGCATATCATTTCACCATAAATCTCGCTATATATGAATTAATAATGATCCTTGCAATCCAACTTTGCCACTGTCTTGCTTGTGATTAGCATATCGAGCTGAGCCTCCCTTTTGCGCCAAAATGTAATGGAAGGGCCGGATGATTATAGAAAGGACGAATTGGGTAAGTGGCCCGTAAGGGCCACTTTTGGAGGCGTTTAGGCAGCTCCAAAAATAAATTAGCTATGGGGCCGGTTTTCCGAAAATGCCCCTGGGCAAAAACAAATTACAACCATGCCACCGCATCCCAACTTACACCCCTTGTCACACCTGTCACACAAAAAACGACCTGTCATACAAAAAAAAAATTTACACCCATTCCACCACATCCCACCTCACACCCCCTGTCACACAACACCTGTCATACAAAACCTGTCATACGAACAAAAAACGACCTGTCATACAAAACCCCCAATTTTCGTTCATTATCCACATACAAAAGGCTTGTCACCACAAAACCTGTCACACAAAGCCTATGTGGGATTTGAACCCACATTACCGTGCATTTAGCACGTTGCTCTACCATTTGAGCTAATAGGCTATGATTATTATTACTATATAAACAAAACCAAATATGTCACACACAAAATCCATAAGAAAAGCCCTATCACACACAAAACTCATACAAAAAACATGTCACCACTAAAACCCATAATCACAAAAGCTGTCACACGAGTAAAACAATCTGTCACACACAAAAATCATAACAAAAAACATGTCACACACACAAACCTATTAACACAAACCCTGTCATACGAACAAAAACTCAACTGTCACACAGAAAAACAGACCAAAAAACTCTGTCACACACGCCTGCCACACAAAATAACATAAAACTTGTCACACACAAAAAACATACCAAAAACCCTGTCATACATAAAACCTATAACAAAAAACCTGTCACACACACGCAACCCATAACAAAACCCCCTGTCATACACAAAAAAACAGACCAAAAACCCTGTCATACACAAAAAAACAGACTAAAAACCCTGTCACACAAGCCTACCACAGAAAAACCATAACATAATACTTGTCACACACAAAAAACATACAAAAAACCTGTCATACATGAAACCTATAACAAAAACATTGTCACATACACATAACCAATAACAAAACCCCCTGTCATACACAAAAAAGACCAAAATCCCTATCACACAAAAAAAACTCATAACAAAACCCCCTGTCATACACAAAAAACGAGCTGTCACACACAAAACCCATAACAAAAGCTCTGTCACACACAAAACTCATAACAAAAACCTGTCACACACACAAACTTATAAACACAAAACCTATCATACGAACAAAAAACGAGTTGTCACACACAAAACCCATAACAAAAGAACTGTCACACAAGCCTACCACACAAAACCCATAACATAATACTTGTCACACACAAAAAACATACCAAAAACCTGACATACATGAAACCTATAACAAAAACATTGTCACATACACATAACCAATAACAAAACCCCCTGTCATACACAAAAAACAAACCAAAATCGCTGTCACACAAAAAAAACTCATAACAAAACCCCCTGTCATACACAAAAAACGAGCTGTCACACACAAAACCCATAACAAAAGCCCTGTCACACACAAAACTCATAGCAAAAACCTGTCACACACACAAACCTATAAACACAAAACCTGTCATACGAACAAAAAACGAGTTGTCACACACAAAACCCATAACAAAAGCACTGTCATACACACACAACCTATATCAAAACCCTTGTCACACGAAAAATAGACTAAAAACCGTGTCACACAAAACTCTTGTCACACACACAACCCATAACGAAGCGATTTGTTTGCTTACCGCGGTGGTGGACGGTGGAACGACGGTAGAAGGGCGGTGTCGACGCTCACTTTTCTAGATCTAGGGTTTCTAGATCTAGATCTAGAAATTGTAGATCTAGATCTAGAATTTCTAGATCTAGATCTAGAACCCTAGATCTATCCCACCAACGCCGGCCACCTTGGTTGATTCCCACCGACACCGCAGCCCCGTCGTCGTCTCTAGGCGTCGTCGACCGACACCGCTGTCCGTCGTCGTCTCTGGCCGTCGCCGTCGCCGCCAACCGGATCTAGATGAAAAAAACAAGAGGGGGAGAGGGGGGAGCCGCCACCGCTCGCCGCTACTCTTTGGTGGCCGTCGTCTCCGTCTAATCGATGTGGGGGAAGAAAACAAGATGGAGAGAGGGGAGAGAAGAGAGGGAGGGAGAGAGTGAAATGGAGGAAGAGAGAGAAGAGAATGAAGAAAGAGAGTAGTTTTTTTTTGAGGCTTTTATAGTGCAAAAATAGGCCTCATAGTGAATTTATTTTTGGAGGAGGCTAGAGACTGAATGAATGTGGAGTCGCCCACTTCCCTCTTATAGAAACTGTCGCTAATAAAGAAAAAAATTATATTCCAGTTACAAAGATGCATGAAAAAGACAACAACAATAACATACATCAATCAATATCACATATAGCTAGTACTAGTATATTGTGCGTTGCTTGCACGCCTACATTGCTTTTCTTCCACCAAATAAATTAACCCTCACCAGCGCGCATATATCCACACACAACTTCTTACCGCCATGTCTGCCCGTGAAATCTCCTTAGGTACACCCCTGTCTTCAAATAAAACTCTCGATTTTTTCCTTTTAATTAATTCATTCTTTCAGTTTTTATTTTAGATTTCTTTTTATTTACGAATTGAAAACAGCTTCCCGCGTGGAGGATGTAGAGGCGGCAGAGGTTCTGCTGGTGGTTGACGGAGACGAGAGCGCCGGGGCGAAGGACGACGACGGAGTGAAAATAAGGGTGAGGGGACTAAGGAAGGAATCGGATGCGGGCGGGTGCATACTAAGCGGGGTGGACCTGCAGATAGCGGGCGCTACGATCGTGGGGATAGTGGGGCCTAGCGGGAGCGGGAAGTCGACGTTCCTGAGGGCCTTGAAGCGGCTGTGGGAGCCTCCACGGCGGACCGTGTTCCTCGACGGCCGTGATGTGTGCGATCTTGACGTGGTCGATCTCCGGCGTAGGGTCGGGATGCTCTTCCAATTGCCTGCTCTTTTCGAAGGTCAGTAAGTTAATTTGACATCTCAAACGCCGCAATAAAACTCATTTGGAATAGGGAGTCGTTGAAAGTTTTGTATATATAAGTTCTTATGTGTAGTGCTTACTTATTATTAGAATATTTTCTATCTTTTCAATACTACATATATCACTCCAATAGAGAACTCTAGGGTACTTACAAGCACCCATATATTTTTTCTACTTTTATTTTTTCATACCAAAATGGATTAATTAAATGAAATGTGACAAAAAATTATTGGTTGAAAGTGAATAGGAAGAGTTCTTAGTAAGTGCTTATATAAGCACTAGTCTAGTGGGTGCTTAACATTTTTCTTTTTTTTTTCTACCCAAAAAATAAACAAGTATCCTCTAAGGACTTGCCATTGTAGATGGCCTAAGAGGTGTGTTTGTACAATAAGTATATCTTTTTATACCTATACATCTAGAAACGAGAACCATATATAGATATGTAGGATGATATTATTATTAGAACAAACATTCAATTGTGTATGTATTAGGGCTTATTTAGGGTAAAAGTGTAATTATGTATTAGCTTGCTATCCAAGGCATATGTAATCTTGTATATATACCTTATTTGTCAATGAGAATATCAGAATTTTCCTGTCCAAAATTATATCTGCCGATCTTATCATCGTATCGGAGCCAAGATCCTAACCTACACCAAAAATCTCTTTTTTTTTACCGCCGCCGGTCGCCTTCGTCTGACGCGTCCTCCTTGTTCGCCGCCGTTATGGTGAACCCTACCGATCCACAGTCTTCCGCTGAAGCCCAGGCCGCTGCCGCCCTTCAACAACTTCTCTTGGCGGCTCAAAACACTTCGTCAGCCGCTCCGAAGTTCAACTCTCCGTATTATTTGCATCCGTCGGACCATCCCGGTTTGACGATATGCCCTATTGTTCTCAAAGGCGACAACTACCAAGAGTGGGTCACCGCTATGCGGAACGCCCTCAATGCTAAGAGAAAGCTCGGCTTCGTCGACGGCACCGTCACCAAACCCGCCGCTGACTCGCCGACGCGATTATTGGCTTCCCGTTAACTCCATGCTTGTCGGCTGGATCGTACAGTCCATGGACACATCTCTTCGGTCCTCTATGACTTATTTCGAGACAGCCAAAGAACTTTGGGACGATCTCCGCCAGCGTTTTTGCATTGGAAACGGCCCGCGAATCTTACAACTTCGCTATGAGATTTCCAATTGTCGACAGAAAGGGCAGTCCTTAGTGGCTTATTTCGCTACACTTCGCAAACTTTGGGAGGAATTAGCCACATACGTTCCTCTGGAGGTTTGTGATTGTAGTCAGTGCAAGTGTGATATCACCAAGCGCCTCTCTGAGGCCCGGGAAGTCGAACACACTCATCAGTTTCTTATGGGACTCGACGACGCCGCCTACGGCACCGTCCGCTCCAATCTCATGGCTCAAGAGCCGCTGCTGCCTCTCAACAGGGTCTATGCTGTTGTCTATCAAGAAAAATGTCAGAAAGCTATGCTCAAGGATCGGGGGATGCAATCGCAATCTGATGCCCTAGCGTTTGCCGCTCGTTCTTCTACAACTCCTTTGTCTGGCTCGTCGGGGTGTCAACTCACACCCGAACAGAATAAGCTCCTGCACTGCTCTCATTGTAACCGTTCGGGCCATGATCTGTCCATGTGCTTCAAGGTTCATGGTTTCCCGGATTGGTTCTACAAAAAACGCGGGGTTGGCAAGGGCAACGCACAAGCTGAAAAGGGGCGCACATCGAACAACGAGGCCGGCGGTGATCGTTCCTCCACTGGCCGCGGTCGGAGCTCGTCCGGTGTCGCCAACGCAACCCAACAGCCTGCACCGAGCGCCTCCTCTGCCCTTCAACCGAATGGCAAGGATCGCCAGGCTTTCGGGCCGAACCTCACGAATGATCAATGGGCTTCGGTTATGCAGTTATTCTCCTCTCTAAATAGCTCTACTGCCTCTTCTAGTCTATCTGGTAAGTCGTCTCGTGTTTGGATTCTTGACACAAGTGCTTCATATCATATGACCGGAGACATTGCGAGTTTGCAGGATTTGATCTCTATTGATCCCATTCATATTATTCTACCTAATGGTTCTATCTCCACAGCTACTCAAGAGGGCTCTCTATATTTTGGCTCGCTTTGTGTTCCACATGTGCTTTTTGTTCCGGGCATCACATGCAATTTATTATCCTTTGCTCAGCTTACAAGCGATCTCAATTGCATTGTTTTGTTAACCAGTCGCATGTGCATATTACAAGACCTAAGCTCGAGGACGGTGATTGGAGCGGGGTCTACTGGCTGCATTGCTTCTCGGCTGATCGTGCTTGTGCCGCTTCTGCTGCTTCAGTTGCTTCGCCGGTCTTATGGCATCATTGTCTAGGGCATCCGGCCATGCCTCTATTGAAATCTCTTCCTATGTTGCGTACTGTTACTTTTGATTCTAGTCATGAACCGTGTGATATTTGTTTTAAGGCCAAACAGACTCATACTTCTTTTCCTACAAGTGATAATAAAGCAGCAAATGTTTTTGATTTGATTCATTGTGATGTCTGGGGCCCTTACAGTACTGCTTCTACTTCTAGTGCATCTTATTTTCTGACTATTGTGGATGATTGCTCTCGTGTCGTTCGGGTATATTTGATGCATTCTAAGTCTGAAACCGCTAAGCTATTGGTGAATTTTTGTGCCATGGTGCAGACTCAATTCTCTAGTATGGTGAAATGTGCTCGAGCCGACAATGGCACGGAATTCTTGCCCCTGGTTCCTTTCTTTGCGGCCAAAGGGATTCGCTTTGAGCACTCTTGCACCTACACGCCCCAACAAAATGGTCGTGTGGAGCGCAAGCATAGACATCTTCTTAATGTCGCTCGAGCACTTCGCTTTCAGGCAGGTCTTCCTCTCGAGTATTGGGGAGAATGTGTTCTCACCACTTGCTACTTAATCAATCGGACTCCGTCCAAGATTTTGGAAGGGAAGACACCTTATGAGCTCTTGTATGACCGGGCACCTAATTACTCTTATCTTCGAGTCTTTGGGTGTCTTTGCTTTGCGTCTCAACTACCTAAGGACCGCAACAAATTCAATTCTCGGAGCAGGAAATGCATATTTTTGGGCTAACCTAACAACCAACGAGGATGGCGTTTGCTTGACTTAGACACTCGATAGATTTTTATTAGCCGTGATGTGATATTCTATGAGGATCGGTTTCATTTTCTTGAGGTCGTCGAGAGTCCGTCTATTTCTACACAGCCTGCGTCTCGGGATGCTCCAGCAATCTATGATGACGATGCTCCTTTGAGCGTGCCGTCCATATTACCGGCTTCGGACCCTGCAAACGACAAGGAGAGTCCGGCGCCGATAGTGCCTCGTCAGAGTTCCCGAGTTCGTCGTCCACCGGCTCGTATGCAGGATTATATTTGCAGCACACCTCGAGCCATTGACCCCCCCCCCCCGCATCTACTTCGCCCGACTCCGTATCACCGCCCTCAGGTATGCCTTACCCTATTGCCGCTTATGTCTCTTCGACTAATTTCTCGGTTCCTCATGCTAGGTTCTTAGCCGCCGTCTCATCGGGTCACGAGCCTACATCTTACTCCGAGGCTGCTCGTCACGTTGCGTGGCGCGAGGCTATGGCTGCTGAAATAGCCGCGCTTGAACGCAATCGCACTTGGGTTCTCTGAGCTTCCAGCAGGCAAAACCGCCATCGGTTGCAAATGGGTATTTCGTATTAAATACCGCTCCGATGGTTCGATCGAGCATCACAAAGCTTGTCTTGTTGTACTTACTTGGGAATCGTCAAGTTGAGGGCTTAGATTTTCATGAGACATTTCCACCTGTGGCAAAGATGGTTACAGTTCGGGTATTTCTCTCAGTTGCTGCTATCAAGGGTTGGGAGCTTCACCAGATGGATGTTCATAATGCCTCTTTGCATGGTGATCTTGATGAGGAGGTTTACATGAAACCCCCTCCTGGTTTTTCTTCTACTCGTCCCGGCTTGGTATGTCGCCTACAGAAGTCACACTACGGTCTCCGGCAAGCTCCGCGCAATTGGTTTGCAAAGCTGGCTGCCGCTTTACGAGCCTTCGGGTTACAGCAGAGCCATGCTGACTACTCTCTATTTGTCTTTACTCGTGCCCATATTACTCTACATGTCTTGGCGTACGTTGATGACATGATTATTGCAGGGAACGACTCGGCTACGATCTCTCGCTTCAAGTCGTATCTCAGCTCTTGTTTTTATATGAAGGATCTCGGAATCCTGAAATATTTTTTGGGCATTGAGGTCTCTCGGTCAGCTAAGGGCATCTACTTGTCTCAGCGTAAGTGTACTCTTGATATTCTATCTAAGACCGACCTTTTAGCCCGTCGTCCATGTGACTTTCCCATGGAGCAGCACCAAGCCTTGGCCACGACCGAGAGTGAGCTCTTCTCTCAGCCGGATCGCTATCGTCGACTTGTAGGTCATCTTATGTACTTGACTATTACTCGTCTGGAGATCAGCTTTTCGGTTCATACTCTGGCACAGTTTCTTCAGGCTCCACGGTTAGAGCATTGGCACGCCGCTATTCGTGTCTTGCGCTATCTGAAGAGTCATCCAGGCCAGGGTCTTCTATTATCTGCGTCGAGTTCTTTATAGGTATTTGCTTATTGTGATTCAGATTGGGCCGCCTGTCCCATATCTCGTCGCTCTTTCACCGGTTTTTTCATTACGCTAGGGGAATCGCCTATTTCATGGAAGACCAAGAAGCAGACTACCGTATCTCGCTCTTCGGCCGAGGCCGAATATCGTTCTATGGCATCTACGTGTGCTGAGTTGTTATGGCTGAAGTCACTTCTTCACTCTCTTGGTATTTCACATGCTTCTCCTATGCGTCTCTACTGTGATAGTCAGTCCGCACTCCATATTGCTGCCAATCCTGTATTTCATGAGCGGACGAAACATATTGAGATTGATTGTCATTTCATCCGGGATCAGATACAGAATGGCACTATTGCTACCGCATACATTCGGACTACAAAGCAGCCTGTTGACATCTTCACCAAAGCTTTGGGTCGTCAGCAATTTCAGTTTCTTTTTCTCAAGTTGGGCATTCTTGATGTACATGCTCCAACTTAAGGAGGAGTATTAGGGCAAAAGTGTAATTATGTATTAGCTTGCTATCCAAGGCATATGTAATCTTGTATATGGAATATCAGAATTTTCCCTGCCCAAATATATCTCTCCCGATCTTATCAGTATGCAATCATATATAGGGAAAGTGGCAGATAATGTTCGATATGGACCCATGTTAAAGGGTAAGAAACTTAGCGATGAGGAAGTGTTCAACTTGCTAAGCCTTGCTGATCTGGATTCGTCCTTCTACTACAAGAACCACAATGAATTGTCTGTTGGCCAAGCTCAACGAGTTGCGCTTGCTAGAACTCTTGCAAATGATCCTGAGGTAAGTATTTGTACGTAAGTAAGTTCATTGAACCCCTTATAGTAACTAAACTGAATTACATTTTTTTTTATTAAAATTGTTTTGAATCAAAGGTTTTGTTATTGGACGAGCCAACTAGTGCATTGGACCCCATCTCAACACAAAACATAGAAGATGTGCTAGTGAAGCTGAAAAAGATGCGTGGGATGACAATAATAATGGTTTCTCATAGCATCAAACAAATACAAAGGGTGGCCGATTTTGTGTGCCTTTTGGAAAATGGTACCATAGTTGAGGTACTTGAACCTCACAAGCTTGACCAGGCCAAGCACCCCTCTACACATCGGTTCTTTCAGATCAACCCTTAGTTGAAGATTTTTGTGTGCATGAAGGTAAGTTATGAGAGATTGAATAAGAGAAATACACTGTGATAGTGTGATGCAACTAAGTTAAAGGAGTTTTAGATAGAGTGTGTTGTGAGATCATGCCATTAACTATACATGTTATTTATGTTAATGGCGTTTTGTTACATGTTTGGGAACCTTGTTCTAAGGGAGTGTGTGAACTTGACAAAATTTATGAACTATGTGAGTTTGAACTTGAATAATTTACTAACTTTGTGAGGTCTATAATTTGATCGAGTGACATTATTGAGATAACCGCTTGGTAACAAAATTTGAATTATTCCAGACATCCATGGAAATGTTTGGAGATTATCTAATCCGATTAGAGACTTCTATAGACGTGGGGAGTAGCGTACAAATATTTATAATTGTTGTTATTGTCAATAACGTATTGTTCTATGTAACTGCAAAAAGTTTTCGAATAACCACTGTGGACATCCAGATGCCTAATTGAAGGCTTCATAACATCATAAGGGTTTTGTTTCAGAGCTTGAGCAATTGTACTATCATAAAAGATGTTCTCAGTTGAAGCTATACTCCATGCATGTAATCTATACGACTTTGTCGGATTTTGTAGTCACGATAAGTTGTAGATGGTTTGTGAAGAAGCTAATAGCTATAATCCAATGAAACAGTAGTAAAGCAATAGGTTTTCACAATTTGGATAAAGACATCAGCAAAGTTAATAGCTTTGTTTTGATGGAATCAAAATGGGGAAATGAGATGACGGTTGTTCATTGCAACGTTTTCAGGGTTTACATGACAGCTTTTATATACTGATTTCTAGGAAGGCAAATTAGCAACATTGGGTGAGTTTGAACCATCCCCAGCTTGGAGAGAAGAAATTGTTGCTGATCTGATGGAAGAATCTTGGTGAAGACATCAGGTATTTGAGACGAGGAAGGAACAAATTGGAGTTGAAGAAGACCTTCTAAGACTTTGTCTCTTGTGAAGTGGATGTCAATTTCAATATGCTTGGTTCTCTCATGGAAAACCGGATTTTGAGCAATTTGTATAGCCGATCTATTGTCACAACAAAGTTGTACTGGCTTAATTGTTGAAACACCAAGTTCTTGAAGGAGTCTCACAAGCCATGTGATTTCAGATGATGCCTGTGCAAGTGCTCTGTATTCAACCTCAGATGAACTTCTGCTTATAGTAGACTGTTTCTTTGATTTCCAGCATATAGGAGAAGATCCTAGGAGAATAAGATAGCCGCTTACTGACCGTCGTGTGACTTGACAAGAAGCCCAATCAGAGTCTGAGTATGCTGTCAGCTTTGGACTGTCAAAACCATTGAGAACAATGCCTTGTCCCATTGTTGCTTTGAGATATTTGATAGTGTGATGAAGAGTTGCTAGATGAGGAGAACGTGGAGATTGCATGAACTGACTCAGGGATTGAACAGCAAAGCACAAATCAGGACGTGTGTGAGTGAGGAAATTAAGCTTTCCAACAATCTGTCTATAAAGAAAGGCATTATCTAGAAGTGGTCCATCTGTGTTGTTCAACTTGATGTTGTGTGGCAAAGGAGAACTGACAGGTGTATAATTGACAAGATCAACATCTTGAAGAAGTTCTTTGGTGACTTTGTGTTGAGATAGGGCGATACCAGAGGACAGATAACTGATTTCCAAGCCCAAAAAATAGTGCAATAAGCCGAGGTCCTTAATGCTGAATTTCTTGTCCAAAAACTGTTTCAGTTGAGCAATGCAGTCTGGATCTGATCCCGTAACCATTAAATCATCAACATATATGGCTACTATGGTAAGTTTTCCAGAATCATGTTTGATGAAAAGACTATAATCATTCCTGGATTGTTGGAAACTAAGAAGAAGAAGAGCACCAGTCAATTTGTGAAACCATTGGCGAGAAGCCTGTCATAAGCCATAAATTGATTTATGCAGCTTGCAAACTTTGTTTCCAGGATTAGAAATTCCCTCAGGGATTGTCATATAAACCTCCTCTTTTAATTCTCCATGTAAAAACGCATTATTAACGTCAAGCTGGTATAAAGGCCACGACTTTGATGCAGCCAGAGCTATGATGGCACGAATGGTTGTCATTTTAACAACCGTGAGAATGTTTCATTAAAATCGATGCCCTCTTGTTGTGTGAAGCCCTTTGCAACGAGGCGTGCTTTGTATCTCTCTAGCGTGCCATCAGCCTTGAGCTTTACACGGAATACCCATTTACATCCCACCAGGCGTTTACCTAGAGGCAAAGAGACTATAGACCAAGTGTGATTAGCTTGTAAGGCATCAATCTCATTTCGCATGGCAATAATCCAATTTGGATCTTTGGAGGCTTGAGAATAGGTAGAGGGTTCTGAATATGATTAAACTTGGGAGACAAAAGCATGATGCTCTGAGGGTAAACTATTTGAAGAAATAATGCCTGATGATGGAGAATTTGAGGGGCTGTATGAACAAATATAATCAGCTAAGTGAGAAGGTGGTCTTGTGAGTCTTGTGGATCTTCTCAATGGTGGAGGATCAGGAATTGGAGAAGGAGATGAGAAATCAGTAGAAGAAGTGGAAGCTTGGGTGGAATCAGATTAAATGTCAAAGGTTTGTTGTGGAAGAAATATGGAGGAAGGAAATTCTTGAGAAATCGTAGGAAGAGGATTGGTGTTGATTGATGAGGGGATTAGATGAAAAGGAAAATGATGCTCATGAAAAACAACATCTCTTGAAAAATGGACAGATTTGGATTGTATATCATATACTTTGTAAGCTTTCTTGCCAAATGGATAACCAATGAATATGTGTGGTTTAGCTCGGGGCTGAAATTTGTCTCTTGATCTGTTTAATGTGCTCACATAGCAAAGACAGCCAAATGTGCGAAGGTGGTTATATTCTGGTGGTTTATGGAAAAGAAGTTCATAAGGAGACTTGTTTTAAAGGGAAGGCAATGGGCTTCTATTAATTAGATAGGTAGATGTGAGAAGACAATCACCCCAAAAGGATAAAGGAAGTTTGGATTGAAAGTAAAGTGCACGAGCTACCTCCAAAATATGTTTGTGTTTCCGTTCAACAACGCCATTTTGTTGAGGCGTGTTGACACAAGAAGTATGATGATTAATACCATTAGTTTTGTAGAAATTTTGGGCAGTAGAACCACAAAACTCAAGGGCATTGTCTGAGCGTATGGTTTTTATGTGAGTTGAGAATTGTGTTTGAACCATGGAAAAGAAGGTTTGTAATATGGTGAAAGCTTGACTTTTGTTGGCCATGAGATAGGTCCATGTACACTTTGTGTTATCATCAACAATTGTTAAGAAGTATTTGAAGCCGTTATATGTTGATTCCTTGTATGGACCCCAAGTGTCAATATGAATAAGATCAAAAGGTTTTGAAGCTGTGGAAATGCTAGTAGGAAAAGATTGGCGGTGTTACTTATCTTGAGGACATATTTGACAAATAGACTGAGATTTAAGCATGAAGTTTGAAGGCAAAAATGTTTCAGCTGTGAAAAAGGTATATGTCCCATACGACAGTGCAACAATTCTGGGTTATCTTAGCAAAAGATGCAGTACAAGCGGTAGACTTAGAGTCACCAATTTTGGAATTGAAAGAACTATATGGAAAAGAGACAGGATCTTGAGTGGATGAAGAAGGTGATGATGGATCAACAATGTAGAGACCTTTAGATTCATGGCCAATCACAACTTGCTTGTTCATCAAAGGGTCCTGAACAAGGCACAAAGAAGGAGTAAAAGTGATGTTAGAGGACAGGTTTGTGGCTAGTTTATGGATGGGCAAGATATTATATTGAAACTGTGGAACATGCAGGACATTTTGAAGGGTTATGGTGGAAGATAATTGGACAGTCCCGCTATGTTGAACACGAGCTGTTTTTTCATTTGGCAAAGTAATATTTACAGGTTTATGGACAGGATTATAAGTTGAAAATAAAGAGAGATTAGGTGTGATATGGTCGGATGCTCCACTATCAAGAATCCAAAAAGTATTATTACCACTTGAAAAGAGAGAGTAAGACTTACCAGCTAAAAACGCAGCATGGTTCTTGTTCTCGTTTGCTCCATGGTTGTTCTAGAGGTTGATAAGCTTATCAAACTACTGCTGCGTAAGTCCCATTGCATTTGTGTTGCTTGTAGCTTGATTTGGAGTGCTAGAAGCCTGAGCAGCAACTCTGTTTCCACGCCCTGGTGGATAACCATTCAATTTCCAGCATCTGTCAATAGTGTGACCCGGATTCTTACAATGATCACAAAAGAACTTGCTTTCAGAATGAGAAGGTTTCGATGATGTGCTGCTATTTTTTCCAACCTTCCAACATTTATCGATCGTATGTCCAGGTATCTTGCAATGATCATAGTAATTTGGATTTTTTCCTGGTGGCTTTGGAGGATAGCCATTCAACTTCCAACACTTCTCCATAGTATGCCCACCTATTTTACAGTGGTCACAATACTTAGGAGGCCCTTTAGGAGCATCTTTTCCATTTCCCCTTTGAGCTGCAAAAGTGACAGACTCCACATCAGTTTTAGCACTTGCTCCAAGTTGCCTTTGTTCTTCCTCTTGAAGAACAATTTGACAAACTTCATCCAGGTTAGGAGGAGGATTGAACATCAGTATATTTCCTCGCATAGTGTTGTAGCTTTCATTCAAGCCCATTAAAAACTGAATAACACGTTGATCGTCCATAACTTTGGTCAGCACAGTTCTAGAACCACAATCACAAGCAACATCTTCAAAGAGCATCATATATTCATCCCACAAACACTTCATCTTGGTGAAATAAGTTGACACAGTCATATTACCCTGTGAAATTAAACTCAAGTCTCTTTGGACTTGAAAAATTCTGGTTCGGTTTGCCCTTCCAAACCTAGCATGAAGTTGGCTCCAAATCTGACTAGCAGTCTTGCAATACAAAACCGATTCAGCTATCTCCTTCTCTACCGAGTGTAAGAGCCAAGAAATTACCATATTATTGACCCTTTCCCATTGTCCAAGCAGCGGAGAAGTGGCCTCTGGTCTAGGGTACGATCCGTTCACCATCCTGAGCTTGTTTTTCGCCGATAGAGAGACCTCCACTGAGTGCCTCCAATGGTTGTAATTTCTTTCGTTGAGCAAGGTTGTAGACAAGACATAACTCGGGTGGTCCGAGTGATGAAGATAGAGCTCCTCTGTTTCACTTGAAACCACAACTGGAGGAATGATTGTTGGGTTTGATTGATTGGGATTAGCCATAGCTGTGATACCATGAAGAACCTAATAGCTATAATCCAATGAAACAGTAGTAAAGCAACAGGTTTTCACAATTTGGATAAAGACATCAGCAAAGTTAATAGCTTTGTATTGATGGAATCAAAATGGGGAAATGAGATGACGGCTGTTCATTGCAACATTTTCAGGGTTTACATGACAGCTTTTATATGCTGATTTCTAGGAAGGCAAATTAGCAACATTTACAATTTAGACCCCAAGTTTTCACTATATAGTAGACTTTACTTTAGTTATAACAGTTTGTCTTATCTAAAGTTATATTGAATTTCACAAGTCCCCTTACGAGATTAAAATATTGATTTTGTAAAACTTTTATGCGATTGAGAGTATATCATATCCCATTCTCCATTGATAATAACCTCTAGTTTGTTGAAGACTTGAAGTTTGTAATATAGAAAAACTGTATCTTGATTGAATATTAGAGAACTAATGTTCAATTAGAACAACAATTCCCAATCAATGAATCAAACAACCCATCACTGAATTCCATTGAAAGAGAAAAGAATTACATAAGGAAAAGAAAGTTTACAAATTCATCTGGTCTCCTCTCCGCTATCTTGCCTACGTATATAAGCTGCACCCATTTACAGTACAATTACAACCCACTTATTAAAGAAAATGACAATACAACACCTAGATTTCTGTTTTTTTAATCAAAATAGAGACAAGCTAGTATCATATTCCTATATCATTTTGTTTACCACTACTTGGAAGGTTGCCAAATTCTAAGACCATATGCATAATTGCATACTCAATCAATTGTTTGAAATTCTTCCAATTATTAGGTCACACACATTTAGTTATAACACTACAAAAAAACTGTGAATTACCGACCAAATTTTACCGAGAACATGGGGTTCTCGCTAATTAGCGAGAACTTACCGAGAACATTGTCGGTAAATATAGATTTTTTAGGTATTTACCGAGAACTTACCGAGAACTCACTTGTCATCGGTAACATTTGGCGGGCAATTTCGGCGGGTTAATGTTAACGACAATTTCCCGAGGGGACCGTTCTCAGTAAATTACCGAGAACATTTGTTCTCGGTAAAAGGACCATTTGCCGAGGACTTTGGTTCTCGGTAAATTACCGAGAACCCAAGTTCACGGTAAAGTCCAAATTTGCCGAGGACTTGGGTTCTCGGTAAATTACCGAGGACTTGAGTTCTCGGTAATGTACGAACCGGTGAAGTTTACCGAGGACTTGGGTTCTCGGTAAATTACCGAGGACTTGAGTTCTCGGTAAAATCCAAACCGGTGCAAGTTTACCGAGGACTTGGGTTTTCGGTAAATTACCGAGAACTTGAGTTCTCGGTAAAATCTAAATCTCCCAGATTTACCGAGGACTTGGGTTCTCGGTAAAAAAAAGAGTTTATATTAGTACTTTTAGATTTAAAACTTTTAATCGTAGTGTTCCTAACTAATTTTTATCATTTTTTTAACCTAAATCAGGAAAATGATTTATAATTATAGATATCATTTTCCATTGCTGTCCTTCAAATCATGAATACTCTATATTATATTAAAAAAATACTTCATAAGGGAAGAAAACACTATTTTTGTAAGCAAATTAGCTTAACCCTCGTACCATGTACTTAGTTTCAGTTCTTCATCATGTTCGACTATCGTTTCGGTTTATGTTCTTACTCTTTCATAAACGTTGGCTTTAATCGAGAGTTCTATTCAGCTTGGATCATATTGGGCGTAATGGGCCGATAAACCCAATTCGAGTTCGATTCTTTAGTTTTGGTTTTTAATAATGTTCGACTATCGTTTCGGTATATGTTCTTACCCTTTCATGAACGTTGGCTTGCATCGCGGGTTCTATTTGTTTTGTATCGTATTGGGCCTAATGGGCCCATAGACCCAACCCAAGTTCGATTCCTTAGTTTCGGTTCCTCATCATGTTCGACTATCATTTCGGTTCCTCATCATGTTCGACTATCGTTTCGGTTCCTCATCATGTTCGATTATCATTTCGGTTTATGTTCTTACTCTTTCATAAACGTTGGCTTAGATCTAGAGTTATATTCGGGTTGGATCATATTAAGCCTAATGCATGGGCCCATACGCCCACTCGAAGTTCGATTCCTTAGTTTCGGTTCATCATCATGTTAGACTATCGTTTTGGTTTATGTTCTTACTCTTGCATAAACGTTGGCTTAGATCGAGAGTTCTATTTGGTTTTGGATCGTATTGGGCCTAGTGGGTCCATAGGCCCACTATAAGTTCGGATCCTTAGTTTCTATTCTTCATCATGTTTGACTATCGTTTCGGTTTATTTTCTTACTTTTTCATGAAGGTTGGCTAGGATCGAGAGTTCTATTCGGTTTGTATCGTATTCGGCCTAATGGGCCCATATGCCCAATTTAAGTTCGATTCCTTAGTTTTTGTTCATCATCATGTTCGACTATCGTTACGGTTTGTATCGAATGAGAATGTTCTATTCGGAAACTTTTATTTTGATTTTTAAATAAAGTACAATTATTTTTATTAATTATAAACCAAATATAATAGGTTGAAGCCATAAAAATTATTTTTAAATAATATATAAGTGGTTTATGTATGAAAATCAATTATTTCAATGGCAAAATACTTGAATGACTTCTTTTTGCTTTTTTAATACTCAACTGTCCAATTTTTTGTTTTTTTTTATATTTAAATGTCCAAAAAACTTTTTAAAATACCCGATTGTCCAAATGAGAGACTTTTAAATATCAATGTGGTAATTTGGTCAACAAATAATTTTACCTAAGCATAAAATATAGAGATTTTATAATTCCAAAAGGGGAACAATATAAGTAAATCTAAATTGAAGTTGATTTGGGGAATGAAATAAAACAACTCATTCATAATGGTTACTTATGTAAAATTAAGATGACTCTTAATTTGTCCGAAAAGTTAGTGGAGCCAAACTATGTCCGCCCTTAATTTCCAAAATTTTGAACTGCCGGGTTACGAACCCTATTCCAAAATTTCTTTCAACACCTCTTCTCTCCCCGCTCAATTTCCCCAACACCACTTCAACAGTACACTAGCGTCATTCTCCCCGCTCCACAACTCTGTCGCCGCTCGGCCGCCGCTCCTCCGCTTTCGCCAGGCAGGCCGGTGCTGCCGTGGCCGCTCAACTCGTCCCAGCTCTCGGTGTTCGCCGCTTCACATCTCCGCTCCTCGTCGTTCACTCGGCCGCCGCTCTCGCCCCTCGGCCGCCGCTTCAGATCTCCTCCCCTCGTCGTTCGCCGGCGTTCTCCGCCGCTTCTCGTCCCTGCTCGGCCGCCGCTCTCGTTTGCTCTCGTTCGCCGGTGTTCTCCGCCGCTTCTCCGCTTCTCTCTTTTGCTCGCCGGAGTTCGTCGCTCGTCCTCGCTCAGATCTGGATGCTCTCTTTGACATGTCCACGATGACCTGGTTAAGCTCTTCAGGGCCAGAATTCGCAAAAGGTTTTCCTATCTCTTTTTGTTCGGAAGACCTAGATTGCAAGAGTTACTGAAATCGATTGGTTGATTTTGTAGGTTTTCGAGAGGTTTAAAGCGCAAGCCCATGGCTTTGATCTCAGGATCGCTATATCTTCCAGGTCAAGTGCACCGATGGCCTCACTGCTCTCTGTATGGCGGAGGATAGCGTCGGCCGTAATTCCCCCTCTCTTCTTTTTCTCAGTCTCCAACTTTTGATCCATTGAAATTGTAATTTGATGGCTTTTCCCTGCTTGTCTTATGGTTGTGGTCGATTGCTTAAATTGGCTTGTGGTTGTGGTCGATTGCTTAAATTGGCTTGTGGTTATGTCTTTATCAGCTAATGTATTGGAGTCCTCTCCAATTTGTGTGGAAAAGGATCCATGTATTGCTCTATTTGATGGAATTGGGAGTTGCTTTGGTAACCAAATACTGCTAGGTTTTTGGTTAAAAACTTACAATATTGGTTATGTTTGTTAATTAGAGCTGATTATCTATGCTTTCAGTAGGGAATTTTGCTTGAGCATTACTTTCCTGTTGACTCGTTCGCTTTCATGCCTTTGCTTGTCAGGGTCATAATATGTCCCTTCACTATACTTGTAGGCTTCAAGTGTACTTGTTCACCATATGCTCAATATTGTCATCTAAATTTGTGGTTGTCAAGTGTTGTATTTGGTGTTGCATTGTGTGTCACTGTCTCTTTAGAAAATGGGGTTTTGTAAAGATCAGAAGGGAAAAAATACATGGCGTATTAAGAGTGATTTGTCATTCTTTTTTCTCTCGTTCCATTTTTCCTGGTTGATAGGAATAGAGATTGATGATCCTGTTATCAATGCGCATCCTCCTTTGTGCATGTAGAATTCCCTTTGCTTTTCTTGAAGATATACATTATCGCGGCTCCTACATACAGAATGAACGATGAGCTCTCAAGAGTTTTGAGCCAGCAGATGGATTATTACTCCAATGATCCTAATGCGGATAGGATAAGCTGAATAAAAGGTGAAATGAACCAGGTAAAGCCTATTTGTCAATGCTGTTTTCCACAACAAAGTGTTGGAAGTTAGCTGCTTGAGTTCTATATGTAAACACCTGATAGTTTCTCATTGTGAAATGAAAAACTGTCTGCTATTAAGTTTGTAGCAATTGTATCTTTCTCCTTCCCATCACAAAGTATCACCACCACACCACTTTTTTAAAGCTCATTATCTGCTGTACCCGTTGATACTTGTGTGGCTGCAACTGCAGCGTTATCGTTCCATTGACAAGCCCTTAGTGGCTTTTGTCGCTTGCAAGTTGTCTAGATCATGAAGTGGGAAAAAGAATAGAGAGGAATCAATTAAGCGCTAGCTTGTTTTCCTCAAGTCTTCTTCAGAAGTATTGTTTAGCTCTTTAAAAGGTAGATGAAAAAAAGATGTGCCTTACTATTTTCAGAAGTATTGTTTTCTAGAGCACTTGGGCTTTGCTTTAGAGCATGGAAAGTTGGTGCCTAGCTGTCTATTAAGGTTCTCTGGGTATTGCTTTTTGTATTTTTTATCCATGTGATTAACGAGTCCACTTGTATTTTTTAGCTTTTATCCATGCGATTAACGAGTCCACTTGTATCTTTATTGCATTGAGGCTTCAGTTGTCATTTTCTTCTATGCAGGTAATTAATGTGCTCACCTGTTCAAAAGAACTTCTAGACTTGATAAAGAACGTTAACACTGTTTTCCATTAAAGGCAAACTGGATCATCCAAGTCAGCACTTCAGAGCTTGTAGAAGTTTGTTACACCCATCCGTGATCAACCGCAGGTAAACTCCAGCTTCGTAGTAGGCTAACTATCTGGAGGTCTTATATCTACTGATCCAAGAAGCCCTCAGAACATAGATTTATTGAAATCTCAATTGTGCTGCTTGTTTGGTGACCATGCTCTAAATCAAAGCCCAAGTGCTCCAGAAAAACCACCATGCCTACAATCTGGTGATGAAATATTCATGCCAAGAAGATACATAAGGGATAATAATTTGATGAGCAGAATCATCAAGTGCTCGAGATGAGGGGGATGTTGACCCAAAGTAAGGAATAGAAAGGCAGAACAATGAGGGTTTAGGGAAGTTCTTGAACAATTTTAAATTGTCTTTTGTCTGCTGAACTTTTGTAAGCTATGTGAAATTCAATAATAATGATTGTAGTTTTACTTAATTTCTTGTTTTTAATTTTAAATCTAATTGTTATAATTATTAATATTCATATGTATTTTAGATAATATTAAATAGGTAAAATAATATAAATTAATTATTCTGGAAATCGGGATTGGAGCCATTTAGTGAGAACAAATGTTCTCGGTGAATTACCGAGGACAATAGTTCTCGCTAAATACCCAATGTCCAAAATTGCCGAGAACATGCGGTTCTCGGTAATCTTGGGCAATGGGTATTTAGCGAGAACTAGTGTTCTCGGTAACTTACCGAGAACATTTCTTCTCGCTAAATGTTATCGGTAAAGTTCTCGTCCCACTTGAGTTTGGCAATGAAATACCTACGAATTTAGCGAGGACTTTTGTTCTCGGTAAATTAGCGACGATTTATGTTCTCGGTAAATTACCTACAAGCCAAATGCCGAGAACACGTGGTCGTCGGT
Organism: Polygonum aviculare; assembly: GCA_934048045.1. NCBI lineage: Eukaryota > Viridiplantae > Streptophyta > Magnoliopsida > Caryophyllales > Polygonaceae > Polygonum > Polygonum aviculare. The sequence continues at coordinate 17,293,972 of OW204024.1, forward strand.
AAGTTCTCGGTAATTGTCGTTTAGCGAGAACTTACCGACGACTATGGTTCTCGGTAATTGACAGTTTTTTTGTAGTGTAATATCATACATAATCAGTTAAAAGTCTAATTACAAGTTTGAATGCTCGTTATCAAAACACACTGAATTTTGCGCTTGTCGCATCAGCTCAGTGGTTAAGCTCTCATGGTAGTATCATGAGGTCTCGGGTTCGAGACTCCAGGGCGGCGGTTTGCCCTATTATCTTTAGAGCTGGTTAGTAACCAGTTTCCATCCCCTGCAGATGCTCTAGGCGAGCCCAAGTAGTATTTGTGGCGACCCTAATTCCTTTCCTAATAAATAAAAACACACACTGAATATTAGCATCTTACACCTACAATTATAAAATTCACTTTTATTTCAAACAAAACTCATTTTTGTGTAATTGTCCCTTACTTTTTAAGTATTAACTTAGGCGGTTAATTATTTTCCCAAAACATATAATTAATACTCATGACCTCATTTTTTTTTGGTTGAATCTCATAACCTCATTTTTGGTTCTCTTCTCAGTGCGGGTTCTTACTTAATTCATTCTCTAACTATATTAAAATAAAGATTCTCTATTACGTACGTTCACAAACAGTTATAGAATAATGTACATGATCACATCAAGTTTATTTTGTTTAAAATGAGATTGACGTACAAGAGTTATGTAATAAAGAACTTTCACCCGTCTCCCAATCTAAGGACACCACTCCTTCACCTTGAAATTTCGTTGTTAAAATAAAAAAATGAAAAGATTCCCCCTCTTCTCGGTTGACTTTTTGCATGAGTGAAAAAGGATTATTAATTAATTTAATGTCACTCATCCAAAGGTGCTATCACGTAATTAATTATATGATTCTTGATTTGAGGAAGAAGAGTACGTTATTGGGTGTACGTATATAAAAAGGAGGAGCACGTACGCCCACATTGGATCTGAAACAACCCCCATTTGACGTGAGCTTCATTCATTGCGCTCAAAAGCTGGCTGCTTCCAATTCACTTCACTTAACTCCTCCTAGCTCAATCAGATCTTCAAGTTTTGAGATTCGGAATAAAACCCATTTCTGAAAAGGGAGAAAGGAATGATGGGTCGTTGTTATTTTCTCTCATTTCTCCTGGTTTCGCTGCTTCTAGCCCTCTCATTCTCCACTGGTATGTATGCAGGGGAAACGCCAGAGGAATCTGTTTTTGTTATGGCCCAAGATCATACTGATACTGTGTACGTGTAAGTGGAGTTGTTTGATTGATCTCGTTTGTGAATTTGGCTTTCACAGGATTTGGAAGGCAGTTGTTGGAATCTGCTATTGGAGGAGGAGGAGGAGATGAGTTTGATGCTACCACTAGAAAGGTTGGTTATTCGTCTTTTAGTTTTTGCTTTATTTTGTACTGTGTATGTTTTTCCCCGTTCTTATCGTGGTACTACTACTAGTTTATATTTTTTGTGCATTACCATTATAGTGTCCTTACTCTTGATAATACACAACTCCTTTTTCTTAATTCTAAATTAGGAAACCAGTGGCCGTATGGACGATAAATTAGAGAATTCTTGTCGATAAATACATCAGATTTTAAATGATTCTACAAATGCCAATTAGCTATAAAGCATGTACGATCTTTAATTTATGATTTCATCAATCACATTATTACATTCCTAAGCACATGAAACACTTGAACAATTTCGAAACTCTCAAGGGAGACCAAGATATCTGAAAGGACCGAAACCAATATTTTCCGATAAGCAAGTACCAATATGATTCTAAGGTTCTCTCGCCTTCAATTTTTCACTTTCCACAATTCCAACTTCGATGCATTGTGGACCTTACCCGTCTTTAAATGCGAGCAACTCTCTACTTTTAAAATTGAATAGTTCCCATATCTATTAGCTCCCGTTATAATTACATTATGTATTTTGATCCCGAATCACTAAACGAGTTGATGTCGTTTTGTTACCTATCAAGATCGATGTAATATGTAGAATGCTTATGTTAGTTTATTCAACTTCTTTTGTCTAGCACTTCATCAAACTTTTTAAGTCATGTCTGGCGAATCTCCCAAAACAATTTTGAAAAAGTGTTGAAACATTTTTGGGCCATGTATGATTTGTATGACAGGATGCAAGCAAGACAATTGAGTTGAGTGATTACGGTGCTACAGGGCCCAACTTCAATTCAAGATCTGCGTTACCCTTCTTCACTACGCCTCCTCCTTCGCCTTGTCAACCTCCGGCGCCTGCCCTCACCAATTAATTTTTTATCACACATTTCTACGTACTACCTTCAATTCAACCTAGCTAGCTACATCTATGTATTTCTCATGACACATATCTAAGTATAAATGTTGGGTAACCATGATGTGATGATCGGTGCATTCATTCTAATAGTAACGGTTGAGATCGTGTCCATCATGTATGGTTAGTTGTGATACTGTGCTGATTTGAAGTGTGTTTGGTTAACTAATGAGACTCGTGATACGCCTATCGTTCAAACGTCACACGGCACAAGACATGATTAGCCCATATATAGGGTTAGTTAACCGAATCCACATTCATTTAGTCGTGCTACAAATGTAACAACTTTCGTCACCCCTAACATACTACAAAGTAGACTTAATGAAATTTATTTATGATTTTTTATATACAATTAAAAATGTTTAGAATTATTAAAATATTTGAGCTTCAATGTTAACTTTTCAAAAATATTACTTCACCTAGAACGATTTGTCTAGAACTATAGCATGATCTCTCTATTTGAACTACAACTAGATATTTTGGATGAAAATTAATCTTATTATAACTTGAACCTGATCTACAATTTACAAATAGATAATATCACTAACATGCTATGAAACATCTACAAATACTTGATAATGTAATGATCTCTTTATTGGGGTCTCTCTCTCACACACACACATTGTAAAACAGATCCAATAGGGAGAACAAGGGTCTGATTCTATTACAACATATTTTGCCAAACTCAAAGCTTTATGGGGTGAAAGGAATGCACTTACCACCACTGCATCATGCTCTTGCTTGACTGCTAAAGACCTTAAAAACTACATCGCCAATGATAAGATGATGAACTTTTTGATGAGCCTTAGATCTATGTATGAGCTGACTCTAAAAATGATAATAGGCTTGGATCCCTTCCCTGATTCGAGCAAATAATTTTCCATGGTGCTTCACCAAGAACAACGTGCCAAAATCTCAAAAACTCCAACACAAACGAGACGACAACATTCTCCGTTAAGTGGCCGCGTGACAATCTTGTCAATGGTGATGGCAAGTACTACGAGAAATGAAACATGACTAATCACACTACCAACAAGTGTCGTGCCCACCTCAAGTGTACTTTTTGCAGCAAGAAAGGTCATACAGTCGACTATTGGTGGAACTGCAAGCGATCCATGGAATATGGCCAGCCAAATTCAAGCGTGAACAATACTGGTCTCTTATCTAACAACCAACAATTGTCCTCTGAATATCAGCACGTGATGGACCTACTAAAAAGGTTGAACTTGCAAGATATAGCTTCGCAATACCTTTCTTGTTCGATCGATCCAATTCAACATGCTTTCACTAATCACATCGATAATCCTTCTCATTTTAATCACTTCTCATGTAACTTGAAAATTCAATCCTCTACATTAATTAATTCTTGGATTTTGGATAGCGGAGCAAGTGATCATATTACCTATAATACTCGTTTTTGGATTCCTATAACCTGACAACTAATCACTTTGTTCATCTACCCGATGGAAAATCTTATAAAGTGTCACATATTGGCACCATCTGCTTTATGTCTTAATTTCAAATCTCCCATATGCTCTGTATACCTGAATTTCCTGTCAATCTAGACTATCTAGTTTAAATTAGCAAGTTAGCATTAGATTATTTATATGCGACTATTTTTTTTGAAACAATTATGTGTGATTTAGGACCTTCACACGGAAAGATGATTTGAAATGCCAATAAACGAGATGGTTTATTCTTCCTCCGATTCCACCTAATTCCCAATTCACACAATGTCACCGCCTCAGACTCTTATTGGCATCAACGAGTTGGTCACCCATCGCCACAAGTATCATCTTACATTCCGGTTTTTAAAAGTAAAGGTCTTGTTGAATGTTCTTGCTTAATTTGTCCTTTAGCAAAAGAGACTCAGAATTCTCTTCTTACTAGTACTTCAAACAGTTCTTATTTTGATCTTATGCATTTGGATATTTGGTAGGGCTGACTACTGGTCCAAAACCGGACCGGACCGGGACCGGATGCCCCTAAATCTATGGACCGGGGACCGGATCAGAAAACTCCAGTCCGGTCCGGTCTCGGTCCCGGTCCCGGTCCGGTCCGGTTTTGGAAATATTATTTGAAGTAAAAATTAATTTTTTATTGGAAAAATTATAATTTATTTAGAGAAATTATATATAAATTAAGAAAATTATAATATTATTGTATATATAATATAAAAGTAAAAACTATAAGTTAAAAATAACGTTTATAACATAAAAATTAAGACTAATTCATATATAATTATATATTTTTATTGTATATTTTAAAAAGTTGGTCCGGACCGAGGACCGGATTTTTAAAAATCATGGACCGAGGGCCGGGGTCGGTCCGGTCCGGTCCGGACCGAATTTTGCTCAACCCTAATATTTGGGGAGGGTATCTTGTTCCTTGTGTATCAAGAGGATGTTATTTTTCTACTATCATGGATGATCATTCTAAATTTACTTGGATATATCTTATGAAAACCGAATCCAAAGCTCGATCTCTCATTATGAATTTTATTATGTTAACTGAAATTTAATTTGACAAACATGTTAAAATTGCTCGTAGTCACAATGGTCTCGGATGTAAATGTTTGGAATTCTACACCTCTAAAGGTATTTTACATCAAACTAGTTGCGTTAAGACACCGCAACAATATGGTGTTGCCGAACGTAAACATCGACATTTTATAAACGTTGCTCGTGCACTTCTTTTTCAAACTCATTTACTAAAAGAAATTTGGGATGATGCAATTCTCACCGCTACCTATTTAATAAACCGAATACCAAGTCGAAATTTATAAAACAAAACCCCTTTTGAAAAAACATTTTGCAAACAACCTATCCATACTCATTTATGTGTCTTCGGATGTTGTTGTTTTGCATCTACGCATCCACAACGTTCATAGAAATTTAAACCATGTACTGTTCAATGCGTTTTCTTTGGTCATCCCTTCAGTACTAAAGGATATAAACATTACGATTTTATAAATAAGAAAATCATTATTTCTAGAGATATTATCTTTTACGAACATGAGTTTTCTTATTTATATATTCCTACACTTTACCAAACACCTCAAGCTTTTCCACGTCCATCTTTCAATAATTCAAACGTGTTTTATGATGAACCTAATTCCTATTTTTCATATATGAAAATATGCCAAATATGGAGAGTGAATCAACACATTCTAAGCCACAAAATCAGCCCCCCCACATCACCTGTAAACAATGACAACCCACAACCCCAGTCTCCCTTACCTTTTGTTGAACCTCGTCGATCTTCACGACCAACCAAACCTTCACAAGCGCTCCATGAGTTCCGTATTGAAGTTCCTCTACCATCTCGGGTAGTAAACCAATCATCCTCCTCAAGTATTATAAGTTTTGGTCTATCTAGTGCTTTATCTTCTAATAATCTTTCCCCACAACATCGTCACTTTGTCTCTAACATTATGCTCGAGAAAGAACCAAAGACTTTTTCACATGCTAATTCATCTCAACTTTGGAAGGATGCCATGGCTCGAGAAATTAAAGCCCTCGAAGACAACAAACATGGAGTTTGGTACCCCTACCACGTAAAAAACATTACATTTGATGTAAATGGGTCTACAAAATTAAATATAAACCCGATGGTATGATCGAATAATACAAACCCCAACTCATCGCAAAGGGATATAACCAAATAGGAGTGGATTATTGAGAGACATTTACTCCCGTTGCAAAACTTACAACTGTTTGCATTGTCATAAGCATGACATCAGTTTATGGATGGCACTTACATCAACTAGATGTCAATAACGCCTTCCTAAATGGTGATCTCTTGGAAGATGTCTACATGAAGTTGCCACCCGGATTCCATCGAAAGGAGCAAACGAGAGTTGGCAAGCTACACAAGTCAATCTATGGATTAAAACAATCCTCTCGTCAATGGTTCTTAAAGCTCTCAAACTCCCTCAAACAAGCCGGTTTCCGACAATCTTGGACTGACTACTCTCTTTCATACGACAACGTAACAGTAAGTATACTATCCTTTTAATTTACGTTGATGATGTTATAATAACCGGATATACTTTGTATGATATTAAAGACACCAAAAATTTTCTTTAATATTGATATGCTCTTTTTAGTATATATAGTTTAACTCTTGTATTTTAGGACTTTATTGAGTGTACTAGGTAAGTGTTTTGTGCTTAATTGTACTATCAAGACCGAAGATACAAGGATTCAAGATACTAGAGTTCCCAAGACAAGATCTCGAAATGAAGATCGCCACTACTGAAGAACCGCGGGCGCGGTGCATGAGCCACGGGCACGGGTGAGACCCAAAGACAGAATTCTTATCTTTAATTAGAAGGCCGTGTGCGTGGTAGAACCTGATTGAGAAGCCTTTGACCTGATGTTGACCGTAGGCGCGGTTCGGCTACAGATCCGAGAAGCGGATTTTTTATCTTCTTTCCTTTTTTTTTATCTTTTCTCTATCGTTTATAGTCCGGTTGGTATCTCTTTCGACTATTATATATTTGATGTCGTGCTTTTTAGTTAGATTTCTTAGGTTGTTTTCTAGTTTGTTTTGCATGTTTTCCTTTATGTTTGTGTATTTTGCATAAGGTTTCGACTCTCTTTCGAGAGTTGGAGTCGTTTGTTTGTTGTTTCGTATTTTGTAGGTATTTGGAGTGTTTAGGAGAAGTTTTTGAGCTTTTCCGAGCATTCTAGGAGGTGACGGTGTTGCGGTGTTCTTAGTCAAGTCAAGTGAAGCTTTTCAAGGATTTCAAGGATGGATCTTCAAGCCAAAAAGTGTCTCAAAAGAAGCTACAAGAAGTCTAAAAGGAACCCAAGAAACATCGAAAAAGAAACCCCGAAAGAAGGCTAGCAATGGAGCAAGTTCGAGCGAAAACACGAAGAAAACATGATCCTGTTGTAGGTCGGGGCCAACCACCCCATGGTCGGCCGCGACCACCCTGAGCTGCGATCAAGAAAGGGTCGGCTACGATGTGCCCATGGTCGGCCCGTGTGCAAGTCCTTGCCGCCCAAGTAATGCCTTTTTGCGAGAGTTTCGAATTTTGAAATAAAGTGTAGTCTTCAAAGTTGACTTTCTTTTTGTACCTCTATTTAAGGGCCTTTGGGCTCCTTTTCTAGGGTTAGCTTTGTTTTGTGGGGTGGGAGGAGAGCTAGGTTAGAGAGGGGGGCTCTCTCACACTCTCCCTCTTAGGGAGGGGGGTTGGCTTTGGTCTTAGGAGGGGAGAGGAAGAAGATGGAGGAGGATGGTTTCTAGGAAGAAGTGTGGGGTTTGCCAAGTTTGTAAGTTTGGATCTTGTTTAATTGAAGCTGTTGGCTTTCGATTATGTCTCCCTCTTCTCTTTTGTTGTTGTGTGTTTGATTATGTGTGAGTAGTCTTCTTGCTACGGTTGGGGTGAAACCCACCATGAGAATGCATCTTAGATCTTGATTCTAGATCTATGCTTGACTTGTAACCTCTATCCTTCAATCCTCCTTGCATGCTTAATTCCTTAATGAAAATTGGAGCATGTTCTCTTTTGCAATCGAATTGAAAGATTATGCTGTGAATCGGAGCTATTTGGGTGAAGATGAAAGTTAAAACCCTTAGACAACAAGTTGGATTGCATGTTAACATCTTCATGAAAGTGGAGATCTTAATGTGTTCAATTGTGGCGAAAGTCACCTATGAGTTGGATTGCATGTCAATACCTTCATGAAAGTTGAGGTTTTGATGTGTTCTTTTGTGACGAAAGTCACCCTTGAGATTACAAGTTGAGTTGGTCTTTTATCCTTGTTTGAATGCATGCTTATGTTGTGGTGAATCCCTACTCCTAGTTGTTTCCCCTTGTTTTTACGAAGCAAATTCCGTGCCCAGATAGGTCGGCCGCGACCTGCAACTGGTCGGCTGCGACCTCCCCCAGTAGGTGTTTTTAGTGTGTTTTTCCGTTATGTTGAAGGTCGGCCACGACCTCCTCCTGAGACGTGTGATTCGTGTTGTTTTGCTTTGTTTTGCTTGTTTTGTTTTGCCTTTGTAGTTTGATTGCTAGACTATAGATCTACTAACTCCCATGGACGATCTTGACTTCGCTATACTCAGCGGGGTCTTGACAGATTTATTTGGTAGAGATCCTCTCAACAATATTTAGAGGTCTTCTCTAGGTTTTAAGTATCCAGTATTCCTTAGCTTCAAATAATTGCCAAGTTTGTATCATGGAGTGTTAAATCCCTCTTGGGGGATTATTTATGAAGTGATGCATATTTGATGAATTCGTGAAGTTGTGGTACAGTTTCTTATCTTGATTAATATTTCTTACCTTTATGCTTAATTCCATGAGCGTTGCATGATTCTTTGAGCTTGATCAACTTGTTGAATTATCTTAATTATATAGTCTGAATTGATTTGTTCCATTGTTTGTGTGAGCATCTCTTTTCTAGAAGGCATGATTCTAGGACCGTGGACTAGGATTAAGAAAGAGAATTGATAGTTTTATCTTGCAATTGACTCGTAGCTTGATTGATTGATTTGATATCCTTGATATTCTTGTTCTTCTTGCTAGATCTAGGTTAACCTTGCCTAGGTTTAAGTATTGCTTAGACCGTGGACAAGTGGTTGTTTATGATCGGAATTGTAATTATTCAAGGAAGTCTAAGAAGCTGGATGAACTCATGATCGAATGATTCGGTATGCTGATCTGATTAAATATCTTCTGTCGTCTCATTATTGATAACAACTCTCTGAAATGCCCTTATTTGTCTTTGCCTTGATTGAATTGAATTCCGTGAGAATAGTTGATACCTTTGGGTTCGACCCCTTACTTGAATGCTATACTAGTTTGTGAATTAGGGTTATTACTTTTGATCTTGGCACGATGACTTTAGCCGAGTCAAATTTCGGCGCCATTGCCGGGGAATCTCTTTTTCTCTCGCTTTTCTGTTCGATCTAGTGTTCTGGACAAAAACCGTGCACGCAGCACCACCAGCGCGCACGCGGTTCACGCCCAGAACGTGTTTGTGGGGGTGGAGCTATCTTATGGTCTGCACCCGTTCTATTGATAAGTCTCCTCTCCCTTTTGATTTAAAGATTAACAGGACTATTCGTCGATTGAGAAACGTAGCCCAGGCTTTTGCATCAAGCATCCCTCTCAATTCTCTCTTAACTTCTGATTTAGAGCAAGACGGTACAACGATGGAGAAAACTATTCACGAACTCACTACACCGAATCTACAACAACAACAACTGGCTGTTCGGTTCCCTAATCTCGAGGATGGTGTAAAGTTCGAGCTGAAATCTAGGTTGATTCACCACTTACCTACTTTCCATGGGTTGAGAGGTGAGGACCCGAACAAACATCTTACGGAGATCCACATTGTTTGTGTCAACATGAAGCCAAGCGACATGACGGAGGATCAAATAAAGCTTTGAGCTTTTCTCTTTTCGTTGGCGGATTTTGTAAAGGAGTGGCTTCTATATTTTGTGTCTGGTTCCATCTTTACAAAGAAGTGGCTCCTATATCTTGTGCCTAGATCCATCTCTACATGGGCACAGATGAAGAAGGCATTCCTAGGAAAGTATTTCCCTGCTTCCAAACAAACTTCCATCAAGAAACAATTAAGTAGTTTGGAGCAAGGAGAAGACAAAAGTCTCTATGACTATTATTGTAACACCCTCAACCTATTACGAGAGTATTACCGCCAGTAATCTCGGATTTACCTAATCCAAAACTACTCAGGTTTTTTAAAACGAAATCACCACGATCGAGAAACCCCAGACGTTGCTTTTACGCGTATATGGAAAGGAAATATATACAGACTAGTGCCTCAAAGTGGACTTTTAAGGAAACATAATCTAGACTATTACAGTCATCCAAAAGAAAATTTACTCAGACCAGATTGTGGATTATCTTCGTCTTCTGACAAGTTAGTCATTTAGCTCAACACCTTGGAATCCTGCTAGCCGTATCCGGTTCGTGAAAAGAAAAAGAAGAAAGAGGACGTATTAGTCTATGAAAGACTAAGCAAGTGGAACGTAGCTAAGGTTCAGAACGTTATAACCCAAATATTGGTATCGAACTTCATCAGTAGCACCTCTTCTAACAGAGAAGATAGAATAGATAACCTCAACGACAGAATGTCGATGAGCGGCCTTAGGAAGACATACGAGAATTGGTTGGGATTCTTTATTCACATCAATACACTGAAAAAAAATCATCCACCGAGCAATCAGCTCAAACTCATCAACCTGGTATTTTAATAATGTGCCTAACGCACTTATCTTGCATTACTTTCAACCAAAGCATTCAGTTTGACAGCTTTTAATCAACTCGGCCATCCATTGCCGAGGTCACAAGGATATTGGATCCTTGATCAATTTTCCGAGCGCGTAGCGCTTATGCACTTAGCTAGAGTGCGTCACCCCTCAAAGACAGAGTAGGCAGAGTCATGACTCGAGTACCAAGGTATAGGGACATCCTGGTACAATCTTTTAAAGAGATGTTATCAGACGCCCACGCCCCATCCCTGAAACTACCCTAATAACTATTCTAATCCATAACAATGTCTCAAACGAGACATATTTACACACAAGGTCTCACATAGCGGACCTAAAATTCAATTCTATCGCAATACTGAAAATAACAACAAGGTCATTAATTCTAACAACCTAGTTCTTTTTATTTGCACATAAATCAATTCCAACCAATTGGATCACATGGAACTAAGTATCACGTTTAATGGAACAAGGGAGAGAAACGTCCACTTGCCTTAACGTTTGAAGAGCTATTGGAAACGGGAAAGTCAACGCCCGATCCTTACGAGCCTCTAAGCCACGGGATGGCACGGATACCGAGATGACACCGAGGTTCAAAACTCGAAACCAAGCCTTGCACGAAAACCGAGATGAGTCAAGGCACGCAAATCGAGGCAACTCCGATCACCTTCAAATTACCAGAGAAGATCGGGTATGGAATCCTTGGCTCAATTAGTGTTCACTGGTGGTACAGGGGTGGCTGGTGGTCCTCTGGCGAAATTCCGGCAGAACTCCGACGAGTCTCCGACAAGTTCGATTTTACTGGAAAAATTCCCTTCAATTAATCCGAATGGGTTTTCACAAAATTGATTGAAGATCCACGTATATCAACTCATCACCTACCTCCAGAATTAATTTGGAGCATTTCCAAGCTCAAATCATGGACCAATCAACTGAGTTTCCAAGTCGCCTGAAACCGAACAAACTGCGCAACCAACTTCAACAATTAATCCGACCCATTTACATTAAGATTTTGGGAGAACGTATAACATGAATCTTGAAGAGGACTCCTTAACTTAAACTCAGGAAGTTATTTCGGAGTTTTCCAGCAAGAAACGAGAGAGATATGATTTAATTACCGAGACTGATCGGAGTTTCTGTGTCCAAGCAGGTCCGCGACCTTCAACGGCGAAATTACCCCACTTTGAGCTGGTTTCTTGCCAAACTCACAACACGAACCTTGAAGAGGATCCTTCAATCTACATCTGGAGACTTGTTTCGCGAATTTTGAGTGAGAAACGAGAGAGATACAAAATTTCGAACGTAGCAGTCCAAACAGGGGTCGAAACAGAGGTCTTCACCAAACCCGGCTGAGCGATGGCGACGATGAACAAGGAAAGGGACGAGGGCAGACTTAGCGGTTGCTGGTATGGAGAAGTGCCATGGAAGGAGATAAGAGCTGAGATGGAAGCTTGAGGACAAGAGGATAGCGTAGGAGGAAGAGAACTCTTCAGCTAGAAGAAATGAAAGATTGAAGACAAAAGCAAGCTAATAGAAAAGCAATTGAAGGTCGGTCTTTACACTCAGCCTACAAATAAAGATGAGGACAAGCACGAAAAACAAGTGGGGAAAACCACCTGTACAAATGAAAAACGTGGCAGACACATAATGACCAAAGCATGGAAATAAAATGACACGGAGGGAGGTGTTATCGGGAATTTATTCGACCCAAAATTTACCCGAAAGATATTTGGGAACTTTTAATTTTATGTTTAATTAGTCCCTGACTGACGAGATTATCAGATAATTGCTCGGAAAAATCCCGACTATTACAATTATGAGCACTACAAGAGGTTGATAGCAAGTTGCCCATACCATGGCTACCTCGCCAAAGATCTAATATGTTACATCATTGAGGGTCTATGTGCCCTTGACAAACGCATGGTGAATGCATCTTGTGGAGGAAGCTATGAGAACTTGACCCCCACACAAGCTTTTGAGAAGAGTGAGGTCTTGGTTGAGCAGGCTCGTAGTCAATGAGCACTTTCTGGGGTGCGGTCTGATGGGTTCCGGATCGAAGGGTCAAAATTTAAATTTATAAACCGAACCCCAATTGTAGTATAAGGGTAGGGTGTCGAACACACGGGAGTTCGTGCGTTGAGTGTACCAAGAAGACTAAAAAGAGGTAAAAGAAAGGCAAAAACAAGGAAAATCAAAGGGAACAACCCGGAACGACTTTGGCCACTTCGGTCCGAGGTTGGATCGATGCGAGTTTGGCCGGGACCGACACAGACAACGTCGGGCCCGAGGTACCAGGGAACTCGGTCTTGGCAAAAATGGTAGATCGGTCATGGGTTTTTTGGTTCCTTCCCTAACTAGACTTGGGTGATTCCACCTCAATTCAGCCAATAAGTGTTGATCCTCGTGAGATCGAGGTTGTTAGCTTTCGATCCCTCCACTCTACACTTTGACCTTAGGGAGTTTTCACTTTCCTTCGATGCTAAGTCTAGTGACGGGCTCGAGATCGCTTTCGCTTACTCTTACCAACCACAAGCCCTAGATCCCTTGTTCTCACAAGAGAATTGAAGCTCAATGTGGAGAGGATTCATAGATCAAGCACTCAAGGCTATGGAATTGGGGGTTCACACCCAATCCTAGCTAGGGGTTTCTCCCATAGCCCAAGACTATGGAATCTACTCCATCAAGTAAGAGTAAAAAGCAATCAAATAGCAAATCAAGCAAATCTCAATCATCAAACTCAAATCAAGGCCAAATTGCATTCAAATCAAAAAGGTTCACAATATCCAAGTCTCAAATCCACTAAACAAAAGCAAAACAAGTTCAACCTCACTAGTCTCTCCTAGAACTCCACCGATTTCCTCTCTTATTTTCCTCTTCCTTCCTCCTCCTTGCTCTCCAAGTCTTCCTTTGAGCCTTTGAGAGTGATTAGATGTGGATCCCCCCTAAGCTCCTCTAAGCTCTCTCTAATTATCCTCTCCTTTGATTGGGGACCAAGGAATTCCAAAATTAGAAGAAGGGCTAAAGTGGAAGATCACCATAATGTGCCTTGGAGCCCAATCCTCTTTTAGCCGACTTGAACCGACATGGGTGGACATCGGGCCCGACGTTGTGGACCTTGGTCCGAGCCTCCAATGCGCTAATTCGGGCCCGACTTCTTGGTACATCGATCCGGGGCCTCGATCATCTTCTCTTCTTGGCTTTTCCTTGAGTTCCTCTTCTTTCTTTGCATGGCTCTTCCGCTCCTTTGCTCCCGAGCTTTGACTCTCTATAGAAACTCCTCCAAAACGTCCTCAAACGCGCCATTTTACCTACAAAACGCAACAAATTTGCATAGTCTCCGAATCTCATAGAAAATCGGGAACTAAGCTAAAAAGGGACAAAACTAATAAAGAAAGGAACAAAAGACACATATTTACAAGGGAAATTAACCACTAAAACACCACCAAAATGAGAGACATCAGAATACCCCATATTTAAACTTGCTTGTCCTCAAGCAATAACAATGTAAGCAAGACCGAAGCACAATCTTCAAGTAAAGCCTCATATGAAAAATCAATCAAGTAAGCACAAGTGATAGATATGCTAGCAAGATTACATCATCACACATGATCAAGTGTTCAAGGAATAAAGTCTAATGCAACCAAGCCTCACTTTAGGGATATGAAAATGTGTATCACTCATCATGTGTTTAGGTTTAGAAATGAACACTCATACTCAACAAACATGCAAGTAAATACTTTACTATTGAAGCTAATATCACCAATTCCTCCACCTAGAGATGCCTATTACAATGCACACAAAGAATATGAACTTGGCTCAATGGAGGTCCTCAAAGAGGTTCCATTCGACCGGGTTGTAATGGGGCTTTTGGTATTTCTCAAGGTGGGAATCATTTTGGTGTTGTGGTGCTTACAATGGGGATTGAACTTCCTAGTCTCTCACCAACTTCACCAAAATTCCACTTTCTACTTCTCTCACCCAAAAGACTTTGATTTTTCTTTTCTCAACCCACACTTCACTTCACATTCCACTTCATCTTTGCACTACTCTTTTTGTTGGATTTTTCACACTTTTGCACTTTGGATCGACTTGCATCATACATCGGGTCCGATGTGCACTTTAACTCGGTCGGTGCCCTTTTTTCTACACTTAAGCACTTTTGCTTTCAATCCACTACTTTTCCAACTTTTCTTTCTTTTTTTCCAACAAAGATGCACTACCCACTTGATTTATAACTCCATTCTTTGCCCTTCACCAAAGAGAATCTCAACTCTCCAAATACATTCCAAAACCTCTCACTAAAGTTCAATCCCATAAGGGTCAAGTCGTATAGGCTAGGAATCATATTTTTGAGGAGTTTCAAACAAAGGTCTAAGGCTAAAACGGGGCTACAAACAACGGTTTATCTTCAAGGTAGGATATGGAACATTTTTGTGACTAAATGAAATAAAGTTCAAAATCAATGTGACAATGCATAGAACAAATCTCATGACGGTCTTGGAAAATAGATAAACACCGCAATAGCAAGTTTTACTAAACATGCATGAGCTAATCACACAAGAAACATGAGGGATATGTAATATGAACAAACATCCCTAAAATGGCCAAAAATAATCTCACAAGGTTCACTCTAGCTTAGTTGCATCAAAACTTATCCAAGAATTCATGTGCTCAATAAAAACATGCGAGATATCATCACATCAAAAACAACATCCATTTAGAGGCTAAACCATCCAAAAATATGCAAAGGACTTTACATGCTCACATCATCATTAGCCTTCCTATGAACATCTAAGATGGGAATTCCTAGTGCAAAAACAAAATCTTTGTGTTATTTTCACACAATTTTTCAAATTTTTATGGATTTTTGCAAAAATTCTTAAAAACAAAACAAACTCATCCATTCATGCCATCAAATTCAATCATCTTCCATGCATCACATCATGCCACTATCCATAAGAAAACATCCCTTAACAAAACAATAACAAACACAAGAAACCTACACATGGAATTATGAGCTACTAACCCAACCCCATACTTAGAACTTTGATGTCCTCATCAAAACAAAGAAATCAAAACTCAAAAATAAAAGAGACAAGAGTTAAGAAAACTCACAATTTCTTATTCTTGAATGGCATGTTGAGACTTAGTTTGGAGGTTGTCCTCGGCGGCGTCCCCTTTGGAGCCGTGCTTGCGTCTCTCGCTCGGACACATGGGCATGGAAAGGATCTTGACTTGGCGGTTGAAGTTGAGGTGCGGGGCGCGTCCATGGGTCCTCTCGGGAAGAGTAGTTCCCGACCATCCATTCATTGAAGCTCTCTTGAACGCTCCATCTTTGGTCCTCGACCGCTCTTAAGTCATCCACATCACGCCTCGTGTAAGCAATGTTGCGGTTCACTTCTTCAAATTGAGTTTGGAAGTCTTCTTGTTGGTGGGAAAGTTGTTGTTGTTGAAAGTTGAGATGTTGTTGTTGAAGGTTGAGTTGGTGTGCCTCTTGTAGCATGCTTGATTGTTGGAGTTGAAGGTGAGCCAATTGGTTGGCTAGGAAGTTCATGTCCACCGATTGTTGAGGTTCGGGGAAGACCATTCCGGGCCCATACCATTGGGCATACCTTTCCAACCCTCCATAGCTCGGTTGCTCTTGCCTTGCTCCACTTCCCTCGCCCCTCTCAAAATGACTAGGGACCGGATTGGGCAAGTAGGTGTCGGACCGACGTTGATGGACGTCGGGCCCGAGGTGACTTGCATCTCGGACGAGTAGTGTTGGAGCTTGATCGGTGAGCAAATTGCGGTATCCGCCATCTTCTTCTTCTTCTTGAGGCGAGTCAACGTCCATGGCCTCTCTCCTTGCAAACTCAAATTGGTTGGGCTCTTAATCTTCGGTGTCCGGGGAAGATTGAGGGGTAGTGAAACGAATGTGTTGTGCTCGTCTTCTACACTCAAGTGTCCCCTCCGGCTCTCCATAAGGATTCTCTTTGCCCGCCCACACTTGGAACCAATTATAGTAGCTTGTGAGATCAAAGAGACGAGGCCCCAAGGGTATGTGCACCTTGTAAAAGTTGGAATGAGGCACAAGTTGGTCGATGAAGCAGGGAACAACCTTTTCCTTGATGATGTTGGCTTTCTTGAAATACTTGAGATCCATGAACTCTACACCATTCGGGGCAGGCGTGTACTTGGACAAATCCACCTCAAGACGATGGGCCAAGTGAGCAATCATCCCTCCAAAGTAAATCCATGATGAGCTTTGGAAGTCTCTCACCATTTTCACCCATTCCCATGTGAGGTTCATCGGCTTCTCATTTTGAAACAACATTTCATAGAGCAACATGGCTTCTTCCTTCATGGGCTTGCTTAGCTCGTGCCTAGCAAAGATGGCACACCCTAGAGCTCGGATCATGACTCGGAAGAGGGGACTTGCTATCTCATTGGTCGGGGCTCCCTTTCTCATCTCACTCTTTCCGGCTACATATCTCCAAAGATAGTTAACCTTCTCGTTGTCCACAAAAGCTTCATCTCTTGAAAAAGGTAATCCAAGGTAGACCGCCAAATTCCTAAGTGAGAGCTCTTGCAACTCATTGCCCAATTGGAAAGAGATCATGCCCTCACTCTCAACTCCGTCATACGTGCACTTGAATGTTGCCATAAACTCGGACGTTAGGGCGGGGTAGTGAGTGTTGTTCCTTTGTAGCATCCCGTTAAGCCCAATATGAGAGTAGCACCGGGTAAGAGCCTCATCCATACTCATACGCCTTATAGCCTCCCAATCTAGCCACCGAGTGTGGTGGGATAGACCCATGAGTCGCTCATATTCTCTAGCCACATCATCATCCTCAAATTGCACATCATCCATCCTTTGCACTTTCTTTGACTTCTTTGTTGGCCTCTCCATTCGTGAAGAAGATGCTCGGGTTGTCATGGTACCTACACAATCAAAGCAAAGAACTACAAGATAAGATTTATACAACCACAACAAGATCACATGCTTCCACAACTAACAACTTATCACACAAGATCATGACCCCATACTTGTCTCCTAGATACTCAATCCACAAAATCCAACATGCATGAACAAAGAATCACTCCACAATGGTCAAGCTACAAGATATATCATGATAAACAAGCCTTAACCAACATTCAAGCTCATGAATCCTAAAGCTCACACGAGAGAAAGCCAAATAGCACAGGACCGACCAACACAGGACGTCAGGCCCGAGGTTCTCAACCTCGGTCCGAGTCTTGGACCGACTTCTCAACGTCGGACCCGAGATCTGGGCATCTCGGTCCGAGCCTCAATTCGACTTCTCTACCTATTTCACCCAAAAGTCACTCTATCATGCTCCTAAAATCCAAAATCAACCATTTCTCTTCATCAATCGAAGTTCCAAGTAGGTTATAGCATGCATGATCAACAATTAAGAACAAATTCCACTATTCATGCAAATCACCATGGATGCTCAAAGTCTAAGCTCATTCAATCATGGTAAATCTCAATTTAAACAATGAAAGCATGAAATTCACAAGGAATCAAGTAGAGATTGAGATTCACATACCAAATTGGAAGAAACGCAAAGACTTGCTAGCAATCAAACTTCTTAGAACTCAAAATCTCCACCAAGATCTAGGAGAGGGATGAAGAACTATGGGACTTTTTGGGATTTTTTTAGCCTTTGGATTGATGTTGGGGATGGCTAGGGTGTTGGATCGAGATTGTTGTGAAGTTTGCTTGGGGATCGAGAGTGATGGAGGTGTGGATCGAATTGGGGGTTTTTTAGGGGAGCTTGGTATGTTGGGAAGGTGGTTATGAAGGTGATGGGTGGTAGGTATGGGAAAGAAGGCTTTAAATGGGTAAGAGACAAAGTTAGGTCAGAGGGGTATAGTGGGCATTTCCTCCAAATCAAGACCAATGTTGACCGGCCAAGTCGGACCGACGTTGCCAACGTCGGGCCCGAGGTACTGGGTACCTCGGTCCGACTTGGTTTGGCTTCATAAAATTCCCTCTTCTTGGCAATTCTTTACCCACAAGTCCTTTTATTATTTTCACCACTACCATACTCAATCATGAAGCTCACACAACACCCAATTCCACCAAACACATGCTAAAGAGAGATTAAAAAGAATCTAAGCTAAGACAAAGAAAAACAAACTAAAAACTACGAAAATGAACCTACTAAACTCGGGTTGCCTCCCGAGGAGCGCTTCTTTTAAGTCACTAGCTTGACTTCTAACCTCAACCTTCACGGTGGATGAAAAATGGTGAATTGATCACCGTAGTCATGTCCGTCTCCACGCCCCTCATAGCCATAAAACCACCACTTGTGGTTGATGTAGGCATGGTCTCCAAACTCTCCTTCACCTTTGTCCTCCCAAGTGTAGGTTTGCACCTCTTGCTCCTTCTCAAATCGATCTTCATTCCCCACATCACAAACATCTAGAGAATTCCTAGGAGATTCAATGACATTATAGCTCAAATCTTCTTTCAAATCACTCAAACATATGAAACTATCCTCTAGATCCCCTTTCAAGTCACTCAAGCAAATATAAGAGTCTCCCACATCAAAAGGATATAGAGTAGGATACTCTTCATGGCCTCTTGGACTATCTCCATCTCTTGACTCCTCATGGACTTGAGCATTGACCATGTCATGGCTCCTCAAAGGTGCCTCTTCCTCTCTTGTGGGTTCCACCTCTTCTCTCTTACGCTTGGCACTTTCCTCCAATTTCAAGATCGCCAAAGCATCCGGTTCATTAAGAGCTTTGTTAAAATGGAACTCCACCTTATCCTCGCCAATCTCGAAAGTCACCTTTCCATTTCTTACATCAAATTTGGCACCCGCCGTGGCTAGAAATGGCCTTCCAAGAATAATGGGCGCCAAAGGGTCTTCTTTCATGTCAAGGATCACAAAATCGTCGGGGACAAAATACCTCCCAACTCTAACCGGGACGTCATCTAAGATTCTCGTGGCCTTTGTGGATGAACCATCGGCCATAGCAAGACTCATGTTAACCGGTTCCATATCTCCAAGGTTAGCCCTTCTCCATATGCTCATGGGCATAACCGATATGCTTGCTCCTAAATCACAAAGAGCCTTGAAGTTTTGGGATCCAATCCCCACGGTAATTGCAAATCTCGCGGGATCACCCAATTTTTGAGGTAGCTCCAAGATCTTCACCTCATCTTGCATCTCCACAATCGACCTCTTCTTGCTCAAAATTTCTTTCAAGAAGTTAGCATAGGATGGCATCTCACTTAGAACGTCGGTAAATGGTATGGTGATGTTCAAGCCTTGTAATAGCTTCAAGAACCTCTTAAACTTGCCCTCAACAACTTCCTTGGGCTTCTTCCATGGATAAGGAAGAGTTGTACCGCCTTATTTCTTGGTTGAATCCACTTCCTTGGACCGGCCTAGACCTCTCTCAACATTCTCACCTTGGATCGACGTGGGATCAACATCTGGACCGATGTCTGGAACCTCGGTCCTAGGGCAGGGTAAATCTGGGAACGTCGGTCCGACAACAGGGCATGTTGGGCTCGAGTTCAACTCCTCCTCGGTCTGGGTCAGGGGACTCTCTCCATCTTCTGGATCGACATCTTGGCACGTCGGGCCCGAGGTGCTGGGTACCTCGGTCCGACTCTCTTCTCTTGTCCTTAGCACTTGTGGTTCGGGCAAACTCCAACCACTCCTCAATCCTATGGCTCGAACTTCATTTTGTTGTTGTGGGGCACGGGGATTCTCGTCGGGTCGGCCCGGGAGTCTCCCTTCCTCTCTTGGAAGTTGATTTTCCATGTGAACAAACTGATTGTCCACTTGTCTTCTCCAAACACCAAACTCCTTAAATTGGATGTTCATATCATCAAATCTTCTCTCCATATTGGTAAATTGATTCTTCAAGTCTTGAGCCCATGGTGGTGTTTCCTCATAGAAACCCGGAGGTCGGTATGGTGGTGGTTGGGCCCTTGGCTCATTTTGGTTGTAGTTGTTGTTGTAGCCATTGGCTTGGCCTTGGTTCCACCTTCCATTCCCTCCATTGTTGAAGTTGGCTCTTCCTCCATAGTTTCTTTGAACATATTATGCCTCCTCAATTTGCTCGGCCAAGCGAACTTGGCGTTCATTGGGACACTCTTGAGCTCCATGCTTCAAAGAACCACATTCTTCACATGCTCTTGTGGTTTGTAGTGATTCATTTGCCTCCTCATCTTGTTCAACTCATCCTCAAGGAATTGGATCTTCACATCCTTATCCACCTCTTCATTCTTCGGGTCGTAGAGCCTCTTTGCACCTTCTCCTTGGACTCTTGCCTCTTTGTTGACTTGACTCACTCCGTACATGGCTTCGTAGTCGGAGAGTTTGTCTAGCAACTCCCATGCTTGCTCCGGTGACAAATCAATGAACCCACAATCGGTGTGAAGGTTCAACTTGTCCTTGGTGGCGGGGTTGATTCCTTGGAAAAATATGTCTTGGAGAACATAAGGTTGTTGCCCATGCGTTGGACATTGCCTTAACATTTCCTTGAACCGATCCCAAGCCTCAAAGAGTGGCTCGTGGGCTCCTTGTTGAAAGCTCGCTATCTTCCTTCTAAGCTCCGTTGTCTTGGTTGGCGGAAAGAACTTCATCAAGAATGCTTCGTTGAGAGCCCTCCATGATGTGATGGATCGAGGTGCTTGGCTCTCCAACCAATGCAATGCCTTGCCTCCCAACGACCACTTGAAGGCCTTGAGTAGCACGTACTCAAGTGTCTCATCATCCGTCGAGATGGTCTCACATAGATCCTTGAATTGCTTCACATGCTCGATCGGGCACTCATTCGGTCTCCCTTGAAATTGATCCCTCTTGATAAGTGAGATGAATTGAGTTTTTGATCTCAAAATTCTTTGACACCTCCGGCAAGACGATGGCCGGTTCCGACACCTTCAACTCCGGATGCATGTATTGTCTTGCATTCCGGGGTTGGGTGTTGATTTGAACCTCCAATCTCATCCTTTGCTCACGCTCTCTCCTAGCTTCGGCATCTCGGCTCGCCATCTCAAGTTGCATACGAGCCATGTCGGCCCTCATCCTATCAACCTCCTCATCATGTAGTGCTTGGTTCTCCATTCTCTTCTTCTTTCGAGCTTGCTTGATAATGCTCTCCAGATCACACACAAAGTCGAACTCAAGTGTTCCTTGGGCGGAACGAGCTCGCATACACCTATAACCAAAAATACAAACAAAAACCAAATCAAAACAAACAAGGGGCTTGGGCTAGTCCCTCACCCAAACCACTACCAAATCAAAGACGTAGCAAAAGAGGTACCTCAAACAAGTAGAACTCCCCAGCAACGGCGCCAAAATTCTGATGGGTTCCGGATCGGAGGGTCAAAATTTAAATTTATAAACCGAACCCCAATTGTAGTATAAGGGTAGGGTGTCGAACATACGGGAGTTCGTGCGTTGAGTGTACCAATAAGACTAAAAAGAGGTAAAAGAAAGGCAAAAACAAGGAAAATCAAAAGAAACAACCCGGACCGACTTTGGTCACTTCTGTCCGAGGTTGGATCGATGCGAGTTTGGCCGGGACCGACACAGACAACGTCGGGCCCGAGGTACTGGGGAACTCGGTCTTGGCAAAAATGGTAGATCGGTCTTGAGTTTTTGGGTTCCTTCCCTAACTAGACTTGGGCAATTCCACCCCAATTCAGCCAATAAGTGTTGATCCTTGTGAGATCGAGGTTGCTAGCCTTTGATCCCTCCACTCTACACTTCTACCTAAGGGAGTTTTCACTCTCCTTCGATGCTAGGTCTAGTGACGGGCTCGAGATCGCTTTCGCTTACTCTTACCAACCACAAGCCCTAGATCCCTTGTTCTCACAATAGAATTGAAGCTCAATGTAGAGAGGATTCATAGATCAAGCACTCAAGGCTCTGGAATTGGGGGTTCACACCCAATCCTAGCTAGGGGTTTCCCCCATAGCCCAAGACTATGGAATCTACTCCATCAAGTAAGAGTAACAAGCAACCAAATAGCAAATCGAGCAAATCTCAATCATCAAACTCAAATCAAGGAAAATTGCATTCAAATCAAAAGGGTTCACAATATCCAAGTCTCAAATCCACTAAACAAAAGCAAAACAAGTTCAACCTCACTAGTCTCTCCTAGAACTCCACCGACTTCTTCTCTTCTTCTCCTCTTCCTTCCTCCTCCTTGCTCTCCAAGTCTTCCTTTGAGCCTTTGAGAGTGATTAGATGTGGATCCCCCCTAAGCTCCTCTAAGCTCTCTCTAATTATCCTCTCCTTTGATTGGGGACCAAGGAATTCAAAAAATTAGAAGAAGGGCAAAAGTGGAAGATCACCATAATGTGCCTTGGAGCCCAATCCTCTTTTAGTCGACTTGGACCAACATGGGTGGACATCGGGCCCGACGTTGTGGACCTCGGTCCGAGCCTCCAATGCGCTAATTCGGGCCCGACTTCTTGGTACATCGATCCGGGGCCTCGATCCTCTTCTCTTCTTGGCTTTTCCTTGAGTTCCTCTTCGTTCTTTGCATGGCTCTTCCGCTCCTTTGCTCCCGAGCTTTGCCTCTCTTTAGAAATTCTTCCAAAACGTCCTCAAACGCGCCATTTTACCTACAAAACGCAACAAATTCGCATAGTCTCCGAATCTCATAGAAAATCGGGAACTAAGCTAAAAAGGACAAAACTAACAAAGAAAGGAACAAAAGACACATATTTACAAGGGAAATTAACCACTAAAACACCACCAAAATGAGAGACATCACGGCCCATCAATGTGGTAAACGGGTCCCTGAATGCTGAAGTAAGGGAGCTCAAAGACTTGATGAAGCAACTCATCTTGGTCAACAAAGGTGTACAACAGGTGAAAGCCTGCGAAGTTTGCTATGATGTGAGCCACACCACAGATGCTTGCCCCACCATACAGGAGCTTGAGGCGTCAGTGAACGCCGTTGGGAATTATGGACCGCCTGGACCTTGGAATGACCCATAGTCAAACACCTACAATCTAGGGTGGGCGAACCATCCTAATTTCCAATGGAACAACCAGCAGCAACCGAAGCAACAACGATAACAACGTGCTCCCCAGGGCCAACAACAACAACAACAACAATACAGGCCAAACAATTATGCTTCGAGGCCCCCTTCACCGTCTCAAGACAACAACTTCATCAATGCTCTCATTAAGGAGAACCAAGACATAAGGGTTGTTGTGAAGAAGTTGGAGACTCAACTAAGTCAATTGGGTACCATGATTAATCGTCTTGAGGACAAGGAAGGGTAAATGAGTCTTCGAAACAATGAGTCTTCCAAACGTGATCCCTAACACCGTTACATATAACACGATTCTAGACGGATATTATCAGATTGGAAAGATAGAAGAGGCTTTGAATATATAACAGGATATGAATCATAGGGGAATAGTGGCAGACATTTTAACTTTAAATAGCTTGCTACAATGCCTTTTTCATGTGAAAAAGTTCGAGAAGCTTTAAGTTTATTCAACAGCATGAAAGAGATGGACATAACGGGTGGTTGCAGACTTGATCAAGTTACTTATGCAACTGTGATTGATGGGTTATGTAAACAAGGGCATATAGCCAAGGCTCAAGAGCTCTCTGCAAATAAAAAGTAGTGGTATTTCTCCAAGTAAATACATTTACTATTCTTTGATTGATGGGTTATCCAAAGAAGAGTTACACACCTCACAAAGTTCATTTTTTTGGGGCATCTGGTTGTGGGTTGCACACACAATTCATTCTTCGTGTTGGATCTGCCACTGCAGCAATTAGCTTTGAGCATTCATGCCATCATATGAAAGCTGGCCATGGCCCTCTATGCCTTTTACTTAGGTGCTTGAACTTGGATTGTATGATGAGGACACCATGCCAGGACAACCCAAGCCACCAGCTGCCCATCAAACATAGTCCACTAGCAGATATTTTGTTTTGATGAGGACGCCCTTTATGGCTGGCTATGTTTGTTGGACTGAGCGGCTGAGTCGATCGGGTTTCGACCACGATAAATCGGAGCCACCAAGAGTGCTTGGGTTCACCCTTGCATTTTTTTGTCTTGAATTTGGTTTTCCTATATTCTCCATGCTTGTTGTGAGGGATGTTGTCCCACTTGCTTTTTCTCCAGATCCAGACGTCACCAAACAACAATTGGATTAAGCTAAATAGATTATTGCCCTTACATATTGTACAAGACATCATCGACAATAAATTTTTGACGTATTATTCAACTAATAAAGAATTGCATTATAGTATTATTATGAATTAGATATTGATATCATTTTCTTTATTGAAATCGTTACAATATTTTGTTAATCCAAATTTGTTATTTGATATTAAGAAAAAATTTAAATTTAAAATTTATATAATATGACTTAGATAAAAAGTGTAGAAAAAATACTATCATTTTATTTCAAAATATATTTGATTAATAAAAAATCAAAATCTCAAATATTTTATCAACATATATATTTTTATAATTAATAAGATCTTTATATGATCATGGACACAACAAGTGAGTTAATTATGACTTATTTAAATAAGTCTTTTAGAAAAATAGACTTGTATAAGTACTGATATTTTTGGAAACAAAATGAATATTTTAAAAGATCCCATAAAGTTATAATTAATTTAATAATAGTAGAGTTATATATCAATACAATTTCTAAAGTGAATATTATAACAAAAATTAAGTTTATATACTTTTAAGATATTTTGAAATATATTTTTAGATATCTATAATTTAAGTTATAAATTTATGAGACAAAAAAAAGATAAAAAATATGACAAATGTATATGATTATAACAAATACAATAAAAAAATTAAGAGTGACAAATAAGTTTAAGAAATTAATTATAATTTTGATTTACAAAAAAATGTCTAAACAAATAGTTGAAAAAGATAGAAATTAGATGAAAAAAGATAGAAATTAGAAGGAAAAATAACTCAAAAGAATCTCAAGTATTACCTTTCAACCAAAAACAATCCCAAGTTTGAAAATCATCACCAACGATACAAACTATCACAAAATTAACCAAAAATGATTCGGAAACGATTTTCGATAAGTTTTTTGGTGGAATCGATGATGAGCGGAGATCGAGAATCAGACATAACAACTTGATATTTTACACTTTGTTGAAATATAATTAATCGCCTTACTAACGATTCTATCGAAAAACACGTCGAAAAAGACTTTTGTATCGTTTTTTGTTAATTTCGTGATAGTTTGTATTGTTGATGATGATTTTTAAACTTGAGATTATTGTTTGTTGAAAGTTCATACTTGAGATTATTTTGAGTCATTGTTTCAAATTAGAAAAAAGAAGAAGATAGATGTTAGACAATCCACTATAATACAGTATAAAGCGGAACCCAAGTCTTTGTCAAAATTTGTGTCATGTCATCAACCCTGAATAAAATAATGATTTTATTTTTTGCATTGATTTTCAAAAAAAACTTATATATCTTCTTGATATCTTATCCAATTTCCTTATGTATACTTAATATTTTACTCAATTATATATCCTTATACGAATAAGGAAATTGAAGTGATTTTCTTTTATATTCCTTACAATTTTTTCTTACTCCCTCCGTCCCATTGAGTTTGTCTCATAGGACAAATTTTACGGTTTTTAAGGAAGTGATAAAGTAGGTATTGAGATATGGGAAAGTGGGTAAAAGTTGAAATTGAATGAGGGTAGTTTTGTAACTTTATATGTGTAAAAAGTTGAAAAGAGATAAAGTAGAAGGAAAAGTTGGATTTTGGGTGTAAAAAGTGAGTTTGAATAAGGGTAATATTGTAAGAAATTGTTGATATAAAAGGAAAGAGGACAAACTTAAGGGGACGCCTAAAATAGAAACGAGACAAACTCAATGGGACGGAGGGAGTATTAATTAATATACATTTTTGTCATTATTGAATCTTGAAGAATAGTGAAAAAATTTCACATGTGCCAGTAGTTGACTCGGCTAAAGTCGTCGTGCCAAGATCAAAGATAAATAACTCAAACTACAATCTAGTATAGCATGCAAGTAAGGGGTCGAACCCAAGAGAACTTAAGGCTTCTAGTATTAATACAATTATCAACCAAAGATAGGGGATTGAAGAAAAGAATCTAAACTAATCTAATCTAAGAAACAAACAAAACAAACAATCAAACAAAACAAATAAGGAAAGCAGGTTCATTCAAAAGATCCACTCATCAAATAATCACTCGATCATAGATTCATCCATTGATTTCATTCACACCTATGGTTAATTCCTATCCTGATCATTAACAATCGCAAGTCCACGGTCCAAGCAATTCTATAACCTAGGCAAGGACGCTTAACCTAGAATTAGCATAGAGAACAAGGATATGCAGGATATAATATCAAACAATCAAGCTACGAGTCAATTGTAAGATAAAACAATCAATTCTCTTCTTAATCCTAGTTGCATAGACAACAGGTCTAGGTTTAGTTGTTTTCACAAATTAGTTTTGTCCACGGTCCAAACCTAATCAAACAGTAGAACATAAATCAATTCAATAGTTTCATGACTCCTAGAGAAACAATAAAAATTCATAAGATGAAGCACAAGAGAATTAATATTAACCAAAGGATAGAAATCAATTACCAAAATCTCACGAGTTCATACATCAGAGCTTCTCCCTTGAACAAACCCAAGGAGACTAGCTCTCCATAACTAAACTAAAAGAAAATTAAAAATTGGAAGATAATAATGGATTAATGGATACCTAAAATCTAGGGCAGACTCCTCCTTATATAGCTCAAGGAACAATCTCCACGAGATAGATAAGGTAAGAGGCAAAAGATAAGAAAAGGAAACAAGATAGAAAGGAATAGATTTCGCCTGTCTCGGAATCCGGCACCACTGCGGTCGCGTCGTCACCACCGCGCCTGCGCTTTAACGACAGAATAGTAGGTCGTCTCGGCAGCCACCGCGGCCGCGTCGTCTCCACAACGCCCGCGGCGATCTATCCTTAGGATGGCTAAGTCGGCTTCTACCGCGACCGCGTCCATGGCGGTGCGACCGCGGCCTTCAAGGGTCTTCATCATCGTCGCCTGGCTCCACCGCGACCGCGCAATCCATGCAGTGGCGAACTTGTCTTCAATTAAGTTCTAAGAACTCTTGATTCTTCACATTCGTGTCTTCGGTCTTCGTATTACAATAACACTCAAATCTAACCTAAACACTCACAATAATACTCCTAAAATACAAGAGTTAACCTATACAAAATAGGCCGAATCAGTAGTATATTCATTAATAATAAAAATTTGAATAGAACTATTTTAGAATTAAAATTGTATGAATAAAGTACATATATAGGTCAATAGTTTCGGACTTTGGTCTATCGGATTTGGATTATAAGTTCCCGAGTTAAAAGCGTATTCGTATCAAAATTCGATTTCAAATCGATTAATTCGGTTTTATATTTACATTACCCGTACATGGTACGGGATTTGTACGAGTTAAAAAGAATAAGAAAAACTTTAAATTATTTTTCAAAACTTTATTTTTGTAAATAGAGTGGGGCCAGAATTAACATATGAAGACTCGAAATATCTCAATTTTGATATACATTATATAAGGTAGTATAGATGCATTCGTGGGCTAGATTCTACAACCAGAATAAAGAAAAAGTTTATCCTGCTCCACAAAACAGCGCACACCTAAAAACCAAATAAGCCACTCCATTATTCTTTGTTATTTTTTGGGTTTTTGACCACTTCCATTGTTGTTTTTTGGGTTTTTGACCACTTTCATGGTTTTTGACCACTGCATAATGTGTTTTCACGTTGATTTTCCTTGACATTGTGATGGGCCTACCAGGGAGGATATGAATGAATTCCAGTAGGCTAATGTGTTGACAGTACACAACCATGAGCGGGGTATAGGCTGTATAGCAGTGTGAATGCTTAGAGAATAAAGAGCAATAAAGGTAATTGTATATACCACTCCTTAAGAGCTTGAAGATCATGGGATTGGACTTTAATAAAGGGCTTAATCCACATTCCGCCATTTTTTAGTTTACAAGAAACACAACACACAATTTTAACTCCGGAAGGGTTTATGGTCTTCCTATTGGGGTTAACCCTTATAAAGGAATTAAAATGAATCTTCTCATAAAGATTATAGTTTTTGTGATCAAGATTAATAAGCCTTTTGCTTGGACCCCTGCAGGTATCAACAATTATAAATATATTGAAATGCAGACACACCCAAAGGGACATATATACTAAAGAAGACTTTCAAGACATCCACAGGCAATCTATCAAACTTGTAACTAAGCACCCAATAAAACATGCTTAGATAAAAGAGGACCAAGGAGCTGTAGAGATTTTGTTTATGCTTAATTAAATAAGGGTTGTGGTTGTCACTCAGCAGACGCACCAACCTAATAACCTTATGGGGGTGATCAAGGGATAATTTAGGATTAAGGGGTGTGTGAATTAAAAGGTGATAACAGACCAACCTGGATGCATGATAAGAACAACGGGAGTTAAAGAATGAGAAGAATGCCCCGTGGAAACAATTCTTGAGTTCAAAACAGGCAAAAACAATGATATAATGAAGGCAGCGTCATTATAAAATACTTCGGGCAACACAGCAAGGAAACAATGACAAAACTTTATCAGCTCACAAACTGCAAGCATACAAAACTGGGGAAAAGACCATGGTTTTACCATTTGGCATAAATTAACATCTATTCATCCTCATATCTTCTAAAATAGCATAAAACTCAAACAAAAAAAGACCACTATAAATCCATGACCTGCAAAGCATATGCAGACAAACGAGCAAAACAGCAGAAGCCGAGAAAAACCTCGAGACAAACCTCAACTCAACGCCTATCAGTTTTTCCAGAACCTCGCTTCCCAGAGAACAAATGCTTCGGTTTAAGGTTGGGAATAATCCTATCACCTTCTCCCTTGTGTGCAGTCTTATTCCTGTTCCTGACAGATTTATGCGAAAGCTTGATAGCCTTCAACTTCTGCTCCGAGTCCCTCAATCCTTCTCCAGGGACCACTTCACCTGGCGGCCTAGACATCGACCTAGACTTTGACCTTGACCTCGCCCTCAGCTTCTTCTTCAAGCTGTCATTCTCATTGTCCAATTCCATTCCTTCGTCCGGTGACCTCTCCCTCTTTCTGCCTCGGGACTGGCTCCTAGCTCTAAGAATAGCAGCAGACGGGTCCAGCCCAATTCTAGATAGCTCTCTTCCCATCCTCTCGGTTGTAAACTGCTTGTCCTTGTCAAATTTCCTTGGTACAATTGGCCTGCTCTCTGCAGTGGATTTCTTGATCCTATGCTGTTGAATAAGCTTGCTCTTCTTCCGCCTAATCTCTCTTAATGCATCCTTCTGTTCAGGAGTCAGATCTTCAACGTCCATCTCAAATTCCTCCTGAGCCTCGTCAGCCATTCGTATACCATCCTCCCTCTCTAGCTCCTCAAGCCTGTGAAGAATATCTGGATCACAGAAATCAGCCACATTGTGACCGTCAATGATTTCAGGGATGATGTCGAATTTCCATTCATCTTCGGCCAAGATGTAGCGTTTCCTGATATCACTGCTGTAAACACCCGCACCACCGTTTTCATTCTCCAAATCCTTTTCAGTCATCTTCTTTTCCGCTCTCTGCGCAGCTTCTTTAGCCTTGGCTTCAAGAACCCCCTGGGGAATACATGCTGGCCTTTCAACCTGATCCCTAGGCTTGGGCATTGCTACGTGGAAACGGTTCAAGCAGTCGCTCATCTTTTTTGATTTCATCTTCACTTCAACCCTCTGATCCAAGAGCCTCTCACAAGCAGCATTCTTCACTGACATTACACCCTCCTCATTCAAGGTGCTCATGGCCAAGAGAACACTTTCTTCACTATTCGCCTCACCTCCTTGACCCAAAACAGTCTTCATAGCCTCAGCCTTCATCTCCATGACCAACTTCTTGTCCTCCTCAGGTAGGGTATCAAACGGCTGGAGATCAATCTTGTTGCAGACTATAATCAGCGGCTTGTTCATAAACAAAGACTTGATGCTGTTAAAAAGAGCAGACTGCTGAGCAATGGTGTAGCCACAAGAACCAGAAATATCCAAGAAGAACAAGACAGCAGCCCTCAGATGTGCTAAAGCAGTAATACTGCACATCTCAATAATGTTCCTGTCTTCAAAAGGCCGGTCAAGGATCCCAGGAGTATCAATCACTTGATACCTCAGATACTTGTAATCCGTGTGTCCCACAAACAAGGACTTAGTTGTGAATGCATAAGGCTGCACATCCACATCAGCCCGAGTAACCTTATTCATGAAGGAGCTCTTGCCAACATTTGGATACCCACAAATCAGTATGGTTCTAGTGTTCGGGTCAATGGAAGGCAGCCTAGCCATGTGCTGTCTGACCTGCTCAAGATATGCCAAACTAGGACTGACTCGCTTAATCACAGTACACATACGACCCAGGGCTGCAACTTTAAGACACTTGCACCGGTACAGAGAATCACCATACTTGATGAGCTTGACATAATCCTTGGAGATCTTGGAAATGAGATTTCTGGCAGTGTTGATCTGCCCAAGAGCGAGCTTGTAATGGTCCTTGTTGTAGAGAACATGGAGGAGATCACCGTAGAAAGGGTGGATGTCGTCGAGCCTGGGGAACTCGTCAATGATGGCAGAGAGCTTCTCGTGATAGTTCTGCTGAGTGTACTTGACTTTGCGCATGTAAAACTGGCGGAGGCGAGAGATGGCATAGCCCTTGTGGACAACAGTTGGGGTTTGTCTCTGGGTTCGAGATAGAACGATGTCTATGAGATCCTTCCCACCGGGAACCACAGTTATCCTCTTCAGGTTGTACTGTACCATCTTTTACTAGAATCACTTGCTACCTGCAAACGGAAAAACTTGTCAGAGAACAGAAAATGTAACAGGTCACCCTTTTCAACATATATCAAAATGGGGACTTTGTTCTTCATTTGATTCAGTTACAGATGTTCCATCAATTGAAGCCATCAAATCCTAGTATCATTACACTTAATATAATTAGACTAAATGGAATTGACGGTAGCAAATACTCCAAAGAAATTACATATTCAAATACAGGACTGACCAACAGAGCAGAGGAAGAAGACTAGGGATAGAGAGCAGAGGAAGAAGCAATTTATGGCAGACAAGGGATCAATGTAGTAATAGTATGCTCTCCATTACATCGTAGAGTAACTAAAGCTCAAAAGCAATTCCAAGCCAATTAATGGAGACAAATCAATCAGAAACCAAAAAGGGCATGCTTAAGGGCTCATATCAAGTGTAATTAGATGCATGACAGCAGCTGAAACTCTGCAAATTCCCCGAATTCGAAATGGATGAGAAGACGAAACAGAAGAACAAGGGAGCCACTCCACCCTCTCTGTTTTTAATGAGTGCCCAGAAACAGCAGATTCATGTAGCCAAGCACATACCATTCAAACAAGAGGAAAGAACAAGAGAAAGACAGAAAGCGATGGAATTGATAATAGCAAACACTAGAAAGAAATTACATAATCAAATAGAGGACTGACCAACAGATGAGGAAGAAGAAGTCTAGGGATAGAGAGCAAGGAAGAAGAGGTTGATGTCGATGGAGAGAGGTAGAGCGCAAGGGCCGGCCGTCGACGAGAGAGATGAAGAGCGTACCAGGAAGAAGAGTGAATAACGGCTGCAACACTCCCACCCCACCTATTAGGTTAAAATCACGTACGGCATTGGCAGGGCCCACCCCCACCCAGATTTTTTGTTTAAAAAAAGGAATTAAAGCGCTGCTTCCGACTCCCCGGAGTCCGCCAAATCGGTCGTCCTAGATACAGCTGGATTGGGAGCATTTTAGGAAAATTATAGTCTACTGTAATGGGTGAATCTGAATTCTTGTTACATTCACCTGTATTTCTAATGCATCTGTAGCTAGTGTGTCTGTCATGGATGGCAATGGGAATCATTCAGAAGGTGTTGCTTCATTGATTTGCATCTCCAGCTCAGTTTCTCAGATATGCAAATTCTTGTACCAAACATACGCTGCTACGAATGCAAGCACACCACAAAATCCACCACCAGGACCATCTCCAAACAAATGCCCACCATCACCTTTGCCCTCGTCGTCGTCGTCATCATCAGCTTGTTCACTTGGCATCACACTGCAAGAAGGATGATTTAGAACTTGACAACATAAGCCCGGGTTTCCGTCATAGCTAGATGCCGGAAATGTAGCCACATATGGCTGAGGTCTAGGATCCTAAGACTCTTCAAGCTAAAAATCCATTCAGAAATGTAGCCACTGAAATTGCAAGATATAAGGGAATTAAATTGCAAGTTTGAGAAACCATTGGAACCAAGAAAGGTTCTGTTACTTGGTAAACTTTCATTGTACAAGTTGTATCCAAGAAAAAGGGTAGTTATAGGTTCTTGCAACCAGCCAGAATTCTTAGTGTTGATGTGATGTTTGTGAAGGAGTTGTCAGTAAGGGAAAGAAAAGATAAGAGACTTGAGCTCAACAATGTTGGCTGAGACTAGGCAGAGAACTAGTAAACCAATTACGCGAAAGATCAAGCTTTTGAATTCTTGCAAGCTTTGAGAAATCTGTTGTGGAGAGATCACCATCCAAGTTGTTAATCCTAAAGATAAGACTTTCTAAATTTGTGCAGTCCATCAAAGATGGGAGGAATAGAGCCAGTGAAATTATGTTCGGCGAAATTGAGTGCTTTTAGTAAGGGAGACTTCATGCATACAAATGGAGGAAGGAAAAAACCCACTAAAACTGTACTTACTAGAATTGAAGCTAGACAAATTTGATGTTGTTGAAAACTAACTAGATTCTATCTCCCCATGAAAATAATTGTTTGATATGTCAACTATGAAGATTTTAGTAGGAAGGATTCCACTAGATGAGAATTTACCTTCTAGATTGTTGAAACTGAAGTCAACACCTGAAGCCTGAAGGTTACAAAGTGACTCAAAAAGTCCAATAGGAATCTGATCAAAAAAAAAAGTCCAATTGGAAGGTTTCCAAGAAAGGAATTTTTGGAAAGATCAAGACGAGTTAGGCTAGCAAGGTTTTTGATGGAAGAACTGATTTCACCTATGGATCAAACTTTGGTGATCTATCCTTTTGGGGTGGTAATTAAAGTGGATATATGCTTTCTTACGAGCTAGGTTCATAACTAATCATCTGTAACATTCAAGCATGTATAGGTATGTAGTTCACGAAAGTTCGTACATGTGATAAATTCATAAATATGATCGATAGGAAATTATAAGATACTAGTCGTATCCGTCATGACGCACAACTTGTATTTTTCAATTTATTTTTGGATACATAATAAATAAAATATTAATGTCAAATGTATAATAAAAGTTTTAAAATGATTTGGTTTCACTGAATATTAGAAGTTTTTTATTGTTAAATGGTTGATTGAGAAGCGTTTGACGCATCAACTCACTCGTTGAGCACTCATGGTAGTACCATGAGGTCTCGAGTTAGAGACTCCATGGCGGCGGTTTGCCCTTATCTTTAGTACTTGTGGCGATCTTAATTCTTTTCCTTATCAAAAAAAATTGTTGATTGAGAATATGTTATTATGCAAATCACACACTTAGATTTTATAGTCGATAAAATACATTATTATTATATTTGCTTATATTTTAGTATGCAAAGTATCAACTTGATACCCAAATCAAACATGTACGTAGTTATTTTAATCATAATATTTAATGAATAGTACTTTGCCTCTATATGTATGAATACTTGAATAGACCAAAAAAATGTCTTATTAAAATAAAAATATATTTTATAGAAGAAAATTAAAAATAACATTATTTAAGGAAAATAAAAGTAAAGATAGATAGTATGGCTCTAAAGAGATAAAATTAAAGATTAGTTAATTAATAAAAATAAAATATATAAAGTTGTTATTATCTATTTGAGTTGGAAAAAAAAATCAAGTGGGGCCAAAATCAACGTGATCGCTCGAAAATGGCCTGATTTTATAATATATATTGATTAATTGTTCATTTTTCGTACTATGAGGTTTTTGTCTTTCAGGTCCAGGTTTTATAATCATATATTAGCTTAACTCGTCATGTTATATATTGAAAAATAAAAAATTAATATTAGTTATCTTCTAATTAAACATTGCCATTAAAAAGTATGATATAAATTCTAATCTATAAAAAAGAATTTGTAAAAAAAGTGATATTGTTTTTGAAATTTATAGAAACCAAATAATATGTATTACCATAATGTTTAAATTTTTTTATATTTTAATAAAATCTGATTATAAGAAGATACATTGATAATTTACTTACAAATTTTATCATATATTAATAATGATTTAAATATACAAGTAAAAATTTACAATGTTTCATCATTTGATAAATTGATAAAGTTTATCATAATTTAATAGAAAATGTAGGAAACCACAATTTTACTTGCACGTATTCAAAGAAAGAAGTTGAATCGATTATTTAAAGATTTTTCGTAATTTGTATGTGAAAGATGTTCCCTATATTTGAAAAACGTTTTTTTAAATATGGGAGAAGAAATTCAATAGAAAACCTATATAATGTGAATTTTACTTGTATACAAACAAAGTTAAGGTCAATTTTGATGGTGCAGTTAGTTCTATTGGTGTTGCATCTTTTTGTTTTGTTATTAGGGACTCTAAGGGACAACTGGTTTCACTAGATGTTGGCTTTCTCGGGCATCGATCCATGTTGCAGTCTGAAGCGTTGGCTCTTCGGCAAAGGATTTTGGAAGCTATTCGACATGGCTTCCCCCATTTAAGTATTGAAGGTGACAACCTATAGGATATCAATGTATTGTTGGGTGACTAGAGTTGCCCTTGGGGGTGGAGCTCATCCTTACGAACATTTACTCTCTACTGAAGCAGGTTCAAAGTTGGCGCATTTCTCATATCTATATAGAGACCAACTCGGTTGCTGACTACATTGTTATCTCATTTCGCGACCTTTGTTCTTTATTGCTCGAGTCCGATTCAGTCCTTCGTGACCTCATTCATAAGGATGCTCTAGGATAATTCATGTTTGTGTGGGTTTAGCCTAAATGTTGTTTGTATCTATATATATATATATATAGATAGATAGATAGAGAGAGAGAGAGAGAGAGAGAGAGAGAGAGAATAATGCTCAAGTAAAACACTCTCTTAGAGTGTAACATGCGTCTTAATGAGGGCCTTTGGATCAGCTTAAATAAACGGGTGAGATTAATCAAAAAGAGGGTGTATTAGTGGGTTTGGGTGGAGAAACACTGGATTATTGCTAGAATCCTGCTATTTCCACGTTAGGAAGGAAAATATATTGAAAATCCCGTTTTTTTGGGGTAAAATTATCTTGATCGAGATTTTAGGCTTCTTTCCTTCTAAATGCGCAAATATTTTTCAACCACTTTTTTCTCTTTCCTCATAGAATCCTCCCATCTTCATCATCGCAGAAGCAACTAGTCTCCATCCTCCATCAAAGCAACCTTCTTCAACATAGACGAATTCCTTTGATTAAAGCGTTCTTGGTAAGATTTCTTTACTCCTCTGTTATTTTTGTTGATTTTTTGCATTATAAACCTAGACGAACTTGGATTTCGGATTTTTAGGGTTTCGAATTTGATTTTTCAATTCACGAACATCGATTTGTTGTGTATTTGTGTGAAATTGCTTTAACTTAGTGTTAATCTTCTTAAACAATCTATGCAATATGTCGATTTATAGTTAGGGTTTATGTGAACATCGATGGTAACAATATTGTTCGTATGTTTGAAAAGGGGCAAATCCTAGGGTTTATGTGAAAAGCTTCGGTGGGAGGTCCATGGATTGATTTGGGGCTTTTTTGTTGTTCTCTCAATTCCTAATTTTGTTTTAACTGGGGTTTATCTAATTGATTGCACAGATCTATGGCGAAAACTATTGAGAAGATTCAAATGAAGAGGAAGGTTGAAAGAGGTAAAACATTGTTCTTGATTGTTCATGGATTTTTCATATGCCATAGTTTTTCAATTCTTTTGTGTATACAATAAGGATGATTAACAACTATCGAATTGAAGAACATAGTTTTTCATTTCGTTTGCGCATGCTCTTCAATTCGATAGTTGTTCAACGAGTGCCTCTATGTTTTTCAATCGAAATATCATATTATTTCTTTTTTTTGTTGCTATATTGTATAAGAACAAACTGTGAAATTTTGTGCATTACTTATGTTGAAAATTATAATTGTTAATGTTGAAAATGTTTGAATCAAAACCTATATCAACACGTCTTGTTTATTATTCAAGTATTATTCTCATCTTTTTCAATACAATAAGATATTCCATAATTGATTATTCGGATTTACTATTATTCAACCCAAACCACTTTGTTTTCTACTTTATTAACACTTATGCAATTGGTTTCTAACTGTTTTGCAATACGATTTGTTAATGATATAGTTGAAAAACATCATTCAAATATCTGAATATGTTTGAAGAATCATAGTTCCCTATTCTGAATAACGAATATAAACCTTTCTGTGTTTTTCATATTGTACAACAGTGTTTTTCAATGATTATAAGACAACTTTTTAACATATTAGTTACAAATATGTAATGGTTTATCTCAATGAATCTTTTTCAAATACTTACACGAACTTATGCATTACATGATGAAAAGAGTGCTTTTTCATTTTCGTTTCATGTGTGTCTATTGTGTTTTTCTTCATATTGATAATACTTTTTCATATCAATGTATGATGAATAAATTGTTATTCATATATGTGTGTCTTGTTATGCAGTTGTTCAAGAAGGGATATGAAGTAATGGATGAAGTTTGAAGACAAAGACAATGACTCTTTTTTTTTATCATATCAGTGTATGATGAAAAGTAAATATACTTTTTCAACCTTATTGTAGCATGTGTTCGAGTTGTAACAATCCTTATTTTCATGTTATTCAATGCATTACATTTACATATTCAATGGTTACATAAGGTCCATATTTTCATTTTTATTTTGATTTGTAATGATTCAACTTATAATGAATTGGTTTTCACGTGAAGACAAGTACTTATTCAACTTTAGTTTATATGAAAACACCAAACTAGCAAAGATATCATAAAACAATAAAACATGTTCAAGCCACCGTACAGAGTTATTCAAACACTGACTAACAGATTTTATATAATTCACTAACGGCTTTTGAATTTTATGGTAAATTATTTATTTATCAAAAAAAATTTCTCACTCTTGTTAATCCCTAGAATCAAGGAAATTTCCTTTTAAAAAACGTGGCTTTTATTTTGAATATGCAATCAAATCTCCTCCTACAAATCCGCTACCTTCCGTTTTTAAAATTAATCCCCACTAATCCAATACTCCCTCCATAATTTTCTTATCATGTTGCCTAATTAATCACCCTTGATTATCTTCAATCCAACGTCCCTCATTAATCCGCATGTTGCACCACAAAACCTATTGTACCTGAGCGTTCCTCTCTCTCTCTCTCTCTCTCTATATATATATATATATATATTGCAAATAATGAAAATTAATATTTTGGGATATGAGATCAGTGGGTCAAAAATGACACGTGTATGTGTGTATTAGGAAAATAAGAGGTGTTTTTTACAAATTGTGAAAATGGAGAGATCATTATGTAAGTAAGTAGAAACTATTAAAAAAGAGATATATGTTTATATGTATCATTTGACTAAAAAATCAAGTTTATTATCAAGATAAAAAAAAAAACATCGTCAACCATGTAAATATAGAATTACTATTCGATAAAATTGCACTAAACCACCCGTTAAATAGGTGAATTTACACTTAACCACCCGGCCCGTTATACACGAATTTGTTTTAAACATGTAATATATTGAAATAGTTGAGGGCAAAATAGTAATTGTACACGATCTAACGGATTTTTGGACGGAATAATGCCATGGGTGACTATTTATTAACGGAATTGAAGTTTTTGGTGGTTTAAAACAAATTCGTGTATAATGGTGGTTAAGTATAAATTCGCCTATTTAACGGGTGGTTTAATGTAATTTTCTCTTAAATATTAATTACTTGTGTGATAAATAATAATAGAAATTCTTTTATAGTATGACTTTAAAGATAAACTAGTAGATGACCTCACCTTGTACGGGGGTATTATTTATTTATTT
This sequence comes from Polygonum aviculare, assembly GCA_934048045.1. Lineage (NCBI taxonomy): Eukaryota > Viridiplantae > Streptophyta > Magnoliopsida > Caryophyllales > Polygonaceae > Polygonum > Polygonum aviculare. The sequence goes on from OW204024.1 coordinate 17,332,699, forward strand.
ATTATTTTGTATATAAGTTTATTATAATATTATCATGGGTCGTCTTTAGGATTATAAAATACAATAATTATTATATAACATCAAATATTTATATTAAAATATATTTTCTTCATATATTAACTTTTTACACATACGTAAACATATATATATATATATATATGATTGATGAGTGCATTATCAAATTGAGATAAGATTGAGATGTAATATCCCCAAATTTCAAAACAAATAACTAATTTAAAATAATTTTATAGGATTCTTTTGAAGTTGGAATTTGGGATAATGTGATAAGATTATCTTATCACTTGGAACCGTAAATTGCATAAGATATATTTTTATACATTTTCGTCAGGAATTATGACTTTAAAAAGACGAAATCTTACCTTTAAGATATTTTATTATTTCTAATTCGGGTAAATTTATGATCGAATAACACCCGATAACTTTTCCCTCCGTGCCATTTTTTTTTCTTCCTTGCTGAGATTGTTTCGGCTGGCCTCGTTTCTTACCCATCTCCAGCTTGCACCCACTTTTACTTTGTTCTTATCCTTATCCTCTTTACAATTTAACCCTCTCTATGTTATCTCTTTCTTTTCCTCGGTCTTCTTCTTCTCGCTTGTACATTTCCGCCCTCTTTTGCTCTCTCCCTCTTTCTGTCGCCATTCTCGTTTCCCTGGCCAATCTCTCCACCTTTTCGCCCTCCTGACTCAGATCCGTAGCCGTCCGCTGTCGTCGACGCTAAATCCGTGGCGGAGCTCTTCGTTCAACCTAGGTCCGACCACCACCTACGCAGATCCGGCTTCTGGAGTCCCAAACGGTCATCCCTTTCCCAAGAACTGTCTTTATTCAGTCTTATAAGTTTGATAACTCGATTTGCTATGGTCCGATGAAGGGTCGCCATCGGGATTTCGATGTAAACTTAAACCTTATCATGATTAATATTAGGATCTTCGATCATGCCTTTAATTACGAATACATACCAGTAGACATCGTGATTGAGAGGACGAGGATGATGGGATCCGGTCCGATAATCACAATACACCGAGCAATGGAAATCGCCTTCTCTCTCTTAGCCTCTTAACCCTAATATTTTGTGAGTTATGCAATACGTAATAATGACCTAATGATGAATCTTGGGTCACTTATATAGGCAGAGAGAGGGGCCAAAATCCTCTAAAGATATATTTCAACCTATCATCAAAGTTGTTCAATAATAAATATATCTTTACTTTATAGAAAATCATATCTTCTATCATCATCCTTATCTTATCAAATCAACATGTTCCATAAATAAACCTAATGTGATATGGACCACATAATGAGATCTTATTGATATTTATTAATATCTTACATTCTCCCACTTGGTCCATATGACAAACACTGTAGTGGTCATATAGGAACAAACATAAGGCGTGCATAAATGCTGAAATGATATGCTTAATAGGTTTATCTTAATTACCCTTAGTTGATTTGAGTCATCAATCAGGATCATAGCGGTTCTACATTAATTAAAGAATGTAGTCCCTTCCATGTACCACTGGCTAACAGTCAAAACAACTAAGTCTGTATAAGTAGAAGTAAACATAATGGTCCCCATTAATGTCTTGAAGAAAGACTAGTTCTGTTATCATGCATTTGCTTTAGTATGTACATAAATAATCCATAATATGAAACAGAAATTTCAGAAGTTGCAATAATGAATATTCAAAACCAATGTCATAACAAAACACGTAGCAATCCATAAGGGAGAATGATATTAGTGACCACCCTCAAGACCCATAGCATCAACATGTTGCTTAAATGTCTTAGGGGGTAAGCCCTTTGTTAATGGATCTGCTATATTAGCACGAGTGTTGATGTGCTCAATTGACACTTTCTTCTTCCGAACTTCATCCTTGACTGATAAGTATCTCAACTCCATGTGTTTTATACCTTTAGAATACTTATCATTCTTTGAAAAGAATACAGCTGCGGTGTTGTCACAATGAATTTTCAGCGGCCTAGCAATGGAATCCATGACTGTAAGCCCTGAAAGGAAATTCCGCAACCATGATGCTTGAATTGATGCCTCGAAACATGCTACAAACTCGGCCTCCATAGTGGATGATGCAATGATGGACTGTTTGGAACTTTTCCATGAAACAGCACCGCCCGCTAGCATGAACACATAACCAAAAGTGCTTTTCCTAGTGTCCACACATCCAGCAAAATCTGAATCTGTATAACCAACCACCTCAAGATGATCAGTTTTCGCATAAGGGTAGTTTCTCATTCGATCACGTTCTAACTCAGTTTGAGGACATTGACTTAAGCTGAACTTGTCCCCTTTCTGAATTGGAACTGCATTAGGATCACATGACGCCATGCCAAAATTTTCTAAAATTTTTGAGATATAGGCATTCTGAGACAATCCTAAAATCCTACGTGATCTATCACGAAATATTTCTATCCCGATCACATAGGAAGCGTCTCCCATATCTTTCATTTCAAAGTTTTGAGAAAGAAAGTCCTTGGTTTCCCGTAATAAGCCAAGGTCACTACTTGCTATTAGGATATCGTCAACATATAGAACCAGAAATGCAAACTTACTCCCACTTATCTTCAGGTATATACACTGATCAACTATGTTTTCAGTAAACCCAAAGGTGGTAATGGTATCATGAAACTTAAGGTACCATTGTCGAGAAGATTGCTTTAATCCATATATTGACCTTTTTAACAAACAGACCATGTTTTCCTTTCCATCTATAGTGAAGCCTTCTGGCTGAGCCATATAGACTTCTTCTTCTAAACTTCCATTCAAAAATGCCGTTTTCACATCCATTTGATGTAACTCTAGGTCAAAATGAGCTACTAAAGCCATAATTATCCGAAGAGAGTCCTTCTTAGAAACTGGAGAGAAGGTCTCATTATAATCGGTGCCCTCTTCTTGATGGAATCCTTTAGCCACGAGTCTAGCTTTATGTCGTTCGATTTTACCAAGAGAGTCGCGTTTGGTCTTATAGACCCACTTACAACCGACTTTCTTGTGTCCTTCTGGTAAATCGACTAACTCCCAGACTTTATTTGTGGCCATTGATTTCATCTCTTCAAACATGGCATCCATCCATTTTTCAGAATTTTCACTTTTCATGGCTTGTGAATACGTGGCCGGATCTTTCTCCAATCCCATGTTAAATTCACATTCTTGCAAATACAATATAAAATCATCTGAAATAGCTGGCCTTCGTGGTCTTGAGGACCTCTTTAATGCTACTTCAGGTGCTGCATTCACATTCGGTTCTATGGCGATAGGCTCATGATGGAGTGCATGATCATTGACAATTGGTTCTACATTATTGGCTGGGCCAATAGCATTAGGTAGAATAGTGTCAGTCGAAATCCCGGGCACGGGAATTGGTATTGGTGCCCGAATCTCTCTAATGACCACTTCTCTGACGTTATCACTCCCACTGACTTCGCCATTCTCAATGAATTTAGCATTACCGGTCTCTACAATTCTTGTACTATGATTAAGACAGTAAAACTTATACCCTTTTGACCTTTCTGGATACCCAATGAAAAACCCACTTATGGTGTTTGCATCGAGTTTCCTTTCATGTGGGTTATAAATGCGTGCTTCTACTGGACATCCCCAAACACATAAATGTCTTAAATTGGGTTTCCATCCTTTCCACAACTCAAATGGTGTCTTAGGAACAGCCTTACTTGGAACTCGGTTCAAGATATACACAGCAGTCATAAGAGCATGCATCCACAATGATATGGGCAAATTAGAATTACTTAACATACTCCTAACCATCTCCAAAAGTGTACGGTTGCGTCTCTCAGCAACACCATTCATCCATGGCGAACCAGGCATTGTGTACTGAGGTACAATCCCTAATTTTTTCAAGAAGTTTAGCGAAAGGACCAGGACGTTGTCCTGACTCATCATATTTTCCATAAAATTCACCACCTCTATCAGACCTAGTGATTTTCACCTTTTTACCTAATTGTCTCTCAACCTCTGTTATGTAGGATTCTACTGCATTCACAGATTGAGACTTGTCATGCAAAAGGTAAAGATAACATTAACGTGAACAATCATCAATAAAGGTAATAAAGTATTTTTCTCCACCAAAGGATGGATAATCGAAAGATCCGCATATGTCTGTATGTATAATTTCAAGCAGTTCAGTGCTTCTTGTGGCTCCTTTCTTGGTGTGTTTAGTTTTCTTACCCTTAATGCAATCTATACAAACCTCAAAGTCAGTGAAATCAAGACCCGGAAGAATCTCTTCTTTCACTAATAACTTAACTCTTTCTCTAGATATATGACAGAGCCTCTTATGCCACAAAAAAGCAGAATCTTCACTTGACCTTTTACGTTTCAAATTCACTTTAGGATGCAAGGTTACTAAGGATTCAAAAAAGGAGTTATCAAGAGTAATTTGATATAAACCATTAACTAAAAATCCTGAACCAACGAAATCATTATTCTTAAACAAACTGAAACGTCCATCACCAGTAGATGAAGAAAAGCCATCAAGATCAAGTTTAGACAAGGAAATCAAATTGCGAGAAACTGTAGGAACATAAAGAGTATTCTCTAAATCTAAATGAAAACCAGTACTTAAAACTAAACGAAAAGTTCCAATGGCTTCTACTGGTGATTTCATCCTATTTCCCATGTAAAGGTAAGCTTCATTTGGACTTATGTTCCGGGTTGTAAGGTATCCCCTTATCGAGTTTGAAACGTGAACATTAGATCCAGAATCAATCCACCATGTATTAGAAGGTGCTTCTACAAAGTTTGATTCAAAACACACAAAAGCCAGAGGCTTACCCTTCTTTTCGAACCATTCTCTGCGCTTTACGCAATCCTTCTGAATGTGCCCATTCTTTTTGCAAAAATGGCAATTATCATTCTTCTTAGCTTTCTTTGGTGCAGATTGACTGGACTGGTTGGAAGAGTTATTCTGATTGGAGGAACTTTTCTTAATGTCCTTCCAATTTTTCTTTCCGAATTTGTTTTTCCCATTCCCATGCATGTAGTTTGCGTTAGGCACATGGCTGCTTTGTTGCTTAATTCTAGCCTCTTCTTGAACCAGCTTATTGGTCAACTGATTCACATTCCACGTTTCCGTAATCGTGTTATAATGAATCTGAAAAGGATCATACTGTTGAGGCAAAGAGTTGAGGATAAACTGGACTAGGAATGAATCCTCTACTTTCATGCCCAGTTTAGCCAATTTTGCAGCCAAGTTAGCCATGTCAAGTACATGTTGCTGCATGGTCTTAGTACCATCATAACGGGCAGTGGTGAGTTCAGCCATAAGTTTTCCAGCAACAGCTTTGTCGCCAGGCTTAAAGCGTTCAGTGATTGTCTATAAGTACCCCTTAGCGGTTAAGGTATCACTTTCAGGAGTGGAAGACTTGATGTTGGATGTTGTGGTGAGACGTAGGAACTTCAAGCACAGTTTATTGGCTTTAGTCCAAGCTTGATGGGCAAGTTTCTGTTCATCTGTGGACTCAGCTGTAAGATCAGCTGGTTTATCCGCAGTCAAGCCCGAGTCTATCTCAAGCACACCCAAGTAAAACTCCACATGTTCTTTCCACTCATTATAGTTAGTCCCATCTAGTTCAGGAACTGAGTTAACAAAGGAGTTAAGCTGTGCAGGTTGAGGAACTGCAATATATAAAAGAATCATCTCACAATAATTAAATTTCGAGGCAAAATATAACATACATGACTAAGATTTGAACATATAGGAATGATTTACATCCTACAATTAAACAAGTATGGTATCTGTGGATATCCTATACATGCTCAATCGCATAAAAAAATCATCCATTTAATGGTTATATTCTACTTATGATGCATAGTCTACCTGTGGGCATACCATTATGCTAAGAAATAAACCAATCAATAATATTACTTAGTCTAACATCCAAAACATACTTTGAATCTACTGTGGCAGATTGCAAACAATAATATGAATGTCATTTAATGATAGAATACAATAAACACATATGATTTAACATCCAAGACATGCTTTGAATCTACTGTGGCAGATTGCAAACAATAATATGAATGTCACTCTATGATGAAATACAATATACATGTATTGAATTGTTATCACTGTGGTGAGTTTCAAAACAATATAATATGATATTGTATATCAGAATACAGAAATCCCAGTATTGAGCATGCATAACAAACAAGCAATTAATCAAGACGTTTCTTTTTTTTTTTTTAGACTTTACTTCATTAGGTTATACATGTTACCAGGATCAATAAGCAATTCGTAAAAACATCATACGAATTTTCTATCATCATAAAATAGCATTACAATAATTGCCGAAAAGTCGAAAAACGCGATTTTGAGGGCTTAAACGATGGAATTCGGCTAAAATCCGGTCTACTCATTGCATATCAATGACCTTGAGAGATCTCGCCGTTTCCGATCGACCATGCAAATTTCGTCAAATTCCGACATAGAGAAAAACAACATCGACAGATTGCGGAAAAACCCTAATTTTCAGTCGATCCTAAACTTCCGGTTTTTCTTATGCAACTTTCGGCCATAAATTCATATATTATACACATAATACAAAAACATCATGCAAGAATCAAACTAAATAAAAGCGGAAAACATGATACTAGCATGATTCTTCTATGATTTCGAACTAAAAGAATGATCTTCAACCTAAAACGCTCTGATACCACATGTAAACTTAAACCTTATCATGATTAATATTAGGATCTTCGATCATGCCTTTAATTACGAATACATACCAGTAGACATCGTGATTGAGAGGACGAGGATGATGGGATCCGGTCCGATAATCACAATACACCGAGCAATGGAAATCGCCTTCTCTCTCTTAGCCTCTTAACCCTAATATTTTGTGAGTTATGCAATACGTAATAATGACCTAATGATGAATCTTGGGTCACTTATATAGGCAGAGAGAGGGGCCAAAATCCTCTAAAGATATATTTCAACCTATCATCAAAGTTGTTCAATAATAAATATATCTTTACTTTATAGAAAATCATATCTTCTATCATCATCCTTATTTTATCAAATCAACATGTTCCATAAATAAACCTAATGTGATATGGACCACATAATGAGATCTTATTGATATTTATTAATATCTTACATTCGACTCATGCAAGCTTGAGTTATGGCTTGTGCCACTCGAACGCCCAAGATCCAGGACTTTGATTTTGTTTAATTCAGTCAGAACTCGGAAGTTTCATGTCAAGTTTCTATGGTTTTCTGATTCGTACATGCTCCTGTATTAAAACACCATTCAATGGATCAACAATTGAATTAATTTAATTAGTGGGATTCAATTGAGTAAACTAATTTAAAGGGGGTTGATTCAATTGTTCGTATATCAAGACTTGGAAGACCATGAACTTCAGTAAGCTAAATTAGTTAGCTGGGGAATTTAGACCAACCGTTAAAATAATCCGGCCGTGGGAGCCAAATCCTTAATTAGCTTGAATAATTCAGGACTTAAATAAGAGTAGTAGTGTCTGGAATTTGGGTGAATACGATTTCTAGTTCCGTGAATATACCAATTATCCAAAATAGATGAGTCTAATTAGTAATTAGCAACTATAATGATCAAGAAACTCACGTAAATATAACATTCATGTGGGCATAATATTTTGTTGACCACGGGTGAGCATGCGTAAAACTCCATAAAGGTCAAGAAGAATTTGTGGGTTAATTATATTAACTTGAACTAGTGAGGTTAATTATGGGTCATTCTTAAGTTCCTTGTCGGAGTGAAATATAACAGTTTTCAAGTAAGCTTACTCAGTGCATGTGTTAAAAGTAGGTGCTTCATTAAAACCGAGTTTCATTTTCCAAAACAGCATCGAGTTCCGTGCCTAAAAACCCGATCCAATGCTCTTATTATTACTCATTTAGCTATTCGCCTATTTTCCGGTACCAAAACTCAAGCAGATGGAGGAGTCATTTTGAATCCCGTAGTTTGATAGTCAACGAATCTAGTCCCATAGCTCATTAGCCATCATTTCCAGGCAAGTGGATTGGTTCCTTCCTAGTTTAATTTAGCGCTCGATTGTGGAATGTTGGGTTCATGCTTGATGATCATTACACGAGCCATTAGATACTATATGGGTAATGAAAATCCTAGAGTTTGTTTTGTTATAGAACGGACTAGGTTGTTGATGGTAGTAGTGGAACTGATATCTATGTGGCGTTTATCGCTACTCTTACTGCTAGTGCTATCATGTGGTATTGTTGAACTTAGGTCCGGATAATGGACATACTGGGTAGGGAATGTTCTATGCGCTATATTAGGTTAGGCGCGATGCGCCCTGGCGATTAGACGCTTTGCGCCCTGGTGATTATTACGATTAGGCGCTTTGCGCCCTGGCGATTAGGCGCTTTGCGCCCTGGTAATTATTACGATTAGGCGCGATGCGCCCTTGCGATTAGGCGCTTTGCGCCCTGGTGATTACTACGATTAGGCGCGATGCGCCCTGGCGACTACTACGATTAGGCGCGATGCGCCCTGGCGATTAGGCGCTTTGCGCCCTGGAGATTATATGGCGATTAGATGTTTTGTGCCCTGTTATGTTAGGCCTTTCTCGCTCGATATAACTTGGTACTCTGTGCCTAGTGGGATAAAGATAGTAGTGATAGCATTTCTTGACCTTGAATCGCGATCGTCGAATCTCTGTTACGCTATGGGCATTCATGCTCTAGCGGACTCGGTTGAGTAAGTTGTTTTCTTGTATACCTATGACTCTGTCAACATCCCGAGGTGATATCAATGGATGAAGTCGATCCTCCGAATCTGTGAATGTACAGTTGATCTTTCGTTATGAATCGTTGATGGGTTCTAATAATTCCTTGTCTAAGGACGGCAAAGTTCCTAGTATCTACTCATGTCTGGACACCCTTTTAAACCATGCACTGAAGAACGGTTAGTAAATTTCTTGTAGTCGAAGGGAGGGAGGCCCTTCGACATTCAATCTTTAGAATATTCATTGGTAGTTGAGTTACCGATTGATCCTTGTTCAGAGTTTTGGAGCCGTGTGTTTATGCCTTAAGAACCAATTCTACCTCCCCACTTGCTGGTCTATTTTTAGACTAACCCGTCCGCTTTCCTTTCTTTTGCATATCATTCTGGTGTATTTGTCTGCCTTGTGACGCATCAGTTTTTAAAGGAGTCGAAGTGTGAAGAATTGAAGATTTTAAGAGCAAAAGAATCTACTGGTCGAGTTGAAGAAGGAGGACGAGTTAAGGTGAAGGTGAAGACCATTTGGGAAGCAAAATGCATCTTTGTTATGTTCAAGCTGTAATAGGTTCTAGTAATAAGAAATTGTTAAGTGTCAGTTGCAATGACTGTTGACTATGTTTTGAATACTTTGCCAATGCTTGAGTAATCTTGGGAGGATTACTCCCGGGATTACTGGCGGTAATACTCCTATGAAGATTGGGGGTGTTACATGAGATTTATATATGATGATAACTCAAAATCTAAGATATAACAAATACAATTTTAATTAAATAAGTGTAAAGATTAAGACTATATAATACAAAACTAAGGCATAATTAGATAAATTTTTAATTGGTGACGATGTGGCACAATATGGAGGTAGATTTTGCGGATAATAGAGGAAGAATAGTATAAGAAAACATGCATTATCACATTTTATTAAAAAGTGATAAAAATCTTTTGATGTTTAAATTAAATTGCATAAACTAACTTATAAAATAAAATCAATAAATTTAAATAAAAACTCACACTAATATATTATTATTGATAATATATATAGATAACATTTATTAAGATAAAATAGAAAACCATATTATCTCGCATATATGTTATTATTTTATAAAAAATAATTAAATAAGAAATATATACATATTGGTAAAATTGTTTACAAATCATTATCTTAATTAAGAAATCTATCTTTTTTTATCTAAAGGATAATCAATGTGTAATTTAAAGATATATTTATGGTAAATATAATATCTATTCTTTTTATTGAGACTTTAATATGACATGATAATAAAATATATCTAATATTAATAGAATAAATATTTGACATCAAATAGTGGTAAAATGTGGTACCATTGATTATTTTCAAAAAACAATACCATAATAAATTTACGAAAAATAATTTATAACTAATATGCTATTTAATTAAATGGTAAACTAAAATATTATGATTATGATTTATACATTATGACTAAATAATTGTTTTTATATAAAAAAAAGTCTATGATAGATCTTTGCATTAATTAAATGGGTATAATGATATGATTAAGATTTGTATATTTGGATAGAATTATTAACTTGAACACCTCAAGTTATTAGATAAAACAAATATCTTAATTAAGTATGTATAAGATTATGATAAAATCAAGATTTAATAAGATAACTTTTTAAAAAAGGGGGTGATGTGGCGCAATATGGTGACAGGATTTGCTTCTTCTTTAGTATATAGTAATAGATATTAGATGAAAAGGGAAATAAAATAAAACTAAAGATTAGATAATTAAACAAAATAAAAGATATAGAGTTGCTAATATGGGATGATTACAAAAAACAACGTGTTTATTAGAAAACTTTAAAAATCAATTTATAAAGCGGGGTCAGAATCAACGTGGTGTCTCAAAAACGGTCGACTTTTATAATATATCTTGACATCGAGGGTCCTTGATTTTGTTATTTCTTGCTCATATGGGATGATTTTAAAAAACCAATGTGATTATTAAAAAACATTTAAAATCTATATATAAAGCGGGCCAGAATCAACCTCGTGGCTTGAAAATGGTCGGCTTTTATAAAATACTAGCAAATGACCCGTACCTTGTACGGTGATGTTTTTTGTTTTTATTTTCTTGTATATGAATTCAGTATATATAACAATGCGTATGTTATTATAAAATAACCGAACTATCGTATATCATCAAAATATTTATATACAAATATTTATACATACACATCAACATATATATTGAGGAAGAATGCAATGAGATGAGATTAGATGTGTCAAACGGGTTGGGTTGGGTGGATTCGGGTTCGGTGTTTTCCGGTTCGGGTTGAGTGTGGGTTTGGGTCAATCGGGTTACAGGTCAAGTCGGGTCGGGTCTTTACAAGTTATTGTGCGGGTTCGGATCGACCTAACAGGTCAAGAATTTGAATTTTTAATGATTATTAAAACAATACTATGATTAAATAATAATACTTAATAACAAAATACTATTTCTAATATATTTTTATAATAATATTTTGTTTATTATAGGATTTATAATAAAATATATTATAATATTTAAAAGAAAATATATTTATTCAACATATATATAAAAAATCGGGACAGTCGGGTCGGTTTCGGGTTTGAACCCAATCGGGTTCAAGTTAATCGGGTTTGGTTTTTTTTTTGCTCGCTACTATTTGGCTTGGGTTTCAACCCTAAACCTTTCAGTTGGTTGGGGTCGGTTTTTTGGGTCGGGTTGGGTTTTGACATCTATAGATGAGATGCATTATTAAGTTTTACGAAAAAATGATTAAAAAATATTTTGAAATTTAAATTAAATTGCATAAACTAACTTATATGAACAAATAAATAAATAATTTAAATAAAATTTGGACTAATATAGTATTATATTTTAAAATATGAAGAATATTTAAGAAGATAAAAAAAATGAAACCAAATTATTTTGTATATATGTTCTTATGTTGTATAGATTAATTAAATAAGAAGTACATAAACATCCAATAAAAATATTAGAAAATCATTATCTTGATAAGAAATCTATCTTTTATCTAAAACATAATCTATATGTAATGTTACGGATATATTTAGGATAAATATATCATCTAGTATTGTTTATTAATATTTTAATTGGTTTTCAATGTAATATGATAGAAAAAATATTTAATATAATATTTTAATAAAAAAAGGATGTGGCATAAATGTAGTTGTGAATTTTCTACTAATGATGATTTAAAAAAAATTGAACAAAATTGCAAAAACTATTACTCATTATTCATATACAGTACTATTTAAGCAAATGGGTATAGATGATTTTCTTAAAAATAAGAAATTTAGGATAAATCAATTTATTAACTAAATACATTTATATATTAGGATAGAATTACTTAAGCAACTCAAAATTTAAGATAGAAATAAGATTTTAATTCAATATGTATGAGATTAAGGTTATATATTAAGATAATGTTTTTAATAAGGGGGTGATGTGACACAATATGCTGACAAAATTTACTTCCACTTTAATATATAGTATAGATAGGATAGATATGGATTTTGAGTGTCCCTTATTTTCTTATTCCTTAAAAAAAAATCTGAAACTTTAACAAGGGGGTTCAACCATACGTTCATACGCCCTCCAAAATGTTTTGTTTCTTTATGTATGCAAACTTTGACGGTTTCAAATTCCTTGAGACGCGTGTCTAGCGGAATTTTGCGTTTCAGTTGTTTCAGAAATGTGAGACAACCCCTAAAATACGTTTTGAGATATCATAGCCTACTCCCATATCTTATGTATATTAAAATGATAATTTTTTTCAAGATCTGAGTTTAAATTTGTAGGTAGGTTAGAAAAATGACGTCTGGTAATACTAGACCCCTCTTCATATCCCTGGTATTACTCTTAAGTTGCTGAAAATCAATTAGATCGACCACTTCATTTATAAATAATTTACAACGTATGGTAGAACCTAGAGATGGAGAAAGTGGAACAAGAACTAGAGTGGTATTTTTCTACAATCAATTAAATTCAGAGGAATTAGTATCTCATATCCTTATTTTATAATGACTTTATAAATATATCCTTATTTTTTTGGTTTGCAAAAATACTCAAAAATATTGTAGAAATGCCTAAATATATTATATAAATGCCCAAAATAACTAATTGTTGCTTTATAAATGAAAAAATAATGAAAGTATAGAAAATAAATCGAAAACAGTTTTTTTTCGGAAAAGTAATAAAAGAATAATTTTTTTCTTTGAATTTGAAACTGTAATAAAATTAAAAGATTTTGAAAGATTTCACTTAACCGCCCCCTGTATTGCGATATTATTTAAAAGCACCCATATAATATTCTCCGTTAGTTTCCGTTAAAAAACGATGACGTGTCATGTGTTTTTATTTTATTTTATTTTGTTTCTTGCCACACCTTCTCTGAGTCAATGCGCAATGCAATCACTGCAGTCATCTTCCGGGCAGAAACAAATTCAGGCAAAAAAACACATAATGCGATGCATATCTATGAATTCATCACCAGGATTGCTGATGATCGATCGGATTTCTTCGCAGAAAATATGAATTCATCGTTCATGGATTGGGTTAAGATGCTTTAAGATATTGAGACCAACCCATCCATCGAATCCACCAATACCGCCATATATGCAAAGCATGTCGAGGTATTGAGAAATTCAAGAGCTGGAGTTCAATATATGAAGTATTAAAAGATTGGATCTCCGAATTTGTAAAGCCCCCTTCCTCTGTGCTCTAATTTCGAGTTTTTCCCGATCGATTGAAACTTGAAACCCTAGGGTTTGTGGATTTTTGATCTCTCAGGTTACGGAGGACTACGACTATGGTTGGGCTCAGCTCAAGATGTCGTCACCGTTCGGATCCAGCGACGGTGATTGTGGAGGACGCGCTGCCAAGATGCTGAATAGAGATCCGACGACGACATCGTCCTAGTCATCTTCTGCCGATCTCCACTGTTTCTCCGGCGGATCCGTCATATCCAGTGGCGGACCCAGGAATATTTGTCAGAGGGGGCATAATAGCAATTAGTAAGACGATGAGATAAAAATATTGACATTTATTACTATTAATAAAATATTTTAAAATATACATAACAAAAGAATAATTTCAATAATAATTAAATACAACCACTCTTCTTCCAACGTAAGTAATCAATTTTTTTATGTACATATAGCTCGTTAATATACAAACAAAATATTATATAATATTAAGAGAGAATGATGGAAAAAAAATATTGGTAAAAGTTTGAACTCCGGGGATATAAACAACGAACTATCCATAATCAATTGGGATAACTTTATTCTATAATGCTTCCGTTTTAATTACAATAGTTTTCCATAGAGACATTTGTACATATATTAAGAAAACTTTCTCAAAACTACCCATATCAATGTAGAGTTAATTACTAATTAATGAAAGAAGCATATACAGCGGTATGAATTATTATAAAGTTAATAATGGAAAAAAATGATAAACAATGTGAAAATAAACACGTATTGTAAAATAAAGTTATACTTCCTTCGTCCCATTTTGTTTGTCTCATCTCTGTTTCCATCGTCCTAAAATGTTTGTCCTCTTTCCTTTTATATCAACAATTTCTTACAATATTACCCTCCGTTACCCATTTTTTCTTCTATTTTAGACAATGTGTGTTGTAGGACAAACAATATGAGCTAAAGGAAGTATTGCATTTACAACTATTAGGAAACGGAGTAGAAATTCGACCTATATAATAATAATAATAATAATAATAATAATAATAATAATAATAATAATAATTTAAAATCCCAGAGGGGGCACTTGCCCCCGCTGGGCCCATGCTCGGTCCGCCCCTGGTCATATCCTTTGGGAGCTCGGCCTCGTGTTTCTGGGAGCTACCTCAGTACGACACCAATTTCTTCCCGAATTCATTCTTCTTTCCTCTTTTCTTCCGGGGCTCAAAAAGGTAAATTAGCAATGGATTGGTGCTAATCGGGCAATCGATTAGTGGGGAATAGGGCATCGATTGGGGGGATCGAGGTCGCCGGGTTAAGGTCGGGGAGTTCGTTCCATAGATGTCAGGGTGTGGGTTGAGGGAGTCAAAGTTCGGGGCAGGGCAGCGGGGGCAAAGCAAGGTGGGTACGGCCGTGGGGGAGCGGAGGGAGTGCGGGTCTTGGCTGGTGGTTGTGGTTGAAGTTGGGCTTGGGGGAGGGTTCGGCGAGAGTCGGGGTGGGTCGAACTCAGGTGGTACGGGTCGGGGCTTCAAGCAGGGGGTAGTAGCAAGCAGAGAAGGCCGACCATGGCGGATCTGCAAATCCGGCGAAAGTAGGGCAGTGAGAGGTCGTCAGCGTTAAGGGAGGGTGGGGTTGTCGTCAGGTTTTAGCCAGTGAATTTCCAATTCGTCCTAGATCTGTAATTAAAGGGGGCGTCGACGGGGACAAAGCGAGAAAAATGACTATGGTGATTCGAGAAGGAGCGACGGGGAAGAAACAACTAGGATGCTAAAAAATGATGTGGCAAGAAAAAAAATAAAAAATAAATAATAAAGATGACACGTCAGCGTTTTTTAACGGAAACAAACGGAAGGTGGTTAGTTAACGGAGTATATTATATGGGTGCTTTTAAATAATATCGTAGTATAGGGGTGATTAAGTGAAATATAGCATATCATAAGGGTGGTTTTCAGCATTTAAGCCTAATAAATATATATATGCATCATAACTCGACGATTGACCATCATACAGGTGGTTCAAATTAATATGCAAACATCCGGGTGGTTTAGCAAAATATGGCCTATCATACGGGTGGTTTCGGTCAAATTTCTCTATATATAAGTAAGAGTATAAAATTAGCAAAAAACCCTAGCTACTTTCTCTCTCCACTATTTGACCGACCTTTGACCAATGTTGACTAACGTTGACTGGTGTTGAGCGACCGTTGACCATTGTTGATTGACCGTTGATCGACGTTAATTGTCATCACTCGATGATTGTCATTACTGTCATTAGTCCATGATTGTCATCCCTTGACGATTGTCATCAGTATCATTAGTCCATGATTGTCATCCCTCGATGATTATCATCACTCGATTTAACGTCATTACTTGATAAGAATGATGACACTTATGAATGATGACAATACGATTATCATCGCTTGATTCATTGTTATCACTCGATTAAAGTGATGACACTCCCATTGTCATTAGTCAATCGCTTGATTCAATGTCATCACTTGATGACACTCTTATAAATCTGGTGACACTCATGAAATTTGATGATACTAGTTTTTTTTATTGATGACACTCATTTTGTCATCACCCGATAAAAGTGATGACACTCATAAAATTTCATGAAATTAGTTTTCTTATCATTGATGACACTCATTTTGTCATCGTGATATTACACCCACTTTGTCATTACGAGATGACAACTATTTGTCATCAAGAGTGTTATCATAGGGGCTTGATAACACTCGTTTTCATCATAAATGTCATCAATACTCAATAGAAATTGAAAAAAGTCACTTCCATTACTAATGACACCCTTTTTGTCATCACAAGATGACACTCAAATCAACCAAGTGTCATTACATGCCTAGAACATTTCTCGTTCCGTTTAAACCGTAACATTACTAATGACACCCTTTTTAGTAATAACATTACTCAAAATGTCATCAAACAAAATTTGTAAGTATCATCACAAGTGTCATGAAAAAGGTCTTAATAACACTTAGTCATCACCGATGCTATCAAAGGATTTTGATAACACTTAATTGTGATAACAATTGAATATATTTAACAGGTTGAGTGATGACTCTTCACAAATACAAATTAAAAGACGATGTGACTTGTATCTTCCAATATATAGTAGTACAATAGCTAACCAAATTCAAGCAATGTAATTCCGTCCCTAAATGTTTGTCCAGTATTCTTTTTCGGGCGTTCCCTTTTGTTGGTCCGTGTTTATCATCTTTCCATTTATATCATACTTTTATTCCAATATTACCCTCATTCAATCTCTTATATTATTAAATTATCCAACTTTCTCACCAACTTTATCACTTTTTCTCTACAAAAATACAAAGTTACCCCTATCTAATCTCATATACTACCCCCATACCCAATATTCCCATCAACTTTATCACTTTTCACCTTTTCCCATACTTTGCATATCTTCTTAATAACCGCAAAAACTGTCCTTTTGGACGATCTTTTAGGGACGGTTAACGATTGTATTAGGATGTTAACGATTAACCACCCTAATATTCTGCGTTAACGATTAACCACCTTCCTCAAAAACCTTGTTGTTAATATTATTATCATTATTATCATTATGTATTGCGCAAATGCTTAGACTTAGAACTGGTTGATTGTGGCCTTGTGTGTTTAAATGTCTCGTCTGAGACTTTGCTATGGACTAGAATAGTGATTATGGGTGGAAGGGCAGAAACAAAGAACAAGCTTCATCGAGTTTCGGGTAAAGTGTGTTAACCATAATAAAAGAATAAAGTTAAAGTATTAGTAAGATTTAACACTGGGAGTTGGGCTTCCAACTAGATCGATTTTGGGTAAAGATGTTGCCGAGCGATCTGGAAAGTAAGTAAGTAACCAACTTCACAAAAATCTACCAAGTTAATCATATCTTTAGCTTAACCTAAACCTTATCTAATCTCTTAATTAGCCTTTCACCCAAGCTTTGGTATCGTTAATTCGCCAATCCAATCCTGCCGTCACCCTTGTGATCGAATTCCCGAGTGCACCTTGCGAAGCTTCGAACTCGATGTCCGCTCTCAAATTCCGGTGTAGTCCAAACCTCGGTAAGCCTTGTTCTTTGTTTCTGCCCTTTCTGTTCCTCCGGTTCAGTCGGTCGTCGCACCTCTCGTGTGGCTTTCCGGCCGTGGGTTCCTATAATTCTCCGGTGAGTCCTCGTTCTTTTTCGAAGCGGCCGTCGATGGGTTGTCTGGCGGGCGTAGGAAACTGCCAAGGGGTTTCGGGAGAGCGTGGGTAGTCAGCGCGCAGGGGCGAGATCAGAGAGAGCGGAGTCTGGTCGGCGTGGTGGATCGGGGCTCGGCGTGTTCGGTCGTGGGAGGTGTGGCGAGGCAGGGTCGGGTCCGGGGTGAGGGCGAGAGACGAGAGGGCTATTGGGTCTAGTGTGGAGGCAAGGTCGAGTCCGGCGAGGGCCATCTCCAAGCTCTCAAATCTGGAATCGAGGAAGGCATAGCGAGAGGTTGAAGAAGGTGAAGGGGAGGGGGGACCCACGAGGTTAAGGAAAGAATGAAAGACGGGGCTGCTTATCTCGTTTTTTTTCTTGGGTTTATCGGCTCGGTTAGTACAATTTTGGGTATATTATTTAAGTAGATAGGTTTTAATTAGGTGGGTTAGAAAACTAGTTAGTCGGGTTAGTCACGGTTAAGTCGGGTTCGGTTCCGAGGTTTACGGGTTCCTTTTTATTTCTCTTAAATAATAATAATCTTTTTAAGCTAAGGACGCGTTAATTATCATTTCTAGGTGACTGATTTTCTTCGAGACCGATATCTTTCTCCGTTAAAGTGAAATTCCTTCGTCCTTCAGGTAAGTCGATTTTCGACTTGCTCAGTCCTATTCTAGCCTGTTAGGGTTGCGTGGTAGTTATGAGATTGGTTTTGGGAACTAGTCCCGATCGATCTTTTAAAGTGTTTTGATATGTGTGCTATGTGTGTAAATGATTTGGAAACCCGTTTTGAAAGTTGTTATCTATATACGCATATTTCCGTCGTCGTTTTCTCTATGATGGGCAGCGCTCTAGTCGAGGCTTATTGTGGATGGTTGTGATGAGATGGACGGTTGGATGGTTACGAGATGGCCCGTCTCTGAGTCCGGTGTGGGATCGATACGCCGTTGTCATGGCATGTGGTGTTATAGGGGCAGTGCCGCATAGCCTAGGTAGTGTAATAATATGCAGTGTTATAGGGGCAGTGCTGCATATCGTAGGTAGAGTTTCTGGTTACGACTCGTATGTGATGATATCTGATTGACTAACTGGACCTAGGACTGGACTAGAGATATGTGTGTGATTGTGGACTTGTTTGCTGACCTTAGAAAAACGGTTTTGAAACGTCTTGTAACTTCCATGTAATACTGACTTGATAGGATAGGATCTGACCCCTCGGGGAACCATTTTTCATTCCAGGTAATCAGGATCCCGTGACCGAGCCTCGGCGCAATGGTGGTGCGGAGCAGTAGCGCGTGTCATAGTGTTGGGGTTGGGTTATTAGTATCTTGCTAGTTTATCATTATTTGACTTGGATTATATTAAGTGAATTTGTAGATGTTTGTCTTTTATGATGAGTTTTGGAATTTGAGTATTTGAATCTGGATTTGTTCTTGGGGATTATTACATGTTAATTTGTTTTAAATTATAATTGTTACTTCAATCAAATACAAGTTGGATGTTTTCTATGTTTTCTCGCCGTGCCCGCGTTGTAAGATCCGAATGTCCGTTGTTGAGCTAGCTTGGTAGTGCCTCGTGAGGTCTACTACCGAGTAACGCCTTGTTAGAAAGACGGGGTGTTACAAATTGGTATCAGAGCCAGGTTGACAACAAGGGCACATGGAACTGACCAACGAGCGTACACGAGGTCCAGCTTGAACTAAAACCGGCCGGTGTTTTCAAACGTTTTCATTGAGTAGTCATGTTGCATTTAGGAGGGGTAGGTGACACGTCGCGACTCTGCTACCATCAACTGATGGATCTCACGTAGTTAGTAAGTTAAGTGTAAGTTCATAGCTTAAGTTTGGCGAAGGATGGTTCAATCGTAATTTTGGTGCTATAGAAGCCACGTCGTTGAATATCAAGAGTGCAGTGGACACTTAGAATTGTGTGTTCTTCAGGGATTGTTCTCAAAGGATTAACGGAATTGGTGTGTCCAACAAATGAGTTGTGGAATCCAATAGGAGAAAAGAGGATGTAATTGTCATAGAGAGTGTATTCCAGCGAATTTCACTTGAGCACTGGAGTTCAAGGATTGGTGTTGGTCCAACTTTAGTTAAGAATGTTAAGTGGAGAAGGAATGTTATTTGCTCACAGAAGGACAAATTGCATGCCTTATACGGGGACGGATGTGGAGTACGAGTGTAGAACAAATTGGAGTTGTTTGTATCTACATGTAACCTAACGTACTTAAGGAATGAATGTAGGTAAGTATAATAGAGGTTAAGGCTAAGTACATGTCAAGACTGACCAGATATTGGTAACCAATATAGAATCAAGCCAACGCGAGTAGAAGATTAGAAGAGCTAAAAGCGATGACTTTGGAACATGTATTTGGAACTCATTCTCATTGAGCGATTTAGATGGTTGAATTCATGAGTTACCCTGACATGGTGTGGATCTAGTCTAAGCTGAACGCGTAAGTAGACTCAGGTACATCGTGGGTTTATTGAATCTTAGCGAGGGATTGCCTATGAGAAAGAGAAATTCATAGTGTCTAACTCAGGGAAGGAGGTTTGGACTAGCAACATAACCAAATGAGATTTGAAGACTAAGAAACAACCCCGTTCGTAGTCGTTGGAACTCAACAAAATATGAAAGTTGACAAGAAGCAACATGCTTAGATATTCAACTACGGGTATGAGTCATTGATGGACACTCTAGATAGAACTATCCAAGGCAAGAGCAAGTCTAAAGGGTTATTGAAAATGTAGATGAGTTGAGGCCACGGCAATGTAGTATGCAATTAGAGGTTCACCCGTTTGAGAGGTGCAAAACAAGAAGATTCAGGATATAAGCAAGTATAAGAAGATGACATGACATCAATCTTATGGTATGTATCTTGTGAAGACGTTTTCTTATATAGGATTTCCTTAGGATATCATCAAACGGATTTTATCAAAGACTCTCACCGTGTCAGATATCATGGAAAGATTTGGAGTACTGTCATATCATCTAGACAAAAGTGTTTAATAATAATTTGGGGTGTAGTAACCCTACAATTGGATTCAAAAGTCATATGGTTATGAGATGAGATCCATGGGGAGCTAAGTACCTAAGTGGGACAGTGGAATCTCCTTCATTCATAGACAAGGTATAAGGATAGCAGGCTAGATGGAAGGAGATCGGGATATGTGACATCAACTAAGATTATCTAAGCAGGGGTTACGCTAGTTTCTTCGGACAAGCTTCATGAACCAAGCAAGGTATGGTAGTTCATGATATTACAATTGTGTGTAAAAATAAGTAGAGTATGTTCCATGAGGGATTACCACAACTAAAAGTCAAATAAGGAGTAGGACTTAGTAATGACATTGGAGTCGAGGATTAGACTGGTCATGTCGGTTTCTTTGTGCTTGGATAAGATCACGACACTAGAGTTGACTATTCAAGTGATGGGCCTACTAGAGAGAGAGAGAGAGAGTAGATGCACTGAGTTCAACTCCGTGACATGTTATGTTTGGATTGTAAGGAAAAGGTTCAGATAGGAAGATCATGTACGGATGGGCAGAAGGTGAACTCGTCGTTGGGATTAAGAATTGATTGTCTCGAAACAAAGCCTCTACAAGTGTATTAATTCTTTTGCCAAAAGATGGTTTAATTGCAGTTGAATATTCGAGAGGAGAATGTTTGAAAGATAGCCAGATCTGGCGTGATGCGAGTGTTGTACAGGATATTATGAAGTTTAGCTAATGTTCAATATGGGTAAACGATACTGGAGGCTGTATCGACTAAATGAGGCTGATTATAAGGGTCTTTGAGAAGGACATCTTTGGGTCACGCCCAGAATAGGAAGAGTAAGCACCCGATTAGTGACCGCATGGTACAGTAAACAATATCGGTGGTGGGTCAGGTTCGCGAGGTATGATTTTAAGAGATCAAGAAGTCTATTGTGAGTAGGTGATGTAAGTCGTGAGCTGAATAGACGACCTAGAGAGAATTGATGGTGCAACCTGTTAGAAGTACCTTTAGGATATTGGATTCTTCAGGATGCTTAGGAAAGTAAACAATTGTAGCTAGTGGGGCATGAGAAAGGTTCCCAATCCTGACTATTATTGACTAATGCGAGCACGGGTAAGGGAACTGCTTGGACAACAAATTAGAAGACTTGTGATTAATTATATGGTAGATGGCTTGTATATAAGGCCGTCAACATTCCGAGACTGTACGACTCATGTAAATTTTAATAATGTCTCGAGTCGTGTGCAGCCTGTTCAATGAAAAGGACCTTGAAATCACTTGTGTTTCTGATGATGTAAAGTTAGGATCCAGTGTAGGGCGATTGTTAAGATGTCTTATCTAGAATTAGCGACAGAAGACCTTGAGTTGGAAATGCTAGTCATTTATGACCTAAGCAAGGCGAACGTGGTTGCCACTACCATTAATAGGAAAGGCATCACGAGTGTAAGTAGAATCGTTTATCTACTCAGTTGGAGGTGCGTAGTGAGTTGATGGGGTGTAAGGTAGAAGTGCAGATTTAAAGGATCTAGAGTAGCTTGAGAATTTTCGAGTGTTAGTCAACCTTACATGAAGAGATGAGGTCGAAGATGAAGAGATGCCCTATGAATAAGGAATTGAGATAAGAACAAAGTTGTACAAAGGCAATCGACCTCATTGCGCGATAGTATGGGATTCTAAGAATGAGTGACTGAGTTTTGTTTGAAATAAGATCAGATATTAAGACAACATTAATGGTTGGATGCTCTAACCACTTCCTATTCTACAGTGAAAGTGGAAGGACAATATTTTCCATAAAGACTTTGTTACCAGGTTAAGGATTGACAAAGGTCACAATGCTATCCGGGTTGTGGTGAAACAAAGATTTCTTACTTCTAGTCTAATAGAGAGAGTTGGCTAGTGGACAACTTAGTAGAGTTGTTCTTGAGTGAGGTTGTTTGACTGCGCGGAGTGTCAAAGACGATTGTGTCAGATCGATATGGTCGTTTCACTTTGAGATTTTTGGGAACAAATGCATGAGAGATTGGGCATGCGATTGCGCTAGCTTTACTGTTGCTTGCCATTCGTAGTTAGATGGCCTGTCGAAAGGGTTGATTTAGATATTAGAGGATATGTCAAGGTCTTAAGCGTTGGATTGGAGAAGTCATTGGTAGAGATTCAAATGAAATTTTATGAGGCTTTGTAAGACCGTCAATGTAAGACCACATTGTGTCTGGTGAGCCAACTGAGGTCGTCGGAGTAGGGCCATAGATGATTGAGGAGACGGTTGGGACGGTGACCCTGATCAGGGAACGGATGCTAGCTGCTTAGAGTCGTCAGAAGTCCTATGCAGATAAGAGGTGACGACCCTTAGAGTTCGAGGTAGTTGCACATGTTTGTTTGAGAGTGTTGTCTTCTAGAGGAATTCGGAGGTTCGGGGTGAAAGAGAAGTTGAGTTCTTGATACATTGGCTCGTTCGAGATTTTGGAGTGAGTAGGCGAGGTAGCTTACAGATTAGCGTTACCACCAGCATTAGAGGGAGTCCACCCCGTGTTCCATGTTTCATAGCTGAGACAGTATGTATCCGATCCTAGTTATAGGCTTAATTACGAGGAGTTGGTAGTTGAACCGGATCACACCTTCAGGGAGCAGCCTTTGTGATCGGTCCGGGATCGGAGGGTCTCACAATTTAAATTTATAAAACCGAACCTCAAACTGTAGTAAAGAGGAAGGGTGTCGAACACACGGGAGTTCGTGCGTCGAGAGTACCCGAAAAGACTAAAAAGAGGAGAAAATAAAGACAAAACGAAGGAAAACAAAAGAGATCTCCTCGGACCGACACAGGGTCACTTCGGTCCGAGGTAGGATCGAGGTCGAGTTGATCGGGACCCACGTGGTGCAAGTCGGGCCCGATGTTCTGGGTAACTCGGTCTGGTTCAAAAAGTAGATCGGTCTTGGGTTTTTGGGTTCCTCCCCCAACTAGACTTGGATATTCTTCCTCAATTCAACCAATAAGTGTTTGATTCTAGTGAGACCGAGGTTGTTCGCCCCGAATCCCTCCAATCTACACCTCGACCCAAGGGAGCTTTCGCTTCACCTTCGATGCTAGAGACTTGTGATGGGATCGAGACCACTTTCGCTTACTCTTACCAAACACAAGTTCTAGATCCCTTGTTTTCACAAGAGAATTGAAGCTCAATGTAGAGAGGATTCACAAATCAAGCACTCAAGGCTATGGAATTGGGGTTTTCTACCCAAATCTAGCTAGGGGATTCCCCCATAGCCCAAGACTATGGAATCTACTCCATATGGTAAGAGAAAAGCACAATCAAAATGGAAATCAAGCAAAACTCAATCATCAACATCAAATCAAACTCCAATTGCATTCAAATTCAAAGCAAAACAAAGCAAAACAAAGTACAAAACTCACAATTCCTCCTCTCTTCTCCACCGATCTCTCCTTCTCTTCCTTCTCCCTTCTTCTCCTTGCTCTCCAAGCCTTCCTTGAGCCTTTGAGAGTGAATTTGGGTTGGTGTTGTGTGTGCCACTCGTCCCCCTCACACTCCACACCCTTGATTTGATCACTAATCACCTCTCTTAACCTTCTCCTTGAATTGGGGACCAAGGAATCCCAATTTAGAAAGGGGCAAATGTGGAAAGTTGCTAAAAATATGCCTTGGGGAACAATCCAATCCTATGCCGACTTGGACCGACACGGAACGACCTCGGGCCCGACGTTGGGAACGTCGGTCCGGTTCACTGGGTGCTCGATCTCGGGCCCGACTTGATGTATCTCGGTCCAGGGCCTCGATCCTCGTCTTCTTCCTTGGTTTCCTTTGGTTCCACTTCATTCTTAGCTTGACTCTTGTACTCCTTGACTTGGCTCCTTCATAAGCTCCTCGAAATTGTCCTCATTCTTGCCAAATTACCTACAAAAACAAACAAACTCGCATAGTTTCCGACTCTTGAAGAAAACCGGTAACTAAGCTAAAAAGGAAACAAAACTAACAAAGAAGAGAATAAAGAACACATATTCACAAGGGAAATTAACTACTAAAACACCTCCAAAATGAGAGACATCAGAATACCCCATACTTAAACTTGCTTGTCCTCAAGCAATACTAATGTAAGCAAGACCGAAGCACAATCTTCAAGTAAAGCCTCATATGAAAAATCAAGTAGACATAAGTGATAGATATGCTAGCAAGATTACGTCATCACACATGATCAAGTGTTCAAGGAATAAAGTCTAATGCAACAAAGCCTCACTTTAGGGATATAGAAATGTGTATCACTCATCATGTGTTTAGGCTTAGCAATGAACACTCATACTCAACAATCATGCAGTTTACAATTGAAGCTAATATCACCAATTCCTCCACCTAGAGATGCCTATTACAATGCACACAAAGAATATGAACTTGGCTCAATGGAGGTCCTCAAAGAGGTTCCATTCGGCCGGGTTGTAATGGGGCTTTTGGTATTTCTCAAGGTAGGAATCATTTTGGTATTGTGGTGCTTACAAGGGGGATTGAACTTTCTAGTCTCTCACCAAACTCACCAAATTATTCCACTTTCAACTTTCACACTCATCCAAAAGACTTTGATTTTTCTCTTTCTTTCCATCTTTTTTTTTTTCAACCCACTTTTCACTACATTCCACTTCATCTTTGCACTACACTTTTTGTTGGATTTTTACACTTTTTCACTAGGATCGACTTGCACTATAACTCGGGCCCGATGTGCACTTTAACTCGGTCGGAACCCTTTTCTACTCACTTAAGCATTTTGCTTTCAATCCACTACTTTTTTCAACATTTCTTTCTTTCTTCACAATATAGATGCACTACCCACTTGATTTATAACTCCATTTCATGCCCTTCACCAAAGAGAATCTCAACTCTCCAAATACATTCCAAAACCTCTCACTAAAGTCCAATCCCATAAGGGTCAAGTCATATAGGCTAGGAATCATATTTTTGAGGAGTTTCAAACAAAGGTCTAAGGCTAAAACGGGGCTACAAACAACGGTTTATCTTCAAGGTAGGATATGGAACATTTTGTGACTAAGCAAAATAAAGTTCAAATCAATGTGACAGAGAATAGAACAAATCTCATATTGGTCTTGGAAAATAGATAAACACCTCAATAGCAAGTTTTACTAAGCATGCTTGAGCTAATCACACAAGAAAATGGGGGATATGCAAATATGAACAAGCATCCCTAAAATGGCCAAAAATCATCTCACAAGGTTCACTCTAGCTTAGTTGCATCAAAACTCATCCAAGAACTCATGTGCTCAATAAAAACATGCAAGATATCATATCACATCAAAAACAACATCCATTTAGAGGCTAAACTATCCAAAAATATGCAAAGGACTTTACATGCTCACATCATCATTAGCCTTCATATGGACATCTAAGATGGGAATTCCTAGTCCAAAAACAAAATCTTTTTGTTCTTTTCACACTATTTTTCGAATTTTTATGATTTTTTTTTTTTGCAAAAATTTCTCAAAAACAAACTCATCCATTCATGCCATAAAATTCAATCATCATTCATCATACATCATACCACTATCCAAAAGAAACATCCCTTAAACAAGAAAAACAAAAACACAAGCAACCTACACATGGAACTAATGAGCTACTAACCCACCCCATACTTAAAATTTTGATGTCCTCATCAAAAGAAATCAAAACTCAAAAGTAAAGAGAAGAGTAGAGAAAGCTCACAATTTCCTTATTCTTGCATGGCATGTTGAGGCTTAGTTCGGAGGGTGGCCACGGCGTCTCCTTTGAAGCCGGGCTTGTCGCTCACGCTCGTACACTTGGTCGTTGAAGGGATCTTGGCTTGGCAGTTGGATTGGTGGCGCGGGAGGTGTCCATTGATCTTCACAGGATGAGAAATTCCCGGACATCCACTCATTGAAACTTGCTTGGATGGTCCACCTATGATCCTCGGCCGCCCTTAAGTCCACCACCTCTCGTCTAGTGTATGCGATATTGCGGTTCACCTCATCAAATTGCACTTGGAAGTCTTCTTGGTGGTTGAAGAGTTGTTGTTGTTGGAAGTTGAGGTTTTGTTGTTGTTGGTTGAGTTGGTGCGCCTCTTGAAGCATTGTAGATTGTTGAAGTTGGAGATGCGACAATTGGTTTGCCAAGAAGTTCATGTCCACCGATTGGTTAGGCTCGGGGAACACCATTCCGGGCCCGTACCATTGGGCATACCCCTCATATCCTCCGTAGCTTGGTGGTGCTTGATGTGCTCCACTTCCCTCACCCCTCTCGAAGTGGCTTGGGACCGGATCGGGCAAGAATGCATCGGACCGACGTTGATGGATGTCGGGCCCGACGTTGGATGCTCCTCGGTCCAAGAGTGTTGGGGCATGGTCGGTAAGCAAATTGTGGTAACCACCATCTTCTTCTTCTTCTTCACCTCTAGGCAAGTCCACTTCCATGTCGTCTCTCCTCACGAACTCATATTGGTTGGGCTCCTCTTCTTCG
Organism: Polygonum aviculare; assembly: GCA_934048045.1. Lineage (NCBI taxonomy): Eukaryota > Viridiplantae > Streptophyta > Magnoliopsida > Caryophyllales > Polygonaceae > Polygonum > Polygonum aviculare. Next base: position 17,359,873 of record OW204024.1, read on the forward strand.
GTGTCCGGGGAAGCTTGAGGTGTAGTGAAACGGATGTGTTGTGCACGTCTCCTCACCTCGAGTGTCCCCTCCGGCTCTCCATAAGGATTGACATTCCCCGCCCACACTTGGTACCAATTGTAGTAACAAGTGAGGTCGAAGAGTCGAGGTCCCAAAGGAACTTGCACCTTGCCAAAATTGGAGTGAGGCATAAGTCGATCCATGAAACCAGGAACAACTTTCTCCTTGATGATATTAGCTTTCTTGAAGTATTTGAGGTCCATGAACTCCACGCCATTTGGGGCCGGTGTGTAGGTAGACAAGTCCACCTCAAGACGATGAGCCAATCGGGCAATCATACCTCCAAAGTATATCCATGAGGAACTTTGGAAGTCCCTCACCATCTTCACCCATTCCCAAGTGAGGTTCATTGGCTTCTCATTCTCAAACAACATCTCATAAAGTATCATGGCCTCCTCCTTCATAGGCTTGCTCAATTCATGCCTAGCAAAGATAGAACAACCCAAGGCTCGGATCATGACTCGGAAGAGTGGGTTGGCTATCTCATTTGTTGTTGCGCCCTTCCTCATCTCACTTCTTCCGGCTACAAACTTCCAAAGGTAGTCAACCTTCTCGTTATCAACATAGGCCTCATCTCTTGGAAAAGGAAATCCAAGGTAAGTAGCCAAATTCCGGAGAGAGAGCTCTTGCAACTCATTGCCCATTTGGAAAGAGATCATGCCTTCACTCTCGGGTCCTTCATATGTGCATTTGAAAGTCGCCATGAACTCGGAGGTCAAGGTGGGATAATGAGTGTTGTTGCACCTTAGCAAGACATTGAGTCCAATGTGAGAATAGCACCGAGTAAGAGCCTCATCCATGCTCATCTTTTGAATAGACTCCCAATCTAACCACCGGGTGTGGTGAGATAGACCCATGAGACGCTCATACTCTCTAGCATCATCCTCATCCTCAATACGCACATCATCCATCCTTTGGACTCTCTTGGACGACTTCTTGGACTTCTTGGTGGCTTTCTCCATCCTTGAAGAAGATGCTCGAGTAGACATGATACCTACACACAATCAAAACCAAAGAATTCCAAGATAAAATCTATACAACCACAACAAAATCACAAGCTTCCGTCACAAACAACGCATCATGCAAAGAGATAACCCCATACTTGCACTTGACACACTCAATCCACAAAAATTCAATCATGCATGAACTAAGATTCACATATCAAAGGTCAAGCCTCAAATCATATCATGAATGGCATGCTATAACCAACATTCAAGCTCATGAAATCCTAAATTCACACAAAAGAAGCTCGAAAAACGTCGGACCGACTAACAGGGGACATCGGGTCCGAGATTGGGGACCTCGGTCCAAGTCACTCGACCGACTTTCAACATCGGTCCCGAGGTACTGGGTACCTCGGACCGAGTCCATTCCGATTTCTCATCCTAGATTCATCCATGCAACACACTATCATGCCTCTAAAATCCAAAATCCTCCATCAATCAATATCAATCGAAGTTCTAAGTGGGATTTAGCAACAATTAAACACAAATTTCACAATGCAAGCAAATCACCATAAATGCTCAAGGTTCAAGCTCACTCAATCATGGCATATCTCAAATCTAGCAATGAAAGCATGAAATTCACAAAGAATCAAGTAGAGATTGAGATTTACATACCAAATATGAAGAAAATAAGAACTTCTAGCAAGCAACTCTTAGAACTCAAATTTCCTCTTCTAGATCTAGAAGAAGGATGTAGATCTATGGGATTTGGGTGGGCTTTTTTTTGCTTTTGGTTCAATGCTTGGGTATGCTAGGGTATGGATCGAGATTTTGTGGTGAGGTTTCTCTAGGATCGAGTATGGTGGGGGAGATGGGATCGATTTGGGTTTTGAGAGAGAATTGGGTATTTTGGGAAAGTAGTTATGGGGGTGATGATGTTAGGTAAGGGAAAAGGCTCTTAAATGGGGAAGAAGACAAAGGTGGGTCAAGAGGGTATAGTAGGAATTTCCATAAAGTCAAGGTCCAACATGGGTCGGCATAACTGGACCGACGTCGGGCACCTCGGGCCCGAGGTACTGGGTACCTCGGTCCTACCCGATTTTGGTTCCTAAAAATCCCACGGCTTGGTTACTTCTATCCACAAGTTCTTGCATCTTTTCCACAAATACCACACATGGTAATGGAGCTCACATAACACACATTTCAACAAAATACAAGCTAGAGAAGAGATTAGGACTAATCTAAGCTAAGGCAAAAAGAAACAAGCTAGAAACTACGAAAATGAATCTACTAAACCCGGGTTGCCTCCCGAGGAGCGCTTCTTTAACGTCATTAGCTTGACGTCTAACCTCTACCCTTCAAGGAGGGTGGAAAACGGTGAATTGATCCTCCTTGCCATGTGCTTCTCCACAATCCTCATAGCCAAAGTGCCACCATTTGTGTTTGATGAAAGTGTGGCATCTAAATTCTCCTTTGTCCGTCTCCTCCAAAGTGTAGCTTTGCATCTCTTGCATCAACTCATCTTGCACTTTATCACCTACATCACAAAAGTCTAAAGAATTTCTAGGGGACTCTATGACATCATAACTCAAATCATTTTGCAAATCACTCAAGCAAAGGTAGTCATCTCCTAAATCCTCTTTCAAATCATCTAAGCAAATAAAAGAATCTCCCACATCAAAAGGATATAGATTAGGATACTCTTCATGATTTGGTGGGCTATCTCCATCTCTTGTCTCATCATGGATTTGAACATTGACCATGTCATGGTCTCTCAATGGTGCTTCCTCTCTTGTGGATTCCAACTTCTCTCTCTTGCACTTGGCATTTTCCTCTAGTTTCAAAATTGCCAATGCGTCCGGTTCATTAAGGGCCTTGTTGAAATGGAACTCCACTTTCTCTTCGCCAATCTCGAAAGTGACCTTCCCATTCCTCACGTCAAACTTGGCACCTGCCGTAGCTAGAAATGGCCTTCCGAGAATAATGGGCACCATAGGATCCTCTTTCATGTCAAGAATCACAAAGTCGTCGGGCACAAAATACCTTCCAACTCGAACCGGGACGTCATCAAGAATTCCGGTGGCCTTTGTGGATGAACCATCGGCCATGGTAAGACTTATATCAACCGGCTCCATATCTCCGAGGTTAGCCCTTCTCCATATGCTCATGGGCATAACCGAAATACTTGCTCCCAAATCACAAAGAGCTTTGAAGTTTTGGGATCCAATCCCTACGGTGATGGCAAATCTTCCGGGATCACCAAGCTTTTGAGGTAGCTACAAGATCTTCACCTCGTCTTGCATCTCAACAATTGATCTCTTCTTGCTCAAGATTTCCTTCAAGAACTTAGCATAAGATGGCATCTCACGTAGAGCATCGGTGAAAGGAATGGTAATGTTCAAGACTTGCAAAAGCTTGAAGAACCGCTTGAACTTGCCCTCAACAATCTCCTTGGGCTTCTTCATAGGATATGGAAGAGTTGTGCCACTTTGCTTCTTGCTTGGATCAACCTCCTTGGATCGATCTTTCTCAACATCTCCACCCTGGACCGACGTTGGAAGTACCTCGGGACCGACTTCAGGGACATCGGTCCTAGGGCAAAGAGCTTCTGGGCACGTCGGGCCGACTTCAGGGCAAGTCGGGCCCGAGTTGGGTTCAACCTCGGTCCACTCCAGGGGACTTCCTCCATCCTCCGGATCGACACCTGGGTACGTCGGACCCGAGTTGCTGGGAACCTCGGTCCGATTCTCTTCTCTTGATCTTGGAACTTGTGGCTCGGGCAAACTCCGACCACTCCTTAATCCTATGGCTCGAACTTCGTTTTGTTGTTGTGGGGCTCGGGGATTCTCCTCGGGTCGGCCCGGGAGTCTCCCTTCTTCTCTTGGAAGTTGATTCGCCATGTGAACAAATTGATTGTCCACTTGCCTTCTCCAAACACCAAACTCTTTGAATTGAGCACCCATCTCATCAACTCTTCTCTCCACGTTGGTGAATCGATCCCTCAAGTCTTGAGCCCATTGAGGTGCTTGCTCATAGAACCCCGGAGGTCGGTATGGTGGTGGTTGGGCCCTTGGCTCGTTTTGGTTGAAGTTGTTGTTGTAGCCACTTGCTTGCCCTTGGTTCCACCTTCCTCCATTGTTGAAATTAGATCTTCCTCCGAAATTTCTTTGGACATAATGAGCCTCCTCAATTTGTTCCGCCAACCGAACTTGGCGCTCATTTGGGCACTCTTGGGTTCCATGCTTTAAAGAACCACACTCTTCACATGCTCTTGTAGTTTGTTGGGCATAACTCATCTTCCTCCTCATTTTGTTCAATTCATCCTCCAAGAATTGGATCTTCACATCTTTGTCCACCTCTTCACTTTTGGGATCGTAGAGCCTCTTCGGACCTTCTCCATGGACTCTTGCTTCCTTTCTCACATTGCTAGCACCATACATCGCCTCATAATCCGAGAGTTTATCCGACAACTCCAATGCTTGTTCCGGCGGCAAATCTATGAACCCACAATCGGTATGGAGGTTCAATTTATCCTTTGTGGCGGTGTTGATCCCTTGGAAGAAAATGTCTTGAAGGACATAGGGTTGTTGCCCATGTGTTGGACACGCCCTCAACATCTCTTTGAATCTATCCCACGCCTCGAAAAGTGGCTCATGAGCTCCTTGTTGGAAACTAGCAATCTTCCTTCTAAGCTCCGTCGTCTTGGTGGGCGGGAAGAATTTCATCAAGAATGCTTCATTTAGGGCCCTCCATGACGTGATGGATCGAGGTGCTTGACTCTCCAACCAATGCAAAGCCTTGCCTCCCAAAGACCACTTGAAGGCTTTGAGTAGCACATACTCAAGTGTCTCATCATCCGTGGAAATGGTCTCACAAAGGTCCTTGAATTGCTTCACATGCTCGATCGGACACTCATTCGGCCTCCCTTGGAATTGCTCTCTCTTGATGAGTGATATAAATTGAGTTTTTATCTCAAAATTCCTTGACACCTCCGGCAAGACGATGGCCGGCTCCGGGACCTTCAACTCCGGATGCATGTATTGTCTAGCATTCCGGGGTTGAGTGTTGATTTGGGCCTCCAACCTTATCCTTTGCTCCCTCTCTCTACGGGCCTCGGCATCTCGGTTTGCCATCTCAATTTGCCTTCGAGCCATGTCGGCTCTCATCCTCTCAAACTCCTCATCTCGGGCTTGGTCCGCCATCCTCTTCTTCTTGCGGGCTTGCCTTAGAATACTCTCTGGGTCACACACAAAGTCGAGCTCAAAGGTTCCTCGGACGGAACTAGCTCGCATGCACCTATAACCAAAGACACAAACAAAACCGAATCAAAACAAACAAGGGGTTTGGGCTAATCCCTCACCCAAATCACTACCAAAAAGCAAAGACTCAACAAAAATGGGTACCTCGAACAAGTAGATCTCCCCGGCAACGGCGCCAAAAATTCTGATCGGTCCGGGATCGGAGGGTCTCACAATTTAAATTTATAAAACCGAACCTCAAATTGTAGTAAAGAGGTAGGGTGTCGAACACACGGGAGTTCGTGCGTCGAGAGTACCCGAAAAGACTAAAAAGAGGAGAAAATAAAGACAAAACGAAGGAAAACAAAAGAGATCTCCTCGGACCGACACAGGGTCACTTCGGTCCGAGGTAGGATCGAGGTCGAGTTGATCGGGACCGACGTGGTGCAAGTCGGGCCCGATGTTCTGGGTAACTCGGTCTGGTTCAAAAAGTAGATCGGTCTTGGGTTTTTGGGTTCCTCCCCCAACTAGACTTGGATATTCTTCCTCAATTCAACCAATAAGTGTTTGATTCTAGTGAGACCGAGGTTGTTCGCCCTGAATCCGTCCAATCTACACCTCGACCCAAGGGAGCTTTCGCTTCACCTTCGATGCTAGAGACTTGTGATGGGATCGAGACCACTTTCGCTTACTCTTACCAAACACAAGCTCTAGATCCCTTGTTTTCACAAGAGAATTGAAGCTCAATGTAGAGAGGATTCACAAATCAAGCACTCAAGGCTATGGAATTGGGGTTTTCTACCCAAATCTAGCTAGGGGATTCCCCCATAGCCCAAGACTATGGAATCTACTCCATATGGTAAGAGAAAAGCACAATCAAAATGGAAATCAAGCAAAACTCAATCATCAACATCAAATCAAACTCCAATTGCATTCAAATTCAAAGCAAAACAAAGCAAAACAAAGTACAAAACTCACAATTCCTCCTCTCTTCTCCACCGATCTCTCCTTCTCTTCCTTCTCCCTTCTTCTCCTTGCTCTCCAAGCCTTCCTTGAGCCTTTGAGAGTGAATTTGGGTTGGTGTTGTGTGTGCCACTCGTCCCCCTCACACTCCACACCCTTGATTTGATCACTAATCACCTCTCTTAACCTTCTCCTTGAATTGGGGACCAAGGAATCCCAATTTAGAAAGGGGCAAATGTGGAAAGTTGCTAAAAATATGCCTTGGGGAACAATCCAATCCTATGCCGACTTGGACCGATACGGAACGACCTCGGGCCCGACGTTGGGAACGTCGGTCCGGTTCACTGGGTGCTCGATCTCGGGCCCGACTTGATGTATCTCGGTCCAGGGCCTCGATCCTCGTCTTCTTCCTTGGTTTCCTTTGGTTCCACTTCATTCTTAGCTTGGCTCTTGTACTCCTTGACTTGGCTCCTTCATAAGCTCCTCGAAATTGTCCTCATTCTTGCCAAATTACCTACAAAAACAAACAAACTCGCATAGTTTCCGACTCTTGAAGAAAACCGGTAACTAAGCTAAAAAGGAAACAAAACTAACAAAGAAGAGAATAAAGAACACATATTCACAAGGGAAATTAACTACTAAAACACCTCCAAAATGAGAGACATCACTTTGCAGGTTCTAGAGAGACATAGAAAGAAGTTGCGAAACAAGGAGATTCTCTTGGTGGTATCCCAAGCTGTTTCGGGGGTTATTAGAGGCCTTACAAGGTGGAGAGCGATAGTGTAGTTCGTAGGTGTTAGACTCGTGTCACTTTGTTTGACTCGTTTGACTTGTTTGATTTGTTGGAAATGTTTGACCCTCGTTCTACGCGAGTATTGTTTTGTTCATGCGTGTGTGTTGGAATCGTGTTTCGTTTTTGTTATTCGATTTAGGTTCGGGACGAACCTCCTTTAAGGAGGAGAGGTTGTGAGACCTCGGGTCTCGTAGTTTTTCGTTATTCTAGTCCTTCTCGGATTCGTTTTCTAGTCCTTTATTTGAGTAAGTTTCGGGACGAAACTTTTCTTAAGAGGGGTAGTGTGTAATATTCGGCTTTATTTCATTCGGTTCGGTTCGGTTTGGTTCGTGACCTCAAGCTTCATCGAGTTTCGGGTAAAGTGTGTTAACCATAATAAAAGAATAAAGTTAAAGTATTAGTAAGATTTAACACTGGGAGTTGGGCTTCCAACTAGATCGATTTTGGGTAAAGATGTTGCCGAGCGATCTGGAAAGTAAGTAAGTAACCAACTTCACAAAAATCTACCAAGTTAATCATATCTTTAGCTTAACCTAAACCTTATCTAATCTCTTAATTAGCCTTTCACCCAAGCTTTGGTATCGTTAATTCGCCAATCCAATCCTGCCGTCACCCTTGTGATCGAATTCCCGAGTGCACCTTGCGAAGCTTCGAACTCGATGTCCGCTCTCAAATTCCGGTGTAGTCCAAACCTCGGTAAGCCTTGTTCTTTGTTTCTGCCCTTTCTGTTCCTCCGGTTCAGTCGGTCGTCGCACCTCTCGTGTGGCTTTCCGGCCGTGGGTTCCTATAATTCTCCGGTGAGTCCTCGTTCTTTTTCGAAGCGGCCGTCGATGGGTTGTCTGGCGGGCGTAGGAAACTGCCAAGGGGTTTCGGGAGAGCGTGGGTAGTCAGCGCGCAGGGGCGAGATCAGAGAGAGCGGAGTCTGGTCGGCGTGGTGGATCGGGGCTCGGCGTGTTCGGTCGTGGGAGGTGTGGCGAGGCAGGGTCGGGTCCGGGGTGAGGGCGAGAGACGAGAGGGCTATTGGGTCTAGTGTGGAGGCAAGGTCGAGTCCGGCGAGGGCCATCTCCAAGCTCTCAAATCTGGAATCGAGGAAGGCATAGCGAGAGGTTGAAGAAGGTGAAGGGGAGGGGGGACCCACGAGGTTAAGGAAAGAATGAAAGACGGGGCTGCTTATCTCGTTTTTTTTCTTGGGTTTATCGGCTCGGTTAGTACAATTTTGGGTATATTATTTAAGTAGATAGGTTTTAATTAGGTGGGTTAGAAAACTAGTTAGTCGGGTTAGTCACGGTTAAGTCGGGTTCGGTTCCGAGGTTTACGGGTTCCTTTTTATTTCTCTTAAATAATAATAATCTTTTTAAGCTAAGGACGCGTTAATTATCATTTCTAGGTGACTGATTTTCTTCGAGACCGATATCTTTCTCCGTTAAAGTGAAATTCCTTCGTCCTTCAGGTAAGTCGATTTTCGACTTGCTCAGTCCTATTCTAGCCTGTTAGGGTTGCGTGGTAGTTATGAGATTGGTTTTGGGAACTAGTCCCGATCGATCTTTTAAAGTGTTTTGATATGTGTGCTATGTGTGTAAATGATTTGGAAACCCGTTTTGAAAGTTGTTATCTATATACGCATATTTCCGTCGTCGTTTTCTCTATGATGGGCAGCGCTCTAGTCGAGGCTTATTGTGGATGGTTGTGATGAGATGGACGGTTGGATGGTTACGAGATGGCCCGTCTCTGAGTCCGGTGTGGGATCGATACGCCGTTGTCATGGCATGTGGTGTTATAGGGGCAGTGCCGCATAGCCTAGGTAGTGTAATAATATGCAGTGTTATAGGGGCAGTGCTGCATATCGTAGGTAGAGTTTCTGGTTACGACTCGTATGTGATGATATCTGATTGACTAACTGGACCTAGGACTGGACTAGAGATATGTGTGTGATTGCGGACTTGTTTGCTGACCTTAGAAAAACGGTTTTGAAACGTCTTGTAACTTTCATGTAATACTGACTTGATAGGATAGGATCTGACTCCTCGGGGAACCATTTTTCATTCCAGGTAATCAGGATCCCGTGACCGAGCCTCGGCGCAATGGTGGTGCGGAGCAGTAGCGCGTGTCATAGTGTTGGGGTTGGGTTATTAGTATCTTGCTAGTTTATCATTATTTGACTTGGATTATATTAAGTGAATTTGTAGATGTTTGTCTTTTATGATGAGTTTTGGAATTTGAGTATTTGAATCTGGATTTGTTCTTGGGGATTATTACATGTTAATTTGTTTTAAATTATAATTGTTACTTCAATCAAATACAAGTTGGATGTTTTCTATGTTTTCTCGCCGTGCCCGCGTTGTAAGATCCGAATGTCCGTTGTTGAGCTAGCTTGGTAGTGCCTCGTGAGGTCTACTACCGAGTAACACCTTGTTAGAAAGACGGGGTGTTACATAGGGGTGATAGCACCCTAGCTAGGTGCTCTATTATTTGGCTCTAGGCTCGTTCAAGGATCGCCACATCTAAAAGCCATTAATTGAAGTGTTCCCTAGGCTTAGGGACGCCATCTAACAGGAAGAAAGGACCAGCAAGAGACTACTTTAGCAAGGACGGAGTCCCAAGCAAGTAGGAATGCAAGAAGAGCGTCCTTGCTCACTAGCCGACAGGGTGACATCACTCGACAACATTTGATCATCCAGGACACGTGGAGACCGATCCTGTAGCAGAGTCCAACACTACGTGGCGGACGATCTTGTAGCAGAGTTCATCAACACGTGGCGGCAGATCCTGTAGTGGAGTCCATCACACACAGCTGGATATAGGAAGCTTCCTCATCACCGCCATACTACGTGGAGGAAGATCCTGTAGCCACGTCCCTGAAGGGTATGATCGTCAGAAGAGGAAAGACGCCCTTCCCCAAGTCCTATAAATAGCCAAAGGCATTTATTGTGACGTTAACGCTTTCAGAGAATATTCAGAGAGAATCAGAGGAAAGCGACTCACTCAAGAACACGAAGAACAAGCTCAAGAACACTCAAGAACAGTTCTAGGCTTGTGTTAGATCGAGTGAGAATTGTAACCCAAAATCACAACTTGTTTGTAACTCAGAAAAACCAAAAGAAAAAGAGAGAGTCCTACAACGCACTGTAGGACGTAGGGATAGAAGTCCTTTAGAAGATTAAACTCACTTAGGTTGTAGGCTCAAAGGAGGACTTTACTAGTGGACTTAGGACGCTGTCTAAGTACTAGAGAAGTGTAAAGGACTCGCCAGTACAACGTAAGGACGTTTAATAAGAAAGGAAGAATCTATTCAAAAATCCTCCAAGGAGGTAGAGGTTTACACTCAAGGACTACTTGGTCTTGAGTGGTTCCTCTATAATTCACTGTGTTCACTTTATTCACTTGTTTAGTTTTAAATTCCGCTGCACAACTAAGGACGCTCTTACACCTCGTAAGGACGCCTGACTAAAGGACGCCTTTACCTAAGTAAAGGACGTCCCTTAGTTATACTAACGATCCAACAATTGGTATCAGAGCCGGAAGGAGCTCTGCCATGGGACGTCTCTTCTGCGTCCTGAGCCTCTGTTTCTTTTTCAGGGGAAGGCTCAACGTCCGCAGGGACTTGGGTTTCTGTTTGGATTGTAGGGGAGGGGTTTTCTTGTGGGGTTAGTTGGGGGTTTAGGATGGGAAGGGATTTGTCATATGGTGCGATTTCAACAGCATCACGCTCAAGCTCATCGTCCAGACTGAGCTCAGCGTCCTTTTGTTGAGCGACCTGGTGCACACCAGCGTCCTCAATGACTTCAACAACCTCAGCATCTTTGGCAGCTGGAGCATTCTCAACACCTTTTGCCTCATCGTTAGAGTCCCCTGTGATATCAACGAAGGGTGAGGACTCTGCGATGGGCGTTCCTTGATGACTCTTCTCAGAAGAGCTTGATGAAGAGGAACTTGAGGTGGAGATGTGCTCCGGTTCAGCATTGTCTTGGACCAGAACCCGTGGTGCTTCGCCGGTTTTACGGCGTCTGAATGTGTGCTCAAGGGTGGGACGTTTCTCGGCGTCCTCTAGGCCAGACTCTGAAGAAGAACGGCGTCACCTGGGGGTCTCGGGGTCCTTGGGGGGAGAGATGTGAGCGGGGGCTGAGGGGAATTGAGCAAAGTTGATAGGGGAAGGACAGAATTGAATGAGGGCATTTTGTTTTGAAGGTTGGGGGGACGGAGGAGGAGTTGGGAGTTGGACGATTTGAAGAGCTGGTGAAGGGGCAAGATTTGATTTGTTTGAGGTTTTGGAGGGGCCTTTTGAGGAGATAGGCCTTTTTGTGGAGCTAGGCGTAGTGGAGGAGGGGACGTTTGAAGACTTGGCCTTTTTGAGAGGCCTTGGGTCTTGCTTTCGTTTGGAGCGTCCCTCTGACAAGTCTTTAGGGAACTTGTCCACTATTGCTATGGGATTGGAAGGTTTGGGCTGGGAAGATTTTGAGAGAGGGGACTGGGGAGCAAGACGTTTGGCTGGCAAAATTTTCTTTGTTGTAATTTGAGGAGGTGGAGGAGAAGGAGTCGGCAACCGGTTTTTTAGCATTTGGAAAGCGGGGGAGTCCTGGGGTACATGGGGAAGTCTGGTAGGACGGCGTTGTGTAAATCTAGAATGAGATCAAGAAGAGGAGCAAGATTCTCACAGCCGTACTGCGAGAAAAATAAGACGTCCTCCATTCTCCCTGGTAAGTCCTTGTAGTTGGTCTTGTGAAGACCATGAATGACAAAGCGTTCCAGGAACCTCTCATAGTTCCTTGTTTTGACTTCGTCCTGCTTGACGTCCGGTCTGTCCATGCGTTCCCTTATAAGCATGTAGAGCGTTTTGGGCTTCCTGTTGATGAAGTCCACAAGAGATTCGTTGAGAACTATTGGTTTTGGTTTCTCAATAGTGTGAGACTTCACCAGCTTCCTTCTCTTGCCGCCGGTAGAAGATCCGGCCACGTTCCCTAGTAGTTGAGACATGATGTGATTGATTTCTAGAGAGAGAAAGTCGCCGGAAAACATAGAGAGAGGGCAGAGCGATTTGAGAGCAGGGAAGTTGGTGAGAGCAATAAATGAATGAGAGCGACTGTTGCATCCTTATATAGAGGAAGTGGTGGCACAAACTGTAATTAACACTGATATCCTGTGCAACACGTGGCATAACTTCCCCCTTAAGATTTGAACAAGTACAACGGTCACTGTTCAAACGTTCAAAATTTCAAATTTCTGACTCTTCAACTTCTTCTCAAAACTGAACTGGCGTCCTCTCTTACAAACACCTTGCGTCCTCATATACTTAGCAAAAATTACCTCTTTTAGCAAACCAAGATCCTTTGCAACCGTCCCTGTGATCACCTTGCGAACCAAGATCTGAACAGGCCGCAGTTGGTGGCAATGATGAAACAACTCAAGGCACTGAGGACGCTCCTGCCAAGGACGGTGCAGAAAATGAATCTGAGGATGCTGAGGACAGTTCTGATGATGATGATGAGGATCCTGAGTCCCCGAAGCGTTCTAAGAAAAAAGAAGAAAGATGATGGTGAGCCCGCAAATGTTATAGGCCCCTTGGTCTACTCTGAAGAATGGCTTGCTTCCTTCAATGACAAGGACATCAGGGAATTTCTTGAACTGCTCCGTTTCCAGGGATGGCTACTTGTTGGACCTGCGCCCGCCGAAGTAGATTCTGATCAAATTCGGGCGTTCTTCAAGTCTCTTCGCTTCAAGTCCAAGGCTGATACACTTAATTTTAAAATTGATGATGAGCCTACTCAAGTCAATGAACGACAAGTCCATGCTTTTATGGGACTAAGCCCTCAGAAGCCGCCGTCCAATGCTCTTAGCTCTCTCCCTGAAAATGGATTTGAGATGACGGACGATGAAGAGGTCGCTCTGCAGAGCTTCACGAGAAGCTACTCAAGTTTTATCAAGAACAAAGCCGCCATCCCCAGTGATTGCCGTCCTCTTTAATCCCTCACATGTTTTTGCCTATGCTTCTTTTATTTTGCAAACACTTGATCATTTTGATCGTTGGTCTGTAATGACATTTATTCTACTTTCCTTAATGGCAATTACAATGTTTGCTTGCATGTGTTTGTTTAAGCGTTTCACTGCTTATAATTGTGTTTTTGTGCTAACGTCCTTATCACTTGTTATCCTTTTCGATGATGCCAAAAGGGGGGAGTGTAGTTTTGTAGAGATGCGCTATAAAATAGTTATCTAGAATAATCAAGTGTTAAGGGGGAACTATTAAGTGAAAGGTCTAAGGAACGCCATGCTAGAATAAACAAGAGGACGCTAAGAAAGTATCCAAAAGTTAGAGAATCAAAGAATGAAAAACTTGTGCTTACTGAAATTTCTCTAAGTGTTAGAGGACGCTTCTAAGTTTTCATGCATGCTAAGTTCCAATGCCAAAACTAATTTGCTGAAGAGTTTGTCATCATCAAAAAGGGGGAAATTGTTGGGACGCTATCAAGGACGCTTGCGTACTTGTTAGTGTACCACACAACCGTCCCTTAGTTTTGATATGACAAACTCACTTTGATTCTAATAAATTTGTCCAAGTGCTCAAGAACGCCAGTGACAAAGGACAACAAGTATGTGAAGCGTTCCCTAGGCTTAGGGACGCTAGCTAACAGGAAGTAAGGACCAACAAGAGACTACTTTAGCAAGGACGGAGTCCCAAACAAGTAGGAACGCAAGAAGAGCGTCCGTACTCACTAGCCGACAGGGTGACATCACTCGACAACATTTGATCATCCAAGACACGTGGAGACCGATCCTGTAGCAGAGTCCAACACTCCGTGGCGGAGGATCCTGTAGCAGAGTTCATCAACACGTGGTGGCAGATCCTGTAGCGGAGTCCATCACACACAGCTGGATACAAGAAGCTTCCTCATCACCGCCATACTACGTGGAGGAAGATCCTGTAGCCACGTCCCTGAAGGGTATGATCGTCAGAAGAGGAAAGACGCCCTTCCCCAAGTCATATAAATAGCCAAAGGCATTTATTGTGACGTTAACGCTTTCAGAGAATATTCAGAGAGAATCAGAGGAAAGTGACTCACTCAAGAACACGAAGAACAAGCTCAAGAACACTCAAGAACAGTTCTAGGCATGTGTTAGATCGAGTGAGAATTGTAACCCAAATCACAACTTGTTTGTAACTCAGAAAAACCAAAAGAAAAAGAGAGAGTCCTACAACGTACTGTAGGACGTAGGGATAGAAGTCCTTTAGAAGATTAAACTCGCTTAGGTTGTAGGCTCAAAGGAGGACTTTACTAGTGGACTTAGGACACTGTCTAAGTACCAGAGAAGTGTAAAGGACTTGCCAGTACAACGTAAGGACGTTTAATAAGAAAGGAAGAATCTATTCAAAAATCCTCCAAGGAGGTAGAGGTTTACACTCAAGGACTACTTGGTCTTGAGTGGTTCCTCTATAATTCAATGTGTTCACTTTATTCACCTGTTTAGTTTTAAATTCCGCTGCACAACTAAAGGACGCCCTTACACCTCGTAAGGACGCCTGACCAAAGAACGCCTTTACCTAAGTAAAGGACGTCCCTCAGTTATACTAACGATCCAACAGCTATCCTTCGGGGAAACTTTTTTATTTTCAAACCCTAAGTATTCAAGTAATCCGTGTTGGATACTTGGCAGATTGGTGGTGTGGAGCGGCGAAGCGTGTGATAGTTTGGTTGGGATTTTGGAAGGATTGTTGTTTATCTAAATTCATGCTATTGTTTCCAATATCATGTTTAGTCTGATATAGTAGGTTGTTATTTGATGTGCATGGGCTTGGTGAAGTTCGTATCTGTTAGCCTTGTAATTGATTGAGTTCATGAATTGTTCTGTAAAAGGTTTATTTCCTAAAACATGTTGGATATTTTCAATGTTTTCTTACCGTGCCCGTGTTGCAAGATCTGAATGTTCTGTTGACAAACTACCTTAGTAGCGCCTTGTGAGGTCTACTACTGAGTAACGCCTTGTCAGAAAGACGGGGTGTTACATCGAGGATTTAAAGAAAGGAAGATTGTCAAGATATTTCAAGTTACTTTAGATATTTTGGAATCCCATATGCAGTTTTTATGAATAATCATTGAGTCGTCATTTTACTTCCGCTGCAAAATGATATATATGCCATCTTCAATCAACCATCGTTATTTTGTATCATCGTATGATGACTTCTAAACATGTATCAAACATTGAATAACTTTTGATATAATGTAAGTTCGATATTTCATTTTTATAAATCAAGTTTTGTTACCTACCACCTTGGGTGGCTTTGGATGGAAAAATCCGAGGTCATTGGCAATACACTTGGGTTCAAAATAGGGGTGTTACATTTTTTCGATCAAGAAATAGGGGTGTTACATTAACAACCTCTCTCTTTGACAAAAATTACGCCTCCATGAGAACTATGATTCATTTACAAGTAGTAAGAGGGTTTACCAATACACTCAGAAAACATAACAAGCAAAACTATCACCTAACATCCTCAAATCGAAAATCAATGATGAAAAGCATTAATGGAAAGCCTATAAAATCAGAAGACATTCATATTTCTTAAAGTTATGTTACTTGTATATGTCAATCCTCAGCAACAATAATTTTATTTTATTTTTGATCGGGTCAACATCAATAATTTTATGCCACCAATGGATAAGAATAAGAATGTTATCCATCAATCAAACACCACCCCAAAGAAGAAAAGAGGAGTCACCACTTAGAGCTGGGGGGTCCGACTCGGATTGAACCGGCAACAGGCCAGGGCCGCTCAAAACCGGACTCTAAACATCAAACCGGCCCAAGTAGGTTTAGGTTAAGGTTCGGCGTTAACCCAAACCGGTGAACCGGCGGTTCAAACCGTAAC
Organism: Polygonum aviculare; assembly: GCA_934048045.1. Lineage (NCBI taxonomy): Eukaryota > Viridiplantae > Streptophyta > Magnoliopsida > Caryophyllales > Polygonaceae > Polygonum > Polygonum aviculare. The sequence goes on from OW204024.1 coordinate 17,375,731, forward strand.
CGTAACCGGATAAAAACCGGCGGTTTACGGTTTTTTCTTAAAAATAAATTATATTTTTTTAGTTTTAGTGACCGTGAACCGGCCAACCAGCGAGAACGGTTGCCTAACTTGTGACCATGGTTTCCTTCTGGATGAAAACCGCGGTCGCGGTATGTGGGCCATGCCCGCGGGCTCTCAAGAAAACAAAAAAAAAACCCCGAATCGGACCGGAACTGAAACCAGTCAAAACAGAAACTGGACAGGAACCTGCAAACCGGAACTTCCAAGGTTTAGGTTTAGGTTTGCCTTAAACCCAAACCTAAACCGGCAATTCGGTTAACCAAACCCATGTCTACCACCACTACTCCACACAAACTTTCATGTAAACCTGAATCAAAATGCATAATAGCTCAATAAAATCCCAAAAAATCCTCAATTTTTTCTTTTCAGACAACTCCATCTTCTCAACGATAGAAAGTTTGGGCGTAGGAAAACCTAATCTCTGCTCCTTGACCCTATTAAGCCCCAAATCCTCAATAATCAGACCAAACGCCTCCCAAGAACAATCTCCCTAGGCGCGAAATTCTCACAAGCGGCGACCGCCATGGCTCTCTCCTCCGCCATCATTTCCTTCTCTGGAGCTGTCAGATCCATCCGTCCTCTCATAGCTCCCATCCCCAACAAAACCATCCAAGGATGTGGATCGTGTAGATTTGAGATGTGGGACGAGAGTAGGCGCGGAGGAAGTGCGCAAGGAAGGAGCCAACGAGAGTAGGGAACAAATCGTACATGGAGGAGGCGGAGAAAACAGAGAGGGAATGAGAGAAGAAGGATTTGAGGAGAGAGAGGAAGACAACAACGATTTGGGGAGCGTAACTTTTTTTTTTCTTTTGCTATAGCTGCAAATAGCTCATATGATGACTATGGGGATAAATCACCCCTTCATCGTGCCGCCTTGTTTAATTTTCTCAAAGATTTTATATATAGTTTAACATTAGAATATTATCCTAAATAGATTGTGAAGATTGGTACAAAGATATTAGAAATACTTTTTCCATTTCGAAAGAAAAAAGAGAAAAAAAATAAAAAAATAAAAAAATTAAATTATTAAATTATTAAATTGAATTCAGAAAAAAATCAAAGCACAAAGGGCGGCTGTCGGCTGATGTATGGACGGAGAGTTTTGATTGGAGTTTGCTGGTCTGTCACATTTCGTATAGTGGCCAAGGCAACTGATGGAAGCTTCAAGTCCGGTTTCAAATGAGTGAATTGTCACTTGTCAGTACTGGATTTCATTGTCGGAAGCCAGCCACCAATACTTTATGTTCGATGGGGAAGTACATATGGGTGGGTCAAATGAAACCCAATTAAACATGCCCTAAAAAATACCAGCACGCACTCATAATGGGAATTAATTGATTAACCACAAATCTAAATGCATGTCTTAATCAATGAACTTGAAAACATTTATAGACCTCCTCGGTTGGGAAAATACATATATAAACGTTGGAAGATGATGCATGGAAGAGTATGCGAAACAACCACCGAACAAACAACAATAAAGGCAGACACACAACACACAACACAACACAACACAACACAACACAAAAAATGGCTGTTTCCGTTATTCCCACGTCAAGCAGCTGGGCTCCCCATAACCTGCTGAGGCAGCTCCGCCCTTGCAAGCCTTTGCCCGGTACCGCCTGCCGCTCCTTAGCCAAGGCCGTGGATGTGGATCCAGCCGCTCCCGAGCCTATTGTGCGTTCAGCCGCTGGCGGTGACATGGCCAATGGCGTCTCTGACGGCACTGTTGCTGTTCATGCCGGTTTTTGTTATATATAATTCCTCTTCTTTTTTTTGGTTGAGGGCACTGTCCATGAGAGTCGAACCGGTGACCTCTGGGTACTACCCTTGGAGGCTTAACCGTTTTGACTAAATGCCCGAAGGCTATATAATTCCTCTTCTATATCACATTTTCGATCCAAAAACGCATTTAAAAAAAAAAAAAAAAGAATAAATTGTACTATATGTTAGATCTCATATCATGATAATTTGCAGTTGGTTACTATTACGTTTTACATTATGTTGGAAAATATTCTATATATGTATAATAAAAATATATAATGCATGCTAGTTTCTACAAAATTATCGAGACGTATTTAAACTTGGCTCATTTGGCCCTTCTGAGGTTTTTTTTTTTTATTTTTGGTCGGAATCCTTCTGTGGTTATTAATTGTACTAGTTCGATTATATTTGTTAGCCTTCTCTTAATTAATTACATTGGGTTTAAAGCGTCATAATGAAAGCAGTGACCCTGATCTCCTAACAAATTTGTACATTATTAAAAAGCAATTCAACTCAAAATGTTAAATTAATTTCTTTCACAATGACAGAATGCAAATTTTAATTTGTTCCTAGTTTGGCCATATATAGTAATTATTTCAAAATTGCAATTCACAAGCATAAAATGGTTAGAATTTAATTTGGGTTTAAAAGTTTTGAGCCAACATGTATTTTATAAAACTAGACTTATTTGTTAAGGAAATATATAAAAAGAATTAGGACCATTCGGAAAAGAATTGTAAAAAAAAAAAGGAAAAAGTGAGTTGAACTAATTGACAACATGCATCAAAACTTCCACACATACAAGCTAGTAAGACAAAGACGTGTTTTCCATTTATGTCCAGACCTGTTAAATTGGTGCTTAATTAGTGAGGATGAAACTAGTTTTGTGGTCTTGTTATAGGTGAAACATTAGGACGTAAGCTTGCTACTGATCCGGTAACTACACCAGTGGTCAACAGCTCTTCATTCTTCTTCAGGAAAACTTCTCATCTCATTGATTTTAAGGTATAGTCCATGATTGATGTTCATCCAATGTGTGCTCATCTATGCATAAAGTTGCTGATGCTCAGAAAAATCCTCTAGGAAGGAAGGCGTGCAGGCTTCGATTATGGGCGATACGGAAACTACACAACGGAAGCAGCTGAAGCCAAAATCAGGTCTGCCTTGTTCAATCAAACTCCATCAGTACTCTTAAGTAACAAGTTGTGGATTTTGACTTGTATATCGGCAGAGCCCTTGAAGGCGCTGAGTCGACTTTGTTCGTGGCATCCGGAATGTGTGCTGCAACTCTCATGCTGCTGGCATTGGTTCCTGTTGGTGGTCACATTGTTACAACTACTGACTGTTATTTTCAGACCAGAGCATTCATTGAAAACTTCTTAACTAAACTGGGAATTCAGGTACTCACATACTTAAAGTGATCTGAGTTCTGTTTTACCTGACATGAATTTTGTCATTGATCCTTTCATAAAGTTGATAGCTACATTCAGGCAGTAGTCATTGATTCGACTGATGTTGAAGGCTTGAAGACTGCGCTAGATAACAACAATGTCAGTCTTTTTTACTTCATCTTGGCCCTTGTACAATTTGTTTCATGAAATCTAATGAGCAATGACTGTTTGCATACTTTTTCTTTCAGGTTACATTGTTCTTCACGGAGTCACCAACCAATCCGTTTATGAGATGCGTTGATATTAAGTTGGTGTCAGAGATTTGTCACAGCAAAGGAGCGTTGGTCTGTATAGATGGAACGCTGGCTACACCGATCAATCAGAAACCGATCTCTTTAGGGGCAGATATAGTTCTTCACTCTGCCACAAAATACATCGGCGGCCACAACGATGTACGTTTGTTCAGTAACAAAGCTACAACTATATAATCAGATGTAACATTTCATTAAGTACTTGTGTATGGGTTTCTTGTGATCAGGCACTTGCTGGTTGCATCAGTGGATCAAAAGAGTTGCTCTCTACAATCAGAGCTATGCATCACGTTCTTGGTGGTGTTCTCAATCCTGTAAGTATGTATCAGATCAGTCTCTTAATTTGATGACATTATTAATCTTGTTGTTTCTTAGTCCTCAATCCTAATATAAGTTTCAGCATCTTATTTTGGTAATAACATAAGCTTGGATTTGGCTCTATTTCTAAAAATAGAATGCTGCATATCTGATCATCCGAGGCATGAAGACGTTGCATCTTCGGGTACAACAGCAGAATACGACAGCGATGAGGATGGCCGAACTTCTACAAGCACATCCTAAGGTGATTCAGATGCCGCTTGGCTTTCTAAACATAGCTTGTAACTTGTACCGTTATGATTGAGCTCAAAATTGGCATGCATAAATGTACAAGTTTCTGATTGAGTCAAACTTGAGTCTTCTACCAGAGTTAATGAAGATCAACTGTTTCCCAGGTCGCGCGAGTGTATTATCCAGGCCTGCGAAGTCATCCTGAGCACCACATTGCTAAGAGGCAAATGAATGGTTCTGGTGGTCTCGTTAGTTTTGAGGTTTCTTTCTCAAGTTAGCTCTTTAGTTAGCTCTTTCAGTTGTTGAGGAACTTGTGAAATGTTTGCTCTGTCATAGAAATTTATACTTGAACCTGTGAGTTATTTTTGCCTGCGTAGATTGATGGAGATTTGGATAGTGCAATAAGGTTCATTGATTCGTTGGAGATCCCTTACAATGCTCCATCGTTTGGAGGCTGCGAAAGCATTGTGTCTCAGCCTGCAATCATGTCCTACTGGTAAATTTTCCTGGACTTTATCTTATTTGTGTAATTGCTATATTCTTCTGCATAGAGTTTTCAAAACATAACCTTAGCCAACAGTTGATTTTGACCCTGGAATTTCAACTCAAAACCAACTTTTACATGTAATCTTTTCCCGCCCATTCCCAATAGTAAAGTGTGTAGTCATAAGCTATTGCCAAGATGTCATACAAGTATTCTTGCCTATTTCCGAGATCTGTACATTTTGGTTAAAATAGCATTCGCCGAAATTGAAACAGGCACATGCCCCAATCTGGAAGATTGAAGTACGGTATAAAGGATACTTTGATCAGATTCAGCTTTGGGATCGAGGGCTTTGAGGATTTAAAGGCGGATATCCTCCTGGCTTTAGATGCCATATAAGGAATGTGCTCGCCTTCCTAGTTCCTTATGCCAGTCATTCCTTCAATCTTGATACAATGGAAATGAACTCTGTAAAGTGTTCTGTTGTGTTGTTGTATGCATGCAATTATAAATATAATGTATGATGAGTTCTGATCAACTAACCAGAGACTTCATTCATTAGCACACTGTTGCAGTTAATCTGAAGCTATTGGCATGGCCAACAAATGCCACCTTGTTTTGACTCTTGATGACACTTAACATGTAAGCAATTACCATAAAGAGGTATAAAAGGAATTACCATAAAGAGCTTGATCTCCTAGCCTGTTTGACAGCTGCAGAGTCCAGTAAACATGGAACTTAGTTGCTCCAATCGACCTATGTGGGCATGCTGAATTTGTTGAACTTTGTCGTCAGGCTAAATTTACAAAGAAAGGACGCCACTTGTAGTTGGATACGTGGACTCTTTGCTGCACATGCGATTCCCAAATCTAGTTCCCAAATAGGAGATACATAACCGACCCGCCTTAATCACAGAATAAGCTCATAGTAGAATTTGGAGTATAACCACAAAACAGAAACCTGTTCATTGGAGGCATCGAAACATGAAATAGGCCTCATTTAATAACACCGTCTTTCTATGGTGTGCCCTTCACAAGGAGAATGAGGTCATTCGCACACGGCAAGGAACAAAGAACTATCAATAACCCCTCTTGAAATACGTGGGAGCGATAGTCCATGGATAGAACGAACAAATGTGGAGATAGACAGATCCAGTAAGACGACGGAAAAAATCTGACATTAGACCTGTTCTACAAGAGCTCCATGCTAACCTTGTTACAAACCTTATACTAATATCAACAGTGGGGCAAAGACAGCTAGCAGCATAATATAATTAAAGACATTCTAGCAGAGCTAATCATAACGTTTTTGTAAATCCACCTTCATCTGCATAAATTGGGAAGAACCAGTATAGAGGCAGCCATTGCATGAAGAATTTCCAATGACTAATCATAATAACTTGACTTATCCAGATAAAGCTCACTTTGGGAATACTACATTCAGAATACTCTTATTGCCCTCAACTGAGAAGGTGAGGCTGGGTCATCAACTTTGGGAATAAGGTGTATCAAACCTTACCCAAGTTAGGCAAGAGAATCCCTGATTTTAGAAGTCACTACTTATCATGGCTGAGGTCAATCTCTTGCAAGTTTACTCAAGACCCTTATTATAGAATCACACCAGAATCACACCAAATGTTTTGACATCTTCACAAAATTTTGGCTGTTCTTACCTAAAATGGGTTGCATAATATCAAAATCTGATATTGTAACTTCCTTTTATTCGTGTTTTACATAATCCGGCTGCATCCCACCTCCTTGTGCAAACCATCCCCAGCTATCCTGTCCCTAATTTCCCCCTTGTCACTCCACAAGTCCCTTTCAGCATACATATTTGCTAACAGCACATAAGATCCATGGTTTCCGGGTTGCAGCTCCATTATTCTTCTAGCCGACTTCTCTCCCAGTTCCCACTCTCCATGGATTGAACAAGCGCCGAGCAACGTCTCCCACACAGTGATATCCGAACTCAAACCCATGTCCTCAATAAACATATCTGCTTCTTTCAACCTTCCAGCACGGCCCAGCATATCTATGATACACGAATAATGCTCCTTCCTCGGCCTGAGACGGTAACCACATACCATCATTTTGAAGGCTTCAGTGCCTTCATCCAAGAGACCCGAATGGCTACAAGCCGAAAGGCACCCAAGGAACGTAATATCATCTGGTTTCAGTCCCGCATTTGCCATACTTCTTAACATACTAAAAGCCTCTCTCCCCTTTCCATGCTGACCTAAGCATGTGATCATAGTGGTGTAGGAAACTATGTCATGGCCATCCATGGTCAAGAACACCAAGTGGGCATCAGATAGGCAGCCGCATTTCGAATACATATCAATAAGAGCATTGTTCACGGATACATCCTCACTAGCACAAGACTTTACAATCCTGCCGTGTATTTGCTTCCCCTTTCTATAGTCTGCCAAATTACCATATATTGGAAGAACACTAGCAAACACAAAATGGTTCTCCCGCATTCCTGAACAGAGCATTTCCTTGTACACCTCAGACCCTTCCACGTCACGCTTGTTTTGCATCAGCCCAGAAATTATCGCAGTCCATGAGACTATGTTTGGTGCAGAAATACACTGAAAGATTTGCTTTGCAGATAGCACATCTCTGTCACATTTTGAGTACATAGTGATTAAGGCATTGTTGATGGGCGTTTCAGACGCCAACCCCGATTTTAAGGCAATACCATGAAGACACATTCCGCAAGAAAGATCTGTAGCTTTTGAGCATGTCTTGATAACACTTGTCAAGGTGAATCCATCAAACCCAACGTTCTCATTCATCATCTGAGAGAAGAGTCTCAAAGCATCAACCTTGCTGTTGTTGCTCGCAAATGCATCTATCATGACGTTCCATGCAACCAAATCCAGCTGTGCAATCTCACTAAATGCTCTGGTGGCATCAGAAAATCTCCTTTCTCTTGCATACCTGACAATCAAGGAGCTTCCCACGAACTCATTCCACGCAAAACCATATCGAATTACAGGAGCATGAATTGCATCTCCCCTGTTCATCACACCAATCAAGCTGGCCAACGTGATATGGTTTGGATGAATATCTTCCCTCTTCATTCTGGCATAAAGGTGAACAGCTCTTTCAACATCCCGGACACGAACAGTAGCAGATATCATGGAGTTGTAACTAACCACATTCCTTTCAGGCATTTTATCGAACACTTGGCGTGCGAAATGGAAACCCGCTAGCTGTAGATATATGGTGAGCAGCTTATTCCAAATTTGAACAAAACCATCGAATCTGTTGTGTTTGATGAGAAGACAATGGATTTCTGTAGCCTTGTTCAAATCCCCTTGAAGGACACATTCTTGTATAGCGGAACTAAATTGTAGATATATGGATGAATCGGTTGGAGGAAGGAAAGAATGCGTGGAATTATATCTACATTTCCCTGGAGTTGGAGCGTTGTGGAGCAGTCTATGAAGGAATCTGTGCATACTCCACCATGTAGAAAGTTCTATGCCCGCCGGAGCACGATCATTTTTTTTTTTTGGGGTCAAGAAACCGGCTTAGCCATGCGGGAATTTTATTTCGAATTTGCCCTGAGCTACAAAGTCCTAAATCAGGTCTTTAATTTATTTATTTTTGGTGAAGTGAATCAGTCTTAATACTTTGACCAAAAATCCTAAATCAGGTCTATAATATTTTTGCGTTACGTGTCATTTCTATAATAAAATAATTAATTGAGTTCTCCTTTATAAAAATTAGGTAGTTGGAAACTCATACAATCTTATCCCGTAACAACTGTTTAAAAATTATCGAAATTTATGAAGTATCCCTTACCAAGAATTAGTTGTAAACTTTTGATAAATATTATTATTTGATAAAACGTGATATTTATCGTAAAGTAATATTTGAGCAACTTATTTGTATTATGAGTTGAACTAGTTATGAGAGTTAAACTGGTTAAGACTTATCACTAGTATATTTCAGAGACAATGAGAGAATTAATAAGAGTAAAAATTTAAAAGAATATGCATAACAGCAATACACATATATATTCAAATTTATTTACATGAACGTTTTTTGTGTGATGAATTGCTTAAGGCCTTAAGGGCAATATAAACCAGTTGACATTTAATTTATGTACATTTATTTGGAGAAAATTTAGTAAACTTGTCATTGCGTAGAAAACTTGTCATCCCTTATGAAAAACTTGTCATTGCGTAGAAAAACTTGTCATCATCCCTTACGAAAAACTTGTCGTTGCGTAGAAAAACTTGTCATCGCTTATAAAAAAATTTGTCATAACGTACAAAAACTTGTCATAGCGTACAAAAAACTTGTCATAGCGTACAAAAATGTGTCGTCGCATACAAAAACTTGTCGTCGCGTACAAAAACTTGTCATCACTCAACCTATCGTCACGTACAAAAAACTTATCATCACGTACAAAACTTGTCATTACCCTAACTTGTCATCACATATGCAACTTGTCATCAGAATTTATTAGTATGCCTATGTGGGATTTGAACCCACATTATTGTGTGTTAAGCACGTTGCTCTACCATTTGAGCTAATAGGCCATAATTAAAAGTAATATATAGACAAATTTAACAATGAAAAATAAATTCAACTTGTCATTACCAAAACCTTTAAAACCAACTGATCATCACCTAAACCCGTAAACTCAACATGTCTTTACCAAAACCCGTAAACTCAACTTATCATCACCAAAGAAAAGTGACTTTTTCCAAGCAGATCTTCCTTTTTTAAGTTCAATAAACATGCAACTTACAACATAATCCAAGTCTAATAACATCATATAACACTATATATCTTCCCATTCCTAAACGTGATCTCTAGAGCATGCATATGTATACTGTTCTCTAGAGCATGCATATATGCATACTGTTTTTAGCACTGTCCACTAATTCTACCTTTTCTTTTACAACAAAAGCACCTCACCACACCACATTAATCACACCACAGTTACATATATCGTAAAACTTCAATGTCACACATAATGCATCATATTCCAATTCAGACAGCATATTAGGAGATTGCCAATTATTTATCAAATATCTTAACACTAATTACATTAACATCCGGTCATAAAATCTATACTAGAACTCTTTCATCCCAAACAATATTCAGCAAATTGATTCAGTCATTACTATAATTAGGAAAAACAAGACAGCTCTAAACCGAATAATATTGATTAGAGAGCAAAATGTGATAATCATATTGAAGAGCTGAACTACATATGTGATCTAACACAAATTCGATCTGTTCAGTCAGAAAATTCTGAAACAACAAATAAAAGTGGATCATCCAATTAAAGACTACAAACTACTACCAAATCTCACAATTCCACCAAATCTCACATCCAGAAACGTCAATATCACCAAACAATAGTGGAATCAACAGCAAATCAAAACAAAACTTGAAGGAAAACTGAATGAAACATAGAGATAGAAGCTGCAAATCAAAACAAAACTTGAAGGAAAACTGAATGAAACATAGAGATAGAAGCTAGATCAACAGCAAATCAAATCGATCCAAAGCAAAATCCATCAACAACTTACAAGAGTCACCAAGTGATCGCATTCTTCATCAGTCAAAAACCGAAACCCTAGATCGGAGAGGAGGCGGAGGTTTGGCGGAGAAATCGGACGTCTACTCGTTCGGCGTGGTCCTCTTCGAAGCCCTATGTGCGCGACTAGCGCTCGATCCATCACTTCCGAGAGTGATGGATCCGGTCCTCGCCGGAACCGTCAACCCGGAGTCTTTGAATAAGTTCATCGAGGCCACCGAGAAGTGTCTGGCCGACTACGGCGTGGATCGGCCTACCATGGGAGACTTGCTCTGGAACCTGGAGCACTCGTTGCAATTGCAGGAGAAATCGGCGGAACTGAAGAACAGCTCGTCCACAACCACGACTTCTTCAGCACGAACGGATTCAGAGCGTAGAGCGTCGGATGTTTTGAGATCTAGGGTTCCAGATCTGAAAATTGAAAGGGGGAAGGGAGAGAGCGGAGGAGAGAGAAAAAAAAGGAAGAGAGAGAAAATGTAGGAGAATGAGACTTTATATATCCGACTACTTAATAACTTTTTTTTAAAAAGGGTACAATTAATTTCTAAATGTTTCAAAACTGACTCCATCACCCCCTTCCCTCCATTTATTTGTGTGATCAATGTTCTTGTGTAATGAAAGACATTTTTTTGTTAAAAAAGTTGATTTCATGAGGGACGTAGTATATCTAGGCATTGCTACATCTACAAGTACTTTTTGTATTAAAGTACAAGTTCACCTCGAAATTTGTAAAATGTAACTAATTTCATCAATTTCAAGGTAAAAAAAGTATATTTTTTCTTAAAAAGTACTGTTTTTTTTGAAAAAGGTAATGATTCGGAATACCAAGCAAGCTTGGTAATCCAAGAGGCCGTAACAAGACGGCAGCCGAAGACGGCTAGAAGAATCAAAAAGCAAGCAAGATTAGCTAAGAAGATAATACAAATCTCAAAAAAAGCTAGAGCTAAGGCGCGTATGGGATCGGGGTGAGTAAAACACTATAAACATAGCGCCACGGACAACAGGTCGACCCATCATGGGCGTGCGAAATGGACAGCTGACGTTCCCTCCACCTAGATGAAGGATCTTCAGAAGTCTACGAGCACAAAAGACCTGGCCAAGACAACTCGGTCCAATACCAAACACAGCTCCAACTCATCGGAAATTTATACGCAAGAAAATTTGAGCTATCATGCAAGCAAAGTCAAGAAAAACCTGCACCGCAAACAAAAGAATGCTTGCATTGCAAGTATTGTTCAACAAAGAGAGAAACGTGGATCAAGTTGCATTGCAAGTATTTTATTTTTCATTAATCTATTGCTTGGGATCAAGTTGTTCATACGCTTTTTCAAGAGTAAATTGTTCCATACAATATTGTTCAAGAGGAGATTATCTTTATTGTCTCAAAGGACACAACAAAGAAGACCTTCTTCCAAACATAATCACAAGACAAAATCTAAAACGATTAAATTTTTATTGTTAGCTAAGTGAGCATACATAACTAGAAGCCTATGGTCAATATAATGTAACCTTTCAGATGAGTGCTGCTACCTGAGCAATATTCATCACCACTTGAATCAAAAAGACATTAACCTTTCATATGAGTACCTTAGCAATATTCATCAGCACTTGAATCAAAATGAGATGGCCTTTAACACTTAAAACAATTTAATTGGAAGTAGAGTTAGTCTTAGTAAATCCACTTGAAGCTCATCATCTCGAGCAACAATGAAATTAGTCCCGATCTTGTTCAAATGAACACCACCATTATGGGTCTCCTCGACCATGGTAGAGTTCTGTTCAAGTTGTTCAAAAGGTTTAGGTTCAAAGGGTTGTTCAACCGTACGGTTCATAACAACCCATAGTACAATCATAAATATCATTACAAGGTTCAAATTAGATTTTGTGCTCAAACCAAACATCAAAGACGGACAGAGAGATGGTGACGCTGTTTTGTGCTCCAGCAGACGACGACACATCTGAAGCGGAAAACATGCACACACTCAGGACACCAAAGGTGGCAGAGCCTCTTTCCCGCGTGCAGAAGATCTTCCCGATCTAGGGTTAGAGCGAGAGTTGAGACGCCCTGTTCCTCCCCCATACGGCTTCGATTTTGGAGTCTCTCCAATTTATCTTTCCTCTTTCTCCATAGCTATCTCGATTCGAAGTATTACCTCTCGACTTAGGGATTTGGCCGTATGGGGATTGAACTTATCAAAGAGGTTCCATTCGGCCGGGTTGTAATGGGGCTTTTGGTATTTCTCAAGGTAGGAATCATTTTGGTCTTGTTGTGCTTACAATGGGGATTGAACTCTCTAGTCTCTCACCAACTTCACCAAATTATTCCACTTTCAACTTCTCTTACCCAAAAGACTTTGATTTTTCTTTTCTCAACCCACACTTTCACTTAACATTCTACTTCATCTTTGCACTTATACTTTTTGTTGGATTTTTCTCACTTTTTCCACTTTGGACCGACTTGCAACATACATCGGGCCCGAGGTCGTTTTGAACTCGATCGGAACCCATTTTTTTTACTTAAGCATTTTGCTTTCAATCCACTTATTTTTTCCAACATTTCTTTCTTTCTTTTCCACTTTATACTTCATAAAGATGCACTACCCACTTGATTTATAACACCATTCTTTGCCCTTTACCAAAGAGAATCTCAGCTCTCCTAATACACTCCACAACCTCTCACTAAAGTCCAATCCCATAAGGGTCAAGTCATATAGGCTAGGAATCATATTTTTGAGGAGTTTCAAACAAAGGTCTAAGGCTAAAATGGGGCTACAAACAACGGTTTATCTTCAAGGTAGGATATGGAACATTTTGTGACTAAATGAAATAAAGTTCAAATCAATGCGACAATGCATAGAATAAATCTCATATTGGCCTTGGAAAATAGATAAACACTTCAATAGCAAGTATTACTAAGCATGCTCGAGCCAATTCACACAAGAAAATGAGGGATATGCAATATGAACAAACATCCCTAAAATGGCCAAAAATAATCTCACAAGGTTCACTCTAGCTTAGTTGCATCAAAACTCATCCAAGAACTCATGTGCTCAATAAAAACATGCAAGATATCACATAACATCAAAAGCAACATCCATTTAGAGGCTAAACCATCCAAAAATATGCAAAGGACTTTATATGCTCACATCATCATTAGCTCTCATATGGACATCTAAGATGGGAATTCCTAGTCCAAAATCAAAATCTTTTTGACATTTTTCACAAAATTTTTGAATTTTTAGGAATTGTTTTGCAAAAAGTTTCTCAAAATAAAACAAACTCATCCATTCAAACCATCAAATTCATCAATCATTCATGGAACACAACATGCCGCTATCCAAAAGAAAACATCCCATAACAAAACAAGAACAAACACAAGAAACCTACACATGAAACTATGAGCCACTAATCCCTACCTCATACTTAGAATTTTGATGTCCTCATCAAAACAAAGAAATCAAAACTCAAAAATAAAAGAGATAAGAGTTAGGAAAGCTCACAATTTCTTATTCTTGATTGGCATGTTTAGAGTTAGTTGGCTAGAAGGAGCGCCCATGAGGCTCGCACTTCTTCACTTGGATCGACCTTGTCATAGAACTTCTTCAAACGATGACCATTCACTCGAAAGATCCGTCCATCGTCGCTAACCAAATCTACCGCTCCTTGAGTATGAATTCGGTGAACCACAAATGGTCCACTCCACCTTGTTCGAAGCTTTCCGGGGAAGAATCTAAGTCTTGCATTAAAGAGAAGGACCTTATCACCAACTTGATAAGTTTTTGGAATCAATTTCCTATCATGCCACTTCTTAGTCTTCTCCTTATACAACTTAGCATTCTCATAAGCTTTCAACCTCAGTTCTCCCAACTCATGGAGGTCTAAGAATCTCTTCTCACCGGCCAAATTTACATCCCAATTCATCAACTTAAGGGCCCACTTGGATTTGTGTTCTAACTCCACCGGAAGATGACATGCTTTGCCATAGACTAGATTGAAAGGTGTAGTCCCCAAAGGTGTCTTGTAAGCGGTTCTATAGGCCCAAAGTGCATCATCAAGCTTTGATGACCAATCTTTCCTTGACTTAGACTTAGCCACCGTCTTCTCCAAGATAGCCTTGATTTGACGATTAGACACTTCAACTAGACCACTTGTTTGAGGGTGATAAGGAGTAGCAACTCGGTGAGACACCCCATACTTGATCAACACTTTCTCAAAGCATTTTTCAATGAAGTGGGGACCACCATCACTAATGAGAACTCTAGGCACACCAAATCTTGCAAAAATGTTGCTTTTCAAGAATTTCATCACAACCCTTGCATCATTGGTCCTTGTTGGAATAGCTTCCACCCACTTTGAGACATAATCAACGGCCACCAAAATATACTTGTACGGGCCCGACGTGGGAAATGGTCCCATGAAGTCGATCCCCCATACATCAAAGAGCTCCACCTCTAGAATTCCGGTTTGCGGAGTCTCATTTCTCCTTGACAAGTTCCCCTCTCTTTGGCACTCTTGACATCGCTTCACATACTCATGCACATCCTTAAACATGGTCGGCCAATAAAAACCACAATGAAGAATCTTTTCCGTGGTTTTGGAGCTCTTAGCATGACCTCCCGTTGGCAAGGAATGACAATGGCGAATTACACTCTCAATCTCCTCACCTGGAATACACCGTCTATAGATTCGATCACTCCCTTCCTTGTAGAGGTATGGATCATCCCAATAATATTGTCTAGCATCATGTAAGAATTTCTTCCTAGCCGAATAAGACAAATTTGGTGGGATCACCCCCCTACAACAAAGTTAGCAAAATCCGCAACCAAGGGGTGATCCCTCGTTTCACGGTCTCAATAGATAGGAGACAAGTAGGAGGTGAAGATTTAATCAATTGAGAACGGGATGGAATGGAGACCGAGTGGAGAATCTTAGTTGACTTCATGGACCGACATTGCAGGGCATTGAGCCCGACATGTGTGGACATTGATCGAGTTGCACAGGTGCACAAATCCTTCATGCCCGACTTTGTGGACCTCGGTCCCGAGTTGCTGGGGAACTCGGTCCAACTTTGAACACCTCGGACCCGATGTATCATCTTGGTCGATCCTTCCTTCTTTTCCTTCTTCCCACTCATAAGACCTTCATCCGCCCTCACATTGTCTATTTCCACACCATCCTCCATTTCCATCATGTACTCCATGGGCAATCGAGATAGATGATCGGCCACCACATTCTCCGCACCAATTTTATCCTTGATCTCATGGTCAAACTCTTGAAGGAGAAGCATCCACCTTAAGAGCCTTGGTTTAGCATCCTTCTTTTTCATGAGGTACTTGATTGCCGCATGATCCGTATAAATTACCACCTTAGAACCCACAAGGTATGATCGGAATTTCTCAAAAGCAAACACCACCGCGAGGAATTCCTTTTCCGTCGTTGTATACTTGCATTGAGTTTCATCCAAAGTTTTGCTTGCATAGTAGATGGCATGCAACTTTCCCTCATTCCTTTGCCAAAGAACGACTCCCACGGCGAAATCACTTGCATCACACATCACTTCGAATGGAAGATTCCAATCGGGTGACGCCATGATAGGGGCCGAAACCAAAGCATCTCTCAACCTACAAAAAGCACTCATGCAATCCTCGGAAAATTCGAAGGGAACATCCTTCATCAAAAGGTTAGACAAAGGTTTTGCAATTTTAGAGAAGTCTTTGATAAAGCGTCTATAAAAGCCCGCATGACCTAAGAAACTCCTAACATCACGCACACAAGTAGGTGGAGGAAGTTTTTCAATTATTTCAATCTTGGCTCTATCAACTTCTATTCCTCTACTAGAGATGAGATGTCCTAAAACTATTCCTTCTTTAACCATGAAATGACATTTCTCCCAATTAAGCACTAGGTTAGTCTCCTCACATCTAGCTAAGACTCTATCCAAATTAGCTAAACAAGCATCAAAAGAGGAACCATAGACCGGAAAATCATCCATGAATACTTCCACTATTTCCTCCGCCATATCGGAAAAGATAGACATCACGCACCTTTGAAACGTTGCCGGTGCATTACACAAACCAAAACGCATGCATCTATAGGCAAATGTTCCATAGGGACATGTAAAAGTCGTCTTCTCTTGATCATCGGGGTGAATGGGGATTTGCCAAAATCCGCTATACCCATCAAGGTAGCAAAAGTATTCATGTTGTGCTAATCTTTCAAGAACTTGGTCTATAAAAGGAAGAGGGAAATGATCCTTACGTGTACCACTATTTAACTTTCGGTAATCAATGCACATGCGCCATTTTGTGGTGGTTCTAGTAGGAATCATTTCTCCTTTCTCATTTTGCACTACGGTCAAGCCACCCTTCTTAGGAACTACATGCACGGGACTCACATATTTGCTATTCGAAATTGGGAAGATGATTCCCGCACCCAACATCCTAAGTATCTCACTCTTAACCACTTCTTTCATGTTAGGATTTAATCTTCTTTGTGGTTCAATAGTGGGTTTGTGGTTGTCCTCCATGTAAATCCTATGCATGCAAATTGAAGGTGCCTTTAGTTCCTCCAATGAATACCCTAAAGCTCCTCTATGCTTCCTTAAGACCTCTAACAACTTAGACTCTTCTTCATCATTCAAATTAGCATTTATAATTACGGGTAATGAAGAGTTAGGGCCAAGGAAGGCATACCTCAAGTCCTTTGGAAGCTTCTTAAGCTCATGAGAAGGTTCCGATGGTGCTTGAGCTTCCTCCGTTTCGGCTTTGAACACCTCCAAGTAAGACATTCCATTCTCCACCTTCTCACTTTCCACTAGGTGGGTAGTCAAGCCTTCATTTGTCACCTCGACTCCATAAGGTGGTGGGATAGCTTTCAACTCTAGCTTTCTTGCCTTTGGCTTGTTAGATATAGCCTCCCATTGCACTCCACTTGGAAAGGATTGGATCATTTTGGCTTCTCTATGCAAAGCTTCCCTCGAGGTTGGTTTAAAGGAGAAATCGAGCTCTACTCCTCCAAAATCAAGGGATAGGTGACCTTTCTTGACATCTATGATAGCTCCCACCGTGGCAAGGAATGCTCTTCCTAGAATGATAGGCTCTCCCGGTACTTCTAGCATGTCAACCACAACAAAATCCGCCGGGACATAATGTCCCTCCACACAAACCGGGTAGTCCTCTACCACTCCAATCGGCTCAATTGATGTTCCATCGGCTATGATCAATCTCATGTTAACCGGAGCGATGAGTCCCATGGAGGTAAACTTCCATATGGTGTACGGTATGACACTAGTGCTTGCTCCAAGATCACACAATGCTTGAAACTTCCGGGACCCAATTCCTACGGTGATTGCAAATCTCCCGGGATCACCCAATTTTTGAGGTAGCTCCAAGATCTTCACCTCATCTTGCATTTCCACAATCGACCTCTTCTTACTCAAAATCTCCTTCAAGAACTTGGCATATGATGGTGATGTCTCTCATTTTGGTGGTGTTTTAGTGGTTAATTTCCCTTGTAAATATGTGTCTTTTGCTCCTTTCTTTGTTAGTTTTTTCCCTTTTTAGCTTAGTTCCCGCATTTCTACGAGATTCGGAGACTATGCGAATTTGTTGTGTTTTGTAGGTAAATTGGCGCATTTGAGGACATTTTGAAGGAGTTTCTAAAGAGAGGCAAGACTCGAGAGTAAAGGAGCGGAAGAGCCATGCAAAGAACGAAGAGGAACTCAAGGAAAGCCAAGAAGAGAAGAGGATCGAGGCCCCGGATCGATGTACCAAGAAGTTGGGCCCGAGTTAGCGCATTGGAGGCTCGGACCGAGGTCCACCACGTCGGGCCCAATGTCCATGCGTGTCGGTCCAAGTCGGCTAAAAGAGGATTGGGCTCCAAGGCACATTATTATGATCTTCCACTTTTGCCCTTCTTCTAATTTTGGAATTCCTTGGTCCCCATTCAAAAGAGAGGATAATTAGAGAGAGTTTAGAGGAGCTTAGAGGGGAGAGACACATCTAATCACTCTCAAAAGGCTCAAAGGAAGACTTGGAGAGCAAGGAGGAGAAAGTAAGAGGAGAAGAAGAGAGAAATCGGTGGAGTTCTAGGAGAGACTAGTGAGTTTGAACTTGTTTTGCTTTTGTTTAGTGGATTTGAGACTTGGATCTTGTGAATTCCTTTGATTTGAATGCAATTTGAGTTGGATTTGAGTTTGATGATTGAGATTTGCTTGCTTTGCTATTTGATTGCTTTTTACTCTTACTTCATGGAGTAGATTCCATAGTCTTGGGCTATGGGGGAAACCCCTAGCTAGGATTGGGTGTGAACCCCCAATTCCATAGCCTTGAGTGCTTGATCTATGAATCCTCTCTACATTGAGCTTCAATTCTCTTGTGAGAACAAGGGATCTAGGGCTTGTGGTTGGTAAGAGTAAGCGAAAGCGATCTCGAGCCCGTCACTAGACCTAGCATCGAAGGAGAGTGAAAACTCCCTAAGGTCGAAGTGTAGAGTGGAGGGATCGAAGGCAAACAACATCGATCTCATAAGGATCAACACTTATTGGCTGAATTGGGGTGGAATCACCCAAGTCTAGTTAGGGAAGGAACCCAAAAACCCAAGACCGATCTACCATATTTGACAAGACCGAGTTACCCAGTACATCGGGCCCGACTTCCCCAGTGTCGGTCCCGACCAAACTCGCATCGATCCAACCTCGGACCGAAGTGACCTAAGTCGGTCCGGGTTGTTCTCTTTGATTTTCCTTGTTTTTGCCTTTATTTTCCCCCTTTTAGTCTTCTTGGTACACTCAACGCACGAACTCCCGTGTGTTCGACACCCTACCCTTATACTACAATTGGGGTTCGGTTTATAAATTTAAATTTTGAGACCCTCCGATCCGGAACCCATCAGATGGCATCTCACTTAAAGCGTCGGTGAAGGGTATGGTGATGTTCAAACCTTGCAAGAGCTTCAAGAACCTCTTAAACTTGCCCTCCACAACTTCCTTAGGCTTCTTCAATGGGTAAGGAAGAGTTGTGCCGCCGTGATTCTTTGTTGGATCCACTTCCTTGGACCAGCTTAGATCACTCTCACCATTTTCAGCCTGGATCGACATTGGCTCGACGTCGGGACCGACGTGCAGGTCCTCGGTCCGAGGGCAGGGCAAAGCTGGGGAAGTCGGTCCGAATTCAGGGCATGTCGGGCCCGAGTTCCTCCCATCCTTGGTCCTGGTCAGGGGACCTTCTCCATCTTCTGGCTCGATGTCTTTGCACGTCGGACCCGAGTTCCTGGGTAACTCGGTCCGACTCTCTTCTCTTGTCCTTGGCACTTGTGGCTCGGGCAAACTCCGACCACTCCTCAACCCTATAGCTCGGACTTCATTTTGTTGTTGTGGGGAACGGGGATTCTCCTCGGATCGGCCCGGGAGTCTCCCATCCTCTCTTGGAAGTTGATTTGCCATGTGAACAAATTGGTTGTCCACTTGTCTTCTCCATACACCAGACTCCTTGAATTGGGTACCCATCTCATCAACTCTCCTCTCAACATTGGTGAATTGATTCTTCAAGTCTTGTTCCTATGGTGGAGTTTGCTCATAGAACCCCGGAGGTCGGTATGGTGGTGGTTGGGCCCTTGGCTCATTTTGGTTGTAGTTGTTGTTGTAGCTATTAGCTTGGCCTTGGTTCCACCTTCAATTTCCACCATTGTTAAAGTTGGCTCTTCCTCCATAGTTTCTTTGAACAAAGTGTGCCTCCTCGATTTGCTCGGCCAAGCGAACTTGGGGTTCATTGGGATACTCTTGAGCTCTATGCTTGAAAGAACCACATTCTTCACACGCCCTTGTGGTTTGCTTGAGGTGATTCATTTGCCTCCTCATCTTGTTCAACTCATCCTCAAGGAATTGAATCTTCACATCCTTATCAACCTCTTCATTCTTCGGGTCGTAGAGCCTTCTCGTACCATCTCCTTGGGCTCTTGCCTCCTTGTTGACTTGACTCACTCCATACATGGCTTCGTAATCGGAGAGCTTGTCAAGCAACTCCCATGCTTGCTCCGGTGGCAAATCAATGAGCCCACAATCGGTGTGAAGGTTCAACTTGTCCTTGGTGGCGGGGTTGATTCCTTGGAAGAATATGTCTTGGAGTACATAAGGTTATTGCCCATGGGTTGGACATTGCCTTAACATTTCCTTGAACCGATCCCAAGCCTCAAAGAGTGGCTCGTGGGCTCCTTGTTGAAAACTCACTATCTTCCTTCTAAGCTCCGTTGTCTTGGTTGGTGGGAAGAACTTCATCAAGAATGCCTCATTTAGAGCCCGCCATGTTGTAATGGATCGAGGAGCTTGGCTCTCCAACCAATGTGCCGCTTTGCCTCCTAACGACCACTTGAAAGCTTTGAGTAGCACGTACTCTAGAGTCTCCTCGTCCGTTGAGATAGTCTCACACATGTCTTTGAACCTCTTCACGTGCTCAATCGGGCACTCATTCGGTCGCCCCTCAAATTGGTCTCTCTTGATGAGTGATATGAATTGAGTCTTGATCTCAAAGTCCTTTGAAACCTCCGATAGGACTATGGCCGGCTCCGGCACCTTCAACTCCGGATTCATGTATTGGCGTGCATTCCGGGGTTAGGTGTTGATTTGAGCCTCCAATCTCATCCTTTCCTCACGTTCCCTTCTTATCTCGGCATTCCGGTTTTCCGTTTCAAGTTGCATCCGAGCCATGTCGGCCCTCATCCTAGCAACCTCATCACATTGTCCTTGGTTCTCCATTCTCTTCTTCTTTCGAGCCTCTTTGATGATGATTTCCGGGTCACTCACAAAATCGAACTCAAATGTTCCTCGGGCGGAACGAGCTCGAATGCACCTATAACCAAAGACACAAACAAAACCAAATCAAAACAAACAAGGGGTGTGGGCTAATCCCTCACCCAAATCAATACAAAATCAAAGACTCAACAAAAGGTGTACCTCAAACAAGTAGAGCTCCCCGGCAACGGCGCCAAAATTCTTATCGGTCCGGATTAGGGGGGTCAAAATTCAAATTTATAACCGAACCCCGTAGTAGTACAAGGGTAGGGTATCGAACACACGGGAGTTCGTGCGTTGAGTGCACCAAAAGATTTTGAAAAAGGGAAAGAAAGGCAAAAACAAGGAAAATCAAAGGGAACTTCTCGGGACCGACTTTGGTCACCTCGGTCCGAGAAGGATCGATGAGAGTTTAGGCGGGACCGACACAGATTGAAGTCAGGCCCGACGTCTGGGTAACTCGGTCTTGACAAAATAGTAGATCGGTCTTGGGTTTTTGGGTTCCTTCCCTAACTAGACTTGGGTAATTCCACCCCAATTCAGCCAATAAGTGTTGATCCTTGTGAGATCGAGGTTGTTTGCCTTCGATCCCTCCACTCTACACATCGACCCTAGGGGGTTTTCACCTTCCCTTCGATATTAGGCCAAGTGATGGGAACAAGATCGCTTTCGCTTACTCTAACCAATCACAAGCCCTAAATCCCTTGTGTTTACAAGAGAATTGAAGCTCAATGTAGAGAGGATTCATAGATCAAGCACTCAAGGCTATGAAATTGGGGGTTCACACCCAATCCTAGCTAGAGGTTTCCCGCATAACCCAAGACTATGGAATCTACTCCATTTGGAAAGAGTAAAAAGCAATCAAATAGAAAAGCAAACAAATCTCAATCATCTAACTCAAATCCAACTCAAATTGCATTCAAATCAAAGGAATTCACAAGATCCAAATCTCAAATCCACTAAGTGCAAAACAAAAGAAGTTCAAACTCACTAATTCCTCCCTAAGCTCCACCGATTTCTCTCTTCTTCTCCTCCTCCTTCTTCCTCCTTGCTCTCCAAGTCTTCCTTGAGCCTTTGAGAGTGATTCCATGTGTAGATTGGCCTCCTCCTCTCTAATTGTCTTCTGCTCTTAATTAGGGACCAAGGATTTCCAAAACAAGAAGAAGGGCAAAAGTGGTAGATCATAATTGTGTGCCTTGGAGCCCAATCTTCACTTTGCCGACATGGACCGACACGAAGTACCTCGGGCCCGACATTGTCCAACCTCGGTCCGAGCCTCCATTGTTCCAACTCGGGCCCGACATGCTGGGCACGTCGTTCCGGGCCTCGATCCTCTTCTCTTCTTGGTTTTCCTTGAGTTCATCTTCGTTCCTTGCTTGGATCTTCCGCTCCTTTACTCCCTAGCTTTGCTCCTCCTTAGAAACTCCTTCCAAACTTCCTCAAAACACGCCATTTTACCTACAAAACACAACAAATTCGCATAGTTTCCGAATCTCATGGAAAATCGGAATCCAAGCTAAAAAGGGACAAAACTAGCAAAGAAAGGAATGAAAAACACATATTTACAAAGGAAATTAACCACTAAAACACCACCAAAATGAGAGACATCAGTTCTTCTTTTCTTCCTTTTATTTGTTGTTCTTGAATCTGTTCTTGCTCTTTGTTGTTGTTCTTCTTTGTGTCTTGTTTCCCATTTCTGACCATCTCTCCTTCTCTTCATGTTTGAGTTGTTGTTTGTCGAAGATCGGGCATCCAGCGGCTAACCCCGCATCAAGGGTGTTTATGAGCCCAAAGAAGAGATGACGTTTGGCATTAACTGGGGACGTGAGTCAGATCGTCAAGCTCAGATTCAATGAGAAGTTCCCCTTTGTGAGGAAGCAGAAAGAGAAGGAAGCGAAGGAAAAGGCCGTTGCTGAGGCCGCTGCTGCCGAGGATGCTGAAAATCTACAAGTGGTAGGGACGCCACTAGAGCAGCAAGAAGAAGAAGAAGAAGGAGGATCAGAGGACGGTCCTCTTGCGGTAGATGTGTACTCTTCTAAGGAGCTGTTCGGGATGATGATCGACAACCAATGCATCATGATAGATCTCATCGAGAACATGCAACAACAGTTGGTCCGCAACAACGAACCGATGGAACACTCCAACGAGTTAGCTGCTCAAGTTCTGAAGGCCTTCGGCAAGCGTCCTAAATGATCTCTCTTCCCTTCCCACTCCTGAATAACAGTGTTGTTAAAACTCTATCTTTCTATCTTGTTTCCTTTTCTATCTTTTGCCTCTTTCCTTATCTATCTCGTGGAAGTTGTTCCTGGAGCTATATAAGGAGGAGTCTGCCGTAGGTTTTTAGTATCTTCAATATTCCAATTCATAATTAATTTTTTTAATTTAGCTATGGAGAGCTAGTCTCCTTGGGTTTGTTCAAGGGAGAAGCTTTGATGTATGAACTCGTGAGATTTTGGTAATTGATTTCTATCCTTTGGTTGATATTGATTCTCTTGTGCTTCATCTTATGATTTTTGATTGTTTCTCTAGGATTCGCGACCCTATTGAATTGATTGATTTTCTACTGTTTGATTAGGTTTGGACCGTGGACAAAACTAATCTGTGAAAACAACTTAACCTAGACCTGTTGTTTATGCAACTAGGATTAAGAAGAGAATTGATTGTTTTATCTTACAATTGACTCGTAGCTTGATTGTTTGGTATTATATCCTGCATATCCTTGTTCTCTATGCTAATTCTAGGTTTAAGCGTCCTTGCCTAGGGTTATAGAATTGCTTGGACCGTGGACTTGCGATTGTTAATGATCAGGATAGGAATTAACCATAGGTGTAAATGAAATCAATGAATGAATCTATGATCGAGTGATTATTTCATGAGTGGATCTTTTGAATGAACTTGTTTCCCTTATTTGTTTATTTGATTGTTTGTTTATTTGTTTTGTTTCTTAGTTTAGTTTAGTATAGATTTCTCTCCTAAATCCCCAAATCTTTGGTTGATAATTATATTAACACTAGAAGCCATAGTTCTCTTGGGTTCGACCCCTTACTTGCATGCTATACTAGTTTGTAGTTTGGATTATTTATCTTTGATCTTGGCACGACGACTTTAGCCGAGTCATGTTTATATCAAGAAAGGTCCCAGGGATGCTTATGAGTGAAAAAGACAACAAGTGAATGAGAGTCCCTAAGGAAGAGGGACACACTCCATCTGAAGATCCAAAGAGAACAAGAATGGAGTCCATATGAGATCAGGATATCGTCCTTATCAAGTAGAGACGCGTGCCAAACTGCCAAGAGTTCAAATTCAAACAAGGCCACCCCGACACGATTACATCATTAGCGGCCGTAGTCCTCAAAAGGAAGTTTCCTCTGTCTGGGCACGTGTGCATATTTCCAAAGAACTCGCTATCCAGAAGATGGTCCCCTGACCACTTGGAAGCTTCCTAAGCTATGAGAAGAGCTGACTTTCTCATCATGCAAATCGGATCATTGAAAGGAAGTGACAAAATCACTAATGATCTCTGAGAACGCGCAAGGGTAAAAGGGTCTTAGGAAAGGAGCCCTCTTACCGTCACTATAAAAAAAATCCTAGGTCGTTCATAGTGATGCGACTTCTTCCGAGCTCTCTCCGAAGCATTCAAGATCAAGCACAAACTCAAGAACAAGAGAGTGGGCTTGAATCAGAAGAAGAAGTCCACCATCAATCACAAACTAGTTACAACAAAGAAAGAAAGTTAGGTTGTCTCTCACGAAGCTACTATGAGGGACGTTAGGTTTAGTCACCTTATAGAACGAGAATTAGGTTACAGTTTTAGGCTGAAGGGAGCGTTTACTAGTGATCTTAGGGAAGATCAGAGAAGTGTAAAAGCTCGCCCTGTACTCTATAAGGACTCTCTCGAAATAAGATAAGGAAGGCTATTCAAAATCCTCCAAGGAGGTACAAGTTTACCCATAAGACTAATTGGTCTTAGTGGGGTTCCTCTACAAATCATTGAGTTCTTATCTTATCGCATTTATCTGTTTCAGTTCTTTTATTCCGATGACAAGGGATGCTCCCCAAGGACATCCCTATACTTGAATACTAACATTCACGATCCAACAAAATTGAAGAAGGCACGTGATAGGTTCCATACCTACACCGCAAGTGTACAGATCGTGTGTAGTATTATCAAGGTGTCAATCTCTAGAGCTTAGGTAGCATTGATTGAACCAACAAACATGTAGATAGGCATATATGAAGCAAATATGAAATGAAATGATGGCATTCAACTAACAACTAAATAAAAGGAAAAACAAGTAACAAGATGATGCAAATATCAAAAAGGGAAAAACAATCCTAAAATTAAGGTACTCACGCTATAAACCTAGACAACACATTATAAGCATGCATGCATGATGATCAAACCATGGTTTCAAGGCAAAGAGGCCTTGTAAAGTTCTTCGAATTGGATTAGCTAATAAATTAGATTAGTGCCATATCACTTGTTTCTAAAAATATCACTTGTTTATAAAAGAAAAAGAGTATGGTATGCAAAGTTGTATCGTGGAAAGAATGTTTTACACGTATATCTTTAGAGCACGAAGATAGAGTCACATGAGATATGTCAGGCTCCCTAGCACGAGTACCCATATAAGGGCCTTTATCACAGCTTTTATAAAGGTTTTATAGCTTGATAGACAATATACTGTAGATTAAGAATATTAATCTAGAATTTATAAACCCTATTCAAAACGAGAAACCTATTTTGATACGCATTTGCACATCTTACTGGTCGTCTTAACTAGCTAGTCAATATATAGTATCTAATAAAACAAATACTATAGTGACGTATAGTGGATAAATCTAGAGCGTCTTGATCAAAAAAGAAAAATCTAGAGCGTTAGATCTAAATATAATAAAGGGACGAGATTTAATCTTTAAATTATAATAGAGAGAATAAAATCAGCATCATCCCGTAATTTTAGGGAACTGAAGTTATGTAACCTATATACATGATATAACACGTTCTATGTATGATTGTAATATAATATATGGATGATTATAAAGGTTATATGCACGATGTTTTACTAGTTCTATACATTAATACACAAATCCCAAAATTATAGGATGTAAAGTTATATTATTTATATGCATAGTTATCATATATTAGATGCATGGTTTTAATACGCTATATGCATAATTATAAAGGTTATATACATGAGGTTATATTGGTTGTATACATGAGTACACAATCAATAAACTATCATGCATATGCATATGACATGTTATACTAATGCATATGACATAATATAATTATTCATATACGTATGTGATTTTCAATTTTCTATAATTACGGGATTTGTAAATCTTCTCTCTTTGAAATTTTAAGATTAAATCTCGTCCATTATTATGCTTAGATCTAATTGTCCATAATTATACATTGTGTATCATTATAAACTAGTGTATCGATAGAACCTAAATATAGTTCTATTGATACACTAGTTTATAGTGCTACACTAACACAATGGATAATTATGGACCATTAGAATTAAAAATAATAAAATGGATCAGATTTAATCTTAAAACTAGAAAGATAGAAGATTTAGAAAATCCCATTGGTATAGGAAACTGAAAATCACATACTTATATGCATAATTGTATTATATCGTATGCATTATTATAACATGTCATATGCATTATTATAACATTTATATGCATGTTATTTTATTG
Source organism: Polygonum aviculare (assembly GCA_934048045.1). Taxonomy (NCBI): domain Eukaryota; kingdom Viridiplantae; phylum Streptophyta; class Magnoliopsida; order Caryophyllales; family Polygonaceae; genus Polygonum; species Polygonum aviculare. The sequence goes on from OW204024.1 coordinate 17,402,350, forward strand.
ATTGTGTATTCATGTATACAACCAATAAAAACATCATGTATATAACCTTTATATTCATGGATATAGCGTATTAAAATCATGCATAATAACATGTGATATCATACTAGTATACATCTAAACCTAAAGTAGTTAAGGACAATAACTTTTCAAAGTCTTATATTTTTCTAAATATATCTTCTACTAAATTTTCTATCTTAGTTTTTTTGAATAAGCCTTAATATCCATACATATACATTTATTAGATTTAGATGTAATATTTTTTAAATTAAAATAATATAGAGGTAGGTTATGCAAATAGATATGTAATTTAGACATTGATATTTTTTTATAATAAAAATTACTTATATCATATGTTTTCCTTGTAGTCTATATGTTATCATACCATATAAATATATGGATTTTATGCGATCTTAATAATAGATATATACATATACCGATCCATCAAAACCATAACGTGACATGACTTGACCCAACTTGGCCCACTCACTAATACAAACACGTATAATAACCTGTCATTACCCACTCCAATTTGACCCATAATTAACTTGATCCAAACCTACACTCGGTCCAAAATGACCAAACCCGACTAAACCGACCCATTTGACAAATTTAATATGAATAATATTGACAAACTAAGATTATTTACAAATTGAATTAATATTTATGACGTAAAGATATTTAATTTCACAAAATTATTCATAATTTCTTAATCTTAAATATTCACATTTATCTTAATAATAAAAAATATCATATATGTAAGCAAATGATTTTACAATTGAAAATTTTATATAAAAAAAATCAATCTATCAAGAATAAAAATATTAATTAAGTTGGTTATTCATTTTACAATTGAAAAATTTTATATAAAATATCATATATGGATAATAATCCTATTGGTGGGGTAGTAGGTTATTCATTTTGAGTTCGAATTGGGTATAGGTTTGGACCATTATGTATGCCGAATAAACTCATTAAGAGGGTCTATTTTATAGGTTGATCATTCGAGTTCGGATTCAGTATAAGTTTAGGCTATTATATATCGGTCCGTTCTATACGTTGGTCATTTTGAGTTCGGATTGACTACAGGTTTGGTCTATTCCATATGGAGAGCATGGTAGGTTTAGTAGGTTATTCATTTCGAGTTCAAATTGAGGAGAAGTTTAAGCTCTTGCATTTTAAATGTTGGTTGAGTATGGTCATTGCAAGTTTAGTTCAATTGGGTTTGGATCATCCAGTTTGGTTTAGGATTAAGTATAGTTCACGTCATTATTTTAATAGGTTACTCGATTCAAAGTCATTATGGTTTTTTTGCAAGTTTAGGTTGACTAATTGGTAAAGAAAGTCGACTATTTTATACTTTTGCTTGACACCAACATTTCATGCCAGTTTGACAAAGAATGAAAGTTATATTATTTCTTTATTTGAATACTAAAACTTATATGTATATTTAAAATAATTATATATATACAAATTTTCAGTTAGAAGTATGACATCAATTCAAATTATAGTATTCTTAGATCTTCTATAAATTAAAATTTATAACACTTTTTTATTTAAAATAGTTCTCGGACGAACATCGAGTCATTAACTAGGTCACACTATCAAGTTTGAGTTTGTTCTATGTAGGTTTGTGTCACTTAATTTAAACAACTAACTAATTCTAACTGTTATAACTTTCACAATACTTGGCGAATTTAAATAAATAATTTATTTAATTTATAATAGCTATATCATCATTTGTAAATCAATATGTTTTTGAACTTTATTTGAAAATTTCCCGGGCAAGGCCCGGGGTTATAACTTATAACTAGTCTAACCTACTAGTAAAGTGAAAACTTTTATCATTAATTGCCCACTTTAATTCATTCTTTCATATGTTATAGTATATATGTTAGGGGAACGCTCTAATGAGATACGTATTATGGTGCTTCCTTAGGCATCCTATTAGCCATTGGATTAAATGGGATTAATGGTAGGAGATGATGGTGCATATTAGACAAGATTTTGCGGGATTCTAGGGGTTGAAAAATCAGCATTATTCCGGTTACCATAATTAAAAACAACTCCTATAATGTAGGGAATTAGCAGTCTAATTTTCAAAAAAAATCTAGGGAGATCTTATTCTAAAAACGGTTACACAAATCAAGAAATTACACGCAGTCGCATGCAACATTATACTAAACCCTAGTTTTTGAGTTGAAAAAGTAATGTCAAAGAGTTGAAAAAGTAGTTGATTATAGTAAAGTACAAACGAGTTGAAAAAGTAATGTTGCATAGTTGAAAAAGTAGTGTTATATAATTGAATAATAACATGCATGTTACTTTACAAGAAAACGCAATGTTGAATAGTTGAAAAAATAGTGTTTTATAATTGAAAAATAACAATAATGTTGCTTAACAAGGAAAATTAATATTTAATAGTTGAAAAAGTAATGATGTACAGTTGAATAATAACAAACATGTTGAATAATAACAATCATGTTTCTTTGACTTTGATTGACTAAAAAAGCAATTTCAATATACTACAACGAATTTTTCATTATTGCATCTAAAACAGAGTACATTAACAACAGGATTGCGTTCCCCTCCTTTAAGTATACCAATATTTGAATTTTTCAAATTGCTGTATTGGCATATTCATTAGATATGATAGAACACAAAAGCTAATTTTTTTGTCCGTTACAATGAATTTTTCATCACTACGTATAAAACACCTGTCATTTACAACAACCTAGTGTTCTCCATCATCGTTAAGCTTAATCTTTGAATTTTTCAAAACGTTGTATATACTTATTCATTAGCTTGATATACTAAAAGCAAATTTTTCAGTATATCTAGTGCTACATATTTGTCATACATATAATCCAATTCTCCATCATCTTCCTCAGTTGAGCTTGAGCTATCGTTATCTTCACTCAGCTCATGGCCAAGATCAAAAAGATCGACATCATCGTCCGACTCGTCATGGTCCCTCATTCTTAGTCTCTTAGAAAAACTCAATATAACGTTTTGAAAAATTACATGAATACGAAAAAGAAAGAAATAAACTTGGTCTCACAAAAGCATACTCGTCTCATTTGCTCGTTCCAACTGCGCAATCAAAAACAATTTAATTACCTGTTAAATCTACGTTAAAAACACAATAATGCATTTTTCAAATTGAGAATAGTGAAAATTTGGTAAGTAGGCAATTCGGGGAGATTTGGGGAGCGTGTAGGCGGCCTTAAAAATTTATGTGCTAACTAGTCGTTTTTCCGAAAATACCCCTGGTCAAAAAAAAAATTACACGCGTGCCACCGCGTCCTACCTGAAATCCTGTCATCAAAAATCCTGTCATCGGAAATCCTGTCATCCAAAAATCTTGTCACCGGAAGATTGAAAACAACTTGTCTCCATGCATAAAAACTGCTCATCGGTTAGAAAAACTTGTCATTGCGTAGAAAAACTTGTCATCCCTTATAAAAAACTTGTCATTGCGTAGAAAAACTTGTCATCCCTTACGAAAAACTTGTCATTGCGTAGAAAAACTTATCATCGCGTATAAAAAAACTTGTCATAGCATACAAAAAACTTACCATAACGTACAAAAAACTTGTCGTAGCGTACAAAAACTTGTCGTCGCATACAAAAACTTGTCATCACTCAACCTATCGTCACGTACAAAAAACTTATCATCACGTACAAAACTTGTCATTACCCTAACTTGTCATCACGTATGCAAACTTGTCATCAGAATTTATTAGTATGCCTATGTGGGATTTGAACCCACATTATTGTGCGTTAAGCACGTTGCTCTACCATTTGAGCTAATAGGCCATATATAGACAAATTTAACAATGCAAAATAAATTCAACTTACCAACTTGTCATCACCAAAACTCTTAAAACCAATTGATCATCACATAAACCCGTAAACAAATAAAAACTTGTCATCGATAAAAACTCATAAACACAAAAACCTGTCATCGATGGAACACATAAACAAAAAAACCTGTCATCGATAAAACACTCATAGTCTGATAGGAATTTAACAAGATCGTAGCTGTCACACATGGAGTCCCTACGGTATTCTTGTTACTCCTATACTTTTAATTATACTATCTAACACACACGCAAACACATGACAGTTTATGGTCTACAAGAAGTGGTATTGGACATGTCTAGATAGCTAAAACCATTCTGGACACTTATGAAATTTGAGCAGACGATGAAGAAACCAACATGCAGCAAGTCAACAACAACATACTTAGCCAATTCAAGAAACACACAAACCCTAGCCAATCAACTCAAACATAAACCCAAATTCCCACGATCCGTTCACATCAAATCGAAAATCGCAACTCAAAGACAACCAATTTGGCACGAATTAAACTCAATTAAACAAACATAAAAAACAATTACAACAGATCAAGCTATGAGCACAAACCAGATTGCTATTGCACCGAATCCCCTCCGCGTGCTCTGTTCATGGTCCACGGCTTCGCGGCTTCGGCAACGACACCGGCTGGACCTTCCAATCGACCACCATCTTCCTCGCGCAACACGGCTTCGCCTGCTTCGCCCTCGACCACCCCGGCCACGGCCGCTCCGCCGGCCTCCAGGCCTTCGTCCCAAACATCGACGCCGTCATCGACAACTGCATCGCCTACTTCGACGCCGTCGGAAGCAGCTCGCCGGAGTATCGTAGCGTTCCCCGGTTCCTCTTCGGGGAGTCGATGGGAGGCGCCATCTGCCTGCTCATCCACCTCAAGGCGAAGCAGCAGAATCGGAAGGCTATGATTTCGCCGCCTCCTCGATCGTCAATCTCCGGCGAGCACCGCTCCTGAGCTCCGATTCTCCGGCGTCTCAAAGCTCGTTTCGTCTTCCTTGTAGTCGGCCTCGTCCTAGCGGAGTAGATCTAGGATTTTTTTCCCAGATCTGGAAGTTGAGAGGGAGGAGTAGATCTAGGGTTTCAGATCTGCAAATTGAGAGAGACGGGAGAGAGAAAAAATGGGAGGAGAGAGAAAATAAAGGAGAATTATGGCTTATATAGCGACTAGTTACTCACCTATTTTTAAAAGTCGATTAGTTACTCTCAAAATGTAGGAAAAGGGGCTCCACCACCCCCTTCCCTCTTGAGAACATTACATTTTCAACAGTGAGCCAGTGTCAACCTAAGTTTATTCAAATACTCAAATATCGTTTTTCACAACAAATTCATTTGTTTTCAAACGCTACATCAGTTTCTTTCATAGAAACAACAAACTATTACTACAATCGAATGGTATCTACATGGACTAAACGCGTGAAACTTATTTTTTCAACTATTCAAAATGAATTTTTCATGTCAAGTAACATGATTGTTATTATTCAACTATTCAACATTACTTTTTCAACTATTCAATACTAATTTTTTTGTCAAGTAACATGATTGTTATTATTCAACTTTACAACACTACTTTTTCAACTCTTCAACGTTACTTTTTCTTGTAATGTAACATGATTGTTATTATTCAATTATGCAACACTATTTTTTCAACTATTTGACATTACTTTTTCAACTCAAATATATTTGTGAACGTTTTCAATTCGTTGCGAGTAATTATTCAAAAAATATCATGTAATTATCATACGAAAACATGTATTTCACGTATTGTAAAACATTATATTATGCATCTCGTTTACCTAAATTATTCAAAAACTAGGGTTTAGTATAATTCAAGGAGTTCTACCATTGGGCTAAAAAAAACTAGGGTTTACCTAAATTCAAGGATGTTTAATCAAAGAAACAACAACCCAAAATATAAGTTCAATAACAAGTTTACTCTACCAAAATTGGGAATCCGAAAACCAAAACCATATTTCGAAATACTACACCAAATCTCCTACCAACTTCGAAACTACGAGTTAAAACCATCAAAACAACATAAATCGACATGAATGAACACAATGCGAGTGGTTATTTGCCTGAAATTTGTGGGTTTTGCTATCAATTTTGACGAACCCCTAAAGACTCGCAGTCTTCCAACCTCAAACCGAAATCAATCGGCGGTATGCTATGGTGAGTTCCACCGCTTGATTTTCAGAGAGCACCGACGAGCGCCGAGCGACAATTTTCAAAGAGCGCCGGCGAGGATTTCTTCGGAGCGAAAGTCGTAGAGAGAGAACGAGGGTAGTCTTTCGGTATGGAATGAGATGAAAAAAGGGAATATTTAGTATTGAAACGAAAAAGGGAAGCAGAGAAGGTGGAGAAAATCAAGGGATTTTTTCAAAAATGGGTAAAAAAAAATTCAAATAGGATTTTATGGATATTATCCCGTGTTTTCCATTTATGGTGTAATAGTACACCTTAATCTCACTTATTATAGACCGTAGATCATCTTAAATCCAACAGACAGTATTTTGTAGTAGGAAGTACCACAATTACATGCCTCTCTAGAGCGTGATTCTATATGTTATTATATATTAATTATCTTATATAATCTACATACGTATTTATCATTATTATCTAACCTACATGTAAAGTTTGAACTTTTAATCATTAATTGCCCCCATTTTAATTCATTCTTTCATAACAGGTGATTACATATTATCTATCCTATCTAACTTACATGTAAGTTTGTATTTTTTTGCCATTAACTACATTCAATTACATTCCATTATATATATATATATATCATCATTATTACTAGACTATGTATTATATAATATGTCATTGTTTTGATTGCATTATATGATAAAACATGTCAAATGGATCAATCGAACGAGTTGGGCCGAAAAATGGTTTGGTTATCAGGTTGTTAAAATTTACGGATTCGGTCGTTTTGGGTTTAGTCAGGTCAACCTAATGGGTCGAGAAAATTAAATTTTCTGACCTTTTTAAACATTATTAAAATTATATAATACTTTTAATGATATAATATTAATTTGTATATTTTAATAATAAAAATATATTATATCATGCAACATCTTATATATTTTGAAATGTTAAACAATATTTGGAAACGATCTAATTCCTCTCGGGTTTCAACACATTAGTGATCGGGTCAAACAGGTTGAGTCGCACTTTGACTCATAATTTTCAAATCAGGTTTCAACCCATAAATTTTTTGACGGGTCGGATTGTTGGGTCGAGTTAAGTTTTGACGGGTGTAGTTGCAGTCCAATAAAAACATTTCATTTTGATTTTAGTGTTTTTCATTGAATTGCATTCAAGCGACCTCTTTATCGTCATTTAAACACTACCCATGTAAACATACAAATCAATATTAAACTAGCAGTCCGGACAACATCAGACGTATATGTCCAATATACTTCTAAACATGAACCTGCTAAAGAAAGTTTTGACATTGATTATTTTATATCTCACCCACCTTATAATTATTTACAAATATTTTATATGACTTTTCTCTGGATAAAAAATTTAACAGCTTTTCTAATTAATACAATTCTTTTATATCTAAGATAATGCTAAATATCCTAAATAAAATTTGATTCATACCAACACTTATATATATATATGTATATATATATATATATTACTTAATGTTTCACCTATCCAACAAAATATTTAATTAATTGTGTGATTATAATGATAGGAGATTATAAGTGAATACATTTAATTTCAGAAAATACCTCTTGATTTCACCTATCCAATCAAAATCCATTAATTAAAAAAAGTGAAAGTCTCCATTTCTAAAATAAATTCCTATTGATTTTAATCAAAGAGTGGCTATGTTAATTTATGGGTTTGGTCGAGTTCGGTCATTTTGTGTTTGGGTTGAGTACGAGTTAACGTCATTAAACTTTATGGATCGATCAATAGGATTATTATAGTTGTCGTATGGGTTTGGACTAGCCCAACACTTAAGAGCATCGATTTTCTTATAATTATTTAAATAATATTATCACAAAATTATAATTTTTGCAATAAAGTAATATTTATATATTTTATCAAAAAAGATTATGTATATTTCAAATACACATGAGATTTGGATAGTTGATTCGATCGAGTTCGAGTTCGGTCATTTTGGATTCGAGTTGAGTACAATGTATGGTCAGTTATGTTATTAGTCAATGCATGTCAGGTCATGATGGATCATTGAGCGGTTCGAGTTAGTCGAATGAGTCAAGAATATCGAACTTTATAAGATAGTTAAAATAATGTTAAAATAATATAACATTGTATGATAATATAAAATGAATTTATTAAATTATGCTAATAATACTATATTTAACATTCAGAAGAAATTTTATATATTTTGCAAATCCAATTGAGTACGTGTTGGGACAATGTTAAGGACGCATGTTGTACTTAAGATTGTACTACAATCGTCCCTTAGTTTTGATAAGACAAACTCACTTTAATCTAATAAGTTGTCCAAGTGTTTCAAGAACGCAGGTTATGAAAAGGACAACAAGTTATGTAGTCGTCCCTAAGGTGTAGGAACGCTACTTCTCAAAGTAAATGACTTGGTAAGATCTTACAAAGGATGCATTCCTTAATCTCTATACAAGAGTCCTTACAAGGCCAACCGACAAGGTGACATCACCCGACAAGCCTTGATCATGAAGTCCATATGAAAGCAGATCATGTACACAAGTTCATCACCACGTGGAAGCCGATCCTGTAGCCAAGTTTTGCAGAAGTTGCCAGGAAGCTTCCCTCATCATTGTCAAGGACATGTGGAAGCTGATCCTGTGGCAACGTTCAAGAAGGGTATGATCGTCAGAGATTGTGCACCCTTCCCGAGTCACTATAAATACCCTATTGGGCATTTATTGTGATTTGACGCTTCAGACAATATTCAGAGAATATGGTCATTCACTCAAGAACACCAAGAATCGCTCAAGAACACTCAAGAACTAGGTGTTAGATCGAGTGAGAAGCGTACTCAAAACAAACCAGTTTGTAAAGAAAAACCCCAAAAAGAAAGAATAAGTCCTTACGACGAACTGTAAGGACGTGGGAATAACGTCCTTTAGAGATTGACTCAGGTTATAGTGAACGGCTCAAAGGAGTATTACTTGTGGACTTAGGGACGTATACTTAAGTTCCAGAGAAGTGTAATCCTCACCTTGTAACTGTAAGGATTCTCAATAAGAAAGCAAGAACGGCTATTCGAAAATCCTCTAAGGAGGTAGAGGTTTACTCTCAAGGACTGCTTTGGTCTTGAGAGGTTCCTCTATAAATACTCGAGTTCCTTACTTATTCATTTTACTTGTTAAGTCTTTTAAATTCCGCTGCACCTAAGGACGCCCTTAACTTTGTTAAGGACGCCCATCTGATTGACTTACGATCCAACAATATGGGTCAATCAAGATTTGTCTTTCCGTTGTCTTGGTAATTTATGGATCGAGTTTCAACTCTAAAGTTATTGGTCGGTTCGAATTGCTTTTTCGGGTTGAGTTGGATTTTGACTATATAATTTTTAAAATGCTACTTTATATATAAGATTGTTACGTTAAATATTACTTTACTAACTTTTGACTATTTAAATAATGATAAATAATGATACATGCGTATAGAGATTCACGATTAGTTGAGATCATCCTTTAACGTGTAAAATGAGATCAAATCTCCTCGTTTTGATTTTGAGAACTCAATGGTCAGGATGTACTCCAAAATTTTAAGCTGCTTTTATATGTAAGGGGTATATTTGTCTTTTTCCGCTCTCTTCTTCTCCAAGCCATATCCAATGCTCCTTTCCCAGGTTCATCGACAATCGATACACTTCTCCAACACGATGTAATCATTTTTCGACCTTTCAATTCCCTTCTCCAACACGATTTAATCTGATTCCTTCAACCTTCAATTCCCTTCTTATGGATTTAAGTACATGTTTTCAAATTTTGAAACTGGTTTTTTCTAAGCTTCTATCACTTCGTTAATCTATGGATGTGCTTGTAATTTCTAGACAATTAATCCACAAAGTGGTACAATTCGATTGTTTAAAAATAAGGATGTTGAAAATTTGCAATGTCATATGATTTTGAATGGTCTTGATTGAATAGAGATGTCGAAAGTTTATGCTTGTCTGGCTGCCCACCATATGGTCGACGAAATGCCTCAACACACGTGCCTTAATTTACATGAACGATTTTATGACTTTCAATGAACCTTTCCTTGAACATTTATGAAGCATCATGACATTCTTTATGAACCAAAAGAAGAATCGTATTTACACATTTATAGTACTCATTTTGTGTTCCATGTTGCTTCACACATAGCTTTACGTGTTTTTGTAGGTTGTTCATCAAGTTCCGTCCATCCTAAGATTTCTCATTTAGATGGTGATGCTAGTATTGATGGAGTTTCATTGAAGGACCTTCATAATGATCCTAGTTCTATTGATAGAGCCCCATTAGATGCTGATGAGAATCATACTGATGCCTACATTCTTCACTTATCACAATATTGTTCTTATTTCATTCATACTTGTACGAATGAGTATAAACCTCAGACATTGTTTTTGCTATGTGAGTTTCAGAATTAAGTTTTCTTCTATGTAGTTTTACATTAAAGGAACTGTATAATTACACGAAATGGACCTACAAGTGAAACACATTTAACCAAATTCTTTTCTTTTGTACAATTTATACATTTTATCATATATGAACCGAGTGATTCGAACTCATGAACCATTACGTGGAATCCAATGAACCAAATAATTAAACCTTCCAAACAATGGCAATCCCTACCCTTAAATGCTAATCAAGTTGCACATATACCTAAATTTAAAGCAATTAAATAAACCTCTTCAAAACAATAGCAATCCTTACCCTTAAATGCTAATCAATTTGCACAAATACTTAAAATTTGAAGCTCTTGCAAATTTAACCCAAATAAAAGGGAAACTTATTGTTCTTGCAAGAATACCCCTCAAAAGTACCTTAGTGTCATGTTTTTAAAAAAGTGAAAAAGTAATGATTTTCCTTTTCATTTGACGGTCAAAAATATTAAGAAAAACAAAACAAGTAAAAAAGTGGCACATGTTAAGCCATCTTTATTGCTCCTTCCCTCGGCTGCAATTCTTTTCATCGGCTGCATTTTTTTTGTGACCAAGACTGGTCTTGTTGCACATTTTAAGCCGGACTTTGGACAAGCAATTTTGTGATTTGTAAGTTCGTCGATCAAAAAGCAAGCATTGGCATGGATTCAAACTAAAGAAATTTGCTTCGCTTTACATTCGGTTATAAAAAAGATATTGTAATATTATTTAACCTAGTAAATAAAGATCAAATCACTTAATTACCTGCTAAAATCTTGTTCTATCTTCATAATTTGGAAACTAGATTATAGAATGATATTTTCGTATTTTTACCATTTTGATGGTTTGTTTTGTCATTTTTTTAAACTTCCATATTTTGAAAAAAAAGGATTTATTTATAGAATTGTATTTGCAAACATACCCAAAAAGTTATTGATACAAGTTGGAAAAAAAAAAGGCATTTTCATAACCAATATGTTGAAATGGAGTATTTTTGCAAATTCGTCTTAAACTTCATGAACTAAAAAACGATGAATTATATTCAATATTTTGAATTATCACATTGAAGAAAATGAACCAAACAATTAAACGTCATGAACCTAAAAACAATGAATTCAATACATTCTATTGCACAATGAACCTTAAAAGTGGAACACAATGAACCTATAAATTGAACACAAGGAACCTTCGCATTCAACAAAATGAACCCTTTTCAAGACGGATTTGAGGATCAATTATTTACATTGCTTGAAGTGTCTAACCTTCTTCAAATGTATTGGAATCAACTCAACAATTTCAACTAACTCTATTATTGCATGGGCTAAGTTCATCTTCGCTCATCGAACATTTGAATTCACTATTGCATAAACATAAATGAGATCAAACTTATGGACTGCATTATAATGAACCATTAAATTTAATAGCATACACAATACTATTGTATAGCCGAGGAACCAAAAAACGACTAGTATGTACCAAAAGACATGTAGCATAAGTAAATTAGCCTACGTGAGATTTGAACCCACATATATATATGCACAAGCACCGATATACTCTATTTAGGATGTGTTAAGTCTTGTAGTTTAGGGTTATAATGAGTGTGTTTAGGTTAGAGTATGTGCATAATTGTAATATTTAGGCTGAAGACACAAGGATTCAAGTTTCAAGAGTTTTCATGAAGTTTTGAGCTGTTTGCGCGACACTTCTTGCTTGCAAAAGCTATTTCTAGAGATACAGTGGTCGGATTGAGCTGATTCTGCTGTCATTGGAAAGCTAACGTGAAGAGATTCAATTCATCTTTTTACACCAAAATCAGATTCCAAGCCGAAGAGGGTCCAAACAGCCTCCGAAGTACTGTCAGTGAACAGTACCGCACACACGGTGGACCCGGAGCGCCCACGGTGGCTGCCTAGAAATGACCTGTTCTATCTTCCGAAAGCGTGGGCGCAGTTTACATAGCGCAGGCGCAGTTTCGCGATAGATCCGAGCGGCATCTATCTTCTTTCCTTTTTCCTATCTTTCCTCTATCCTTATTTAGTTCGGGGAGCATGTTCTCTCGGACTATTTAAGGAGAGCCTTGTCTTAGGTTTTAGGCATCCAATTTCCATCCAATTTACATCCATTATTCATCAAATTAATTCTTTAGTTTAGTTTGTATGATAGAGAGCTAGTCTCTTTGGGTTTGTTCAAGGGAGAAGCTCTGATGTATGAACTCGTAAGGTTTTGGTAACTGATTTCTATTCTTTGGTTAATATTAATTCTCTTGTGCTTCATATCATGATTGTTAATTGATTTTGCATGTCTGGCCAACTTGTTGAATTGATTAATTTACTAATGTTGGATTGAGTTTGGACCGTGGACAAACCTTTTATGTGAAAACAACTTAACCAAGACATGTTGTCTGTGCAACTAGAATTATGAAGGGAATTGATTGTATGTTTTTGCAATTGACTCATAGCTTGATTGTTTTTTGCATGTATCCCGCATATCCTTGTTCTCTATGCTAATTATAGGTTAAGCGTCCTTACCTAGGGCTATAGAATTTCTTGGACCGTGGACTTGCGATTGTTAATGATCAGGATAGGAATTAACCATAGGTGTGAATAAAATCAATGGATGAATCTATTCGAGTGATTATTTCAGAGTGGATCTTTTGAATAAACTTGTTCCCTTTATTTGATTGTTTGTTATTTGTTTTCTTAGTTTAGTTTAGTTTAGATCTCTCTTTGATTTCCCCTATCTTTAGTTGATAAGTATATTAATACTAGAAGCCTCAGTTCTCTTGGGTTCGACCCCTTACTTGGATGTTATACTAGCTTTGTTAGTTTAGGGCTTATCTTTGATCTTGGTACGACGTCTTTAGCCGAGTCAAGCATATAACTCTCCCATTTGAGTTAGTAGGATTACCAAACACATTCGGTTTACACAATTATTACATTTTGTCATATATGAACCGAGTGGTTCAAATACATGAACCATCACGTCGAAGATAGTGGACCGAAAACTTAAACTTCATGAACCATACATTTGAACCTAAAAACTTTTATCGTTTACACAATGATCTTTCAAGTGATTATGCATAACAAGATTTAAGCATTTTACAAGGTTTTCTTTCATCAAATAATAGAGTTGAGTCATGAACCATATCATGAAAATCTGTGAACTTAATAGAATAAGAGCATGAATTGTCACATTATAAGCCCATCAAGTATTCAAAAGAATTGAAGCTAGTAAGTATGACTTCATTAACCTTTTGTTGTGGAAGATTGAATTTGCGTTTGCCTAGCATCTTCAGGATTTTTTATTCAATTTTCTCTCGTTTGAGAATCTTCACCTATATTGGCTTGTTGTAAAATACCTAAACAAATAGCCACACCAAACACTTACGAAGAGGGAAAAAAATTCAAACAATTCAAAAAAAAATCTCAAAATACTTAGAGTAGAAACAACCAAAAACACAAATTTCACAATGTGCCTCACCAAATATCCTCACCTAAACATATTCCATTTTGCACAATATTTGCATTCTGTCCTATATGAACCGAGTTATTCCAAGTCATGAACCATTATGTCGAAGATAATGAACCTACCAAAAAGTTAAAGCATCAATCAAAGTTCAGGAATCATCAATCAATCAATTTTAATACAACAACAACAAGAACAACCATTAAACTATCGGATTATCAAGCTATCAAGCCATCAAAAACTGAGTGATTCATTAAAAATAACGAACCGACAAGTTTAACACAACGAACCAAACACATTTCATTTATGAACCGATTAAATAAACTTCATGAACCGAGAAGTTGAAGACACATTTTGTTTTTGAACTGATTAATTCAACTTCGGGAACCGATAAGTTGAACATAATGAACCTAGCACTACAATAACAACAACAAGATCTGACAAGTTGAATAACATGAACCAAACAAAACGAACAAAATGATTCTGAGATGCTTACGAGAGTTCTCCATGGCTAGCGGTGATGGCGACGGCTAGAGGAAGAGCGGTCGGCAGTTGCGAGTGCGAGCGAGCGGCCGGCGACTACGAGTAGACAACAATATGGACGATGATGATGGCGACGGCGAAGGCGAGCGGCGTGAGAGGGAAATTGCCGAGAAAATCGCACAAGAGGAGTGAGAGAGAAAATTGTCGAGGATTGAGAGAGAAAGAGAGAAATTTAAGACGGCTAGGTTTTGTGTCTTGTGAGTAAGGTTGTAATTTTCTTTTTGGGTCAAAATCAATTTATATACAAATTTGTCACTGCCTCTTATGATTTTTCCCCTTTTCATTATTTTCCCCTTTTAATCTTCTCCTAGTTTCTCATTTTACACTATATTGATTACTAATATTAAATCAATACTCTATATATAGATATGTACTAGTATCAGTTTCCGTGCCTTGAAGACACGATTTGATTTAAATAAAAACTTAATTAAATTTTATATAAAGTTATCAAAAGAATAGTTTGATATAAAATCTTGTTGTATTTAATTTATATATAATTTTTTCTTTTGGGATTTATTTTAATAATATATTATTTATGGTATAATACATTCTTTTAATCAAACAAAGATTTGTAGTATTATAATCATATAAGGACTGAATACTTGTTTTATCAAAAACTTTCTTTATTTTATAATTAAATACATTTATTTGATAGTTATTTTTGAATAAAACCAAATCAAAATCTTATGTATAAATATAATATTTTTATATTCAGAATCTACAATAAAATTATTAACCACTAAAAAATTTGTTAATTAATTGTCAACAAATCAAATTGATTTGACAAAATGGTTATGTGGTTGGATTTGTTAGAAAATTTTTTTTTATTAATATAATCTAAATATGTCTAATAAAAGGCATTGAATTGAAATTAAGATTTTGATCAAGGTACGATTTTATTTAAAAAATTAAGATTGAGTTGAAATTAAAATTAGTAGATAATAAGAATTTTAGAAAAGTTATGTATAAAATTTGAAGTGTAATTATTCTAGATAAATTTAAAATGGAAATTGGTAGATAAGAAGATTTCTAGAAGACATATGTATAAAATTTAATGTTTATTTTTTTATTTGGAAAAAACTAAAATGAAAATCAATAGATAAGAACATTTCTAATGTTGGGCCACCATTAAATTTCAACCAATTAAATTGTTTTAATAAAGATTGTGATGTGATCCAATAAAATTTTTAGTATTAGTCCCGTGCCTTGAAGGTACGAATTTGATTTAACTAAAAACTTAATTTAAATTCTATATAAAGTTATTCAAAAAATAGTTTGATAAAATCTTGTATCATTTTACTTAATTTGTTTCTTATAAGATATATTTTAATGATACAATATTTCTACTATAATATATTATTTTAATTGAATAACAATTTGTAGAATTATAGGTTTTGTATAAGGATTGAATATTCCT
Organism: Polygonum aviculare; assembly: GCA_934048045.1. Classification (NCBI taxonomy): domain Eukaryota; kingdom Viridiplantae; phylum Streptophyta; class Magnoliopsida; order Caryophyllales; family Polygonaceae; genus Polygonum; species Polygonum aviculare. Next base: position 17,418,243 of record OW204024.1, read on the forward strand.
AAAATTTATAGGATTTATTTTAATGTTTATGGATTATTATTTTAATTATATATTTAATTGGAATTGACATATGTTTTTCTGTATTATTATTTTAATTTCTAGTTGAGTATATAGTAAGATTAATTAATGACATATTTAAGGAAAACTTATAAATGCAATTTAAATGGTATATATTCTTTCATATTTTAAATATATGTGGGGTCTACATTCAAAATTAACCAATTAAATTGTTTGATGTGGTCCAATAAGATTTTGACGCGTGTCGTTCTAAATACTATTTCTAAACTCCAATTTAGTATATAGCGATGATTATGACATGAAGATGTAAATCAATATTATTATTATTTTTATTTAAAAAATCCCTCGTAAGGCCGGGTTATAACTATAGTCACTCTATAAACTTGAAATGAGCATTTGAAAAAGAAATGGAACTACACTATAAAAAAGGAAAGAAATCGAAAGTGCTACCAAATAAAGAAACATGCAATTCAAAAGGCCAGCTTACGTTATTTTATAATATATATATAAAGCAATATATAAGAATCTCTCAATTCTTTTCAGGACTCACCACCTTGAACTCTAAATTTCCATGGCTGGCACTATCAAGTTTTCTGTCTCTGCTCTACTGTTGCTGTCCTTGTTTTCAGGTATGTAAGTTCTCAAACTACATACCCTATAACACTACTCACTGTTATAAGTTTCTCATTTCAGTCCTCCTACCTAGAGTTCGATTAATTAATGGCTAATTCAGTGATGATATACATCTGAATCTTAACTACATATATATTAGAGAAATGCACTTAAACATTGTTATCGTATTTGATTGATATATTGTGTTAACAGGAGGGTTGATAACAACGGCCAACACCCAGGTACTTGAATCACAAACACAAACTCATCAAGTCATCAGATCTTACTATAGAATAATAGAAACCCTTTTAATGATAACACTGACATGATTATTTTCTTACAGAGAACATGGTGCATTGCGAAGCCTTCCTCGGACGAGGCAACCCTACTAGCCAACATAAACTTCGCATGCTCGAAAGCCGAGTGTAGGAGCCTTGGGCAACAAGGATGCCCTTGTTTCTACCCTAACAGCCTCATTAGCCACGCCTCGATCGCTATGAATCTCTACTACCGGGCCATGGGCTCGATTCCATGGAGCTGTGATTTCAGAAACTCCGGCCTTATTGTCTTGACCGATCCTAGTACGTCTTACTTCACTTTCTAATTAAAGAACTCTCTAATAATATTCTTCTCATTTCGTAATTGGTTGCCATTAATTTTGTTATGTGTGACCATTAATTTTGGTTTTGGTGTGGTGTTGTTTTGTGTGTGATGGGGTGCAGGTTATGGTAATTGTAGGTACGAGTGAAAGAGGGCATATTAGAAGCTGTTTTTGGTGAAGAAATCAAGGGAGTTGATATTCTTCATGGATCTACCTTTCTTCGTTCTCTTTATTAAGAAGCATTGGATTTGTGTGTCATGCACTTTATGTGAGGACATTAGGAGCAAAACTTATTCTTTAAGTCCCTGCTCCGTCTCATATCTCAATTCAAATTAGCAGACCCGTATTAATATTATTGCTATTATGCTTCAAGTTGCCATTATTATTATTGTTATTATTACACTCTAAGGCAATCTTTAGTTAGGACCGGATCCGTCAAAACCTGCGCAATAAGTTGTCAAAACCCAACCTGACTTGATCTGTAACCCGATTGACTTGAACCCGCACTCAACCCGAATCCGAACCACTCAATCCGGCCCATTTGACACCTCTAGTTACCATTAATTAATGGGGATGTATACTAATGCGATGCAACGAACCTGTCCAAAGTTATATTATAATGTTACCATTCCATAGTTGGACGTGAGAAATATATAGTTGTTTGATTAAGAAGATAACTTACGATCTTTAATTGGCTCAATCCGTCAAAATCCGGTGTGCCTGCACCAAAAGCTTTGATGACCTCATCTCTTGCTTTAGCTTGCCAATTAGTGTGTCTTGCTAACAAAATCAGAGTATAGGCAAGCAGTACAGAGGTGGTCTCCTGCCCAGCAAAGTAGAAGACTTTGCACTCATTAATCACTTGGTCGGTTGTCATGCCCTGTTTTTGGATCTTCTTTTTATAATTCCCATCTTCTTTCGTGTTGCACTCCATCAATAATGTACCTAGTAGGTCTTCCTTACCTCCTTCTCCAGCCTCCATTTCAATCCTTCTTTTATCAACTATACCTTTGATTAGATGGTGGATTTGTTCCTGTACTTTGCCAAACCTTCTGTTTGCTTTCGTGGGCACACGCCTAGCCATCATACAAACCATGCACGAATCATCAAAATGCAATGCATGTCTATACGCCCTGCAAAGTCGACATGATCTTGTGCTTATTAGTTTGTTTATACCTCCAACCGGGGATAAAACCATGATGCAGGCTGTTGAAGATAGTTTGGGCTTGTTCCTCAATCAGTTCGAATGCTTTCCTTCCTTGGGCGTAGCTACTACCAAACGCAGCCCGGGATATTACATCGCTTGTAAAACTCACAAGATGTGGCCACACATCCAGTTCGACCCAACCTGTTTCAGAGGCCATCTCCTCCCATTTGCTCGCCATTTCATTGCAGCTCTCATGGAATGCCGGCATCATAAGCTGTATACATAAGTATTAGTTTATAACACAAACTATATTTCATTATCCGTTGCCATGCATAACTTGTTGTTGTAGTAAAAGGAGCTAGCTATATATACCTTCAGTTTCTCTACATGGAAAGCAGGGTTCACCAATCTTCTGCGCCTGGCCCATTCCTCTCCATTTAAAGTTGCTAGGCCTGGTACAAGAAGTTCCACAAGGCTAAAATGTGGCTTTATGAAGTCCTTCACTCTTGACAATACATCTTTCATCAACTCAGGTTGGGTTACCGTCAATACCGGTATAGGCCCAAACCATATGAATGAGTTCTCCCCTGAAACAACAACCAAACAATTCATTATAATTAACAATCAATTATTATATATTATAAATGTATTAGTTATTACGTACCATGATGCTTCATAGACTGATGCAGAAAAGGTTCAATGTAAGGTAGAATGTCATTGGAGAATTCCATTGGCTTTGATCTTGCTTCATTTTTCTTTTTGACAGACTCTATCATATCGCCAAATACAAGTCTGTAGGAATTACCACGCAGATTTTGTTTCCGTAACAACCTCTCTAACTTCCGAGGTTTCAACAACACCCAATTCATTACTCTATATACCCAAGTTAATCCCCAAATTCCACCAATTGATAGTACAACCAAGGGAATGCTCACCTCCATATTTTCTTCTCTTTGTATACATAACATAGAGCTACCAAATTTAGAGGTGCACATACGCTATATATATATATATATATATATATATATATATATATCCCCTCTTAATAGTCAAATGTTGATTATTTTTTCCTTTAAGAAGAGTGAGAGTCACAGCTAGATATATTAAGAATACCCAATAATATTCTTCTTTTTCAACCAGAAAGAATACCCAATAATATTTTTTATGGTAGAGAGAAAACTACCAAGTAATTTGAGTCAATAATTTAAAGATAAAAAATAAAATCATGTGCACTTGCCATATGAGCTTACTGGTTGAACACTTCTGACTGTATCATGAGCTCTCAAGTTCGAGATTTCAGGTCGACGGTTTGCCCAATTCTCTTAGCCTAAGTAGTAGTAGTATTTGTGGCGATCCTAATTCATTTCTTTATCAAAAAAAAATCACAGGAAGGGCACACGTGCAATAGATTTCAATTAAAATAATGTATTGATAAAAGGATCCAACACGACATGTTCATCAAATATTATATTATATGATATTGTCACATATAATAACTGAGTATTTATATAGTTGTTATAAATGTTATACATAAATTTTGATATTTTTTTTATCAATATAAGGTAAATAATTTTCTGAATTGTTCCGTTACCTAATAATTTGTAGATTTGACATGTTTCTGGTATGTGTGGAATTTATGTGGATGGAATGCATGTTTTAGTGAAAGAAGGGGAATTATAAGCGGGTTTTTTGTGGATATAGGGGATTGATACTTGATATTCTTCGTGAGTCCTTTTTTATATTCTCTCTTTCAGGTATTTCAGTGGATTTAAACCCCATCATGCATTATGAGTGATAATAGATTATGAGTGATAATAGATTATTTTTGGTTTATTTTTGAAAAGCCATTATGACATATTCTAGAAATGTGTAGAAGGTAAGAGGGGAAATATAGAGAATGCCGAACACAGCTTTTTAGAAAAAAGGTATTATAATATATTATTTTGTATAATCTTCTGGCACCGACGCTGTGGATTGATAATTCAAAGATCATTCATGTGTGATCTTTGATTGATTGATATGATGCATATGTTTGTTTTTATTTTATGGATGGGGAAATTCAAGCCCCCCGGCGGGATGAATATTTTTTTTTTGTTTTTATATTTTACCCTTATTCTTACTAAATTAATAGATCTGCCCATAATTTTATAGACTTATCTAGATCTATCCTTCTTAGATAGTCTTGTTGAATTTAATGATTTACAATGGTACTTGCTACTATAATCTCTTAACTATATCATGGATAATCTATCTTCTATGATCACAAGCCCTCCATGCTCCGTAATTAAAGTTGATAAAATTAGATAGGTTTGATTGTTAACTGAACATAGTATCATTAGACCTCCGCCGTTTATATAGCTTCCGGATTTCTAGGGGTGGCTAATCCTCAACCAAGTCTCCCTAAGTTGTATAGATCTGTTTCATTTCATACCTCAGTTCGTAGTCTCTACCTTAAAATCTTTTTATTAGGTGGATGAAAGGTTTGTAATCAAGAAAATGGTTTATTCAAGACATAGTTTTCGATTAAGTAGTTTTTCCTTACTTAAAAACAAGCTTTTATTGAATACGAAAGGGTTAGAAACACATAAACACACTGAAAAACATCACAAATCACCCAAACACTCATGCTAGAAAGACCCATAGAAGGATTTGAACTCTTAGAGTGAGAGAAACTTTGCTTCACTAGCAAGTTCAAAACTTTCTCTTTCTGTTTCTCTATATTAGACTTCGCTCTCTATTTTTTGGTGTCCCTTCTCAGTTTACAAGAGGTTCTATTTATAAAGTTGGCGAGTGTATAGGGTGCTCTCTTAGTGCTCTTCTGAATTATTACCTACCAAAGTCTTAGAGTATCCACTCAAATGCATGTCTACACCACTCTTGAAAAAAGAAAAAACATTTTGAAAATACAAGAATGATAAAAGTAAAAAGACAAAGATTTCTTTTCTGGTGACCGTTTGAAGTGGAATAGTGTCGTGGCTTCAATAGATTAATCCATGCAATTATTGATGTTAGGCATAACTTCCTCTCTGTTGGATCGTAAGTCAGTTAGAATGGGCGTCCTTAACTGGGTTAAGAGCGTCCTTAGATGCAGCGGAAAATAGACTTAACAGGAAACAGAATAAGATAATGGACACGATTATTTATAGAGGAACCCCACTAAGACCAACTAGTCTTATGGGTAGATGTTGGATCGTAAGTCTATTAGAATGGGCGTCCTTAACTGGGTTAAGGGCGTCCTTAGGTGCAACGGAAAATAGACTTAACAGGAAACATAATAAGATAATGGACACGAGTATTTATAGACGAACCCCACTAAGACCAACTAGTCTTATGGGTAAACCTCTACCTCCGTTGGAGGATTTTCAATAGCCGTCCTTATCTTATTAAGAGAGAGTCCTTACAACTTAGGCGAGTTGTTACAATCCCCTGAGCTAAGCGTGCGTCCTTAGCTCTACTAGTAACACCCCTTTCAGCCTAACAAAGTAACCTAACTCTCTTAGCTTATAAGGCAGCTATCACTCACGTCTCTCACGGTTCGTTGTGAGAGACAAACTACTACTCTAACTATTTTGTGGTTTGATTTGGATTTGATGTGGTTGGACTTTCTTTCTATTGCTTCAAGCTCACTTGATCTTCTTGATCTTCGTTCTTGAACTTGAATGCTTCGGGAGAGCTTGAGAGAAAGTCTTCAAAGTCCACACCGCTATGCATACCCCTTGGAGGGTATTTATAGCGATATGAGTTCTTGTCCTCTAGCGTCCTCTGAGACTTGAGCAGGATCTGTCATCTTCCTTCAACGGTGCGATTTGCATCTTGAGGAAGTCAACTCTGTTGACGCTTGGGAAGCCTCCGCGTGGTCAGGGGCCATCTCTAGGAAAGCGACATCTTTGGAATTGCTTACACGTGCCCATACAAGGGAAGCTTCCTTTTGAGGACTACGGCCGAATGTGATGTAATCGTGTTGGGGCGGCCTTGGTTTGAATTTGAACTTCGTCCGTATTTTGGCGCGCGTCCCCTCTTGATGAGGACGCCGTCCTATCTGCGCAGGGACTTCACCAATTTCGTTCAGCTTTGGAAGTTCTGAAGAAGTGCGTCCCTACAGCTTAGGGACTTCCGTTCACTTGTTGTCCTTTTCGCTCATGTGCGACCTCTGGACTTACCTGAGATCAACACTTAGACAACTTATCAAATACCTTTGAGTTTGTCATTATCAAAACTAGGAACGATCATTATTGGTTTAGATATTAATGACTGGCGTCCTTAATATCGTCCCAACAATTTCCCCCTTTTTGATGATGACAAACTCTTTTAAGCCATGCGCACAGAGGTAAAGCTTTTAGCATGAGAGACTACACTTTGATTTTCTTTTTAGCTTAGGTTGGCATGCAACTCATTCTTTTTAGTGCATCCTATTTTATTCTTTACTAGTCGTCCTTTGGACTTGAGCCGAAATTCCCCCTAAACACATGCTTTCTATGATAGCTTAAAAAGATCGCATCTTTGCAAAACTATACTTCCCCCTTTTGGCATCATTGAAAAGGAGAACAAGTCAAAAGCATTCATACACAAAGTCATAACTAAAGGAAGAACGCTTGAACAAATGAATTGCAAAAGTAATGAACGTCATTCAAAAAGAGATAGAGTACGATCATTACAGACATTCACATAAGTTTCAAAAAGGGAAAAACGTCCTAAAGTCTTAACACAAACAAGAAAGAGATAAATTGTTTCAAGGTTAGGAAGGGGAGAAGTGATCATTTGCGGGGATGCTTGCCAAGAGCTTTGAGAGTCTGAGCTTGAAGATCGTTGTACTGCGCCAGGAGTTCATTGTTGCGTTCCAAAAGCTCTGTGTGCTGATGGAGGGTGTCATGAACTTGTTGAATGAGATCTATCATCATGCATTGATTCTCAATCATCATCCCAAGCAAGTACTTTTGAGAGCACTTCTCAACCTCAACTGGAACGCTCTCAGGTTCTCCTTCATCATCGATGTCCTCAACGTCTGCAACAGGCATCCCAACCACTTGCAAATTTCCTTCAGCTTCTCATTCTTCAGCAGCGGCGGCAGCAGCAGCGGCTAGAGCAGCTTTTCTCTCAGCCTCTTTCTTTTCCTTGGCAAGCTTCTTTTTGACGGAGGGGAGAGGCTCATGATAACTCATCTTGCCAACTGGTGGAGTTGTGATTTGCCTCACGTCCCAATGAATGCCGAATGTTTTCTCCTCTTTGGGGACGTAGAGGTGCTGTTATTCCAAGATCTTCTTTACCAGGCCAGGGAAAGGGAGAGAGTGGCGTCCACTAGTGCACTTGCCCATGTGCTCTAAGACGACCCGCGCCAAGTTGATAGGCTGGCGGTTAAGGAAGGCGTCCAAAATGATACTGTCAGTTATTTGGACAATGGACTTCTTCTCCTGTCGTGGGACGACCATGCGCACAATGAAGTGGTGCGCAAGGACGCCCGTCTTAGAGAGACAGTGGGTGACTCTATCCCTAGCCAGGGCTTGCCTTCCTTTGAAGATATTGTTGAAGATGTCCTCCTGAGAAAAGTGGCCAAAGGAATTGCAAGGAAAGTCGTGCAGAACGTCAGCATGGGAAAGGCGCAGGCCAAGCATATTCCGGACGGTACCCTCTACAATAGAGTACTCGTCCCTATCTATCTCGAACGTCCCTTGAGGCTTCCCTTTTACTTCAGATACTTCAAATTTAGAGTAAAAGCGGAGAACTTGTTCAGGATCAACGACTACGGCCTCTGCTCCCAAGTGCGTCCGACATTGGAATTCAAGCAGCTCTAAGAACTCGGTGCGGCCGTTCTCAGACAAGAAGTTGGCATCATAGGAGTGGTGATAGAATCTTCTTCAGCCTCTTCTTCTTGTTGCCGTTCCCTGTGACTATGACGTCGTCACCGGCATCTTCTTCTTCATCGCCGTCTCCCTCCTCATCCTCATTATCCTCATCTTGGAGAGGGGCATCATCATCGTCTGAGGCCTCGTCCCCTTGCTCATGGGACTCAGCCATTTCTTGATCCTTAGCAAGGGACGCCTGAATTTGAGCAGGCGCGTCCGCTGCTGGAGTCCTTGCCAGGGACTCTGTGGGGACTTCAGCAGAAGCCGTCCCCTGGACTTGTACATTCTCCTCAACATCCGGAGCAGGCGGAGGAGGAGGAGTTTTTGCTCTGGGAGGAGAGGGAGAGGGAGTTCATAACTTGGCCTTGGTGGGAGGAGCGGTGGAGGTGCTAGGCTTGACCACTGAGATGGGAGTGGCAGCGATGGGAGTTGGAGGAGGAGGAGGCATCTTCACAGGGGAGTCCTCCACTTGATTAACAGTGGGCACAACGTCCTTGGCCGGGACCTGTGCGGGAGGAGCGTCCCTTTGGACCTTTGGCATGGGCTTGGCCAGGTCCGCCTCTATCTCCGCCTCGAGCGGATCAGCAGGAGCAGGAGTGACGTCCTCTACCCTTGGTGGAGGAGGAGGGAGTTGAGGGACGTCCTGCAGGCTCTTCCGGATCGCCACAACAATGGCGTCCTCTTCTGCTTTGGCCTGCCTCGCCTTCTCCTTTTTCTCTATCTACAGCTCAGAGAGGCGAATGGCGGCCATTTGTTGTTCAGAGATGCCCTCAAGCTCAACCGATATTTTGAGCCTTCTTTTGGGGGCGGGGGGAGGGGAGGATGGGACTGGTTTTGGTTGGGAAGAGGAGGGGCCTTTTAGCTTTGGCTGATGAGAGGGAGGGGGAGAAGATTGCCTTTTTCGTTTCTGGGTGGGGACGGAGCCGGCAGGAGCGACAAGGAACTCCATTATATCGGGCAGGAGTTTTGCGAGCTCGTCCACCGTCCCGCCGAAGGAATCAGAAATGATACCCAGCCCCATGAAGGGAGGGTTGGTGTGGTTGGTTTCCTCGAGGTGGGGACGGAAGTAGGTTAGCATGAAGTAATGGAGGAGGCGTTGGATTTTAGGTGGGTGGTTGTTAACGGACGCCCTTAGGAAAATGTTGGATAGCGTCCGAGGCTCTTTTTCAAGCCAGTCCTCGATGGGGGATCAAGGGGAGGACGGCGTTTTGGTTGAGCAGGGAGTCCCCTGACTTAGGACTTTGTAGGGCTCCCCTGCTCTGGCTCGGGGACGAATGGCTTCTCAAGAAATTGGAAGCGTTTTTGAGGGGGTTTGGATTGAGATCGGGATTGGGAAGATTGAGGTTTTGGTGGCGGAGGTTAGGATCTTTGTGGCTTGGGCGGGGTGGTGGAAGGGCGGCGCTGGGAGGAATGAGAGGAAGACTGGTGGCGGGGTTGATCTGGTCGCCCAACATTTCTTCCTCGAGAGTCCATGAGCGACCGGCCTTTCACCGGAGGAGTGGTTCTCGCCGCCGAAGCAGGCGACGGAGAGGGATTTGAGGTTTTGGTGTTTCTTGTGTTGGTCATTGTTTTGAGATTTGGGTTTAATAGGAAGAATTACGGTTGAGGAGAGGTGATTTCGAGGTCTGTAGTGGAAGGTTTGGGGAGATTTGGCGAGCGGTTTCTGGATTTAGGCAAACAACAAAGAGAGCGAAGAGTTTCCTCAGAGGGCACAGGGGCGTAATTATAGGAAGAAGACGAAGTTGGAAGGGCAGGGGTAACAGGGACCTTTCACTTGGCTTCCTCCACCCGCCATCCCACAAGTGGAAAACTTCTTTGCTAAGGAACACAACTGTTAAAGCAGTTGTTATCCCCGCGGCGGTTCACCTTCCCATTTTCAAATTTCAAACTTTTTCACAACTGCCAAGGACTCTGTCTTGGCGTCCTTTCAACACACAACACTACTTTACTGAGAACGGAACCACTGCGTCCCAAAACTGATCACAACCTCTGACTGTTAGAACTCTGCCCCTAACGTCCTCTAGACTTTGACAAGCTTCCATTTGATCACTTAGAACCATTTTTGAAAATCAAGCAAGTACGTCCCGTAAAGATAAAACAAAGAACGCTCATAGGATGCGTTTGCAAGATTCTCGACTTTGGTAAGCTTAGAGTTCCCATCATTTCGGCTTGTAATGAGGGTAGGGTGATCAGGGATACTCATAAGATAAAAAGAGAGATGAATAACGTTCAAAACACAAGCAAAACACATGACATACTTTAGAACAAGTTCTCAACAAGACATAGCCAATCATAGAGGGAATAATAGAACGGGACTTGATCATTTAAAAGTTATCATCCCCAAAAGCAACCTGAGGTGCTCGTAGGGACGTCTATCAAGTGCTTTTGTGAAAATATCGGCCACTTGGTCCTCAGTCCTAACATGATCCACTCTTATTAATCCAAGTTCAACATTATCACGAAGAAAATGATGTCTTATGTCAATATTCTTGGTTCTAGAATGATGAACAGGATTTTTGGCTACACTTATAGCACTAGTGTTATAACACAAGATAGGGACTGTGTTGAGGAACGTACCATAATCTTCAAGTTTGTACTTGATCCATAGAACTTGGGAACAACACGAAGCAACAACAACGTACTCAGCTTCCGCGGTTGAGAGGGCCACGGATTTTTGCTTTTTGGATCCCTATGATACAAGACAGGAGCCAAGGAATTGAGCCATTCCGGAGGTGCTCTTCCTATCCACCACATCGCCAGCATAGTCAGCGTCAGAGTACGCTACCACATTGAGGGACGTCCTTTTGGGATACCAAAGGCATAGGTCGTCCCGTCCCTTGAGGTATCTGAAGATTCTTTTGACTTCTTGCATGTGGGACTCCTTTGGATTGGCTTGAAAACGAGCGCACAGACACATGGCGAACATGATATCTGGACGGCTCGCGGTCAAGTACAATAGCGACCCTATCATTCCTTTGTAGAGCTTTTGATCCACACTTTTGCCTTCTTCATCAGCATAAAGGCGAGTGTTTGGAGAGATGGGAGTGTCAATGGATTTGGACGTATTCATTCCATACTTCTCAAGCATTTCACGAATGTACTTCTGTTCGTGAATGCGCGTCCCATCTTTGAGCTGTGTGATTTGAAGTCCTAAGAAGAAGTTGAGTTCTCCTATGAGGGACATCTCAAACTCACTACTCATCAAGTTCTTGAATTCCTCTACAAGTTTCATGTTAGTGCTTCCAAATGCTATGTCATCGACATAGACTTGGACAATCAAAACATCTTTAAGGACTTTCTTTAAAAACAGGGTTTTGTCGATGTTACCTCGAGTGTATTCGTTGGACAAGATAAAGGACGCAAACGTATCGTACCATGCACGAGGGGCTTGCTTGAGTCTGTAGAGTGCTTTGTCTAAGTAGTACACATGGTCAGGGTGATCAGCGTTCTCAAAACCAGGAGGTTGAGCAACATACACCTCTTCCTTTAGCTTGCCATTGAGGAAGGCCATCTTGACATCCATTTGAAAGAGCTTGAACCCCTTGTGAGCGGTGAAGGCAATGAGGAGGCGTATAACTTCAATTCTAACGACAGGAGCGAAGGTCTCATCATAATCGATCCCTTCCTCTTGCATATAGCCTTGAGCTACAAGCCTTGCTTTGTTTCTTGAAACTCTGCCACTCTCATCAAGCTTGTTTCTGGAGACCCACCTCGTTCCTATTATGTTTTTGTTTTTAGGACGAGGGACGAGGGTCCAAACTTTGTTTATTTCAAATTGATTGAGTTCTTCTTGCATGGCTTGAATCTAACCAGCGTCTTGAAGTGCCTCCTTTATGTTCTTAGGTTTAGTTAAGGACACAAAGGCATTGAATGCACAAAATACCATGTTTGCATTATGGGACTGATTCACATCTGATCTTGTTTAGACTCCTTTTGAAATATCTGAGATAATCTGATCTGTTGAGTGAAGTCTAGAAAGGTTGGATCCCCTATGAGTAGCGTCCCTTGCAGGAGTACACCTAGGGTCCGTCCAATCAGAATCATCAGAATAAAATCCATCTTCATTGATAGGCTCAGTGTGTTCCCCCTCAAAAGGAGCGTCCACACTTTGCCTTTCTTCTCCTTGTTGACTTGACTCAGCAGCATCCGCTTGGTTTAGCGACCAAGTTCGAGAGGGCTCTTGCTGTTCACTAGGGACTCCCATTGAAACCTCATTACGAGTTTCAGGGGTGTTCCTAGGAACATAGTACTTGTCGGAGGAGCCTCTGGGTTCTTCTTCATCATCGTCCTTTGGAGAGGGACGACGTTCTATCTTACTTGGTTCTTTCTTGTGAGATGCGTTTTCTTTGAACACCATATGGATACTTTCCTCAAGCTTAAGCGTCCTTTTGTTGAAGACTCTATAGGCTTTACTTGTGAGGGAGTATCCAAGGAATATTCCTTCATCACTCCTAACATCAATTTGTCGATGTTGTCTTTGCCGTTGTTGTGGATGAAACATTTACACCCAAAGACTTTGAGGTGAGAAATGTTTGGCTTCCTTCCATTGAGCAGCTCATATGACGTCTTTTTGAGCAAGGGACAAATCATGGCTCGATTGATGATGTAGGTTGTTGTGGCCACGACTTCTGCCCAAAAGTGTTTGGGGACGCCGCTGGCCAGGAGCATCGTCCTTGCCATATCTTCCAGCGTCCTATTCTTTCTTTCAACAACGCCATTTTGCTGAGGAGTTCGAGGAAAAAAGAAGTTGTGGGTGACTCCTTGTTGGTCACAGAAGTCAAGGAACTCTGAGTTTTTGAACTCCGTTCCATGATCTGACCTTAGGGCTTTCAAGCTCGTCCCAAGAGCAACTTCTACTTGCTTGATGAAGATCTTAAACATCTGGAAAGCTTCTGCTTTGGACACCAAAAAAAGAACCCAAGTGAATTTTGAAAAATCATCTACGATAACGTACATGTACCTCTTTCCACCATAGCTTTGGGTCTGCATGGGTCCACACAAATCCATGTGAAGGAGTTCCAACGGTTTCTTTGTGCTCACTTTTTTTTTGGATTTGAAGGACGATCTTGTTTGCTTCCCCTTGATGCATGCTTCGCATTGCTCAATCTGTTCAGGATTGATTCGGGGAAGTCCTCTTACAAGCTCTTGTTGATGAAGCTTAAAGATTGTGCTAGGTCCGGCGTGCCCAAGACGTCGATGCCAGAGATCGGCGTCCACAACAGAGACGGAAAGGCACAACTTGGATGCAGGCTTGAATTTTTGGTTGAAGATGTAGATATTGTTCTCATGAGTTCCTTTGAGAATGACTTGATTTGTTTTCTTGTTGATGACTAGGCATTCCTTAGTAGGGTTGAGCATCGGTTCAAAACCGAACCGAACCGACAATAACCGAACCGATCCGAAAACCGAAATTTGATATTTTTGGAACCGAAAACCGAACCGAAACATTTCGGTTCGGTTCGGTTAGGTTTCGGTTGAACTCGGTTCGGTTATGAGTAAAACCGAAAAAAACCGGAAAAAAAAAACAAAAAAAACCAAAAAAAACCCTAGGATTGACGAGGAGGTAGGATTGAAGAGGAGGCAATTCGGCAAATCAGCCGCCAGCCTAGGGTCGCAAGGGCCGAGGGTCGACGACGCGCAGGTCGATGCAGTGGCCGGAGAGGACAAGGAGGCAGCGTCGAGGACTCGGAGTAGAGGCGACGAGGGTCCAACTGCGACTTAACGGACGATGGTCGACGACGACACAGCGGACGAGGAGGCCGGGAGAAGAGCTTCGACGCCAGGAGTAGGGACTAGAGAAGCGGAGCCGGCCCGCCGGGGTCGCCCCGCCGGGAGTAGGGACGATGGTCGAGGGCGAGGTCACGAAGGAGGGAGAAGTCAGAAACGGCACTTGACAGGATGAGTAGTGAAGAAAATTTGAAACGGCGCTTGAAGTTTAACCCTAAATCCCTAATAGAGGAAAATATGTATTATTTTTTAAAAAAAAATCGGTTTAACCGAACCGAACCGATAAAAACCGAAACCGAAATTTTCGATTTTCTTGAACCGAAAACCGAACCGAATATCCTCGGTTTCGGTTTGATTCTGTTCGGTTCGGTCGGTTCGGTTAAAATTTTCGGTTTTTTCGGTTTAATGCTCAGCCCTATTCCTTAGAATCAAATGTGACTAGGTTTTCACATTGATCACAAATTTGAGAGACACTAAGGAGATTGAAGCCAAGTCCCTCAACAAGACTAACATTGGACGCTTTGATGGACTGATTCAATCTTGCTGTGCCCGTCCCTTTGATTTTTCCCTTGGCCTTGTTGCCAAACGAGACAGTTTCTCCCGTGGCACTAGATTGGATAGATGTGAGATGGATCTAGCTTCCAGTCATATGATTTGAGGCGCCACTATCAATGATCCACGGGCTTCCTCTCACTTTCACTTGAAAAGAAGAGTTAGTTCTTTGCGACCCAGGCAAGGTGGCCCTTACCTGGTTCGTTACATGGGTACAACTCTTTCATGGGAAAGTAATCATACACATTCACATCATTTGATCTTCTAGCATGCTTCCTATGAGATTGAATTTTAGCATTAGGCACACTAGCATGCGTCCTATCAGCAGGTTTTGGCTTAGCGTTCTTACTACCGCTTCTAGCCTTTCTTCCATTCTCAAGTTCTTGTTTTAGCTTAAGACACTCATACTGGTAGTGACCACCTTTGCCACAATGCCAGCACGTCCTATAGTAATTTCCAAGGTAGTACTTCTTGTTAGGACGTTGAATTCTATTGTCTTTCATTTTCTCAGGATCAACCACCTTAGAACCTTTTCCCTTAGCAATTTTCTTGTAGATTATATGGCTAATTGAGTTTGTATAATAGTCCTTTCTTCCAGTTTCTCCACTTTCTGGGACTCTTATACGCTCTTCTAGGTTCTTTGTCTTTTCTCTCTCAAGTTCTAGCTCTGTTGTTTTGCTAGCTTCGAAGTCACTAGGAAGAGAGTTCTTTGAGCCTGATTCATACCCTAGTCCTTTCCTAGCTGGAACAAAGACGATAGGATTTACAGTTTCGGTCACGGGACTCTTTCCTAGGACTTTCACTTCGTCCTTAAGATTTGCGTTTTCATGTTTTAAGCACACAATCTGACTCTTAAGGGACTTAATTTCTTCTTGAGAGAACTCTAATTGAGTGGACATGGTGTTGCAATTTTCACATTCCACAACAATGTTTTCCGATTCAAGTTCATCAAAACTTTGTTTCATAGCATAGCTTTCTTGCATGAATAGAGTGATTAGTTTGATAAGCTTGGGCTTAGAGCACTTGTCAAGAGAGCTAATCATGGATTGGTGAGTTACCTCTTGCTCAACTTCAGAGGCGTCCTCTAGAGCGTCCTCCATGGCCATATAAGCCACTTGATTGGCTGGCTCTTCATCACTTGAATCGAGGTCGTCCCATGCGGCCTCATAGGCTCCAATCAAGGCTTTCTTCTTGAGATCTTTTGCTGAAAGTCCTGTATTGCAGTTCTTAGCAATGTGTCCCTTCCTGTTACATTTGTAACAAGTTATCTCCTTCATTTCAGCATCTGTTAATTTGGGGGTCTCCTTTTTGTAGGGCATCTTCATTCTTGGGACTTTGCCTCTTTTGGCCTATGCACGAAGAGTTTTGTGCAAGAGGGCTAGCTCACCTTCTTCAAAGATTTGTTCTTCTGTCTTCCCTTGTCGTTCTGCCAATGCTTGAAGACGAAGACTCTCTTGGTGTTCTTGAGTTTTGGCTTCTAGCATCAAGGCTAATTCCCTTTGCCTTTGGTGGTATTGTTCATCCTCTAGCATTCTTGACGCAAGGGTCAAAGCCAATTCATTTTGAGAACTCTTTCCCATTTCTAACAAATCTTGATTCCTCCTAGCTTCATATCCTTTGAGCTTTCCATAGATTTCTTCCATGGACAGTCCTTTGTTGGCTTGGTTTTCCTTCAACGTCATTCTATCGAAGTTCCATGGTCCCGTGAGTCCATGAATCAAGACTTAGGCGAGTCGTTACACTTCTCTGAGCTAAGCGTCCGTCCTTAGTCTCACTAGTAACACTCCTTTCAACCTAACAAGTAACCTAACACTCTTAGCTATAAGGAAGCTATCACTCACGTCTCTCACGGTTCGTTGTGAGAGACAAACTACAACTCTAATTGATTTGTGGTTTATTTTGGATTTGATGTGGTTGGACTTTCTTTCTCTTGCTTCAAGCTCACTTGATCTTCTTGATCTTCGTTCGTGTTCTTGAATGCTTCGGGAGAGCTTGAGAGAAAGTCTTCAAAGTCCACCAACGCTATGCATACCCTTGGGAGGGTATTTATAGCGAAAGTGGTTCTTGTCCTCTAGCGTCCTCTGAGACTTGGCAGGATCCTTGGGCTTTGATCAACGGTGCGATGAGCCTCTTGAGGAAGTCAACTCTGTTGACGCTTGGGAAGCCTCCGCGTGGGCAGGGGACCATCGCTGGGAAAGCGACGTCTTTGGCATTGTCTACACGTGCCCAGACAAAGGAAACTTCCTTCTGAGGACTAAGGCCGGACGATGATGTAATCATGTTAGGGCGGCCTTGATTTGAATTTGAACCTCGTCCGTATTTTGGCGCGCGTCCCTTCTTGATGAGGACGCCGTCCTATCTTCGCAGGAACTTCGCCAATTACATTCAGCTTTGGAGGTTCTGATGACGTGCGTCCCTACAGCTTAGGGACTGCCGTTCACTTGTTGTCCTTTTCGCTCATGTGCGTCCACTGGACTTACCTGAGATCAACACTTGGACAACTTATCAAATAATTTTGAGTTTGTCATTATCAAAACAAGGGACGATCATTATTGGTTTAAATATTAATGACTGTCGTCCTTAATATCGTCCCAACAATTTCCCCCTTTTTGATGATGACAAACTCTTTCAAATAATGCGCACAGAAGTAAAGCTTTTAGCATGAGAAACTACACTTGATTTGTTTTTCAGCTTAGGTTGACATGCAACACATTCTTTTAAGTGCGTTCTAATTTATTCCTAACTAGCGTGTTTTGGACTTGGCCGAAATTCCCCCTAAACACATGCTTTCTATGACAACTTGAAGACAATCGCATCTCTGCAAAACTATACTTCCCCCTTTTGGCATCATCGAAAAGGAGAACAAGTCGAAAAGCATGCAAGCACAAAGTCATAACTAAAGTAAAGAACGCTTAGACAAAATGAAGCACAAATGTAGTGAATGGCATTCAGAATGAGAAAAGAGTACGTTCATTACAGACATTCACAAATGGTGTTCAAAACGGGGACAGCGTCCCATTTTCTTAACAAAAACTCAAGAAATGATAAATTTGTTTCAGGGTTAGAGAAGGGGGAGGTGATCATTTGCGTGGACGCTTGCCAAGGGCCTTGAGGTGTTGCTCCTGAAGATGGTTATTCTGTGCAAGGAGCTCGTTGTTGCGCTCAAGAAGTTCTGTGTGGACGTGAAGGGTGTCGTGAACCTGTTGAATCAGATCGATCATCATGCACTGGTTTTCGATCATCATGCCCATCAGAGACTTTGTAGAGTGCTTCTCGGCCTCATCAGGGACGCTCATACCATCGAGCTCGTCCTCTTCATCAGCAGCGTCCTCAGCTGGCGTCCCAACTACTTGAACATTTTCAGCTTCGGGATCGCCTTCCCCAGTTTCAGCAGCAGCAGCGGCTTGAGCTCTCCTCTCAGCTTTGGCTTTCCGCTCAGCCTCTTTCCGTTCCTTTTCCATTTGGCGCTTGACGGATGGGAGGGGCTCATCACACCTGAGTTTTCCAACTGGAGGGAGTGTGATTTGCCTGACGTCCCAATGAATGCCAAAGGAACGCTCTTGTGGAGGCCATTTTTGAGATGGTTTAAATAGAGGAGGATTAGGGTTTGGAGAGAGATTTCGGGATGCGTTTGAAGATTGTGAAGATCTTTGAGAGATTTCTATAAGTGTGCAAACAACAGATGAGCGAAGAAAGGTTTTCGGAATGCACAGGTGGGTATTTATAGGAAGAAGACGAAGTTGGACGGTCAGGGGTAACAGGGTCTTTACACTCGGCTTCCTCCACCCGCCTTCCCACACGTGGCTTTCTTCTTTACTAAGAAACACAGCTGTTGAGCACTGTTCGCGCGTATCCCGAGATCTTTGCTGAAGCTTCTCGAAGACGGTTCATCTTCCCAAACTCAAACATTCAAACTTCTCACAACTGCAAAGGACTCCAAGCTGGCGTCCTATCAACACAACACTACACACCACTGAGCAGAACCACGGCGTCCCAGACACTGTTCTCAGTACGGACAACTCTCAGCGCTTAACATTCGTCCCTTTGATCACTTAGAACCATTTTTGAAAATCAAGCAAGTACGTCCCGTAAAGATAAAACAAAGAACGCTCATAGGACGCGTTTGCAAGATTCTCGGCCTGGGTAAGCTTAGAGTTCCCATCATTTCGGCTTGTAATGAGGGTAGGGTGATCAGGGATACTCTTGAGATGAAAAGCGAAATGAATACCATTCAAAAACACAAGTGAAAACACATATCTTAGACTAGCGTCCTTTAAAGATGACTTTAAATGCATGACACACTTTAAGACAAGATCTCAACAAAACATAGCCAATCATAGAGGGAATAATAGAACGGGACTTGATCATTTAAAAGTTATCATCCCCAAAAGCAACCGGAGGTGCTCGAAGGGACGTCTATCAAGTGCTTTTGTGAAAATATCGGCCACTTGGTCCTCAGTCCTAACATGATCCACTCTAATTAATCCAAGTTCAACATTATCACGAAGAAAGTGATGTCTTATATGAATATGCTTCGTCCTAGAATGATGAACAGGATTTTTGGCAATACTTATAGCGCTAGTGTTATCACACAAGATAGGGACTGTGTTGAGGAACGTACCATAATCTTCAAGTTGGTACTTGATCCATAGGACTTGCGAGCAGCACGAAGCAGCAGCAACGTACTCAGCTTCTGCGGTTGAGAGTGCCACGGAGTTTTGCTTTTTGGATCCCCAAGATACAAGGCACGAGCCCAGGAATTGAGCCATTCCTGAGGTGCTCTTCCTATCCACCACATGGCCAGCGTAATCTGCGTCAGAGTACGCTACCAGGTTTAGGGACGTCTTTCTGGGATACCATAGGCATAGGTCATCCCGTCCTTTGAGGTATCTGAAGATTCTCTTCACTTCTTGCATGTGGGACTCCTTTGGATTTGCTTGGAAGCGAGCACATAAGCACACAGTGAACATGATGTCGGGACGACTTGCCGTTAGGTATAGCAAGGATCCTATCGTTCCTCTGTAGAGCTTTTGATCTACACTCTTGCCTTCTTCATCAGCATAAAGGCGAGTGTTGGGGGAGATGGGAGTATCAATGGGTTTCGATGAGTTCATCCCATATTTCTCGAGCATTTCACGGATGTATTTTTGTTGATGAATGCGCGTCCCATCTTTAAGCTGAGTGATTTGGAGTCCCAAGAAGAAGTTGAGTTCTCCTATGAGGGACATCTCAAACTCACTACTCATCAAGTTCTTGAATTCCTCTACAAGTTTCATGTTAGTGCTTCCAAAGACTATGTCATCGACATAGACTTGGACAATCAAGACATCTTTAAGGACTTTCTTTAAGAAGAGTGTTTTATCAATGTTACCTCGTGTGTACCCGTTGGACAAGAGGAATGACGCAAACCTATCGTACCATGCACGAGGGGCTTGCTTGAGTCCATAGAGTGCCTTGTCCAAGAAGTACACATGATCAGGGTGATCAGCGTCCTCAAATCCTGGAGGTTGAGCGACGTACACTTCTTCTTTGAGCTTGCCGTTGAGGAAGGCTGTTTTGACATCCATTTGAAAAAGCTTGAATCCTTTGTGAGCGGCATAGGCGATAAGGAGGCGAATGGCTTCAATTCTGGCAACAGGAGCGAAGGTCTCATCATAGTCGATTCCTTCCTCTTGTCTATAGCCTTGAGCCACGAGCCTTGCTTTATTTCTTGATACACGACCACTCTCATCAAGCTTGTTCCTGTAGACCCACCTCGTCCCTATTATGTTTTTGTTTCTTGGACGAGGGACGAGGGTCCAAACCTTGTTCCTTTCAAACTGATTAAGTTCTTCTTGCATGGCTTGAATCCAATCAGCGTCCTGAAGTGCCTCCTTTATGTTCTTAGGTTTAATTAAGGACACAAAGGTGTTGAAGGCACAGAACGCTATGTTGGCATTATGGGATTGATTCACAGCTGATCTTGTTTGAACTCCTTTTGACATGTCTGAGATGATTTGATCTGTTGAATGAAGTCTTGAAAAAATGGATCCCTTATGACTATCGTCCTTTGCAGCAGTACATCTAGGGTCCGTCCAGTCAGATTCATCGGAGTCAAACCCGTCGTCTTCATTGAAAGGCTCAGAGTGTTCCCCCTCAGGTTGAGCGTCCACTTCTTGACGTTGTTCACCTTGAAGACTTGATTCAGCACCATCAAGTTGAACTGGAGATTCACTTTGAGAGGGAACCTCCTGAACAACACTGGGAACATCTACCGAGACTTCTTCATGGTTTGAAGTAGCGTCCTTAGGAACATAGTATTTTCCAGAGGACCCAAAATCAACTTCATCGCCGGAGTCGTCTTGCTGTTGTGAACATGAGCGTTCTTTCCCATTTGATTTTTCTTTGTGAGAGGAACTTTCTTTGAACACATCATGAATACTCTCCTCAAGCTTTAGAGTCCTTTTGTTGAAAACTCTATATGCTTTGCTGGTGAGGGAGTACCCAAGGAATATGGCTTCGTCACTCCTTGCATCAAACTTGCCAAGTCTTTCTTTATCATTGTTGTGAACAAAGCACTTGCATCCAAAGACTCTGAGATAGTCGATGCGAGGCTTCCTTCCATTCAACAATTCATAGGACGTCTTCTTCAGCAAAGGACGGATCATGGCTCGATTGACAATGTAGCAAGCTGTAGCAATAGCTTCCGCCCAGAAGTACTTGGGGACGCTATTAGCTAAAAGCATAGTCCTCGCCATATCCTCAAGCGTCCTATTCTTTCTTTCCACAACGCCATTTTGTTGAGGAGTCCTTGGAGCTGAGAAGTTGTGAGAGACTCCATGTTGATCACAGTAGGCCACGAACTCTGAGTTTTGAAACTCCGTCCCATGATCTGATCTTATGGATTTGAGAGGCGTCTCAAGCGCAACTTCCACTTGTTTGATGAAGACTTTGAATGCGTTGAAGCAATCTGTTTTTGAAGCTAAGAAAAGAACCCAGGTGAATCGAGAATAAACATCTACAAGAACGTAAATGTACCTCTTTCCACCATAGCTCAGCGTCTTCATTGGTCCACAAAGATCCATATGGAGAAGTTCCAAAGGTTTCTTTGTGCTGACCTCGTTCTTTGACTTAAAGGACGTTCTTGTTTGCTTCCCCTTGATACAGGCTTCGCACTGTTCAATATTTTCAGGATCAATTTGGGGAAGGCCTTTCACAAGATTTCTTTGATGTAGCTTAAGGATTGTGCTTGGTCCGGCATGGCCAAGTCGGCGATGCCAGAGGTCAGCGTCCTCCTTTGACACAGATAGGCACAACTCAGATTTTGGCTTGAACTCTTGGTTGAAGATGTAGACATTGTTCTTTCGGACTCCTTTGAGAACGACTTTGTTTGATTTCTTGTTGATAACAAGGCATTCCTTTGAGTCAAATGTGACTAGGTTTTCACCTTGATCACACATTTGAGAGACGCTTAGGAGGTTGAAGCCAAGTCCTTCAACAAGACTAACGTTTGTTGCTTTGATGGACGGGTTGAGAATAGCAGTTCCCGTCCCTTTGATCTTTCCTTTGCCTTTGTTGCCAAACGAGACAGTTCCTCCCGTGGCACTACTTTGGATAGAAGTGAGATGGATCTGGCTTCCTGTCATATGATTTGAGGCGCCACTATCAATGATCCATGGGTGTCCCCTCACTTCCACCTGCCAAGACAGAGTTAGTGTTTGGCGACCCAGGCAAGGTGTTCCTTACCTGGTTCGTTACAGAAATAGAACTCTGGTTCTGGCATATAGTCACTTATATTCACGTCATTTGAAATAGCATGCTTTCGGAAAGAACTCTTAGAACGTCTAGGACGTCTAGGATTTGCCTTAGGGATGGACTTGTTATTTTCAATGTTAGTCCTAACAGCTTTGCCACTTTCAATGTCGTTCTTCAGTTTCAAGCATTCAAATTTAAAGTGATCTCCTTGTCCACAATACCAACACGTCCTGTAGTAAGTACCAAGGTAGTACTTTTTGTTAGGATGTTGGATTTTGTTCTTTTTCATCTTTTGAGGGTCACAGACTTTTGAACCTTCCCCCTTTGCAATTTTCTTATAGATCCTATGACTGGTGGAGTTAGTGTAGTAGTCCTTTTGACCTTTCTCTCCACTTTCTAGGACTCTAATTCTTTCAAGGAGATTCTTGGTCTTTTCCTTTTCCAATTCAAGTTCTGAAGTTTTGCTTGCCTCAAAGTCGCTAAGGAGGGAGTTCCTGGAGTCAGACTCATAGCCTAGTCCTCTCTTGGCTGGGACAAACACTATTGGTCTAACTTCCTCAACTACAGGACTCTTTCCTAACACTTTTACTTCTTCCCTAAGCTTGGCGTTCTCTAGTTTAAGGCACATCACTTCAGTTTTCAGAGACTTAGTTTCTTCACGTGAGGACTCTAGTTGCAAAGACACTGTAGCACAGTTCTCACATTCAACCAGAATATTTTCATTTTCAAGTTCAAGTTCATCCATTCTATGTTGCATGATCACACTTTCTTCCATGATTTTGCCAATGAGTTTAATAAGTTTGGACTTAGAACAATTTTCTAAAGAAGTCATCATGGATTCACGAGTTACCTCTTGTTCCCTTTCAGGAGCGTCCTCTTCAAGAACTGAGGCGTCCTCCACAGCCATGTACGCCACTTGTTCATTATCTGAGGCGTCCTCGATGGCTATGTACGCCGTTGGTCCTTCAGGTTCTTCATCATCCGAACTCACATTATCCCATGCGGCGTCGCACGCTCCCAAGAGGGCCTTCATCTTCATTTCTTTTAAGTTTAGTCCTGTAGTACACTTTTTGGCAAAGTGTCCTTTCTTGTTACACTTGTAGTAAGTAAGTTCCTTCATTTCTGCCTCTGTATACTTGGGAATCTCCTTTTTGTAAGGCATCTTGTATTTCTTGAAATCTCTGGTCCTTTTACCCCATAAGCGGGCAACCTTGTGTAGAAGGGCAAGCTCTTCCTCTTCTTCGAGTTGTTCCTTAGTTTTGCTTTCCTTTTCTCTTAGAGCTTGTGCACGCATCCTTTCACGATTCTCATTTTTGTTTGCTTCCACCATTAAAGCAAGTTCTCTTTGGTGACGCAGATACTCAGCGTACTCTGGAGTTGATGACATCAAGGCGAGATCTGTCTGAGGGTTCCTAGCTAATTCAGCCATATTAGCTTCCCTTCTTGCTTCATAGCCTCTCAGCTTCCCATAGATCTCTTCCATATCCAGGGTCTTGTTAGCTGTATTCTCCTTGAACGTAGTCCTATCAAAATTCCATTTCCCTGTAAGACCATCAATGACTACTCCAACTCTGTTCCTCATTGAGATTTCAGCTTCTGGGATGCCCAAGTTTCGCATCTTGGTCACAAGGGCTTCAAAGCGGTATGAGTAGTCCTTGACAGTTTCATTAGGAAGCATTCTGAAGGCATAGAACTCTCGTTTGATCTCAAGCTTAACGTCTTCCTTCATCTCCGCCGTACCCACATGGTACTTCTCAAGAGCTTCCCATTGTAGTTTGGCCGTTGCCAAATTGCTAACTCGGGTGGCGTCCCTCTCGCAAAGGGACGCTTGAAGGAAGCATATTGCCTTAGCGTTTGTTTCCAAAAGCTTGAACTCGTCAGGACCCCACTCGTCCTCTTTATCTTTCTTGTCATCAGGGATGACAAGGTCACCTTTAATGATCACTCTCCAGCATTGATAATTATGACTTCTGCAAAAGTTCTCGAAGCGGATCTTCCAGCGGTTGAAGTTGCCGTCCGTCAGGCGAGGAGGCTTCACAAAAGAGATTCCAATAGGTTCCATGTCCATCTTGTACCTGCAACTCAACAAAATCTAGAGAACCTCGCTCTGATACCAATTGTTGGATCGTAAGTCGTTAATGAAGGCGTCCTTAACTGGGTTAAGGACGTCCTTTAGTGCAGCGGAAAATAGACTTAACAGGAAACAAGATAAGAGAATAGGCACGAGTATTTATAGAGGAACCCCACTAAGACCAACTAGTCTTATGGGTAAACCTCTACCTCCATTGGAGGATTTTTCAATAGCCGTCCCTTATCTTATTGAGAGTGAGTCCTTACAACTTAGGCGAGTCGTTACACTTCTCTGAGCTAAGCGTCCGTCCTTAGTCTCACTAGTAACACTCCTTTCAACCTAACAAGTAACCTAACACTCTTAGCTATAAGGAAGCTATCACTCACGTCTCTCACGGTTCGTTGTGAGAGACAAACTACAACTCTAATTGATTTGTGGTTTATTTTGGATTTGATGTGGTTGGACTTTCTTTCTCTTGCTTCAAGCTCACTTGATCTTCTTGATCTTCGTTCGTGTTCTTGAATTCTTCGGGAGAGCTTGAGAGAAAGTCTTCAAAGTCCACCAACGCTATGCATACCCTTGGGAGGGTATTTATAGCGAAAGTGGTTCTTGTCCTCTAGCGTCCTCTGAGACTTGGCAGGATCCTTGGGCTTTGATCAACGGTGCGATGAGCCTCTTGAGGAAGTCAACTCTGTTGACGCTTGGGAAGCCTCCGCGTGGGCAGGGGACCATCGCTGGGAAAGCGACGTCTTTGGCATTGTCTACACGTGCCCAGACAAAGGAAACTTCCTTCTGAGAACTAAGGCCGGACGATGATGTAATCATGTTAGGGCGGCCTTGATTTGAATTTGAACCTCGTCCGTATTTTGGCGCGCGTCCCTTCTTGATGAGGACGCCGTCCTATCTTCGCAGGAACTTCGCCAATTACATTCAGCTTTGGAGGTTCTGATGACGTGCGTCCCTACAACTTAGGGACTGCCGTTCACTTGTTGTCCTTTTCGCTCATGTGCGTCCACTGGACTTACCTGAGATCAACACTTGGACAACTTATCAAGTACTTTTGAGTTTGTCATTATCAAAACAAGGGACGATCATTATTGGTTTAAATATTAATGACTGTCGTCCTTAATATCGACCCAACAGACGCCGTCCTATCTGCGTAGGGACTTCACCATTTTCGTTCAGCTTTGGAAGTTCTGAAGAAGTGCGTCCCTACAACTTAGGGACTTCCGTTCACTTGTTGTCCCTTTCACTCATGTGCGTCCTCTGGACTTACCTGAGATCAACACTTGGACAACTTATCAAATACCTTTGAGTTTGTCATTATCAAAACTAGGGACAATCATTATTGGTTTAGATATTAATGACTGGCGTCCTTAATATCGTCCCAACAATAAACCTCTACCTCTGTTGGAGGATTTTCAGTAGCCGTCCTTATCTTATTCAGAGAGAGTCCTTACAACTTAGGCGAGTCGTTACAATTCTCTGAGCTAAGCGTCCGTCCTTAACCTCACTAGTAACACTCCTTTTCGCCTAACAAGTAACCTAACTCTCTTAGCTATAAGGAAGCTATCACTCACGGTCCTTTGTGAGAGACAACCTACTTCTCTAACTATTTTGTGTTTTGGTTTTGGATTTGGTTTGGTTGGACTTTCTTTCTCTTGCTTCAAGCTCACTTGATCTTCTTGATCTTCGTTCTTGAACTTGAATGCTTCGGGAGAGCTTGAGAGAATGTCTTCAAAGTCCACACCACTATGCATACCCCTTGGAGGGTATTTATAGCGGTATGAGTTCTTGTCCTCTAGCGTCCTCTGAAGCTTGGGCAGGATCTGTCGTCTTCCTTCAACGGTGCGATTTGCATCTTGAGGAAGTCAACTCTGTTGACGCTTGGGAAGCCTCCGTGTGGTCAGGGGACCATTGCTGGGAAAGCGACATCTTTGGAATTGTTTACATGTGCCCAGACAAGGGAAGCTTCCTTCTGAGGACTACGGCCAAATGTGATGTAATCATGTTGGGGCGGCCTTGGTTTGAATTTGAACTTCGTCCGTATTTTGGCGCGCGTCCCTTCTTAATGAGGACAGCATCCTATCTACGCAGGGACTTCATTCTTTTCGTTCAACTTTTGAAGTTCTGATGAAGTGCGTCCCTACAGCTCAGGGACTCTCGTTCACTTGTTGTTCTTTTCGTTCATGTGCGTCCTCTAGACTTACCTAAGATCAACACTTGGACAACTTATCAAATACTTTTGAGTTTGTCATTATCAAAACTAGGGACGATCATTATTGGTTTAGATATTAATGACTGGCGTCCTTAATATCGTCCCAACAATTTCCCCCTTTTTGATGACGACAAACTCTTTTAAACAATGCGCACAGAAGTAAAGCTTTTAGCATTAGAGACTACACTTTGATCATCTTTTCAGCTAAGCTTGATATGCAACTCATTATTTTAAGTGCGTCCTATTTTATTCTTTACTAACGTCCGTTGGACTTGGCCGAAATTCCCCCTAAACTCATACTTTCTATGACAACTTAAAATGATCGCATCTCTGCAAAACTATACTTCCCCCTTTTGACATCATCGAAAAGGAGAACAAGTTAAAAACATGCACACACAAAATCATAACTAAAGAAAGGAATGCTTCGACAAAATGAATTGCAAATGTAATGAACGCTATTCAAGGAAATAAGGTACGGTCATTACAGACAACAAAACACAAAGAGATAAATTGTTTCAGGGATTGGAAGGAGAGGAGTGATCACTGGCGGGGACGCTTGCCAAGAGCTTTCAAGGTCTGAGCATGTAGATCATTGGACTGCGCCAGAAGCTCGTTGTTGCATTCTAGGAGGTCAGTGTGCTGGTGAAGAGTGTCATGGACTTGCTGTTTGAGGTCTATCATCATGCACTGGTATCATCTCAAGCAAAGTCTTCTTAGAGCACTTCTCAGCCTCAACATTGACGTTCGCAGCGTTGGCATCCTCAGTTGCGTCCTCAGCATCAGCAACCGGCGTCCCTACCACTTGTAAATTTCCCTCAAGCTCACCTTCCTCAGCAGCGGCGGCAGCAGCTTGAGCAGCTCTCCTCTCGGCCTCTTTCTTCTCTTTGGCCAGTTGTTTCTTAACGGAGGGGAGCTCCTCATTATATCTCATCTTCCCTACAGGGGGAGCGGTAATTTGCCTAACGTCCTAGTGAATGCCGAAGGGTTTCTCCTCTTTGGGGACGTAAAGGCCCTGCTGCACTAAAATCTTCTTGACCAGGCCAGGATATGGGAGAGAGTGGCGTCCACCTATGCACTTACCC
Organism: Polygonum aviculare; assembly: GCA_934048045.1. Classification (NCBI taxonomy): domain Eukaryota; kingdom Viridiplantae; phylum Streptophyta; class Magnoliopsida; order Caryophyllales; family Polygonaceae; genus Polygonum; species Polygonum aviculare. The sequence goes on from OW204024.1 coordinate 17,445,845, forward strand.
ATGTGCTCTAAGACAACCCGCACCAAGTTGATCGGCTGGCGGTTCAGAAAAGCGTCCAAGATGATACTGTCCTTGATTTGCACGATGGACTTCTTTTCTTGTCTTGGGACGACCATGCGCACAATGAAGTGGTGCGCAAGGACGCTCGTCTTAGAGAGACAATGGGCGACTCTATCCTTAACCAGGGGCTGCCTCCCGTTGAAAATATTGTTGAAGATGTCTTCTTGGGAGAAGCAGCCGAAGGACTTGCAGGGAAAATCATGTAAGGCTTCAGGAGGGGAGGGACGCAGGCCTAGCATGTTGCGGACGATACCCTCTGCAATAGAGTACTCGTCCCCGTTAATCTCAAAGGTTCCCTGTGGCTTCCCTTTGACCTCGGACACTTCGAATTTGGAGTAGAAGAGCTTGACTTGGTCCGGGTCAACAGTGGCTGCCTTAAGGCCTAAGTGCGTCCATCCCTGGAAGTCGAGCAGCTCCAGAAACTCAGTGCGGCTGTGCTCACGTAGAAAATTGGCATCAAACAGAAGCAGCCCGATAATCTTCTTGAGCCTCTTCTTTTTGTTGCCGTTCCCTATGACGATCACATCATCACCGACATCTTCTTCTTCGCCATCTCCCTCCTCGTCATTATCCTCATCCTGAGGAGGAACATCTTCATCATCTGAGGCCTCGTCCCCTTGAACATGGGACTCAACCATTTCTTGGTCCTCAGCATTGGACGATTGAATTTGAGGAGGGGCGCCCGCTGCTGGAGTCCTTGCCAGGGACTCCGTGCGGACTTCAGCAGAAGTCGTCCCCTAGACTTGGACATTTTCCTCAACGACCGGAGCAGGCGGAGGAGGAGGAGTCTTTACTCTGGGAGGAGAGGGAGTTGGAGTGCGGAGCTTTGCTTTCGTTGGAGGGGGAGCATTGGAGGAATTGGGCTTGATTACTGAAATGAGAGTGGTGGCAATCGGAGCTGGAGGAGGAGGAGGAGGCTGTTTGACTGGGGAGTCCTCCACTTGAATGACAGTGGGCACAACGTCCTTGGCCTGGACCTGTGTGGGAGGAGCGTCTCTTTGGACCTTTGGCATCGGCTTTTCCAGGTCCGCCTCGATCTCAGCCTCTAGCGGATCAGCTGTAGCCGCAGGAGCATCCTCTACCCTTGGTGGAGGAGGAGGGAGAAGAGGGACTTCCTACTGGCTCTTGAGGATCGCCTCAACAATGGCGTCTTTTTTAGCTTGGGCCTGCTTGGCCATCTGCTCCTTCTCATTCTCTAGCTCGGAGAGACGGATGGCGGCCATTTCAGTTTCAATTACGCCTTCAAGCTCAGCCGAAGTCTTGAGGCGCCTTTTTGGTGCGGGGGGAGGGGAGGATGGGACGGTCTTTGGTTGGGAGGAGGAGGGGGCTTTGATCTTTAATTTTTGAGAGGGAGGGGGAGAGGCTTGCCTTTTTCATTTTTGGGATGGGACGGAGCCTGAAGAAGCCACTAGGAACTCCATTATATTGGCCAAGAGTTTGGCGAGCTCGTCCACAGTCCCACCGAACATATCGGATATGATGGCAGGCCCCATGAAAGGGGGGATGGTGTAGTTGGTTTCCTGAAGGCGAGGCTTCACATATGTCAACATGAAATAGTGGAGAAGGATGAAAATCGAAGGATGAAAATCGCCTTGACACGCGACTGCGGGTGGCATCCAGTGGAATTTTCCGCCGTTTATCTTGTTTCCTTTTATCTTTTATATCTTTTTAGTATTTTCGGATAGTTGTTTTCCGAGACTATTTATAGTGTTTTTAGGTTGGATTTGGAGGATAATTTTTGAGAACTCATAACTCATAATTCATAGTTTAGGTTTCAATTCTTGTTTAGTTATGGAGAGCTAGTCTCCTTAGGTTTGTTCAAGGGAGAAGCTCTGATTATGAACTCGTGAGATTTTGGTAATTGATTTCTATCCTTTGGTTGATATTGATTCTCTTGTGCTTCATCTTATGATTGTTGATTGTTTCTCTAGGATTCGATACCCTATTGAATTGATTAGCTTTCTACTGTTTGATTAGGTTCGGACCGTGGACAAAACTAATCTGTGAAAACAACTTAGCCTAGACCTGTTGTCTATGCAACTAGGATTAAGAAGAGAATTGATTGTTTTATCTTGCAATTGACTCGTAGCTTGATTGTTTGATATTATATCCTGCATATCCTTGTTCTCTATGCTAATTCTAGGTTTAAGCGTCCTTGCCTAGAGTTATAGAATTGCTTGGACCGTGGACTTGCGATTGTTATTGATCAGGATAGGAATTAACCATTGGTGTGAATGAAATCAATGGATGATACTATGATCGAGTGATTATATTAGAGTGGATCTTTTGAATGAACTTGTTTCTCATATTTGTTTGTTTGATTTGTTATTTGCTTTCTAGGTTAGTTTAGTTTAGATTTTTCTCTCCTTAAATCCCCCCATATCTCTAGTTGGTAATTATATTAACGCTAGAAGCCTTTGTCTCTTGGGTTCGACCCCTTACTTGTATGCTATACTTAGTTTGTAGTTTGGGTTATTTATCTTTGATCTTGGCACGGCGACTTTAGCCGAGTCAAATTTTAGCGCCGTTGCCGGGGAACTTAGGTTTCTTTCTAGTGTTAGTATATTTATTGATTATTGTGTGGACCTATCTTACGGTCCACACCCTTTCTACTAATTATTTCCCAAGTGCTGTCGTTGGTTTCAGAAGACAGGATGGTTGTTGAGTTCCCCGCGCTAGCTGAAGGGGTGGGATCTATGTTGAAACCCAGTCTGATTGGTCTTTTACCTCGTTTTGGTGGGCAACCTGATGACGTTGCAATTAAACACCTTACAGAGTTTGATTATGTATGTCTGAGCATGAAGCCTGCTAAGGTCACCGAGGATCAATTCAAGATGCGAGCTTTTCTATTCTCTCTGACCGGATCAGCTAAGGAATGGTACCTCTACATATTAAACGGTCCCCTCTACTTTCAGCGGATCACAACATGGAGCCAGTTGAGGGTTGCATTCTTGGACGAGTACTTTCCCATATCAGCTAGGGCAGTTATTAAGAGAAACATCGTCAGTCTTCAACAACATGACAGGGAGAGCCTGTACGATTATCTTGATCGCTACAAAAGGCCCGTTTCTAGTTATCCAATCCATGGGTTCACACATCAAAATCTTATTGAATTCGTCATGGTTGGCATGAGCTATGAGCACGGCAGAATAGTGAATGCTTCATGTGGAGGCTCCTACCTCGACAAAGCTCCCCATGAAGTCTTTAAAATAGTGGAGAACTTTGCTGAGCATCATAGAAGCCGGATACCCCGCTACCCTGACAAGCCATCGTCTGATGATCATCTTTCTAAGAAAATGGAAGAGATGAGTGAGGCATTCGAGAGGAAATTCCGAGATTTAAACTTTGCACTTGAGAAGATAATCAAGGAGATTTCCAAGAAGATCAACCTTACTCCTCAAGCACCGGTAAAGATGAGTGCTATGTCATTGATGAGTGGACGAGAGCTGGGCACAGAAAATAGCTCTCCGGAGGAACCACCGCGACCGCGTCCTATGGGTCGCGACCGCGAAATCACTCTAGCAGCTAATGTAGAAACTCTCGTGGACAAGCCGCGACCGCGGAAATCCACCAGAAGTCGTGTCCAAATCTCTAGAGTCAGAACGCGACCGCGCCACTTGCCACCGCGCCCGCGTGTTCTATGCAGAAATGGTGAAAATCCAAGAAGAGACGATCCGCGACCGCGGGTGTGTGGAGGCCGATTCTTTAGTTTCTGTCGACGATCCGCAACTGCGGTCCACCTTCCGCGAGCGCGGATCTTCTTTTGTAGACAATGATTCACATGAGTAGCCGAACCTTCTTCCTCCGGTTTCCCAGGAGCCAAGTCCACTTCTTCCAGAAGCCCTCAGATACTCTATATGGGATGATGAGATGGATGATCCTGATTGTGTCACGACGGAGGAGCCTGATGATGTTTCGGAGGTTTCCCTTCTGCCTGAAGAGATGTCTATGTCTCCTACGGTGGAGCTCTCTGTGGTGATCAATCACGATCCCTGTATCCTTTCCTCTTGTCCCTTATTCTCCATTGATTGTCCTTTGATTGCTGACATAGGTCTTGAGCATGATAGATTGCCTAATGAGATCTCGCTTTATATTCCTAAAATGGGTGATAGTACTAAAATTGAATTTGTCTCTTTTGATGAATACTTTGAAAACCACCTAATACTCTAAACTGGTTCCATTTTAATCAATCTGATCATAACTTCTCTACTTACTTTGATAAATTGAAACGGTGCCTTAATGATATATTATTCACTTTCAATTCATCTTTGTGCTATGTATGCTTACATGAGAATTGTTCGCAGGTATTTGATAGATTGCTCATGGCATTGACGATGTCCGATCATGAGTTAGCTGAGTTCGTCGAGCCATCGACGTTAACCAAAGGCGCTTCTCAAGAGGCAACCCGAATTGGAGAATCTAGTTGAAAGTGAAAATAAAATTTTTTTCAGGCTAACATACAAGTACTAGGTTCGAAAGAACGTTTTGTGGTAGAAACGCGCCCGCGGCTGCGCAACCGCGGTCGCATTTCGACAACAGAAGATCCAGACGTACAGGTTACTCAGAGAAAAAAAAATCACCATCCCGCGACCTCAAAGTCGCGGATGGCCTTCTTCTACCCATCATCATCTTCATTCTACCACGACCGCCGGCCCTACCTACTCTTTCGTCCACATCACCGGCCGCCCCCTCCACTGCCAGCACCGCCGTCGGCCTCTCGTCTCGCTTCGCCGCCCCCCCCCCTCTCTCTTTCCGGGCTTTGCTGTCGGATTCCTAGATCTAAATCTGGGTTGTGTGACTCACGCACCACCGGCTCGTTCGCTGTTGACGCTCCGCACCACCGCTCTGCTGCTGCCGTCGGCTCCTTCAACGGTCTCTCTTGCGCCGCCATCGCCACCTGCTTGACGCCTCTCGAGAGATTCGCCACCGCCACAGCTTCGTGCAAACGCGCAGATCTGCGAAATCGTAAGGCCTGCGACCGCGGATCTCTGACCCGCCACCGCGGGTGATTCGTGTTCCCAGCTCAGGCTATTTTGGCACCTGCGATCGCGGCCCGTACACCCGCGCCCGCTGGTCAGTTCTAACAGCTTCACTCCGTTCTGTTGTCATTCCGCGACCGCGGCCCGTACATTCGCGCCCGCGGTTTATCGACAGAGAGTTCGCTCGGGTTCCTTCAATTGGTAAATTCCTCTTCTGTACTCGATTATTTCCATTCTATTATGTCGCATCGAGTGAGGGATCTTACTAAGGGGCAGAAGAAGATTTGGGATGCTTTGAAAGACAGGGATATTTTTTCTACCAAGTTCTTCCATGCTCCGACCTTGAGTGAGCTCGGGATGTTAGCCTGTACACAGAGTATGCTTGTGCACGGTGGTCTAGGGGGGTTGATGCAGCTTTTTGAGGTGACTTATCGAGGTCTTGTGCGTGAGTTTTTGTCTACATTGCATATTAACGGTGATGTGGTTTCTTTCCGGGCTTGTGGTAAGCCCTGTACTTTGAGTAAGGAGCAGATTAGAGGGTTGTTTGGTATCACTGCCACGCCTACTGAGGGGTGGGATTCTTTGCCGGCGAGTCAGGATTTCTTTGATTTCTAGTTTGCTATTACGGGATGCCAATTTAGCAACCTAAGTGGAGAGTACAACTACAAGATCCCGCACCCTTGTATTCGCCTTGGCCACAAGGTGCTTTCTATGACGTTTTTGGGTAAGGGTGAGGTGAACAAGGTTCCTTTTCATGATGCGCGCTTGTTGTGGTGTCTGATGCTTGCGCAACCAGTTGTGCCTGATTGGGTGGAGCTTTTCATAGAGACTTTGAAGAAATATCCCAAGAAGGCCGGGCGGATTGGTTTTGGCGGTCTGATTACTCTTTTGGCATTACCTCATGTGACTAGGGATGAGATCCAGATGTATCATGGTATGCCTTTGACTGATGATCATGAGTATGATGTCGCTCAGCTGAAGAAGGCGAGATGTTTGAGTGGTTCTGCTGAGTCGGGGTGGTTTTGGATGTTTGGTTCGCCAGCTGCTCGTTATTTGCGTCTTCCCCGCCCATTTCTCTATGGTCAGCAGAACCATGAGTTCTTTATTGCTCCGGAGGCTTTTGATGAGGTTGCTGCTGATGATATTCCTATGCCTGATGCACCGCCAGCTAGTGGAGATCCTACATGAGATGCTTATGCTACTGCCTATTGATGTCTCTCATTTTGGTGGTGTTTTAGTAGTTAATTTCCTTTGTAAATATGTGTCTTTTGTTCCTTTCTTTGTCAGTTTTGTCCCTTTTTAGCTTAGATTCCGATTTTCCATGAGATTCGAAGACTATGCGAATTTGTTGTGTTTTGTAGGTACAATGGCGTGTTTTGAGGAAGTTTGGAAGGAGTTTCTAAGGAGGAGCAAAGCTTAAAGAGCAAAGGAGCGGAAAAGCCAAGCAAGGAACGAAGAGGAACTCAAGGAAAACCAAGAGAAGAAGAGGATCGAGGCCGGGATCGACGTGCCCAGCATGTCGGGCCCGAGTTGGAAGTTTGGAGGCTCGGACCGAGGTTAGACCATGTCGGGCCTGAGGTACTCCGTGTCGGTCTCATAAGGATCAATTGTGGGCTCCAAGGCACACAATTGTGATCTACCACTTTTGCACTTCTTCTATTTTTGGGAATCCTTGGTGCCTAATTTAAAGGAGAGGACAATTAGAGAGAGAAGGGGGGCTAATCCACACATCTAATCACTCTCAAAGGCTCAAGGAAGACTTGGAGAGCAAGGAGGAGGAAGGAAGAGGAGAAGAAGAGAGGAAATCGTTGGAGAGTAGGAGATCTAGGAGGATTTTGTGAGTTTGAACTTGTTTTGATTGTGTTTAGTGGATTTGAGATTTGGATCTTGTGAATTCCTTTGATTTGTATGCAATTTAAGTTGGATTTGAGTTTGATGATTGAGATTTGTTTGCTTTGCTATTTGATTGCTTTTATCTCTTTCCACATGGAGTAGAGTCCATAGTCTTGGGCTATGGGGGAAACCCCTAGCTAGGATTGGGTGTGAACCCCCAATTCCATAGCCTTGAGTGCTTGATCTATGAATCCTCTCTACATTGAGCTTCAATTATCTTATGAGAACAAGGGATCTAGGGCTTGTGATTGGTAAGAGTAAGCGAAAGCGATCTCGAGCCCATCACTTGGCCTAGCATCGAATGGAAGGTGAAAACCCCCTAGGGTCGATGTGTAGAGTGGAGGGATCGAAGGTAAACAACCTCGATCTCATAAGGATCAACATTATTGCCTGAATTGGGGTGGAATTACCCAAGTCTAGTTAGGGAAGGAACCCAAAAACCCAAGACCGATCTACTATTTTGCTAAGACCGAGTTACCCAAACGTCGGGCCCGACTTCAATCTGTGTCGGTCCCGCCTAAACTCTCATCGATCCTTCTCGGACCGAGGTGACCAATGTCGGTCCCGAGAAGTTCCCTTTGATTTTCCTTGTTTTTGCCTTTCGTTTACCCTTTTAAGTCTTTTTGGTACACTCAACGCATGAACTCCCGTGTGTTCGATACCCTACCCTTGTACTGCTACGGGGTTCGGTTATAAATTTGAATTTTGATCCTCCCTAATCCGGACCGATCAGAATTTTGGCGCCGTTGCTGGGGAGTTCTACCTTTTTGAGGTACCACTTTTGTTGAGTCTTTGGATTTGTAATGATTTGGGTGAGTGATTAGCCCAAACCCCTTGTTTGTTTTGATTTGGTTTTGTTTGTGTCTTTCGTTATAGGTGCATGCGAGCTCGTTCCGCCCGAGGAACATTTGAGATCGATTTTGTTAGTGACCCCGAAAGCATCATCAAAGAAGCTCGAAAGAAGAAGAGGATGGAGAACCAAGCACAATGTGATGAGGTTGCTAGGATGAGGGCCGACATGGCTCGGATGCAACTTGAGATGGAAAACCGCAATGCTGAGATAAGGAGAGAGCGTGAGGAAAGGATGAGATTGGAGGCTCAAATCAACACTTAACCCCGGAATGCACGCCAGTAAATGCATCCGGAGTTGAAGGTGCTGGAGCCGGCCATAGTCTTACCGGAGGTGTCAAAGAACATTGAGATCAAGACTCAATTCATATCACTCATCAAGAGGGACCAATTTGAGGGGCGACCAAATGAGTGCCCGATTGAGCATGTGAAGCAATTCAAGGATATATGTGAGACTATATCGACGGACGAGGAGATGTTAGAGTATGTGCTACTCAAAGCTTTCAAGTGGTCGTTATGAGGCAAGGCATTGCATTGGCTAAAGAGCCAAGCACCTTGATCCATCACATCATGGCGGGCTCTCAATGAGGCATTCTTAATGAACTTCTTCCCACCAACAAAAACAACGGAGCTTACAAGGAAAATAGCAAGTTTTCAACAAGGAGCTCACGAGCCACTCTTTGAGGCTTGGGATCGGTTCAAGGAAATGTTAAGGCAATGTCCAACCCATGGGCAACAACCTTATGTTCTCCAAGACATATTCTTCCAAGGAATCAACCCCGCCACCAAGGACAAGTTGAACCTTCAAACCGATTGTGGGATCATTGATTTGCCACCGGAGCAAGCATAGGAGTTGCTTGACAAACTCTCCGATTATGAAGCCATGTACGGAGTGAGTCCATTCAACAAGGAGGCAAGAGTCCAAGGAGATGGTACGAGAAGGCTCTATGACCCGAAGAATGAAGAGGTTGATAAGGATGTGAAGATTCAATTCCTTGAGGATGAGTTGAACAAGATGAGGAGGCAAATGAATCACCTCAAGCAAACCACAAGGGCGTGTAAAGAATGTGGTTCTTTCAAGCATGGAGCTCAAGAGTGTCCCAATGAACGCCAAGTTCGCTTGGCCGAGCAAATCGAGGAGGCACACTTTGTTCAAAGAAACTATGGAGGAAGAGCCAACTTCAACAATGGAGGAAATGGAAGGTGGAACCAAGGCCAAGCTAATGGCTACAACAACAACTACAACCAAAATGAGCCAAGGGCCCAACCACCACCATACCGACCTCCGGGGTTCTATGAGCAAACTCCACAATGGGCACAAGACTTGAAGAATCAATTCACCAATGTTGAGATGGGCACCCAATTCAAAGAGTTTGGTGTATGGAGAAGACAAGTGGACAACCAATTTGCTCACATGGCAAATCAACTTCCAAGAGAGGATGGGAGACTCCCGAGCCGACCCGAGGAGAATCCCCGTGCCCCGCAACAACAAAATGAAGTCCGAGCTATAGGGTTGAGGAGTGGTCGGAGTTTGCCCGAGCCACAAGTGCCAAGGACAAGAGAAGATGTTGGATCGTAAGTCTGTTAGTTCAGGCGTCCTTAATTGGGTTAAGGGCGTCCTTATATGCAGCGGAAATTAGACTTAACAGGAAATGCAGTGAGATATTGTACACAAGTATTTATAGAGGAACCCCACTAAGACCAACTAGTCTTATGGGTAAACCTCTACCTCCGCGTGGAGGATTTTCAATAGCCGTCCCTTATCTTATTAAGAGAGAGTCCTTACAACTTAGGCGAGTCGTTACACTTCTCTGAGCTAAGCGTCCTTCCTTAGTCTCACTAGTAACACTCCTTTCCACCTAACAGGTAACCTAACTCTCTTAGCTTATAAGGAAGCTATCACTCACGTCTCTCTCGGTCCGTTGAGAGAGACAAACTACAACTCTAACTATTTTGTGGTTTGTTTTGGATTTGATGTGGTTGGACTTTCTTTCTCTTGCTTCAAGCTCACTTGATCTTCTTGATCTTCGTTCTTGTTCTTGAATGCTTCGGAAGAGCTTGAGAGAAAGTCTTCAAAGTCCACACCGCTATGCATACCCTTGGGGGGGTATTTATAGTGGAAGTGGTTCTTGTCCTCTAGCGTCCTCTGAGGCTTTGCAGGATCCTTGATCTTCCATCAACGGTGCGATGAGCCTCTTGAGGAAGTCAACTTTGTTGATGCTTGGGAAGCCTCCGCGTGGATAGGGGACCATCGCTGGGAAAGCGACATCTTTGGAATTGTCTACACGTGCCCCGACAAGGGAAGCTTCCTTCTGAGGACTACGGCCGAGTATGATGTAATCATGTTGGGGCGGCCTTGATTTGAATTTGAACTTCATCCGTATTTTGGCGCGCGTCCCTTCTTGATGAGGATGTCGTCCCATCTGCGTATGGACTTCGCCAATTACTTTCAGCGCTTGAAGTTCTGATGAAGTGCGTCCCTACAGAGTTAGGGACGACCTTTCACTTGTTGCCCTTTTCGCTCAAATACCTTGAGTTTGTCATTATCAAAACAAGGGACGATTATTATTGGTTTAGATATTATTGACTTGCGTCCTTAATATCGTCCCAACAATTTACCCCTTTTTGATGATGACAAACTCCTTCAAATAATGCGCACAGAAGTAAAGCTTTTAGCATGAGAGTCTACACTTGATTTTCTTTTCAGCTTAGGTTGTCATGCAACACATTCTTTTAAGTGCGTTCTATCTTATTCTTAACTAGTGTCCTTTGGACTTGGCCGAAATTCCCCCTAAACACATGCTTTCTATGACAACTTAATAATAATCGCATCTCTACAAAACTATACTTCCCCCTTTTGGCATCATCGAAAAGGAGAACAAGTCGAAAAGCATGCACGCACAAAATCATAACTAAAGAAAGGAACGCTTAGACAAGAATGAAGCACAAATGTAATGAATGCCATTCAAACAGAGTAGAGTACGATCATTACAGACAATCACAGATTGTTCAAAATGGGGACATCGTCCCAAAGTCTTAACAAAAACAAGAGAAATAGATGAACTTTTTTTTTTTTGGGTTAGAGAGGAGGAGGAGTGATCATTTCTTGGGACGCTTGCCGAGTGCCTTGAGGTGTTGCTCCTGAAGATAGTTGTTTTGCGCAAGGAGCTCATTGTTGCGTTCAAGGAGTTCTGTATGGGTGTGGAGAGTGTCGTGCCCATCAGATACTTCGTTGAATGCTTCTCAGCCTCATCAGGGATGCTCATACCATCGAGCTCGTCTTCTTCATCTGCAGCGTCCTCAACTGGCGTCCCAACTACTTGAAGATTTTTAGTCTCTTGATCACCTTGGGTACTTTTAGCAGCAGTAGCGGCGGCTCTAGCTTGGCGTTCAGCTTCCTTTTTCTCCTTGGCCAGTTGCCGCTTTACTGAAGGAAGAGGCTCATCACATCTCAATTTGCCAACTGGAGGGAGGGTGATTTGCCTAACGTCCCAGTGGATCCCGAAAGTCTGTTCTGTTTTGGGGACGTAGAGGCCTTGTTGCTGCATTATCTTCTTGACCAGGCCTGGGAAGGGAAGAGAATGGCGACCGCCTGTGCACTTGCCCATGTGTTCCAAGATTACCCGCGGCAAGTTGATTGGCTTGCGTTCCAAGAAGGCGTCCAGTAAGATACTATCGGTGATCTGGACGATCGACTTCTTTTCTTGGCGGGGGACGACCATGCGCACAATGAAGTGATGCGCAAGGACGCCCGTCTTGGAGAGGCAATGGGCGACCCTGTCCTTAGCTGCTGGCTATCTCCCGTTGAAAATTCTGTTGAAGATCTCTTCCTGGGAGAAACGACCAAAATTTTTGTTGGGAAGGTCGTGCAGAGCATCTGGCGGAGAAGGACGCAGACCTAGCATTCGGCGGACGGTACCCTCAGCAATTGAGTATTCGTCCCCGTCAATCTCGAACGTCCCCTGAGGCTTCCCGTTTACTTCTGATATTTCAAATTTGGAGTAGAAACGGAGAACCTGATCGGGGTCAACTTCCGCGGCCTTAGCGCCTAGGTGCGTCCATCCCTGGAACTCAAGCAGTTCCAAGAACTCGTGGCGCTGGTTCTCTTCCAAGAATTGGGCGGTGAAGAGGAGCGGCGACAGAATCTTCTTCATGCGTTTCTGCTTACTGCCGTTGCTCACTATTACTTCATCACCGGCGTCTTCTTCGTCTCCGTCTCCCTCCTCGTCCTCAGGCTCTTCGTCCTTGAGAGGGGCATCCTCTTCATCAGAGGCCTCCTCCCTTTGTTCATGGGACTCGACCATTTCGGTGTCCCCAGCCGCGGACGCCTGTGCTGGAGGAGGCGCGTCCACAGCTGGAGTCCTTGTCAAGGACTCTATAGGGACGGTTGAAGGAGGCGTCCCTTGGACTTGAGCAGATTCCTCGACGGCCTGAGCGGGCGGAGGAGGAGGGGGAGTTGAAGCTCTGGGAGGAGAGGGAGAAGGAGTTCTTATCCTGGCTTTGGTGGGGGCAGAGGAAGAGCTGGGTGGAGCCATGGAAATGGGCTTGACTTTGAGCGGAGCAGGGGGAGGAGGCGGCTGCTTAGCAGGGGAGTCCTCAAGAGTTATAACTTTCGGTACAGCGTCCTTGGCCGGGACCTGTACTTGAGGAGCGTCCTTTGTGACCTTTGGCATCGTCTTTTCCAGGTCCGCCTCTATTTCTGCATCCAGCGGGTCCACAGCAACGACAGAGGCAGGAGTAGCGTACTCTACCCTTGGTGGAGGAGGAGGGAGTCGTGGGACTTCCTGTAGGCTCTGTTGGATCGCTGCAGCAATGGCGTCGTTTTCTGCCTGCTCTTGTCTGGCCTTCTCCTCTTTTTCTATTTGCAGCTCGGAGAGGCGTATGGCAGCCATTTGTTGTTCTGTAACGCCCTCGAGCTCAGCGGACGTCTTCAGGCGTCTCTTTGGGGCGGGAGGAGGGGAGGAAGGGATTGGTTTTGGTGGTGAGGAGGAAGGGACTTTTATTTGGAGCTGGTGAGAGGAAGGGGGAGAGGACGGCCTTTTTCTTTTCTGAGAAGGGACGGAGCCCGCAGGACCTACCAAAAACTCCATGATATATGGGAGGAGTTTGGCGAGCTCGTCGACCGTCCCTTTAAACCTCTCGGAGATGATTGCCGGGCCCATGAAAGGAGGGTTTTGATGGTTGGTCTCTTGAAGGCGTGGCTTGACATATGTCATCATAAAGTAATGCATAAGCCTTTGGATTTTGGGAGGGTAGTCCTGGATGGACGCCCTATGGCAGATGTTGGCGAGGGTTTTAGGTTCCCTTTCAAGCCAGTCCTCTATGAGGGGGTCAAGTGGAGGACGGCGTTTGGGTTGGGCCGGAAGTCTAAAAACGGAGCCTTTTGAGGGGTTGTTTGGCTCTGGCTCAGGTTTGATGGGCTTCTCAAGGAATTTGAAGCGTTTTTGAGCAGGTTTGGATTGAGATCGGGAAGACTGGGGTTTTTGCGGGGGAGGTTGAGAGCGTTATGGCTGGGGAGGGGTGGTGGAGTGGCGGTGTTGGGTGGTTTGTGAAGAGGAATGGTGGCGAGGGGGTTCTTGGCGCCCAGTAGGTCGCCTTCTCGAGTCCATCAGAGACCGGCCTCTTACCGGAGGAGACCTCGAGGAACTAGAGTTTTTCGCCGCCGAGGAGGGTGAAGGGTTCTTTGAAGCTCTCGTGTTGGCCATTTTATAGAGAAAGATTAGGTTTGAGGAGGTGATTTAGGGATTTGGGTATGAATATTTGACAAGATCTTGAGAGATTGCTAAAAGAGTATAAGAAGATTTTTCAGAGGATGCAGGGGCGTATTTATAGGAAGAAGACGAAGTAGAACGGTCAAGGGTAAAAGGGTAGTTTCACATGGCTTCCTCCATCCGCAATCCCGCATGTGGCTTCCTTCTTTGCTAAGAAACACAGCTGGTTTGCACCCGTTACACAGATCCCGAGATCCGCGTTCAAAATCTCCGAAATGGTTCAACTTCCTTCTTTCAACTTTTAAAACTTCACAACTGTAAAGGACTCTGTCTTGGCGTCCTTTAGGCGCACAACACTACAATACTCAGAACTGAACCACTGCGTCCCAACCACTGATCTCAAACTCTGAACTTAGAACTCTATATGGACAACTCTCAGCTCTTGACATGCGTCCCTTTGATCACTTAGAACCATTTTTGAAAATCAAGCAAGTACGTCCCGTAAAGATAAAACAAAGAACGCTCATAGGACGCGTTTGCAAGATTCTCGGCTTGGGTAAGCTTAGAGTTCCCATCATTTCGGCTTGTAATGAGGGTAGGGTGATCAGGGATACTCTTGAGATGAAAAGCGAAATGAATAACGTTCAAAATATAAGCAAAACACATGTCTTAGACTAGCGTCCTTTCAAGATGACTTTAAATGCATAACACTCTTTAAAAACAAGTTCTCAACAACACATAGCCAATCATAGAGGGAATAATAGAACGGGACTTGATTATTTACAAGTTATCATCCCTAAGAGCAACCTGAGGTGCTCGAAGGGACGTCTATCAAGTGCTTTTGTAAAACTATCGGCCACTTGGTCCTCAGTCCTAACATGATCCACTTTAATTAATCCAAGTTCAACATTATCACGAAGAAAGTGATGTCTTATGTGAATATGCTTTGTCCTAGAATGGTGAACAAGATTCTTTGCAATACTTATAGCACTGGTGTTATCACACAAGATAGAGACTGTGTTGAGGAACGTACCATAATCTTCAAGTTGGTACTTGATCCATAGGACTTGTGAGCAGCACGAAGCAGCAACAACGTACTCAGCTTCCGCGGTTGAGAGTTCCACGGATTTTTGCTTTTTGGATCCCCAAGAGACAAGGCACGAGCCCAGGAATTGAGCCATTCCTGAGGTGCTCTTCCTATCCACCACATGGCCAGCGTAATCTGCGTCAGAGTACGCTACCAGGTTTAGGGACGTCTTTCTGGGATACCATAGGCATAGGTCATCCCGTCCTTTGAGGTATCTGAAGATTCTCTTCACTTCTTGCATGTGGGACTCCTTTGGATTTGCTTGGAAGCGAGCACATAAGCACACAGTGAACATGATGTCGGGACGACTTGCCGTTAGGTATAGCAAGGATCCTATCGTTCCTCTGTAGAGCTTTTGATCTACACTCTTGCCTTCTTCATCAGCATAAAGGCGAGTGTTGGGGGAGATGGGAGTATCAATGGGTTTCGATGAGTTCATCCCATATTTCTCGAGCATTTCACGGATGTACTTCTGTTGGTGAATGCGCGTCCCATCTTTGAGTTGGGTGATTTGGAGTCCCAAGAAGAAGTTGAGTTCTCCTATGAGGGACATCTCAAACTCACTACTCATCAAATTCTTGAATTCCTCTACAAGTTTCATGTTAGTGCTTCCAAATACTATGTCATCGACATAGACTTGGACAATCAAAACATCTTTAAGGACTTTCTTAAGGAATAGTGTTTTATCAATGTTACCTCGTGTGTACCCGTTGGACAAGAGAAAGGACGCAAACCTATCGTACCATGCACGAGGGGCTTGCTTGAGTCCATAAAGTGCCTTGTCCAAGAAATACACATGATCAGGGTGATCAGCGTCCTCAAATCCTGGAGGTTGAGCGACGTACACTTCTTCTTTAAGCTTGCCATTGAGGAAGGCCGTCTTGACGTCCATTTGAAAAAGCTTGAATCCCTTGTGAGCGGCGTAGGCAATGAGGAGGCGAATGGCTTCAATTCTAGCAACAGGAGCGAAGGTCTCATCATAGTCGATCCCTTCCTCTTGCCTATAGCCTTGAGCCACAAGCCTTGCTTTGTTTCTTGATACGCGTCCACTCTCATCAAGCTTGTTCCTATAGACCCACCTCGTCCCTATTATATTTTTGTTTCTAGGACGAGGGACGAGGGTCCACACCTTGTTCCTTTCAAACTGATTGAGTTCATCTTGCATGGCTTGAATCCAATCAGCATCCTAGAGAGCTTCCTTTATGTTCTTAGGTTCAACTAAGGACACGAAGGCGTTAAAGGCACAAAATGCTATGTTGGCGTTAAGGGATTGATTCACAGCTGATCTTGTTTGAACTCCTTTTGACATATCTGAGATTATTTGATCTGTGGAATGAAGTCTTGAAAGGTTGGATCCCCTATGCGTAGCGTCTCTTGAAGGAGTACACCTAGGGTCCGTCCAATCGGACTCATCAGAGTCAAAGCCGTCATCTTCATTGGTTGGCTCAGTGTGTTCCCCCTCAGCTGGAGCGTTCACACTATGCCTTTCTCCTTGTTGACTTGACTCACCGGCTTCCACTTGGTTTAACGACCAAGTTTGAGAAGGCTCTTGTTGTTCACTAGGGACTCCCATTGAAACCTCATCGCGAGATTCAGGGGCGTTCCTAGGAACGTAATATTTGTCGGAGGAGCCTCTTGGTTCTTCCTCATCATCTTCATCATCGTCCCTTGGACAGGAGCGACGTGCCTTCTTACTTGCTTCTTTCTTGTGAGAAGCATTTTCTTTGAACACCACATGGATACTTTCTTCAAGCTTAAGAGTCTGTTTGTTGAACACTCTATAGGCTTTGCTTGTGAGGGAGTATCCAAGGAATATCTTCATCACTCCTAGCATCAAATTTGCCGATGTTGTCTTTGCCGTTGTTGTGAATGAAGAATTTACACCCAAAGACTTTGAGGTGTGAAATGTTTGGCTTTCTTCCATTTAAGAGCTCATAGGACGTCTTTTTGAGCAAAGGACGAATCATAACTCAATTGACGATGTAGGTTGCGGTGGCAACGGCTTCTGCCCAGAAGTGTTTGGGAACGCCGCTAGCCAAGAGCATCGTCCTTGCCATGTCTTCCAACGTCCTATTCTTTCTTTCAACAACACCATTTTGCTGAGGAGTACGCGGAGAAGAGAAGTTGTGGGATACTCCTTGTTGGTCACAGAAGTCAAGGAACTCTGAGTTTTTGAACTCCGTTCCATGATCTGACCTTAGGGCTTTCAATCTCGTCCCAATTGCAACTTCTACTTGCTTGATGAAGATTTTGAACATTCTGAAAGCATCTGCTTTTGATGCCAAGAAGAGAACCCAAGTAAATCTGGAAAAATCATCAACAATGACATACATGTACCTTTTTCCACCATAGCTTTGGGTTTGCATGGGTCCACACAGATCCATGTGAAGCAGTTCCAATGGCTTCTTTGTGCTCACTTCATTTTTGGATTTAAAAGACGATCTTGTTTGCTTCCCTTTGATGCAAGCTTCACATTGTTCAATTTGCTCAGGATTAATTCGGGGAAGTCCTCTTACAAGATCCTTTTGATGAAGTTTGAAGATGGTGCTCGGCCCCGCATGTCCAAGACGTCGATGCTAGAGATCGGCGTCCACAGCAGAGACGGATAAGCACAACTTGGATGCAGGCTTGAACCTTTGATTGAAGACGTAGACATTGTTTTCACGCGTCCCTTTGAGAATGACTTGATTTGTTTTCTTGTTGATGACCAGGCATTCCTTAGAGTCAAATGTGACTAGGTTTTCACCTTGATCACATATTTGGGAAACACTGAGGAGATTGAAGCCTAGTCCTTCAACAAGGCTGACTTTGGACGCACCGATGGATTGATTTAACTTTGCGGTGCCCGTCCCTTGTATTTTTCCTTTGCCCTTATTGCCAAACGAGACAGTTCCTCCCGTGGTGTTTGATTTGATAGAAGTGAGATGGATCTGGCTTCCCGTCATGTGATTTGAAGCTCCACTATCGATGATCCATGGGCTTCCCCTCACTTCCACCTGAAAAGAAGAGTTAGTCCTTTGCGACCCAGGCAAGGTGGCCCCTACCTGGTTCGTTACATTGGTAAAGCTTCTTCATAGGCAAATGATCATAAACATTCACATCATTTGATCTTCTAGCATGCGTCCTAGGAGATCGAGTTTTAGCATTTGACATACTAGCATGCGTCATGTTAGCAACGTTAGACTTGACATTCTCATGAACATTTCTAGCCTTTCTTCCACTTTCAAGATCTTGTTTCAGCTTAAGACACTCGTACTGGTAGTGACCTTCTTTGCCACAATGCCAACACGTCCTATAGTAGTTTCCAAGATAGTACTTTTTGTTAGGACGTTGAATTCTATTTTCTTTCATTTTCTCAGGGTCCACTACCTTAGATCCTTTTCCCTTAGCAATGTTCTTGTAAATTTTGTGACTGACAGAATTTGTGTAGTAGTCCTTTTGCCCTTTCTCACCACTCTCAAGAACTCTTATGCGTTGTTTGGCTATAAAAAATCGTAAATTAATTAATTTAGCAAGGTGGTTTAATTGAAGATCATTATGACTATATATAAAAGTCTTAATGTGATACATGAAATTCAACTTGAATATATGTGGGTACTTCTTTTAATTTAAATATGTATACTCAATAAATTAAAAGAATAATCTGACCAAAGGAAATAAATTTTAAAAAAAAAAGATAAAATCAACAAATCCTATTCAACCGTTTAATGGAAGTTGAGGGAAATAACTGCTTTCTAATACCCATATATATATTGGGTTGAAAGGAAGTTTGGGCGAGTTAGATTCTGAAAGGAAAAAAACGGAACTGAAGAGAGATTTGAAAAGTTGTTGTTCATCGAAAAAGTGGGAACGATCATCAACCTATTTCTCTGTACGAATCGAAGACTTGAAGTCAAGTAAGGAGATTTTCCTTTTTTCCTTTTCCTTGTCTCTAACCCACCATTACCCACGTGATCATGCAGAGAGGTCTGCAAAACAATTTGCCTTTTTTTGAGTCCAAAATTATTCTTTAATGGAAAAGAGATTGGGCTTGGGCAAATTACTTTCCCTGACATTTTCGTACCATTTGTTCAAAAAGTGGATGAATGTCATTAAGCCTCCATGTATCCGATTATCTTTTATCCATCATTGTTTCTCCCTTGGATCATATATACTACATGGTTCGGGTTTGGGTATTAAAGCACTGGTAATAATGATAAAGATAGTCAGTGTTTTGGTGTTGATTTCTTGACTAACAAACAAATACAGTTTTAGTTTGTTTTCTTTGTACACAGGAAATCAAAATCGTGGGGCTAGAGAGTAATTACTTTCGTAGTCCCACATCATACCGTTTGATCGAGAGTAATCACTCTCAATTTCTATACCATATATGGGGTTATGGTTGATTTGGAAGTAATTACTTCCGGGTCTCCATATGGAACAAAACGGCAATCCGATAGTAGTTACTTTCGGGCTGTTGGAAGCAATTACTTCCGCGTCTCCATATTGAACAAAACGGCGATGGATCTTGGAGTAATTGCTCTTGAACCATTGTATCCGTTAAATTGAAAGTATTGGAATTGATATCAACGTACCTCTAGACCTGTAAAATTGAAAGAAAATCGGACTCTTAAACGTCTGTATTTCTTAGAACTACTCGATTAATGGGTTAAAGCCCTCATATATATACATGAGGTTTTGATAAAGGGCATATCTTAGCCTAAAATTCGGATTTTGAAATCTGTTAAAAGATTGGTACGTGTAGATATTAACGAAATCTATCTAATTAAGATCAATCTACTTATCTTTGCTAACGGAAAAAGATTAAAAGGGGACTTTAATTAATTAACCCATAATCTTGAGTTTTGAAAAGAGGCGTACGAGTTTGTTTCTCTTAAAGGCCTTTCTAAAAATAATAATTGTGATGTGTCATTGTATTGTCTAATCAATGTGGACATGTCACATGATATGAGGACTTGGGTTAAAAAAAAAAAAAAGAAGAAGAAGAAAAGATATATCTAAAATTTAATCTCCCCTTTTATGGAAGGAGGTTGATAAAATCTGGATACAGATCGTAAATTGGTTACGATCAAAGTTAAAAGAAATTGATGTGAAGTTACCGTAATTAGCTGGATGGATTTGTTTGTGGCCGGTTCCTTTAAAGCCAAATAATAGGCTAGGCTACGTACATATCTGTACAAGTATAATTAAGAACCATGATACCTCTTAACCAAAAAAAAGAGAGCCATGATCATGTAGCTTATATTTTCTTTGATTATTTTATAATTAGGGAAAATGGTAACTGATGCCCGTGTTTACAAATCAAACACGGTGGTAAAAAATTATATATACCGACCATGAAAATAAGTATATATAATTGTCCCTAGAACTACGTATGATTTGATCCCGTTACATACGGGTACGTAGGAAATTTAACGTGAAATTTGTACGCGTTAAATTCAATCGCAACCTTAAATTAAAATTCAATGTATTAAAGAACTACGTAAAGACTTAATGTTCTTTTACGAACTACGTAGGAAACTTGATATCGATCATATATTATCAAGTTCAGTCGCAAATCTCAAATCAAATAAAACATATGTCTAGAACTACGTTTGACTTGATTCCATATCATATAAATGGATACGTAGGAAATACGACTTAAAAGAAATATAAATGTGTCGTATTCAGTCACCAATGAAATTAAACTAAATCAAATAAAAAATATAAACATAAACTTTTAAGCTTTATGTTTGATTGTGGAAAGATTATACAACCCTTCCTAGAAGGTGGGTTTAATCTTATTCACATCGCACAAATGATAGTTGGTTTGAAACTAAACAACCCTTCCTAGAAGGTGGGTTTGGGTGCATTCCACTGATGTGTGAATACCAAACATATAACACACATCAAATCAAACAAAATAAAATAAATCATTCTGAACTACGTAAGGCTTGATTCTCTAAAAAAGAGATACGTAGGCAACCCATAAAATTGGGTGCAACCCAAATCATAAAAACCATTAAATATTTTATATCGATATTACTTTTAATCAAAAGAGTCAAAAGAGAGGGTCGAACTAAAATAAAAATAATTATTATATGTTTCGCAATTTTGTGTACATTTTTGCTCAACATGCGTTCTTCCAGATTTTTTGTCTTTTCCCTCTCAAGCTCTAGTTCAGTCGTCTTGCTAGCCTCAAAGTCACTTGGGAGAGAGTTCTTTGATCCTGATTCATACCCTAGTCCTTTCCAGGCTGGAACAAAGACTATTGGATTCACAATTTCAGTTATTGGACTCTTTCCTAGAACTTTGACCTCGTCCCTAAGACTTGCGTTTTTTAGTCTTAAGCACACAATCTGACTTTTAAGGGACTTGACTTCTTCCTGAGAGGACTCCAATTGAAGAGATATGGTACTACAATTTTCACATTCCACAATAATATTTTCATATTCAATTTCCTCAAAACTTTGTTTCATGGCATAACTTTCTTGCATGATTTGAGTGATCAACTTAATGAGCTTTGGTTTTGAGCATTTTTCAAGAGAATTTAGCATGGTTTCATGGGTTACCTCTTGCTCAGTTTCAGAGACGCCCTCTGGGGCGTCTTCCATAGCCATATAAGCCACTTGATTTTCTGGCTCTTCATCACTTGAGTCAAGGTCATCCCATGCGCCATCAAATGCACCAACCAGCGCCTTTTCCTTCATTTCCTTTGACGATAGACCTGTGGTACACTTCTTGGCCATATGTCCCTTTCTGTTGCATTTGTAGCACACTATCTCCTTCATTTCCGCCTCTGAAGGCTTGCGAGTTTCCTTTTTGTAGGGCATCTTCATCCTTGGGACTTTGCCTCTTTTGTACCATGCACGAAGAGTTTTGTGCAACAATGCTAGCTCATCTTCCTCGGAAATTTGTTCCTCCGTCTTTCCCTTGCGTTCTATTGAAGCCTGAAGACGAAGATTCTCTTGGTGCTCTTAAGTTTTGGCTTCTAGCATAAAGTTCAACTCTCTTTGCCTCTGGTAGTATTGGTCATATTCTGGCGTCCTAGCCGCGAGAGTTAGCGCCAGCTCATTTGGAGAACTCTTTCCCATCTCTGCCAAATCTTGGTTTCTTCTTGCTTCGTACCCCTTGAGTTTTCCATAGATTTCCTCCATGGATAGTCCTTTGTTAGCCTGATTCTCCTTGAACGTCAACCTATCGAAGTTCCATGGTCCCGTGAGTCCATCTATTAGGGCTTGAACCTTCGACCTTTGAGTGATTTCCGTTTCTTTGACACCCAATTGTTTCAACTTTGTTACAAGAGCCTCGAAACGGAAGGAATAGTCGGTGATGGTCTCATTTGGGAACATCTTGAATTTATAGAAATCCCTTTTTGCTTCCAGCTGGACATCTTCTTTCATCTCAGGCGTCCCAACATGATACTTCTCCAGGGCTTCCCATTGAAGCTTAGCAGTTGGGAGATTGCTCACATGGGTGGCGTCCCTTTCACATAGGGACGTCTGTAAGAAACAGATGGCCTTTGCATTTGCTTCCATAAGCTTGAACTCCTCAGGATCCCAATCTGCTTCCTTGTCCTTCTTTGCAGCAGGGACTTCGAGGTCACCATTCTTGATCACTAGCCAGCACTGGTAGTTTTGACTACGCACAAAGCATTCGAACCTTGTCTTCCACCGATTGAAGTTTCCATCGGTGAGGCGAGGAGGTTTTGCACTCGAGATACCTATGGGTTCCATCTCCATGGTTCCTGCAACTCAAACTTAATCTAGAGCGCCTGCTCTGATACCAATGTTTGGATCGTAAGTCTGTTAGTGAAGGCGTCCTTAACTGGGTTAAGGGCGTCCTTAACTGGGTTAAGGGCGTCCTTATATGCAGCGGAAATTAGACTTAACAGGAAATGCAGTGAGATATTGTACACAAGTATTTATAGAGGAACCCCACTAAGACCAACTAGTCTTATGGGTAAACCTCTACCTCCGCGTGGAGGATTTTCAATAGCCGTCCCTTATCTTATTAAGAGAGAGTCCTTACAACTTAGGCGAGTCGTTACACTTCTCTGAGCTAAGCGTCCGTCCTTAGTCTCACTAGTAACACTCCTTTCCACCTAACAGGTAACCTAACTCTCTTAGCTTATAAGGAAGCTATCACTCACGTCTCTCTCGGTCCGTTGAGAGAGACAAACTACAACTCTAACTATTTTGTGGTTTGTTTTGGATTTGATGTGGTTGGACTTTCTTTCTCTTGCTTCAAGATCACTTGATCTTCTTGATCTTCGTTCTTGTTCTTGAATGCTTCGGAAGAGCTTGAGAGAAAGTCTTCAAAGTCCACACCCCTATGCATACCCTTGGGGGGGTATTTATAGCGGAAGTGGTTCTTGTCCTCTAGCGTCCTCTTAGGCTTTGCAGGATCCTTGATCTTCCATCAACGGTGCGATGAGCCTCTTGAGGAAGTCAACTTTGTTGACGCTTGGGAAGCCTCCGCGTGGATAGGGGACCATCGCTGGGAAAGCGACATCTTTGGAATTGTCTACACGTGCCCCGACATGGGAAGCTTCCTTCTGAGGACTACGGCCGAGTATGATGTAATCATGTTGGGGCGGCCTTGATTTGAATTTGAACTTCATCCGTATTTTGGCGCGCGTCCCTTCTTGATGAGGATGCCGTCCCATCTGCGTATGGACTTCGCCAATTACTTTCAGCGCTTGAAGTTCTGATGAAGTGCGTACCTACAGAGTTAGGGACGACCTTTCACTTGTTGCCCTTTTCGCTCATTTGCGTCCGTTGGACTTACCTGAGATCAACACTTGGACAACTTATCAAATACCTTGAGTTTGTCATTATCAAAACAAGGGACGATTATTATTGGTTTAGATATTAATGACTTGCATCCTTAATGTCGTCCCAACAGAAGAGAGTCGGACCGAGTTGCCCGAGAACTCGGGTCCGACATGCCCAAAAGTCGAGCCAGAGATTGGAGAAGGTCCTTTGACCAGGAACGAGGACAAGAGGAACTCGAGCCCGGCATGCCCTGAATTCGGCCCGACTTCCCCAGTTTTGCCCTGCCCTCGGACCGAGGACCCGCACATCGGTCCCGACGTCGATCCAACGTCGATCCAGGCTGAAAATGGTGAGAGTGATCCAAGCCGGTCCAATGAAGTGGATCCAATCAAGAAACAAGGCGGCACAACTCTTCCTTACCCGTTGAAGAAGCCCAAAGAAGTTGTGGAAGGCAAGTTTAAGAGGTTCTTGAAGCTCTTGCAAGGTTTGAACATCTCAATACCGTTCACCGACGCTCTAAGTGAGATGCCATCATATTCTAAGTTCTTGAAGGAAATTTTGAGCAAGAAGAGGTCGATTGTGGAAATGCAAGATGAGGTGAAGATCTTGGAGCTACCTCGGGAGATTTGCAATTACCGTGGGAATTGGATCCCAAAACTTCAAGGCTCTTTGTGATTTAGGAGCAAGCATATCGGTTATGCCCATGAGCATATGGAGGAGGGCTAACCTTGGTGACATAGAACCGGTCGACGTGAGTCTTACAATGACCGATGGTTCAACTACAAAGGCCACGGGGATTTTGGATGATGTTCCGGTTAGAGTTGGGAGGTATTTTGTCCCCGACGATTTTGTGATCCTTGATACGAAAGAAGATCCTTTGGTACCCATTATTCTTGGAAGGCCGTTTCTAGCCACGTCGGGTGCTAAATTTGATGTAAGAAATGGAAAGGTAACTTTTGATATTGGCGAGGACAAGGTGGAGGTTGAACTAAGTCGGATCAAGGTACCCAGTACCTCGGGCCCGATGTAGGTGAAGTCGGTCCGACTTAGCCGGTCAACCTTGGTCTTGATTTGAAGGAAATGCCCATTATACCCCTCTGACCTAAACTTTGTTATTTTTCACCCATTTAAAGCCTTCCTTCCCATACCTACCACCCATCACCTTCATAAAATACCAAGCTCACCTTCAAAACCCCAAATCGGCCCCAAACTCCATCACACTCGATCCCCTAGCAAAACTCTCAACAATCTCGATCCAACACCTTAGCCATCCCCAACATCGATCCCATAAGCAAAAATCCCAACAAGTCCCATTGTTCTTCATCCCTCTCCTAGATCTAGGTAGAGAATTTGAGTTCTAAGGAGTTTGATTGCTAGCAAGTCTTTATCTCTTTAAATTTGGTATGTGAATCTCGATTTCTCCCTAATTCTCTGTGAATTTCATGCTTTGATTGCTTAAATTGAGATTTGCCATGATTGAGTGATTTTAGATCTTGAGCATCCATGGTGTTTTGCATGAATAGTAGAATTTGTTCTTCATTGTTGATTATGCATGCTAGACCCTACTTGGAACTTCGATTGATGAAGAAAAATGGTTGATATTGGATTTTAGGAGCATGATAAAGTGATTTTTGGTGAATTAGGTTGAGAAGTCGAATTGAGGATCGGACCGAGATACCCAGATCTCGAGCCCAACATTATAGAGTCAGTCCAAGACTCAGGACCGAGGTAGAGAACCTCGGGCCCGATGTCTTGAGTTGGTCGGTCCTAGTCCTATTTGTCTTTCTCTTGCGTTGGCTTTAGGATTCATGAGCTTGATTGTTGGTTATGGCTTGATTATCATGATATATCTACTAGCTTGACCATTGTTGTGTGATCCTTTGTCCATGCATGTTGGATTTTGTGGATTAAGTGCTTAGAGAATAAGTATGGGGTCATTCTTGTGTGATAAGTTGTTAGTTGTGGAAGCATGTGATTTTGTTGAGGTTGTATAGATCTTATCTTGTAGTCCTTTGCTTTGAATGTGTGTAGGTACCATGACAACCCGAGCATCTTCTTCTCGTATGGAGAGGCCTTCAAAGAAGTCTAAGAAATCAAAGAGAGTTCAAAGGATGGATGATGTGCAACTTGAGGATGAGGATGTGATAGCAAGCTATGAGCGGTTCATGGGTCTAGCTCACCACACAAGGTGGCTAGATTGGGAGTCAATCAAGAGGATGGGATTAGAGGAAGCTCTTCGCCGATGCTACTCTCACATTGGTCTAGACGTGATGTTAAGGTGGAACAACACTCACTATCCCGCCTTAACGTCGGAGTTTATGGCCACCTTCAAGTGTACTTATGAAGGAGTTGAGGATAATGAGGGCATCATCACCTTTCAATTGGGCAATGAGGCACAAGAGCTCTCTCTTAGGAACTTGGCGATCTACCTTGGATTTCCTTTTCCAAGAGATGACGCTTTTGTGGACAATGACAAGGTGAACTATCTTTGGAGATATGTAGCCGGGAAGAGTGAAATGAGGAAGGGAGCATCAACAAATGAGATAGCAAGTTCCCTCTTCCGATTCATGATCCGTGTTTTGGGGTGCACAATCTTTGCCCGACACGAGCTAAGCAAGCCGATGAAGGAAGAAGCTATGCTACTTCATGAGATGTTGTTCCATACGGAGAAGCCGATGAACCTCACATGGGAATGGGTGAAAATGGTGAGGGACTTCCAAAGCTCATCATGGATTTACTTTGGAGGGATGATCTCTCACTTGGCCCATCGTCTTGAAGTTGATTTGTCCAAGTACACGCCGGCCCGAACGGTGTGGAGTTCATGAATCTAAGGTATTTCAAGAAAGCTAATATCATCAAGGAAAAGGTTGTCTCCGGCTTCTTGGACCGAGATGAGCCTCATTCCAACTTTGACAAGGTGGCCATTCCTTTGGGGTCACGTCTCTTTGATCTCTCGAGCTACTATAATTGGTTTCAAGTGTGGGCCGGCAAAGAGAATCCTTATGGAGAACCGGAGGGGACGATTGAGTGTAGACGATGATCCGAACACATTCGTTTCACTACTCCTCAATCTTCTCCGGATACCGATGAAGAGCCCAACCAATTTGAGTTTGCAAGAAGGGAGGCTATGGATGTTGACTCGCCTCCCGAAGAAGAAGATGACGGATACCGCAACTTGCTCACCGACCATGCTCCAACATTATTGGACCGAGATGCAGGGCACCTCGGGCCCGAAGTGCATCAACGTCGGTCCGACACATACTTGCCCGAGTCGGTCCCTAGCCATTTCGAGAGAGGAGAAGGAAGTGGCGCAATGCAAGAGCAACCGCATTTTGGTGGATACGAAGGTTATGCCCAATGGTATGGGCCCGGAATGGTCTTCCCCGAACCTCAACAATCGGTGGACATGAACTTTCTAGCCAACCAATTGGCTCACCTTCAACTCCCACAATCAAGCATGCTACAAGAGGCCCATCAACTCAATCTTCAACAACAACAAATGTATCTTCAACAACAACAACTTTCCCACCAACAAGAAGTCTTCCAAGCTCAATGTGAGGAAGTGAACCGAAGCCTTGCTTACACTAGGCGTGATGTGGATGATTTGAGAACGGTGGAGGACCAAAGGTGGCAAGTTCAAGAAAGTTTCAATGAGTGGATGGTCGGGAATTACCCCTCCCGAGAGGACCCTTGGACGCGCCCTACACCTGAACTCCAACCACCAAGTCAAGATCCTTTCCAAGCCCAAGTGTACGAGCGAGAGAGGCAAGCACGGCTCCAAATAGGACGCCGCCGAGAGAACCCTCCAAACTAAGCCTAGACATGCCAATCATGAATAAGAAATTGTGAGCTTTCCTAACTCTTGTCTCTTTTATTTTGAGTTTTGATTCCTTTGTTTTGATGAGGACATCAAAATTCTAAGTATGGGGTGGTGTTAGTTGCTCATAGTTTCATGTGTAGGTTTCTTGTGTTTGTTCTTGTTTTGTTGTGGGATGTTTTCTTTTGGATAGTGGCATGTTGTGTTCCATGAATGATGATGTGAATTTGATGGTTTGAATGGATGAGTTTGTTTTATTTTTGAGAAATTTTTTGCAAAAAAATCCATAAAAAATCGAAAATTTTGTGCAAATGTCAAAAAGATTTTGTTTTTGGACTAGGAATTCCCATCTTAGACGTCCATATGAGAGCTAATGATGATGTGAGCATGTAAAGTTCTTTGCATACTTTTGGATAGTTTAGCCTCAAAATGGATGTTGTTTTTGATGTGATGTGATATCTTGCATGTTTTTATTGAGCACATGAGTTCTTGGATGAGGTTTTGATGCAACTAAGCTAGAGTGACCCTTGTGAGATTATTTTTGGCCATTTTAGGGATGTTTGTTCATATTGCATATCCCTCATTTTCTTGTGTGAATTAGCTCATGCATGCTTAGTAATACTTGCTATTGAAGTGTTTATCTATTTTCCAAGACCAATATGAGATTTGTTCTATGCATTGTCACATTGATTTGAATTTTGCTTCATTTAGTCACAAAATGTTCCATATCCTACCTTGAAGATAAACCGTTATTTGTAGCCCCGTTTTTAGCCTTAGACCTTTGTTTGAAACTCCTCAAAAATATGATTCCTAGCCTATATGACTTGACCCTTATGGGATTGGACTTTAGTGAGAGGTTTGGAAGAATATTTGGAGAGTTGAGATTCTCTTTGGTGAAGGGCGAAAGAATGGAGTTATAAACCAAGTGGGTAGTGCATCTTTGTGAAGCTTAAAGTGAAAAGAAAAGAAAGAAAAGTTGGAAAAAGTAGTGGATTGAAAGCAAAAGTGCTTAAGTGAAGAAAAAGGGTCCCGACTGAGTTCAAAAGGACCTCGTGCCCAAGGTAGAGTGTAAGTCGGTCCAAAGAAAAAAAAGTGAGAAAAATCCAACAAAAAGTATAGTGCAAAGATGAAGTGGAATGTTAAGTGAAGTTGTGGGTAGAGGAGAAAAATCAAAGTCTTTTGGGTGAGTGAAAGTTGAAAGTGAAATAATTTGGTGAAGTTGGTGAGAGACTAGAAAGTTCAATCCCCATTGTAAGCACCACAAGACCAAAATAATTCCTACCTTGAGAAACACCAAAAGCCCCATTACAACCCGGCCGAATGGAACCTCTTTGAGGACCTCCATTGAGCCAAGTTCATATTCTTTGTGTGCATTGTAATAGGCATCTCTAGGTGGAGGATTTTTTGATATTAGCTTCAATGGTAAAGTCTTCATTTGCATGATTGTTGAGTATGAGTGTTCATTGCTAAGCCTAAACACATGATGAGTGATACACATTTTCACATACCTAAAGTGAGGCTTTGTTGCATTAGACTTTGTTTCCTTGAACATTTGATCATGTGTGATGATGTAATCTTGCTAGCATGTCTATCACT
Source organism: Polygonum aviculare (assembly GCA_934048045.1). Lineage (NCBI taxonomy): Eukaryota > Viridiplantae > Streptophyta > Magnoliopsida > Caryophyllales > Polygonaceae > Polygonum > Polygonum aviculare. The sequence continues at coordinate 17,474,593 of OW204024.1, forward strand.
TGTACTTGATTGATTTTTCATATGAGGCTTTACTTGAAGATTGTGCTTCGGTCTTGTTTGCATTGTTATTGCTTGAGGACAACCAAGTTTAAGTATGGGGTATTCTGATGTCTCTCATTTTGGTGGTGTTTTAGTAGTTAATTTCCTTTGTAAATATGTGTCTTTTGTTCCTTTCTTTGTTAGTTTTGTCCCTTTTTAGCTTAGATTCCGATTTCCCATGAGATTCGGAGACTATGCGAATTTGTTGTGTTTTGTAGGTAAAATGGCGTGTTTTGAGGAAGTTTGAGAGGAGTTTCTAAGGAGGAGCAAAGCTTAAAGAGCAAAGGAGCGGAAGAGCCAAGCAAGGAACGAAGAGGAACTCAAGGAAAACCAAGAGAAGAAGAGTATCCAGGCCCGGATCGACGTGCCCAGTTTGTCGGGCCCAAGTTGGAAGTTTGGAGGCTCGGACCGAGGTTGGACCATGTCGGGCCCGAGGTACTCCGTGTCGGTCCATGTCGGCAAAGTGAAGATTGGGCTCCAAAGCACACAATTGTGATCTACCACTTTTGCGCTTATTCTATTTCTGGGAATCCTTGGTCCCTAATTAAAAGGAGAGGACAATTAGAGAGAGAAGGGGGGCTAATCCACACATCTAATCACTCTCAAAGGCTCAAGGAAGACTTGGAGAGCAAGGAGGAGGAAGGAAGAGGAGAAGAAGAGAGGAAATTGTTGGTGAGTAGGAGATCTAGGAGGATTTTGTGAGTTTGAACTTGTTTTGATTGTGTTTAGTGGATTTGAGATTTGGATCTTGTGAATTCCTTTGATTTGAATGCAATTTGAGTTGGATTTGAGTTTGATGATTGAGATATGTTTGCTTTGCTATTTGATTGCTTTTTACTCTTTCCACATGGAGTAGATTCCATAGTCTTGGGCTATGGGGGAAACCCCTAGCTAGGATTGGGTGTGAACCCCCAATTTCATAGCCTTGAGTGCTTGATCTATAAATCCTCTCTACATTGAGCTTCAATTCTCTTGTGAGAACAAGGGATCTAGGGCTTGTGATTGGTAAGAGTAAGCGAAAGCGATCTCGAGCCCATCACTTGGCCTAGCATCGAAGGGAAGGCGAAAACCCCCTAGGGTCGATGTGTAGAGTGGAGGGATCGAAGGCAAACAACCTCGATCTCATAAGGATCAACAGTTATTGCCTGAATTGGGGTGGAATTACCCAAGTTTAGTTAGGGAAGGAACCCAAAAACACTAGACCGATCTACTATTTTGCTAAGACCGAGTTACCCAAACGTCAGGCCCGACTTCAATCTGTGTCGGTCCCGCCTAAACTCTCATCGATCCTTCTCGGACCGAGGTGACTAAAGTCGGTCCCGAGAAGTTCCCTTTGATTTTCCTTGTTTTTGCCTTTCTTTTACCCTTTTAAGTCTTTTTGGTACACTACACGCACGAACTCCCGTGTGTTCGATACCCTACCTATGTACTGCTACGGGGTTCGGTTATAAATTTGAATTTTGACCCCCCCTAATCCGGACCGATCACCTATGCTTGTGGTTCAGGCTGGGGTTCTTCTGCTTGTGCTAGCTAGTTCTTCTGCTCGAGATTTTGGATCCTATGATCAGAGCCAGGAGACTCGGATGCAGCACCTTGAGTCTAGAGTTGATGAGATGTCCTAGGCTGTAGCTGGGATGGTTGAGTTTCAGAGGAGGCAGGAGCATTACTTTCAGGGTATGTGGCCAGATTATCCTTCTTACTATTTCAGGCCACCTCCTCCACCTTCTGATCAACAGTGAGTCTTCTGATTCCCTTCTCTTTACTTTACTTCTTTGTTCTTAGCTTCATTGAGGACAATGAAGAGTTTAAGTATGGGGGAGGGGATTCACTGTTGTGTTTATGTACAGTTTCAGTTTTGATAATTGAAAAAGAAAAAAAAAAGAGCCAAAAATTGAAAAAAGGCATAGAAAATCCTGGGATGAGTCGAAAACCCGAAAGGGCGGCTCAGGTAATAAGCAGATAACCCGGACCATCTTTAGGCTGGGGTAATAAGAGGTTTAAGAGAGATGTGAGTTTGGTGAGCACACCCTTTTGAGAAAAATGAAATGAGTGATTAGGTGAAAACCCGAAAGGGCGCCTAAGTAGAATTGAGCGGTAAAATTGGAGTGTCTAGGATTTCATTCTACTTTGGGGCTTGGGGATACATTATAGATGTCGGGTAGATCCTTAGGATTGCTCTTTCATGATTTGGAGCTTTGAGTGATTTGATGTATTTTTGTGAGGTGTGTGTTGAGCTTTCATGTTTTGCTCATTATTTCTCTACTTGGGTTCGGGTTGTGAGCTGAGAGTTATGGTTGTCTTGTTTCCCCTTACTTCCTGAGATCTTTTGATGTGTTGATTTGTATATTTGATTGGAGCTTACTCGAGGACGAGCAAGATCTAAGTATGGGGGAATTTGATTCGCCATCTTTTGTATGCCTTATCTTGGTAGTTTTTAGGATGTTTTTGAGTGTTTTAGGCTAGCTTTTAGGCATATTTGTTAGATCAAGGCCGAAGACATAGAAGTTGGTAAAGTGAAGATTTTGTGAAGATTAGAGTCGTCTGCAGAAGAACCGCGGGTGCGGAGTCCATGGCGCGACCGCGGAATAGCAACAGAGGCTCGAAGATGTGATGAAGTGAAGGCCGGGACCGCGGGCGATCAGCCGCGGGCGCGGTAGAAGCAGCGAAGTCGTAGGATGAAAATCGCCTTGACCCGCGACCGCGGGTTGGTGACCCGCTATCGCGGGTGGCGTCCAGCCGAATTTTCCGCCGTTTATCTTGTTTCCTTTTATCTTTTATATCTTTTTAGTATTTTCGGATAGTTGTTTTCCGAGACTATTTATAGTGTTTTTAGGTTGGATTTGGAGGATAATTTTTGAGAACTCATAACTCATAATTCAGACTTTAGGTTTCAATTCTTCTTTAGTTATGGAGAGCTAGTCTCCTTGGGTTTGTTCAAAGGAGAAGCTCTGATTATGAACTCGTGAGATTTTGGTAATTGATTTCTATCCTTTGGTTGATATTGATTCTCTTGTGCTTCATCTTATGATTGTTGATTGTTTCTCTAGGATTCGAGACCCTATTGAATTGATTAGCTTTCTACTGTTTGATTAGGTTTGGACCGTGGACAAAACTAATCTGTGAAAACAACTTAACCTAGACCTATTGTCTATGCAACTAGGATTAAGAAGAGAATTGATTGTTTTATCTTGCAATTGACTAGTAGCTTGATTGTTTGATATTATATCCTGCATATCCTTGTTCTCTAGGCTAATTCTAGGTTTAAGCGTCCTTGCCTAGAGTTATAGAATTGCTTGGACCGTGGACTTGCGATTGTTATTGATCAGGATAGGAATTAACCATAGGTGTGAATGAAATCAATGGATGAATCTATGATCGAGTGATTATATTAGAGTGGATCTTTTGAATGAACTTGTTTCTCATATTGTTTGTTTGATTTGTTATTTGCTTTCTAGGTTAGTTTAGTTTAGATCTTTCTCTCCTTAAATCCCCCCATATCTCTAGTTGGTAATTATATTAACGCAAGAAGCCTTTGTCTCTTGGGTTCGACCTCTTACTTACATGCTATACTCGGTTTGTAGTTTGAGTTATTTATCTTTGATCTTGGCACGACGACTTTAGCCGAGTTAGTTGGCCATTGTTGAGAGATTGGTTTTATAGGAAGAATTAGGGTTGAGGAGAGGTGATTTCGAGATCTGGAATGGGATTTGGGGCAAGATTTGAGAGGGATTTCCGGATGTGGGCAAACAAACGAGAGAGCGAAGAGGTTTTTCAGAGGGAGCAGGGGTATATTTATAGGAAAAGGATGACGGTAACTGGGCAGGGGTAACAGGGACATTTTCTGTGGCATCCTCCACTCGTGCTCCCACACGTGGCATACTTCTTCGCAAAGTAACAACTATTTTGCACCTGTTACACAAATCCCGAGATCTGCGTCCGAAATCCCGTGACGGTTCACCTTCCCATTTTCAAATTTCAAACTTTTTCACAACTGTAAAGGACTTTGTCTTGGCGTCCTTTCAACACACAACACTGCACCACTGAGAACTGTACCACTACATCCCAAAACTTATTGAAACCATTGACTGTTAGAACTCTGCCTTGACATCCTTCAGACTCTAACAAGCGTCCCTTTGATCACTTAGAACCATTTTTGAAAATCAACCAAGTACGTCCCGTAAAGATAAAACAAAGAACGCTCGTAGGACGCGTTTGCAAGATTCTCGGCTTAGGTAAGCTTAGAGTTCCCATCATTTCGGCTTGTAATGAGGGTTGGGTGATCAGGGATACTCTTGAGACAAAGCACAAGCAAAACACATGTCTTAGACTAGCGTCCTTTCAAGATGACTTTAAATGCATGACATACGTTAAAACAAGTTCTCAACAAGACATAGCCAATCATAGAGGGATAAATAGAACGGGACTTGATCATTTAAAAGTTATCATCCCCAAGAGCAACCTGAGGTGCTCGTAGGGACGTCTATCAAGTGCTTTTGTGAAAATATCGGCCACTTGTTCCTCAGTCTTAACGTGATCCACTCTTATTAATCCAAGTTCAACATTATCACGAAGAAAATGATGTCTTATATCAATATGCTTGGTTCATGAATGATGAACAAGATTTTTGGCAATACTTATAAAACTAGTGTTGTCACAAAAGATACGTACTCAGCTTCCGCGGTTGAGAGGGCCACGGAGTTTTGCTTCTTGGATCCCGAAGATACAAGGCATGATCCTATGAATTGAGTCATTCCGGAGGTGCTCTTCCTATCCACCACATGGCCAGCGTAGTCTGCGTTAGAGTACGCCACAAGGTTTAGGGACGTCCTTTTGGGATACCAGAGGCATAGGTCGTCCCGTCCCTTGAGGTATCCGAAGATTCTTTTGACCTCTTGCATGTGGGACTCTTTTGGATTTGCTTGGAAGCGGGCACACAAGCACACGGCGAACATGATGTCGGGACGGCTTGCCGTTAGGTATAACAAGGACCCTATCATTCCTCTGTAGAGCTTTTGATCCATACTACTCTTGCCTTCTTCATCAGCATAAAGGCGAGTGTTGGGAGAGATGGGGGTGTCAATGGATTTTGATGAGTTCATCCCATACTTCTCAAGCATTTCACGAATGTAATTCTGTTGGTGAGTGCGTGTCCCATCTTTAAGTTGTGTGATTTGAAGTCCCAAGAAGAAGTTGAGCTCTCCTATGAGGGACATCTCAAACTCACTACTCATCCGATTCTTGACTTCTTCTACAAGTTTCATGTTAGTGCTTCCAAATACTATGTGATCGACATAGACTTGGACAATCAGAACATCTTTAAGGACTTTCTTTAAAAACAAGGTTTTGTCAATGTTACCTCAAGTATACCCATTGGACAAAAGGAAGGACACAAACATATCGTACCAAGCACGACGGGCTTGCTTGAGTCCATAGAGTGCTTTGTCCAAGAAGTACACATGGTTAGGATGATCAGCGTTCTCAAATCCTGGGGGTTGAGCAACGTACACCTCTTCCTTGAGCTTACCGTTGAGGAACGCTGTCTTGACGTACATTTGGAAGAGCTTGAACCCCTTGTGAGCGGCGAAGGCAATGAGGAGGCGTATAACTTCAATTCTAGCAACAGGAGCGAAGGTCTCATCGTAATCGATCCCTTCCTCTTGCCTATAGCCTTGAGCCACAAGCCTTGCTTTGTTTCTTGAAACTCTGCCACTCTCATCAAGCTTGTTCCTGTAGACCCACCTCGTCCCTATTATGTTTTTGTTTTTAGGACGAGGGACGAGGGTCCATACTTGGTTTCTTTCAAATTGGTTGAGTTCTTCTTGCATAGCTTGGATCCAATCAGCGTCCTGAAGTGCCTCCTTTATGTTCTTAGGTTCAATTAAGGGCACAAAGGCGTTGAATGCACAGAACGTCATGTTGGCGCTATGGGACTGATTCACAACTGATCTGGTTTGAACTCCTTTTGAAATGTCTGAGATGATCTGTCTGCTGAGTGAAGTCTTGAAAGGTTGAATCCTCTATGAGTAGCGTCCCTTGCAGGAGTACACCTAGGGTCCCTCCAATCAGAATCATCTGAGTCAAACCCTTCTTCTTCATTGATAGGCTCAATGTGTTCCCCCTCAGAATGAGCATCCACACTTTGCCTTTCTCCTCCTAGTTGACTTGATTCAGCAACATCCACTTGGTTAAGCGACCAAATCTGAGAGGGCCCTTGATGTTCGCTAGGGACTCCCATTGAAACCTCATCACGGGTTTCAGGAGCGTTCTTTCTTGTGGGATGAGCTCTCCTTGAATACTACATGAATACTTTCCTCAAGCTTAAGAGTCCTTTTGTTGAAGACTCTTTAGGCTTTGCTTGTGAGGGAGTATCCAAGGAATATTCCTTCATCACTTCTAGCATCAAACTTTCCAAGGTTGTCCTTTTGTTGAAGACTCTATAGGCTTTGCTTGTGAGGGAGTATCCAAGGAATATTCCTTCATCACCCAAAAACCTTGAGGTGAGAAATGTTTGGCTTTTTTCCATTTAGAAGCTCATAGGACTTCTTCTTTAGCAAGGGACGAATCATGGAACGATTTATGATATAAGTTGCTGTGGAAATGGCTTCGGCCCAAAAATGCTTGGGGACGCCACTTGCCAATAGCATCGTCCTTACCATGTCCTCAAAAGTCCTATTCTTTCTCTCAACAACGCCATTTTGCTGAGGAGTTCTTGGAGAAGAGAAGTTGTGGGAGACTCCATGTTGGTCACCGAAATCAAGGAACTCTGAGTTTTTGAACTCCGTCACATGATCTGACCTTAGAGCTTTTAACTGCGTCCTAAGAGCAAATCCTACTTGCTTGATGAAGATTCTAAATGATTGGAAGGCTTCTGCTTTTGACACCAAGAAAAGAACGCAAGTAAATCTTGAAAAATCATCTACAATAACGTACATATACCTCTTTCCACCATAGCTTAGAATCTTCATGGGTCCGCACAAATCCATGTGAAGGAGTTCCAAAGGCTTCTTTGTGCTCACTTCATTTTTGGATTTGAAGGACGATCTTGTTTGCTTCCCTTTGATGCAAGCTTCGCATTGCTCAATTTGTTCAGGATCAATTCGGGGAAGTCCTCTTACAAGCTCTTGTTGATGAATCTTAAAGATTGTGCTAGGTCTGGCGTGCCCAAGACGTCGATGCTAGAGATCGGCGTCCACAGCAGAGTCGGACAAGCATAGCTTTGATGCAGGCTTGAACCTTTGGTTGAAGATGTAGACATTGTTTTCGCGAGTCCCTTTGAGAATGACTTGATTTGTTTTCTTGTTGATGACCAGGCACTCCTTAGAGAAAAATGTGAGATGGATCTTGCTTCCCGTCATGTGATTTAAGGCGCCACTATCAATGATCCACGGGCTTCCTCTCACTTCCACCTGAAAAGAGGAGTTAGTTCTTTGCGACCCATGCAAGGTGGCCCTTACCTGGTTCGTTACATGGGTACAACTCTTTCATGGGCAAGTAATCATACACATTCACATCATTTGATCTTCTAGCATGCTTCCTATGAGATTGAATTTTAGCATTAGGCACACTAGCATGCGTCCTATCAGCGGGTTTTGGCTTAGCGTTCTTACTACCGCTTCTAGCCTTTCTTCCATTCTCAAGTTCTTGTTTTAGCTTAAGACACTCGTACTGGTAGTGACCACCTTTGCCACAATGCCAGCACGTCCTATAGTAATTTCCAAGGTAGTACTTCTTGTTAGGACGTTGAATTCTATTCTCTTTCATTTTCTCAGGATCAACCACCTTAGAACCTTTTCCCTTAGCAATTTTCTTGTAGATTATATGGCTAATTGAGTTTGTATAATAGTCCTTTCTTCCAGTTTCTCCACTTTCTAGGACTCTTATACGCTCTTCTAGGTTCTTTGTTTTTTCTCTCTCAAGTTCTAGCTCTGTTGTTTTGCTAGCTTCGAAGTCACTAGGAATAGAGTTCTTTGAGTCTGATTCATACCCTAGTCCTTTTCTAGCTGGAACAAAGACAATAGGATTCACAGTTTCAGTCATGGGACTCTTTCCTAGGACCTTCACTTCGTCCCTAAGATTTGTGTTCTCAAATTTTAGGCACACAAGCTGACTCTTAAGGGACTTTATTTCTTCCTGAGAGGACTCTAGTTGAAAAGACATGGTGTTGCAATTTTCACATTCCACAACGATGTTCTTTGTTTCAAGTTCATCACTTGTCTAGAGAGCTTATCATGGACTCATGAGTTACCTCATTTTTAGCTTCAGAGGCGTCCCTTGGAGAAACTGGAGCGTCCTCCATGGCCATGTAAACCACTTGATTTGATGGCTCTTCATCGTCTGAGTCGAGGTCGTCCTATGCGGCCTCATATGCTCCAATCAAGGGTTTCTTCTTGAGATCTTTTGCTGAAAGTCTTGTATTGTAGTTCTTAGCGATGTGTCCCTTCCTGTTACATTTGTAACAAGTTATCTCCTTTATTTCAGCATCTGTCATTTTGGGGGTCTCCTTCTTTTAGGGCATCTTCATCCTTGGGACTTTGCCTCTTTTGGCCCATGCACGAAGAGTTTTGTGCAAGAGGGCTAGCTCATCTTCTTCAGAAATTTGTTCTTCCGTCCTCCCTTGTCGTTCTGCCAAGGCTTGAAGACGAAGGCCCTCTTGGTGTTCTTGAGTTTTGGCTTCTAGCATCAAGGCTAATTCCCTTTGCCTTAGGTGGTATTGTTCATACTCTGGCGTTCCTGACGCAAGGGTCAAAGCCAGTTCATTTTGAGAACTCTTTCCCATTTCTAGCAAATCCTGATTCCTCCTAGCTTCATATCCTTTAAGCTTTCCATAGATTTCTTCCATGGATAGTCCTTTGTTGGCTTGGTTTTCCTTGAACGTCATTCTATCGAAGTTCCATGGTCCGGTGAGTCCTTCAATCAACACTTGAACCTTCATCCTTTGTGTGATCTCCGTTTCTTTGACACCTAAGTTCTTCAACTTTGTTAGCAAGGCCTCAAAGCGGAAGGAGTAGTCGGTGATGGTTTCATTTGGGCACATCTTGAATTTGTAGAAGTCCCTTTTTGCTTCTAGCTGGACGTCCTCTTTCATCTCGGGCGTCCCGACATGGTACTTTTCAAGAGCTTCCCATTAGAGCTTAGCAGTTGCAAGGTTGCTCACACGGGTGGCGTCCCTTTCACAAAGGGACGTCTGTAGGAAACAGATAGCTTTGGTGTTTGCCTCCATGAGTTTGAACTCCTCGGAACTCGTCTGTAGGAAACAGCAACGGTCCCTTCAAAGTCATCACCGCTATGCATACCTTGGAGGGTATTTATAGCGGTATGAGTTCTTGTCCTCTAGCGTCCTCTGAAACTTGGGCAGGATCTGTCGTCTTCCTTCAACGGTGCGATTTGCATCTTGAGGAAGTCAACTCTGTTGACACTTGGGAAGCCTCCGTGTGGTCAGGGGACCATTACTGGGAAAGCGAAATATTTGGAATTGTTTACACGTGCCCAGACAAGGGAAGCTTCCTTCTAAGGACTACGGCCGAATGTGATGTAATCATGTTGGGGCGGCCTTGGTTTGAATTTGAACTTCGTCCGTATTTTGGCGCGCGTCTCTTCTTGATGAGGACGCCGTCCTATCTACGGAGGGACTTCATTCTTTTCGTTCAGCTTTGGAAGTTCTGATGAAGTGCGTCCCTACAGCTCAGGGACTCTCGTTCAATTGTTGTCCTTTTCGTTCATGTGCGTCCTCTGGACTTACCTGAGATCAACACTTGGACAACTTATCAAATACTTTTGAGTTTGTCGTTATCAAAACTAGAGACGATCATTATTGGTTTAGATATTAATGACTGGCGTCCTTAATATCATCCCAACACTCTCCAACATTATCTTCCAAATTCTCTTCATCGAGCTCTATTTGCTTGATCATGTTTTCTAGATAGGATTGACTGTTAATTGAACAGAGTATCATTGGACCTCTTCCGTTCATGTAGCTTCCGGATTTCTAGGGGTGGCTAATCCTCAACCAAGTCTCCCTTAGTTAGTTCAAGCACAAAGTAGATCTGTTTCATTTCCCTTACTTAAAAACAAAATTTTATTGAATACGAAAGGGTTAAAAACACACAAACACACTGAAAAACCACACAAATCACCCAAACACTCATGCTAGAAAGACCATAAAAGGATTTGAACTCGCGGAGTGAGGGAAACTTCGCTTCACTAGCAAGTTCAAAGCTTTCTCTTCTCTATTTTTTGGTGCCCCTTCTATTTGTAAAGTTGGCAAGTGCATAGGGTGCTCTCTTAGTGTTCTTCTAAATTATTTCCTGCCAAAGTCTTAGAGAATCCACTCAAATGCATGGCTACAATGTCATCACTCTTAAAAAAAGAAAAAACATTTTGAAAATACAAGAATGATAAAAGGAAAAAGACAAAGATTTCTTTTTTGCTGATCGTTTGAAGTGGAATAGTGGTGGCTTCAATAGATTAATGCATGCAATTATTGATGTTAGGCATACCTTCCTCTCTAACATTATCTTCCCAATTCTCTTCATCGAGCTCTATTTACTAATCAAGTTTTCTAAATACTCTAGATCCCAATCCATTAGCTAATGTTAAAGAAATTCTTGACCCTTAGGTGATAAGTACCGTCCATACTCAGTTTGTGACAAGTAATCTTTGATAGAATTAGGTGACTCTATAGCTTCTAAGAAGTAGGGTTTTACCTCCTTTGAAATGATAACGGTGGTAAACCCAAACTTTGAACATAATTACGTCAGTTGTCTGATATTGCTTGATGTATTCATAAATAGAGAAGAATCCCATTGCTCTATCTTCAATAGTTGTTTTGAGTGTTGGTTGATACCTTAGTAACAGATCTTCTGCAAAATAATCTGCGGTCTTGAGAAACCTGAGTAGACAATGTGGTGCTCTCGAGTGTCCTTGATATGCTCTCATTAGTATAGGTTAACTCTTTTATTTTAGGGCTTTAGTGAGTGTGTTTAGGTTAGATTTTGAGCTTAATTGAAATATGAAGACCGATGACACAAGATGTGAAGATACAACAGTTTTCCGGGCTAAGTTTCAAGTGAAGCAACGCCACTGATCCAGAACCGCTGGCGCGGTGATGTAGCAGAGGTGGCCAACCTATCCCGAGAAGGCCGCCGGCGAGGTAGCAGCCGCCACAAAGAGTCGAAAGCCTACGTGACCGCGGGCGTGGTTGTCCGGGCGTTGCAGATCCGAGCGAGACGCGTTTTTCTATTTTGTTTAATTTCCTTTTTCTTATCTTTTCTCCTTTCCTTATCTAACTCGGGGAGCATGTTCCTTGGGTCGATATAATAAGGAGCTTGTCATACATTTTAGATATCTCATTATTCATCAACTTAATTGTTTTGCACTTTTGTATTATGGAGAACTAATCTCCCAATGGAGTTTATTCAATCAAGGAAGCCTTGTTATGATATCGTGAAATTCTAGTAATTTCTTTATCCTTAGGTATTTATTAATACTCTTGTACTTCATCCCATGATCTTTGTTTGATTCTATAAGCCTGATCAACTTGTTTAATTGACTTAGATCTATTGTTTGAACTAGGTTTGGTTGTTGTCTATGCATCTTTCCTATTCTCGAAACAACTCTTATCTAGGACCGTGGACTAAGTTAGAGATGAGTATTCAATGATTGTTTTGTGCATGAGATTAGTAGCTTGATTGCATGATTCAATTTTCTATTATCCTTGTGTTCATTGCATGATTTGGATTAAGCGTTCTTGCTCATATCATAGTTTCTCTAGGACCGTGGACTAGTGGATATTTAAGATAAGGATTGGGATTGACCTAGGAGTATAAAGAAGTGGATGAATTGATGATCGATTGACTAATAAAGGTGGAATTGTTTGAATGAACTATCCTTGCTAATATTGATAACAAACCTTTTCTAATAACCCCCCTGTTTGTCTTCGTGATTGAGCTGAACTTACATAAGAAACTAGATTCTCTAGAGTTCGACCCCTTACTTGCATACTATACTAAAGTTTGTGTGTTTGAATTTTATCTTTGATTTCGGGGAAAAAAACTTTACCCGAGTCAGTCCTCCTTCTGTCTCCATATTAGCACACTACACAAAACGGATCAGACTATCTTCCTCATTTGATTTTGTAATCCTGTTGAACACATTGTTGGATCCGCATTTTAGCCAAAGAAGTATCAATACCTGGATAATCATTCTTTGCTACCTCTTCAGAGCGAGACAAGAATTGTGGCGAAGAGGGAAGTCAGTTGAACAAGATAGAGCCAGAGCTATATGATAGATTTTGTCCGATTTATGCCGTTAAGATTAGGAATAATGGAATCTTGTATAATCTTATCTTTTTATAAGATAGAACGACCTTGAAGGGTGCTATATAAGCAAATTGTAAACCCTAAGCAAGGTTACGTTCTCACACGCATACATTCACACAATCAATACAATTTCCGGCTTACGATTCTTTGTTAGTTCTTCATGGTTTACATTGATCAGGCCCGATTTAGGTCAAAGTTCTTCTTTGGGTAAATTTTGGCTAAAACACATAGTGAAATGTTTTTGAAGTGGACTCCATGGTCTAGGACATCTTCCATATATCCCATTGCACATTCCATAATCCCATGCTTTCATGATACTTGCATCTTCAGTAGGACTAGCCGCTAAACTTAGTCCTCCAATTCCAGACCTACTGAAAATAACGCGAGAGTACATTCATGTTGAACACGTACTTCTGGAACGTAGTGAAATGTTTTTGAAGTGGACTCCGTGGTCTAGGACCTCTTCCATATATCCCATTACACGTTCCATAATCCCATGCTTTCATGATACCTACATCATCAATGGGACTAGCCGCTAAACTTAGTCCTCCAATTCCAGAATTACTAAAAATAACGTGAGACAATCATTTTGATCCATCACTTGAGAATACCAGTCCGGAAAATCATTATATTTCCCATATCTCTTCAGTTTTTCCTAGAACTCCCAAGGAAGCTAAAGCATCTTGTTGGTTACTTCTAAATCTAATATTCTAGTGCTGAATATGCAGTTTACTATCTGATATCCACAACAACAAATTTTCTTACCAACTTCTTCTAAAAAAGAAACAGCCAAATTACTGGGAGGTGACACCCATGTTTTGGGCAAATTAACTGCGTAAACGCGTTACCTCCTATAATGTGGAAATCCTAACCACAAAGCGATCACAACGCGTTACAAGTTACTAGTAAGGTGTAAAATGGAATGAAATACTGAATGTAAAAAGAGTGTACGGTAAGAAAATGGGGAAATGCACTAGAATGATTATATTGCTTGCTTGAGTGTTGTCTGAACGTTCGAACGATACAATGGAGCATTTCTTCCTATGAGCAAGACAGAATGTAATCAAACGTATGAATTCGGGAGTGTAGGATTGAGCAAATTGTCCCTCTCTCGTTTATGCCTATTCTAATTTATAGTTTCTTTTCTTTCCTTAACAATTAGAGCGTCGTCCCCTAAATCCCAAGGATTTCGCTTACAGCTTAATGGAGTAGCCGTTTGAAAGTGACCATTGATAACGCCCGAGAATGTCGCACATGATGGCTGAATTTTCGGAACCCTTTTGAATTTGGTGTGGCACATTCAAGTAGGCCTTTATTGCTCGATTTGGGCTGGATTTTTAGGGAGCCCAACAATACCCCCATCAAAAACCCAGGAAAAAATCCCGCCCCCACCTTTCTAGGGTTTTTGATTTTGTAGTCTTGGAAGTTGTGGCCAAAGCCTCTCACGTTCCATTAATCTTCTTTTTTTAAGGCAACCATGATGAGCCGACGAGACTCAACTGTTTTCTTTGTAACCTAGGTACGCTTCTCTTTTCCCTGATCTTCATCTTCTCTCTTTCTTTTGTTATGGCTTCTTCCAATCTTTCAGCTCTTCACTACCGTTTGGTTACCACTCTTCCTACTTTAACCTCTTCGCGGACCCTTACTTCTTACCATCAGAGAGATAGCACTCTAGAGAATCCTCATACCTTCGCCTTCTCCGTTGGCTTTCCCTCACATGCAAAGGTCTTTCTTCCCCCTCCCAGTGTTTACGCTGATTTACATGCCGAGGACTGGGTGTGCTTGTATGAGTACCCCTTTCGTATTGGCCATCGCTACCCTTTTTCTACTTTGGTTGTCGACTTTCTAACCAAACCTTCTGTCTCTCCCGTCTAACTTCTTCCTCAAGTCCGGAGGCTTCTACTTTATGTTGACCGCTTGTGTTCTTCTCATAATCTTCCTTTCAAAGTTGAAGATTTCTTCTTGAACTACCGCCTCTCTAAAAGTGGTCCTGGTCGCCTAACCCTAAAAGCTTTGAAGAGCAAATCTGACCTTGTTTTCAACATCTCAAAATCTGACCGCGGCTGGGTTGACAGATTCTTCTTTGTGAAGCTATCTTCCTTGAAGATCGATACCTCTTTTTTGAAAAGTTGTTGGCATCCAACAGGTAGTGTGTTTCTTTTCTTAATTGTTACCTTCTTCCTCGATCTAACTACGTACTTGTTTCTGTGCAGAAAACCTCGTTGCTCTCCGTCCTCGCAAGGTGTCTTCTCAGATTGTTGAACAAATCGAGGCCATTCCTCTGGAAGATAGGTCTTATACTGATCTAGGGAAAATCTCCTCGACGGAGTCAGAAGATATTATTCTTTACCCTTTCGACTCCTCTCTTGTTTTGATTCCTTCAATCTCCGCTTTACTTGGAACTCCTATGTTGTTATGCTCTTGTATTTTAGGGCTATATTGAGTGTTATAGGTTAGACTTTGTGCATGATTGTATTATCAAGACCGAAGACATATGGATTCAAGATTCAAGAGTTTTCATGATGTTTCAATGAAGAAGAATTTGACTATGTACTTGAACCGCGAGTGCGGTGGCATGACCGTGGGTGCGGTAGCATCCCAGGGAAGTCTATTTTACACAGGAAGAAACCACGCTTCCGGATCTCGAAAGGTGTGCGTGGTAGAGGGTGATTAGCAAAGTTTGTGCGATTTTTCGCCAAAGTAAACCGCGAGCGCGGTGGGTGCCAGATCCGAGAAGGCTTTATTTTTCTATCTTCTTTTCTTTTTCTTATTTTATATTTTCGGATGGCTTGTCTTCCAAGTACTATTTAAGCTTTGGTTTTCCTAGGTTTTTAGCATCTTCATTCAATCTATAACTCATTCATTCAATAATTCTTTCTTTTTATTTTAGACTTTTCAGCTTAGTTTAGATTCCTTCTACTATGGAGAAGTAATCCTTTAAGATTTGTTCAAGGGTGAAAGTTTGATGTTTAAATTCGTGAGATTTTGGTAATTGATAGCTTCTGGGGAGACTATGAAGAACCTGATGACTTGAAAATGGAGCTAGATGATGTCATGGAAGTTTCTGCTTCACCAATGGAGATGTCTATGTCTCCGACCGTGGAGTCCTCCGCTATAATCAATCATGTTCTTTGTATCCCTCCATCTTCTCCCTTACTCTCCATTGATACTTGTTTGTCTATTGTGTCTGCAAAAGGTTGTGGCATGGTAAATTGCCTAATGAATTCTCAAATCTTAAGGATGGCAGTGCTAAGATAAAAATCATAACTTTTGATAAACCACCTTGTGCTCTCAACTAGTTATATCCTAACCCATCTAACCCTGATTTGTTTAGTGGGTTTGATAGATTGAAACAATGTTTGATCAATATATTATATTGTTTCAAGTTATCATTGTGCTACATATGCCTGCATGAGAGTTGTTCGCAAGATTTTGACAGAATTCTTAGGGCATTGACGATGTCCGATCTTGCAGACGTTGGGCCATCGACGTTAAACAAAGGCGCTACTTGAGAGGCAACCCAAGGTTAGATAGAATTTCTTCCATCTTTATTTTTCTTTCAATAGCTTAGATTGTTTTTCGGTTTTTGAGCTAACGTGCAGGTACTAGGTCCGAAAGGATGATTCTGGTGCGAAACCGCGCATGCAGCAACCATACAATGCTCACGGTGGAACCTAAATCCCGACCCGACGAACAGGTACTAGCACCACGCATGCGTTCTTCAGACCGTACGCGTGGTTTTATGCAGTTTACTCTTGTAAAAAAAGAGGAAAAGTATCACCGTGCATGTTTCTCGAACCGCTCGCGCGGTTTGCTACCGAAAAAAAATCGAATTTTTTTTTTTCTATCTTCCATACTTCTATCTTTTCCATCTTCTTATCACCTATCTTCTTCTATTTATTCTCTTCATCTTCTTCAGAGTTATTTATGTCTGCTCATGGTCATGTTCAAGTATAGGGGAATCTTTGTCTTCAAGGCTCATGCTACACTGATGCTTGAGGAAACATTCAGAGTTTGTTCGTGAGTTCGTGTTCGTTGTTGAAGATCGTATTCGTTGTCTCCTTTGACCGGGTGCGCGCCCCCTCAACCGCACACACGATATCTGCCCAGAAGCGACTACTTGTTCCTCTTGTTGATCCATGCCCGCTGTTTGTCTGTAGAAGGTCCTTCCGAAGATTTTCTGAGCTATACATTCTACTTCTATGAAAAGTTCTTCTATTTCACCCCTTCTTCGTATGTAAGTCTTCTGGTATACCTTCTTCTTTGCGTATTTCCTTACTCTTATTAGCTTGATTAAGAACAATTAATCGATACGCTTATCCTAGTTAGTGTAGTTAGCTGTTTTTGCTTTGATTTGCTTCAATCTTTTTGATTTTCTTCTTTTCATGGAGAACTTGCTTCGTATTTTTGCTATAATAAAAATAAAAGAAAAATAAAGTATGGAAAAAGCCTTAAAATTTTGAAGAAAGGCATATTAAATCCTAGGATAAGTTGAAAACTCGAAAGGGCGGCTCAGGTAATAAGCTGGTAACCTGGACCAACATTAGGCTGGGGTAATATAAGGTTCATGAGTGATTGTAAGTTTTTGTGAGCACATCTATAGAAAAATGGAATGAGTGGTTAGGTGAAAGCCCGAAAGGGTGCCTACGTAGAATTAACTCGAAATTTTTTTAGTGATTTAGGACATGATTCTTGCTTGAGGATTTTGAGGCTTACATTGTAGATTGGGTAGATCACCTAGGTGGCTCTTTACATGACTTGAGCTTTTTGAGAGTTATTATCATTGTTGTGAGGTTTGTGTTTGAGCTTTATTTGTTTTGCTCACTATTTCTTTTTATTGGGTTCGAGCTAAGAGTAGAGTGTTTTTGATGTTCCCTTGTATTTCCTAAGATCTTGGATGTGTTGATTTGTTATATTTATTTTGATTTTACTCGGGCATGAGCGAGATCTAAGTATGGGGGAATTTGATATGCATTATTAAGGATATGTTAACTCTTGTATTTTAGGCTTATATTGAGTGTTCTAGGTTAGACTTTGTACTTAATTGTAATATCCAAACCGTAGACACAAGGTTTCAAGATTTATGATTTTTTATGACGTTCCAATGAAGAAGAAGCTGATCCTATAATGAACCGCGAGCGCGGTCGCATGGTTACAGGCGCGGTAGCATCCCAGAGAAGTCCATTTTACATAGGAGAAAACCATGCACGTGGATCTTGAAAGGCATACGCGGTAAAGGGTGATTAGAGAAGTGCGCACGATTTTTGGCCAGAGTAAACCACGAGCGTGGTGGAGCCAGTGCGTGCGCAGTGGGTTCCAGATCCGAGAAGGCTTTATATTTCTATCTTCTTTTCGTTTTCTTATCTTATAGTTTCAAATGGCTTGTCTTCCATGTACTATTTCTATCCGAGAAGGCTTTGGTTTTCCTAGGTTATTAGCATCTTCATTCAGTCTATAACTCATTCATTCAATAATCCTTTCTTTTTATTTTAGACTATTTAGCTTAGTTTAGATTTCTTCTTCTATGGAGAACTAACCCTTTAGGGTTTGTTGAAGGGTGCAGATTTGATGTATGAATTCATGAGATTTTGGCAATTGATTTCAATCCTTTGATTATTATTAATTCTCTTGTGCTTCATTATATGAATGTAGATTGATTCTACTTGAGTAGCTAACTTGTTGAATTGATTGATTTTCTATTGTTGGATGTGGGTTTGGACAGTGGATAAACCTACAACTTGATTTCTTAGGACCGTGGACTAGAGAGTTAAGGAAGAGTTTTAATTATATGTTTCTACAATTGACTCGTAGCTTGATTTTTTTGCATGTATCATGCATATCCTTGTTTGCATTGCTAATCTTGATTTGAGCATCCTCTGTCAGTATTAAGATTTGTGTGGACCGTGGACAGGCGATTAAGTAAGATTATGATAGGAATTAATCATATGAATAAAAGGAATCAATGGATAAATCTGTTATCGAATGATTATTTCAGAGTGGATCTTTTGAATGAACTTGTTTCCCTAGTATTTGTTTATTTGTTTGTTTGATTTGTTTCTTAGTTTAGTTAAATTTAGATCTTTCTCTTGATTTCCCCTATCTTTAGTTGGTAAAAATATTGATACTAGAAGCCACAAGTTCTCTTGGGTATGACCCCAACTTACTCGATATACTAGCTTGTATTAAGGTCATTTATCTTTGATCTTGGCGTAATGACCTAGGCCGAGTCAGTTTGTCATCATCAGAATGGGGGAAATTGTTGGAAAGCTAGTGTTTCCATGAGAACAGTGAAGTTGTTGCCATAGAAATAGTAGTAAACGTTTCCTTGTGTTTTGGTGTTACAAGCCATGGGACATGATGCTTTAAGTGTTTCTTACATGTTTTAGGTGGATCAAGTATAATAGGGAACAAGAGAAGCCATCAAGAGAGGAAACATTATGTGGGAACAACACTATTACAGCGGCATGGAATAGTGTGAGGGAACAACATTGTTACTGTGTCAAGGAATAGTGTGAACAACATTATTGTAGAGTTAGGGAACATTGTGAGGAAACAACACTATTACTACATCAAGGAACAATGTCAGGGAACAGCAGCGTCTGTGCGAGCATGGTTGCTAAATATGGAAAATGATAGAGTGCGTATCCTATCATCCTTTAATAGGAAGATAATATTTTGGAGAATCAGATCATATCAAATCGGAGCCCAAAGAGAGAGGGATCGGTTATAACAACAAGATAAGATTGTGTTTGTGATTTGATCGAGTAAATCTTTGTCTATTAGGATAATCACGTGGAAAAGTGCTATTCTAGGGCAAGAAAATAATATGATATTAGACGTGGTTAGTCCCTATATATAGGATTAGAATAGCCTAGTTCTACTATATATGCACCGATAGAGAGAAAAGTGATTCTAGGAGAGAATCAGGAGCATCTATTGAAGGACGACATTGAGGATCTTTTGTAGGTTTCTTATTAGTCCACTAGAGAAGAAAGAAGAAGTCGTTGTTACCGTTGGAGAAAGATTCAAACTTGTGAAGCTTGGCAAGTAGCTTGGTTTCTGAGGTAACTTAGGTTGGATTTTGTTGTACTTGAGTTAGTAATACGTTCTCGGTGATAGGAAATCTAAAAGGGTACTAAAGAGTCTAGTATACATTGGTATTCTTACTTACCTTGTGTAGTTCGTGATTATTAATAATAGTAGTCGTAATTCAATATCATTCTAAGGAAGGTAGAGGTTTTTGTAGCGTAACTAGTTAATTACTTAGATTTCCTTTCTAAATATCATGTTTTATTATTGTGTTGTTTTTCCGCTGCGTGAAGGACTGTTACCCTAGAGGGAACAATGTTTATTGTGTTACTAACACATACCCACAATCCCACCGAAGATATATAGATAATAAATAAGGTAAGAAAGTGGGTCTTTAATTAAAAAAGTAATAATGCCAAATTTACATGCTCATGTAAACCATTCTCATCATCCAAGTGGCTACCTCCTACTCCCTCTATACCAAATTGTTTGTCCATAAAGTACAACTGACACGGTAATTAATACGAAATTGAAAAGTTGAATAATTAGGGTATTATATAAGAAGGGTCCGGATCCGGTAGGAATGAGTCTTAGGGTAAGAAATAAGAATAAATCTCAATTGTTGATCAGGTGCGAAAAAAACCCAAAAAACTAGTGCACGTATTATACACGTTTTTCCGTTCGTTTACTGTTTTTTCCCTTGTTCTGTTTTTTCCCGTTTTTTTTTTCTCCCTTTTTATATTTTTTCCCCTTTTTTTCTTTTCTTTTTCCATTTTTTTTCCTTTTTCCCGTTTTTTCTTTCTTTTTCCGTTTTTTCCGTTTTTTTCATTTTTTTTTCGTGTATTTTTCGCAAAACTAGCACGCATCAAAATTTTGTTCAACTCTATGGCCGATTTGTTCAACTCTATGGCCGATAACTATATGGTAAATTTGTTCATCGATATTTGTTCAACTCTATTGCCCATCTGTTCAACTCTATGGTCAATTTGTGCACATATGTCATATTTTATAGCAATCGAAGTTTGTATAATTTGTTTCTCTTTGACAATTTGTTCGCCTTTATGGTTAATTTGTTCATCAATATTTGTTCAACTCTATGGTCAATTTGTTCATCCATATTCGTTCAAATCTATTGCCAATTCGTTCAACTCTATGGTCAATTTGTTCATCCATATTTGTTCAACTCTATGCTCAATCTGTTCATCCATATTTGTTCAACTCTATTCCCAATTTATTCAACTGTATTGCCAATTGGATCAACTCTATGGTCAATTTGTTCAACTCTATGGTCATTTTGTTCAACTCTATTCCAATTTGTTCAACTTTTTGGCAATTTGTTCAACTCTATGGTCAATTTGTTCAACTCTAATGCCAATTTGTTCAACTCTTTGCCAATTTGTTCAACTCTATGGTCAATTTGTTCATCAATATTTGTTCAACTCTATTGTCAATTTGTTCACCTGTATGGTCAATTTGTTCATCCATATTTGTTCAACTCTATTGCCAATTTGTTCAACTCTAGGGTTAATTTGTTCAACTCGATTGCCAATTTGTTCAACTCTATTGTCAATTTGTTCGTCAATATTCGTTCAACTCTATTGCCAATTTGTTCAACTTTATGGTCAATTTGTTCGTCAATATTTGTTCAACTCTATGGTCAATTTGTTTGTCAATATTTGTTCAACTCTATGGTCAATTTGTTCGTCAATATTTGTTCAACTCTATTGTCAATTTGTTCACCTGTATGGTCAATTTGTTCATCCATATTTGTTCAACTCTATTGCCAATTTGTTCAACTCTAGGGTTAATTTGTTCAACTCGATTGCCAATTTGTTCAACTCTATTGTCAATTTGTTCGTCAATATTCGTTCAACTCTATTGCCAATTTGTTCAACTCTATGGTCAATTTGTTCGTCAATATTTGTTCAACTCTATGGTCAATTTGTTTGTCAATATTTGTTCAACTCTATGGTCAATATGTTCGTCAATATTTGTTCAACTCTATTGTCAATTTGTTCAACTCTATGGTCAATTTGTTCAACTTTATTGTCAATTTGTTCAACTCTACGGTCAATTTGTTCATCTCTATTGTCAATTTGTTCATCAATATTTATTCAGCTATATAGTCAATTTGTTCAACTTTAATAGAAATTTGTTCAACTGTAATACCAATTTGTTCAACGGTTAAATTTTCCATCCATCTTAAACGAACTCCTAAAAAAATTACGGAATTAAGCACATACATCAAGCAACGATGGAAAAGAAATTGCAATCACATTTAATGAAAATATCGATCTTTTTATTCACATAGCATCCGATACAATAGAAACAACCTACCTACAAATACTGATGTTGATATTGGAAGAACTTCTAATTCCTAAAATGCAGAGAATATCACCAATCCAATGCTTTCCCTTTCCATATTATCTAACATACTAGGTGATCTAAGGAAAGACGAACATCAAAGACCCAGAATATACAAGATCATAACCGTCTTCACACAGGAAACAGTAGGAGATCAATTAAACGGATTGCTGGGGAAATTAAGCCTAAAGTAAACCTCAATAAGCCTTCAAGCCAAGACCGTGTGTACCATTGTCGATTTTGATTATCTTTTTATTTGAAGAGATTATTTCTTGTATACGTATTAACAACCTCCATCATACTTAAACTTATTCAACATGGAAACGTTCTTGGCCCTACACATATTGGTTCCAGAAGTTGTCAAAACAAAGCTACATATCAACCAAAAGCTAAATCAAACATAGTAAACACAAGCCTAATTTCAATGGCAATTTCTTGACCTAATCTCATCTGTTGCGACATCTTCTTTGACTTGTTCATCTTAGAACACGCTCTCTTCCTCAATTTCCTCAACCTTTGTGACTCGGCTAAAGTCGTCGTGCCAAGATCAAAGATAAATAACCCAAACAAACAAACTAGTATAGTAAGTAAGTAAGGGGTCGAACCCAAGAGAACTATGGCTTCTAGTATTAATATAATTATCAACTAAAGATAAGGGGGGATTGAAGAAAAGAATCTAAACTAATCTAATCTAAGAAACAAACAAAACAAACAATCAAACAAATAAGGGAAAGCAGGTTCATTCAAAAGATCCACTCATGAAATAATCACTCGATCATAGATTTATCCATTGATTTCATTCACACCTATGGTTAATTCCTATCCTGATCATTAACAATCGCAAGTCCACGGTCCAAGCAATTCTATAACCCTAGGCAAGGACGCTTAACCTAGAATTAGCATAGAGAACAAGGATATGCACGATATAATATCAAACAATCAAGCTACGAGTCAATTGCAAGATAAAACAATCAATTCTCTTCTTAATCCTAGTTGCATAGGCAACAGGTCTAGGTTAAGTTGTTTTCACAGATTAGTTTTGTCCACGGTCCAAACCTAATCAAACAATAGAAAGCTAATCAATTCAATAGGGTCGCGAATCCTAGAGAAACAATCAACAATCATAAGATGAAGCATAAGAGAATCAATATTAACCAAAGGATAGAAATCAATTACCAAAATCTCACGAGTTCATACATCAGAGCTTCTCCCTTGAACAAACCCAAGGAGACTAGCTCTCCATAACTAAACTAAAAGAGAAGAATTGGTAGAAGGTAGAATGTAAGAGGTACAATGTATTAAAAACCTAAGGCTGGCTCCTCCTTAAATAGCCCAAGGAACAAGCTCCACGAGATAGATAAGGAAAGAGGCAAAAGATAGAAAAGGAAACAAGATAGAAAGATTTCGTCCGTCTGGAAGTCGGCCCGCACCGCGACCGCGTCGACACCGCCGCGCCCGCACTTCTACGACAGAGAAGAATAGTTCGTCTCGGCAGCCACCGCGACCGCGTCGACACCGCCGCGACCGCGCTTTCTTCGCTTGGTCAAATGTTGAGTCGGCTTCTACCGCGACCGCGCCATCGACAGCGCGACCGCGGCCTTCATGGACTTCATTGGTCGTCACCTTACGCCACCACGCCCGCGTCATAGACAACACGACCACGGAAATCATGTAGTGGCGAACTTCGTCTTTAAGCTCTTAGAACTCTTGATTCTTCACATTTCGTGTCTTCGGTCTTCGCATTACAATAATGCTCAAAACTAACCTAAACACTCACAATAATACTCCTAAAATACAAGAGTTAACCCATACAAAATAGCCCGAATCACTTTGCTTCTATTACCGATCGGTAACCTCCCATGGGACCAACTCATTATCCACATCGATGTCGTACTCGCTTTCAACACCATTAATCATCCTCGTCATCTTCTTCGTACTAATCATGGTGTCGGATATGAAACCCTAGCGGATCAACCACCTGAACGAGCTCTATAATCGGCTGTTCCACCACCACATCCAAATCATATTCAGCATTATCCGTGTCGGAATCCTATGAGATTTGGCTCGAAAACCTGATCTGGCTCGAAAACCACCAAAGTGACTGCCTCTTTCTCAATTGTTCTCATGCTCCTCGCGTTTTGCTTCTTGGAATTTCCGCTATTGAACTTCCGATCGTTAACCTCTTTACCGGAGCCATGAGTTTCACCACAGGCCTGGGCAGCGGTCTCAACCTTCGGGACATCAGACGGCGGCGGCGGCAGCCTCGACTTGTCCGCACAAAACTCCGGCAGC
Source organism: Polygonum aviculare (assembly GCA_934048045.1). Lineage (NCBI taxonomy): Eukaryota > Viridiplantae > Streptophyta > Magnoliopsida > Caryophyllales > Polygonaceae > Polygonum > Polygonum aviculare. The sequence goes on from OW204024.1 coordinate 17,498,634, forward strand.
GACTTCGCCTTCACTTGAACAACTTCCCCAGCTTATTGGACTGTCCGGCTTGGATCGACTGAGATGGCGCCTGCTTCGGCGGAAGCACATCTAGCGGCTTCGCTTGGCTTACTTCAATCCAATGATAGCTACCTTCCTCTCCTTCGCGACGATTTCCATTAGGAAGCCTCCGAATCGCATCGCTAGGGTTAGGGTTTGAGTGGACGAATTATAACAATAACAGATTTGGCGTAGATGAACGAGGCGAAGGCGAAAAAGTCCGGTGACGACGAAGTGGCGAATGACGCGGAGCCGTTCTGCGGTGGAGGAAGGTGGGGAGGACGGTGGAGGAAGACGCCTGATGTATGACACGCTAGAAGATGGCTCATTGACGTCACACAATCAACAACGGAAACGGATCTAGACCTTGCACCAAGTATAAGTCTCGAACGACTCGTATCGTAACCACAATCAAAAGACTCACAAGAACACACTTGATCAAACCAAAGCAAAGCTTGCATAAATCAAACTCAGGTCTCAATGTCGTGAATCTCAAAGGGCGTAGGAAGAGAACTCTCAAAATACGCTGAAAAATAAAAGAGGCAGAGTTAAAGCAATTTACAGTATCTAAGGTTCCCTCATAACTATCCTAAAATAAAGATAAATACAAGATAAGAGTTTCCAAATTAACGAAATAAGGAAAGCCTGTCGATCCGGCTCGTCCGCGTCCTAGGATCGACCTAGGAGGGGTCGATCCTGGGAGGGAGAGTTTGGCTCCTATCCTGGCGCGACCCCTGGGGGGGTCGAGCACGACCCTAGAGGGTCGAGCACGACCCTAGGGGGGGTCGATCCTGGGAGTCTTCTTGGTTGACGATGGCTTCGTTTCCCCGGCTTTCAAGCAACATTACCGACTTCTTCTTGGAACTCTCTTCAAGCCTCGAGGATAAACACTCAAGGTCCGAGGTTGTCCCTCTCATGATCTTCTTGGCTCGACTTCTTGTAATCGGACCTTGAATTGGAGTCGTCAAAAGATCTTCGACATCTTGTTTGCTATCATTCTCCTCCACTAAATGTTGAACCGTCCTCGGTTCAATGTCGGAGTCGTCATCGGGTATGAACGGTGACAAATCTGAAACATTAAACACAGGATGGACGCCATACTCATCGGGCAACTCCAACTCATAAGCATTCGGTCCAAGCTTCTTGATCACTCAAAATGGTCCATCTCCCCTTTGCTTGAGCTTGTTGTTTCGAGCATGAGGGAAACGTTCCTTTCTTAAGTGCACCCATACAAGATCACCTTCTTCAAAGATCATCTCCTTCCTTCCACGATCCGCAAGCGCCTTGTATCTCTCGGCCTTGAGCTCCAAATTCCTCCTTGTTTCCTCATGGATGCGTCGAATGTACTCTACACGGTCTAACGCACCCTTGTGCGGCTCGACCTTGTATGGAAGGTGTTGGATCGTAAGTCAGTTATTGAGGGCGTCCTTAACTAAGTTAAGGGCGTCCTTTAGTGCAGCGGAATATAGACTTAACAGAATACAAGATAAGTGGACACAAATATTTATAGAGGAACCCCACTAAGACCAACTAGTCTTATGGGTAAAGCTCTACCTCCGTTGGAGGATTTTCAATAGCCGTCCCTTATCTTATTAAGAGTGAGTCCTTACAACTTAGGCGAGTCGTTACACTTCTCTGAGCTAAGCGTCCGTCCTTAGCCTCACTAGTAACACTCCTTTCAACCTAACAAGTAATCTAACACTCTAGCTATAAGGAAGCTATCACTCACGTCTTCTCACGGTACGTTGTGAGAGACAAACTACAACTTTAACTCTTTTGTGGTTTGTATTGGATTTGATGAGGTTGGGCTTTCTTTCTCTTGCTTCAAGCTCACTTGATCTTCTCGATCTTCGTTGATGTTCTTGAATGCTTCGGGAGAGCTTGAGAGAAAGTCTTCAAAGTCCACACACGCTATGCATGCCCTTGGGAGGGTATTTATAGCGCAAGTGATTCTTGTCCTCTAGCGTCCTCTGAGACTTGGCAGGAGCCTTGGTCTTTGATCGACGGTGCGATGAGCTCTTTGAGGAAGTCAACTCTGTTGACGCTTGGGAAGCCTCCGCGTGGGTAGGGGACCATCGCTGGGAAAGCGACGTCTTTGGCATTGTCTACACGTGCCCAGACAAGGAAGCTTCCTTCTGAGGACTAAGGCCGGACGATGATGTAATCATGTTGGGGCGGCCTTGATTTGAATTTGAACTTCGTCCGTATTTTGGCGCGCGTCCCTTCTTGATGAGGACTCCGTCCTATCTTGCGCAGGGACTCTGCCAATTACGTTTAGCTTTGGAAGTTCAGGTAACGTGCGTCCCTACAGCTTAGGGACTGCTGTTTACTTGTTGTCCTTTTCGCTCATGTACGTCCTCTGGACTTTACCTGAGATCAACACTTGGACAACTTATCAAATACATGTGAGTTTGTCATTATCAAAACAAGGGACGATTATTATGGGTTTAGATATTAACGACTGACGTCCTTAATATCGTCCCAACAATTTCCCCCTTTTTGATGATGACAAACTCTTTCAAATAATGCACACCGAAGTAAAGCTTTTAGAATGAGAACTACACTTGATTTTCTTTTCAGCTTAGGTTGGCATGCAACACTGTCTTTTAAGTGCGTCCTATTTTGTTCTTAACTAGCGTCCTTTGGACTTGGTCGAAATTCCCCCTAAACACATGCTTTCTATGACAACTTTAAAAACAATCGCATCTCTGCAAAACTATACTTCCCCCTTTTGGCATCATCGAAAAGGAGAACAAGTCGAAATGTATGCAAGCACAAAGTCATAACTAAAGTAAAGAACGCTTAGACAAAATGAATCACATAAGTAATGAACGCCATTCAACAGAAATAGAGTACGATTATTACAGATATGCAACAAGGTTTTCAAAACAGGGACAGCGTCCCATTGTCTTAACAAAAGAAAAGATAGATTGTTTCAGGGTTAGATGGGGGGGAGGTGATCATTTCCGGGGACGCTTGCCGAGAGCCTTGAGATTTTGCTCCTGAAGGTAGTTGTTCTGTGCAAGGAGCTCGTTGTTACGCTCCAGAAGTTCTGTGTGGGTGTGGAGGGTGTCGTGAACCTGCTGGATTAAGTCAATCATCATGCACTGGTTCTCGATCATCATTCCCATCAGATACTTCGTAGAGTGCTTCTCAGCCTCTTCAGGGACGCTCATACCATCGAGCTCGTCCTCTTCATCAGTAGCGTCCTCAGCTGGCGTCCCAACTACTTGGAGATTTTCAGCCACGAGATCACCTTCTTCAGTGTCACCAGCAGCATCAGCCTTGGCTCTTCTTTCAGCGTTAGCCTTCTTCTCAGCCTCTTTTCGTTCCTTCTCCATTTGGCGTTTGACGGACGGGAGAGGCTCATCACACCTTAGTTTTCCAACTGGGGGGAGTGTGATTTGCCTAACGTCCCAATGAATACCAAAGGAACGTTCCTGCTTTGGAGCATAAAGTCCTTGCTGCTTCAGAATTTGCTTCACCAGGCCGGGGAAGGGAAGAGAATGCCTGCCTCCTGTGCACTTGCCCATGTGCTCCAAGATTACCCGAGGCAAGTTGATGGGCTTGCGTTCCAAGAAGGCGTCCAGTAGAATACTGTCAGTGATCTGAACAATGGACTTCTTCTCTTGGCGGGGAACGACCATGCGCACAATGAAGTGATGCGCAAGGACGCCCGTCTTGGAGAGACAGTGAGCGACCCTATCCCTAGCAACTGGTTGTCTCCCGTTGAATATTCTGTTGAAGATTTCATCCTGGGAGAAACGACCAAAGTTCTTGCAAGGCAGATCATGCAGAGCATCAGGAGGAGAAGGACGCAGGCCTAGCATATTTCGGACGGTGCCCTCAGCAACTGAGTACTCGTCCCCATTGATCTCGAACGTCCCTTGAGGCTTCCCTTTCACTTCAGATATTTCGAATTGAGAGTAGAAACGGAGAACCTCATCAGGATCAACCTCTGCAGCCTCTGCACCCAGATGTGTCCATCCCTGAAATTCAAGCAGTTCCAAGAACTCCTGACGTTGGTTCTCTTCCAGGAACTGGGACGTGAACAGGAGCGGGGACAGAATCTTCTTGAGTCGTTTCTGCTTAGAGCCATTGCTGATGATAACCTCATCACCAGCGTCCTGTTCGTCTCCGTCCCCTTCTTCATCCTCATGGTCCTCATCCAGAGGAACTTCCTCATCATCAGAGGCCTCGTCCCTTTGTTCCTGGAACTCGACCATCTCTGTGTCCTCAGCAGCGGACGCCTGATGTGTTGGAGGCGCGTCCACTGCTGGAGTCCTTGCCAAGGACTCCATGGGGACTTCATCAGAAGCCGTCCCCTTGACTTGAGTAGATTCCTCAGCGGCTTGAGCAGGCGGAGGAGGAGGTGTTGAAGCTCTGGGAGGAGAGGGAGTAGGAGTGCGGAGCATAGCTTTGGTAGGGGGGGCGGATGAGGTGCTGGGCGGAACCACGGAGATGGGCTTCACCTGGAGCGGAGCAGAGGGAGGAGACGGCGGCGAAGCAGGAGTAGCGTCCTTGGCCTGGACCTGAGGAGCGTCCTCTACCCTTGGAGAAGGAGGAGGGAGTTGAGGAACTGCCTTCAGACTCTCTTGGATCGCCTTCTCCACGGCGTCCTTTTCAGCTTGCTCCTGGCGCGCCTTTTCCTCTTGTTCAAGTTGGAGCTCAGAGAGGCGGATGGCGGCCATTTCTTGTTCAGTCACGCCCTCGAGCTCAGCAGACGTCTTCAGGCGTCTCTTTGGGGCGGGAGGAGGTGAGGAAGGGATTGGTGTTCCTTGGGAGGAGGAGGAAGGGCCTTTGAGTTGGAGCTTTGGAGAAGGAGGGGGAGAGGAAGGCCTTTTACGTTTTTGGGAAGGGACGGAGCCCGCAGGAGCCACAATGAACTCCATTATGTTAGGGAGGAGCTTGGCGAGCTCGTCCACAGTCCCACCAAAGGCTTCATGAATAATGCCGGGCCCCATGAATGGGGGGTTGGTGTGGTTGGTTTCTTCAAGGCGGGGACGGACATAGGTCACCATGAAGTAATGGAGGAGGCGTTGAATTTTTGGAGGGTGGTCATGAGTGGACGCCCTAATACAGATGTTGGCGAGCGTCCTTGGCTCTTTTTCAAGCCAGTCCTCAATGAGTGGGTCAAGGGGAGGACGGCGTTTAGGAATGGCTGGGAGTCCGGAGACGGAGCCTTTGCTGGCGTTGAAGGGTTCCGGCTCGGGTTTGTAGGGTTTTTCAAGGAATTGGAAGCGAGGTTTTGAGTGTGGCCGGGAAGATTGGGATTTTTGAGATGGAGGATGGGATTGAGTTTTGGAAGAAGAAGGAGGTTGGAGTTTCTGTGGAGGTTGAGGAGGGGTGGTTGAGTGGCGGCGTTGGCTGGATTGAGAGGAGGAATGGTGGCGAGGGGGTTCATGGCGCCCAAATGGTCTTCTTCTCGAGTCCATAAGTGACCGGCCTCTCACCGGAGGAGACTTCGAGGAGCTCGGGGTTTTTGCCGCCGGAGAGGGAGTTTTGTTTTTGGTTGCTCTTGTGTTGGCCATCGTTGTGAGATTGAGGGTTTAAATAGAGGAGAGTTTAGGGTTTGGGAGAAGATTTCGGGATTTGAGATCTGGGATTTTGGTTTGAGAGATTTCTAATTTGGAGCAAGCAACAAGGAAGCGAAGAAAGGTTTTCGGAGAGCACAGGTGGGTATTTATAGGAAGAAGACGAAGTTGGACAGGCAGGGGTAACAGTGTCTTTGCCCACTCCTTCCTCCACCCACAAGCTCGCACGTGGCTTTCTTCTTTGCTAAGAAAACAGCTGTTTAACACTCGTTGCGCAAATCCCGAGATCCACGCTGAATTTTCTCTGAGACGGTTCACCTTCTCTTTTTCAATTTTCTCACAACTGCAAAGGACTCTACCGCAGCGTCCTTTCGACAAATGACACAACTATTTTGAACCGAACCACTGCGTCCCAAACACTGATCATAACTTCTGAACACAGAACTCTGAGCGGACTGTCTTCAGCTCTTAACAAGCGTCCCTTTGATCACTTAGAACTATTTTTGAAAATCAAGCAAGTACGTCCCGTAAAGATAAAACAAAGAACGTTCATAGGACGCGTTTGCAAGATTCTCGGCTTAGGTAAGCTTAGAGTTCCCATCATTTCGGCTTGTAATGAGGGCAGGGTGATCAGGGATACTCTTGAGATAAAAGGCGAAGTGAACATCGTTCAAAACAGAAGTAAAGCACATGTCTTAGACTAGCGTCCTTTAAAGATGACTTTAAATGCATGACATACTTTAAAATGAGTTCTCAACAAGACATAGCCAATCACTGAGGGAATAATAGAACGG